>JADMNL010000027.1:231207500-233977500 GCA_016271365.2 Neoceratodus forsteri
AGGTTCGTGGGACTGTTAAAAAGGGACTTACAGTGCATGCTGAACAAACCTAGACTAAATCAAAGTGTTAATTATTTTATCAGATTCACGCCCCTCCCTTGTTCATTCTCCCTGAACAGATCAGATTACTTTGTTTCATGTTTAACCTGGCCAGTGTGCATATTATTAGTGGGGTTACAGTGGTAATATTGTCTTGTTGCATTGCTGACCTTATTTTCCAGGGGGTCTCCAGGACAGTTGCAGCTGATCCAGCCCTGGTGGTATGTGCAAGGGGTGTGAGCATTATTATTACTGTTATTCAGTGGATGTGAATATTCTATGGTATTACGATTTAAGCCACTAGAAGGGTTGGTGGGTGGTTATAGTGTTCTGGAGGGCTATACCAAAACAGTTAAGCTACCCCAAAACCATTCCTCTGGGAGGAGGCATGTGTTCACAGAACTCAGACCCCTCAACCTGTGCGTAGCCACACAGGCAGGGATAGGATAGCGCCACCTAGGGGTTACATTAAGATGTGGAGTATGCTACTTTCTCTCGCCCTTTTTTTATTTTTTTTATCGTAGCAAGCAGAACAGTTAAATGTACATGAGTACAATAACCTGTAGATGGGGTTGGGGGCTGGGGAGGATATAGCTCACTGGGCCTGCAGGCCATTGGGGTGAGGTAGTATAAGGGTAGATTTGGTGGACCTTGGGTCTCCTTCTGTCATCAAATTTGATGTTTATATGTATCTCCATGTGGCACTGTGCACTACACTTATGTGATAACATTCAATTAGCGCGAGTATACAAAGGAATAACTGGCTGATATGGCTGATTAAATGCCCAAGACTGAAGCCAGAGGCCCTTAATCAGCTGCAGAAGTTAGTTATTCCAAGTATACTCTGGCTAACTAAATGTTAGTATTATATGACTTGGGAGCTTTAAACCCTGGATTTTAGAAGCTATGTGGTAGCTGAAGCAGACAGAGTCAGTGATGTATTTCTCCTTTTTTGTGGACTACATTTGGACATACCTCTAAACTGTCCCTGATTTTCAGGGATGTCCCTGATTTTGCCTCAGAAAGTTCTTCTGTCCCTCCCAAATTTGACATTTCTGTGACTGGAGAGTAGGGATTTGAATCACAGAATAATGCCACCCATTTTTTGTTAGTCTAGTTCTCATTAAGAAAATGTTATTCACACTAAGAAGCATGTTGTACACAGCTTCTGGAACTAATATTACTATTTTTTCAGATGTGTCCCTAATTTTGGTCATTTGTCCCTGATCATTTTAAGCCTTGTCCCTGATTTGTGATGAGGGAGGTTGAGAGGTATGCATTTGGATAAACTCTCATGGGCTGGTCTCAAATATGGATACACTACCACGGGTATGTTTTAAATGTGAATAAATTATTGTAGGCATGTCTAAAATGTTGATTATTGACTAAGAAAGTGGTTTTAGTAGTCTGTAAGGTATTGCATGGCAGTTTTCCTCTATTCTGATTGGCTTTCAATAGATGCATGCTGTATAATGACAGTTAAGACAGGGAGGGAGATTTTAAGTGGAACATATGCTAAAACTCCCCCTCTTCTGCCAGGTTAATTTCACACACATATAGTAAAGACCTTTCCCTTTAGAAGCAGTAACACATGCTGCAGAAGTGCAAAGTGTATTTATTTTTTATTTTATTGTTACTAGGAAAAATACCTTTGCGCACTGGAGTTTTTTTTTAATGGTTCCGTGTCAAAAATGTATTATGGAACATAATGGACCGATTGCAATGTGTTGTAAATCCAGCTTGGAATCTTGGACCAAGCTGCCTTCTAGATCAGCCTGCATTTTATCTATGTATTCAGATTTATCCAAGTGACGGATTTTGTTTCATGCTGAGCTCTCTCCTCACCCTCCTTCTCTGTAGTAGTCAGCTGAAATTAAGCCAAATGCCAGCAGTTTTTGCTGAGCCCTCTTACTGCAATTTAGACAGTTTGTGCAGTCTACAGCAAAGTCAGAGAAAGGGGAAGGGAGTGAACTTTTTTCCTGGCATAGATAATGTCCTTGTCAGGATAACTGATGCATTAGACCTACATGCTTCGTTCTCAGACTGTAAAGGACCCTTCATCAAACAGATAGAGAAATAGGTAGAAATAGAAAGGGGAAGCACGGTAGTACACATGAAGGGAAAGTGATGCAGAGAGCCATGTGTGCTAACGCGAATACATTTCTAGACCTGGAAGCCATTATTTATTTATTTTTTTTAAAGAGTTTTACCAGGGAGGCACACTGAGCAGAGCACTGCTCGATTCCAGGTGTGCCCTGGGGGAAAGGAACATTGGAAACAAAACTGACAAATTTTTGCAGATTAGTAGAGAACAATTTACATATCAGTGCAGACTAGGTAAATACTAGCAGACATTTTATATTTTGCATTTTACATTTAGCATTGGCAGATAAAGTTACAGAGCAGTAGAAAACAGCAATACAACAAACTTTTTTTTGCATAACATTACAGAGCAGGCAAGCACATACAGATTTCTAAGTATAAGTGCAGTATTGTTATGCAAGACAGGGTGCGTGGACTTCGCATGAGTACAAAAATCTGGGCTCCCTGATGAAAGGACAGCCAGTTCAAGGAGCAATGTGTAGGAACAGCTTTTAGTTACCACAGGAGCAGGTGGTAGAGAAATGGGACCTACATTATTATAATAATATATATATATATATATATATATATAATGTTATTATTATATTGTATTATATTATTATAACTTAGGCTAACCTGGATTTGGTAGCCATAATGGAGTCATGGTATATACGGTACCACAATTGGGACATGGCCACAACTGGCTATTCTTTTTTCAGAAGGGACAGGGTGGGGAAGTGGGGAGGAGGAGTTATATGTGAAAGAGGGTATTAAGGCCACAGAGGCACAAGGTCATCAAGAGGAAAAGGAGAGACTAGTAGCGCTCTGGGTCACCCTGGAGTCAGACTCTGGGACCGCTGTGTATACTGGGGTAGGGTACAGAAATCCATTACAGGTTAGGAGATGGATAAGGCACTTGGAGAAGCCATCATCAGAAAAGCAAATAAAGGGGGGGTGCTGCTAGTTGGTGGCTTCAGTTTATCAGCTGTTGAGTTGAGCCTTCCAGCTGTGGCTTCAGCAAGGAGCAGGACCAGTTTTGAGGCCTTACAAGGTGCTTTTTTCAGGCAACTAGTCAAAGAACCCACTAGATATGGGGCAGCCCTGGAGCCAGTCCTTGTCAACAGGGACAACATTGAAGATATTACAGTGGGCAGTCCGCTGGGTAGCAGTGATCACCGAATAGTGTGGTTCAACATAAAGAAAGGAGAACAGGCAAACCACATGAGGATAAGGGTCCTAGACCTTAGGAGGTATACCTAGTAAAGCAAAGGAAGCAGGTGATGCAGTGAGGGAACAGAGGCACAAACAGAGGAAAGGATTGCCAATGAAGTCACTAAGGGGATAAGACTTTCTTCCAGTACATAAGTGAGAAAAGGAAAGCAAGGAGAGGGATAGTAAGGGTTAGAGGGGCAGAAGGGGGAGACTGTGCAGAAGGGGATCAAGAGAAAGCTGACATCTTAAACAGGTACTTTTGCTCAGTCTTCACAGTGGAGTGAGAGAGGACAGGTGGACACAAGGCTGTTTTCAGAGGAGAGAGTCCTGAAAGGACTTGCAGCTCTGAAGGTGGACAAGGCTATGGGACTGGATGGGATTTACCTCAGGGCACTGAAAGAACTAAGGGGGTGCTAGCTGCACCACTAATAGCCTTGTTCAACAGCTCACTTGAAACAAGTATGATTCTGGAGGACTGGAGAAGGGATAACATGGTTTCTATGCATAACAGTGGTAGCAGGGAGAAGGTGGGAAAATATAAGACAGTCAGTCCCACTCAAGTGGTGGGGAAATTATTGGAAACTCTTCAGAAAAAAAAACTTGTAAAGTATTTTAAATCCATCTTGAATAAAACTTAGGGAAAGGGAAGGGGTGGGTGAATGGGCCGAGATCAAGTGGGATCTGTAGTGATATTACAGGTAGGGAAAAACGGACAGACTAGGTGGGCTAAGCAGCCCTTATCTGCTGGCAAAGTCTATGTTTCTATGGTCTGCAACACAACAGACAACACAGATTCATGGGGGGAGATGAGGTCATGCCAAACTTATCTAATATACTTCTTTGATGGGGTGACCTGGGAAATTGATCAGGGGAGGGCAGTGGACGTGGCCTATCTGAATTTTAGTAGGGCCTTCGACATGGTGCCACATAGGAGGCTATTAGGAAGTTGACCAGCCTAGAAATGGAAGCCAAAGTAGCAAACTAGGTTAGAAATCAATTAACAGATAGGAAGCAGAGGTTGGGGGGTAATGATACTTATTCTGAGGAGGGGAGGCTGACCAGTGGGGTACCACAGAGCTCAGTTCTGCGATAACTTCTCTTCGATATCTTCATAGGGAACATTGCAGAAGAACTGGAAGGGAAGGTATGCCTTTTAGCAGATGATACCAAAATCTGCAATAGGATGGACTATTAAGTGTGGGTGGAGAGAATGGGCAGGGATCTCTCTAGAATGACTTTTGAGGTTAAGAGCTTGACTAACCAACACTCTCCAAGAGTCTCTCTCAGTTGTTATTTCCTTTACTTTTTGCCCTAGGAACCTATACCTTGCTCTCATGTGTTTGTTTCCCAAATGAAGTACAGCACGTTTTCCTACATTAAAGTCCAATTTGTGCTCTATAGCCAACCTTTCCATTTTCCCTAGTTCCTGTTTTATGTAGTTCAGCAATTTATTCCACTGTATCAACCACTGCTCCAACTTTAGTATTGTCAGTAAAGTTAGTGAGCTGCACTCCCTCACTGCACTGCATAGATGTAACATATATATTAAATAAGGTTGGACCCAACACTGATCCCTGCGGAACCCCTCTCATATCTTTAGTCTAGGCAGATTTATTTCCTCTTAAAGAAACCTGTTGCGTTCTATTTGTAAGCCATGAATTTATCCAGTTTATAATTCTACTGTTAATTCTCATAGCCATAAGTTTTTGGATAAGTTCCCTATGAGGCATGGTGTCAAAAGCCTTACAATAATCTAAGAAGATCGCATCCACTGGTAAGTCATTGTCCAGTGCCTTACCTAAAGTTCCAAAAAACTGGATTAGGTTAGTTTGACATGATCTGCCTGTCCTAAAACCATTTTGCGTTGGGGCAATTAAATTATATTTACAGATATGTTGCTTTATTTCTTCCTTTATTACCCCTTCTAGTATGTATGTATGTATAGAAAGGCCTTGTACTCCACAATAACCGGTGGCCAAACCTGAAAATGCAGATTGTTAAGGAACGTTTAAAAAAATTTAACTGAACACACATTTTCTCAGATTTTTAAAATAAAAAATTGGCTCTCTTTAATTTTTTTGTTTTCATGTGGAGCTGTTTTATAAGTGCAGTAACACAGTGCAGTGTATGCTGTCATAGGCAGAATATACACACTGCTTTGTTTAAAGGCACTCAACTTCACTTCATGCCTAACAGGCGGAGTGCTTACATTCCATAACAACCACACACCTTGTCATGGGTTATTCCTTAAATAAAATGGCTTTTGTAGTAAGAAAAATGTCTGAAACAGTCAGTTTATGAGTTTAAAAAACAACCATTAATTTCTTTAATAACCAGTTCTGCAGTAGGGCAAAAAATACCACATGGTCTTCTAAAGTGGGTCAGCTAACTATAACTAGGTCCTGTTTTATGTACCTTACATAGTTGCATAGGTGAAAAATGTTAATCCTTTATTCACTTTTTCTTCTTGATTTTCATCACACTATTTTATCCCAACTGAATATATATTGCATTTGTATAAAATATTATGTACAGCATATTAACTATTGATTGACTGGTTGCCATGTGCAGAGTGATTTCAATACTGTACCAACCTATGCAGGGAATTTCTATTTTTTGGCTCCCAATGTGTAAATGAATTCTAGCATGGGACCTGAATGAAACGCCTTTATTATGGATGTGTTCTGTGCTAGTGTTTCACAATCAGTCATAACAGCCATACCCAGTTACTCCCTATCTGGCTGAGAGGTTTTGTGCAACCACGGTCACCTAAGTAAGGTTTGCTATTAATTTTTAGCTGAAGACTGCAATTTTATTTTTATCTGTCGTAATGTGTTATTTTTTGCACTAAAACCTATTGGCTGAATGAATAAACGTGAAATTTGCTTCTTTTTCTCCCTTCCATTTTACAATTTACAACTAGGTCCACCACATAATGACCTGGCAACCCAAATAACCCTTGCAAATGTTGAGGATTTAGAGCTTGCAGATTCAGCAGTGTCATGCTGACTGTTATAATGATGATCACAAAATTTAAGCCTAAACAGAGTGAGGTGACTGCTATAACCCTGGGATGAGTAATGTGAATTTTTTCAATAGTCACATAAAGACACATGAAATATGCAGCAGAGTCCAGCATCATCTCATTCATTTCCACTGATTCATTTCTACTGTGCATGATGCCTTAGAAGGTATAACTGACTAGGCAAAAGCTGTCATGTATCAGATAATTTAAATAGCACACACAGTAGAGGCAGACACTCAGTGTCCCAATGCATCAGTTTAGATAAATACACTGTGACTCTTAGTAAAACTCAGAGGTAGGGTAGCTCCCTTGCCTCTGCTTGGAAGGGGGTTTAGGCTTGGATGGAATTTGTCTGCTCCTGTACCACTACTGATAAATACCTAGTGACTGTCAGTATTGCCCAGTGTTAGAGTAGTATCATTCTCCTGGGCTGGAAGATTGTGGGTTCAAGATTGGTTCAAGATTCACACTGGTTATTCGGGCTCATTAACAACATAGACACTGCAGTTCAGTGCTAGGGGAAGCTATCTTATCACAGGTGCCATCTTTGGATGAGGAGCCAGACAGCAGCACTGTCAGACTGTACATCAAAATGTCGCAATTTTGGTGGATGTGTATGGGTTATGTCTATCCCTTGTCAGTTTCAGACGCTAGTGGAAACATTTTTCCTGCCAGCAGCCATAATTGGGGGGGAGATATGTAAAGGCTGGCCCTTTCAGTCAACCAACAGGCATGCATGTGCCACAGTTCATAATACCATTTTGGCAGAGAGCTTCCCTATTATAAAATCTGTCCCAAGATGTTAAAACAAGGTCTCTGGAGTTGCCAAGAGGCCCAGCAGTGGCACATTGATTTGGGAGCAGACCTGGGAGTCTGCATCTGGGTGGCCAGGGCTAGTAGGGTGCTACCATTGGCAGTGTGTCCCAGCTCAGGGAGGGAGGGTGCTGCAGACTGCTGCCCAATCATCCCTCACTATAGGCTGGTATTGCATGCTCCTTCCACAAGGGGGCGTGCTGCGTGCATGAAACATCATCAGTGGAGATATACACAGTGCCGCTGTACACAAGAGGACAAGGACCAAACATGAACATGCACTGCATCCTGCATAATGTGGCAAAAGGTGGACACAATTCTCTTTCCCCGACATCAGAGAATGCTCTGGCACTCTTTGGATACATCCATTGTCCCTCCTCTTACCAGTTGTGTGACTAGCTTAAGGGGGATGCCCCCAATCAGATGCCACTGGAGGCAAACCAATGAGGAGGTGGGGGCAGAACTAATGGGCACTGGGGCATCCTGAGACCTGGATAGACAGACAAGGAAACGAAGAGCGCGATAACAAAACAAAACAGAAAACAAAGTCCATTATGCCTGTTTCTGGTAGCTGTCCATTTTGAATTTAATGACTCCATAGTGCTAACTGAAAAGAGGAAGGAGATACCCACTGTCCTGACTAACATTCAGTTGTTCAAGTGTGTGTGTGTGAATGTTGTTAAAGAGCAGCTGTTTACTTCTAATAAATACAACTGACTTGACTATTTCAGTTATTGGTATTTTGACGCATTAGTAATTCTTTCTACGTTTATAATAAAATATTTGTGCAGTAAAAAGTGTGTTTTCACCTTTGCTTTTCACACTGCTAGTAGAAAAAAAAATTCAGTATAATTCTTGTATTGTGATGTCAGAAACTGCCAACTACTTGGGAGTCATGTGTATCTCAATGAGAAACTAAACACAGTATATTTTTTTGTCCTTTTCAAAAGAAACAGATCCTTCTTCCAGCAACAAACTTCGCCTTTTACATGTCTGCACTATTGTGATACATCTGTATGATTTTTCAATTTTTAAAACAGTAATTGGCTTCTCTTTTCTTCTAGCTATGTAAAATGTGGTGTTGAAGAAAATGACACCTTCTAAATTATAACAAAAGTTCACAGGGTATCAAAAATCACATATTTCTGTTAAATATATAATACTTTGTTGGTAGATAGTATCAAAAATCACATATTTTCTATTCAATATATAATATTTTGATGGTAGAAAATGTCATTTCTCTATAAAAATCTGAAAACAGATTTGCAGTTTCCCATTTAAATGCTCTGCCACTCACACTTTTTTTTGTTTTTGTTTAACCAGGAGAGAGACACTAAGCTGAAAGCTTGTTTACAGGTGCAACCTGGGAGCACAAGAAAGTTAAGTGACTTGCTCAGGGTCACACAGTATGCAAGTGGCGGCTCTGGGATTCAAACCCAGGTCTCCAGGTTTGCAGCTCAGAGCCTTAAACCACAGCGCTGTACTGCCTCCTTTTCTGGCATCACAATGATTCACAATACAAGAATTCCACTGGATTCTTTTTTTTTTTATTAGTACAGTAGTTGGCAAAATAAATGTAAAATGATGAAAAGGTAATTAAAGAAACAAATAAAAGCAAGTAAAGTAATTACAGAGGCATCTAAAGGCCTCAGATCTTTATTCTTAAAGATATGCATCCTAATTAAGCACTGGCTCTTTAAGTGCTTAAAGACTGTATTTTTTTATACAGTCTTAGCAGTATCATCATTTAATGAACTGGTTTGTGAAATTTGTTTTATGAAAAATAATATATATATTCTTTTCAAACTACTATGTTAATGCACCAGTTAGATTTCAACTTAATGCATTAAAAGTAGGGAAATGTGTTGTTAGGGTTTCTAATACTAACTCCCCACCATCCACCAAACCAGCACAAGGACAACACCACACAAGCAATCACAGACAGCCATTGTGAGGTAAGACAAACAGCATACAACTGTTTCCAGATTACAAAAATGCAGTAGCACTGATGTGTTACCTTCATGGATTTTTATCTGTGGCATGCACACCGCAAGACATACACTCTCTCTTGTTGCTGCAGATACAAATCCATGATACTCAAATCCCAACACTGCTTCTGTGTGCAGAAGCACAGACCCCTGCAGCCACAGATATAAACCCACAATACCCAAATTACAAGAGTTATTTTGTCTACAGAACTGCATGCTCCTGGGGAAGGGGGGGGGGCAGCGCTTCTGTAGCCTCAGTTACTCATGCACACTGCAAGACATACACATATTTCATGGGTCTGCGCTTCTGCAGCCATAGGTGTAAGACATACACACTGACCTCTGACAGGAGAAGTACAGGCACCACAAAATATATGATGCTAAAACTGCAACACTACTTCTATCTGCAGGGGCCTGCACTTCTTCAGCCACAGGTGTAATAGGGTCCCCCAGGGTTCGGTCCTGGGCCCCCTGCTTTTCTCCATATTTTTAAATGATCTACCTCAAGTCTGTTCCAACTCAGCCATACAAATGTACGCAGATGATACCGTACTGTACACCTCCGGCCTCTCCATCAGGGACACAAACATTTCTCTTCAACGGGATTTTGATGCCGTTCAAGCTTGGCTTAGGTCCAACCAGCTTGTCCTTAATGCAAAGAAAAATGTCTCCATAACTTTCGGCACCCATCCTAAACTATCCTGTCTAGAAGCCCCCCCCCCCTCATCTTCCACACTCTGGATGGATCCATCCTAGAATCCTGCACCTCTTTCAGGTACCTGGGAGTTTGGCTTGATCAACACCTTAATTTCTATGCCCACGTTGACTCACTACAGAAAAAACTTCACCCTAAATTAGGCGCACTTTACCGCAATAAAGGCAACCTTCCAACCTCAGTCAAGAGAGAACTAGTCCTCAAAATGATCCTCCCCATTTTTGACTATGGCGACGTGATCTACAGTGCAGCCCCCCCATCCAGCTTGGCCAGCCTGGACCTCCTCTTTCATTCTTTCTGCCGGTTCGTCCTTGACTGCCCACCTTCCACCCATCACTGCGACTTGTACAGCGCCCTTGCCTTCCCATCGTTGGAGTCTCGGCGTAAACTGCATTGCACTAATCTCATTGCCAAATACTGGTCAAATGCCCTCCCCCCCATCTCAGCTGCATACTAGCAACCCCCGGCATACCCCTCAGAGGTTCGGATTCAAAACAACTCCAAGTCCCTTTCATGCGCACTTCAAAGGGCCAATTGGCCTTTAAACATCAGTTGCCCAAACTATGGAATGATTTACCTGCAGACATCAGGCTCTCCACCTCCCACTGGCTTCTCAAACCACTTCTACTTGCCCACTTCTCAGATGTATGTAGTTGCTACCTACAGCCTAGTCCTATCATCAGGGGCATCCAAATGGCTCATAAAAAATAACTAAAGCAACAAGCCTAGTATTCCTACTGTGCCAATATATTTTACTGCTCTACTGTTTTCACCCGGCAGTCTATGCCTAACTATGCCACAACTGACTATGCACTCTGTCCTGTGGACCATACCTCATAAATGTACATTTTACTGTCAACCTAGCTGCACCTACTGTACCTACAAATCTCGCCCTGTATGTATCCACTCTCATCTGTTGCAATACCCCTAGTAATTTCTCTCCCTGTTTGTATCCACTCTCAGCTGATTTATATACCACTGTGATTGAGTTGTCTACTGAACCTGCTGTCTATTCACTGTTGTACTGTGCATTCTGTACTTATCTCGACCTATGTAACCCCCAGGTCGCATCTGGAAATGAGCGGTCCCCGCTCAGTATGTTTATCTGGTAAATCTCTTAAATAAATAAATAAAAAAATAGATATACACCAACTTTTTGCTTCAGAAGGGGAGGCCACTAGCCGGCTCCATGGCACCAAGTGATAGGAATTCACTTTGCATGCTGGTGACCTGGGTTCATGTCTGAACCTGGATGTCAAGAGTGGAGACTGGTGGAGAGGAAGTTAAGAGTGTCCTTTGGACTTTTCCCTCCCGGGGAGTGGAGGGGGGGACGGTACTGGACTGCTTGCTAGGTGGCGCCTGGTGGTGGCTTGTGATAAGGCATCCTTGGTGATGTGATGCCTCAACACACTGCTGAATGCCCCCACCACCAGGATGCTGCTGTGGCCAGACCAATGTATGTGTGAGGTGTGTGGGCTGGGGAGAAAACAGAAAATTGCCACTTGGCCAACCAGATGATGGTTGCCTGGACCCCCTCATGCCATGAAGCCCTGGAGTAGTCTCCAAGTGCCGATCTCCCATAGTGCACTCAGTATAGATTTGGACCCTATCTCTTCTCCCATGGGCCCGGGAAGGGGGGCCCACCAGGGAAGAGATTGCCAGGTCAACCGGGGCGTGACATGGGGGGTGGTGGATGGTGCTGGGGGACAATATGGCGGGATGGGGATCCATTGGTGGCCTGATGGCATGGCTGGCCAAGGGAGTGGGAGGTGTACAAAAAAAAAAGAAAAGAAGGGGAGGCTGCTGTGGGGCTTGCAGTTAGGAAGTACTGTTGCAAAGTGGATATAATGGTTTCAGCAATGGCTCTAGAAATTGTTCAAGGTGGCATCAGTTTTTCAGTTACACAGATACATATAAAAAGCATGCAATAACGGATCATGCTGCCTAGCGAGGTACCTCAAACAGTGGCATGAGTTCAACAGAGCCAGACATGAGGTAATGCAGTAGTAACTTGCAGTAAATGACATGTTACAAAATACTGCAGTAAAAAAGGACTTAATTGCCATTGAATTGCACTGTTTCTGAAACATACTACAGCACTTTTGTGATATACTGCAACATTACTGTGCTGCATCCTGGCTGTTGCTGCATTACCTCTGGCTGCAGAGATGCAGGTCCCATGGGGCCTTCTGACTACAGAAGGGCAGGCCCCCATGGGACCTGGCCTTCTGACTACAGAAGGGCAGGTCCTCATGGAGCCTGCACTTCTGCAGCCACAAATACTTATGGATGCAGTACGATGTACACACACAGTTGTGGCTGCATAAGCACAGGCCCCTGTGGCCCCATTAGCTTGGGAGGGTAGTCATTCAAAACTGTTGACATGAACCGAAATGGCTCACGTCGACAGTTTTCAGTAATAACAATGAACAAAATACTGTTGTTGCAAAAAAAAAAAAACTTTATGAATAGAATGTTGTGTGAATGCATGACAATGATATTTTCATACTTAGATAATTTAAAAATTTAAATTTTTTTAGAGAAACTGCCTATCAAAGGCAGCTCCTTGGGTCAAACTGTGAAAAACCTGACCATTTCAGGTTTCAACTGTTAGCCATTTTTGAGCTATAGTAGACCAAAAAATGCCTTAAGTAAGCAATAAGACATGATGGGGTGTGCATTGTGCTGAGATAACTGCACGCCTGGGGAGCAGCAAGGCATGAGGCTGCAGGCCAAGTGACTTCAGGCCTTGGAAGTGCGGTTATCTCAGCACAATGCACACCCCTGGATTATCTTATTGTGTTTGTAAAATTGATTTTTTTTTTTTAACAAGTGTTTTGGAAAGAAAAAAACATATGTTCAAATATTAATACATTAAATGTTTCAAAAGAGTTTTCCTGAAGTAGTTCCTCCACCTGCTGGACTTCATGAGGTCTTTTTTGTTTGAGTTAAGACTTTTGTCCTACTGTACATTCCATAATTGTAGTTTTTTGGCCTGTTTGGTTGGTTTCCAACACCCCCCCAAAAAAAAATAAAATGGGGGAAAATGCACACATATGTGCTTTTCTTTATGTTGTCATTTTATTTATTTATTGTGTTTTCAGTATAAGTGTGAGCACAATTCATGAAGAGCACAATTCATGGGGCAGCACTGGGAGAGAGCGGAACAGATAGGAGCCACAAGAGTGATTGCTTCCTGTTGATTGTGCCTTGAAATAACAGGATACCAGCTTCAGATAAGATTTTTGAGCTGCAGAGATACAGACAAGTAATGGTGGTGGGGGGAGGGCACTCACTAATTGGCAAAGCTAGAAGTCTTTTTTTTTTTTCAAGTGAGTGGCATTCAGGGGTATAACATGCAAGTGGCAGGTGATGTCTGGGAATATATAACTTATGAGTAACTGCTGGCAAAGCTGAAAGGCTTTTTCTCAAGTGAGCAGCATTCTTGGCTATAATGTGAAGGCAGCAGTACAGGGGTATGAGGTCCGGATATCAGTGAGACTAGGACTTCTGTGTGAGTCGGAAGCTTTTCTTTATCGTGGAACCAGATCAGGGTCCTGTTGCTGAGCACTCCATAATCACCAATTTTTTTTGGTTAGGTTTTCAAACAGCAGATTATAACAGCTGCGGTGGGAAGGGAAGATGACTGTGACCAGATGATGGAGACAAACGAAGGTATTTCAGATTAAGTTAAAAGATGCCGCTGTGTTTTACTGTGTAGAAGTATTTTATCGAGGATAAAAATGGCTGCCAGATATTTTTCTAAAATTCCATACTAGCGTATTGATCTGTGAAGTGGCTAAACATGTGGATGACCATGCATTGTGCTTTACTAATGTACAATCAGCTGACTGGTTTTAGCCAATGAATTGTATGGCATTTTCATGCTCATTTTATCATTTTCATATATTTTTATATTTTCAGCCTTCTAGGACTTTAACAACTCTAAACCAATTGTTACCAAATTTAAAGGATGTGGTGAGCTTGTGCCCCAGAGCACGGATGCTAAATTTCAGGCTATTCCATCCTGAGGTGGCCATGTTATTAGGATGCAAAAATAGGGGTATAACATAGACTGCATTTGCAGCCTAACTATGGGGGCACTACTGCATCCCTATAATAACTATATGAGAAGGCATAGTCCCACAGTGAAACAATGATAACCAAACTTTGTTATATCGTTGTCACATCATCCTGTAGTTATGCTGCCATTCTAATCGCACAGCAATGGCATGACTCAGATATTTAGGTCTCACTAATTATAATCATCAGGCAGGCTGTCACACACTCACAATTAAAGCCATAATGTACAGAAAATGGGGGGTATTGTTCTAACACAAAATAACTGTCTTCAGCAGGTCAGAATAAAATATAGGCAACTGTATGTAGTCAGAATGTTCGCCCGCCCAGGATGTATGTAAGCGTCTTTCTATCTGAGAGTATGTTTTGCTCAGAGTCCATTTTATTTACCTTTTGCATCAGGCTGCAAACCTGTGGTTCCCCTAACGCAGGATACCCAGTTGAGGTGCAACACCTACTTTTCAGTGGTATCCAGTGTAGCAAGGCTCTGACATCCTGCCTTTTAGAGCCCAGTCACTCAACAGTTAATGTAGCAGAGGTCCAGGGTCATTGCATGTTCCAGTCTCACTTTTTCTTGCAGTGCCAGGCTGCTGGGTCATTGCACATGCCCTATGTGTGTGCTCAGTGGCTAAGTACTGCTAGCTGCCACTAGCCATAATAAAAGAAGAAGGTGTGTGCACATTGATCAGTCTTGCCTGGGCTATGCACAAACAATTAGCTCAGAGGAGTGCAGGTACTGACCCAGAAGAGTCAGCAGAGGGAGGCATCAGCAGCTCCCTCCTCCCTGTGTATGTGTGCGTACACTTTGGCCAGAAGCAGCATGGAATAAAGAGGTAGACCACCAGGGAAGGTATTATATTTCAAAAAAGGGGGATCAGAGCTGGGGGTCTGCTAAACCACCAGGGAATATTGTATAGTTCAGAACTGGGGATCGGGGCTTGGGGTGTGATCCGCCAGGGAAGTTGTTATATTTCAGAATGGGGGAGTAGGGCTGGGGTAGAGGGACTGGGGCACATTGCCGCATGTTGCTCAACTCTCCCTGAGGACAAATTTCTAAGTATCCTTAGACTTGCCCTCGCTGGTCTAATGGTACTTAGAAATGTGCCCTCTGGGAGAGTTTTGAGAATCCTGATTCAGGAGATTTGGTAGCCTGCAGCTGCCGCATGCCGCAGCTGCCGCATGCCCCTAGCACCATGGCGCAGCACAATTTGTGCCACATGGATGGTGCAAGCCCCCTTTGGTGCATGCAGGCTGCATTTGAGAATTGCTCCTGGTGCATCTCATGGTGCAAGGGCCAAAAGGAATGGTGCAAGCTCCTTGCGCCATGCTGGAAGCTTTGATAATCAGGCCCCACACCTTTAGAAGGATATAGTCAGAGTGGAGGGCAACTAAAATGTTGCAGGGTCTGCACCGGAAGCCCTACGAGGAGAGACTTAAGGACCTGAATATGAACACACTGGAAGACAGGAAGGAGAGGGGGTAGGGTAGAGACCTTTAAATTCCATAATGGAGTAAATACGGTACAGGAAGAAAGTATTTTTCAGAAAAAAGGGTGCTCAAGGACAAGGGGATATGATATGAAACTGAAGGGGGCGTAGATTCAGGAGAGCTGTGAGGAAGTACTTCTTCACAAAAAGAGTGGTGGATTCCTAGAACAGCCTTCCAGTGGAGGTGGAGGTGGGGGTATGTGAAAACAGTGGTATGGTTCAAGAATGCATGGGATCAGCACAAGGGAATCTTAGGGGAAAGGAAGGGGGAGGGATAATGGACCAAAGATCAAATAGGATTTGCAGTGATACTGTAGGCAGGAAAAATGGGCAGACTAGGTGGGACATGTGGTCCTCATCTGCAAGCAAATTCTATCTTTCTATGTGAGTTAGAATTCTATCACTGCTCATTCTGTGCAACCCTCAGTGTCATTCTCCTTCAAGAATATATCTCTGCATTAAAAGCCTGGGCAGTGTGAGCTTCAGCAACTTCACCGGGAATGCTTAGTGACTTGCTGAAGGTTACACAGTGAGTATTTGGCTCTAGTGGGGTTTAAACCTGTGATCTGGTTTCAAAGACGTTTTAACCATTAGGCCCACCTTCTCTTCTGATTTTGCCTTCAGTTCTCCCAACTCTGGTCCAGCCTCCCTTCCATGTATTTGCCCTGCTCTCTCCCCTTCAACTCTCAGAATCGTGCTATATGACCATCCAACCCATATCTGCAACCGTTTTGAAGAATTCACAGTTCTGTGTGTAATACATAGCCTACTGATCTAATCCTTGAACAGTACATTTTTGTTTTGCACATGTATTTCTAAACTGTATTTATATTCTGATCTTGTTTATTACTCCTGCATTATGGTATTTCTTTCTTTATTTGAAAATTGGTGACTGGGAAAGGCACACTGAGTCAAGGCTCAATTCCAGGTGAGTCCCGGGGACAGGGAACAGGGGAGACAAATACATAGTACAGGCACAGTATACAGTTAATGCAATTACCTAGCACTGACACAGTTCACAGTTACAGTAAAGTGGAATAGAGTATGGGATTAAAAGAGGAGTAAGTGGGGTGGCAGATGACTGGCCCAGCTACCTCACCTCATCCTACTCAGGTTGTGTTATGCACAGTGTTGGGCAAGTTAATTTTTATGTTGGCTTGCCGCGCTTGTGCTGCAGTCAACATATTGGGAGAGTGCAGCTTTGGGGGCGTGGCTGCTGTTGGGCGAATGCAGGGCACGCATCAGTAGGTCGTCCCTCATTCCCCAATAAGCCAGCATGCTGGCGCTGACACCAACATTATTATGTAAAGTGGACTAAACTTCTAAACAAGTGCCGCTGCAATCAGAGACAAGCTCGCCATGCAGCGCCACTTTGTTTACAAGTTATGCCCACTTTACCACGTGCCGCTTCAGTACAGGGTGCCACGCCAGAGCCCACCCCAGCGTGGCAACTGATGCCATGGCATGACGGGTTCCCGAATCCCCGCCGGCTCCACTGTCCCCCCAGTAGCAGGGTGCCACGCCAGAGCCCACCCAGCGTGGCAACTGGATGTAATGGCCGATGGGGTGCCCAATCCTCGTGGGCTCCACGCCTCAGTTGTCCTTCTGCCACGCTGGGAGCCCACCCCAGCGTGGCAAACGTCCCAGCCGCCTTTTTTTTAAACCTGCAAATTAAAAACGGTCCCACGGCGCTTCTCCCTGCCCCTCCCACAACCCACACCCACCCACTGCGCACCCTGCCTCCCCACCCCTCACCCCATACTACCTCCGGAGTCTGGCGCCGACGATCTTCGTGGACTGGGGAACACGCCTGCACTCTTCAAAGCCGATCTGTAACTGAGGAAATGCCGTAAGCTGTATAATGGGCTAGATAGGGTTTTTCAACTTTGTTGCATATCTCAGGCATTTTTGGAATTTTGCACCAAATTTTCAACATAGGGTTTTTGAGGGCCCTCCTCATGAATTCTGTCACTGTCATGGTGTTTATCGAGCCTCGAAGTGATTTCGCAGTCACTGCAAGAAATCACCTTCGGGGCCCATTAACAAAAATGACAGTGGTGGTGTTCATGAGGTGCCCTCTTAAAAGCCTAAGTTCCAAATTTGGTGGAAAAACAACAAATGCCTGTTTGATGAGCGGCATTGCGCAGTTGCTACGTGAGGCTCGTGAATTTCGCATTCACAATATTTTACTGCCGGATTTTCAGCATTGTCATTTTGTATACCTCCTGTGAAAGTACAGCTGTCATTTCCACATCCTGCCCGGAATGTGTTTCTGCGCTCCTGCTATTAACCGCGCAGTTGCTGGGAAATCAGTGTTTGGGCCAGATTATGAAAATGACAGTGACACAGTCCATGAGCAGAGGACCTAAAATGCCTATGATGAAAATTTGGTGATGATACTCCATAAAATAACTATGTTACGAGCATGCATTGGCAGATTGCACGCACACTCGTACCGTCGTGCATTTGTGATATTTTCAGTCTGGATTTTCACTATTGCCATTTTTCCACACCTCTTGATGAACAGTACAGCCATCATTTGACATATCGTGCCCAAAATGTGTTTTCGCACTTCCGGCGCAGAATAGCGTGGTCACTGTGCGAAATCACTTCTTGGGACACTTTGAGGAAAAACAGTGACACTGTACATGAGCAGAGGTGCTAAAATGCCTATGTTGAAAATCTGGTGCGAACGCCATAAAATGGCAGTGTTGCAAGCGTGCATTGCATATTTCCCACACACCCTAGTAGCTTCAAGAATTTGGTATATTTACATGCCACATTTTCAACACTGGCATTTTTTACACCTCCTTATGAACTGTGCAGCTGTCATTTCTCACATCCTGCCCGACATGTTTTCCCGCACTGCACTACCAAACACCCAAAGGGACACCTTAATGCTTGTCACTCTCTGCAGGGTGGGGGTGGGTTGGCATCAGTTCAATACTTCACTGCCATTCCTATGATGCATCTGTCTAACTTCTGCACTACCAATGCCAATGCCAGCAAGCCAACATTCGGCATTGACAAATGCTTGTTCTATTACTTTCTACTTCTTTTAGAAACGTGATCCAGGAAGCTCTGTGCAGTCACTAGCAAGGATGGGGAAGTACTAGAAAAAGTAATACACCTGACAGTTACCTATTTCTTTTTATACAAAAACAATACAAAAATAATAAATAACTATAACAGATGACATTTATTTGAAAGTAATAGGTTAGTTACTAGTAACTTTCAAATAAATGTAATCAGTTACAGTTACGTATTACTTTTGTATAAAAAGACATAAGTAATTGTAACTGTAAGGTGTATTACTTTTTCCAGTACATCTCCATCCTCGCTAGTGACTGCACAGAGCTTTCTGGAACAAGTTTCTAAAAGTAATAGAAAGTAATAGAAAAAGTAACTTACCTAACACTGGTTATGCAATGCCAGGTCAATGAGGAACAAGACTGCCATTATGGCGGACTTGATATCCTCGGTCGACCTGGCTTGCATCACAGAAACATGGCTGGATCAAAATGGAGGCAGCAGTTCCAGTGGGGTATTCTGTGATACACACCCTGAGAGAGGATCGCGGGGGTGGCCATTAGTTTTAAGTCTAGCCTGAACCTCACAGTGCTAAATGTAGATCTTACACATTCTTTTGAATTTGTGGCCACTCGGGGAGGTGTGAATGCGGATTTCAGGGTTCTCCTGTTCTATCGTCCTCCGGGAGTGGGTGGGGACTTTTTGAAGGAGGTCGAGGAGCTTGTTACCGGCCTGGTGCTGGACTCCCCCAGGTGGTTGATCCTGGGGGACTTCAATGCGTGGGTTGACGATGGGCTCGCGAAGTTTGGAAGTGACCTCCTGAAGAGCATGGAGGTCCTGGGCCTGACACAACAGGTAACATCGGTAACACACACAGGTGGCCACACATTGAACTTAGTTTTTTCAGTGGGTCTTAATATTATTGACCTTCAGGTTGATCCGGTGGTTTGGTCGGACCATAGCACTGTGGGGTTCACGTTTAGCGGCCCCTCTGATGGTCCAGCCCCTGTGGAGATGGCCCGGTACCGCCCGTTAAGAGGAGTTTCCTCTATGGGACTATTGGCGGTGCTGGACCTATCAAGAGTGGGGCAGCTTGTATGATGGGGCTGGAGGAAGCAGTGACAGCCTATAATGGGGCGGTGACTGCAGCTTTTGACTCCATAGCACCCTTTCGTGTCTGCCTTTGCCTACTTGCTGGAGATTCCCTTGGTATGATGAGGAACTCCGGAGTTTAAAGACTAAGGGGTGGAGGTTAGAGAGATGCTGGAGGAGATCTGGCTGGATGGAGAACAAATTGATCCTCAGGTCACATTATGTTGACTATCAGGGGGGCAATCTCCTGAAAGAAGGCAGAGTTTTTGTCTAGGGAGATTGCTGCGGTGGGGAACAGACCAGCTGAGCTCTTCTGTACGGTAGACAGGCTTTTACATCCTGTCTGTCTCCATGTGAGAGGATCAGTTTGTAGCACTAGGTGCAAGGAATTGGCTCTGTTCTTCGCTGTCAAGGTGTCCTCTATCTGGGATGAGGTCTCCTCGAGTATCTCCATGAAAGATATGCAGTGTCCGGCCTGAGTTGTGCCGAAACACTCCTCTTGTCTGGGAGGAGTTCGAGCTAGTTGGGGTGGAAAAGGTGATGGGGATAATCTCAAAGCTATGACCTACACAGTGTGATGTGGACCCTGGTCCGACCTGCCTTGTGGTTGGATGTTTGGACCTGATAGGACCTGTGGTTGCTGAGGTTGTCTGGAGTTCACTGAGGAGTGGGATCTTTCCGGTGCCCTTAAAAGAGGCTCTGGTTAGACCCCTTTTAAAGAAGCCCTCTTTGGACCCAGACTGCCTCAGCAACTATAGGCTGGTCTCAAACCTCCCATTTTTAGGAAAGGTTATAGAGAAAGTGGTGGTCATTCAGCTTGAGAGACACCTCGCATCTTCATCTACCTATGAGCCTTTCCAGTCTGGGTTCCGGGTGGGGCATAGTACGGAGACAGCCCTGGTAAGTGTGCTTAATGATATCCTGATGGCAAGGGACAGGAGGGCTCATACCATCTTGGTTCTCCTGGACCTCTCTTCGACGTTTGACACCGTGGACCATGAGGTGCTGCTTGACCACCTGTGGTTCTGGTGTGGCCTGTCCGGCAATGTCATCCACTGGTTCAGGTCATACCTGATGGACAGAGTGAAGAGGGTGGAAGCGGGACTTGTATTATCTAGCTCGAAGCCTCTGAGCTGTGGAGTGCCGCAGGGGTCAGTCTTGTCACCTTATTGTTCACGGTGTACATGCTGCCATTGGGGGACATTATCAGGAGGTATGGGTTGGGTTTTCACTGCTATGCAGATGATACCCAACTGTACCTGTCCTGTGCGCCTGATGTCCAGGTGTCGGATTCTGTATTTAACAACTGCCTCGAGGAAATCCAGGCGTGGATGACTTAAACTGGCTTAGACTCAATCCAGACAAGACTGTGGTACTGGTGGTGGAGCCGGGTCATTGTGGAGGGGAGTGGGGGGTGTCCCCTTATCTAGTATTGGGGGGCATTCCCCTTGTCCCTTCTAGACAGTTGAAGGTTTTGGGTGTGATCCTGGATGATGGTCTACACTTGATGCACAGGTGTCGGCCGTGGTCAAAAGTGGTTTCTATCATCTCAGGAACATTGCCCAAATCCAAGCCCTGGTCCCTCCTGAGGACCTGCCCACACTGGTACATGCTTTTGTAACTTCCAGGCTGGACTACTGTAATGCCATGTACCTTGGGTTTTCTGGAGGCGACCTCCACAGGCTGTAGCTGGTGCAGAATGCGGCGGCAAGACTGTTGACTAAGGTAAAGAGGTGTGAACATATTACCCCATCCTCCGTGGACTGCACTGGCTGCCAGTCAGGTGGAGGATTGTCTTCAAGATAGGGCTCCTTAACTATAAGACCCTGCATGAGGGGGGTCCTGCCTATCTGCAAGATCTCTTTGACCCTTACCATCTAGCCTGGATGCTCCGTTCTGCCGAGGGGGGCCTCCTGGGGGTTCCCAGTGTGAGATTGCGGCAGTCAGGAGATACAGCATTTGCAGTGGCCGCACCATACCTGTGGAACTCCCTGCCTGATTATCTAAGGGAGGCCCCATCGGTGGAAGCCTTTAAAAGGGGGTTGAAAATGTTCCTATTTGAATTAGCTTTTATAATGTGACTTTATTGATAGAATTAAATTTTGTACTTACATGGATTTTAGTATGTATGTTTGGTGATTTTAAAATATTGTATTGTGTTTTTACTGTTTAGTGCCCAGAGTCCCAGGAATTAGGCGCTTTATAAATAAATATATATATGTATCTGTCTGTCTGTCTGTCTGTCTGTCTATCTATCTCTCTATGTGCAATAAGAGCAAGCAGTGAAAATCAGGCAATTCTCAGTTACACCTACCCTGGGGTAGGAGGCAACTGTGAGGGCGGGGGGGGATGTCAGGTAGGTAGAAAGCAGGAGCTGGGGGTAGGGAGACAGTTTCAGCTGACACCTGAGGATAACAGGGGAGGCAGTGAAATGGACCAAAGATGGAAGTAGGTTCCAGAGTGAAGGAAGATGATAGGAGAAGGCTGATTGCCTGGCAGAGGAGTGGGGATGAGGAATGACAAAAAGCCAAGGATCCCTGGTACAGAGGGAGTAGGAGCAGAGTGAATGGAGGAGAGACGTGAGGAGAGGTAATAGGGAAGGGACCCGAACCACTATCTGGATATGAATGAGGCACAGTGGTTCTTGTGATGTGAAGGTAGCGGGAGAGTAGATCAGGAGGAGTAGAATGAGCAGTAGTGGCTATTGGGGGGGGGGGGGAGTTAGTAGCAGAATGACAGAAGGCATTACAGAGGGTGTCCAGTCTGGTCAGGGAGGTGGAAAGAGCTGTGCCGTTGACCATGTTCGCATAGCAAAGACCGGGAGCACCATTTTGCTCACTAGCTCATGGTGCACCTGTGGAGACAGATGGACTTTATCGCGATACAAGGCACCAAGTTTGGGGCGGAGCTTGGCATGGATGGCATCAATGTGGGAAGAGAAATCAAGTTTGCTGTCTAGCCACACACCAAGGTATGTAAATGAATGAACCACCTCAAGAGGGGTGCTATCCAAGGCAGAGAAAATAGGCAGAGTTGGGAGTCTGGCCAATTTTGGCTGGTGCCAAAGGCCATGAACACAGTTTTGTTTTTTGTGTGTGTTGACCCAGAGCTGGTTAGACTTAAACTAGCACAGGATATTGTGGAAGTCTTGCTGGAGCAGACCTTCCATGGCTGTAGTGCAGGGACCAAAGGTGTAAATGACTGTGTCATCTGCATACCTGTGGATATGTGAGTTGGCACAAGCTGTGGAGAGGTTGTTAAGGAAGATGGAGAATAGGATGGGCCCCAGGATGGAGTCCTGTGGGACCCTGGCCTGGATGGGAAGTGGAATTGAGGTGACAGGGCATTACCAAGCTGTATTGACTACAGGTGGCCAGAGAGGTAAGAAGGGAACCAGTCTACCGCAGGAGCTGAGAGGCCAGCAAAACTTCACTTACTGAGGAGGAAAGAGTGGGACACTGAGTCAAAGGCCCTGGCTATATCAATGAAAATGATAGCTGTGATGTGCCCCTGATCCATCCCTGAGAAAATAGAACCAGTTACACGCAGTAGGGAGGAGATGGTGGAGTGATGCTTTGGAAGCCAGACTAGAATGGGGAGAGGAAATCGGTGGAGGACAGAAAATTGGAGAAGCTTTGTAGACACGTTTCTCTTGCAGTTTAGCAAGGGAAGGGAGGAGGAAGATTGGCTGGAAATTACCTGGGGAGAAGGTGTCCCCCCCATGTGGAGTGGCAGAACTTTGTCCAACTTCCAGGACCGAGTGACAGCACTGAGAGAGAAGGAGAGGTTGAGTAGGTGAGTCAGTGGATATGCTATGGCAGGTATAGAGATTTAGAGAAGTTTAACATCTAGTCCATCAGGACTGGATTTGTGCAGTGTGAGGGAGTAAAGGACAGTAAGGGTTTCCTGGGTAGTAACGGGGGAAGAGGAAACTAGTGGAAGGGAGATGAGAGGGAATCTGAGGAGGAGTGGAGGAGGTTGGAGGGTGAATGGAAGGAAGAGCACAGGTGGTAAAGAACTCATTGACATGAGCAGCAACAGAGGAGGGGCCAGCCAGACAATGGTGAATTATTTACAAGAAGGACTGGAAGGGTGGACTGTGTGTGTGTGTGTGTGGGGGGGTTCAAAAAGGGAGTGAAGTACTTTCCAGAACTTTGAAGGGGCATTAAGGTAGTTCTGAAAGTTGGCCTTGAAATACTGCAATTTTGCAGTCCAGATAGCCTTAGTACAGGAATTTCTGATAGTCCTGTATAAGTCAAGGTCAGGAAACGCGTGAGATAGTTTGAAATATGCCCAGGCGAAGCCACGGGACTTGCATGGATCAATGACTTCAGGGGTACCCCAAGGGTGATGGTTTATTTTTGAGGCTGTATTTTCTGAGCGGAGCGTGCTTGTCTCATACAGAGGAGAATTTGGAATGAAAGAGGGAGAAGGCAATGCCAATATCCATGGCGAAACATATGGCTATCTGATCTGCAGCAACAAGGTCACTTAGGCAAGCAGAGTCCAGATGTATTTAGGGGAGGAGGGTGGATGCTGGATCTTCCTGACACAGAAAGTCATGCAGTGGTTGCTGAAAGCATCCCGCAAGATTCCTGCTGCTGCAATATGGTGAGAGTGGCAAGAGAGAACCCAGTCCAGGAGGAAGTAGTTATGAAAGTGGGAGCTGAGTTGGGTGGGCTCAGTGATAATCTGCGTGATGTTTTGGGACTCAGCCTTGTAGATGGTTGGCTTGGAGGCCGGGGAGAGCCAACTGACATTGAAGATCTCTAGCAGGATAAGTTCACCAGTGGTGGATTGACAAGTGATGGTAGAGGGGGAATCAATGAGGTAGGAGGGGGATATTCTAGATGAGGCATAGAAGACCCCAATAAAGATAGTCACAGAGGAGGGGGACCGGCAGCCTGACCAGCAGAAATTCAAGAGAATGAGTATGCTTGTACTGTTGCAGACATGTTTCTTTGCACTATTGATACCTTACTATTGAATTGAATGTTTATGTTGACTTGTACTCCTGCCCTATTTTGATACCTGATTACTTAATGATTATATAGATTGACGGTACTGTTCCCAGTACTGTCTCCCAACCCTTCCCCCAGGACGCATCTGGAATGCTTTTCCAGGAAATGATTGAAATAAATAATAAATAAATAATATAATTACTACTGAGTCTTTTTAATGCTCGGATAACCAGTTTGTAAAAATGGGTTACAACCATCTAGTTGTAATTATGCATTATAACTGGGCGGTTGTAATCGCTTCCTGTCAGTCAAACTTGCACTGTGAGCGGCGCGAGCACTAGTCACACCTGCCTTTGGCTGTTCACCACGTAAAGCATAGTAAATTTAAAAAAATGCTCACTAGCAGTTATAAAAAAAAACAAGACATGGGTGAGTGTATAACTCAGAATTTTACACACAGCCTTGGTGTGGGATGCTTTTATAGACCCCTTGAGCTTTGCTGTAGGGGTTTATGTGTGTAAAATTCTGATTATGCACACCCACCCCTGTATTACTCTCTATAGAATACACTGTCCATTATAGAATAGGCTTCCTTGGTGGGACTATAACATGGCTCAGTAAGCCATCCTTGCTTCAGGCCCTGGTATTAAAATATAAACATAAAACCTAAGACACAGGTCACCCAGGTGTTCTTTGCTTAAATTGTGAGCCTGTTCTCTGCTGCTCTTCAGCTAGAAACAGTTCTGCCTACTAAATTAACAGATACTAACCCTACCTATTATTTTCCTCAGAGGCATTACTTCTAACTGACTTCCCCCAACATTTAAGTACCCTCTGGGACTAGTGTGCCAGCAGATTTCTGCTGTGGTCTATATGCCATTTTATGCCTGCAGAAGGAATCACTCTTCTAACTATGACACCACAGGGCTGCTTTTGCAACCATTAGCTTCCTTTTATTACAGAGTGCTTGCGTTGAGAAGCCCGTGCAGCTATGTGTCTAGGGATCATGGGGAGGCTATTACTACATGTTTGTTTGTGCAAATCTAGCTTGTAGTTGCTTCCTTCCTGTCCACAAATTATCTGAAATTGTTGAAAAGGTGATAATAACTGAAGCTACTTATTAATGTCTTTTACACTGGAGTGCAGTCATATCGATGAATCACATATACAAAATTACACATACCACACTGATGCAAAGCATCATTGGAAGTATATGCAAATCCCATGAAGGAAATGGTGGGCCACTTAAAGGGGGAACAGTCAGCACTAAGGGCTCCGCACCCAAGTATGGAGCTGGTCCCAATTTGCACTTTGTATACAAAAACATGTTTTATACTGACTGTTTACTGCAGTATAGCGGATTGTAGCAGGCCAATTCTACTTAGGTACAAGCTGACATTTGCATAACCAGAAATCCCAGAATCCCCTGCAGCTGACATCAGAGCAGGGCTGCAGCACTGGGAAATTCAGTAGCCTGCAGTGAATGCTAGAGATTTTTTTAAGCTCAGATCAGATTTTGTCTGGTCCGCTGTTCTCCCTGGGCTAGGTATAGTCCTCTGTAACTGTACTTCACTCCAAGAGGACAGCAGGACCAGCTAACAAAAGATCAGAGTTTATGAAAACATAGCTATACACTGCAGGCTGTTGAATCTCCTACTGCTGCAACCTTGCTCTGATGTCAGCTGCAGGGGAGTCTGGGATTTCTGGTTTCACAAATGTCAGCTTGCAAGTAAGCAGAATCGGCTTGGTACAATCTACTACAGTAAACAGTAAGCAAAAAAAAAAGTTATTGCACACAAAGTGCAAATTGGGATCAGCCTCATACTTGGGTGTGGGGCTTTTAGTGCTGACTGTTCCCCTTTAAAGCCAGATTAAATGGTGCCAAAGGACCTATCAGACAATCTGAAAAGGCTGAGAACTGTAGAGACACAGACTTGTGTTTTCGTCTGATATTGAGAAATATAATACAGCCTCTTTTTATCATGCCATTAGGAAAAGGTATAAACTATTGTCGTTTTAGGTTCGCAACAACCAAACCATGCATGCTGTAGGTGTGACTGCTTCACATTAGCAGCAGCAGACTACAGTAGAAGCATTAAAGAAACGGCAGTTTGTGAACTTTGTGAATATCGTAGCATGAGTTACCTTGGATATCTGTAGCACTACCTCACAGACAACCCAAGGTTACTTAATTGTGTTACGCTGTGGGAAGTAGTAGGGCTGTATATTGATCCATCTTGTCCAAATAGTAATAAAGTGCAAAATGGAAATATGTGTGCAGAGGAAACCCCTAGCACTGATAATCATTATGGCAAATCCTTTTAAGTGCTGAAAAATAACACTGCAAGGATAAATGGCTCATAAAGAGAATTAGATTTGTACTGTACCATAACCTTGGGCTGTTTTATATATGTGAACACTGGTATAATCTGATTGAGCTGCAGTAATGCTGACTTGGGCCTGTGGTGCTGATGATGCCGAATTTCATTTCAAAGAGGCATGCAGATGGTAAATCTTAATTTTACCTAGGTGGCATTTTCTTTAGTACAAGAAAACAAGATCATTCTGGCGATGCAAATGAGACCTGTGGTGCATGAGTATGCCGTCAGTCTAATTTAATTGTCGATTTCACAATGCTGCAGTATCCAGGCTGGTGGGTGCTGCTACAGCCTTTTGAAAAAAAAAGGTTAAAGAAATTTAATACATGTAAAGAGACCCGTAGTTTCATTTCTTTTATTGTTGCCTGGGGAAATGTATTGAAACTACTCTTTGTTCCTGCGAAACTATTAGTCCAGTTTTCGATTATGTCCCAGGGAATGCGGTTACAGATGACAAACAGTACACACAGTCACAGTATCACATTTACTAATTATAACAACAGCAAGTACACTATATTTGGCAATAATGAAGTCCTTAAACTCATTCTTAAAGTCATGAAGTTTGCCAGGTTTCCTTTTTCAGTTATCTGTTTATCCCCGTCTTCCACTCGTCAACTTAATTCCTCCTTCGCTTAACGAGGTACCCACCTGTGCCAATCTCGCAGGCCTCACAGGGCTTCCTGCTGCACTGGGTCCAGAGCTGACAGCCAGCAGATATGCCAGGGAATGGCCTGAACTCCATCAGGCCTGGGATAGCTAGTGAGAGAGACCCTGTGGACTTACACAAAAGCTGGGAGGAGGTGGCATGACTCTGGGGTTGGAGATGTGGGAGGGACATGGTATCATCATGTGCACAAGATGCAGCATTTTTCTTCATGTTTTCTCCCTCCCGCTACTTTTGAAGCATCCTCTTGATGCCTTGGTGGGGGTGGGGGAGAGGATAGCACAGCACATTACATGGCTAGCCATGACATCCAATGTCACTCCTGAACACCCCCATAGGCAGTGCTGTGGCAGCGTATGACACCACCCTGCCTCCTGGAACCAGAAAGCGCAATCTCTGCAGTGCTTCCATGGCTCCACTGGCCCACACTGGGGTGGGCAGGTCTGTACTGCAAACTGGTGTCACCCACATGGGAACCCAATGCACTGCACCAGTGCCACCAGGCTGGACATTTGTTAAATCTCATAACGATGATGAGCCTCCATTCCATCGTTAAGCTGCACAGTGAAAAAATGCTCTTCCCCAAGTCTTGATGTAGTGATCAGCATGTGAACAGTCAGTATGAGTTGTAGTCCTAGAGTATCTTCCCTTTGAAACATTTCTGTTTGCTGGCATTGGTGGAAGAGTATGGGCCAACATTGTAAGCGTAGTGTAGCATACTGCTACGCTACACTATTTGCACCAGTTTCAGTTAGTACCAGGTGAAGGTAATGTTTACTTTTGTAAAATTTGTTTGAGTTGGGGGGGCCCCCTTTTTAAATTAAAAAAAAATATAGAGGGTATAGGGATGGAGCCTGCCAACTTAAAGAAACCCTTGTCTGCCCAATGGAGTCTATCTATGCTCTCTGTGCCAGTAGTAGTAGTAGTGCTTTGTTTACAGACTTTTTATTAAATGCATACCTCCATTTTCAGTGTGGGGATCTCCATTTTCTCGCTGACTCTGCTGCTGTTCTCTCACCATTTCCCAGGATGCACCAAATCCTGCGAGACTGTGAGAAAGGCTTGACCTAGCACAAACTGCCGTGTACTGGTCACAACATTACAATAAGCTAAGTATAAATTCTATCCTTGTTTTTCACCTACTTCCGTGCATTACCAGTATGCCCAATAATAGGATATGGATATTTTGGCCTAAGATTTTTTCTCTAAGATTTTATTTGACCCTTAATGTTTGGGGGGGGGGGGGCTTGTCTCATGTTTGGCTGCACAGCTGAGTGTGTCTCATTGAACTGCTTGTGGGACCATTGCTGTCACAATTTCTGGGGAAAAAAACACAACAAAAACTATTCTAAGAACTGTTAAGATGGTTTTGAAGCTAACTGATGGTGATTGGTTATTTCACACCTTTGCAGCTTCTTGTTTTGTTATTCTAAGTTAGCAGACATGCTGTAAAGACTAATGGGGTAAGTGACAAGGGCCCTCATATTCAAACGGTTAGCGTGAAACCAACTAGGTTAGTGCATGCTAACTGCGAATAATGCTGGACAACAGTACAGAGGTCGTATTCAATGTCCCTCTGTGCACTGCACTGACCTGATAGCATGACCATGCACAATATATCGCTGCGGCCATGCAAACAGGGGAATCCCTATGCATACTGGGTACTGCGGCATATTCATTGGTTTTAGCAGCACTAAACAGCCTCCATCACAGCGCTGTTTAATGCTACCCAAACCCTGCCCTTATCCCCCACACAATGATGTGCCCCCCCCGATCAGCTGCTGTCCATGTTGTACAAATAACCTCCAACCTGGTGGTCTGGTGGGCCTAGGGAAGGGAGTAACCCCTGGGGAGTGCTGATGCTAGAGAAACAAAGTATCAATGCACTGGTCAGCAAGCGGGAGAAGCAACAGCAGGGAAGCACAAAGAAGCAAACAGTGCTTCTTTATTAACGTGCTAATGCAGAATACAGTTCAGTAACTGGAATAAGGGTATAAAAGCTACCCCCACATAAAACCAGGTGCATGTTGTACTGTCTCCTGGGTGCTTTGTCAAGGATCACACCCTCCCAGACCCACAATCTTCTTATAATCCCTCATTTAAAGACTCAGGCCCCGATATTCAAAAAGGAGCACAAGCACAGTGCAAATATCTGTGCTAAGACCCTTGTGGGCTGTATTCAGCCACAACATGCAAATGAGCCCATTGGGCATGTAAAGCACTAAGGGTCCATTTGCATGGCCATTATGGGTTCAGTTGCATGGTGTGCAGCGGCCAATTAGCACCCATCCTGCAGTGTATCTTATGAATTCCCTGGTGTCTAGAGGCACCCTCCCACCCCTGAACACCTGTTTCATATTCTGCATAGGTAACCCTGGTGTCCACGCCTCACTCCCAAAAACCCATCCCGTATAGTGATGAGTTATTCCTGGAGTTCAGTGGCCCCCCCACCCTCAAACACCCATTTCATATTTTGCATAGGTAACTCTGAATCCTAGTGGTATCCCCAACCTCCAAACACCCATTCTGTAATTTGAATGGATATCCCTCATGTCCAGTGGCAGCCTCCATCCCCCCCCCGGGTCACCCATTTACAATGAGTAAGAATGCCTTGGTGTCCAGTGGTTCCCCTTGCCTCTTGGTCACCCGTTACCAAAAGTAAAAGTAATCATTGGTGGTTCAGTGACTCCCAACACGCTCCTCCCACTCACTCACCACCACCCATCACACTCCCCTTACGAGGGTGTCCTGTGATTTCCAGCTATGCCCAATATGGCAACCGGCACAGTTCTCCTCTGAATTCCTCAGCCGACCGCCATATGCACTTTTGTGCTGACCTATCTCCCTTCTACCACAACTCTAATCTAACAGCACTCCACCGGTACCCTGTACTGTACTGACTACATAATCTGGTCGGATCTAGCACTTTCCCTGCTAATGTGCATGTTCTCGTAAAGTGTAATAAGCACTTTGTGTATTCTATGCCCTGGTTCCTCTGTAATCGAATGAATATGTTGCCAAAGTTCACGTTCTTGAAATATTTAATTAAGCACTTTGTGTGTTCTATGCCTTGGTTCCTCTGTAAACCAATGAATATGTTTAGCGCTACCTTTGTTCTAACTGTATTTTGGTTATGTAAACCTTGCTTTATAACCATTTATGCGATTTTGCTCTCAGTAGATGATTGTATATGTTTGCTCCTATGTATCCCCTTCCCCCCAGGACACATCTGGAAATGAGCTATTACAGCTTTGTATGTCCTTCCTGGTGAAACGTTTTCAAAGGAATAGATCAGTATGAGCCACGTGCATGCTCACTGACACTCATATGGCTGCTGGCTGAGAAGGTGAGAGGAGGGCTGTACTGGTCACTGTATTGGGGGGGCAAGGGGAACCAGTGAACACCAGGGCATTCTTACTCATTGTAAACAGGTGACCGGAGGGGTGGGTGGCAGGTGCCACTGGACATAAGGGTTATCTTTGGACGTCGCAGGACACCCTGGTAAGGAGGTCTGTGTGATGGGTGGTGGTATGTGTGCAAGCAGGGTGCATGGGTGGGGGTCACTGGAACACCAACGATTACTTTTATTTTTGGCAATGGGTGACTATGGAGGGGGCAGAAGGACCATTGGACACCAGGGTGTTCTTATTCATTGTAAATGGGTTACTGGGGGAATGGGGTGCCACTAGACACCAACACCAGGCATATCCATTCAAATTATGGAATGGGTGTTCAGAAGGTGGGGGGTGCCACAAGACACCAGAATTACCTGTGCAGAATATGAAACAGATGTTTGGGGTGGTGGGTGCAACTGGACACCACGGATAACTCTTCAATAGATGGAATGGGTGTTCAGGAGTGGCGTCACTGGACACCAGGTATAGATATGTTGTAACTGAACAGGGGAGCCGGGGTGGGCAGTTGAAGTACAGTCACTCTGCCTTCAGGGGTTGGGGGCACACTGTTAAGAGGTGTTTTTGGTGGCAGTAAGTAGCACCACATTGGGAGCTGTTTACCATTGCTGCAAACCTTTGAGGATACCGATGTGCTGATATGCATGGGGGATCCCCTCATCTGCATAGGTGCAACAGTATTATAGCACTCTGGCACCGCAAGATTGTGCTGGCACTTCTGGGACTTCTGAATATGGGCTGGCCAGGAATGCAAGTGCAAATCTGGATTACTGCACCCACAAATCCTATTTGTGAGTGTGCTAATCTTTGAATATCAGGCCCATAGTGTCTAACTCAACTTTCAGTGTTACAGTCCTTTTAGAGGGGAATGGGGGGTACCTGTTAGAACAATGCCATCAAGTGCAGTAGTGTAAGGCAGTCAATGTTTAACAAAATGCAATTAATGAAAAATATGCAATTAAAAACAGGTAAGTTATGCAGCCAACACTGCAACCAGGGAGGACTGGGGAATCCTGTTTCAGAGTGCTGATACTTTGTAATAGGAGAGAAAAAGTAGAGAAGCATGATAGTTATTCATCAACTGAAAATCAAAACACAGTACAATTATTGATATACTGAACTGCTTAAACCACTGTCAGTAAAATAAACCTAATACAGAGGCCACAGACCCAAATTTCCATTTACCGTGGGACTCTTGAAGAATGGTATATATGACTGAACCCAAATGCTCACCAATACGTTCCTTAAAGGGTCTCTTGGTCTTACCTACATAGTAAGCCTAACTAACCAGGTACACAACTCCCTCAGTTGAGCAAGTAACAAAATCCTTTATTTTCACTGTTTTGCCATACGTTGGCCAGCAGTATAGCCTAGAGGTTAGAGTAATGAGCTGTGAACGCTCTTGGTACATCCAGCAGACCAGACCTTGGTTACATTCTCACAGCCTCCACTTGCATACTGTGTGACTCTGAGCAAGTCATTTAACTGCCCAGTGCTCCCGGGTTGCCCCTGAAAACAGCCACCTGTGCATAGTGAGCCTTATCTGCTTACCAAAGACTGAAAAATAAAATGAAGTTTATAAATTCTTTAGTATTGTTTACCACACTACAAAACTACATTTTCCACACTTAAAGCACCCCTCTGGGGCTTGTGGTAACCAGGCTGCTTGTGATTCAGTTATAGGTCTAGCGGACCACACTCCCCTATCAGCTAACAGTACCACGTGTATATATATATATATATATATATATATATATGTATATATGAATGATCCACAGCCCTCCACCCACTCAGGATCCTCCTCCTCCTCCTTCTCCTCCATCCCTCACCTGGTTGCTGATACCGGTCTATGGCAATCGAGACAGTGTTGGTACAGCTTTTCTCACCACCTCGGCTGGATGCCATTTGACAGGCACTTGCAGTCATGCATGCTGTAAAATCATCTGTCTCTACAGTCTGCATGATGTCGCATGACTGTCAAATGGCAGCTGGCGGAGGTGGTGAGCAGAGGGCTGTGCCGGTCACCGTCTTGACTGCTGTAGACTTGCACTTGTCTTTTTGCCAATTAGCTGGTTAGAACATTCTTACCCCTGTTATAGGAATGGCAATCAGCGTGTGCTCACAAAAAGCTGGATCTCGCTGCATACTGCATCATTGCGGAAATGAGCAGGAAGCCTTCATCATCATCATCATCATCATATATTTGGGGGGTTTGAAAATAAATGATAAATCTAGACTCTCTTAAAAAAACAGTACAGCCTGTGATATTGCTAGGTAAACTTAACATTCTGTTTACACTGCACATGTGTTCTGTATTTATATTCCTCCCTGCCAGGGAGAGTCAGCCAGCAGAGGTAGCCGGCAGCCAGAAACTCTGACCATCACATCACAGGTACAACTGTATATATACAGTTAACTGCATTGTTTGTGTGAGCGTACTACAACCAGGTCCTAGCTGCAACCTAACTGGGTGTGCACTGCAGGTTAATGCAGTAGTCTGCTTCTGCTTCAGTTGATGCTTACTGCTCATGTAGGTTTAATTTCAGACCTGCTTTCTGTGCTATAGCTAACGTAGGTTTATTTTACTAGGCTGTTTCTGTGTTATAGTTATGTCTTACAGCTAAGCTATAGATTATCTGGGTGAGCACTGCAAGTTAGATTTTAGACCTGTTTTCTGAACTATAGCTGAGCCTTACATCTACACTGTATCTGGGTGAGCACTACTAGTTTAATTTAGTCATCCATTTGGTACTTTAGCTGTTGAGCTTGTTGCCTTCTGTTTAAGATCATAGGCCAGGTGAATACCACATATTATAAACTGAATTTGTTGTTGAATAACCACATTAGTTAGGTTTATCCTCATTCATAGTCCTGTATAGGGATGGGGTTCAGAGGGGAGGCAGTAAGTTGTGGAAGTTGTGGGGTGCTTTTCTACAGGGATATGCTCTGCAGGAGGTGTCATTGCCCCATCTGCAGAACCACGGCAGAGCTCCATGTCAGCTGGTGGCAGCAAGGGTAGAAATATCTCAGCTGCATCACCAGCTCAACTGGAGCCCACCTTTCACACCACCAGTCCCCTAGAGACCCACTGGTCCAGGGGGTGGAGAGTGATGGGGGGTGGAAGAAGAGGAGGGTTAGCCATAAGGAGGCTGTCCAGACCCTCACCATCCAGACAGTGAATCGCCTGGCATCCCTAGAGGAGGCTCAGGTACCTGACTCCACTTGGTCAGACTCTGAGTCAGTCAGTGGGAATGGGCAGGACAACATGATGGCACTCAAGGGGAGCAAGTCTACCAGGAGAGTCTTAGTGGTTGGGGGCTCAATAATTAGGGGTGCAGTGTGGATGGTGGAGGGAGGTTGGATGTGGACGACAGAAGATAATGGCTGGGATAAGTAGAGGGGGACGAGTAGCCCTTTATATCGGGGACGGCATTGAGGCGGTGGAAGATGGGTGAATCATGGATAGCAGTGGGGAGACAGAGTCACTGTGGGTACAACCCACAGCAGCCTTGGGCAAAAAATACACTTGGAAGTGGTATGGTATGGTAAAATTTTATTCATAATCAATATGAACAGGATTGAACTCCATTGAGTAACAACTCATTTTCGAGGAGGTCCTTAAAACATAAACACTAATGCAATATATAAAAAAGTATAATAACATATCATTTCACATACAATATATACATACAGTTGGTATTAATTCATATAAAACTACAGTACAAGTTACAATTTAAGAGTTAAAATTTACATAGAAGAAGAGAATAATTACACAGTCTAGGTCTCTCTTTCACTTGTAACCCATTTATACATTTAACTAAGGTGCTTATATGAGTTTTGAGGGAACAACCTTTTATCACCTCACCCTCACCTTATATCCCAGTTTTATATTTACTAAAGTGTTTATTTAGCTACTGAGGAGGGCAGCATGTTTTTACCTCGCATACATATAATCTGTATGTCCTTAAATACTAATGTACACAACATAATCTTGAAACTTGTATTAAATCTATACACCATTTTTTTATTGAATTTGAATTGATAGGATTGTCCACACTCCCCAAGACCAGAGGCAGACTGTTCCAAACTTTAGGACCCCTATAGAGGGGAGAAGACCTTCCTAATTCCAAATTACAACTCGGAACAACGTATTCTAAGCCCTGAGAAGATTTCAGTCCCTTCCCTTGTTCCTTGACTTTATGCTCCCTCATGGAAGTAATCTATAGACCTCTGGTGCAAGGGCAAAGGTGCAAAAGGGCAGAGAGCTCAGGAAGGAACTTGAAAGGGGAGTGGCAAAGGGGAAGTAGTGGGTGGCCTGAATTTGCCGAACGATTGGGATGTTCCAGTGGCTAGGAGCACCAGATGTCAGGCCTTGCTGGATGCATTCCAGGGCTGTCTACTGGAACATCTAATTAGGGATCCCAGCAGGTAGACTGCCATTTTCAATGTGGAGCTCACCAACTCAGATATTCTAGGAACTGTGAGAGTAGGGGAGCCACTAGGGAACAACGATTAGAACTCCATTTGGTTCAAATTGGAACTTGATTTTAGAAGGGTGGAGCAACAGGCCGAGGGAGCTGGTCGGGGAAAAGTTAGTTGGGGTTGACAATATAGGTGATGTAGAAGAGAGATGGGGGGGGGGCAATAAAGGGGGCCATTCCTGAGGCACCTAAGTTATGCATGAGAATGATAACCAAAAGGAATAGGTTCAAGAGACTATTATGGTTCTTGGCAAGAATCAGGGAAGTGTAGAGGGCCAAGAAGAAGGCCTCCTACAAGAAGAAAGAAAAGCAGGGGAAGGAAGAAGGGGGAGAATACTCAATGAGAAATAGTGAGGCAAGGAGGGAGGTTGGGGAGGCAAAAGCAGACCAGAGCTGGATCTTGCAGAGGAGATCAAGAGAGGAGAAAAACATTTCTTCCAGTATATTAGGGGGAAAAAGAAAGAAAGAAGGGGGAATCATTGGGCTATTTGAGGGGGGTAGGGTGATAGAGGAGGCTGCCACCTTTAAAGATTACTTTTGCTCAGTTTTCACTAGGGAGGACAATGGGCCCTTGCCAGAGAGTGCTATCAAAGTGGTCATTAAGGGGGTCCCAGAGAAGAGGCACCAATATTTACAAGTGAAAGGGTCCAGAAAGGGCTGGCAGCAGCCTTAAAGATAGATAAGGTCCCAGGACCACATGGGTTGCCTCTGACGGTACTTGTGAACTGGCAGTGGAACTGGCTCAACCCCTGGTAGGACAATTCAACAAGCCACTACAGATGTGTGTGTGTGTGGTAGCTACAAAGACAGGAGGGTGGTAGAGGTAGTTCCCCTCCATATGGCGGGGACAAGGAACAAGTGGGGAACTACAGACCTGTCAGTCTTACCTCTATTGTAGGGAAGCTGATGGAGTTGCTGGTCAAAGAGGACCTTGTGGACTACCTAGAGAGCAATGGTCTCCAGGATAGTAATCAGCAAGGGTTCATGGCAGGGAGGTTTTGTCAGACTAACCTGATAGTTTTTTTTGACTGGGTGATGAGGGAATTGGATGGGGCCACACCATGGATTTACTCTACTTCGACTTTAGCAAGACTTTCAACTTGGTGCTTCACAGATACCTGCTGAAGAAGATGGAAGATTTGGGTGTTCTAAGGACATTGTAAACTGCGTGGGTAACTGACTGAAGGGAAGGCAGCAGAGGGTTAAAGTCAATGTGGTCAAATCAGATGAGAGGGAGGTCACAAGTGGTTACTACTGGAATCTGTGCTGGGCCTGGTCCTCTTCAGTATGTTCATCAGAAATATTGGAGTTGTCACCGGCCCGGTGGCACAGAGGACTGAGGCGCTGGATGCCTTACCTCGTGGCACACTGGTGACACAGGTTCTTGAATTGACTCAGTCACTGGGGAGCTGGCACGTGGGGGAAGGTGACAGCAGGATTAGTTTCGCTGCCACTGGGTGGAGGTCTGGTGGTTAGTGTAGGTGGGAAGTGCAGCAAGCTGCGGAGGTGTCTTAGCCATGATGCAGCGATGTCTCCACACATACGCCTGCCTAGAATGAGGATGGGTGAAAACGGGGAGAAAATGTAAAAAAATGTATATAGAAAAAAAAGAGAAATATTGGAAGAAGAATCTGGAGGCAGATTGTGTCTCATCACAGATGACACTAAGCTCTGTGGCAGAATGAATAATGATGAGGGAATCAGGGAAATGCAGAGTTGACGTACAAAAGCTGAACGTATGGTGCAAGGTCTGGCAGTTGAAATTCAATGCCAAAAAGTGCAAAGTAATGCACCTAGGGGACAAGAATCCCAGGACAGAGTACTGGATGGGAAGGGTGAGACTTAGCACTAAAGCTGAGGAGGCTACACGTCAATTCGCTCCTGGACAATTCACTCCACACAATTTGCTTCTGCGAAAATTGCTTCCCTGGCAAATTTGTTCCCTGACAATTTGCTCCCACGATATATATTATAAAATAACTTCCAGGTGGGCACCATTTAACCCTACCGGATGACCCAATATGCTTGAGGCCTTTAAAACTAGTGCTCCTGCTGTCATTCTTGTTTGAGTCGAGTTCGATATATTGTGAGAGCAAATTGTTGGGGAACGAATTTGTCAGGGGAAGCAACTATTGCAGGAGTGAATTGACATGTCCCCGGCTGAGGAACGCAACCTCGGAGTTATCATCAGTGACTCATGCAATCGAGCCAGAGCAATAAGGCCTCTAGTAAACTGAGTAAGATGCTGGGGTGTATCGAGAGGGATATTGATAGCAGAAGAAAAGAGGTAATATTACCCCTTTATTTATTTATTTATTGGATTTTGTTAACTGGGTAGGCTCATTGAGAAATGTGTCCCTTTTTCAGGAGCGACCTGGATTAATTATATTCAGTACATAAATTGGACATAGTAACATGGTTCTGTGCACAACAATATGCAGCTTATGAAATGAAGAACAGCAATAATAACAGTGGTAGTAACAGGTGAGAACATCGCATGAAAACAAAAAACAGCAATAACAATAGTGTAAGTAACAGGTCCATATTCTCAAAAAATGAGAATCAGAAATAAAATATACATTGTCTATTTGCATAGCACAGCTCAGTGGACAGGAATAGGACAAAGCTCGTAGATAACATAGGATGACTTATAGCATCAGGAATCAGAAGAGGTAGGTACAACTATATTTAGGAGAGGGATGCTCTTTGAGCTGCCCTTTGAAGGATAAAAGTGATGCGCTAGATCTTTAGTGAGGCCACACCTGGAGTACTGCACCCAGTTCAGGAGTCCTCACTTCAGGAAGGACAGGGACAGGCTGAAGACGGTGCAGTGTAGGGTAACAAAGATGATTCAGGGTCAACAGGGCAGGTCTTACGAGGAGTGCCTTAAGGCACTGAATATGTACTCACCGGAGACCAGAAGGGAGATGGGGATATGATAGATAAGACAGAGACCTTCAAGTTCCTTAAAGGAATTAACAAGATGAACTGCAGGGAATTACTTAGCTTTAATACTAATTTACGGTCACGTGGACATGAGTGCAAACTGGTGGGAATGTGGTTTAGCAGGGACATGAGGAAGTATTATTTTACAGAAAGGGTGATGGAGTCATGGAATAATCTACCAGCTGAAGTTGTGGGCACTAAAATCATTATTGGTTTCATGCATGGCCGAGACAGAATAAAGGGTATTGTGGTTACTTGGGGTGACAGAAACTGGGAAGAGACTAGGAGAGAGGATAGGGAGGGCTAGCTCCCTGGATGGACAATAGGTTCCAGGACTGGGTGGGTAACTTGGGCAGACTAGATGGGCCATTTTGGTCTCTTTCTGCCATCCCTGTCTATGTTTCCTTCTTTATTACTAAGAACAGCTTGCTTGAACATAGGCAAGACAAGGTAAGGCAAAGCAATTTTATTTGTAGGGCATGTGGAGGGGTTGTGGGATAACTGATGGACCAGACACTGAACTTCAAGTTCAACACACAATCTCTGTGTGATGCTTATTCAAAACACAGGAGATAACTTTAAGCAATGGCTTATCCTTTCTTCAGTACTTCAGGTTGCAGCACCAGACTATGTATGTCCTTTCTCTGCACTTTGCTAGCATCTACTGACAGAGATCTCTGATTTAACTCAGCATTTGAGATTCAGCCTCCTCCCCTGTGCGGGCCTTGTTTGCTTGGGTAGTGGGTGCTCAAATTGAAAAAAACAAAAACAAGCTAAAGCTAAAGAACCTCAATGCAGAAGCACTGAAACATGGGTTAACCTAAAGGGCACTGACAATAAGCCAAGTTACAAAGAAACACAACATCACACATACTTCCATAATGCAAAGCATCATGGGATATATGCAAATCACAATGGAATTTCAGACTTGTTTAGTTTACAGTAATTTATATGCATTTTAAATAGCACAACTAACTTAATTTTTAGAATAGTCACCTAGTACTTTTTACCATTATATAAAACACCTAGTGCCATGGTATTTTCAACATTTACAGGTTTCATAAACATAAGGTATATACAGCAAGGTATTTTATGGCAGAGTGCTATTACATACTAAATCCAACAACAATAAATACAACCTGTCTTACAGCTCCTTGGAGGTCACCACAATAACCTCCCTGTACGAGGACCTGAGAGGGAAAAGGAAAATTAAAGAGGACACTGTAGCATAGTCAAGAAAGGGAGGGGGTGGCCAACCTTATGGACTAGAAATTGTAAAGGATAGATTAGGCTAAGAAATAGAAGAACTGTTGCAACAGATTTAAAAAAAGCTCAATCCTCAAGAGTGGCAGGAGCTCCCTGTCACAGGGCGCCCAATCCTGGAGGCTCTGGGCGCCTAACAAGAATTAAAAACAAGACATAACAAAAAAAACAGCATAAATAAATAATACTATAACAATACTTAAATATAGAATATGACAAGTTAAAATAAGTTAAAAAGATAGGATCCTGGGCCCTCAGACTCCACTCTTGCTGCCTCTCTACACATGGTGTCATAATTTTCTGTTTATTGAATAACTATTGGATGCCATTGATATGGTTATGAGGTCAGAAATGAGAGATTATGATATCATGTGTAGATAAGCAGCTGGAATAGATAAAGCCGACAGGACATTAATCCTGTTTCCATACAAATGTCATTAGTAATAGCAAATAAGGGGAAGATAAAAGAGGAATTATAAGTATAATGAAATATCCATGGGCCTAGCAAGGCTCCTGATTGGCTACTAAATCAATCATTAATGTCTTAGAAATGAACCCTCTAGCTGCTGACTGATGCATGCATTGTCTTAGACATAAGACATACCTGTGGCACACTCTTCACGCCACAGCTCTCAAATGGCAAAAGTAAGTTAAACTTCTATAAATGAAAGTTGTTATTATAGTACGACTTATAATCATAGTAACAACCTTGAAGTCAGTCAGTTCCCTGGATTAACAACTGGCTGGAGGAAGATGGCTCCCCCAATTGGTCATTAATCCCTTAGAAATACTCAACTTCTCTGTCGTTATTGCTTAAATATATGAAATGCAACTAGAACTGTGTTTAATTTCCAAGGTCTTCTCAGTGGGATCATTACAGGACACTTAAGGCGCTTTTACACACAGGTCTATGTAACGGAATAACTGTTACGGAAACAGTATTCCGTTACATCCCTTGTGTGTAAAAAGCATTTGTTTCATTCCCTTGGTGAACGTTCGGCCAAACCGCAATCTCTGCTTCTTGCGGTTTGCACGAACGTGTTTCGTTTGATCTGGCTGTGTAAAACAGCCATTCCGGTACCACTGTAGAAACTGCCATTAGAGCAGTAAACTCGGGGGAGCCGAAACAAATGGAGGCGGGATTAGTCGGAATACTCGCAGGGGTGTAAAAGGAAACCCGAATGCAACAGAGTACAATGGCGCCACACAGGTAACGTTCATTTCGTTTTACAAACCTGTGTGTAAAAGCGCCTTTAATCATACTGAACTAGCATACTGTTTCACTTGCAGAAGCCACAGAAGTCTCTCTGTGGTAATCTTACCCAGGCTGTCTCAGCAGCAAAATCCTAGATAGCATACATTTTAGCATGTTTAGGGAATCAGAGTATTTCTTAGGTCATATCTAGAATGGGCCAAGCAAGCTGACATACCTAAAACCATTGCTGTTAGATGGAAAGCTAGGAAGACAAAACCAGTTAATGCATTTGAACAGACCACAAGCCTTGCTGCAATATTCCTATATACAATAACATGGGTAAGAGCATTCTCCCTACTTGATTGATTGACTTATTTATTTCAAAAATTTCACCAGAAAAGACATACTGAGCTGCTAACAGCTTGTTTCCAGATGTGTCTTAGGGGGAAGGGCATGTGAAATAATCATATACAGCATATACCATATATTAACCCACCTTACCAGGAGTTCTGGAACACTAATCTTCACAGTTCCCCACTGACGGGCCACTCAAGGGCAGCGCTTCTACAAAGTTAGGGCCTATAACTGGTTCAACACACTCCCAGTGGATATCACCAATGCACCAAATCTCAGCTCCTTTAAGCACAAACTACGACAGCACTTGGTGGCCAGTGCCTACTGTCACTGCTGCACTTAAATTCCCTTCTTGCCCTCCTGGCCGCTCCATTACTTATGCACTCTCATCACTTCCCACTCCTTCCTTATTAACTCCTTGCAATATCTCACGTCAGCCACCTGAGCCTTCTCCCTTGTCCCCCCAGATTTCACTCCTCCCTCTCTCCATTCCTTCTCACATCCTTGTCCATCCCCATCCCCTCACCTATTACCCCCTGCACCTCCTAGCTTTTATATTCTCTCTCTCCTTTCTCCTCCTTGCCCATACTAACTCTTCTCTCCTTCCCCCACCCATCCCGTTACCCCCACTTACATCTCCCCTCCCCTCCCTCCATCACCACCTACTCCTCTCCTTCACCACCTACCTTATCCCTCCAATCCCCCACCCCCTCGGTTCTTGCCTGTCCCCTACTACCTTAGCCTCTCACCAACTACCTCTGGCCCTCTCATGCACTTGCTAGATCACCTGACAAAGCCTTTGGCAGCTCATGCATTCTGTAATGTTTTACCTGTTACTAATTCTCTTGTCTTATCTTGACAAAGCCACCGGCAGCACATGTACTGTAATTGTATTAACTGTTATCTACCTGCCTGTTCTTGTCTATTCTTGTCCATTGTCCAAGACCTGGAACCTTCGTAAAAGAGCACTGTTTGCTCAAAGGTGTTATCCGAAATTGTCATAAATAAAATAAATAAATAAATTAATTAATTAAGGTGGTTACTCAAAAAAAATTGATGACAAATCAGTATAACAGATTCATGCAGTAGAGAAAAAAATTGAGATAATTTAGGTGATAGAACAAATCTTACAGTACAATGAGCAGGTAGTGAAAAAAACAAACCGTCAGGGCAAAACTGGCGGTCGGAGGAAGAGAAACATGAACAGTTGCAGGAGAAAGAAAAGTAGTCATGAAGGAGAGATTTTAGGGAGAAAGCAGAAGAGACATAGCAAATTGACAAAGGAAGGGAGGACCAGAGTTTCAGAAAGTGGTAAAAGACAAGCTCACAAGTGTATTTATCTGGCCATAATCACACTCCTGTACTTGTTTAGCCACTGTACTAGGCTAAGTAACAATATCAGTGCACCTCAACTGGAACTATGTTTTTGTCTTCTTCTCATATGTCGTGCAGAAAACAATACTTTCTTAATAAAAATCATAAACAAATGTTAACACATCTTTATGTAGAACCCACACTGTAAGTACAATAAAATATTTCAGGGATGTAAGTATGGTTAATAAATAAAGATCAAATTGTTATTTGTCCAAAATGTATTTGATGGTATTATGCCGAACAGTGTTTCTATTCACTTGTGTTTCAGAATGTTTGTTATCTCCTTCCTAACTGTTGTTATATATTTCATGTGCTGCGTCACGTGCATACTCATGTATTGTCTAATTGTACTCTCCTGGGTCGTGCCTGAAAATAGGCATGCTTATGCCTAGTGCACCCACCCGCTTACCAAAAGCAAATGTAACCCCCCTGCAAATGGGGGTTCCCAAAAGACTTCCAGGAGCTTGCTTGAATGCTCCAAGCCTGAATGGTGTTTGGCGTTTAAGCCATTTATCAGTGAGTGTTTTTAGAACCTCTGGTACTGTCTCTTTAAGAGCTGTCTGCTTGCAGACATAATTAGTTTGTATGGGGGACTGTGTGTTTCTTCTCTGAGTACCACTCGAGCTGCTGCCAATTCACTTCATTTTTGCAGTCACTAGGAGTGCAAAGGGAACCTATGTGAAAGATGTAACTGTTTGCCAGAAATTATTTAGAGTAATAATGAAATTACAGTTTGTCTAACCTGCTTTCTTTGCAGTCAGAACTGTGTCTGCTAGTTCCCATTCTAGTTTTGAACTGCTGAACTGGACCAATCAGTGTGGTAAGCTAGCTCTAAAATGGTGCCTTGGACGAATCAGAACTTGGACTCATAATCTGAGCCAGCCACAAGAGGATTGTATGGGCAGTGACTCTGGGAGATGTAGTTTAGACTTCAGTGCCTTTTTGGACCAACAGCAGCAGTCTATTGTGAGTGACAGCCAATCCAGTCAATAACTGGGAGGAACTCAAAGGAAGTGCCCGTTTTGTCGGTTGGAGTTTCAGTTGAGCTTTGGCAGTGAAGAAGGAAGGAGCCCTGTGCTTTTCAGTGTGCAGTTTTAGTCAAAACGTGTGTAGGCCCAGAGTTCCGGTCTGCAGCTTGTGTAACAGCTTGTTAGGACTGAATCCGTCCTGTGAAAAGAATCAAAGGATCTCTGAAGAGTAGAAACCAGGCTCACCCTTAGAAGACTGGAAGAATTGCTGAAAATTGCACTCGGTCTGTCAGGAACTGAATCTGCTGTGTGTTCTCCCGGTATTGTGCAGTAATTGCGATCGGGATACAGATGCAGCCTGCCTGGTATAGTACTTTCTTTTATATGGATGTGTGAAGAGGTTTGTGTACCTCAAGTGAGCCCTGCTGACATTGAAGGACCCTATCTTATTTGGAGGTCGTGAGTACTAATTCAGGGTTGCTCCTGTTGAATTGCCACATTAAATCCAAATGGAATTACTGTACTGCTGACTGTTTAATTCTCCTTTTCTCTGTGTGAAAGGGCCCCTACCAGCTGCCACGGTTTGGACTAGCCACTAGGGCTTGGGTACCCAGGGACAGTAACTGATAGGGATAGGCCTGTGCACAGAGCCATAGGTAGATTATTAGAGTGATAAGCTAATTAACCTGATTTCCCCTTGTCCTTGTTATATCCCCCTAAATAAATCAGAGCTGCTTGTTTCAGCAAAGTTATACTGCCTGAGGTATTTGTCTATGTTAAAGTACTGTACTGTGATTGTTGCACTGTATCTCATTTCACAGGAGGTCCCAGTGCCGGAACCAGACCTGGGGGTAAGTGTATACTGTGAAGGTAATTCTGATATATGTGGGCCACTAGTGGGAAGAAAGGGGGTTGCAGTGTCCCAGAGGGCTGTGACCTGAGTTAGTTTAACTATTGCAAACCCTGACCTCTGGGTGGAGGCACCGCCATTGGATCCAGGCCCCTCAACCTGTTAGTGGCAAATCAGGCAGGGTAGTAGCCCTGGGATAGCGCCATCTAGGGGTTACATCTTGGAGGCACCGCTGGGATTGTGTGTCCTCTAGTGGCCATATTTACAACCACTGTTAAGAAAAAAATGGGTACCCCGACAGAAGTGGCTGTGCACCGGCTGGTGGAGTGGTGTACTGGGGAGGAGATCGACCCCCAAAATGCTATGCTTATCCTGGACATCCCCCTGGGTATCAATACGGACACTGTGCAGGGAGTACTTTCCAAGGTGGAAGGTTTACAAAACCCTGTGGTGGTGGGTCGGCATGCTAATCTGCTCACCCACACTTTCCTGGCCCTAGTAGAGTTTAAGGATCCAATAGATAGCTCCAAAGTGCCACAGACCATTACCCCAGAGGGAGCCCTCACTGCTTGGAGAGTGATAACTAAGGACAGTAAAGACCCGGGGGGGAATCAGCCCCACCACTATCTGAAACTTTTGAGGAGAAATTTGCTGAATGGTTGCTGGGAGAGGGAAAACTGTGGAGGACTTGAAGAACTATTCTTGCCACCTGGGGTGTTCTCCCAACACCCTCTCCTGCTCCAGTGCCCGTAATGGTGGCTGAACCAATGCAGACTCCTATTTCTGCACCTGCCATTAGTCACGACTCTTACGAAGGTTGAGGATCTTCTCTGGCACCCTCCCCACCCCCAAGGGAGGATGACTGGGAGACCTGGATAGACTATGTTGCCCCCAAGTGCTAGAATGGCAATGCTCGGAAGGTGAAAAGCTGAAGAGGGTTAGTGAGAGCCTCCGAGGGTCCTGCCCTGGCTACCATCCGTGCTAAACGGGCCAGTAACCCTGAGCGACTGCACAGGCCTATCTTGAGGCCTTGGAGAATGTGTATAGGAGCCCAGATTCTGATGAGGACCTATGGTGGAGAGTAAGAGATGCACAACAGTACCAAGGGAGTTGTTGTCTGTGTATGTATCTCGGCTGGAAAAATTGTTGCAAGAATGCCTCAGAAAAGGTAGTTTGCCAGCGATTGAACTGGACCGAACCAGGCTGGACAGGATCCTTAAGTCTGCCCCTTCTCAGAACTGCTGTTGCTTCAGTTACACCTGGCAGATCGACTGGAATCCCCACCCTCCTATGATGAGTTAATGAGAGAAATTCGAGGAGTTGAGAAAAGACGACCTCGGGAGGGACCTGCACCAATAGCTGCAGCTACGACCCGAGTGACTGAGGGTGACCCATCAAGTGAAGTTCAGGGGCAGAGGTTGGCAGTCAATGAGTGCTCTGACAAGGAAAAAGATATGTCACAATGGGGCGAACTGTTGAGAGAGATCCAGGAATTCAAAAACAGTCCCTTTATGAAGGCCACGCCTGCAAGTACGGGCCCTGACCTATATCCGACTGCATCTGCTATGGGGGTGGGGGTACCCACCCATGTATCTCCTGCTGATAACAGCTCCGAACTCGATTCCTTGACCATGGAAGTGGAGAAACTGACTAGATGTCTCCAAATGCTTATCACGCCGCAGACAGAGATGGCACCAAGGTTTCCAGTTAGTAATACCCCCGCCCTGGCTCCCAGTGTGGCGCCTCGGCCAGCTCAAACTCCAGAAAGTATGTTTTGCTATAATTGTGGGAAAGATGGGCACATGAAAAGGGAATGCCAGTCCCCAAAGACACTGACAAAGTTGCATATAGGCTACAAGGAGAGCTTGGAGAAGAAATCAGTGGTTAAGAGGTGCACGACATGATCCCAGTGAGGGCACCAAAATGCTAATTCACGTCCTTTGTGGCAAGGTCTGTTGCCCAGGCCCCCACTACCGCCTCCAGACTGGTCCAGAATAGTGGGTCCCTCCATGGAGACCACTGTAAAGGTGAACGGAGTGTCTACAAGAGCTATATTAGACAGTGGCTCCCAAGTGACAATTATGTTCCAAGATTGGTATCAGAAGCATTTGTCAGACGTACCTTTACAACCATTAGAAGGACTGCAGTATGGGGTTAAGTGAGAAGGCCTACCCCTATTCCGGGTATATCCGAATTTGGCTGTCTTTCCCCACCTCCGTGGCTGGAGTGGCCGAACAAGTAGAGACCCTAGCCTTAGTGTGTCCCCCACTGGACTGTATGATGGTGTCCTTTGTTGATTGGAACAAATGCTCATATGTTCGGAAGGCTGGCACAGTTGTGTTATGAAACAGGGGTCAAAGACTAGTAGAGCTTTAAGAGTTCCGCTTTAATTAAGAAGGCCTATGAGGCACAGAGAGATGCTGAAAAACAGAACCAGAGGAACGGTCGGAATTGTATGGAAGAAGGATCCTGAGTCTCTGATCCTGGCGCCAAATGCCCAGTGTACCTTACAGGGAGAGGTCCGTATCAGAAAGGATGTTAAGAATAAAATAATGTTGGATGCACCAGCGATGGAAAATTGCCAGAGGGACTGCTGGTCAAGTTTGTATTTTGCCCGCTAGAGCCCATGCTTATGCCAGAAGGGTAATGGTCCAAGTTCATAATGTGTCTGAAAGAGACATTCAGTAAACAGAGGTTGCATCCTGGCTAATGTGCATTGTGCAGACACTGCAGTGCTACCCAGCAGCAAGAGTTCAAGGAAGAATGACAGAGTAACGCCTGACTTGTTTGATTTCGGGCGACCGCTGCCAGCTGAATGGAAAGTGAAGATCAGTGAGAAGCTTGCCCAGAGAAACCAGGTGTTTTCTTTAAAGGAATGGGATGTAGGATGCGTGCAAGGAGCTGAGCACAATATCCGCTGCATGACGAAAGACCATTTCGTGAGAGGTCTCGACGCCTGGCACCTGCTGACATAGATGATGTGAGACGGCATCTGCAAGAGATGTTAGCTGCTGGTGTAATACAAGAATCCAGAAGCCCTTATGCTTCCCCATTGTGGTAGTGAGGAAAAGAATGGAACAGTAAGGATGTGTGTGGATTATAGCATCTTAAACGGCGGACTATCCTGATCAGTACACAATGCCCCGCATTCAGGATGCTTTGGACTGCCTAAACGGGAGCAAGTGGTTCTCTGTGCTGGATCTCCGCAGGGTACTATCAGATCCCGATGGCCCCAGAGGACCGTGGAAAAGACAGCCTTTATCTGTCCGGCTTGGCTTCTATGAATTCATGAGGATGCCTCAAGGATTTCAGGTGCCCCAGCCACTTTTCAACGATTGATGGAGCGTGCAGTGGGGACAGAACTTACTAGAGTGCCTGGTATACCTAGATGATGTTATTGTGTTTGGCAGCTCACTGGAGGAACATGAGAGCAGATTATTTAAGGTATTGGACCGACTGGAGGACTTTGGCCTTAAACTGTCCATTGATAAGTGTCAATTCTTTCAAACATCAGTAAAGTATGTGGACACATAGTATCCACCGAGGGAATAGAGACCGACCCAAGTAAAGTTGAGGCCTTGACCACCTGGCCACAGCCCAAAAATCTAAAAAGAACTGCAAAGATTCCTGGGATTCTGTGGTTATTATCGGCGCTTCATCAAGGACTATTCAAGAGTGATCCGCCCTTTACTTAACCTTACTCAAGGGTATCCCCCAACCCACAAAAAATACCAAAAGTCAGCGTCCCTCAAGACTGAAAGAGTGTATTTTCATCCGAGTGAAGTATTTGGAGCCCGCTGGACTCCTGATTGTGAGACTGCTTTTCATGAGATCATATATCAACTTACCCATGCTCCAGTGCTGGCCTATGCCGATCCAAGAAAACCTTACGTCCTGCACACTGATGCTAGCTTGCAAGGGTTGGGGGCTGTGTTGTACCAAGAGCACGAGAATGGCCTGAGACCAGTGGCCTTTGCCAGTAGAAGCCTGACCCCATCCGAAAAGAACTATCCTGTACATAAGTTAGAGTTCCTAGCTTTGAAGTGGGCTATTGTTGACCAATTCCATGAGTACTTGTATGGGGCTAAAATACTAGTAAAAAACTGACAATAATCCTTTGACCTATGTGCAGACCTCAGCTAAGTTGGATGCCACTGGCCATAGGTGGCTTTCTGCATTATCTACATATGACTATGCTCTCGAATACCGAGCAGGTCTGAACCACATAGATGCTGATGCTCTCTCCCGGAGGCCTGTTCCCCAGAATGATTGGGTCCGATTGGCAGAACCTGACATTCGGGCACTCTGCCCGGAAGTTTGACAGGGAGGAACAAATGTCCACGGACGCAGTGGACTGCATGGTGGATTGCTTGGGAGCCTCTGAGAATTGCATACCTGCTGCTTATTGCCACTTTTCTGCAATAGACATTGGTGCACTGCCTCAGCTGGACAATGACAGTATTCGGCGGCTCAATCCCGCGATCCCATGATCAAAGCAGCTTTAGAAGCCCTCTATGCAGGAAAAGATGTGTCCAAATTACGCCCACTGATTTGAGAACTGCACTGTTATACAAAGAAGGTCCTAAGTTGAAACTGATCAATAAACTGTTATACAGAGAAACAGTAGACAGAGGGGACAAGTAGACAAACAACAACTAGTGCTGCCCACTGCCTTCGAGACTCAGTACTGAGGTCCTTGCACAACCACATGGGGCACCTTGGTATAGACAGAACACTTGACTTGGTGAGATCCAGATTCTATTGGCCTAAGATGGGGGCTGATGTGGAGCAACACATTCGAACTTGTAGTGCTCCACAGAGGAAAGCTTTGCCCCAGAGGGCTGCCCCCCTTGTTAACATTACCACCAGTGCACCCATGGAGCTGGTCTGTATTGATTTTCTAAGTCTGGAGTCAGATCAAAGAAATATCAGTAATGTGCTGGTGGTCACTGACCATTTCACGAGATATGCCCAAGCTTTCCCCACCAAAGACCAGAAAGCATCCACTGTGGCCAAAGTACTTGTAGAAAACTTTTTTGTTCACTATGGGGCTCCACAAAGAATCCATTCTGATCAAGGGAGAGACTTTGAGAGTCGTCTGATCAAAGAGATGCTTTCTCTGTGGGGAGTGCGAAAGTCCAGAACCACCTCTTACCACCCCAAGGGGGACCCACAGCCTGAACGTTTCAACCGCACTTTGCTAGATATGCTAGGCACCCTCCACCCAAAGGACAAGCCTAGATGGAGCCAACAAATTAGCACCCTGGTACATGCCTATAACTGCACCAAAGTGATGCCACTGGATTCTCCCCTACCGCCTGATGTTTGGAAGAGAAGCTCGACTACCAGTAGATGTGTTTTTGGGGTCTCCTGATGGGGTTCAGGCTGAAAACTATTTACAGTATGTGCAAAAGTTAAAGGCCCAGCTAACTCATGCGTACTAACTGGCTCAAACCATGGCTGCCAAAAGAAATCTGGCCAACAAAGAAAGGTATGATAAAAGGTGAAAGCACAGGAACTCCAGGAGGAGATCGGGTATTGCTAAGAAATCTGGGATTGCATGGCAAGCACAAGATTGCTGACAGATGGCACCATCTCCCTCACATTGTAGTGGGCAAACTAGATGATCTGCCAGTGTACAAAGTAAGGCCTGAGAATAATTCAAAAGATGTAAAACAATGCATAGAAATCATTTACTGCCCATTGGACAAATCTTAATTGAGTCTGAGCCCTAGAAGATGCCCCTCTGGACCAGTGACTAGAGCTGCTGCTAAGAAAAGATCAAGAAAGTCTGCACCTACAGAAGCAAAGTTAAAGTGTTCCCTCCACAAGTCCCAGTTGAGCATGACTGTCAGTCCATATCGGAAGAAAGTGAGAGTGACTTTGAATACTATCCTTCTTACGAACTGAGTCAATTGTTCTGGGCAATCCCCTAGTCAATACTGGAGACAAAGCTGGGCCTTCTGGACTGTTTAAGCCCCAGCTTCATCCCTGGAGCCAATGCTCCCAGAAAGTGAAGTGCAAAGCATCAGATCAGATGAAATGGAATCATTGTGCATGGTTGAACTGTTTGAGCTTTCAGGGAGAAAATGATAGATTGGGGCAGACTGGTGATACACCCGAACAAGAAAGTATTTTGAGTGCCCTGACAGTCCACTGCCAGTGTCCGAAAGCTCTCCATGCGAGCCAAATGTTGTGGACTCAGAAACTGTAACTCCTGGAGCTGAAAGTGCCCCAAGTTCTAGCCTCTCTACCCCCATGGAGACTCCCCTGACAAGTGTGGACAATGCTGAAAATGAGGCTCAGAGTGCAGAGACTGTAACAGTTCCCCCTAGAAAGACTGGTCGAGCTGTAAAGCCTGTGGTGCACCTCAGTTATGATTCCCTTGGGAGGCCTGTGGATTGCCTCTCAATGTTGTCCATAAAGGAGTGTATGTGTCCCCGAGCTCATTGCCCAAACTGAGCGTCAGTGCTAACTCCAAGTTACTTGTGTTGCCCTCTAAGTATGGTGCCCTTGCCCCGTCCAGCCCCAAGGTAACTGATAGGGAAGGGCCCCCTCTCTTCAGGTTTCATGTACAAGAGGTAATAACTTGAGTTATGGTACAATGTGTATGTAATACTGTGTAAAGAGGACGTACTGCAATGTTTCAGAAATGTGTTCTTGGTAAAATGATATATTGACTGATGATTACATATGCGAGCCTAATGCAAATGTATATGGTTGCAGTTGAAACTTATGGGGTACTTGCTTGACGCGGACGTCAAGCTTTCCCAGACCAGGAAGGTGTAACCCCCTCACAAATGGGGTTCCCAAAAGACTTCAGGAGCTTGCTTGAATGCTCCAAGCCTGAATGGTGTTTCATGCTTAAGCCATTTATCAGTGAGTGTTTTAGAACCTCTGGTACTGTCTCTTTAAGAGCTGTCTGCTTGCAGACATAATTAGTTTGTATGGGGGACTGTGTGTTTCTTCTCTGAGTACCACTCGAGCTGCTGCCAATTCACTTCATTTTGCAGTCACTAGGAGTGCAAAGGAACCTATGTGAAAGATGTAACTGTTTGCCAGAAATTATTTAGAGTAATAATGAAATTACAGTTTGTCTAACCTGCTTTCTTTGCAGTCAGAACTGTGTCTGCTAGTTCCCATTCTAGTTTTGAACTGCTGAACTGGACCAATCAGTGTGGGGTAAGCTAGCTCTAAAATGGTGCCTTGGACGAATCAGAACTTGGACTCATAATCTGAGCCAGCCACAAGAGGATTGTATGGGCAGTGACTCTGGGAGATGTAGTTTAGACTTCAGTGCCTTTTGGACCAACAGCAGCAGTCTATTGTGAGTGACAGCCAATCCAGTCAATAACTGGGAGGAACTCAAAGGAAGTGCCGGTTTTGTCGGTTGGAGTTTCAGTTGAGCTTTGGCAGTGAAGAAGGAAGGAGCCCTGTGCTTTTCAGTGTGCAGTTTTAGTCAAAAAGCGTGTGTAAGGCCCAGAGTTCCGGTCTGCAGCTTGTGTAACAGCTTGTTAGGACTGAATCTGTCCTGTGAAAAGAATCAAAGGATCTCTGAAGAGTAGAAACCAGGCTCACCCTGTAGAAGACTGGAAGAATTGCTGAAAATTGCACTCGGTCTGTCAGGAACTGAATCTGCTGTGTGTTCTCCGGGTATTGTGCAGTAATTGCGATCGGGATACAGATGCAGCCTGCCTGGTATAGTACTTTCTTTTATATGGATGTGTGAAGAGGTTTGTGTACCTCAAGTGAGCCCTGCTGACATTGAAGGACCCTATCTTATTTGGAGGTCGTGAGTACTAATTCAGGGTTGCTCCTGTTGAATTGCCACATTAAATCCAAATGGAATTACTGTACTGCTGACTGTTTAATTCTCCTTTTCTCTGTGTGAAAGGGCCCCTACCAGCTGCCACGGTTTGGACTACAGCCACTAGGGCTTGGGTACCCAGGGACAGTAACTGATAGGGATAGGCCTGTGCACAGAGCCATAGGTAGATTATTAGAGTGATAAGCTAATTAACCTGATTTCCCCCTGTCCTTGTTATATCCCCCTAAATAAATCAGAGCTGCTTGTTTCAGCAAAGTTATACTGCCTGAGGTATTTGTCTATGTTAAAGTACTGTACTGTGATTGTTGCACTGTATCTCATTTCACAGGAGGTCCCAGTGCCGGAACCAGACCTGGGGGTAAGTGTATACTGTGAAGGTAATTCTGATATATTGTGTGGGCCACTAGTGGGAAGAAAGGGGGGTTGCAGTGTCCCAGAGGGCTGTGACCAAGTTAGTTTAACTATTGCAAACCCTGACCTCTGGGTGGAGGCACCCGCCATTGGATCCAGGCCCCTCAACCTGTTAGTGGCAAATCAGGCAGGGGTAGTAGCCCCTGGGATAGCGCCATCTAGGGGTTACACAAATAAATAAATAAGAATAATACATGGATGGTGTGTATAACCAGAAGGTGTGGGATGCTACCTAAACCCTGACAGCTAAGCTGGAGGGATTTGTAAGAGCATCCCTCAGTGAGGGTGTGTGTAAAATTCTGATTTACACACATGCACCCTTTTCTTGTTTTTTTATAATCACTAGTGAACATTTTTAATCACTGTGGCAGTTGTGTGACTAGTGCTCATGCTGTTCGTGATTGACAGGGAGCGATTAACAACTGCCTGATTGTAATGCACAGTTACAACTGAGCAGTTGTAATGCATGTTTACAAACTGGTTATTCAAGCATTACAAATGCTCAGTAGTATGCATTTTACTGTTGTGTGTTAAAAGACACTTGGCACAAGCGCCTTGTGCCTAACCGTTGAGTTGTGCAATTACTGACCCATAATTACACACCCTGGCGTGCCTTGTTGTATAGTTAGCATGACACTATACAGTTGCAACACTGTTTTAATGCATCAGAATCGTACATCCTGTTTTTTATTTTTTTCCTAAACATAAAGTCCAACAACTCTGCAGCTTCTGCTAAATGGAGTTTCAGCGCAAATACAGGAAAGAAAGAACTTGTATGGCATAACATTTTGACTCTCAAAGTTAAAAGATTGCTATACAATTAAAAAAAAGCTACCCTCTGTATTTATATAGTTTGTAGAATCCCAATACCATATTTGCCAATTGATTGATAAACTTGTTTTTTTTTTCTGCTTGCTACTTTGGTAGATGGCAGTGATGGACTGCACTGTTTTTTTCAAATTAGTTTCCAACAAGGCAGAGGCAAACAGGTTTAGCGGTAAAGCTGTTTTCCAAAAAAAGCAGCAATCTGTCACTTCCATTTAGAATCTGTAACAGTCACCCGCGTTTACAGATCTGCAGGAACAGAAGTGATGATAGGAAACTGTAATCAGGCTTTCAAGTTTATCTGTGGAGGGATGAGTCATTAGGCTTGTTTACATTGCCACATTTGTAATGCACTCAAGTTACTGCAGTGTAAATGTAGCAGTGTAGACACTTGCCCACTCGAGAAAAGTCGATCACTTGACCTCCCAGAGTTGCAGCAGGGTTGAAGACTCATTCAGGAGCCAGCTGTGTAAATTACCATGTAAACAGACTGCACTGCTCGCTCGGATGCAAAAACAGACAGTCCCAGCATGCTTCTTGGTGGCTCATCAGCAGTGTTATTTGGCAGCTCATGCATAATGGATTCTGTTTTGTTTTGGGGGGAAAATTATCAGTGTGAACAAACCACCACATTAAAAATGATGTCATCTCCTTGCTTGTAACTGGCCTACTTCCTCGACAACACCACCTGTACTTGGCTTTGGTGAAAACATGGCAATTCAACTCCCATGTTTTAGCTGAAACCAAGTAGAGCCAGTGTTGACGAGAAAGTAGCCCAGTTGCAAGCAAAGAGATGCCATCATTTTTAAAAATGCTGTTCGTGCATACATAATGACGGCAGAAGTTTACTTACAGAAAGGTAAGCGGGATGGAAATCTGTCATTTAACTGGAGTGTGGTTGCAACATGAATGTCAGCAGTCTGCCTGCCATCTGATACATCACTTCTGATGTCATAGAACTCATGGCTTCTCTCAGCACAGCTTGCATTAGTGCTGAGAGGGGTTATGTAAATGCACAGCAGCAGCAGCGCGTGAGGTGGAACCAGAACTGGAACGGACTGCCGGAGCGATCGGTGAGGCTGTGTAAACACGGCTACTGTGTGGACAGAGCAGTGTAACCAGAAGTACATGGGGTGGCTGAGCTTCAGTTAACATTCTGGTTACAAGAAACCAGAAAGGGATTGTGAAAATACCTGCAGACTCTAGTAGATCCAGCGAAGCAGTGAAGCAGGACCCTATACCCCCTTAGTCAGCAAACAGCAGCTCTTTTAGCCTTATCTGTGGTCTAAAAGGAAACATTTTATATTTTTTGAAGGAAGTGCTACTCCTTGAAAAAATTGCACCCCCTTGAAAAATTTCTACGTTCGCCCCTACCTGCAGACCTTATCATAGTCACTGAAGACTGAATGGACTGGAGCTTGCAGATCATGGTGGAAGACAGTTCTTGGAACTGAATGTTGAAATAGAAATGATATGTGTTAGGGGTAGCGTGGCACAGTCACTGCCTTTCACTTTTGGAGGGCTGTGAGTGTTAAGCTGTCAGCGTGGCTCAGTTGGTAGCACATCCATGTCTAGGCCAGAAGGTTGTGGGTTCCAGTCTGATGCTGGGATTGGGCTCATATCTAAATGCTGGCAGCCGAGTGCAGTATTAGGGGGATGCTGTACTGTTGGGATGTGCCGTCCTTTGGATGAGATGTTAAACCGAGGTCCCTTCTACCCATCCTGGTGCTGTCCTGGTGGGTGTGTGTCCAAGTGGAAGTAAAAGAACCCAAGGCTCTCTTCGCAAAGAGTAGGGGACATTCCTGGTGTCCTGGCCAATATTCCCCTTCCCATAGAACTGGTTCTTGCAATTGTCCAAGGCTATGTGTGGGTGTTGATGTGCAATATAGCTGCCACTACACATTCAATCAATTCACTACCAGTCTAGCATTGCTTGTAAAGTGCTTTGGGATACAATGTGTATGAAAAGTGTTATATAAATGCTGATTCTTCTTCTTCTTAAGATCATTAAGGAATAGCTGGCCCACTGGCACAGCGGTTGCGCTACTGCATGTGATGCTGGATAATCTGGTTTGGGAATGAGCCTGGAGTATTGGAAGGCTGGCATGGGGAGGAAGATAGATCATCCAGAGGACAGCTCATCTCCTCTGGGGTGGTGGGAGAAAAATGACCTGGCAGACAGGGTGCTTCCTGGTGTTGGTCAGTAGGCAATGAGCCTGGGGACCTTGCAGAGGCACAGATTGGTGGGATGTGGCTGACATTGACGTGTCACGCATGGGAATGTGTGTGATGCAGAATGACATCACTGAATGTTAACTCCCTCCGGGGAAACTTGAAAACAGAAAATGGTGTCACTGGCTGGGCAGATGAAGCCCCTCCTTGCCTGCCATGTCTGACGCCAGTCTCCATCCACCTAATCCCTGGGAATCCCAGTTTTTACCCTGCCCCGGACTTACCGGATCCCATGAGGAGTCGCTGGAGGAGCTGAATGGCACCCGCCTCTGGGGGAAGTCGAAGGGCCAAATCTGTAGTTAAGTCATTGGTGGACTTGGGGACCAGGGCTGCAGGTGGGGGAATGTTGTGAGGATGGGATCAGGGCACTGGGAAGAGGTGGAAGGAGGTCCTGGCCAGTAGGATATATCCAGTCTTTATGTGTTTCAGTTTTGCAAAATGAAGTCCTTAACTGAACTGAAAAAGAGGAAAATGATTCTGGTAACTTGCCCTGGTCCTTTGAGAACAGTTGTGCAACATAGCTTACTGCAAATTTATTGCGTGTTGCACCTTGAGCATGTGAGTGGGGTGCCAAACAAATTAACTACAGCCCACCAGTGCAGCGGCAAGGTGACCACTTGCGACACCGACATCCCCGGTTCAGAAGTGGACCCAGGAATCAGAGGGCTAGGTGGAGAAGGATAGGGCGCCTGAGGGACAGCTCTCCTTTCCGGGGGTTGGGTGAGTGGTGACCTCTGGAGGAGGCTGGGGAATCACCGAAAAGCCAACGCCTGCTTGCGTGGGAGGCAGGACAAACACTGGCGTCATTGCAGGCCCACCTCCCAGGGGAACACAATCACAAAAAAAATCTCCGGTCCCCCGGCCATGACGCCCCGCTCTACTGCCTCTCCCACTGCCACTAGTGCCTGTTGGGGGAGGTCCCACTCCCATGGCCTCGCCCGGGGGGGGGGCTAAGCCAGGGCTCGCCTACATTGACCATTGGAAGGTGGTGCCTGCCCGGTGGCCCTGCCCAGGAGAATAAGCCTGGGCATGGTTGGTCAGTGTGCGGGGCAGGGACTGAGCTCCATAAGGGGCACTGGGGGACCCAGAGGCAAAAAGAATGAAAAAAAATAAAATAAAATAACTACATGTACTTATTGACTGTTGGCCAGATTTACAGATGGACTGCACCCATGGAGGGGTGCTTACGTGGACCACTGATGTATGCAGGTCCCACTTTGCACATCCCCAGCCCTGGATGTACTCCCCCACTGCACCCGATTCCATGCTGCATGCAATGCTACATGACCAGCCAGACAAGGGCATGGGTGTGCATGTGTCCATTGCACGAATCAGACTAAGCATTACTGAGGGGCAGAGGCTAAACTTCCCAAGTACCTGCCATAGTGCTCATGTTCCCCCCTCTGCCCAGCTGCAGGACTCTTCTTGGGGCCCAGTTAGCTTCCCACCTGTACCCAGCCCCCTCTGTAAGTAGGGAGGGCAAGGGGACATTCTGACACTGGCTGGTACAACCAGCGAAGACATTATGGTCTCAGTGGGGAAATAGTAGTCCTTGGAGGACTGCCATATTCCAACTGCCCTGGCTCCTTGAGGAGTTTAGGATCCACTACAGTACTGGGCTGGGCATCCGATTAAAAACCAAGTATCCAGCACAGCTCCTTCTCCCCTGCTGCCCCTGCTCCGATGCTTGTTCTGGCAGAGAACAGTGGCTGTGGATACCATTCGGTGCAGACAGGTGCTGGAGTGCAGAGGCATGTGGCTGGGATATGCTTGAATGGATCCCTGGCCATTTTGTGGATCAACCCTCACATACTTAAAGGCGCTTTTACAAATAAAGTTTTATTCATTCATTTCATTCATTTGGTAAGATTAATGGGTAAATGTATCCAGTCTTTATGTGTTTCAGCTTTGCAAAATGAAGTCCTCAAGCCCCTCACAACTACGTCAGTGGTAATGGTGTAGTGGATATGAACATATCTGTTCAAGTCACCAGTCTTACGCAGGCTCACTATCCTAGTGGCAGGATGTTGCACTGCTACTCGGTGGACAGTGGTTCATGTGTGGGCCCCAGAATTCTACACAGTGCCCGGCTAGGAGCAAAGCACATTCATGGAGATGAGGCATTCGGGGATGGTGGGTGGGTGTAGGCTGTCCCCAACCTGCTGACAAAGGAGCAAAATTGGCATCAGCTGTGAAGGCAGCCGCTTGCCCAAACCCCACACAAGGAGTGGAAAGGAGCAGCCATGGTGACCCCTGATTATCTGAGCAGGGACAGGAAGAAAAAAGGTGTAACATAAGAATAAACATGGCAAAGAGAAACCACGGCCTGTGATTGGTCAGGTATGATCACATAACTGTTATTCCAGCACAAGAGCACAGGTCAGAAATATAATCTAAACCTCATTACTCAGTTCTGAAAACAAATGTCAGAGGAGCCATTTTATAATCACAATAAGGTACTACGGGGTGTGCATCATTGTGGGACATCACTTCTTGGGTATGTAAGGCACCCGGCGTTGCCTCGTGCCTCACTTCCCAAGGCATGCTGTTACCCTACAGTAATGCACACCATGTCATGCCTTATTGCCTAAAAGAAATCCACCATCTCGACAGCCCTTATCAACTGAATAAAAATAGCTGACTGAACACTGGATCAGATTGCAGTTTTTTTTTTAGTATGGACAATACGCTCCTTACGCTGACAGTGACATATTGTATGACCACTGTCACACTAGCATGGCATAAGTTCGCCAGGCCTCCCTGTCCTTGAGAAGTGATCCAATCAGCATGCTGGTTTAATATGAAAAGAGCAGTAAATTGGAGTGCTCTTCAGAAACACTGGGCTTTATTTGATTAAAGACACACGTCAGTGTAATTGAATTCCATGAATGCTTACATAATTTATGATCTGGAGTTAAAGACTTCCCATATTATTATCAGATTTAACATGGGTGATGCTTGTTACTGCTGACAGTACAGTATTTAATAAAATATCACTCATGAGGTTAAAACCACCGGTTCTTATTAATACCATCACAAAGTAAGTTGCGGCTTTTCATGACTTGGGTTTCATAGATTCATGTCATTCCGGAGTTCTTAGGTCTCATTTTTAGGCCCTTGCACTGAATCTTGGTCAGGTGTAAAAAACTACCAAATCCCAGTCTCTTGGCTTTGGGTTGCAACTCGGAACAACAGTGAAAGTATATATTTTGTAGTTTAGGGTGACAACATAGCTCAGTTGGTAGCGCATCTGCCTCTGGGCCAGAAGGTTGTTGGTTCTAGTCCCACACCGTTATTGGGCTCACACCACAAATGCTGGCACCTGTGTATAGTACTGGGGGGATGCTGTGCTATTAGGGTGTGCCATCCTTCAGAAGAAACATTAAACTGAGGTCTCGTCTGTCCATCTCTGGTGCTGTCCAGGTGGAAGTAAAAAACCCAAGGCACTTTTCGCAGGACTAGGGGATTTGCCTTTTCTCTTGGCCAACATTCCCCATCCCATAAAACCGTTTCATGGGGGGCACTGCTGAGCAGCCTAGATGGAAACAGCTCAAAACTCGAGCTCCTGAAGGAAACTATTAATTCAAGCTTTTAATTAATAAATACTCGCAAGATTTGTAACTACAGGTGACCAGACAAATTCAAGGACCTTGTCGACTGTAAAGAAGGGGAAATCCAAAGGAAATAATTCCTCCTCGACTGACTTTTTCACCCCGAGGCAAGCGACCCGCGATGAGTGACCTGTGCATAGTGTCGCGACCTTAGACCACACTGAACCAGCCGCTGGAGAGGCCTCACTTGCAGCAATTCATGCCATGCTGCAGAAATTGGTAAATTCGGTCTAAGAACTCGATAAAAAATTTGATTCACTTACCCCCAGGGTATCGGCCCTTGAAACGTACATGGACCATTGTGAGATCATGGTGCAACGATCGGAGTCCTCAGTATTTAAAACCACAGAGGCTACCGCTAAACTAATTAAGGAGTACATGCAACTGCACCAACATTTGGAGAACATGGAAAACCAGACGAGGGAACGAAATCTCCGGGTAGTGGGTCTACCCGAGGCGGCTGAAGAGGAAGATGCTTTGTTGTTTGCCAAGACATTTTTTGCCAGCTCTTCTGGGCCTCTCAGAGGAGGATCCTCCATTTTCTCTGGAAAGAGCACATAGATTTACGCCCCAACAGGCCCCACTGGACCCTACAACCCCTCAGACACTCATGCTGATATGCACTGGTGTAGGGGACCGTGATCGCGCTCTTACTATAGCCCGAAGACGGAAATCGTTGAGATATGGGGATGCTGCGATTATGTTGTTCCCAGACCTGTCCTATAGCACTCGGCAATGGAGGAGAGCCTTTGATGGCCTGAGGGGTCGTCTCAGAAAACATAAGGTGCAACACCAGTTACTATTTTCTGCGAAGCTGCGAGTGGTCTGGAATGGGCAGCAGTTCTTATTTAATGATGCAAAAGACACGGAGAAGATCATCACCTGAATAGAACAGGAGCTGGAGGATCGAGAAGAAGGGGAGAATTCATCGGAAGAGGACTGATCTACAAACTGACTGTGGGCTAAAACAGTAAGACAGCCAAGGCCTTGTATGCTTGTTACTGACTAGGCCTGTGGCGTTAAATTGTGTTACCTATTATAAGCCATATTATTTGCCTCATTGAGCGGGAGGTTTGGGAATGGGACCTTTTAGATCAAGTTAAATGTTTTCCTTGACTAACTTTAAGCCCTTAGTTCTCTTTTTGGTCTCTTGATGCCTGATCTCCATGCCATTCTATTAAAATAATTCTGTATAACTTGGCAGGTAGTGTGGGGTTGTTCTCTACTGTTGGTTGAATGTTTTATTAATCTTAGGGTAAATATTCTTACATATTGCCCCATAAGTTTTTGTAACCTGAACGTGTTGTTAACATTGACAGTAGACATGTGTGGGTTTATTGTTGGTGGATTCCTTCTGGGAGTTGGGGGATTGTATTTATATTATATATAAACTTGCAAATAACAGGGGACTCACTATGGCCGAGAGGTCACTATGTTAAAAGGGACTTGACTATAGCCTATTTACTAAGAATGATTCCTCTGGACTCTTCCATGGCTGCATGCATATGGACAATTTATTCTGGACTCATATTTCTGTTTTATTGTACTTCCCCCCCATGGCGTACCAAATAAGGCGGGGTGTCCTACCTTGATCCTTTGTAAGAGGAGAAATGTTCTTTATACTCTGTTAACTACCTATGTATAATTGATCTGTGAGTTTTGCTTACAAAATCAATAAAGATATAATACAAAAAAAAATAAAAAACATTTCATACAATTGTCTAAGACTGTATGTGGGTGTTGATGTGTGAAATGGCTGCCACTACACGTTTACAGTCACTTCACTACCAGTATCTAATTGTCTGTAAAGCACTTTGGGGTACAATGTGTATGAAATGTGCTATATGAATGCAAATTCTGAGGTTATGGAGAACAATGTCCTATCAGTATTTTGTTTCCATCTTGTTTTTTTTCTCACCCCTCCAGTGCATGTCCTTGCCCTCCTTATGTTGGGGCAACCATAAAGCCCCATCAACCCTATCTCCTCTATCGTGCCCAGCATCTCCCATCAACTGGTGACCCCCAGCACCGTCACCCACCATCCCCGGGGCACCTCACTACTTACCTACTTCCATGGATCCCGGTAGGTGGTGCAGAACCTGTGATGTCATCTTGTTTCATCCCGTCACCAGAGGGTTTTTCCACCTCTTTTCTTTCTCCCCATCAGGGCTGGCACATATGCCATGACACAGATACACAGCATTAAGGTGCTGTACGTCTCATCATCTGTGCCCATCCATCAATGTGGGCAACCACTTGCACCGGCACCCAGCCTCTGCCAGGTGGCAGTCTAGCAGCAGTGCGCACTGTTCTCCCCCCCATGAAGGGGAAGCTCAGTCTTTGTATGTTCAATCCTCCTTTGTCTAAGAGACCTAGGTCCATTCCCAAACCCGGGACACCAGCATGGGGGGGAGGTGTGGATCTCACACCTCAACCTTCCACACCACTAGATCAGCCTCGTCACCAGTTTCCACATGGCAGGCTCCATGGTGTGGGGTCCCAAGTGTACCCTGACCGTCATTCAGATGGCTACAGAGTGATTTTCCTCTGTTTTGTTCCGGCCCACCCACCACCCACTTGATACTGTTGCAGTGACCTGTGGTGGCCTCAGACACCAAAGTGGAGACCCTGAGGGGAGCACGCTCCTTCTCTGGCCTGCTACAGAGGTCAGTGGGGTGTCACATAGCACCATCCCTCCCTGAGTTGGGAGCCTGACCGCAAGCTACATGCAGCCAGAGTCTGCTCCCAAATCCGGAATGCTGGCATGGCAGTGGTTCACCAGCAGGTGGCACCACCAACTGGTGGCCCAACATCAGTATTTGTTTATTAATTTTTCTTTTGGTAGTAATTTATACCAATGTGCTCAAAAATGCCACAGTCAGAGGTCCTGGAGTGGTGACTTACTTTTTCTTTTATTTTGTCTTGATAGTTTAATTACCAAGAAAGGCCCAACAGCAATGCACATATGCAGTATCTTGTTCTCAGTGTGGTTCTGCTTCCATTTAGTTTTATATATAAACAGGACATCCTAGATGGAAAAACACCATGAGGTCTATTATGCGACTGTTATGCCATCCGGGCAGCTGCAGCATTCAGTATCATGTGAAACACCTGTAGCCTTTTTTTTTTAATTCTGTTTCTGGCTCTCCAGGCCAGGGTGGGGATGTGCCCCTTGTCAGCACACAGATACCCTACTTGTCTTCTCCCCCTGGCATTCCTCACTGCTGTCTGGTGCAGGAGGACTGTGACTTTCTCCTCACTGAGGAGCTCTCTTGGAGAGAGACCAAGATCACCTTGGAGCCCTGGCCGAGACTTACATGTGGGTTATTTCGGTGGTGCAGCGGTTCGTGGATCCTGGCTTCATGCTGCTGCCTACCTGGAGGGTTTTCTTCTTACATTCTCCCTGGAGGCGCAGACATGCAATAACGTCAGCATACAGATGTGCGTGCTCCCACGCATGTCCTGCTGGATGTCCGCTGCTGCCTCTGTCCCTTCTTACATGGTTCTGGCCGGTGTACACCTAGTCTCAACTGGGTGTCACTCACACACTGGGAGCTCACGGCCCCCTCCACCATGGAGGAGGAGAGCAGTCCCTATGATGCTTATCCTGCCTCCCCCCAGCCAGCGCTCTGATGCTCTGGGCTCGGTTCTGAACCCTGGTCTTCAGCATTGCAAGCAGTAGCACTATCACTACGCTGGCAGGCGGCCTTGCCTGTAGCCTTTTTAATGGGAAATTCTATCTATAAATGTTATGGACATATGAAACATAGAAACATAAAATACGAGCAGCAAGGAAGCACCTATGCAGAAAGATCAGCAGATGTGAACATGTACACACTGTAGGACAGAAGGGAAAGAGGGTATAGGACTGAAACATACAAGTTCCTAAGGGGAATAATCAAGGTTAGTAGTGAGGGTTCCCTTCAACATAAGTGATAAACCATTGACAAGGTCATGGTGGAGACTGGTAGGGGGAGATTTAAAAGGGATCTCATAAAGTACTATTTCATGGAAAGGGTTGTGGAACAATAGAATGATTTACCATGGGAGGTTGTTGAAGCTGGACCAGTCAATAGTCTTAAGAAAGGCTGGGATCATTTCAGGGGACTAATTGTCTGTAATGTAACGGATAAGATACGTGAGTGGGGAGTTAAATTAAAGTTAGTAGAAAATGGAATGGTGGGGAACATAAGGTAAATAGACTTTGTATTCATTAACAATACAATATGTGGTCAATAAAGTAGGAATCCTGGGCAGAGTGGATGGACTTTGAGTCTTTTTGCCATCATGTTTTCTATGTTTCTAGCTCAAGGTCTCATAGCAAGTCAATGACTTTGGTGGGGATCAAACCTGCAATCTCCAGTTCTTTGCTTTAACCACTAGACTGTACTACAGGTTAAGGTGAGCACTGGGACAGTGGTGCTTTGCCCAAATCACACTGAGTATCAATTACACTAAAAGATCTGAAGGGGATCAAGGCCAAAATTGGATGACGTTGTTAGATTTTTGGAGGGAACGAATCCAAACTTGAAATTGAAAGTGACAGAGGATTTGCAGTCTGTTAACTTTTTGGACCTGACAATTCACAAACTTCTTTGTGTGTTGAATTTTGTTGACCCAGTAAGCCCACTGGGCCTAGAAGTCCCTTTTTCAGGGGTGACCAGGGGGGAGGGGGATACAGATGGTAAGCAACTGAAATTGAACCAGATTAAGCTGTTGGTGGTATTTTTAGTGAATGGGGGAAATTTGGCCAGGACACCGGGGAAATTCCCCTACTCTCCAGGAGGGGGAGTCTTTGGCTGTCTGGTGGAAGATGGCCACTTTTGCTCAACCTTCAGAGAAGATGGATGTGGATGGGACAGGGGAGTGGGCCTCCTCCTCTGCTCCTATAGTGCTAGAGGCTGCTGACATGAATCCTGAGTTTACAGATACTGCACTGCCTGAGGAGTTTTTCGATTCACCTGTGGAGGCTGTTTCTAGTGAGGATTTAACTACAAATGCTGCTGTTTCTGTTTCTATGGAAGGTACTGTACTTGATCTTGAAGCTAAGGAACGGTTGTTGGCTACCATAGTGTCTGAGGAGGAACGCTGTATGCGTCGGAAGTCTCAGTTGCTTACGAAATAGCTGCGTTGCGCTCCACTCTCTCTCATTTAGTCCCTTCTTCTACCGTACTTCTTTGTCACTTCCTAGTGGCCATGATAATGGTTACGAAGTGTGAGTCTGTGCTTACTGAACCTCCTGGGGCGGCTGGCAGTTCTGAACGCCTTCGCTGACGAAAGTGCCAAAAGCCATTCCTCCTTGTAACTGCTCTTGATACCAGTTCTGCTGTTTCTGCGGTTCCTTCCAAATGCTTGGGAATGCATGGTAACGTATTGAAAAGGGGTTCTGTGTCTTCAGAGGCAAGTTGTATACCTACGGTCGCAGACAAACGGGTGGGCAGTACACGAACTGTCTCACTGAAGGATTCTAGTATATCTCTGGCTATGCAAGGTTCCCGTTCACCCTCTCCTCCCCAACTTAGTAAGGGATAGTCCCCTGACAGGGCGATTGATGGGGCTGGGTGGTTGAAACATTCGAATGGAGGTTGGATCCCTGATCCTAATGATGAGGTTGTGAAACGTTATAATTCCTCTTCCCCTTGTCCTTCTGCTTTGCATCCCTTGTCTACTGTTTCCTCTGTACCTCCTGAGACTGAACCACATTTAAGGGATTGTAACGTGATTGGGTCTACTACGTCTGCTTTACATACACCTGGTTTGCACTTGGCACCTGATAAAGTTGCCCCTGTACCTCAACAGTCTGCTGGGGCTCCTCCACAGTTAAAACTGTCGGATTTATTTGCTAACAAGGGTGAACCTGCCCCCCGAAGGAATGCAGTTCGTTTGATATATAAAGGTGGCTTAGAAGACCAGCCAGATAGACTGTATATAGCTAAAAATCTACTCAAAGGCGCTATGAAATTTATCTCTTCAGACATTTATGCTCTTATTCATATTGGTAGCTCTAATTATGATGTGAGCTTTAAAACTGTTTCTAGTTTAGAGCAATTTTGGGCTTTGTATCACACTGTTAAGAATTCCCCTCTTTGAGTCCCTTTTTTTGCTGTTCCCTTGACGAAGCCCACTGTTAAATTAATTACCGTCATGTTTCGTAATGAAGGGGTGCATATAGAGGATATTCTCTTTTGGTTACGTAAAAGGTGTGATGTTTTGGATAGGCCAGTTCCTATCCTTGATAGTGAGAAAATTTGGAATGGTGGTTGGAAATTGCGTGTAAAAACTTTTCTCTACAAACTGTGGGCCTCAGCATCTTCCCAATAGTTTTTTTTCTGGGGAAAGACAGAGGCAGTTTGTTTTACTTTGGTCAACCCAAGTCACGTTTTAAGTGTGGCTCACGGACACATCTTAATACAGCTTGTGATACCCCTCGATGTTTACATTGTTTTGAATTTGGTCATCAGGCTGCTACTTGCCTTAATTTGTTTAAATGCAATTTATGTGAACAAACTGGGCATGGCTATGCAAAATGTCCGTGGGCATCCCACAATAAAGATGACTGTCCTTCTCACGAAGGCCTGATTGTGGTGGCTCAGCATGTGGATACTTTAAAGGTGGTGGCTACTAACAGTACAGTTGAGAAAACTGTGTCTCCCACTGCTTTAACGCCTCCTTTAGTGGTTACGGACGCTGAACTTGTTGAAGCTGTTTCAGTAAGTGAACAGGAACATAATTAGGTTTAATCTGGTTCAAGGTCAGTTGGCATTCATCTGTATCCCCTTCCCCCGGGTCGTGCCTGAAAATAGGCAGGATTTGTCTAGTGCACTTACCCGGTCAACAAAAGCTAAATAAATAAATAAATAATGTTCCCCCTCTACAACTGTTGCTTCCTTTGCTCCTTCTATGCCGTCTACCTCAGCCCTTCCTTTACAGGAGATATCAGAGGAATCTGGTATGCCCCCCCTCCCCGATTTTGCCTTTTAAAACTGTTACAGCAAAAAAACATCATAGATCTGGAAAAACTATTCTTTCTCGCCCTTCCCCTTTGGTCTTACCCAGCAGTGGATCCTCTGATTCCTGGAAAACGGGTAATCAGTTTGCAGCATTAGTTACTGGGGATGAGTCTGAGGGTGAAGATTCTGACCGGTCCTCCAGGGCTTCTACTGTCACTGATGTTTTTCCGGAAGGTGAAGAAGGGGAAGTTAGACCGGTAGAGGTTAACCTTAGAAGGTCCCAGCGTAGAAGGGTTGCTAAGGCCCCTTAATATTCGATTTTTATTTTTCCGAGTCCTTTTCCTTTTTTCCTTTCCATTTATGGCTTCCTTGACTATTTCAACCATTAATGTTAATAGTATAAATAGTCATAAGAAAATGGTTACCACCTTGACTTGTTTGCAACAACACCACAGTGATATTGTTTGTCTTCAGGATACTAGATTGAAAACTACTGTTGAAGTTCAACTTGCTCATAACCTATGGTCTAAGGGTGCCACCTTTTGGTCCAATGGGGAATCTCTTTGTGATGGTGTTGGGGTATTGTTTACTAATCCAGCTTTGAAGGTTTCCAAATTAGTTGATATTTGCCCAGGCAGGGCTTTATTATTAGATATTAATTTTTGGGGTGAAGGATTTAGACTGATTAACATTTATGCCCCACAGACCAAGGCTCAGCGTGTTGCACTGTTTCTGGACATTCAGCCTTATCTTCATACTTCACGTTTAGTTTTTTGGGCTGGTGATTTTAATTGTGTTCTGAGTACCTCTGATAGGGGGTTGAGAACCTCAAAGTTATTTTGTGACTCCAATAAGCTTCTACAAATTCTTGATATAGCTCAGCTTAAAGATGCCTATCGTTGTGTGTATCCTTCTGGTGGTAATACTTTTTTTAAGTCATCGCAGTCTACTAGGATTGATTTTATTTTTCTTTCTGGTATATTGAAAGTCACCTCGGTTGTTTTACGTGTTTGGGAATTTTCTGATCATAGGTCTCTTACGGTCTGCCTGACCTGGGCAGGGGCGCCTAGATGTAAAAAGAATCTATGGCACTTAAACACTTCCCTGTTGGCTGATAAGACTATTCTGAAGGCTTGGAAAATGGAATGGATTGCCCGGCTTTCTGTTTTTGATATATATGAGGCTATAGCATCTTGGTGGGAGGATACCAAGAAGGATTGGAAGTCTTTTTTTCAAGCCCGCTCTCGTACCAAGGTTACCTCACATTATTTAGAATATTTGCGTCTCAGGACTCAATTACAGAAGTTGATTTCCTTGGCAGAGACTGAGAAGCTTGATTATGGGGAACAAATTAGAAATGTTAAGACACGGATGTTTGCCTATCAGTATGATAGGGCTAAGTCCTTAGACCACGAACATAGGTTTGGTTTAAAATTGCACAAGGGTGCTTTGGACCCTTTTCAGGATTGTAAAGATCGTGTGAGCCATCGGTTAGTTACACAGTTAACTTCCATGGCTGATGATTTGGTTACTTCACCAGACGATTTAGTTGATGTTGTAGGTCACTATTTGGGATCTTTATATCAAAAAGATGTTTATCTTGAGTATGACTCGTTTAATTTTGACTCTTTAAATTTACCACAGTTGTCTACTGTTAATTGTCAAAATGTGTTAAATACTATTTCTGAATCTGAAGTACGTCAGGCTATTTTTTTCCTTGAACCCTGATTCTGCTCCCGGCACGGACGGTCTGGGAGCAGCTTTTTACCAGACATTCCAGGCTGATCTTGTCCCTGTTTTGGCCCAGGTTTTCAATCAGATGTTGTCTACTTCGTCCTTAGCATCCTCTATGAATCTGGCTTTGGTTATTCTACTGTATAAAAAGGGCCCTAAGGAAGATTTAAGAAATTGGAGGACGTTAAGTTTATTGAACACTGATTAGAAAATTTTAAGTAAAATTTAATTACTTCGGTTATCACATGTTGTTGATGATCTGATTTGCCCACACCAAACGTGTTCTATACCAGGTAGGACTCAGTATGATAATTTATTAATCTTAAGGGAATTATTTACTGTTGCCCAGTCTGGTCATTTGAATGGGTATATTTTGAGCCTAGATCAGGAAACGGCCTTTGACCAGGTCTCACATGATTTCTTGTTTTCTGTCTTACGTGCTTATGGTTTACCTGTTGGATTTATTGCCTGGATTCGTATTATGTACAATTCTGCTTTGCTTCTCCCTAATGTTAATGGATGGCTTGGTAGACCGATTACAGTACAGCGTGGGGTACGTCAGGGTTGTCCTCTGAGCCCTATTTTGTATGTCTTTTTTATTGATATTTTACTTCATTTAATTATCACTCATACAAGTATAGCTGGATTAAGTATTGGTGTTGGTGTTCCTCCAGTCAAAATTTTGGCATATGCTGATGACTTGGCTCTTTGTATTTCTGATGTTACGGAAGGGCCTATTGTCAGTGACATTTTGACCCTTTTTTCAGAGGTTCTGGTTTCAAGATTAATTATGCTAAGAGTAGGGGTTTTCCTTTAGGTAGTTCACCTATTCCCGTATCTGGTCGACTTTCTGGTATCTCGATTTCTAGGGACCCTGTGACTATTTTGGGAGTTGAATTTGGTGCTAGTGATATGGCTTCCGCAAACTGGTCCCACAAACTTGATAAGGCCCAGTTACTTGTTTCCAGATGGAAGGGGAAACAAATTGCTAAACATAAGAGGGTTCTGCTAATTAAAACTTTGGTGGTTCCTATTTTTTTGTATATTAGTTATGTGTTCCCACCTCCTGTGAAGTTATTTACTTCCTTATTTAGTGTTTTTTTCCAAGCCTTTTGGGGGAGTAGGTTGAACCCCATCAAACGTGGCTATACATATAGAAGTATTAGACAAGGGGGAGTAGCTATGGTTCATCCAGTGGCATTTTTTGTAAGTATTTTTGTTTCATATAACTTAAGTCCTCTTCTTAGACCTGGTAGGAAGTCTCGGTATCCTTATGTCAGAGCTTGGTTTTCCAAAGGATTGCCGCTTTAGAAATTGGGAAAACCTGCTCCATTTGCGAAGATTCCCTTTTTCCCCCCCCAAGTATGGTTTGGAAATCTTTAAGCATTTATTGAAATGGTGTGTCACCATTCCTCAACTGGAAACCATGAATATAAAGAAATTGTATGCTTATATTGTTTCCTCTGAATTTACTGATGCTCTGATTTTTCCTGATTGTCCTTCTGATTCCTTGGAAAAAGTTCTTTTGATACTCTCCAATAGAAGGTTGCCTGATTTCATCTGGGATAGTGTTTGGTTGAGTTCCTATGGTAGATTACCAGTTGGCAATTCCCATAAGCATAAGCAAATTAGTGATAGGTATTGTAATCGTGCTTCTTGTGTGTCCCTGTTGGAAACTCAGGAACATCTTTTTTTGAAGTGTCCATATGTTCAAGCTTTTTGGTTTTTTTTAGCTAACAAATGGAATGAGCCTTTATTTTTATCTATTTCGTATTGTACACTGATGTATGGGGTGCATAAGGGTGAATGGTCCAAGTATCCTACTGACACATTGTTATTAATTTTTTCTGTTCTTCGCTTTTATATTTGGCAATCTAGATGTTTATGGATTTCACAACAGCGCCTGATATTGTTTGATGAACTCCTTTCTCATGTGACTCTTACTTTACGAAAAATTTATGATACTGATTTTTGTTTACAAGGTTGGGTTAAAGGCAATTTTTTATGGGTTAATTGTGCTAATTGGGTGTCTTGAGGTTGATTTTTCTCTTGGTTCTTGATGGTCTGTTATTTATCAGTTCCTGTTTGTATTGTATACCTTTGCTTTCTTTTGTTTTGGAGTCCTCTTTTTCAATAAAAGTTCCCCTACTCTGTAGACGGGTGGCACTGTCCGTCTGTCTATGGAGATGGCGGGGCTCAGTTCGGAGCCTGTGATTGAGGAGGATGGACGTGTTTGTGGTTAGGAGGCTGGTTTGGTGTTAGGAGATGACCAGCAACATGCCTCCCCCCGCGAAGGCTGCTTCAGAGGAAACCGGAGTGGAAACTTTTCGACTATCCAGTACGTCGATTTTGGATATAGACACTGTGGTGTCAGTAATTTCTCCTTTATGTTCAAATGCGACATTGGAAGAGAAATTAATTTACCTGCAACAGCAGCTTCTCCTCTTGGATGAAGAATTATGACAAGAACAACTCTGTCAGGACATGGATAAAAAAAGAAAACGTAGTCCGGAGAATATTTCTGCCCATTTGCCAAAAGTTTTTTTGGCTGGTTCACCATCACAGGAAGAAGCCCAATGGAACCCTTTAGAGACGTACGAGGTTCCGGGGGATTCAGGATGGTCTCCTGACCGAGCCTTACGTGAAGTGGGATGGCACCAATGCCCGACTGGAGACTGGAGTGCTGATCCTATACGGGATGAGGAGTCTAATTCGGGAGCCATTTCAGCCCCTGTTTCAACCTGTGATTTCCCAGTCGACAATATTTTGGGCGGTCTGCAGACATTGACAGGATTACAGGACAGGCTTTTACCAGTGGAGCAAGGGACTACAGCTACAGGTAATTTGATACTGAACCCTGGGTCTTCTCACACTAAGCTTTCAAATACTATTTCAGGGGCTGCAGGGAGTTCTGAACATTCAGATAAAACTTTTGAAGTTGGGCCTGATGCCCCAGACTTACAAGGGCAAGGTCAGATGCAGAGGCCTGATCATACACAACATCCTTCTTATGCAGACTTATTTTGCAAGCCTATTGAACTAGCTAAACATCATAATGTGGTATGACTGAGATATTTGGGAGGCATGGATATTGTCCCAGACAGATATTTTGTGGGGTGAATTTTACTAAAACAATCTTTAGGCTTTACACCTTCGGAAGTCTATGCATTGATTCATGCCCCTGGTGAACATACTTTTGACATTAGTTTTAGATCTCCTGAGATTTTGGAACATTTTTGGATTAAACACATGACAGTCAAAACTAATCCTCTATGGACGCCTTTTCAGCTGATCCCTCTGACTAAGCAACCTTTTCGAGTTATAACTGTGTTGTTTAGGAACAAAGGAGTTAATATTTCAGACATTCTTTATTGGTTAGAAAAGCATTGTGAACTGCAGGGAACCCCATATCCTATTTTAGATGCAGAGGGATTTTGGACTGGGGGGTGGAAAATAAAAATTAAACTGACCCAGACTGCAGATGGTTTAGAACAACTATCGAATTGTTTTTATATCGGCAGAGATAAGGGTTTAATTTTTTACCCACGTCAGTCAAAAAAATGTTTCAAATGTGGATCCCCTAGACACCTTAGTTCTACTTGTATGATTCAACATTGCACTTTGTGGGGACACCGGACATTCCAGTGTTCACTGTGTTAACAATCCAAAATGTAATCTTTGTGATGAAGGTGGACATAATTTTCCTGAGTGCCCATGGGCTGCACATAACACTGGGGAGGTGGCTTATGGTATCCAAGATTTTTACCTACATAGGGCGACAAAATCAACTCCTGCCCCCTGCCCCTCCTCCTTTTCTACCTGATCCACAACCCCAGAGAAGACAGCAAAGCAAAACCAGGCACCCTATTGGTACGGACCCCAATACTTCTGCATCTCCTCAGGCTCAAATTCAGAATTTGTGACCCCTGACTTACAGGCTAGGGCAGTGGCCGTACCTTCACCTCAGGATTTTGGACTCACCCCAGCACTTACAGAGTGAACAGGGTGGTAGAGTGTCTATGCCCCCTCCCAGCCTCCAGTGATTTCGGCTTCCCCTGATTCTAGTAATGAGGAAGCTTCTTGTTCACACTCCACACCCATGAGTGGTTTACCAGTAGTGTTGGGTGTTCCTGTCAGTGAAAATAGATTTTCAGTTTTACCAGTTGATGCTGACAAGGAAGATATGGATTCTGATACTGCCTCTATGGCTTCCTCCCAAATGGAGATTGCTTCTGACCCAGATACTAACGTTCCCACTATTGGTAAAGTTAAGAAAAAACATGGTTCCCACCCTAGAGTAGGTACTAGGAAGAGCACTCGTTTATCTACAACTAGTACTTAAACCACTGCTTCGGTTGCAATCCCTGTCAGCTATGAGTTACAGTGCCTTCAGAAAGTATTCACCCCCCTTGGATTTTGTCACATTTTGTGATGTTACAAACTCAAATTTAAATACATTTATATGGGATTTTACTTTATAATGTCAAAGTGGAATGAAACTTCTGGAATTTTTTGTACATGTAATATAAAATAAAAACCTGAAATGTCTTGATTTGATACATATTCACCCCCTTTGCTATGACACTCCAAATTGAGCTCAGGTGCATCCAATGTCCTTGTGAGATCACTCTAAAACTTGAATGGAGTCCACCTGTGGTCAGTTCAAATGGCTGACATGATTTCAGAGGAAATACACCTGCCTATATAAGGTCCCACTGTTGACAGTGCATATCAGAGCAAAAACTCTACCATGAAGACCAAGGAGCTGTCTGTAGAATTCTGTGATAGAATTGTGAGGAGGCATAGATCTGGGGAGGGGTATAAAAACATTTCTAGGGTGTTGAAAGTTCCCAGGAGCACAGTCAAGTCCATCATTAAGAAATGGAAAGATTATGGAACCACCCAGACTCTTCCTAGAGCAGACCATCCTCCCAAACTGAGCAACCGGACAAGAAGGACCTTGGTCAGGGAAGTGACCAAGAACCCAATGACCACCCTAACAGAACTACAGAGTTCAATGGCTGAGATGGGAGAACCTGTCCAGAGGACAACAATCTCTGCAGCACTTCACAGATGTAGCCTCTATAGGACAGCGGCTAGATGGAAGCCACTCCTGAGAAAAGGCCACATAATAGCATACCTGGAGTTTGCAAGAAGGCACGTGGCAGACTCTGAGACCATGTGGCAAAATATTCTCTGGTCTGATGAAACAAAAATTGAACTCTTTGGCCTGAATGCAAAGCGCTATGCCTGGCGCAAACTGAACACAGCTCAGCACCCGTGTAACACCATCCCTACCATGAAGCATGGTGGTGGCAGCATCATGTTATGGGGATGTTTTCAGCAGCAGGGACTGGGGCACTTGTCAGGATAGAGGGAACAATGAATGGAGCCAAATACAGGCACATCCTTGAGGAGAACCTGCATCAGTCTGCAATAGACCTTGGACTGGGGCAAAGATTTATGTTCCAACAGGACAACGACCCCAAGCATACAGCCAAAGCAACACTGGAGTGGCTTCAGAACAAGAAGGTGAATGTCCTTGAGTGGCCCAGCCAAAGCCCAGACTTGAATCCCATTGAGAATCTGTGGAAAGACTTAAAGATTGCAGTTCACCGACGCTCCCCATCCAACTTGACAGAGCTTGAGCAAATCTGCAAGGAAGCATGGGCGAAAATCCCCAAATCCAGATGTGCACGGCTGATACAGACATACCCAAGAAGACTCAAAGCTGTAATTGCTGCCAAAGGCGCTTCTACAAAGTATTGACTCGGGGGTGAATACTTAAGTAAACAAGATATTTCAGTTTTTAATGTTTCATACATTTTTGCTACACAATAAAAATATTTGTTGTCCCTTTAAATTGTTGAGTATGCTGTGTGAATCAAGGGGGAAACAAATAATTTCAATGCATTATAAATTCTGGTAGTAACACAACAAAATGTGACAAAATCCAAGGGGGATGAATACTTTCTGAAGGCACTATAAATATAGCTAGCTTAAACACTAACAGCATACGTTCAGAAATGAGGATGTTAGCTACTTTTGATTTATTTTCCTCTCTTCAATATGATATAGTATTTTTTCAAGACACTAGATTGTATTCATTACAGGATTTTTCCACTGCTTCTGAGGCCTGGATATGGGGACCAATTTTTTGATCAGGGGGAAATGACCGTTGTTCAGATCTAGGAATTTGTTTTACTACTCCATCTATAAAGGTTACCCATATAGTGGATATTTTTCCAGGCCGGGCTTTTCTTTTGGATGTCACTTTAGCGTCCATTGATTTTAGGTTAATTAATGTTTACAGCCCTCAGTCTAAAACTGGAAGAATTTCCTTATTAAAACAAATATGTCCATATCTTTTTACCAGTAAAAATGTTTTGTTTGGGGGAGATTTTAATATTAATTGTTCAACCCAGAACAGACATTTTTCCACTACAAAACTATATTGTGGTACAAATTTTTTAAATTCCTTGCTTACACAGTCTGACCCAATCAATGTTTTTTTTTTCTCATACTACAGCCCCACATACTTATTTTCAAGGGAAACTATCTTCCCGTATTGACTATTGGTTCTTATCTTCCTCTTTGCAGACCAGAAATCCCAAGGTATTATTAGTTGCACTGTCAGATCATGCTCTTTTGAGTGTTACCTTAACAAATTGTCATGAAACTTCTAGGGGGCCGGGGTATTGGAAGCTAAATTTATCCTTATTGGATATACCAGAGGTTATGGAAGGGTTTCAAGCCATTATTACAGCACGTAAATCAGTATTGTGTTTATATGATGATAGACAAACTTGGTGGGAGGATCCAAAACAAGATTTTCAGATTTTTTTTAAACTATAGGGAGGTTATTGGGTAGATATAAAACGCAGGAATATTCTGCAACCAGACATCTTTTTCTTGCTTTTCAGGAGCATATATTAAAAGGTTTAGAATATGATAACCTGGAATTTTTGTGTTTAAAATCCAAACTTGCCAAACTCCAATATGATCGTATGTCCTCCTTAATGCAGGAACAAAGGTTTGGAGTTAATGGTACACGAGCGAATACTAATCCATTTGATTTTTATAATGCCTCAAGACAATGGAAAGATATAAAATCATTTAAATTAAATACAGGGGAAGTAATATATCATAAGGATGATATACTGGCAGAAGTTGTCAGGTATTTTGAGAATTTATTTTCTGCAGACCCACTGCTTACTAGTTCTAATATAGAGGGATGGTTAAATTCTTGTCCCCTTCAATCAGTTTCTATCTTTTTCCAACTTTGATAAAACCAATTTCAGTAGGAGAAGTTAGAGATGTCATTTCTTGCTCCCCAAAAGGGAAGGCCCCAGGTACTGATGGACTCCCAAATGAATTTTACAAACTATTGTTACCACTATTGGCAGATGAGATGGCTGATCTTTTTTTTGAGTCGTTTGCAATCCATGACGTTGCCTTCCAGTATGTCTTCAGGATTAGTAATTTTATTTTATAAGAATGGAGACAGGGGCTCTATAGGGAATTGGAGGTCAATCACTTTCCTAAATAGTGATTATAAAATACTTGAAAAGATTTTATGCAATTGTTTATCTATTTGTTTAGAGACTTTGATTCACCCAACCCAGTTTTGTTCTGTACCTGACCGTACTATTACAGATGGTCTCATTTTGTTAAGGGAATTATTTTCTAGAGGCCTTTCAGGAGAACTTATGGGTTTTATCCTTAGCTTGGACCAAAGGCAAGCATTTGGCAGAGTTTCTCATGATTATATGTTGGCATGTTTCATGAAAATGAAATTTCCTTTGGAATTTATAGCATGGCTGAAAACTTGTTACACTGCTGCCTTAGCAACCCCATTTGTGAATGGCTGGGTGGGTAAATCTGTACCAGTTACTAGACGGGTACGACAAGGGTGGCCATTAAGCCCCCTACTATATAGTCTGACATTAGAACATCTTCTTGCTAGACTTAATGCAACAGATGATATTAGAGGACTGTCCATAAACAGCTCTTGTATAGAAGTTAAGACAATAGCTTATGCTGATGACCTCTGCATTATTTTGGCGGATCTCCCATCGTGCCGTGCTACTGCGGCCTTGCTGATGGCGTATGCAGAGGACTCCGGATCACAACCGAATCTAAAAAAAGTAAGTATTTTCCTCTTAATATAGAGCCGCAGGTTCTTGATGACTTTCTGGACATCCCAGTAAGTACTGGAGCCTGTAAAATATTAGGAATTTTTGGGGTATGGAAAATCCAGCTGGATATAATTGGGATCTTCTTTTTTTAAGGAAGCAAATTCCAAGGTTCAAATCTGGAATAAATGGAGAATGTCCAAGAAAAGGAGGGTATATATGGTTAAGACATTTTTATTGAGCAAATTCTTGCATTTAGGTGCGGATTTTCCTCCTCAGATGTCATTGGATACTGTTATTTATGGGATTTTTTCTCGGCAATTTGGGGTAGTAGACTGAATCCACCAAAGAGAGGTATAGTATATCAGGACTTTAGTTTAGGGGGATTAGAATGGTGAATCTGATAGTATTTTTCTTCTCCTTATTTGTTATGAAAAATATTTGCCCACTGTTGAACAAGGTTGGGAAGGTTTGGGAGGTCTGGGTGTGGGATGCTGTTTCCCCCCGGATCACGTCTTGGGAACCTTTAAAATGCATACAAAAATAGAAATCCTTAGTGGGACTTCCAGAATATTTTAAATCATGTTTTTCAAAATTAAAGGTTTGGGGCATCTTAAGGATTCACCTGGAAACTTACCACAGGAAGGCTTTATATAACAATATCATGGAACTTTTTTTTTTTAATTCCCCCAGCCTTTGCTGATTGTCCAACTCCCAACTTGCACAGATTGCTGATATGTTGACTTCTAAAAGTATACCTTCACATATATGGGATGTGACATGGCTAAGTGCACATCAGAAGTTAAATGTCAAGGGGAATCTAAAACATAAGGGTATTTCGGACAGAGGATGTCCAAGGCGACATATGTACAACATCTGTTGAAACTGTTCAGCATTTATTTTTTGATTGCCCTTATGTAGTTGAATTTTGGTCATATGCAGTTACACAGCGGAAAGGTATGCTTTTGCAACATCTAAATGAAGAGATTTTGTTTTGGGGAATTTTACCCCAATATTGGAGCCATTATTTTTTGGACACAATTCATGTAATTTTATCTTGTATTAAATACCACATTTGGCAGGCCCGTTGTGCCTGGTCTTTACAGCAACAATATTTCACCCCAATACAACTGTTTGGGAAAATACAGGCCGCTATTTTAAAAATTTGCTCACTCGGTCTATTGGCTTTGTGACCAAACAACACACCAGGTGTTGTAAATCCTAGCCCTGGTTGTGGTAAATTGCTTAAATAACACACACCCTGGAGTGTCACAAATGCACTCAGCAGGTCAGACCCTCTGCTCCCAAAGTGCCAACCTCTGAGCGCAATATGTGAACAGGTAACAGACAGGGTAACCCTTCTGTCAAATCACCTTTATTCTCAAGTTCTAGGGGGATTCAAACTGTGAACCTTATGCTAAGTGTACCCAAAATGTACAGGCACAGAAAATCTTCTCTTCGGGGGGATGCAAGATATCTTTTGCCTAAGGGCACCTAACCAGGTATCCAAAATGAACCCTTAAAACTCTATAAAAGACCTTAGGTATATTCTTACCTTTTCCCAGTTTGGTAACACCATCAAGCCCTTCAGAACAGCTGTCAGCTTAACCATGTATACATCACATGCAAAAAAGAACTTCGAAGACACACCCAGGCAATCTTTTTAAATATAAAGGGCACTTTACTTAAAGATGATAAAAGCATGAAAAATGTCAACACAGAACAATGTATATCAAAGAGCATACAATCACTTAAAAGAAAACTAGGAAAAGTACAAACAAAAACACCTACCACAATACAGCTGGACTTTTTCTATCTTTGTATTCCTCTATAGTGCTTATAATTAGAACTTGTTTCTTAAAAGCCCAAAAAGATATGTCAACAAGTTAAACCACAGTATACAGTTTAAAACACTGTGTTTCCACACCCCTTCTATGATGTCATCTAGCGCCTCCTTTTAGTATATGAAAATATACAAACAATGATCTTCCTGTCAGGAGATATTTTAAAAATTATGACATTCTTTAATCAAGCCTTCCCTTTGATCTTGTGTAGTTTCCTGTTCCCAAGGCATGTCAAAGATTTTACATTTCACACTGTGGTGGTATAACATGTTTTTCCTCTAAGACGTCATAAAAGTTTAAGAGCCCTATATCCTCGCAGTTAGATCAGTTCTAATTAAGATAGAAAACAGGAGACCCTTAATTAAGTCTCTCTAGTCTTTTAATTACCTCATGGTTTCAGGTTAATATATCCTGTTATTTTCACTAAAACCTGGCCGGGAGTCACCCAGAAGCACAGGATGTCTCATGTGAGACAATCACATACCACAGTCTATATTATAAATATCATAGAACAATCATAACCAGCTGGCCAAGCGTCACAATGCCTTATTGCTATTATACAATGGTTTGTTGTTATACAAAATTAAAGAAACATTTAAAAAATGTTTTTAGTAGATTTTTGGTGAGGCAGTATCTCTTTGTTTCTTAAGAGAAAAGCAAAAAATACTTGGCAAAGGAATACAGTGATGTTATACTGAGATATAATCACTGTCTCAGGCACACACTGAACAATCAGAGTCCAGAATTTTTTCTTGCCATTGTATAATGATGTTTAAGGACTTTTAAAAGACTTGATGAATGAGAGTCTTTTTGAAATAATGTTTGGGTCCTTATTTATTAAATATTTGGCATGTACATCTTTGTTTATGTATGCTCCATCACCCTGGTTTACAAATAGATTTGAATATGTATTAGACGGGCATGATACTAGACATTTAAATGCTCAATGTGATTGCTGGTTTGCAAATTCAATGTGCATAGCAATGAGATGAGCATTTAAATGAAGGGATTTTCAAGGATAATGTCTCCTCTGATGAAGCCCCTGATAGGCTGGGGTAAAATGTTAGGCAGTTGGTCACGTGTTCCCCTGTATGTTGTTTTTCTTATTTTATTGGCTATGAAATAAAAAGATTCATTTTTCAGTATTCAGTTTTGTTTGCCTTTTCCCAAAAGCAAGGGTTGAGTGCACTAGACTGCATTACTGTCCTCACTTTATCTATTTATTTATTTAACTGCATTTTACCAGGGAAACAAGCAGAGCCCAGAAGACTTGTTTCAGTTGCGACCTGAGGGACAGGGAGGAGGTAGGAAGGTAATAGGTACATGTAAAAAGTTACAAAAAAGATACAGGAAAACATGCTTCCACGGGTGTTCTTACAAACAATAGAGCACAATGGGTGCTCTGGTTTACTATTTGTGCAATGGCATATTTCACTAATTGTGTTTTTGCACTAAATCTTTTTTCACTACAAGGTGTTTTTAGATTGTAGTGTATTTATTAAAGTTTCCATATGTTTTAAAGAATTGGTGTTAGTGGTACCAGGACTGTTTGGGAGCCTCTGTTTAAAAGAGGGTGTACCAGTTTTGCAGCATCACTGATCACAGGAAGTACGGTATTTTCACCTACGTATACATGGCTTGTTTTTCAGTCCCTAGCCTTTGAAAAAGGATTGTAACCTGAAACGTATTAGGCGGAACGTGGTCCAAGGGACTATAATAAATGGACTGAAGTAAGGACTTTGCCTTTGACTTTTTCTGTGTCGGTCTTATGAGGTTTGTTTGTGCTAGAAATTGTTTTGAGCCATATTCTTACAAACAGCAGCAGTCAACAAAAGAGTACAACACAAAGACACACAAGATGCAATATTTAGGCAGATACAGTTGGAGTCTTACAAAAGAGACTCACTGGGCCTGATTCCCAAGATGACAGAACTTCTTGGCAAGCCCTGTGTCATCCCGCAAACTTTGACGCAGCTGCGCCAAAGCCCTTTGGCACAACACAGCCTGATTCAGGAAGGGCTTGCGCATTTGCAACTGTTTCCACAGTTTATGGCAGCTTGCACCAAAGGTTTGGCACAAGCCCTGTAAACTGGACCCCACCCTTGATGCAGAGTTAGACCAGAGGGTAGCTGGTCTAACTTGCTGCGTCTAGCGCACTGATCTTGAATTGTGATCGGCACCAAATGTCTGCTGCAAGCCCTCTGCGCCATTTGTTCAGTGCACCAGGGGTTTGTGGCAGAAGCAACTGTTCATGAATCGGACCCACAATATCTACAGATTATGTAGCACCCATGTCAGACAACAGACAGAGTGCTAAGTAGGCTTGGGTCACAGGGGGATAGTTGTGGCTCATCATACCTTCTATGCAGTATCAGACCTGTGACTGTTGCACTCAGAGGAGGCACGATTGGGGCAGCTGGGGCATGCAGTCGGTGAGGCATGATGAGCCTTTATTTGTCGCTTACATGACAGAAAGGAATTGGCAGTGGTGGTTTTGACAGGCAAGCTATTCCAAACAGGGGAAAGTTTCTTCTGCACTGAGGGATCTGGAAATGTTGACCATCCTCAGATCTGAGGGAGTAAGTACGATTTTAGGCTGGTGTAAAAAGATCCAGGAGGTATCGAGGTAATTTACCTGACCAGTACCTTGTCCCCAGTAGCACAGTATGTAGAGAGTGCCACTTTGGAGGTGATAACATCTGAGTTCATTGTTCATTATAAAGTGGGGGGTTCTGAGGGAACATCTCAAAATGAATCTGTATAGTACCTTGAACAGTACTGTCAGTTTGGAAAGGGTGGAAGACTTGATTCCTGCATAGACCACGTCCCCCTAGTCCAACAGGGGAAGATGTAACATTCAATTACCAGTTTCTTGATATGCAGCTGAAGGCAGCTTTTCACCCTGTAAAGGGCACCTAGCTTTGCATAACACTAGGCTGTTATTTGGGATATGTGGCTAGAGTAATTGAGCTGCTGATCCAGATGCATGCCTAGATATTTGTACCATGATACCGAGTCGAGGCAATCCCCTTGGATGAAGTATAAGTTTAGTGAGTCAGGAACTGTACTTGGCCAGCAGCTGGATCTGAACAGGATAGATATTGTTTTTTTCTGGTTCATTACTAGGTTGGTTATCCTGAAACCACTTTTGGACAGTGGAGTAGTCCTTTCGTAGGGGTTCTTCCCCCTCCTCCCCCCTCTCTTAAAGTCAGGTGCTTTACCCACTGTGTCTCCTTTATCTCCAAATTTAAGTTTGGCTCTCTCCTCTCATGTCCATTCTCTCTCCTCCCTCTCCCTGCTTTGTCCTCTTACTCTCTTCATAATGCTTGGTCTCACTGTTTTGCTGTCCTTCAAGTGAAATCTACTGATGGTCAGGCTGCCTTCTCATTTCATTTCGCTAAACCTTCAGGTTCCCCTACACCTTCTGTTTGCTCTGCTTCTTCCTTTCCTGCTCTTAAAGCTCTCCTCCATGAGTTCGCTACTCACTCCTGCAGTTGCGTGTGATACTGCATTTACGTCTTACCTGCAGCTTAACTAATTCTTTGTCCCTCAGCACTTCCGCAGTATCATTCATTGCCTCAGTTTTTATTTTAGTAAATTGATAGCTGTTGAATTTCTTTTTGTTCAGTTCCACACTTTATTGCTTGGTAACTTATTTTTGTGCAGAAAAAATAACAGAACCCAAACCAAGGAATGAAGTCTAAAACAAAAAAGGCTCAAATGTTCTAGAGCTTTAATCCGTCGCCTGGCTAAAAAGCCACATATAGTGGCAAGTAAAGTTAGAAAAACTCCTTACGTTTCGCATGGACAAAGGCAATGCTTCATCAGAGAAAAAAATGCTATTTACATTTCAGTCCTTGATTTGGGCGCTGTTATTTTTTCTGCATTGTATTTGCTGGTTAATTAGCACCAGACATGTTCCCGGTGTGGCCATTTCTGTGAATTAACTTATTTTTGTCAATTTATTGTTAGGCACAATTGTCCTGTTTATTTTTTATGCTTATTCTATTTCAAGTATTTTGTAGTTCTGTATTTTTGTCCCTGTTATCTTCTCCCTCTTCCCTTTCCCCAAGGATGCATCTGTAAATGATCTGCTACCAGCTCAGTATGTCTCTCCTGGTGAAAACTTTGAAATAAATAAATAAATAACTACTTCGATGGAAGGGGCAGAAGGACCGGATATATGGATGACTGTATCATCAGCGTATGTGTGTATGTCCCAGTAGGAGAGAACTTGTGGGAGATCAGTTATGAAGATTGTGAACAACAAAGGGCCCAGTACTGAGCCATGTGGGACCCAAGAGTGACCAGTTGGGGGGGTTCCAGATAGCTTGACTGATTGCACTTAGTTGGTTAGATAGGACCAGAACCGTGCTATAGAAAAGGAGGAAATGCTAGAGGCTGCCAGCTTTTCCAGGAGTAGATTATGGTCCATTAAAGGCCATGGCAAGGTTGATAAAAATGGTCCCAGTGCCCATGCCCTTGTCCATGTTGAAATGAATATGGTCAGTGACCTGGAGGAGAGAGTAGTAGCAGAGTGGTTAGGTTGCAAGCTGGACTGCTGTGGGGTCAAAAAGCTCAAGTTGGAGTAGAGGGTTGTGAGTTGCCTGCTCTCTAGCCGTCCAAAGGCCCTGGGAAGGATTAGAAGAAGGGAAATTGGACAGTAGTTGGAGGAAGAATCTGCAGGGCCACCTTTGTGGATGGAGATGACAAACGCATGCTTACAGTTATTGGGGAATGAGCCTGCTGTTAGGGATTGGTTAAAAATGTGGGTGATGGGAGCCATTATGGCAAGGGCACCTATGCTTAGGAACTTGGGGGAGAGGCCATCATCCCCATAGCTTGATGCAGTGTTCAGCACAGAGAGCGTTTTGCATACCTTCTCCACTGAGATTGATTGGAGGTGGAAGGTTCTAGAATTGGTGTGGCTGTTGAATCTGGGTGAAACAGGGTTTAGGGATAACAGCCCTTGAACCCTCAGCGAACTACTGTACTTGTTTAAGACTTCAGCTGTCAGGTTTGAGCTTGGAGTAACCTGGTCACTGGCAGACGATGTGGGGGGTGGTGGAGGCCATGGACTGATTTGACGCTCAAGCTTGCTTTGGAAAGAGGTGGCTTTGGCCTTCCTTGTGTTCTTAGTGCTGCAGAGGTTACAGAGGGATGTGAAGGCATGCCTGTCTGAAGGAAGCCCTGAAAATTTGTGCATAGCCCGGGTGTCATCTCTAGATTGTTAGCTTTCAGTTATTTCTGGGGTAACCCATAGCAAATGTTAGCCTTGAACTCTGGATTTTTTTGACAGGAGCATACTTATAACATATTGTAGAGAAAGTGGTGGTAAAGAGGGTTGATAGAAACATAGAATTTGACGGCAGATAAGGACCGCTTGGCCCACCTAGTCTGCCCATTTTCCTACCTAACAGATAAGCTGCAAATCCTAGTTAACCAACAGCTTACTTCCTCCTACCCCCCACTAGGACTGCCTTATGCCTGTCCCATGCATTCTTGAAGTCCCCCACTGTTCTTGACTCCACAACCTCCTCAGGGAGGCTGTTCTATGCATCCACAACCCTCTCAGTGAAAAAATACTTCCTCACATTACCTCTGAGCCACCCCCCTCTGTCTTCAAATTGTGCCCCCTTGTTCTTGTACATCTGTTTTTCTGGAAGATGCTACCCTCTTGGACTTTGTTAATTCCCTTGAGGTACTTGAAAGTTTCTATCGTGTCTCCTCTCTCCCTCCTTTCCTCTAGGGTATACATATTAAGCTCCTTTAGTCTTTCTTCGTATGTCTTCTGGTGCAGACCCTGCACCATTTTGGTTGCCCTCCTCTGGACAGCTTCCACTCTGTCTATGTCTTTGCAGAGATGGGGTCTCCAGAACTGCACACAGTACTCCAGATGGGGTCTCACCAACTGTCTGTACAGAGGGATAACAACTTCCTGTTTTCTACTATTGATGCCTCTTCCTATGCATCCCAGTACCACCCCTGCCTTCCTTACTGCCTTCTCACATTGCTTGCCCACCTTTAGGTCATCTGATATAATTACCCCCAGGTCCCTTTCTATTTTTACTGTTGTCAATATCTCATCCCCATTGTGTACACTTCCCCTGGGTTTTTGTTTCCCATGTGCATTACCTTGCACTTCTTTTGCATTGAATCTGAGCTGCCATACATTTGACCATTCCTCCAACCTTGCCAAGTCCCTTCTCATCCTTTCCACTCCATCTTGTGTATCAACCCTGTTGCAGATCTTTGTGTCATCTGCAAAGAGACATACTTTTCCTTCCAGTTCCTCTGCAATGTCACTTATAAAGACATTAAAAAGGACCGGTCCCAGTATTGAACCCTGCGGTACCCCACTAGTAACCCTCCTTTCTTCACTGTGTATTCCATTTACTACTATCCTTTGTGTCCTGTTGTCTAGACAATTTTTTATCCAGGCTACCACCTTGGGACCCACTCCAAGGCTGACTATCTTGTGAATTAATCTTTTGTGTGGGACTGTATCAAATGCCTTGCTAAAATCTAGGTAGGCCATGTCCACAGCCCCTCCCTGGTCTACTACTTTGGTCACCCAGTCAAAGAAATCTATTAGATTTGTCTGACATGACCTTCCCATCGTGAATCCATGCTGCCTTGGGTCCTGTGCCCCACTGGCCTCTAGGTACTCAACAATTCTTTCCTTCAGAAATGATTCCATCATTTTCCCTACCACTGAGGTCAAACTAACTGGTCTGTAGTTTCCTGCCTCTGTCCTGCTCCCACTTTTGTGAAGAGGAATCACATCTGCCCTCCTCCAGTCCTCGGGTACCACCCCATCCTCCCATGATTTGTTAAAGAGAGTAGTCAGCGGTGTCACTAGTTCTACCCTTAGTTCTTTTAGAATTATTGGGTGAATCCCATCAGGCCCCATTGCTTTGTCCACCTTCAATTTTATCAGTTCTTTCAGAACCCTTTCTTCTGTAAATGGACTGGTATTGACCCCCGTCTTCGAAGTGTTTCTCTTGTTTGGTTTAGGTAACTCCCCTCCTCTTCCTTTGTGAATACTGAGCAGAAATATTCATTCAGTATCCCTGCTTTTTCACTGTCACCCTCTACCCACATTCCCTCCCCTTTATTAAGCTTCAGTATCCCTCCTTTGGTCTTTCTTCACTCCCTAATGTACCTATAAAAGGTCTTATCCCCCTTCTTAACAGAATTGGCTATCCTTTCCTCGGTTTGGGCCTTTGCTATTCTGACTGCCTTCCCAGCCTCTTTCTGCTTTAACTGATAAAGTTCTCTGTCCTGCTCCTTCTGTGTTTCCTTATATTTCCTGAATGCTGTCCTTTTCTCCTTAACCTTCCCCTGCCACCTCTTTTGAGAACCATAGCGTTTTTTTTCCTTCGTTGTGTTTTATTGATTTGCTTTACACAAAGGCTTGTTGCCTCCTTGATGGCTGTTTTGATCACTCCCATTGTTCCTCCACCCCTCCTTCTTGCCTGTTTGCTAGTGCTTTTCTGAGGCACTCTCTCATTTTCCCAAAGTTGGCCCTCCTAAAGTCCAGTACTCTTGCTTTTGTATGGCTTGATTGTATGGCTGTGTTTATCGTGAACCACACTGTTTGGTGGTGGCTTGTTCCCAGATGGCTACCCACTTCTAAATCTGAGATTCTTTCTCCATCCCCATTTGAGAGTACCAGGTCTAAGATTGCTCCCTCCTGAGTGGGTTCCAATACTAGCTGTCTGAGGCATGCCCCCTGTAGGGCATCAAGAATGACCCTGCTCTTGGATGTGCCTGCAGCAAAGGTGCTCCAGTTAACATCTGGCATATTCAGGTCCCCCATCAACAATATCTCCCCTTTATCTGCCATTCTAAGAAAGCCTTTTATCATTTCCTTGTCCATTCCTTCCCCCTGAGATGGGGGTCTGTATACAACCCCCATACGGATTGTGGTGCCATTTCCTGTCTCCAGGGTGACCCAAGTGCCTCATCTGCTCCCTGTTTACTCTTTAGTTCTGTTGCTTTGATCCCTTCCTTTACATAGAGAGCTACCCTCCTCCTTCTTTACCCTCCCTGTCCTCGTTAGATTGTGTATCCTGGTATGTTGACATCCCAGTCATGGTTCTCTGTGTACCATGTTTCTGTGACTGTCACAATATCCAGGCAACCCTCTTCCATCAAGGCCACTAGTTCAGGGAGCTTGTTACCAGACTACAGGCATTGGTACTCATAACCTCCACTTTTGATAGCCTTACCCTTTTAGCCCCATTTCTGTCCTTACTGCCTTTGCCTTTTTTTACATTTAAATCTGTTCTTCTCCCTAATAACTTCTGTACCTTGGTGTTTACCTCACTAATCACCATGTTTTGTGGGGAGGCTCGGATTTCCCTGCTTCTTTTCAGTGCTTCCCCCCTTGGCTAGTTTAAATGCTTGCCAATGAAGCATTTAAACCTCTCACCTAGGATCCTGGTTCCCCTGGACAGATGCAGACCATCGCACCAGTATAGGTCTGCATCCCTCCAGGTGGCTCCCAGTCCCCAATGAAGCCAAAACCCTGAGCTCCACACCAGTTTTTCAACCACTCATTGAATTCCCTGGTGAGAAGTGCCCTAGCATCTCCCTTGCCATAGACAGGCAGCACCTCCGAGAAGGTTACCGTATGCGCTACTTGCCTAAGGCTCCTTCCCAACTCTATAAACTCCTCTTGCACTGCTCTGATCCCATTCCTACCCAGGTCATTTGTCCCTAGGTGGACAATGACATCCAGCTCCCTCCCTCATGCAGCTCCTCCCACGATCCTGAGGATTCGCTTCCTGTCCCTCCAAGCCGTGGTGCCAGGAAGGTACCTTACCTCCCTCTCCCCTTCCTCCCCCATTTCTACCCCCTAATGATTGAGTCCCCCACCAGGAGTTGTTTCCTTCCCCTGTGGGGTCCCATGCCACCCTCCTGTGGGTCTTCTTTTTGAAGGTTCCCAGCATCCTCCTTGGTCTCCACTGCAGGTGCCTCCATAGAGGAACCACTATCCACCAGAAGAGCAAATGAATTGTGGAGAGGTACAGCTGCAGGGATGCAACTCTGTTCCACCACCCTCTCCCTCCTTGAGCCCACCCTGGTCCAGTCTCTCCTCTTTCTTGGCAACCTCTGAGGTAGTGGCATTGGCCCTGGTGGTCCCTGGGTGGGGGAGGAGGTTTCAGAATCCTAGCCAGGTCAGCCTGGAGATGGCAACCTCCTCTCTCAGACCAGAGAGGTGCCTGCAACAGGGCAGCATCGCAGCCTCAGAATGTCTCCGGAACACTGCCGCCCCACAGCCATTGCACTGCACCACTCCTATCATGTCTTATTTTGTGTCCTCTCTACTGTTTCTCTGGATGCTTACACTCTCCTCTCCTTACAACTCTGACCCTTCCTGTTCTGGGACAGCAACTTCCTATCTTCTTCAGTAGCCTCCTTCTTCTTTGCTCAATATCAGACCACCAGCAGCTGGGGGGGGGGAGAGTGAGCTACTTTTTTTACTTTAGGGTTGACAAAACCAATGTTTCTTTATGATCCTTTCCTTCCTACTGCCAAACAGGAAGTTCCTGTTGACAGTCAAATCCAGTGGCTATAAAAGTAGAACTGGCTTTGGGTGGGTGGGATGGAGGGCAATTAGTAAGAAAAAAGGCTAGCAACAGGAAGTTGTAATTTGACTCACCTGCTTTTCTAGTGTCTAAACCACACCCCCAGGTAAGCTCTCTTTCCTCCTACTGGTTTAGCAAAGTCACCTGATACAGTACCTTTCCCTGCACAGAACACACACTGCCTTTCTTTCTTTTCTTTCTTTTTTTAACCCTAAATAAGACCCCTTCTACTTCTAATAAAGTTATCTGTCTACTTAATCTTAACTGACACTGTCTCCTGCTGAGATATAAGTTTTAAATTAACAAGAAAATGTAGCTTCTTTTAGTTAGCTGCTTTCTGCTCTACAAGCAAGGCTAGCAACAGCTGATTGATGTTACATTAAGGTCAACAGCTGTTGGGATGGGAACCCAGTTGGCCAATAGCAGGTCTTGTAAGAAAGCTTCTGTCTCAGACTTTTTTAAGTTTCTGGCAAGGGTAATCCTGGGAGAAGCTTTGACTGTTTTGATCTTCTGCACACATTAGGACATACAGTTGTTACTAATATGTCTGGGAGTGTGTCTGCGTCCAAGATTCTTTGTGGGTAAGACAACAGCACCAAGTCAATTGTGCTATGGTTGTTGAATCTAACACTGAATCGAGGTAGGAGAAGAGACCAGCTGAGTGAGGTTTAGGGCTTTGATTTTTCAGTAGAGATGGGAGAGAGGTGAGGGTCTTGACCCAGTGAGCCAGATGACATTGAAGTCCCCTAGTATGATGATGATGTGCTCTTCCGTCGCACTAGGTCAATATTTTGAATACAAAATGCTGCAGGATGAAATTACGCAACAGTAGCAGTGTAAGTCCCCGAGTTGCCCTCAATGCCTCCCCCATAATGGTGGGTGCAGGGGGTGTAGCCCCCAGCAGTAAGCAAATATTTCAGTGTATTCCTTGTTTGGTCACAGTTTTAACAGTGCAGTATAGTGCCATGCTGTTTTTGTATGTGACAACATGACCCCATGCCACTCTCTGTTAGGCATGGGGGTGAGCACTTTCTGCAAAATGTTCATTATTGCATGGAAGGGGACCCAGGAGAGCAGTATGCCTTGGTGATGACTACTAGGATGGAAAAGGGTTAATAAGCAGCCCCCCCCAAGATAATCTCATGAGATTTGGGACTGGCCTCTTAAAGGAGTAGTCCACCCAGAATTCGCAAAAAACATATGCTATGTAGTGTTTTGATATGTATGTTAAGTCCTAGAGTGCCCTTCTCTCTGTTTGCTATTAGGAGTTTTTCCTAAATTAGCCTGCTAGCTGTATGGTAGTTTTACGACCCCAGGGGATCTCCATCACAAATAGGTTTATTGGCTTTCTTTCTCTTACGATGCACCCTGTCTCATGTGACACTGATGTAGCCACACCCTTAGATTTAGCAGGTGCACTGCTTTAAAACCAGTTTAAAATCAGTTCACAACAGCAGGTAACTGTTCTTATCCAGGGAGTACAACTGGCAACAATTACAGTTTAGCAGATACCTGAGAGCAATCTAATTGGGGTTTCTGTAAGAAAACAGCTGCTAAATAGCTTTAATTCATTATTTATGTGTGGTTCAGAGCTCAGTGATTGTGCTATGTACTGTAATTGGATAATGAAGGTTTGTGCTTGGATAGAGAGGCCAGATAGGTAGGTAGGACATTGCTTGTCAGATATGTAGCAGTTTGAATTGATCAGTGCTTAGGTACTTTGAACATTGTTGTACAGTCAGCAGTTATAGTACAAATGAGCTGGATAATCTTATGCAAGGTGCTTAGATGCTTGAGCTAATGAGTAAAGTGTTATGATTTGGTATTGGTTTGGCCTTACTCTGTATCCAACCGTAAAGAATGCTTAGTCCAGTAGTATGAGACCCCCCCAAATAATAATATCAAACGATTATCTCCTCCAACTCCGGAGAGTATGACCAGTAGCACACAGGAGAGTAAAACCCCCCATTGGGGGAAACCGCTGAGGACCCATGGCTACTGACCCACTCGTCCTTCTGGGCATACTAAGGGAGAATAATCCTAATTAGCAATATTAAGCTAATTCGAGTTCCAAAGTTCGAGATTCTGATCCATGAAGCGAAGCTGAATAAATATAGAATATTCTGGTTGATAAATGTAGTAGCATCCTATCAGCAAATCCAAGTCCGAAGCAAAATGGTGGTAGAGTGGAATCCATGATCGATAATGATGGTTCAAAGTGTCAAAGTTACATTGGTGAATGTTCCAGCAGTTTAGGACGGCTTCTGCAAGGAGAAACAGTTAACAAAAAGGTTAGGTGTCCATGTCCAGTGTAGGAGGAAGGTAGTTTGTATTCCTCTTTGCAAGCTTTGCGACTGAAGGCTTTGGTGATGAAGCATAAGAAAGGGCACATGGTGGGTGATATGGAGAGTGTGGAGCAGTAGGAATCTCTGATGGAGTGGAAGCAGATAAGTGGATAAGTGTGGATCTTAGTGCGAATATGTAGACATAAGTTAAATGTACCTCCAGATCCGATGGGGGAAGTAGGTTGTTGAATAGGGAATTGGTCTTGATGAAACTCTAGGCCCTGTAAGGGCGAAGCAGGTAACATGAGCAAGTAGTGTAAATAAGTGGACCTGTACATAGGTCAGTAGTAGTAATATTGCATAGGTTATGTTAGGTATACAGCGAAACGCAAGAAATGGTAAAGCTCAGGAATCGAAGAGCTTCATCGGGTGATCCAAATGGTTGCGTAATGATGGAGATAACTATGGTCCAAGCTAGAATGGTACAATATTAGAACTGACTTGGTAAGGATAATCTGACAAGGCACAAATAGTCGAGCTTCTGAGTCATAAATGGTGATGACCGAAGAGGCTGAAGTTGAATAAGGTAGCTTTGTCCCAAGGTCCAAGAAGCCATAGGGCACAATCTTGAGATTTAAAGTCTTTTGGATAATTTCAAAGAAGTCTTGGTAGGAGTAAAAGTAGTAGTAATTCATATGACTAAAGCAGCAAGGCAGAAGCATTCAAAAAACAGATGACGTATGGCTATAGGATCCTGGATGTGAGTCCATAGTAGAATGGAGCTCCTAAGGCTGACAGACATATTGGCAGACAGGTGCATAGTAGAATGTGCAAACCTCCAGGCCCTGAAGCTGGGCAAGGCAGGTGTAGGTAGAAGTAGTTAACCCCCAGGCCCGATGGGCGAGGCAGGTCAGAGAAGCAGGCGAATATGGTATAGTAATAAGTTCAAGAGACCTCCGGGCCTGTAGGAGTGCAGGTCTTTCGAAGTGTGATGCGGCGAACCTCCAGCCCCGTGGGGCGAGGCAGGTTGCAGAGCAGTGGTAGATAGAGTACGAGTAACGTCAAACTGCATGCAATGCAGAAATAGTAGCGAAGTAGTAAGAAAGAGATTGTAAATAGTAATGTAAATGGTAGCATAAGGCTGAGCCAGTTCCGCGCAGCGTAGAAATATAGTCTGCGGCATACTTATGAGAGCTGTAGAAGGGTGTTGTAGACTATCGTATCCTAATGATCGAGGATGCAGTGAAGAGACCTGGGTGAATGAGTTGGCAACTCAACCAGAGGTAATAAGCATCCTGAAACCGTAGTAGATCTATGTCTTAGGCTTAAGCTAAGATAAGGAAGGCAGTATGGACTAGAGTTCGGCTGGAGGTCTGACAGAAACTGTAGTAGGAACTCCGAAGTAGTTGAAGCTGTATGGCAAGAAGCATCCAAGGGAATTGAGATGAATAACCAGTGTAATCCAGAATTAAATCCAATGGACGGAAGAAGCGTGTCCATGACAAATAGAAGTAAGTGTGTGCAGCAAGGTGAGGGCTGCAAGGTCCAGGATCCGAGTAGTACGACTGAAGGTGAGGAATAACTGGCGGTGCATTAAATCCTGAGAAGTAAAGTGAATGGAGAGTGGCAGCTAAGCCCCACTAAGGCTTGCGTGGCAGCTGGATCACAAGTAGGTCAGCCGGTAAGTGAATAGAGAGGCAGCTAAGCCCCATGAAGGCCAGCATGCTCGGCTGGACCAGACGTAGGCCCTCGCGTGACTGGCGGTGCAGCCAGACCCCATGTAGGTTGGCGGAAGAAGAGCGAGTCAAGCTAGACCCCACGTAGGCTAGCATGATGGGGTGCCACCACGGAGGGCTGCCCAGCCGGACAGAGTGCCTGGTTAGAAGCCGAATGGCAGTAGTTGAGCGTGCAGAATATGTAGCAAGTAAAGGAATCCGGCTGCCTCCAAGCACTTTGTGTTGAACAATGATATGTCTACATATAGAGGGGCTTCATAATATTGGTGAAAGGAATGGTCCATCCTGGTAATAATGTAATTATAGTTTGAGCCCAGAAGAGCTCCAGCATGATTGAGAACATCAAGGATACTATCCAAGCAAGGGTAAATCTTAAGAGTGCAGAATCCTAGAGGTACACAAAGTATCATAGCAGGGAAAGGTATGGTCGACATGGCAAGCACAAATCAGGTACTAAAAGTGCAATCAACCTCTGTGCAGTACCATGGAAGACTGCGATGTCTGACAGTCTCGCTAGTACAGAAAGTTCAGTCATGATATAGGCAGCCAGGCATGCATAAAAGCGTATTTGGGAATTTTGCTGCTTTGGTAACTTAGAAACTGTTGCTGGTGTTTGTCCGCTCCCTTTAAACACCCTTTTTACTACCCAAGTCAGCAGTGACTAACTCAGCATCATGAATGGGAACTGGAGTGTCATTAGCATAAGTGGCCTCCTTTTGTGCTTGTGGAGCATTTGCGTTGCACAGCAAATAGCTGAAGCATTTATTAGACCTGCATTGCATAGTGGACTGTTTCATGCAGACCATGTATTCATCCAAGGAAAACAGAAATCGTCCAGGCTCGTTGGGAGACAGACTGATGCTTTAGTTCTTCATAGTGTTCTCCCAAAAAAGACAAAAACAGAGGTAATACGTGGAAATCAGTGTATAGGCAACAAACACTGGGGCTGTTAGAAGTCTTGCAGGGGTCACAGGATGGTAAAACACATGAGGGATTGTCCGAGAGCAACAGGGGTGCAACAGCAGTGGTGCAAAAGCAAAGAAATGCCTCCAAAGAGTCCAGCCCCGTAAAGCAAACCTGCAAATAACAGAGATGTGTGCAGCAGGGGTTAGAAAGGCATAGTAAATAAAGGGTCCAGCATGGTCCAGGAATATAACTAGTCTGGAGGCCGGAAGGCAACAAGCAACGTGGTAGCCGACCTGGAAGTGCCGCGCAGACACAGCAGCTGTGGTCCAACAGAGGAGCAAAGAGCAGTTCCATATGAAGGCACGCCACGAGTAAGTGGCGCAGGCAGTAGACTTGGAGAACCCACGGCGAAGCTGCAAGGGGGTAAAGCAGCATGATGGCAGCGTGGCTAGCCGCGAGGCAATGAGCATTCGAGCCGAAGAGACCCAGTTTAGGAGAGGCAGTGGAAGAGTGAGCAAGCAGCAGGAGGCCGCCAGCCAGAGGAGCTGAAGAATGATGCAGCCAATGAACAGTGAGGCGAAAATGGCGAACTGGCGACACTGCAGTGCAGCGCTGGATGAAGCAGAAAATCCCAAAGAAGAAAAGAAAGGTACAAATGCCACAGAACGAGGGGCGGAAAGGAGGGGGGGCACAGAATACAGATGAGAACACAAGGCCAGAAACAGGGGAAAGGTGGGGGGGGGAGGAGGGACCCAGCTCCAACACACAGCAGGAGTGAGCGCAGTGAGTGCGACTCGCTCTAAGCAGAGCGGATGTAGCCTGCATGTTTAAATAGGATGTGGGGGAGAAGCTCTTCCCCCACATAACCTCAGGCGATAGCCTGTACATTTGTGTTTTCGGTGTGTGACAGGTCTAGCTAGCAGTAGTAAGTGTTTTCATTTTAAAATGTTATTTCATCAAACTACACACAACAATAAAAAGCACAGAAATTGCCCCAGATCATCAATGCTATAATTAGTAAAGACTGTAGCTGTTTTCTTACAGAACACATATTCAGCTCTCAAGTATTTGCTAAACCATAAATGTGGGTACCATCATTCTACTAGAAGGAACTGGGAGTTAGGGTTGATTTTGCCCTGTGACATCACTTTCATTTATTTATTTTTTTTGTTTGTTTTTTGTTACAAAGGTGAAGTGTCTTTTTAATAAAGTATATAGAGGATAATGTATAGGGATGCATCGGTAACCAGTTTGTTAACCAGTGAGAGGTTGTCATGGCAATCATGTAAACCTCGAGAGTGAAGCTCAAGAGGTTATGTCGCCATGGCAACCTCGAGCCGGTTATTCAAACTGGTTGCCAATGTATGACCATACATTATATTTTATAGTGTATGGTCATACATTTCAATTTTAAAAAATTAAACAGGCTCCTTACTGTTTAAATTTAGGCACCGCCGCAGTCATTCCGGGTCATGCTTTCACTGCCGTGGCCGTTTCTTGGAGGCTCGGTGGTGTAGTGCACATGGGCAAAGCGATCCCTGTTGTTAACCTATCGATGTGACGTAGCATCGATAGGTTAACAACATTGGAATGGACAGATGATGGTTAACCTTAGGAAATGATGATTTCCTAAGGGTTAACAACATTCTACCATACACTATAAAAATATGTATGTGTGAGTTATTTAGTTTGGAGAATATTTGTTTTATTATTTGAAAAAGTGTGATACACTAAATGTGTAGTGCAGTGAACCATTGTAAAATGGAATCAAATGTGTAGCTGGAATAGTCACTGTCATCCTATTGCTTTTATGCCGTACCACAGGCAGGAGAAAAGCTGACTTCAAAGTATTTTGCAGTTTCTAGGCTGCAGATGCATACCATACACTTAATTTCTAAAAATAAATAAATAACTATGAAAATATTGTCACAGAGCAAAATCAGCACTAACTGCTAATAGAATGCTGATACCTACATTTACAATTTAGCAAATACTTGACATCTGAGTGGGGTTTCTGTAAGAAAACAGCTAGAGTCTTTATTAATTATAGGTAGCACTGATGATCTGGGCAGTTTCTGTGCTTGTATGGTTGTGTATAGTTTGATAAAATTAAAAGTTTTAAAATTAAAACACTCCTGCTAGCTAGACCTGATGCAAATATAAAACAAAAATAGTGAATTAAAGCTATTTAGTAGCTGTTGTCTTAGAGAAACCCCAGTTAGCTTGCTCTCAGGTATCTGCTAAACTGTCATTGTTGCCATTTGTGCTCCCTGGATAAGAACAGTTACCTGCTGTTGTGAACTGATTTTAAACTGATTTTAAAGCAGTGCACCTGCTAAATTTAAGGGCATGGCTACATCAGTGTCACATGAGACAGGGTGCATCGGAGGAGAAAGAAAGCCAATAAACCTATTTGTGATGGAGATCCCCAGGGGTTGTAAAACTACCATACAGCTAGTAGGCTAATTTAGGAAAACTCCTAATAGCAGACAGAGGGAAGAACACACTAGGACTTAACATACATATCAAAACACTCTGCATAACATATGTTTTTTGCAAATTCTGGGTGGACTACTCTTTCAAGTGGAAATGCTGAAGTTGTGTTTGCAGGCTGAGTGTATGCGTACTCCTGCTCCTCTTTTGTTGCAGTTCTGCCTGTGGGAGTAGTAATACGTATTTCACCTGTTGATTCCCAGAAAGAGTGAAACAGATTTAAAGAAATGGATATAAAACCAAGTGCTATTAGCGTCGATCATAGTAAAAATCAAATTACAAAAGCGGTGATGATGCATGCAGCTGGCATTTACAAAAGTTCTCCTGTAATTTGTTTCTCCACTGCTGGAGACCGCAAAACTCAAACTAATTTAGTTTGGAGATGCAAATTTAAGAATGCAAATGTGCCCTAATCATTTTACTAAAAGAGTAATGGAAACAAACAAGTCCTCCTTCTGCAGGGATGAAATCATAGCTCTTTTATGGTGGAATCACTTCCACAGAAGGTTGCTTTGTCTCTGTACACAGTGCTGCACAGCTGTTGGGTTGCTTGCAGCACACAAAAAGAGTGTTATCTGTATACCCTTGGTTCTTTAGTATACTCCACAAAGTGAAGTCTGCTTGAAATCTTACATTAGTATGTAGCCGATAAACTTTGTCTGGGAAGCTTAGCTGTTTAGTAAATTTTGTTAAAGGCTTTTTGCATAAGAACATTTTTTTTGGGGGGTGGTGGAATTTGATACAAGGATGTTAAGTCCCTACTGATGCAATTTGTTTCATGACCAGGGCTGGGTTTGACATGTTAGTCATTCCTTAGTGGTGTATAAGGTATGAGGCAAAGCTGAGTGACTTATGTCCCTAGGGTATGATTTGCTCATGTCAAACCAACCCCTACAGTGTCTTAATGCTGTTATCTTCCAAAGCTTTTGCAGCTCAAACCTGTGAAAGCAAGGAATAGAGTATTAGAGGTTTGTTGGGAGGGAGAGAGAGAGAGAGAGAGAGAGAGAGAGAGAGAGAGAGAGATAAGCAATCACATTTCTGTAAAGTGATTAAAGGCATAAAATGAAAGTTTATAGGTCACCTGATGGTCCAGCAAAATTGCACTGTATTTCCGAGACGGTGACCAGGGTTCAGGAGTGGATTCAGAAAGCTATCATCATAGTGGCCAGCAATGGGGAACGCTGTTAAGCACAGCCCCAAACCAGCCTGGAGAGAAAGGGACCCTGGGGTTCCAGCATCACAGCAGCCTCACATGATGGGTGGGGAGCCTGCTACCTCAAGACCCATGCCATTGATCCCCACCATAATCTGGGTAGGTGGGAGCTAGTAGATGAATAAGAAAAAGAAAACAGTGCATGAACCTGTTTAACGCCTACATCTCTGATATCAGGGAAAGTATCGGGTGTGAAATGAGTCTCTTTCCGGACGACTCTTAAGCTGGGGGTGGTGGTGAAGGGGGAGGAGGGGAGATTGGCCCTGCAAGAGGACCTGGATACTCCGGATAGGTGGTCCTGCACCTGGAAATTGAAATTTAACTCCTCCAAGTGCAAGGTGCTACACCTAGGGTGGGAAAACCCCAACTATGTGTACACCCTGGGGGGGATGAGTTGTAGGCCATGGCAGGGGAAAGAGACCTAGGAGTCTTGGTGGATGTTAACATGAATAATTCAGAGCAGTGCAGGAGGGCTGCGGTCAGGGCAAATAGGATGCTGGGATGCATTGCTAGGGGATTACCTCAAGGAACAGGGAGGTGATTTTGCCACTGTACATCAGCCAGGTTAGACCACATCTTGAGTACTGTGTGCAGTTCTGGAGGCCGCACCTAAGGAGGGACATCCAACTCCTGGAGAGGGTTCAGAGGAGAGCAACCAGAATGATCTGGGGCCTGGGGGATTTGACGTATGAGGAACGACTAGGGGAGCTCAACTTGTTCTCGCTGGAGGAGAGGTGGGACCGGGGGGACATGATTGAGGGCTTCAAGTACCTCAGGGGAGTAAATAAGGTAAGCCGAGATAGGATCTTTCAACTGAAGGAGGGTGGAATCACCAGAGGACACAGTTGGAAGATTGAGGGTGGTAGGATTGGGGGGGGGAAGGAAGAGGAGGTACTTCACCGAGAGAGTGGTGGAACCTTGGAATGCGCTGCCTGGGGAGCTGGTACAGGCAGCTACAGGGAGGGATTCAAGAGAGGGTGGGACAGGTATAGGCAAGGGGTGACGCAGAGGCTGGTTTGCTCGGAGGGGATGGAGTAACAGTGGAAGGAGACAGATAGAGGACTACGGTACCCAATCAGGGTGCTGAAGCACAAGCAGACTTGATAGACAAGTAGGCCTACTCTGCTGGCATCTAGTATGTTAGTATGTAGACCTAAACGGCAGTATGTAGGGGTGCCTGTGCCTGAAGTCTGCACTATGGTCTGCTTTGATATTGTGGAAGTTTAAATAAATGTTCCCTCCTGCACTGGAGTGTGTGCTGTTTTTTATGTATGTGATTTCAGGTGGCCAAATCTTACATTCAGCAGTACCTCACTTCCATGTGTGTCCGTAGCTTCTTGTTTCAATATGGACACTGGGAGATAGTGGAGGATGAGGCTGGCGCAGTCACATTGGGGGTATGTCGCCAGGCCTGAAGACTGGGCCGATGGTGGCAGACGACAAAAAGCTATATGAAAAAGAAAAGGAACGCGTATGTGGAAGAAACTGTCCGACATATTTGTTACATTTTCTGAACTAGAACCAAAATGTAAACAATGCATTAAACAACACTTAATGGGCCCTCTATGCCGTCAGGCCCAGTACGCACCACAAATAGCACATACTGGATCACGCAGCTGTGCACCATTGGGGCTAACAAGCTTATAAAGCCACTTGCTTGTGTCCGTTAGCAAACAGTATATGTGACTGCCGCCCTTAGCAGCCTTCTGCTTACATTATCTTTGTTCTTATACCTTTCAGCACTATAACTCTCGGCACTTCATTTCAATCCTACCCTCGAGCCTTTTCCCCTCCACCCCTCACCCCTGCTTCTTCTCTGCTTGTGCATCTTCATGCTCTTCCCTGCTCCTCCTCACCTTTCCCCTTCCACCCCCCCACCCATTTTCTTATCTCATGCCACCTCTTTTGCAACACTCTTCCCTCCTCCCCCTATGTGTTTCTCTCCTACCTTCTCTCCCACCCATATTACTTTCTCTCTTGGGTTTGACACGGACTGGTAGGCTGCCCCTCTCCTAGCTAAACACCACCTCTTCTCCTCTACTATTAATTTGTCTTCCTCCCTCTCTTCACCAGCACTCCCTTCTCTCTGCACTACCTCATTCCTCCTTCACCTCCCCTCATCTCTCTATCTCCATCACCTCCTTTGCAACTCCGCTCCTTCCCCCCCACCTCCTGTGCAACTCTTCTCCTTCCCTCCTCTTGTTTCTCCTGTCCCCCCACCTTACACCCCATTACTTTCTTTCCTAGATTTTGATAAGGCCTCCCAGGCTGTCCACTCCTCTAGCCCCCTTTACTGTTATATTGAGTAGCATTCAGTGCTATTTTGATTGCTTTTAAGGTTTTAGTTTTTTTTAAGTATATTCTTGATCTCTGCTATTTACTTTTCTATTGTTTACCTTGTTTTGTTTTCATACTACTGACATGAAACCTTTGTAAATGAGTTGTATTGCTCAAAGGTGTTGTAATCCTAGACTCAATAAATAATTAATGTGATCATTAGCCCCCTCAATGGATATATTCCCCCTGCACCACATTTACATGTCATTTATGCTCCCCCTGCCCCCCACAGACAATTCCTTTTGTATGCAGACTGTTAGGGACAGCAGTGTTTGAGCATGTATCCAACACTGCATACCTCCAGAAAATCAACTACACGCTTTAAAAACCTGCAGAAAGGCAAGGTAAGTAGTACAGTAATTAGCTGTCTTATTTTATTCCAGGCAAAGTGGGTTTATCAAACAGGCAGCACAGGGCTCTTTGTTTTCTCCTTTATTTGACAGCCAGTATGCAGAGTGTATAGGATTGGGAACACTTTTAAACTGCACCTTCAGCACAAATCAACACCTAATGCATAGGCGCCGGAACCGGGGGGGGGGGCGAAAGGGTCGGTCGCCCCTCCACTTTTTATTTTTGTATGGCAAAAACTAGAATAGAAAAAGTGCACTTTGCACCCTCATAAGTGCCCTTCTGATTCTCAGCCCTCTCAGCTTTTATTATCTTCCGGCACCCTTGACCTAATGTCATCCTGAATCTGAATTTAATTACTACCTCAGCCAGGTCATAATACCTGGTGAAGAGGCAAAAGAGCTGCGTATAACTGAAATTTGATATGCTTACAAAAAAAAAAAAAAAAAAGCAGCATAGAATAGAAGTAAATTTGGGACTGAAGAAAATTAGCACATATCTGAAAACCGCACATATCCATATGGCATACAAGTGAAACTGTTTCGGCAGGCAATCAGTCTCTCTAAATTCAATCACGCCTGTGTAATTTTGAGAGCAAAAGAAGTATTTTGTGGGATAGGTCTGACTGGAGCTTCGGGCAGAGTTAAGTTTGGGCTTTTTACTAAAACCGCAATTGAAGAGTCACAGAGTTACTATAGTGAAGAGTCTGAAAATACCTCAACAAGAACTCAGATATGTTGACCAAGGGGATGTTAGCAGTGTGGGTCTGTGGAGGGAGATGGGGGAGTGACATATACAGTATATATACTGGAAATTTCCACAGCACGCTTGTGGTCGTATTTTACAGAAATAATAAGTGCTGCACTTTAGGAAGTGTGGAAATAACATATGTAACCCCTAGGTGGCACTATCCCAAGGGATACTACCCCTGCCTGCGTGACTAAGCACAGGTTGAGGGGCCTGAGTTCTGTGAATGGGTGCCTCCACCCAGAAGGTTGGTTTAAGGGTAGCATGGCTGCTCTGGGTACAGCTCTCCGGGACACTGATACCCACCTCTAACCCCTCTAGTGGCCTATACTGGTCAGCAATTAGACAGTTACAATGAACACCAGAATACAATGTTATACCCACGCTTGGCACACTTATCACCAGAGCTGAATCAGCTGCACTGGCCCTGGAGACCCCCTGCAAAACAAGACCTGCAATGGAGAAAGGCAATAGCAACACAATATCCCCACCACAAAGGTACACAATAGCGAGGGTAAATGCAAAAAGATTTCGATCTGATTTCTTGGGGGGATGTGAACAAGGAAGGGGCAGTAATCTGGTGTTTGATTCTGGATCTGATTTAATCAGGCTAAGCATGCATGCCTTTAAGAGTCCCTCTAACACAGTCACACATACTCTCGGTACCCAGTTGGTCTGCAAGCTAGCCAGAAGCGTTGCCCGGGGTAGGCCGGCATTGCAGCTGTTGTTGGGGCCCTTAGGAAGGAAAAACACAGCATTCACTTTAACCCACAATTTGTATTCCAGAGTCGGATGGCTCAGTTTATAATGATTAACCAAAACAATTAAATCAGAAATGAAATCAGATGACACACTTTGATTTTGAGCTCTGGTGCAGGGAGCTACCCTGATGTTTACTCACGCTACCCAGACCAGGATGCAGGATGGACGAAATGAAGACCTCAGGATGAAGTGCTGGTTTGCCAGGAGAAGCAGGGCCCACACGACGTGCTGTGGTGGTTGTTTCTGTTCGATGGTGTTGAGTAGGGAACCGAATCCTCCCGCGGGTCTTTCGTCGGATGTAACTCTGCAGCATGAGTGGCAATCTAGGCCGAGATGGTGAGGCCCAGACCAGGTGAACAGTTCAGATACAGTCCGGTAAAGTGCTGGATACAGCTTCCAGCTAGCATGACACATTCAAGCAATGTGGCGAACCAAATCATAACCCACACTGCACATTCAGCACAATTATAGTAAAGGATAGGTAAATACCACAGTTCAGATGACAGTCCAGTTGTAATCAACAGTGTCTTTGCGCAAACCGTACACTCTGTGGTTGTCTCAAGTCCTGACAGGCCGATTGCAACGAGGCAAATCTTCAGTCCACACCAGGCGAATTTCACTTTGTCACAATTCAGGATTCTGGTCACAATCACAGCAAATTCGGAAAAAGTCAGAGATATTAATACAGACATCTTCACTCAAGAAGATGGTAGCAGGCAGGCCAGACACAGCTTTCCCGACGATTCCCCCCACGCTACTATGCAGGAGCAGCTGTTCGACTTACTCGGGCTGCTCACTCTCTCAACTCCAGGTACGCACTGACTCACTGCTGCAGGCAGCTCTGGGACTTCCCAGTGATCCAAAAGGTTCGGTTGGTTGATTCATCTGTCTATCACAGCAAGGGCTCCCCCTCCAGTTCCATTTAGGAACCAAACAGTAAAACTACAATTCCTACAGAAATTCACTCCCACAAAACCCCTGGGGACAGTCTCCATTTTAGGGTCCCCAAAGGTACTGATTGGTCCAAACTGGCAGTCCAGAACCAAGATGGCGGTGCAAAAAAGAAAGTCTGTGCTGCAAAGGAAGGCAGGTTAGACAAACTACTACATCATTACTATCAAAGCAGATGATCAGCAAACAATCACAGATTCTAGTAGGGCTTCCTCTGCGCAATTAGCGAAGGCAGAATGAAGTGGCTGTATTGCAGCCCGGGTGGGACTCGAGCCTAAAACCACTCTTCCCCCACCCAGAATAATTATAACCCACGAAAATGATGCCTTTTAAAGAGCCAAGCATGGAGGCTAACAGAGCACTCACATGCAAGCACTTTTAAAAGTGTTAGAACACAGAACACCAGCCTGGCAGTGGGCATTTAGGCAAGCCCAGGAAGACAATTAAGGAACCCCCATTTGTAAGGGGGTTATACATACAATGTGTGACAATACCATGCTATTTCCAGACTTCTAATGTTATTTCCACATTTCCTATGTTATTAGAAAGGGTTATGTAGCTAACATGCTTTCGAATGATATGTAAATTTAATGATTCATACCTTCTCACAGCATGTACTCTATTTTCATTTGTTTTCCCAGACCAATTTACTCACTCATGGTTACGCCACTCATGAGTGGTTTGATCTGGGCAAACCCATGAAAATATATCATGTACATGTTTAGAAGACATGATGTGTTCTATATATATCTATCTCTGATATGGCTTGGGCCTACTAAAATCTACCTATTTTACACGTGGTCAGTGACTCCATAACATCACACGTGGTGAGGCCACGAGTGATGCCAAGGGGTCACAGATCACAGGTCATGGGTCACAGATCTTAGGTAAATATCAGGAATATTTTTTTTTATAGATGTTTTCCTCTCCAGCCACTTCTTGTCACTTTTTCTCAGGGAAACACCTTGATCCGAGGGATATGTCCTGATCACACCTGAGCCCTCTGCCCCCCAGGCCCCAGTAACATAACAGTTACCCCCATGGCTTTCCCTTCATGGCAGAGCCTCTGGGAGGAGCGCCATTTCTCCCCCAGATGGCATCCACATTGTGGACTAGGAACCAGATGGGGCAGGCACTAGGACCTAGCGGATTCCTGGATGCCCAGATGATCATATAGACAGATATGGGTTTTTCTACACTTCTTCCCACTCTCATGATGTAAACATAGCTGCCCAGTGACCTTGCACGCACACAGCACATCTCTGTGGCAGAAGCAGGCTCCCTGGATCAGCTGCAGGGATCTCTGTGGCATCGGAGCTCGCTGCCAACCCTCCCAATTGAGGCACACTGCTGCGTGGCAGCTGTCCCAGCCTGGCCTGCATCCTGATGTGGTGACTCAAGTTTGCTCCTGAATCAGGGTCGCCTTCATGGCAGCGAGATGCACTGCTGCTGAGTCACTGGAGTGGCCCTGTGGCATATTTTTAATGGCCACATGCTATGCTTAATTTATGCAGCAGCAAGGGTTTTGTGTGATAAAACAGCTGGGTGTGCTGCTGCCATGAGGAATTTATAGTTAAGGTTCTATAAATAGAACTTTATGAGTGCAATCAAATCAAAAGAAATGGAGTCAGGCTTTTATACTGAAGCACAGTGAGGACACTTGCTGTTGTCATCCACCTAGAGTGAGGGAGAATATCATGATATCCTCATTATAGGTGCCCGACAAGAAAATGAACCTTGACAAAGGTTTCAGCCTCCTGGCTTATACCTCCCTTAACCCATCAATGGCAATTTATTTTATCTGTCTGTCTGTCTGTCTGTCTGTCTGTCTATCTATCTATCTATCTATCTATCTATCTATCTATCTATCTATCTATCTATCTATCATGTATACATCTTACATGGTTGGGACTTTCTCCCATAGTAAAAACTGTTAGATATTCCCCCATATCTGATAGTAATTAACACTACTTATGAAACTACGCAGCTTATTACAATATAATGAACAACCTATTTACTAACTATTACAAGTATAAACACAATGGGCAGGATTCACAAACTGGTCGGGAGCTAAGTCCCACTCCGCAACTCCAGTGGCGGACTGAAATCACCCATAGCGGTGGTGCGTGCGATTCACAGCCACAGCAGGTACGGAGGGTGTTACGGCTGCTCCCACCGGCCATATCATCTCTCTGCAGCTGTGGCGATCCCCCTAGCAACACCACCCACAAGCAGCCATCAGTCATGGAGCTGGTCATAATCCGGCTCCACTTATGTGAATACCCATTGCTGCAGGACTCCGCCGGCTTCGCAGGTGGCCACCCTTTAGCGTCAATGTTTTGCTGCAGCTGTGGGACTTTCATGGGGTTCATGAATCCTGTCCAATATATATATACATTATTGCAGTATTGTTAACAAGGGTAGCAACCACCTGAATAACACATGTAACAGCCTACAAACAACCTACATTACAGCCCTAACAATCTCTCCAACTACAGTCCCAGCAGAAAAGAAACAGACCTGTAAAAAGAAAGTGTCCCTAACCCAGGGTTGGAATCGCACTTTTTGACCATCTGGAGCTAGGGGGCCTTGAAGGGCACTATCTTGAAATTGAGCCCCCCCCCTTACCATTATAAGTCAATGGCAATAATGCATGAGCTACAGGGACTCACTTCAGAACTAAGGGGGGTTGAGCCCTGGTAAGCCCCCCTGTAATTCCAACACTGCCCTAACTTAAATTGCACAATATCAGGCCACCATCACTTGCCAAACAAACAGCCACACACCTGTAAAATAAAGTTAACCTGCATAAAAAAAGTGTCCCTGAGCTACCCTGCACAGTCAGCTCCCCATAATTCCTTACCAACCACTTTTGCTACTGCCGCCATATCACTTCCCAAACAGCCACACATGTGTAATACAGTTACCTTGTTAAAAAAGTGTCTCTGAGGTACACTACACAAAGGTAGTCTCCCCCAATAACTTACCAACCAATTATGCTGCTGCCTTCATAGTACTTGCCAAACAGTCACACACCTGTAAACAAGCATTTGTCAATGTTGAATGTTTGCTTGCTGGCATTGGCATTGGTAGTGTAGAAGTTACAGAGCTGCATAATAGGAATGGCAGTGAAGTATTGAACTGAAGCCAACCCCACCACCACCCTGCAGAGACTGACAGGCATTGGGGTGTGCCTTTGGGTCGTCAGGCATAACAGCCACGCCATTTCACCACACCCTACCCTGCAGACACTGAGAAGTGTCACAGTGTGCCTTGGGGTCTTTGGCCCTTATGTACACCCCATTCCATCAGGAAATATGGTGAGATGGGTGCGGTATAGGAGAATGGGGTGAACTTTGGGGCCGAAGAGCCCAAGGCATACCTCAATGCCTCTCACTGGCTGCAGGGTGTGGAATGGTATGAGCATTATAGGCAAGAATCCCAAGTCACACCCCTGATGCCTGTCATTCTCTACAGGGTGGGGCGTTATGGTTGGAAACCCTAATACCTCAGGCATTCGTTGGTATTTTCACTCCAAATTTTCAACATGGTTTTTTTGTGACCCCCACCACATGAACAGTGGCAATATCAGTTTGTTAGCTGAAAGCTGCTTTTGCACAGCGACTACGACATTTAGCACCACAGGTGCAAAAACACATTCTGAACAGGATGTGAAAAATGACAGCTGTACTGTTCATGGGGAGGTGTAAAAAATGGCTGTGTTACCAAATCTGCAGTGAAAATATTAAAAAAACTGGTGAAGTCACGAGCGTGCATAGAAACTGTGCAACGCACACCCGTAATGTAATTAGTTTGGGAATTTTTTACAGCAGATTGTCAACACAGGCATTTTGGGAACTCTGATCATGAACAGTGTCAGTGTGATTTTCTTTATCTGTCCTGAACAATGATTTCCCACAGCGACCACGCATTTCTGCGCTGAAAGTGTGAAAACACATTTTGGCCATGTTGTGAAAAATGACAGCTGTACTGTTCATAAGGAAGTGTGGAAAAATGCCACTGATGAAAATCTGGACTGAAAATGTTACAAAGTCATGAACTTACCAGGGTGCGTGGAAACTGCGCAATGCTCACTCGTAACACAGTCATTTTATAGACTTTTGTCACCAAATTTTCAACATAGCCATTTTAAGACCTCTGCTCATGAACAATGTCACTGTGATTTTCTTAATCTGTCCCAATCATTGATTACTTTTTGACTAAGCCATTATGCTTCTCATGAGAAACACATTTTGGCGACATGTGAAAAATGACAGCTGTACTGCTCATAAGGAGGTGTGGTAAAATGGCAATGTTGAAAATCTGGAGTGCAAATATTAAAAAATTGCCAACTTATGAGCGTGAGTAGGAACTGCGCAACGCATGCTCGTAAAACAGTCATTTTTAGGAACTTTTTCACCAAATTTTCAACATAGCCATTTTAAGACCTCTGCTCATGAACAGTGTCACTGTGATTTTCTTAATGTGTCCCATACATTGATTTTGCACACCAACTGCGCCATTGTGCGCTATATGCGCGGAAACACATTTTGGGCGAGATGTGAAAAATAACAGCTGTACTGCTCATAAGTAGGTGTAATAAAATGGCAATGTTGAAAATCTGGAGTGCAAATATTAAAAATTAACAAACTTACGAGTGTGTGTATAAATTGCGCAACGCACGCACGTAAAACAGTCATTTTTATGAATTTTTTCACCAAATTTGCAACATAGGCTTTTTCAGAGCCCACCATATGAACACTGGCACTGTCGTTTTGTTAATTGGTCCTGAAAGGTGATTTCACGCAGTGACTGCAAAATCACCCTTCGGGCCTGATTAATGCCAAGACAGTTCAAGAATTCATGAGGATGGGTCCCAAAAATCCCATGTTGAAAATTTGGTTCCAAAATTCAAAAAAAGGCCTGAGATATGCAGTAAAGTTGAAAAAAGCCTATTCATTACATTACACAGCTTACTGGCATTTCCTCAGTTTGCGGTCGGCTTTGAAGAGTGCAGATGTGTTCCTGGTCCAGCGAAGATCATCGCGCCGAGCTCCAGAGGTAAGTATGGGGTGAAGGGGTGTGTGGGGAGGCAGGGAGCGCAGTGGGTGGGCGTGTGTGGGCTGGGAGAGTGCCAAGGGAATGTTTTCTTGTTTACAGGTTTGTTTGTTTTTTAAAGGAAGACGACACAGGATGTTTGCCATGCTGCGGTGGGCTCCTGGCGTGGCAGCTAGAAGGCTGTTTGGGGGGGCTGGCGCCGATGGGGGATTGGGCACCCCCATCGGCCATATGGATTTGTGCCACGCTTGGGTGGGCTCCAGCGTGGCACCTGGAAAGCTTTTTTGGGGCGTGGAGCCGACGGGGGATTGGTCACCCCCATTGGCCATACAGTATGTGTGTGGGGGGGGAGTGCGTGAGCATGCAATATGTGTGCATACGTGTGGAGGGGGGAGCTCTGCTCACTGAAGCGGAGCTCTCCCTTTCAACTGTATGCCACTGCATTTTCAACTGCTGTCATAGACAGCTGGAGCAGTGATTGGAGAACTGCGACCGTGCCTGCAAACACACTGACTGAATTGGAAGACGCTGACACTGCTCCAAAAAACTCGGATGATGGCACTATGTTTCTTGCACATGCATGCAAGCAAACATAAAAACAAAGCTGACCTGTGTAAAGAAAGTATCTGTGAGCTAGCTACACTGCACGAAGTCAGCCCTCCCGAATCGCTTACCAAGCATTTTTGCTGCTCCCTTTCGTGCTGCTCCTTCTCTGCCATCCTGAAAAAGAACTAAGGGAAGACATGCCAAAACCACACCTCCTTTTATACGAAGCCACTGCACTATGGAAACCTCAAAGTGCCAATGGAGCCCTTGAAATGCCACTACACTATGGAAAAACACTAAGGGGAACACTACAGCAGGAGGACCATGGTTCCATCTCATAACTGTGATCGTCAAATAGCGATCGCTGTTATAGTGAGTTTATATTGCCGAGAAGCCAGAACAGCGAAGTACACTCCCAGCGAAGACATGCAGGAGAAAACACATTTTTTAATGGGGGCTGCACCTATGCACCCTTCCGAGTGCCCCCGCACTTCTTACAAAAGATTCTCAACCTGGGGCATGTTGGGGAGGGGTGAAACTTGTAAAAAAATACTCCTGCCCCAAAACACAAAATACTGTGTGCCTCCCAAGCCCCGAACCCTGCACCCTCCCCACTGTAGCCAGCCACCCTCTCCACCACACCACATGGCCAGCTTGGTAGCCGCTTGCCACACTACCTCCCACATACCTTCTGTCCTGTTCCGTTCTGCCTCCTGTTCTTCCAGTCGCCTTCTTGTTCAACCGTCGCTACCCTTTCAGGGTAGCTCACATAATGAGCGCAGAACTTGAGTCACTCATATTCGAGTCGTTTAAGTTCAGTCACCATTCTGATGGGTCACCAAGGACCACTACAGAATGGAAACACACTAACTTAAGCGAATATACTAAACAAGCAAGGCACAAAAAAACAGCACACTTCAGAGTTGGACTGGGCCACCAGGATACCTGGAAATTTCCAGGTGGGTCCCTGGCCACTTTCTAATGTCTGAAAATCTTTGCATTTATCATCTATTTTCAAATTAGAGTATATCTGGCACTGCAGGTAAAGGTAAGAGGCAAACACAGAGCTAGTGTATCAAATTTAAGTGGAATACTGACATACGTATGTCACCCTGGGCCCTCCCCTATTGATTTTCCAGGTGGGCCCCCACTACTCCAGTCCGACACTGGCAAACTTTATCTCAAAACAAACAGATAACCCCAATGGACAGTTAAGTCCCAAATATTCATGAAATATCACCATCTCAGGGTTGAACAAGCTCATAATAGCCACCTCCCCTTCTGGCTTGTGACTTTATGACTTGTTCGACCCCTCAATGGTGCTATTTCCTCATATCTGATACTACCTATCAGATATTCTCTATATATACAACAGGATTGGGATAAAAATTATTATAAATTATGACATAATTCTTAACCAATCAGGATTGTTTATTTATAAACAATCAAGGTACTCTTATACCCTAAGAGGATGTCTTGTCCACAAAGTTCTAAAATCCTGATATTCTAAGATCAGTTGTCACAGTCGGTTTCAAACATAGGGGATTCTATAATATTCTGCTAAGTAAAACATTCTGATTTTAAATTAAAATTAATTTTTTTAACAAGGGTGTTTAACATGATTTATAAACCGTTTATATGTAGAGTTTCTTTGTCTCTTATGGTTGTAAGAGTTTTTTCTCAAGTCCTTTGTGTGCCAAAACTGCTGAGCTGTGCTTAAGAGACAAGATAAAAAAAGATATCTTAGCTAGTGACATCAGTAACAGTAATGCTGTTGACATCACAATGCTTAGTGCAGCACTGAAGCAAGCTATTAAAAATCAAAGAAAAACAGCAACGTCTTCCTATGAACTGCAGAATTAAAAGCTGTAACTTGTAAACTACTGTTGTATATGTCAAATATACAATAGACTGATTCAACACAGCCAATTAATCATCCTTGTGAGGAGTGAGTTATAAAACTCCTGCTCCCTCACACTTGAAGATAAATTGTACATCTTGAATCAGCTTATTGTGTATCATGTATATATACTGTTTATAGATAGTTGATTGTAACGCATGCCAGTCTTGGGTTATAAAATATTGTATGAGATCAAAAAGGCTCTTTAAGGTTTCTGCCATATCAACTGGGAATGTTACCAAGGTGCCTGTGACAAGCACATTTTTGCTGGCATTCAACGCTTCACTGTACTAAACTGGATTCCTAGGAGGGTGACACTGCCACACTGTCATGTTCAATATTACGGGGAGAATTGGGCAAGCCATAGTGGCTGTTACATCCTGCGGAGCGACTTCCATGACTCACTTAGCAACATGTTCTGGTGGGCGTCAAATCATGACAGAAACTCCCTCACAGATAACACTTTTCATTCCGTTTTTAATCATTGACTTTAGTTAAATAAATGATAGATGCATATAATTTATCTTTGACCTAATCTGAACCATCAGAGTTACTAATGTGCATACTCTCCTTCTTATAGCTGAATATTTGAAAGGAACTAACTTTTTTTTTTTTTAATGTTGGAAGCAGATAATGTGACCAGGTTGGGATCTGATTCATAACGAAAATCAAAAATTGTAGCTTTACGGTCCATTTTGTAAACTTAATTTACGATCCACATTCTCCGGCAGGCCTTGATGACGTGTCCTGAAGCTCAGAGGTGGTAAACTAAGGGGCCCCATTAGGAAGCACTTTTCTCCTAGAGCGTGGTGAACCTACAGTCCACCCTACCAGAAGAGAAAGTGAACATAAAGGCAACATACTTCTTCAAGATAATCCTGGAGAAATTTCTACTTACCAAGGGAATCAATCACAGGTTACCTAAGTAGAGTATGATGGGTAGGGAATACTGCACCTATAAATTAGAACATGTTTGCACAGCATATTTATTCATACTTGTTTTATGAAGCAGGGTGGGGGTGGGGTGGGTGTGGACATGATGGACCTAGAGTCCTTCTGATCTAAATGACTTTATTACATTGATATTAGGGTTGGCAGAGTAGCGTAGAGGGTAGCACAGTGAACTGTGAAACAAGAGACCTTGGGTTTAAATCTCACCACAGCCACTGGCTGACTGGGTGACCTTGAACGAGTTACACATAACCTCCTCTTTCTTCGGTATTCACAGCTGTAAAATTAGGTAGAAGCAAGACGTACGTACAGACACAAACGATAGGATGAGTCCCATTCAAGCAGCACATATCGAACAGCAAAAAGAAATGAGTTTGTCACATATAAATAAAACAAATCATTATGTCATCACTCCCTAACTGGTTAAAGACTGATTTAAAGAGACTGTATTATAAGTGATGGTTCCTAATGGAAATCACTAAATGAGAACCTACTGAGAAGAAAAGCAATTTCTGCAAAGAAAGTGGTGCTGTACGTGCTTTCCTTCTGGCTCCAATAACAGAACAGTGATTCTGACATAGAAACATAGGTGTTGAAATGGAACCGAGGAGTCGGAGGGCCTGCCAGGGAAGAAGGACTGATCATCCCAGGGACTGCTCTTCTCCTCTGGGGAGGGGTTAGCATTCAGTGCATGGTCGACTCCTGGCAGAAGCTGGGGGGAGTGGCAATGGATGCTTAATGCTCTGGGGAACATGCCGAACATCAATCACTCTTCTGTGCATCATATCACTGCATGCCATGCATCATTCTGGAGATAATGCAGGAAAAACACCCGACCCACTAATGACACCTCACTTCCTTGCCCCACTGTGCCTACCGCGACCCCCGGCTGAGACCAAGCTTAGTCTTCCAATCCATCGGGAGTGGCCTGACCTCATGGTTGCACCTGGGAGGGCAAGCCAACGGAGCCCTGCTGGCAGCAGCTGGGCCTACCAGTAATCTGGACGTGTCTCCATTGGGGGAGGTGCTGGTTTGGCAACCCCGTCCTGTGTGGGAAAAACTGGGCAGATCATTAGCTAAGGTAAGTCCCAGTGAGTGAACAGGGACCGGGGAAAGTCAAGGGCTGAGGAGACCTGGGGTAGCGGCAGCAAAAAACAACCAAAAAAGAAACATAGATGTTGGTGTCAAAAAAGGCCCAATGATGCATCAAGTCTGCCCATTACCTGCCTGAATCCACATCTAGCCTGATGCTGGGCCGTGGCTAGTTTACCAATGTAAACTGTACGCATGTCCTGTTTTATTCTACTGTTATTAAGTCAGAGCTTTTCTTAACCCTTTTGTAAGAGTCCCAGGATGCCTGTTTTTCACTTGAAACTCTTGATCAGAAGAGCAGCGGGATCCAGTGACCCACCATTGTTTCCACAACAAGTTTTTACATTGATTCTCGTATCCATCATTTTCAGAAACATGAGATGTTTTATCAGAATGGGACTCCTAATCTGGCCAGATAGCACAGCAGTAGTGCAGCCGTTTGCTATGCTGGCAACCCGTGTTTGGGAACAAACCTGGGTCACTCGGGGGGTTGCAAGGGGAGGAAGGATTAAGAGATCCTGGGACAACTCTCCTCCCTCTTGAAGGGGGGAATAGAGTGTCCAGCTGTTTGCCCACTATTTGAAGAAGGCCAGGTAGTAGCGCAGAGGGGGATCCCAAGGAGGGGAGGGGGTAGCCACCAGAGGCTGATGGCACACATGTGACCATCACACGCATGCATGCTCTTCATTGAACACCAGCACACTCAATCATGAAACCAGAGATGGAGGTAATTCCCTCAGACCACTGATGGTGGCACTGGCACACCCCACAGCCCCACGCATGACTGACATGGCAAGCCATCCACCACCACTGAGGTCCTGGGCAAGTGAGGGATAACGGGAAAGTTCATGAGAAGGTCAGCAATGTGCGGGGGGGGAGGTGCTGCTGGTTGGAGGCATGGACCGGGAATGAGAAAAAGCTTGGTTAAAAAAGAATGGGACTCTTTAACATGCGTTTGGGCATCTAAAAATCTGAAAGATGGGTCCCAGACTCCGTAGATGCATTCTCTGCCAGAAGAATTGTAAGTAATGCAGTCAAGGTAGTGCCTTGTATGCTTAGGAGACAACCCTGTACATGGCACAGAAGATGTAGGAGGCCAACACATGTCTAGTTATTCTGCCGTAGTCCCAATTCCCAAACCTAGAAAACTGAGTAATAAATGTTTACGAATAGTAGACAAATGCCGTCTGTGGGTTACTTTAATTGACACTGAACGCTGTTTTGTTCTGATGGACAACACAGATGATTGGCAGGACTTTTAGCAGCCCCCAAAACATTGGTTTATGGCTGTTTGAAGACGAATGTTTTGTAAATGACCGAAGATGGGCATAGATGATATCAATAAAAATGGAAGGCCCCTAGTATCTAAAAGCACTGCAAAATCTTTTAAGCACCCAAATCTGGCCACTGAACGGTCTAGTTCTGTGCGAATTTTGGAGCAGGTCTGGAATCCCCATGATCCGGCGGTCAGTGGCTTGGAGTGCTGGTAGTGGCAGGGCCTTCTGGTTGGGGAAGGGAAGTTGCTGCTACCTACCACTCCTGCAGTGACCTCTGTGATATGCAAATGAGGTAGTGTGAATACTCCACCTGCTCCACATGGGTGCTGCAGGCACTCAGGCATGCTGCAGCTTCAGAGTGAGGAGGTAGGAAGGAAGAAGGGGGATAAAACCCATTACAGCTGCACAGAGGACACTCCCATGGTACTATCAGATCCTGTGCCAACCTAGCTGAATCATATGCAGCCAGCTGTAGGACTGGGAGGTTGCATGGCAGCCCAACTACTGACCTACTCTTACGATTGTGGCTAGATTTACCACAGTATTACAGTAAAGTCCACCCAAAATGCATACCTCTTAAACACATCGCCCACTTCAGTGTGTACATTTCTAATGTCCCAGTTGTATCTCCTCAGCATTAATTTTACTTGTTATATGCATGTAAGAGCCCATTTCAGTGTGTAGAGCTACTACTGTAACTCCATAGGACAGTGCTCTATTTATTTTTTTAGTTGTTTAACCAGGTATAGCACACTAAGCTGAAAGCTTTTTCTACAGGAGTGACATGGGATCACAAGGAGGTTAAGTGACTTGCTCAGGGTCACACAGTATGCAAGTGGAAGCTGTGGGATTCAAACCCAGGTCTGGTCTGCTGGATGTCACCAGATTTGCAGCTCAGAGCCTTAGACAACTGCACTATACTGCCTCCTTATTGGTACTTCATGACCTTCTGGAGTGTTTCAGTCATTAACAGCTGTGTAGATGTGTACTACAGTGCCAGTGAAGCACACAATTGCATTGCTGACTTGAGCAGGACAATGGAATTTCGGTGCGTGCCTCAATAAACATAGCCCATTTTTAGCAATGCAAGTGCAACCAGTTTTGTTTTTCCAATAGACAATATACGGGATCTCGTTAACGCATAGCCTGCTTAAATGCATACTCACAATGGTCAAATAGGGCTCCACTGTACGAGATTATTTCCACAAGCATTTGCCTAGTCAAACTCTATTAGGATATGATAACCAGTTTTCAAAGTGTAGTGAAGCACTACTGTAAGTTGACTCTGGTTAAGACAAGAGGTATTAGCATGAGGATACCAGTAACATCAACAGTACTGCCTTGCAGTTATCAGAGTGCATTTCATATCATATCATTCTAGAGCTCCCTCCAAGGCACTAAAGGCACAGCCCCTAGTTCTCCGTAGTACTTCAGTCCTGGTTTCTATGATAGGACTCCTAGGTTTCTGCTGCAGCATTTGTTCATTCCTACAGCATGAATTATTAATTTCTGTGCCAAAATGCAGTCATGTCATTGGCTGAAATCTTATGTAATGTCATTGTTGACATCTCATGCTGAGCACAGAGGTGGAGTTTCAGGATAAACAAGGTGATGCCGTGGACAAGAACCAGAAACTATGGAAAAACTGTATATTTTAATGAAAAATACCCAGGAATACAGAATCATTTTGTGTCTCTACATATATTCCACAGCATGATGGAAGTTTTGCAGAAAATACCATGGCCGTTGAACTACAGAATTCTAGGGGTCTTAATTATAGGGGAGATTCCCCACTGCAGCTGCCCCTTGGTGGATGTCACTTTATTACCGGTCGTGCACACCACCCTTTCTAGTCCAAGAGTTCCAGTGTTGACTCCAGGGGTAGTTAATGTGACTTTGCCACCCATTCTATGCACACTGCAAACTAATACAATTTTTACAAGACTGTATGAAGTGTGATACCTATGCTTTGAGCTGCATTTCCTATGTGATAGGTTTTACACAGGTGGCCAACTGTGTAGCTAGCTAGTGCAAAGCTAAGTCACATCAGCTAATATTACCTCATGCGGTTTCTTTGCTGCAAAGCATAATCTAATGTGGCTCAGGTTTGCCCATTGAATTAAGCAACATACTGTGTGAAAATTGTATAATCTGGGAGCTGAGTGGAGTCTGGCCGAGCACCAGTATTGCCACTGAGCATTAGTAGCGTTCACACAGGCCTAATCAGCACAAGTGTTTTTTTTTAAACTATTGAAACTTTTGGAGTAACTAAAGTGCAGTCAAAGCCACCTCAGGGAGGCAGATGAATTAATTTGGGAGTGAAAGGGGTAAGACGGATTTGTGCCTACAGTAACACATGTGGGACTGAGTCACACTCTGCTCTGCTCTCAACTCCACAGTATAACCCTAGAAAACTCCTAGTGTGAAAAGATATACCGTAAAACTAGTAATTTCAATGGCAATTAAATTTCACGCTATCAGTGCTGCTGGCCTATTAACGGAAATTAATTTTCACAGGACAGAGGGTAAAGCAAGCTGACACCACTTGGGAGACAAGCAACAAGTAATGCTGACCCTATCCTGTACTGCAGGTAGCAAATTCATCCTGCCCTAAGATCTGTAAGAGCAAAACATCATCCAGCTACCTGAATTTCATTCATCCCTGAATGCCACATAGCGCACTTAAAAATCGCTTGGGCAAATTTGGATACTCTTATTGAGTATACTGACATTCTGATAGATACCTATATAAACAAAAGTGATTTCTGACAACAACCTTCTGAATGAGCAGACAGCTCTGAGTAAATCTGTGAGACACACACACTTCACTCACCTCAGCTCCCAATGGGCACCTGAGAAAGCTGTGGACATGTTGCCATAGCACTGACTACATGGCATTGAGGCTGGCAGGAAGGCGACAGAGCATCTGAACGGACACTCTTTTTTTGGGGGGGGAGGGTGCTTTGGTGCTGCTCAGATAATGACACCTAGGGGCTTGGTGGAATGCCACAGATGCTGTGGGGGATTACACAGCATGACTAACACTCCCTATGTGCAGTCACATGTAGGGGCCTAAGCTCATGAGCCCCGGAGCCCTTTCCTATAGGGAGGTGGGATCAAAGAGGGAGGAAGGGTGTGCTGCAGATAAATCCCGGTGCCTTTCCAAGTTAGTTCAACCATGGACGATTCACAAAGAAAGGAATCACTCCACCACCAAAGCTGCTTGCAGGAGTTGCTGCTTCCTTTTAAAGGGACACTGTCAGGATTCGGGAGAAATTGTAAGTGCTGCAAGTTAGGCTGTGTGGTGTACCAAGTGCCAATGTAAAATGCACAGGTGCCTTTAAATCTATGGCAAAAAGCTTAATTTTTGTAATGTTTGTAATATTTCCATTACTGTCGGGCCATTGGAAATCTTGGCGCTGCGCGTTCACTCACTGCAGTAGTGCAGTGCAGAGGGATAACTCGTTCATGAATGAGTTGAAAATTTTTGGTGACATAATTTAAACACTGTTTCAGATACAGCTGGCAGCACGAAGTAGCACAAACTGAGTCTTCCAATGAAACAAGCACTCTAAGGTTCTGAATTTTGTGTCCAAAAACTGAAACCAGGATTCCAGACATGTGCATTAGCTGTCTTAAGTCTGACCAGGAATAAAAACCACCCGACAGAAATCATTGCACACTTCTGCATTCAATGTGTCATGCATTAGAAGCAAAGCTTCCTTCCATTTCCTTCCTTTCTCAACACTGAAGGCTTCTAATTGTGCATTTTCTGGTATCACTGACTTAAAGACATGTTCAATAATAAGACATTATTTTAAAGAGGATAAGCATCTCTCTGGCATAATGTCAGAGCCATTTAAAACATGATTCATTGCAGCAAAGCTAGTTCTCCCCAGTGGCTGCAGCTCCACATGCTGAGCCCCTCAAATGTTTGTGTCTGGCTAGCCTGACAGTGACAAACGACGGCGAGTCTGGAGATGTTTGAACAAATAGATGGGATGAAAAAGGAAAAGGTGGCTGCCCTTGTTTTTGTTAGGATGGCCGATGGGGTCAAGATAGCCATTTGGTGTTTTACCACTGGGTCTCTCATCTGTCACTGAAATGTCAGATCTGGTGTACATAACAGTTTCCACGGTTGTTCCTCTTAAATCCTTAAAGACACAGCACCCATTTTCAATGTACTATCTGAGACTGAAAAAAGAATCGTACCCTGATGAAAATTCAGTATTATAGTGCATATCCTGTACTTATTATGTTCAGATATTTGTATGTATCTATATATACATGATATATAGAACATGTTTTATTGCATTGCGTTGTAGGTTTTATATACCTGTTTCATATGAAATACTTCACAACACTGCTGTTTTGGGCTTTCATGCTCACGCAATGTGACATCAAATTGGAAAAAACAATGCCCAACTGGTACCATGCTACTGGATCAAACAATCAGTTAGGACTTTTCTGCAAACCAGTGGATATGACCAACACCTAGGATGGATGTGACGAAATGCCATTGAAAGCCCGTATTGCACTGTATATTTCATGTACTTGTTTCACATTATCCACCTCCTTATTCCCTCTCCCCAAGAATGCACCTGAAAATTGAGCTGTGCTTAGCTCCAGGTACATTTCTGGCCAAACACTGTAAATAAAGGCTAGGCTTTTCCTATAGAAACAAACTTTGCTTCTCTGTTGAATCAAGGAAAATATTAGTATGAGCTACGTTCAAGCCTCTTCTTGACTATTGGGATTGGATTTATAGAAGTCTCATTGATCCACATCTTGCTACACTGACATATTAGGTGCTTTCACACTACTGGATCTGTACTGGAGCCATGGTGCAGGTGAGTTGCACTGGTGCAGATCCGGTAGTGTAAAGAGCTGACGGGGCATTCCAAGCCACTTTGTTGAGGCACAGAACGTTCCCTGGTGAACACAGAGCAGAGTGCACTGGTGCAGGCATTTTTAGCAGGCGTGTGAAAATGCTGCTTCACCTGCATTGGTGCCACTCTCATTCGCCAACCCTTCCACCGGAAATGCCCCCAAACATGGGAAGGCCATCAAGAAAGCTGCACAGCCACAGTGTGTACAAGAAAAGGGTGGTGGTGTCATTGGAGCATGGCAAGTTGTTTCAGACGGCAACACTCCAGGCAAGCTGTAATGTAAAAGTGCATATTTTATGGTGCCATGGATCACTTTGCATCATATTTTAGTCTGCCCTCTAGAACTCCTCATTGTAACCTCTATTCGACAGTTGACTGGTCCCCTCTAACTACTGGAAGGCTAAAAAAACCTGCGTACCTGGTCATAAAAGGCCCTTCAAAATGCCTTGCCACCATATATTATGGCCTTTTTCCAAAGATCTTCAGGCTTGTACAATCCACGGAACAACAACATCAATTTTTTAAGAGACCCCCAGGCACTTATCCATATATGGTTAAATGACTTTCAGCTGGCTTGCCCCCACATTCTGGAATAAGATATGAGCCTCTCTCAAACTGAATACATTGGTTAGTTTCAATGCATTCAAAGTGTCAATTAATAGAAAGTCATTGTATTGACAAAAGTACCTGTTGGTTGAATTTCATGAGATAGGATTTTCCCAGTTGCTTCCATTACCACTGATATGACTGTAAGTTATCCTTCCTGGTTTTGCTCTTGGCGCATAACTATAATGTCATGTTTTGGACTTACGGTCTACCTTCCATATTATAATCTTATCTATGCCATGCAATCTTGCCATACATTGATCTCTGTATATTATGCTTATTTGTTGCCTATGTAGTCTGTAACGTACAATGCCCTTGATTTTCTGTACTGCGGACTGTGCTAACCAGGACCTCCGTGTAAATAAGCAGTGCTCAGTGAGCTTTTTCCTGATAAAATAAATATACACAATGTGAAATGCAATACAAGTGTATATATATATATATACACACACACACACACATATATATATATATATATATATACATATATATATATATATATATTATATATATATATATATATGGGTAGGCCTATTTCCATAGGAAAACTGCAAGTTTACTAAATCATATTACTATTTAAATTAATCAATGATGACATCACTAAGAATTTAAAATAATAACCTTTAATCAATTATGAGATGACTAAGCTACAATATCCAAACTACAAAAGCAATTATGACATCGTCAAAACACAACCTTAAGTTTCCTTCATGAAGCTCAGGCCCAGAGCTATTTCTTATAAAAGGCGTTCACAAAACAGTGTTTTCAAAGGACATCCACTTACCATAAAACATGAAACTCCGACTCAAAAGCAGCTGACACACTGCACTGTAAAGCTATTCTTCTGCAAGGCATGCACGAGTTTCGATCATTCTGTTTCTAGGGCAAAAGCTTTTCAACACTGCAAGCAAGCATTTTAACAGTAAGGACCCCAGATTTAAAGGTCAGTTTCTGCCATGCAATGTCTCTAGCTTGAATTTTTGCAAATCTCTACATTTGCTATATTCAAACAGGTGTGGAGCACAGTCTCAATGCCCTACACATGTTTGAATAGAGTCCTCTTTAGAGCAGAGCCTTGATAAAGGCACTTAAAGGTGCGCTTGGCACTAAGCATAACCCCCTGCTGGCCAAAGAGAGGAATGTACCTATACTTGCCATAGGCTGTCATGAAACAAAAGCAGTTAGGGCATCCCCAACCTGTTAACACTTGTACCTTACTTGTTATATTCACAAGTCCCCATACAAATGCAAGGCACTAAGAGGTCATTTGCATTCCAATATGGCCTTGTTTACTTGTTAGGTGCTAGGATATGCTCTATGGATTCTATGCAGGACTGCCCCTCTCCCAGACATCTGTCTGTTTCATGCACGTACTGGTATCACAATACAGCTCTGTAAAGCAATACAAAAGTTTAATAAACATGCTACAAGTACCGTATCACTATACAGAGCTATAAAGCGATACCAGTACTTGTATGAGGCAGATGGCAGCCGGCCATGGAGGTAAGTGGTGGGTTTATACTGGTCACTATTAATGGGGAGGGGTTAAGGGAGGTAGGCATAAGATGATAGGACCAGGAGGGGGGCAGCTAGACTACCAGGGAGGGTTTACATTACTTTTACAATACCAGCAGAAATTGGGTGTGGTAGGGGAGGGAACCACTAGTCTACCAGGGAGGGTTACTATTAATTTTGCAATACTGACATGATCCGGTGAGGGAGTGGGGGCTGCTAGACTACCTGGGAATGCCTCTGACATGATCATTTATACATAGATTTAGGGCTGTAAAGGGACACGCTAGTGTTTTTTCCCCTTTCTTACACACATAGCACCGCAGATGCCAAACTATGGTCTGCATTTGTCAAAGTCAAAAAAAGTCAAGGTTTATTGCCGGGCATTAACTCCATTGAGCAGGCTCATTTACAAGGAGGTCCTGAGGCAAAGATATGCAAAACACTTACAAAACAATATACACAAAGAGCAAATACAGTTGTAGCACAGCATAACATGGTGATGAACAAAATCAGCAATAACAGCAAAAAGACAACATATTTTATATATATATATATATATATATATATATACACATATGTAGAAAATATATACATATGTACATGCATACATGCACATGCGTACAGAGGAGAATCCCAAGAGAGGAAAGTCTGGCATAGTGCGCATATGTGCAGAATGTAGGACACTGCAGCTGATAAGGAACAATATCAGGGTAAGTGAGGTGATCAGGGAAGTACTGATAGTATGTAGTAGGGTTACACGTAGACCAGAAATCTACCAGGATAGGCAGGGTTCAGGAGAGAGGAAAGTCTTGGCATAATGCACATATGTGCAGAATGTAGGACACTGCGGCTGATAAAGAACAATATCAGGGTAAGTGAGGTGATCAAGGAAGTACTGACAGTATGTAGTAGGGTTACAAGTAGACCAGGGGTCTACCAGGATAGGCAGGGTTCAGGAGAGAGGAGATCAGGACAGTGGAGTTCGGGTAATCAATAGTATGTGGAAGAGAGGGAGTGGTAAGGCATGGAGAGCATCGAGCAGGATAAGAGGAGGAGAGCAATGGAAGGGTGGTGGTGAAAAAAAAAGAGCAGAGACCTGAGGCTTACAGGGTGGGTGAAGGGGAGGAACATAGAGAGGAGAGGGTCGCTCATACAGGGAATGTAGGTCAGCCTTCTAAATTGTGCTTGTCTATAAGCAGTGACAAGTACAGGAGACATGAAACTTGCTAGTAAGTAGATGTTTGAAGCTGCCCAAGGGGATTAGGTGTTGAAGCTTGAGGCATGCCTGGGCTTTGTTCCAGGTGGCTGGTAAGGCGTGGCTTATGGCCAAACTATCGAAGTGGGAACAGGTGCTAGGGACTTCCAGCGTAATATGGGTGGTGCTGCATAAGGTGTATGGGGATGATGTACGCTGAAACAGATTAGTTATATATGGGGGGAGTTTAAGCAGGAGGGCTTTGTACAGCCACGTGAGGGAGTGATAGAGCCATCTGGTGGCTAAGCATGTCCAGCTAAGGGAGGCATATAGGTCACAGTGATGCACGTGATGATGGAAGTTGGAGATGAAACGTATTGCTCAATGGTATAGTGTGTCCAGTTGGCGCAACAGGGAGTCCAAGCAGTGACCATAGACAATATCCACATAGTCAAGGAGTGGCATGAAGGTTGTCTGTACCAGCTGTAGCCTGGCTTCAATGTTAAACAGAGATTTATTCCTATAAAGGAAGCCAAGTGTCTGTCTCAATTTTTTTGTAAGGGAGGGGATGTGAGCAGAGAAGGATAGGTGTTGGTCAAGATCACACCCAAGATATTTGAATTTGTTGATGACCTTGAGGTTGTCGTCAAGGAGTGTTTTATGGGGGGCAGAGAAGTTATACCACTTTGTGTGGCGAGTTGGTGACTGTAGTGGAAGTACATGACCTTTGTTTCTTTTGCATTTAGAAGAGGTTTGACCTGTGCAAGACTGAACTGGAGGAGGTTAAATTCTGAATGGAGTTCCATATTGACCTCCGCTATCGATGATTTAGACGTACAGTATATATTACTGTATCATCCGCGAGTAGGTGTATCCTTGCATTATTAATATTGTGTCCAATGGTGTTGATATATAACATAAACAGGAGTGGACCAACGATCGAGCCTTGTGGTACTCCTCTCAAAAGGGGGAGAAGCTGGGAGAGGGAGCCACTTGCTTTTACTTGTTGCAATCTGTTAGACGGGTGGGTGTCAAACCATGACAATGCAGGCATGGTGATACCATGCCAGTTTAGCATGTCCAGGAACAAAGCATGGTTGACTGTGTTGAATGCTTTGCTGAGGTCTAAAAAAACAGCTCCTGTGACCTGTTTCTTGTCTGCTGCTATGAGTCAGTCATTTGTGACTGATGCTAGGGCAGAGGTGGTGCTGTGCGCCGGCTGGAAGCCAGACTGCGAAGGGCTAATTAGGTTGGCTTTGTCAAGGTATTCTCTTAATTGTGTGTTTACTAACTTCTCCAATAGTTTGGACAGCAGGGGTAGGATGGATATAGGATGATGATTGCTCAGGTCCATGGGATCACCTGATTTAAACAGAGAGAGTACCCGGGCAATTTTGTAGGATAGGTGTGGTTAAATACCAGAAGCCGGGGCTTTGTAAGTATTAAACAGCGCTGTACAAGCTGCCTGTTAGTGCTTCCAAGCCCACTGAATACACTGGCGTACACTCTATGCACTCATTTGCATAGGTACAAGGTATCTGTTAGCGATATTGGGCTAACAGATTAGTGCTGTGCTAAGTGTGTGTCTACTCTGAATATAGCAGTAGCATGCAAACTGGTTGTTAGCCACATTGTTTTCACGTAACGTGGCACTAATCCTGTTAGCACAGTGCTAATCTTTTGAATATCTGCATTTTATCTTTAAATAAGTCAACATGCAGAACACAAAAATAAATCAGTCAGTTTCTCTTATACTATTAGAAAAGGTATGGAGCAATCCTTTCCTGCACTCTCCTCAATGTCCTGCAGTGAAAATGCAGGCTATCTCTGAGACCCCAACCATTCTCCTCAAACCACATAAGTATTCACACTGATACAGCACCTCTGCCACTTTCTGTCCTTCTGTGACTAATAGAACACCATTAGACACTCCAAACTTCAACTGTGAAACTGCACAAAGACATAGACACAGACACACACACACACACATACACACACATTAGCAGCATTCTTTCATTTGTCCGTAGTTTTTTCTGGTGTACATGTGTAGTGCTAGATATATTTTTTTTACATAGAGGTTTTTCTGCTCCCTAGTAGGCTGAGTGGCTGTATCAGCCCATCCCATGATAACTGGCCATCCCGATCCCCTTTCCATTGTCCGGGACTGGGTGGATTGTTAGCACTGACGGGGGGGGCTTCATTAATCCCAGCCTCCGTGTTTTCCACTGATTTTCTCCCCTGAGGCCCACAGATGTGAAGTGGACATGATGTCCAAGTTCCACCTCTGTGGATATGGCCCCAGCATCCTGAATGTGGGTTTTCCTTTCCTTGCATGGTGACATGCATGTGATGCCATCCAGCTGTCGGTGTGTGGCAGTCAAGCAACGCACCATGCTACCCCCCTCCCCAAGGAAGGAGAGACATTTTGGGATGCTTAATCCTTCCTCTCCTCACTGGCCTTTAAGCAGCCTGAGTCCATTCCTGACCTCGGGTAGCCAGCATGGCAGGAGGTAAGGTGCCCAGCGCCTCAGCCCTCCAGGTCACTGGGCCAGCTGCTATATATATTTTTCTCTGATTTGTCTTTCTGTTCAGGTCCAGGCTGACCCCATCATGCAGTCCAACCTGTGTGTGTCAGATCTCTCCTTCACATCTCTGCAGAGCTGGTACCTCTTCCACTGTGAGTTCCGTCTCTCCAAATTCTGGCCCAGTTCTCTCCCATGTCATCTCTCCTACCCTTTCTTCTACTACTCCTTCTGTATTATTGACACCCGCTCCTTCTCTCTTCCTCAGGCTAAAACGTTTGCAGGACAAGTAGCCTTCTCCTATCGCCTCACCAACCTTTGGAATAACTTTGTCCCTGCTGTCCACGCCGCCTCCTCCTTCTGTTTTAGACCTCTTATCCACAAACATTCCTGGTACACTTGATCCTGTAAGTAGCTTCCCTTCTTTAAATGATGCTCCCTTTGATGTGATCTTGGTAACCTTACCAGCTCTCAAGAAAACAGAAAGCAATCTTTAAAAAAAAAGTTTTATTGAAAAGCTTAAAAACATACAAACCACGTACACTTGTTACAAGTTCATACAGTTGTAGTTACACTCATTAGTTTCAGGCATTAGATGAACGTGATAGTGGCTATACCTTATCAGACATTTGAACAATAATGAATTACCCATGGTATGAGCTAGAAGTACTGTGGCTAAGAAAATGCATAGGTAGTAAGGGGGATGGGAATCTGGGGAAGGTCAGGGGAGCTTAGTTTGGGTGGGCATTATACCATTTCCAATAGTGGTGCATAAGGGGTCCCTTATATGGCTAAACACTTGCATCCTGACATTTGCACTCAGCTGTATTCTTTCTGATTTCAGGCACTGCATGAGGTTCTCTGACCAAAGACCCAGAATGCAATCTTGAGTGACGGGAATGAGATGGAGAGTAAAACAGAGATGAACTTTGAGAGACAGTGTGATGCAAGTTTATGAAGGCTTTTAAAACCAAGTAGTGGAGCCTGAAATGGAACTGTGAAACTGGACAGAAGGTCAGTACATCTGTTTAAGAATGAGAAATGAAAAATGTTTGGACCTGACCATTTAGTTTATCTAGTGACTGAAAAAGACAGTTGAACAGGTATGCTCAGTAGGGACTTTTTGTTTCATGAAGTTCTTGAAGATACTTGGGACTTGAACTGCTTTGGCTCTTGGTTCTCAGTTGTTGCTGTTTATTCTTTTTTTTATTTTTTTATTCTTTTGGTGACCAGTAAGGCCCACTAGGTACAAGTACTTGTTTTCAGGAGCAACCCGGGAGCACTGGGGAGGATAAGTGGCTTGCTCAGAGTCACACAGTATTCAAGTGGAGGTTGTGGGAATCAAACCCAGGTCTGCTGGATGTACTAAACTCATGTCACAGCTCATTATTCCAGCCTCTAAGGTATACTACCAACCTCATTCAGAAGTGCTACATGTGCATGCTCCCATTTACAAATCTTTGTCTTCACAGGAACTTGGGGTGGGGGCTGAAGGCCCTGGGCCACCCCCACTGACATTTCCAGTTTCCACTTTACTTAACAGTGAGCCCAGCCTGTTTATTTAGATGAGCCTCCCCCTCAATGGGAAAAAGAAATGCTGGCTCCTATGTTTGCTTTGGCTCCTGGGATTCAGACGGTTATAGACTCAGTAGACCTATTTAAGACTGTAGGACCAGATTTTCAGAATTATTAGATGCAAATACAACCCTGTACTCAGCCTATGATTACATAGATGAATCTGTGTCTGACTTTGCATTTAAATTTGCATCCCAAATTGCACCGAAATGTCAAATGTGCAGCTGTTTTTATCCAGAAGTGCACTGAAATATCAAATTTGTAGCAACATGCATCCAAAATTGTACCAAAATGTCAAATATTCAGCAGTTTACATCCAGAACTGCATCCAAAGTTGAACCAAAATGTCATATTTACAGCTCTTTACATCCAACTTTGCACTGAAATCTCAAATTTGCAGCAGCTTGCATACAAAACTGTACCAAAATGCCAACAATCTTCCTTCAAACTTGCACCACAGTGTCGAATTTGCAACAATTTGCATCCAGAATTGCACAGAAGTGTCAAATTTGCAGTGATCTAATTGCACCAAAATGTCAAATTTGCAGCAATATGCATGGAAAACTGTACCAAAATGTTAAATGTTCAGCAATTTACATCCAGAATTGCGTCATAATGTTGAGTTTGCAGCAGTTTGCTCAAAATTTGCACTGAAATATAAAATTTTCAGCAGTTTGCATCCGTAACTGTACCAACATGCTAGATATGCATCAGACAGTTGAACAGTTTGAGGTGTTTATTTACAAGAGGGATAAATGAGACAACTAAGCTGAAATTCTAAGAGCTCTGTGATAAAATTGGATATATGCAGCAAATAACAGAGCCTACTTCCACTAACTCTAAGACACCTGATAACTGTTCCTTATTTGATATGTTCTTTGTCAATAAACCTCACAAAATGTCTCATGCTGGAATACTTGATAATGACATATTAGGTTTACACCACTTACTGAGACCCTTCCCCACTTTGTAGTCAAAAGGAACTGTCGCAAATTCAATTCTGCCAACTTCTTGGCTGATCTAAATACAATCAGATGGCAAGGTTTCTGCCTTGCTAAAATGGTTTCTGAAGCCTACTTCTTGTTCCATTCTTTAGTACTCAATGTCATCAACAAGCAGGCTCCCATGATGAAACTTAGAGCCAAGAAAAGAGCCTGCCCTTGGTTCACCCCCTCCCTTAAAGCTGCTTTGTGCTCCAGAGACGTATTTTGGAAAAAAGCTCATACCACCAAATCCACTTCAGACTGGACTGCCTTCAGAGCAGCTAGTAATAGATGCACTAAACTGGTTAGAACAGAAGAGGCTAAATATATTCAAACTGCTCTGACTCTACCACATAATGCTGCAAAGTTCTGCTTGCGATCGCGCCCACCTGTGAGGTAGAGGACACAGCTCCCCTCACTACTCTCCAAAATTTGCATGGATGGAATTACCTATACTGGCAGGTTATCCATCTTAGAACAGCTTAATGATCACTTTGTTACAGCAGGTCTGGCTTTCAATTCTTCCTCTCCAAGCAAAATTGCTTCCTTCATTGGACCGCCATGACACCAGGGGTTTCATGTCATAAGGGTGACTGCACAATAGCGAGTGCTGTTACGGTGAGTGTACATCACTGAAAATGAATTTTGCTGATGCACACTCATGGCGAGAAGAAAAAGGGTGCCCGAGACCTACTGGTTTTGTTTTTAATGTGGGCCCCCACACCCCCCTACTTATGGATTCTCAACTCCGGGGGGGGTGAAAAACTTACACAAATTAAAAGCCGCCTGCCAGCAAAAAAAGCTGTGTTGCGCTGGACCCAAACCCTGCACCTCCCAGCCGACCATCCTCCCCACCACGCTAGCGGACCAGCTCAGCTGCCTGCCACACCCCCTCCCACATACCTTTCCTTCTCTGCCTCCCCTCTGCACCTGCACATGCATATTTCCTGTCACTGTATGTCGCCCACCCCAGGATCTGGTCACCCCCCTGCTAAGTAGCCATGAACACAGACACTGTAATTTAGTCATCATTTTTGTAGGTGCCCAATTTTGGTCACCTTGTTCACTGGATACCGCACTGGGTGGTGAAATTCACTGATAAGACTTTCAGCTTCGATACGGTCTCCTTAAAGCAGGTGGAAGATCTACTTCTAGCCCTTGATCCCAATAAAAACACGGGTGCTGATCGTCTTGACCCCTTATAGATGAAACTCGGCTACTTCATTCTAGCCCCTCCTATCACACACCTTTTTAATCTCCCTCTTTCACATGGCACTGTCCCGTCTGCCTGGAAAGTAGCACATGTTATACTCCTCCTCAAATCCAGTGACCCATCTGATCTTAACAATTATTGCCCCATCTCACTATTACCCACCCTTTCAAAGTTGTTAGAAAAAATAGTCAATGCCCAACTCAGATATTACCTAGAGAATGCTAAACTCCTACATCCGCTCCAATCTGGCTTCTGACCTACTCACAGCACAATGTCTGCTTTGGCCAAGGTCACAAATGACTGGCAGACGGCATTGGATACTAAAAACCCTGCTCCTGACCCTGCTAAATAACCTAAGTATTGATAGTAATGTTTTCAATTGCTTTTCCTCATACCTCACTGGTAGGCAGCAACAAGTATCTGCACAAGGTGATCTATCCCCTCTAAAATCCCTGCAAAGAGGGGTCCCCCAAGGCTCAATCCTTGGGCCTCTTCTCTTCGCAATATACATTAATAACATCGATCAAAGGGTTACCAATGCTAGTGTTCACTTATTTGCTGATGACACGGTTACATACATTGCAAAACCCTCATTAGATGAAACCTGTCTGGAACTCCAAAAAGAATTGAACTTGTTACAACACGACCTGCTCCACTTAAAGTTATTGCTCAATGCCAAAACAAAAAAAGTAATGTTATTCTCCCACCAAGACAAATTGGGTGACTTAAAAACCCTCCCACCTGCCTTACAGATTACCACCATCTTGGGAGAAACTATCAAGGTCATCGATAAATTTAAATATCTTAGCTTTTGGTTGGATCACAGACTCTCTTTCTCTTTCTTCACATTGAAGAACTCACAAAAAAACTTAAGCAAAGACTTGGAATCTTTTTTAGAATCAGATATTTACTCACCTTTGAAGCCAAACAAAAGCTTGTCTTGCTACGTTTTTGCCACTCATTGACTATGCTGATATATTGTGCAGCCATGGGACCAAAGCTGCTCTCACTAAAATAGACACACTCTATCATAGGGCAATCAAGTTTGTCACAAATGCCTCCTCTAACACACACCATTGTCTACTTTATGCACAAATAGGGTGGGGGTCTTTAGCTGCTTGTAGATGCCGGAATGCTGCCCTCTGGGCGTACATGGCTCTAACTTTGAAATTGCCTCCATACATATGTAACCTCTTTAAAACCTCCCCTCGGTCATACTCCCTCCAGCATTATGACTGCATCCGTTTGGACACTCTGAGAATCTGGACTCAGTTTGGTGCTGCCTCCCTTAGCTATGCCATCCCATCTGTATGAAACTCCATTCAAGACTCCTTGAAGCTAACCCAATTAGTTGGCCCAAATTCCCTCAAAACAAAGTTAAACTCTGCTCTGCTAGAAAAAGTCAGTGTTATATCTATTAGTTCTTCTCCTCATAGCCTGTCCGTAATCTCTACCCAACTTAAGCACTTCTGTCAATCTTAATTTATATAAATGGAAATGCCCTTACTATCTGTCACCCATGCTTCTCACTCCTCCTTATCTCTAAGTTCACTTCTTCCCTCTATATGATCTTACCTGCTCCCCATGAACTGCTTCTCCACTCTCCTTTCATATGTGCCTCTCTCTCGCTATTCTTCTGCTTTACCCTATTCCCTATCAGCCTAACCTAAATTCTACCTCAGCTCTTGCAAATTCAATGTCACTCATAGGTTCGTATAGTTTGTGAATTTTGTGCCATTATAACCGGTTTCACATTATTGTATGCTGATGCAGGTTTCCTGTTGTATTTTACGTTACATGTATTTTCCATTGTCCTACAGGACCACTTTGTAAATGAGCTTGTCTCAATGGTGTATTCCTGGTTTAATAAAAATTGAATTGAACTGAAAATGCAGAATACTTTTTGTCCCCTAAAAAAAGAAAGCCATACCACTACAAAATGTATCAACCCACAATACATACTGCTAATTGCAGCTTATAATTAAAATACAAGGTCAGAACTCCACAAATCCATTGCAAATACAGCTCTGGGGGTATTTGGAGGGCCCCCATATTCTGAGCCATCCACAAGCATAGCGTGGCCTGTTACACAGTGCTTGCGATAGCACACAGCCAACAGAGTGTGCTAATTGACCGAATATCAACTCATATCAGTGCAGCACTAAGTGGATATGTGCTGTATTGACACAGACTAAGGCTGCATATGGCCCAGAGTAAATATTGATGCCATCTGCTTATAGTTATCTGTATGATATTGGTATTATAAATAAATGGTCTGTGTATATAACTGTCTCGCACAAGTTAGCAGCTTGGCGTTTAACTTTCAGGGTGTCAGTGGCTGAAACCACAGGATGTTAATAAACTGACCAGAGGAACCATTAAGTAAGACTTCCTTCCAGAGATTAGTCTATGGCCCTCATCACCTGCTGCTGCCTTTGATGTTGGAAACTAAATATGAGTTTTATGACATCAGGAAAAGGACGTCATTTGGCTGATTACTCTTGGCTTTCTCACACCTTAGTGACAGATTGTGGGGTTGTAAACCTTAAAGGAAATGTTTGATCCCAGACTGTCATACTTGGGAAATGGCTTTTTCTGATGTTCACATTATTTAAAATACATCCTTGTAGATAACTATGTTAGAAATTGGACCTAAGGGAGGATCTAGCTGACCTCACGAAAGCGGAGATGGTGTTTCAAATGAACAGCTAACAGAGGGAAACAGTGATATATGATTCTTGTACTCTGAAAAAGACAGTTCTGTGACTTAAAAAGCACTTAATGGTAACACTTAGATAGAGAAGAATTAAGTGTCTCCGGTAAGAGGTTGCGTTCTGTAACTTTCTTTTCTTTTGTTAAATGACTGTGAGATTTGTGATATAATTGTTCTGTATTTTATTTCACCTGTTTTAAACCTTTTAGTAAACAACCTTTTCTTTGAAATACTGCCTGTGTGTCTTCTCAGTCTTCCTTTTGCATGTGATGCTGAACCCCTGGTTTAAGTCTGACAGCTGTTAAAAGCTTGATTGTGTTTCTGAGCTTGCATAAAGGGTAAGATATACCTAGGTCTGTGTTAGAGTTGTAAGGGTTCATTTTGGATACCTGGCTGGATGCCCTTGGGCGAAGGATTATATTGCATCCCCCTAAAGAGAGTATTATCTGAGCTTGTTAATTGGGTATGCTAGCATAAGGTTCACAGTTTGAATCCCTCCAGAACTTAAGGCTAGAAGGCGATTCGGAACCAAAGCAGACAGGAGGATCACCCTGTCTATTACCTGTGCACACTATTGCGCTCTAAGGTTGGCACTGTGGGAGCAGAGGGACTGACCTGCAGAGTGCGTTTGTGACAGATAGCACTGTCCAAAACAGGATAGTGCCAGGGTTCCTGTGGGCATATTCAGCCTGGGCATTCAAATGAGCTCATTGGGCATGCAGGTACTAAGGGGCCATCTGCATGTCCAATATGGGCTCATTTGTGTGGGCACAGCAGACCCCTAGTGCCGGTGCAAGGTGGCACTGGTAACACTTCTCTGGTGTCTAGTGGTCCCCCCTTGCCCCTGTTTGCCCTTTTAATACTGTAAACAAGAGTTGGTAGTCTAGTGGTCCCCCTCACCCTGATCACCCCGTAGTACTGTAATAAAGAGTTCTGGTAGTCTAGTGGTCCCTCTTGCCCCAGTGGCCCCCGTAGTACTGTAATAAAGAGTCCTGGTAGCCTAGTGGTCTTCCCTGACCCCAATAGCCCCATAATACTGTAATAAAGAGACCTGGTAGTCTGTCCTGGTCCCTCCTCCCCAACCACCTCTTAGTACAGTAATAAAGAGACCTGGTAGTCTAGTGGATCCTACTCACCCATGTGCACCCATATCTACTGCATACTATAACGCCCTGATGGGCTAATGCCCCTCAACTAAGCACCAAAGCCCCCTGGGCATTTTCCACCACCCACTCACAGGGGATCCTCACCCCACAACCCCGATTACCACTCACTGGTCCGAAGGGTGCAGAGCAGCAGTGGGCACAGCCCTTTGCTCACCTCCTCAGCCATCTGCTGTCTGACAGTCACAGAGTGTGATCATGTACAGTATGAGATTGCGCTTTGTGACTGTCAGATGGTGGCCAGCCAAGGAAATGAGTGGAGGGCTGTGCTGGCTGTTGCTCTGTGCCTTTCATACCAGTGAGTGATGATCAAGGTGAGGGGGGTATGGGGGTGGGGGTCCTCAGTAAATGGATGGATGGATGGGGTGGCAAAGCCCAGGGAGCTGTGCTTGGTGGGGGGTTGGCACTAGCCTATCAGGATGTTACAGTATACAGGGGACATGGGGGTAATTGGGGGGAGAGGGGACCACTAGCCTACCAGGGATCTTTATTAGAGTACTACAGGGACATTCGGGGGGACCACTAGACTACCATGGCTCTTTATTATTGTGCTCTGGGGATGGTTGGGGAGGATCATTAGATACAGGGGCAGGCAGCTGCAGTATAGCTGCCCTGCTTGCGGGGGTGGGGATGCAGCATTAGTGTTGCAATAAAACGTGGTTTTCAGTGGTGGTAAACAGTGGCACTCTGGGGGCTGTTTAGCACCCACACAAACCTTTGATGTACCACTGTGCCATTATGCACAAGAGGACTCCTCATTTGCATAGGCACAGTGGTATGTCAGTTCAGTTAATGTTGCTGGGTTTCAGCAGTGCTCCAGGTGCCTCTGAATAAGGACCCGCCTGGAGTGTTGGTGCAAACCCAGGTTAGCATGGGCACTAACCCCATTAGCATCCGCTCTAACCTTTGAATATGGGGTCTGGAATGTTTATACCAGACTGTCAAATAGAGAATAGGAATGTGGGAGAGTAATTGGATGAAAGGAAAGGAATTTGGGTTCATATGGCATGTTTCATGCAAACAGCATTGCAATCTGTTTTAGCATCCAGGAGAAGAAAGGGACAGAGACTGTCAAAGCACAGGAGAAACAAAAGTTACATATTAAACAGTGTGTTAGCTTTAATTAAGGTATTTTAAGACAAAATGCACAGGAATAGTCAATATTTTGGCATGGGTGTTTCTACTAAGAAAATGTAAGGTATTCCATGGAAAGCAAATTTCACACGTTGCAGGCATAGGCACATAATGGTGGAGGGCCTTGGTGCCCCGAACTCCCACGTCCATCTTGCTTCCATTATTTTTTGATAAAAGGTTTGGCTGCAGAATGAGATTTATATGCTATATGTTGAAGTTGTCTTTTAGTTGATTTTTTTTGTTCTGAATGCAATGCTCTCAATATTTTGAAAATGGAAACAAACAAATGCATTTTTTCAGTAAGATACACAAATAAATGTAGGAAATTCTTGAAAATGCAGCTGAAATATCTTAGTAAGAATGTAAGTCACTCCTGCTACAATTGCTGAAATTCCTTTTCAAGTACAGCCAAAATACTAACTGAAATTCCCAAACTACCCAAAGTAAATAACTAAGGCTCAGTGTAGGCCAGGCATGGCTTCAGGTAAGCATAAGGAGCAAACTAAATAGGCAATTGGGTCTTTTTCTGCTGTTAAATTCTATCAAGCTGCAAAGAAGCAGTACATACTAAGGCTTTGTTGGCAATGTAGGTTAATTGCATGCAAAAACGGTTATATTACAAAGACCTAAATAGAACAGAGTTCTAACAGCTGGAAAGTGTAGAGTTAGAAAAAAAAACAGTCTGATTTCTTGCCAATAGCTTGGCTGTTGTAGCTGTGAGTTGAAGGAAAGGTGTCACGAACCATGACCTCACAGATTTGTCTTGTGGTTCACATACCACTGTGAATACTTAAAGGAAATATTAGACTGTGTGCTTGGTTAACTATAAAATTGGAAGCTTTGTCTGGTAACACCTGGTGCCAAGTCTGGTTGCAATAATCCAGCCCCATTCTTAGCAATTTCCCCAAAATGGTAAAGTTTAGAGATCATTAAAAGACAGATTATGAACTTTGAACCAGAAGCTCTTCCTTGGAACTTTAACGACAGACACTGGCTACTGAAACACACACAAGCATGGCAACAAGTTGTAAACAAAAAGGAAAGAGACAGCAATATCGATACAAGCCGTTCTTTGAATGCATAGAATACAAGGTTTAGGACTGGGGCTTGATTTTTATCTGCCGATAAAAAGAACTCTAACATATTAACAAACTCAAAGACATTTTTTGCTGGCGTTACAACTAGAGACTGTTTTGTACTTCTTATGCCTTTGAGTTCTTTGGCTTTTTTTTCTAAGTCTAGAAGTAGGATGAAAATCTGGACTTCATTTCAGTTTTTACATAGTTTGTGAGTGCGCACATACGTGATTATCCTATAGGTGTGACTAAATTCTTGACCAGTACCCCAATCCATTGATAGCATGGCCGTCTTTAGTAGTAAAACTTATTATTTAATTTAAAATTGTGTCATTCAAAAATATTTGGTAGGCACCTATACTACTGATGTGCTTTTTCACTTTCCCAAATAATTCTGTTTCCCCACATCAATGGGGCTTTCATGCTCGCATATTGTGCCGCAAAACTGGCCAGCAAAAAAAAAAAAAATGTGAAACTGGTACCATGCTGCCAGTCGTGGTACCAGTTTGACATATATTTGCCAACCGGAGGGTTTGGCCACTCATCCCACAAGCGCTCCGATGCATCTGTGAAAGTCCCTGTACTGTACATACTGTATACTGTGCAAACTGCAAAGAGAGAGGGAGCGGGAGAGGGAGAGAGAGAGAGAGAGAGGGAAAGAGAGAGAGTGGAGTGTACTGTACATCCTATGCCTATGTAATAGTAGTAAAAAGCATTTTTATTTGGAGTAAGTTAGTTGAGTCTAAACTAATTGACAATGGCATCCAGAAACTGGGTTGGCTTTTCCAAGCCACATGCAGTGCTTGTGGACAATGTTGCAGCCATGGACTTTGGGGCTTCAGGTGTGCAGCCTCCAAGCGCCGCTACTGCACCCTATTTTCCAAACTCAGGTGCATTTATGACACTCTGGCATGCTTTGCAGCAAAATGTGACAAAGATACAATGCAAGAAGCCACAGGAACACACAGGAGGCTGCAATACTGATACTGGGTAGACAGTGGAAATGTGGTCTAGTGGGCATCAATTTGAGAAAGGGATAAAAAAATTCTAGTTCTTTGCCACAGATCCTATGTGTCATATATTTGATGCACCTGGGACTGCTTACAAACAACTTTAAAAATCCTTCCAATTGCCTTTACAAATACAGTTTTAAAAAAAAAAATGATGAATACATAGTAAATCTTCTGAAGTGCATTTATACTCATAAGTGAACACAACGGAACACAAAATTATAAAAACAGAAAATAAATCAATGCATTAAAAATATCAACATTTCGTTATATTTCAGTATAATTAAGTTAGTTAGGACAGCAAAAAGGATCATTTGGACTTTGGAGAAAGCCTGAGTCCATACTCACTCATCTTCCCTGTCAGAGTTTTATTACTTTATTTAAAATTATTGGCCAGGACAAGCACTCTGAGCTGAGGCTTGTTTCCAGATGTGGCCTTTTGGTGAGGGGTATGGGATATGAATACATGAACATTAAACAGTAGGATAATACAAGTCAGAGAACTACATGTGCACATTTGTCAGCAATCCAAACATCATAAATAGTATTATGCACTACCATATATAGAATTGTAACATGGCAGCATTTCTTATGCGTCAATAGAATTCTAATAGGTGGAAAGGCAACCCGTGATGCAAAATGAAGCGGGCATTAATCCCCTAGTAATGCCCGCTTCATTTTGCAGTACTGTTAATGTCCACACTTGAATCGCTAGCAGAGCAGCAGCTGAAATAGTTATCTCCCATCCACCCGCCCAGTGGTCACCATTGCATCCTAGCAATCGTGACTCGCCCCAGCACTACAGCGGGAATCGGAGTAAAAAAAAATGTATTCCAAGCCGGTGAATCTTAATCGGGTACCTGAGCTGAGTTGTAAGAATGTCCTGAGGATTAAATGTGCCTGGTGATGTTGGTTGTAGCTGTACTCACTTGTTTTTGTTTGCGATCAGCAATGTTGGAATGGAGAATGTTAATGAACGATCTCAGAATTCAATGCACCGCAAACAGCAATAAAATAAGCAACTTATGAGGATATTTGACAATTTATAAGTAGCTTTTAGTAAAATGCAGTAATGTAGCATTTCTTAACGTGTATTACTGCTGCACATTTTGTATGGTTTTGTGCTACAACAGTATCCACCAGCCACAATATAAAATGATGTTCCATTTCTGAAAAAGCTACTGCACCCATTAAAAAATATTGTGGCTGGCCCGTCGGCACAGTGGTTGGATTTCCGCTTGCAACGCCAGCGACCCGGGTTCGGGAACGAGCTCGGGTAGCTGAGGGCTGTGGGGGAGGCAGCTTGAGCGCCCCACAACTGCTCGCTGTCTCCAGGAGGGAAGGATCGTGACCCAGTGCCAGCGACCACTGGTGGAGGCCAGTGGTAGTGCAGCATGTCAGGGCCATTGGGGGTGGTGTGTGACAGACGTTGGCTCTTGCCTTGACGTCCGGATGTCACACACCTTAAGAAAGCCAGGAAAATAGCTCGCTGGCCTTCAGATGATGGCTCTCTGCTCCTCAGGGGCCTCCAGTGCCTTCCCAGCATCTCCTGTTCCCCAGCAGCATCCCCAGGCCCTAGAAAGTGTGCGCTGGGGCTATCCCCTCCTCCGGTGCCTTTCCCCTTGGAAGAGAGGGACCCGCCCGGTAAAAGGGATATACCGGGATATCCCGGGGGTCGGCTGCGATCTGAGGATCTGAGGAGGGTCAAGAAAGGTCAGAAGGGGTCAGAGGGAGCTTGACAGGGCCCGAAGGAGTGAAGGACCAGCGAGCACGGTGGTGGAAAAACAGATTATTCAAGAAAAAAAATATTGTGACCAGTAGAAACATACATCTCCGTGTTTCTTTCAAACTGCAATTGTGTGAGATGTTTGTAGCACTTGCCATGCTACAAGCACATTAATGCACTCCAGAGTTGGGTTCTACTAGGGAATCAATGCCCAGTTGGTGGTTGGAGGCACTCAGCCTTTGGCCTTGTGCCACAACCCCCCCCAACCGGGCATTAATTCCCTAGCAGAGCCCTCCTCTGTCATGCATTAATGCTTTCTTATGAAATGGGTAGAAAGAATGCTGGCTCCTGACTGGCCAAGAGATACTTTCAGCCGGGCTGTTATCCAAGAACAACAGATCAGCTGAAAGTAGCTCAACAAAAATATGTTTAAAAAAATACATCCAATTTACTAAAAAAGACCCACTTCATAACTGCAATAAAGCACTACTCCGGGGGGCATTATGGTGGGCTAATGGTCCTTCTCATGAGGGGGAAGCACTCGGCTTTGCCTTGTGCTTCAACCCACCCGAAACGGGTCATTATACCACCATAACACATCCCTTATCACGTCTTATTGCTTAAGCAATATATTTATTTATTTATTGAATTTTGTTGACCCAGTAAGTCCACTGGGCCTAGAAGTCCCTTTTTCAGGGGCAACCGGGGGGAGGGGGAATACAGATGGTAAGCAACTAAAATTGAACCAGATTAAGCTGTTGGTGGTACTTTTTAGTGAATGGGAGAAATTTGGCCAGGACACTGGGGAAATTCCCCTACTCTCCTGTAGGGGAACTGCTGGCCAGTGTGATGGCCACTTGTGCTGTGCAGGCAGAGAGGATGGAAGTGCCTGAAGCTGTAGAGCAAGCTGCTCCTAAGAGAACAGAATTGATGGATGCCGACGTTTATTTTGATGCACCGAGTGCGGAGCTTGAGCCTGTAGGGAATGACTACACGTCTGAAAGTTTGCCTGAGAACACTGGTTTACCACAAAACCAGGAGATTATCATTTCAAAAGCAAATGGAAGCGTGCAGACTGAAACTCAACCGGATGATTCTGCTGATTCAGTTTTTTTGCAGAAACAGCTCCTGGAGGAAGAAGCTCATTTTCGGAAAAGGCAGTGTGAATTGAAGGCTGCAATTGTGGCAGCGGATCAGCGCTCCTCTCCTGAGCAGAAGGAACCAATAGCAGTGAAAGTTATGGGTCTAGACACTGACATGACAGCTCCCCAGACAGTACCTTTGCAGTCGACCACACCTGCAGTGGAGAATGCACAGGTAGTGACACAGGAGGATCCCAAGTGCTCGTTCTCCTTCACTTCAGGTACAGGGTAAGCGCCCTTGTTTGTCTTTGCGGGGAATCTTTTTCAAGAATCGAAGGAAGCCTCGCCGGGAATGGCAGCTTCAGGTACGATGTTACCTGGCCTAAGACGAGGCTCCAAGACTAAGGCTTCAGTAGATTCTGGGGAAATGTTACGAGACAAGACACAGTGGTTGGTAGATCAAGACTTGATTGCGGCTGGCTGGGAACAGTCTACAACTGGCTTCTGGGTTTCAGGACCTTCAAAACTTAGCACTGCTGCGAGCAACACATCTATTTCTGATACACAGAACTCTTTGTTACCAGACATTGCTAGACCGAAGGATTGGGGCTCAGAAATGGATATTGCCTATCCTCTACATGTACCAGAGGGCTTGGAACTAACTCAGCACCCTCTTCTGCCCTTACTACATGCTCTAGAAACTCGACCTAATAGGTCTGACTGTTCTGTTGTCCCAAGTGAGAGTCAAACAGAAAACATTTCAAAAGGTTCTGCTGAACCCACTAAATCTTTTGCTTCTTTGTTTCGAGCCCAGTTTTCTCTGCTAAATGTCACAATGCAATTAGACTGATTTATAAGGTGGGTTTAGAAACTTTACCTGATCGTAAACATGTGGCTAGGGCCTTACTTAAGGGTTCCATTTATGCCTTGATTCATGTTTCAGGAGAACGGGTATTTGATGTTAGTTTTAAACAGGGAAGTGGTTTGCAGAAATTGTGGTCTCAATATCGTCAGTTAAAATCTTCTACATTATGGGCCCCCTTTGAGGTAGTCCCCTTGACCAAACCAGCACACCGTATGATTACAGTGTTATTTAGAAATGAGGGGGTGAGTGTATCTGACTTAGTATACTGGCTTAAGCAAAAGTACATGGTTCAGAGAAACCCACAACCTGTCTTTGATGATGACCACATTTGGAATGGTGGGTGGAAAATTCAACTAATTTTGAATACATCTGACACTGGGCTAATTCACTTACCTAATAGTTTTTTTTTAGGAAAAGACAGAGGGGTCTTGTTCTATGCTGGTCAATCAAAGGCATGTTACCGGTGTGGGGCCACAGGGCATTTGAGCAGTATGTGCGATAGATTGAAGTGCACTAATTGTAATGAGCTAGGTCATAGTGCAGGATTATGTAGAAACGACCAAGTTTGTAACCTGTGTGAGGAAAAGGGTCACCCATATCATTCTTGTCCCTCAGCAGCGCTTAATCAGGGAGAGCAAGTGGATTGGGACGAGCAAAGGGTGACGATAGCTTTGGCCCAACGCACTAATGCTCTGCGTGCGGCCTCAGGATATACCTTCAGATAGGCCAGAAGTGGCTGTTCCGACATCCGTAGGTTCTGTAAAGGTACGGCTGTCAGCTGTGCCTCCACCACAAGAACCTGTTATAGACCCTGTTTTAACAGCTCATCAACAGGAGGCAGATATACACAGCAGCAAAAATGCCTAAAACATCTGAAACCCCTACCAAAAATAGCCTTACTCCTTTACCTATAGAAGGAGAGGAGTCTGGGGACGAATCGGATGGTTCTTCTGTGGTCTCTTCAGTACTCGACCTTGGTTCAGAACTAGAAGAACCTCTACAAGATAAAGTGCATCCTCCTTCAGCTTTAGGTACAAAAACAGGGAAACTTAAACATGCCAGACCCACAAGAGCCTCCTCCAAGAAACCTCCATGAATGAGACTGCATGTCTAGGGTACTATTGCTCACCTCTTCATAATACCAATGCCTGCTTTATCTGTGTTTTCTATTAATGTTAACAGCATTAAGAGTCTAAGGAAGAGACGTGCAGTATACTTTCATTTACAAACTTTCACATCTGGTATCTTTTTCTTACAGGATACCAGGTTACACACTATACCTGAATTAAAACAAGCCATTAAATATTGGTATACAGGTCCTTCATTTTGGTCACTTGGAGATGCTACTTGCTCAGGGGTAGCCATTTTATTTAAAGGGGTTGATGCACATGTTATTAAACTAATAGATTTAGTCCCTGGTTGGGCTTTAATTCTAGATGTGAAAATACATAATGTTTTATTTCATTTTATTAATATTTATGCAGGTCAAACAAAAGTGACAAGGATTGAGCTATTTCAGGTCATTTGGCCTTACTTATACTCTGCACACCATGTTATTTTAGGTGGTGATTTCAACTGTGGGTTGAAACTGAGAGACAGGGGTCGAAATACTGTCACTAAGAAAGTATTCTGGGATATGACTTGTCTTTCCACCATGATCCAAAAAGCTAATTTAAAGGATGCTTACTTCGACACTGTTCAGAAAGCTGACCCCACCTTTTACAGAAGCACTTCTGCTACAAGGGTTGATTATTTTTTCACCGCCTCATTTTTACAGATTTCTAGGGCAAAAACTCTAGCTGTGGAATTCTCAGACCATAAAATGTTATATTTATTGCTTGATAATAGATGTACCCCCTAGTGGCCCTGGGTACTGGAAATTAAATGCATCACTTTTAGATAAGGAGGATATCCATCAAAATCTGGTATATTTTATCCAAGCCAGAAAATCAGTGTTTGACATGTATGAGGATCCGAGTTGTTGGTGGAAGGATACTGTTCGGGAGTTGTCGACAGTTTTAAAATCTTATGGAAAGGTGATTTGGGATCACGAGTATGGGGTTTACCTTAATTATAGGTTACAACTTCAAAAATTACTATCACTAGCAGCTGTGGTAAAACATGATTTTACTGTACAAATTCGAAATATAAAACAACAAATGATGGAATACCACTTACAATAAGAGCAACATTTACAATTCCAACAGTCTTTTTGCACTCAGGGTAGGAAGGGCTTAATTTGTCCATATGAAGGAAATAATTCCAGGAATTTAAATAAAACAATGGATAGCCTGTTTGACAAGAATGGTAAGCTATGTACTGAATCTAGACAAGTGCTTGAGATTGTGACACAGTACACAAATCTATCCTTTACCCCCACCATGTACAAACTGATGACTTGGAGACATATCTAGACACTGTTGCTACAGTTAATCTCACTAATAATTTGGTTGCACCCTTAATAGCTGACATTTCACCTCAAGAGGTGGAGAGGGCAATCAAGACCTTGGGGATGGGCTGACTGGAGAATTATTTAAATTTATGGGACCATATATTCCCTCTGAATTGGCTGCGGCCTCTACAGTAATTCTTCATCGGGGTCTCCCTCCTTACTTCTAACGGGGAATAACGATTCATAGTTTTAAACAAAAAGGGGATAAACGACATATGGATCAGTGGAGGCCTATTTCATTGTTAAATACGGACTTTAAAACTTTAGCCAAAATTCTGAATAGTCGTTCGTTACTGATAGCAGCACATATTATATCTCAGGCACAGGAGTGTGCTATTCCCGGTAGAAGTATTACAGAATACTTAATTTTTTTAAGAGAAATTTTTGAGCATAGTACTAGATGTAGAACTGAAGGCTTTGTGCTGTCTTCAGATCAAAAACAAGCTTTTGACTCAGTTAGTCATACTTTCTTATGGAAAGTCTTACAGAAATATGGTATTCCCCTGCAATTTATTAGCTGAATTCAATGTTTATATAACACAGCCACAGTTACTCCGTTAGTTAGAGGTTGGAAGGGACCAATGTTAACAGTGCGGAGGGGGGTGCGTCAGGGTTGCCCCTTAGGCCCTCTGTTATATGTTTTCTGTATAGACCCTTTGTTAAGACTTCTTAATAGTTTTATAATTTTAAGGCCTATAGTAGTCACCTCAACTCCCCTATGTTATAAAGCACTTGCTTATGTGGATGATCTTTGTATTTTAGTGGCAGATGAGGCCTCCATTAGGGAGGCTTTAGGTATTTGTAAAACATATAGTTTACATTCTGGTACATGTCTGAATTTGGATAAATGCATAGGCACACAGTTGGGTTTAGATGCCTGTCCTGATCTGAAAGTGGCTGGCATCAGCCTAATGGCTACTCAATTGAAAATTCTGGGGGTTATTTATGGTCAGGGGGACATGTGCTCCTTGAATTGTGAACCCTGCCTACTTTGTGGTAGAGCTTTAGTTGCCCAGTGGAATACATGGAAATTAAGCAAGCTGAAAAGGGTACACCTGATTAAAACATTCCTTATTCCAATCTTTCTCTACATTTGTTATGTTTTTCCTCCACCTTGTCAAATGGTAACCGCTATTTATAGTCTTTTTTTCCAAGCTGTATGGGGCAGTAGACTAAACCCGCTCAAATGAAATATTATGTATCTCACAACAAAACAAGGCGGGTTGGGGATAGTGAACCCCATTTAATTTTTTTACAGCAACTTTATGTATGCAAATTTCAGACCGTTGCTAGTATTTTTTGATCAAAGCTGGGTGTCCATGATTAAGCAGAATTGTGGAACATGGTTTAGGCAATGGGATGGGGGGAGGTAACTACATTGCATAGATCTTTAAATGTGCCACCTTATATAAGGGAAACTTTTGCATATTTTAAACGTTGGAAAATAATTAGCCACATCTTAATATCCAAACAAAGGAAGAATCTAAATAACTGGGAGATGCTAACTCAATTTACTGAACCTGAAACTTTTCCGAGATGTCCACTTCAGCATAGAGGGGCATTATTGGTTTTGTTAAATACCCCTAGGATTCTGGATAAACTAAAAGATTTTAATTGGTTGAGCTGTCATGACAGGATCAATGTAAAGGCTAACCAAAAACAAACAAATGACCAAGTGTTTGTGTGTTAGACCAGGATACATCATACAGCTGGAAACAACTGAACACCTTTTTTTAACCTGCATATATATTAAACCTTTTTGGTCTTTATTGGCATCCACCTGGAATGCCTCGTGGTTTCAGTCCGTCAGCATGGAAGCTTTAATGTGGGGTATATACCCAGGGATGGTGTGTTACTGGCATGTTGAAACTTTACACAAGGTATTATTATTTATTCATTTGTATTTTGGTAACCGGGTAAGTGTTGTTATTAGTGATCAAATGGTATATCTGGAACAGTAGACGTTTGTTTTCTTTGCAACAAAAATTTTTATCTCATGAAGAACTTATAGGCAACATTACGGGGGAACTAAAAGTTCAGTATAATGAGGACATTAGGTTCTTACACTCCAAAACTTTGCGTAGGATCTGGAAAAACATGCCCTGGGTAACGGATTCTTGATGAACCTGTGACTTAATAAAATGGGGATCGTGGGTGACATGTTTACATTATTTATTAAAATTTGATTTGGGAAAGGGCTTCTGAAGTGAGTGTATTATGCACTTTTTTTTAATGTAGAAACTCGCACTTCTGTTTTCTTTCTTCTCATTATTTTTTCCCTAAGTTTCTTTTCTTTATGTTTAATATTATTTTTCTCCCTTCAAAAAAAAATGATGATAAGAGTAGATAGGTTCCTGTTTCAGTTGTATTAGACATGATCATGCTGTTTAATGGTTGTAAAGTGTCTGTGTACTTATTATTCTTTGTTAGGCAATGACTGACTTGTGATGTAATTTTGTTTCTTGATGTATGTTTTGTATGATTTTTTTTTTCCTTCAATAAACTCCTCTACTCTTTTTCGATAAGTGCCATGGGATCTTTAGCATCCACTTGAACTACCACCAATCCAGGCAGATGGGACCTCGGTTTAACGTCTCATCCGAAAGACGGCACCTCAGAAGTGCAGCACCCCCCTCATGCTGCACTACAGTGTCAGTACTGGGATATTAACCCAAGTGCCAGATGTGGGAACTGAACCCACAGCCCTCAGATCTCCCGGCCTCAGAGGCGAGTGTGCTACCTACTGAGCCACAGACACTGCAACTGAGCCACTGACACTACATATGCAATAAATAGCAGTACTAATTATAAAATGGGTAGGGAAAATTCTGCATCCTGATTGGCTGTTACCTGTGCATTACTTAAGCACTGAAGCATGACAGGGGGTGCGTTATGGTGGGATAATGGCTTCCACCACCCGAGAAGGGCTGTTAGCCCACCATAATGCACTCCCTGGAGCGCCTTATTGCAATGATGAAAGGGGTCCTTTTTAGTAAATTGGATGCATTTTTTAAACATATTTTTATTGAGCTACTTTCAGCTGGGCTGTTGGGCTGAAAGGACCTCTTGGCCAATCAGGAGCCAGCATTCTTTCTACCTATTTCATAATTATGTGTAATTCACAGGTAAAAACAAGTCCTGTCAAGCAGGATGCAGTGCCAAATGCAAATCATGCATATATTGGTATTTTAGAATTTTCAAACTGAAACAGCCTGGCAGCACCATTTATTTCTTCACACTCCATGCAGATTAAACCCTCCCAAGAAGTGGCAAATAAACTCTTTCAATCAGTAATCAATGCAGTTTTTCAATTTATTATTGTTTGATAAGATGTATATAACCAAAGGTACTACTCACTGACCACCCCATCAGTCGACTCACTTACTCATACTCACTCGCATGACAAAATACAAAACTGGCCCTTTTAAAAAAAATATGAGCCCTTCTGTCTTTTTTTAAAAATGTTATGGGTCATTTCATTTCATTCGGCAGTCACCCTTCACCTGCCTGCTTCTTTGTTGCTCAGAATGAGGAAGATTCATTACCAATGCTGAGAGTGAGGAAGTTACATACCTGCATTGCACTGTGTTTCCCTGCCCACTACACAAAAAACTCAGTCCAGCACTCTGTGTCACTCTCAGTTTTTGTGCGTTTTTCTCAGTCTAGCAACTGAAGCCTGTTCTACTCTTTGCTTTTCTCCGCAGCTGCTTTCATGCTGGAGAGATTGGATCTGGGGGCTAGATGGGACACCACTAAATTGTTCCATTTGCTTTCTGCCTCTCATTTTCTGAACTCTTTTTTATGTTTGTTTGCATGCATGGGCAAGAAACATTATGTAGCAGCTTAGGAGAGAAGTGGGTTGTGGAGGTGCGGCACTGTGGCGGCCAATGCCGGCACTGCATTTGTGGGCTTGGCAGTGTTCACCCAATGCAGGCCCAGTGTCCTAATGACACTGGTTCTGCAGAAGTGACACCAACTTGAAACAATTTCACTGCCGCACTCATGGGCCACCTCGTCATTGCAGCATCAGCCATTCCGCTACAATGAGGGAGTAACCCGTCACTGCAGGGCGGTACCTTGCCTGGTGTAAAATTCCTGTCAACATGCCTCAGAGCCCCATGAAAGCTGAAGGGGGTGCCCAATCCCTGTCGGCATAATGTCCCCCCCATTTGTTGTGTGCCAGGGGGGTGCCCAATCCCCTCGGCATCATGCCCCCCCAAACAGTCTTTCTTTGCTGACAGGGGTCAACATCTGTCGGCTTCAGTCCCCCTCCTCAAACACAGATGGCACACTGGGAGCCCACCCAGTGTGCAAAACAAACCAGAAAAAAAACCTTCCCAGGATGTCCTTAGTTTGTGTCCCTGAAACAAAGAAAACAGTCCCTCATGGTCTCGCGTGTCCCTCCCCAACCCACACCCACCCTCACCCACACCCCCCACCTCATACTTACCTCTGGAGCCTGGCGCGACGACCTTCGGTGGACTGGGAACATGTCTGCACTTTTCAAAGATGACCTCGAACTGAAGAAATGCCAATAAGCTGTATAATGGCATAAATAGGGTTTTTGCAACTTATGTGCATATCTCAGCTATTTTTTTGACTTTTGGCACTAAATTTTCAACATGGGGTTATTGGAACCCCTCCTCATGAATTCAGTCACTGTCATGGTGTTATTCGGTTTTGAAAGGTGATTTCACGGACACTGCGTGGAATCACCTTTTGGGACTGATTAACAAAATGACAGTGCCACTGTTCATGAGGTGGGCTCTCAAAATGCCTATGTTGAAAATTTGGTGACAAACGTCCATAAGTAGAATGTGTTACGAGCGTATGTTGTGCAGTTCCCACGCACCCTCGTAACTTTGCAAAGTTGTAGTATTTTCACTCCAGATTTTCAACATTGGCATTTTTGCAGATCTCCTTATGAACAGTGCAGCTGTCATTTTTCACATCATGGCCAAAATGTGTTTTCGCACTTCCGGCACACAATAGCGCGGTCGCTGTGGGAAGTCAGTGTTCGGGACAGATTAAGAAAATCACAGTGACACTGTTCATGAGCAGAGGTGCTAAATTGCCTGTGTTGAAAATTTAGTGGCAAAAGTCCATGAAGTGACTGTACTACGAGCGTACGTTATGCAGTTTCCACGCATGCTCGTAATTTCACACATTTGTAACATTTTCACTCCAGATTTTCAACATTGGCATTTTTTCACACCTCCTTTTGAACAGTACATCTGTCATTTTTCATATCCTGCCCAAAATATGCGTTTACACATCTGGCTCAGAATAGCACGGTCGCTGTGGGAAATCAATGTTCAGGACAGATTAAGAAAATCATAGTGACAGTGTTCCTGAGCAGAGGTCATAAAATGCCTATGTTGAAAATTTGGTAAAATAGTTCCACTAAATGATTATGTTACATGCCTGTATTGTGCAGTTTCCACGTACACTCAGAAGATCGAGCATTTTTATTATTTTCACTACAGATTTTCAACATAGCCATCTCTTCACACCTCCCTATGAATGGTACAGCTGTTATTCTTCACATACTGTCCAATCTGTGTTTTCGTACATCTGGCACAGAATGGCACAGACGCTGTGGGAACTCAAAATTCGGGACACATTAATAAAATCACAGTGCCACTGTTCATGAGAAGAGGTCCCAAATGCTTTCATGAGGTGTGGGTCACAAAAAGGCCATGTTGAAAATTTGAATTACAAATACCAACAAAAACCTGGGGCAATAGGGTTTCTAATTATAACGTCCCACCCTGTACAGACTGACAGGCATCAGGGGTGTGCCTTTGGATTGCCGACTGTACTGCTCATGCCATTCCACCCCACCCCACCCTGCAGCCAGTGACAGGCATCGAGGTGGCCTTGGACTCCGCCCCAGAGTTCACCCCATTCTTCTATACTGCACCCATTTCAGCATATGTCCTTATGGACTGTGTAAGCCGAACACCCCAAGGCACACCTCAACACTTGTCGGTGTCTGCAGGATAGGGTGAGGTGAAATGGCATGAACGTTATGGGCGATGACCCAAATGCATACCCCAATGCCTGTCCCTCTCTGCAGGGTGGAGGTGGAGTTGGCATGAAGTTTAGTACTTCACTGCCATTCCTATTCTGCATCTGACTGACTCCTGCATTCCCAATGCTAATACCAGCAAGCAAACATTTGGCATTGACAAATGCTTGTTTTTTTCAGTTGAGAGTATCTCTTCCAGCTCGCCCTTGACCTCCTGTCTCCCATTTCCCAGATGTCCTCACACACTGACCTTCATCCTTTAATTAAACAGCTAATGTAACTATATAAAAAAAACACTTCCCGACAATCTTGTGTTTTTTACTCGGAGCGGCGATCCACCCAGGCTTACCCCCTCTGTGTAGGGACATCAGGCAGGCACAGCCTCCATGGAAAACTGTACAAGGGTCTCAGTGGAAAGAACCACCAGGAGGCCTCCATGGCTTACCTCCCCAGGGTGGGGCCATGGGCCGGGCCACACCAACGGAAACTCTCGTTCAATGTTGGCCAAACGTCTTGGAGGGTGGCACGGAGCCAGAGAAATGGGGTTTCATGAAAAGAGCTGGGAGCAGCTTTTCTGGTAATGGGCTCCCTGGGAGGTGTGACGTGCAGTGACGTGGTGCGCAATGTGCAGATGTCCAGCATGCCTCCCTGACAGCTCAGCTCCAGCAGCTGTATTCCCCCCAGCCACCACTAGGGGTCAATCATGCACAGGTCTTGCTTCCTCTCCACTGGAGGAGGAGGAGAGCAGTCCCAAGGACGTTCAATCTTCCTCCCCCTGGCTGTCCCAAGTCTGTTCCTGAACCTGGGGCATTGGTGTCGCAGACGGAAATCCAACCTCTGCGCTGGCAGGCCAGCCTAATAAATACATTTGTAAGCCAGGCATCTACTTGCTCAATATTGCTGGACAATAACTAAAAAGCAGTCTGCACTGTGTCTGTGTCTGTGCGTGTGCGTGTGTGTGGTGGAATTATACACAAAAAAATAACTCAAGTAACTACAACTACGGAAGCACATATATTGGGGCTTTGCTCTAAGATTTAGCCTTTTTGTCACTCTTTGCAACACGCACTAGGATAACATTTTGACCCCTCCTTGCTCCTTTTATTTTATGTGTATATTTTTGGCCTTGGTAGCTGCCGGTGGGGGAGGACCCCCCCATATTGGCTGGGTACCGGCAGTTGCCAGAATCCTGGGCATCATGGGGGTCGTGCCGAGGTATTTTTGTCTCAAGCACACCCCTCTCCCTTGCTGGAGCAAGGCCAGATGTGCAATGACCTTGGCACACAGTCGGGCATGCTTCCGCCCCCGATGGCAGAGGTCCGCCGGTCCCTGCCCTGATGAGCATCCAACATGGTCCTGAGCTGCCATGCCCCTCAGCCAATGCTAGAGGTCAGTAGGTGCTGGGTACCAGATCCCCTCCCTCCCCGGAGGTGGTGAGCAGTTTCTAAGATGCTTAGCCTTCTCCCCCCAGGCTGACCCTCTGATGTTCAATGTCTGCTCCTGAACTGCCGGTGTTGGCCCTGCAGGCACTAGCTCTACTGCTGCGCTAGTGGGTCAGCCTATCCCTCCTTGCTCCTTATCTCGCAAATGCTCTTATTTTTAGATATGCCAGAGGGCTTTAGATCCTCCACTGTCAGAAAAGTTTTGACCATTTGTCTACTACCAGCGAGGAAAACTATTAAAAACAACTGGTTGACAGATATATTGCTTAGTTTAGAATGATGGTACAAACTAATGAATGAGATTTATGAAATGGAGAAGATCACTGCTAGGGTATCACAACACCTTTCGAAATTCGAAATTATCTGGCGACGCTGAGTGATCTATATCATGAGAATTTGTCCTGATTTTGTACCTTAGATTAGAAAGTTAAGACTCATGCCCAAAGTATAGAGGTAGAAAAGTAATTGAAATTTCTTCTTCGTGTTCCTTTTTCAAGAAGTCAAGCATTGTCCTACCTAAATATCATAATGTATTGGCTATGACAGTATATATTGTAACTGTTGTGCTGTGATTTTTTTTGTTGAAAAAAATCGCTAAATATGAATAAAAAAAAGAAAAATGACTTTTTTTTACTTTTATTAGATACGTGAAACAGTTCATGAGGTAAGCAATAAGGCATGACAGGGTGTGCATGGAGCAGATTTTACTGCACGCCAAGGGGTGTAGTGAGTCATGAAGCCACGGGTCAAGTGTCTTCAGCCCCTGAAAATGCGGCAAAGTCTGTTCCGTGCACACCACCAGAGTCTTATTGCACTTGTAAAGTGGGCTTTTTTTTTTTTTACTTTTTACAGTTGGGAAAAGCATGTTTATATGTATAAACGATAGTTTACTTATGTGCATTTATGATAAAATAGTCCTTCCGCCCACTACAAATGATGTCATTGATGATGTAATTGTATTATTGCTTACTTTCTTCTTCCTGTTTTTTTTTTCTCTGTTTTTCCCCACATTCAAGAACACTTAATGTTTCCGATTTATGTGTGTAAGGAGAATGTGATGATCAGGGAAACAACATTTAATTAATTAATTTGTTTTATTTTTTATTTAAGGTAGTTTTATGTTTAAGGCCCAGTTGAAGGATTTTTACAGTGTAAAGGCAGTAGCCATGTTTGTGACGGAAGATTAATTCTGTTTGTAGGGGGACTGATTTGCTCATTCTGTGTGATCTGGTTTAGGACCAGGATGACTGTGCATGGAACAGATTTCATGCACGGTCACATGATATGTTTTGACCAATGAGACTTCTTTATTTTGGATGCCCATTTTATAATTAACCTTAGCAGGCTTGTGAACATCAAAGCAGTTACTTTATTGATTGCACATGAATGTGAAGTGGGCAAACGTAGTCATCAGCTTGCAGATCATGTGACTGGGCCAGAGGAACATGGCTACCACCAATTTCTGTGCTATGTGTGAGTGCTCCTTTCCTCACCAATGTGCTTTTACCTCTGTTGGAAACTGGTTGAAAACACCAACAGTCATACAGCGACTTTATGCTGCTTGTCTGTTATAGTTAAAGAATGTTTTAAAAGCTGAATTTAAATGTTTTATTTTATTGTGAATGTTGCTTGTAAAATGTACTCGTTAAGTGAACCCACACTGTTTGTGAAGTCATTTTTAGGAAAGTCTGACATTTGTAAAATATACATGTTGTTAAGTGAACCTAAACTGTTTGCAAAGCTGTTTTTAGGAAGGCCTGTTGCTTATAAAATGTGCTTCTTGTTAAGGAGCTGCTAACACTGTAATTTGTTAGGCGTAGGTAGCTTATGGCAAGGAGCTGCCTGCCCCAGGACCTAAATAAGGCCAAAACAGATTTTTTTTTTATTCAAGGGTGATTTAGCATTTTTACCTTAGTAGAACCACAATCTCACTTCTTCATTGCCAGATAGCCGCCAAGCATCCACCACAACCCTACCCACGAAACTGCATTTTAATGACATGAGGTAGGGAGGGGGTTGCAGTGCTATTGATAGCATTATAATACTATTGAGCATGGTGGTGGCCTTTAGATAAAACTTATACTTATTACAGGCCTTTGTACATGTTAAGGGGTTAGCATATGTAATACTACCCCCTCAGCATGTGCAGGTACCTATAATAAGCACACAGGTTTCATCTAAAGGCTGTTGCTGCTCCAACAGCATTATAATGCTATCTATAGCCTGGCAGCCCCTTCCCTACTTTGTGTCATTAAATTAAGATTTTGTTTGGTGGGGCTGCAGGGGGTTGCTTGATGGCTATCTGGCAATAAGGAAGTGAGACTGTGGTTCTATTAGGGTAAAATTCTTTATAACTCTTGGATAAAAAATTCAGTTCTGGCCTTATTTATGTCCTAGGACAGGCAGCTCCTTGCCATAGGCTGCCTGCCCCTAAGGTGTCAGCTGTTCTTTAAGTCAAACTGTTTGCAAAGCCGTTTTTAGGAAATATGTTTAAAATGTATTTGTTGTCTGTGTATATGGGGGTAGTGACTACATTTATCTTGCATAATTTTGTATTAAACTTTGTGAAAAGCCTGACGTCTCCTATTACTGTTTAAGCATTTAGAAATACAGAAAGGAGAGAGAGAGAGAGAGAGACAGAGAGAGAGACAGAGAGAGAGAAAGGTTGACCCCCCCTGTTTTGGGAAGTGGAATACTTTCTTCTATCCTATGTCCTTTGTTTCACCCCTGGTCTGGTCAGACAGGGTGTTTTGCACATCTTTTCTGTCCTATCCCCTCAGTTTTCCCGCTGTTGCCTGGAACATACTCCCTTCCCTCGTTAGTTGGGCAGTGATATAATATATGCAGAAACAGTGGAACAGTAACTAGATGCATAGCGCCATCTTTTGGCAAAAGAAAAACAGCGCAGCAGAATTATTGATATATTCTAGAATCTTTATGACAATTGATTCAGGCAGCATGTACAACACTTCTAGGTAAGCTAGCAATTGTTTCTTAGGTGTTTTCCTATTTCTTATATATTTATAGTACTCAGGCATCGTTTTGATATTAAATAACACTGATTGTACTAAATGCATTATCTGTTTGTTATGCACTGTCCTATTACTGCTGTGTACATTCTAGTACTTTCTGTGAAGATTGATGTTCTGTGGAGTCTGTGGAAACTGGGAGTTGGGGGTTTTCCTCTAAAGGAATCCCTGTTCATTGGGACTTGAGTCAGTTGGTGTCTGGTCACTGCAGAGGAAAGACCACTCATTGGAGGCATTGCTGAAGGATAGAACTTGCACAGATTGCTTCACAGAGACATCAGACTTGCCACCAGTATCCCAGAAATGTTCCACAGTGTCAGAATTTGATTAAGGTTGCTGTGATACTCCAGTCATTAATTTTTTATTTTGCTTGTTCTTCAAATAAATACACATTACTGTGTTTTCCTTGAGATTTGCCTGTCCATGTGCTTCCTGATCTCCCATGCCGTGACACACTTGTATAAATAAATACAATGTTTTATTTATATATACATCTGTATCTATGGATCTCCGCACTAAAGGCCACAGGTACAAAACAGAACTGTAGATGTACATGAGGTGATGCCAGTGTGCTACACCAGGGGGTATACATCTAAATATCACCATGTAGGGACCATATAGGGTCCAAGGATCAGAAGGGAATGTGGGGAAAGCACAGACACAGAATCATAGATCGAGTGAGTTAGGCATGGGTGCGAACTTGTGGAATAAGCTCTCATGGTTAAAGAACAAGAAAAGTGAATAATATTAGGGGAGGTTGTTCCAGAGATAGGGTAGGGTCTGTAGGAAAGGGAAGCTTGCCCACCAGAGGTTTTGAAAAGGGGAATTTTGAAGAGATGGGAGTGAGTAGATGGGGAGGAAGAGTGGAGGGAGGAGAGATAACAGTGGAAGGAAGAGAACCAGAATTTTGATATTAGGGTGGCAGAGTGAAGAAGGTGATGACCTTCAAGAGAAGGGAAAGGGGAGAAAGGGAACATTGCTTAACCAGGAGTAGCACACTAAGCCGCAGCTTGTTTCCAGATGCGACCTGGGAGCACAAGGAAGTTAAGTGACTTGCTCAGGATCACACAGTTTGCACCAGAAGCAGCACAAGGTCAGAGTAGAGGGAGCCATGCTGCATGCAGTATGGGCAGTTAGGGCGTAGTAACAGAAGGAGTGGTAAGTGGTAAGGCCTCCAAAGTTTGCTTCTGGACATCCCGCAGCTTATGACACATAACCATGACTGGTTCAGATAGCTGGAATTGTTTTCTTTCCAGTTGCAAAAGCCTCCTCTGTATGGGCAGTCACATTGCTTGCACATTCTCACATCATGGGGTTGGGTGGGTGTTGGGCTAAAGGAGGTAGAGGGAATGGATGTAGCTCTTGTGCCACAATAACTTCCTCTCTTTTCTCATGATGCTCTGTCTGCTGCCTAATAGCCTTTTTAATAAGTTTGTTGCAACACAAGCGAAATTTATGCAATTTCTGGTCAACAGATTTGTGCAGTAAAAATTGCATCCTGCAAAGATTGGCACACAAAATTCACGCAGGAAACAGATTTTCTTGCATGTCTCATGTTTGCACAAAAATGGCCATTTCAGGACATATTTCATGTGAATGTGAATCGCAAATTTTGTGCACTAAAACAATTTTGTCCACTCCTAATATAAGCATTTTGCCTCAGTAGAGTCCAACCATGGGTCTTTAGTAGAACACAGATATATTGGGGCAAGAGTGTTCGAGCTTCTGCTTTAACAAGACACAAACTATGTCATACCATTCTAAACATGGTACTTAGCACCAGTCTGTAAATCAGAAGCGCTCAGTGAGTTTACTGAGAAGTCCATAAAGACTCGTCAATAACAGAATGAGTCTCATTTAAGGAAAAAAAAACAGCTTCTACATGAAAAGCTGACTTGAAGGCTCAAAGCAGTTGTCCCATACCTCTCAACTGTCACTGATGTTCAGGGATGTCCCTTATTTTGCCACAAAACTATCCTCAATCCCACCTAAATGTGACATTTTTGTCACTGAAAAGTAGGGATTTGAAGCATAAAATATTGCCAGATATTAATGCTACAGACCTGTTCTCCTGTTATATTTTTACAATTTATTTACCCAGGGTAGTGATCTTAGATGAAACATTTCCAGTGGGGTCCTGCTTCTACCTATTTCCACAGATGGGTAGACTGGAGCACTGGGAGGTTAGGTTAGGTAACTTGCTTCAAGTCACACAGTGAGTGCTTGGCTGTGGCTGGATTTGAACTGCGATCTTCCAGTTCTCAAGCTGATGCTCTAACCACTGGATCACACTTTCCTTTAGAAAATGCTTTTCACACTAAGCCCCACAATATAGAAGGCTTCTCGAGCTCATATTTCCATTTTGCAAATATGTCCCAAAGTTTAATCATTTGGCTCTGATCTTGTAAGCCCTGTCCCTGATTTGCAAGGCAGGGTTTGAGAGGTATCCATTGTCCTGTAAAACATTTTGCTATCATGAGATAAAGATTCATCATTTTCTGGTCAAGTATTCTATAGCATGTTTATGAAGCTTAATTCTGTACTTCAAAGAGCAAAGTGCAGGCAAGACACAAGCTGTCAAGGCATAGTCTTAGTATACATGATCTCATTTTCAGGCTTCCATTTGTGTTTTTTCTTAATTGTTCCCATTATCCTCCCATTTGCCCTTCCTGGGATCTCATTAAACTGTCCTCACAGGAAGACATTTAATTCAGGCTGGGTCACTGACAGCTCCTTATCTCTAACAATAACATGACCCCACTGATGAGCTCTTAGGAACGGAAGAACAGGATATTAGCTGCCCCAGAACTTTCACAGGGAGAGACTGCCGTTTGCCTCTTCATCTCACCTAATGGCCAGGCTAGGTCTGGAATGAGGATGCAGCGTATTGGACTTGGAAACAAGGCTGAAGCACCTGTCTCTGCCCAGATCAATACCGATGGCTTCCAGGATGTAAGGTAGATGCCCCAGACACTGATTCATTATACTACATGTAAAAGTTTTCCAGTATTATTCAACTAAAAAAAACATATTAAAACACTGCCAACATCTCCGGTGAAACTGAAAAACTAAATCCACTAGAAGGTACTTTACCCAGGTTCAGCTATTTAAAAATGGGACTATTTTTTTAATTTTTTTTTTACTATTTGTTTATGCCCCCTCATACCGACCTCTCCATTTCTTGGGACCTCCGGTTCACCTCCTGATTCCCCTCCGCCTCCCCAGCTGTGAGCATCTACCTCCATAAGCTGTGGTTTCTGCTCCCAGACAGGGCTGAGGTGTGGGGAGACCCCTCAAACATCTATGTCTTTGTCAACTGGTGTGCGCATACTGGGGGTGGGGATCCGTACCAGGCCATCACAGTCCTATGGAGGCCAGGTCACTGCTGGAGTCATGGAGGTGCCAGGGTCAGCCCTTTCTCCCTGGTTTCTCCCCATTCCTCAGGATGTTGCATGCTGGGACATCATGGTAGGTGCATGGATCCTATGCATTCATCCTACCTGTTGACATAAGCAACTTCCCCCCCCTTCCCACTCCATCTTTAGTTGCACTGCCACCTGTGGTCACCCAAGTGATAGTATCGCAGCAGAGCCTGAAACCCTGCTGCCCTGAGGAGGAGGAGGAGGAGGAGGAGGAGCATGTCCTCTGGGATGCTCAATCCTCCTTCCCCAGCTGGCCTCTGATGCCCTGAAGTCTGGCTCCAAGCTTGGGTCACCAGCATCGCGAGTGGTAATGCTACCGCTAAGCTGATGGGCCAGCTAAAATGGGACTTTCTAACAATGACAACCATTGGCATGGGTGCACAGAAAGGAATGGTAGGGCACATACCTTCTGGACATGTCCGTTAGCCAAGACTTGGCAGCAGAAGCCCAGGAAAACTATTAAAAAGATTATGATTTTACCTGTTATTATTTCTTTTTAACTAGCATGAACATTTTGATTTGAATAGATATAATTTTTTTTTCTTAACATTGTAAACATGGCCATTAAATGGATATTATTAAAAGAATGGAAAAATCCAGCCAGCTCAATGGCACAGCAGTAGTGCCACTGCTTGCTGCATTAACGATCTGAGTTTGAGAATGAGCTTGAGTCATTGGAGAGTCAACTGAGGGGGGGAGGAGGAGGACCGAGCACCTAGCTGAATTAGGCCAACTACTCAAGGGCACTAGAGTTAAAGTCTTTCAGCAACTCTGTACTGAAGTCAATCTTAGTAGACAGAACCAATTCAGATCTTTCCAACTGCGATACTACCTAACCACAGAATTGCATGCATCAGCCCTAAAACTAAAGGAGAACCCAGTAAGACAAATTCTGTGTGACTTAAGTAAGCAAGAACAACCCAGAAAGTTAATTTCAGTCTTGTCCTTGATTCTTAAAGGGATAGAAGAGTGAAGGGGACCACACAGGGCATATTAAAGAGAAATGGAACATAAAGGCAGGGGATACTATCACAGAGAAAGAATGGGATAACGTCTGATTTTCTGCACACAAAGCCACAGTCTCCCAAGACTAGCATGGATTTCGCTGGCAAGTGAATGTGAGATACTTTAAAACTCTGATCTTTAAGCATTACAGAGCACACCAGTCTGGCCAGTGCTGGAGAGGCTGTGGAGAAGTGGGACATCACACTCACATCTTTTGGGGTTGCTAGTGGTAAGAGACTGCTGGCAGGAAGTAGGCAGAACTTTGGGACAGATTTGTGAAATTACCCTACCCCCGCTCCTTCAGAAACCTAGTACTGGGCCTTACTCCAAAAGACCTCAGGGGTAGAAATAAATAGCATCTGTACAACATATTAATTTCTGAGGCACTAAAAATGATTGCTCAGAGATGTTGACATCCACCCCACCTGACAGGGAAGGTAGGTCACAGAATTGCAAGAACATTCAGGAAATGGAAAGAGTCACCTCGTGGCTATGTCATACACAGGAGAAACATAGCAGCAGGTGGTACCCCTTTCTAGCACAGTGGTGCCGGAACAGTTTGAAAAGTGGTAGGGCCAAGGACATAAACGGTAAATTTTTCCCTATTAAATATAGTACCATGATAGCAAAAAGTGATAGGGCCACTTATGAAAGTGGTAGGGCCATGGCCCTAGTGCCCCCCCCCCGTTCTGGCACCTATGTTCTAGCATACGTAGCAAGCATGGGGGGGGGTAGTCATTCTGGAGGCTTTGGTGAATGCAAACTAAACCCAAAAAGTGTTTCACAGCATGAGAATGGGGAAGACTAGATCCTCCCCCCCCCGAGACACATGAATGTCAACTACCTTCACTACAGATGTGCGCAGCTACCCCACACTCATTCATGGCCCTTTAAGAGAATTAATACTGCATAGTAAATAGGCTCCCTTCCTCCTGTAGCTAGACAGGACAGTAGACAAACAGTCTGCACCAGTTGTTAAACTGTACACAATAACGGACCACTGGATCAGTTGTCCTTTTGTATTGTTCCTTTAGTTCTTTAGGTAGGTTCTTATTTACTTAATTTTGTACAATTTGCTCTTCATGCCTGTTTTTTTTCATTAGAGAGTTGCACTGTTAATGAACTGTATGTGTTGCTGTTGAGGACTTTAAAAAGTTCAAAAACTTTGATTACAAAAAATGCATTAGAATATGAAGAGTTAATTAAGTCTGAGGATCAATATGCTGAGATTTTAAAAGAATCATTTAAAGAGCTCCTGACACACTTAAGACAGCTTTGAAAAAATTAAATATTGACACATAAATACAGCTTAAATTTCATATTTTATTCTGTAATTCTCACCCTTATTTCCTTATTACTGAGGGTATTTGCATGAAAACAGTATATCTGCCCTTTCAGCTCTGGCTGCTTGCCTACACCTGACATCACAATTCTGTTTAGAACATCACAATCTGTTGTTGTGGTGATAATTATGATGTTATAAACAGGGGACTGTGATGTCAGGTGTAGACAAGCAGCCAGAGCAGATAGAGTCTATGGGACAGGGATCCTGTTTTCAAGCAACCGTTTTCAGTAATAAAAACATGGGGAATTAATTATTGAAAATATATGAAGTAATAAAAAAAATGGGATGGAGATAAATATAAATCTTACTTTTTTTAAAGTTTTCCTAATGCTGTCAGGGGCTCTTAAAGACTAGAGTCATTAAATGTTTTTTTCCACGTACTCAGCAATAACAGTTTAATAAGATTAATGTTATCTACAACATTAATTGATATGTTTATTTTATTATTGTAACTGGATTTATCTTGTAACTACCAAGACTGCATAGATATTTATGTATGCCCTTTCCTTTTTTGTGCTGCACTTTATCTCATTTTTATGAGATTACGTTGTTTGGATTTTTTTCCATAATCGCTTATCATCTTTCCTACCTCTCAAGAAAATTAATAAAATACTAATTGCAAAAAAAAAAAGATTTAGGATGATGAGGGTTGGTCATGGGGTGGGGGGCAGCAGCAATAGTCTAAGCTGTGAGCTGCACAATTGAGCAGATGGGATCAACCTCTTGACCTGTATCTGCTGGCATTTTCGTATGTTCGAATTTGAGCCACCAGCCAGACAATATTTCTTATATTTTTAGTATTCTCATCCCCTTTTGTAAATTATGGACACTAACCTGAGAAAAACATCACTATCCCTTTGACTTTCTCTACTCCCCCGACTGCTTGTCTACACCTGACATCATAATCTGAGTGCACTGTAGTGTGGGGACAAGTGACTAGAGCAGATGAAGTCCAGGGGACAGAGTGTTCCTCTTTTCATGATAATGTGCAAACTTATTATGAAAAAGGGGATGGGAGGCTAAATACTCATTAGGACTGATTTTAGACCTAATGGCACCCCAAGCAGAACTACTTGTGGTGCCCCCTACACTGCTTCCCATTGCCCTCTAGCCTCCCTTCTTCCCTATCCCATGTCCAAAAAATGATAAGAATTCTATGAATACAAGGGTTATGACTGTCACAGACCCACTCAGCAAGTCAGGCCCCCTGCTCCCACAGTGCCAACCTCTGAGTGCAGTCTTGTGAACAGTTAACAGAACAGGGTAACTCTCCTGTCTGTTTTGTGGGTTCGAATCAAACTTTGGTCTCAAGTTCTGGAGGGATTCAAACTGTGAACCTCTTGCTAGCATACCCAATGTACAGGCTCAGATAATTCTGCTCTTCGGGGGGGGGCCAGATATCTTTTGCCTACGGGCACCTAACAAGGCATACAAAATGAACCCTTAAAAACTCTATTAAAGACCTCAGAATAAGCTCTTACCTTTTCCCAGTTTGGTAAACCAGTAAGCTTTGTACAGTGTCAAATTTAACCATGTATAATTCACTTGTCAAGAAAAAGAATTTCAAAGGCACACCAAGTAGTCTCTAAAGTAGAGGTTTACTTAAAGATAGATAAAAAAATGTAACATGTAAATACAGAACTATATATCACAAAAACATACAATCATTTAAAAGAACAAGGGTTAAAAAAAGTGCAAAATTCCTACCACCAGACAATTAGATTTATATATCTAATGTATCTCTTCTAATAGTGCTGATAGACAGATATTGTTGTCAAGAGAGTCCAAACATGTGTGTCTTAGTGGAAAACAGAATACTGTTTTAACACTGGCTTTGCCAACCTCTTTGCATGAGGTCACCTAGCTCCTCCCTGTCAGAATATAAAAAATTATACACCCAGGATGTTTTATCAATCAGGATGTAAATTAATTAAGTGACATTTCAGCAAAACTAATTTTACACATTATGACATTCTTTAAATAACATCCCCTCTTTGATCTCAAGTAGCTCTTCTTCCCAGGACACATCAAAGAATCTTTTGTGACTTCACACTAAAGCGTCATAACCTGCTGTCTTACTCTAAACATTATAAAAGTTTATGATTTCCCATCCTAGCCGCTGTCAAGCTACAATTAAGCTAGATAAACAGGGGATCCTTAATTTAGTCTCTTCTAGCCTGTAATTATCTCCTGGCTGTTATCTTTTAGCTGAAACAGCATGTCTCATGAGACACTCAATAACACATTTTTATATTTCAAAAATCATAGATTAATCAGAACCAGCTGTCTGAGTGTCACAATGACAACAATTATGTTTTTTTAGATTGACACTTTTTTGCATTTCAAGATATTTTCTGCTTATACATTCTACTTCAGTGTACCCCTTCTGTGCAGGTGCCCCAAGCAGCCGCTTGGTTCGCTTGTGCCTAAAGCCACCTCTGACACTGATAATACTGTGAACCGAAAGATGAAATATGTCTGAAAATAATATTTTAACATTTCTTCATAAACATCAGGACCTCTGTAAGTTGTCAGAATTTTTGTTAAGGGAGTAGCACTTCAACATAAGTTTCATGATTAGGCTAAATCAGTTACAATTTGCTGGCCTAAGGGGGAAATGGGTGCCATGTTGCTGCATAGCTTTAGTGGAGAAATTACTGCAGACTATGCTAAGGGAAAGGCTGATAGATTTTTCAAGGTAAATAGTCTACAGGACAGTAGACAACATGGCTTCATTTGGGGGAGGCCATGCCAGATGAACCTGATCGAGTTCTTCATCTGGCTAACTAGAGAATCTGACAAAGAACATATAGCCGACACACTGTACGTGGACTTCAGTAAGGCTTTAGACTCAGTCCCCCACCAGAGATTAGTTAAGAAACTAAGGGATCTAAGGGTGAGGAAAGTGTAGCAACATGGATGGAAAACTGACTAAAGGGAGGACACAGAGGGTAGTGGTGAATGTAAAGCACTCTGAGGTTAAAGAGGCAATGAGTGGGATACCACAGGGCTCAGTCCTGCCACCTGTCCTCTTTAACATATTCATGTAACCCTGGTGCCATTATACCAAGGGCTACTACCCCTGCCTGCTTTCCTGACTGTAGGTTGAGGGGCCTGGGTTCAAAACTAACGGTCACTGTGGTTTTCCTACCCACAGTATAACTACAATTATGGTGCCTCCACCCAGAGTAATGATTAAGTGGGTAAGCTGCCAAACTAGTATAGCCCTCTGGGAAGCTATACCTACCTACAACCCTGGCTAGTGACCTTACACAATAAATTTCATAGACACTTTATATGGCATTCAAACTACAATTATTGATGAGGGTTAATAATATGCTCATGGACACCATACTTGCCAGCAGGGTCTGGACCTCTTGCATATACCCTGTGAACCTGCAATTAAACAGTTTCAGTGGTGACAGTACCTTTTGGCTGTACCTTTTAAATGACACAATGACTTGACACTGACTAATAATATGCTCATAAACCAGATTTAACGTCAAACAACAAATATGGTTTATTAAGGGGGCTTGAACAATGGAGGGGTGAGAATTTAGTTAAATGATTAGACCTTCTGGTTCTACAGAAGTAGGCAAACAAATCAATTTGTGACAGGGTGACCCCTGTCATAGTGGACACCCCTGGGATAAATTGAAACCCCTTCCCCAAGCAGTTTATATGTTTTGTATAATGTCCAACATGCAGGTTGGCTGGTTATAAATTAAGTGCTGGTTGTTTATAGAGCTTTCTGTGCATATTAACCTAGAAACTAACTAGAAACCAGCCAAACTCTCAAAGAATATTGAAGTTATATATTGTTTTCTTTTCTGGTCTTTGGCCATAAAACAAAACTAAGAGGGCAGGTTTAATAGAAGAATAATAAAAGTTTGTATCTGCTTTTTCTAGATGTTAGCAGCCCCCTTCTAAGATATATTTTGCAGCAGACAGCATGAGGTAATATGATCCTGCAGGAGAGTTTAGGAGAGCACAGAATGTTCTGACCTTGGCTCTGACCTTCAACAATGTTATAAACAAGTTCTTCTGTGCTCCAGGTGGCTGCCAAATAAATGTTCTCTGTGAAGCAACAGTGGCCCCTAGTGGCTAGTTTTATGTTATGGCTGCTGTTAATCAAAAGGCAGTGGAACATTTTGCAACTTCTAGTGAGCATATAAAAAGCCTTACCTCAGTGCTGAGAGAGGATTGATAGGGTGGTCAGTTGAATACTGACTGAGGAAGGTGAAAGACCTCCTGGTAGTGTGTGTTTTCACACTATTAGGCTGAAGAAAAAGCCTTGGAAACTGTTGAAGCTAAGCAGTTGTCTGACTTACCATTTTGCTTTCTGTATATTTTAGTTGATGAAAATAAAATGATAAACGCAACCATGTGTTTTTTATGCATCTGACTTGTGGTCTGCCTGAAACTGTGTTATCCTAAACCCACACCTGGTGACACAGTTGACCCTGTTTTAGACAGTCTCACAGCTGCTGGGTACCCAGAGTGGAATTTGGTGCAGGCCTGGAGCGTTGCCACAGATAGGCCAACGTTGCAGCTGGTAGGGACCTTTAAATAAAGAGGAACTTGTATGGTTAGGCTTAAACAATAAACTGTTTGTAATCCACGGCCAGATGGCCGATAATCAGAGTTAAGCATAAACTTAAATTCAGAAAGCAATCAGGTGACACAAAGTATTGCGATTTCATTTCCAGGGTTGAGACCCTGAGGTTACTCATGGTACCAAGACCGATGGAACCAGAGGCAGTAGTTCTCTGGTTTCTTTCTGGCCAGACTGGAAAATGGGAACTGGGGCTGACACAACTCACCTCCACTTCATGGCCTTGCCCACAAGGTGGCCGCAACCTGCGATTCTTCTCAGCAGGGGCTGAATCCCAGCACTGGTCTTTAGCCAGGATGGCTGGTGACATGCAGCAACAGTCTCTGGGGCCTTCCGTGATGCAGGCCCAGCACACACAGTTCGGTCTCTGGTGCAGTTCAGTTGCCATACACAGTTGTGCAATGTTGTTACTGGAAGTCCTTACAGCAAAGGCAGAAAATAACTCACTCAGGTCTCACCCTCTTGGCGCATGGCAGGAGACAATTTCAGCATTAGCAGGCTCCAGTTTTTTCTGGAGTCCCTGGAGCAATCTCCTCACAACAATCGGTTTCACTCTGAAACAGTTCAGTGAAATGACTTCTCTTGTGGAAGCAGTGCTCCCCTGCTTAGCAATTGTGGCTGGAAAATAGTTCTTTCTGTTTTGTGGCAGTCCCAGATCCAAACGATCCCTTCAGGATTCACAGTCTCTCACAGGAAGGCAAGACAGGCCTTTTCCTTGCGAGTTACAGCTAAACCACGCAGGCTCCCACCTCTCTGAGAGTTCGAGCTGATCTGTTCACTCTGCTCTAAGTCAGTCTAGTATGCTTTCAAGTCCTGGCAAGGCAAGGCAAATTTTATTTAAAGAGACGCCCATCCTGGAGGCTCTGGGTGCCGTACATCAATCAAATAAATACAGCACAGCACAATAATAATCAATTATATACACTGCTCCAAACAAGTTAAAACAAAATTTGCTACACAATGTGCTACCCTCAGCTACAGCTACATTTAGAGTCCCTAAAACTAAATTAAACATCAAAAATTTTTAAAAACAGGTATGAACTATAAAAAATAGTCCAGGAAGGCCTGATCGTACAAGAAGGCCTTGAGGCGGGCCTTAAATACCTCCACAGACGGGGCCTCCCTAACAACTAAAGGGAGCGAATTCCACAGGATGGGGGCAGCGACACTAAATGCTCTGTCACCAGCAGTTCTTAGCCTCGTCCTGGGAATCGCGAGGAGGCCCCAGAAGGAGGAGCGAGGAGTGGACCAAGACAGCAGGTGTAAGAAGGTCCTTCAGGTAGCCAGGGCCCAGGCCGTGTAGGGCCTTAAAGGTGAGCAAACCCACCTTAAAGAGGACCCTCCACCTAACTGGCAGCCAGTGTAGTTGACGCAGCACCGGAGTAATATGACAGCATTTAGACTGTCCTGTCAACAACCTCACTGCCGCACTCTGCACCAGCTGCAGTTGGCACAGGGTACCCCCAGAGACCCCGAGATAGAGTGCATTACAGTAGTCAAGCCTGGATGTCATGAAGGGATGCGCCAAAGTGGGGAGGTCCAGTGGCGGAACTAAGGGCTTGATCCTGGCGATATTCCTCAGATGATAAAAGCTGGTATGGACAACGGAAGCCACCTGAAACTAAGTGCCAAACCGCTGTCAAGAATAACACCCAGATCACGCACCCTAGAGGAGGCCTTCAATGGTATAGAGCCAAGGCAAAGTCCTGTCTCTGCACCAGAGGCTAACCTATCACGCCCTCTGTTGGACTCCACCACCAGTACCTCCATCTTACTGGGGTTCTGTCACAACCAGCTGGAAGCCATCCAGTCATTGATTTCAGCAAGTCAGCTGTTAAGCACTTCTACAGCGCAAGATGTTCCAGGGGCAAAGGAAAAGTACAGCTGGGTATCATCAGCATAGCAGTGAAAACCCAACCCTGCAGGGAGGCGAAACAGGCCTTTCCCCTGTGCTTCTCTCAGCCCACACATGCAGGCTCCTTTCTTCTCGGTGACTTGAGCTGAACTCTCCTCTGTTCAACACAGTCCCAACTGAAGACTGGGATCTCTGTATTCTGGTTGGTTGCCTTTACTGTCAATCATAGTCCGAGAGCTCTCATTGGTTAATTTAGGTGCCAACAAGAAAGTTCACAGCTTTTTTCACAAGTCACTATAATTAGGACCCCTTGGTTCCAATTGGTCCAACCACTGAGTCCCGGACCAAACATGGTGGCTCCAATAGTGGAAGAATAAACAGTCAATGTAAACAGCTCATTTATACAATAACAAAGAAGATTTAGAAATAAACATTTACAGGGCATTGAAGGGCTCCCTCAGCGTTGTTGAGCGACTACTAAAAGGAGTTAATTGGGGTTGTGCCCTGCTGGTCTCATTTCCTTACTGGACATCAGCCAGGCAGTGGCCATTGGAGGAGCCCAGGGAGACACTCAAGGTAAGCCCCCCAATTTGGGTGGGGGGGTTACATTCATTTGCGACAACGGAGTTCAGGGAACAATCTACCTCTTTGCAGATGAAACCAAGATCCACAGGAGAGTGGACAGTGAAGATAAGTCTTATAATGTATGCCTATTGGGGAATGTGACAATGACTAATTCTCATGCGCCATCCACTATAGGGGATGCTGCTGCTGCAGTGGGCATGTCTGCTTCCTTCTCCCTGAACCCAAATGCATTGCATTCACAGCATTTCACACCAGTCTAGAGCAGGGGGTGGTGCTTGCAGCGACAGCCTTTGTCCTCTGCAGGGTCAGTGACTGGGCTGTTGGATTTTTTTCTCCTTAGAGTTTTTTCCAACCAGCCATAACCTGTCAGGGATTTACCTTGTTTCCAGGGATTTACCCTGTTCTGGCCTGTTATCCCGAATGTTCCCCCTCCAGCTCCCTGCCCCACTGACATCTCCTTCAGTTTCCACCTCCATGGCAGGGGCTCTGGGGGAGGAAATCTTCCTCCTCCCATCAGCAGTCCACAACTGTAAAGCATGTGGACCAGGATCCATCATCCGTGGGCACTTGGACCCGGGGAGGCCAGTGAAGACCACGCCATCAAACAGACAGTCATGGGTTTGCCTCCTAGCTTTTCTCCCTGGTTCCTCCCTCCTTACCAGGCATGTGGATAGTCCATCGAGCAGCCTTGGCTGCATGCAGCAAGGTCCTGCAGGGAGAGCAAGCTCCCTTGGTCCACTGCAAGGATCGCTGCAGTACTAAAGTCCAGTGCCATCCCTTTCTGACTGCAGCACATTGCTAAGCAGCTGCTGCGTCCTGGCCTGCCTCCCGATGCAGCTTGCTGAGTCTGCTCCCAAAGCAGGATCCCCTGCATGGCAGCTTGGTACACTGCCACTGGACCATCAAGGCACCCTGTGGACCTTTTTTTCAAAGAAAAGAACTTTAATTTCAGCCATAACTGTAAACAACTTTCATCAGTTCAGTGTGCAAATACTAGAGTGCTCATTCATAGACTATTGCAAAATGGGGAAGATGAACAAAAAAAAAGGAAATTAGTCAAACGTGATAACATAACAGGTCTAATTCCAGCACAACAGTAAACATTGGCCCTTCTTAAATTTATTTATTTATATTTTGGTAACCTCTAAATTTTATTGTTCAGTTTTAAATTTAAAAATTAGGAGAGTCATTTTACATTTGCAATATCACACTCAAGGGTGGGCATGTATCCTACCACTTCTAGGACATGCAAGTCACTTGGCATCTCCTTATGCTTCTCTTCCTGATGCATTGCCTTTACCTCACAATAACACACAGACTGTCACATTTTATTGCTTAAATAATAGCCCTGGGGGGGAGGCCTAGTAGCGTGGCAGTACCGCCACACCGACGACCTCAGTTCAAGAATGGTCATTCTTGGGCTGGCTGGGGAGGGAGGGAGGATTGAGAATCACCTGGATGGATCTCCATCTCTGGGGGCACAGTGTCCTGCTGCTTGCCTGCCATGTAGTGGAGGTAAGGTGGCAGCACAGAGGGGGTGCACACACTCAAGGGAGGGAGGGCCTACCTTACTACACCCACAGCATGCATCATTGCATACTGCTGGCCCTTGGGGTGAAACTTTGGAGGAAAATCTCCTGACTGGCAGGATGGCACCGGCATCCTCACAGGCCCTGCATCACTGACTGTGGCAATCACCCACCAGAAGCTGGTCCTGTTCAAGTGGCGAGGTAAGCCCTAGAGAAGGGGGGTGATGGGGTTAGAGTGTGCCAGTAGATGGGATAGACTGGGCACAGAGGAAATTAATTTCATTACTCTCAATAACTTCGTATGAAGTCCGAACCATTCAGTGCTTAACCTGCTACAAAATTGTTGCCCAAGTGAAAATGAGTTAATACTGAAACACAAAATAAATAAAAAATGTTGGGTCCATTCAGATGGTGTAGTGGTAGATTGCTGTGGTGCCATTTGATAGAACTGGGTTCACTTCCCAGTGTTGGAACTTTCAGCTACATTTAGCAGAGGTAGAGAAGTGCAGCTGTGTTGATCCTGTTCACCTCAGGAGGAGGGCTGCATAACCGTCCAGTGCTATACCCCCACCACCACCACAAGGTCAACATACTGCTCTGTAGACATTGTGTAGACATGGCACTGTCATTATTCAGGTGTATATGGAATGTTGAAAAAATAAGGAGGAAAGTGGTGCCATTAAATATAGAAACATAGACTTTGACAGCAGATAAGGACTGCTTGCCCCACCTAGTCTGCCCATTTCCCTAGCTATTGAATAAGCTGCAGATCCTAGTTAACCAACAGCCTACTTCTTACTACCCCCCACTAGAATTGTCTTATGTCTGTCCCATGCATTCTTGAATTTCCCAACTGTTTTTGACCCCACAACCTCCTCAGTCCATGCGTCTGTGAAAAAATACTTTCTCACATTGCCCCTGAGCTGTCCCCTCTATCTTCAAATTATATCCCCTTGTTCTTGCACATCTCTTTTTCTGAAAGATGCTATCCTCTTGGACTTTGTTGATTCCCTTAAGGTTCTCGGAAGTTTCTATCATGTCCCCCCTCTCCCTCCTTTTCTCAAAGGTATACATATTAAGCTCCTTTAGTCTCTCTTTGTATAGTCTCTGTTGCAGACCATGCACCATTTTGGTTGCCCTCCTCTGGACTGCCTCCATCCTGTCTCTGTCCTTGCAGAGATGGGGTCTCCGGAACTGCACGCAGTACTCCAGATGGAGTCTCACCAACTGTCTGTACAGAAGGATAACAACTTCCCATTTTCTACTGTTGATGCCTCTCCCTATGCATCCCACTATCCCCCCAGCCATTCTTACTGCCTTCTCATATGGCTTGCTTACCTTTAGGTTATCTGATATGACTACCCCAGGTCCCGTTCCATTTTTGTTGTTATTAATAACCCCCCCCCAAATTGTGTACGCTTCCCTTGGGTTTTTATTTCCCAGGTGCATTACTTTGCACTTCTTTGCACTGAATCTAAGCTGCCATACTTTTGACCACTCTTCCAACCTTGCCAAGTCCTTTCTCATCCTTTCCACCTCCCCCCTTGTGTATCATCAACCCTATTGCAGATCTTTGTGTTGTCTCCAAAGAGGCATACTTTTCCTTCCAGTCCCTCTGCAATGTCACTTGTGAAGACATTAAAAAGGATCAGACCCAGCACTGAACCATGCTGTACCCCACTAGTAACCCCCCTTTCTTTGGAGTGGATTCCGTCTACTATTAGCGTCTGTGTCCTGTTGTCCAGCCAATTTTTTACCCAGGCTACCACCCTGAGACCCACTCCCAGGTTGGCTAATTTGTTTATTAATCTTTTGTGCAGGACTGTGTCAAATGCCTTGCTAAAGTCTAGGTAGGCCATGTCCACAGTCCCTCCCTGGTCTACTATTTTGGTCACCCAGTCAAAGTAATCTATTAGATTCATCTGACATGACCTTCCGCTGTGAATCCATACTGCCTTGGGTCCTGTGCCCCGCTGGCCTCTAGGTACTCAATAATTCTCTCTTTCAGAAGTGATTCCATCATTTTCCCTACCACTGAGGTCAAGCTAACAGGTCTGTAGTTTCCTGCCTCTGCTTTGCTCCCACTTTGTGAAGGGAGTCACATCTGCCCTCTTCCAGTCCTCAGGTACTGCACCATCTTCCCATGATTTGTTAAAAAGGGTAGTCAGTGGTGTCACTAATTCTCCCCTTAGTTCTTTTAGAATTCTGGGGTGAATCCCATCAGACCCCATTACTTTGTCCGCCTACAGTTTTAGGAGTTCTTTCAGAACCCTTTTTTCTGTGAAAGGACTGGTATCGACCCCCTATCCAGAGGGCTTCTACTGATTGGATTAGGTACCTCCCCTCCTCTTCTTTTGTGAGTACTGAGTAGAAGTGTTCATTCAGTATCCCTGCTTTTTCACTGTCCCTCTCTGCCCAACCACCCTTCCCTTTCTTAAGCCTCACTATCCCTTCCTTGGTCTTTCTTCACTCCCTAATATGCTTATAAAAGGTTTTATCCCGCTTCTTAACCGAGTTGGCTATCTTTTCCTTTGTTTGGGCCTTTGCTATTCTGACTGCCTTCCCTGCTTCCTTCTACTTTAGCTGGTACAGTTCTCTGTCTTGCTCCTTCTGTGTGTCCTTATACTTCCTGAATGCTATCTTTTTCTCCCTAACCTTCCCCGCCACCTCGTTTGAGCACCATAGTGGCTACCCACTTCTAAATCTGAGATCCTCTCTCCATCCCCGTTTGAGAGTACCAGGTCTAAGATTGCTCCCTCCCAAGTGGGTTCCAACACTAGCTGTCTGAGGTATGCCTCCTGCAGGGCAGGAATGACCCTGCTCTTGGATATGGCTGCAGCAAAGGTGCTCCAGTTAACATCTGGCATATTCAGGTCCCCCATCAGCAATATCTCCCCTTTTTCTGCCATCCTAAGGATGCCTTCTATCATTTCATTGTCCATTTCCTCCCTCTGTGACGGGGGTCATATACAACCCCGTACAGAATTTGGTGCCATTTCCTGTCTCCAGGGTGACCCACAGTGCCTCCTCTCCTCCCTGGTTACCCTTTACTTCCATTGCTTTGATCATGCTTCATGCATTATGAAGGGTTGGCTAAAAACTCAACCTTGCTGTCATGGATCTGATCAGAGGGAAATGTGATTAACACCTTTGATTAAGATTGTGGATAAAGGTGGGAAAGGAAGGGCTGCTATAAATAGAAGGAAAAAAAATATTTGTACAAGACAATAACCAGCTTGCAACAGTCAAAAAATACATAATTATGAGAAGGCTAATAACTTATAAGAATAGCTATTTTCATTTACACTGCAGTCTGACAAAAAACAATTAAACAGCTAAGTAAATATCTACACTTGGTAACCTCCCCAAAAGCCACCTGTGTACTGTCAATATAGCTTTGTTATTTACATAGGGGAACTCCTTTACAGAGCTTGGTTCCCCTTGGTTTCTCCATCCCCCATCTTGTCTGTGTTGTGGCACTTCATCCCTAGCTGCTAGTGGCATGTGCAGTAGCCTCCTGCAAGAATCCATTACGTCCCACTAGCACTTTGGCTTCTCGAAGCTACATGAGAGTGGAACGTGCCAGCTTTACCTCCCTGGGGAGCAGGGTGAGGGATCCAAGACCCCTTGATATTCTGGGTCTTCTGCTTGGCAGTGCAGTATGCTGCCACCACAGTCATCACTAGGACGGCACAGATACAGCTATAAATGTAACACAACTGGCATGTTTCTGGCTAATACTACTTAAGAAATAATGACCTACATCCAGTGGCTGTGGTAGTTGTAGTCTGTCTGTGATACTTTCAGCTCATCTGTTATAGAATAATTTGTGCAATACTCAAAGAGGGTACATAAAAAGAGTGTGTATATACACAAATAAAGACAGAGAAAGAGAAAGAGAGAGAGAGAGAGAGATAAATTAATGGTGACATGAGTTCAATGGATGTGAGCTCCCATAGTCCCATGAATTTTATCCTGCTAATCAACTACAGAAAATTTAACAGCACCATTATTGGTCTCCAAGGATTTTTGCCTCTATATCATATATTCTTTCTATGGCACAAGACTGCAAATGCATCATATTGTTAATTGTTGCCATTTCCTTATGTGCTATTAAGAGAGAGATGGAATTCTTGTGCTCGCTCCTATGGGATCCATAATATTTCTTATTAAACATTGAGAAGCTGCTCAGCAAGCCACAGATGAAAGCTACCTCCACTGCAGTAGAACATGGGAAACCATAGAGCTCTGTGAACTTAAGTAGGTTATTACTGTATAAATCACTTACATGATGTCAGCCAAATAGCACACTCTCATCCTACATACTGTGGCCTCTCAAGCAGGAATCGTAGGAGTGGTGCATTGCTCTTTACATCCAGAGGGAACACAGCTTCATTTAACTTTTGAAATGAAAATAAATACTTAACACATATTAGAAATCACTCTAACTCGAGAGATTCATGAAGGTCACTAGTCGGGTCCCTCAAGGATCAGTTTTGGATCCACTGCTATTTAATCCTTTCATAGCAGACATAGTGGAAGGAGTTAAGAGCAAGATGAGTCTGTTTGTTGATGACTCTAAATTAGGTGCGATGGTGGACAGTAAGGAAGGGAGGAGGGTACTCCAGGAGGATCTGGAAAGACTTGGACAGTGGTCAAACACATGGCAGCTGGGGTTCAATACTAGGAAATGCAGTGTACTGCATTTTGGGGCCAGGAACCCAGGATACAATTACCACTTGGGGGGGGTGGGAGCAGATATCCGCATCTGAGGAGGAAAAGGATCTGGGTGTGGTGATCACAGGGAATATGAATCACTCAGTACAGTGTAGAAAAGCAGCAGCAAAGGCAAACAGAAAGCTGGGGTGCATTGCTAGGGTATCACTTCAAGGAGGGAGGAGGTTATTCTGCAACTGTGCAGATAATTGGTGAGGCCACGCTTGGATTACCATGTGCACTTCTGGCACCCATACTTAAAGAGGGATGTCAGGCTCCTTGAGGGAGTCTAGAGGATGGCATCCAAGATGATCCAGGGAATGGGGAAGAAATCCCATGGGGAGAGGCTAAGAGAGCTCAACATGTACTCCCTGTAGGATAGAAGGGGACAGAGGAGATATGATCGAGACCTTTAAGTACTTGAAGGGCATAAACAAAGTTAGTGCTTAGGATTTGTTTAGATTGAAGGGGGAAGGGACCACGAGGGGACATAGACTGAAACTGGTGGGAGGGAGGTCAGAAGGAACAGAGAAAGCATTACTTTGTGGAAAGGGTGGTGGCAGCTTGGAGCGTGCTGCCTGAGGAGGTGATCTCGCTGGATTCAGTGGGGAGTTTTAAGAAGGGATGGGATAGGTTTATGGGCAAGGTACAAGTAGGGAGAGAATTGACCAGGGTGGTGAACTTAGGGAGGGAAAATTTGATGGGAGGGATGGAACCAGGAGGGGGGGGCAGCAGCAGTTGTCTGAACTGTGAGCTGTGTTTTTGAGCAGACAAGATAGACCTTGAGGCCTAATTCTGCTGGCATTGTCATATGTTCATAAGACAAGTCAAAAGTCATTATGCTTTTTTCTTCCTATGTTCTTTGCACTTGTTAATTTGGACATTTGTTTCATAGCTTGCACCTTGCCCCATACTTTTCTTTATATTATACCAATATCAACACTGTGCTGTACGCTGTACCTCGGACGGTGTATACCGTATGCCTAAACTATGTATGTAATTGTTGCTGTCAATTATTGCACTGTTCTCCCTATTGTAATCTCCCAGGTCATGCCTGAAAATAGGCAAATGCTTGTCTAGTGCACCTACCAGGTAAATAAATACTAAATAAATAAAAATGGCTTCCACAGGGAGTCTCTTATAGTAAAAGGGACTCTCCTTGTGAGGTTTGGAAAGTCAGAACTGCTCAGCTTAGTAGCGCTCTCACCCAAACTTCATACTCTGAGTCTCTTATATGAAAAGAGGCACCACTCAGATGCTCTATTAACTTCTAAACTTGGTAAAATGTGATGCCCAAGCCCCAAGAAATATGTGAAGTTTGGCAAGGTTCAGCCATGACTTGAAATAAATTTACAGTCCATTTTGTGTTTAGAGCATATAGGTGATGAGATACTGATGATCGCAACATGGAAGGTTTACAAGGAACTGCTCCCACAGGTACCATACCACCGAACTACAACACACAGCTCATGCATAGGTTGGCCAGGCTTGATGGGCTCAGTAATTGCTGCATTGTCAAAAGCTGTAAATCCACTGGACAATGTTGCTTGGTGTCATTGAATGTTATCTTGAGCACTTCCAGAAGAAACACTTCCAAGGCTGTTGGGCTCTTGATCAAAAGCCACCCATGTTTATGTATTGTATTGGGTAACATGGCTGGTGCCACCACTAGTGCTTGGGGACAATGAGATGAAGAAATGGAATGATCTCAGTGTGCAATGACTGGGACATCATTCTTTGGCCACTGGTTCATGTATCAGTGATGAAATGCTCTATTTGACCCTCTCCTACTTTCACAGTATGCAAGTCCATAGGCTGGCACACTTCTTTATAGTGGCTAGGGTTGGTAGTAGCAGATAAATACATCCTATGGTGTATCTATTATCTGGGAATGGCCTGAAAGCCAGAATTACCCAGAAATGAGAATTGCATAAACTCTGTGGCTAGCAGTTCATTAATTGCTTTGGTTTACTTATTTTTTAATCTCGTGCTGACTTGGTTTATATTTCTGGGCTCCTTCAATTCAATCAAAAACAAATATTTGCTTTTGCTGGCCAGTATATTTCAATGTGTATTTCAACAAGTGGGGCACCACAGGGATTGGTCCAGAGACCTGTGCTATTCAGTATTTTCATCTGTGACATAGCAGAGGGTACGCAGAGCAAAATCTGTCTCAGTAGGTGACAACAAGAACTGTGGGAAAGTGGACACAGAGGAAGGAAGGAAGGAAGACAGGACATGAAAAGGGTTCTAGAAAAGCTGGTGAGGTAGTCCAAAGTCCAAGGCTTTGAAAACCTACCTTTTTAGCCTAGCATTTCCTGATTTTTAAATGCTGCTGTTATTCTTATTTATTATTAATCATAATCTTTTTTGTATTGGTTATTTATTGATGTTTTAAATGATGTTGCACAGGTGTTTTGGTTTTTAGAAAGGTGCCTTTTTTATAAATAAATAGTGGTTTGATTTGATTTGAAGGTATGGGGTATGGCAGCTCAAATTTAACACCAAGAAGTGTAAGGTTATACATACTGGGGCAACCCTAGAATAGACTACTGGATGGGGGAATGAGGGGTGTTCAAACCTCTGAGGAAAGGGACATGGGAGTCTTTATCAGTGACAACCTCAAGTTTATTGCCCTATCCAATAAGGCATATGGGAAAGCAAGAAGGATGTTGGGGTGTATAGGTAGGACATTCATTAGCAGAAGCAAAGAGGCGATATTGTTCTTGTACAGGTCTCTAGTCAGGCCACACCATGAGTACTGTGCACAATTCTGGAGTCCCTCCTACATAAAGATAGAGGCCACTTGGAGAGGGCCCAGAGGATGGCTACAAAACAAATCAAGGGACAACAAGGGACGCTGTATGAGGAAAGGCTGCAGTGTCTCTTCATGCACCCTCTAGAGGCCAGGAGTGAGAGGGGGGCATGATAGAGACCTACACGTTCTTAAGGGGAATAAACAAAGTACGAAAGCATCATAACCAAAGGGCATGGATGGGAGCTGGAGCTGGTGGTGGTGGGAGATTCAGAAGTTAAGCAACAAAGTTCTGTGTCACAGACTGGGTGGTGGATGAATGGAATAGTTTACTCAAGCAGCTGGTTGAAGCCAAGGCAGTGTCGGGTTTCAAGCATAGATGGGACAAACACAAGGGAATAGTGAGGTCTACGGGGAAGGAGGAGTTAAGGTAGTATAGACAGCCAAGGGAAGGGGAGTACTGTGATGCCATTAGGGCAGTCAGCTCAGAAAATCTGGTCTGTTGTTAGGTCGGACACAGAGTCAGACAAATAATGGTAATGGGCAGACTGGATGGAAAGCTGGGTCTTTATCTGCTGAGAAATCCAATGTATCAGTGTAACCTCTGCTTCCCTTTGCTGGCCACAGGAGGAGGTGGATAAACTTCTAAAATGGAAAAAGTAAGATTTTTTTTTAATACACGGCACTTCTTCAAATTATTATAAATTGTGGAGGAGAGGGGTCTTTATATAAGATAAGAAGTGCATTTAAATAAGGGGGCTCTTCTCTGTCACTCTCAGCAGTCTATTGGACCATGAGAGTGGAAATGTGGCTTTACAAATGTACGAACATATGAAAAGAGCCAGCAGAAGAAGACCACTCGGTCTATCCCAGCTGCATGGTAAGGGATGCAGGGTTTGGCCTTACAATTTATGTCAATGACCCTGCCCCCCCCCACTGTCCCTCCCTCTCCCCCCTTCTCCCCTTCCTTGGTCCCAAGGGTTCCCTTTGTGCTTGTCCCAGGTTCTCTTGAATGCTCCCACCATCCTTGCTGATACCACCTCCTCTGGCAGCTCATTCCGGGTGGACACCACCCTCTCCATATATAAGTGCTTCCTTACATCCCTTCTGAATCCCCCCCCATCAGTTTTAGTCTATGCTCCTTAGTGGTGCCATTGTCACTCATTTTAAAGAGATCCTCCCTTTTCACTCTGTTGATTCCCTTCATGTACTTGAAGGTCTCTATCATATCACCCCTCTGCCTCCTCTCTTCCAGGGAGTACATCCCCAGGGCTCCCAGCCTGTCCTCATAGGACCTACCCTGTAACCCCTCGATCATCTTGGTTGCTGTCCTCTGGATCCCTTCCAGCATGCTGATGTCCTCCTTAAGGTAAGGATGCCAGCACCTCACCCCATATTCTAAATGTGGTCTCACCAATGACCTGTACAATGGTAAATAAACTTCGCTCCGCCTACTACTGAATCCCCTTGCAGTACACCCCAGCATCCTGTTAGCCTTTGCCACCGCCTTTTTACACTAAAAGATGAGTTTCAGGTCACTCATAGTCACTACCTCTAGATCCATTTTCTCTTCGGCAGCAGTTATCTGAGCCCCTCCTATGTAATATTCTGTCCTAGGGTTCTTGGCCCCTATGTGCATCACTTTGCACTTTTTGGCATTGAAAAGAAGTTGCCAGATTCATAACCATCTCTCTCTAGTCTGGTAAGGTCCCCCCTCAGGTCCTGTATCCTCTTCTTGGTGTCCACTCTCCCACAGAGTTTGGTGTCATCCACAGACAGGCACATTTTGCCTTTAATGCCTTCCCTGATGTCACTTATGACGAAATTGAACAACACAGACCTCAGCACTGATTCCTGTAGGACCCCACTGGTGACCTCCTTGGTGCTGGAGAACTCACCCCCAACCACTACTCTCTGGGTTCTACCACTCAGCCAGTTTTCAGCCCATCTTACCTTATTCACCCCCACACCTAGATCCCTCAGCTTCATTATCAACCTTTTGTGTGGTACAGAATCAAATGTTTTAGGACCTGAACACAACTGGGCAGGGTGGCTGTTTAATTTTGAGTCCACTCTGGTCAAGGAAGTAAATTTTGTGTATGTTGATGTGGGTGAGTGTAAGTCGCTGCACAGTATCTCCCTGTTTCTTGCTGCTTTAGCGATCTTCCATATTATATCCCCAACCCCCCCTTGGAGGCAACCATGAACCTCATCACCAAGGAGTTAAGGGTCCAGTTCTGGTAGTCAGTGAAAAACTTACCAGTAATGCTGTTTAATCAGCCATTGTTTCAAAACTGCACCTATTGACTGAGATCAATAACTGACTTCTTCCTAGTAATGCCAAAGCCTACTGCTGGCAAAAATGTGTTTTTATTATGTTCCAGCACTATGGAAAAAGGACCAGCCTGTTCTTAAATGTAATGACAGTCTCAAGCATCTCTGGATTTAAATGAGAGCTAAAGGCTGAAGGCTAATCCCATTAAAATGTGCTTGTAATCCCTACTAGCAAATACAAGTGGTGGTGTGCTCCATGATGAGGGTGTCTTGTTCCACAGAATCAATGTAGTAGAGTACTTCAGATCAGCAGTCCTCACACATCCCATGTGACTCAAAACCAGCTGCAACAGATTTAAGTGCCTCTCACTAGTAATTTATGAATCCACACCAGTGCACAAACAGTGAGTAGGTGGCAAAAAAGACAAAGGCTCAGACACAGATGCCAGAGCACCCACTGACCTGACGTTTCATCCTTCCCATGAGGGGCTTTGTCAGTTGTTGGTCTCCATTGAGTTTACCCATGTAATGAACATGTCATCTTGTGTTGTATGACATCTTTATGTTGATTTTAATTGTAAATGTTACACTTTGATGCATCTACTCCTGCCCCAGGATGTGGCTGAAGATAGGACATGTGTCTGAGCCTAAATTCCTGGAGAATAAGATAAACTAGAAAACAAAACTCATGAACTACAAGGAGTGTGCACCAGGAGGGTGGTGCTCAAGAAACTCATCCAGTATACTGACCACAAGGGTTTGTGGCACACACTGAACCCATAAAAGGGATGCAAATAATTCAACGTAGACTCAAAGTTCTCACATCAAGCTGTATTTATTCATTCCAAGTAAAAGAAACAGGCACTCCACCTGACATGTTTCAGACTGAAGGTGCCCTTTTTCAAAGGTTGGGATTCAGCTCTTTGCACTGTATGTCTGTATCTGTAGACACATGGAAGTACAAGGCCCCTGCCAGTCAGTCCCACAAATTCTTGTCATCTATTGCTGTACTTTTGCAGGCAGATGGAAGCATCCCTTGGTCCAGGGCCCAGAGGGCCCTGCACATCTGCATCTGTTTATGCAGGTCCTGAAGGGACCTGTGTGAATGAGGATACAGTTGCACTACCTCAAAAAGAAATGACAGTCACTGCAACAAACAGCATTAATGCACCAGTTATGGTTCAACTTAATGTCACAAAAGTAGGGAAATATGGTGTTAGGGTTTCTACCCCTAACCACCACCAAAGCAGCAAAAGGACAAGCCCACACAAGCAACTACAGATAGTCATCATTAAGTAAGACGAGCAACATACAACTGTTTCCAGATGATGTGTGGATTTGTATATGTGGGGCCTGTGCTTGTGCAGCCACAACTGTGTATGTCTTACAGCATGCATGAGTACCTGTGGCTGGGGTCTGTGCTTCTGCAGACAGAAATACTGTTGCAATTTGGGTATCATGGGTTTCTATATGCAGCTGGGGAAGTGAAGGCCCCACTGGGACTTGTGCTTCTGCAACCTGAAGTTGGTGTTTACTGTGTATCTTACACCTGTGGCTATAGATGGGGGCCTGTGCTTCTGCAGACAGATGTAGTGTTGCAATTTGGGTATCATGGATTTCATGGGGCCTGTGTTTCCTCAGCCAGAGGTCAGTGTGTGTCTTATACATGCAGCTGCAGAAGCACAGGCCTGCACTTCTGCAAATAAAAGAGCTCTTGCAATTTGAGTATGATGGATTTCTCTCTGTGGCTGCAAGGGCCTCTGCTTCTGCACACAGCCAGAGCTGTGTGTATGTCTTACAGTGTGCATGAATAACTGTGACTACAGAAGCATTGACCCCATAGGGGGCCTGCGCTTCTGCAGACAACAATGTGTTGATATTGCATATTGTGGCTTTGTGTCTGTGGCTGCTGTTGTGATTTGAGTATTGTGAATTTCTATCTGCAGCCAGAGGTGAGTGTGTATGTCTTGCAGTGTGCGTACCACAGATACAAATCCACAAAGGGAGCACATCAATGCTACTGCACTTGTATAATCTGGAAACAGCTGTATATTATTTGTCCTACCTGATGATGGCTGTCTGTGGTTACTTGTATGGTCTTGTCCTCTTGCTGCTGGGGGGGGGGGTAGTTAGGTTGGAAATCCTAACGCCACATTTCCCTACTTTTGTGGTATGAAGTTGAACCCTAACTGGTGTATTAATGCAGTTTTTTTTGCAATGGATTTCCCATATATCTATATCTATAAATACACATATACATAGAGGACATACAGTACGATTGGCTGAGCCCAAATATGCAACTTACTTGCATGAGTGACATGGTGGGGCTATATCTCACGATTGTCAATGCCCCCTCACAAATGTAAATAAATTGCAGTTTGTTTTTTTTTTAATTTCTTTTTATCCCCTCCTGGTCACCCTTGCCATTCCTCTCCTTCAGGTTTGCTCAGTGCCACCCATCTCTCACTGAGTCTGCCCATAGAGTGCCTCCGGTGACTCCTACCTGCCTCCTTCCTCCACGGAGCACCTTGCACAGTGGGGTGTGCCCTTGATTGCAGACTGGGTGGCTGGAGCGGCCATCATCCAGGAACGCCAAGGGGGTTTTTCAGTTTTTCTGTCCCTTCCTCTCCATCCCGCTGAGGATGCCAGCTTGGACGGAACATGCATACGCACGCCTGCCAAGTGCCTGATGGCGTTCTCCCCTCTCCAGCTCCCCCCAATGGAAGCCGCCATTGCCCCAAGAGTCGGTGCTTCCACTGGCTCTCCCAGATGTTGGGTGTATTAAACATCCCTGGTATCCCTCCTCTAAGGAGGAGAGCATCCGTGGGGACGTTTGATCCTCCTTGCCCCTGCTGACCCTCAGCAACCCGAGTCCATACCCAAACCCCGGGTCACCAGCGTAGTGCGAGGTGTGGCATCCAGCGCCTCAACCCTCAGCGCCACCGGGCCAGCTTAAATTGCAGTTTTATATGCAGCACATTGTTTGTGCATTGTATACAACTTGTTTTTTTTTTTGTGTTGTATTTCATTTGCTTCCCCTCTAGGCCCAACCCCCTGCATTCTTGTTCCATCTGAACAAAACTGTAAGCAAATTTTAACTCTTTTATTGTTTAACTTACCATGTTTGGTCCTGACACTGATCTAGAAGCAATTTCACATGGTCAGAAGAGATGTATTGCTGCAGGCTGAATTACTCTACTGAAGGACAATCACTCTGGCTTTTATGGAGCAGATGGGTGAAGACTTACTTCTTGATGCTAAAATAAAAAACATTTGTTTTAACAAACATATATATTGTGGAAGAAAGAAAAAGCAAAAAAATGAACAGGTGTCATTTACAGAATGGAACACAGATGAAACAAGCATTTGTCAATGCTGAATGTTGTCTCGCTGGCATTGGCTTGGTAGTACTGGAGCTAGAGACACATAATAGGAATGGCAGTGAAGTATTGAAGTGACGCCAACCCCACCCCCACCCTGTAGAGAGCGATAGGCATTGGGATGTGCATTTCGGTTATCAGCTATAACGCTCATGCCATTGTACCCCACCCTACCCTGTAGACACTGACAAGTGTCGTAGTGTGCTTTGGGGTATTTGGGGATTATAATTACCCCATTCCATAAGGAAACACACTGAGGTGGGTGCAGTATAGGAGAATGGGGTGACCTTTGCGGCTGAACAGCATGAGGCACACCACGATGCCTGTCACTAGCTGCAGGGTGGGGGTGGAATGGAGTGAGCATTACAGCCGATGATCCCAGGTCACACCCCTGATGCCTGTCAATCTGTGCAGGGTTGGGTGCTACAGTTGGAAACCCTAACACCGTAGATGTGTGTTGGTATTTTCACTTCAAATTTTCAATATGGGCTGTTTGTGAAGCCACCTCATGAAAAGTGGCACAATCAGTTTGTTAGCTGAAAGGTGGTTTTGCACAGCGGTTATGCCATTTGGTGACACAGGGACGAAAACACATTTTGGGCAGGATGTAGAAAACGACAACTGCATTGTTCATGAGGAGGCGTTAAAAAAATGGCAACATTGAAAATCTGGAGTGAAAAAATGAAAAACTGGTGAAGTCATGAGCATGCATAGAAACTGTACAACACACATCCGTAACCCAATTATTTTTGGGAGTTTTTTAGCCACCTTTTCAACACAGGCATTTTGGGACCTCTCCTCATGAACAGTGGTGCTGTGATTTTGTTAATCTGTCCCAAAAATTGATTTCCCACAGCATCCACGCCATTGTGCGCCACATGTGCAGAAACACATTTTGGCAGGATGTGAAAAATGACAGCTGTACTGTTCATAAGGAGGTGTGAAAAAATGCCAGTGTTGAAAATTTGACATGAAAATATTGCAAATTTGTGAAGTTACAAGGGTGCGTGGAAACTGCGCAACACATGCTTGTAACACAGTCATTTTATGGACATTTGGCACCAAATTTTCAACATAGGCATTTTAGGATCTCTGCTCATGAACAGTGTCACTGTCATTTCCTCAAAGTGTCCCAAAAAATGATTTTGCACAGCGACTGCGCTATTCTGCGCCAGACATATGAAAACACATTTCGGTCAGGATATGTAAAATGACAGCTATACTGTTCATAAGGAGGTGTGGAAAAATGGCAGTTTTGAAAATCTGGAGTGAAAATATTACAAATTCATGAAGTTACGCGCATGCATGGAAACTGCGCAACACACGCTCATGAAACAGCCATTTGGGGATTTTTCTCACCAAACTTGCAACATAGGCTTTTTGAGAGCCCCACTCATGAAGAGTGGCACTGTCATTTTGTTTATTGGTCCCGAAAGGTGATTCCACGCAGTGACTGCAAAATCACCTTTTGGGGCTGATTAACGCCATGACAGTGCCAGAATTCATGAGGAGGGGTCCCAAAAACCCCATGCTGAAAATTTGCTGCCAAAAGTCCAAAAAATGCCTGAGATATGCATCAAAGTTGAAAAACCCCTATTTATTCCATTATACAGCTTACTGGCATTTCTTCAGTTCGCGGTCGGCTTTGAAGAGTGCAGACGTGTTCCCGGTCCACCAAGATCAAGCAGCCAGACTCCAGAGGCAAGTATGGGGCGAGGGGCGGGAGGCAGTGTGTGCAGAGGGTGGTGCGGTTGTGAGAGGGGGCAGGGACCACGAGGGACCTTTTTTCTTTTTACAGGCTTAGAACAAAACCATCGTAGGACTTTTTTTTTTTTTTCAGGGATTTGGCACACTGGGGTGGGCTTCCAGCACACCACCCAAGTGTTTTGGGGATTCTGAATGTGAGGGATTGGGCACCCCATCGGCACATACTGGGGAGACATGAGTCGAGGTGGATTGGTCACCCTCTGCATGCAACAAAAGCGAAGACAGTATGCTGACAGGAGGAGCCTCCATCGGGCGCAATCAACGGGATGGGGATAAACGCCGATAGGGATTGTGCCCCCCATCAGCAAAGAAAAAATGTTGGGGTGCTGCATGATGCCGACAGGGAGTGGACTCCCCTGTCAGCACTGTGACAGGCGGTTTGCCTGCACGTCTGGAGGCATGTTGTGGTTACGCTGTATGAGAGCTTCACTCTCATTGCAGTGGACCTTTTCTTTGTTCTTGTGGCCACATTAGGGATGCATGAGGTCAGTGCCTGCTGCTGACTGGTTGGGGAATGAGGGACGCACCTTCTGATGCATGCCCTACATTCACCCAACAGTGACCGTACCTCCAAATCTGCTACTACCGCAAGATGTTGGCTGCGCAAGCGCGAGCCAACATAAAAATGGCACCAGCACTGTTTCAGTTTCTAAAGCTGGTTGTGATTGAATGCTTTTGACAGAGAATTTAATGTGGTTGGTTCAACTGAGTTGTCGGTCAAGCAACTGGAAAATAAATGTAAGTCATGTAGGCAAGTGAAAAATAAATCATTTATTTCCACTTTGGGTAGTCAGGTCTGAAAAACTAACACTTTTATTTGCAGGATTCCCATTTTACACAAGTTGTATACATAGGGAATATCCCAGGAGGTAGCTCAAAATATGATTGTCATTTGGTGTGGAATGTATATATTGTCTGATGGTTTTTTTGTTTGTTTTTTTAATTAAAAATAAAACACACTTTTTCTAAATTCTGGCTCACATTTAGACCAAAAAGTAAAATTCAGCCAATTTTTTGTTGGACTACATTCTTGTCATAAAAACTGCAAATTTCTTCATTTACTGTTATCTAAGCACATAAGACATTTACTGGAAAAGAGGAAGGAAGGAAGGAAGGATGGATGGAGAATGCTGGTCAGCAAGATATCAAAGGGCAGGAGAAAGAATTAATCATAGAAGATATAATTTCATACACACTAAACTGTCAATACATGTAATTTCATTTAAATGTATTCTTCACTGAAGTTCTGGCATACATATATATGTGCTGTCTAGCTCCAAGCTCCCACCTCTGTCACCTCACACATGGGTACTTACTGCTCGAAAGCCAGGATAGGTCCTCTCCTCTATCTGATTCCCCCCAGAGCTTGTCTCCTCAGGTGGGGCTCCAGCAGTTGGCCCTCATATTGCCAACCACTGAAGAGCAGCCTTGGTTGACAACGGATGAGCCGATGCATCAATTCACAGTGATTAGGGGTGGGTGGTTGGCAGTGCCATCATCTTGTTTTGTCCTTGCAGCATTTTTCCAGCTTGATGTGCCCCACCCACCTCCCCAGCATCAACCAATGATGTTTGCTGCTCCACGTCTTGACGTCTCATGGTCACCTGTGGTATCAGTGGCCTCAACACTACCCATAAAAGGGGGCACTCAAAGTGTGTGACATGCATCTTCTTACCCCAGGGTTGGAACGCTATGCCTCAGATTCTACCAACCTGGGGCAGGGGAGTTAGGACTGAGTCTCGATTCAGGGTCTCCCATATGATGGCTCCCAGCCGGTGCCACCGGGCCAGACATATTACATTTCAGTAGAGTCTTTATAGCATATATTTGCTGCTCACATTTGAGAAACAAACCTTGCTGATGAGAAGTCACATAACATAATGCCTAATACTGCTGGATTAGCTAGTACAGAAAATAACCTGAACACATCTACTGAAATTATCTAACTGCAGTATTTGATCATTCACTATTTTTCATTTGCTTTCTCCTCCAAAAAATGTTCACAGCTTTGGGTGGCAGATATGCCCGACAGCATACGATGTGCTTCCTTTATGACAGTTTAATGTATTGACACGTCTTCATATTAAGAGCAAAGCATTAATTGACCTTTTTCTCAGTTGTCCTTCTAGTATCCTGGTTGCTATTAATTTTCCTTAATTAGCATTCTTCTGCAGCGGCACTCTAAATAACCTTTGTTCATTTGAACACTTATGCATGCATGGAGTGAAGACAACAAACCTTTCCTCTTCCTTGCCCTTTCAAGCAGATAATTTACTTAGTCTAATTTTTTTTGCTTTTTAACTTCTAAAATCTATGGGAATTAAAGTATCTGCTGTAATTTATTTCAAACTCTGGATTTAACTGCTAAAATCTTGACAGTCCTTGACTTCCTGATATGTAAACCTAGAAATCCCAAGATTCAGTACTTTTTAACTGTTATTTTTTTATGAAAACATTGATATAAAAGATTACACATGAGAGAGGCACACGACCTGGGAGTAAACCAATGCTAATACAGTTATAGGGGATCCCTGAGACATGGGCATCATTATCACCATAGAGTGGTTATTTTCCTTTGTTATGTCTTCTTCTTAAGGGATTTTGAGAGAAGTGTTGGGAGAGCCTGTTTTAGAGGGGTTGAGAGCATAGGTGTAGGAACGCATAAGCTAAGTAAGCCACTGACTTACAAGTTGACAGGAAAGAGAGCTGGCATTCTGGGCCCTGACCACTGATATTTGGTTACTCCTAATGTCTGACATCCACACTACTGGTGTTATAACAGGACTGTTACACCATATTGTTAAATGCATAAAACTAAGTGCAGCCATATTTTTCCTCTACTAATGGACTTCCTATAGTACAATATGGGGCATACATGGGGTTTGGGTAACATATGTGGACATTTCTACAATGGAGAGGTTGGCAGCTAAGTGGCAACAAATGATTCTGGCTTACAAATTTTTTTCCCTAGCTACACCACTGATTGAGAGAAATGTAGGAAAGCCTGTTTGAGAGGGATGGAGAGGAGGGAGAGAGCCCTTCTGAGAAGAGGGAGAACCTGATTGAAGGTCTGAGAGCAGGACAGCCCTTTGGACACAGATTAAGAGGTGAGAGTTCCCTTTTGAGAGGTACTGAGAGGAAGGGTCTTCATCATTCCTTCCCTCATGCTACTGGACCGTGGAGCGTGGACAAAGGGTGTAAATGACTCAAGATTTTTTCATTCACCTGTTTTTGGCTTGAAGCTGGCATGTAACCTTGTTTTTTTTTCCCTGTTTTCCTCCCTCCCAGTTGACCTTCCGTCTGACGAGCTCCCCAGCCCTATCACCCGACATCCACCGAGACTTACAGTGCCTGCCAGGCATCTTCCCCAGGGCTTACCTTCCCCCTCCTTGGGATCAGCAGAGTTCCCCCAGCACTGATGCTGAATGGTCACAATTTGGCTGGCTTGTCCAGCTGGTCAGGTACAGGGCCTGTAAGTGCCTGTCTTCATCTTGCTGCCATACTCATTTTCCCAGCTTTCATCCCCAGAAAGGCGTGCCATGGAATGATGTCATGGTGTATACCATTGGCTTCCGCGTGATGTGTGCTGATGTCTGCCACACCTCCTGACCTTCTTGGCCTGGGCTGCCTTTTCCCTGCTTCTGCCAGGGGCCAGGCATGCATTGGGCTCTGCTCACCCTCCCCTCCTGGAGGAGGAAAGCTGTCTTATGGATGCTCAATCCTCTTCCCCCTGGCTGACCCTCCAGTAGCCCGGATTCACTTCCAAACCAGTGTCATCAGCGCTGCAAGCAGTTGCACTACTGGTGCACTGGTGGTCTGCCTGGCATATAACCTTGTGAGAAGGAATTCTATTAGACCCTAGGCCAGAGATCTAGCCTGAATGGGGGTGAGATTTTAAAGTTAGTTTATTTAAATCTGCGTTTCTTTGTCAGACACCATTTATTTACAGATTTTCTGAGTTTATCTTTCTGATGTACAAAGTGATATTCTTGTGTTATTCCAGTATTTATATATCCGGTTCATACTCTGTGCTCAGTCATGTGCATAATTTATGGATATTAATGAAGATTTAAAGAGTCTCCCAAGTTTTGCTTAAGTCAACAGGTAACAACTTACTGGCATGTGTACCTCTGTACTATCTGTGCCCTCTCAGGGCTCACATCTAAACAGACCTGGAGTTGTGGATAGTGAAGCAAAGTATCCTGGCCCACCTGACAGCTGACACAGTGGGATAAGGTGGCTGAAGCCTCTTCATGTGTGCAAGGAGAAGATTGTGGATTGCCGTGCTGGTCTGCATGTACATAAGGGGCCTTCCATGTTTCTGAGGAGCTCTAGGCACCCTATACCTCTCAACTGTCCCTCATTATGAGGGATATTCCTCATTTTATCCCTCAGAAGTGATCTATCCCATATCTAACCTACATTCGAAAGATGCTGCCCGTATAGAGTGTGTGGTAAATTCAGACTTTAAAGCAAATTCTTAACATTCTATGATGCTAAAGCAACATTAAACTTTGAACAAATAAAAGTACTGATATCCTCAGTGTTGTGAGCTTGCATTTACATAATTTAGAATGCATCCCTCATTTTGAGTGTCTGTGTCCCTCGTTTCAGTGACAAAAGGTTGAGAGGCATGCCATACCCACAGAGGGCTTTGTGCATTGGGCTCTAAGCTTTTTTTCCTAAAATATATGGGATTCAAATTTAAAGTCTTTAATTTCAAAATCTGATCTTAGCTTTTGAAGTCTTGAAAATCATTAGCTTACTGATAATAAAGCTCCTGGATTCCATAATTCATTTTTTTTTCTTTTTAAAATTAGATTCAGTTCTTAGCTTTTCTCCTAAATTATGCGGGGTTTAAAGATGCTTCTTTTATTTTAAAATGTGGACTTGACCTTTAAAGCCTTGAAAGTCCTTGATTTACCCCTGGATTCAATAATTATTTTTTATATTTACTTTTTTATTGAGACAGAGCCAATAAAATACAATACATTTGCTACTGACAGATACAGAATACAGTGGTTGAAATCACACATTAATACAGATGAGTCTAACAATGGTGCAGTCATTACCACAACTTATAACATACTTCTACCAGTTATGGCCTGAAGACCCACTAAACTGAGAGTGCCCCCCTACTGTCTAGTAAACTGTTAATCTCAAACCATCGTATAGTACTTCATCTCAGGTCTGTTACAGTACAAATGATTCATCCTCAGAGGACATATAGAATGCACAGCTATGCCATTTAATCTTGAATTGAGTAGTACATCCCTGAAATGAGGCTGTTATTCACTCCATGATGCACATTTCTTTCAATATTTGGTTCCAAGTCTCCGCTGTGGGAGGTTCCTGTTTTCTCCATAAATGAGTAATACCCTTTTTGGCTGCTAATAAGTATAAGTACACCATGGAGCATGGGACTACCTTTCTGCCTGGTGGAGGGATGGAAAGTAGAACCATAGTAGGGGATATGAATTCCCTATCTATTGAGAGTGTGTTCATCTGTTCAGTTATGTCATGCCAGAATGGTGTCAACACAGGACAGGATCAAAACACGTGGGTGTGGTTAGCCAGATGCTGTCTGCAATTTCTCCAACAATGGCCATAAGAGGCTGGGAGTAATTTAGAAAGTACAGCCGGGGTCTGGAAGTAGCAAATATGGTATTTTCAGGCAAAGTCTATCCAGCAAGGGGCAGCAAGGACCTTTAGTGAGGGAAGGGTGTATTCTAACCAAGAAGTGTATGAAATGTGTATGTTCAATTCCTTATTCCAAGTAGCTAAGACTGATTGTGTGGTGTCTCCAAGAAATTCCTGGAAGCCCTTATATAGATTACTAAGCAAATGGTGCCCAAAATGTCCCTCAATGGCATCAATCAATAGCTTAACAAGCAATGGGATGGGGTTCTTGTCTTAGGTTTTTCTCTATGGAGGAGGAACGTGCGATTTTGTAAGTACCATAAGTGTTCCCTTCCCATTAGGCCATAGGTTTTTGTAAATGTTCAAAGAGAACAACCCCGTATTGACCTAAAAATTGAAAAATATACATTAAGCCTACGTAATACTATCATATTAAAGGTATGATCCAAGTGCACTGGAAGAAAATCAGATTCAGTGGAAGGTAGTTTACAATAATAAAATAGTCAAAGTTTGTGCAGTAAAGTCTGTAAAATCTGCACAATGTATAATATCTTTTGGTCCTGAAGATAAAATTTTACCTATCTCAAACAAATCATTAAGTTGAATTCTTCCATATTGGAGTGGTATGGAGGTTTAGCCAAATGCTAACTAGACTATGTTGTGCTGCTCTAGCGTAATTCAACAAATTAGGTAACTTTACCCTTCCAAATTTGGTAGAAAGGTACAAGATGGAGAAGCAAATTCTGGGATGATGTTCCCCCTCTCCCCCCAAATAAATCGGGAGATTAATTTGTTCCAGTGTGTAATATAGTATGGTTCAGGAAACACCAGGCGCATATATAAAAGATATAGTATGTGGGGAAAATATTCATGTGGACAACAGCCACTCTCAACCAGAAAGAGAGGGGAAGCTGAGTCCAGTGGGATACATCTTGAGCAGGGACCCTGGTTTTCCATTTTTACCGGTAACAATCATGGAATCCTGCTTGGTTTGCGGATTTTGAATTCTTGTACCGGTGCCTCACGGAAATTGCATGTCACTGCACGGAATCTAAGATTTCAGTATCTTTTTAATTTTTTTATTTTCTCTTTCTATGTCCCCTTCTCACAACATCGGTATCCCCTAGCTTCACCACCAGGTAATGCTCAGGAGCTCCTGTGGGCCTGCCCCATCCTGCCTGGGTTGTACCCCCCTAGGTGGGAAGGGAGGGGACCCTAGGTCACCCCTCCACACTCCCTTAGTGTGTGTCGGGCAGCCCAGTGGGTCCCTCATGGAACCTGGTTATGAAGTCTGGGGCACCTGGGTCCCTTCTGCCAGTGGCTGATGTGGGGTGATTGTTCCTGGTTTTCTGGTCTCTGTCCCTGAGGGCACCGGCACTAGAGATCCAAGGAGGTAGGTCACATAGAGACTTTCCACTACTCCAGATCCTGGCTAGCTTCCTCCCCTCCTGATCACTCTGCAGCACCATTGCACCACCACCCATGGTCACACTGGTGGTGGTAAAGGAGCAGGACCTGCAGCCCACCCTCCCAGGAGGAGGAGGAGAGAAGTCCTCCAGGTGCTCAATCCTACTCCCCTGGCCAGACCTCCAGCAACCCGAGTTTGCTTCTGACCCTGGGTCACTGGCGTTGCAAGCAATAGTGCTACTGCAGTGCCAGCAGGCCAACCCAGATTTCAGCATCTTAAAATGAATGCTGCTGTGCTTTGCATTCTATCTGCTTTGCTGCATATAGAAACAGTAAGGAAATCACCTGCACTGCTTTGTTGTAATCAGCCATTCAGTTTAACCACCCATGCCTAGTGGTTAGAGTAACAAATGGTGATTGAACTGGGTACATCCAGCAGACTTGGGTTTGAGTCCCACAACCTCCACTTGCATCCAAGCAAGTCTCTTAACCTCCCAAGTGCTTCTAGGTCACTCCTTAAAACAGACAGTTCTGCCTAGTGGGCCTTACCTGTTTTACAAAGAATATAAAAAAAAATACCAATATATGTTTACTACATCATAGAATAGTAGTCAGGGTACCATGTAATTTACTTGAGTTTTACTTGGACTGCAGTGATTTTGTATAGGTAAAGATAAATATTCAGATATGTTTTATAAGCTTGTTTTTAGATTTTAGTCAGGCTTTTATTGTATTCTTTGTATATAAGCATCTAGGTTGTAGATTGCTAAACGCAGGACCACTGTTACCAACTAACTTATTCAAGTTTATAATAAGTAGGGCCATCCAAAATCCTCAGTTGTTTGAATGAAAACTAGTCTGAATGAAAGTATGTTCACAAAGAAGAAACTGCCTTGCTACTTATGAAAAGACTTCACAGTTAGCACCCCATTTAGGTGAATTGGATCATTTGCACTTTTTCTTCCACCTGCTGGTTCTGTCTCTGTGACAACAAAATGTTTTCCAATAGACTACTTCAACAAAAAGCAAATGTTAAGTATTTAAGAGTACTTAACAAGGTAAGATCCCAGGGGCTGTATGATGCTGGTGGGCAGAGTAGTGCTCAATTCACATCTGAACAATGACATGAAAACTGGGAGACACCTTTTTCATGGACACCAAGTAGAAAAAAAAAAAACATCCACATGTCTGGGAGATGCATGAATCCATTTGAAGTTCCTCCACTAATTGCTTGTGGATTTTTTAGGTGAAAACACTTCATTTCAAAGAAGCAAATTCAAGCAGTTTTTTTTTTGCTCCTCCTACCCCCTGGCCATCCACTCCTTCAAGTCTGCCAAGACCCCCTACCACCGCTGCTGAGTCCTGACCACTATCCACTGACCCTTACTGCTGTGCTACCAGATAACCCAAAGTAACCCTTCATTGAGTGGTCCCTTACCCCTGTGGGAGGAGAATTGCCCCAAAGAGCTTCCTGTGTATCCTGGGCATGTCGGGGGCCAGAACGGACACATGTCTGGGGCTTCTGGTGTATGGCAGGACCAGCAGCCATCCTTCAGTTGGCCAGTGGGTGTTTTCCCATTTTCTTGGGAGCGTGACAGGCTACATGATGTCAAGGCACAAGCCGACATCCGTCACATTCCTCCCACAGCGAGGATTGACATGTTGTTGTGCCTCTGGCCTCCACCATGGGCCAGCAAATGCTGAGCCATGAACCCACCCTCCCTCTCAGGAGAAGGGGAGTGATCATTGGACACTCAAGCCTTCACCCACCAGCTAGCCCTCCAACACCCAAGTCTGTTCCCTAACCCTGGTCAGCAGTCTCACAGGCAGATATCCAATTCAGGCAGTTCAATTATAGACAGGAAAAAACAAAGGTAGTCCACCTTAGCTGTGATGGTTCAGATTAATTCCTATCTGAGTTCTAACAAACAAAGAGACCAAGTCATTTGTAACTTGTGCATGTGGGGTGTGAGTGTTGAAAGGGGATCATAGTGCTGTCACTACTACCATCACCCCAGAGGGATATGTACTGCATTGCTGCTACTGCCATCTCACTGAAGGGGTGGGGGCTGTAGTGCTTCTGCCATCACCACTGGTGAATGGGGAATGTAGGCCTGCTTCCGTCCCACCTGAGGGATGGGGGCCATAGTGCTGATACTGCCATCACACATGAGGAATGATGACCGTAGTACTGCTACCATCACACCTAAGGGATGGGGGCCATAGTGCTGCTGCTTCTGTCACACCAGAGGGAAGGGGGACGTAGTGCTGCTTCCATCACACCTTAGGGATGGGGGCTGTGGTATTGCTGCCGCCATCACATCTTGCACCTAAAATAACTTTAATTTGGTACAAGGATGGAAGGATGTGCAATAGTGGAGGTCAAAATTGCTAAAATGCTTGTTAGCAGAGTTAAAAATTGTTAAATAAAGTACACAAAACCAAACACCGGTAAAACCGGATTTTGGCTTAGCAGACACTGGTGACAATACCATTTTTTACAAGGTGCAAAACGGAATATGCCCTTTCTCAATCCCAGTAAACCAGTGTCCCTGATCTTGGGTTAATGTCTGTGTGATAGGTTCATAATTCAGCAGTGTTAGGTTAGTTAAATGAAAGGGGATCTGTATCCCCAAGTATTTCAATTTAGTACTCCTCCATTTAAAAGAAAAGGTTTATTTTAGAGATGAACTTTGGTTTTATGTGAGGCCTGAAAGTCATCCAAATTGCTGAAGTGCCAACCATACTGCCGGAATAGAAGTATCTGGGGAAAAAAGAATAAGTAAAATATCATTGGTATAAAGAGATATTTTATAGCTAGTACCCCATATTGGAATGCCTTCTATTAATCCATTTTGATGTATAGCAGAAGCTAGTGGTTCTATATAGAGAGCAAATAATAAAAGGGATAGCAGGCATCCCTAATGGGTACTCCTCTGTATACTTATTAATTTTGATATATGCTCAAGAAGTAAAAATTAAGCAATAATGCATGACAGAGTGTGGATTGCCCTACAATTAAGCAAAACAAGGGCTGAATGCATTCAACATCCCAAAATTGAGATTATCTCAGTATAGCCCACATTCTAGCATGCATTATTGTTATTATACAATGGCTCTTATTTTTTAATATTGTGGGGACACAAATGAGCACATGTAGATGGCTATTAGAGAACAAGTGTTGGAACATCCCTTTTATGTGTAGGGAAATCTATTTTATAGTATCAGTTGTACAGTTTTATTTTTTTATTTCATTATTTATTTATTATTTTTTTTTTAGGAAACACTCTCCATGTAAAGCACTGCACCGTGGATATGCAAATAATCAATTGTCTTTTATCACTGTAGTGAGTTATGCAATAACAGGCAATTGGGTATTTGCATACCCATGATGCAGTGCATTCATATGTGGTGTGTTTCCTCATAAAAAATAAAACTATAAAACTGATACTATAAAAGAGATGTCCTCATACTATAAAGGAGATGTTCTGACAGTTGTTTTCTGCCTATCTATGAAATGTTTTAGCCATGACAAAAAGTTTTGCCCCCCACAATATAAGTAATTTTTTTTTTATATGAAACTAAGCTTTTGCAGCTGTAGTATAATTGCATGCTTTCAAATTGTTTTGATTAGAGAAGCTGTGGACTGTTATTCGTCTGGTACGTAATCATTTATACGTTTGGACTTGACACTGTTAGGTTGTGCTCAAATAATCTCACTGTAACAAGTATACACTGACCAAAATCCAGAAAATTATTTTATGATTGTATAATGTAAGTTTTGGAGCAGGATTAAGAAGTCTAAGGGAAAACCAAACTCAGTGAGGGTACCCCACAAAAACTCCCATGAAAACTTATTGACAGGTTTTTTACCATTAAGCCTAAGAGTTGTCATAGGGACAGAGTGGTGTTGGGCATATTTCGAATGTTATCTTGCGTTTACCTGTGGCGAATGAAACACGACTGGTCAGGGTGTATTAAGTTTGGAAGAAGACCCTACAAACAAGTCACCCAAATAGATATAAATAGTTTATAGTCCATTTTTAATATGGATATTGGATGATAGGAAGTAGGGCTTGTGGGGACTTTCCTGGGTTTCAGTATTGCTGAAATAGTTGCACAGGCCCATGATGGGGATGGATTGAGGGGGGTGTCTCCCTTATATGGTACCCTAAAGGTGTTTAAAATTAGAGGGGTTAAGATGTCTACTAAAGCTTTGTACCATTCGACAGGAAAGCCATCAGGACCAGGGCATTTATGGGTTTTGCGGATTTCAACACCATTCAGTTCATCAAGGGAGATAGGGGCCAGCAACCGCTCCTATTGAGACAAGGTAAGCTTAGGTAAGGATAGATGATGTAAAAATTCAGCTGTCTGCAGTGGGTGTGGGGGTGACGGTTCTGCGTATAGACTTTGGTAATATTTTTGAAAGGTATTCAGTATGCCGGGGAGATCATGAAACATCTGGCCAGAGATGGAGTCTCTAGTTTGCAGGACACATGTAGCTCTCTTTTTTGGCCCTTAAACATCAGGCTAACAGTCTAGTCCCTCAAGCATCTCCTTCATAACATGTTTGAGGTATAACACATTTTGTTGTATTTTAGAATCTATGATTTTTTTTTTAAATTGATAGTTTATTGAGGTTTTGCAATGTAACAAGCTCAACATTACATTTTCTGTGTACCATCTCTCAGAACCTGGCCAAAGCAAATATCTGTTCCTTTTAATTTTTTCAGCTCTCTTTATGCTTCCTCAGCGCCGGTTTACCCAAAATCTCTCTGGCTGGGACACTCGATTTGGCCTGTTCCCGCCTGCCTAAAGCCCCCAGACTCTGTTCAGGCATGGGCCTGTCTCCCCCCACACCAGCTAGCCATCTGAGCCCCCCAGGGTGGGACCGACGACTCCTCCTGGCAGTCTATCTCCAATCTAATTGAGTAACCAGGGGGATGGAGGAAGTGCCTGAGATGGAGCTGGGAGGCCGGAAATTGGGCATGGGGGTTGACCACTGGTCCCTGCCATCGCCTGTCAGGTGCTGGGGTTTTCCTTTTTCTGTCCCCCTATTGGGCTGGCAGTTCAATGCACTCCAGCATCATGCGGCATGTGCACACTCTCGCGCACACCCGCAGGAACTCTGCCATGACCAATCCCCATGCCTGGATCCCGACTGCTGCCAATCCTTCAGTATTCACTGGGAGTTTCCAGACAGTGGTATCCCTCCCAGGAAAGGACAGCAGTCCTCCAAATGCTCAATCCTTTCCTCCCCTGATGACCTGGGTCCACTCCCAAACCTGGGTCACCAGCGTGGTGTGAGGTGTGGCGTCCAGTGCCTCAACCCTCAGTGCCACCGGGTCAGCCAGATATCTGCTCCTTGGGTTACAGACTAAGGAAACATACTTAGATTAATGTATATATGCACAAAGAATCATGCGATGCCCATACATATACCCCTGGTACAAGTTAGCATGCCACTCGTTATGTAGCCTTAACCAGACAGCTGTGCATATAAAAAAGGATATGATTGCTCTTCAAAAAAAGAATCCCTCAACTATCAGTAGAGACAATAGTGATATATATACAGCAATGAGAAAACATTGTCAATAGTCTAATTGTTCTAAAAATAAATTGCTACGGGAACAATCATTAACTGGGTGCCACTACCTGGAAGAAAAGAGGGAAGGAAGGGATGGGTCTAATATAAGTGAAAATCTCACCTCTGATGGGTGAGAATAGCAACAGCTATTCCCATCCTTATGCATGCTTATGTGACTGTAGGGATGTCAGGGGGATGTCCTAGCCACACCTGAGGCACTCTGGGTTCTTGCATAGTTAGAAAAGGGTCCCATAATAGCTGGAACAAACGGTACTTACCTACCACTATGTGTGTCAGCCTTTCATAGCCAGTGACCTTAAACATACCATCCATCTATTCCTCAGTAGAGGGGATGTCTGCAGTTCGCCATCTCCTAGACAAAACTCTCTTTGCTTCTGTGATGGCAGCCATAAACCAATCATGATGTGGTTTGTGGTAAGTAGGAAGTCTCAAGGTATTCCCCAGGACAATCAAGGATGCATTTTGTGGAATGGAGAAAGCCATGACTTTCTCCATAAGGGAAAGTATCTTATTCCGCCAGCCAGTTATTTTGGGGCATTCCCACAAGAGGTGGAAGAGAGTGCCTTCAGCAATGTTGCACCACAACCATTCTGGGTTCCGTATCAGATGTATCTTGTGTAAGAAGGCCAGGGTGTGATACCAAAGATGTGAGGTCTTGAGCTGCGTCAGCCTGCCCACTGTATCCTTACTGGCTCCATAGGCACTGACCCATGTGTGGTCCCACTTTTCATGGCCCAACAACTTCTCCCGTCCTGTCTTTAAGTGAGTTGTGTCAGAACTGTATTCCTCAAGGATAGCTTTATAGATTAATCTTATGCAGGGAGTGGCACAGTATTACACTGTTTCCCACTATTTGGACCCCCCCCCAGATTTCCTCCCATTTACCTCTGCCTGGCAGTTGCAGCTGCATAACTACTATCTTGGACAGTAAGTGACAAGGTTGTCGGTCTCAACAGTGGTGTGAAGCCAGAAGGGAGGCTTCTTCTGGTAGGTTGGAGAAGGGTTTTAAATATTTGGTACTAGTAGAGAAAAGGTCTCCCACCCGCGACAGGCCGCCCCGTATCCAAGTGGACCAAAATAGTGATTTACCTCCCATCTGCAACTGTGTATTATGGCACAAGAGCCAGTATGGGATGGGCACATCCAAGGTGGGTCCTGAAATGGTCTTTACTGTTTTCCACACCTGTAGAGCGAACTCCTGAGTAGGAGTACAGTCTATAATCTCTTGCAGTTCAGCTTTAATGAAATTACTTTTTTCTGTAACTTCCCTATTTTTATTTAAATATAAATGTTGCAGTGTCTGAAGTTCCTGCATCAACTGGGTATCTCAACGTTCTCTTAGCCATTTTTGTTCTGAGGAGAATGTTATAATGCCTCCTCTAATGACAGCTGTTATAATATCTCATAGTGTGGGATCTGTTATCTCTGGGGGACATTGTCTGCCAGAATTTAAGTAAGTTTGTTCTTCACATGTGAACAAGATTCAATAATTCTTTTTAAAAATGACATACAAATCTTCACCTTTCTCCTAAATTATATGGGTTTAAAGTATTTTTATTTTTAAATCTTGATTTGATTTTTAATGCTTTGAAAGTCCTTGACTTACCCCAGGATTCAGTAATTCTTTGTAAGGTTAGATCCAGGTCTTAGCATTTCTACAAATGTGTTGCAGAACCAACAAAGTAGGGTAGGCTGAATAGTCAATGTGGTACCAGACACAACCTGACATGACCCATTGGCGATCCAAGGTTGATTCATAGAGAGAATTTCAAATAGGAAAGGGGAGAAAACTGATATTACAAGACTAGCTGTTCATTTTCCCTCTGATGAAGAACAAGTCTTAAACAGCAAAGTTTGTTTTTTTTCAGCACATTAAAGAGGTAACAAGTGTGGTACCATAGGGCTCAGTCCTGGATCATGTCCTGTTTAATATAGTCATATGTGACACAGGAACAAAGGTGACAGGTTGCTGAGGCATCTGAGATAAAAAGTAATATCCTCTGTATACATGTGGATATGCACAACGACACAGAGTGGGGGGGGGGTCATTGAGGATGATAGAGAACAAGATGGAGCCTGGAATAGATCCCTAGGGGTCTGTCATGTAAAGGGGGCATTACCTACCTGGACTGAAAAGAACATATCAAACAGGTAGACACAAAACCAACAGACTAACAGGATAGATCTACCCCATCCCACAAGTTTGTCCGGTGGCCTAGGAGGGGATGGGAAACAGTGTTAATGCCTTTGCAAGATAATAAAAGAGTACAGCAATTAATCCATGGTCCATCCCCTTCAGGGCAGAGTCAAAGAGCTGTATGAAATACATGACTACGGGACATACCTCTCAACTGTCCCTAATTTCCAGAGATGTCCCTGATTTTGCCTCAAAATTTTCCTGTGTCCTTCGTAAAATTTTTATTTTTGTGACTGAACAGTGGGGATTGTAAGCATAAAATAATGTCACACATTGAAGTTGCTGACTTGTTCTTCTACAGAAAATGTATATCAAACTAATTCCCTTATTTCATAAGCTTTCTGAGGGAATATTACCAATGTTTAAGATGTGTCCCTGATTTGGGGTCTTTGTTCCTGATTCTCTTAAGCCTTTTTCCTGATTTATGAAGCAAGAGGCTACACTGTATGCTGTGGGATAGATTTTATGGAAGTCAGACTGGAAGGAGCAGAGAAAGAAGGACAAGGAGGAGGAGGAGAAGTTAAGAAAAAGGAAAGCTGGGAGAAGACATCTCTGACATCTGTGAGCCCTCTGATCTGAGGACCAGAGTGGTTGATGTGGGGGAGGAAGGGGGGATCAAATACACAGTGGATAACCTTGCAGAAATCATAGTCACTTAAGATTATTCTGGAGATTAATTGTGTTATTGTAAACTCTACCAATATTTAATGTGGAAATAAGAAATGAGTGGTTATACAGTTGCCACCACCAAACAGCACTGGAGGTCATGTGGGAAAAAGAATCAGCGATCTGTACAGTAAGACTTTACCTTTGTTTAAGGAGAACCTTTATGAACAGTGTCTCTTTTAGTTTGAAAGCCCATTAAAAAATCATTTAAATTAGGTATTGGGCTTACCAGTAGCTGGCAGCAGATATCCCTGATTAGGTTTGCCCTACATTGATACTACCCTGCCACCATTTTATGGAAGTAAATGATATCAGACATGGTGGAGCCATGCCAAACTTTATTATAACTACACTGTAGTAAGGCACAGCTTCCCCCTTGAATATGGTTACAAATACACTGTATGTGTTGACACCAACTTTGTCAGGTCTCTCTTATAAAAGAGACTTTCAGTTTCAATGAAATTGTGTCCTTATTTAATGAGGGGTAATGAAAAAATACACGAGTTGACATTTGCAGAATCTGCAAAAGAAACAAGAATCAAAAGTTATAAGTTACATACAGCAAAACAAATACTGTATAACCTCTAGTCTACCATATAGAAATTTATCACAGGACACGAGGTGCAAAATAGCATAGGGCCAGACCACCCACCTATGCCCAGCAAGTTCCCCTCTTGCACCTGGCTGCAACAGACCTCCCCTCTGGTTCACCCTGTACAGTGTCCCATGCCCACACTCACCTGTCTACAAAGGAGGCACATCTCAGATTGTGTCAAGCCATGGCAGACTGCTCGAACCTCATGGTGGATTGGGGGTTGTCTTACCCAAATCACTTCTCTGTGTCAGAAAGGATTATATTTTTTCAAATTACTTAAAATAGGTTAGTGTGTCCCTTCAGAATGACACCTACCTCAGAGGTTCACAAAAATACCTTCTTTAAAATGCACCATTAGTCAGTTTATTATGATAAATAAAACACTACTTTTTATATAATACAGTAAGCATTGGTAAGAATTAAAACAAAAATGCTTGCGGGAGATAACTTGCAATAGAAAAAAAAAAGATTTCTATACAGAAACTCGAAACTTAGTGGAAAATAACAAATGGTACAGTTTGAAAATATTACCCCCAAATTATGCTGTGCCTCTTGAAGTTTCTCACCATGCCAGTGTCCTCTCCTTCTCATAGCCATTCTGTACATCAACAGCCTGGCCCCCAACTTCCCCTCTCCTCTCAGACCCAGGCCACTGTTTTTCATACCCAATTTTTTACTAGGTCTCATTAAACTGTTGTGTTCTCATGTTCTCAACAGACTAGATCAACTGATTCTTGCGAACAAAATTAGTTATGCATTTTGTTCACAAACAGAACTTTTACAGGTATTTGCTTGTAACCAGAACCCCCACTGAGTGTTTACAACTTGATATTATAATTACCTGGAACAAGTTTTTTCACTAAACAGCAATCAATCTGCTAGCAGTTAACCCTTACCCCCAGTCTGTGGAATATCAGCTGGGAAAGTCTAGTGCTATATTATTTTTTTTCTCAATAACATTTTTAACACATTTCAAAATAACAGCAATAAACTTTACTTAATAAGTACTATAATAACCGGGATGTCCTTTTTCCCATAGGGAAACCGTGGCGTAATTCGCCATTATAAAGGAGCGTTTATAATGGTGAACACGTGCCCAGTTTCCCTTGCACTGTGCAGGTGCCCCTACCTCCGAAGGTCTTCCTCCTAGCCACTGTCCGCCTCGTCTTTCCCACTGTGAGCCGCTATTCTAACTGTGGTAAGTGCTGCCTGGCAGGCAGACAGGAATCAAAATGAGGGAAATATCCTCAACATGTTGGCTCCTCATAAAATGAAATAAAAAAAAAAGCGAGCGACCGACAGACCGTAGAGTGCACGCTGAGACCCAAGCAGACTGCCGCGGTCGCATAAGAACATCTTTTTTTATTTTATATAGTTGCTATGGGGAAAAAGGACATCCCGGCAATTATATAAAATAAAGTAAGGGTCTGGGTGTGTGTAAACTCGAATTTACAAACACCCTCAGGGTTAGATGCTACGTATAAACCCCTCAAGCTTCGCTCTCGGGGTTTATGTAGCATCAAACCCCTCGGGTGTGTGTAAATTCTTGTTACACACCCAGACCCATACTTTATTCTCTATATAACAACTATACATTAAAACTTAATACCTTACCAAAGATACAACTAACACATGCTTACTGAAAATAGAACTAAAACAGTGCTGCAAGGACTTAAAATTAACTTAACAGAACACCAACTAAATCTATGTATGAATCTTTAATTTCAACTCCAAATTCATAGTACAATATGCAAAATTAAAAAAGCTACACCCTTGTATACTGCAAGTACTATGATTATAATAATTTTATCCGACTGGGAAAAGCTCTAATAGTTGATATAATCACTAGACTAAATTGTAGTATACCTATGACAAGACAAAAAAAACTCATGTTGTTGGTCCCAACTGGGTTTCACTAAGGAATCTTTACTATAATTGTTTTTGGAAGTTTTATTTCTTATATTCCTTCATGATGACAGATTTTACAGATTGCATCTCAGTGAACAAAAACACTTTAAGTGAAGAACTGATCCAAGACTGCTTTGGATATGCCCGCAGTTATGTGCCAAACAAGGTGACGGAAATTACTTTGTGTTAATACAGCACTATTCTTCTTGACAGCTGTGTCTCAGAAGGCTCAGGTGGAAGGCTGCTATCCTTTTACTGCTCTGCATAGAACCAAATGCATCACATTTCTTTATAACGCATTTTGGATATTTTCAAAAGTAAAAAAAAAATAATTAGATGGGAAGGAACAATACAAATTCTGTGAATGACTGGGTCATGGCAATCAACATTCTAAGAAATTCAGACTACATGTTGGCAGTTCTTTATCACGTGTAGCAACAGCAAACAGCCAGCTTCATTCATTCTTGTTGAGCGCAGTTGTGACAAATGTGGTTAGTAGAGGAACGCTTAGGTAGTATTTATGTCATGATGGAGAAAACCACATGATACCAGAGAGAGAGAAAAGGTGATAAACTGCCATTTACTTTGGTTGCAGAGAAACTTTCAGTGTTTGCTTTGCAGTATGTTGGTGAAAGTGATTAGTAAGTACCTTGTTGAAGTACAAAATAGCAGCAGCATTTATGAAGTCATTCCTTCTAGAGGGATGAGAGTTTGTCTAATGTCAGTTGTTTTTTTTTGCAAGAATGGGTGCTGGATGAAAACAGTAGTGATACATTTTGAGAGTTGGGAATATACATTTTGGGAGTGGGGAATGAGAATTTTGGGAACAGGAATGATGTGGGAATTGTAAACTACGAAACAGGTGAGGTGGTGGGTTTTAGTTTTGGGAATGGTGTTGGGGACTACATTTTTGAGAGCAGGGGTGGCATAATTTTGGGGGGGGGTAGGAGGATGGGTGGGGGTGTTTAGTTTTGTGAGCAGGGTTGGGGGATAAGTGGTGTCCAGGATGCGATCTGCATCTAGATTTTGGGACAGATAAAGTTTACGTTTTGGCCCTTCGTGGGGTGAATTTTCTCCTCTTTGTTTAAGATAAGTTGTTTAATATTTATTAAACTATAGCTGATGTTTTAAAGTGGCAGTACAAGTTATGGTGACAATTTCTACCTTTACTTTTTTATACCATTTTAGAATGTCACTGTTCTCCTGTCTTGTAAGATTCCTTTTTTTCCTCTGTTTTGCGTCTGTTTATTTGTTTGTTTGTTTAGTTTTTATTGACCAGGTAAGCACCCTGGACAATTAATTGCCTATCTTCTGGTGCAACCCGGGAGGTTACAATAAGGCTTTTACAAACTAGTATACATGAGATAACAAAGCATTACTTATAACAAAGAAGTAACATCAGGACACATGATATAAATGAGTAGAATCAGAAACGAAATACAATTTTACAAACAAATTAGTACAGTCAGAAAAGGCAAATAAAAACAATGCGGTGCCATATCAACACAAAATCCTGAGGTAAGAGAGTCAGTGCACCTAGCACAAGGAGCTCAGCTAGTCCCATAGGGAATAAAATAGCCCACATGCAACAGTTAAAGGGTGAACCAGTCACGTACTGCAGGTACAGGCAGAGGTGCCTTTCAGATAGTTTCATAAGAACCTTCTAAAGAGGTAGTGAGAAGATATAGCTTATCCAATAGGTAGGGAAATGGGCAGACTAGGTGGGCCAAGCGGTCCTTATCTGCCTTCAAAGTCTATGTTTCTATGTTTCTATACACCCCAAGCAGATAGCTAATTACTTTTCTTTACACTTGAAATAAAAATCATACTAAATAAAATGAGAACTTCTTTCAATATGACTCAAACTGGATTTTCATAATTTCTTTCTGCTGTTTTTGAGCACTTATTGCCCCATGAGATCAGGAAGCAGTATCTGTTGCATTCTAGTACACAGTAGTCCTAAGAAAAATAATGTTAAATAATAAGTGTTTAAAAAGAGCTGAGAATAATAATGAATACTTGGAGGACAGCCATATTAACGCAGCAGCGCAATGAAAAAAGTTTTTCCCCAAAAAAGTGAGTTTCAGCAACAATTAATAAAAATATCAACACGCCTGTCAAATATACTTGTCTAGGTACCTCCTATGTTGCGCACCATGAGTCTTTTTTATTTTCTTGATAATAACTCTTGCCAGTTCTGCAGTGCTATTTCTATTCAAAATGTGGTGGCCATCTTTTTTCTTGAGAAAAAAAAAACAAAATTAAAAACATTCATAAAGTACTCTGCCTGCTGCCCTCCGACCCCTGCCACCATCCACAGCCCCCATTTTCAGCCTTACCTGGGTAGCCAAGCATATCCCTATGCTGGGAGGGTCTCTCTCTTCTGGGTGGGAATTGCCTTGTTGGCAGACTATGCATCCCAGGGGCTGCGAGGCTGGATCTGGGCTGACTCTGAGGCTTTGGGCAGCAGGAGCCGGGTGGTCATCATCCGGCTGGACGGGGAGTTATTTTCTGTTTTTCCTTGTCCCACCCACCACAGTTTTCAGCTTTGCTTGTGAGCACAGGTGACCTCAGGCAGGGACATGCGGGGGTGTCGAGGCAGCACGCCCCCCAAGCACACCACCCAATCTGCCTGCAGGTGCCCAGGCAAAGTCCATCCCCCGGGGAGGGAAGCGTCCAATTGACACTTGTGAAACCCCCTTCCTGCCAGTCTCCACTCCTGGTACCAGGGCTCAGGGCACTAATCTGGGTCGCCAGTGTGCAGAGTGAACCCCTTCACTCATCACCTCAGAGCCAGCTAAAAGCATTTGTTTAATGCCACAAGGCCAAACAGGCTATACCTGATGTGTTTCGGATGCGAGGTCCTTTATCAAAGGTATAAACCAGAAGAATAAAAACTTTGCACTTAAATAGACACAATAGTGCAAAATAGTGCAAAATAAAAATGAGAATTTTAACTATTAAAGCATTCATTTAGAAAAATAAAAACATTTTAGCTTAGTAATAGCATTAAAGCACTCTAAGAGTTGGGCTACCTTCATTAATCTAACCCTAAGGGAATAAGGCACTTAACTGTACCTCATGGCCCTCTAGGATTAGATTAACCGATGGTAATCCCAACCCTGGCTTGCTTTAATGCTTTAATCACCCTTGCTTTTGCTGGCTTTATCTGAAAAAGTATTGCAAGGTAATACATCAATAAATACAATAAATGTGTGTTATAGTATGGTTAGATTGGTGTGGCTGTGATGGCACTAAATGGTGGAAATGTTGCATGCTTTAACTATTGAAACATGCTCTTGTGGGTTTACCAGGGAGCTGGGTTCGCTGCGTACACATAGCAAGGCGTTTGATTGTGATATCCATCAGGATGATGGCAGAGCATAAAAAATCCTGTGCTGCACAATGGCATTGGCTGCCTGTATGGGGGAGGATCAGCTTTAAGGTGCTGATGTTAACATACAGAGCCCTGCGCTGATGGGGGCCCCTTTACCTATGTGGTCATTTCTGCCCCTGTGTCTTGCCATAATCTTTACATTCTTTTGAGGGAGTGCTGCTGGGAGTCCCCAAGTGCATAAAACCCCTCATGTTTGGAAACTTTCGCCTGCCGGCTCCGTGGCATTGGGTAATAGGGGATTGTCTGGCATGCTGATGTATCCCCTAGGTGGCGCTATCCCTTGGGCTACTACCCCTGTCTGCTTGGCTACTAACAGGTTAAGGGGCCTGAGTTCTAAAATGGGTGCCTCCACCCAAAGGTCAGGGTTGGTTGTGGCTAGTCTAACCAGGTCACAGCCCTCTGGGACACTGTGACCCCCCTTTCTCCCACTAGTGGCCCACACAGTACACAACAGTAATTTCCCCAATACCCCAGATATGCAAACCGCATACACTTGTACTTGGCACTTACCCCCAGGACTGGTTCCTTCAGCTTGGCTCTGGGGACCCCACTGTAAAACAAGGTGATGCAGTACAACAGCAACAATGCAATACCTTTAGCATAAACTGACACCACAGTCAATGTAAATTTGCAGAAACAAACAGATCTGATTTATTCAGGGGCGCTGTAACAAGGATGGGGAAATCAGGTTAATTGGTATAAACACAATAGCAATCACAGTACTGTGCATGCACTTCGAGTCCCACTTAGTCACATTCTCTGGGTACCCAGGATGGAGAACGGGGCTGGCCAAGTCTGTTGTAGCTGGTTGGGGCCCTGTGATGGAAAAAGAACATGCACACACAATTTGTAATCCGGAGCCGGATGGCTCAGTTCGTGGAAAGAAAAGCACAAAACAATCAGATGGCACACTTTGATTAAACAAGAGTTGCAGGGAGCTACCCTGATAATTACTCAAGATACCCAGGCTAAACACAGGAGGGCTGATGGCAGACTTGCTGGATTGCCAGAGGAAGCTTGGCCCCTTGATGATGGATCTTTCTGTGCAGCAAGGTGGTGAGGCAAGACCCTCGTGGCAGGGCCTATCTGCATCAGACAGCACAGATTCAGTCCGATTCTTGCTGGGAAAACTACTTCCAGCACTAGCACACAGTTTACAGCAAAGGGGGAACCAGATCGTGATCACCTTCCAGCACATAGCACATTTATATGTAAAAGAAAGTTTACTGTACCAGGCAGGTGACTCCTCGGTCCCAATCGCAAAGAACACTGCAATTACCCGGGAGCACTACGGTAGCTAAAGTCCTGACAGGCTGATCGCTTTCAGCAAAATCTTCAGTCTTCTACAGGTCATTGGTGAGCCTCATCTGTAATACTGTCAGGACGCATGCCAAGCTGTAGGCAGCTGTCAAAATGCAGTGCAGCTCAGCCAGTGAGGGCTGGTGGTATGTTCTGGTGCAACATTGACCCCCATTGGGGGGGTTACGAAGCATGGTCTTCCTGCAGGGTTACACTGTATGTTGGAGGCCACAAGGCATTACTCATGCCAGGGGGATGAGGGGGGATGTAAGGGGTCAAAATTGGAGAAAAAACTCCCAACCATCCACATGATGGCTTAAAGTAGCCTGAAGAGGGTATATTCCTGACAACAGGGTGCATCCCTGGTGGGATGAGGAGATAAAAATAGATTTATCAAAAGTCTAAAAATAGCCACCCAGTGGCTCAACAGTAGAGCATTTTGCTGCCATGCTGGTGACCTGAGTTTGTGAGTGTGTCCAGGTTGACAGCGCTTGGGTGGGCAGGGCTGGGTGGCATGGAGTTTCACAATGCAGAGAGCCCTGTGGTGGGCCAGGCAGCTTGCTCATCCAATGGGGCATTCTGCATGTTCATGAGACCATCAAAGGTTGGGCACAGCACCCCCGGGGGGGGGCGGGATGGGAATGGGAGACAAAACAAAGCAGGTGGAAAGCCATTGGCGTCAGTCCTGGCTGCATACCTTGGCCCAATCCTCACAGCCATTGGAGGAAGTAAACGGGCTTGTTGGAGCTGCAGTTGACCCAGAAGCCTGAAGCAGATGCACCTGGCTTAGAGGGCTGAAAATAAACCTTGATTAAAAAAAATGTCACACACTGCTTTACGTATGTGTTTCTGGTATACTGTGATGTGCTTTCAATCTTAAAAAGACGATTGATTAATTCACTTTATCTTTACCTTTGCACTCTAATGCTGCATGTTTAACAGTTCAAAACCCACACTGTCAAATACAGGAAAGAGAATGATGTACATTCCTATTAAATTAGGCATCAGCACCTCATTTTCAGGCCCTCACAGTTCATTATAGGTGACAGTGTAATGTAGAAAAGCAAACTGGTTACTTGATCCACTGGTCCTTAACTCCATTTTGTATGACCTTATATTTTGCCTCCGCAAAGCAGAGTTCTGCTAAAGTCGGCATTCTGTGGAGCTGAGTTACAGGTTCATCTTGAAAACCTATTTATAGGAGCACTGAGGAAGGAGCACTCTTATATATGTTTATATGTGTACTGAGGGGTGTCTCCTATTGACTAAAAATGTTCTCTTGTTCTGTTTTGGTGCAAGGACTGCAAAGCAAACCTGTGCAGTCTGTGAGTCCCAAACAGTGGGCTTGATGCAGTAAAGGGTGGGAAATACGTGCCTGAGGCGCGTACCCCACCCACATACCTACATGGCCCCGGACAGGAGCAGGGGAAGTTGTATGCATTACCACCAGCACCCGCGGGGCGCCTGTCCACAGCCATGCCCCCATGGTGCACATGGTTGCGCAGGCAGTCGGGGTGGAGCCACGGACCTGGGCGGGCATCCAATCAGATGTCCATACTGGGTCCCTGAGTTGATCCCTTGTGCTCTTGCAGAGGGTGCAGGGAGTAGGTGAGAAGCTGCGTATAGCGGCACTCAGGACACACTTTCGGGCAGTCACCCAAGCCGCTGCCCCAGCCCTCCTCTGCAGCATAGTGGACTGGGGCAACACAGTGGTCAGATTCCCATTAGCGCCATGCCCGGCGGCCATTATTCCCAGGGGGGCACGCACTGGGTTATGCCAAGCCCGGGCAGGCATACCCGGTGCCCCCTCCGCCTGGCACTACATGGCTTAGTGAATGCCGTGTAGTGCAGGCATGCCCCCAACACGCCCCAGGCACAGACGTCCCTGAGGGACCTAGAGGTGGGGTACATAAGCACCTTTCACCACATTTACACGCCTGGTAATGCTGCTGGTGGTCCATGGGACCCCGCTTATGCTTTCTTACTTGCAGTTGCCTACGCACCTTGGATACGTGGCGCATAGGCAATATTTGTGTTCGTGAATCGGGCCAAGTATGAGAGAATGTTCTTACTCAATAAGAGGCACCTCCCAGTGCAAACATAAATGTAAAACACTCAAGTTTGTTGGTGTGATTAATAATAAGTTTTTCTTTTTTAATGCTTCTCCGCCCTCCTCTGAAGTGTAATGCTCCCCTTTAATATTCTCTCACAAGACAACCACTGTATGCAGTTTAAGAGTCCCTGTGGTGCTGAGTGCTGATTGTCTGAAATCATTTAAGTAATTTATCATGGTCATATGAGTATCTCCTCATGCACTCTTAGGTTGAGAGTGTTCTTGCATCCTGAGGAAAAAAGGAGACACTTTAGAACAATAAGAGTGCTCCTTGCTGCTCCTATAGAGCTCTGACTTAGAATAGATTGATTTTAAACATGAAGTTCAAGGGCCGGCCAGGGGGCTCTGAGGGTTGAGGCGCTGGACGCCACAGCTCATGCTATGCCGGTAACCTGGGTACGGGAATGGACTCGGGTTGCCGGGGGTCAGCAGGGGAGGAAGAAGATTGAGTGTCCAGAGGGCTGCTCTCCTCTCCCTGGCGTGGGATTCAGGGATGCCCCATGTCCTGGCTGCCTCCGATGGAGATCAGAGGCACTACAGGTTCACCAGTCGACGTAAGGGGCGGAGTGTGGCAGATGCCAGCAGGGTAGCCATGCGCAGGCATCATTGCACGCCGCACTCTTGGGAGGAAACAAGTGAAAATCCTCTCCCTCAGAGATAGGCGAAGGCATCTGTGCCCCGAAACCACACTCCCAATATCGGGTGCTGTCCTCTCCATGCCCCCGCTCACTTGGCTCGGAACTCTACACTATAGATAGAGCACCCTGGGCAGATAGGGCAGCCCCTCCCCAGGGGAGTCAGATCTGAGGGCTGTGTCAGAATGAGTGAGGGAGAGGGTGAAGAGTCTCAGGTGGGAGGTAGAGATCAGAGGCCAGAGAATGCCGGAGAGAGTTCCCGAGGGGGTAAAGAAACAGAATTCAAAAAAAAAAAATGAAGTTTAAGGAATATTTTAATGAAAAGAATCCAGTGGGGGCTGCACCTGATGCCCCAGTGGAAGGCACCTTGTACTTCCACGCTGGTGAACCAGGTTCAGAAGCAGACTCAGGAGCCAGCAGGTGGCCTGGAAAGGAGGGGGGGCTGGGAGGTGCTCCCAACCTAGGAGTGAAGGCACCTGGTTTTACCTGTAATAGTGATCCCTGCAGTGGACTGGGGAAATTGCCAACTCCACAGGGGTATGCTAGATGATAGCATGGCCTGATGGGGTAGTGCCTGGCATTGTGTGGGTGTTGGGCTGGGTCCAGGGACAAAAAACAGGGGAAACAGCTACGTGCAGCAGCCGCCAGCATGATGGCACCTGCACTCTTGGGTCTCAACACATGTGGATCCCCACCACCTGGATGGCGGGGGTGACAGGTGTGACTAGGAAGCTTACCAAATACTTGACAGACAATATAGGTGCTGGACTGGGGGCTGAAGAGCTTGATGAAAGAAAAAGGATCCGGTACAACCCAAATCTGTAAGTGGAACATTCTACTCTTTCACAATTTTGTGTGAGAGGCCCCCTTGTGGTTACAAGAGGGCTAATGGGCAGACTAGGTGGGCCAAGTGGTCCTTATTTGCTGTCAAAGTCTATGTACATGCAAGGGAATACGTAAGCAATCAGACACAACAGGGTGGGCGATGTTGGGCTATACTCGCCCTTCCAAGGGTGTATTGAGGCCCAACACCACAAGTGGAGGGTCTTATAGCCCTTGGAAGGGCAGGGATATAGCTCAACACCACCCACCCTGGAGTGTCTTATTATGCTTAGAAAATGGGGTAAAAGGCAGTTCCATTTTCTTTTTTTAAAATATTGAAAACACAAACTTACTTGTATGCATGGAAGAAGTTCTTCCATGCTGTGGCTGGGGAGGTGGGCATGAGCATGACTTGATAGTTGCCAGGGAGACCTTTCATGCATGCGCTTTGCCCCATCAAGTGTCATCCGTTATCTGCCTCGTGAGTCGTGTCCATTTCTCATAGGGTTACTTGCGACTCTTCTCTCTATCTCCCCCTCCCCATCTGAATGGATCACTCATTCTTTTTTCTATTATTTATTTATTTATTTATTTTTTTCTTTTAGACTCTGGTAACCGGGTAAGACCCACTAGGTACAAGTGCCTGTTTTCAGGGGTGACCTGGGAGCACTGGGCAGTTAAGTGACTTGCTCAGAGTCACACAGTATGCAAATGGAGGTTGTGAGAATCAAACTCAGGTCTGGTCTGCTGGATGTAGCGAGCTCGTTCACACCTCATTCCTCTAACCTCTAGGCTATACTGCCAGCCCTAGGCTAGTCTACCTAGCTTGCAGCAAAAACAAAACAACAAAAAAATTGGCAACAGATTCAGAATTGAAAGTTTCTGAATCGGTGCACATTAATACACAATGCACAGAGGCAGGTTGGCACTGGGATTATTTCTCAGTAGGGCAGTGCTGGCACATAAATGTATGGCAATAGAATGCCATCAGCCAACCATCTTCGAGGATTTTCTAACCCCAAAATAAAACAAATAACGCCATTTGCTAATCAACACTGATAGGCTTAATCAGCAACCATGATTTATAGCAAGAACTGCTTCAATACATTTGAGTCAGTGAGGCAGTTCCAGTCCCTTCATGAGGAACCCTCGACATGCAGGATACATGCCAAGTTAACGTCAACTTCAGTAGGGCCCTGGCCAGCAAGATATTTTAAACAATTACAAAAATGAAATAACTAATTCATTATGGACCTGCCCATGCAATTTCTGATTCTTTTCCTCTCCATTTGCATGAAGGTCCCGTCGTTATTGAGGTGTACAGTTTGTGACAGGGAGATCTTGTCAGACCAACCTGTTGGTTTTCTTTGACTGGTTAAAAAAGGCAGTAGATAAGGGCCACACTGGATTTACTCTACTTCAGTTTCAGCAAGTCTTTCAACTCGGCGCCTCACAGAAGGTTGCTGAAACAGCTGGAGGACATGAGCACAGCTAGGGACACATTTAGCTGGGTAGGAAACTGGCTGAAGGAGAGGCAGCAGAGGGTGGTTGTAAACAGGATCAAATCGGAAGAGAGAGACTTCATGAGTGGGGTGCCATAGGGATCTGTCTCAGGTCCTGTCCTCTTCAGTATGTATTGGAGAGGGTATCTGGGGCCAGTTGTGTCTCTTCCCAGATGACATGAAGCTCTGGTAGGGTAGATAATGATGACGGGAGCAGGGAGATGCAGAAGGATCTACAAAGGCTAGAAACATGGTCTGAGGCTTGGCAGTTGAAATTCCACACCAAAAATACAAGGTTATGCACCTAGGTAAAAAAAACACCAGGACAAAATACTGGATGGAAGGGGATAAACTGAGCACTACAGCAGATGAAAGGGACCTGGGAGACATCATTATTGACTCCCTCAAACAATCAAGCCAGTGTAACAAGGTCTATAGTAAGGCTAATAGGATGCTGGTGTGTATTGGAAGTGGTATTGACAGCAGGAAAAAGGAGGTACACCTACCTCTATATAGGTCACTGGTGAGCCACATCTGGAATACTGTGCTCAGTTCTGAATTTCTTCACCTAAGAAAGGACAGGGACAGGATGAAGACAGTGTAAAGCAGGGTGGTCAAGATGATTTAGGGCCAACAGTGCAGATCTCACAAAGATTGTCTCAAGCAGTAGTGGATTAACAATGACTCCAATGGCTCTGTGGAGCCAGGCCCACACTCGAAGGGGGGCCCACTTGCCGGGGGTCAGCTGCTGCCTGCATGTGTTGTGCAGGTTGTGGATTGTTGTTTGGTGTGGCATTACTTTTTATTTTTGGCACAATACAAGTGCCCTGCCTGCCCCTGTGTGTGCTCATGCTGTGGCCAAGTCGTCAGTGACATCACATGACATGGAGGAGCACAGCACACAAGTTGCATGGCACATACTTCCTGCCACCACAGACAGGCCACAGCTTGGCTGGTGATGAGGTGAGCTCTTGCTTGGTAGCATCGAAAAGAATTTCAGTCTCCTCAGTCTCACTCAGATGCTTGGTGGCTCTGGCTGCAAGCAAGCACAGGACCATTCAGGTCGCAGTCGGGAGTTGGGACGGTTCGGTTCCAGGAGGAGGAGAGGACTCAAGGAGGAGGTTTTAACTGGTGGATTCACTGGGCTGGTGGCAAGTGGCAGGCTGCAGATTCCAGACAGATGGCCGGGTAAGTGAGTTATCACAATGGCTCCCCATCCACACTTGTAGGTTGTGTTTATTTACTTGAATCTTAACATGTTGTTCTGCACTTGACACATGTTCAAGCAGCCACCTGCCACCTCGAACGTGTGAGCTGTTTCAGTACAGGAGAAGTTCTGCTGTACTGAATCAGCTCGCATGTTCGAGCAGGCAGGTGGCTGCTTGAACCTATGAACAGTAGTCAGTGCACAGTACCTGTGTGCATATGTGCGAGGGGCCTAACTAGCAGCTGACCCCCACTAGTTATTGCCCCATTCCCCTTCTCTGCCCTGTTGAAATCTGAAATGGTGCCCACCCCTGGTTATCACATCTCTGAGAATTTTGGTTTCACCTGTGTAATGCTGATCCCAGCTAAGTAGGTCATCTGAACACTGCCCCCCCCCCATGAAAATGGGGGCCCACAAAACTTTTTGGAACTGGGCCCACAAAAGTTTAATCTGCTCCTGGCCTCAAGGCACTGAACATGTACTCACCGGACACCAGGCAGGAGAAGGTGATATGGCAGAGACCTTCAAGTTCCTGAAGGGCATAAACAAGGTGAACTATGAGGAACTATTTAGCAATAGTACAGAGTCATGATACAGAGTCATGAGCCTACGGTCACAAGTGGAAACTAGCGCGGGTGGGGGTGAAATGTTTAAGAGGGATGTGAGGAACTTGGTGATGGGCACCAAAACTGTAAATGCTTTCAAGAAGAGTCGGGATAGAGTGAAGAGTTTGTGGTTACTCAGACTGGTATCAGTAGAGAGGGGAGTGGAGTGGACTGGGGGGGGGGGTGGAGAATAAAATCTCATATGAACAATAGATCCAGGGGCAGATAGGGAACTCTGGGCAGACTAGATGAACCTTTGGTCTTTTTCTGCCGTCATCGTCTATGTACATTCTGGGTAAGTAAGGCATGAGGTTTTCTCTCGCACATGGGTTGCAGGTAACTCTTAGAACTTGTTATGATGTAACAGAAGATAACTATTCCTTAGCCTCCCAGAGGGGATACACATTTTCTGTTTGTTTGCTTTGAGCATTTGAAGACATTACTGGCTGTTCTGAGAAGCTGAGAAATTGGTCAACAGCCAGCACTTCATGTTGTTCTGTTGACTAAAAAATCTGGCACAGCTGACTCCAAAAAGGGCTCAACTTGGGTGGCAGAGTGGAAGTTCCATTGTTAAAAGTAGAGCAGGGTGATCATGGAAAAGCATGTAAGTCCTGCCAAAAGACTAAGAGAGCCTTAATTTTTCCACAATGAGCCATATGGGACTGTATGAGAAGTATAACTTTCACACGTCAATTACTGCTGAAAAGGATTCCCGGGGTAACAGTACTACGCTGAAAAATGATATGCATCCTTTCTTAAAAGGGAAAAGCCTTCAGCATCCTACTGAAACAGCTGGCAGTGCCAGCTGTTCGTAACTTAGATGTGGGAATGGGGGATGGGGAAGAGGATATGGCTGGGAATAGGATTCATATTTGGAGCTGGGAACATGATTTCACTTCAGTTCTGGGATTCAAAGTGTTCTGAATAATTGTAATAGATACAATTTTTACTCTTGTTTTGTTGGCTGGCTTCTGATTGTTCTGCCTTCCCTGCCACCTTGTCCCATTATACAAGATTTACCTGCCACACCCAGAGTGCTCCATGGATTACCCCTCAGGGTGGAGCCATTGGGGAGTGCCCTTTGCTACTCCCCAAATGGTGCCACATCAAGGTACAGTGGCGGAGTGCCTCGGCCAGCTGTCTGGGGGTCGGTGTGGGAGGCGGACATCCTCCATGCCTCAGCCATGTTTTTTCCCCATTTTGTTGGGAGGTGTGATGTGCAATAATGTTCAGGTGCAATGTGCCAATGTCTGGCATACCTCCCAGAACCTGCAAACCTTGGCTGCAACACCCCCATTCTTTCTAAATAAAAATTAAGTGTAAAAATTACAATAGATATTAGACTGCTAGAACCGAGTTGATATAGCTAGTCTCTAATGCCTGTCATAACAAGTCCCCATCATACAAACAGAAGCAAACAAAAACAAGACAGAAAGAAGCACTTTAGGGGCCAGCGTGATTGCTTGCTATGCCGGGGACCCGGGTACAGGAAAAGATTCAGATCGCTCAAGGGCTGGCTGGGGAGGGAGAACTGAGTGTCCTAGGGACTGCTCTCCTCCCCTCCCTCAGGGATGAGGCAAACTGGGCTCCACTGTTCATCTGCCATGTAACGGGGGCCAGGAGTCAGCCCAGTGAGATCACAGCATGGGATGAGGCAGCCGTCAGATGTCAGCACACCACTGCATATGTGTGTGTGCATGCGTGTGCATGTGTGTGTGTGTGTGTGTGTGTGTGTCACTGCAACCTGGCACCCTTGGGAAGAAAAAAATGAAGCTGGAGGAAAAAGCCCTGGCCTGCTGTTGTATCGGCACTCCCCACAGGCTCATGCATGACCAACATGTTAGGCCACCCATTACTGCCATGGATTTGGGCAAGTTGTAGACAACTGGTGAGTCCCTGAGAAGGTCACTGGCGGGACTGGGGGTGCTGTTGGATGAGTCAGGGAAGGAGAAAAAGCTGGATTGAAGAAAAAAACAAAGAAGATGTTTGATCCATAGGGTTCTTTCACTCTACCAGTTCGGTGGGAATGACCATTCGTTCCCTTATCATGTCCGTACTAGGAGGCAGTGTTGTCTAATGGTTAGGGCACTGGCTTGAGAACCAGGTGATTACAGGTTCAAGCCCCGCTAGAGTCAATACTTACCGTGTGACCTTGAGAAAGTCATTCAATCTCCAAATGCTCCACCACCCAACTGCAGAAATGGGTAGAGGCAGGACCCCACTGGAAATGAGATGTTGCATCTCAGCTGGGCTATCATGGGCAAACAAATTGTAAAATTTTAAAAAAACCTACTTATCTGGCCTTAATTTAAAGACAGGGAAAGTATCAACTAATGTCACCCTAAATTTAAGTCTGTGCCACAGATACAACACTATTTCCGTGAAATAATATTTGTGACTATTATTTCTAAATTAAATCTACGGTAGTCTCTGTTATGCGGGCATACCAATCCTCACTGCAACTGTTTCAGATGTATTTATATAGTTGAACCTTCACCCTTGCGGTGCTCACAAGTCACTGAATGTTCACTGTCATATTTTATTGCTTATTGTGCCTCTGTGCACAGTCTACTGCGTACTATGTATTCTTACCTTGTAATTACACTCTTCTTATTGTATCCCCCCTTCAGGACGTGGATGGAAATGAGCAATCCAGCTGAGTGTGCTCTCTGGATCACAAAACACAGAATTTGTCAGCAGGTAAGGACTGCTTGACCCACCCAGTCTACCCAGTTTGTCCCTGCCTAAACTGTCACTGCAGACCCTACCTGATCTCTGGCTACCTCCCCCCCCCGCTTTCTGACTAAAACTCCTTTGTGCCCATCCCATGCATGCTTGAAGCCCACCACTATCTTTGCTCCCACCACCTCTGCTGGAAGACTGTTCCTGGCATCCACTACTCTTTCAGTGAAGAAGTACTTCCTCACATCCCTCCTAAATTTTTCCCCTTCCAGATTCATTGCATGCCCTCTTGTCCTGGTGCAGCTTCTCTTCTGAAAAATACTCCCCTCCTGCACCTTCTTCACCCCCATGAGTTACTTACAGGTCTCTACCATGTCCCTCCTCTCCCTTCCCTCTTCCGGGGTGTACATACTGAGATCACTCCATCTCTCCTCATAGGGCATACGATGCCCCTGCACCAGTTTAATTGCCCTTCTCTGGACAGCCTCTGCTCTGTCTGTGTCCTTCTTGAGATGTGGTCTCCAGAACTGGACACAGTACTGGGGTCTCATCAATGTTTAATACAGTGGATTGTAAAAGTATAAATTAATAAATAAATATTCCTCCCTTAATTGCCCACTTATCTCCTCTACCTCTCTACGACTCTTTGATGTATTTCATAGCTTTATCTGATCCCGTGGAGTAACTTCATTCTGGTTGGATGGCTCCCTTAATCTTCTCTTCTTCATTGAGAAGAACCCCACTCTTTAACTGGTACACTGTGCATTACTATGAGTTATTACATCTGAATCTGTAACACCGATGGGAACAACAGCAACAGCAGTAGTTGTACTTTATAAAGTGGATTAGATGCTTCCATGTTTACTGTAAAGAATGTAAATTGTTCAGTACACTAGTGGTTCGTCACATTTCCAGGACCTTTGAAAGTGCATTCAGAATAAATGCTATTGAAGATAAATGTCTTATTAGTAATTTATTTGCTCAGGATTGCCCAAGTAAGATGCGATATCTAATCTGTGGTTGGGTCCAGATTTTACCTTATACTGGGTGTATCAATATGACTAGTGTAGCCTTCACATTTTTTGAAACCTGACAAGGTCACCTCAGGCTGATTTACTTCTGCCTGTCATATTCAGCAAAATATGCCAGTTCCTCTGTATGACAAATTGTTTGATTCTCTTATTTGTATCGTTTGTCTGATTGTTGTAGTTATGATGTGGAACCTTTGTAAATGAGCTTTCAGCTCAAAGACATTACAATCCAATAATTAAATAAGTAAAAAATAAATCACTGGCCAAGTAGCCAACTGAGAGAGGCTCTACAGGTGCAAACTGTCAGATGTTTAAGTTCGAAACCAGAATTTGAATCCTCAGGTTCATGTCGCTTTCCAATATTTTTCAAACTAGTCCTGACAACTCAATATGCAACTTTTGGGGCTATAAATATAGTTATGCATGATGCTGGAGGATGGGGAAATAACCAGAGGTCGTGTACAAAGTGGTATACATTTTATGGGGCAATAACCAGGGCTCATGTACAAAGTGGTGTACATATATGTTCCTAGCTACACCTCTGGATAAGACAGAACCCTGAAGTTCAGCTTTTCTTCTGCATCCTCTGTCTACAGTGCATTAGAGCAGCTGTGCACTCTTTGGCAGGTTTGCACATGTACTCAGTTTTAAATTTCTTATAGACTAGGGTCTCCATATTCAAAAATTGTGGGCCTGAACATAACATGGGTGGTTAGTGCCTGCTAGTTTGCATCTGGGTGCCTGTGAATGTACTGCATTTGAAACTTGCTGACACAACACAGGGGTAGGCTCTCGTGCTGTGACCATGACACAGTTGCATTTGCAGGTCCAGATGTCCGGTTGCTAACTTGGTAGGACAAGGTCTCTACATTGGACAGAACATCTGGTCACAAACTACAACTCCCAGTATGGCCCTGGTCCATTATCTTTGTCACTTGTTTCATCACTAAGGTGGCTAAGAGGTCTATCCTCAATCTATTGCCTTGCACAGAGTGAGACATGCACATTAACACCTAGGGCCCAATTCTCAAAAGTTCGTGCAAGCCATGCCAAAGATGGCTTGTGCCAATTGCTGGTGCACCAGGGACCCTGTGCCCATTTCTCTATCAGGTAGGGTCCCGGCGTCAAAGTTCTGTGGCTTGCGGCAACCTTAGCCCTGCGCCAAACAGACAGCGCATTGTGAAGGTATGCTACAAGTCACGGGGTGGCTGTATGGCAAGAGTACCATGGACGACAGTCCATGGTGGCTAGCACTCTCCGCCCCCAGCCCCAATCCCCAAGTGTAAAATGTAAAATTATCCTGTAGTCTAGGGTGCCCCCAAGCCCCGATCACCCGTCATTATTTAAAAAAAAAATCCCTGGTAGCCTACTGGCCCCCCAAGCCCTGAAAGCCCATTATAAAAAAATGTCCAGCCCTGATCACCTGTTAATTGAAATTCAGAAATACCTGGTGGTCTAGTGGCCCCGCACCCTCCAAGTTCTGGAAAATAGTTTGGTCACTTTTTGACCCACCACCCCAACCAGCCACCCCCTTCAAGCCGATGGTTCCCTGGTCTCCAACCATCTTGCTGTTGCCTCCCTCTTCAACTCTTCAACAAATACTTCACAACTTGTGCAGCTCCCTCTCAGTCCTCACACTTCCCCGCCCCAACCCTCCTTCTTGGCTGCTTTTCACTTCCTCTCATTTCTCCTCAGTAAGTCTTCCTCACCCTCAAATTTCTCAACCCCTCCTAATATTGCCCTGATGGCTTAGACCCCAAACTGCTCCACATTTCTGCCCCTGCCATTCTCCTCCTGCTCACCCACTTTCTGAACCCCTCTTTCACCCTTTGCACTGCCCCCCCACCTGTAAAAATGCTAAGGTATTCCCCCTTCTTAAAGGGGGTGATCCATCATCCCCCTGGCAACTACAGGCCAGTCTCTGTCCTACTCTCCCTAGCCAAACTACAGAAGTCACTAGTCCATTCCAGACTAGTCAACTTCCTTGACTCCTCCTCCTTCCTATCCCCCTTCCAATCTGGTTTTAGAAAAAAAAAAAAACACTTTACAATCACCTCTCTTCTCCCTGTAACTGACTCTGTCCTCACAGGGATGGACAAGGGTCTCATCACAGAGGCTACTTTTATTGACCTCGCAAAAGCTTTTGACTTGGTTTTTCACCCCCACCTCTTAAACAAGCTGACCTCAGCCGGTCACTCCTCTTCAGCAGTTCCACTCCTATCTGACCAACCGCCAACAATCTGTGCAGGTGGGTACTGTTTTATCTCCCCCCCCCTCTCCATTATCCCCCAGGGATCTATCCTGGGCCCCATACTATTCTCAGACTGCCCCTCAGTCTGCATCTCCTCCCATATATATATGTATGCTGACGATACCATCATTTACACATCTGGCCCCTCCTCATCTGCTGTATCATCCTCGTTACAATGAGACTTACTGAATGTACAGGTATTATGCTGGTTTCAAGCCAACCAGCCCAAAGTAAATACCAAAAAGATGGTATTGATGACCTTTGGCACCCATCAAAAGCTATCAAGACTGTTTCCTCTCCCTGTCTTCTCCATCCTTGATGGCACCCAACTGGAGGCTGTCCACACATATAAATACCTTGGTGTGTGGCTAGACAGCAATCTAGGCTTCTCAGCACACATCGATGCTATACACTCAAAACTCTGTCCCACGCTAGGCATCCTCTACCGAAACAATGACTGTCTCCCTGCCGATGTATGCAAGGACCTACCTATCAAAATAAACTAGGGGACATGATATGAGATTGTGGGGGGGGGGGGGGGTAGATTCAGGAGGGAAATGAGGAGGCATTTCTTCATGGAAAGGGTGGTGGCAGCATGGAATGCACTACCAGCAGAGGTGGTGGCATGTAACACTGTGGAATGCTTCAAGAACGGGTGGGATCTGGCAAAGGGGAGGGTAAGGGGGAAGGGAAGGGGCAGCTGCTGAGTAGGGGAGCTAGCTGCAGACTCAGGCAGACTCGATAGACCATTATGGCCTTTTTTCTGCTGGCAATTTTCATATTTTTGTATGTTCGTAAACTTCCCCATTTTTGACTATGCTGATACAGTTTATGGTGCAGCCCCTCCCTCCTCCCTCACTAGGCTTGACACCCTCTTCAGTGCCTCCTGTCACTTTGCTACTAACTCGCCTCCCCACACGTATCACTGCTCCCTTTATTCCAGTCTCGCTATGTCCCCTTACCCTCGCATTGTCTGTCCCTCTGCTCCTGCCTCATTGGAAAGTACTGGTTCACCTCCCTCCCCCCTCCAGCTATCATCTCTACTCTCCCCCTCTGCTGCCTCCTCCTATCCCCTTCCTTCCAGAGGCTCCTGTTCCTTCTCGATTCCAAACCCTCTCTAGTACTGGTCTAGCAGCCTTCCCTTACTATCTCCCCTCCGTTTGGAACCGACTCCTTCCTCTTCTTAGACATGCGCCATCCCTAATATCCCTAAAACATTTGCTAAAGCCACCCACCCCCTACTTGTTTCTGTCTGTCCCCAACCCCTTCCTGACCCCTCTCCCGCTTTCTCCCACCTCCCTACTGCCCTACCCTCCTCTCCCTTCTCTCCCCTGCTGCCCTTCCCCTCCCTCCCTTCTCTCTCCCCTGCTGCCCTTCCCTCCTCCCGCTTTCTCCCACCTCCCTACTGCCCTTCCTCCTCTCCCTTCTCTCTCCCTGCTGCCCTTCTCTCCTCTCCTCTCTCTCTTCCCCTGCTGCCCCACCCTCCTCTCCCTCTCCCCCTGCTGCCTTCCCTCCTCTCCCTTCTCTCTCCCCTGCTGCCCTTCCCCTCCTCTCCTCTCTCTCCCCTGCTGCCTTCCCTCCTCTCCCCTTCTCTCCCCTGCTGCCCTTCTCCTCCCTCTCCCCCTGCCCTACCTCCTCTCCCTTCTCTCCCCCCTGCCTTCCTCCTCTCCCCTCCTCTCCCCTGCTGCCCTACCCTCCTCTCCCTTCTCTCTCCCCTGCTACCCTTCCCTCCCTCCCCTCTCTCTCTCCCCTGCTGCCCTTCCCTCCTCTCCCTCTCTCTCCTGCCCTGCCCCCCTCTCTCTCCCCTGCTGCCTCTCCCTCTTCCCCTTCTTCCTCCTCCCCTTCCTCCTCCTGCCCTCCTCTCCCCTTCTCTCTCCCCTACTGCCCTCCCCTCCTCTCCCTTCTCTCTCCCCTGCTGCCCTACCTCTCCTCTCTCCCCACTGCTGTCCATCCCATATACCTACTTGCTCCCTACCACTCTCTCCTCCTCCCTCATCTGAGGGCCTTGCCTCACTACACTAACCCTCCTGATCTCACCCCCATGCTCCCTTGGAACTCTTTATTTGACATTATTTATAGTATTGCTCCTTTATACCTTTGGTATTTATTTCACTATTTATTTTTATATGCCTACAAAGTACTTTGCACTTTATAACTGCTGATGTTTTCATTTCATTGTAACTGCTGCTGTTTTATACCCCGGGTTGCACCTGGAAACAAGCTCCGACTGGGTGTGCCTTTCTCAGTTACCAAACTTTTAAATAAATAAATAAATAACTATATCAATAAATAAAATGGCAAATCACAATATGAAAAATTGTAAAAACTGCAAAGTTTAAAAATGTTAAAATACTCAAGCAAGAATACATTAAAACATCTCTTTTGATTTGACCTGAAGAACCCTTTTTATGTTTGCTTGCGCATGCAGTGCACAAAAAACATATTGAGATAGTAGGGCATTGCAGAGGTGTGGCAGTGTTGTGGCCAGTGCATCGGGCGCTTTAATGGACGCGCCCCTCAGCCACCAATTAATGCTGAAGCTGCTGATGACTGCAGTTTCAGAGCGAGCACCACACTTGAAAGAAATCTGCCGCTGCAATCAGGGGCAGTTTGGTCACTGCAGCATCAGCTCCCCCCCCCTCCCAGCCAGACACACAACAGGACAACAAATTTAAATGTTAGCTCCCTCCCACTGCTGCTGCCCGCCGCACACCCTCCATTCTCCATCGCACTGGCATATAAGGAAACCCTCCCACTGCTGCCCACCCCGCAGCCTCCGTTCCCCGCATCGGCATAAAACCCTCCCACTCCCTCCTACTTCTGCTGCCCACCCCACACCCTCCATTCTCCGTCGCACCAGCATAAAATCCTCCCACATCCTCCCTCTGCTGCCCTCCTTCACCCTCTGTTCTCTGTCACACCGGCATAAAACCCTCCCACTGTTGCTGCCTGCCCCGAACCCTCTGTTCTCCATCACACCAGCATAAAACTCTACCACTCCCTCCCACTGCTGCTGCCTGCACCCTCCGTTCTCTGTCGCAACTCCAAACAAGTGGTGTCATTCGTGTCTCCTGTAAATAATCCAGCATAGGCAAGAAAAGTTTTTCCAAAATGGTGATTTTTATTTGTGGCAGGGAGAACCAACAACAACAAGGACTCCCTCCTGACCACCCAGCACTTCGACTCCTTGCGAGTCTTCCTCAGGGGTGTGGTCAGAGTAGGGGAACATCACAAATTAAATACACAAGCTCATTAATAATTCATGACAAGGTAAGTTTCACATCCAGTCACACCTTATGATCTTTCATGTTTGGAAGAAATGATGTGATGAGGAACGTGGGGTTGTGAATAACATGAAAGGAAATTACTTAAACATTTATATAACATTCTTATAAGCTCAATTTATATTGTTTTTATGTGTGCACTTTTTATATAAGCATTTTTTACAGAAATAAACACTCTTATAATTTTTTATGAAACATTCTTAAGAAATCTACAAAACAGAAGTAAATAATCAATGCAATAGCCCCTCTTCTTAAATCAATTGACCAAAATTATTTTTATTCTTATAAACTTTCTTTTCTTTGGAGGCTGCCAATAGCACTCATCCATTCAGGTCAATTATAGTTACATTTTACTATTTATTTTTATTTTTAAGAGGGAACCAGATGTCTCGGACTTAACCTCATATTTCATGGCTTCCACACTTGGTTAATCATCAACAGGGTAGTTTTCTGTATGTCCAGAGACCCCGGAAACTGAGGATTCCTAAAAGAGGAGAAGAAAAGAGAGAGAGAGAAGTTTATACAGTTTTACAGTGGTAAAAAAATCAATCAGTTAATAAACAAACATCTCATTTTTTTTTCAAAAATGGTTTCAAATCCCATCTTTCATTCAAGCCATGTGGTCTGACTCAGTTCAATTTAAACATCCACATACTTTCCTTTTCTAGTAATAAATTCTGTCGGTCCCCTCCTTGTGTTAGGGGAGGTACCCATTCTAAACCCATGAATTTTTAACATCTGGAAGAGTGGAATGATGTAAAATGAATCCCTACTGGTGTATCCTGTTTCTGGTTCAGAATAGAACTAATGTGTTCTTGAATCCTTTGTTTCAAAGGACGAACTGTTTTCCCCATGTGTACCAGATTGTAACTACAACAAAGTGCATACACTACATAGCTAGTGTCACAAGTAATAAGTTGTCTAATGTCAGCTTTGACATTGCTCTCTTTTGGATGTTGAAGGAAGTTATTTGGCACACTACATTTGCAGATATTATATCTGGAACATTTTAAAAAAAACTGATGATCTTTGGGGTAACCAGGTATTTCTATTCTCTCTGTGTAGTGCTTGTAGTCTACTATTGTACCAAAACATCCTTCAGATTCTTGACCCTGCTGAAGAAGACTCGTGGGTAAGCCCCCACTCTGTTCTCTGTCCCCTGCCCACATCGGGGTGCTCAGTCCTCATATCAGCATGTATCCCCTCTCCCCCCATTAATGTGGCACACTGGGAGCCCACCCCAGCATGCCAAAAAATACTTCTTTGATGTTTCTGACACCGGGATGCCCACTCTTAGTGTTGGATGTGCCGTCCCCCCCCCAAGCCCCTATGTTGTCAGTCAACCTCGGGGTGCCCAATCCCTGGGTCGGCATTGACCCCTCCCAGTACTCTGGCACACTGGAAGCTCACCCCAGTGTGCCAAAATCTGTTTTGTTAATATTTCACCTGTAAAAAAGAAAACAGTTCCCTGACATTTTTTTTAACCTGAATGAAAAGAAAACGGTTCCACATTGTTCCCTCCGGCCCCCTCCCCAACCCGCATCCTCCCTCTGCACACCTCATCTTCCCGTACTCCCCCCATCCATACTTACCTCTGGTGGTCAGGAGCAGTGATCTTCCGTGGACTGGGAACACGTCTGCACTCTTCAAAGACCAGCCGGCAACTGAAGAAATGACGGTGAGCCCTATAATGGCAGTCGATGGGGGTTTTCAACCTAAGTTGATAGCTCAGCCATTTTTTGGAGTTTTGGTCCCAAATTTTCAACATGGGGTTTTTGGGACTCCACCTCATGAACACTGGCACTGTCATTTCATTTCTCAGTCCCAAAAGGTGATTTTTCGGTTGCTGCATGGAATCACGTTTTGGGACCAATTAACAAAATGACAGTGCCACTGTTCATGAGGTGGGGTCCCAAAAAGCCCTTGTTGCAAACTTGGTGAAAAAACTCTCAAAAATGACTGCGTTACGAGTGTCCATTGTGCAGTTTCTATGCATGCTCGCAACTTCATCAATTTTTAATGTTTTCTCTCCAAATTACCAATATTGCCATTTTTTCACACCCCCTTATGAACAGTACTGCTGTCATTTTTTGCATCCTTCCTGAAATGTGTATTTGCATCTGTGGTGCAGAATGGTGTGGACACTGTGCAAAATCAACTTTTGGGACAGATTAACATAATCACAGTGCCACTGTTCATGAGGGGAGGTCCCAAAAGGTCATGTTAAAATTTTGTTGAAAACATTCCAAAAATGACTGTTATGGCGTGCATTGACTATTCTCATAGATTAAGTAACTTCCACCAATTTTCATATTTCACTCCAGATTTTCAACATTGCCATTTTGTTAACCACTTCATGAATAGTACAGCTGTCATTTTTCACATCCTGCCTGAAATGTGTTTTCGCACCTGTGGCACCAAATGGCACACTCGCTGTACAAAATCACCTTTTGGGATTGAGTAATGAAATAATACTGCCACTGTTCATGAGGTGGGGTCCCAAAAAGCCCATGCTGAAAATTTGGAGTGAAAATACCAACAAACACCCAGGGCATTAGGGTTTCCAACAGTAATGCCTACCCTGTACAGACTGACAGGTGTTGGGGTGTGGGACTTGGGGTCATCGGCTGTAATGTTCACACCATTCCACCCCCACCCTGCAGCCACTAACAGGCATTGAGGTGTGCCCTGGGGTCTTCAGCCCTAACATTCACCCCATTCTCCTATACTGCACCCATCTCAACTTATTTCCTTAAGGAATGGGGTGAGCGTAAGGGCCAAAGATCTCAAGGCACACTGTGACACCTGTTGGCGTCTGCAAGGTGGGGTGAGGTGGAATGCTGTGTGTGTTATGGCTGATGACCCAAAGGCACACCCTCATCACCTGTCAGTCTCTGCAGAGTGGGGGTGGGGGTTGGCATTACTTCAATACTTCACTGCCATTCCTATTATGCATCTCTCTAACTCCTGTACTACCAGTGCCAATGCTAGCAAGCCAACATTCGGCATTGACAAATGCTTGTTTATACAGGTTCTAGAAGGGGAAGTGGGGAGGGCTTGTATGGTTTATAAATACACCCTCTTCTAGACACAAGACTGTATTTGTGACATCATACAAATAGCAGATCCCAAGTGGTACTTGAGAGGCAGGGTCTAGAAGCTAAGAAGTATTCACTCTGGCATCCCTTCTAGCTTACATGTCCAGACAGTAGTGAGAAGGGGGAAGTGTGTACTGCAGACCATGTGGCTACTTTGCACTCCTCTGAGAAGGGTGTATCCCTTAATGCTACTACTCTGGTACATGCAGCTCTGGTGGAATGTGCCCGTAACCCCTTTGGTGGCTCCATACTAGCCTTTCCATAGCAGAATTTGATACAAGAGACTATCCAACAAAAAAAAACAATTTTTTTTGTGTAGCAGCAGGCATACTTCTCAACCTCTGGCCTCATGAATCAGGGACAAGGCTTAAATAAATCAGGAACAAAGACCCCAAATCAGGGACACATCTTAAAAACTGGTGCTATTCACTCAGAAAGCTGACAGAATAAAGGGATTTGTGTTAAGATGCATTTTCTGAAGAAGAAGAAGTATGTTACTTCAATATTTGACACTATTTTGTGCTTTTAATCCCCACTGTTTTGTCATAAATTTTATGAGGGACAGAGGAAAATTTTGAGGCAAAATCAGGGACGTCCCTGAAAATCAGGGACAGTTGAGAGGTATGGCAGCAGGCTTATCTTTTCTTACTTTCCCATATGTGATAAGCAGTTACCCATTTTCAGTTCTGGACTGCTGAGTCCTCTGCATGCAAAAACTTAAAGCCATCTTGATGTCCAGACTGTGAAGTTTCTCTTCTCTTACCTTGGAATGAAGCTTTGTAAAGGATGCAGGCAATATAATGGAATAATTCATGTGAGATGAGGAAACCTCTTTAGGTAACAATTTCACATGCATTCTAAGCACACCTAATAATCCCTATGAAACACCATAGAAACAGATGAACATAGAATGTTTTGGCAGAAAAGGGCCTATTGGCCCACTCCCTATAAATTACATCTGTGCGTGCTAATGTTTATTTACTAGACCAGTCATCTGACACTCGATTTTAACCTTGTACCGTCTGTAAAGGGTTACGTTACCGTCTTAGCTACTGTATCTGGTATGAGGACTCAGAGAAGGACTCCTAGGCAAGGTAAGTAGTTAACTGTATTAGTGCTGACCATTTATTTCTTACAACCCCCCACCTCAAGAAATGGGAGCAATGCAGTTTAAATGGGGGAAGTCAACAAGCCATACGGCTTCACACTGGCAACATGGGAAAGTGTGAAATGTTTGACTTCTCTGTCTTTCAGAGCTCAGCAGGCCCCAACTGCTGTAAGCAGAAAGTGCTCATGAACACAAAAAGACCATTTTAAAATGTTTCCTGTGTGGGGGATTCCAGACGTCATTAGCATGCTTTACCCCGACCATATTAGCAATTAGTGCTAACTGCTAACAGCTGAATACCTGTGATCTGCAACAATGGGCACATATTCACTCCTAGAAGAATTAGCCAAGGTGAGTTTCTGTGGAAAGCAGGGCAAAATATTTTAAGTACTGTAGTAGTTTCCATTCTTACATGGAATTTTAGAAGGAATTTTTCAAACAGAGATGTAAACATAACCAATCATAGTTAACTATAAAATTCATTTGTAGTCATACTTATGACAAATAAGCCTACATTTTATGATCTTGGTTTTAGGCAAATGTAGGAATCACCACATTCAGCTTTAAGCTCTAGCTCTACTGTTCAAATCCTTAGAACAGAAAAGGCATACTTCTCTATGGCAGTCCTGGTAGCATTAGATAGCCTCCAGATGTTATTTTCCCTGTTCACAAGGAATGTGATTTTTAAAAAAAAATTATAATGCTGAGATACAACAATGTCAGTAAGGCAGTGAGGATACTCAGTATAGCCGACAGAGTGCCCAAACTTCTAAAGAAGTTCACTGTGGCAAATTGCAAACTGTTTTGTGTCTCTTGTTCTTAGGATCCAAAATGAGTCAGTGGTAGGCTAACTCTAGAGCCATATCAAGGTAGCTCCATAGCCTGAATACTAAGCCCTCCCTGCACTAAAGCCTTATTTTTCAAATAGAGCACCTCAGAAAGATAATCTAGCCAGGTGTTATGGCAGTGTGGTCTTGTGGTTAGAGCACTAAGCTATGAAGCAAGAACACACACATCTGAATCCCGGCATAGTCTGTGGCTCCTTGGACTTCAGTCCATTCAGCTATAAAATCAATTAGAAACCGGACCTCTACTGAAAATGAGATGCTCAGCTGGCTTATCCTGGGGAACTGCCTTTACAATTCACGGCCAAACCATACAGAAAAGTGTTTTGGAGTGCCAAAGAACACGGCCGTCAATCCATCTGTAGGTGCAGATCATGCAAGGTGCCAGAAGCTACGTCAGCAAAACCAAGTTTGGATGGTCTAGCCTGACCAGTGATCTGTAGTCAGGAAATATTACTTCCTTCCTTCCCAATACACTATAACATCCTGGTTTTCTTGATGTAGGCTTTGTTACATTGACAAGATTATTTTAGGGAGTCGCTTATGATGGCTCTTGGGTCCCATTTATCAGAAGCGGTGCTCAGCTTAACCCATCCCATCTAATATTCCTTCCTGGGATTCTTGTTCCCAATGTGCATCATCTTGCACTTTTTGGCATTGAATTTCCACTGCCAAACACTGGACCACCTCTTCAATCCAGTCAGGTCCCACTGTAACTCCATTCCCCCTTCCTCACTGTCAGCACTGCCACAGAGCTTACTGTTATCTGCAGAGACACATTTTTTCCCAGTACTCCTTCTCCTATATTACTGATGAAGATATTGAAAAGGATGGGACCCAGGACTGATCCCTGTAGCACCCCACTAGTGACGTCCCTTTCCTCGGATTTGACTCAGTTTACCACCAACCTCTGCTGTCTCCCTCCTAACCAACTTCCTACCCATCTAATTAGGTCATTTGCTGCTCACAGATCCTCTGACTTCTTCAGCAACCTTCTGTGTGATACCAAGTTGAATGCCTTGCTAAAGTCAAAGTAGCATAAATCCACTGCTTGTCCATTATCTACTGTCCTAGTTACCCAAAGAATACTATCAGGATTTGAGTCCAGTGGGATATGGTAAGAAACAGATTTTTTTTTTTTTAAGTTTAGCAGTTTTGATTCAATCCTGTTGCGCAGCCCACACTGTCAGTGCTGCTTGCGCTCTGCATTACAGCTTGTTCATCACATTTTTTTAAAATGATTTTATACGATTATATGCGAAGAACAACTTCTAGAAAAGGCACAGTCAGTAGCTCAAAAGGCAATGCCTGTGCACATACCCAGGGCATAGAACATGAGAACACACAGACTGCACGACAGCAGTCAATACAGGTCAGCACAATCAAAAACTTAATTTCCAGCCATTCTTTAAAAAAGGCAAAAAACCTCAAGGGTTACCCCTGCCCTTTGGGATAACCCTTGCCTCAGTGCTTCTGCACTGAAGTTTTTTTGACTTTTAGCATGTATTTTGTTTTTTTTGGGGGGCTCACTACAACCCAAACCCGTAAGACCAACTTAGGGCAGCTAGTTCATTTCCTCTGGGGTGTGATACAGATGAGGCACACTGATGAGTCCTAGGTAGGGTGAAGCATGTGTCTGTGTCTTCTGCTCGCACCCTTTGCAGATTGTGTGAGAGGCCCTTTGGCACCATGCATCCTTGCTTAAAGCTGAACCAGCCTAAAATGTCATGCTGATTTGCATATATATCCCATGACGATTTGCATTATGCAGGAGGTATGTGTGATTTTGTAATGCTTTGAAAAATGTGCGTAGTCTTTATTTATTCTTTAAAAACTGATGGTATGCTGTAAGCCATTATGGTCACCAAACAATGTGCTGCAACATGAAAAGATTCTCCGATTTCCTTTGCAGTTCACAATCTGCTAGCCATCCTAAATGTACAAAAGGGCGTCATACACTTTGAAATTACACTTGTCAATTACTGAGCAGCTTGAACTGTGAAAGATACTTCTCTGCTACCAAATCTATCTACTGCTTTACACAGCATGTCTAGGCCATTCCCTATGTTTCTGTGGTATTGTGAGGAAGATCCACATATGTCTGACTTGAGGCTAATGTGAGAAGTTCACCCAGGGGAAGGGGAGACATACCCTAGTGCACTCGCGGAGAGGTTAACTAAGTCATCCAGCTGAAAGAATCTGAGGAGGGAATTGCAGTGAGACAACCTTAAATTAGATCCTGTGACCACACAAGCTGAGAATCTTGAAATTCTCATGTGCCCCCGAATTCTTCTTGGGCACATCACAATATGTCTGAGCATGAAGGTGGATTGATCAACCAGGAAATGGAAAGGGATGGCTGACTACCTCGGCTGAGCCAAAATATGTTCCCTTCCACTTGAAGAAAGACTGCTTAGAAAATTATAAAATGTACAGCCCGAGACTTTCGCTGACATGAGCTACAAGAATAAGTAAGACATACCCTAATTATAGAATCTTATTTACCTTTGTCTGCATCTATAAAAAAGAAAAAGCAGTTAGTGTACATTTTCTATGTTTGCTTGCGTGCATGTACAAAAAACATCTTGTGGAAGCAGCACATTTCAGAGGTGTGTCAGTGTTGTGGCCAGTGAAGGCGATGCTTTCTTGGGCTCGTTCGGTAGCCACCAATCAGTGAATAGGCTGTTGATGACAGCAGTTTCAAAGAGAACCAAGGAGTTCTGGGGTTCTTTTGTAGTTCTTTTCTCTCTCTACTTTGGGCTGCCCATGACCCAACCAAATATGATCTCCTATAGGGTGTCTGGCTCCCTCTCCCTGGGCTGAGATACAGATATGGCATACTGATGAGTCCAAATGAGGACAAAACATAGGTCTGTGTCTGCTGTTCTCAGCCTTTGTTGATTGTATTGTGAGGCCTATTGGCACCATGCAATTCTGCTTAAAGTTGAGCCAGTCCAAATTAATTCATGGTCATTTGCATATGCTTCCCATGGTGCTTTGCATCATTGGGGTATGTGCAATTTGTGTTTTCTTAAAAATGTGGCTGTATGGCCAATATCCTCTGGGATAACCCATACCCCAGTGCATTTGCTCTGGGGTTCTTTTGTAGAAATAGAGATATATAAATATATACCCATGTATAAATCATTCTGGTAACACATTTCCCAGGGTCAGACTTAAGACGTGTTTTGGTAGACAGTACTGTATCTCCTTCTGTGAATGGTGTAGCGGTCCCCACCACTGTGGTCACATTGCTGGTATTTATATTACCTGCTGAGCTCGGGGTCATCACACCAATATTAGGATAGGAGAACACTTGATTTGTACAAGATATTGGCTACTTGCTTCTCTGCTTTGGGTGGCTAAGTCTAGGGTTTCCTCAATTGGAGAAATACTTCCTGTTCTCAAATGAATGTGAACTGACATTTTGCTACCCAAGGCCACAAGCTTTCTGGCTAGGAGAAATACCCAACCTCAATATGGCATGCTAACTGTGGGGTTTTGGTATTCTGTCTCCCACATTGTGCCTCTTTAGGAAATGGAAAATTACGCTGGAGGCCTTGGAATAGTCCAAGGGTCTGAAAAGTATGATGCAGACCTAAATCTTCTGGGTGCCGTCTAGAACTTCCAGGCTATACTGGTTTCTTTAGCAAATCTTTTCCCTGGCTGGATGGACCTCATCCAGGTTAATTACCAGTAGTATAGGAAGTTAAGTATCCCATTGCCATTGGAAGCAGCAGAAATGGCTTGCGACACTAGGATTACTTTAACTCCAGGCAATACTGTCAGAATGGAGCTCTCCCCTCCCCAGGGAGGGAAGGGGGAGAAGAGGAGGTAGTTCACTGGTGTTACAGAGGGGGAAAACTGTATTTCCAGCTGATATGCTGGGTCTGACTGGTCCAGGGAAAGAGAACATTTGTTTAAACTCTTTCTTACAGTGTTGTTCTAATTTAATTAATTTTAGGGGGCAGTATAACGCAGTGGTTTAAGGCTCTGAGCTGCAAACCTGGAGACCTGGGTCTGAATCCCCCAGCCCTCACTTGCATACTGTGTGACCCTGAGCAAGTCACTTAACTTCCTTGTGCTCCCAGGTTGCACCTGTAAACAAGCTTTCAGCTTAGTGTGTCTCTCCTGGTTAAAAAAAAGACAAAAAAAACTGGGCAAAGTAGCATAAACGTTATGCGATTGAGATGCCTTACTTTCCTAGTGCACAAGTGTGAAAGGCCGTTTCTACCAACCTGTTCATATGATGTCATTTGTGATTGCAACTGCCTCAGACCCATCAGATTTTCACATTCAAAAGGGAAGAATCCAAATATCTCGTTAGAAATGCTATCACATTTGTACACCTGTGTGTAACATCATACTCAAATCGGAAATAGATAAAAGTGTAATAAAGAAATGGGTCGATGAAATTGGTGTCTGTAAACTTCTAATATGTTTGAGATGTGGAGATGGAGGGAGGATCCCTGTCGCATGGATAGAGTGCTGGCAGAGGCAACCCTCTCAACTGAAAGGACAGGGAAAATCCCATTTGTAAATTCACCAATGCAGGAAGTTAAAGTCCACCTGGAATCGCCAGAAAAGGCTTCCCTAAAAATCTCTTGGTGGAGCACTCAGGGACCTGCACCAGCATTTGAAGAACTCCAATCCATGATAGTCTGCACATGGTGCTCTGATCCATGGTCAGAGCACCACCAGATTATAGAAACCCAAGCCTAAATGTAGAAACCTACATCAAATTGTAAAGGGGGGACTCCAACCAACATTGCACATCACTAACTACAATTTTTCCCCCAAATGTGGCCAGCAACATGGAAGAAGATGGGCCAAAGCCAGCCTGGATGATCTGGTCCAACAGTGCCAACCTACCTCCACCCAGTACACAATCTCTGACTGCCGGAAGGATCGTTGGGCACCACCGTTAAACTGGGTGAATGCATAGGGATCAGGCATGTCACTAATGCTAGGGCTGGGCCCAGAAATTTTAACAGGCGTTCCTTTACATACATTTAAATATAAATATTTTACCTGTCCAGTAGAGTTTCTAGTTCCCCTGCTGACAATACTGGGTTGTGCACCCTAAGAGTGAATCACTGTGCTGCTCCCAGGTCAGGGGGGAGGCTGGAAAGAGGGAATCAGAATTGAGTGGTTAACCCCCACCTGGTAGAACTTCTCAACTGAATAACACACATTTTCAAAATTGTATGAGAAGCTCAGGTACTTATCTGAAATTTGTTGATGTCGAGCTGATCCAATCCTCATCGAAGTTCAGGTGTAAGTAACTCGATCTGCGATCACAGCTGGAGAACAAATGTTTGATTAATTACTCAAAATTCTGCATAAAAATCCATTACAACGCTTGCTGGGAGGGAACCCGATTCCTTTAAACATCATTAATAACACCAAAGATCTAATCCGCTGAACTTTCCCGTGTCAGCCTATAAGAAGAAAAATGGCACTGGACATTCTTTGCCACTAGCAGCAAAAAGGAAGATGTGTTGAGGGGTAAGTGCTTCTAGGTGCAGCTAAGGACTATGGGAGAGAGCAGTGCTCTATGGGACATGTAGTCAGATACCTGTTGTTGACACTAGGCATTTGCCTGATCCCTTTCTTCTTTGCTGCTAGTTGAAAACAGAGCTGTAAGTCTACAATACGAGCCTCCATTTGTTGACATAAATTTCATAATTATGGCCATTGGCCAGCATTTGCAATCCAAATAAGTATACATCTACAGTTAGGGTTCTCACTTAAATGTCCAAAAGCAGAGAAATATAATGTTAGGGTACAAATAGAGCAGTACCTTGGAGCTTGTGTGGTATGGCATGTCTGAGGAAGGTACCGGTGAGCAACTGCATACTGTGTGGCCCTGAGCAAGTCACTTAACCTCCTTGTGCTCCCAGGTCGCTCCTGTAAAAAAGCTTCCAGCTTAGTGTGCTATACCTGGTTAAACAACTAAATAAAAAAAACAAAACTGGTGGGAACAGTTACACTGAATCTTAGCTTCCAAAATCAGCTTTCTTAAAACTAAGTTTTTAAAACGTTTTATTTGATTGCAATCTCTGAGTTTGGAGTCTGTGGGTGCAGTCTGAAGTTGTGGATATTATGGGAAAGCCTAAAAGTGCTACGAGCAACGTGTATTTTTTTTAAACCAGAGAGTGGATCAGTGGGACAAAGCAAGCAGACAGAGACCCTAAAAGTAATGGGCTCAGCAGAGGAAGGTGCCCAGGACGTCTCGCTGGCCAATTGTGAATCGCACCCTGCAACAGTTGGTCCAATCAATGCATGACTTCAATAGAAAAGTTAAACGATTTGAATGACTGAATGCAATGTGTTGAACCCATCTGGAAACCACTAACAGTAAACTGAACACAGTTTTGAAATAATTGAAAATGGCAGTTTCATCCAAGAAGAACATGTTACTTTAGCAGCAGAGACTAGAAAAAATGTCGAATTTACAAAGGGTGAGAAATCTAAGAATTCTTGGCACCCTGGAACAGACTGAAGGAGATAATATTGGGGGCTATATAACAGACTGGCATGTACAACATTTGCAGCTGCCTGACGAGGTGCTACCATTCCAAGTGGATAAGGGATACCTGATGGCACCTCACAGAGGTCTTAGGGTGTAAATCATTGCTTCAAGAATCAGGTGCAGCTCTAGCTTTGGCATGTTTTAATATTGTCAATCAGATCTCATGGTAATCTTTGAGCAGATGCAGAGCTCAATACCGGATGCTGGCCTTGTGTGTTGATCGAAGCAGACACAAGAAATGCTGGGTATATTCTTTGTTGCTTTATGGAGTAATACATAAAAGGGGAATCTCGCACTGAATGCTGCCCTGACTTAGGGAATATTAAAGGTCCAAAGTAATAATACTAAAGTATGCCAGTGAATATGTAAGGAATAAGATACTCCAAGGTGTGCTTTATAGGCTGATAAGAGCACGCCCCAGGTGTGTAATGAGACTGGATGCGCTTGAGCCGAGTGCCTTTAGCACCTAGGAAGTGCCCTTATCAGCCCATAAACCACACCTCGGAGTGTCTTATTCCGCTTAAAAATGGGGCCCCCCAAGTAGTTATTCAAAAAAAAAAAAAATGTTAAAAATATTTAAAAAGGTTTACCTGAAATAGTAAAAAAGAGCCCCCCCATTAAATACTTTCATAAGTGTTTCATCCCCAGTAGAGGGCTTCATATCTATTTCTCAGGTTGTGTGCCCATCACTGCCACATACACACACTATGACCACCTGTCACACACAGTTTTATGATCATCTTTTTTATTTATTTATTTTTGTGTAGCTTTCTTAAGGGTGTCTTTGCCAGGGAGCAAACAGTGCCCATGTTGATGAGGGAGACTGTTTTGAGATGATAGTGGACCCCTTCCCCCAAGACAGACACAGGCTATTTTGTTTACTATTACTTTTTTTTAATTGATGTTGTATTTTGTACTTTATGAAAGATTGGCAGCCTCCTATCTGATTGTGTGCATGCCACCGGCTTTTTGGGAGTGAGCGTGTCCCTCAGCAGCTGCCGTAGTGAGCAGCTCACATTTCCCTATAGTACAAGAAATCAGCTGTTTGTGGTTTCAAATAAATGTGTTGCCAGGAGAAAAGTAAAAAATAGATTTAGGGCATTTTTTTATTTCAATTTTTTTATATGGTGTTTGAAAGAGCTGGCAGAGACATGGGTGTCGGCTTTCATTTGAAAGCCGTTTCTTGGAAGCACACGTTACGAAGCTCGGTAGACCACGGGCAGCTTTTTTAAAATTTGTATTTCCTTGGCAGCTTTTTCTGAGCTGGTCTGGATGGTATCAGCGGTCAGAGATGTACTTATACAGTGATTTAATGTACTTTACTGGGTAGGCTAATACAGGACAGTTGGAGTGCGTTTCAGAGCTTTGGGAGGGACCAGCCAGTTCAGCCACTACAAGGTAAAGGTTGGCACAGTGATCTGTATTGTTCTCTGTCCTGACTAGCTGAAAAGGTGCTGGTTGGCACAATATGCCCTGATAAAGACACGGCCAGAGGTAGCTCTCAGCCAACCAGGACGCAGAAATCTGCAGACCCATTTTATAATTGCCAGTAGCTCAGCAGGTAGCACACTTGCCTCAGAGGCTGGGAGATCAGAAGGCTGTGAGTTCTATCCCCACACCAGGCACTTGGGTTAATATCCCAATACTGACACTGTAGTGCAACATGAGGGGGGTGCTGCACTCCTGAGGTGCCGTCTTTTGGATGAGACCTTAAACCGAGGTCCCATCTGCTTGTTCTGGTGGTAGTTCAGGTGTATGTTAAAGATCCCATGGCTCTTCTCGTAAAGAGTAGGGGAATTTTTATTGAAATCATAACAAAATATATACAAATCAGTATTGCATCATACAAAACCATAAAAGGAAAAATTAAAAACATACATAAATATTATTTCATGCAGTAACCCCAAACATAAGAAAAATATTATAACTAAACCCTTTCCCCCTCCTCACTAAAGAGTGGGGGAATTTTTTGTTTTTAAACTTCAGAAATCAAAAAGAAATACAAAACTGTGTTAAGTCACACAAAATTAACTAATAGATAAAAAAAAGATAAGTAATACAAACATATCACAATTCATTCAAGAAACCCCAAAGAAAAACATAAAATACAATACAAAAATTACAAAAAAGAAAATTCCTTGAACTGTGACCAGTATAATGACAGTCATACATGGGAACAGTGACACTAAAGATAATCAAAACCGGACCACCTTTTCGTCCAAAGACTGGATTCCAATTGGTGAAATTCTACCATTTTCCACCGATATAAATCTGTACATTATTCAATGGAATAATTCCTATTCAGAAATGTAATTCTGCTGTAAAACTAAACGACACCGACAAATCCAGATCCAGTAAACTAAATGTGCACATACTACTCGAAGGGTACTATCATTAGATTGATGTACTAATCGGGGAATAATACCATAAAACAATAAATTTGGGTCTGGGGGAATAGGTATATTGTCTTTCCATCTGTTTTTAACAATATCCCCAAATCGTATTATAAATGGACATGTGTAGTATAAATGGTTTATTGTTTCTAATTCCAAACCACAACCTGCCCTAGAGCAATACCTGTCCTGTAGGGCTTTGTGCTTCTGATTGTATTTAACATTAACCTTTGCATGCAATCCCAACCAGACCGTATCCCACATTTGTTCAGGTATCCTGTCATCTGTAATATACTGGGAAATAAAATCCTGCTTCTGTTGTGAAAAACCTGTAATAGGGTGTTCCACATAGTGCACCGACATAATTTCCATATACAATTGTTTCCTTGTCAATCGAAGCACCGTACTATAACCAATACCCCATTTAATAATCCCATCAAACACTTGTTCCCATTTTTTATTAACCGTGGTTTCCTTTTATTATTATGTAGAAATGTATTTCCTTCCCATTCGATAAAGACCACCTGAAGTAACGATAGTCCTCTATCGCCCCATCCCCAGACTAATCCCTTCATTAAGGGAAGTAAATTAGAATAAAGAAAAATCATAAAAAAACAACAACGGATGGATCATGTTAATTCCACCTGTTTTTATATCTTTATATAAAATTTCTGTTTTATTGGGGTTCAGTCTACTTCCCCAAAAACAGGAGAAAAAACATCCCATCAAGGCTACCTCCAATTGTTTTGGGATCAAAAATACAGCACTAATGTACAGGAAAAACCAGCACCAAATATGTTCTAATTAAATAGACCCTTTTCTTTTTTGAAACTTTCCAATGATTCCAACGTCCTACTAACTCGTTCCCCTTTTTAAGGACCTTATCACAATTATAATATGCCATATCCAAACCCCCATAATATATTCCCAAAACTTTAATTGGAGTGTTGTCCACCTGACAGCCCCCTAACTCCTCAGGAGCCTCCTGAAAACCTTGTAAATCAATACATTTCATTTTTTTATACTCAGACTAGCCCCAGTAATCCTCTCTACCACTTGCATAAGTTTATTCGCTATCTCAAAAGATTCACTATCTCTAAGAAGTAAACACAAATCATCAGCATAAGCCACAATCTTTCAGTTTTGGGAAACACTCCCAGCTATTCCATAAATATTAGGAGAACGTTGCAACAGTCAGACTAGTGGATTGGTCGTAAAAACATAAAGGAGGGGACTAAGAGGACAATCCTGACGTACCCCTCTCCTAAGCTGATATCGTGCTCCACAGTTCCCATTTTCATAGGGGATCACATAAGTCAAATCATAACATAATTTAATCCAGTCAATAAATGTATCTGGAATACCAAGAGGCTAAACAGTGCCACAAAAAAGAGTGTAAAACGTTATTGAAAGCTTTAGTCTGGTCCAAACTCACCAGGAACCCCATATGGGCCCCGCCTACCGCTGTCTCCACCACTTCTCTAAGAAATATTAATGCTTCTGTTATTCATCTCCCCAGTACAGAACAATACTGTTGTGGACTAATTAAATCACTCATCACCCGTGCCAATCTATTTCCCAATAATTTTGCAAAACGTTTGAAATCAGTGTTTAACAATGTAATAGGATGCCAATTATTGATATCTGTAGTGTCACCAGCCTTATACAAAAAATCAATAACCCTTCATACATGGATGTTGGCAAATATCGATCCTGAAGAAAATAATTATAAATGGTTAGAAATTCAAAAGAGATTAATTCCCACAAAATTTTATAAATTTCCTCCAGAAGACCATCCGAACCCAGCGATATCCCATTTCAGAGGCCCTGTATTGCCACATTAAATTCTAACCCTGTGAAGGGGGCAATCATAGGGGCAATCTGTCTTAAAGCCAGATGGGGAGGTGCAGCTGCCTTCAATATTTGGGTGCCAAAGCACAGTCTGCAACTGAAGAACCAAATGTATTTTTCACATGTAAACCTATCAAGTCCATTATCCCATCATTATCTATAACCAAGGTCCCTTGTGGAGAACAGAACCCCAGTATTTGTTTTTTTTCTCTCCTCTGAGAACAGCTAACAAAATGATTAATGCTTGCAGTCTTTCTTTGTGTACCATATGACTGCTAGAAGGGAGCAAAGACGGTCATATTGATAACTCCCCATATTAAACTTAATAGCATCAATTTCCTCTGCTAAATTCACCTTCTCCAAACTTTATTTTGTTGGCAACAGTCCCAATTTATCTCTCAAAACTAAATACTCACTATAAGATGACCCTGCCACTGCTTTCCCTTTAAACTGGAAAAAACTTTGTATAAGATCTTTTAAATCTTCCCACCACATTTCAATATTATCGTATAAATCCAAAGTAGTGGCCTTGTCCAGTACTAAAGTTTTAAAAGCATCCAATATATCCGAATTCTCCAAGAGGGAAACATTCACTCTTCAAAAACCTCGACCTGCTTCCCTCTGTATGGGAACAGCTATATGTATTCCTATTAGACCATAGTTGGAAGTTTCAATCGGAATATTAAATGTATTAGCAACCAGCAACGAGTGTTTCAAAAACAGAAAATCAATTCTTGAAGACAAAATACCCCTGTGGTAGGCTGGCGTCCCCGTCCACCTACCACTCTCAAAAGCATCTTTTAATCCAGCTAGCTTCAATACTTGTTTTAAAAAAGTTTTGTCACAATAATGTTTTCCACCATCACTACACTGCTTAAAATTTATATTGAAATCACCTCCCCAAAATATCTGCCTACTTGTATATAAATAAAGCTGGACCAATGTCAATAAACCAATCCTTAAGGCTTTTGTTTGTGGACCATAAATATTCAATAAACTATACATGGAAGAATTTATCTGAACATCTAACATAAACGCCCTACCAGGGTCAATGTCTACCAAATCTAATACTAAAACCTCTACTGAATGAAAGCAGAACCCCACCCCACAACATGTCTCAGTTCCCAATGACCAATAAGAATCATCCCATTTCCAATCCTTCATTGCTTGTCCTACTTCTATATTTGTGAGTAATCAGGTATCTTGTAAAATAAAGACATCAAAATCAAGTTGCTGCAATATTCCAAAAGTAGTCAAACGATAATAGGGTGATATAATACTATTCACATTTAGACAGGCTACTTTCAAGTACTGAAACTCAGGGAGGAGGTTTAAAAACGTTTGTACTTGACCTCGTCATCTGCTTCTGAGGGCCTCCTATTCGTTATTTTGATGTTACTTCAACCACCTTATCAGGAATCTGTTGTAAAGAAAACACATCACCTTCTACCATCAGGTTTTCTAAATCAACTTGCTATCCCCATGTAGTGAACATCAAAAAATGATTAGAGAGAGGCAGAGGGGACAGGGTAAACCCGTTTGGGGCAAGATAACACTCGCCTCTAGCTGGGTGGGAAGTGGGAATTTGCAGCAGGAGTTTTACGATTAAGTACTCTTGCCTCTGCCGCACTTAAACCTACAGCTTCCTGCACTTCTAAGAGTGGTACGGATTGTGCTACAACTCTCTTTGGAGAACTTCAAGGGGTAACATATGGTGTGTCTCTATCACTTCCACAACTGGCTCTGTAACCTCAGCTCTGGGTAGTGAAGGAATGGGCCTCTGACCCATGGGTAAATCACCCCTGGAAACCTGTTCCCCTATTCTACTACCTAAAGTGCTACCCCTACCCCTAACCCGATGTCTAGGAGGGTGGGGGCCCTTCTGTTCTTGATGGTTGCCTACTTGGATGCTTTGCCTGTGAAAGAATAAAATCATGATCTGAACCCTCAGGTGAATTATGTGCTGCCCAAGGGCAATGCTGAAATGCATGTTCATCACCTCCACATAGATTACGCACAGGAGGAGCTGTACACTGAGCTGCTGAGTGGCCCAGTACCCCACAATGAAAACATTTGATATAATCACAATCGTTATTTAAGTGGGCCAATGATCCACACTTATAGCAACTCTTGGGTTGACCAGCATAAAACATAATGCCCCTGTCCCACCCCAAGAAAAACAAACTCAGTAAGTGCTGAATCCTAGTATCTGTCTGCCTTAATTGTACACGGAAATGCCATCCTCCAGTCCGAAATCCATTGTTGTCCATAATTGGTATAGGATGATCAAAAATTGTACATCTTTTCTCTAACCAGAAAATGGTATTTGAAACAACCCCTTCATTACGAAATAACAAGGTCACTGTTTTTATCGTGGGTATTGTAATGGGTACTGCAGTAAAGTCTCGTCAAACCTCCAGATCCTTCACCTCACAGCACAGTTTCCAGAACTTGTCTAAAAGAGTCATGGAACAAAAACTCACATCATAGACTTGGTCCCCTTGAGCATGTATAAAGGCATAAACCTCTGAGGGATGAAAACCCAATTAGTCTTTAATCAAAGTCTTTCCCACCCACAGTCTATCCGGGGGAATCAGGGCTAAGCCTTTGTAGTGTAGGTGAACTAGAAAGCGACGCTTTTCCACTTCAGCTGGTTTTTGAAAAAGACCCGCATAGGATCCCGGCCTACGAACATCTGAGTGAAGTTGGGCAGGACCTGTTTTTGCCAAAGGGTCCTGTTCATCTAGAAACCCCAACCCAATGCCCACAGTAACCCTCTCTCTACCGTCTCACAGGATTCACCTTGTTTAATGCCGTGAAAGTCTCCATCAGTAGCAAGCACTGGCTGTACATTATGATCGTGGTCAGAACAGTTCGGAGAACCTGCGTCTGTCGCAACACCCTGAAGCGGAGCCTCAAACCCATCCTGTGCAGCGGTAGTAGACATCTGTAGAGACTTAGGATTTTCCAAGTCAGATACTGTACCATCCTGAGACGTTGCAAACAAAGTTTTCGGTGAGCCTGGAAGTGGAACTAAGGGATTGGGAATCCATTCCTCACCTCGCAACATCTATCCCGTTCATTGTAATGCCATTTCTGGAGTCCAGTCAGAGAAATCCTCAGCCATATTCTCATCAGGTATCTTATATCAGGGGCTACTTTCTGCAAACTTTCTGTGTCCAGAGGCTGGTCAGGTAAACGTTTATTTTTACCCTGCAAAGAGCTTACCCCTGATCATTTACATATTTTCTTTTCCTCATCCAGTTTTGTTCTACTCAATTCAAATTCTTGTTCAGCCACTGAAATTAATGTCAAAAGTTGCTGTTTTTTTCATTTCCATGTCCAATTTCAGCCATTTTTCCTCATCTTCTGTGCAACATTCCACACCAGATGACTTTAAAGGTTCAGCAGGTAGTTCCATATCAGAAACTGGAGACTGGTCAAGCTTCTCACATAAAGCCTCCACATTCAGCTCTAAAGGTTCTGCTGGAGCTCCTAGAATGCAACCATCCCCAACACCATCTCGAGGACTATGAGATCCTCCATTTCTCCTGCAGTGCCTCAGCGCCCTCTGCAGAAAGAGTAGGGGAGTTTCCCTGGTGCCCTGGACAAATTTCCCTCACTCACTAAAAATTCCACCAACAGCTTAATCTGGTTCAAGGCCAGTTGGCATTCATCTGTATTCCCTTCCCCGGGTCATGCCTGAAAATAGGCAGAATCTGCCTAGTGCCCTTACCCAGTCAACAAAAACTAAATAAAATAAATAAATAAATAAATAATTGTTTTCAATGTTTTGACAATGAAGGTAGGGTTTTTTGACAGATGGGGGTGTGGGGAAGATTGGTAAACTGCCCACTAAATTTAATTTTTTTAACTGTGTGGAGCTGATATGATAGGGGTTGAACAGTGAGGGTCAAGAGCCTGAGGGCATCCATCCTTGCATATTTAAGCAGTATGCACCTTGGCTGACCAGACCTATCACCTGGCTTTTTAACCTCTCGATTCGTACGTCTACTGTCCCATCCACCTGGAAAACTGCCAGAACCATCGCTATACACAAAAAGGGCGATGTCAAACTCATGTCCAACTACCGCCCTATATCTCTTCTGCCCACTCAGTAAGCTGCTTGAAAAATAGTCCACCGCCAGCTTGCTGCTCACCTTGACATGTTTAATCTTCAAACCCTGTGCCAACATGGTTTCGGCCCGATCACAGTACCACCTCTGCACTTACACAACTTACAAATGACATCAAAATAATATGGACCGTGGCCTACTCACTGGGGCCGTCTTCATCGACCTGTCTAAAGCCTTCGACATGGTACATCATCCTCTCATGCTAAAGAGCTCCAATCCATTGGAGCATCTGACCAAGCCCTCTCCTGGTTCCATAGCTATCCTGACAATGGGACTCAGGCGGTAGCATTTCACAAGGCCCTTCCTCCCCTAAACATCTCCCGTGGAGTTCCCCAGGGATCCACTCTTTGACCTCTACTCTTCTCCTCTTCCTAAATGATATTCCCACCATGTCCCGGCATAGCTGCACTCTTTATATGCAAGATGACCTTGTTCTCTACTCTGGGTCAAAATCGGTTGCTGCCGTCAACTCCACTCCTCACTAATGATTTCCAATTCCTGCAGACCTGGCTCTAGCAACCACCAAGTCCTGAACCTAGAAAAAACCTGTGCTATGCTATTCGGATCCTCTAAGAAACTGTCTGCCCCTGTGAACAGGCTCCAGGTTCAATGCCTTGATGGCTCCCTCATCTCAAACACCGAGTCCTTCAAGTACCTTGGGGTCACTTTGGATCCCACACTTGACCTGTCTCAGCATGTCAATATGGTGTGCCGTGCCGTCAGTGCTAAAATTGGCGGAGCTTATCGCGTGCGCCACTCCCTCACTCCTTCCGCTAGACTTTCTGTTGTGAGAGGTATTCTCTTACCCCAGCTCCAATATGCTCTGCCCCTCCTCTTTACTGCAAACTCTGCTACACTCCACAAATGGGACACTGTCTACAACAACATCTGTAGATTCGCCTTAACTGCCCCACATCTTACCCATCATTGTCTCCTTTACGCTGGCTTAAATTGGCTGTCACCTAAGGATATTCAAGCCTACTCCCTGGGCTGCTTTACCAACTCCTGTCTAGACCTCCTGCCCTGTCTATCTTGCCAACCTCCTGACTCCTGCCTCACACACCCGTCACCCTCAGGTCTTCCTCTGTCCCCATGCTCTCCACTAGACCTTGCATGACAAAAATGGGTGAACAGGCATTTGACCATTTTGCTCCCAAATTCTGGAACTCACTTTCCTTTATGGTGAAAACATTATCCTCCCATCGAGAATTCAAAAACTCGCTGTTCACCCACCTACTAGCCTCTGGCCAATGCAAATGCTCTTAATTTGCTTTGTCCCACTGCAGGCTGTCGGGTCTGACCCTGAGTACTACACTAATGTTCTCCCATGCAATACTTTTGTCTAGGTGGCTATGAACCTTGATGTCTTTACTGTCCTCAGCTGTCTTATGGTTACCCTAATTGCTTTATTTTACATCCTTATTATGATCTATGCCTAAAATGTACCCTTATGTAACTGTTACTGTGCTACCCAATGTATATCTTGTTTTGCTCCTGTGCACCTATATTATGTCTGTGCATTTCTGCATATTGTAACCAATGTCCTGTGCTCTCCCGGGTCGTGCCTGAAAATAGGCAGGTCTGTTGCCTAGCGCACTTACCCGGTTACCAAAAGCTAATAAATAAATAAATTTACTGTTCTGAGAACTGTAAATTAATGGAAAACAGTCAACATTAAGAGCCCCACACCCAGTGTTGGCCTGGTCCCAATTTGCACGTTGTGTGCAAAAACATTAGTTTCATGTACTGTTTTCTGTAGTACAGTAGATTGCATCAGCCTGATTCTGATGACTTGTAAGCTGACATTTTCAGTAACTACAAATTCCAGAACCCCTGCAACTGACATCTGAGGAAGGCTGCAGCAGTGGGAGATTCAATAGCCTGCAGTGCATGTTAGAGCTTTTATAAACTCCCACCAGATGTTTTCCAGTCCTGCTATTCCCCCCGGGACTAAAAGTCCTCTGTGCAGGACCAGCAAATAAAAGATCAGGGCTCATAAAAATGCTAACTAGAACTGCAGGCTATTGAATCTGCCACTACTGCAGCACTCCTCTGATGTCAGCTGCAGGGGATTCTGGTATTTGTAGTTAAAGAAAATGTCAGCTTGCAAGTCAACAGAATTAGTCTGACACAATCTACTATACTGCAATTGACAGCAAGCAAAATAAAATGTTTTTGCACACAAAGTGCAAATTGGTAGCAGCCCAACACTTGGGTGTGGGGCTCTTAGTGCTGACTGTTCCCCTTTAACACTTTTTAGTTGCATGGGTCAAGTTGTAATTACTTGGGATAACCACATAAAACAGATACAAATGTAAGCCCCCAAAGTGGGTTTACCTGTTGTGGAGCCCAGTGGCTCCGATGCTCTCCCATGGCGCTGGCATTCCTGTGGCTCTGGGATGGATTCCCACCCTGTGATCCCCAAAGCATGGCTTGCGGCTGCACAGTCCCACTGTCTCAGCCTCTTGGTGGGTCAGGTCGAGTGGCAGGGTGTCTGTGGGTGCCTCCGGTGGGCGAAGTGTGTGGTCCTGGGTCCGTTTTCTCAGGTGGCCGGGCTCGGGACCACTCGTAAATAGATTAATATTTTAACCAAGGTGGTGGACCCATGCGCAATGCACATGTGTGGGCCACTGACAGTCAGAATTTAAAGGAGCCAGTGCTCCTTTTATTGCAAGTAGTTTCAGTGTGGGCTGGCACCACAGGGGGGGATGTATAAATATTGTAATCAGGACTACAAGTCCTGTGGGGCACCAGAGTGGGCAGAAAGTTTGGCGCCATTGTGCACGGTCCCTGACTGGACCAAGAGTTTTAGGCACCAGACAAACAGAGGGCATATAAGGGAGTGCAGAGGAGAGAACAGGGGATTCGTGAGGGAGTGAGAGAGGAGCAGGTCAGAGCAGGGTGTTCGCCTGCTCAGCCATGTGGCCTCTTGTACTTTATTGTATGGGACACCCAGTGTAATGCAGCAGTTGGGAGAAAGATGGCGTGGCTGCAGTTTTCATTGAAGCATTAGCATAGGTGTCGTGTGGAAAAAAGGAGATTCATGAGGGAGTCAGAGAGGAGCATGTCAGAGTGGGGCGTTCATTGGCTCGGCCATGTGGCCGCTTGTTCTTTATTGTTTTGGACACCCAGTGTAGCTCAACAGTTGGGAGAAAGATGGTGCGGCTGCAGTTTTCACTGAAGCCCCAGTGCTTGTGGGGTAAGAGTCTGCAGAGAACCCCCGAGGAGAGAAAGGGAGGGAATAATGCTGACTGCTAAGATCAGAGACATGAGGTGAGGGGAGTCTTGGGCGTACAGCCTAATTCTAGGATGAATGCAGCTTTGAGCAAGGTTGAATGCTTGTGGCTGGGCCTGTTTTGGCTGATGCTATCCGGTGCACTGTCTGGTGGTGGCAGGACCAGACTGTGTTGGGACCTAGGTGTCAGTTGGTCCAAGTGTCACCTGGAGAAAGTAGCCACTGCAGCCAGTAGGAGCTCCACGAAGTATGCATCTGTAGGAGGCAGGAGGAGACCTGTGGGCTGGGTAGGTCATTGTGTAGAAGGCAGAGTGGCAGGCTGTGTCTTGATTCTTGTGGCAATTCAGCTGAGCACCTAAAAAGAGGCCATTCTGGACTGGGATCACTGCATGAGGGATTTGCCCAAACCTGCGAGGTCGCCAGGGAAAATACCCCCGGGATGCTCATAGCCATGGCATAGCATCAGTAATTGGGAGCTGGACAGTGACTGAAGGGTCTCGCTCCTGCCCTGGTCATGTTGTGGCTTTCTGCCCTAATGGAAGAAGGGAACCTCGTATTCAAATTGAAGTAAAGCTTGTGCAGGAGGAGTGGAAGGTGAGAGGGACCATAAGTGCTCCAAGCACCACTTAAAGGTCCGAGCTCCTGGTAAGTGAGTAAAGCTGTGCGACAGATGTGTACTGAAACTGCTGTGTGTGGTCTTATTCGACCTCAAGTTACTGTGTTTGGACTGTCTGGTGACCTGAATATCTTATGCAAATGTGACCTCTGGGTCCAGGGTACTGTCTAATTGTGCAAAGATACTAGCACACACCGCCACCCCCCCACATAGCATAGCATAACATTTAAACTTTCCACTGCCAAAGTTGGGTATATTTACTTCAAGCTCCATGTGAGGAGAGGGTCCTCTTAGTTTCAGACTGGAATTCCAATTTGCGTAAGCTAAATCACCAACTTTAAGGTGGGGCCCTTCGAGTTAGTGCCTAACGTTCTAGTGCCTCAATGGCTACTAACTGACGCCTTTTATACTGTGCTCCCAGCAAGGATTTTACACAGGTGATTAACTTTCCAGTGCATCAGTGGCTACTAATTGACTCACTTTATACTGTGCTCCCAACAAGGATATTACACAGGTGTAATGGAGCTTGAAGTAAACATAGCCAACTCTGGCCGTGGAAAGTTTAAATGTTGTGTTATGCCATGCTATGTGGGGGGGGGGCGCTAGTATCTTTGGATTGTATGTTGTTTGCCACAACCTGCCACAACCCTTAGAAGAAAGGTGAATTCCAGTGTGGAGTAACATAAAAGGTTTGAGCATGCTATTTTTGGATTTACTCTCTAGTTGTTCATTGGGTCCCCTTGGTCCAGAGCACCATTCAGCTTAATGTGACCACCCGGTCCTGAGCAACCTTTAGTGACTTTCTGCTCCGTGGAGTGACTGTTCTAATTTAACTGTGCATTAAATGGGATCCCCTGCTTTTGCAACTCTGCTGTTTGCCTCTTGTTTTGAAGAAACTGTTTGCTGCTGTTAAAAGAAATTGCCTCCACAGTCTTGTCTCCAGTGTGTTCCAGGGTAGCATCCAGAACTGCAGGAACCAGCTTACCACCAAGGAAGATGTCGAGAGGCTTACCTGGTGAAAACTGCCTACCAAGGCCGTCCGGTGAAGTGAACAAGGCCAGGCAGGTGAAGAGTTAGCAGTCTTCATCCTCCCAGTGTACCATCTCAGCCCTCTGAGGGTCACGGGGTACCCCGATGGAGTCCATCCATCACCTTCATCACCCGTGGAGAATCAGGTACTGTTTTTCCTGTCTTATTTCTGGATTCTGTTTTCTTGGCTGTAGTGCTCCCTCCTCTGCTAACTCTAATACCATCTAAATACCCCAGACACGGGGAGGGGCTTTCACAAAGTAATCTACAGTACATTTCATTAGGTGTCATTTTAGGAATAAAGTTCTCCTCAAGGTTGGTCAATCCTGCTAACAGCAAATACAGACTCAAACAAGAAAGCAAATATATTAGTCTCACCCATCATGGCAAATCCAAAAGGCATTTTAGGAATCTCTGACTCAGAATGAATCAACCGTCAAGCCCTTGAAAGGCAGCTCTAGCAGAAATAGTGAGCAGTATCTAAATACAGTATAAAATGAATAATACAGTAACTTAAACTGAAGAACATCCTTTAATATGTGCCAAACTCTTCCTTTTTGATTACAGAAACCTTAAATGCTGGGCTGACTTGGCAGCACAATGGTAACACTACCGTTAATTACATCAGTGACCCAAGTACGAGAAATGGACTTGGATCGCTCGGGGGATGGCCAGGAGAGGGATGACCGAGCATCCCAAGGACAGCTGTCCTCCCTCAGTATGGGTGGGCACTGAACCAGGAACCAAATGAGCAAAACAAATACTATTTGGAGAGAAAAAAACGTAAAAGCTAAAGTGAAGAAGAGTGCCATTGTAAGTAGATCAAAAAAGAATAACTGGTTTTGTGAACAATGCACAATTTCACATTCTCCCAGTTTGCTGTTTCAGTCAATGCAGTACTTTGTAGCAATTACATGGGTCTGTTGCAAGACCATCACCTGTCAGTTTCACTGACATGGAATTATTTTCACACCACATTCCACCATGTTTGCTTACTATGGGGCTAAATGCGTGTGAAGAGCAGGTTTACCTCTTTCTGTTTTAAAGATCTCAATGATAAACAAACCTAGTCTCAAGGTTTCAGAGGTACCTCCTGTGCCTCCCCCAAATGCCTTGTCCCAAACTCTCAGCTTTATTTCTCTGTCTTAAAATTCAATACTGCCATCTTATCTTTTGTGGCTAGTGGATTACTAATGATTATGTGCTACCTCACAACCCGGCCCCTACAACATATGTCTGAATTGTTTCTTTTATGGACTGAGGGAGCACTCCTGACCAATTGCGGTGTTTCTTCTGCTGCATTTGAGAACACTTATTTTGTAGAGAGTGCCTTGTGCAGATGCCCTGGAAATGGGCTTAGTTCAGGGGAGGGCGGGGGACATTTTATACATTACTGATCAACATGATCTAGAATATATTGTATAACTGGGGAGCATTTTCTCCCATAGGGAAACCTGGTTATAATTTGCCATTATGCCCAGCTGGTTATAACAGCGGACACGTGCTGAGTTTCCCTTGCTCCATGCATGCCCACATTGCTTTCCCCGGACACATACTGTGCTTTAGCCCGACCATGCTACTGAACTAGTGCTACCGGAACCACTGGCCATACTGTTTTCTATAACTGCTGAATAGTGCTTTCAAGGTGAGAAAACACTACCCAGCAGTTATATAAAGCAAAACATGGGGAGGTGTATAAAACCTGAATTTTACACACACCCTTGGTGTGGGATGCTTTTATAAACTTGTCGAGCTTCGCTCTCTGGGTTTATGTAGCATCCCACGCCTCAATTGTGTTTAAAATTCTCATTATATACACCTCTTCATGTATTATCTTATATACTATTGCCAATGGGAGACCACTCTTACAGCTGTAGGAGTGGTCTCATATTCTTAGGGTACCAGAACTGCTCACATATGGTTCACAGTTCTCACACCCTAAAAATGTAAGTGAGACCACCCTTACAATACTGTAAGAATGGTCTCTCTAGCCATATTAAAGGGGATAATTCATGACCAGTGCCATCATAGTTTGAACGGCCACAAAAAGCTCTTTTAAATGAGGCATTGGGCTCCTCTGCAGCTGGCAGCAGTCCAGAGATAGTGATGATTATGTCTGCCCTACATTGATACCACATTGCCACCATTTCACCTAGTGATTTTACTGATGATTAACCTGTGCTTGACCGCAGTGTGGTTTGCCACAACTTGATAGTCAGTGACATCACAAGGTTCTAAAAATGGCGGCAATGTAGAATCAATATGGGGTGGACATATACTCATTGCTATCTCTGGACTGCTGCCAAAGCACAAGGAAGCCCAATACATCATTTAAAAGAGCTGCACAGGGGCTTTCAAGCTGTGATGAGCACAGTTCATGAGTGTCCACCTTTAACATATAATAGGACCCCATGCGTAATTGAGTTGCTTTAGAAATGCACTGCACAGCTGCTGCTGTTACTGCTTGTGTTCTTTTTATCCTGAATGCAATTGAAAAAGAGGGTCCCACTCTCAATTTGCTCTTTAGAAGAAAACTGAAATGATGCATGTTCTTTCCCTTGACTGTGCCTAACCTTCTCTGTCTTACTTTGTACTGAAACTCTTTATGCTTGCCACCCCCCCTCAAAAAGTCTCACTTCACCTCCTTGTGCCTGCTTGAGGTTGGTGCAGCATTTCACAGCTTGTGACGTACTTTGAGATAAAAGGCACTATATATGGTACAGTAAAAACCATGTTTAACTGGTAAAGCTCCCCCTCAGTCAGTCAGAACAAAGAGCTACTGTCACATTATTCTGCCATAACTGGACAGTAGACCCAGTAACTGAACTGCAAGCTAGTCCCTGCATTTTGATTGGCTAACAATCACAAACTACTCTTCACTGTCAACATTCTCTCACTAACCTGTCGAGTAAAAATTGTAACAGGACGCCAACTGTACCTTCTCTAATCATCACGTCATCTTCGGTATAATGGGCTCTAATAGTTATATTGGTGAGGATTAAAATCAGTAATAACTGTATCTGAGACTTCATAAACACCTCAGCCTGAGTTTATGTAGTCCCAGACATGGTTATTAACTGATACACCCACACTGCAATAGTACTATCATCGACTCTGTAGTCTTATTCTTCCTTTCATTACGAAAGGTTGTATCATCAACACAAAGGGCAAGCTTAGAACTGTGTGAGAATTCCAAATGGTTCACATCATTAACACACAGCAGGAATAGTGGGTGGCCTCTGTGCCTGAGCCTTGTGTGATATTAGAGAGCACAGTGACTGGAGGATAACACACCATAAACAGAAGCTCCTTGTGACCTCAGGAGCAGATTGTCAGATAATGTACTTAAAAGTGAATCAGACATACATGTACTTTCTATCATTAGAACTTATTTTAAGTATCCGCCTAATGTTTCCCTCTATATTCCTCCAATCTCCATCTTTCTCTCAGCCCCTTCCTCCGAACAGTCTCCTTACCACTGCTACAGAATGAGCTAATAGTCTTGCAGTCCCTTCTCACTACCTACCATAGCCCACCATTTCATGGCTCCCACCAGGGAGGCAGTATAGCCTAGAGGGTTAAAGCACTAAGCTGTGTCCCTGGAGACCCAGCAGGTCAGGGTTTGATGCCCACAACTGCCACTTGCGTACTGTGTAACCCCTGAGTAAGTCACTCAACCTCACCCATGCTCCTGGCACACACCTAGAAATGAGCATTGGCTCAGTGTGCCATACTCAACCATACATTCTAACATAAAATAAAAATGTCCCACTCAAACAGAGTTTCTGTGGAGACATGAAAGAAAATGTTGGCAGGAGAGGTGAGCATGATGAATGGAAGTGTGTGTGTGCCAATACAGCATGGGTGATCCTAGCCCAGATGACATCAGCGAAGGATGATGGAAGAGAAGGTTCTGTGCTGCTTTGCTCCAATCCAGCTGGGTCACCTGGAGCAACAAATGCTGCAAACATTCCCTGGAGGCCTTGTGTCTGTCCTAGGGATTGCATTCAACCTCCTGAGCTCTGCCTGGGAATGTGGGGGGTCAAGACAGGAATCCTGGTGTCTTGTATGCCAACTAGGTGCGATTATCATCAGGCAGCTGGGTTGGCACCTTGTAGAAGCTTTCTTATGAGTAACTGTAGTAAATGTACACTGTCATACTGGCAAATGAGATGACTTTCTCAGACAGTCCTCTCCTCCCTGCTCCTGCCAACCCTCTTCCTGAGCCTTTTCTTACCCTTGCCCACCACCACTTACCTCTCCCTTCTCCCTTCTCCCCAACCTCATAGTTCCAGCAACCTCATTTAGTTTATCAACCTGTTTGCACTCCTCCTCCTTTCAGCACCATCTGAGTCTCCCTTCACTCTGGCATTATGCACTTTTTGAGTTTGCCCAATTTGCATAGATGATTTGTATGCTAATTTTTTTGTCCTCCATATGCGACGCTTTGCCACTTTATCTGTACTGCGCACAACTTATGCTCTCTATATCATCATCATTGTAACCACATTACCAGACTGACCGTATTTTGTTTATATATGTGCTTTTCCCCTCCCCCCGAATCACACCTGAAAGAGCCTCGGCTCAGTGTGCCCTTCCCAGATACCAATCTTTAAACAAATAAATAAATAATTCTGCTAACTGCAAAACTCCAGAGCAGTTTAATTTAACCATATCAATACAGAACACATTTACATGCCGTTTGTAAAACCGCTCCTCAGCTCACTTTACTCCCCTCCTGTGCCTGTCGCTAGTCATCCTGGCAGCGTGACCTTCTCTTCCTCCCCTATAGCTCTTCTTTTGGTTGTACTTGCTAGCTACCATGCTGTTTCCCATCTACCCCTGTGTAGCAGCACACTGCTTTGGAGTACTTGGGTCCCAGGTCCAGTCGTGTCACATTCATTTTTCTCTGGTGATATTTTTCTGCTTCTATGATGCTTACTTTGTATTTGCTGATTTACGTGAGTGTTTTTTTCTCCCATGTGCTCCTTTGCCAGATTGTGCCTGGAAATGAGCCTTAGCTCAGTGCACCCACCCAGTCACCAAACTTGAAATGAATAAACTAATATTAGAAGTACAGTGCACTACATCATGGACAACATATATTTTTATACTTTGCTTTCATCTACTTTATGTCTGCAAAGTGTTCATCTGCAGATTGAGGGATATTGAACTTCATCAGTAGATTGAAGGACAGAGCTCATAGTCTTGCAATCCCTTCTCATTACCTAATATAGCCCACCATTTCACAGTTCCAACCAGGCAGGCAGTATAGCCTAGAGGGTTAAAGTGCCAAGCTGTGGTTGGGCTGGTAGTATAGCAGAGAGGTTAGAATAATGAACTGTGAATGAGGTTGGAACGTCCAGCAGACCTGGGTTTGATTCCCATAACATCCACTTGTATACTGTGTGACTCTGAGCAAGTCACTTAACCTTCCCAGTTTTAAAATGGAACAGATAAGAAATCTGCTAAATTTAAATACAAATAAGACTATAACTTAATTTGCTAGCCCAATAAAAGTTTATTAAGGGAGGCAGAGAGGGTTGGGGGATGGGGTTTATTTTTGAGGGTTTTTAAATGTTTAATTTTACTTTCACCTTATATCAGCCAAACTGTTATGCACCTGGCACATTATGGAATGTTTTATGATATGTTATTGTGGAAATGTCTCAAAAAAGAGTTGAAAATAAAAATAAAAAAAAATAAAAAAAAAAACATTCCCAGTGCTCCCTGGTTACCCCTGAAAACAGGTACTTGTACTCCAGTTACTAAAGAATAAAAAAAAAAATCAGGATGCGACTGCGTAAATAAATGCTGAGGTGGAGTAATGTGCCTTAGTTCTGGGCTCCACACTTTATATAGAACAGTGGGGACTCAAATAACTTGCAAAGAAGGGCAACTAGTGTGATACAAACAAGAAGAGGCGGTGACTGACAAGCAAAGAACAAGTCACAAGTGGTAATTAAGGGGTTAAAAAAAACTTCAGAAGAGGCTGACCTGGTGGCATGGAGGCATGGAGGGCTGAGGCATCATACCTTACCTGCTGCCATGCTAGCCACCCAGGATCGGGTGCGATCTCGAGCCGTTGGGGGTTGGCCAGGAGGAGGAGGATCAAGCTTCTGATGGACTGTTCTCTTCCTCCTGGGGGAGGAGAGGGAAGCACTTGGCGCTTCACCGACCCCTGGTGGAGGCCAAGGGCCATCGTAGCCAAGGCTTAGCAGTTCCGGGAGGTGTGGCAGACGTGTGCGCTTGCGCCCTCATGTCATTGCATGCCACATCTCCCAACAGAACAAGGAAAAATGGGACTCCAACTGAGGCAGGATGATGCCTTGTCCCCTCAGAATGCCCCATAAAGCTACTGAGGCACTCTGCCACCGGCCCAACTCCGTGGCACCGTTCAGGGTATTAAAAAGGGGCTCCCCCAGTGGCCCCTCCTTGGGGGGGGCAATCCAAGGTGAATGTCGGCGGAAAGAGGTAAGTCCCGGGGAATGGGGTGAGGGGACGGGGGCAGAGAGAGCAAGCCGGGGTCCGAAGAGGAGAGGAAAAAAAAACTTCAAAAGAGATGCCTTGAATTTTTTTTCACACAGAGTGGTGAGGCTGTGAATTAGATTGACTGGGGATGTAGAACAGACAATCCACTTCTTAGAATGAAATCTTAACAGTCATTTTTTTTAATAGAAATAGATTTATCAGGTTATCCTAATGAAGTATTGGGGAATTAGACTTGGTGGCTGCTTCTGTCTCTTTTCACTTATGTTTTTATGCTCACACAAGGAATAGTCCATGACTAAGTGTGGTCTTTGCAACAGGAAACACCCATGCAACTGTGGTATGTTGCAGGTCAAGAATTAAAGGGGCATTGGAAGTACCTCCCTTTCTTTATCTACAATAATGATTTTATTGTCACCTCAGTGGAATCAACAAAGTCCAAGAGGGTAGCATCTTTCAGAAAAAGAGACGTGCAAGAACAAGGGAATACAATTTAAAGATGGGGGGGGGGCAGTTCCGGGGCATTGTGAGGAAGTATTTTTTCACAGAGAGGGTAGTGGATGCATGGAACAGCCTTCCTGAGGAGGTTGTGGGGTCTAAAACTGTGGGGGAATTCAAGAATGCATGGGACAGACATAAGGCAATTCTTGTGGGGGGTAGGAAGAAATAGGCTGTTGGTTAACTAGGATCTGCGGCCTATCCTGTAGGTAGGGAAATGGGCAGACTAGGTGGGCCAAGCGGTCCTTATCTGCCGTCAAAGTCTATGTTTCTATGTTTCAAAGAAGAAAACATATCATTCTACTTGTTTTCTTTTAAGAGTCAGTGCTCAGGTACTGTTTTAAAAGGGGGATTTGTCAGCTGCTGCATGGTGCTGAATGATGGGGGATTGCTGTGGCCTGGGTCGGTGCTCAGAGCCTAGGACTTTAGGTGCAGAGGCTGGGGCCCCCCCGAGGAAGCTCTTAACAAGTGAGATATTACAGACATTACAGTGCATAGTCCCCCCCCGAGTACAAGCAATCACCATACTGTGTGGTATGGCATACGGATTAGGCAAGAGAAAAAACACACTTAGATGAGGGCCCTGGACTTCAGGAATGCAGATTTTAAAGGGATGGGAGACTGCCTCAGTAAATACCTCGAAGTGGGGGATGGCTGGGTGAGAGAGTGAAGACCTTATGGAAAGAGATAAGGAGGGAATAGCTAAGGCAACCGCATGTTGTTTGAAGGACATAAGCAAGGGTAGGAGGAGGAAGAGGTCAGTATGGTTGGTGGTTACAGTGGTAAGCAAGAAAAAAAATGCTTTTAAGAAGTACAAATAGACTCAGACAGAGGTGGACAGAGAGGTATATCTGGAAAAACAAAGGGAGGCAGGAATGAAGGTGAGGACAGCTAAAGCACAAACAGAGGAGAGGGTAGCCAAGAAGGTCAAAAAAGGGGATAAGACTTTCTTCAGGTACGTGAGTGAAAACAGAAAAGCAAGGGTAGGGATAGTGAGAATCAGGGGAGTGGAGGACTGCGCAGAAGAAGAGGATTAAGCTAAAATTTTAAATTAGTACTTCTGCTTGGTCTTCACAGTGGGGGGCATCAATCAGCAGGTACGGGGTGGGGATCCACAAGTCAATTTTAAGTGGGAGAGGGGCCGAGAGGTTGGAAGCCAAAAAAGCAGAATAGAGGCGATGAGGCAGACAGGAGTTCACCAAAGGTGCACTACAAGAACTGAGCATGGTGCTAGCAGCCCCTCTGGCAACACTGTTCAGCACTTCATTGGAGAGGGGGGTGATTCTAGAGGACTGGAGGAGGGCCGATGTGGCCCTTCTGCACAAGAGTGGAAGCAGGGAGGAGGCTAGAAATTGCAGGCCAGTCAGTCACATCAGTGGTGGGGAAATTAATGAAGATCCTGCTGAAGGACAGACTTATGGAGTACCTAGAGACAAAAGGGCTGCAGAACCACCGGCAGGACAGTTTCATGAGGGGAGGTCATGCCAACCAGATCTCATAGACTTCTTTGACTGGGTGACTAGAGAGGTGGATCAGTGAAGGGTAGTGCATGTGGCCTATCTGGACTTCAGTAAGACCTTCAACACTGTACCGCACAGGAAGCTGTAAAATAAACTAAGCAGCCTTGGGGTTAGGGAGAAAGTAGTAAGCTAGGTTTCAAACTGGTTGAAGGATGGATAGGAGGCAGAAGGTAAATGGTGGTAAATGGCAGAGATTTGGGGGATGGGAGCATGACCAGAGAGGTGCCATAGGGATCAGTACTGGGACTGGTCCTCTTCATTGTCTTCATAAGTGGCATTGCTGAGGGATTGGAGGGGAAGGTGTGTCTTCTTGCAAATGACACAAAAATCTCCAAGAGGGTGGAAACTCAGGAAGTGGTGGAGAGAGAGTGCAAAGGGATCTGGGGAAACTAGAACAGTGGTCTAGGGTGTTGCAGCTGAGTTCTAATGCCAGAAAGTGCAAAGTCATGTACCTGGGGTGGGGTAACCCAGGAAGCTGTGTATAAGATGTGGAGGAAGTACTGACAGTCAACAAACAAGAAAGGGACCTTGGGGTAATCATATGTAATGACCTCAAAGTGACAGGGTATGGTGGCAAGGCAGCAGGCAAGGCTAGTGGGATGCTGGGGTGCATAGGGTAAGGGATTTCTAGCAGGAGAAGAGAGGTGATGTTGCCACTGTAACACTCACAAGTGAGACCCCCAACCTAGAGTACTGTGTCCAGTTCTGGAGGCCGCACCTCCAGAAGGACATTGACAGGATAGAAGCAGTCCAGAGGAGGGCTTCCAAAATGGTGTGGGGGTTGCACAAGAAGCCATATGAGGAGCGGCTGCGGAATCTCAATATATACTCTCTGGAGGAGAGGAGAGTGACAGCAGACATGATTGAGACCTATAAGTACATCACAGGGGTGAACAAGATGCAGGTGGGTGTCTCCAGAACTCAGGGGCATGCAACTAAGATGTGGGGGGCTAATAGGGATGTGAAGAAATACTTCTTCACAGAAAGGGTGCTGGACACCTGTAACCTGCCAGAGGAGGTGGCGGGGGTGAAGACAATGGGAAGCTTCAAGCATGCGTGGGATAAGCACACAGGCATAATAAGTAGAGGAAAGGGAGGTGGGAGGACAGTGGTGAACAAATGGGGTCTAAGGCATCGGAATAGGCTGGGAAAAAATAGGGCAGGCTGACAGGACCTACTGGTCCCTTTCTGCCAACAAATTCTATGTTTCTAAGTGCTCAGGAGTTCTGACCATGGAGGAGCTCCAAACTGTCTTGTTTGCCAGAGACCTTGCACTATACAAAATAAATATTTACTTTGGCACATAATGTCAGAGTCATAGTGCTTCTTCAGACACCTATGTAATCGAGTGCTGATCTACTTTTGGTTTGGTCTGTAACAGGGGATGAGACACCCCAGCTGGGCACCTAAAATCTGCATCACAGTGCACACGCAACACCCAGCCTTGCAGAATACACTGTCACCTGTTTTTCCTCAAGTTACTTGTTGCTGGAACAATGCCTTTGCACTATCACATACTGGATACCTCTGTAAGACTTGTTTATTTATTTATTCATGCATGTATTGGTTTTATGACTATATAATAACTGAGGAATGTTTTCTCCCATAGGGAAACAGAGTTATAATTTGCTGTTGTAACCAGCTGGTTATAACGGAGAACACATGCTGGGTTTCCCTTGTTGTGAGCATGCTCACAGTCCTTCCCCTTTCTGAATCTTCCCAGAAGCAAATACTGCCACAGATATGCGCTCACTGCCACCTACCCAACACATGGCAGCGACGGAGGATTTTTCTATCAAAACTTTGTATTTTCTGTTACCATACACTGTTTTCACTTTTCTGGTCTCCATCCTCTCCCAAATCACGATGAAACTGTCACGAACCAGGAATGGGTGGCAATCATTGCTACAGCAGGGACTCTGCCCTCCAGTCTCCACTATTCCTAGTCAGGTATCTACCTTGGGGATACTCTATCGGGTATCATGTTAGCACGGTGAAACCTGTACAGCAAAAGACCATTACAGTAACAATTTCGAACAGATTCGAAATTGTCACCGTAAAGGTCCCACTGTACACTGGAGGCAGTTTCGCCGGTGTTTCACCCCCTTACAAAGCAACTCCAACTCAGAGTTGATTGTCTATAGATCAGGGGGTGCGGGGGGTGCAGCCACCCGAAGAAAAATAGCTTTCTCCTGACAGGCGAAATACTGAAAGTGGGTATTTCACCTGTCGCTGTATGGGGATGTCGACAACGAAGCTGTCGAAGTGGGTTGGTGGAACCCTCTACTGGGGGACTCCAATGTACTGTATTTGTATCTCTTGAGAGGGAGGATGAAACTCTTAACACGGCCTCTCAAACTTGTGGGGGGAGGACTTAAAAAGCAAACTGCTTTAATGCTTTAACGGGCAGCTCCATCTGCTGACCAACATGCTATTTTTTTAATGGTGCAGGTGAGAAAATAATCCCTAGCAATTATATAAAATAAAACAGGGGGTGGTGTGTAAAACTTGAATTTTGCACATACCCTCAGTGCTGGATGCTTAAATAAACTCCTTGAGCTTCGCGCTTGGGGTTTAGGTACTGTAGCAACCAACACCTACAGTGTGTGTAAGATTCTCATTATATATAGCACCCCATGTATTATGTTATATACTGCTTTGTAAATTGCTGTATTTTGTTCTCTGTGATAGGGCACTGTATAAATAAACTTGCCTTGCTAGTTGAAGTTTGAAAGTAGAAACAATGTCAGCTGTCATTCTAGTTGTCCACTACTCATTCTTTGAAACATATATCTTTGATTGTTTTTTTCAGTACGTACAGAAAAGCATTCTGTATTCACTTTACATTAAGAAATAGGTAGAACGAATGTTGACCCCTGATTGGCCAAGAGGTACTTTTAGCCAGTCCTTTATCCCAGCACAACAGCCTGACTGAAAGTAGCTCAACTAAAATATGTTTAAAACATACATTCAGTTTACTAGAAAGGACCCATTTCATACTCACAATAAGGCACTCCAGGAGGTATGTTATGGTAAGCTAATGGCCCTTCTTGGGTGGTAGAAGCATTCAGCTTTGTCTCATGTTTCGACCCAGCCAACATCGACCATTATCTCATAATAACGCACCCCTGTTTTACCTTATTGCTTAGTCAAACCCTTGTTTTAAGTATAAGAAAACTTTCTAGGCTGCATGGAACCTTGGGGGGTGGAGGGAATTTTTTTTTAATTCTAGGCTAAATTTAGAGAGAGAGAGTCAAATCTTTAATATCTGTTCAACACTGCACAGTCACGCACAGTGTTTACATTTTAATTTCAATGCTGAAGGTCTATCATTGTTGATGTGCCAAAAAGATCAGTGCACTGAATTTATTACATGCTGTTTTTTTTCTTCAAAGTTGTGATTCTAATTATGACACGCAGTGTGCTTGGGGCTTAATTATTCTAATTGTGCAGCCCAAAGTATTTCAATTTTCAGCTTTGAACACAGGTGTTATGTGTTTAAGAGGTTGAAATTTAATGAATTTGTTCCTATCCTGCTAGATCAGCAGCAGGCCTATATATTGTACGAACCCTTTGTACGTCACGTAAGACTTATATCAAATGTCTGTCTTGCGGCCTGATGGCCATAACAAAAATGATTAATAATCTACTGCAGACACTATAATTGGCATAGCTTCCCCCTCATGAATTTAAATGACTTTCTTGAATTACAGCTTTTGACATCATCAATAAACTTGAGTTATTGCTTAATCAGGCATTTCTCTGTGACATGAGATCCTAGAGAAACAGTACATGCTCCTCTGCCAGCTCACAGCAGACCTACAGTCACCTTGTCTCTGCTGTTACACAACTCTCAGTAGTTAAAGGTCACTGGGCAGTACAAACAGGGCATCTAACTACAGAAAAAAACTGCACGGCACAAACAGAGAGCTATCATCACTTACTTTCAGGAAGGATGACATTATCTGGGCACATTGTAATGGCCTTATGGTTTTGAACCCCTACAAGTTAAATCCTAGGGATGGGGAGGACTGTTTGAAAACAAAGATTTGAGGCTGCTCAGAACCAGACGTTTATTTGAATGTTGGGTCATTTTAAGTTTACAGGTCGAAAACAGGTTGGGAAGCTTCAAATGCAGATTGCCTGCTTTGCATGTAATTTGCATATCCAACATGTGCAAATCACACATAAATTAGTTGTTTAAGAAAGGTTTAGAAACATGAACCTGTTCAAACTTCCTTTTTGCTCTAATTCAAACATGAACCACAAAAGGACTGCTTGTCCTTAGCTGATCTATGGTACTCCCTATTCACTGGGCTATCTCTGCCCCTCTTTCTCCAATTAATTGGGCTGTACCTTAGTGGTTAACCTCATGATGGCATGGTGCCACAGCAGAAGCCTCAGCCCATCCAGCATTGCCCCGAAGTGCTGCTTCAGAATGGCCCAGTGACTGAATTACTGTAAGTAAATGAATCCAAAATATTTAAATTGAAAGGAATCACTTGATGGTATGCAGCAGTTCTGAGTAAAGCCACTGAGATTGCTGGGGCCAGTTATTCGATAGTGGGCAATTTGGAGTGCAGAGGCTTGTACTGCAGTTGCCCAGTGCCTACAAACCCAAGGATGCTACATTCATTCAGAGAGTGCACCATATATCCCTGGTATCAAGTGGTTCCCCCACCATCCGATCACCGGTCCCAGTATTCTAAAAGATATCCCTGGTGTTCAGTGGTCTCTCCACCCTCCGGTTGCTGACTCCAGTACTCTAAAAAATGTCCCTGGTGTCCAGTGGTCCCCTCCTCACCCTCCCATTGCCAACCCTGTGTAAAAAAAAAAATATTGCCCTGGTGCCTAGTAATCTTCCCCACCCTCTGATCGCCAGCCCCGGTATATTGAAAGATATCCCTGCTGTCCAGTGCTCCCCCACCCTCTGATCACCGGCCCCAGTATGCTAAAGTATATCCCTGGTGTCCAGTGGTCACCCTCACCCTCTGATCACAGGTCCCATGTGAAAAAAATAATGCCCTGGTGCCTAGTGGTTCCCCCACCCTTTGATCACCGACCCTGGTATACTACAAGATATCCCTGGTGTCCAGTGATCACCCCCACTACCTTCCAATCCCCAGCCATGGTATGCTGAAATATATCCCTGCTGTCCTGTGCTCCCCCCACCCTCCGATCACTGGCCCCAGTATACTAAAGAATATCCCTGGTGTCCAGTGGTTACCCTTCCCCTCTGATCAGTGACAGGTCCCATGTGAAAAAAATAATGCCCTGGTGCCTAGTGGTTCCCCCACCCACTGATTGCCAACCCCAGTATACCGAAAGATATCCCTGGTGTCCAGTGCTCCCCCACCCTCTGATCACCGGTCCCAGTATACTAAAATATATCCCTGGTGTCCAGTGGTTGCCCTCACTCTCTGATCACAGGTCCCATGTGAAACAAATAAGGCCCTGGTGCCTAGTGGTTCCCCCACCCTCTGATCGCCGACCCTGGTATACTAAAAGACATCCTTGGTATCCAGTGGTCCCCTCTGCTCTCTGATTGTTGGCCCCAGTATACTAAAAGATATCCCTGGTGTCCAGTGGTCCCCCTGCTCTCTGATTGCTGGCCCCAGTATACTAAAGGACATCACTGGTGTCCAGTGGTCCCCCCTGCTCTCCAATTGCTGGCCCCAGTATACTAAAAGACATCCCTGGTGTCCAGTGGTCCCCCTGCTCTCTGATTGCTGGCCCCAGTATACTAAAAGACATCCCTGGTGTCCAGTGGTCCCCCCTGCTCTCTGATTGCTGGCCCCAGTATACTAAAAGACATCCCTGGTGTCCAGTGGTCCCCCCTGCTCTCCGATTGCTGGCCCCAGTATACTAAAAGACATCCCTGGTGTCCAGTGGTCTCCCTCACCTTCCAGTTGATGGACCTGTGTGAAATAAATAATATGCTGGTGCCTAGTGGTTCCCCTACTCTCTGATCACTGGTACTGGTAAAATATATCCCTGGTGTCCAGTGTCCCCCCCCCGGTCACCAACCCTGTATGATATCTCATATTCTCTGGCACCTAGTGCACCCCTTCCACTCACTGATCCCCATTCCCATACCACTGTAATCTTTCCTTGGTGTCAAGTGCCCCCCCCCACACTGTGTACACTGACTAACCCACTCTGCCAACCCCCACTTACCTTAGGTGCTAGCACCACGTAAGCCCATATGATGACCGGCACAGCCCTCCTCTCTCCACCTTGGCCGGCTGCCACATGTGATAACAGGGAGTGCACATCTTCTGTACTGTAAAGGGGCACATATGTGAACTCCCTTTACAGTACCGGGGATGCGTACTCCCTATCATTGCATACTGTGGCCGGCTGAGGTGGTGAGAGGAGGGCTCTGCCACTTTCCATATGGGCTCACATGGTGCCAGCGCCTAAAGTAAGGGTGGTTGGGTGATTGAAAAGTGCTTGCAGTGTGGGGGGTGGCTTCTAGATGCCAGGGAAAGATTATGTTGGCATGGGTATGGGGATCAGTGGGTGGGGAGTGCCACTAGACACCAGGGAATATGAGATATCATACAGGGCCAGTGATTGGAGGGTAGGGGTCCACTGGACACCAGGGATTTCTTTTTGGATACCAGGGATAGTGATCAGGGGGGGGAACACTAGGCACCAGGGCATTAGTTTATTCATATGGTGACAGTGATTGGAGGATGGGGGACCCTTGGGCAGCAGTGATATCTTTTAGTAAACCAGGGCTGGTGATCAGTGGGTGAAAGGACCACTAGGCAACAGGGATATCTTTTAGTGTACCTGAGACAGTGATCAGAGGGCAGGGGGACCACAATGCATGAGAGATATCTTTGAGTATACTGGGCTGTTGATCAGAGGTTGGGGGGACCACTGGACACTAGGGATATCTTTTAGTATACTAGGCTGGTGATCAGAGGGTGGGGGGAACCACTGGACACCAGGAATATCTTTTAGTATACGAGGCTGGTGATCAGAGGGTGGGGTAACCACTGGACACCAGGGATATCTTTTAGTATACCAGGCTAGCGATCAGAGGGTGGGGGGAACCACTGGATACCAGGGATATCTTTTAGTACACTAGGGCCAATGATCAGAGGGTGGGGGGGACCACTAGGCACTAGGGATATCTTTTAGTATACCAGGGCCAGTGATTGGAGGGTGGGGAAGACCACTGGACACCAGGGATATTTTTTAGTATGTCAGGGCCAGCAATCAGAGGGTTGGGGGAGCACTGCACACCAGGGATATCTTTCAGTATTCCAGGGCCAGCAATCAGAGGGTGGGGAGACCACTGGACATGAGGGATATCTTTTAGTATGCCAGAATCAGCAATCACAAGGTGGGGGGAGCACTGAACACCAGGGATATATTTTAGTATGCCAGGATCGGCAATCAGAGGGTGGGGGGAGCACTGAACACCAGGGATATCTTTTAGTATGCCAGGATCTGCAATCAGAGGGTGGGGGGAGCACCGAACACCAGGGATATCTTTTAGTATACTGGGGCACACAATCAGAGGATGGGGAACCGCTAGTCATTAGAACATTATTTTGCTCACATGGTGCCTGTGATCAGAGGGTTGGGGGGGACCACTAGGCACCAGGGCATTATTGTTTTCACACGGGGCTGGTGAGTGGAGATTGGGGGGATTTCAAGGCACCAGGATATTTTTTTTTTTTTACATGGGGATGGCGATCGGAGGGTGGGGGATACCTAGGCACCAGGGATGTCTTTCTTTTCATGGGGACAGGGATTGGAGGGTGAGGGGTCCACTGGGCACCAGGGAGCAGGTGTGCTCTCCCAACCGCCAATGTGATTGTTGGCTGCAGTGCCTCCACCGGCTGCTAGGGTTGCCCAAAATAAGTTGGGCTTCTTCTCAGTGAGAATTGCGCAGCACAAGGTGGCTTGCGCTATTCCTCTTACGTAGTGTTAACATGCTGAATATTGCGCTGTGCTGGGATTCATGACCCTGTCTCCTCCCTTTACAAGGGGCAAACATTATTTTTTTTTGGACGTGCTAACCCTTTTGGTGGGTGCCACAGCCCTCTTTGAGTATTGAGCTTGGGTGCAAAACCCAGCCAACAGCGGGCAATCACTTTGCCCACCAGGCAAAGTTTTGAATATCTGGCCCCTAATGTCTAAGACCAGTTCTGGTGGAACACATAAGGTCTTATATACTGATGAAAGGGAAAAGGAAACTAACAAGGCTAATTATCACTTCTAGAGTCTCATACCACAATTAAATAAGTGCAGTGATATGTTCTTTAAAAAGGGATTATTTATGAACAGTGTCTATCACGCAGTAGTTTGAAAAACCCTTGAAAAGCCCTGTCAAATGTGGTACTGTATTGGGTTAACATGTAGTTGGGGGCAGTTCTGAAGTATCCCTAAGTCTTCCCTATATTGGTTGTAACCATTTAAGAACCTTGTGATAAGACACAGGATCTATATGTGTCTAACTTAACTTCTGTGTAGTCAGGCTAGGCAAATCTTCATTGTGTATGACATCATAAGGTTGTAGAAATGGTAGCAGTGTAGTATGAACATAGGGCAGACATACTCAGTGATATGTCCAGACTGCTGCCACCTATGGGTAAACCCAATAGCACATTTAAAAGGGTGTTTCATGGACTTTCGAACTATGAGGGCTGCAGTTCATAGGTGATGCCCTTAAATGACCCCTGACATCACAGTTCAGCCTATATTTAATCTAGTTCAGCATTCATAGTTCTCTTTTTCTTTAAAGTAGCGGTATCTGTTAATTGGCAAAACATTTGATCATATAATTATTTTTTTCCCAGCAAAAATATATTTTTGACTTCCTTAGATTCATCAGTGCATTTTTAATTTCTTCATATATGTTTAACACTAACTAACTAAACACCAAGATGTTAAATTGTTTCACAGAGGGTCTGGCAAGTGAGTGGAACCATTTCAAAACTTCCAAACCAGATATCTTCAGGAATGAAATAAAATGAACATAAAAATCAATATAGGGACATTGTTTTGCAAGACATACATTAGTACTGAAAAACTATATGATGAAATATTTGGCTGCCAACAGATACTGTTGTTTTAACATGAAAACACTGTCACCTGGACTTTATCTGCTCTAACTAGCTGTCTACATCTAGTATCCCCTTCCAAGTGCCTGTGACCCCCCCGGCTCCTTTGTTTCCTTTCCTCCTCTGCTTCCAATCTCCCATCTTGGCAGAGACTTCTATTTTCCTGGTGTCCCTCATACCCCTGCCCCTCAGCCCAGTCTTACGGGAGGGCTCATCTCACCCTGCCTCATTTTCTAGATCTTGTACTGCCTACCCATGTATAACGTGAGCAACTTGTGTTTTTTCACTGTTTGAAATTGTTACCAACTGAACTTTCACACTTGTAACTGCTGTTATTGCCCTTCTTATGTTTGTAACTGCTTGCTTGCCTACTCCCTTATTCCTCTCCCTCTGGGTCAGACCTGAAAACGAGCCTCAGATAAGTGTGCCTTATTCCAGTTACCAAACTTTTAAATCAGTCAAGTAATAAATAATATAATTTCTAAAGCAACAAATGGCACTGGAAACAAACAAGGTTTTTATATGGACCATGAGAGTAAGTGAGGCAGAGTTCAGGCACAGTCTGTTCTCTGAAAACTACATAGTAGTGGAGGGTGATGAAACTGATATACAGGCAACAGAATGGGTTGACTATGCAGGGAACCTCTGGGCAGACTGGGTGGGCCAAGCAGTCCTTTTCTGACAACAAATGTTATGTTTCTATGTAACTTCTAAGAGATGCTGACAAACCATAGCATGTACCTGTTAGAGGAGAAGAGAGACATGATAGAGACCTACGAATGCATGGATGGATATAGAAACATAGACGTTGACAGCAGATAAGGACCGCAAGGCCCATCCAGTCTGCCCATTTCTTTTTCTACCTTATGAATGTGCCATCGGCCTTTGCTCTGTCAGTGGCCTATCTATTCATATTCATCTGTATTGCTCCCTTATGCTTATCCCATGCCTGTTTGAAGCCCTGCACTGTATTCATAGGCACCACTTCCTGAGGTAGACCGTTCCATGCATTCACCACCCTTTCTGTGAAAAAGAATTTCCTCACATTCCCCCTTAATCGGCCTCCCTCTAATCTCATGCTGTGTCCTCTTGTCCTGCTATTTTTCTTATATTTAAACCTGTTAGATTCTTTCATCTTGTTAATGCCCTTAAGGTGTTTGAATGTTTCGATCATATCACCTCTCTCCCTCCTTTACTCAAGGGTATACATATTGAGCTCCGTTAATCTGTCCTCATATGTCTTCTGATGCAGTCCCTGCACCATTTTGGTTGCCCTTCTCTGGACTGCCTCAGTTTGGTTAATGTCCTTGTGAAGGTGTGACCTCCAGTACTGCACGCAGAACTCCAGATGGGGTCTAACCAGTGTCTTGTAAAGAGGGATTATTACCTCCCTCTTATGACTTGTGATACCCCTACTAATACACCCTAACATCCCCCTAGCCTTACCTACTGCTTTAGAGGTCTGCTTGGATGATTTCAGGTCATCGGTGAGGATGATGCCCAAGTCTCTTTCTTCTGTTGTGACTGCCACCAACTCCCCTCCCAGCCTATTGGTGGCTTCAGGGTTTCTCTTCCCTATGTGCATGATCTTGCACTTCTTTGCATTAAATCCCAGTTGCCACTCTTCTGACCATTTTGCTAGTTTATCCAGATATCTTCTCATTCTGCCCACCCCATCTGGATCATCTACTCTGTTGCAGATCTTGGTGTCATCTGCAAACAGACAAGCCTAACCCTCTAGTCCATCTGCAATGTCACTAATGAAGATATTGAAGAGGACTGGCCCCAGGACTGATCCCTGAGGTACCCCACTTGTGACTTGCATCTCTTCTGACTGTATACCATTTACCACCACTCTCTGTTTTCTGCCCGTCAACCAGTTTGCCACCCAGTTGACCAACTTCTGACCCACACCGAGCCTACCCAGCTTATTTATCAATCTTCCATATGGAACAGTGTTGAAAGATTTGCTGAAGTCAAGGCAGACGACATCAACTGCTCCTACTTGGTCCACCACTCTGGTTACCCAGTCAAAGAAATCTGAGATTAGTTTGACAGGACCTTCCTTTTGTAAACCCATGCTGTCTTGGATCCTGTGCCCCTATGGATTCCAGGTGTTGCACTATCCTTCCTTAAGGTGTGCCTCCATAATCCTGCCCACTACTGAGGTATGACTGACTGGTCTGTAGTTCCCTGCCTCCTCCCTGCTACCACTCTTGTGGAGCGGGCTCACATGAGCCCTTCTCCAGTCTTCTGGGACCTCTCCTGTGCTCAGAGACTCACTAAACAGTTCTGCTAATGGCTCTGCTAATTCCACCCTTAGCTCCTTAAGTACCCTGGGATGCATGCCATCAGGTCCCATTGCCTTGCCCAACCTGAGCTTAGCGAGCTCTTGTAGGACCCTTTCTTTTGTGAAGGGTGTAGTGCTCACCTCTCTCCCCCCTGTGTCCATGGTGCTGAGCTGTGGGCCCTGCCCTACCTTCTCTTCAATAAATACTGAGCAAAAGTATCTATTTAGGATTGATGCTTTTACAGGGTCCTCCTCCTCACATGCCCCCTTTTCTCCTTTGAGCTTAGCGATACCCCCTCTGGACTTTCTCCTTTCACTAATGTATCTATAGAAAGTCTTGTCACCTTCTTTTACTGTCCGTGCTAGTGTTTCCTCAGTTTGGGACTTTGCCTGCCTTTGCCTTCCCTGCTTCCCTTAGGGCAGTTTGGTATGCCTCCTATCTTTATCCCACTGTGTTCCTTTTATTTCCTGAGGCCAGCCTTTTGGCTCTGACCTTTTCTGCTACTGTATTTGAACACAAAGTGGTTTCCTTCTTCTTTACTTCCTTTTCTGTCTAACACAATGGGATGTTGCTTCAAGTATTGCATCCTTAATGCTTGCCCTTTGCCTGTACCCCTCACCTGTGTTTCTTTTGCCAGGGCTAAGCTTAACTCTGTTGGCCATCTTATCAAAGTCAGCTCCTCTGAAGTCCCATATTTTGCCTTGAATGGGATAATTTAGATGTAGTGGCCAAATTGAACCATACCATGTGATGGTCACTGGCCCCAAGTGACCTTCTACCTGGAGATCTGTGATCCCTTCCTGTTAGTCAGTACTAGATCTATGATAGCCCTGTCTCTTGTGGGTTGCTGTACCAGTTGTTTGAGACCCTCCCTGCAGGAATCCACCATGTGTCTAGCTCTGGCAGATGTTCCTGCTGGTATTGACCAATCTGTATCCGGCATGTTGAAGTCTCCCATTATCAGAACCTCCCCTTTAGCTGTCATGTTTTGTATATCTTCTAACAGTAATGTGTCTATGTCCTCCCCCTGGTCTGGGGACCTGTAGACAACCCCATTTCTTATGGCTGTCCCATTTCCTATTTCCAGGGTGATCCACAGTTCTTCTGACTCCTTATGTGTGTTCTGAATTTCTGTAGCATTGATATTTTGATTGACATACAGGGCCACTGCACCCCCCCTTTTGCACCTCGGACTCTTCTGAACAGTACATAGCCAGGTACTGAAGTCTCCCAAGTGTGGTTACTGGTAAACCACGTCTCATTAATTGCTACTATGTCCAGTTTAGCCTCTGACATTATTGCCTGCAGGTCTGAGATCTTATTTCCCAGGCTGTGAGAATTTGTGTACATGATTTTCCATTGGCCAGATTTCAGTGTGTTAGTTGTTGGGTGAGGTTTGGCATTTCCCCTGTGTGTCATATGGGGAGACGGACCTTTTTTCTTACCTGGTGATGCAAGCGAACTGCAAAAATGCTGAATCCCTGTTTGACCACTAGCTGAGGGCGATGGGGTGTTCTTCCCATTCAAAGTATGGGGTGCTGCACCCCTCTCCCCATTTGCTAGTTTAAATATTCTGCAAAGATGTCAAACTTCTGCCCCAATGCACTGACTCCCTCCTTAGTCAGATGCAGTCCATCAAATTTAAAGAACTTTTGCTCCCAGTACTGTTGCCAGTTCCCTACAAATCTGTGTCCTTTTTCCTGGCACCAGCCCTTGAGCCACATGTTTATATTAGGGTTGGCTTCAATCACAAATACCAGGGGTCACAACCTCAAAATAGCTGAAGGATAGTTTGAAAAGAATATGAGGATGTTTTTCTTTACCGAGAAGGATCAGTGGAACAGATTACCCTAGGAGGTGCTGAACGCTGGTTTCATAGAAGACTCTGAGATCAAATGGAATGAATCAAAGGGGTAGTTAGAGACAAGTTTAATTACAGGGTGTCAGTTGGGGGGGGTAGGACTGATTAAACTAGATAGGACACACAGGGCAGACTAGATGGATGAAAGTCCTTTTTTGCCCTAAGCCAACTGTGTAATTACAGACATAAAGTGAGTGAAAACTGTGTCCACTGATGGTGGTGATGTGTATGGGAAGGACAGGAAGCAGTCTAGAGCTGAAGGAATAGTGGGGGGCGATGGTAGTTAATTTAGAGAGATAGGACAGGTGAGTTTATGCAGCATTTCTAAGCAATTTCGCAAATCTGTAACTGAATTCACTAGGTAATAAGTAGTCCATGGAAGTGTCTGAGGATTGATGTGAACTGGTCCTGTTTGAATGTTTGGGTCACAATGCAGACAGCAGCGTTTTTAATAGCGGGGAGCTTGGTAAGCAGCTGTTGGGGTGACCAGAGAGGAGGGAGCACAGTACAGTAGATAAGGTGGGAGTGCGTGATTAGGTACTGCACCATGTCTGCCATGTATACGTTAGGGCTGGGAGAACTCGCTGGAGTTCTGACTCTTATTAAATAAGAAATGGAACACGCTGGAGTTCTGATTTGTTCTGATTAGTTCTGATTATTTATAAATATTTGAAAAAAAAATGCAATAAAATACATAAAAGTGGCCAAAGTCAGTCATATTCAACACAGAGGCCAAAAGGAAATGATCTGTGTAAAAATTACAATAAAACTGCTAAATGAAAGCAATAACTGCTAGCTGCTTCATGACTGGGTTGTACTGGTGGGATATCTTGCTCAGGCTCGTGCCAATGTGCCATGAGTGTGCTGGGGGAGAGAGAGAGACAGAGAGAGACAGAGACAGAGAGAGACAGATAGATGCCTGCCCTGTACAGTGTACACACACTGCACAGCCACAGTGAGGCCAAGATTAACTTCTTTATTTGTGATTTCTGTGGCTGTAGAATTTCTCTTTGTCCCTCAGGGGTCTCTCTCTCTCTCTCCTCTGGATAGTGGTACAAGTGAAAGATTTATTTTGCCAGCCTGCTCTTGCCCTGTGTATACACACAGCCACACTGGGGCCAAGAATAAACTTTGTGATTTCTGTAACTATAACATTTCTCTTCGGCCCCCAATAGTCAGTCAGTCAGTCAATCAGTCTCTCTCTCTCTTTCTCCTATGGATGGTGGCACAACTCAAAGATTTGTTTTGCCAGCCTGCTCTTGCCCTGTACACACACACAACCAGCCACAATGAGACCAAGAATAAACTTTATTTGTGATTTCTGTAACTGTAACATCTCTCTTTGGCCCCTAATAGTCTCTCTTTCACTTTCTCCTCAGGCACAAGACAATGATTTATTTTGCCAGCCTGCCCTTTTATTTATTTTATTTATTAGAAAAGTTGGATTTACAACCTTTGAGTCATGGGCTCATTTACAAAGGCACCTCGTTGCGGGGAGGGTAGATAGAGTTACATAGTGTGGTTACAACAGTGAGAACAGTACAGGTGCAGAACATTAAACATAGAGTACACATAGGTTACATAATAATGTTACTTATAATAGGTTACAGTTATATACAAGGTACCCAAGGGTTACACTGGGGGTACAGCCCTGGACATACCTAGATAATACTGGAGAGGGTGGAGGTAGGGATGGAAAGTGGGGTGGTAGGGAGGGGGAGAGGATAGACTGTCCAGAGGATGTTATCAAGTCAGGGAGGCCTGACAGGAGGATCCCACAGTGGGATTAATTTGGTGCATCTACAGCAACGAGTGTCTAAGAGATGCTTCCGGAGGACGATTTTGAAGGGCCCAATTTTGGCAATGTCTGTGATGCAGGGTGGGAGGGAACTGAACCAAGCAGGGGCTCAGTAATGGAACGACCTCTGGGCTAGTGAGATCTTGGTTCTGGGCACCAGAAAGGTGGCCTTGACAGAGCTATGGGTGGCAACAGTTGAGGACGCATGCCGTAGGGAAACAGAGACCCCCCCCAGAGGGGAGAGCCCTAGAAGAGATTTTTTGGCGAGTAGGCAGGTCTGGTAGCACAGACGCTCCTCAAAGGTGAGCAGGTTGGTGTTGGAGTACAGCAGGCAAGTGTGAGTGCGACTAGGGGCTCTGGTCAGGTGCCTGCAGGCCTTATTGATTGAGAGCTGGATTTTAGTCAAGGTGGTATTGTCTGCCGCACTGTAAATGGGCAAGCCATAGTCCAATAGCGACAGGATGGAAGAGGTGATGGCCAGCCGGAGGGCAACTTGGGCGAGGCAATCTCTATAACGTATAGTAGGCCTATCCAGAATTTATGGCGGAGGATAGGCATTGATGGGCGTGGAAGGTGAGAGCCGAGTCAAAATGATGCCTAGATATTTGTAAGAGGTCACTTGCTCCAGCGGGTGCAGAGTGCTGGGGAGAATGAAGAGGGGGGCATTCTTGGCCTTGTTTTGGTGATGGGAGAAGAGCATTGACTTAGTCTTCTTTAGGTTAATGACAAGTCGGTTGTCAAGGAACCACTTTTCAGCTTGGTTGTAGATGTGCTGGAGGGATACCTGGAGAGAAGAGGAATCGGGGTGGGAGGCAAAGAGAACCGCATTGTTGGCATAGAGGAGCATTTTTCTTGTGCAGGAGCTAGGGAAAGTGTTGAGGTAGAGGCTGAAAAATACAGGGCCCAGAATGGAGCCCTGGGGTACCCTGGAACAAATGGGCTGGGTATTGGACAGGGAGATGTTTATCTTCACACGCTGGGATCTAGCAGAGAGGTTGCTGGAGAACCAGGCAAAGGGACCAGCGGAAAAGTCATGTTGGTGGAGGGAGTCAAGCAGGAGGGGGTGACAAACAGTGTCAAAAGTCTTGGAGAGGTCTATGAACACTGCACCGACAAGGTTGCCAGAGTCAAAAGCAGAATGCAGGTATTGAGAGAACTCCAGGAGAGCAGTAGTGGTACTGTATCCTGGGTGGAAACCGTGTTGTTCTGGGCACATTGTCATATTTGGCCAGGTACTCCGAGAGTAGAATAGACACTACTTTTTCTAGGGCTTTAGAGAGCGGGGGGAGGATAGAGATCGACTGGTAGTTGTTAGGTGTGGACCAATCTCCACTCTTATGTATAGGGGGGATTTTGGCTGATTTCCAAGCACTGGGAAACTGAATGAGGCATAGAGACCAGTTTAGTAGGTTTGTACGGGGGACTAGGATGACATCCAAGACCAGGCGGAGGATTCTGAAGTCTAGGGGGTCACAGCTGGGGTTGTTGCTACCAAGGGCTTTTAGCAGGTGCAGCCTGGCTATGTGGGCCCCTGCCCTGGGCCTGTACGCAACTCTCCTCTCCCCTCTTTCTGGTATTCAATATATGTTCCAAACCCACGTAGGATAGGCTTTAGGAGTCAGGCTGTTCGTGAGATATCACTTACCTAAGTTGCTCTCCACTCCGAGAAAAAGACAGACAGCAGACCTAAGAGTCACTGACTGACCACAGCATCTGCAGCCTGTGCTCAGATCTCTACCACACATGACTGTGATGTGTAGTCCTCCTGCTCTTGGGCTCAGCTCCATTCCTCAGTTTTTTTTTGTTCTGCCTGGCGCTGTCCGTTCTTTCTTACCCCCCTCCGTGAGGTACCAGGCACGCAGAAAAAAAGTCCTGCTTTCCATGGACCTGGGACCAGACTTCTGCAGTGAAGTCCATATTTATCCGGTTTTGTGGATTCAGGGTTCAATCTGGTGGTCTGGATTTTGGATGGAACAGTCCATCCAACCCTAGTATATGTTATGTATGTCATCACAGTATCATTATAAAGAACAGTTTACTGTCTACTATATTTTTCAGTCTATTTGTTTTTAAAGCACTTGAGCCATTTGTAGTTGTATTTTTTCGTGTTTTATTTGTTTTACAGGACAAAGTTCCATGGAGCAAATCTCGTTCACAAGAAGGTCCTGGATAGCACAAGCAAATAATACAGAGATGAACTGAATACAGATTTAGAACAAAGACGGCACATCTAGCAGCATGTCAACTTTGCAGAAAATATCAAGGCAGTTAGTTACAAGGCAAGTCAAAGTTAGCAGTGATGGAATAGCTAATTACATGGCAAATTTACAAAACAATATAAAGGCAATTACAGACACTCCACGTTCAGCAGAACCATTAGACAGATCCGGATCAGTAATACATATACTATGCAATTACATGACATATGGATGCTGCAAAGTAGACCATTATTTAACTGGAAGAGTAAAAGTGATTGGAGAGGTCTGGCCTTGTGACGCTCTAGGATTATGAATAAATCCTAACAAAAGCTGCAACAACCTGTACAATGGTTTTTAATCATTGGTTTAAAGATGTTGAAACTATGTGTAGCTAGGTTTCCTAGCTCAAGGACACTCTGCAACTTTTACAGAGTGTAGGTGCAAGACAACTGAATCTGAATTTACCGTAACAGGTACTGTATGGTATCTTGGGGTTTCGACATGTAACCCCATTCTTGGAAGGGGGCTTACCTGGACTGCCCCTGCCTCCCTCCCGAGGTTCTACACAGCTGACAGCTCTCTCTTGCTTGACCACATGTGTGATGTGGAGAGAGCCGGGCGGCAGCCCAAGTCTTTAGTGCCACCTGCACCTTTCTTCTTTGTGGCTGTGGCCGCGTTTCTTGGTGGGGTCCCCTGATTCTGGCAGTGGAGGCTGGGAGAGAGACCAGGAGCCACTGTTCTTCAGTGACAATTGCACCTGGTTGCAGACTGCCACCGATGGCAAGCCAGTTGAAGGGGTGGGACAGAGAGAGAGAGAGCGCGCGCATGCTGTGCAGAGCTCCTCCGTAGTGCTCTCTCTATATGACCCGATGCCAGACTGACTTTACTCACAACCCCACCAGTGCAACTGGACATCAGCCCTGGAGGGGCTGTGGCTAGCTGTTGGGGGTCAGCACACAATTTGGGGCACAGAACTGAATGCAATGGATTAAGTTGGAGCATTTGGCTTTATCAAAACATGGGGGCAGCCATCTTTGTGCCCTTCAGCCCCACCATCCAACCAATCCAAGGGCTTGAGAGCCCAGCAAGCACAAGAAGGGACTGTGGGAGGATGATGAAATCTGGGACCCTCTCAAATGGACTAGTGGACAGTGGGCTATGATGGCCAATCTGAGGGCAGGGCAGGGCATAAGGACTGAGGAACAGGTCTGCCTGTCCCATAGTAAACAGAACTGTGAAAAATAAGTTTATGGGCTCTTGAGGAGCTTGTGGCAGTCTGAGAAGAACACTGAGGTGTTCAGACCTGCTGCTGGTGAGACCAAACAAGAGGCCTAGCCAAAGCCATCCATCCTCCCAAGTCACTATAGACTATTATGATTAGCATCTGTCTCAGAAAAAGTTGGCGCCTTTGGAATTCTTGGATATGTGGGGTCTCATTGAAGCTTCATACCACCATCTGGGCCTGATTCACATCTGGATCTTCTTCTCACTGAACATTGCTGGAACTCCTACTGCTATGGAGACATGTGTCCTGGTGTGCCCATGGACAAATATGTATGAAAATGTCCAAGTCACCATAGGAACCAATGCCCATATGTTCTACCACCTGTGTCAGGTGTGCAAAGAGTTTGAAGCCCAACAAGGAAAAGCTCCAGTGCCCAGCCATGGACTTGTTAGACAAGCTTACACTCACAAAGCCACAGCCCTACCTGGGCATGATTCTGTTTGGTGCCAAGACTGATCTGAAGTGGTGTTACCCCCAAAGCAGAGTGTGCTGTCAAAGGAATAGTGCACCTCAAGGAATCTTGCCACAATCAGCTGCTAATTTTGGGTGACCCAGAGAAAGCCAATTTGACAGCAGGGTTCATAGTCAAACCTATCATACAGCCAGCTAAAGCTTGTGCATATGTCAGACAAGTGACTATTCATGTGACAAATGTAATAGGATGACCTGTGGCCATCCGTAGAGGATGGAACCTCACCAGGGTCTATTATGCTGGTCTGGTGGTGCAGCCACAAAAGAGAAATAGCCCACTTCAGGACAATTAGATTCTTCATTGTTCGGGTTTGGAGACCCCTCTTTTTCTGCAGAGTGGTGGAACAGAATTGAACAGAAGTTGGCACAGTAAACAGAAGTTTTCTCCCTGAAGGAATGGGACATGGGATTGCCAAGGGTGTACAGCACTGCATTTGGGTCATGGATGAGAAGCCTTTCCTGGAAAGGTTGAGACAACTGGGCCCTGTTGACATAGATGATGTTCAGGAGTACTAGCAGGAGATGCTGGCTGCAGGCATCATTCAGGAATCTAGGAGCACCTATGTATCACCATTTGTAGTTGTCAGAAAGAAGAGTGGGGCTGTCAGAATGTGTGTGGATTACCGGACTCTAAACAAAACAACTGTATCCAACCAATGCACTATGGCATGAGTCCAAGATGACTTAGGTTGCCTGAATGGAAGTCAATGGTTCAGTGTGATGGAATTGAGATCTGCTACTCATCAGATCCCCATGGCCAAGCAAGATCGAGAAAAGACTGAGTTCCTCCGAATGACACAAGGGATATTGGGGCACCAGTCACCTTCCAATGGCTGACAAAGAGAACAGTGGGTGACATGAACCTGTGGGAATGCCGTGTGTACCAGGATGGCATTATCATATTTGGAAGAACATGAAGCCTGGCTGTTCAAAGTGCTGAACAGACTGGAAGAATATGGCCTCAAGCTGTCCATCAACAAGTGCCAGTTCTTCAGGATCTCGGTCAAATATGTGGGTCACATTGTGTCCCAAGATGGCATCTGTACCAATCCTGACTATGTCCAGGCCATCATAACTATGCCAAAACCCACACGGCTGAGAAAACTGCAGAGTTTCTTCAGATTCTTCAGCTATTACCACAAGTTCAATAAAGATTACACCAAGATCATCTAGCCTTTGCAGGACCTGACCCAAGGGTATCCTCCTACCAACCAGAAAAACAAACAGGCACCACAGTCTACTCATGAAAAAGTTTACTACAGACTGCATGAACCATTTGGCCCCAGATGGACCATAGTTTGTGATGAAGCATTTGAAGAGATAATCAGGCAGTTGACCAATGCCCCCATGTTGGCCTATGTGGACCTCAGAAAGTCATATGTGTTGCACACAGATGGCAGTCTCAGTAGTTTGGGAGCAGTGTTATATCAAGAACATCCACAAGGACTCTAGCCAATAGCTTATGCCAGTAGTAGTTTGTAGCCATCAGAAAGAAATTATCTGGTCAACAAGCTGGAGTTTTTGGTGCTCAAATGGGAAATTATCAATCAGTTCCATGAGTACCTGTATGGGGTCCTGCCACAGTCTGCACTGATAACAATCCCCTCACTTATGTGCAAACAGCAGCAAAATTGGATGTTGCAGGCCATCGCTGGTTGTCAACCCTCTCGACATACGATTATTGTGTGGTGTTATCGTCCCAGAAAAAGCAACACTGATGCAGATGTACTATCCAGAAGACTCCACCCAGGGGTACCAGGGCCAGAATAGATCCAAATCCCAGAGATTACCATTCAAGCTTTGTCTAAAAGATAGGACCCTGAAGAATTAACAAACTCCAATGAACCACCTTGCCTGGTGGACAGCTTGGGTGCCCTGTCAGACTGCATACCTGTGGCCTACTGCAATGCTGTGTCCCTCTGTGAGCTCACTTTCCACAAGTGAGTCCACAACACTGGAGAAAAGAGCAAATGGAGGACCCTACAATCCAAAACATAAAAATTCTCCAACAAGGGGCACACCCAGAATTTGTCAAAGTGAATCATCCTGACACCTCCCTGCTACTGAGAGAGTGGATCAAGTTGAAAGTACATAAAGGTGTGATTTACAGAGAGACACAGACCAATGATGAGCCAAGCCTAAAATAGTTGTTACTGCCAGTCATATTCAGAAAACTGGATCTCAAAGCCCTGCAGATGAGTTGGGATATTTGGGCATTGACAGAACACTGAACCAAGTTAGAAAAAGGTTATATTGGCCTTGAATGAGCGTGGAGGTAGAGAGCTATTGCAAACAGTGTATGAGATACATTCAGAAGAAAACAATACCCACCTGAGCAGCCCCATTAGTGAACATTACCATGAGTGAACCCATGGACCTGTTTTGCATTGACTTGTTGAGCTTGGAACCAGACAAAAAGAACATTGCCAACATTTTGGTGGTGACAGACCATTGCTCCCAGTATGCCCAAGCATTTCCTTTTAAAAAAACAAAAGGCCACAACCGTAGTCAAGATTCTGGTTGAAAAGTACTTTGTTCATTATCAACTGCTGAAGAGAATACATTCTGACCAGGGTTGGGATTTTGAAAGTTGGCTGATGAAAGGGTTGCTGTCTCTCTGGGGAATTAGAAAATCATGAATCACTCCCTACCACCAACAAGGCGACCCACAACCAGAAAGATTTCAATAGAATCTTGTTAAATATGTTGGGCGCATTGGACCCCCGCAAAAAATCAAACTGGAGTCAACAAGTGAGCATGCTCGTCCCTGCATACAGTTTCACTCACAATGACGCCACAGGGCAATCCCCATATATGCTCATGTTTGGAAAAGGGCCAAGCTCCCAGTGGACCTTGCATTTAGAGTGTCCTCCAATGGAGACAATTTAGTGACTTATAAAACAGCAATTGGACTATGCCTACAGGCTGGCTACAGAACTGTCTACCAATAGAAACTTGGTAAATGAAACCAGATATGATAAATGTGTCAGAGATCATGAGTTGCTCCCTATAGACAGAGTCTTGGCTCTGAATGTGGAGTTACCTGGAAAGCATAAAATTGAAGATTGGTGGGGCAACATTCCCCATGTGGCCACAGAAAAACTTGTGGACTTACCAGTGTACAGAGTCTGCCCAGTGGGTGATTACCGCAGAAGTAAAACTTTGCACTGCAGCCATTTACTCCCAACTGGACAGTTGGATGTGCCAGATCGGGAAAATGGCCCAGAACTCCCCCACATAATGAAAACCAGGGGTTCTTATAGACACTAAAGCAAAACTAGCCAGTCTGCCCCCAACCTAGATAACTGTCCACTCGGGCCTCCAGAAAGGCCTTCGTCTGAACCATCACAAAATGCAACAGATTCGTTTGATGAAGAGGATGACCTTGCTCGTTATAATTCAACTGTGGACAGTCACCATATGTTAAATGCTTCTGCTGACTGGTGGATGCCAAATATGCCACCAATGCAGTTAAACTCAGATGCAGAGCCTTTTGAACTGCCACTTAGACCAGCTACCCCTAAACTAGAACATGTAGAAGATCACATGAAATCTGACCAAGCGCCAGATATTGTAATTGAACCAGCTCATTGAGAGAAACCTCATTCCCCATCCAGAAAGGGGGGATGTGCACCCTCAGTTGCCTAGAAACCAGAAGAAGCCCCACTGTGACATTCAGAAAGATCTGTAAAACCCATTTTGAAGCTCAGTTATGACACTCCAGGTGTCCCCACTGGCGTGCCCCTTTATGTGGTGCATCATGGAAAATAAATCACACCCCAATCATACACTATAATGTATTCAACAGTCCTAGATTATAATATGGGGAGGCAGAGTATTGGAAATGTTGGGTAGACAGGAAATGTCTGTAAACTGTTGTTTATTCTAAACCTGTTGATATTATTATGCATCTACGAACCTAATGAATAGCCTAGCTAGGAAACATTTACCTAGGTAGAACTGTTAGTTGTTATTGCCTGTTTGTATCTTTCAGATAAGCACTGGATGGAACTTGTGGAAGTGCTGGGACAACAATTTGTGAGATGGAGGAGAGTGTATCCCCCTCCTTGGGGGGGGGCTTACATGGACTGCCACTGCTGCCTCCAGAGGTCCTGCACTACTGTGGGCTCTCTCTTGCTTGACCATGTGTGTGGTGTGAAGAGAGAGGTGGGCAGTAGCACAAGGTCTTTGGTGCCTTGTTAGTTGAGCATTGGCTACACACACATACTTGTGGTCTTGCACTTCAGGTGAGAGTGGATGAGGCAAATAACTCGAGGAAACTTTGTTAAGCTTAAAAATTTAATTCACTGCAGTTCCAGGTAGGACTGCAGCATTGTGGACACCAATACCTCCTGACGAAGCTTATTGTAGTGAAGCGCTGAGGCTGCTGGGTATTGGTGTCCACAATGTTGTAGTCGTATCTGGAGCTGCAGTGAATTAAATTTTCAAACGTAACAAAGCTTCTTCAAGTTATTTGCCTCATCCACTCTCACCTGGAGTGCAAGACCACAAGTATGTGTGTGTAGTCAGTTTCTCGGTCCACCAGACCTGCTCTTTTGCACCCCTGTATTTGTGAAGCACTAAGTAACATTGATGTTTTTGGTTAGTTGAGCATTGGCCCTGATTTGTTGGAATCAGCCCTCTAAAGTATTAAAAAAAGTAGTTTAAAAAATAGCTCCATAGCAGTCTATGGTGTGGGCCCCCACATTCTCCCAAGTTGCATCACAAAATGTAAGAGTGGGAGGGGGAGTGGCTCCAAATTGGAAGTGGAAGGGATTGGGCTCTTGGCTCCATGGAGCCTAAATACAGCCCCTTCCCTCTGAACACTCTACAGTAATAAAATCATTTTAAGCATCCCTGGACTCCGGTGCAGGTAGCGGTCTTTCGTGCCATTTGGGGGGATTTTGTAAAACATACGAAAGGTGCTCTTTAAGCATTTATAAAATACATACATGTTCCTAAAAAGGAGAGAGAGAGAGAGAGACAGAGACAGAGAGAGGGAGGGAGAGGTCATACATAGAAAAATAGCCCTATAAATATAGAAACATAGAAGTTGACAGCAAAAAAGGACCACTTGGCCCACCCAATCTGCCCTTTATCGCTGCCTACCTTGCCACCTCATGTGAGGTCCAACCTGGCCTCAGATTAATCCCTCACTTGCCTATTTTCTAAGATCCCCCTATATCTATCCCATGTGCTCTTGAAACCTGCAACTGTCTCCGCCCCACCACCACCTCCTCCAGGAAGCTGTTCTAAGCATCCACCACCCTCTCAATGAAGAAGAACTTCATGGTATTGACATCAATGAAGTACATCTATATGGAGTTGCTTTTAATTGTGCCATAAACCACCACAACACGTTAGAATAACTAGTAATGTTTTCTTATTTTGATTACAGATCTAAGAAATTTTGCACACTTCAATGTTAATCTAGGATCAACATCAGATAACAGAAGATGTAATTTCTTGGCAAAAGACTCCATGGATTTAGCAAGAAAAGGGATCCAAGCACTTTCTTCATTGAACATTGTATTGTGGGTGAGCAGAATAGAATAACATGCTGTCTGTCCTCAGGGATTCCAAGTCTACAGTCATAAATTTTGGATTCATAGCTACCTGAGGTCCCTGCATATCTGGCCTTTAATCAGTTTGACTCAAATGTCTGAAACCTTCTGTTAAAAATATTAAACATGGTTCATGTTTGTTAGGGATGTTCTTGCTGACTAACCATAGACTGAATTTTAATGAGGACAACAGATCCAGGTCTTTGTGTTTCTCTGTAACAGACACCTTATAAATTATTCGTCTATAAAGTGGACTAATTGATATTCCTGTTTCTATTAGTGGAAAAAGTAAAGAAAAAAAGGCTGCTTTAAAGTGGATTCTAAATGACTGACCCAGCCTGAAGTTAGGTCAAACTTCTTTGACTCCAACCTTTCCCTATAGGCCATATAGAGTTGGCAAGTTTTAGGCAGTTTACTAAGGCGCAACCAATAAGAGAAAATTCTGGTTTTGACATCAGCTTTTAAGGCAGCTTGTCTCCCCTATTTGTGCCCTAACTGCACAGGCAGGAATACCTTGTGGATTACTAAAGGCTTTGTAAATTCACAGAGATTTTTTTAACCTCCTTGTACTCAGAGAGGACCAGCCTAAGGCAGAAGAGAGGGTGCAATGATGCCTTTTAGGGCTGAGGTTGATAATAAAGTTAAGAGTCCTGTTATATAGTACGCCTAACTTAGCAAGGTGGCCAGAGGGGAACCCCATGTATATTAAATCTCCGTAGTCTAAGAGTGGAAAGTATGCCGCGTGAACCTGCCTTGTTTGGGGCATCAGCTGCAAAGCAGCTTTTGTTCCTAAAATAAGAACCTAGCCTTGATCTAAGAATTTTGCAAAGGATATCAATATGTTTGGCAAAGGACAGGCCACTATCGATCCACAGCTACACATACTTTTATACAGCGACTAGCTCCATGAACCACTGTGATGTTGTTTTCCAGATATGCTGAAGTGACTTTAAAGGGCAATGTAGCTGTGCAGAGTCAATCACAGTCTAAAAGACCTTGAAAAGCTCTTTCAAATAAGGCTGCCTGTTATCAGCAATCCAAAACTATCCATGTCTGAGTCCACTCTATATTAAATAGAAACAGCAGCCATTTCATGGAACCTTGAGACAGAAAGTCAAGCAATGCCTCAGTCGGGGAAGCTATTTGTTATTAACCACAACTTTCCCAAACATAACAGTAACTTCTATCTCATGGTTCCATGAAATGACTATTGCCTTGATTCAAGAAAGAACTGAGTTAGACATGGATATCTCTGGACTGCTGACACCTACAAGAAAGCCCACTATCTCATTTGCAAACACTTTTAATGGCCTTTCAGACTGAGAGGGTCCCTGCTTATCTAAATCCCTGCTTAATGGACGCTTATAGAGTCAGGGACTTAATTTTATCAGTGGCAGAATAAGCAGCAGAGAATTCCCTGGTAAGCAGGTACAGACAGGAGGAAGATTTATCATGGTTAAAAATGACCACTAGAAATTAAATCTTTGAGTGGAACTTTTTTAAATTTGTGCATGTGGCTATATGGAGGGGATAATGAGGGGAAACATTTAATTATTATAATTTTTTATTTTATTTAAGGAGGTTTTATTTTTAGGACCAAGATGAGGATTATTAGTGAGTAAAGGTGACAGCCGTGTTTGTAATGGCTGGTCAGTTCTTGGGTATAGGAGGATTGATTTACTAATGTGTGTGATGTGGCTACTAGCAAGTCTCAGACTTCAAGGGCTAGATATTCAAAACCTTGCCCCGAGGCTAAATTAGCACTGCCCAGCAGGCAAACTTAGCCCAGAGCAAAAATCAAGCTATATTCAAAAGGAATAGCCCAGGGCAAACAGCTTCTGAATATAGCATGGGAATGAGGCTGGGCAAACTGGTCTGGGAGTGCAGGGCAAACTTAGCCCTGGAATGAGACAGCTCTGAATATAGCAACCAGGAAGTGCAAACTACAACAGCAACATAGTGCACAGCAACGTGAAGGTAGGTAGAGGTGCACTATATGGCCAATGTGTGTGCCAGCAAATGCGTGGACCCAGTACAGCTGCAGGCAGCAGTGCATGTGAAAGTACAGTGTTCAAAACTGTATAATATTTCCCGATCTGTTTGTGCAGTGCTAACACATTTGCACGGATTTAGCATGGAGCTAAACTGTTTGCCTGGCACTAAATTTTGCCATATTCAAAAGTGACATGCAAATGAGCCTACTTATGTAGTCTCTGGGCAAACATCCAGATTAGCATCTCATTATGCCCTGATTTGCATGCAGTTTGCCCAGTGCTACTGCAGGGTCCCACAGCTCCACCTGTAGGTCAGTCTGGAAGTACAGGAGCTGGCCAGGTCTGACCGCAGCTTCACCTGTAGGTCAGTCTGGCAGTGCATGATGATAGCTGTAGGCTAATGTAAACAATACAGCATAGCATAGAATATTGTACCCCAGGGGACAACACAGCATAGGCACAGATGGTGGTGGTGCTGCATGCAAATGTCACACTTTAGGTCATGCCACAGTGCACAGCAGACACTACAGTAGCAAGGGGGCCAGTAGTGTGTGGACACAGCACTGCCTATAGTGTGTAGGGCAGTGATGATGACTGCACTGTACACAGCAGTGACAGGCCCAACTTGCAGGTGTTTACTGACAGTGAACATTACTGTTACGCTGTTGTGTGACCCACAGATGCTGCACCTCTTGCATGGGATGCTCACAGTGACATATACATGTCTGGCTGTACATGCTGTGGCAGTTGTATAGCTGTGTGGTATGTGGCGGGGGGGCACGTATGATCAGAAAGGCACATTCCCAATACTGGCCCACATGCACTGCATGACGTGTCCCAGCGTTGTGGCCACACCTGGTCTCTGGTGCAGCCTGGCCACCCATACATCCTCCCCTCAACATCCTCCATGCCCACAGTGCTGCATGTGTGTGCTGGCATCTGTTGGTGTCCACAGAAGAGTGGTCTGCAGGTGTGTGCTGTATGGCCACACTGCCATGGTGTCCACTGGTGGCCGGGTCACTACTTACTGCCTGGCATGGCTGGGACTGGTCGCAGATGATAGCATCATTTTGATGCCATCTGTGAGCAGCATGTTGTCTCTTTGTCTGGCTTTGTCTATGTGTCATATTATTTTGTTAGGGTAGCGCAAAATCACGCAAAAGCAATGCAAATCCTGCACAAAGCCAAAATGTTGTGCAAAGCTCATTGCCCAGGGCTAAGACTATCTTTTCTTGGGCGGTAATTTGCACCACGCCAAGTGTCATGCTAAGTCACGCTAAATCACTTTGCACAGCACATGCCCCCTCACTTTGTCCCTTGCATACATTATGATTTTGCCCGGCACTAATGCAGTTTGTGCACGCTATTTGGCCTTTTAAATATAGCAGACCCGCGCTAAACCTGCGCAAACAGTTTTTGCCCAGCGCAAAATTTTGAATATCTGGCCCAAAGTGTGCAATTATGGTGACATAACTGTACACTCTGAAGGTCCTGTTAGCCAATTTGGTGGCTTCTATTTTCTAACCCATTTCATAAAGGAATGTAAACATTTCTGAATAATTATAATGTTCATTAAAAAAAACTATTCAAAGTAGAAAATCAGCATGCCACCTCCTGCTGTGAGCTCAGTGCAATTACTGTTAGTTGGCTGACTTTATATGGGATGTCTGCATACTGTCAAGAAGAAAAAGAGCCACACGTTCACACAACATATTTTATAAATCTGTATATTTATATAATATAGGCTGCCTGTGGTAATGTTGATCTGATGTCTTGTGACTTGTGCTAGTCGCTTCCTAAGAGTAAGTGGTCCTAATAATTAAATTAATACACATAATTTAGTTAACCTTAAAGTTTTTTCAAAGAGGTCAACAGCATCACAATATTTTTCCTCTTACAAGTGGCTCTTAGATGGTGTAACAAAACAGAGCCTGAACCTTAATTTGAGTTACTGAAAATATAGCATAAGCATTAACTTTTTTGATTCAGTGTATTATGCGTTTATTCCTTGTGATGTGAATAGCATAGCACTGACCATCCTAGCTATTGTAATGCTCTGTTTATCCACAGTCTATACAGTACATGCTACCGACTTCCTCCAGTGCATCACCAGTGACCTGTTTAAGAAGATCCAGAAGCAAATGATTTGATACCTTTTATTGGACCAACATGGATGTAACAAAAAGAACAAAGTGCTTTGGTTTGAGAAGGAAATTCAGTCTCCATGCTCATTTGATCCAAGACTGTTTTGTGAACAAAATCTAATGAGAATGCAAAGTCAGGTGGAACTGTATCTTGGCATTCATGATAACGGACTAGTATACCTACTGGAAGCTGAACTAAGGCAGAGTTCACCTGTAGTCGAGCTTTAGTTATATTGCTGGTGCATTTTCTACCATAATAGATGTTCTAGTATACATCCAGGTGTGCCTAAAAATGGACTTGTCTCAGTCCACATACCTGGTAAAGCATACAAATCAATAAATATTGCATTTTTATTATTTTTAAAGAGCGCCTGACACCATTAAGAAAACTTTGAAAAAAATATTTAGACATAATTCAGTTTATATTTCATATATTTTCTATAAGTCTCCCTCCCTTTTTCTTTATCATTGAGGACAGTTGCATGAAAGCAAGATCACTGTCACCTAGACTTTATCAGCTCTGACTACTTGTCTGCTGCTGACATCATAACCTTCTCATCATGACATTATCATTCTCTCGATAGCAACTGATTATGATGTCACAAGCAGAATGGTGATGTCAGGTGTGGACAAGCAGCCAGAGCAGATGGGGAAGCATTGGTCGGGGAAGAGTCTAAAAAGTGGTAGGGCCAAGGATGTAATGAATGAGCTCATTCGCACTCTTATTTTTTCTTCTCGATCAAGTTTATAATTTGTGGAGTAAATCCCCCTCACATACTGACATCATCTCCCTGTGCCTTAATGTCCCCCTTTAAAGGCCAGGGCCTTCATTTTCATTTTTTTAAAGTTTGACCACTGTGCCTAAACTCAGCAGGCTGTGACCCCAGCCCATGCCCATCAACACTACTCTGGCCTTTACGTTCCAAACTTCTGCGGACACCCTGCAAGCCACAAAGAGAGGAATTAGTAAGTATCACTGTTTACAGCACATACTGCATTTTAAAGGCATAGTCCACCATAGTAATAAATAAACATGATTAAAAAACTCATACAGCCAGGCCCTACCACTTATGGAATTTGTAGGTTCATGGCCATAGTGGCCCCATCTGTTCCGGAATCTAAGTAGGGAAGAGTTCTGGAGCCAGAGTTTCAAAAGAAAGTGTGACTAAGTCAGACTCCGCAACTGCAGTTGCAGTCTGAAATCTCTGTAGCTGCGGATATTTGTATTTTCAGTCTGCTACAGTTACAGGAGTCATTGCGCCTGGTCCCACTGGGCATAATATTTGCCTGCAGCTGCGGGGGAAAAAAACAGCTGCAAGCTGCTGGAAATTGCGGAGCTGGTGCGTAACCAGATCCACCTTTGAAAATACTGCAGCTGTAGGAAAAACTGCGGTTCTGCAAGTGGCAACCCACTTGCGTCAGGTTTTTCCCACAGCTGCAGGATTTTCAAAGGCTCTGGAAATCCAGCCCCTGGTACTCATGCACATATCCTTAGTAATAAAGAAATAAGAGTGAGTAGTGGTTACAGAAAAAATATGAAGTAGAAGCTGAATTGTGTCTAAATATGTCATTTTTAAAAGTTGCCCCAATAGCTTCAGGAGCTATTTAAGGATGCAGTATTTCTGACATCTTGCATCTCATAGTCTTTTGTCTGAATAATACTACAATCAGCGCTTTGTGGTGAGATCTGGATTGACAGACTGATGGTCTGGCTCTTACTGTGTGTGGGAGGAATGATGGTCCTTCTCATTGGTGGTAAGGTGAAAATCTGGGCACTGTAGAAAGCAAGGAGTGGGCTTCTAGCAGTCTGAGCTGCGAACTCACTGCTGAGGCAGAAGCAAGCAGTGACAGGCACTGACTGCGGGAGAACAGACAGCTGGCTAATCATGTAGGAGTGCCTGATGGGGGAAGTCAGGGAATATGCAAGGGAGTGAAGACTGACCAGTATACTGCTGAAGGAAAAAAAATGGTGCCGTCCTTGGCTACGTCTTAACTAGAAATTGTGGAATTTCTCTGATATGTAGCAATTTTATCTGGGGAAAGAAAAACATTATTTACATTTAGCTCCTTGTTATATTTCAAACAGAGAATCCTAGCATCTTCCAGAGCAGGATGATAAATTTAACTTGACAGGCCAGTTGAACTGCATAATAGCCAATGGATTCAAATCTGAGTTGATCTGGGGACTTTCTTTAGAAAGAGCACAGTTTGAGGCATTAAAAGGTCATGCAGAAACCCTGAAGCTGGGAAGAGAAAGCATATCATATTAACTCCCCTCCCATGAAAATCCTTACCTACATAAAATGCAATATAGTGGGAATAAGCAATTGGCGGACTAAAAATATCAAAATTATCTTCAAGCGAATAGACCTTTACAGTAACACGTGGACTGAGCTTGTGAGGGATCAGGGCCATGTTATTACAGTCTTGCCCCCTCACAAGTGATGAAAAATGCTTATTTTGAATCAGGCCATAGCATATTTGATTTATATCACAGTAGTTTACTGATTATGATTTTTAAATCAGCATTATATTTTAAAATGTAACTTTTTCTCTTTGATTTTCACTACCGGCTTCAGTGTTCCACTAGATAATTGTGACAGCATCAGCGCTGAAAAATCTGCTCTCTGATTGGTGCAGGGTCCCACTGTGATAATGCCAACCTTCAAGATATAAATTATGACAACATTTACAGCGGACATAGTTTTGATATCTTGCTGTTACTGTTGTCATCATGCAAAATATCACTTTTATCTTGTCATTTTAACCCCCACTTCTGTTGTACAGTATAATACACAGTACAGTATACTTTACATTTATATAGCCTGTTTGATACATGCTGCACCTCAAAGTGCTTTATAAAGTGATTAATTAGTACTATAACACAGAAAAACCTGGCAACCATTATTCACCTGCAGCACCATAGATTTTTTAATTTTTTTATTTTACAGCATCTTTTATATAATTGAATGTCCAAAATTCTTTAAATTCAGGAAATATATCTTTACAGCAGAAATAAAATAAACAATTATGTAAAATCAAAACAATTACTAAATGGAAAAAAGGCTACAACTAGAATAAGCAATACTAATTAGTGCTACAAACTGTGATATAGGACAAGTGAGAAAATTAACAAATCAAAAGTATTTAACAGTGTGGTGGTAAATAACTGAGAAATGAAACTGGAAGACAATATAGCCTAGGGGTTAGAGCACCAAGCTGTGCACCTAGAGATCCAGCAGATCTGGGTTTGAATCCCACAAATTCCACTTGCGTACCCTGTGCTCCTGGATTGCATCTGGAAATGAGTTTTTGCTCAGTGTGCTTTTCCCAGCCAAAAATTACAACATAAATAAATAAAGCAACACTTCAAGAAACCCTTCGACAGAACAACAAAAGAAAAGAGCTCACGAGTCATAGATCAGGGGAAAGAGGAGAGTTTTGATTTGCACTGGGATTTGATGACAGGTCCTGGCAGCCCCCTTGGCAGACCTGTTTAATGAGTCACTGGTGTCAGGCAATGTGCCGGGGGACTGGAGGGTAGCGAACGTTGTCCCACTACACAACAGTGAGGCTTGGAAAAACCCAAGTAAGTACAGTCCAGTGAGCCTGACATTAATAGTGGGCAAGCTGCTTTAATCAATTATAAAGGAAGAGATAATGTATTTCCTAGAGGAAAACAACCTTACAGACAGGAATCAACATGGGCTCACATGGGGTAGATTGTGTCAAATGGACTTGATTTATTTTTTTCAGCTTGGTGATACAGATGGTAGATGGAGGCCACGCAGTCAGTGTCCTGTTCCTGAACTTCAGCAAGGTATTTTATTTGGTGCCATGCTTATACAGAAGGTAGGGGGGATTTAGGACTAAGGATAGGGCTAACTAGGTGGACTGGGAACTGACTGACAGCTAGGACTCAGAGAGTGGTCCTGAATGGCAAATTCTCGGATGTCGGGGGGGGGGTCACAACTGGAGTGCTAGAGGGGTCTGTCCTGGGGTCGATGCTATTTAACATGTATATAAGCGACATCAGGTTGGGGTTATAGGTAAAGTTAGCCTACTCACAGACAATACAGAACTGGGAAGTGTGGATAGTGACGAAGAGATAATCAGTATGAAAAGAAATGTAGAAAAGCTGGAACAGTGGAACATCTGGACATGGCAATTGAAGTTGAATACCAACAAATGTAAAGTGATGCACACTGGGAACAAAAATCTGCAGATGGAATAGTGGATCAATGGGATCAGATCAGAGCACTAAGTGGAGAAGAGGGATCTACGGGTGATATTAAGCAATAGTTGAGAATCCTCTTCCTAATGCTGTATGGTACATGGGAATGCTAACAGGATGCTGGGATGCACCAGGCGGCTTTCACTAGTTGCAGCAAAGAGCTGATATTGCCATTGCACAGCTCACGGGTTAGTCCGCACCTAAGGTATTGCACAGAATTTTTGAATACGCATCTGAAAAAGGACAGGAACAGGTTAGAAACTATTCAGTGAAGGGCTATGAAAATGATCCAGGGACAGCAGCAGCAGGGGAAAATTGTATCATCTAAACATGTACTCTTTTGAGGACAGGACAAAAAGGGGATATGATAGAAATATAGAAACACATGCCATGACATAATAAGTAGGGCTTCAGATCTTAAAGTGGAAGATGGGGGTGGAATTCAGTAAAGGCATCAGAAAGTATTTCTTCACAAAGCAAGAGGTGGACAGGTAGGACAGTCTACCCCATAATATACTCGATCTGGGGACAATCTCAGAGCTCAAAATCCAATGGGACGTTTTTCAAGGGGTAAATAATAGGGAGACGGGTAGGAAGCTCTGAACTGGCAGAATAAAACAACGTTGGAACATCACACGGTAGACTCGAACTTATAGCCTTTTTCTGTCATTAACCATCTAAGGCCCTGTACAGACTATACCCTTTAAACTGGGTTAGCAGAGTTACCCTGGTTTAAAAGAATCTAACTCATTCAGCATCTAGACCGTGACGTTTGTAAAACAGTTCTTGAGAACCGTTCACTAACCCACCTAGGGAGGTAATCTAGAGTACTGCTTTACACCAAACTGATTTAGTCAAATTGGTTCTACAATAGTCCAGGCAGGATTCTGTAACTGCTCTTAAGAATGGTCCTCCTAGCTAGGATGAGTTATTATGGGAAGTCCCATAAAGCAACAGAGTGTGAACTGAACTGTAGCTTTTTCAGTTCACCCCTGCTTTCCGATCTGGACACATTAAACTGGTTTTGAGAACCATTCATGAGAACCATTCTGTAGTCTGGACAGGGCCTATGTATCTACAGTATGTAATGGGAATAAGTAAGATGCTTATTTATTTAGTTTTTGTTAACCAGGTAACAGGTGCTCTAGACAAGAGAATGCCTAGATTCAGATATAATACAATACCATGCCATACCAGACCATGCCAGACTAGACCACATCATACCATATAATTTATTTACTCATATTTATTGAAAAGTATTTAATCTAGACAGATAAGCAGAGATAAAGAGCAAAAATCTAATTTCCAGTTGCAACCTGGGGGAGTGGGAGGGGAGGTTACAAATATACCTTAGCAGACCATATCACACCAAACCATATGCATTGATATAGCACCTTTCATGTTTTCATGCAAGCATCTCAAAGTGCTTTACAATTAACATAGAACTCCACATTAAAGATAACTGAAATACAGTCACCTCTGGGGTGGGACATGGCTCAGTTGGTAATACATTCACCTCTGGGTGAGATGGTTGTGGGTTCTAGTCTCACACTAGGACTTTGGCTCATACCCAAATGTTGTCCCTAGAGTGCAGTACTAAGACGATATTGTACTGTTGGGGTATACCGTCCTTCAGATGCGATGTTAAACTGACATGCCTTCTGCCCATCTCTTGTGCTGTCCAGGTGGAGGTAAAATAATCAAGGGCACTGTTTGCAAGAGTAGAGCATTTTCCTCAATCTCCTGGCCAACATTCCCCTTTCCATAAAATTGGTTCTAGCAATTTCATGATTGCATGTGGGTGCTGATGTGCAGAATGGCTGCCACTACATGTTTACCGTCCCTTCATTATCGGCCTCTCACTGCTTGAAAGTGCTTTTGTGCATAAAAAGTGCTGTATGAATTCTTCCTGTTCTTCACACTACAGAGCAGCTCTCCTACTCTCCATACCCAGATGCCAACTGATTTTTCTTGTTATCAATACAATTTTTATTCTTTTAAAGAAGAGAAAACAATTATAGAAAATGCATTACTCGGTTCAAATATGCAATACACTAGTCAACTACAGTATATATTATCTCACCTAATCTCTGCTAATAATATTACATTAATTCATTACTGATCCATACAACCAATTATGTTCTTACGTACATTAAGTATTAATAATCCAGAAAACAGCACATATATTGAACAAATCATTCCTAAAATATGAAGTTTACATAAAATAAACCAATCAAATCAAAGAAGAACATTAGGTCCATGTAACAATTTAGTTCAAACACTCAAAACTATACCCTATCCACTTCATGATAAATAAATGAACATGAATTAACCATAACCTATTGTACATAAACAAGTCTATATTCATAAGGAAAAAATTCATATTCAATAGAAGAGTTGAAGAGAGGAAGAAGAGAGAAAAAAGAAGGAAACGATAGAAAGAAAGAGAAGAGATATGATCTGTGTTGCTGCAATTCAAAAGTAATTTTTACCAAAATAGATATATAAATTCAATCTTTTCTAATGAGGTCTGAAACCTAGATGTCACCGAACTCTGTTTCAATTAGTAGGCCTTGAATGTGTATCAAGACATAGTGTTCTAAAATAATGTCCCATTTTTTGAAAGATTTATGTGTATTATCACTTAAGTATAAAGCTAATTTTTCCAGTCTAAAAAACTCTAGTATACTGTTCCTCCATTCACAGATGGTTGGTGAGGTGTCTTCTATCCAGTATTTCAAAAGAAGATGCCTAACAGTTACCCCTATAAGAAGTAGGGTATGTTTCTGCTCCTTATTCCATCGAATAGGTTTCTCGAAATGCCGCAAAATTCAGGTGTTCAATTGGATATGAGGTCAGATGGTGGGAACATCCTGAAATAATTTACCCACATCGTTCCATAAAGATTGGATCTTAGGGCAAAACCAGAAAATGTGCAAGAGAGTACCACTACTCGATTTGCATTTATGGCAAAGCGGAGAAGAGGACAAACCAATTTTATATCTCTGTACAGGAGTATAATAAAGATTATGTAGAGTCTTAAAATGAATCAGTCTAAGATCAACTGTGTTGAATCTCTTGTAGGGTAATACCAAATATTTTCCCAGTCCTTCAATTTTCTGTGTGTGTCCCCAGTGCCTGTGAACACCATCTAATTTATTCAATTGCCGAACCCCTGACCAGACCTACTAGAAGTGAATATAAAGTGGATATAGATGGTGACAGCCTTAGACATCCAAGTATAGATAGAGAGTTTTCATTAAGAGGGATAGACAAATCTATCTTCTTTTTAATTACCTGCTGTATAGACAGATAGTAATCTCCTTCTGACCAAGAAATCTCAAATTTATTCACCAGAGATGTCAAGGGAAGAAAATAATTCCTATTGGTAATGTATTGTATGGAGTGAATACCTTTCAACCACCACTCTCTATTATTAAGAGTTTTCCCATTAATTAAAACATTTGAATTATACCAAATAGGTTGAATTTTAGCTTGTGATAGGTTCAAATCCAACAGATTAGAAAGTTGTTTAATTTGCCTGAATGAGCCTGTTAAAATGTTATTCTTGTAAGTACTAACTGGTTTAGAAAAGAAACTAGATCTAATGTCTATGCCTTGTATACTCATACTCTCCTGTTCAATGTATACTTAGTCCGGAATATATATCTGCTCTGTGCCAAGTCTGAACCACATTGCCAATTGTGCTGTTCTGGCAGCTAAGAAATAAAGATACAAATCTGGCACTTTCAAACCTCCTTTGTTTTTGCTCTACATAGTTTGGTATAAGCCATTCTCTGTCTCTTAAAGCTCCATATAAAATGTGCTGCCTGAGCAGAGATTCCCTGAATCCATTTCTTAATCAGGCTACAGGGAATCATCATGAATATGAATAGTAACCTGGGTAACAGGTTCATTTTGACCGACTCTAGTCTCCCCCATAGGCCCAAGGGTAGCTGTTCTATCTAATTTGATCTTCTGTGACTTTCTGTCTAATTTTTGATAGATTGTTGGAGACCGTCTTGTTAATTGTTCTGTAGACATGAATCCCTAAACATTCTAAATACTCCTTTGCCCACAAAATACCTACTTTATCTATCTCTTCTTTAACACAATATTTGTTGAGAGACAAGAATTTGGTTGTTTCTTTGTTTAATTTATATCCAGAGAACTCTCCAAAATTATGATTTACCTCAAATACGTGAGGTAAAGAGACAGAGGGTTCAGACACCATCAGTAGAATATCATCCGCATATGCCACAACCAATTGTTCCTTTTGACCCACTTTAATACCTATGATATTTTTCTCATGAAATAATCTTCTTATCAGGGGATCAATGGTGATATTAAACAATAGAGGAGATAGTGGACAGCCTTGTCTAGTGCCTCTCTCTATTTCAAAAAAGGGAGAGATAACCCCATTGGTTACTACTGCAGAGGAGGAATGTTGATATAAAATCCATACCCATTTTATAAAGGAGTTTGGGAATCCATATAGCTTGAGGGAATTAAAAATGTGGGTCCAAGCAACTCGGTCGAATACTTTTTCAGCATCAAGAGATACCAAACCACTAGGAATAGACTGATTATTTGCCACCTGTAAGACATGAAAAAGTTTCCATGTATTATCTGCTGCATTTCTTCCATTCATAAAACCTGTCTGTTGTTTAGATACCAAAAGGTGAGCAACTATTTCCAGTCTATTTGCTAGTACTTTAGCAAGAATCTTGACATCTGAATTAATCGGGGATATTGGCCTATAGATTCCTCATTCCAGTGGATCTTTACCCTGTTTATGTATTAAAGTTATCAGGCCTTTTGTCATCTCCTGGGAGAGTTTACCATCCACCAATGCTTGATTAAAAACTTCCATTAAAGATAGGCACTAATGTTTTATCAAATGAACTATAAACATTAGCGGAGAAGGCAGACGTACCTGGTGTTTTTTTTTTTAATCGGTTTAATAGCAGTAGATATCTCTTCCTGTGTTATTAATGCACCCAGTCCCTCTTTATAAGAGTCTGGTACCTTAGGAATGTTGATGCCTTCACAAAAGACTTCTAATGAACTTAAGTTACCTTCTTCCCTGTGATATAAGTCTTTATAAAATTTCCGAAACTCCTCATTTATCTGACGGTGATCTACTATTGTATTACCTTTTCCTTTGCCTCTAATTGCTTTAATGTCAGTAGCATTGCTATTTTAGTGAGTCCAATAGCAAGTATTTTGGATACTTTGGGCCCCAAATCTATATAATTTAACTTAGCTTTCGTGATAGCAAACAATGCTTCATTTCTAAGTGATTCATTATATTCCATTTTGAGTCTGGACCAGGTATTCCAATCTTCAAGTGAACTATTGTTATCTAGTGTTCTTTCAATATCTTTAATTTTTTTCTAGTGCCTCCTGGTGTTTTTGTTTATTCTTTTTTTAAAAGCCGCTGCCTCTTGTATTAGTACACCCCTCAAGTAACATTTGAGACACTCCCATGTAGTATTCCATGAAGTATCCTTTGGATCATTAAAAGTTAAGAATTCCTCTATATCATTGTTCACCTTGTTAGTTATTTCACTGTTCTCTAATAACTAATTATTAAGTTTCCACCTCCTTGTTCTGTGAAGATTATTCAAGGTAGCAAACATCAGAGATACAGGTGAATGGTCTGAAACAACCTGTGGCTCAATAGTTACTTCAATAATTCTTGATATGAAAGTCCCTAGTGTATATATGTGATCTAACCTACAGCCTGAATTATTGCACTGAGACCAGAAAGTGTATTCTTTTCCATTGGGGTTAAAAACCCGCCATGCGTCAACCAGACCCAGATTGTCAGTGAGATCACTTAAATCCTTGTCCACCTTCGACCTATGTGTTGTCCTGTCAAGCAAAGGATCTAAAGTGCTGTTCATGTCCCCTGCTATAATAGTGGTGCTACCCAATAGGTTGTCAACCTTGTTTAGGACCACATTAAATATGTTATTAAAAGTGGAATTGGGCCCATATATATCTATGAATGGGCATTGTTCCTCTTCTAGCCTACCATTGATGATAATAAAATGACCTAACGTGTCCTCTATAACTGACTCTAAATTAAAGTGTAAACCCCTCCTGAACAGTATCAATACCCCTGCTTTTTGGAATTATTTCCAGCCCCAAATACTTGCCCTACCCAATCCCTTTGCATTAAGTTGTAATGGTCCTTTTTAAGGTGTGTTTATTGTAAAAAAGCTATTAATGTGTCTAATTTTTTAAGATGCCTTAGAACAGAATGACTTTTTACTTTGTGATTCAGACTTCTAACATTCCACGTGACAATTTTCAATTTATTATTTCCTGTCATAAATCACTCAACAGCAGAGAAATTTAAATAACATCAGATCACCACCTCCCAAGGAAAGAAAAAAGTTGGAAAAAGTCAGAAAAACAGGAATGAGAAAAAGTACAAAAATGAAACATTCCATATTATGTAGACTAGTACTTGACTCAAGTTGTAGACTACTGTATAATGATAATAAAGAAGAATTACCAGATGCCAACTGATTGACATTAAACCAGCTTAATCTGTTGGTGGATTACTGAATTAAAGAAATTTAACCTCGACACTGGGGAAAATCCTTTACTCTTTTCAACATGTGCCATGGGATCTTTAACAGCTACCTGAACAAAAACCAGAACAGGCAGATGAGACCTTGGCTTAATGTCTCATCCAAAAGACAGCACTTCATGACAGCAGATGGTTTTCATAACACCATGCTGGGGCATTTGGATACTCATGACGTGGGGGAGCATGCGAGGGAGAGTACCCTCTGTGGAACTACCAACAACACTTCTTGCAGAACCTGATGTTCACTGGAGCTCTTCCATCTGACTATGGACCAGGCCAGACCCTGCTTAGCATCCGAGATCTGATGAGAACAGCTCTAAGTTGGTAAGGCTGCAGAGCTAAAGAGATGGACACTGTTCCAGATGGTGGGTGCAGATATGCTGAAGAACTGCCCACCAAAGATTCAGAAAGAGGCACTCATCATGGTTGAAACAGAGGCAGTATATGGGATGCCCATGGTATCCCACACACAGCATGAGACAGCTGCATGATTAGATGTCAGCATGGTTCAGTTGGTAGCACATTAGCCTCTCATTTAGAAGGCTGTGGGTTCTAGTCCTACACAGTGACTTGGGGGCATACCATAAATGCTGGCACCCAAGTGCTGTACTAGGGGAATGCTATATTGTCTGAGTGCCGTTCTTTGGATGAGATGGTAAACTGAGGTCCCTTCTGCCCACCTCTAGTGCATCCTGGTGGAAAAAAAGAACCCAAGGCATTTTTCACAACAGTAGGGGGTTTTCTTTCCCAGTTGCCCTGGAAGACATTCCTCTTTCTATAAAACTGGTTCAGGCAATTGTCCAAGGCCATTTATGTGGGTGTTGATGTGCAAAATGGCTGCCACTACAGATTTACAGTCTCTTCACTACCTGCTCCTTACTGCTTGTAAAGTGCTTTGGGATGCAATGTGTATGAAAAGCATTATATGAATGCCAAAGTCATCTTCTTCTAGAGGCAGAGTAACCCAGTTATTGACATGCACAGCTATGAAACCCAAAGACCTAGATTTGAATCTCACCAGTGTCACGACCTTATATAACTTTGAGCAACACACTTCCCAAATAACCTAGCAAACTTAATGAATATTACTATGGAACCATTTATTACAAATCTACAGATAGAGTTAGAAAAATGGCGTAAGCTTAACCTCTGTCTCTGAGGAAAGTTAACACCCTTAAAATGATGGCCTCACCTAGAATTATGTATCTGTAAGGCAGATATAGAGTATTGTAAACACAATAAGAGATGCCTATGGATGGCAAAAAATAAACGACAATATAAATTGGAAAGATATTTAACACAAATTAAAAATCCAGAAAAACGCAGGAGCATAACCAGATTTCGACTTGAAACATATGCAAGTAATTGGCTCAATGCAAAATACAGGAAACTGGAGGGTGATAAAGAAAGATGCAAATGCAACCTGGATTTTGACAATTTACATCATTTCATGATACTCTGTCCATTTTACAGGAAGGAAAGGGGAAAATATTTAGGAAAAATACTGAGTAACTTAGAATACGAGCCTGAGGAAATGGTGACATACTTTCTAAAAACTGGTAAATATACCGAGTTGGAACGTGGGGCCTCCTTCCTCCTTTCAATAGAAAAAAAGAAATACCACAAAAGAGAGGAGGAATGATCCAGGGGACGATGGATAAAGTTTGCAATTCAAAGAGAAATGATGTACGATAGGTATACCGAAATGACCTAATGCTAGATCAGGAGAAAGTGCAATATAATGGAAGAAATAATACAGGAAAAGGATATACAATTGAAAGAAGTTTACTAAATACACGAGCAATAAGAAATATACAGATAATTGCTATTGGAAAGATATTGGCTGTACTAACTTATGAAATGTAAAGGGAAAATGTTTTGCTGCTTAATTTTACAATGTAAATCTACTGTTTTTATGATGATATATAAGATAAACAATATGCTTTTAAATATTTGTATCGACATAATTTATGTCAAGCAATTAAGAAATGATTGATTATGTATCTGTTAGGCAACATACAGTAAAGCCCACCAGGATGAAGTGCAGCACTGCAGAATTCTGCAGTAAAGTTACTGCAGCACATAATGCAATTTCAATGGGAGTTAATCCCTTATAATTACTGGCCAGCAATTTTTTGTACTGAAAGAGCCAGTTGATATTTGCCGTAATAACCCGCAGGTAATTACGGCATTCACACTATGCCCATCAAAACGCTCTAGCTCCCTCATTGGCTCGCGTTTTTCTATCTGGGCGGTCTGAACACTTCCAAAAACATGGCGGATCCGCTCTTTCTGTTATCGAGAGCTGCCACAGACGGGACCCCAACAAACACACACTCATCTCGTCTTTCAGTAAGTGTCTGTCACATATGACCCTATCTTGTTGATCCTATCTAACATTGTAAAGATTAAAGGAAATTATCTGGTTAATCCTGTAGTTCTTCTGCTTCTGACACAGGCTGGTGGGTGCGAGGAGTAGTAACGTCCCCGAGATGACTGGCGCGATACCCAGCAGAGACAAAGTTTAAAAAAATATAGCCATTCTAGAAAGGGAGAGACAGACTGTGTGTGTGTGTGTGTGTGTGTGTGTGTGTGTGTGTGTGTGTGTGTGAGAAACACAGAAGTTCAAGTTAGGCTGCAGAGTGTGTGTGTGTGTGTGTGTGTGTGCATATGACAGAACTCAGGCTGTAAAAATTGCTAGCCAGCAATTATATAAAATAAAAGATGGGGAATTGAGTGAACACTTGAATTTAATGTATACCCTCTGTGTGGGATGCTTTGATAAACCCCTCGGGCTTTGCCCTCGGGGTTTATGTAGCATCCCACACCTCAGGTATACATTAAATTCTCATATCACACACTTCCCCATCCATTATTCTCTATTTGTCATGCAGTAAACCTGTGACACTGTGCTTCATCCTGGCGGGCTGTAACAATGAATATAAAAATCAATGTGGTTTAACAAAATAAACTATATAGTTTAACAGTTCCTCTGGGAAAAGAAGACCCTCAGACTGAGTGTAGAGAAAATGAGAAGGACACATGAGAAAGGAGGTGAGGGCCTCCCAAATTTTAGCACAGTATCTACCATCGAGCTTTCAGGTTTAGACAAACCAGCTATTAGTTTCTACCTGAACAGAAACAGCCACTATGGACCAGCTATGAAGGACCCATAGCTAAACCATATTCTGTGTTACACCTAGTCCTAGATATTATCCCCAAATTCACATGCATCCATATTTAAAATAATCCACCAAATCTTGTGAATTTTTTCACAACATTGCTTGAGGCATCACATATTCCAGCTAAGTATACTCCTTTATGAAGAAATCCAAGAGTGAAATTTGAAAAGAGACCCCGATAAAAGATGTAATACTGTAGAATGGTATACCCCCTGTACGGCAACACTATTACAGCAAAAACGTTGATGCCAACAACATCGACGTTTTCGCTGTAATAGTCCACCTGAGACCCCAGCACTCTCTCTTCCAGTCCTGCACCCCCACTCTGATCCAACTCTGACTTGGAGTTAGAATCCTTTAGATTAGGGGGCGTGGGCAGGGGGATTCAGGGGGTGAAGCCCCGATGAAAAAATAGCCAGGGTCTCCAGTCAGATTTATGTCGACCACAAGTTGCGGTTAACATAAATCCGTCGCTGTGATAGTGGTCAACAATTTAGGTTATATTTGCTGTAAAATAATTATAACTATTTTCGCTCAAGTGATAATTGCACAAAAGGCACTAATTGGCCAAAGCTGCAAATTTTCAATGGGGTGTGAACTAGGCACTAAGCCAGAGCATGAAATTAAATTTGTGCAACTGCAGCTGATTGATGCCATGGGCTAAACATAACTTGTGTGAGAATAAACAGTTCTAAAGTAGATCCCACAACCAGAGTTTTACTTTCCATCTCAGAGCTTAAGGACAAATTTATACTACCAATTACACAGTTCATTGCCTAGTTACAGTTATAAGAGACATTAAAAGATATTTTAGACAGCAATCACTCAATACAAACAAAAAAAAAGATTTTAAAAACATGAACATATCTGCAAGAAGTAAAGGAGGGGCAAAGAAACCATATAAACTTAATGTAATAGCAGGCTCCGACTCCAATGTCAAAAAATTAAAGAAACCTGGGAAAAGAATCTGAATTATACAATAACACATAAATCCTGGGATCAAATATGGAAAAAACCATGCCAGCCCGGTGGTGCAGAGGGTTGAGGCGATGGATGCCACACCTCGCGGCATGTCAGCGACCTGGGTTCGGGAACGAGCCAGGGTCATCGGAGGTCAGCATGAGGGGGAGGGCAGAGCTGGATCGAGCTGCTGGCAGGCAACTCTCCTCTCTGTGGGTGGTGGAGCGGCATCCCTCAGCTAATGGCTGCCCCCTGGTGGAGGCCGGGGGGGGGCAGCTCAGGTTTGAGGGTGCCAGACAGTAGGTAAATGGGGTGGGTGGAAGGGGGCTGTCACCGGGTTGTAAGGTGCAAGCGTGCCTCCACGTGCATGCATCCTTCTCCTGGGGCCCTTGGGAGAAAACAGAGGAAAATCACCTGTGGTAGGATGAGGATCGACTCCTCGCAGCCACCGCTCCTGGGCCGGGCATAAGGTAAGCCCAGGTTATTCCCGGTGACGGGGCTGGGAGAGCCAATTGGATGGGGGCTGTCGGTGGGGGCGCAAAAAGAGTGATATGATAAAAAAAATATGGAAAAAGCAGTAAGGACTTGCAAGGCTGCTCAGTCCAGTTTAGCATAATACACAATTGGCATTACATACCTGAAAAGCTACGTAAATTTGGATTTTCACTGAACAATAATTGTTGGAGATGTAACAAACCCTAGGCAAATCTAGTTCATATACTTTGGGAATGTCCTAGAATTAAAACTACTTGGCCATTAATCTGTATATACGTAAACAAGTCCTGAGTAACAACATCCCTTTTGACATAAGAATTATTATATTGGTCGACATGAACACCTTGTTCTACTTAACCATGGATAAAAAAGATGGCTATCTTTAGCAGCACCGGGTTACAAATGTGTCCTACTAAGCAAATGGAAAGAAGAAGTGCGCCTGTCTTGGAAGAATGGATAAAATATGTGACTAAGACAGCTTTGATGAACATAAGTTATTGAATTACAAATTCTATGGAGACATTTAAATTCTATGGAGAAATTCGATATAGTATGGACCCCTTTTTCAGGTGCTTAGAAAATAAATACCTGCCCTTAAAGCTCTCAGACTAACTAATATGTACCACTATATATATAAGGATTCTTAGCAACATAATAAATAATAATAATAATAATCATTATTTATATAGCGCAATTCAAACTATCAAAGCGCTTTACAGTAACTGGGCTAATAAATATTAAAACTATAAACAGGTTAACATTCAGCAACAACACAGATCAAATCAAGATCAGGTAATAGAGAATGCTAGATTAAATAAAAATGTCTTTAGTGCTGTTTTAAAGCTCTCCAATGTCAGGCACTCATGAACCCGACGAGGTAGAAAATTCCACATGGTGGGGGCCTCAAACACAAATGCTCGACCCCTGATGTCTGCAACTAAACCTTGGGAATCTCTAGCAATCCCTCGTCGGCCGAGCGGTCAGGAGGGGCAGTAGGTGTGGAGAAGCTCTTACAGATAACCCGGTCCCTGTCCATGTAGGGCTTTATAGGTCAGCAAGCTGACCTTGAAGGTGATCCACCATTGGACTGGCAGCCAGTGCAGCTCATGTAGCACAGGTGTAATATGGCTAGATCGAGGAAGCCCAGTTAGTAACCTGGGTGCCGCATTCTGCACCAATTGCAGATGGTGGATATCAACCCCCAGTATCCCAAGGTACAGGGCATTGCAGTAGTCCAGATGGGAGGTCACAAAGGCATGGACCAGAGTCAGAAAATAGTCGGGTGGAACCAGGTGTTTTATCCGAGTGATATTCCTCAGATGGTAAAATGAGGTCTTGACGACGGATGACACCTGAGATTTCAGGGTCAGCCCCTCATCAAGAATAATGCCCAGACTATGCACCAGTTCACAGGTCCTTAGCTGGTGGTCCCAGAGTAGGAGTCCAGATGCCTGCCCTGTCAAAGACCCCTCTACTCGATGACCTGGGTCCATGACCAAAACCTCAATCTTACTGGGATTCAGCTTCAAACAATTGGAACACATCCAGTCCTGGATCTTGGATAGGTAGTTATTAAATACCAAGACCGCTACATCCGGTCAAGGTTCAATGGACATGTACAGCTGAGTATCATTTGCATAACAGTGAAAACTCAGACCGTACCACCTTACAATGTCCCCCAGAGGCAACATATACACCGTGAACACCATGGGTAGCAGCACAGAACCCTGCAGAGCCCCACATGGTAGGGAGAATGCATCGGAGGAATAAATCCCAGACACTACTCTCTGAGATCTGCCAGTGAGGAAAGAGTGGAACTATCTGAGGACTGTACCTGACAGTCCGCAGCTCAACCGCAAGCATACCAGCAACACACCATTGTCCATGGTGTCAAATGCCATGGAAAGGTCGAGGAGGACTAAGATAGTACAACTCCTCTGATCTCTCGCTAAGAGGAGGGTCATTGAGCACCCGAACAAGCGCAGTCTCAGTACTGTGCATCTTCCTAAATCCTGACTGGAAGGGACCAAAAATGTCATGGATGGCAAGATGACCCTCCAGCTGCAGCACAACCACCTTCTCAATAACCTTCCCCACAAAGGGAAGGTTAGAGACAAGCCTGTAGTTGGTGAGACAATCTGGGTCTAGAGACGATTTCTTAAGGAGAGGTGTCACCACTGCCTCCTTTAGGGAGTCCGGAAACTCCTCGGTCTCTAACGAACATCGGACAATCTCAGCCAGGACTGGGCCGGTGACCTCAACACACCCCACAAAGAGGCAGGTTGGGCCCGGGTCCAGACCACAGTAGGTCGGCTGCAGACTTTGAATGATCATCATAACATCCAAGATCACCACTTGGGTCAAAAGCTGACCAACAAGACCGAGGCACCGCTACCTCCCCCCGATCAACACAAGACCCAGTGAAGCTGGCTGAGCTGATCTCTGACCTGATGTCGGCAATCCTATCTGCAAAGAAGCGAGCAAACTCATCACATCTCTCTTGTGACAAATCTCTCCACAGCTGTAGACAGGCTGGATTGTATAGCCTGTCCACAGTTCAGAAGAGCTGAATAGGTTAGTTCGTGCAGCAGTAATCTCCCCGGACAGGAACTCTGCCTTTTTACGGGAGATCACTGATTGTTAGATTATAGTACAATATTGATACAGGTTTTTAAACAAAGTAATCAGAATTCATAGAGTTCATAGTTGTACCAGAACATTTTTTCTTAGAATGTTTTGCATCAGAACATATATCGTTCTGTACTTTTGATAAAAACAATAAAAGTTGTTGAAAAAAGGCAACACACTTAACTTCTCTATGCATAACTTCCTCTGTCTCTCTTTGCTTAACCATTTTTATGTTGTCTTACGCCTGCGCAAGAAACATATTGTGGTAACCTCGGAATAGCAGGTTTTGTAGGCGCGGTCCTGTTGTGGCCTGTGGCGCCACTGCTTTTTGGGGCTGGGCTCCGTGGCACAAATTAGATTGCATGCTGTCTATGACAGCAGTGCAAAAGCGTGTCCCCCACCTTGAAAGGTTTTAGCCACTGCAATGAGGGAGCTCCACCTCATTGCAGGGCGAGCTCAATCCCCGTTGGCATCCTCCCCCCCACACTCTTTTTTATTTGCTGACAGGGTGCACAATCCCCGTCAGCTCCAGTTCTCCACCCTCCCCTCCAAACAAATATGCAGGTGACATGCTGGAAGCCCACCCAGCGTGTCAAATGTACCGTAAAAAAAAACCTTCCCACAATGTTTTTTTTTTTATCCTGTAAAGTAGAAAACGGTCCCTCACAGCCTGCAGCCCCTCCCCAACCCGCACCCACCACCCACTGCATACCCCACCTCCCACACACACCCTCACCCCATATTTACCTCCGGAGCCTGGTGCGACAAACTTCAGTGGACCAGAAACATGTCTGCACTCTTCAAAGCCGACCGCGAACTGAAGAAATGCCGGTAAGTTGTATAATGGCATAAACGGTGTTTTTTCAACTTTGGTGCTTATCTCAGGCCTTTTTGGAAATTTTGCCACCAAATTTTCAACATGGGGTTATTGGGACCCCTCCTCCTGAATTTAGTTACTGTCATGGTGTTATTCTGTCCAAAAAGGTGATTTTGCGGTCACTGCGTGGAATTACCCTTCGGGACCGATTAACGAACTGACAGTGCCACTGTTCATGAGGTGGACTCTCAAAAAGCCTATGTTGCAAATTTGGTGAAAAGAATTTAAAAAATGACTGTTTTACGAGCGTGCGTTGCGCAGTTTCCATGCATGCTCATAACTTCGTGAATCTGTAATATTTTCACTCTAGATTTTCAACATTGGCATTTTTTCACACCTCCTTATGAACTGTACAGCTATCATTTTTGACATCCTGGACAAATTGTGTTATCGCACTTCCCGCGCAGAATAGCGTGGTCGTGGTGGGAAATCAGTGTTTGGGACAGATTAAGAAAATCACAGTGACTCTGTTCGTGAGCAGAGGTCCTAAAATGCCTATGTTGAAAATTAGGTGACAAACGTCCATAAAATGACTGTTCTACAAGTGTGCCTTGTGCAGTTTCCACGTACGCTTGTAACTTCAATCATTTTTAATATTTGTACTCCAGTTCTGCACCATTGCCATTTTTTCACACCTCCTTATGAACAGTACAGCTTTCATTTCCCACATCCTACCTGAACTGTGTTTTCGCACATCCAGCGCGCAGTCGTTGTAGAAAAACAATGTTCAGAACAGAGTAAGAAAATCATAGTAACACTGTTCATGAGCAGAGGTCCCAAAATGCCTATGTTGAAAACTTGGTGAAAAAATTCCATAAAATGGCTATGTTACATGTGTGCATTACGCAGTTGTAAGTTTGAGAATTTGTAATATTTTCACTTCAGATTTTCAACATTGTCATTTTTGTACACCTTCTTATGAACAGTTCAGCTATCGTTTGTCACATCCTGCCCGAAATGTAGTTTCGCACATCTGGCGCACAATCACACGGTCGCTGTGGGAAATCAACGTTCGGGTAGATTAAGATAATCATAGTGCCACTGTTCATGAGCAGAGATCCCAAAATGGCTATGTTAAAAATTAAGTGAAAAAATTCCACTAAATGACTGTGTTATAAGTGTGCAATGTGCAGTTTTCACACACGCTCGTAACTTCGAGAATGTTTAATATTTTCACTCCAGATTTCTCACATTGCCATCTCTTCACACATCCTTATCAATGGTGCAGCTGACATTTTCATGTGGTACAGAATGGCACGGTCAGTGTGGGAAATCAACGTTCAAGACAGATTAACAAAATCACAGGGGCACTGTTCATGAACAGAAGTCCCAAGTGTTTTCATGCGGTGGGGTCACAAAAAAGCCATGTTTTACAATTTAGAATGCGAATACCAACACACGCCCAGGGCATTAGGGTTTCTAACCATTACATCTCACCCTGTACAGACTAACAGGCATCAGGGGTGTGTCTTTGGATTGTCTGCTGTACTGCTCACGCCATTGGTCCTTCATTCCCACCCTGCAGCCACTGACAGGCATCAAGGTGTGCTTTGGATTCTTCAGCCCCAAAGTTCAACCCATTCTCCTATGCTGCACCCATCTCAACATACTTCCTTATGAAATGGGGTGAGCATAAGGCCAGATGACCCTAAGGCACAACGTGACACTTGTCCGACTCTATAGCGTAGGGTGAGGTGAAATAGCATGAGCGTTATGGCCAGTGACCCAAATGCACACCCCAATGCCTGTCCCTCTCTGCAGGGTGGGGTGGGGTTGATGTCGGTTCTATACTTTACTGCTACTTCTATTATGTGTCTCTCTAACTCCTGCACTCCCAGTGCCAAAACCAGCAAGACAACATTCGGCATTGACAAATGCTTGTTTCTTAACTTTCCAGCTAGCTCAGCTTTCTTGTACTTTATCCATCTACTGGCTGATGTGACTGCTTTGGCTTGTAAAACACATTGGGATATAGTGTGGATGAAAATGGCTATAAAATACAAATTCCTTTTTTTTGCCTGTTTTGCTGAAGCAGAGAGGACCTATAAACCTGAATACCAGGGCTAGCCACCTTTTTTCTGTTTTTTTTCTTTCATAAAGCTGTTTTCCCCCAGCCACCTTCACCTGCCATCTGGCCTTCATACCAGTAACCTCCCAGCCCCATCTGCCCCTCCTCCCATTGTCAGGGCCAGTAGGAATCTTACACAGTGTTGGGTCTGAGAGTACTAGGGGCAGGCATACTGGTGGCCTGGGTGACATTGGGATTTTCTTATTTTCTAACATTCCCCTCCCTGACATACAACCATGCCCCGTCAGACCTTACGTGCATGCAGTGACATTCCTGCAGAGGAAGCAAAGTCCCCAGCCCACTGCAGGGGTCACTTCATGGTGGAACCACAGAGCCAGCCCTTGCTGCCACCTGACCCAGCTCCCTAGTTCGCTCCCGAACCTGGGTCACCAGCATGGGTGCTTGATGCTGTCCCCATTGGGCCTCTGAGCAACCCATCCCTGCAATTTGTAATCATGTCATGGGATCTCTAGCTTCCAACTGGTCAGCCATGAGAAATGGGCAGAAGGGAATCATAGTTTATGGGCAAATCAGATGTGCTAGAAATGACTGAATTTAGAAGTGGCAGTATTGGGGAAATAGGTATTTCAAGACACACATACATAAAACTTTTCTTGTTACACTGTAATATCAAGCTTCACTCTCTTGGTTATGTGGAATCCCACACCTTGGGTGTGTGTAAAATACCAATTACATACGCCCATGTATTATTCTCTATATAATAACTGGCTTAGCCTTTTTCCCATAGGGAAACCATGGCATAATTTACCATTATAAAGGAGCATTTATAACGGCAAACACACCACGGTTTCCCTCGCTCTGCGCATGCCCCCACTGCTGCTTTTCCCTTCAGAACCGGGTGGGCCGCAGAGCAACCTGCATTCATTTTATATAATTGCTGAGGTGAAAAAGGCAAACCCAGCAATTATATAAAATAAAACATGGGTCAGTGTGTGTAAACTTGAAGTTTACACACACGCTTGGGGTTAGATGCTTTTAATAAATCCCTTGAGCTTCGCTCTCGGGGTTTATGTAGCATCTAACCCCTCAGGTGTGTGTAAACTTCTCGTTACACATCCTGACCCATACTTTATTCTCTATATAATAACTATTTAGTGTTTTTGTGACCTAAAAACATAGTTGTATATAATTCTGCATTATTTCTTTTGTTATTACTGTTTTTTCCTCCTCTTATGGCGGCTATCCTCTGAAGGGCGCCCCCAGCCCCGTCCACCATCCAGCGCTGACCCGAACTCCCATGGCTTGCCTCACGCCGGCGGGGTCGGCGGGGTTCCCCAACCCCCACCAAAGTTTGTATCCAGTGGGCCAGCGCTGTGGCTGGCTGGGAGCGGAGCCTGCAAGGCACCCTCCACCATTGTGCTACAGCTACACTTTTTCCTGTTGTTTTCTCCCAGGAACTGAGGCGTGCAGTGATGCTAGTGGAGGGGAATGCACACATGTTCACACATGCGCTGCCTCCAAGCATCTGCCCCAACTCCTCCCAGTACTGCAGCATGGCGCCCTGTCCCCCAGCCTCCACCGGGGGCTGAATGAGCACTGACAACTGAGGACCCCCCCTCCCTGGAGAAGGACAGCAATCCATTGGATGCTCAATCCTTCTCCTACCCTGCTGATCCCCGATGGCCCGTGCTAGTTCTCAAACACGGGTCGCCGGTGTAGCACGAGGTAAGGCATCCAGCGCTTCAGCCTTCAGTGCCACTGGGCCGGCCCATAATTCTGCATTATTAATGAATGTGATGCACTGCTCCTGTGAAACAAAGCAACAAACAGCTATTTCCTCCTGTACTGCACTGCATCTGTATACTTGTTTCACTGACTGGGAAGAATAGCAAAGCAGTTCAACTTAACTTCTGTCCCCATTCAAAACTTGCAATTATAAAAAAATAAAACATGGGGAATATGGTAAGCAGGAAAACAGTATGTAGCTCTTTAGTCTCTGATTTACAATGACCCATCTCACTGCAACAGGCACTTGTCTCTCCATCTATGAAGTTCCCGGTGGTCCATTGTGGACCTGCTCCAAAAATGAGAAATGTAGGCATTCCTACTCCTGTTACAATTCCCCGTCCCCACAGCACACACACTCTTTGTAGAAAACAACCCAGGTGATTTAGTAGAGCCGGCATTTTTCTTTCATTTTGAGTGTGAGCCTTCTGTCTACCCTGGGCTCATGGTCACCTCCATTGCTTTGAGCTAGACTGTGTTAGCCTACTGGTTCCCTGCACACTTATACCTATCCTCAGAACCCACCTCATCATGGCATCAGTCAGTCTGCAACCTGATGAGGAGATACAGCCTCTCTATGCTGGCCCCACGCTGCTGGGGATGCTTGTATAGTACAGCCCACATTGATGCCTGATGGGAGTAAAAGCCAGAAGCATTCCAGCAATGCATTTTGTGGTAAGCTTAAGTACTCTGAGGATTGTAACTGTCTCATTAAAACACAGTAGCATAGTCAGTTAAGCTCAGAAGAGATTCTACAGCCAACATATCCACCTCGCTCCCCCTGCTTCATATGCAGGGATGAAAGAAGTATGCTGCACAAACACGTATCAAATAATAGGGACTGCCTATACAAATACTTACCAAATTACAGGGCTCTCCTGTGCAAACATGTACCAAGTTATAGGGATTCCCTATGCAAACACATACCACATTATAGGGATTCCTTATGCAGACACTTACCAAATTACAGGGATTCCTTAGGCAAACATGTATCAAATTATAGGGATCCCCTATGCAAACACGTACCACATTATAGGGATTCCTTATGCAGACACTTACCAAATTACAGGGATTCCCTATGCAAACATGTATCAAATTATAGGAATTCCCTATGCAAACACGTACCAAATTATAGGGATTTCCTATGCAAATATGTGCCAAATTATAGGGATTCCCTATGCACACATACCAAATTATAGGGATTCCCTATGCAAACATGTACCAAATTATAGGGATTCCCTATGCAAACACGTACCAAATTATAGGGGTTCCCTATGCAAACACATACCAAATAATAGAGATTCCCTATGCAAACACATACCAAGTTATAGGAATTCCCTATGCAAACACATACCAAATTATCGGGATTCCTTAGGCAAACACGTACCAAATTACAGGGATTCCCTACATAAACATGTACCAAATTATAGGGATTCCCTATGCAAACACATACCAAATTATGGGTACTGTATTCCCTATGCAAACGTACCAAATTATAGGGATTCCCTATGCAAACACATACCAAATTATTGAGATTCCCTACGCAAACACATACCAAATTATAGGGATTTCCAATGCAAACATGTGCCAGATTATAGGGATTCCCTATGCAAACACATACCAAATTACTACATAGGGATTTCCTATGCAAACACATACCAAATTCTAGTGATTCTCTATGCAAACACGTACCAAATTACAGTGATTCCCTATTCAAAAATGTACCAAATTACAGGGATTCCCTATGCAAACACATACCAAATTATAGGGGTTCACTATGCAAACACATACCAAATTACAGGGATTCCCTATGCAAACACATACTAAATTACAGGGATTCCCTATGCAAACATGTACCAAATTACAGGGATTTACTACGCAAACATGTACCAAATTGTAGGGGTTCCCTATGCAAACAAGTACCAGATTATATGGATTCCCTATGCAAACACATACCAAATTATAGGGATTCCCTATGCAAACACATACCAAATTACAGTGATTCCTTTTGCAAACAAGTACCAGATTACAGGGATTCCCCATGCAAACGTCCTAAATTACAGGGATTTCCTACATATATATGTACCAAATTATAGGGATTATCTATGCAAACACATGCCAAAGTATATGGATTCCTCTACAGAATCACATACCAAATCCTGCATGTCCCTGCAAACATGTACCAAATTACAGGGATTCTATACAAACATACCAAATTATAGGGATTCCCATGCAAACACATACCAAATTATAGGGATTAACCTATGCAAACACATAATAAATTAAGTGATTCCCTATGCAAACATGTACCAAATTATAGGGATTCCCTATGCAAACACATACCAAATTATAGGGATTTCCTATGCAAACACATACCAAATTATAGGGATTCCTATACAAACACGTACCAAGTTATAGGTATTCCCTATGCAAACACATACCAAATTATAGGGATTCCTAGCAAATGCATACCAAATTACAAGGTTCCTATGCAAACACATACCAAATTACAGGGATTCCTCTACGCAAACAGAAAACTAAATTACAGGGATTCCCTATGCAAACAATACTAAATTATAGTGATCCCTATGTAAACACAACCAAATTATAGGATTCCTATGCAATCACATCACAAATTATAGGATTCCTATGCAAACACATACCAAATTATAGGGATTCTCTTGCAAACACATACCAAATTATAGGGATTCCTATGCAAACACATACCAAATTATAGGGATTCCTCACAAACACATACTAAATTATAGGTATTCCCATATGCAAACACATACCAAATTACTGGATGTTCCTTATGCAAACACATACCAAATTATGTAGGATTCCTTATGCTAACACATGTACCAAATTATAGGGATTCCTATGCAACATTAACAAATTATAGGGATTCCCTATGCAAACACATACCAAATTATAGGGATTTCCTATACAAACACATACCAAATTATAGGGATTCCTTATGCAAACAAGTACCAAGTTATAGGGATTCCTATGCAAACACATACCAAATTAAAGGGATTCCTTATGTAAACACATACCAAATTACAGGGATTCCCTACGCAAACATGTACCAAATTATAGGGATTCCCTATGCAAACACGTATCAAATTATAGGGATTCCCTATGCAAACATACCAAATTATAGGGATTCCCTATGCAAACACGTACCAAATTATAGGGATCCCTATGCAAACACATACCAAATTATAAGGATTCCCTATGCAAGCACATACCAAATTATAGGGATTCCCTATGCAAACATGTACCAAATTACAGGGCTTCCCTATGCAAACATGTACCAAATTATAGGGATTCCCTATGCAAACATGTACCAAATTATAGGGATTCCCTATACAAACATACCAAATTATAGGGATTCCCTATGCAAACGTACCAAATAATAGGGATTCCCTATGCAAGCACATACCAAATTATAGGGCTTCCCTATGCAAAGACATACCAAATAATAGGGATTCCCAATACAAACACATACCAAATTTTAGGGATTCCTTATGCAAAGATGTACCAAATTATAGGGATTCCCTATGCAAACACATACCAAATTATAGTGATCCCCTATGCAAACACATACCAAATTATAGGGATTCCCAACGCAAACATTTACCAAATTATAGGGGTTCCCTATGCAAACACATACCAAATTACTGTATAGGGATTCCTTATGCAAACACATACCAAATTGTAGGATTCCTATGCAAACATATACCAAATTATAGTGATTCCTATGCAAAAATGTACCAAATTACAGGGATTCCTTATGTAAACACATACTAAATTACAGGAATTCCCTATGCAAACACATACCAAATTACAGGGATTCCCTATGCAAACATGTACCAAATCACAAACACATACCAAATTATAGGGGTTCCCTATGCAAACACGTACCAGATTATATGGATTCCTTATGTGAACACATACCAAATTATAAGGATTCCCTATACAAACACGTACCAAATTATAGTGCTTCCTTTTGCAAACAAGTACCAGATAACAGGAATTCTCCAGGCAAACACATACTAAATTACAGGGATTCCCTACATAAACATGTACCAAATTATAGGGATTACCTATACAAGCATGTACCAAAGTATATGGATTCCCTCTGCAAACATACCAAATTAAAGGGATTCCTTCTACAAACTCGTACCAAATTACAGGGATTCCCCACTAAAGCATGTACCAAATTATAGGGATTCCCTTTGCAAACACAAACCAAATTATAGGGATTCCATATGCAAACACATACCAAATTTTAGGGATTCCTTATGCAAAGATGTACCAAATTATAGGGATTCCCTATGCAAACACATACCAAATTATAGTGATCCCTATGCAAACACATACCAAATTATAGGGATTCCCAACACAAACATTTACCAAATTATAGGGGTTCCCTATGCAAACACATACCAAATTACTGTATAGGGATTCCTTATGCAAACACATACCAAATTGTAGGGATTCCCTATGCAAACATGTACCAAATTATAGTGATTCCCTATGCAAAAATGTACCAAATTACAGGGATTCCTTATGTAAACACATACTAAATTACAGGAATTCCCTATGCAAACACATACCAAATTACAGGGATTCCCTATGCAAACATGTACCAAATCACAAACACATACCAAATTATAGGGGTTCCCTATGCAAACACATACCAGATTATATGGATTCCTTATGTGAACACATACCAAATTATAGGAATTCCCTATACAAACACGTACCAAATTATAGTGCTTCCTTTTGCAAACAAGTACCAGATAACAGGAATTCTCCAGGCAAACACATACTAAATTACAGGGATTCCCTACATAAACATGTACCAAATTATAGGGATTACCTATACAAGCATGTACCAAAGTATATGGATTCCCTCTGCAAACATACCAAATTAAAGGGATTCCTTCTACAAACTTGTACCAAATTACAGGGATTCCCCACTAAAGCATGTACCAAATTATAGGGATTCCCTACGCAAACACAAACCAAATTATAGGGATTCCATATGCAAACATGTACCAAAATATAGGGATTCCCTATGTAAACAGGTACAGAATTATAGGGATTTCCTACACTCTCTACTACCCAGGGTACCTGGTGATTCTCTCTGTAAGCAGAAATGTGTCCAGCCTTACCTTAAAGGCCTTCCTCCATGACCACTGTCACCAGCGGCAGGCTGATCCACAGGTTCATTGCCCTCTGGGAGAAAAAGTTCCTGCTAATGTTACCCCTGAGTGTACCACCCCTGAACTTCAGGGTTTGTCCCCTGTGTCCAGCTGAAGGACAACATATCAAACATCTCTGACTGTTCCATATTGTTAAATCCCTTGAATATGTAAAAGGCTGAGATCATGGCCTCTCTCCACCTGCTTTCATCTTTCCTAAGCTCAAGGCACTGTACGGTATCCAAAATGTAATTAAAACATACAAACAATTGATTAACTTATTTATTTTTAGAGTTTTACCAGGTAAGGTCTATTGAACTTTAAACAACTTATTTCCAGAGGTGTTCTGGGTAGGGAACCATAGGGAAACACACAGAGCAATTTAACACCAGACAGAAAAGTATACAGAGTAAGTAGTAGCAATTTATAATACAGGCAGTTGGAATGGTGCACAGTTAAATACTGCTATAAGGCACTGAACCCTTAGCACTGAATAAACATACAATGAAAAAAATACAAATTATTATAAAAATTTCCCATGTAAGATGTGCAAAATCATTTATTAGATAATAAGCAGATTGGACCCTGCGCGTACGTATACACTATTCTTCTGATCCTAGACACTGAATCAACATTACTTTGTTACTGCATCTGCCATATTATATAGGCCTGCTCCCATTAGGGATACCTTAAATGAGTCCAGCCGCCTCATCCATGGCATGACTGACTCCACAAGACATGACAGAAATGAAGTTGGCACCTGGACTACCCCATGGTCTTCTACCCTTGCCTGCTAATGCTTTGTTCAAAATAAATAACTGAAAAGACCACCAGAAACACGCAATGTTTTTTCAGAACTGCAGTTTCCACTCTGGACAGGACTTTCTGAAGGACCCTCCACAAATCTACTCACCTCTAGTGTCAAACATAGACTTCTGTCTGAACTTACATGGTCTATATCCGTCTGAATTTTGCATCCAAAAAAAAAGATGTAATTGCTACAAAAAATTATGCAAATCACATTTGCATCAATTCTTTGCTGCAAAGCCTGACATTTTTGTCACTAATAGATACAGCTTTTGAAAATAGTAGCAGGGCAGCTCGGGCTTATTCTGTGGATGACAGCACAGGGTGCACATTTGGCGGATGCAAGCGCAGCATGGATTTGCATCAGACAATTGAAAAGCCTGCCCTTTGATTGCACAGAGAACAAAACAGTCAGCAACATTTCCTGAAACAGACCCTCCCACACCATAACTCTTTACAGAGCCAGAGCCTCAAGAACTTAACTCTTCAGTAAAACCAATAGCAACAGATAACTATTTGTGCATTAATCCACATTATCAGCACACCCTGTTGTGCATTAATGCTTACTTACAAACCATCTGCTAGTGCTCCAAACACCATAGTCCATAAACATGATCGATATGGAGGTGATGGGATCGCACTGTTGCTTTACTGCTCCATTTTATCACTCTAATGACCTAATGATGATATAAAGGATAACGTATGGGTAACAGTGTGAATTTTTTAGTATTGCGTAATACCACACAAACCATGAGACTGACAGTCATATTAAAGGAATAATGCACGACAGGGTGTGTGTTGTGCTGGGATAACGCCACGCCTGGGGGGTTGGGCATGAGGCTGCAGGCTGAGTGCATCCAATGCCCCAGGTGTGTCGTTATCCCAAATGACACACACCCTGGAGTGCATTATTCCTATTATACAATGGCTTGTTGTTATATATAAAATAAAAAAATAATTTTTAAAGAATGTTTTTATAAGAGTGGAAAAATATTTTTGTTTCTTAAGAAGAGATGCAGAAAAAAGGGCTGCTCCGTAATTATGACAGTAGACCTGTGGTGTTGTGCTGGGATAACGCCATGGGTCCAGCCCCAAACTGACCAATCACAGTCCAAGATTCTTTCTTGCCATTGTATAATCAGGTATCAAACACACAAAGGGTGTATGAGAAAAGTGAGTTTTCACTGTTGCCATACTTTATTTTATATCATTGCTAGTTAACAGATCTGCGGTGGGCAGGTAGAAGAGCAGACCGCAAAATCTGATCGTAAACTGCACAGCGCTGTGCCAAGATACTTAACTTGTTCATGGTGGGATTGGCATGGGAGTGGGAAGTTTCAAAAACTTCAAAATCCTGTATCTTGGTTCAGGAATGAGAGAACTTGAAAAGAAAAAAAGAGTATCTTGATATTTCTGCCAAGACAATGATATGATGACTAACAAATACTGCTTCTTTAAAGTCTATGTTGCTTCATTACACTGTCCAGTCATTGATGTGTCAAATTGTTAAATCGGGCAATGCAGAAATGAGGCTTAGTCATCGCTGCGCACCAACCTTAGTAAATGTTCAGGTGTTAGGGCGCCAGCTGCCAGGATGCCCTACATGGTACAAACAGGAAATTACACATCATTCCCATGGCAACGGAAAGATGGCAGGTTCTCATGGGTTTGCACAACAAGGAAGGATGAGAATGGAAGATAATGAGTTATAAATTCTCTCTTGTTGAAACAGATTAGTGGCTTAATTTCGGTATTGACATATTACAGTGAACAAACCTTAATGACACAGTATTACCCTTAATTAGCACCCAGTATGCTGTGAAGGTACCTCTCCATTATTGTCTTTTGCAGCAATGAGAAATGTCAACACTTATAGTAAATGGGGATTTTGACACAGATTTCAAGCCTCCTGGCAATTTTATGCATTAATTACCATTTTTTTAAAAAACAGAAAGAAAAAGCACATAGAGCACATGATGTTTTGTCTGTTTCTCTTTTCCAGAAATAAATTAGGTGCATGGCAGATGTCTTTTAAGACCTATATTTAGTGATAACAGTAATTACCTTAACAGCATGTGTCACTGAAATCAGCTGAAGGATTTGCTACCCGAGGGCCCTGCAAGTCATGCCACAGTAGGACACTAATTGATTTTTCAGGCCCCTCCAAGAAGAGTTCTAAAGAAGTTAGAGGGCTAGATTCCCAAAGAGAGGAGAATATTGTGCACATGCAGAAAAAAAGGTCTGCAGACTGCAAAGACACACAGCAGGATATTTTCAGTTAAAAACCCTGCACGTGCGGAAAACAGCAAAAAAAAAGGTGAGTTACATAATGCTGCATGTGCGGATTTTGCTCACGTGCAGATCTGCAGCTGTGCAAATTTATTTATTTATGTATTTATGAGTTTAACCAGGAAGGCATACTGAGCAGGGATTGCTCGATTCCAGATGCGACCTGGGGGACAAGTCCCAAAATAATAGTACAAATACAGGTACAGTAGATTAAACAGCACAGTGAGTACAGTACGGTGAATACTATAAAGGCTCAGCAGAAAGGGCAATAGATTAGCCAAATGAACTAGAGTAGCAGCCACTGTGAGTTTTGCAAAACATGCAACAGAACCAGTACACTCAGGGAGGCCAGCAACCAGTCCCACGACTGGAGCCACAGCAGCGCCACCTGTATGAGCTGGAGCTACCACAGCAGCAGCAGCAAGCCCTGCCTGGCCTTGCACAACAGCAGCAGACGCAGCAGTATGCTATGGTGGGCAACTACAACCAGGCAAGACCAGCACACGTGGCAGCAACAGTACAGGCAGGTACAGCCATACCATCCACCAGTGTATCCCAGTCACACCACACTAGTGCAGCAATACAGCATGCTCCACCAGCCAGTGAGGAAACAGCAAGAGATCAGAAATGTACAGCAGCCACGCGTGTACAGACTGCAGGAGCCACACCACCCAGTGGCATGTTGTAGATGTGGGTTGTGTCTTTGTCTGGTGTTTTTCATTTGCCTGCTCTGTTGCCCACATTTCTGTCTGTTACTGCTTCTCCCTCTACTGCCTGTGGAGCTCCTATATAGGCTGCAGTAGGTCATATGGGTGTGGTCTGTTACCTCTCAATAGTATTGTGTACTGTAGTGGTCTGACAACTGACACTACTATAGGGCCCCTGGTTGGTGTTGCATGGCACGCGAACCCTCACTATAATTGGTTCTCAATTGATAGTACACTGCCTTCTGCTCAGGATGTGAGTTACATCTCACTCTCTTTGCTGCAGCATGTGCACAAATTTTTCTCCACAGCTAAGATGCAGCAGTGACCGAGAATAGCTATTATGGGATGATAAATACTTTTCAATTACTTTTTTCCTCGGCAAGTATTTCTGCAGCTGCATTTTTTCCACAATCCAAAGAATATTTTTCCAACAGCTGCGGACATTTTGAGAATATCCCACAGAGCAACTGGCCTTCTTTTTCACACCTGTGCCATTTGTTTTGAGATTTGCAAATTTTTCCCCCTTCAAAATCTTTTGAGAATCCAGCCCCTACAGCCTGTTGAACAGGAACAGTGTGGGATGGGCTAGCTCTCTACTGAGAGAGAGGAGGCTGTATTCTCAAAAGATTTGGGGCCGGATTCACAAAACGAAATGGGACTAAGTCCCACTCCACAACCCAGTTGTGGACCAAAATCTTTGCAGCTGTGGAGCTGTGGAGATTTGTATTCATGCCCCCCCCCCCACAGCTGCAGAGATGTTATGCCTGGTCCCACCAGCTGTAACATTTTTCCACAGCTGTGGAAAAAAAAAAAAACACCTGCAAGCTGGCGTAAACCAGCTTCACCTTTGTGCATACTGCAGCTGCGGGAAAAACTGTGGCTCCAGAAGTGGCAACCCACTTGCACCAGGTTTTTCCAGTGGCTGTGAGATTTTCAGGGGCTTTGTGAATCTGACCCCTTGAGAAAGAAAAAAATGCACAAGTCTCAAAAAAATGGTGCTGGAAAAGAAGGCCAATTGCACTGAGGGATATTGTCAAAATGTCCGCAGCTGCAGGAAAAATATTCTGCGGATTGCAGAAAAAAAAGCTGCTGTGGAAATACCTGTGGAGAAAAAAAGTAATTGAAAAGTGTGTATCATCCACTTAATAGCTATTCTCAACCACTGCTGCCACTTAGCTGTGAAAAAAATGTTGCGCACATGCTGCACCAAAGAGAGTGAAGCATAACTCGCATCCTGAGCAGAAGGCAGCATACTATCAATTGAGAACCAATTATAGTGGGGTTGACGCACCACGCAACACCAACCAGCGGCCCTATAGTAGTGTCAGATGTCAGACCACTAATAGCATACAATGCTATTGAAAGGCAACAAACCACACCTACATGACCCACTGCAGCCCATATAGGAGCTCCACAAGCAGTAGAGGGAAAGGCAGTAATAGACAGAAGTGGGGGAACAGAAGCAGGCGAGCGAAAAACATCAGACAGAGATGCAACCCACATCTACAACATGACACTGGGTGGTGTGGTTCCTGCAGTCCATACACACGTGGCTGCTGTACATTGCTGATCTATTGCTGTCTGCTCGCTGGCTGGTGGGGTATGCTGTTTTACTGCACTGGTGTGGTGTGACTGGGGTACACTGGTGGATGATGTGGCTGTACCTACCTGTACTGTTGCTGCCACGCATGCTGGTCTTGCTTGGCTGTAGTTGCCCATAGCATACTGCTGCATCTGCTGCTGTTGTGCAAGGTTACGCAGGACATGCTGCTGTGGTACAAGTTCCTGCTCATACAGGTGGCACTGTTGTGATCCCAGTGGTGGGACTGGCTGCTGGCCTCCCTGTGCATCCTGGTTGTGCTGCATGTTTTGCCAAACTTTCACAGTGGCTGCTGCTCCAGTGCATTTGGCTCATCTGTTGCCCTTTCTGCTGAGCCTTTATAGTATTTCCACAGCTGCGGATCTGCACTTGTACAAAATCCGCACATGTGGCCAGTGGCATTGTGTAACTCACCTTTTTTTTTGCTATTTTCCACTCATGCAGGGTTTTCAACTGAAAGTATCCCACCCATGCATCTTCTCACATGCTCAATTTTCTCCTCTCTTTGAGAATCCAGCCCAGGGGCCTTTTTTTCCTCTCACTCTCTCTTTCTCTGTCACATGGGACTGGAGGCATTGTGTACAAAGAAAGGTAATAAAAGATACTGGCATGGAGAGCCACAGGGGCTATAAAACATATAGGCAAATTTAGAAAAAATCCTGGTCAGCCCGCCAGCACAGCGGTTGGATTTCCGCTTGCGACGTCAGCGACCCGGGTTCAGGAACGGACCCAGGTCGCTGGAGGGCTGGCCGGGGGGAGAAGGATTGAGCATCCTACAGACAGCTCTCCTTCTCCGGGGGGAGGGTGAGGAAGTGTCTGGTGTGTGACGGACCCCTAGCGGAGGCCAGGGGTCCCACAACACCAGCACTCACACTCAATGGAGGCAGGGCGGACGCTGGATGTCATTGCATGCCCCTGCCTCAGAGGAAAAACTAAAGAAAATGGAGGGGAGAGCCTCTGTCTACATGAAGCCCTCCCTGGGGCTTCAATTAGCCACCACCGCTGCACTCCCAACCAGATACCAGTTCCACGGCGCCGGAATTAGGGGAACCAGCGCCGTGGCCCCACCCTCTGGGAGGCAAGCCGGGGATAACTGGGAGTTGTGGCACTTGGTGGTTGGTGGAAGTCTTGGGGGCCGTGACCAGGGCACAGACAGGATGGAGGCCTCCTGGGAAAAATGACAAAAAGGAAAAAATCCTAACAGCAAACAAAGGAAAGGATGCACTAGGACTACATACGCAAATCAAAACACTCCACACAACAAGTTTTTTGTAAATATTGACTGTGGTTCTCCTTTAAATAAAACACTGTCTAATTGAAAGTTTGCCCCTTTTGGGACAATCATGTTACAGTAAAATAAAAACCTTACAGAAAGTTCAGCAGGGAATCCCGCACTCTGTTTGGTCCACTAGGGGTCCTTATTCCATGGATAATGGACTGCTAGTGTAAACAGAAGGGGGACTCACAGCACATGTGCAGCACTATAACTGTTTTTCAATTAAAAGAAAGCTTTCCCAGCTTTATTATAATTATAAAAAAAAATTTCTGGAGTTTTATATTAGCAATAAGGCCCTCCATATTGGTTTTTACCTATCAGATAAGCCCCAGGTGGGTAAACACCCTCGGCTGCACCTCTGGTGCATCTCTACCTACCTGGGACATTATCTGACTGGTAAAAGCCTCTCCGTCTGGGCCTTACTGCTAAATTATAAAATGTATAAGAGAAACCAGACCTCTGACTGGTCAGATGTGAGCACGTGGCCGTGTGTTATTCCAGCACCGCAGCACAGGTCCGAAAAATATTTAACTTTCAGAACCTCATTTCTCGGTTTTTAAAATAAAAATCTGAGAAACCATTTTATAATCGCAATAAGGCACTCCAGGCTGGCGGTGTACATAACTGTGGGAAAACAGCACTTCTCAGGTGCATAATGCCCTTGGCATTGCCTCATGCCTCACTTCCTGAAGTGTGTCATTATTCCATAGTAGCATACTCCCTGTCTTGCTTTATCCCTTAATTATACAATGTCAAGAAAAATACTAGGAAGTAGATTGGCTGCTGAGCCCTAGAGATGGTGTTGTTATCTGACAATAACATCACTGTATCTAGGGCAGGCACACACATATGACCTGTTCACATGAAGACAGCATGTTAGAGATCACTCCTCACATGCCTGTCAATAACCTTCCATCTGTTCAATCCCTTCCGCCAAGTCACAGACCCCCAACACCACCCACACATGCGTGCGCACGCGCGCGCACACACACACACAGAACTTTAAACTGTTGTAAAAAACAACACTGCATTTTCTAGACTCCCCCCCTCCCCACTCACCAAAACTACTGATCGCATGACTGGTGATCACAACTGAAATCACACATCGTTGTTGGCCGGTGCTACTCACAGGTAAAACTATGGTTCCGCAGAGCAGTGGCACACATCGCTGTTCTCCTGTTGGTAAAACATCTGTCTTGCACAGAACATATAAATGCTAAAAAAAAAATTTCTGTTCGCTGCTCACAGTATTATTCTCACAGCACGTGTCAACTTCAGCGCTACATCTCTGCATTCACTAGTGGGCTTGGTGGCTGCAGTAAGGAAAAAAAAAACTTAAATGAAGCCTGCTTCAACCAGGAAGCAAACAGCCAATGGGGAAAGGGGAGAACGATTTCAAACATAACTCCAGACTCAAAACTAAACAAGAAAAATGCTATGCACTTGGGCAGGCAGCATCATGCAGCAGCACCACCCAGTGGCAAAGACAAAAACTGTGGACTTTTTTTCTGTTGCTGCACATACACACACAAAAAATTTAATAGAAAATCCCCCCAAAAGTATATTTTTTCCTTTTTCTTTTTTATTTACAAACCATTGCATACCAGCAATAGCGCATCACAGGGATGTGTGTTTTTGTGCAACAACATAATTTATTGGGTGCTGAACACACTCGGCCTGGGGCCTCATGCCCAAGGTGTGGCACTATTACACATTCTAAAATGTGGTCCAAAAATCCTGTATTCTGATTCACCAAAACAGGTCACCTAACCGTGGATTAATCCCCTGTAAACCCACAATTGCCTTGCAGCACTACAAAATCCAGAATGGCAGCAATGTAAAGTGACCTTTTCAGATTACTCCACCAGAGAAACAAGTACAAAACTACAACTATGGCATTCTCATTAGGACAAATCTACCTAGTGCAAAAAAAAGAAGTGCAAACTAGTCTGGCCACACCTGGAGTACTGTGTGCAGTTCTGGAGGCCACACCTTCGTAAGGACATTGAGAAGGTGGAGGTGGGCCAGAGAAGGACTAAGATGTTATGGGGCTTACACCACAAAACCTATAAGGAGAGATTAAAGGGCCTCATTATGTGCTCGCTGGAGGAGAAAAGGGAGAGGGGGAACATGATCGAATCAAATCAAATCTTTATTTATATAGTGCCTTTCCAGAACCAAGGCGCTGCACAGTTAAAATACAATATGCGACATAAAATTTACAATAAAACAATAAATATATCAATACATTAAATTTCGTCTGGGAAGGCTAGACGAAACAAATATGTTTTCAGTTCTATTTTAAATCTATCGATGGTCAGGCATTCTCTTAACCGACAAGGTCGGGAGTTCCACAGGGTAGGTGCCGCAAATGAGAACGCATGGGCACCAGATGTTTTTAAACAAACCCTGGGAATCTCTAGCAATCCCTCGTCGGTGGATCAGAGAGGACAGAGGGGGCATTAGGGAGTCAGGAGATCTTGCAGGTAGCTGGGTCTCTGTTCATGTAGGGCTTTAAAGGTTAGCAAGCCAACCTTAAAGGTGATCCACCACTGAACAGGCAACCAGTGCAGTTCACGCAGCACAGGCATACCATGACTGGCCCTTGATGTACCAGTCAGAAGCCTGGCCACAGCATTCTGCACTAGCTGCAGGCAGCGGATATCAACACCAGGAAGCCCTAGGTAGAGGGCATTGCAGTAGTCAAGCCGGTGAAGATAGAAACATTCAAGTACCTTAAGGGCATTAACAAGGTGCGGAGGGGGGGGGAGACATCTTCAAATATAGGAGGACTGCAAGAAAGAGGGGGCACTATATGAAATTGGAAGGTGGCAGACTAAGAGGGAATGTGAGAAGGTTTTTCTTCACAGAGAGGGTGGTAGACACATGGAATAGTCTGCCACAAGAGGTGGTGGGAGCGAGCACTGTGGAGGGATTTAAGCATGCCTGGGACAGGCATAAGGGAGCCTTGGAGGTGGGGCAGAGGGAGGAAGGGGAAGCCATGGACCAGATCGGGTCAGAGGCCTAAACCAAGTATAGGGTTTACAGACAGACTGGATGGGCCTAGTGGTCCTTATTTGCCAACATTTTCTATGTTTCTGTGTAGTGGAGAACTACAGCTACGGCATCCTCAGGACAAACTCATTAGGCAGAAGAACTATTTTATTACAAATGCATGTAAACAGTGTTTTTTTTTCAATATTTATTTAGGTAAACCTCTAAAATAAAGTTGCCCATTTTATAAGTGAATTAACCCCAGTCCAGGGCATGGGTTTACTGAGAATTATTTCATGCCTGTGTGGTTGAAGTCAGTTAGCGTGTGGCCTCGTGACTCACACCCCTCCCCAGGTGTGGATTAATTCTCAGTAAACCTATGCCCTGCTGTGGGTAAATCCATACATAGCACACACTCTGTCATGCCTTATTGTTTAAGTAAAACTAATGCGTTGTAGTTGCTTTGTAACTCCTAACAATCAAAATAATTTCAAGAATCTCAGACCGCATAGATTCAAATCGATAGGACCAAAGAAGTGAATGACAATGAGCCAGGATTGAACCTGCTTTTTCTGATTGGTGTCATAATGTTTAGATTGCATTTTGGAGGGAAAGTAATGTAATATGTCATGTTTTTGTACTTTTAACCTTAAAAACACTCACATGTGGTTTGCTCTTCCAAAGACAGTTTAAATTTTTTTGAACTATAATATCTTTAAAAAATAGCTCAGCTCTGAAGGAGTTAAACCAGTTTGGTGTGATTCACCAGCATTTCTGCTTGCTTGACTCTGGCACCAGGCAACAAAAATGTCAGATAGGTGGAAGATAATAATCCACTCTTCCAAAGTATGGGGGATGTGTCACTTATTAATAACAAACAGTTTGATGGTTTGAGCTTACTGGCTCCCAAGAGAGGCTCTTCTAGAGGAAGATTGGATTGAGTCTGTGTGTTAAACAGATGATCTGAAGAGCTCACTCTTTTGACAGGAAATCTGCAGAGAATTCCATTTAATTAACCATTCCATTTGCATGAAATAGGATTTTCACAGAGGATTGTTTTCCAATGGATTGGGCTCTCACAGCCCAAGACTCCTTCCTACCTCTGCCAAGTGAGATGGAGTAATTACAGGGATCCCCTATGGTCACAATGTCAAACCATAACTTGTTAAGGCTTTGGGCAACGGTGACCAAGCATGGGGCCAGTAGGGAGCAACAGAACTTGCCAGCTTTCTCACCATTGAGCTACAGCGCATAATGGCTAAGGGCCAGATTCACAAAGCCCTACACTCCCTGACGTGGGTGCATAGGGCAACTCTGGATGTGCAGAGTTCGCCTTTTTGCAAATGCGAAGGCATCTGCGCATCCACATCATCATCATGTGCCCCATTCACATTAGGTGGCCTGCCCTATTCTATAGAACCTTGAGGACAGTTAGATCTGTGCCGCAAAGGAGTGGGGGGACTAGCTAGCATCTGTGGACTTCCAGAACCTGAGATATGAGCTGTGGAGGTCTTCATGAGGGCACAGAGACTACACAAGGGTGAACCCTGCAGTACATCTTACAACCCCTGAGCCACGTCATCTCCACACAATGCTGGAGTTCAAGTTCAAAGCTTTATTAGATCGGCACAAGCCATTACCATTTAAAAACCAACAAATACATACATAAAAACATATACGTTACACATAAAGGCCCAGATATTCAAAAGGGTTGTGCCATGCGCAACAGGGTTGCGCATACGCAAGTCCCATTGCGCCATTCCGCGATATTCAGCAGGAGGCAGTTCGCCACTGAAAACAGGTTGAGCAACAGCGCAATGCAAATGAATGCATGCTCAACAGGAGGGAGGAACCATGCATAAACTGCACAACCCGATATTCAATGAGTTGTGCGGGATTGGCATAAAGCGCAACCTTAACCTGCACCTGCACAACTTTGAGCCAAAAAAAAAAGATCAAGTTGAGGGGCCACCCACAGGTGAGCTGCTGCTGTGCATTGGGCGCAACACAGCAGCTGCCCCATGGCTGGCCCCCAACCCAGTCCCTGTGCCCCCACAAGCCCGATTGCCGGGCAGAACGTGAAAAAGACCCCCAGCAAACATCTCCCTAATGCCCGATCGCGGGCAGAATGTATACTGACAACCGCCCCCAAACATCTCCCAATGCCGATCGCGGGCAGAATGTATGCTAACAACCCCCAAACATCTCCCAATCCCGATCGCCGGCAGTATGTATAATAACAACCCCAAACATCTCCCAATGCCCGATCGCGGGCAGTATGTATAATAACCAACCCCCAAGTGCCGATCGCGGGCAGTATGTATAATGACAACCCCAGTGCCCGATCGCAGGCAGTATGTATAATAACCCCCCAAACATCTCAATGCCAGATCGCCGGCGGTATGTATAATGACAACCCCAGTTGCCCGATCGCGGGCAGTATATATAATAACAACCCCAGTGCCCGATCGCGGGCAGTATGTATAATAAACCCCAAACATCTCCCAATGCCCGATCGCGGGCAGAGCGTGAAACTAACCCCCAGTGCCCGATTGTGGGCAGAATGTAAAGAGCCTCCCCAACCCGAATATCTCCCTGGTGGTCCAGTGGACCGTAATGCCCGATCGCGGGCAGAATGTCCAGTAAACCCCAAACATCTCCCTGGTGTCTAGTGTCCCCCCACCCCACCCACTCTGACCCCACCACCCGCTCCCCCTGGCAGCGGTAGGCGGCAGCATCCACCGCCTGCCGCCCGCGCCCATCGCCGACGACTGTCGGTAGGGCTGCCGCCCGATGGTGCAGAGCTAGAGCCAATGGGCGTGCAGCCATTCATTGGCAAATCGGACTGTCATGTACGGTAGGGGCTGCACGCCGATTGACTCTAGCTCGCACCAATGGGCGTGCAGCCCTACCGACAGTCAGTCGGCGGGCGGGCGGGCGGCAGGCGGTGGATGCTGCCGCCTCGCCGGCTGCTGGGGAGCGGGTGGTGGGCCAGTGGGTGGGTGGGTGGGTGGGGACACTAGACACCAGGAGATGTTTGGGGGTTGTCATGGACATTCTGCCCGCGATCAAGTATTACGTCCACTGGACCACCAGGAGATATTCGGTTGGGGAGGTCTTTACATTCTGCCCGCAATTGGGCACTGGGGTTGTTTCATGTTCTGCCCGCGATCGGGCATTGGGAGATGTTTGGGGAGTTGTCATTATACATACTACCCGCGATCGGGCATTGGGAGATGTTTGGGGTTGTTATTATACATACTGCCCGGGCGATCAAGAATAGAGATTTTGGGGTGATTATACATATTACCCGCGATCGGGCATTGGGAGACATGCTTGGGGTTATATACATACTGCCCGCCGATCGGGCATTGGGAGATGTTTGGAGGGGATATTATACATACCGCCCGCGATCGGGCATTGGGAGATGTTTGGGGGGTTGTTTTCACGCTCTGCCCACGATCGGGCTGCAGGGTGCATTGTCCTCGGCTGCTGCCTGGTCAGGGGGCCAGGCGCGTCCTCGACGATGCGGCGCACCTACATGCTAATGGCATGCAAATGGGGCCATAAACAGATGCAAATGGCTCCCCTGCGCCTTGCATGAATTATGGCCCCATTTGCATGTCACCTTTTGAATATCGGAAATTTGCGCATGGCGCAATGGTACTTGCGCCACCGCAAGTTTAATGCTCAACTCTGACAGCTTGCGGTGGCGCAAGTTCCACTGTGCCATGCACAGTGGCTGTGGCTGGGGGGTGATATTCAAAGGAGTTGCTCAATAGCGTAACTCCTTTGAATATCGCCCCGGCCACACCCCTGCGCAACTATTTTGAGCAGCGCAAGGGCTTGCGCCTCAGAATGGCGCAGTTTGAATATCCGGGCCAAAATTTATAAAAAAAATAATTAAATCCTGGAGGATATATAAGACATCTTAGTATTTAACCCTTAGGCTGCCGACAGAATTTGAATGTATATGAATTTTGGACTGATATATCAGTCTGTGGCCCTGCAAGGGTTAAAAGGCATATTTTTCCTTATTCATCTAATAATATAAAAATATTCTGCTAAGTTATTTACAATAAGGTCATCTTGTGCACACAATGCTGAACATAAACATGCACACCTGGAAGCCCAGTCCTCAGAAAAGGTATGGAGGATTGGGAGGCAAGGCGACGCATAATGTTCTCAGTGTTTCTTTTCTTGTATAGGACTGTCCTGTAAACCCCTACTGTACTTGTGCACAGCAGGGGAGCTACGGTCCCACCAACACGTGCTTTTTGTGTTACTTCATTTATTCCTTTACCTAGTACTGTGATTACCTGTGGTAATTTTTCTTAGCTGTATGGCATGCAACTGTCAATGAGACCTCTGCTAGACGTACTTTCCAATAATTAAAATAAATTATAAGTCTAATTAATTATTCATGAGCCTGGCTACTGGATTGGTCATTAATGTCTGAGAAATGACTGATCCAGCTGCTAACTGATGCAGTGTGGCACACACGGCTCGTGCCACACAGCTAAAACTAGAACAACAAAAGACAAAAATGAAAGTTGTTACGATTAGACTTATAATCGCAATAACAACCTTGAAGTTGGTCATTTCCTTGGTTAATGACCAGCTGGAGAAAGGTGGGTTGAGGCGCTACCTCGTGCCACCCATCCCCCCAACCAGTCGTTAGTCCCTCGGAAATGACCAGCTTCTCAGTCATTATTGCTTAATTGAAACCCAGGCTTCCTATTAGAATTCCAGTGTCCAGCCCAGCTCAGCCCCAGATGTCCCCCTACCCATACTCTGTGCTCCCCACACATGGAGAGGGATGCCTGTGAGCTAAAGATGCCACCCAGTGCAGATTGGCATAGGGATGTGGGGCTCCGCCAACTGGATACCTGCAATCTGCCTGTATCCCAGCTCCTTTGTGGATGTGGCCCTAAGAATTTCTGAATCTGATGCCTAAAAGCCATTATTTGCAAAAGTTAGCTGTTCCATCAAATATGAACTCTAGCCCCTGGCTGGGAGGCACAAGGAGGCCACTGTTTTTGTTTACAATTTCTTTACCTAGGATAGCCCAGCTGAGATGTGACAGCTCATATTCAGTGGGGTCCTGCTTTATACCCATTTTCCAGCTGGATAGATTGAGGCACAGATAGGTTGTGTGACTTGCTGAGGGTCATAAAGTTTTTAAGTGCCTGTGGCTGTATTTAAACATGTGTTTCATGGTTCCCAAATCTATGTCAAGCCACAAGAACCTGCTACCTTCTCCATCTTGGTGAAATGGAACAGACCTCTCCTACAAGTCCCTTATCTTCCCACTTTCCAAAGGCTGGTGCTGGCTTTCAGCATCAGGTGCACCGTTCCCCAATCTAAGTGTCTCAGCCCTGTAATATGCTTAGTTCCCACCAGTCTCAGTATTGGAAACCCAAATTCTGCACAAATCATATAAACCCAGGGCTCATGTATGGTAAAGTGCTGCTACTGGGTCAGCATCTGTTTTCATTTTTATGTTGTCTTGCGTGCAGGCGCAAGCAACATCTTGTGGTAGTACCACACTGAGAGGTGTGTCAGTGTTGGCGAACGCAGGGCACACTTTAGTAGGTGCGTCCCTCATCCCCCAATTAGCAAGCATGCTAGCGCTGATGTAGAAATTATGGAAAGTTCCACCAAGTTGAAAGAAATATGCCGCTGAAATCACAGACAAGCTCGTCATGCAGCGGCAGATGACACACCTCCCCAACGTGCTCTTTTTGGTAAAACTTTTCAATAAATATGGAGGCTGCTGCCATCAGTCTCACACAAACCCCATGCTGGCATCGGGGGTGGCCAATCCCCGTGTTGGCATGTTCCAGTACCCCACACACTTTCTTTGCTGATGGGGCCCAATCCCCATCTGCATCAGTCCCCGCGCCACACACAGACACACAGACACACACACACTTTCTTTGCCAATGGGGCCCAATCCCCGTTGGAATCAGCCCCTCCAAACTCATGGGGCACACTAGGAGCCCAGCCCACTGTGCCCAAAATTCCCCCCTGAAAGTCATTGAGCACACTGGTAGCCCACCCCAGTGTGCCCAACGTTTTTTTAGTTCACCTGTAAAGAAAGAAAATTGTCCCTCGATGTCAGTTTTTTTGCTTTTCCCTGTAAAAAAGAAAACAGTCCCTCGTAGTCCCCGGTGTCTCCTCCTGCAAACCACACCCACCCTCTGTGCATTTCACCTCCCCACACCGCCCTCACTCCATACTTACCTCTGAAGGTCCAGTGCTGCAATCGTCTGCGCAGCGGGATGCATCTGGACTCTTCAAAGCTGAACTGCAAAATGAAGAAATGCCAGTAAGCTATATAATGGCATCATTGGGGGGGTCAACTTAGATGGATATCTCAGCCATATTTTTGAATTTTGGCTCCAAATTTTCAACATGGGGTTCTTGGGACCTCACCTCATGAACACATGATCTCTCATTTAGTTATTCAGTCCTGAAAGGTGATTTTGCAGTCACCGTGTGGAATCACCTTTCAGGATCAGTTAATGAAATGACAGTGCCACTGTTCATGAGGTGGGGTCCCAAAAAGCCTATGTTGCAAATTTGGTGACAAAATGACTGTCTTCCAAGTGTGTATTGTGCAGTTTCCATGAACGCTCATAACTTCAACAATTTTTAATATTTTCATTCCAGATTTTCAACATTGCCATTTTTTCACACCTCATTATGAACAGCACAACTGTCATTTTTCATACCCTGCCTGAAATGTGTTTTTGCACATCTGGCGCACAATGGTGTGGTTGCTTTGGGAAATCAACTTTCTAGACAGATTAACAAAATTACAGTTCCACTGTTCATGAGTGAAGGCCCCAAAATGCCTATGTTGAAAATTTTGTTAAAAAAATCTGAAAAATAATTGCGTTAAGGGCATGTGCTGTGCAGTTTCTACGCATGCTCTTGACTTCACCAATTGTTCATATTTTCACTTCAGATTTTCAACATTGCCATTTTTTTTACATCTCCTCTTGAACAGTATGGCTGTCATTTTTCATATCCTGACCAAAATGTGTTTTTGCACCTGTGGCGCTAAATGGCACAGTCGCTGTGCAAAATCACCTTTCGGCTAATGAACTGATAGTGCCACTGTTCATTAGGTGGGATCTCAAAAGGTCCATGTTGAAAATTTGGAGTGAAAATACCAACAAACGCCTGGGGCGTTAGGGTTCCCAACCGTAATACCCACCTGTACAGACTGACAGGTGTCAGGGGTGTGACTTGGGATCATCGGCTGTAATGCTCATGCCATTCCACCCCCAACCCCACCCTGCAGCCAGTGACAGGCATCGAGGTGTGTCTTGTAGTCTTCGGCCCCAAAGTTCACCCCATTCTCCTATACTGCACCCATCTCTGTGTATTTCCTTATGGTATGGGGTGAGCATAAGGTCCAAAGACCCCCAAGGCACACCGTGGCACTTGTTGATGTCTGCAGGGTAGGATGAGGTGAAATGGCATAAGCGTTATGGCCAACGACCCAAAGGCACACCCCAATGCCTGTTAGTCTCTGCAGGGTGGGGCTGTGGTCGGCGTCAGTTCAATACTTCACTGCCATTCCTATTATGCATCTCTCTAACTCCTGCACTACCAATGTCAATGCCAGCAAGACAACATTCGGCGTTGACAAATGCTTGTTTTTGTTTGCCACTTGTGATTAAGAAACTGATTTTTCCTGGGGAAACTGACTCACTCTGGAATTTTATTTGGGGTTGGATTTTCATCAAACAAATGGCTGGAATTACCATCTCATTTTCATGGGGATCTGTTATCTACAGTACAACAGCACACACAAGCTAGTTACAAAAGGATACACTAACGCAAGCTTTATATACAGTACAAGACAGCCCACGGCAACAGCAAAAGCCCAGTACTCATACAGCAGGTATGGGGACATGATAGCTACAGGGATTGAGGGTTGTTTGTTTACAACACAGATACTAAGGAGAGTTAAAGGGGAGCAGTCAGCACTGAGAGGTGTGGGGCTGGTTCCAATTTGCACTTTATGTGCAGAAATGTTTTTTACTATTGTTACTGCAGTATAATACATTGTGTCAAGCTTATTTTGCTGGCTTCTAAGTTGACATTTTCTATAACTACAAATCCCAGAATCCCATGCGATTGACATCAGAGGAGGGCTGCAGCAGTGGGAGATTCAATAGCCTGCAGTGCATGTTAGAGTTTTTATAAGCTCTGATCTGTTTTTTAGCTGGTCCTGCTGTCCTACTGGGGCTCAATACGGTTACAGAGGCCTGTTCCTAGATGTGGGAGAACAGAGGGCTTGGCAAATATCTGATCTGAGCTTATAAAATCTCTAAAATGCACTGCAGGCTTTTGAATCTCTCATTGCTGCAGCCCTCTAGTCCTCTGATGTCAGTTGTATGGGATTCTGGGATTTGTAGCTAGAGAAAATGTCAGCTTAGAAGTAAGCAAAATAAACTTGATACAATCTACTATACTGCAGTAAACAATAAGTAAAACAAAATATTTTTGCACATATAGTGCAAATTGGGACCTGCACCACACTTGGTTGTATGGCTGTTTGTTCTGATTTTTCCCCTTTAAGAGACAGGTGTATGCTCAGTGGAGGTGGGGAATGGCAGAGTATCACACAGAATGCTCTCCTCCTCAGGGGGTGGCCGGCCATTTCCCATTGCACAAGCACCACCTGGGGGTGCCCAGAAGGGGAAAGCCAGTTGGGGACGGCACTGGGAGGGAAGAAGTAGTGGCTTTGCAGTGCACACATCCACTGCATATGTGCACTGCAATTCACAGCCAAGCATCTCAGAGGACGGAAGACAAAATGTGCCCCCTCATACCGACATGAAGATGCTAGGACACTCTGGCACCGTGCTGGGTGCCTAGTATACTGGAACTGTCTGACCACAAAATTTGGAGAAGACCGGAGGGAGGAACTGGCCTACCATCTGAAGGTGCTAACACGGGAGGCATCCCTACAGGGCAAGTTGGTGAGCATCCCGGAACATGGGGGGCAATAGAGCTGGGAGGTAGCTGAGCAGGTAGGACAGACAGAAGCAGAACGACTAGTTATAAAAAAAGAGGAAGATGGTTGCTAGTATCTTATACAAATCAGAAAATCATGGAGTTCAGGTGGGATGGTATCTGCACAGATCTTTGAGCTGCTGCTGCCTTTACAGTGTTTGAACTGCATCATTCACTGTGAGCCGTATGCATTTGAATTGCCTCCATTCCAGACACCCCAGCTCAATATGCAGACTGTCTGTGTATTTTGTTATTTTCATTCCACTTCACGCAAAGGGTGAAAGCTCAAGGGTCCACAAAGCAAGGATTCTCCAGTTCATGGATGTTAGAATCCTGTACTTCCTTTTTTTTGTTACAGGAACATGTGCTGGAAAGCTATATGAACTGGGTGGGTGAGAAGGAACAAGCTGGAAGACTGAAGATTTCCACCATGCATGTAGCCCATTACAAGAGAACTGCGTTGAACTGGTTGCTCATTTTTCCTGAAGAAGCAGTTTTTAAAATACTAGTCCTAGTTTTTGTAATTGTAAGTTTAGTAGGTGTTTTCTGTCTCACACACTAGTGATACAGTAAGCAGCATTTTAACATAACATAGTAAGGTAAGGAGGAACTCTGGGTCCATCATGTTTACCCCCCCGCCCCACACACACACACACACACACACACTTCATAAGCAAGTATAAATAAGTATGCTGTGAAAACTTGTACTAATTTGGGTTTTCTACCCACTCTGCTACTTGGGTTATCCAGTGATTCCTTTGGTAAAAAGACATTTATCCAGGTTTAACTTGAAGGTCTGTTCTGTCATCATGTCAACTGTCTTTGCTAATAGGCTATTATATTAGTTTACCACTCTCAGGGAGAAGACACAAATCCTAATGTTACCCCTAAATTTACTACCACTGAGTTTCAGGGTTTATCACTGTGTCCTACTGAAGGACATCAGCTTGAGCTTTCTGTCCATTCCTTCTTGTCAATACCCTTTAGTGTGTGGAAAATTGAGATCATGCTCCCTCTCAGCCTCATTTTGTGCAATGTGAACATACTAAGGAAGCAGTAAAGCATAGTGGTTGAGGGCACTGAGCTTCAAACCGGGAAACCTGGGTTTGAATCCCATCAGCCTCCACCTGCATACTGTGTGGCCCTGAGCAAGTCATTTAACTTCCTTGTGCTCCCAGGTCACACCTTTAAACAAGCTCCAGCTAAGTTTGCCTTTCCTGGTTAAACAATTTCCCCTTTCCATACTAAGGGCCACCATTTTAGAACTGTATAACATAGTTAATGTCTCTCTCAACCACAGAGTTCTGCTGTGGAACATGGAAGCATTATGACAACCATGGAAGAGCTAAACAAGGACATAAACATCGCTGTTGTTCAAAAAACTTCCTTAACACCTGTGTGCAGTGTGTAGATCAGAAGCACCCACTGAGTTCACTGAAAGAATAATAAAGAAGGATGAATCACAAAATGTGAAACTATAGATAAAAAAATGGTTCACATGGTCTGCAGGTTCCTTACGCAGGAATGCTTCGGAAACACAAAGAATTAGGTAGGACTGAAAATGGGAATAGTATGGGACTGCTTGTATAACATATTTGACCTTTTACTTACATTCTGTCTGTCCCTGTTACAGGGACTACCACTCTGCTGGGCTGCCATAAAGATGCAGGAACCTTCTTGGAAGGGTTCCACCCCTCGAGGTGTTGCAAGGGTGAGGTCCCCGAGACTAAAGGCACCTTATAGAGGAAGACCCAACCCCAAGAAGAGGGAGGCCAAACTGGAGGAGGAGTTAAGGATGGTGGCAACAAGAAATCCCAACATCCAAAGGACGCTTGAGCATACATGTTTTAAACACAGCTTGGGGGCGGGGGGGGGCATGGCGAGTAAAGACAGAGTTGCAGAGCAGCTTGGTCAGCAGATTCAGTGAGGCTTGGAACGTGGCTGACACTGGCACAATCCACACATTCATGGTAGCATGCCGTATGCATCATTCCATGGCACAGAGGTGACCAGCGGGAGAAAGGGAGTAAACTTGACCACTGGTTGAGCAGATGAATCCCTGCCAAACCCTCATTTCCAACATTGAGCATTCCTCTCCTGCTCCTGGGATCACCCCTGGACATCACTTCTGTGCTCTTCATGGTCTCTCACTCACTTTGCCAATGGAGGGAAGACATCTGGTTGACGTGCGCATGCTCCGTGATGTGGTGGCTGAGCTGGATTGCTCTCCACCCCCCCCCATGACTGTGCAACAAACAGGACTTGGCAGGGTGTTGGAGAAGGCTAACACGGTGCTAACACCCCTATGTAGTGACCCAGCCTAATGGGTCTTCATCAGGACCCCCTGATGAAGACCCACAAGGCTGGGTTGCTACATAGGTGTGTTAGCACTGTGTCTGACATGCTGTAACAGCTAAATAAAATACAGCTTATTAATTCAAATTTCAGCCTTGGAATGTGCCCAGTTTCTTTTTGGTTCATCTACATTATTACTATCTGACTAGAGCACCTTTGGGGCATTTGATGTGCATTCCTTTATTAACTGTTCTACTGTTGGACAGGGCTGCCACCTAGACCTCTCCCTACTGAGGCTGCATGCTGTGATGCAGCTGGAACCATCAGGAGGGGGATGAAGGACAAAGGTTAATGGGGGAGAAAGAAATGCAGAGTTTTCAAAAATTTTAAAAAAACATACACTACTCAATGCAACAATAATTAAAAAAGACTAATAATGGCACAATAAAACTAGAAAACATTAAAATGAAAGCAGCAATGCATCATAGTGATGGACATTTTTGCCTATACTATTTTATTTTATAGTGTCTCTTATTTCCAGACTTGTATGATTTTTATTTATTTTAGTTAATCGGTAACTGGGAAAGGAACACTGAGCCAGGGCTCATTTCCAGGTGAAACCCCGGGGGAAGGAAGAGTGGAAACAGCAGCACAATACATATAAGCAAACAGTCGAATAACATTTGGTAAACCGTTTGTACAAAATTTGAATAAATGCAAAAACTGTATTTACAGACAATAAAGTGTGGTACAGCTCAATGAGAACACAAAACAAATGTGTATTCAGAAGTGGCAGCAATACATGGTGGACTGAAACAATACTGACAACGGGCGAGTGACCTGTAGGGTGAGTTATTGCCGGACCTCCTAATGGAGGGAGAAAACTGTAGTGGTGTGGAAGTGAAACCAAGGCAGGAGTGGGGACCTAGCTGGCTGCTTAGCAGGATGATTAAGGCCTGAACTGTGGAGGTGTCAGGAGGAAGGGTAACAGTAACTGGTGGGGAGAAGTTGAGTTTTAGCTGGTGCTGGAGAGAGCCAAGGGCTAGGGAGAGGTGGAGAGAGGAGGGGAATTGGTTCCAGAGGGAGGGGAAGGCAACAGGAGAAGGCAGACTGCCCAGTAGAGGAGATGGGGAGAGGAGTGGCAAAAGTTCAATGTCCCTGGAATGGAAGGAACAGGTAACGGGGGGAGTTGGCGGGAGAGAAAAGGTAAGAATGGACGTTACCTCTCCTCTCTTGCCAACTTTCCCCTGCTCTCTGTCCCTTAAGTAAGTAAATGCTTTACTTGATGTGCTCTGTGTTGCCCAGATCCTCTTCACTTCACATGGTTGTACCATGGTGCTCCTGCTCTCTGTCTACCCTTCTTCCCTCCCTTCCCTTCTTCTATGCTTCCCCATACTATTCATCCATCTATCTGAGTAGGTCTCTCTTAATATCCGCTGTCATTGTACACATGCTGTAAAGTGTTGATATTATATGTGAGTTTATTTTATATTGTACAATTGCTGTATATTATCTTTATGAGTTTATTGTATATTTCTACATAATTGTATTCTGTGTCGTTGTTCACCCCATTATGTTTCTCTATACCCTTGTTGTTCTTTCTTACTGCTGTACCCGACAAGTGTTCCTGTTCTATGATTGTGCTGATTTTGTATATTCACCCAGGCCCACCTTGAAAATGAGCCTGCGTAAGGGTGTTCCACCTGATAAAATAAAGATCGATTGATTGATTGAAAGGAGCCAAACCAATATTTGGATATGAAAGACGTACAGTGAACCTGGTGACATGAGGGCAGAGTTGAGGATAGATAGGGATGAAAACAGTGAACAGTGATGGATATGGGGAGGGACGTTTGTAGCAGAGTGGCAGAAGGAGCTGCAGAGGGTGTCCAGGCTGGTGAGGGAAGTGGAAGGTGGATGTCACAGACCATATCCACATAGTCGAAGACAGGGAGTACTATTTTTGTAACGACCTCCCTGTGGACATGCAATGCAGTATCCATCTCTTCCCATTTCCAACCTGCTTCACCACTTTCTGTTACGGCTGAAATAATAAAAGGAACGCTTCTTTCAGTTTGGCCCGGACTAGATTTTTATCAGTATTCTCTGTTGCTTTTGAACGACCATTGTTTGCTTTCACTTTTCTTGTGACTAAAATGAGCTACCACGCAGAAGACGCTGCTCCCTGACCTTATAGGACAACTGGTGGACAAAAACAGCTGAGAATCCTGATGAAAATCTGGTTTGAGACCTATTAAAAGGAACGCTCCGTTTGTTATTTCAAATGGGAAAAAAAGTGCTAAAGCAGACTCAAAATGGGTAAAGAAGGATATTGTACAAGTCTGGGGATAAGAGACAATCTAAAATAGCGCTACCACTCATGTTGCTGATGATCCTGGTTTGGAGGCGAGCCCAGGAGTCAGAGGACTGGCTGGGGGGAGGAGGATTGAGCGTCCCATGGACAGCTCTCCTCCTCCAGGGGTGAGGGTGGGGAAGTACCTGGTGCTCAAGCGGCCCCTAGCAGAGGCTGGGAAGGGGGGGCTGGCAACTGGAGCTTGCATACTCAGGAGGCGTGCCAGACATTCAGCAGTGAACCACCACATCACTGCATGCCACGCCCCTGGGGAAAGATCAGCCACAAAAACCTTACCAAGCTGTGCAGCAAGATGCCTGTTCCACCGACACTCATGCAACTTTCTGAGGCACCCGTCCCCCGGATTGGGTTCAGTCCTTCGACGGAGAGACACAGGACCCTCCCCTGCAAAGGCAGGGTGCACTCTGGGGGGAGAGACAAGTCCCAGGGGGTGGGGTGGCAGGAATCGGACTGATGGCTAGCCGGCCAGCAGCTAAAAAAAGAATTAAAAAAAGTATAGGTCAAAATATTCACCACTGTCATACACTGTTACTTTAATTGAAGTGAGTGAAGAGACCCCCCCAGCCAATCAGATCACTTATCTAGTTTACCTTTATCAGACAACAGAGGTACACTAGGTATGCAAATGAGCTGATAAAAGCACACTAGGCATGCTGATGAGCCTCTGAACTGGAGCTCACCTCACAAGTATTCTGCCAGAAGTTAGGCTCAAAGTGACAGAAAATGCCTCAGACTCCTGGATCACTCAAACTCCCAGGTAATTAAAAAAAAATGAGTAGCTGAAATTAGAATTCAAATAGTTTAATGACACACTGCCCTCCCCCCTTTTTTTTTTTTACAGGTTTTTTAGTCACTGTGATAACAATAAAGTGATGCCGGGGAGGTTGTGCTTGGTAATAATGGTACTGTGGGCAGAAACTGAAGACCTTGATCTTTGGCCTCAGTCCTTGTCTGCTGCCCCACAGTGCCTTCATTCCAGAGGACAACATCCCCAACATCACATTATCCCTGTAGTAAGTGTAGCACAGGATTTCACTGGTGCATCACGAGGCCATGTGAGTTGAGCTACCACCTCCACTGGTTGGCAAAAAAATACACTGGCCATTTGTACAGCAGCTTGGCTGCCAACAGCAACTGTTTTGCCAAATGTGGGTAACATCATAATGCATAAACGTGACAGCCCTTATTGCTGGCCCAAGGGTGTAGCAGTAGCTCATTGAGCTGCTGCCTGGTTGACTGGAGCTCACATAGGAGCCCCGAATTTCCACACCATAGCTGGCTGGGAGCCAAAGGTGTCACGGTGGTGAGATGCTCTGTTCCCATGGAGGAAGGGTGCAGAATGCCTCACACTCCTGTACCCACTTGCTAGCTGACTGAAGAGCTGCACTGGTACCACCTGCAATGGCACCATCTCACCTGCCCTTCTTACTGGCAGGAGGGTGTAGCCATGACAAATGTGGAATAATGGGACACAGAAGAGAGAATTTATTTTAAGTTAAATGTAATCGGGGGTTAAGTTGGCAGGAGCCTTCAGGAACTCTGTTTCACCACCTCTTTCAAATTACCTGAGAGTTCCTGCGCCTTTGTTATCTTTTGCACGTGCATTTATTTACATACAGCTTTGGTTGTCTGGGTTAGCCTGGTAACAAAAATTGTATGTAAAGGGCACATAACCAATGTTTCCAGTGAACACGTTACAGGGAAAGGGTTATCTGAAAAAGCTGCTTTTACCTGATAACGCTGTGTGTGTAAACAGTGACTGAACACTGCATGAGAGTTCTGCAAACTAAGTCTCCCTGCTTACAAATCTGCCCCCACCAAAACATTTCCAATTTAAAGGGACACTGTTAACCCCCTTACGCCTCAAAGTGTCCCTTGTTTAAAAAACACATTTTATGATTGCCAACATTCTGTAAAGACTGCTGATGTAGCTAGTAGTTTGATTCTGATTATTTTCTCTTTTAAAAAATTAGAAACAGACTGCCCACCATACTGGTATCATCACGCAAAAACAGGGTTGTTTACATTCCTTGATCAACTCCCACTGCATTTTATGTGGATTTTGGAACACCTCTAACACAGTCTAGCCACTCATTATGCAGTGGGAGTTTAGGTGGCTACTGCCTCATGAGTGACTGCACTGTTTAGGGGGAGCTGCTAATGTTCAGGAAGTATTCAAGAAGAATAGATTCAGGATTTGAAACAAAATAAATGTAACCTCACTGCCAAATGGGGTCTTACCTTCGACTATGCAGCTCTTGTTCCAGCCTCTCTTCCTGGGTGTCTCCTGTACCAGCCTGTAATTTTTGTTGTCCCCCTGGTCCTGTTTCTGCCTCTTGGTGTCCCATCCAGCCCTGCAGGGATTTCTAAGCTAAACTGCAATCTCCCGCTTTAGTCATGCCCTTGGAGCAGTGGGGATCGCGCAGTCATGAGTGGCATCTTTGATCTCTGACCGTGCAAAAGTGTGGTCATTCCAGAGAGTGTTCCATCAGTCCCAGGATCCCCATGTGCTGAGTGGGACCCAGTGACCACGGACAGGCCCCTGAGCAACCGCTCTCCTGAAAATTGAAGGAGGTCTAGATGGGAGTTTTGATCAGGGCTCATGAATATTAATGAGCCGGAGGCCCCCTCGTATTTAAATATTCATGAGGGTATGTCTGCCCTTGGGGCAGCTTGTTCTTGGCTGTGGCTGTGAGAAAGAAGACAAAGGTTTAAAATCCTTGTAACTACTGCTGTATGTTGGGGAAAAATGTTGAAAAGGGAAGATGTTTAAAATAAATAAATGTTTTGCTCCTGGCTGTACCAGACTAAACATGGGACTCAGATAAAAACAGCCTGTCTGTTTCTGCATGTCAGGGAGCTAAACCATCAGCAGCAGTGACAGAAAAACGGACTGAAAAAATTAAAAGCTCTGTGCAGTGACAGCAAGTAGACACCCAGGGCTAATGTTGTGGGGCATTGGGCCAAATAATTACTTTATTCTGGCTGCACCAGGACTTTGATTCTGGACTGTGCCTATCCTGCTAAGGGACTGTAAATTTCAGCAGCCATTGCAGGTAGCCTCAGTCAATTGGAAAGCCAGGGTAACAAAGCCAGGACTTACGGGACATTCACCAAAGCTCATGGGTAAATGCCAAGTGCTCATGGGGACTTACAGGGACCTAATTCTAGGCACCAAAACAGCAGACCAACAGTGCATCGAGTGAGGTTCATGCATTATTCATTTTCTTGATTGACAGGCCCTCCAGCCAATCAGGGGCCATGCAACCCAAAGCTGTAGCCAATCAGGAGCTTCAGGAGAGCCCCATAAAAGGCTGTATTTTCCAGCGTTTTGCTAGATTCCAGACTGCAGATTCGAGAGGGAGTACAAGAGAGATTTGAGCAGGACCCCCCCAGGGATGGGGGCTCAGGCCCCCAGCCATGCAGTCAAGCCTAGAGATCCAGTTAATCCTCTCTAGCCTAGAGACTTTTTGCCTCCATTATTTAGTTAAAGTTTAAAAGTAACGTAGTTTGTTAGCAGTACAGCGCAGTGGTTTAAGGCTCTGAGCTGCAAATCTGGAGAGCTGAATTTGAATCCCACAGCCCCCACTTGCATACTGTGTGACCCTGAGCAAGTCACTTAACTTGCCTGTGCTCCCAGGTTGCTCCTGTAAACAAGCTTTCAGCTTAGTGTGTCTCACCTGGTTAAACAACTGGAAAAATAAAACTGCTAGCCTGGAGGTTGCCAGAATGTCCTCCAGGTGCTAGCCATCCCTTCCACATCAGGGAAGGATGTGGACTGGAACCAGATGACATCAAACAGCTGTGAGAGAGCTGAAAAGGACCTCAGTTGTGAGAGGACTGAAGACCATCAGGAGCCTTTTATAGCAGGGCATTGTCCGTGAGGAACCTGAATAAGTATTCTTGTACCCCTCCCCGTGCAACAATGAAAGCAAGCTAAGTAAATATGGACCGTCATGCCCTAGTAACTGTTCAAGTGACCAGAAAGCAAGCTTAATCAATCTGGGCTGCCTTGCCCAAAGTGACTGTTCGAATGAAGATAGCTCTTCAGTTTGCACCTTGCCCTGCCTGCTTGTGCCCAGCACGGGTGGAGCTCTGGAACTGTTTCTACAGAACGTAGCTGTTGCTGGGGGACCCAAGAGAGCCCAAACAGCATTCAACTATTGGGGGACCCATCCTGAGCCTAACAATATCATATAAATGTGCTGAGATGCGCCTGTTTCAGAAAGTAGCATAAATGTGCCAAAATGCACCTGTGTCAAGTACTGTAGTGACCTACAAATGTGCTGGTATACACCTATGTCTAATAGAATCATACAAATGTGCTGAGATGCACCTATGTCAACTATCCGGTCAAGACTGTCCTGAGAAGCCACCAGCCATAACCGCATTGCCACATTAAGGGACTGAGACCTCAAAGTCAATTAAGTCTGGCTTGTATAATCTGAAAATGAGTTTTCCACCTTGCTAATTATGTCTGGGAATATAGAAGTTCTAAAAATATAAATGTTCTGGATGTGACAACCATGTAAATATGCTGAATATTCAGGATTTCCAGTCCATATTCCCACAGTGGTAACCATGCTGGTTACCGTCTCCTGAAATGTTCAATCTGCGACAAGCAGGGCAACCCCTGCACCTCTGCTAGAGAAACTGAATGTTGCTGTTAATTTGTCTTCCAAGTTAATCCTTTCCTATTTTAAATTAAAGCCGGCCAACGCCACCCGCTGCAACATCCACCAGGCCTGCAACCATCTAGGACTTTGGTAACTGCATACCCCGGTATTGTGTATGTAAGCTCCCCCACTTCCCCTGTCTAGGGGTAATTAGATGGTAAGGCTCGTGGGGAAGGGGGAGCACTATACAGCTAATGAAAGCACAGTCCTGGAATATGACAATGGAAAAACAGTACCTGAATGTCCCCGGGTAAAGATGGTGATGGATGGACATCTGGGCAGTGGACTCTCTCGGGGCTGGGATGGAACACCCTGGAGGCAAGGCTGTGGAGGCAACTTGTCAGCAGTGGTAAAGCAGCCTGTTTAGAACACATGAGGCACACACAAATGGTGCAAGGCCAGGGGTTCCAATTAATGCTCAGTCAAACGCACAGCAGACAGTCAACTTGTTAGAGCAACGAAACTAGGACCAGAGTCCACATTATTAGCTGAATCAGATAGAATGTGCACTATACTTTTGGACTCAGGGGTCCCAGTTGTACAGTATATTATGGTAATCCGCCAAACAGTCCCAAAACATTCAGTAGCTTGAGGTCAGACGACCACACACCCAAGCAGCCTTAGACCTTGTACTCCCTGCTCCACACTCTCCCACCAGGAGTTCTGACCTGCAAAGGGTGCACAGAGCACATACTGCCCCCCTCATCTTCTACTCCTCCTGCCCAAACTTTAGAATCAGGGCCACCTCTCCAATGTAATGAGATTCCCAGCATTTCTCACTACAGCCGTTAAAGCCACGAATGACTAGGACAGGAGCGAGACCCTTCAGACACAGTCCAGTGCTCGATCACTGATGCTATGCCATTACTACAGGCATCCCAGGGGAGTTTTCCCTGATGACCCCACAGGTTTAGGCAAATCCCTCATACAGTGATCCCAGTCCAGTACCGCCTCATTTGTGGGGCCTAGTCACTTTGCCACAAGAACATTGAACACAGCCTGCCACTCTGCCTTCTTCCCCCGCAACCAGTCCCACGGATCTCCTCTGGCCTCCCATGGATTCGCATCTCCTGGAGCTCTTCAGCATATAGTGGCACCCAACGTCCAGATAGTCTTGGGACCCACTGCCACCTAGGTCCCAGCACCTGGATCCCTTCAGCCAGACCAGACCCAGCCACAAGCCTCCATCTAGCTCCAAACTGTAGTCCTCCCAGGATAAAGGTTTCTCTGCTAATGCCCACTCACCTCATGTCTTAGTAGGGGCTAGCAGCATCTGTCCCCTGATGGTGAGTTTCTCTAGCTGAGAAAACCCAGGACCCCACACATGCAGCCCCTTCCTTTGTTCTCCGTCTGGATTCTCAGGCAGGGACTCCCTGGGCTCTCCACTGCTTGCAGCTCCTGCTGCTCCCTGCAATTTCCTTGTGCTCCCTTCTTGGGTTCTCTGGCTGAGAATCCCCCTATTTTTCTCCTTTGGTGGTGGTGCATAGCCTGGCACCCAAAGGCAGCTACAGCTGCATGGCCGCCAGGCCGCGTGGGCGAGCGCCCCGATTGCAGCATCTTGTCTCTCTCTCTCTCTCTGACCCCCCTTGTCCCCGTAAGCCCTGGCTTTTAAGGGCTTCATGGTTTGGCGCTGAAACTTTTGGCCCAATCAGGGAACACGTCTTATGGCGCCAAGCCTGCAGTCCTCTGGGACTTGTAGTCCCACTCTGTAAACTTAATGCTGGTGCCCCATGGTGCCGGCTAGCAGCAAAACCTACTTGCCTCCCTGAGGAGCTACAGCTCCTTTAAATTTTAACCCTCAGCAGTCCCCACACCTGCGCATTGCACGCTGGACAGCCACCCCAGAAACAAACATCTACCCATTTCCGCGCGGTCCCGAGCCCGATCCTGGACCCCACCAGACCTGGGACCACCCAACTCTGCACCCGGCGGCATGAAGACCCACCCCAGCACCCGGCCTGGTGCCCTCCCGGGCTGAGACACCAGAAAGGGATGGCCACATGGTGCAACGGGGAGTCACCAGGCGCGACTCCCTCCAGAACCACCCAACCCGGTACATCGGTGGGGGAGAAGCAAAGGAGCACGGAGACCCACCCAAGGTAAGCCCATTCTGGGGGGCTTACATGTAAGATTGCTGGGTTTCATACATGTCTGGGGACTGGTACTAGTGGTGGTAAAATTAAAGATGTAACATCTAATTAGTCAGCAGTTAGATAGCCAGGGCTCTGGATATCTTTTGGGTTGGTAAAATGTGATTCCTCTCTTTTGCTAATCTGGGTACGGAGCTAGCTTAGTGGAAGGACTCAGAGGGTACTGGTAAATGGACAACTATCAGAGGAGAGAGAGAGAGAGGTGACTAGTGGTGTGCCACAGGGATCGGTGATGGGGCCTATCCTTTTCAATATTTTTATCAGTGACATATCTGTGGGCCTAGAACGCAAGGTGTGTCTATTTGTAGATGACACAAAGGTATGTAATAGGGTAGACACTCTGGCAGGAGTGGAAAGGATTAGGGCTAATCTTCAAAGACTAGAAAGGTGGACAAAAACTTGGCAAATAAATTTCAGCACCAAAAAGTGCAAGGTCATGCATCTAGGGAGGAAATATCCTTGTGAGAAATACTTCCTGTGTGGAGTGAAATTGGAAGATACAAAGCAGGAAAGGGATCTGGGGGTGATTATAACAGACGTCCTGAAAACATCCAAGCAGTGTGAAAAAGCAGCGTTAAAGGTGAACAGTATGTTAGGCTGCACAGGAAGAGGAATTACAAGTAGAAAGAGGGAGGTGATTGTGCCGCTGTACCGATCAATGGTAAGGCCTCTCCTGGAGTACAGTGTGCAGTTCCGGAGACCTCACCTCAGAAAGGACATGGACAGACTGGAGACAGTGCAAGGGAGAGCTACAAAAATGATACTTGGACTCCACAACAAGACATACGAGGAACGTCTGCACGACCTAAACATGTACTCCCTGGAACAATGCAGAGAAAGGGGGACATGATCGAAACCTTCAAGTACTTGAAGGGAATAAACAAGGTTCAGGTTCAGGACCTATTTCAGATCAAGAATCATGCAAGAATGAGGGGGCAAGGCATGAGGCTGGGAGGAGGCAAGTTCAAGAGTAACACAAGAAAGTTCTTCTTTACTGACAGGGTGATGGATATTTGGAATGGCCTTCCACCAGAGGTCAGTCGGATCATTCAAGAAGTCATGGGATTGGCACAAAGGTATTATAACACTGATTATGAACTGATGACCGATAAGCAAGAAAACTGATTGGCTGAGGCGTTATTGAAGCCGTGATGATATCGGGCTACATCATCACGGCTTCAAAAAGTCTCCGGCCAGCAACCTCATCACTTGAAAGAAACTTCTGCAACCGCAATATTCCCCAGCTCCCGTGGTCAGGAGTGAGCGACTCAGGCAGTCAGACAGCCAATGTTAAAAAAATGTCACCGGCTTTATTACCTCCCTCCTGGTGTTCGTCTTTCACTTGTGCTGCCGATAAGGAGATACGCACTGCAGGCTTTCATCATGATTGCTCCTTTCACACCAAGACGTTGTCCTGCCTCCTCATGCCACACATCAGGCCCACCACTGAAGTCAACCAGCAACCACACTAAATTTGTTAAAAAAAAAAAAAAACATTCACGGTGCCAACTCCAACTACAAAAAATAAACAGGAAGTTGGTCACACATTTTTCTTTATCTGGTCCCAAAGCAGGCAGAGGGACTGTATTATGCACAGTAGTGCTGGCAGCCTGAGACACATTAAGCAGATCATTTACAACAGCGCCACCTGCTGTCGAGAGCCCTCCAGGAACTATTTTGTTAAAAGATACTCCTCCAACATCTGAAAACATGTATTTTAAAGAGATTTAAAAATGTTTTTTAATTTTTTTACTGGAATTAGCTTCAACCCAGTTCATAATAGAAATATGTCACTCCAGGGTGTGGTATATCATGAGATATTGTCACTTCTCCGGCGGTTGGACACACTCGGCCTGCAGCCTCATACCCAACCACCCAAGGTGTGATGATATCCCATGATATACCACACCCTGTCGTGCATTATTGCTTAATTATACCATGCACTTAAAACAACAGCCAATGAAATGATCAGGCTGGCACCTTACCTCCATTGTAAATCCTACAGTAATCACCGCAAGAGGTGCCAGTTGTGCCAACCTGTTAAAAAATCCATCCGATCCCCTCTCAATGTCCACACAGCCGCCATATTTGTCACCGGTAACCTCCGACATGATCATCAAACAACCTCAATAAAAACAATAGATATGTCTTTGTACCTTACAGACGTGGCAAAAATCAAAGAAATGTTCCACTCTCTTCAACAAAATGAACTGGAATGCACCATTGAAACCACAGAGCACTTAACAGACACAAACCGCTCCTCCAGCTCCAGCCCCTCCAGTTTCTCCACCTGCCGCAACAGTCCCTCAGCCAGCCACAGCATCACCTTCTCCTTCAGCTGCCAATTGAAACTCTGCAGGCATCCTGACAACAACTCGGTCATCTAATCCTGTCAGGAGCAAAATGCAGCATCATAAGCAAATAACCAATAAGGAAATGCTGCAGCTTGAACTGCAGCGACATCAGAACACCTCCCAGAAGCAAATATGGTGGGCTATAAATGTTTTTCTGGACTGGGCATTTAATTCTTTTTTTTTTTTTTTTTTTTTTAATTTTTCTCTTTATCCTCCTCCCTACTTGCAGCCCCCTCCTCTTCGGGAGACACCTATGGGCTTATCAGCCTTCGCTCACCTACCTGGAGCCGGTGCAGTCCATGCCCCATGGAGCCGTGGCTATACCCCCCAGGCGGGTACGAGGCGGACACCCTTCCAATTCTCGACGCCCGCTTATCTTTGTCGGGCATGCTGTCTCCGGCAGGTAGGGGCATTGAAGGTCGGGCCCTGGTGCTCCGTCTACCAGGAGGCTGCAAGGGTTTTTCCTGGTGTTTCTCGACGTGCCAGGTCCGATGACGTCAAGGCGCCGATGCGCCGACGTCTGGCACGTCGCTCCTCCTCTGTTGGAGCATCGGGCTTGCTGTACCTCAGGTCTCCACCTGGGGTCAGACAAGCACCGAGCTCAGGTACCCTCCCCGGAGAGGGGCGAGCAGTCCTTGGGCGCTCAAGTCCTTCCCCCTCCCGGGTCCTCCAGCTCCGGGCTCGCCCTCAACCCGGGTCGCTGGCGCCGCAGCGAAATCCAATCACGCGCCAAGGGCTTGCCCCGCATTTAATTCTATGTACATATTTTGCAATTAACAAATCTTACATAAGGGACAATTTTTTTAAGTGCAAGGTTATTTAGAAACATAGAAACATAGAAGTTGACGGCAGATAAGGACCGCAAGGCCCATCCAGTCTGCCCATTTCTTTTCTACTGTACCTTATAAATGTGCCATCGGACTTTGCTCTGTCAATGGCCTATCTATTCATAGTCATCTGTATTGCTCCCTTATGCCTATCCCATGTCTGTTTGAAGCCCTGCACTGTATTCATATCCACCACTTCCTGAGGTAGGCCAGTTCATGCATCCACCACCCTTTCTGTGAAAAATAGCTTCCTCACATTACCCCTTAATCGTCCTCCCTCTAATCTCATGCTGTGTCCTCTTGTCCTGCTATTTTTCTTATATTGAAACATAGAATCTTTCACCTTGTTAATGCCCTTAAGGTACTTGAATGTTTCGATCATATCATCTCTCTCTCACTCCTTTGCTAAAGGGTATACATATTGATCTCCGTTAATTTGTCCTCATATGTTTTCTGATGCAGTCCCTGCACCATTTTGGTTGCCCTTCTCTGGACTGCCTCAGTTTGGTTAATGTCCTTGTGAAGGTGTGGCCTCCAGTACTGCACACAGTACTCCAGATGGGGCCCAACCTGTGTCTTGCCAAGAGGGATTATTACCTCCCTCTTCCGACTTGTGATACCCCTACTAATACACCCTAACATCCCGCTAGCCTTACCTACTGCTTTAGTGGTCTGTTTGGATGATTTCAGTTCATCATTGATGATGACACCCAAGTCTCTTTCTTCCCTTGTGACTGCTAGCAACTCCCGCCACAGCCTATAGGTGGCTTCAGGGTTTCTCTTCCCTATGTGCATGATCTTGCACTTCTTTGCATTAAACCCCAGTTGCCACTCTTCTGACCATTTTGCCAGTTTATCCAAATTTCTTCACATTCTGCCCTCCCCAGCTGCATCATCTACTCTGTTGCAGATCTTGGTGTCATCTGCAAACAGACAAACCTTACCCCTCCAGTCCATCTGCAATGTCACTGATGAAGATATTGAAGAGGACTGGCCCCAGGACTGATCCCTGAGGTACCCCACTTATGACATGCATGTCTTCTGACTGTAATCCGTTTACCACCACTCTCTGTTTTCTGCCCATCAACCAGTTTGCCACCCAGTTGACCAACTTCTGACCCACCCCAAGCCTACCCAGCTTATTAATCAATCTTCTATGTGGAACAGTATCGAAAGCTTTGCTGAAGTCAAGGTAGGCAACATCAACTGCTCCCCCCTTGGTCCACCACTCTGGTTACCCAATGAAAGAAATCTATGAGATTAGTTTGACAGGACCTTTCTTTTGTAAACCCATGCTATCTTGGATCCTGTGCTCCTATGGATTCCAGGTGTTGCACTATCCTTTCCTTAAGGAGTGCCTCCATAATCTTGCCCACTACTGAGGTAAGACTGACTGGTCTGTAGTTCCCTGCCTCCTTCCTGCTACCACTCTTGTGGAGCGGGATCACATGAGTCCTTCTCCAGTCTTCTGGGACCTCTCCTGTGCTCAGAGACTCACTAAACAATTCTGATAATGGCTCTGCTAGTTCTGCCCTTAGCTCTTTTAGTACCCTGCCATGTATGCCATCAGGTCCCATTGTCTTGTCCACCCTGAGCTTATCGAGCTCTTGTAGGACGCTTTCTTTTGTGAAGGGACTAGTGCTCACCTCCCTCCCCACTGTTTCCATGGTGCTCAGCTGTGGGCCCTGCCCTACCTTCTCTTCAGTAAATACTGAGCAGAAGTATCTATTTAGAATAGATGCTTTTACATGGTCCTCCTCCTCACACACACCCTTATCTCCTTTGATCTTAGCAACACCCCCTCTGGACTTTCTCCTTTCACTAATGTATCTACAGAAAGTCTAGTCACCTTCTTTTACTGTCTGTGCTAGTGCTTCCTCAGTTTGGACCTTTGTCTGCCTTATTGCCTTCTCTGCTTCCTCTAGGGAAGTTTGGTATGCCTCTCTATCTTCATCCTGCTGTGTTCCCTTATATTTTCTGAAGGCCAGCCTTTTGGCTCTGACCTTTTCTGCTACTGTTTTTGAGAACCAAAGTGGTTTCCTTCTTCTTTTGCACTTCCTTTTCTCTCTAACACAATGGAATGTTGCTACAAGTATTGCATCCTTAATGCTTGCCCACTTTGCCTGTACCCCCTCACCTGTATTTCTTTTTGCCAAGGCTAGCTTAACTCTGTTGGCCATCTTATCAAAGTCAGCTCCTCTGTAGTCCCATATTTTTGCCTTGGAATGGGATGATTTAGTTGTAGTGGCCAAATTGAACCATACCATGTGATGGTAACTGGCCCCCAGGTGACCTTCTACCTGGAGATTTGTGATCCTTTCCCTGTTAGTCAATACTAGATCTAGGATAGCCCTGTCTCTTGTGGGTTGTTGTACCAGTTGTTTGAGGCCTTCCCCCTGCAAATCCACTATGTGTCTAGTTCTGGCAGATGTTCCTGATGGTATTGACTAATCTGTGTCTGGCATGTTGAAGTCTCCTATTATCAGAACCTCCCCTTTAGCTGTTATGTTTTGCATATCTTCTAACAGTAATGTGTCTATGTCCTCCCCCTGGTCTGGGAGCCTGTAGACAACCCCAGTTCTTATGGCTGTCCTATTTCCTGTTTCCAGGGTGCTCCTTATGTGTATTCTGAATTTCTGTAGCTTTGATATTTTCATTGACATACAGGGCCACTCCACCCCCCCTTTTTGCACCTTGGTCTCTTCTGAACAGTACATAGTCAGGTACTGAAGTCTCCCAAGTGTGTTTACTGGTAAACCATGTCTTGCTAATTGCTACTATGTCAAGTTCAGCCTCTGTCATTATTGCCTGCAGGTCTGGGATCATGTTTCCCAGACTGCGAGCATTTGTGTACATGATTTTTCATTGGCCAGATTTCGGTTTGTTAGTTGTTGGGTGAGGTCTGGCATTTCCCCTTTGCGTCGTGTGTTTCTATAAAAAACATTATTTTTATATAAAAAAATGCATTTGTTAGAATAACTCATAGACTTAACCCATGGCATAATCACAATAAACCACTCAGAGGATGTGGGTTATGGGAGGATTTACCACAGCTGATGAGGATTTAACAACTTGGCCTGCGGCCTCATGGCCAAACCATGCCAGCCATGGTTAATCCCCCCATAACCCATACCCCCTCATGGTTTATTGCTTAAACAGCAGTTAAGGGAGGGGGGCTAGGCTTATGGGCAGACAAGCTGGACCATGCAGTCCCCTTCTGCCATCCTTTTCTATGTTTCTATGGTACTCACCCAGCTGGAGGGTTTCATCAGCACAAACAAGCAAATCATGTGCACATTTGTAAATGTGAATCACTGCATACACTTTATTCTTCCTGTTTCCCCATCCTAACTCCTATGTCCCCTAAATAAATATTATTGTTATTGCTTTTTGAAAATGGTTGTCATGAGCATATAATTAGAGAGAATCTTTAATTACAAAATGTCTGAAATATGGGGAAATGCCAGTGGGTCATGCTTTGCGGTGGCAAAAGGTAATTGTGGGGGTATCACATCTTAGGGGGTTGTACCAGTTAACAGCTGGCCCACTTTAAAGGTAAACTCTGAGTGTAGGCACTGAGCATTTTAGAACCTAATGTAAGTTTGAGAACCCAAACCCCTCAGCCTATCTCATAGGTAGTAGGCAGGGGTGCTACTCTAAGAATAGCACCACCTAGGGGTTACACAAAGCTGTTTATAAATATATACATTAGCATACATTTCAGTTCTACTAAACAAGGAGAAAGAAAAAACTAAGAGCAGCATCAATGAATTTTAGAGAAAGTAAACAATCATAAAATGTGGGTTTTTAACTAGAAATAATATGATGCAAAACAGGTTGACAGTGTCCCTTTAACCACAGAATGTAATTATAATGGGTTTAAACTTTAATTTTAGTAGGTAATACCTCTTTAAATCTAAACTGTGTACAAGTCACAGGATAGCATATTAATTCTGACAGGAACCTTAGCACACCTTTAATGCTCAACTGTAAAGAACACAGTGTGTACTGAAGAGCAAAGTGCATCTCCATGAAGTTGAGAAACAAAGGGAAAAAAATCCCCATAGTAATTAATGACTCGAGGGTTCTGGAAAGGTCAGAATGGGACCACTAATAAATACAAGAAGGTTGAAGATCAGGATGTGCCACTCGGATGAAAAATTCAGAGAGGTGATCACTTCCTTGGTTCAGGTCACCGGAGTTTAACAGACAGGCTCCAGTGAGTGACAGGTCTGCGACTGACAAATTGCCCCGCCATCCACATGGATTGTCCTTCCCAGTAAGGCAGGGAGATGTAAACCGTCTGTGTTGAATCAATCACCTCACGCCTCCCGTTAGTCTGGCAGACAGGCTCTCATAGATCAGCGTAGATTACATTTAAGTGGAATTACCTGGGACACACTGGTTCCTTTAATGTTTTTATGAACTAGGTCTACCTCAGGCATCTGTATTTTCAGTCTTGCAGTGGCCAGGTTTTGCGATTTTATTTTTCCTGTAGTGGCTATTTTACTGTTACACAAAGTGAAACTCTTGTCTGTAGTTTTAATATTGATATATTCTGCTTTACAAAAAGGCATTCTTTTTATGATGGACAGCCACACAGACAGCACCTCATTTACAGAGGGGAGTTGCTTTTACACAATTTTACAGCTCAGAAGAGTGAAGTGCAGAGCAGTCAAGAGTTGCTCAAGGTCACACAGTCACTCACTGGCTGTGGTTGAATTTGACCTTTGGATCTTCAGTACTGTCACAGTTCTGTGGTCCACGTTTTAGCCACTAACTTCTCTAATGCCAGGCCTAGTAATAGTTCTTTTGTATCCGCATGAGCATATTATTTGTAAAGTGAGAAAATACCAGTTTGCAATAGTTGCTATGAGGTGGGGCCATGCAGAGCTGTGAAAACAAAATTTCCACCAGCAAAATTTGAAGCATTTTTCCACTTCACGATAAAAACATTTTCAGAAAAAAAAATATGTCCAATAAATGATTTTGCAATGACATTCTGAAATTGTGGGGAACAATTACAAATTCCTATTTTTTTTTGGGGGGGGAGGAATATCCAACAAAACATGCACTTAGCCCTGCAATTATGGGGGGTTGGGGGGGGTGGAGCCCACAAGTTCATGCCTTTGTAGGACCATATTCTGGATTCTATCCTGGCTAAGCTTCGACAATGTCAATCAAGCCATGGCTTTTGAAGCTGCTATCGTTTCTACCTGCACAAGTCAAAAGTGGTCCTGACTCCTAGCTGATAAATGTTTTGTGCTTCTCTGTATTATGATTGAAACTGGATTCTCTCACTGTATGCCTTTGCATTTGTTAATTTATGTATACTGGTTACATAGCATGCGTCTTGCTTTGTACATTTCATTTATCCTCACCCATTTCCACATTGTACTGTAGTTTGCACCTTGGACTTTGGTAAATTACTATTTTTGTGTAAGTAATATTACTGTCACTTACGTTTTCCCCTGTTGTGATCTCACAAATCGTGCCTGAAAATGGGCAACGGTTTACCTAGTGCACCTGCCTGGTAAATAAAATATCAAATGATGTATGGGGTGGTGTGTGTAACGAGAAGTTTACACACACCCAAGGTGTTAGATGCTACGTATACCCCAAGAGCGAAGCTCAGTGGGTTTCTGAAAGCATCTAACACCGAGGGCATGTGTAAATTTTGAATTTAAACACACCACCCCATATTTTATTTTATATAATTGTTGGGTATTGTTGTTTTGGCACAGCAATTATATAAAAAAGAAGACTTCTCCGTGCAGCCATGCTGTGGTCCAACCAGGTTTCAGCGGGTTCCATGGTCGGATGTGGCTTTTGAAGACAACTTTTTTCTTTTTTTTTTTTTTCACAAAAAGTACCTGCAGTTTTTGGCAGCATTGCGTTTGTTTTTTAAATTGACTTACTGCTGGTTCTGAGTGGCCCTGTAAGCTCTGATGGTAAGTCACAGTATCTGGCAGTCAGGAAGGGAAGTGTGGCCACTGGCGCATGCACAGAAAGAGGGAAACCAGGTGCCTGTTTGTCGTTATAAACACTCCTTTACAATGGCAAATTATACCACAGTTTCCCTATGGGAAAAAACAATAGCCAGTTATTATATATACAATAATTGATGGGAAGTGTGCTTAGTGAGAATTTAATGGTTGCCCGAGGTGTGGGATGCTACATAAACCCCAAGGAAAAAGCCTGAGGGGCTTATTAAAGCATTCCACACTGAGGGCAACCATTAAATTTGAGTTGAGACACATTTGCTCATCTTTTATTTTTTATAATTGCTGGGCAGCAATTTTTCCAGCCTTGATCTAGTGTCCCAGTGCCAGATTCCAAGTCGCATGGCACAACTCATGGGCGTATGTGAATTGTACCATGTGGCGCTATGCCAGGGACCCTGCTCCCTATTCTAAGACTGGCAGGGTTCCCGGCACCTATGACCTGTGACTTGCGGCAGCTGCAGGCTTGCGCCACAGGAATGGCGCAATGGACCTGGTGCGCAAGTTGCAGCCCGCCAGTTAACTGCCCCCTGGAGCCCCCACCCTGTAATAGTCCCACAATCACCTGGGGACCTAAATAGCCGGTGGCACAGAGGCATGGGCGGGCACGGGCGAAAAATGGACCCAGGAGGTCCCCTAAATTCATGACTGTGGGGGCATGACTGTGCTGGGGGGGTACATGGGGCAGGGCAATGTGCCATACACAGTGCTGCGGGGAGGGGGCATCTGTCATTGTGCCAGGACAGATGCTCCTTAGACCAGCTACGTGCTGGTCTAACCCCACAGCACCATATCCGGACTTGCAATTGCATAGGTGGGTTATGGCAGCAACCCTTTCGGAATAGGGCGCAGGTGCTGCCATAACCCACCCTTGCACCGTGCCACAGCAGGTTGTGGGCATAGTGGGTGACGTTTGTTTTGTTTATTGCTTACTTGAAATCTATTGGAAATTACCTTTGAGTCAGGGACTCATTTATAAAGGTTCCACGTCAGAAACAGTTACAAAGACAGTCATTACAACAGAACAGAAATAGTTTACATACATCAGTAAACAGCAAAAAGTGGCAAATAACTAGTAGCCTGGCAACAGAAGCTAAAGACAGCTGCAGCACAGGCAAATACAATTCCCTCCCTGCCAGTATCTCAGACACCCCCAAAATCTCTTGCTTTAAAACTACCGTCCGGAACCACCTTCTCACTACTCGCAGCTGTTGCTGTTTCTAAGCTATCTTGCTCACTCTCTGACAAAGCCCCCTGTTGGCTGCTCAAATCCTTACCTTCTCTACCCTTGGTTCCTGTTACCTCCCTGTTGACTCTGCTAAAACACACTGTATTGATATCCTATGTTTTTCTGATGTTATTTCCCTGAACAATGTTGACTTCACCAATCCTGTATGTTGTAAATTGTTGATCTCATTTGTCATCCTGTATCCTCAAAAAAAGGGTATACTGTTTCTGTGTACCAAGTTGTTTTCACTGTATTGTCCTCTCTGTGACGAGGTACTTTTGTAAACGAGCCTCTGGCTCAAAGGTTGTAAACTGATGCTTAATAAATAAATAAAGTTGCACTGAGGAATAGAGGTATATTAAAATAAAACAATGAAACAAACAATATAAAGATCACCCTTGAGCAACCTTGGAGGGGGGAATTGAGGCTGGGAGGGGCAGGCAAGCGGGAGGAGGTCCCTTGTCAAATAAAGGAAAAGGGAGGGGGGAATGGGGGAGGAAGGAGGTTAAAACCAGTCACAGGGACTGGCAGCATGGAGGTGGTCCCTTAGGGCAGACTTAAATGCTCCAAGTCTTGTACTAGAGACAAGCGAGTTGGGAAGACAGTGTTGGTCCGAGTTGGGTCACAGTACAAGAAGGAGCGTTGGAATAAGGAGGTATGGGCCCTGGGGATTTGAAGAAGAGATCTGGTAGAACTGCGGGTGTTTCTGAGGGCAGGGGCAGGCCTGATTAGCTCACCCAGTCCAAGGGGGGGGCCAGGCAGAGAGCAATTTCTTTGGCCATAAGGCAGGTTTGGTATTTTAATCTATTATTGAAGTTGAGTCAATTAATCGAGCTGTACAGGGTACACTTGTGAGTGGTGCGGTCACAACCAAGGGTGAGGTGACAGGCTTTGTTTAGGGACACTCTCATCCTGGTGAGGGAGGTGCTGTCTGCTGCCCCATAGATTAGTATCCTGTAGTCAAGGAGTGAGAGAATAGAGGAAAAGACAGCCACCCGGAGGGCATCACGAGTGAGGCAGTGCTTGTAATGGTGCAATAGACCAATTCTAGTGTTGATGGCTGAGGAGAGGAAGTAGATGTGCAGGTAGAAAGTAAGGGAGGAGTCCAGAGTGATGCCAAGGTATTTGAAGGAGTCAACTAGGGGGTCATATTGGTGTTAAGAATGGCAGGGCATAACAATCTAAGGGGGTTTTGGTGATGTGCAAAGGTCATGACCTTAGTTTTCTTGTAGTTTAGTACCAGCCTCTGGTTAGTGAACCATTGTTTGGCTTCCGTGAAGGCAATCTGAAGGAAGTTTTGAAGGGTGGTGGGTTTGGAGTGTGAGGTGAAGAGGATGGCGTCATCAGCATAAAGTAGCAAGTTCCCAGAACATGCAGAGGGGAGGGAATTAAGGTAGAGGCTGAAGAGGAGAGGGCCCAGGATGGATCCCTGTGGTACCCTGGACCTAACGGGTAGGCTTGAGGAGAGGGTGTCTCCAATTTTAACATGCTGTGATATGCCTGTGAGGTAGTTCGCAAACCAGCATATGGAGTCCTGAGAGAGACCTAGTATAGGAAGGGTGGTTAGAAGAAGGTCGTAATTGACCGTGTCAAAGGCCTTCGATAGGTCCACAAAAACTGCTCCAGCTAATTGTCCTTTGTCAAGGGCAGAGTGAAGGTAAGAAGAAAATTCTAGTAGGGCCATGTTAGTGCTGTGCCCTTTGCAGAATCCGTGTTGTTCCTTACAGAGAATATTATATTTGGAGAGGGGCTCTGTGAGCTGGTCTGACACTATTTGTTCCAGGGTCTTGGAGAGAGGGGGGAGGATGGATATGGCCGGTAATTCCCGGCTGCTGTGGTATCTACTTCTTTGTGTATAGGGGTGATGGATGCAGGTTTCCAGTGGGTGGGGAATCACGAGGCATAGGGAGTGATTGAGGATGTATGTGGGGGTAAGAACTTCATGCAGAGTGAGACGTAGCTCACCTTTGGCGAACCTCAAGATGTGCATGGCTAGCTTCAACTTGAATTGCAATCATGTAACTCATGGCATAAGATGCGATTTGCACCACAGGCATGGCATAAATCACCTTGTGCCATGCATAATGCAACTTGGAATCAGGCCCCTGTGTCTCACTCAGTCTGACACACACACACACACACACACACACACACACAACCTGTCTGTCTCCCTGTTCCTCTTTTGGTTTTTTTTTGTACTTTTTCTTTTTAATGTATTTTTTCCTTGCAGTTTCTGACCACTGTTGCGATTGGTGTTTACTTACCGATCGGGCTCGCGTTGTGTGTGTGGAGCAATGGCTCCCTTTGGTTTGAAGAGCAGGATCAACCAGATAGGAGTTAAAAAAAACAGGCAGGATCAACCCGATAGTTTTATTAAATTAGGTAAATAGAACTCTGCGAAGTTCGAAGATGGTGTGGCGGCTCCTCGATAAGCAAGATATGGAGCCATGTTTTTGTGACTGTTCAACCCGCCCACAAACAGAACGTTAGCCAATGAGAGTGCACCTGTGTTTTAAGTGACTTGGCTTGTGCAATGGCAAATTATAACTGGATCATCCCATAGTAAAAATTGCTGACCAGTTATTATAACTAAATACGTTACTGCCTTTTGTAATTTTTCCAATTAAAGTTTTCACACTGTGCTGTCTTCACAAATTGAGGAGTTTTCCATTTCTGCTTGTCCCCCAACCCCGACAACTGGGGTTGTCACCACTGCACCTTTTCTTTAGCTGGGTGGACTGGCAAGTGGTTGTTTTCATAGCCAGCCCCAAAGCTACTCCTTGTTCAGCTGGTGTGTGTGTGTGTGTGTGTGTGTGTGTGTGTGTGTGTCACGCGCTCACGCAAATGATGACTGGGGGAATATTTGTCAACGAACCACATCACAGGCATGTCAACACACTTTTTGGGCTGGAGTTTGTTTCTTTGTATGCTTTACAATTTCAACATGCCACTACAGATCACTATGGTAACCTACATTGTTGCCGGTGGTAGGCTACTGTTGCAAACAGATGTGTGCAGTAATGGGAATCGAACCACAGCTAGAGCTGTTCCTGAAACTCCAGGAAGTGCAGTGTGCTGCCAAGCTGCCACAGCCAATGGTGCTGTTTCGATCTGTTTCTTCCCTGGGAAACCAATAATATCTGTGACAGTAGAGTGACTGATGTAGTGACCGTTCATGATATGTTTGGTTGTCTAAAGTAGTCATTACCGAATGGCCAGTAGCCTATCCCCTTTCTCCCCAGGAGCCTTCCACCTCATTTCCTTGTTGCACTTAGCCCCCAGTTAGTCCCAGCCTGGGATTCCATAGATCATTCATGAACCCTGATCTCCGAGGTGCTGTTGCACTATTGAACTAGCCCTGTTGAATGGTATCCAGTGAGGATATCGACTGAATATAAGCAACTGTCAAAATGGCGACTCATATTCAGTGCTATCCTGATGGACTACCCTGCAAAAGTTGTGACCTATGCGAAGGCGATCCTATGGTAGGGTGACCGGAAGGGGACTATAGCGAGGGGGAGGGATACAGAAGAGGGTTTGTGAGGGGGTAGTGTGCCTGCTGCAGCTGAGCTAGCCATGTGGTGTGGTGGTAAGGGTGGCTAGCTCCGGAACAGCAGGTACTGGGGCTGGGGACCGGGAGAATAATTTTGCCGCAGGCTGCCGCTGTGTTTTTTTTTTCCCAGGAATCTGGAGTGTCACCCCCTCCCCGACATGCACCTACTGGAGTTGGTAATCATTAAGCAGGGGGGTGTGTGTGGGCGTGAACCCCCCCCAAGAGGTGTGGGGGTGCAAGGGGGGCACAGCCCCCCGCATTAACACTTGGATTCCTTGGTGGATGTGTGTTCGCCGGCATAGTGTATATCGCCAATTTGCTTTTTGGCGATATACAATCGCCATAATGCGATTGCTGTTTTGTGATCGCTATTATGACATGTAACCTGAATTGTTGTGAAGATGTTTTGTCCGTAGTTCATTAAGATTGTGAAGGCAAAGCGTGGTGGCAATTTCACACTGCTATCAAAACATGTGGCATAAGGTTTTGTTCAGCTTTGCTGGCCACAAATAATACACACACTTTCCACTGCTGGTCCAAAGAAATGCTTATGTGTTTCTGAGCTCCTGTAAGGTGTACTGTATTAGCCTTTCTTAACTTGGTATACCTTAGTATTTATACAGGGACTGACAAGTCTAATTTGCTTTTTTTTTTTTTTTTTTTTTTTATATTTTGTTTTGTAATTTTCAATTTCTGCCATTTTCATCCACTGGGCCTTTGCTAGAGGTGCCTTCAATTCCTGCCAATCTCCCCATCCCATCCTATGATCTGTCACCTATATCTGAGTCTGGTACCTGCTCTTGCTGGTGAATTGACCATATGGTGTTTCCTCCATGGTGATGCCAGGTCCCTGGGAGAATACACCTTTTCAGTTTCAGTGTAGGGGCTGCCCACAGACACAAGTTTGCTGTGAGGCCTAGCTCAGCACAGGGTGTGCATACAGGGGTTGCCGCAACAACATTGATGCCTCCTTCCTCTCCAAGGCAACAGGGGACCACCCTATCTCCACTCACTAGAGCAAAGGCACAGCTCGCACATTAAATTCTGACTGTGCCCCACTGACCAGCACTAACTGCAAAACGTTTCCAGAGCAAGCCTCTTACATGAGTTATGCACTTGCTTCTACATGTGCCTTCCAATAAACTAGCACAATAGGCAGAGTTTCCTGGGGTTTCACCAGCCTCCTTTGGGATATGCCATCCCTGACTGGTCCATATGCAAATGTTCTGGCACTCATGCAACAAGTCACGTTCACACTGTCCATCACAGTTTTCCAGCCTAGCGCCAGTGGCCATTTCTTGGTTGTAGGGTAAATAATTGCAAATTAGTCTTTTTCACTCCCATGATTATCTTCTACATCAGTGTCAGGTGTCCGCTGTCTCCTATGATCATCTCAAAATTCTGGATGGTGAGCCAGCATATTGTAAACCTCTTGGTTCTCCCTCCTCTCCACAGTCCTGGGAGAGGTGCCGGCATGGACTTGGAAACCTCTCATATCTAATGGTATTTTATGCTTGCCAGGAGGTCTCTTAGTACAAAATATATTTGCTTTAACCTTGGCCAGACCAAAGCTTTACTGGGACACACTAAAACCCAATTAATGCTCACCAAAGAAGTCACCGACACTAGAGTCTTTGAAAACGTAAGTCCTTCACTAAGATTTTAGCTGTACAAATTAATCTAGAAATCCAGAGCTCACATTCCATTTGCCCATGTTGTCAGGCAAAAAACTCCTCTTTCACAGTAGTATACATTTACATCAATCCTCTTTCAGAGTACTATGCATTTCCCTGGGGTCCCATACCTAAGTCCCAACCCTGTCTTCAGCAGTGTTGGAATTACACTTCATGAGCTTTGGGAGCTAGAGGGGCCATAAAGGTCCTACTGAGATGTGTGATAACCCTATCTCACCTCAATGGTTCCCATTCCATCAGGGTAATGCAGCTAGTACACTTGCTTGTACATGGCTACCTCGACACTTCCTGTTCCTTTATCATATACAGGTGTCAAAAATGGAGGATCCCATGCCTTCAATTTACCATTACCACATTTAACTTTGAAAATGGCTCCCACCTCCTGCCTTGCCATCCGGGGTGTTGCAGTTTGCAAAACTCTTATGTTAACCATTGTGTCTTCATTCCCATTTCCGTTGTTCTGTCTATGCTGCCTTACTATGGAAGCATGAGTAACAGATTCTCCTGCCTCCACTTTTCAGTTCCTAGGTGGAGTGGTCAAGGGCTCAGTGTTCGTCTGTGTGGCTACCTACCAATATTTCCCTGCCTACAGTCATGTGTGATATCTGGCCACACCAACTGCTATGCCCGCGTAGGCATTCTCCACTGCAGACATGAACGATGACAGGCCATACTGAGGAGACCATGCCAGAGGGATGCTTCGTCTATGCTGGAGACAAGTCTCCTAACTTGGCTAGCAGGTTCTCTTCCTGCCAGAGTCTGGTCTGTCAACTTCGGGTGCCAGAACTTTTGCATGGACATATCTTTGACATCGCCCCACCAGGGTCTCCTTTGATGTCTTACAAAGAACCTACCACTGGCCAGACAGCAATTGGATTGTTTCCCTTGAGAAGAAACTGCCTTGGGGTTCCATCACCCTTGCAGTGGTTCTGGGGTTCCATCACCCTTCCATAGTTGCACTAAATACTGTCAATTTATAGGTAATCCGTATGAATATCCCCAATCCCCGGAATTTGCCAAAGGCCTCATGTGCTCTTAGCATCTCGTCCTTGTCAATCTTCACCAGGCAGCAGCCTGTTGGGGGGCGAGACAAAGGCAATTCCCTCTCTTCCTGTGTCTTCCTGTTCATCCAAGTGTTCTTCATGCACGCGGCCCCCACTGCTGTGATGACACCATTCTTTTCTACACTACATTCCTCCCACTGAGCTATCCCCTCAGAGCTAACATCAAATCATCATCTCAGAGCTGGGCACTCACTAGTGAACAACCTCTTTTCCTTATTGGTAGAAGGAGGTTGTTACACCATGTCTGGATTCTCTAAAGGCAATTCATACCAAACAAACCACATTTTATTTATTTTTTAAATGTCAAAGGAATAGATAAGGGTAAGCGAGTAGATGCTCACAGGGGTGGCTCCAGAACTTTTTTAAGTGGGTAGCAAGTTTGCCACAGAGGAAGCATTTTCTCAAGAAAAATACAAACTTTTCCTTAGTGCAACTCTGGGTAGGTGAAATCAGCTACTGTTTGCAGGTGTAGGTGGGTAGTGGATGCTGCTGCGCTATGTAGCAGTATTCACTAGTGAGCATGCTTATGGAAGTGTTGGTTACCGTACCACGCTAGGGCAAGTTCATAAGTGTAGCCCTGCATGCTAATTCCCTCTGTAATCTCTCCCTAATCTACCTCTCTACTCCAAAACTCACCATGTGTGCTAAAAACAGTACCACCATTCTCTCTCTCCCTCTTCCCTCCTGGATTGTAAAATGCTTTGGGGAACAATTTGTAAGAAAACCAAAGGCACTATAAAACCCACATTTCTTTCCTAACCTTTACAGGCATACACTACCAAAAGAGAATCATGAAAATCTCATAGAACAAATCATTTGGCATGACTCTGTGCACTCAAGCATCGTAGTGCTCCTTGAATGTGAGTATCCCATAAGGAGGCTGATGAACTAATGTTGCTCGGATAGTATCCTGAGTAATCCGGATCCACCAAATACCTGCCATTTTGGCAGGATAGTGGATCTGTCGAATAGCAGCAGCTATCTGACCATGAATCCAACCACCACCCCCCTGGATCCTGGTCAGATCCCACGTTATCCGATGCCAGATCCAGGGATCTGGCACTGGGATCCGGTGCCGGGTCCCTGGATCCGGTGCTGGATCCCTGGATCCAGCATCAGACAATACAGGATCCGACCTGGGATCCGACCTACGAATTTGACCATACCACTCTAGGGCAAGTTCATAAGCTGAAGAACTTAGGTGTAACTGGGAGTGTTATAAAAAACTGAATGCAGGATTGGAAGCATAGGGTGATAATGTACAGTAACCTAGAAACATGGAATCAAGTGATCAATGGAGTCCCACAAGGATCCACCCTAGAAACAACATTTATCAATATATTTATGCCAGCATGGGAAGAGCAGATGTGACTATCTGGACAGGTTTGAGATATGGGCAGGGAAATGTCCGACTATCTTCCATGTTAAGAAATGCAAGGCAATACATCAAGTAAAGATGAACATGAAGGTAAAATACTACATGAAAGACACAGAGAATACTGGAGCCAAGGATGAAAAAGACCTAGGAGCACCAATCAGCATTATAATTTAAATAGGAGAAATGTGTGGCAGCAACTAGTAAGGCAAACAAAATCATGGTATGCATCAAGAGAAACTTCATAAGCTGATTGAGAGCTGTTATAAAATGGCTAGGATAAATCCAGAGAGACCTCACTGGATGACAGCCATCACATGACCATGTATTAAAATACTAATGATGCATGGAAACCAGATCTCATTACGAAGGCTGGAAAACTTCATTACCTACAACAAGCCATTGTATAAGTGCAATAAGTCTCTCCAGGGTGTTCATTAAAAGATTAAGGATATACTTCCCTTGGGCATAAGGACACGACCTTCAGCCTCAAGCTTTACTACACCCCTGGGGTGTGCATCATTATTCCTTTAATGCTCATCCTATCATGGCTTATTGCTTACTTATAATGCTTCTAAATTTATTTATTTTCCAGGAAGAGCATATTGAGCAGTAAATGCTCGTGTCCGAGGGGGGGCCAGGGATATACAGTAAATATAGTCATGAATACAAGACAGATACAATGTATTACAGAGATGAGAGAAACACAATTAGCATTTGGATGACAAAATTGAATAACATAAGAATAAACTGACATTACAAGATAAACAATAAGTGCTGAGGCTAGACTGAACCAGCCTATGAGTAACATAGCTAAGTGCTAATCTGCTTGCATACAAAAAGGCAAAGTAAGAGTGGGAAAAAAAGTTTAAATATACTTGCAAGAGGGGGAGAGAAATGGTCCTTCAGGAGGGAGGAGAGGGCCCGAGGAGAGGCAGCATGATGGATGGGTTGGGGTAGGGAGTTCCACATTTTTGGGAAGTGGTAGGAGAATGATGCCTGGTCAGCAGAGGTGGACCTGGGAGGGATGGTTAAGGTACAGTGGTCAAGGTTTCTTAGGGAGTGAGAGGAAGAAGGTTTGAGGGAGATAGAGGAGGAGAGGTAAGGGGGGGGTAGAGTGTGAAACCAGTATTAACAAGAAAGTTTGCACTGTGGATAAGACGTCTGTCAGCTAGGGAGGGAAGGGAGAGAGACTGGTAATGGGTGCAGTGATTAGTGCGGGAAGGACAGTCAAGAGAAAAATGACAGAATGAATGGAAAAGAGAGTCCAGCCTGGTCAGGGAGGATTTGGGAGTGGTAAATATCCACGATCCCTGGTCAGGTCCCACCTTGCTAGCTGCTACTCCACACTGTTGTTCCCTGTGTCTGAGTTTGAAAAGTGTTACAGCATCAGATGACTCTCCCCCACTCTAGCAGTCTATTCCAAGTGCCCACTACACAGTCTGTGAAGTAGTCCTTCCTGATAATCACACTGTCTCCCATTGTCCTATCCATAGAGATCGAATATATATAATCAATCTGTCTGTCTATCTATCTGTATCTATAGCTATCTATCTGTATGTATGTATGTGTGTGTGTATGTATATACTGTATATATATCTATCTAGAGGGGGACATCACATGGTATTTCTGGGGCCCTAAGTCGCCATATGTAAGTTATTCTGCACCACTAACATTAGGAAAGCGAAGGAGAGGAAACACCATAGTCACATGATAGTTTTTACATATATTCGATCTCAATGGTCCTATCGTCATGGTGTATCCTGAAGATCTGCATTTGATCTGATGGGGTTCTCCCTCTAAGATATTTAAAGACCATTGCCATGCTCCTTCTGATTCTTTTCCAAAGAAAACAACCCAAGTTCAGTAAGTTGGTTCTTACTGATGTTGTTTTCCCAACGTTTCCGAACCTTCCAGTTTTCCAAAGTTTTCCAAGCATTCAGCAACCTTGACTGCATGCCTTTGTATGTTCTCGGTCATCCCAGTCACAAACTTTCAAATAAATAAATAAAAAATCTTATCAATATCTTTCTACATCTGTGGGGATCAGAACTGCCAATCTGCAGTGTCAGCATTTGGGTTGGGACGAACCCATGACCATGTCAGAGTCAAGCACGCTATCACCTGAGGGGTGCTAACACTAGATTTTTTTGTACTCTGAACTAAAATGTAATGCAGCATTGCTGCTGTGTTTTCCTATGGCAGTGAATACAGTTAATATGGGGTACAAACTGTGTTGCATTTGGATTGGGGTGGGGGGTTGGCAAACAAGATTATGTTGTACACATTTGTTTTTCCTAGCTACTCCCCTTGGCCAACTTTGCTATCAATCACCTCATCTTTGAGAACATGAAACCCATTCAAGGGAAACAGATCTTACATATATTTTCCACATAGCTCTCCAGCTGTAGGCGAAAGACAGGAGGACATTATTTGCATACCAAAAAGATTAAACTAGTGCACTGATTTGATCAGTGTAGGGAGAAAAAAAGTCTGAACAAACAATCTGATACATCTTGGTCCAATAATGACCACATGTATAATGCTTGGAACATCATCTGTCTGTAAACTGGAAGACAAACCGCAAAACCCAAACTATTAACTTAACAGAGGAAACAGAAACAAGTTTCCAAACCCTTTGGAGGAAAGGAGAGGACTGATGGGAGGGGAGTGATAAAGACAAGTTTAAGCAAAAGCAGTTGGAATCACTTAAGTAAGATATTAGCTGCCAGGAAGAATTAGACCAGGCTAAAAAAAAAAGCTGACGGAATCTCCCACTCCAGTGCTGCCAAATTCTCAATTTAATCTCCTGCCACAGTTCCAGTATCAACCCTCACTTCACTTGCATATGTCTGTGTTTTGTTCTGCAGTCCTGGCTTTGATATGGAATTCTTATAACCCCTCCCACAAGACCCCCCGCCCCAGCTTTTAATTAGCTTTGTTAAGTCATGAAATGCCAATTCAAAAACAAACCAAAACAGAAAAAAAAACTCCAATGACAAGATAATTTTTCTTTTGCTAGGTAACCAGGGTGGCAGTTTGGCCGGCAATAGTGAATGATTACGACTGGTTGTGCAAGTAAACACGAAAGGTTTACGGTAACAGGCTTACGTCTTAAGCGATGCCACTTAGTCACACCTCTTCTGTCACATCACAGATTTGCCCGAGTCAGAATAATAATATTAATAGAGAACAATAAATAAAGTTGACTAATATTGTGTGGCAAGGGAGTACATAGAAGCAATAAATTACCACATAGGACCGGGGGGGGGGGCGTAGCACCCCCACAGAAGAAAGAAACAATACAGTAATGTTTAGAAGATATTGTGCAGCTAGGGAGTACATCCACTGACTCTCTACACACTTTTACATTACCACATAGGACCCAGGGGGTGTCGGGAGCAGAGTGCCCCCACAGAAGAAATAAACAGTGGACTAATATTTAGAAGATATTGTGCAGCAAGGGTGTACGTAAAAACAATAAATTACCACATAGGACCCAGGGTGTGTGGGGGTGGAGCGCCCCCACAGAAGAAAGATATATTCAAACAGAAGAAACAGTACACGACTTAAGCCACGTTTGATGTCTCGAGTACAAAGAAACAGTGATAATAATAGGTAGGAAATACAGAACAATTCCGAACTTAAGCTGCATCTGATGTCTCTAGTACAAAGAAACAGTGATAAAAGCAGGTAGAAAATGCAGAAAAGTGCGTGCCCTAAACTACGGTTGATGTCCCGAGTACTTGAATCATGTGCGAATATGCCCTCATCTCGCTGTGTAGTATTTTGTGTATTTTTGAGACTATCATTAGCCTGAGATAAAAACATTTGCCTGCATTTACTGTGGTGTCAGCTTTGTTTATTTCAGTCTGTGTTGTGTGCGTATAGAGCGTCATCTGTAACTCGCTCCCACAGGTCTAACAGACACATTACCGAGTAGCATCTGAAAGCAGCTCAGTGAAGCGATCTGGCCATAATCCTTTACTATCGCCGTTTGATCTAGTTGTTAAAATCCCGGTGGTGTGAATTTGGACAGCCTGGTTTTAAATCTCACAAGGGTTACAAACTCACTGTGTAGCCCTGCTGCTAATTCCTTCTGTAATCTCTCCCTAATCTATCTCTCTCTCTCTGCTCTAAAACTCACCATGTGTGCTAAAAACAGTAGCACCATTCTCTCCCTCTTCCTTCCTAGATTTTAAAATGCTTTGGGGAACAATTTGTAAGAAAACCAAAGGCACTATAAAACACAAATTTCTTTCCTAACCTTTACAGGCATACACTACCAAAAGAGAATCATGAAAATCTCATAGAACAAATCATTTGGCATGACTCTATGCACTCAAGCATCGTAGTGCTCCCTGAATGTGAGTATGCCATAAGGAGAGGCTGATGAACTAGTGTTGCTCAGATAGTATCCTGAGTAATCCAGATCCACCAAATACTTGCCGTTTTGGCAGGATAGTGAATCTGTCATATAGCAGCAGCTATCTGACCATGGATCCAACCCCCCCCCCCGGAGACAGGTCGTATCCCACGTTATCCGATGACAGATCCAGGGATCTGGTGCCGGGATCCAGTGTTGGGTCCCTGGATCCGATGCTGGATCCCTGGATCCAGCACCAGATCCAGAGCTTTGCTCTTGAGGTTTACAATGATGTCATGGCAACCTCTTGAAGTGTTTACAGTGTGGTTATTAACCAAAGACCATACATTATCCTCTATGTTTTCATCCTTTTTGCAGGATGTCTTCATGCCAGAAATAGAACCCTCACATCTGCCAGGGTTTGTTGCTCGATGAGCTCATGGGAGACTTAGCACCTTTGCAGTTGCCCAGTGTTTCTCCTGACAGGTGCTTTAACATGTGACCTGAAGCCATTTTGGTGTTCATTCCAAACAGCAGAACTTATAAAAGAAAAAGAACTTATAAAAGAAAAATAATTGCACAAACAAAAAAAAAGAAAAGAATAATTTAATCTTGTCACATATCCCTTCACACTATTACAGAAATTTATAAATTGGAAAAGATAACTGCAGGCCTTCTGTGGCCATACTGAAATTTCTGAGTCAATGACCCAGAAACAGGATTTTGTTCCTTGACCCTAGCGTTACACAGTTACCACTCAAGGAGACATATGGGTAAAGAAAGGGGACTGAGTGAACATAATGGGGGTGGGTGACCTTGGGGGTATGTTAGGTACTTCATAGATTAAGTTAACCCTGTGTACTTTGATAATTTGGTCATCATTGGTTGATATCAGCTGTGGATATTGTACTCCCTTCCATGACTACTGTATTCCCCACCAGTAAATAGAATTGCTATGTACCTCTGTCTGATAGAAAAATGCAATAAATTTCAAGTTTAAACAAATTTGTCAGTTTCTTACTGTGCCTTGCCATCACTATGCCAGCTCTCAGTTCCCAGCTTCCGTCCTGGGGCTTCACTTAGCCAATGCTGTTAATCCAATGACCATGGTGCTTCCCCTTGGCTTAACCCCCGACATGGTGCTCATTTTCCAGTTTAAGCCCCATGCTCAATAGCCTCAATCTTGGGCCTCAATGGATCACTGCACCAATGGTCCAATGGACATGGGCAGAACAGTCGTATGTCATCACATGGCCAACAAGGGAGGTTTTTCCCTTATTTTCCCCACTCCCTGTCCCTTGCAGCACATGTGTGGACACATTGTGAACTGGCTGGAGGGTGCCTAACATAATGTATTCATCCATGACATGACATGAAGGACACTACCACTGTGCCACCATCAAGTGATGCTGAAGAGTGGTATGCAACTGACCCACCCAGAGCCCTCCCTGCCAGTTTCTGCTCCTAATGTGTCAGATATAGGGTGCAAACCTGTGTCTCCAGCTTGCCAGAGTGGTCCTTCATTTGTCGGTATCACGAAGCTGGCCAGAGGAGCAGTAACTTATAATATACATGACGTAAACAATGACGAAAATAAGATTAGCTGTAAACGAATGCATATTGTAACGTATTGTAGCAACCTGACAGCAGTAGAGTAAAGTAGCAGGAAAAATACCAAACAGAGCAAGGAACTCTGTATAAAGAAGTAGCAGCTAATGCATTATCGACTGACATGAGTTTCAGGTCCAGGTGCCAACACACAGTATGTGAACAATACATAGTCCATGAAATTAAGTCTAAATTGTTGGTGAGTGGATATGGTGCACTATTCCAAGGACAGTATTCGAGAAGTGGGGGTCAAGGAAGGAGAAGACCTGCTGCTTAAAGTTGATAGACAGCTTGGGAGCACAAATCAAGAAAATGTCTGATGAGCGGAAGTAAAAAACTCTAGAGTGACAATGAAGCAGTTTAGCCCGGGAGAAAGGCATCTGAAATTAGAGTTGTTTATCTGTGAAGGATCCAAACACAAAGGGACACTTATTAGCAGGAGCGCGCCATCCCAGTCCAGTATACCATGAACAATGGTGGGAGAGGCAATAAGCCATAAGGTCAACAGCAGAAGTTATTATACGCCACATTCAGTTTAGATAGGTTTCCCTTAGCAGTATTAAAATAGGCCAGTAAACCATAGTGCAGACGTGGTAGAAGGATACCTTGGGTAATCGTTAGATGAGCTTTGGGAGTAAGACCATGCCTGACTCCATAGGCAAGGAAGGCCCAATCGAGAGTTAGTTGATTTGCAAACTGCATTAATATGATAAGTGAAGTCAAGTGACGCGTCCAAGGTGACACCCAAATACTTAAAAGAGAGTGAAAGCTTCAAGTAAGGATCCATCATTGCAGAAGACCATTAACACCATGGAACACAAACAAAGTTTCTGGTGTGAGCCAGACAGCACAGATTTGGTTTTATTGGAACTGAGGCCAAATTTATTATGGATTAGCCGTGCCTGAACATTAATGAAATCTGAATTTTACTGGCAGTTTAGGTCAGAGATGTTTCTTGAGCTATAATACAGTACCAGGTCATCAGCATACAAAAAAGATGAACAAGAAACAGAGACCAAAGGAAGTTTGCAAATTAAGACAGAGAAGAGTAGGGTGACTGAGAATAGAGCATTTTTGGGATACAAGTATTGATAGCAACCAGATTAGTGAGGGAGCGGTGAATTTTCATATGCTGGGCCCTGTTAGTTAAGTAACTAATGAACCAGAATTAAGCTGAGGGTCAAACCCCAATGGTTTTGAGCCTGGGAAGGAGCAATATGTGATCAACAATCAATCAATCTTTATTTTACCAGGCGAAGCACCATTGAACAAGCTCATTTGCCAGGTGGACCTGGACAAATGCACATAAAAGTAAACAATAAACAAAGGAAAAAGATGGGTGTACAATCAAGGAATACAATGTAGAAGAGGACATAAAACATAGTACAGTACTAGGCAAGGTTCTATACAGGCAATATGCAAGAGGCTAAGAAAAAAATATTGTCAATATACATTATTATACAATATGTACATGAACAGTTCAGGAAAAAGGGGAAGGGGGGTGATAGGGAGAAAATGGGAGAAGGAGTGATAAACAAGGAATCACAAGGCCTGGGGACGGATGTCTGACACTAATTTCACTGGCCTTCGAGGGGGGCAGTTGCAGGATTCTATAAAGGATTGGGAGAATAGCTTTTTGAAGGAGGAGAAGGTTGTCGGGGCAGCCAGCTTCAGAGTTTTTTGTAATTTGTTCCATAGGTGAGGGAGTACATAGCTTATAGACACTTTACCAAGATGTGAATTAACTTTAGGAATGTATAAGGAGATAAATGAGAGGCTGCGCAAGGAGTAATTGCCTACAGCACATAGGGGCAAGCAGTCAGAGATATACTGGGGAAGCTTATGTGTGATAGCTCTAAAAATCCAAAAGGTGGCATTTCTTTGCCTTCTGAACTTGAGGGATGTCCAGCCTACTGTGGTATACAGAGGGCAGTGGTGGGCGAGGTATGGTAAACCAGAGATAAATCTCAAAGCTTGGTGATAGAGCGAGTCAAGTTTAGAGAGTGCGGAGGCAGAGCCTTGGCCATAGAGAAAGTCGGCGTAGTCCAATAAGGATAGAAAGGTGGTTTGGACCAGTCTTTTTTTGGCGTTGTGGGATAGGAGATGCTTGATCTGGAAGAACAGACCCAGGCTCTGCCTTAGCTTCCTTGACAGTTCCTCAGTATAGTCAGAGAATGTAAGCTTGTGGTCTACCCAAAGCCCCAGATATTTACATTTTGTCACGTATTCAGTAGGTTCTCCCAGAAGCGATAGAATCTGTGGAGTTAAGCTATGTAGGAAAGGTTTTTGACCTATGGCAGAAGGTGAGAAAAGTATGGCCTTCATTTTTTTTGCATTTGGAAGTAGCTTTTGGCTCAATAAGTTTAAATGCAGCTTATTAAAGTCCACCTGTAGGTCCATACAGGCCTGCTCCGGGGTAGGCCTAGCAATGTATATGACCATGTCATTAGTGAAGAGATGAATGTCGGCTGCTTTGATTCCACAGTCAGTGTTGTTAATATAAAGAGTAAAGTGGGAACAAATTCAAATGCTTTAGACAAATCTACACATCCCACTCTAGGCATCATGGTTGTCCAAGCCTTAGTATCATTGGTCAATTTGACTAAAACAGTGTCAGTACCATGTCCCTTTCTAAAACCATGTTGAGCTGGGGACAGAAGATTGTGCATGTGACGATAGTAAATTAGATAGAGACCAGCTTTTCAACAAGCTAAGTGAGAACAGATAAGATAGCAGTGGGCCCAAAATATCCAGACTTTACATCATCCTTTTTAACTATATGGACTACCTTAGTAACTTTCCAGATGTCAGGTACAGAGCCCATGGTAAGGTGCAGGCTGAAGATGGAAACATGAGTGGGGCCAGAGTAAGGGCAGCAAGACTAAGGAGCCTTGGCTCCAGCCCATCTAAACTGGGGCTATTACCTGAGGAGACAGGAGGTAAGAATTTAAGAACAGTAGAGAGGCTAACAGCTCCCAAAGGAAATAGATGGTGAACAGGCATAGCAGTAGAAGTGAGCGGGGATGACAGTGACAGATCTAGCTCATTGGTAGCAGTAAGAAAAAGGCTGGAATAGGCGGGCAGGTCAGAAAAGTGGACGTTGAAGCCACTGGCAATGGCAACTGAATTAGTACAATTCACCCCAGCTGTGCTTAAACTAGCAGTGCAACAAAAATGTTTTTTCAAAAAAAACTAGTTTCAGCTACAGTTAAGAAAAATATTAGCATACCTGTCAAATACAATTGTCTAGGTGCCTCATATGCTGCACCCCTTCAGTCAGCCTTTATTTTCTTAATCTTAACCCTTGTCAGGTCTACAATGCTCTTTCTGTGCAAAATTTGGCAGCCATGTTTTTTTCTTGAGAAAAAACTATTAAAACATTTATGAAATACTCAAATTTTGATGGAATTAGAAAAGTGTACCACCAAATAAAACTGGAAGATGCATGCAATCTTTTATAGTGTAAAAAAGATAGGGTTAAATTGTGTGTCCAATTTCATTGCATTGCTGCTTTCAATCAGAAACCAAGGGACTACAGTTAGCATCCAAAAATCCTTTGAGATCATTTCAAAACTTAAACAAATCACCAAAAGGGACTTCTTACAATAGGCACTGTTAGAGGAATGAGTGCCTTTTTACAGGCATTCCTCAGTTTACAGTATTCCAACCCAGTCAGTATACAGGGAGGAAGACTTATATTTGAGACAATATTTAGCCCTAGATTTAAACAGCACAAGCAGATCATTTTTAAACCACTCATTTTTCTTCTGATCATAGAGGCATGCCTCTCCTGAATTTAGGAAAACTTGGAAATAAAGTAGGGTAAGGCAGTGGTAACATTAGAGGAACAGTATGGATGAGACCTGGCAAGGGTTAGGATCAAGAACATAAAAAAACTCATGCTGCACAGCATAGGAAATACCTTGAACTTAGATCTGACAGATACACTAATATTATTATTAACTGTAGCTGAAACTAGCTTTTTGGAAAAAAAAAATTTTTTTCATTGTGCTGCAGCATTAAGGTGCACAATTTTTAGACTTTTAAAGTTAAGCCACATAGGAAAGGCAGCCTTAGGGGCAAAGAGGAGACCAGGATTTAGTTTAATGTCACCAGATAGGATAAGGTTAAGTAACAGTTGCCTTACGTGTGAGAGGTGAGCACCTTTTGGACCCAGAGGGGGAACATATCAGGGATAACATTTGATATACTGAGCAGTATGTACAGTAGCCTTACAGATAAACAGATGAGATGTGTCAGGAGGCTTAGGGATTGCAATTAAACATACATACGAACATACGAAGAAGCCAGCAGAAGAATGCCCTTTGATCTATCTAGTCTGCTCATGTTGCAGGGTCCACAACTTGAGCTACTGTCCCTGCCCCCCCACTCCTCCCATCCTCCCTCCCTACCCATGATCCTTACCTTGCCCCTATGCCTAGCCCAGCCTCTATTGAAGCTGCCCACTGTCTTCAATGAAACTACCTCTTCTGGCAGAGCATTCCAAGTGTCCACCACCCCCTCTGTGAAGAAGTGCTTCCTGACCTCCCTCCTAACCCCCCCTCCAGCTTAAGACTGTGCCCCTCATGTTATGGTTGCCACTCAGCTTAAAGAGACCCTCCTTATCCACCTTATTTATATCTTTCAAGTACTTGAAGGTCCCAATCATGTCTCCTCTCTCTCTCTTTCTTCTTTCCTCCAGGGAGTACATGTTCAGTGCCCTCAACCTCTCCTCTTATGCCTTACCCTGCTGACTCACTATCATCTTTGTAGCCCTCCTCTGACCTTCTCCAGAAGGTTAAAGTCCTTTTTGAGGTGTGGGCACCAGTATTGAACTTCATACTCTAGACGTGGCCTCACCAGAGACCTGTACAGGGTAGTATAACCTCCTCTCTCCTACTACTAATCCCATAGCTATGCATCCCAGCATCTTGTTTGGCCTTGCTGCTGCTTTCTTACACTACGGGGAGTGCTTCAGGTCACTAGTGATCATCACTCCCAGGTCCTTCTCCTCCTCTGATGCAGATACCTGGATTCCACCCACGTAGTACTCTGTTCCTGCGATTCTTGGCTCCAATGTGCATAGCTTTGCATTTCTTGGCATTGAAGCCAAGCTGCCAGATCCTGGACTACCTCCCCAGCTTTTCCAGATCATCCTATATGTCCTGTATCCCTTCAACTGTAAAAGCTGTAAAGCTGTTAAAGTAATACAGAACGTAAATTCAAACAGTGGATCATTTACAGGATACAATTATAGGAAAGCAAGCTGGCAAGGAGTCAGATAAACAAACAAGATCTAGTAGGGAGACAGTGACCAACAGAAAGAAGTTATCTGCAGCCATCATCACAGGTGAAGTACAGAATAATCAGGTTATATAGTACTTACAACAGTACCAGTCCAGGAAAAAAGGATAAGCAGGTAACAAACCAGAGTTTCGGCCCAAAGCTCCAGCTGCTAAGGCAAGGCTGATGGGTAGAAGGGGGATTTAATAGCAGGAGAACATTGTCCAGTTGGCTGCAGCCTCCATGAACCTGTCAAAGGTACCCAGTTTGAATGCTGGCAGTACTTGCTGTTGGGGAGTGGGGCTACAGTTCTGGACAATTTTCTCTTGACCACTGGAAGGCAGCTGAAGTACCAGCTTACACTGATCTGACTAGCAGCAGATGTTGCAAACCTGCAGGTTGAGGGGGAAACCTCCGACGGCATCCCTTGCTTTTGTTGGCAGTTTGATTGACTGCCATCTCCATGAACACACCAAGAGCCACAGTGTGCAATGCTGGTGGTGTCTGTTGTGGGGGAAGGGGCTTTATCCCTGGACAATCACCTCATGATCCCTGGAAGGCAGCTGGAGACCAACACACATCAGCCTGACTGACTGCATTTACCGCAAACCCACACATTGTGGGAAAAAACTCTGTGGGCATCTCTTGTCCTTGTTAGCAGCCTGATTGGCTACTTTTTTTATTTATTTATTTATCAAGTCTAGGATTACAAATACCTTTGAGCCAAGGCTCTTTTACAAAGGTTCCACGTCGGAGAAATACAAATTATGGGGAACATCAAGACAGACATTACAACAGTGTGGACATTGCAAACAGAGTACAGATTAATACAATTCAAGTGTAGCATTGTAAGCAAGGCAGCCAGTGGAATTTGTCAGAGAAAATGGACAACAGATAAGAAGTGCCAGAGTCATTGGGAGAGGGAAGGGGGGAGAATGTAGGTAGGGTGGGGAGAGGGTGAAAAGTGCAGCATTGGGTATACCAAGATGTGAGGGTAGCATCCAGTAAGGAGGGGAAGGGAGAGGGGACCACTAGATCAGGTAGGAAAGGCTACTGCCTCCACAAACATGGCAAATGCACCAAGTTCAAATGCTAAGGGGTACCTATTGTGTGGGGGTAGGGGTGCCTGTCCTGTACAACCATCTCATGCCCCCTGGAGGGCAGATGGAGCCCAATTTACACTATTTGAAAAGGTTTACAACTTTTAAAGCTGTACAAAAAAGTACAAATTTTATAAATTCAACTAGATCTTCAAATGGAAAAGTTTATGTAATTCTGAGGCATAAAACAGAAATAAGTGTGTCACTGGGAACTCGTGTGCTGCTGTACTGTAGAATATGTAGGGGGGCATGTTTACTCAATCACTATAGTGTTAACCTTTTTCTTGTTTGTAAATGTGTTAACTATAACTAGCACATCCTCTGTGACTCCTAAACTGGAATGTAGTCACTCCAGATGTTAGTTATCACAGTTGCAATCATCAAAATTTAAGAACATGTAGCTGCTAACCATATCCCATTATATTGATTTTCAAGCAAATGTAATCCCCCACAACCTCTGCTGTACAACATCACAGCGCATGAATTCCAAGTAGACCGACTGGAGGCAGACGCTGAGGCTCGAACATGTTCTGATCATTCAATTGAACATCTACTGAACCTGAGTATCCTGTCCTGCATTTGCCCATCCCAGCTGGGAATGCAGCAGCCCTGTTATAAGTAACATCTAAATACTAAGCAAACATGTTTGTCAGCCGAGGCCCACTCAGCTGGCGAACCACTTCCACCACGACAACGCCATCCCTGGCTGAACTCCTACCCCCCCTTAGGCTAGACTGACCAACTAAATAGTGAACTACAAGGCTGAACCCTATTTACCCTATCCTCTTCAACCTTTAGTTGGATATATATGATTTCTTTGGTATTTGAATGTCTGTGTAACTGTTTTCTGTTCTCTGTAAACACTGTTGTATTTGTAATGTTCGTACAACAATGACCTGGAACCTTTGAAAACGAGTCCTGGACTCAAAGGTATTAATCCTAAACTGAAATAAATAAATAAATAAATTAAATAAAAATTAAAATGTTCCTGTACCAGGGAAGTCCTTATAAAAGGGCTTCGCTGAAAATGGCAAAAACTCACATAAAATTGATGGCATAATCAAACACAACTCAAACTAATGCTTTATGCTAGCTCAGTAATAACAATGTCAGGGAACCTTTAAAGTTTTTTTTTTTATCCAAACAAGTTCATGCCAGTCTCATACTAGCTCATAAAATTTTTCAGACGTTTAAGCATGGACTGATTCATAGGACTGGAATGTTCTTATATCCAAGAAAATGACATTCTTATAGCAAAGCAGAACCACAGTGGCATAAGAAGAAATGAACTGGGGTATGAAACAATGTTCTTGCACAAATCACAGTACAACAGAAGTTTGTTCTATATACTGTCTTTCATACAAAAGTATCTCAAAACACTTTAAACGGGAATGATATAGTAATATGAGAAAGAAAATGTGCAGTGCAGTTATAAAAATGACGGGAAATCAGTTCATGAAGAGCACAGACTTATAGGGGTTGTTTTTCATCATTTTAGAATTTTGGGGTTGTGAAAGGCACACTGAGCCAAAGCTCATTTCAAGGTGTGGCCATGAAGTATCAGGAGATTAAATGGCTTGCTCATGGTTACACATTATACTGTATGCAAGGGAAGAATGTGGGATTCAAACCCAGGTCTTCTAGGACTCCAGGCATCATAATTTGGTGCCCTAACCTCTAGGATATAATGCCTGCCAGGAACCAGAAAAAAAAGCATTACTATTTGTGTTGTAGGGTGATAAGAAATTAATAAATCAAAAGCATCTGGGAGTGATGTCTATAAATAAAGCTAAAGTGTGAAGAACAAGCAAAAACAAAAATCAAAGGAAAATGATGGTGCTCAGAACTCCTAGGCGAGGAACAAGAGGTGGGTGTGGAAAAGTTAATAATGTATTTGTTTTTTATTACCAGGTAATTGCCCTAGGCAAACAGATGCCTATTTTTTTGTAGGACCTAGGAGAGTTACACAACAAGTAGACAAGGCAATACATCATGACTAACAAATTACAAGTGGTAACCACTATGTTCCAGCATGTAAATGGACCAGGTAAACAAAACACTGCTTTATATTACAGGTTAAGCAGGGTACAGGTTAAGCACATGAGTGAACAGGATTCTGTGAGATAGCGTGAGTGGGGGCTGTCCCAGATAGTACGAGCAGAGATGCTAAAGGATTGCCCATGGCACTCCCAATGGCTGAAAGGGAGCAGCAGTATGAAAGATAAAAGTACAGAGCTGGAGGAGCACAGAACTCATGCAGGTGGAGAATGTGCCCTGATGAGTTCAGAATGCTTGGAAGGGGCAAAGTTGTGAAGAATTTTGAGGACAGGTGGAGCAAACAACAAGATACTTCTATAACATGAATTCTTAAACATGGGCTTTACTGTTCAATTATATTAGTAAAAGAACTGGAAGAAAGACTAATCTGACTCTATAAAGATTGATGGTACAATCTGCAGAATATAGGGGCAGAGGCCACTTTAACCCTTTCCTAATCTGATAAAAAACATCTAGGGTTGGTTTTCAATGCCCCTCTCTGTCCTATCTCTGGATGAGGGGCCTGATCCTCACAAGGGTACCTGCCCATCAGGGCAGAGGGCTGGGAAAAGCCATGGAGTGCCCCCTTAGCAGAAGATGTGCACTCTTCAGGGCACTCTGTGGCATCCAGAGCTATGGATGTGCACCACTTGTACTTGATCCAAAGCCATGTGCCTGGCTATTCGGCAGCAGGGATGGGTGGGGAAGGGGGGTGGGGACATCACTGTGGTGTGGTTGGCTGGGGGAGGGAGAGAAGGCTACATCACCCTAGGGGCTGTAGTAACACTTATGCACCCCCTCTGCCCATCCTGCAGACCTCCTATGGAGCCTGATTGGCAGGCAGGCTGCCCGCACCCAGCCCTCTGAGTCAACAGGGAGGTTTGTGGGGCTGTTCTGGCATGGGCCAGTGTAACTCTAACAAGTCAATTTTTGCTGATGGGATACGGCAGTTCTGGATGACTGTAATGTCCTGTCAGTCACTGCACCCTGCACAGGCAAAGATCCACTGGTGGACCAGCATAGGCATTTTTTTATTTTTTTTATTTTAGTCTTTGGTAACCGGGTAAGGCCCACTAGGCACAAGTGTCTATTTTCAGGGGGCAGGGTGCAGGGGTTATGGATGCCAGCAGGTGCATTGGCTCCTGCAGTTGCAGAACAATGCATCCTATGCAATGCAAGTTACGCATATCTGGGGTGTCTCTGAGGAACAGACCCTCATTTTCAGTGGCACCACACTGGCACCATGCAAGCTGGTACAGTTTTCAGTAAGTGGGCTCAAGGTGACTCAGAACTTTTCTATGCATCCATCTGTGTATGAAGAGGGCCAGGGGCCAAGTCTAGCTAAATCATTTTTAGTGGACGAGCTGAGGTTGTCCCCAGAGGACAGGTGCATCCACAGGTTGATGCATGCTGCCATAAACCATGGTCAACGGAAGCATTTGAGTTTGGTTTTAAAAACAGCACCCTCTGTGCCCAAATAAGTAACGGGTGCAACAGGTGCTGCAGAACACAGGCACATCTGGTAGATATACTTGCATCCAGGCCTTAGAAAATACATGTCCTGAAGTGTGCAAAGGGTTAAAGGAAACAGCTGTGTTCCTTCATTTTTTTCTATATATAAGTTTTTATCCTCCTTGGTAGGACAGGCAGCTTCTCAGCCCTGCCCCCACACCTGCAGCCATCTCTTGCATCCTTCTAGTCGGGGGTCTTACCTCCCATGGATACCCCCACCCCCTACGGAGGGGCCACAGAAGGAGAGTCGCCCTACCCCAGGATACATATCCAGATCTATCCTAGAGTGACAGAGCAGGCTATGGCATGATGGGCAGGGCTTTACAGAGCCTGTCCTTCATGTTTTTTCCTCCTCTTTTCTACCTGGGCCCACAGGCGTGCAATGAGTAAGATATGCTTGCTCTGCCTCCACCAAATGCCCTCGGCACCCTATACGTAGGATCCCTTCCCACACAGTGTGACTCACTTGCATTGACACCGAGATTTCTACAGGTGGCAGTCAACAGTGAGCCATGATGACCCCCCCTCCCCGAGGGAGGAGAGCAGTCCTACAGATGCTCAGTCCTCCCTCTCTCAGCTGGCCCACATGTGACCCGCATCCATTTCTGAACCCAGGTCACTGGTGAGATAAGAAGAGAGGTGCCTAGTGATGCAGTCCTCCATGCCACTGGGCTCCTGCATTCTTTCTTTCGAAAGAAAGCACTGGTGAGTGATACAGAAAAATGAGTGTGCACTCTTCTATTGAGCCAGAGATCATGTGTTGTAAGCAAGAAGAAATCAAGGAATGAATGCTGTCCAAGAAAAGCTGCATTTGCCACATCAGATAATCTCCAGTTATCCTTTACAAATCCCCTCAAGACATTTTAAAACAATTCAACTAAGGTGGAATGTTGGATAGAATATTAAGGAAAGCTGTCCTGTTCTACACAATTTTCAAAATGTGTCTGACATGCATTTGGTGTTTTACTTGTCAAAGAAAAGATTTTTATTGCTTTTGTTTTATTTCTTTTTATCCCCCCTTGGTCTCTGGCACTGTCACTCAACTGACCCCAGCACCGCAAGTCCGGAGAGACCCCCCCAAGGAGTTGTGGCTTACCCCCCCCAGGTGGGGGCAGAGTGGGAGCGAGCAGCTGGTCCCCACTCTTAGCCACCCCTCCCGGTTCCTGTACCTCTGGATCTCATCGGGGTCCTGCTCTCAAGCTGCTGCGCCGGTGGTGAGGGTCTCTGCGACACTTCTCGGTGTCATACCAGGCCAAGTTTTTCTTATGGACATCCCCCCCAGAGACACAACACGTGCAATCATCAAGGTATAAGTTGACATCCATCATGTTCCACCCCTACATGCAGTGTAAGCACACTGATCCTCTAGCCACCATTAAAGGCCAGTCATGCACTGAGCTATGCCCCACCCACCTAGACTAGCAGTCTCTGAGACATGAGTCCTACCCCCTAGCCAGCCCTCCAACAACCCAAACCAATTCTTGAATTTAGGTTGCTAACATCATGAGTGCTACCACTGCACCAAGCCACCTCTTCCACTGTGTATTGTAATTTTTCTCAATTTATTTAAACAATGATACACAATGGGGTATGGGTTGTACTAGAATAACCACACTAGGAACAAGGCCAAAAGCTGAGTACATCCACCCCAAAAATGAGATTACCCCAGTACAACCCACAATTTGGCATGCATTTTTGCTATTATACAATGGCTCTTATTTATTAAAACTGTGGGGACACAAATGAGCACATGTAGATGGCTATTAGGCAGAGAACAATTGTAGGAACATCCCTTTTATGCGTAGGGACATCTATTTTATAGTATCAGTTGTACAGTTTTATTTTTTAATTTAACTAATTTTTTTCTTTTTGAGGTAACATTCCCCATGTGAAAGCACTGTATCATGGGTATGCAAATAATCAATTGCCTTTCATAATTACAGTGTGTTATGCAATACCAGGCAATTGTGTATTTGCATACCCATGATGCAGTGTAGTCAAATGTGGTGTGTTTCCTAAAAAAAAAAAAAAAAAACTGTAAAACTGATACTATAAAAGAGATGTTCCCACACTATAAAGAAGATGTTATGACACTTGTTCTCTGCCTAACTCCGAAATGTTTTAGCAATAACAAAAACTGTGCCCCCACAATATAAGTAAATAAGGTTTTTATATAAAACTAAGCTTTTGTGTCTGTTCTGTAATTGTAAGATTCTAAGCTTTCTCAATAAAAGAAAATGTGGTCTTTTGTACATTTGGTGTTGATATTGTGTTCAAATAATCTTACTGTAGCAAACACACACTGACCAATCAGAGCCCAGGAAATTTTCTTGTCATTGTATAATATTATTTTATTTGGCTTACCATGAAAAGGGTGATACATCTTGTACTGGCAAGCCCAACTAAGGCATCTTGCTGTTGTCAGCTAGGGAAGGGGGCAGATATCTATCTAGGTGAGGGTAAAAAAATGTTCTCTAGACATGGATGTAAACAAACACTGTAATGAAACGTATATATGGGTTCTCAGTAGTAAATGTGGAATGCAGGGCCAACAGACTACCATAATAGATGGTACTTGTAGAAACTGCCATTATAGTATGGAGTTGAAAACCATAGTTGAGAGTTTACAGAAACAAATTGAAATCCAAACAGGGATGAAAGAAATTGAAACATTTGTACAGAATTCACGATCACTGTTGCAACCTAAGGGTGACAAAATGGTTATGGAAGATGTAAATAAGGGTCCAATAGATAAAAGAAAAGACAGGTCAGGGGACAACAGTGATACTGAAACACTTGGACAAAATGACTGGAGTACAGTGACTAGGGGACCTAGGAAGAGAAGAAGGGATTTTAACTTTCAACCGGAAATGAACAATAGATATGAAATCCTTGGCTCTGATACAGTGGCCAAGACACCAAATGATAGCCTGGGCAATACCCAAGTAGGTAGTAACACTGATGGCACAGAGATACTAGACCAAGTGAATAGAGGAGAAGAGGGGAACTCAATTAAGCAATCAGGTAGGCCCCATATACCCCTACAGGAGAGCCAGAACTATAACCAGACAAAAGTTAAATGTCCAACTGCACATGGAGGGGGAGGGGACTGGAAACATACACATAAATAACAAGCCAACTACACATGGAGCCATAATCAATGGGTCAACAACTAATACAGTAGACCAGCAGTCCACGATTAATTCAAAGCGAGCCAAACAGCAATGGATGTGTCAAACCAAGAAAGACATGCTGGTTATAGGTGACTCAATTTTAAAATTCACTGCCAAAATAATATGTAAAGGCAGAAAAGACAATGTGGCAGTATCATGTTTGCCTGGTGCAGGGATTCTTAACATAGAAACATAGAAACATAGAAACATAGAATTTGACGGCAGATAAGGACCGCTTGGCCAACCCAGTCTGCCCATTTCCCTACCTACTGGATAAGCTGCAGATCCTAGTTAACCAGCAGCCTACTTCTTCCTACCCCCAACCCCTAGAATGGCCTTATGACTGTCCCATGCATGCTTGAATTCCACCACTGATTTTGACTCCACAACCTCCTACGGAAGGCTGTTCCATGCATCCACAACCCTCTCTGTGAAAAAATATTTCCTTAAATTAACTCTGAGCCACCCCCATCTTCAAATTGTGCCCTCTTGTTCTTGCACACCTCTTTTTTTGAAAGATGCTACCCTCTTGGACTTTGTTGATTCCCTTGAGGTACTTGAACGTTTCTATCATGTCCCCCCTCTCCCTCCTTTCCTCGAGGCTATATATATTAAGCTCCTTTAGTCTCTCTTCATTAGTCTTCCGGTGCAGACCCTGCACCATTTTAGTTGCCCTCCTCTGGACAGCTTCCATCCTGTCTATGTCTTTGCGGAGATTGGGTCTCCAGAACTGCACACAGTACTCCAGATGGGGTCTCACCAGCTGTCTGTACAGAGGAATAATAACTTCCTGTTTTCTACTGGTGATGCCTCTCCCTATGCATCCCAGTATCCCCCCAGCACTCCTTGCTGCCCTCTCACATTGCTTGCCCACCTTTAGGTCATCTGATATGACTACCCCCAGGTCCCTTTCCATTTTTGTTGTTGTTAGTATCTCACCCCCCATTGTGTACTCTTCCCCTGGGTTTTTGTTTCCCAGGTGCATTACCTTGCACTTCTTAGCATTGAACCTAAGCTGCCATACATTTGACCATTCCTCTAACCTTGCCAAGTCCCTTCTCATCCTTTCCACCCCACCTTGTGCATCAACTCTGTTGCAGATCTTTGTGTCATCTGCAAAGAGACATACTTTTCCTTCCAGTCCCTCTGCAATGTCGCTTATAAAGACATTGAAGAGGACTGGTCCTAATACTGAACCCTCCGGTACCCCACTAATAACCCTCCTTTCTTCTGAGTGGACTCCATTTACTATTACTCTCTGTGTCCTATTCTCCAGCCAATTCCAACGTTAAAAGATTGCTCCTGGGTTTCCTAGAAAACTCCAAAAAACATTATTTATTGTGCACATCAGGATCAACGATGTGGGAAAAATACCAACTGCAACTATACAAAAAACATTTGAGGCCCTTGGGGAGGAATTAAAAGCACAGAGAAGTGCAATAGCCATCTCTGAAATTCTCCCCATCCCCAGAGCTGGAAAACACAAAACAGCTGAAGTTAGAAGAATAAACAGATGGCATTGTAGAAGGTGCTCTAGGGAACATTTTACTTTTATTGGACACTGGCAGCAATTCGAACACACTCATCATTTTTATTCTGCTGATGGATTACATTTAAATAGAATAGGTTCCCGTGTGTTGGTGGAAAGGATAAATGGTGCGATCATAAATTATTTAAACTGAAAGGGAGGGGACAGGGGGAGGATAATCCACTCAGTCTACCCCTACCAAATTACATGATACAACTAGAAAGTGGAAAGCATTTCTAATCAATGCCAGAAACCCGAATAATAAAAAGGAAGAACTTGAGTACATTTTTAAAATGAAGATATTGCACTTTGTGCGGTCACAGAGACATGGATGCGAAATGAGGGATGGGGGCGTGAAATAAGTGGTCACCAACTATACCACAGAGATAGAGTGGACAAGAAAGGTTGGGGTATAGTGCTTTATGTTAGGAACAAGACAAAAGTTTTAGAGCTACAGGGACATCAAGAGCAAGAAATAGAACGATTGTGGGTTGAAGTACTACCCCCTAAGGAAGCTAAAATAAAGATTGTGGTATGTTATAGGCCCCTCTCCCTCACATCCAATAAAACAGTTGAATGTATGGAAAAACTTGGGGAACTTGATCCCGCTAGTAAGGTACTGATACTAGGAGACTTTAATTACCCAGGTATAAACTGGTGCGCCAAAACCACCTCTTCAACTGTCGAAGCTGAATTCCTTCATATACTCGATACCTTAAGCGTTGACAATTATGTACTAGAAAACACAAGAGAACGCCACTGTCTTGACCATGTTATAAGTAAAATGGGTGATCGAGTAAGGACGTCCAAAACTAGGGAACCGTTAATGAGAAACGATCACAGAATGGTAGAATTTGACATTATATTAAATAATAATATACAGCAGAGAGGTAGCACTAAAATAAAATTCTATGGTCTGGCCGACTTCACCAAAATAAGAAATACAGCAGCCCTTTGGGACTGGAAAAAGGAATTTTCTGGACTAGATGCTACACAAATGTGGAATGTTTTCAAAATGAGGTTCTGGGAACTAGGAGACAGGTTCATACCCACTAATATTAAATACAACAATAAGGAAAAGTCCCACTGTGGTTAAATAATAGAATACGGAAATTAATTAAAGTAAAAAATAGGGCGTATAAGAAAACCAGAGAGGAAGGGACTAGTAGCTCCAGGAACAAATATAATCTGAAATTACGTGAATTAAAGAAGACTAACAAATTAGCCACACAGAACTTGGAATCTAAATTAACTACTAGTGTAAAGGACAACAGAAAGGCGTTCTACAATTATGTGAGCAGCCTGAAGGGCAACAGTAACACCATTGGACCAATCCAGCAGGGCAACTCAGTGGCTAGTAACTGCCAGCAGCTGTCAGAAACATTCAGTGAGTTCTTTGATAGTGTCTACCCAAAAGGTGACAAGATAAACCCAGATGGTTTTGGTTTCTTGAATTGTAAAGTGGAAATCTCTTTGGAAGAGGTACAAAAATTGCTTCTAGAATTGGATCATAACAAATCTCCAGGCCCAGGTTGCTTAAAGAGTTGGGAAACATCATTAGTAAACCCATACAGGTAATAGCCCAAACATTGCTTCAGCAGGGGATGGTCCCAGAAGATTGGACAATGGCCCATGTGATACCAATCCACAAAAAGGATTCTAAATCTCTTTGTAGTAATTACAGACCCATTAGCCTCGCCTCTGTTGTGAGCAAGATAGTGGAAGCCATAATTAAGGATAAGATAGAAGAACATTTAAAAGGGCAAGGCCATGCAGATATACTTCAACATGTTTTTTGTACAGGAAGATCGTGCCTTACCAACGTGCACCACTTTTTTAACCCTGTCAGTTCTGCGTTGGACAGAAATATAGCAGTGGATGTATTATACACTGACTTTCAAAAGGCCTGTGATAGTATCTCACATTCTGAGCTTATATCCAGTTTAAGAGAGTTTGAATTGGATGAGACACCAGGAAGGTGGATTTTGGCATGGTTGACTAAGAAAACAGAGGGTGACTATTAAGGGGCATCATTCAGGTTGGAGGGAGGTGACTAGTGGTGTTCCGCAGGGTTCGGTGCAGGGGCTAGTGTTGTTCAACATATTGACAGTATCCCTCTCATGTACCAACACAGTATGGATGGCAACATTTGCAGATGACATATAAATGAGAACTCTAGTTACAAATGGAAGGGATGCGAAAATGTTCCAAGATAACACAGATCATTTAGCTGAAGGGGCAAGAAGGAAAAAATTGTAGTTCAACCTGGACAAGTGCAAGATTTTGCATCTGGGCAAAAATAACCTAAGGTTTAAATATTACATAGAGGGAAATTTACTTCAGACTACTACTTCAGGAAGAGACTTGGGAGTTTTGGTTAACAACAAACTAAATTCATCGGATCATTGCTCTAATATCATTAGGAAAGGCTATGGCATGCTGGCAGCAATAAAAAAAGAACATCAAGAGTAGGGCTAGAGAGGCAGTGATCCCACTTTACAAGTCTCTGGTGCACCCTCATTTGGAGTATTGCTCCCAGTTTTGGGCCCCCCATCGAAAGATCGATGCGAGGAGAATAGAGGGGATCCGACGTCAGGCGACCAAGCTCGTGAGAAACATCAGTATGCTCTTACATGAGGAGAGACTGGAGCATTTGGGGCTGTACTCACTATGATATAGAAGGCACAGGGGTGACATGTGCCTTGTGTTCAGGTCTCACCAGGACCAGGTTTATGGGAGTGTACAGGATTAAAAACAAGACCTGATACTATACCAACAAGGGGTCACTGTAAAACGCTAAGGGGGGAACACTACAGGACTAACTTAAGAGGGATGTGATTTTCACACAGAGTAGTGTCAGGGTGGAATGCCTTGCTACTGGAACTAGTATCGAGCAAAACAATGAACCACTTTAAGAAGTCACTAGATGGACATTTTATGTTTGTCTGCCGTGCAGTCACCTTTTAGTGGGTGCAGGTCTAAACAAGGCTTACATTATTGACCTGTTCAGCTTCCTATGAATCCTATGAAACATCAAAGTCCAATTTTCATCTCTGTCCAGGGAAAGGAAGAGCAACAATTACTACAGTAGCAAAGAAGGACTATCATAAAAGCTATGGTTATTTTTTTAGTTGTTTAACCAGGAGTAGCACACTAAGCTGAAAGCTTTTTTACAGGAGCGACCTGGGAGCACAGGGAAGTTAAATGATTCACTCAGGGTCATACAGTATGCAAGTGGAAGCTGTGAGATTCAAACCCAGGTCAGGTCTGCTGTGTGTCATCAGATTTGCAGCTCAGAGCCTTAAACCACTGCACTATACTGCCTCCCTTTACAAACCTTAAAGAAGTTACATACAGTGCATTATGGCAAAGGACAGAAAATACAGATCGTTGCAGCGTACTGTAGCAATGCTCATTGTTTGCTGTGCTGAGGTCCATTTCTAGCCTATGTGAAACATAAGTACTTACAGAGGCCTTCACTATATAGCCTTTCAGGGCCACCATCTTATACAGAAAAAAGTAGATGATGCATATCAACAGAGCGGATTCTATTCAAAGAAAGAAACAAAAGTGCATTTTTAATGTATTTATAGTTTTTCAATCACCTTAAAATATAGCCAGCAATTCAGTAATAGCAGTAACATGTTTATTTAAAGTTTTCTTGGGAAAGCTCCATCGAGCAAAAGTTTATTTTCTGTATTATTCATAGCATCCACAAAATACAATGACTTTTCACAGGCATTATACAATGAGTTCCAACAGTAAAATGTGTCACATAATAAAATAGCCAGAGATGAAGAACAATATATAGACAAGTTAAAATAATGCCAGCCAGTAATTATATTATTTGATCCAACCAAGTTACAGTGTGGCAGAGATGCAAAACAATTTAAGATATGTCCTGTGGGTTTACAGAGACTTGAAGAGTAGCTGATGCCTCTTGGGACCCTTTGGAGAGTAACAATGTTTAGAAAAAATGTGATTTATAATTCAAATGTTGTCAATATTAACCTTCTCCTAGTTATTTATTATAAGGATATTTTCATATAACCTGTGCCCTGATACCTCATAGTTCATCAACTGCTGCCAAGTCACGTAGGGCCCATATTCGAATGTTAGTGCTGTCCTGAATGGAGTAGCACCACTGCTAACCTTGGTTTCCACTAGCACTCTGGGCGGAGCCATAGTTTGATGCCCCCAGAGCACTGCTCAAACCTGGCAGTGCCAAGGTACTGCCCATAACCCTCTGCCTATGCAAATGAGAGGGTCCCACGTGCATAATGGCACATCAGTATATTCGGGGTTTGTGGCAATGCTAAACAGCCCCTAGAGCAATGGCTGTTTACCAGCACCAAAAGCCACATCTCATCATGGCTCTAATGCTGTGCCCCCAACCCCAACCCCCAAAGTCAGAGCAGCTGTACTGCCGCTACCTACCCTTGTGTCAAGCATCCCCCTACCCCCAGAACACCCATCATTCTATGTACAGTCATATTTCTGGCAGTCTAGCTGTCCTTCCTGTAAAGAAATATCCCTGGTAGCATAATGTTTCCCTCCACCCCCAATCACCCATCCTTCAGTGTAAAGACATATCACTGGTAGTCTCTTGGCCTCCAACCCCAACTGCGTGTCAGTCTCCCAGCTGCCCACCCACAGAGGACCCCTGCCTCACACACCACACCCCAATCACCACTCTCCATTAAGACAAATGCTGAGCAGTGGCTAATGCAGCCCTCCTCTCATCTCCTTGGCCAGCCACTGTCTGACAATCACGGAGCATGATAACACATGCATATTTGATAAACTGGATGAGATCCATGAGTCTGCAGCTAACAAGGAACCAGATATTATGATATTTATGGAGACCTGGTTAAATAACAGAATTAAGGACCAATACAGTGCTCCCTCGCTATAGCAAACTTCGCTGCAGCAAAAACCCAGTTGTTGCGAACACCACCTGTGGCTTCCCATGTGAACTGCTCATTTCAGGCTCATTTTGTGAACCGTGCCACTGTGACTCCTCCCAGCCACTTCCCTCTATCTCGTGAAAGCCAAAATAGTAGCAGCTCACTTGCTCTTCCTTTCTTATCCTCTGTGTCAGTCAAGAGTATTATGCCAGTAACGGTGGTAGAGGTAAAATGACTGTAAAAATACTGTACATTGCTGTACAGAGTCGGCTCAGTTTGTTGTTGTTCAGTAAAATTCCCCAGGTGTCTCTCACACAGTTTGCTGCTGAACTGGATGTACAAACTCCCATAATCAGATAAATCCTAAGATTGTTATTGTTATTTACTGTACTTAAGCCTGCTTTACCACTCAGAACCACCAGTCCGCTGAACACGATCACACACTTTCACTCTTTTGGCCCCACACACAGATCATGTTGCATTTTTGGCAGGGCAGCAGATCATATTGGAGATTATTTTCAGCTCGAAAGGGCATGTATTGCCTCTGCATATGTGAGTCAGGGAGGTGAGCCTGAAATAAGCAGGTGGGTGGCAGACCGGAGGTGCATTCTGCTCTGTAGTTACCTCAAACATGCTTCCTCAATTTAATGAACATGCCAGTATAAGGAACACATTATACAGCTCCCATTTTGTTCGTTATAGTGAGGGAGCATGGTACTTGATAATTCAGGGTTACCATTCTGTAAGGGCAGATAGAAATAAAAAAGGGGAAGCCGCAAGTATATCACTTAGACAGACTAATTGTCAATCAAACTGATCTTCCAGTTCAACCAGACTGCTGTGAATATATTGCTGTGGAATTATATTTTAATTTTGGTAAGCCTGTTTTGTTACTTGTCTGTTACAGACCCCCCAAAAAAAACAGCACCCTCTAATATACTGCAGTTGCCTCCAGCCATGGCTCCATATGCAGACTCCCATGAATTATTATTGGTGGAAACTTCAATATGGACTGGTTGCTGGTCCCTGAGAAATCTAGATATCTCCAGGGCCTATCAATTGACTTCAGTCTTAATCAGCTAATCACAGAACTTATACAAATAAATATTTAAAAAAAAAAAGTTGTGTACTGTCCTAGTGGGAAGGGGAAACTCTAGAGGACCACCAAAATTCATCAGGTATAGGTCCTACAAAAAATCTGACTTTTTTGCCATTGTTAGGAATTTGGTAGAAGTACTGTGGGGCAGACTTGAATTAATTCTAGACTTAGATACTGCATGGAGCTGCTTTGCAGACAAATTGAAATCTGTATATAATAAGCACCTTCCTCTAAGAAAAAGAAATGTTAAGAAGGACAGTGCAGAATGGTACTCTCCCTTTTTGGCCAAGCTAAGACAAAGTAAAGATAAATTATGGAGGAAAGTCCAGGACTCCAGGTTGAGCTGGGAACCGGCAGTAATATAGGTGTGCCAGGAACAAGTATGTCATTGAAGTTAGGCAGACTAAGGCAAACTACTTTAGGGAAAAGATGATAGAAGAGGCTTCTGACCCAAATAAATTCTGGAAAATAATTAAGAGACTGAGTTGTAAACAAAATATTTGTGCTAACATGAATCTTTTATAATGGAAAGGGGACCTATAGATAGGGAGGAACTATTTTATAATGGAGAGGGGGACCTATAGATAGGGAGGAACTCTTTTATAATGGAGAGGGGAAACCTATAGATAGGGAGGAACTCTTTTATAATGGAGCGGGGGACCTATAGATAGGGAGGAACTGGCTGATGAGCTAAGCAAGTTTTTTTATAAACTCTGGAAATTTCTTTGCAAGTAGTACCAAAACAAGTGGAATAAGTGACAGAAAACAAGCCTGCATCTTAGAGACCTTCACATTTTCTGAAATTGCAGTGTACAAGGTTATTACTACTAAAACTGAAAGAATGTAAGCATAGCGGACCAACTGATCTCTCAATCAGACTATAAAAAATGTCAGCTTGTCAGATTTCAGAACCTTTAACAGATTTGTTTAATTGGTTCTTGAAACGGATTTACTTCCCAGAAAGCTGGAAATTGGCAAAATTGGATGTTATTTCTAAGGGGGCAGTCCAGATCAAATGACTAACTACCAGCCAATGTCTATATTGCTGACAATTTCAAAATTGATAAAGAGTTTAGTTGCAAACCAGCTGCAGGATTATATTGAGAAATGAGACCTATGCCAAGCGGGTTTTCAAATAAATAAATAAATATAGTACTATCTCCTCCCTGTTGAAGGTGTTGGACAATGTTGGCAAAGCTATAGACTCCAAACACTATACTGGGACCACCTTTGTTGACCTCTCCAAGGCCTTTGACATGGTGGATCACAGGACACCGATGAACAAATTGGAAGAGTTTTGAATAGGATGTACTGCTATTGACAGTTCATCTCATATCTGCACAAAAAACAACAGTATACAACTGTAAATAGTCTTACTTTGGGAAATCTGGACATCATTGGGGAGGGGTTCCCCAGGACTCGCACTGGGTCCTTTGTTATTTACTATATAACTGAGGGGTCTAGGAGAAAACATCTGCAAATTGAACTACCATCTTTTCACAGATGGCACAGTTAATTTATGCCTCTGGGGAGTTCCTCTCAGATGTTCCGACAACCCTTTAGTACTGGTTTTCGGTTTCATGTCATAATAGCGAACGCAAAACAGCAATCGCTATTATGGCGAGTGTATATCACCAAAAAGCAAATTGGTGATATACACTTCAAGACAACCCAACATCCGGATTTCAAAAAAGTGTTTTTGCAGCGGGGGTTTTGTCTCCCCCATGCCGCCCACTCACCCCCCTTAATTAGGATTCTCAACTCTAGGGGGGTGCATATCGAGGAGGGGGCAAAAATCCAGATGCTGGCAGAATTGAAGTGTACACACTCCCAGTACCAAACCTAGCACCTGCTGTCCCAGAGCTAGCCATCTACACTACCACGCCACATGGCTAACTCGGCAGCATCAGGTACACCAGTGCCTGAAAACCCATTCCCTGTCCCTTCCCCTCGCTATTCCCCTTTCCATTTGCTCTTCCCCCGGTCGCTATCCCTTACCCTCACTATTCTGCAGGGTATCCCACAAAAATAACACCCAAAATGAGTTGCCATATTTCTAGTCGCTCATTTTGGGTTGTTATTATGACATGATACCCTGGTTTTCTGTGCTACAAGCTTTCCGTAGAAATTCCAAACTAAAACTAAACTCCAGTAAAACTAATCTAATGATGTTTGCAGCCCTGGCCATGCAAGTTGAGACATGCTCCAAACACTGAGCTTGTAATTCATGTTTTAGATGGCCAGTCACTCGAGATGGTAAACAAATATAAATTCCTCGGCTTCTGGATGGTACCAGGGTCTCCAGAAACACCCATGTCGATTGTTTGACTAAATAGGACCAGATTAGGGTTGCTTCATAGATATAAAAAAAAACTGTTTATCAACTGAACTGAAGCAAAAATCCTACAAACACAGCTGACGCCCCTATTTGTCTATGCAGATGTAGTCTATGATCTTCTCACAAAAGACTGCACAGACTGGACATGCTATACAACCCTTTAGCAAGGTTCCTCTTGGATTGTCCCAAAGGAACTCCCCACTGAGAGCTGCATAAAATGTTGGGGTGGGTGTCACTCCAAAATTGCAGAAGACTACATAAAACTATCTTTGCTGTTAAAAGTGTCTATGGGATAGTCCTAGACTACTTAAGAGAATGCTTAAGCGTGAGACACAAAAAAGCAGCCCTGAGGAATGCGGGACTTTTAGAGATGGAGGACTTTTACAAATGGTCAGAACCCAAAGATCCACCTTTTCACACAAAATGACTTCATTCCTCAGCTATGGAACTCCTTGCCGGCAGAGTTCCATGTTATTTGGGGTAAGGGTCCTCTTATCAAGGCCTTGAAGGCATGGACTGAGCAAACAACTCCATAACATTGTACCTGTTGCCTTGGAGTAAGAGGGATTATATAAAGATCTGAATGTGACAAAGACTAAGTTATAAAATGTTGATTCATGAACACAATGTATTACATGAACTGTATTTGCTAAGTGACGGTGTATATGTAGATAGACAGACAGACAGATAGATAGACAGCACTTCTATTTTTGTAGCTGAAAGTTTTATATGTAACTTCGGTGCTTGAAAGGATGCCTTTACAAATGAGCCCATCTCAATAGTTACAGTACATTTCCTGATAAAAGTGAATTGAAAATCTGGGTCACCTACATGAAAGAGCAGCCCACTGCATCTGGGCCACAGTAGGGCCTCTTGAACACCAACTTTGAAAATATGGCCATGAAACCAAAAATTTTGTGTGGCAGTGCTGGGTCCTATGTTACTCTGCCCCCACCCACCCCCACCCCTGCTCATCCAAATATGAGGTCCTTTCATTTGTAACAAATTTCCTGGTCATATGTTGTGTTGTCTCCTCTCTGGTGGTCTGGCAGTTGTACATGGTGTGCCGACCACAGCAAAACATCTACAGTGAAATCCCCCACAGCGACAATTTCAACAGGTTTCAAAATTGTCATTGTAGGGGATCAGAGGGCGAAATTTTGCCCTTTCTCCATGTGTAACCCCCCCCCCTTCAAAGCAACTCCAACTCAGAGTTGACAATCTTTTAGAAGGGGTGCGGGGGCACAGCCCCCTGCATGGGGGGCTCAGGGGGTACAGTCCCCTGAGAGAAACACTTCAATGTCAAACAGGTGAAATTTCACCTGTTGACATTGGGACTCTTGCTATGCCAAACTTCGACAATGGTGTTGTCGATGTGTGGGGGTGTAAACCTCTGCAACGCAGGCAGAATTCCACACACCTGCAGCACCTGCAGCATGTTTGTAGTGCTGCCTCATCAAACATGACCTGCCGACATAGGCTATTGAGGGTCTTGCCCCCTTTTCTTCCAGCGTAAGTAACATGGGTTGCTTGTGACAGGGCAAACCCAACACCTGGGCTGTTCTGAATCTCACTCATCTGGAGTTGCTTGAGTAAATCGTTTTTGCATGAGTCTTATGTCTCTAAGCTACCCTGGTCTGGACCTTTGAGTTTTCCAAACTAGGGTTATAAAAACTGGGGACCATGAATTGGATTAAATGCACATCTCCTTTTATGTGGAAGTCATATGGTCAAAACATGTTTTTTGCACCTCTGAAGTGGGGGTTTCATGAACAAGCCATGCCCAATCCAGCAGGGTAACAACACTGCCAGTATTGCTGTCCTGCTGGATAGGGTATTACTGGAAGCATCTGACAGGGTGTGTGTTGCTGTTGTGTTGTCCTTAACAAATGCTGTAGCTTTTTGCACTATTTTTCATAGGTTTTTCTGGCTTACGGAATTTGCAAATTGCATCTGATTTACTGTTATGTCTGGAGTTCAATGCAATGTAACACAGCTATCAGTTCTGCTTCATAACTTTAATTTCAGGAACAAGAGAACTGCATGCAGAATGGTACAGCGCAATAAGTACACAAGGCTCCCTGAAGCATTCATTTCAATTTCACATGGCTCTCTGGTCCATAGCTCTCACATCTCTGTCAGTTCTCTGACACTTTATCTACACTGTACACTTTAGGCATTGTAACCAGTGCCACTAGTGTACAGCGTTCAACTGAAGAAATCCCAAAACATGACTGTCTGCACACCAGTATAATCACAGAATTTTAAGGAATTCAGCATTTTATACCAGAGCAGTACAGTGACATTACATATACTGGTGTATATAAGGCTTTCTTTCATTCCACACACACACACACACATATATATATATATATATATATATATATATATTGCAAAAAAAGGCCTATGTTAATTCAACAGTAGAATTATGTTAATGCATTGGTTAGGTTGAAGCGCAAACATAACAAGTAAGGAAATGTGACGTTAGAGTAAAATGTTCCCAGAGTCTTATTGACTTTGAAGCATGGGCCTCCTTCAGGTTTGACCCAGTACTGGCATTGCCCGAACATGAGCACTGTCAGTCCAGACACAGAAAAATAGTCAAACAATAATTCATAGGGAGACTCTGTCAAAGTTAGATGGGGGTATGGAGGGTCAGGAGGGCTAAGCGGGTGAGGGGGTTGGGGGAATGGGGGACCAAGAGGGTGGGTAGGTGGGGATTAGCGGGAGATTCTTAGGAGCGACGGGTCACCACAGCCAAGCCATATTGTGTCAGGGGGCACCTGGAAGGCTAGAAATGGATGGGGTGTTCTTTACTGCAGCATTGTACTGGAGGGGAGATAGACTCCCAAATTTCAAATTTGAACTGGCCAAGGTGAGTAAGGCTAGTAGTGGCCTGGGGGAGCTCATTTAGCCAGGTGAGGGCCCTTACTGCAAAGGCTCGCCTCCCCAAGGCACTGCTAGTGTGTGTCTGTAACACTTCTCATGGAGTGCTCAGCCGGGACCAGACGGAATAAGGCTTGTAGGGAGGGGGGGTGCAAAACCTAGAAGGGCCTTCTTCCCTAGAAGGCAGGAGTGGAGCTTGATTCCATCCAGGAGAGGAAGCCACCGTGTCCCAATATAAAGGTTGCACATGTGCGTAAGGCACTCTGCGCCTAAAACAATGCAGCATGCTTTGTTGAGGGTAGTATGGACCCTGTGCAGGCTGGTTTCAGAGGCTGCACCATATACCACATTACCATAGTCCAAGATGGGTAGTACTGGGTAATACTGAACATTAATGGCAAATACAGCAGGTGGGGTGCCAACAAAAGTCCATGTGTTCTCAACAGAAACAGTCCATATTTTCAGGAAGCTGAGCCTAGCAGTGATTGTGGGAGATCCAGTTAAAAAAGCACAAAAACAACACACATCACAGATACAAAACACAACTCTAACTCAGGGAACTTTTTATCCTAACATCACAACAAAAGTCCCACACCAGACCCATCACACGCTGCCAACTAGAATCATTCCTGCTTAATCTTACTCTTTGATTAAATGTAACAGAAAAATAGACTCCGTTATCTACATATATGTATGTTGTTATGGAACTTGCTAGGCAGATAAAAAGATGGAGGAAAGGGACTAAAACCTGAGTTTGAGGGGATGCTGATTAGGGAAAGTCACAAAGATAATCAGACTCAGCTTGCATTATCATTGTTCCACAGTTGTGACACCCCTTCTTTTTTTTTTTTTGTTTAACCAGGAGTAGCACACTAAGCTGAAAGCTTTTTTACAGGTGCGACCTGGGAGCACAGGGAAGTTAAGTGACTTTCTCAGGGTCACACAGCATGCAGGTGGAAGCTGTGAGATTCAAACCCAGGTCTGGTCTGCTGGATGTCCCCAGATTTGCAGCTCAGAGCCTTAAACCACTGCACTATACTGCCTCCCTTCTCATCATCATTAGCACACTGCCTGACACAGCGGGGGATAACAGTGTGGGACAAGCTGGAATCTGGTTGTAAATAGAGCCACTTGAAGCCTCCTACTCATGGAGTCTGGCCCTTTCAAACCTTGAAGAGCCAAGGGATATAGGGAGGTGATCTCTTTGCAGCCTTCATGTACGCACCCTGAATGGTGTCATCATAGAAAAAGTCAATCCAGAGACAGATGGCTGTTTGGTTCGATCTTGTGTCATGTAAGGAAATCTAAGAGTCTATTTAGTTACATTTGATTTCTTCTCCAACTCCAAACACTTTACTGCAGTACTTTTAACTGGGGAAAGAGGGTTGTACCAGGACTCCAGGGGCCATAGTCACAAACGGCAACTCAGGACACACGGCAACTTGCGTCTGAAGCAATGGTGCAAGTAGAACTTGAGTCCTGAGTTGCATCATAGTGGGATTCACAAAGGTAGCCTGTGACATGCTGCAGGCTGCCTGCACCCAGCTGCACCAATGCACCTGAAACACCCTTGCGACAGGGCGTAAGGGGGTTTAAGGCAGCAGTTACACCCTATTCACAAAGGGTGGCTGCTACATCCCACATCGGGATTCAGGAGCAATCCCCAGTGGACATCTGTCAAAGACCACTTATGCCACCTATGAGGTGGTGTAAGTGTTCATTGCCATCCACAGGGGGATGCCACTGTGCCCCAGCTCTACAGACCCTGTGGGCTACAGTCCCCCAACAGCCCCAGTTCCCAGGTATGGAACCCACTGTGCCATGATGGATGTGTGGAACACCCGCCTATGCCCTGATCTCCCACACACATGTCGGGAGCCCCCCATATGCCCACTGCCCCCCCACATGCCCTGGGGCAAGATCCCCCTCCATCGAATGTCCAGTATAGTCCTAGTGGTCCAGTGGTCCCCACACCCCAGCCAACAATGCTGGCTCACCCCACCCCCATACACACACACCGGTGTGGAGTCAGCAACTGTCACTACCCACCTCTCACCACCACAGCCAGACGCTGCTGAGCTGTGCCAAGATTGCATACAGTAATAGTCGGCCAGAATGACAGCTGCTGTCATTCAAGGAGCATGTATTATTATAGTACGTAATCTTGGCACAGTTCATTCGGTGGCTGACTGTGGTGGTGAGAGGTGGGCAGTGCCAGTCAACAGTGGGGGTATTGGTTGGGGGGTGGCTTGCAATGATGGGTGGGGGAGCATGTGTGCCTGACCATTCCCTTGATTGGGGGGGTATGCAGGGATGCCAGCACATCTGTCTCTCACCTTTCCTGCTGCTTGCAGCATTTGTGATCATTGCGCCATCTGTGTGACCTATGCTGCAAGTCACGGGGCGCACAACCCTGGACTCGCTCCGATGCTGAATCGGGTACAGGGTCCAGGTCACAGGGATGGTTGACGCAAGCTGCCATTGTCGCAGCTTGCTGTCGACCTTTGTGAATCCGGCCCCAGTAATGCAAAATGCAGGCAGTGGTGGATTGGGAGGGGCCGGAGGTGAAGGGAGCAGCCACACCCTCCACTGTAGCTTACTTGCTTGCTGCTGTTGGATTCTGATTTATTGATTTACAAAAGTTTATAGTCAAAACTATGGATTACATTTCTGTTTTCTATCAAAAATATAATGATAAAGATAATAGCAGACAATATACTGCAAAGGATTTAAAAACTTATAACAATTTGCATATCAAGTATGCACATCACCCCAGCACCTACCTCCAACTGTAAAAATTTGGATCTACCACTGAATGCAGGCAGAACAATATTACTATTGAAACAGATTTTTGTTTTGTAAATTAAGATTCTACATTTGAAATGCACTGGGTACGCTGAACTGATGACTGGCCCTAACCTTTACTTTCATATTTAAAACAGGGTGATTTTCAAGACCTGACAACTGAGCTCAGAGAAGGGTGAATTGCAGCACTGTGGGAAAATGAGTTTTTTTCCCATGCATTGGTCATAATACAGCATAGATTAAAAGTACAGTGGGATTCGTAGCTCTTACTTGGCCTGTTGCGTATATTCAAGCTGTGACTAATGCGTTGTCAGACAGTGCTTCTCAGGTCCGTTGATGAGTTTTGTTCCTAGAGCACTTGGAAAAAGTAAATACTGTGCTGTGAAACCTTGGATATCATTTCTGTCTTCCTCGTCCTTCCGAATTCTGTAGTAGCGCAGAAACTATCATCAGGGCCCCTGTTTATCTGTGGTACTTTGTACTAACTGCCTTATTCATGGCAGCGTGGCAGATTGGCTAAGATGTCATGTGATGTCACTGATGATGTCAGATGTCATGCATAAAGAAGGGGGCTTCAGCTGAAAGTATGGAAAGGAGACAAGGTACTATAAAGAAGCCGAACATTTCAAGGAGACATCTGCAGTAGTGCATAAACTCTGCGGCACTACATAAATTCTGTGGCTGGTTGTGAGCACTGCGTTCAGTTTTGTACCTTTAGAATCCCAGAATTCCATGAGCCTTGAGTATAATGCTTTTTCAAACAGTTCCTCTGTTTTAATTAGTAGAACATTTACTGACCAAACATTACTCTAGAATTGAAAAGAGTAAAGCAAGTCATAAAACATCACGAGTGGAGTGATATGGCATTTACTCTGGAGAGTAATGTCCTTACAAGTGTCCCTCTTTGCTTCACATAATATCTTTAAATATCCATTAAAAGAACACATACTTGCCAACATTGAGTGCACACATCTGTAACAAAGTTGGATTGTACTTGCCACACCTTGAGAGAGCACACGTGGTAGGTGTGCAAAACGTTGGAGGATGCTAGTGGGGTGAGTTCCTGGTTTTTAAATTAATAAAACTATTTTCTATAAACCTACAACAAAGCATTTGGTTTAGAATAGTCTAGCGTGCATATTGCCGCATCTCTTGCACAGATATTGGCTTGTACTACTCGTACTGATGTGTATGGCTCTGCTTGTGCTCAAATTTATACTTTCTATCACTTGTATGATCATACTGTAATGTTTATGGTACTTGTTTATTTTATTCATAATAGTTATTTATCTGTTCTTACCTGTTATGCTTATCTATGTGTGAACCCATTCGGGGTTGATTCTGTAAATGGAGTCACTCTGCAGTACACTTACCCAGTGAACTGAAACAAATAACTAAATATATAAAAGAATAACGGACGAGAGCTAAAAGTCCTTCAACTGCACACAACTCCCTGAAGAAGTAGCATGTTAGGCTACAAAATTCTGGGGAGTTGTATAGAAACTTAGACTTTCATGGCAGATAAGGACCACTTGGCCCACCTATTCTGCCCATTTCCCTACCTATTGGATAAGCTGCAGATTCTAGTTAACCAACAGCCTACTTCTTCCTACCTCCCACTAGAATTGCCTTATGTCTTTCCCATGCATTCTTGAATTCCCCCACTGTTTTTGACCCTGTGATCTCCTCAGGAATGCTGTTCCATGCGTCCACCACCCTCTTCATGAAAAAATACTTCCTTATGTTGCCCTTGAACCATCCCTCCTCTATCTTCAAACTGTGCCCCCTTGTTCTTGCACTTTTTTTTTTTGGAAAGATGCTACCCTCCTGGACTTTGTTTATTCCCTTGAGGTACTTGAAAGTTCCTAGCATGTCCCCCCTCTCCCTCCTTTCATTGAGGAGATACATATTAAGCTCCTTTAGTCTCTCTTCGTATGTCTTGTGGTGCAGACCCTGCACCATTTTAGTTGCCCTCCTCTGGACTGCCTCCATCATGTCTATGTCCTTGCAGAGATGGGGTCTCCAGAATTGGAGGCAGTACTCCAGATGGGGTCTCACCAACTGTCTGTACAGAGGGATTACAACTTCCTGTTTTCTATTGGTGATGCCTTTTCCTGTACATCTCAGTATCCCCAACCCTCCTTTCTGCCTTCTCACATTGCTTGCTTACTTTTAGACCATCTGATATGACTACCCCCAGGTCCCTTTCCATTTTTGTTGTTGTTAGAACCACCACCCCCATTGTATAGTCTTCCCCTGGGTTTTTGTTTCCCAGGTGCATTACTTTGCACTTCTTAGCATTGAATCCTAGCTGCCATACTTCTGACCATTCCTCCAACCTTGCCAAGTCCTTTCCATCCTTTCCATCCCCTTTGTGTATCGACTTGTTGCAGATCTTTGTGTCATCTGCAAAGAGACATGCTTTCCTTCCAGTCCCTCTGCAATGTCACTTGTAAAGACATTAAAAAGGACCGGACCCAGTACTGAACCCTGCGGTACCCCGCTAGTAACCCCTCTTTCTTCAGAGTGGACTCCGTCTACTATTTCCCTCTGTGTCCTTTTGTCCAGACAGTTTTTTTACCCAGACTACCGCCCTGGGACCCACTCCCAGGCTTTCTAATTTGTTTATTAATCTTTTGCGTGGGACTGTGTCAAATGCCTTACTAAAGTCTAGGAAGACCATGTCCACAGCCCCTCCTTGGTCTACTACTTTGGTCACCCAGTCAAAGAAATCTATTAGATTCGTCTGACATGACCTTCCAGCTGTGAATCCATGCTGCCTTGGGTCCTGTGTCCCACTGGCCTCTAGGTACTCAACAATTCTTTCTTTCTTTCAGAAGTGATTCCATCATTTTCCCTACCACTGAGGTCAAGCTAACAGGTCTGTAGTTTCCTGCCTCTGCTTTGCTCCCACTTTTGTGAAAGGGAATCGTATCCATCCTTCACCAGTCCTTAGGTACCACACCATCCTCCCATTATTTGTTAAAAAGGGTAGTCAATGGTGTCACTAGTTCTCCCCTTAGTTCTTTTAGAATTCTGGGGTGAATCCCATCAGGGCCCATTGCTTTGTCCACCTTCAGTTTTAGGAGTTCTTTCAGAATCCTTTCTTCTGTGAATGGACTGGTATCGACCCCCCCGTCCAGAGTACTTCTATTGAGTGGATTAGGTATCTCCCCCTCCTCTTCTTTTGTGAATACTGAGCAGAAGTATTAATTCAGTATCCCTGCTTTTCCACCATCACCCTCTGCCCACCCACCTTCCCCTTTATTAAGCCTCACTATCCCTCCCTTGGTCTTTCTTCACTCCTTAATGTACCTATAAAAGGTTTTATCCCCTTTCTTAACTGAGTTCTTCTTAATCCATGTTTTTTTTCTGTAGCGCTGGGTTTGTTTATTAAGCTCATTTCTATCAAACAACTTTTTTTGTGGACCTATTTTTGCCAGAGATTCCATGTTTTGGCTGGCTGAACTACCTGAAGGTGAATGTTTATTTTGTTTTACTGGGCCTTAACTGTACATATTGCTCAGCTCTAAAACAGTATGTGAGATTAAAGGAAATCAAAACAACATATTACATCTCCAACACCCACCTTAATAAGAACAGTCACACAGCCATAGGGAAGAAAAACACTGGGATTTAACAAGAGGCAGAACTGAACACAGTTATTTATAGTCCTGAAGCACGGGAGCATTAATTGAATTCAATCAATGGCAGCTGTTGGAAAGTTTAATTAAATACGCTGTATTAAAGGAGAGAGAAGGGATGAACTAAATTAAATTAGTTTAAAGGTGAGGGCACTTAAATTGAAAAACACACAGAAAGTAGATGATAGAAATATTAGAAAATATCTAATTTACTCATAAAATGTATAAATCATTAAAAAAAACAGGTATATACTTCAGCATGTGCTTTAGCTGGGAATTTAGCTACTACAATTTACTAGAGAATATATTTTATATATTCTTTATTTCTGTTTTTTTTACTGCGGGTTTTCAATATATTTTGCTACGTTACATAAGAACATATGAAGGAGGCAGCAGAAGAAGGCCATTGGGTATATCTAGTCTGTTTGTATTGCAGGATCCACAGCTTGAGTTACTGTCCCTGCCCCCCTCCCCACTCCTCCCATCCTCCCTACCCACGAGCCTTACCTTCCCTCTGTGCCTGTCCCAGCCTCTCTTGAAGCTGCCCACTGTCTTCAATGAGACCACTTCTGCCGGCAGCGTATTCCAAGTGTCCACCACCCTCTTCGTGAAGAAGTGCTTCCTGACATCCTACCTAAACCTCCCTCCCTCTAGCTTAAGACTGTGACCCCTTGTGTTTTGGTTGCCACCACTCAGCTTAAAGACACCCTCCTTATCCACCTTATTTATCCCTTTCAAGTACTTGAAGGTCCCAATCATGTTCCCTCTCTCTCCCCCCTGTCTTCCAGAGTGCATGTTCAGTGCCTTCAACTTCTCCTCATATGCCTTACCCTGCTGATCCACTATCATCTACCTTATTAATGAAACTTGCAATAAAAGCTCTCATGAGAATATTCTGCCAGCATGGTGGACTTATTGATGACTTTATCCACTGAGGGACCAATCTGAGCGTCCCTCTCCCCTACGAGTGAGACACTCTTATTCTCTAAATAGTGTCTCTTAAGCAGGTGTCATGGAAATGGGCACATTCTGGGAAGATATTTTAATATACTATTGATTGGCCTTGCTCAGTAGATATTTCTACAGGCATAGAGGACATTCTTAAAAAACAAAAAATGTCATCAGACAATGGTCTATTTGGCCATCTTATATCAAATCAAAAAATATCAAAATTTATTTACAAAGCGCTTTTCCAGAACCAAAGCGCAAATACAATATAAAACCAAACATTCAGACAATAAAAACACTCAAGATATCAAAACACTCAACTATTAGGCAGCAATAATAAAATAAAAAGTATCCCAAAGGCCAGGCCAAAAAAGTATGATTTTAATGTGGCCTTAAAAGTCTCGGTGGACAGGCACTCTCTAATCTGGGTAGGTAGAGAGTTCCACAGGGTTGGGGCTACAAACACAAAAGCCCTAGCACCAGATGTCTGAAGACGGACCCTGGGAACCTCTAGAAATCCCTCATTGGAGGAGTGGAGAGGGCAGTAGGGCCAAAGGAGGTCTTGCAAGTAACCCGGTCCCTGTCCGTGCAGGGTCTTATAGGTCAGCAATGTGACCTTGAGGGTGATCCTCCATTGCACCAGCAGCCAGTGCATTTTGCGCAGCACAGGAGTGATGTGGCTAGTTCTTGACAGCCCTGTCAACAACCTGGCTACAGCATTCTGCACCAGCTGACAGCGACGGAGATCCACCCCCGGTAACCCTAGGTATAGAGCATTGCAGTAATCAAGACGAGAGGACACAAAGGCATGAACCAATATCAGAAGGTCCTCTGGTAGAACAAGGTGCTTTATCCGGGCGATGTTCCTCAGATAATAAAAGGAAGACTTGACAACTGCTGACACCTGTGATTTTAGTGTCAGCTTGTTATCAAGCACAACGCCCAGATTCTGCACCCATTCAGAAGGTCTCAACTGGCTACTCCCAAGCACAAGGCCAGATGGTTGCCCCAGAGTCAATTTCTGTACCCGCTGACCTCGGTCCACCACCAACACCTCAGTCTTATCCAGATTTAGCTTCAACCAGATAGCACTCATCCAGTTCTGAATCTCAGCGAGGCAGCTGTTAAAGACCAAGACCGTGCTGTCCTGTTCGGGCACAAAGGACATGTAGAGCTGGGTATCATCTGCATAGCAGTGAAAACCCAGCCCATACCACCTTATAATGTCTCCCAATGGCAACATACATGCCGTGAACAACACGGGGGGGATAGCACAGAACCCTGTGACACTCCACAAGGCAGGAAGAAGGGGGCCGAGGAAAAAATCATGGACACCACCCTCTGAGTCCTGTCTGTGAGGAAAGAATGAAACCACCTGAGGACTGTCCTCGACAGTCCACAGAGTAGCCGCAGGCATTCGAGCAGCAGCCCATGATCCATGGTGTCAAATGCTGCAGAGAGATCAAGGAGGACCAAGATCAAATGACTCCATCGATCCCTCGCTATTAGGAGATCATTTAGTACTCGAACTAATGCTGTCTCGGTACTATGCCTCTTCCTGAAACCGGACTGGAGAGGATTGTAGACTTCATGGATGGTAAGAAAGTTCTCAAGCTGCAACGCAACTACATTCTCAATAATCTTACCCAAAAAGAGCAGGTTAGAGACTGGTCTGTAGTTCGCGAGACAGTATAGGTCACAGGAAGATTTCTTTAAGAGGGGTGTCACCACAGCCTCCTTCAGGAGATCCGGAAACACCCCCCCTTATCAAGTGAGCACCAGACTATCTCAGCAAGGATCAGTCCGATGGCATCCATACACCCCACAAGGAGGCAAGTAGGACCAGGATCCAAACTACAGTAAGTTGGTCACAAGCCCCGAACAATCTTCACGATATCCATGATCGCTGGCTGGTCGGAGTCTGTCCAGACAGATCAGGTGCCTGTGCCCTCACATCGATCGCCGCCGTACTCATTTGAACGAGTCAAGCAGATCTCGAACCTGATGGAGGCCACCTTATCTTTAAAGAATTGAGTGAACTCATCACACTTAGATTGTAAAAAAGCTCTCTGGCCCCGAAGGCAGGCTGGTTTGCACAGCCTGTCCACAGTCCAAAAGAGCTGAGACGGTTGATTCCTTGCTGCAGCAATATCCCTGGACAGGAATTCTGCCTTCTTACAGGAGATTTCTGATTGATAGTCCCTGTAATGGGCCATCAACCTAAGTCTGTCCTCCTCCAGGCCGGATCTAACATAGAAACATAGAAACATAGAAGTTGACGGCAGATAAGGACCGCAAGGCCCATCCAGTCTGCCCATTTCTTTTTCTACCTTATAAATGTGCCATCGGCCTTTGCTCTGTCAGTGACCTATCTATTCATAGTCATTTATGACTATCCCATGCCTGTTTGAAGCCCTGCACTGTATTCATAGCCACCACTTCTTGTGGCAAGCCATTCCATGCATCTACCACCCTTTCTGTGAAAAAGAATTTCCTCACATTCCCCCTTAATCGGCCTCCTCTAATCTCATGCTGTGTCCTCTTGTCCTGCTATTTTTCTTATATTTAAACATGTTAGACTCTTTCACCTTGTTTATGCCCTTAAGGTGTTTAAATGTCTCAATCATATCACTCTCTCCCTCCTTTGCTCAAGGGTGCATACATATTGAGCTCCGTTAATCTGTCCTCATATGTCTTCTGATGCAGTCCCTGCACCATTTTGGTTGCCCTTCTCTGGACTGCCTCAATTTGGTTAATGTCCTTGTGAAGGTGTGGCCTCCAATACTGCACGCAGTACTCCAGATGGGGCCTAACCAATGTCTTGTACAGAGGGATTATTACCTCCCTCTTATGACTTGTGATACCCCTACTAATACACCCTAACACCCTCTAGCCTTACCTACTGCTTTAGAGGTCTGCTTGGATGATTTTAGGTCATCAGTGATGATGATGCCCAAGTCTCTTTCTTCCTTTGTGACTGCTAGCAACTCCTCCCAGCCTATAAGTGGCTTCAGGGTTTCTCTTCCCTATGTGCATGATTTTGCACTTTGCATTAAATCCCAGTTGCCACTCTTCTGACCATTCTGCTAGTTTATCCAGATCTCTTCTCATTCTGCCCACCCCATCTGGATCATCTACTCTGTTGCAGATCTTGGTGTCATCTGCAAACAGACAAGCCTTACCCTCTAGTCCATCTGCGAGGTCACTAATGAAGATGTTGAATAGGACTGACCCCAGGACTGATCCCTGAGGTACCCCACTTGTGACTTGCATCTCTTCTGACTGTATACCATTTACCACCACTCTCTGTTTTCTGCCAGTCAACCAGTTTGCCACCCAGTTGACCAACTTCTGACCCACCCCGAGCCTACCTAGCTTATTTATCAATCTCTATGTGGAACAGTGTCAAAAGCTTTGCTGAAGTCAAGGTAGGCGACATCAACTGCTCCCCTTGGTCCACCACCTGGTTACCCAGTCAAAGAAATCTATGAGATTAGTTTGACAGGACCTTCCTTTTGTAAACCCATGCTGTCTTGGATCCTGTGCCCTATGGATTCCAGGTGTTGCACTATCCTTTCCTTAAGGAGTGCCTCCTAATCTTGCCCACTACTGAGGTAAGACTGACGGTCTGTAGTTCCCGCCTCCTCCCTGCTACCACTCTTGTGGGCGGGATCACATGAGCCCTTCTCCAGTCTTCTGGGACCTCTCCTGTGCTCAGAGACTCACTAAACAATTCTGCTAATGGCTCTGCTAGTTCCTCCTTTAGCTCCTAGTACCCTGGGATGTATGCCATCAGGTCCCATTGCCTCATCCACCCTGAGCTTAGCAAGCTCTTGTAGGACCTTTCTTTGTGAAGGGAGTAGTGCTCACCTCCCTCCCCTGTGTCCATGATGCTGAGCTGTGGACCCTGCCCTACCTTCTCTTCAGTAAATACTGAGCAAAAGTATCTATTTAGGATAGATGCCTTTACAGGGTCCTCCTCCTCACATGCTCCCTTTTCTCCATTAAGCTTAGCAATACCCCTCTGGACTCTCTCTTTCACTAATGTATCTATAGAAAGTCTTGTCACCTTCTTTTACTGTTCGTGCTAGTGTTTCCTCAGTTTGGGACTTTGCCTGCCTTACTGCCTTCCCTGCTTCCCTTAGGGCAGTTTGGTATGCCTCCTATCTTCATCCCGCTGTGTTCCTTATATTTCCTGAAGGCCAGCCTTTGGCTCTGACCTTTTCTGCTACTGTATTTGAGAACCAAAGTGGTTTCCTTCTTCTTTGCACTTCCTTTTCTGTCTAACACAATGGGATGTTGCTTCAAGTATTGTATCCTTAATGCTTGCCCACTTTGCCTGTACCTCCTCACCTGTGTTTCTTTTTGCCAGGGCTAGCTTAACTCTGTTGGCCATCTTATCAAAGTCAGCTCCTCTGAAGTCCCATATTTTTGCCTTGGAATGGGATGATTTAGATGTAGTAGCCAAATTGAACCATACCATGTGATGGTCACTGGCCCCCAGGTGACCTTCTACCTGGAGATCTGTGATCCCTTCTTTGTTAGTCAGTACTAGATCTAGGATAGCCCTGTCTCTTGTGGGTTGCTGTACCAGTTGTTTGAGGCCCTCCCCCTGCAGGGAATCCACTATGAGTCTAGTTCTGGCAGATGTTCCTGCTGGTATTGACCAATCTGTATCTGGCATGTTGAAGTCTCCCATTATCAGAACCTCCCCTTTAGCTGTCATGTTTTGTATATCTTCTAACAGTAATGTGTCTATGTCCTCCCTCTGGTCTGGGGGCCTGTAGACAACCCCAGTTCTTATGGCTGTCCCATTTCCTGTTTCCAGGGTGACCCACAGTTCTTCTGGCTCCTTATGTGTATTCTGAATTTCTGTAGCTTTGATATTTTCATTAACATACAGGGCCACTCCTCCCCCCCTTTTTGCACCTCTGTCTCTTCTGAACGATACATAGCCAGGTACTGAAGTCTCCCAAGTGTGGTTACTGGTAAACCACGTCTCACTAATTGCTACTATGTCCAGTTTAGCCTCTGACATTATTGCCTGCAGGTCTGGGATCTTATTTCCCAGGCTGTGAGCATTGTGTACATGATTTTCCATTGGCCAGATTTCGGTGTGTTAGTTGTTGGGTGAAGTTTGGTACCCCTGTGCATCGTATGGGGAGACAACTTTTTCTTATGGTGATGTAAATGAACGGCAAACACGCTGGAATTCCTGTTTGACCATTCAGCTGAGGGGAGTGCTTCCCATTCGACGATATGGGTGCTGCACCTTCTCCCCATTTGCTAGTTTAAATATTCTGCAAAGACGCTCAAACTTCTGCCCCAATGCACTGACTCCTCTTTAGTCAGATGCAGTCCATCAAATTTAAAGAACTTTGCTCCCAGAACTGTTGCCAGTTCCCTACAAATCTGTGTCCTTTTTCCTGCACCAGTCCTTGAGCCACGGTTTAGCTCCCTATCTCCCTTCTTCTGACCTTCCGTCCATCTGCCCTTCTCCCAGACTGGCAGGATCTCAGAGAAGGAGATGCCGGACGAAATAGATGATAGTTTGTCACCCAGCCTAGGTCAGGTGTTCCTTGGTCTCCACAACTGACCGGCTGGTGAGATCATTAGTCCCTATGTGTACTAGGACATCAATGTTTTCTCCTGCTTTGTGAACAATTTTGCAATGCGGTCAGTGTCTCTCTATGCTGATGTACCTGGGAGACATCTGACCATCACCCTGGTGGAGATGGGTATCAACTCCCGAATCATGGAGTCTCCCATGATCAGAAGTTTTGGATTTCCTTTTGTGCTTGTTTAGTTTTGGTTCCTGATTTGGGTGAGTATTGCTGTGCTAGCTCCTGTGCTGCAGTGTCCTGCTCTGCAGTGTCTTCTGCCTCTTATTTGATTTCAGAGATAGAGGTAGATACCTGTTTGTAGTGTTTATATGGTTTTTGGAGGTAATGTATTGAGAGCAGAGAGTGATGGGGCACCTGATTTGCTCCTCCTAACCACCTGCCAACCTCCTGGACCAACTACCCTCTGCGGTCGAGGTTTTTCTGTTGGATGCTGGGGAAATGTGGTGGTTCTTATAATGTATTTCCTCTTCAATATGAAATTTGAGGCATGCAATCTCTGCCCATGCTGCCGGAGCTGAGCCCTAAGATCTCCAAAGGCCAGCATGTAGGACAGTGTCCTAAATCCTGTAAGACTGTCCTCTGAAAATTGTTCCACAGTACCTGCAGTTAATGAAATCCATTCCAAATAAGTTGCTGGGTTTGTAACCTAGTCAGAGTAATTAGAAGGAAAAAAGGAAAAAATGCAAGTAATGGTTTAATTGTGCTTTGTTTAACTTGTTATAACAAGTTAAATTACTAGTGCCCCTGTAAATGAGATCACCTTGTGGAGGCCCCACTGATCCGCCCCTTCCTGCTCTGCCACAGGAAATGTCACAACTGTGGTACCCTATAAAAGGAAAGTGTGAAGCGGGGTGGTTGGGGATGGGGTGGGTGGTTGGGCCCTTCCCCTGCCTAAAAAGAAGAACCACGGACGAAAGAACAAGGAGGTAAGAGCAGAAACAATCAGTCAACAACAAATGCAGTAACCCTGAAAGCTTATCCTAATGTTAGATAAAACTGTAAAACCTGTAAAGCACCACCTGTAATAATTTCAGAGAAGATATACCCTGTAAGAAACACTTTGCTCCAGAGAAAAATAAAGCAGTAACAGAAGATATACCTTGCAAAAGACAATTTGAATCAGAAGATTACAGCAGCAATCTGTTAGCACACACCTGTAGGACACCTTGTAATAATGCAGAAGAAGGTATACCAGCAACAACAATTTGAATCAGAGAAAAATAAAGCAATGAAATGTTAGCAACAAACAGTAGCAATCCCTGTGAGTAAAAAATAAAAACACCACACACAGTAAATCTGCTTAGCCAAACTAAGTCTTAATCCTTCTCCTTGCTCTGGTAAGTTCTCTACTCTGCCTTTCAAGCAGTCTTAGAAGGAAAGAGCTCAGGTGAAGCTAGGTGCCTGGCCAGCAAACCAAGTCTTCTACCTCCAAGTTTCAACTAACCTGACTTTTTAACCCTTCTTTCTGTTGGAAATTACTGACAGTTTGCCAGCTCCACCACCACATACACCTAATCCTTTGGAAGAGCTGTGGAGGAAAGCAATTAGCTCCTTCAATGTGAGAAGGAGACTGAAACACCTCTGAGACAACAAACCTTTTCAACAAACAAGAATAAAATAAAACACAGTGTCAAACAGTAATTTTGCTTAGCCCAATGATAAAAAGTCACAAAATGTAAGCTCCACCTGTACTACAGTAATTTCAGAGAAGATATACCCTGTAAGAAACACTTTGCTCCAGAGAAAAATAAAGCAGTAACAGAAGATATACCTTGCAAAGACAATTTGAATCAGAAGATTACAGCAGCAATCTGTTAGCAACACCTGTAGGCACACCTTGTAATAATGCAGAAGAAGGTATACCAGCAACAACAATTTGAATCAGAGAAAAATAAAGCAATGAAATGTTAGCAACAAACAGTAGCAATCCCTGTGAGTAAAAATAAAACACCACCACCACAGTAAATCTGCTTAGCCAAACTAAGTCTTAATCCTTCTCCCTTGCTCTGGTAAGTTTCTCTACTCTGCCTTTCAGCAGTCTTAGAAGGAAAGAGCTCAGGTGAAGCTTAGGTGCCTGGCCAGCAAACCAAGTCTTCTACCTCCAAGATATCAACTAACCTGACTTTTAACCCTTCTTTCTGTTGGAAATTACTGACAGTTTGCCAGCTCCACCACCACAAACACACCTAATCCTTTGGAAGAGCTGTGGGAGGAAGGCAATTAGCTCCTTCAATGTGAGAAGGAGACTGAAACACCTCCGAGACAACAAACCTTTTCAACAAACAAGAATAAAATAAAACACAGTGTCAAACAATAATTTTGCTTAGCCCAATGATAAAAAAGTCACAAAAATGTAAGCTCCACCTGTACTACAGTAATTTCAGAGAAGATATACCCTGTAAGAAACACTTTGCTCCAGAGAAAAGTAAAGCAGTAACAGAAGATATACCTTGCAAAAGACAATTTGAATCAGAAGATTACAGCAGCAATCTGTTAGCACACACCTATAGGCACACCTTGTAATAATGCAGAAGAAGGTATACCAGCAACAACAATTTGAATCAGAGAAAAAATAAAGCAATGAAATGTTAGCAACAAACAGTAGCAATCCCTGTGAGTAAAAAATAAAAACACCACCACACAGTAAATCTGCTTAGCCAAACTAAGTCTTAATCCTTCTCCCTTGCTCTGGTAAGTTTCTCTACTCTGCCTCTCAAGCAGTCTTAGAAGGAAAGAGCTCAGGTGAAGCTAGGTGCCTTGGCCAGCAAACCAAGTCTTCTACCTGCCAACAACGTTCCAACCTTCGCTCAACTCTCCTCAACTCCCTCAAAGTCCCATCAAACCAAGGGGACCAAGGGCAGAGAGGAAGAGGGCGAACTCGGACAGGAGCTACAGAATCCAGGGCCCCCAGCACCACACTATTATAATGCACCACTAGGTCCCCCAGATCTGAGTATTCCAGTGGCCTACTCGATAGGTCCAGTACCGCCATCAAACCCTCCAGGGTAACACCCCTCAAAGGGTGGTACTGAACCATCTCCAAATGGGCGGGTCTCACAGGGGGAGCCGCAAAACTGAACCTTATAGAGTGATGGTCTGACTATCCAACTGGTTCCACCACCCAGTTAGCGGCCTCCATCCCCAGGAGAAACACCAGGTCCAGGGAGTGACCCTGACTATAGGTTACAATGGTAACTACTTGTGTGAAGCCCAATGAGATCATCAGTTGGAGGAAGTTTTGACCAAAATGTGAGAGTTCATCGTCGACCCAGGCATTGAAATCTCCCAGGACCAACCACCTGGAGGATTCCAACACCAGGTCAACCATGAAGTCTGCAACTTCCTGCAGGATAACTTTCCCATCTCCGGGTGGATGGTAGATGAGAGGAATCCTGCTGCCCACACCTGCACCCATGATACACTCGAAGGACCTAGTGGTCCCCACTGGAATTTCTACAAGGCCCAGTTCCATCTTAAAACAGATGGCTACACCCCCACCCCTATGATCCAGTCTCGGGTGGTGTATCACTGAGTACCCAGCTGGAACAGCTGACTCCAATATTGAACCAGCATTTTCATCTAGCCAGGTCTTGGTGATGCAAGCCAGGTCAGATGTCTCAACAAGATCAGCAATAATTGCTGTCTTGTTTTTTATTGACCTTGCAGTGCATAACACTGCCAGAGTTGGATGAGAGGCCATGGAAGAGTGGGGAACTTGCCCACTGTCCGTGGGAACCCTTGGGTATGGATATCAGGCAGGGAGAACCCCTTTCCTGGACCCATTTTTCCCCAGGATGCCTCCTCAACCCTACTACCCCAATCCGCCCCCCGCTTCCTCCCAGGTCCATGGACCCCACCCTTCCAATCCCCTCCGTTCAATACCCAAGGCACAACAATGCCTATACACCTCAGGTTGCAATGGGGGATTTTCAAAGGGGTGAAGGCCCCTCAGCCTGGATGGGGAATAGCGCCTGCCCACCGAAACCCGATCCCAACACATGCTACAAATTTAAAAGATAGCTCCTTCTATCAGTGCTTCAAAACACAACCCTCCCAAACCCCAAACAGTTTGCAAAAAGACAGTTAAAAAAAAAACTTAAAATACAAAATCATATTAAAAAATACAATTAAATATAAATATAACAATATAAAACAAAACAAGTATCCCAAAAATCAAAATGTGCAATACACATTTCTGGGGAGCTCTCACCTCGCCAGAACAAAACTGCCCCCTCCAAACTTATCTCTCACATAGATTCCGGAGGTAGCATAAATATAACAATATAACAAAGCAAATGTCCCAGAGTCAGATATGAGGAAATGTTGCCAGTGCTCTCACCAATGACTAAAATAGCCAAAAAGAAATCCAAAATCCATGGAGCCTGACTATTTCTTTGGTTAGAAAAATCCGATACTGATCCAGTTATTATCCAGCAATAGCTTCAAATTCTAGAGATACTGGTCAGCCAGCCAGCCCCCAAAGAAAACACACACTGAGTGGGGGCAGCAACTAGGCCCAATATGAGATGGGCTTTTCAGACCCCCCCCCAGCACCCACTGACCACGGGCAAAACGGTAACCACTCTCCAGCATGTGTTTTACCTGGGACTCACTGGAATTTCATCCCACAGCAGCATCTGACTGTCTCTCTCTCTTCTGACTTTCTCACTCTCTGTCAGTAGCTCACTCTCTCACCCGACCATGCTGTCAGAGCTCTGTCTCTGGCAAGCAGTAAAACTTGCAGATGGACAAGTTGCAAAATACAACAGTTCTCTATCTCTTGCTCTCTCCCCCTCTCCCCAGAGCATGGTCTGCTGCTCACTTCTCTCTCTGCAGCTTTCGCTGCCATCTGGCACCACTATGGGGGAGACTCTCTCTCACTGTCTTCTGAAATTTATTGGCATCTTCATAATGTTAGGAATGTCCTATACTCACATCTACATGGGGTTGGGGCCAGCAGGAGGATTTTTTAATTTGGGGGACACTGGTACACTTGCCACTGATAGCATGCTCACAGTTCCACAGTCCATTGGCAGCTTGCCAATAACATGGCTTGCCGGCCTGAATAATGCACTCCCACTCACTATCTGCCAACTGCATATGCCTGCCAGTTCAGATAGCTGGCTTTCTCAGTTGTCAGGGGTGATGCCAAACAGTGGTCACATGGTTTCAGGAAGAGCAGATTAAAGAACAAGCGTTTTGAAAAGTGATCAATGGGAGCCGAGGCGAAAGCATATAAGGAGAGCGAGCGCACGGGTGGGGGAGACAGATCAAGTGGCTGCAGTGAGCAGCAACACTGACAGTGGGAGGGAGGGTGGCTTTGGGTACTTTGCATTGTTTCTCATTCTTGTCAGTGTTGTTGGGGAAATGTTGGACATGGTGAAGGGGCGGATAGGGTGGCTGGGTTCCCTGTCACTCTCTGGCAGCTTCATATGGCTGGCGCATTCTTTCCCTTCTATTTACACCAAATGAGAGCCGGCGGCACAGCACCTAACTCCCTCCACAGAACCGTGGATCAAACAGTCTGCTTAATCCATGACTACGCACTGTTGCTACACCAATCAGGTTGCACGTTCCATGCAACCCATGTTATAAAACAGCTTATAAAATGGTTTGAAAAATCCCTGGAAATCCCAGTATCTGCATGCTGATTGGCTAAGCCTTATTTATTTATTTATTTAAATTAATATGTGTGTGTGTGTGTGTGTGTGCCCCTACTGCTTTTGTTGTAATCATGTTCTGATCCTCTGGAGAAGGGCATCAGATATGAATAAACTCTACTACTACTACTACTAAGTACCAGTGCAAGGTGTGCCCAAGATGTACAATTATGTAAACATAAAGCCACAACTTTGAACTTGTTAGCCACATCACACTAACATGGCCCTGCTGTTCTCACCATAACAAAAAATGAACTACCTAAAAGATGTTTAGTCTGCAGTACATTTTAAGTAATTTTTAGTTAAATTGTTTAAAGTTTAACCTATTTAAACACTTAAGCATGCATTATTTCCACTTATAACATGGTTTGTAAGGAACATGCAACCCAACTGGTGTACCATCAGTGTGTAGCCATGGATTAAACAGCCTATTTAATCCATGGTTCTGTGGGGGGAGTTAGGTGCTGTGCCGCCAGCTCTCATTTGCTGTAGGCAGAAGGGAAAGAAAGCGGCAGCCATATGCAGTTGCCAAAGAACAACGGGGAATACAGCCACCCTACCCACCCCCACTGTGCCCAACATTTCCCCAACAACATTAACAAGAAAGAGAAACACTGCAGAGTACCCAAACCCACCCTCCCTCCCACTGTCAGTGTCGCCACTCACTGTAGCCACTTGATCTATCTCCCCACCCGTGTTTCTCTCTCTCTCATATGCCTTCTTGGCCCCCAACCCCCACCCCATTGATCACTTTTTAAAATGTATTATTTTGATCTGCTCTTCCCGAAACCAGGTGATCACAATTCAGCATCTCCCCTGACAACGGAGAAAGTCAGCATGAAAACTGGCAGGCATATGCAGCTGGCAGATAGCAAGTGGGAGTGCATTATTCCAGGCTGGCAAATAATGTTATCGGCAAGCCGCTGATGGAACTGTGACCCACAGCCAGCCACCATCAAAGGCAAGTGTGCCGTTGTCCCCCCCAATGAAAAAATCCTCCTGCTGGCCCCAAACCCACACAGATATGAGTATAGGACATTCCTGGCATTATGAAGATGCCAGTAAATATTGGAAGACAGTGAGAGAGTCTCCCCTGTGATGGTGCCAGATGACAGCAAGAGCTGCAGAGAGAGAAACAAGCAGTGGACCACACTCTGGGGCGAGCAGGAGAGAGAGAGCAAGAGATAAAAACACAGAATTGTTGTATTTTGCAGGTTGTCCCTCTGCAAGTTTTACTGCTTGCCTGAGACAGAGCCATGATGGTGCGGTCAGGTGAGAGAGTGAGTGACTGACAGAGAGTGAGAGAATCAGAGCAGTGAGAGAGAGAGAGAGAGAAAGAGAGTCAGATGCTGCCTTGGAACGAAATTCCAGTGGATCGCAGATAAAACACATGCACTGCACAGTAGTGTAAGGGCAAGGTCTGCTAGCAGTATACAGCAAGGTGAGGTCACAGTGACAGTTGTCAGATGTGCTGTGAGCAGCGTCAGCACCAGGGGTTTTGGAAGGGTGGAGTGAAGCGATAGCTTGGGGCTCCTTCTGCAGTTTCCAGTGCATGGCAGCAAGAGACGGGAATGTATATTGTGTTGTGGGGTACACAGCAAGTGTGGGAGAGGGAGAGAGCGAGACAGTGAGTCAGAGGGAGACAGGCTGGGAACAGCAATGTGTTAATGTGGAACAGCACAGTGTTGGGAGAGGGAGAGAGACAGTGGGTGTGGGGGGTTGCGTACAGTTACTGTGGCAGCGAAGGTACCAGACAGTGTTATGCACAAGAAATGTCACATATCATGCAAGTGCTGTATGTGTGACATTTCTATGTGCATAACAGCAATGCTATATGCATTATTTGATAGTGACTATTTTGCAAAGTGGCAGGATACATATGAGATGTGACATGGGTGAGAGTGAGATAGCAGAAATATCTCCACAAGCTGCCATTGAAGTCCTGATATCCCACGAGTGGCGATATCTAGAGTTCAGTGACAGTGAGCGGAGATATTTCCACTATTTCACTGCCACCCATGTCATATTCGATTTATACAACAATTGTGGGTGTCTCTTTTTTTCAGTTTTAAAGTTATTTGCATTTGTTTGTTGCAAAAAGTGGAAAAATTGGATTTTGTGCTGTTTTTTGTTAATTATAAAAAAACTAAAAGGTTTCAGTAAATGAAACACCACTCATTTTGTAGATCTTTTTGTGCTAAACAAATTTTGTGCTCACAGTATCATGCTATCATTTTTCGTTTTAAAGTTATTCACATTTGTATGTTGAAAAAGTGAAAATACATTTTCTGCTGTTTATTTGTTAATTATAAAAACAAATAAAAGGTAGCTATAAATGAAACACCACTCATTTTGTAGATATCTTTGTGCTGAACAACTTTCATGCTCACAGTACAATGCTATCTTTTTTCATTTTAAAGTTATTTGCATTTGAATACGATTAGTACTGTTACTGAGGCCGAACATTCTAAATGAGTTCCAGACCTTCTGTGACATACCCAACTGGTTAAAATATCCATTGTGACATACTCAGCTGTGAAGATAATAAGGGGATACTTGATGGGCAGCAATGTGATAGATGAAATATTAGCATGAGTGGCAAGTGAGCTCAGGGTTCTTACGAATGGCTCCTCGTAGTGGGAGCCATGAGTGATTTAACCCTGAGCTCAGTTGGTACAGTATGAGCGCTGATATTTCAACTATCAGATAGCTGCCCAGCAAGTATCCATTTTATACAATAGGAGTGTGTTTTGTGCTGTTTTTTTATTTGATGGAGTTATCACACTGTTATGAAATAATCAGACTATGATAACCTGGAGTTATCACACTGTGGTGATGTAATCACAGTGTGATAACTGGAGTTGTCACTCCGCAGTGAGAATACCTGTTTTTATCTAATGGGTTATCTACTCACTCCTATTGTATACAAAGTGATATCTCACATGTGATCAGTGAGATATCTCTTTTATCTTCCTCAAAACAGGCACACACATGTTGTATAAATTACCTTTCTTGACATTTAAACAGGGGGAACTCCCTTTCTGTGGGTTTTTCCTTGTTCTCCACATAACCCATGTTATAAGTGCAATAACCCATTCCAGGGTATGGGGTTACTGTGGATTAATCAACACCCTGGGTGCTGTGAGGACACGTGGCCTGCAGCCTCATACCTCACAATGCACCTGGGGTGTTGATTAATCCATAATAACCCCATACCCTGTCTTCGGTTATTGCTTACTTAAAGTGTTACACAAAGTTTGCTTATTTATTTGAAAACTCATGTCTTTCTTTTTTCTAACTAATTTCTGAAGCCAGTTGATAAGAACAATAAAACATTGTGGGATATGCATTTTTAGTCCCCTTAATTGTACTTCTTGGATGTCTAAAGGCACTTAGGTGTGCCTCCTGCCTAACAACACCCGAGGCATGTGATTATGGGACAATAAATGCATGTTATGTTTTGCATTGTTTAGCAATAAGGCACAACCAGTGTTTTAGATTAAAAGTCCATAAACCTTCCCTAGTGGCATATCGTGGCACGGTGCACAATCAGGTGCCACACTGCTCCTAACTCCTGGGATTACCTTATTGCTATTATAAAAAATATATGTTCCAAAAGAAAAGTGTTAAAATGTACCTTTTGATTATATTCTTCATTGACAGGGAGATTTTTTTATAAAATAGTTAATCCCCCCAAACTGATTGACAATGCTGGTTCAGAATCAGAATGCACTGTTCCAGTCATTCTGAGGTGCAAGAGAATGGAATGCTGACAGGAAGAATTTGTGCACCACAATGACGATGAGGTTACCGATCACAGTGTAACAGAGAATAATGTAAGGGTCTTGGAATACTGATGGAAAATCAAACTGCAGCATTTCTGAGATCCCTTTTATAATAATGCTTACATAATGCGCTTCCTGTGTGTGATTGCTTACTAAATTTACCCTTTCCCAGCTTTTTCTTTCACTTAATTAATAATGAGCGTATTGTTATATATATGTCTGCACTCTGCAGACTCACTCTAATTGGTTCTGAGTTAACATATCGTAATCATTTGCTGGGGGCTGTGACTGTCACAGACCCACTCAGCAGGTCAGGCCCTCTGCTCCCACAGTGCCAACCTCCAAGCGCAGTATTACATAGATACATAGACAGTGTCGGCAGATAAGGGCCTATGGCCCACCTAGTCTGCCCATTTGAGCTTGTAAGTTCAGTTTGTTTTCCTAGAAGTCTATTTCCCCTTACCCCTGACCTCTAGAATTCCTTTATGTCTATCCCATGCATTCTTAAATCCCGTGATTGTTTCAGCCCCCACCACTTCCTCTGGCAGGGTGTTCCACTTGTCCACCACCCGTTCTGTGAAGAAATTCTTTCTCATGTTTCCTCTGAATCGTCCTCCTCCAACTTCATCCCATGCCTCTAGTCCTGAAACATCTTTTCGCTTAAAAATAGTGTTTTCCTGCACCCTGTTCCTCCCTGTAAGATACTTGTATGTCTCTATCATATCCCTCTCCCTCCTCTCCTCTAGGGAGTGTTCAGTTCCTTCAACCTGTCTTCATAGGACTTGTGATGCAATCCATGCACCATCTTTGTTGCCCTCCTCTGAACCTTCTCTACCCTGTCTATGTCCTCACGTAGGTATGGTCTCCAGAACTGTACACTGTACTCAGGTGGGGCCTCACTAGTGTCTTGTATAGCGGATTATGACCTCCTTTTCCTGCTGGTGATGCCCCTGCCTATACATCCCAGCATCCTATTTGCTTTACCTGATGCCTTGTCACACTGTTTCCCTACCTTGAGGTCATCAGAGATGACAACCCCAAGATCCCTTTCCTGCTTGGTGCATGCTATATCCTCACCCCCCAACTGATATATTGTGCCAGGGTTTTGTGCCCCATATGCATTATCTTGCACTTCGTTGCATTGAATTTCAACTGCCAAACCCTTGACCATTCTTCAAGTTTCTGCAGGTCCTTCTCATTCTGTCTACACCCTCTGGTGTGTCTACTCTGTTACAGAGCTTTGTGTCATCAGCAACAGTGAAATTCTGCCTTCTATATCCTGTGCAATGTCACTGATGAAGATGTTGAATAGGACCGGTCCCAGCACTGATCCCTGTGGTACCCCACTGGTCACTCTTCCTCTGTGGAGTGACAGCCATTTACCACCACCCTCTGTGTCCTGCCACCCAGCCAGTTACCTACCCACCACACTACTGTCCTGCCCACACCCATATTCCCCAGTTTGTGTAATAGTCTCTATGTGGCACAGTGTCAAAGGCCTTGCTGAAGTCCAGATAGGCCATGTCCACTGCCCTCCCCTGATCCACCTCCCTAGTCACCCAGTCAAAAATCAATGAGGTTGGTCTGACATGACTTCCCCTGGTGAAACCATGCTGCCTTGGGTCCTGTAGTCCATTGACAACCAGATGTTCCACCCAATCTCTCCTTCAGTAGTGCTTCCATGATCTTCCCCACTACCGAGGTGAGGCTGACTGGTCTGTAGTTCCCTGCTTCCTCTTTGTTCCCACTTTTGTATAAGGGGACTACATCTGCTGTCCTCCAGTCTTTGGGTACCTCCTGTTTCCAGTGATTGGCTGAACAGGATAGCCAGAGGTTCAGCCACCACCTCTCTTAGTTCTTTAAGGACCCTGGGGTGCACCCATCTGGCCCCATTGCTTTATCAGCTCTTATTACTTCCAGTTCCTTCAGGACCCTTTCTCGGTAAGGGACTTGTGTCCATTTCTGCACCATTCTCACCCTTTGTACCTCTTCCAGACCCATTACCCCTCTTTCCTTAGTAAAGACTGAGCAGAAATACCTGTTCAATATGTCAGCTTTACTGTTGTCATCCTCCACGCGCTCCCATCCTCCCCTTCAGTCTCATCATATCCCTCCCTTTGTCCTTCTTTTTCTCACTTATGTACCTGTAAAAGGTTTTGTCCCTTTAACCACTGATTTTGCAATGTGTTCTTCTGTCTGAGCTTTGGCTTCCCTTACTGACTTCTCTGCCTCCCTTTGTTTCTCCTGGTACTTCTCCCTATCCCCTTCTGCCCTGTGTCTTTTGTATTGCCTGAATGCAATCTTTTGGCTTTCACTTTCTTTGCTACCTCTTTGGAAAACCATAATGGTCTCTCTTTCTTTTCCTCTTTAAACTGCTTTAATGCATAATTCTGTTGTTCTTATAATCCCCATTTTAAATACTGCCCACTGTTCCTCAATCCCTGATTCCTGTCCCATTCCCCTTAATGCCTCTTTCAAGCATCTCCCCATTTTCCCAAAGTCTGCCCCCCTAAAATCCAGGATACGTGTTTTTGTGTGGTTTGGTTCTGCTCTTTCTGTGATTTCAAACCACAATGACTGGTGGTCACTGTTACCCAGGTGCTCCCCCACTGTTACCCCCATCACTTTTGTGTATTGTGAACAGTTAACAGAACAGGGTAATCCTCCTGCCTGCTTGTGGGTCCAAATCTCCTTTGGTGTCAAGTTTTGGAGTGATTCAAACTGTGAACCTTATGCTAGCGTACCAAAATGTACAGACTCAGATAATTCTGCTCTTCGGGGAATGCCAGATATCTTTCGCCTAAGGACACCTAACCAGGTATCCAAAATGAAGCCTATTTCCGCTTGCGACGCCGGTGACCCGGGTTCGGGAACGGACCCGAGTCGTCGGAGGGCCAGCCGGGGGAGAAGGATCGAGCATCCGTTGGACTGCTCTCCTTCTCCAGGGGGAGGGATGGGGTAGCATCCGAGGCGATGGGGACTCCTAGCGGAGGCCAGGAGCACCCACGCTGCCGCGCTCAAAGATTGTAGGAGGCGGGGCGGACGCTGGGCGTCATTGCACGACCCCGCCTCCCCGGAAAAGAGGAAAATGGACGGCTGCCGGCCGCCCTCCATGAAGCCCGCCGCGGCTTTGATTAGCCCCCCCAGGCCAGTCCTCCGACCAATTACGGTCTCTGCGGGATGTCTCGCCCTCTCCATCCCGCAGCCCCACCGTGGGGGGTAAGCCACGGGGTATCGGAGGACCTGAGGCCGATGTGGGGGGGTGGAAGCCGTCGGCCCGTGACTGGGCTGAACATTGGGTGGCCGGCAGCTAGGAGGCGGAAAAATGCAAATTTAAAAAAAAAAAAAAAAAATGAAGCCTAAAAACTCTATGAAAGACCTTAGGAAAATGTTCACCTTTTTTCCCAGTTTGGTATTACCATGAAACTTATGAATAGTGTCAACTTTAACCATCTGTACTTCACATGCAAAAGAAACAATTTCGAAGGCACACCAGACAGTCTCTTTAAATATAGCTTCCCTTAAAATGGATAAAAAAAATGTAAAATGTAAACACAGAATCATATATCACAAAGCATACAATCACTTAAAAGAACAAGGTTACAGTACAAACATAAACTCCTACCATAATACAATTAGACTTTCCTATCTAATGTATTACCTTCTAAACAGTGCTTAAAGTAGATGTTGCTTTCTAAGAGCCCACCAGAGAAGTGTGTCTAAAGATCAGATACAGAATAGTTTAAACTGTCTCTAAACATGCCTCTTCCATAATGTCACCTAGCTCCTCCTTGTATATTAAAAATTATGCAACCAGGATGTCTTATCACTCAGGAGGTATATTAAATAAGGTGACATCAGCAAAAACTCATTTCCCAATATGACTCTTTGATCTTGAGTCTTTCCTTTTATATTCTGTGGTTTCCTGCTTTTCAAAGACATCACAGGACTTTTATGACTAACTCTGCCATATCTCACTTAGGTGCCATATAGCTTTTTAACACCAGTTGAAATTAACTGTTCTTCCTCTGAAGACGTCAAAAAATGGATATTTTAGTTCTTAGCTTCAAAGAAGCACAGCTCATCAACAAGGCCATAAAATGTGACTTCTTGGAAGTTAATCACATTACAGAGCTCTGCTGTTTAACATATATCCTGTCATTTTAACTGAAACCTGGTGGGGGGGATGTCATCCCAGGGGCACAGGATGTCTCCTGTGAGACAGGTCGCATACCACATTCTATATTACAAATCATAGAACAATCATAACCAGCTGGCCAAGCATCACAGTAACCACTGTTGTTTAGAATTATTTCCTGCGTCAGGGCTGTGTGGCTCTATGGTGGCCCACAAGCATGGGAGCTACTGTCCTGTGAAGTAAATGATAAAACTGGCACACATAGTGTGTGAAGGGCAGGTACACTGTGCAAGGATTCAGGGGCACATAAATATGTGAAAGTCACATACAGCGTGCAAGGGACCAATGGTGCCCAAAATGTGTGGTGGAGACATACAACATGTGAGGGGCTCAGAGACACATAAAATGTATGAAGGGGACATAGAGAAATGTATGACAGGGACATACAGCATGTGAGGGGCCAATAGGCACATAAAATACATGAAGGGGACATACAGCATGTGAGGGGCCTGGGGCACATAAAATGTGTGAAGGGCATAAAGTGTTGCAAAAATGAACCTAGCATGTTAATAATGGCAACTCCTTTTTGGAAAATTAGCACCCCCATCTGTCTAGCTGTCTCTCTCTTTTTCGGTATTTCCTTTTTTCCAGAGCAGAAAACCTAAGTTACACTGCCACTCAGAACAGAACGCAAATATGCAAACTGACAAACTCTACACTGGTGCTATAGATAAAACCTAGCTTATGTTACAATGTGGGGTTTTCCAGTGCAACCCTACATCCGAGATCACTGAGCGCAATCCCATCTGATTGTTCTTACTCTGCTTGCTTCATGCCACATTTACCCCATCTCCAGATGTAGTACAACCCTGGTGTCAGCCAATTCATGTTACTCTGTTTACAGTAGCTGTTGAGAGCAACTCTGTTAGATACAACACAATTAACTAATTTAGGACTTGTGAAAATGTTTTTCTGTTCTTGAAATCTAACAGGGTTTCAACACATGCAAGACTTCCTACATTTTTTGCCATAAAACTAGGGTAAGTTGCCAGGGTGTGCATGTAATGGATGTGTACCTTGACCAGGCAGGGGAGAAGCAAATCAAAATGATAAAATGATAAGAAAATCTCCTGAGCTCTGATTGGTCAGTGCTGACCTTCAGCAGTGCTGTTATCCCAGCACATCATGTCCATTCAAAAAGCAACTAAAAATGCAATTCTTTCTTTCTTTCTTTCTTTCAAGAAAGCCATTTTATAATTGCAGTAATGCATGCCAGGGCATGTGTCGTGGTGATAATGTCACTTCCTGGGTGCTGGATGAACTCAGCCTGTGACCTTGTGCCCAACTACCCAAGGCGTGACATTATCCCAGCACAACACATGCTCTGGCATGCATTATTACTTAAACAGCCTTTGTGAGACCAATTGAGGAGGTAAAGCATGATTAATAAACCCAGTGGGGGGTTTGGGGGGATCTAATAGAAGAGAAACAAATTTAATATAAAGAGCACCTGAAGGCTAATTGAGGGATGATGCAGATCAAAAACAAACAACCCTTGTGAGGGCTACTTAAATGGAAATCCCCACTTCTTAACACTCCCTTTTCAGGGGCCTTATTCTGCCAATTAGTTGTTTGCCATTCCAGGTGCCAGGCAGTAGTGTTGCACTAATGTAGTGCCTTGCTGTGGCTAGTTTAATGAGGTATAGTTGCTTATGTAGAAGCACTCGTGCATATTGTTTGTATTAAAAGACATATATAGGGGATATGCAATGGCCTGTCTCAAAATATGCAATTTATCTTTAACTATGAGGAGGCAAGGTCATAACTCACTAATGGCAGAGCCACAAGTCATGTCATGAAAGGTTTGCCTCCTCACAAGTTATGATAAAATGCATATTTTGAGACAGGCCATTGCATATTATGTTTATACCACATCAGTGTATTAGTTATGACTTTAAAGTCAGGTGCTTGTATGAAGATAGCTAGTAGTATAAATTATGGTTGCATTGGTGTTTCATTAAAAGTGGTAATTTTCAGAGGCCTTTATCTTGGTCAATTCAAATTCTAGGACTGTGAAATTTAGCACGAGGCTTCTAAGTCCTATGATCATATAACTCCCCAAATTGCATGATGATTCCTTTTGTACCTTTTGGGATATTAATGGCCAGAATTATGTATTTCTGTGCGATGTGCTACCCAAATGTTTGCTCTCAGATAGTTAAAAAATGGATAAGAGTAGAGGTATGAAACTTAAGATTTTTTAGGTATCATATGGGAATAGGTACTTCCAGAGGTTTAGTAAAAAAAAAATAGTTTTAAAGTCAATTGTTATTAATTGGTCATGCATGCATGTTAAAACAAACATCACCAAGAAAAATAGCTAAAACTACACAATGACTTTTTTCATGTTAAAGTTTGACACAAGCAAAAACTTCCAGGTAAGATAACTTTAATTTGGCAAAACTTAAGGGTAGTACGTGTAAGGGAGGGTTAGTACGAGTTACACATTTTTTCTTAAAATACTCATGTTTCATAACATGTGTCATGCTTTGTGATAACTTAAACTAAATATTCCTGTTTTTTGACACTTTCATGCCTTGCAAAGGTTTTAACTACTTGTCTACTTTTTCCATGTGAAAGTTGAATATGAGCAAAAACTTTATCTTAGATAACTTTTTAATTGGGTAAGAATTAAGGGTGACAGCTTAGTGTGTGTCAGGAAGGTTTACTATGATGTACACTATATATTTTTAATTAAAAAAAATTATCAGTAAGTTAAGTTTGATTAAAAATTAACATTTTCTCAAAGAAATGTTTCAAAAAATATTTTTGTCTGTAAAATTAGAGTGAAGCAGAAAGTCTTACTAAGGTTATGATTTATTTTTAAAATGTTTGTGTTTTACAGCTTTTTTTGTGCTTTGTGACTGTTTTCAGTTTTTCAAATGTGCTTGTTTCACAATCATTTTTGTACTTTGACAGTTTTCAGTTATTAAAATATTAATGTATTACAATGATTTTTGTGCTTTGCAACAATTTTTAACATTTTTTACTTAAATGTTAAGGATGATATTTTACTCTTTGTGATAGAGAGGTTTACATAAAAACATGATGGGCCACATGTATTATGGGCTCCCATATGTGCCACAAAGGGCATGTACTAACACGTCAAAGTGCACGTGATGCACCTGCTACCACTTGGACATGCAGGGCTGGAATTCACTATCCCAATCTGGACTGATGACTGGTTCTCTTCTTGTGCATAATGTTTCTTGCCACCTGGGGTGGCTGACCTCAGCTGGACTATTGGTTTTCAACTAAAAGGGCCAAATGCTTTCACGGCCCATTTGAGCAGGGGATTATGCTTCATAACACTCCATGGAAGAACTGTTTCCCATTCAGTAGAAGTCCTTCTGGCTTTTCACAGAGCAGAAAGGGTCCTTTGAAAAGTATATGATGAGTTACCTCTTCCTTTATGTAAGGTTCAAAGGCCATGCATAAATAAAGTTAGTACACACATTTCTTAAAAAGAAAGGAAATTTATGGCAAAAAACGATGTAAATGCTCATTAGGGTTGCTACTGCACAAAACAGAAACCACACAAAGGTTGGAAATAAACTATGAGAGTCTTTTGGTGCATGGAGCTTGCAGTATTCTCCCAGCCAGCGATCAGTATTTCAGTCCTGAGGGCCACATGCTGTAAGTTAGACCATCTTTTCCCTGGTCTAACTTGCACCATGTGGGGGACAGTTTTTATGGGGCTTGCACCACATATTTGGTACAAGCTAATATATATTGTGGAAACTGTCGCAACAGCGCATGATGTATTAAAATTGGGTACAGTTGTGTCAAAGGAGTTTCATAGAAACAGAAACATAAAATGTGATGGCAGATGGAGACCATATGATTCATGGAGATGGAGGAGGGTGAAGAGAAAGGGCAGAATGGAGGGTGGTCTCCCTGAATGCAAGAAGCTTAGGCAACAAATCAGCTGAGCTACAGGCACTCTTAGCAGTGTGGAGGGTGGATGTTGGAGCTGTAACAGAAATGTGGGTAACTGAGCACCTGGACTGGGATTTGGCAATCCCAGGATACTAATTATACAGAAAGGACCATAAGGAGGGGGGGTGGGGTGGCAGTCTATGTGACGTATGGGACCAAATGCACAAGGGACAAGGGGGAAGAAAGGAGAACAGAGGCAATCTGGCTGCAGCTTCTAGACTCAAGGGGCAGGAATCTGAGGTTTGGGGTGATATACAGGCCACTGTCCCAGTCTGAGGAGCTTGACAGGGAGTTAGCAGGACAAATCAGAAAGGTATGTAGAAAAGGGAAGGTGGTCATCATGGGGGATTTTAACTTGCCGGGGGTTGACTGGTGCATTCCAGTCACCTCCAGTGCAAGGGGTCAGGTGCTCCTAGACACAATCCAGAAGGGTCTGCTGACACAGTTGGTTAATGTGACTACTAGGCTAAAGAACACTTTAGATTTGGTATTGTCAAATGGGGAGGCAGTAAGTGAAATAAAGGTGGAGGACCCACTAGCCAACAGCAATCACCAAACTGTGTGGTTTAATATCACAATGTGTAGGGAGCCAGAGAAATCAGTTACTTGGGTGGTAAACTTCAGGGGGGTGGACTTTGGGAGGATGCAGAAAGTACTGAAAGGGAAACTGGAGGGCATAAGGCAGGAGATGGATGCAGAGCAGAAATGGGATATTATTAAACATTGAATTACAGAGGTAACAGAAGCCTGCACCAAGACATAGAGTAAGAGGAGAAGAGCAAGAAAATCATGCCGGTTGAACAGCGAGGTAGTGGAGGTGGTGAGGGAAAAACGAGAGGTCCACCAGAGGTATAGTAGGATGGGGAAGGAAGTGGACAGGGAGGAGTATGCAAGATGGTCCAGGGAGGTGCCCAGAAATGTGAGAGAAGCCAAGGCCCAGAGGGAGCTGAGATTAGCGCAGGGAATTAATGGGGTTGGGGACTTTTCCAGGTACATCAGGGAGAAAAGGAAGTGCAAAGAGAAAATACTGAGGATAAAAAGGGGTGGTGAGTGGACGGAAAAGGGGGAGGAGTGGGCGGAAGCACTGAATGAATACTTTAGCTCAGTGTTCATGGAAGAAAAGGGGGGATTGCTACCACCATGGGCTGGGAGGTGGGGGGGGGGAGAGGAGGTGCCAGATGGAAGAATTGAGGCAAGTAGAGTCCAGAGGGACTGAGGGCACTGAAGGCAGACAAGGCACCAGGACTGGATGGTATCCACCCCAGGGTGCTGAGGGAGATGGCGGAGGTGTTGGTGGAGCCTCTGGCAGATCTGTACAGCACCTCACTGGAGTCGGGATGTGTGCCACTGGATTGGAGAATGGCACATGTAGTCATGTAGTACCATTACACAAGAGTGGACCAAGGAATGAACCGGATAATTATCATCCGATAAGTCTCACCTCCATAGAGTGCAAACTCATGGAAATGATACTAAAGGAAAGACTAGTGTCGTACCTAGAGGACAATGGCCTCCAGGATGTGAGGCAGCATGGGTTCATTTCAGGGAAGTCTTGTCAAACCAACCTGATACAGTATTATTACTGGGTGACAGGTGAGCTGAATAAGGGCCATGCGGTGGATGTTCTTTACTTGGACTTCGGCAAGGCCTTCAATTCGGCACCTCATGGGCAGCTTGGGGGCAGCTAACTGGTGCAGGGGTAGGGGCAAAAATGATGAACAATTGGATTTTCAAACTTGCCTTGCAGTGGCTAACTACATGGAAAGAAAGAAATAGGAAGTAATTTGAGTCTTTGAGAGACTCAGGTGGTTAAGAGCATGCCAGGGAATGGCAAAGTCCCTGGGTTTGAGTCCCAGTAGGAGTCACACTTTTCCTTTCATTTCTACAACTGGATTTTCAAAATTGCCTTACAGTGGCTAACTGCATGGAGAGAAAGAAATAGGAAGTAATTTGAGTCTTTGAGAGACTGACTAAGTTACTGATTTTGCAATACCATGAAAGGAATGTGTGTGTGTGTTTCAAGGGAAAACTTGGGAAACTTAATGATGTGAGGCTCCTACAGCTCAGGTGGCTAAGAGCATGCCACGGAATGGCAAGATCCCTGGGTTTGAGTCCCAGTAGGAGTCACACCTTTCCTTTCATTTCTACAATTAGCCTCTCAGTGAAGACGAACTTCCTTCTGTTGCTCCTAAATCTACCTCCCTTTAGGCACTTGCTGTGACCACTTGTCTGGGTAAAGTTGTTTTCCTAAAAAAAGACTCTGTGCCTGCACTGTGTTTAAACCCCTCAGGTATTTGAAGGTCTCTCTCATGTCCCCCTTATTTCTTCTTTGTTCCAGGGAATATAAACTGAGTTGCATCAGTCTGGCTTCATAAGGCTTGTGGTGCAGTCCCTGCAACATCTTAGTCACCCTCCTCTGTAAGTCTCCAGTCAGTCTGTCTCTCCTGAGGTGTGGTCTCCAGAACTAGATGCAATACTCCAGGTGAGGCCTCACCAGGGACCTGTGCAGTGGCATGATCATTTACCGTTTCCTACTTGTGATGCCCCTCCCTATGCATCCCAGGATGCCACTAGCCTTTAGTGCTGCCTTTTTGCATTGCTTGCCTACCCTCATGCTTTGTTACATAGATACATACATAGACAGTGTCGGCAGATAAGGGCCTACGGCCCACCCAGTCTGCCCATTTGAGCTTGTAAGTTCAGTTTGTTTTCCTAGAAGTCTGTTTCCCCTTACCCCTGACCTCTAGAATTCCTTTATGTCTATCCCATGCATTCTTAAATCCCGTGATTGTTTCAGCCCCCCACCACTTCCTCTGGCAGGGTGTTCCACTTGTCCACCACCCGTTCTGTGAAGAAATTCTTTCTCATGTTTCCTCTGAATCGTCCTCCCTCCAACTTCATCCCATGCCCTCTAGTCCTGGAACATCTTTTTCACTTAAAAATAGTGTTTTCCTGCACCCTGTTCCTCCCTGTAAGATACTTGTATGTCTCTATCATATCCCCTCTCTCCCTCCTCTCCTCCAGGGAGTACATGTCCAGTTCCTTCAACCTGTCTTCATAGGACTTGTGATGCAATCCATGCACCATCTTTGTTACCCTCCTCTGAACCTTCTCTACCCTGTCTATGTCCTTACATAGTTATGGTCTCCAGAACTGTACACTGTACTCCAGGTGGGGCCTCACTAGTGTCTTGTATAGCAGAATTATGACCTCCCTTTTCCTGCTGGTGATGCCCTGCCTATACATCCCAGCATCCTATTTGCTTTACCTGATGCCTTGTCACACTGTTTCTACCTTGAGGTCATCAGAGATGACAACCCCAAGATCCCTTTCCTGCTTGGTGCATGCTATATCCTCACCCCCAACTGATATATTGTGCCAGGGTTTTGTGCCCTATATGCATTATCTTGCACTTCTTTGCATTGAATTTCAACTGCCAAACTCCTGACCATTCTTCAAGTTTCTGCAGGTCGCTTCTCATTCTGTCTACACCCTCTGGTGTGTCTACTCTGTTACAGAGCTTTGTGTCATCAGCTAACAGTGAAATTCTGCCTTCTAGATCCTGTGCAATGTCACTGATGAAGATGTTGAATAGGACCGTCCCAGCACTAATCCCTGTGGTACCCAACTGGTCACTCTTCCTCTGTGGAGTGACAGCCATTTACCACCACCCTTTGTGTCCTGCCACCCAGCCAGTTACCTACCCACCACACTACTGTCCTGCCCACACCCATATTCCCAGTTTGTGTAATAGTCTTCTATGTGGCACAGTGTCAAAGCCTTGCTGAAGTCCAGATAGGCCATGTCCACTGCCCTCCCCTGATCCACCTCCCTAGTCACCCAGTCAAAAAATTCAATGAGGTGGTCTGACATGACCTCCCCCTGGTGAAACCATGCTGCCTTGGGTCCTGTAGTCCATTGACAACCAGATGTTCCACCAATCTCTCCTTCAGTAGTGCGTCCATGTTCTTCCCCACTACCGAGGTGAGGCTGACTGGTCTGTAGTTCTCTGCTTCCTCTTTGTTCCCACTTTTGTATAAGGGGACTACATCTGCTGTCCTCCAGTATTTGGGTACCTCCCTGTTTCAGTGATCGGCTAAACAGGATGGCCAGAGGTTCAGCCACTACCTCTCTTACTTCTTTAAGGACCCTGGGGTGCACCCTTGCCTGGCCCCATTGCTTTATCAACTCTTATTACTTCCAGTTCCTTCAGGACCCTTTCTCGTAAAGGACTCAGTCCATTTCTGCACCATTCTCACCCCTTGTACCCCTTCAGACCCATTACCCTCCTCTTCCTCAGTAAAGACTGAACATAAATACCTGTTCAATATGTCAGCTTTACTGTTGTCATCCTCCATGCGGCTCCCATCCTCCCCCTTCAGTCTCACTATCCCTCCCTTTGTCTTTCTTTTTTCACTTATGTACCTGTAAAAGGTTTCGTCCCCTTTACCCACTAATTTTGCAATGTGTTCTTCTGTCTGAGCTTTGGCTTCCCTTACTGACCTCCCTGCCTCCCTTTGCTTCTCCTGGTACTTCTCCCTATCCCCTTCTGCCTGTGTCTTTTGTATTGCCTGAATGCAATCTTTTGGCTTTCACTTTCTTTGTTACCTCTTTGGAAAACCATAATGGTCTCCTCTTCCTTTTCCTCTTGCTAACCTGCTTAATGCATAATTCTGTTGTTCTTGTAATCCCCATTTTAAATACTGCCCACTGTTCCTCAACCCTGGATTCCGTCCCATTCCCCTTAATGCCTCTTTCAAGTATCTCCCATTTTCCCAAAGTCTGCCCCTAAAATCCAGGATACGTGTTTTTGTGTGGTTTGGTTCTGCTCTTCTGTGATTTCAAACCACAATGACTGGTGGTCACTGTTACCCAGGTGCTCCCACTGTTACCCCATCACACTGTCCCTGTTTGTGAGCATAAGGTCCAGTATTGCCTTCTGCCGAGTTGGTTCCATGACCAGTTGCTTGAGGAAGGCACCCTGAAGGAGTCCAGGATAAATCTGCTCCTAGTTGATGCTGCTGCTGGGATGCTCCAGTCCACGCCTGGAATATTGAAGTCTCCAACCAGTACTCACCTCACTCTCTTGTCTGCCATCCTTGGATGGCTAGCATCAGCTCCCTATCTGTTTCTTCCTTCTGGGCTGGTGGTCTATAGACACACCTGTGTGGATGGCTGGCCCCATTTTCCTTTCCAGCTTAACCCACAGTATCTCTCCCCATTTTGTTCCTCCTGGATCTCTGTGGCCCTTATGTCATTTTTCCATACAGTGCCACTCCTCCTCCTTCCTGCCTGCTCTGTCTCTCTGAATATGTTGTAGCCAGGTATGGCCATCTCCCAGTCATGGTTATCATTACACCAGGTTTCAGTGATGGCCACAATGTCCAGGTCTGACTGTACCATGACAGCCTGCAGATCTTCCATCTTGTTGCTAGGGCTCCTGGCATTTGCACACATGGCTTTCATGATTTGACCTCCCAGACTGCTTCACTGTTCTACTCCAGCCCCTTCCTTGGTTGTCATTTATCCCTGGTTCTCCTTGCTGTCTGTCCTTCTGCTGAATTTTGCCCTTTTCTGCTTATCCACCTCTTGGGCACTAATTCTCCATCTTTTGCACACCGCTTTGCAGAGATAGCCCTCCTCTGGTTCACTGGTTCCACTGCTAGCTGTGGGGGTGAGCAAGTGGGTACCCTCCTTGCTGGCCTGCACCCCCTTTGCTAGTTTAAGTGCTTGTCAATGTAGCATTTAAACTTATCATTGAGTGCTTGATTCCCTCCAGGATGTATGCAGGCCGTCAGGCTTGAACAAACCTCCATCCTCCAGGTGGGTTCCCAGTCACCAATGAATCCAAACCCTTCCTCACAGCACCAGTTCTTCAACCATGAGTTAAAGTTCCTGGTGCATGCACTCCCATGTTCCCTTGCCTCTCACAGGTAGTACTTCTGAGAAAGTGACAGAAGTAGCTACTTGCTTGAGACCCCTCCCAGTTTCCTAAACTCTTCCTGAACTTCCTTTGGCTCCCATTTGCCAGGTCATTAGTACCTAGGTGGATAATGACATCCAGCTCACCCTCCCGTCTTGCCTTCCCAGTGATCCCCAGGATCTTCCTTCCATCCCTCCATGCGTGGCACCTGGTAGGCACCTCACCTCCCTGTCCTCCCCCTCCTGTGTTCCTAGCTGGATCCCTCTTACGATGGAGTCCCCCATCAGGATTCCCTTCCTCCTCCTCTGGGGTCCACTGCTTTCCCCGCTGAGGTCACCTCCTTGGCTAACCTCCACATCCTTTCCTTCCACTTCTCTGGGTACCTCTATTTGGTTGTCCTCATTTGCTAGTGTGGCTAAGTTGTTGTTGTCAACTGTTCACCTGCTAGAAAGTATTCCTTTGCGTTGCATCTTCCTAGGTGCATAACCTTACACTTTTTGGCATTGAATTTCAACTGCCAGTTTCTTGACCATTCTTCTAGCTTTTTTTTAGGTCAGACTCCATTTTTTTGCTCCTTCGGGCATGTCCACCCTTATACAGAGCTTTGTGTCATCCACAAGTAGGCACACCTTTTTGTCTAGTCCTTCAGCGATGTCATTCATGTAAACAGTAAAAAGGATCAGTCCCAGCACTGAACCTTGCAGAACTGCACTAGTTACCATTTACCAAAACCCTCTGTATCCTCCAGTCAAGCCAACGTTTGTTCCAATTAACTATTTTTACCTCAATGCCTGTGTGCTCCAGCTTGTTGATTAGCCTCCTGTGTGGAACGGAGTCAAAGGCTTTGCTGAAGTCCAAGTACACCATGTCTACTACACCCCCTGGTCCATTGTTTGAGTAACGCAGTCAAATAACTTGATTAGGTTGATCTGGATGACCTCCGCTGTAGTTTCATGTTGCTTTGGGTCCAGTTGTTCACGTGCTTCTAAAAATGCCACTATCCTTTCTTTTAGCATGGATTCCATTAGCTTCTCTACTACCAAGATAAGGCTGACTGGGCAGTAGTTTCCCACCTTTTCATTACTCCCACTCTTGTGAAGGGACACCACTGTAGCCCTTCTCCAGTCCTCAGAGACCTCGCTGCTATCCAATGATTTGTTGAAGAGTCCTGCCAGAGGTGCGGCTAGTTCCTCCCCAAGATCTTTCAGTATTCTTGGGTGTAATTCATCTGGCCCCATTGCTTTGTCGACTTTTCATTTTTTTAGTTCCTCCAGGACTCTTTCTTCCATTAAGGGACTTATGTCTGCTCCCCCAATATGGTGTTCCTTCTTGCACAGTGTTGGTCCATTGCCAGTTTCCTCCTGGTGAAAACAGCAGAAGTATTCGTTCAGGACCTCTGCTTTATCCCTGTCATTTTCCACATACTGACCCTCCTTTTTTTGCTAAATTGACAATTCCTCCCTTACTCTACCTCTTTTTTCTTATATACCTGTAGAAGGTTTTGTTGCCACTTTGGACCCGTTTTGCTATCTTTTCCTCTGTTTGAGCGTTCATAATCCTAATTGCCTTCCCGGCCTTCTTTAGTTTTTCTTTGTATACCTCCTTGTCACTGTCCTTCTTTGACTCCTTGTGCCTCTTGAAGACTCTTTTCTTCTCCTTAATTTTGGACACTACCTCTTTGGAAGACCAGAGCGTAGTTCTTCTCCTCTTGGTTTTGCTAATTTGCCTGGTGCACTGTGATGCGACTAAGGTTATTGCTTCCTTCAATTTGGTCCAGTATTCCACAACTACCCCCTCTGCCATACTGCCCAGGTTATTTTTTAGACAGGTTTTCAAATTGAGGAAAGACACTTTCCTGAAGTCCAGGACCTTCAGTTTAGTGTGACTGGTGTCCTCAGTCTTGTGCACTATAAACCATACAGTCCTATGATTGCTAGAACCCAGATGGCTTCCCACTTCCAACTCTGAGATCCTGTTGCTATTTGAAAGCACTAGGTTCAGAACCGCTTCCTCTCTAATGGGTGTTTCTACCAGCTGACTTAAGCCCACCCCCCCACCAGGAATTCCCTGTTCTTTTCTGTTGTAGCCATGTAGGAGCTTCAATCCACATCTGGTAAACTAAAGTCTCCAACCAGCAGCAACTCCCCTTGACAGCCATCATTTGGATGGCTTCCAGAATCTCCCAGTCCTTATCCATCTCCTTTTTTAACAAATATTTTTTTAATAGAATACATTAAGAAGGCATGAAAATATATCTGTTTTGACTCGATAATTCCTTTACATATAAATGTATAGCAAACAATAATAACAAAAAAGAAACAACTCATATTCATAATCCCCCCCCAAGATACTGAAAAAAAAAATCACTCAGTCTCCCACAGGGGTATAAACCCCTCTCTTAGATTTATGTTCTCCCACTAAATTTTACTCACATTTGAAAAAAATATTTTCAAATAATAAAGATCCTTGTAGCATATACCTCCATTTTTCTTTTACCAAAACTTCAATCTCTTGTTCATTCCCGTTACTCAATATATGTATTTTGGTACACATAGTCCCTATGCGTAACATTTGTTCCTGTTTGGGATTCAAACTTAGCCCTTCTGAGCCATTTAAGATCATAACTTCAAATTTGTTTGGTATTTCTTTCCCTATAATTTCCGTTAGCCACTTTGCTGTCCTAACCCATAGTGTATTTACTTTTGGACAACTCCAAAGACAATGGGTTAGGTCTGCCTTGCTTTTACATTGATGCCAACAGTCCTTTGACCCAGATTTTAGCATATGTCCTAGGATCTCAGGGGTATAGTAGAGCCTATCCACAATCTTTTTTTGTACTGTGCTATTTTTTTAGAATATGTATAATCCTAGCTGGCCCACCGGTGCAACAGTTCGATTTCCACTTGTGACGCTGGCGACCCGGATTCAGGAACACATCCAGGTCATCAGAGGGCTGGCCCGGTGGAGAAGGATTGAGCATTCTTTGGACTGCTCTCCTTCTCCAGGGGGAGGGGGTAGTGTGTTCAGCACAGGAGCGACACCTGGCAGAGGCTGGGTCGTCATTCTGGACCAACGCAAGATCGAGAAACTCTTGGGCGAGACAGATGCTGGTGTCATTACCGTCCTCTGCCCAGCAAGGGAAAAATCCTTGCACCTACACGCCTCACATGAAGCCCTGTCTCTGGGCTTCAATTAGCTCTGGCTTCATGCTGTCCCAAATAGATACTGGTATCGAGGTACTGGTCTGCCTTTATGGTATCAGGACCCCACCCCTGGGAGTAAGCCCAAAAACCGGGGAGCACAGTTCTTAGTAGGAGGTGGAAGCATCAGAGACGCTGTGACTAGGGCAGATAACTCTGGTGGTAGGTGAAGGGGCCAAAATAGCAGAATATAAAAAAAAGAATATGTACAATCCTTCTAAATTCTGGCTCTCAAATGTATCCATTGTTGATTGTTAACTGCATACCTTTTCCCTATTTCCATTTAATATTTGTTTTATCCCAAGGATCCTTGTCAAATATGTTTATAAAATTATAAATACTTTGGAGTAATTTCTTACCCCATGCCTTGACAAGTTTTAATTGTTGTAGTACTTTATCTTGGATATTTCTTATTGGATTAGCTTGAATTTTACCCTGAAATTTGTCAGACATCTCTTTCAGTGGCAACTACTGTAAAAAATGAAATTTTGAGTCCCCAGCAAGTTGTTTTTTAAATCACCAAAGGGTATAAAAGTTCCTTCCACAGTAATTAATTGATCCAATCTTAGTATATCAGCCTTTTTAAATGTATCTACTATCTTAGAGTTCCTGAGGTCCTAGGAATATCAGTCTGGTTTATTCTAAAAATTAACCAGGGGAGAGACTGATTCATTTTTAACCTTTGTATTTCCCTTTTAATTTTACAACCAATGACTCAGAAAAGTACCAGAGTTATCATCCAACACACAAAATCCCACAACAAAGAATTATGCCCTGTTTCATCTTTGTTTTTCCAATACAGGTAATCAATAAAATCTGTTGCTGGGGTCTCAAACGTTGATTCCCACCACAGTTTAATTTGAAAAGCTGTTCCATAATTCAATGGATCTGGGCAACTGCATCCTCCTACTTTCTTATGTGTTAACTGTTTCCACAGAATATGAGGTTTTCCTCCCCTCCATAAAAATGTTTTAAAAATCCTTCTAGTTGAGTCATACCAACCAGAAACAGGGCACCCTATGACAGCCTGGATGATGTAAAGTATATGTGGCATAGCCATCATTTTAATAGTACAGTATCAATACATCCTGCTAAGGATAGGGAAATATTTAGCCAGTTATCTAATTAACCTTCTACTTTATATTTTGCCATATTATAGTTAACCCTTATCAACTCATCTTGATTACTACAAATAGTTATTCCTAAGTACTTGAAACTATTACTAATTTGGAAATCCGCTTTAAATTCATTGCTAAGAATATATTGGGGTAAATTAACTGTCATTATTACAGATTTAGCTCTGTTTAGACAATATTCAGATATTTGAGAGTATCTTTTTACCTCTTCCAATAGAACGGGCGTCGCTAAATTAATATTTTTAATATAAAATAAAATGTCATCTGCAAACACATTGGTTTTTTGGTGTGCCCCTAATTGCTGAATCCCCCAATCCTATTATTCAAATAAATATGATTCAAAAAAGGTTCCAAAGACATTATATACAGTATTGGTGACAAGAGGCAGCCCTGTCTTATGCCATTACACATCTCCATTTGATCAGTAATGTAATTGTTTACTGAGAATCTAACTGTAGTTTTGGCATAAATGTTCTTAATTATCAGGTTCAAGGATTCAGATACACCAAATTCTTTTAAACATGCAAACATAAACTCCCTATTTAACGTATCAAACGCTTTCATTGCGTCCACTGCAACTGAATGATATGGTTGATTCTGGGCCTTAATTACCTGCATCATTGCCTGTACTAATCTAGTGGCCCGGAAAATGGTGCAGTCTTGGATAAAACCATGTTGCTCAGGGTTGATTACTTTGTGCAAGTTACCTTTTATTCTATTAATTATAAGCTTTGCTACTGGATTGTAATCAGTATTGAGCAGTGCTATTGGCCAGTAACTAATTACTTTCTTGGGGTCTTTCCCTTCCTTTAATAATAAAATTGTTTTAGATTCCAGCATTGAGATAGGAATTGGAAATGAGGTCACTCTAATTTCATTTAGAATTTGTAACAAATATGGAGTCAGTTGCTTACTAAAACACTGATAAAATTCAGCTGTAAGGACATCCAAACCAGGGGTCTTATTTTTAGGCAGGGCTTTAATTATATCGAGAACCTCAAGTAAAGTGAATTTGGTGTCATCACATAGGGCTTTGGGTAAATTACTATCTTTAAGATAATTATTTATTTCCTCTTCATTGGTATTGTAGTTTTGTTGGTAAATTTGTTGATATTCTGAAATTTTGAGTGAACCCATCTCTTCATCACTATATACTTGATTGCCCCCATTGTCCACAATACTGTAATTAGGTTTCTGTCCCTCTGTTTTTTTTTAATTGAGCTGCTAATAATTTACATGTCTTGTCCCCTTGGACATATCTCAGTTGTTTTAATCTCTTAATGCTATGCAATACTTCCCTATTATTAAGTTTGGTCTTTTCTAAACAAAATTTAGCCCATTCTTAAGGAGGCAGTATAGCACAGTGCGTTAAGACTCTGAGTTGCAGATCTGCAGACCTGAGTTTGAATCCCACAGCCACCTAGGTACATACTGTGTGAGCCTGAGCAAGTCACTTAACTTCCTTGTGCTCCCAGATCACATCTGGAAACAAGCTTTGGCTGAGTGTGCCACTCCTGGTTAATCAATGTTCCCTTCCCTTTCCTTTACAATATCTATCATGTTGAATTTTAATTTTCTGGTCTAACTCTTTAAACTTTTGATCCAATTCCTGCTCTTTTAGCTTTAAACTTTTGTATTTTTATGCTTGATAGGACACTATTATACCTCTAAGTACTGCTTTAAATGGGTCCCATAAGGATGAGATAGCCTTGTCTGCTGACCCATTAAAGTGCCAGTATTCTTCTATGCCTTTCTTTATTTCCTCCTGAAAATCAGATTCTCTTACAATCTCATTATTTAATCTCCAAGCAAAAGATTTTTTTTCCTAATGGGATCTATTAACTTTATATTGGCCATAATTAAGGCATGATCAGATAATATTTGTGGCTTATTTTCTATCTGGTCAATTTCTCTAATTATTGTCTTCGAAACCATTATGTAGTCAGTTCTGGAAAAAAACCTTTTTTTTTATCATAATGGGTATACAGTATTCTATACAGGGATTTATTTAACTCCAAAAATTGATTAGCGTTTTGCTCATAAAAGTGCTAAAACATTGTGAAAATGCATAGCACTTGCCTCACTGTGTTTAACAAACATAACACTTCTAGAAAACCTATATAAATACTTTCTGTACAGTTACCATTGTCCCAAGAAAAAAATTGCTAATCAATTATTTAAAACCCTGCTATATATTTATGGCATAATGTTTTCCAAACATCCACCAAATCATGTTGGATCAAGAAGTTATTTAATAATTTGGTATGCACTCTATTAAAGAAAGGGTATTTTTGAAGCCTTATCTTGTTCAGGGTTTAAAAGAGCATTAAAATTACCCAGTAGAACAATTCTATCTGTAACTGTATTAGGCCCTGTGTAATTTCTGCCAGAAATTGATTGTAAATCACAAATGGGGCATATACAGAAGCAAAAGTGAAAATTTGGTTATGTATTTTAGCTTTTACCATGATTATACGTGTTCGGGAATCTGAAAAACTATCTAATATAGTAAGACCCCAACATTTTCCTAAATATTAGCAATACACTCACCCTTTTTCTAGTCCCAGTAGAATAAAAAACCTAGCCATCCATTTTTTGTAGTTATTTTTATGGCCTATTTATCATCTAAATGGGTCTCCTGCAAAGCAATGCAATTTGCCCTAGATTTATTTATATAATTCATCACCATTGTTCCTTTAGTTGGGGTATGCATTTCATTTACATTAAAGGTAGCACAGCTTAAATTAGATACCAATAACATTTATATAGTTTGAGCATAAACAATTAGTATATTTTTCTTAGCGAACAACCCTGTAAGAAAAAAGAAGTTTGAATACTGACAAAAACATAGAAACTATTGTGGAGTTGGAACTGGAGTTGGTAAAAAGAACAGAAAATCCCCTTCCTCCAAAAACCATAAATAATAAGTGAAAAAAACATTTATATCCATGCCAGTCACTAGACTGGCTTACCTAGTTTTATATATGCCCCCCAACCTTGCCTACTCTCTACAGAAATCCATTTAAACCCTTATTTACTAACTTAAATTAGAATTAAAGTACTACTAGATTATTATAAATTGCTAGGTTTTTCTTTTATATCTCTCCTTGCCAGTTCAGGGGTGTCATACACATATCTAATCCCATCAAGGACCACCTTCAATTTTGCAGGGTGAAAGAAAGTAGATTTGACCCCAAGCACCCTTAGTTTTCCCTAATGTCATCAAATGTTTTCCATTCCTGAACAATGCCCTGCAGTAAGTCATTATAAATTGCAATATTAACTCCATTTAATGACATCCTTTTATTCCAATAAACAGTGGTCATAAAACAATCTTTTTCTTCAGATTTAAAAAATGTAGCTATTGTAGGTCGTGGTGGCCCTTGTGAGTTGATATTAGGTTTAAACACCTTATGGATACAGTCAAATTCACAAGAAACTGCTCCAAGGTCAGTACCCATATAGGCTGCCATAATTTTTTTTAACTGAATTGGCAAGGGTGTCTTGGTTGTCCCATGATTCTGGGACCCCCAGAATGTGAATGTTTTTCTGCCTGGCCCTTGATTCAAAGTCCGTTAATTTTGCAGCCAAATTTTTCTGATTATCTTCTACCCTTTTTTCTGACGTTTTAGTGGCACCGCTTCATCTTCAAGAGCTAATATTCTATTTTCAGCTTCTTTTAAATCTTTTTTCAACTGCTGGTTCTCTTTCGGCAAGGAATTAATAATAGAGTGCAGCATTTCTATTTTATTGCATATTTTTTTCATTTGCCCCTTGCATTTATTTTTCCAGTGTAGCAAGTTTATTAATTATAGTTTGTGCATAGTAAGGGAGAGGTTGCTGGTCACCCCCCCCCCCACCTTTGGTTCATTCTGCAGCTCTGGCCATTTTTGTCTTCAGAGTCCAAATTTGAATCACTTTCTGAACTAGACCTCGAACTCTCTTGATCAACATTAATAAGCAGTGGTATGATTTTTTCAGAGTATTAATTAAATATAGGCACAGTTGTATTATCATTTTGTGACTGTCTTGTAATCATTTCTTTACTACTTGGTATTCTTTCTTTGATATATATGCCCTTTGGTATGTTCTCTTCAAGTAATTCATTGTTGTCACTTTTGCTGGAAGTACAAGCACTTACCTTGTCTGGCTCAGCTGGTAACCTTGTAACTGTTCCAGGACCACAAGTAGTCTCTAGGATGGTCCACTCTCCCACTTCAGCTGTGTAACTGGTGTCTACTCCAGGAGCGGGCTTGGTGTTGTCCTCCTCAGAGGTAGCAGCAGAAACCTCTCCCAATTTCTCCTCAGAAAGCATCGCAGTAATCATAGCATGTTGGTATCATTTTTTGTGTTCAGTATCCTTGCTTGCTATCCCTTGAACATCAAGAGGACTGCCACACTCCATCACACTGGCCTCTTTCTCAATGGAGAAAACTGTGGAATCCATCTTCTGTTGCTCAGTAACTGTTTCTCCCATTGAAAAACTCCTTTCGCCTTCTCCTTCTATTACTTTCTCATGGGCAGTCAAAGTTGGGCTGTCTTATTGTAAATTTATTTCATCCATCTGGTGAGTTTCCACTTAAACAACAAAATATTTTTTCTTATTTATTTGTTTCTTTAGACATATTGGAGCTGTAACAGTAGCTTTCTTTGTGTTTGCTGTGTTACTGTTGGTAGACACTCCTACATTCACAACAAATTTAGCTAGTGCAGCTCCATTTTCAATGGGGGATACGCTCAATCCTGAAGTAGACAACCCACTTTTTTCTCCATTTTTAAACATCCTCCCATGTTCACTCTTAGCCTTTGAGCATGTTTGGGTTTCTAATTGTTTTAATGACCAGGCAAACAGTTTTGCTTTATTTTCCTTCTGAGGGGTCATTCTGTCCTTATGGCCCCACAATATCTTCCATGTAGTTTTAGCTTTTAACTCAGCAACAGAGTCCACTTTTAACATCAGCTAGCAAACAAGCAACTTTACTGTGTATCCGTGTTATAGGATTTGTTTGTTTAGCAAGTGGTAATCGGTAGGTTAAAGTAGGCTAGCATGCTCCTGCATAGCACAGGGAGAGTTAGAGAGACTCACTACCTCCTCTGTGCTTGCTTCATCTTGTTTGAGGCTCCGCCCCCTGTCCTTATCTATCTCCTGAGATGTGGGTCTGTAGATCACTCCCACCCAGATGGGGGCCCTGCTCCCGGTTCTGATAGTAATCCACAAGGCCTAGGCCTCGCTATAAGTCCCTTGAATTTCTGTAGCCTTGATTCCTTCTTTTACATAGTTAGCAACCCCCCCTCCTTTTTTCCCCTTCTGGTCCCTTCTAAACAGGCTGTATCCTGAGATAGTTACATGGGTGCAAAACTTCACAGGTATGCATCCAAAAAGTATTCTATTGCAGATCTACAATGTGTATGAATCACCACACCTGTGTTGCATGACTCCAGACACATACTTTGCCCATCAGTCATGATGGTAGGAGAGGGAGTGGGTCCTCCATCAGATCTTGATGCACCCAGCCCTCGTGATAGTGCTTATGACATATCTAACTTGCAAGACAACGTACTATCTTGTAAGATGGGTGTCAAAATAACATGTTGATCTTGCACAATTTTGTTCTTACACGTGTTATTATGTTTATACAATGTAGGTAAGAGTCAAATCTTACAGATAAATGATTAATTTTAGGGCTGAAGCATTCTAAATGAAAATAATAAAGGAATGAGTGGCCTCGGGCATCCAGCACCCAAGAAGAGAAGTTATCCCAGCATAATACCCACCCTGGAAGGCATATTCCTATTATACAATGGCTCTTGACAATTGAAAATTGTTAAAAGATGAAAAAAAATTGGGAGAGTTTTATAGTATTTTATGTAAAAAAAGTCATTTTTTTTCTTGGTCCAGTAGGTGCTGCTGTCCAACCCCCAACCCCCAGTAGCTCTCTTCATAGGTGTATCATGATTTTTTGATCTAAATATTTGCCTTGTGGTACCCTTGCCTAACCAATGAGCAACAGAAAAAGAATCTGGTTTGCAATCTTAATCACAATACTATTGCCAATGGATCAGATCCACAATGACTAGTGTGTGTCACAGAGGTAGATGTTGGTGCCGCTCATCAATGGGGGATTTTAAATAATGTTTCAGTTTATACCCAGTGGAGGAGGGGTCCTCTCACTTAAACAATTGTTTGGAGTCAGGGGAGGAAGCAGGTGAATGAGCAGGTGCAGTCTCCCATATTAATGAGAACTTCGAGTGCATGGTAAACAGATAGCTGGTAATGCCCCTAGTAGAAGTTGGCTAATTGCTGCTAGTTATCAATGGGGGGTTGGGATTTAAAGGGAAACTCTGACTGAGTCCATCAGTGTGGCAGCAGCTGCAGAAATGCCCGATTAGGCTTTCAACATAAAGGAATTTAGTTTTGTTGCTCCTGCCTGGATTTTCAGAAAGATCCACTCACCTCCATCATGGCGACAGACTACTTAGGCGGACATCTCATGCACCTTTGCTACTTCCACCATGAAGGTTATGCTAATGAGGGCTACCAACATCTGTCATTTGTTGGTAGCCCTCATTAGCATAACCTTCATGGCGGAAGTCATCCGAGGTGCGCGAGATGTCTGTCTGCGGGCCTGTCGCCATGATGGAGCAAGCTGATCTTTTCTATTCAAATTCCAGGGCACCAGGCACTAAAAAAAAAATTATTTTATGTTGAAAGTCCTAATCGGGCATTTCTGCAGCCGCTTCTGCACTCAGGGACTCAATCAGAGTTTTCCTTTAAATGTCTTTGGTTTTTTTTTCATTCTGAGAGGATGGGGGCAGCAGTTCTGGGACACTGAAGGCAGGCTTGTGAGCTGGAATTAGTGGCCCGCTGACTGGGGATGAATGAAGCGGGACTGGGAGCCGAAGGCGAGGTGAAAATACTGTCACAGGGATGACTGCAGATTTATTGTTTTACATCAATGCGATTATCACTTTGCTGCCGCTCTTGTAACTTTATTTAGAAGTCGCACTGTCAGCTGGGTGGGGAACAGAGATTTTGAGTGGAGCAGGCAGTGCTGAAGCCAGGGATGGCTGCAAATTGATTTTTACCCTGTTTAACATTTGATGCAGTCATCAGTGTGCTGGGACTAGAGCTGGGATGTTATACTGGGATAACATCCCGGGTTCAGTCCCACGCTGACAATCAGAGGCCAGCATTCTTACTTGCCATTGTATAAATAACTTTATACGACACCAGTGGAGATAAAAATGACAAAATAAGAAGTGAGATCTTACACTCAGCTCACAACATAATGTGTTGTCTTGTGAGTTGGATATATCACAGATGATTTCTCACCCTGTTGGGTACATCACAATGCATACTAAACCAATCAGAGACCAGCTAATATGGATGACATCACAACATATATGTGTAGCACTAAAGCCAGAATGCAAAATAGAAGAAAAACAGTTAAACTGTCACACAAACAGCATATTTAAACGTTATACGAACTTACGAACATGCCAGCAGAAGCAGGCCTTGTAGTCTATCAAGTCTGTTCGATTGTGCAGCTAGCCCTTCATCTTGCAGCTGCCCCAGCCACCCCTCCCTCATCATAAATAATATAAATAATAAACTAATGTTGTAGAGATCAAATTTGCAATGGTCTGACTCAGACTATGCAGTTTATCATCACGTGTGAAGGAGCAGTACTTTCACAACTCACTCTTAGCTCTGCCACTTGTGTGTTCTAGTCCTGCCCTTTAACACCAGAAGATACATTGTATATATATATATATATATATATATGTATATGTTACTTTGCATGGGGGCTGCAGGACCCACTGTGAAGAAAACTACAGGTGTGTGGGGGGGGGGGCTTCGACAGTGATTGGGGGGATAATACTAAACAGCCATGGATGGACTTTAGTGCAGTTCTACAATAGCAGATTAGGTGAGGGTCCACTAGTCTGCCAGGAAGGTGTTTAGTACAGTTCTACAATACCAATAGGGACCAAGTGAGGGAGGGGTTCACTAGACAGCCAAGGAAGAGCTCTAGTACATTTCCACAATACTGACAGGGATTGGGAGAGGGAGGGGTGTCTGCTACACTGCCAGGGATGGCATAGATAGGTAGAGCTACACTGTGGGTTTGAATGAACCTCCCTTATTTGTGCATGGATGCACTGTGCAGAGCCACTAATGGTCATGCAATGACATGCAAATGGTCACGTAGCACTGTATATGCCATACACTATGTGGTTATTAGCATGCCAGCCTCTGAATCTGACTCTCAGAAATTATGGCAGCACCCCTTTTGAGACATGCCATCTCCCTCTGTTTCTGGAAGCCTGTTGCCAGCAGGGAGCTGTGGTTATGATGCACATATGCATGGCACTTGTAATGACTGGGTCCTGACTACGTAAAATATCTCCTAATCCCATATTCTCCAGTTTGGTCACTCCGCTCAGCAGTGGGGAATCTGCTGGTGGTTCCTCATGTCTGACAGACATAATGGGGTGATAGGGTATTTTCTGAACCCACCGTATGCACGTGGCTTGCCTTACTGCATCAGCTTCATCATATTTATCTGTTCGAGTTGGATGTTTTTGGTTGGTTAAATGAAACTGCAGTGGTTCAAGACCTTGGTATAAGGCGCTATATCAAATAATAATTTGCTTGCTCAGCCTGATATTCAGACAGGCAGTGAAAGATGGACAGGGCGTGCACTCTATCTGAATATCACACCCCGGCAGCCATGTGTTATTCTTAGTACAGTGTTGAGTTAGCATGTCACAAACAGCCACAAATGAATATAGAGTCGATGTTTTTTTATTTTAAATTAATCAGTAATTGATTTTAAATGAATTAGTAATTAAATATCTTTAATTAAGAAGCAAAATGCTCTCACATGAATCCTTTACATATTTTCTATAAATCTACATACGGCATAAATATTTTGAACATCAATACCATGGTTTTCAAAATCTTTGTGCTTCATTAAAGTTTTCAAATCTACATGCTGTACTATACAATGAGTTTCAAAATCTTCACGCTGTATGACAGTTATCAAAAACTATACGCTGTATGGTGGTTTTCACAAAATGCTCACACAGAAACCCTTCACAAAGGTTCTAAAAATCTACACACTGTGCAACAGTTTTCAAAAATCTATGCACGGCACAGAGCTTTTCAAAAGGTATTCACAGACAAGGACCACTGGCCCACCTCTTCCTCATTAGTGCTCAAACTGAGTCTCCCTGGGTTGTTATGTACTCTGTAATTAACTGTGTTAAGCTACCCTAGCACTTGAATGTTAGCCTGACTGTTCTTTATAACAATCTGATCTGTATACTCTCTAACAATCATTGTAATGTTTGTCTGTACCTAATCTATGTGACGTGGAACCTTTGTAAATGAGTCTTTGACTCAAAGGTATCTTTCCGAAACTGAAATAAACAATAAACAATATTTAAACCCACTTTTTTTATTCTGGCTCTCCCTCTGGTCCACTCACTTCTACACCCAGATGGCACACAGTCCAAGAAACCCACTCAGTTGTGGCTGCTGTCACTGTTCTTTCAGCCGGGGGCTGATACCATATGACAACCCTCTCTTGGTAGAAACTAGGGGTGGGCAAAGCCCCAGGTGTACCCTCCATATTTAGGGTGGGTGGTAATTGCTGACCAGAAGAGTCCCCAGCTTCAATCACATACATTTAGTCTCTAGCTAGTTACAGTTCCTTTCCTTTCCATTCACTCCTTGGTGAGCTTTTCTCAATGCCTCTGCCATTATGTCAGAAATAAATTCCACTGCTATGTGATGGGTTCTTGTCATGTTTACCAACATAATATCTTCAATATCCATATCTGTTGGAGATTGCCCATACAAATAATAGGCCCATTTCCTACCTGTTTCAGCAGTTCAGTCTTTTGTACCAAATCTCACACCATCCTCAGTATAGCTGGCAGCATCTCCCAGGCACAGACAGGACTAAAATTATCCTCCAGTGAAAACATCCACTTTGGTAAGATCCTGTGTGCATTACAAGGCTGGCAGGGACTTCCTTTGTGGGGCAACTCCTTAATGTACTCCCTCCCTCCCAAATTAATGGTGATCTTCAGTAAATGGTCTACAGACTCCAAGATACCATAGTTATCATCACTGTCCTGATGTTTGTCCTTGTAGACTACGAGATAAGTAGGCAATGAGTTGTGCTATCTTCACTCACTGGATCCCCAGAAAGTTGCAGCAAGCAAGGGGCCCTTGCCTCCTCAAGTGGCCTGGAAAGAAACCTGAGTTAAGAGTGCCCCAAAGGCACACTTATACCCTCTAATCACTCTGTCATCTTGACACTTCTCATGTCATCACCCAATTGGAATTCTAAACTCCACACATTGGCTCTCAGAGGCTCTACCAATCAGTAGGCTCTAGCAGTGGTGGAGCTAGAGGGGGGGCTGGGGGGCATTTGCCCCTCCTGGCTGCCCCAATGTGAGTAGTGGTGCCCTACCACCATCTTTATTCAATGTTTAGTGCTGATTGTGGAGCCCATGATTGACTGAATGACCCCCCCAGCTCCCAAATGCTCCCAAACCTGGCTCCGCCACTGGGCTCTAGGGTCTGACATTCTGATAAACAAGCCCTCTCCTCCTGCTGGCAGGAGAGGTTTGCTACATACTGTTTAGTGAGAGAAGGTAGTGGCTCAGGGCACAAAGGGACAGAGATGAAAAAAAGTCACTGACAAAGAAACAAAAGGCACGGTTCACCCTCCAGGAAACACAAATTCCAATGTTAGGATATCATAAAAAAGTGTTTGTTTTATAAAATCACACACATATAGCACTTTTTGCTCAGGTAACAATGAACAGGTAGCCCCCCCACACACACAAATATCAACGTTTCGCGTCACTCTGACGTTTTTTCAAGGTCTTGAAAAAGTGTCAGAGTGATGTGAAATGTTGAACTGTGCGTGTGTGGGGTGGGGGTGCTACCTGTTCATTGTTACCTGAGCAAGCAGTGCTATTTGCATGTGTTTTTATAAAATAAACACTTTTTTATCATATCCTAGCATTGGGATTTGCATGTCCAGGACATTGAGCCAAGTCTCTTGTTTCTTTGTCAGTTTGTTACATGCTGTAGTATTTTACAAGGATATTTAGTTACTGTTTAAGTTCTACATGAACAAAAACTTTAATGTATGATAACTTATTAAATATTTAAATGGTAAGGTGACAGTTGTTTGCAAGAGAGGGTTATAATGAGACAAACAATGTGTTTTCAATTTAATTAGCAATTAGATATGTTTAATTAAACACAAAATGTCCATAAAGAAATCCCTGAAGACTTTAAAGTTCTACATGCTGCATGAATATTCTGAAGATAACCATTGTGAAAAAGTTTTTAAGTCCTATATCAACAAAATATTAAAAGCTAAGAAAAAAGAAAATAGGCAAAAAATATAAGCAATTTAATAACTATTACATGTGTTTTGTATGACAGTTAAAGACATACATAAGCAAAATATTAAGAAAGTTATGTCTCATCTCATGCCTTGTTCAGGGCCTGCAGGGCCCTGCACAAAGAAAGTTAAGACTCATGCACAGGAACCAAAGTGCCCTGTGCATCTTGTTTCTTGCAGGGCCAAGTAGGTTAAGAGTCACCTCCTACTTCACTTAGGGCCTCAAGGGCCCTGCACAAAACAAGTTACCACTCTATAAAAAAACTAAGGAAATTCATTACAGAAACTACAATAATACAAATAGGGTTGCTACTGCACAAAACTCAAACTCCACAAAGTTTGGAAATGTGCTATTATTGTTTTCAACCCAATGGCCATAAAGTTTGAAAATGTGCTATTAGGATTGCCAAGTCTAAACCCCCCCCTTTGTTACCCAAGGCTAAGTTGCAGGTATGGAGCTGTGCATCAATGGTGTGGTAACTCATACAGGGCCAGTGTACTCAAAATTTGTAAATAGCAGCCCCAATCCCCAACTCCTCCCCATTCCCTACTCTCAAGACCTAAGGCCAAACTACAGATCAGGCTCCATGCTACAAGGCTGTGTCGGATCATGTGAGTTTCTATAGGTCCAATGCTAAGTTGCACAGTTACCACACAGTTGTATGTCTTGTAATAACCCTCCTTCACAAACATTGTAGCGCCACCCTCAGCATTTAGGTATTTAGTAAGTTATTATACATTAATTATTCCTCAATTACCACACGCCTATACCATTGTCATGTTTTTCACCTATATAATAATTTTGTACCCATTTGTAAGTGTGATAATACACTTCCAGGTGTGCAGTTGTGCTCTAATATTCTCTCTACTACAGTGGGTGAAGGCATTTGGCTTCACCTTGTGCTTCATAACACAATCGAAGAATGCATATATTAGAGCGAGAGCGCACACCCTGTCATGTGTTATCATGTAATTTATCTTTATCTATATCTATACCTGTATCTATAATTTATCTATCTATCTATCTATCTATCTATCTATCTATCTATCTATCTATCTATCTATCTATCTATCTATCTACAGTATCTATACATACATACATCTTCATTGCAAAAAACTTTGTTAATGCACCAGTTAGGGTTAAAGTGATAAAAATAGGGAAATGTGGTGTAAACGTTAGGGTTAACAACCCCAAGATACACCCCATGCCTGATTTGCAAAGATGCAGGAGAAGTGAAACTGTAATGGTTTTTCCTGTTGCTGCCTGCAGGGTGGGGGGGAAGGGTGTTAGGGCTGGGAACTCTAACACCACATTTCCCTGCTTTTGTTGCTTTAACCCTAACGGGCACATTAACACAGTTTTTTGCAATGACTTTCCTTAATTTTTGAGATAGTGTAATCATATACTCATTTGCCTATGGGAGCACAGGCTTCCATCCCTCCAAAGATGCATACATCTACGTTGGTGTGTGTTTCCATTTCTGGCAAAACAGGAATTTATATGCTTGATTGTACTGCTTGTTAAATGAGAGACCCACTTATACTGCCCTTGTATAATTCTCTTGTGAAATCACATCTACAATATGGACTTCATTACTGGTGCCCACACCTCAAAAAGTACATTAACCTACTGGAGAATTCCAGAGGATGGCTATAAAGATGATAGCGGATCACCACAGTAAGGCATAGTATGAGAGGTTTAGGGCACTGAACATCTACTCAATACAGAACAGGACAGAAAGAGGGGACATGACTGAGACCTTCAAGTACTAGAAACAGATAAATAACATGGAAGCTCTCTTTCACTTAGGTGGCAATCATAACTTGAGTGGCCACAATATTAAGATGCAGACAGGGAGGTGTTTGAGCAAACTGACAATACACTTCTTCACACATAGGGTGGTGGACACCTGCAATGCGCTGCCCTTCAAGAGGGCCTAGAATAGCCATGGGGGGAAGTATTCTCCATAAGTAGTAAAGATGGGAAGCATGGAAGGAATGAGGAGGTGGAGCAGACCCAGTATGTCAACCTCTTGATACCGTAATAGGAGCAGATTACATAGTCCAAATTGTCTTCTTCTCTTAACTTCTTCATATTTTTATATTTTCTGCTTCAACCAAAAGTCAAACTTTGAACCACATTTTGTGCTTCATGAACCAGAAGTAATAGTTTGAACTACATTGCTTGGTTCTTGAACCAAACATAGTACTTTAGAGCAGTTTTTCTGATTCGAGAACCGAAGGTACAAGTTGGAACCACATTTTCTGGGTCATGAACCAGAATACCAAGTTAGAACCACTTTTTCTGGTAGTCAAACTAGAATTAGTAGTTTGAACCACTTTTCCTGGTTAATGAACTAGAAAATTTAAGTTTGAACCAAAAAAAAGTGGTTAAAACTGGAAAAAACAGGATGAGAGGGCAAGGTTAAGGAGAGGTGATTCATGTGGAAGTAGGGTATTTGGTAGACTGGTGGTCGCCAGTGGCAGAGGGAGAGCTGGCAAGGGCGGTAGGTGGGGGGGCAGGGAGTAGGGTGGGGAAGCGGAGGGAGACAGGGTAGTCAGGAGGGGAGAAATAGGGGAGGGGGAGGGTAGGCAGGGCACCTAGAGCCCACAGTCATAGCCAATGGTAGATGCCAGAAAGATGTAAAGTTTTGATTTAAATGGCCCAAGCCTGACTTCCTTTTGTAAGTCTGCCCCCAGTGAGTTAAACCAGGTGGGGGCACGGTATTCAAAAGACCGCTGTCTTTGCATGGTGTGGCGGAAAGGGACTTGGAGAGAGTGGGTATTTGTGCTCCTGGTGCTTCTAGCAGAGTCAGGAAGCTGATGAGGTTCTGAACACCCGGCAAGGTAAATCCCAGGGCAGACTTCTTTGCCAGCAGACAGACATGATATTGTATCCTGCTTTACAAGTTAAGTCAGTTTGTCTGAGCATATAGCTTGCATGTGTGAGTCATCTGGTTTATGTCCAGTACAGCCTACAGGTCTTGTTGAGTGTAGTCTTCACCCTTCTGAGTGCTGAGAATGTTACAGAACCATATACTACTAGGCCATAGTTGATGACCAAGAGCACTGAGCTAGTGATCGCTGTTTTCAGGGCCTCATTGGTTAAGCATTGTTTGTTTTTATAGAGCAGCCCTAATCTAACATTTGCTGTCCTTGTAACTTGGTTGATATGCTGTGAGTATGATAAGGTGCTATCCAATATTACTCCAAGGTATTTGAAGTTGTGAACCATTTCAAGGGGTGAGTTAAGCTTGTTACAGATTTGTAGTTGGAAGGATTTGTGCTTACTATGAGGTGATGCAAATGGCATGGACTTTGTCTTTTTATGTTTGCTTGCATGCATGTGCAAGAAACATAATTCCACAATACGAGTTTTCGTAGTTGTGGCACCCCCGCTTCCAATGCCCTGATCGTTTCTGCAGGTGCAGCAGCAGATCACCAATGAATGTCCCAGCTGTCTATGACAGCAGTTCAGATGCAGTGGCGTACAGTTGAAAGAGAAAGACCACTACAATCAGCGGTGGTAACGTGTAGGCAATTTGCATACTGCCAGCTGCATCGGCAGTATGCAAACTGCCACTACGTCACCGCTATAATACGTTCTCTTTTAGGCTGTACACCACTGCTCTCCCAGCATGATGCACCCATTTGTTGTGTGCTGAGGGGTGCCCAATCCCCTCGCACATGCATCCCCTCCCAAGCTCACTGTATGTCCAGGGGTGCCAATCCCCGTCCAGTGCCCCCAATACAAAAGCAAACTTAAGGTGCCACACTGGGAGCCCACCCCAGCATGGCAAAAGTCCTGCATCGTCATGTGCTCCATTGCACATTGTATGGCCAATGGAGGTGCCCAATCCCCCTTTAGCTCCACTGTCCCCCCAAAACAAACTGCCAGATGCCACGATGGGAGCCCACCCTAGTGTGGCAAAAGTCCCACATCATCTTTTTTTTTAAAAACCCCGTAACAAAAGAAAACAGTGCCTCGTTGACTCTCATGCCCCCCAACCCGCGCCCACCCTCTGTGCACTCCACCTCCTAATCCCCCACCCAATACTATCTCTGGAGCCTGGCACGACGATCTTCAGTGGACCGGGAACACGTCTGCACTCTTCAAAGCCAACCATGAACTGAAGAAATGCCAGTAAGCTGTATAATGGCATAAACAGGGTTTTTTCAACTTTGGTTTATATCTCAGTCATTTTTTTGAATTTTTGCACCAAATTTTCAACATGGGATTCTTGGGACCCCATCTCATGAATTCAGTCACTGCCATCTGGTTATTCTGTCCCAAAAGGTGATTTCACAGTCACTATCCGGAACCACCTTCTGGGCCCAAGTAACAAAAAGACAGTATCACAGTTCATGAGGTAAGCCCCCATGCTCGTAACTTCGAGAATTTTTAATATTTTCACTCCAGATTTTCAATATTGCCATTTTACCACACCTCCTTGTGAACAGTACAGTTGTCATTGTTCACATCTTGCCCAAAATGTGTTTTCGCACATGTAGTGCACAATGGCGCAGTCGGTGTGAGTAATCAATAAAATAAAAAAAATCACAGTAATGCCATTCATGAGCAGAGGTCTTGAAATGGCTATGTTGAAAATTTGGTGACAAACGTCCATAAAATGACTGTGTTACGAGCGTGCATTGCGCAGTTTCCATGCACCCTCATAAGTTCACAAATGTGTAATATTTTCAGTCCAGATTTTCAACATTGGCATTTTTCCACACCTCCTTATGAACAGTAGAGCTGTCATTTTTCACACCCCGGCCAAAATATGTTTTCGCACTTCCAGCGCAGAATAGTGCAGTCGCTGTGGGAAATCAGTGTTCGGGACACATTAAGAAAATCATAGTGACACTGTTCATGAGTGGAGGTCCCAGAATGCCTGTGCAGAAAATCTGCTGTAAAAAAATTCCCAAACTAATTACATTACGGGTGTGTGTTGTGCAGTTTCTACACACGCTTGTGCCTTCACCAGTTTTTTTATATTTTCACTCCATATTTTCAGCATTGCCATTTTTTGCACCTCCTCGTGAACAGTACAGCTGTTATTTTTCACATACTGTTTGAAATGTGTTTTTGCATCTGTGGCGCCAAATGGCGCAGTCACTGTGCAAAATCACCTTTCGGCTAATGAACTGATAGTGTCACTGTTCATGTGGTGGGGGTCTCAAAAAACCCATGTTGAAAACTTGGAGTAAAAATACCAAGAAACGCCCAGGGCATTAGGGTTTTCAACCAAAACGCCCTACCCTGTGGTGACTGACAGGTGTCAGGGGTGTGACTTGGGACTGTCGACAGTAATGCTCATGCCATTCCACCCTCACCCCCACCCTGCAGCCAGTGACAGGCATCGAGGTGTGCCTTGGACCCTTTGGCCCCTGAGTTCACCCCATTCTCCTATACTGCACCCATTTCAGCATGTATCTTTATGAAATGAGGTGAATGTAAAGCCCAAACACCTCAAGGCACACCTCGACACTTGTCAGTGTCTGCAGGGTAGGGTGAGGTGAAATATCGTGACCGTCATGGGCGACGACCCAAAACCACACCCCAATGCCTATCCATCTCTGCAGGGTGGGGGTGGAGTTGGCATCAGTTCAGTACTTCACTGCCATTCCTATACTGCATCTGTCTAACTCCTGCACTTCCACTGCTAATGCTAGCAAGCAAACATTTGGCATTGACAAATGCTTGTTATAGTTTGACAGGAGTTTGGAGTTAATGAACCATTGCTCAGCTACTGAGAAATTGGATTGCAGTTTTTGTTCTAGGCCTTTAGGGTTGCAGTGACTTGAAGAAAGTACCGCATCATCAGCGTATAGTAGTAGGTTGTCCTTGACCACCACTGGGAGCTGGTTAAGGAACAGACTAAAGAGGAGAGGGCCAAGGATGGAGCCTTGGGGCACTCCTGTATGTACCAGCAAGCTGTCTGAGAGGATATTTTGGATTTTCACTCTTTGCTCTCTCTCCCAGAGAGGTAGGCTCCTGAACCAGGCCACAGAGAGAGTGAGAGGCCAATGTCTGTTAATTGCTTCAGCAACAGTTCATGGTTAATGGTGTAAAAGGCCTTGGTGAGGGTCAATATGGTTTCCCCACAAAGGGTCCTTTACCCAATGCATTGTGAATGAAGCCAGGGAACTCAACTAAAGTGGTGGCAGTACTGTGCTGTTTCCAAAAGCCGTGCTGGTGCCAGCAGTGCAGTTTGTGGGAGTTATAGAGGATTGTGTATGAGCAAGCATACACAACAAGGCAGTTGTGATCCAGAGGTTTCCGTGGTAACCAGAGACCTCGAGAGCACAGCTCGAGAGATCTGTTACCACGGAAACCTCAAGATCTCACAACTGTCTTGTTTGTGTATGGTTGCTCATACACAATCTTTTATAGTGTATGGGCAACCATAAGCAGTACTCCGTGATTCCCAGAACAAGTCTATGACCAAAACAAAAAAGGCTTACTTCGGTATCTGCCGCCGCATGCTTACTTCTGCATTGTTGTGGGCCGCTCAATTGCGCATGCACGAATGCCTTTAATCTTGTTGTGCTGCACCGGTGACGTACTTGGTGCAGCACAACAAGATTGTGATGCACCAAGTGCAGCACAACAAAGCTGTTCCATGCATGGATTTCCATGCAGAACAGTGTTCCTCCATACACTATAAGGTAGTCTGTCAATTGATCCACAACAATGCATTCGAGTGCTTTTGAGAGAGGAGGAAGGATTGAAATTGGCCTATAATTAGTGTGGTTTGTTTGGTCGCCACTTTTATATATACGTGTGACCACTGTGGTTTTCTAGAGTTGGGAGAATTTCCCCCAAGGTGAGGGATAAGTTTATTATTTTGGTTAGGGGAATGAGAAGAATATCAAGGTCTATCCCGACGAGCTTGAGGTGGAGGGAGTCACCACTTGTCCTCAATTTGCCAATAACTTTAGTTAGGTATTTCTTTGCCTTAGCTAGGGTGATGACTTTCAAGTAGAATGGGGGTGCGGAGCTCAGGTGGGACCCCAGGTTAAGCTGTGAAGGTACATGTTTGATGGGTTCAGGGGAATCTGGAGGCAGTACACAGCTTAAGTCTGTGAATGCCATGTTAAATGTATCCGCGTTGGTCTTGGGGTCCAGTGTAGGTGCACTATCTACGCTAAGGATGGAGGGGGAGGTCCTAGTAGATTTACCTGTCAGCTGCTTGATGTTTTCCCAGAATCTTTTGGGGTTTCCCCATGAGTTAGTTAGCTCGGTTCTGAAGTGGTGGCTCTTGGCTTTCCAAATTGCCCAGGTGCAATTGTTCCTGGCAGTGTTATAGTTTTGTAGATCGGTTGGTGAGTCAGAGTACTTAGCCTTTTCCCATAGTTCTTCCCTGCACTTCATTAACTGCAGAAGCTGAGGTATGATCCAGGTGCTGCTGGAGGCCGGATTTTTCATCTGGTGACTGGGGCAAAGATATCACAGGATGCACTGATGTTCTGAATTAGACCCTCGAGTGCTGTGTCAACATCATTAGCAATGTCTAGGAAGCTCCAGTCTTGATGTCTTAGGTGTTCTTTAAAGGCCTGCAGCTTTCCTTTTTTTAATAGTCAGTTTGCGACAGTTTTGGGACAGAGCTTGAGGGATTTATTAGACCAACGACAGAGTATTGGTGAATGGTTGCTGATAGAGTTCAGAAGAACTATTGTGTCTATTATCCTTTCAGGTCAGTTAGTGATCATCCAGTCAAAGAGAGAGTCTGTTCCAGTGCGGTAATTTTGCCGAGTGGGTGAGCATATTAGCTGTGACATATTGAGCGTTGCTTTCATCTTTAATAGGGAGTGCCTCAGGGGATGTCCAGCTGATGCTGAAATCACCCATTATAATTAGTTCGCTGTTTTGCCAATCATTCGCTAGGAAGTTGTGGATAGCTTTAAAGCCACATTGTTTGTCCTTGGGGGGGGGGTATAAGTGGAGGCCACAGAAAAGGTTTTTCCATTTGTACCCAGCATAACTTTTATTGCTAGGAGTTGGGTGTTTGTGGTGGAGGTGATGTTTGGTATTTGTTGTGCCTGGAGGTGCTCTTTTAAGTAGATAGCACATCCTGCACCTCGATTGTCGGTCCTGTCTAGTCTAAACATTTTGTAGCCTGAAAGCTGAATGCCTGCATCAGCAGTTCTAGAATTGAGCCAGATCTCCACAATTGAAAGGATATCTGGTTGGTGCTGGGTGACCCATACTTGTAGTAGGTCTAACTTAGACAATAAACTATTAAGATTTATGGAGGCAAGGGTGAGTCCACCGTGTTTTTTGAATATTGGTGGGGTGCCTATCATAGGGCCTGAGTTAGGGTGTATATTCCCTGAGAGGAGCAGAAGTAGCCAGGTTATGCGGATAGCTTGCCACTTGAGGTTTGCTAAGATTTGTGAATGTGTGGGTGTTCTGGCTGTGCAATGCTTGGTTCGGGCATTGGAGTAAAACAGCTTTCAGAGTGGAGGGGGAGGGGGTACTTGTAGTGAGCATAGTACAAAGACAAGCTGGGATATAGTCGGGTTTTCCAGTGGGTTTCAAGTCTTTGTGTCATAGTAGATTTAGAGCTGTGTTGGTAGGAAGTGATCTCATAATTTGGCAGGTTGGCTTCTTCGTGGAGTGATGCAGGGACGATTATTAAGGCAAAGAATAAGCACAGAGCTATGAGCCAGTTATTTTTATGGCAGTACATCCTTGTAGTCGTAGGCTGGGATTGGTTTGTAAGGGAAAAAGTGTAAGGAAAGCAAAAAAGTGGAGCGCCACTGGCACCTCTGTGCGGTTCGCTCCTAAAGGTTTGAGATAAGGCACCTTGAGATAAGGGAAAGGGTTTAGATAGTGAGCCAACTGCTGTCATGGTTGGGGCCTGTGATTACAAAGCCCATAGCAAGAGAGAGTGGGAAACATTGTACATCAGGAATGTTTTAGTTTTGCTAAAACTACGTCTTTACAAGTGTTTTCCAACTTCAGTAGTAACAGAAATAAAGAAGGTGGCTGTTGCAAACTAAAAAAAAAATTGTGGTTTGTGAGACCCATTTTTGGTTCATGATACATCAGATTTGTGAACTGAAAAAAGACTCTTGCGAACCAGAAATTTCTGGTTCATATGGGGCATCTCTCCAAAACCAATTTTTAAATCCTTATAACTCAGGAATCATTTAATATTTTTTCACCAAACCTTCAAAAGGCACTACCTGAACACAGACCGCATGTACCCTGAATGTTTTGTGCAGAAATTCAATACCATGTAGGCTGTACATGAGAGCAAAAAAAACACAAAAAAAGAAATATGTTATGTATAGGGAAAAATGTGACCCTTTTGCAAAATAAGGGGTATCCAGATCTTGGGGTATCTATTTAGGGTACTGAAACTCGGAATCCCGAAACTCACGGGACCGAGTTCAGTATCTCAACATGTACAAGCCCAACAAGGAGGAAGCTGGTGCCGAAAGCGGTAAGGTAGCGGATGTGATGAACCACTACCCTACCCTTAGTCAGGCACCACAAGAGAGGGGAGGATGCAGAAGCTGGCTGAGCTGATCCCTTGGTGTGTAGGGCTAAGTCACTAGCAGCTCAGCCAGCATGTGTTCCAGACCCAGGTTCTGTTCCCGGGGCAAAACTTTTTTTGAGGTGCTGTTCTGAACCCCATAACTTTTTTAACCTACTCCGAGGACCACTCCCCCTCGGAGTTCGTTCATTTAGTTATGGGGGGTGCAGGAGGCAAAGCCCTCCACATTGACTAAAAGTACCACCAACAGCTTAATCTAGTTCAATTTCAGTTGCTTACCATCTGTATCCTCCCCTTCCCCGGTCGCCCTTGTAAAAGGGACTTCTAGTCCCAGTGGGCCTACTGGGTCAACAAAATTCAATAAATAAATAAACACTGCATGTAAGACCTTTTCGGTCTTGCGAAATTTGGTCTTCCATATTCGGGCTTATAGAGTTTGGGAGACCGAGTTTCGAGATTTCATAGGTAATGCAATCTCAGAAACCACACAAGATGCTATCATGAAACTCTCCACGTTTTCACAACATGGCACGCCCATGGAAAAAATGCACATTTGTGGGCTAGTCTGACAAACCTTGCCAAAGTTTTTAAACTGCAAAGTTAGGAGTTTAATACTGAGTACCCTAATCAACCCTAACTCACTGTGCCCCTATTCATTCTGTCTGTCTGTCTGTCTGTCTATCTATCTAAATGTAGATATATATATAAATACACATACACACCAGGAGTGGGGGGTTAAAATGACAAGATAAAAGTGATATCTTGGCTACTGACATCAGTAATGGCAACATACAGTATCAAAAAAATATGTTGTTGCTACTGTTGTCACAATGAATATTTTTAAGGTATCTGTTATCACAGTGGACTACTAAACTACTCAGAGAGCAGCTTTCACAGCGCTGATGACGTCACAGCTATCTAGTGTAGCACTGAAGCCAGCTGTTGAAATCAAAGAAAAATAGTTAAAGTAAATGTCCTAAGATTCATTTTTTTATGAAATGTTATGAGTTTTGTGTTCTGCCGATGCCAGTCATGTTTTTTCACAGAAAACTGGAAAATCACATTAAAGTGCTGACCCATCGAAGCCGGCTATGTAAATATATTCAATATTGTCAGAGCTTATTCACTACTGCTCAATCCAAATGCATTTATAACCACATTGGTTTAAAAAGTTCATTTTACTTTACATTTGAGTCTTTTGCCTCTTTTTAAAACTGCAGTGCTTAATTCATGACAGACTGGAACAATAAGATATTAATTCATACCATTATGCAGTACAGAACAATAGTCTGTTTTGACAAAACCATCTGGTGCCATGGTTACCATATTTATCAGTAACAGAGAAATGTTCTCTGATTGAGCTCTTGCTCAAATGGCAACATTTTCCCTCATTATATCTTCATTATCTCTGCTTCTTCTTTTAAAATACAGCTTCTTTTAAAGGCCCTAAATAAAAGTACCATTTCCCAAATCAGTGACAGAATATTGTCAATCATTCGTAAAAAATATGTTGAAATGGCATTGATCCTCATGCCCTATGGAAGATACTACTATAGTGTATGGTAGAATGCTGTTGAGCATGGAAATCCATGCTCCCAACAGCGTTGTTGTGCTTGCCTCAGTGCGTCGCTATCTTGTTGTGCTGCACGAATCGTCACGGTGCAGCACAAGCAAGATCGACGCATTCATATCATGCGCAATTGAGCAGCCCTAAGCGATGCGGAAGTCGGCGAGCTGCTACACATCCCGGAGTAAGCCTTATTTTAAGAGGTAGGCTTGTTTGAGGGATCACGGAGCGCTGATTATGCTTGCCCATACACTATAAAATATTGTGTATGAGCAAGCATACACAAACAAGGCAGTTGTAAGATTGCGAGGTTTCAGTGGTAACGGACCTCTCGAGCTACACTCTCGAGGTCTCTGGTTACCATGGAAACCTCTTGATCACAACTGCCTTGTTGTGTGTACTTGCTCATACACAATCCTCTATGTGTATTGTAGCATAGTCCATTGACAGAAGTGTGTTTGCAGAGTGTACATAGAAGTGTCCTACACATACGAGGACTTGGGAAATAAAAGTTCATGTGGTATCTATCTCTTGGGTGTCTAGGTCATGCCATATACATCCCCCCCAACACACACACACACACACATCTCTATCCCTCAACCAGAGTCATGGAATCTTGACAGTCACAAGATCATTGCTTTGGTGGAATATGAAGACAAAAATAAACTACTAAAATCTTTCCCTGTGCTGTTTTCTTCCTGTGACTTCTATACTCACCCGGTCCATCTGGTTTCAATGAATGATTATAGAATGGGTCATGAAAATCCTGTAAGCTCATTGATCAAAACATGTCATGTGACTCTGAGCAATCCTGCAACAAACAACAGTTAAAGATATGCTGATCAAATGTTTACTTTCTTCTAACCTAATTCATTTTTTTAATTCTTTATACAGATTAATTTTGTAATTGCAATAATGCGCTTCAGGGTGTGTGTGTAGTAATGAGATTTACCTACTTGTTGTGTGGTTAAAGTCACTTGGCTGCCTCTCGTAACACAGCACATAAGACGTGGGTAGATCGCACAACACCGCACACACTGTTGTGCATTATTGAATAAACATGGGTTTTATGCAGAGCCTTTGCCTTTCATACACAATATATTTCAAAGCATTTTATTTTTATTTATTTATTTTATTGAGTTCTCGGACTACACCATCAGAGCGACAGGATTTAGGCAAAATCTGCATGTCGCTGTGATGGTTTCTGCAAGTCCAGAAGACTTCTTCGCAGGGTGTTTCACCCCCCCCCAGTCCAACTCCAACTCAGAGTTGGAATCCTAAGATCAGAGGATTCAGGGGCCAGAGTCCCCGATAGAAACATGGAGGCATCCTAACACCCACATTGCTGACACTAGGCACATGACCGTCGCTGTCAGGGGTGTCTCCGTACGGGATGTTGCTGCGGCATGGGTAAACCATTTGAGCCAGAGACTCATTTACAAAGGTTCCACGTCAATGGGTTAATGATAACAACAAGCATATTCAGGATGATCACAATACAATAACATACACAGGTTACTTCACAAACAGTAAGTTACCAGGTGGTGCAATAAGAGTGATTATTGTTGACAAACAGTGGTGGTAAGACAAAAATCAAAATTGCAAATAAAAATCTTCATATCAAACTATTTCAGTATCTTAGTAACCAGAATAGCTTTGTCAGAGGACTGGGGGGGGGCAAAGATGAGAGGGAAGCCTGAGGAAAGGGATGAGAGTTAGGTGAGATTAGGCATGTGAGTGGAGAGGTAGGTGAGTAGGGGTGAGTTGGTAAGGGCAGGAGCAGTGACGGGGTAGCTTCCAGCTACAGGGAGAGTAATGGGATGGTGAGATGAGGTGCCTGAGGGTATGGGTAGGAGAAAGTACCAAGGAACTTACAAAACATAAAAGTGCCGCTGACGAGAGTGTCAGGTAAGACTACCAGGTAACTGAGTTTAGGTCTGACAATCACAGTAACTGAATTCCATAAGGAATGCTTTCAGCCTCTGCTTAAAGGTGCCAGTTTTAGGTTCGTAGTACTTCTGAGTGGAGGGAGTTCAGCTAGTGGGGAGTTCAGTACTCGAACAATCTCTGTCCTTGTGAAGTGCAGCAGAAAGGTACCTTAAACAGTTGGGTGATTTTTCCTCTAGTGGGGCTGAAATTGGCTGTCATCTTCAAGAGTCTTGATACTCCAGGAAGAATAAGGCACATGGTAGTTTTTCTGGCAGTGAGGCAAGTCTGGTACTTCAGTCTACAGTTGAGGTTGAGCCAGCCCGATTCGGTATATAAGTCACACGTATGAGTGAGCCTGTGTACCCCTGTGATCGGCCTGCATGCCTTGTTCAAAGCTACTGTGACTCTTTTGAGGGTAGAATCGGCTGCTGCACCATACACAACCAGACCATAATCTAGAACAGAGATTACTGAGGAGTTAACTACCAGTCTTAATGCTTCAATAGGAAAGCATTTTATATGCCTGAAAAAGAAACCTATTCTTGAGCTGACAGTGCTTTGGCCACATGGTCAACATGATCGGTAGATGATAAGTTCCTGTTGAGTCTCACACTAGATATATGAATGTTTGGACAAGGTCTAATGGGGTGTTCACATTATTATGGATGGTGAGATAGTATGTTCTATGTTTGTTTGGGGTAGTTGAAAAATAACATGTTTTTTTTTTTATAATTCACAAGTAGTTTATTTTGTATGAACCAAGTTTCAACTTCTGCGAAGTTCTTCTGCAGTTGGTTCTCCAGTGACAAAGGGTTAGGGTCACTAGTAAATAGTATTGCATCATCCATGTAGAATAGGATATTGCTAAAGCCACCAACTGTCCTGATTCTCCCAGGACAGTCCAGACTTTAGGTAGCATGTCCCAGTGCCCCCACAAGTTTTGCAAAATCTCACTTTGTCCTGGTTTTTGCTGGTTGTCCGGTTTTTGTCACTTTGTTGTCTGTGTTTTGTTTTTCACCAAGTGACATTCACATTTTAGCACCACCATGGCGCTGCTTCAGCTGGACAACAGTTTTCGCCTATACCTACCTACACTGTGCTATGAAAGATGCCTCAGCGGTAGTCAGATGGCAAGGGGGAGCACTGCAAGCACGTTTCCTTCCGGGTTAGACTGACTGGGTAGTGTGAGCATGAGTGGCGGCCGTCTGCCTGCCAGCAGCTGAGGGACTCCAGAGTCAGACCAGAGAGGCATTTATTTGTTGGCATTGTAAAGAAGGTACAAGGAAAGGTACCATGTGCTGATTCAGAAAGTTGCTCCAGTGCTGGGAGGGAGTGAAAAGTTAACTGTTGAATTTTTTTGAATGTTAATGTTACTCTTACTGTGAGCAGGTGGCGCCAGAGTAAAGTCACAATGAATGAATGTGCAGCCTGGCCCTTCTCTGCCCGGTTGGCAGTGAGTAACATGGGGGGGTGGACACAATGGGTACAGAAAATGGGGTTTGTTTCTTTTACTTTTCAGCTCTATATTTTTTCTAAGGTACAACCTTGTCCACCTGGTGAGGGAACAAGTAACATGGGGCAGTGGGTCGCGGTCAATTTGGATTGTCAGGTGCAGAGGCTTCTAGGGTACCTTGGAATATGATGTTGTGTTCCTCCAGTTTTGAGAGAGGTCAATGCTTTTTAGAACTAATATTTGAATCAATTCAGTTTGTCCTTGCAGCAGCTGTGTTTGGGAGCTACACGGCACTTGAGTTTGACTAACTGACCAAGTCTGTCTGACAGTCACGTTTCACTAAGAACTGAAATCTTCCATGTTGTGTATGAAGATGTGCTTACTAGTGTTCAGGGTAGGGACACATTAGGGGTTATGGTTGCAGTGTCTGTAAAAAAAAAAAAGAGGGAATTATTTCCAAATTATGACATGTCCCAGTTTTAGGCTTTGATAAATTGGTAGCTTTCGATATTGCCTTGGCAAACCTGGGGCAAGTGGTTTATAAAGAGGCTGAAAAGCAATGGGCTTAAAATAGACCCTTGAGGAACCCCATGTCAACCTGATGGCTCTCTGAGAATACACCATTAATTTTCACCTGTTGCGTCCAGCCCGTGAGGTAGCTGCTGAACCATCTAATGGTTTCAGAGGACAGCCTGATGTTAGACAGCTGTCCAAGCAGTAGTTTATGATTTACAGTGTCAAAGGCCTTTGTGAGATCTATAGAGGATGCACCCACCATTTGCACATGATCTAATGCCTTGTGTATGAAGCCAGTGAACTCAATAAGTGTCGTGGTGGTGCTGTGCGACCTTCGAAATCCATGATGTTGAGTTTGCTTTTGGTAGTGCAGCAACAGTATGCAGTCACTTTCAGCTACTAGGTGTTTGACATCCACACGTAGATATCACAAGTGACTTACAGACTGGTTTATGGATGGGGTAATGTTAACCAGGACACTGGAGGTAATCTCCTGCTCTTAAAGGGGAACTGTCAGCTTTGGTCGTACATGCAAGTAATGTACCCAAGTATCAAAGACTGAGTCTATTATGCCTTTATACATCACAAACTGATTTAATTTGGCCAGTTATGCTTATTTTCTAAAGATCTGTTTGCTGGTCAGACCGACAGAAACTCACCTGCCACCCAGAAACACATGCTGGTTGAGACTGCGCGTCTGCCACAAGTGTGGTCCCGAAGTGCAGTTTTGGGGCATGCAGCGTGGAAAATTAAGTTTATCATCAGCATTTTGATCACCTGAGTTGTTAGTTGTCTGCACAAACAAAAACCGAGCACCGAGAGTTCGGCAATTTACTTTTTTTAAATAGGACCAAAATCCAGCGTGTCATAAGCTAGCATGATAAAGAGATCCGTCGCGCACAAAGAGTATACTGCTCGTTGCGTATGCAGGGGATTTCGCCACTTTAAAAAGTAAATTGCTGGACTCTCGGTGCTCGTTTTTTGTTTGCGTACACCAACAGCAACTCAGGTGATCAAAATGCTGATGATAAACTTGATTTTCCATGCTGCACGTCCCAAAACCTCACTTCAGGACCGTGCTTGTGGCAAACACGTGGTTTTGTTCAGCATGTGCTTATTGGTGGCAGGTGAGTTTCTGTCGGTCTGACCGGCAAACAAATTTATTTTTTTTTAGTTAGTTTTTGTTGACCGGGTAAGTGCACTAGACAATCCTGCCTATTTTCAGGCATGAACCGGGGGAGGGGGATACAGATGAATGCACACTGACCTTGTACCAGGTGAAATTGTTGGTGGTATTTTTTTTGTTTAGTGGATGAGGGGAATTTGGTCAGGACACTAGGGGAAATTCCCCTACTCTTTTCGATAAGTGCCATGGGATCTTTAACATCCACCTGAACTACCACCAATCCAGGCAAATAGAACCTTGGTTTGACGTCTCATCTGAAAGACGGCACCTCAGAAATGCAGCACCCCCCTCATGCTGCACTACAGCATCAGTACTGGGATATTAACCCAAGTGCCAGATGTGGGAACTGAACCCACAGCCCTCTGTTCTCCCAGCCTCGAAGGCGAGTGTGCTACCTACTGAGCCACTGACACTGTTTACAGATCTTTAGAAAATAAGCATAACTGGCCAAATTAAATCAGTTTGTGATGTATAAGGGCATAATAGACTCAGTCTTTGATACTTGTGTGCTAAGAGGCACACTACTTGCATGTAGACAAAAACAGACGACCAAAGCTGACAGTGCCCCTTTAAGAGTTGTGGGATCATTTGCTTTTACCTGACAAACCACCAGAGATGGACAGAAGGGATTTCTGTTTAATGTTGCTTTGACGTCGCCTCCACCTTGCAACACATCCTAGTGCCGCGTTGCCGTGTGCACACTGGAAATGGATTCATGTTCCCAGTGTTGGGACTTGAGCCCATAGCCTTCTAGCAAAGAGACAAAAGTGCCACCAATTTAGCCACACTGCCACAAAGGAAAAATGGGTGAAGGACAGGGTATTCCTTAGTGTGCAAACCAATTTGTGTACTGCTGTCAGTCAGATTGTGAAATAATATATTTCTACATCATTAAGTGTTTTATACTGTCAGCTTGCACTGATGTACCTCTGCTAAATAACTCTAGAAAGCATTTTGGAAAAATCATTTGCATGAAAGATGCAACACAAAATATTGTGATTTTTTTTAATTATTACAGTTTTGTCCTCTTGTTATTCAGTTTTTCTCCCTGTCCCCTACTTGATGATCTGGGTCACCACAGCAGCACTCTTCTTTCAGTTGGAATGGCCTTCACAGTCGATATCAAGGCCGCTCCTTGGTTGGCTGGAGGAGGGATATATGAATGGGCATCTCCCTCCCCTGGTGCCAAGCCTCTCAGCTTTCTGACTCAGTTAGCACCCAGCTGGGCCCCAGAGTGGGATTCCAGGATTTTCACCCAAACGTTAGTCTTGCAGGTGGCAGCACATTATGCCATCACTGTATCACAGGGCCGGCAAAATAACGATTGTATAGTATTCCATCATATTTTATATTGAAAAAGTTTACCTTCAGCCGATCAGAATGCATAGCTACTGCCCCATTATTTAAGTGATAACAGTATCGTTTTCAGGGTTTATGAGGTAATAACTGGCATGGACCAATTAAATAATAAATAGGTGAGTGTGCATTACATATAGAACAAGCATTCGTCAATGCCGAATGTTTGCTTGCTGGCAGTGTCATTGGCAGTACAGGAGTTAGAGAGCTGAATAATAGGAATGGCAGTGAAGTATTGAAGTGAAGCCAACCCCACCACCACCCTGCAGAGACTGACAGGCATTGGGGTGTGCCTTTGGGGCATCAGGCATAACGGCCACGCCATTTCACCAAACCCTACCCTGCAGACACCGACAGGTGTCATGGTGTGCCTTGGGGTCTTTGGGCCATATGCTCACTCCATTCCATAAGGAAATACGGTAAGATGGGTGCAGTATAGGAGAATGGGGTGAGCTTTGGGGCCAAAGAATCCAAGGCACACCTCGATGCCTGTCACTAGCTGCAGGGTGTGGGTGTGGGTGGAATGGTATGAGCATTAAAGGCGACAATCCCAAGTCACATCCCTGATGCCTGTCAGTCTCTACAGGGAGGGGTGTTATGGTCGGAAACCCTAATGCCTCAGGCGTTCATTGGTACTTTCGCTCCAATTTTTCAACATGTTTTTTGTGTGACCCCCACCTCATGAACAGTGGCAATATCAGTTTGTTAGCCAAAAGCTGATTTTGCACAGCGACCACGCCATTTGGCACCAAAGGTGCAAAAACACATTTCAAATAGAATGTGAAAAATTACAGCTATACTGTTCATGAGGAGGTGTAAAAATAGCAATGTTGAAAATCTGGAGTCAAAATATAAAAAAAACTGGTGAAGTCACGAGCGTGCATAGAAACTGTAATTAGTTTGGGGACTGTTTACAGCAGATTGTCAACACAGGCATTTTGGGACCTCCGCTCAAGAACAGTGTCACTGTGATTTTCGTAATCTGTCCCGAACACTAATTTCCCACAGCGACCACACATTTCTCTGCCAGAAGTGCGAAAACACATTTTGGCCAGCGTGTGAAAAATGGCAGCTGTACTGTTCAAAAGGAGGTGTGGAAAAATGCCATTGTGGAAAATCTGGACTGAAAATATTACAAATTTGTGAACTTATGAGGGTGCATGGAAACTGTGCAATGGACGCTCGTAACACAGTCATTTTATGGACTTTTGTCACCAAATTCTCAACATTGCCATTTTAAGACCACTGCTCATGAACAGTGTCACTGTGATTTTCTTAATCTGTCCCGAACATTGATTTTGCACACCGACTGTGCCATTGTGCACTACATGTGTGAAAACACATTTTGGGTGAGATGTGAAAATGACAGCTATACTGCTCATAAGGAGGTGTGGGTAAAATGGCAATGTTGAAAATCTAGAGTGAAAATATTAAATATTTGCGAAGTTACGAGCGTGTGTAGGAACTGCACAATGCACACTTGTAAAACAGTCATTTTGGGGAATTTTTTCACCAAATTTTCAACATAGGTTTTTGGGGGGTCTACCTCATGAACTGTGGCACTGTCATTTCATTACTCAGTCCCAAAAGGTGGGTCCACACAGTGACAGCGAAAATCACCTTTCAGGACCAAATAACAAACTGACAGTGACCGAGTTCATGAGGTGGGGTCCCAATAACACCATGTTGAAAATTTGGTGAAAAAAATTCCCAAAAATGGCTGAGATATGAACCAAAGTTGAAAACCCCCCATTTATGTCATTATACAGCTTACTGGCATTTCTTCAGTTCGCGGTCAGCTTTGAAGAGTGCAGATGTGTTCCCGGCCCACAAAGATCGTCACGGGCTCTGGAGGTAAGTATGGGATGAGGGAGGTGGGTGCACATAGAGTGTGTGGTTTGGGGAGGGGTGAGACAGTCAACGAGGACCATTTTCTTACAGTTTTTTTTCATTTTTCAGGAAGACGACGCAGGACTTTTGCCATGCTGGGGTGGGCTCCCAGCCTGGCATCTGGAAGGTTGTTTGGGGGGCCAGTGAAGCCAATAGGGGATTGGGCACCCCTGTTGACCATAGGGACACCGGATTGTTGCCACGCTGGGGTGGGCTCCCAGAGTGGCAGTTGGAAGGTTGTTTGGGGGGCCAGTGGAGCCGACAGGGGACTGGGCATCCCCATTGGCCATATGGAAGATGGACTGTTGCTGTGCTGGAGTGGGCTCCCAGTGTGGTACCTGGAAGTCTGTTTTGGGGGGCAGTGGAGCCAATGAGGGATTGAGCAACCCCTTCGGCCATATGGTGTGCGGGTTGGGGGAGTACATGAGCACGCTGGGGTGGGCTCCCAGCATGCTAGTAGGTGTTCGGGTCAGGGGGAGGAAAAACTGTCTATGACAGACAGTTCAGATGCAGTGTGATGTGCAGGCAATTTGCATACTGCCGATGACAGCAGTATGCAAATTGCCTACACATTACCATCGCTGATTGCAGCGGTTTTTCACTTTCAACTGTATGCCACTGCACCTGAACTGCTGCCATAGACAGCTCAGACATGTATTGGTGCGGTGAGACAGCACCTGCAAAAGGGAGCAGGGCACTGGAAGCTGAGTGGCACACCTATGAAAAGTCGTATGGTGGTGCTATGTTTCTTACACATGCATGCAAGCAAACATAATAATGGATGGGAAAATGTGCTTTATGAGAATTTAATGGTTGCCTGAAGTGTGGGATGCTACATAAACCCCAAGGGTGAAGCCTGAGGGGTTTATTAAAGCATCCCACACTGAGGGCAACCATTATTAGGTGATCACTGTGATGCTCTTCCCCCTGCTTATGGATATCTGTATGATATTTGTATTATAAATAAATGGTATATGTTATGTGATTGTCTGCCTGGCACACAAGTCAGCTAGTATGTGAGAGACTTGACTTTTGACCTCATAGGTGTCAGTGTGAATGAAGGAGCAGGACATGATAAACAGACCAGGAAAAAGTACTAATTAAAGGTTTCCTGTCCTGTCTTTTAAACAAAAGGGTTTCTTGCCACATGCCAGGGGATGACATCGTAAAGTATCTCCTTTGAAGTTGAGACTAAATATACATTTTATGATTCCTGCAGGAAGAGGCCATTTGGTAACAGATCCTTGGTACATCAGTTGTAAACCCAAGATCACTCTTGCAAAACAGGAAATCAGCAGGAAGACACTAAAGGGAATGTTTTGATGAAAGACTGTCATATTTTGGGAAATTGCTAGTTGCTGATTTTCACAGTAATAACATACATCCTTGTGGATATTTATGTTAAGAAGTTAAAGCTATGGGAGGATCTGTGACCTCACCAAAAGGAGTGGGAGATGGATTTTGAAATGGGAAGGCATCTGAGGGAAGCATTGCTTTTTATTCTGGACTCAAGAGAGACAGTTCTCTGGACTTAAGAAGGTACTTTATGGTAACATCTAGCTAGGCAAGAACTTTTAAGTATTTGTGGTAGGTGTACTTGTGTTCTGTAACTTCCCATTTATTTTATGTGACTGAGTTATTTGATCTATTTGTTCTGTGTTTGATATTTTGCCTATTTTACAATTTTTAGTAAACAATATTTTCTTTGCAATACTTCCTGTGTCGTCTCAGTTTTCTTTTGCATGTGAATGTTGAACCAGTGTTTAATTCTGACAGCTGTTATGGGCTTGAATGTGTTACTAATTTTGCTAAAGGTAAGAATATACCTAGATCTCATATGGAATCATAAGGGAACATTTTGGAAGCCTGGCTGGATGCCCCTGGGCAAAGGATTGTACTGCATCCCTCGAAGACGGTACGTATCTGAGCCTGTTAACTGGGTATACTAGCATAAGGTTCACATTTGACCCCCAGGACGCAAGGCTGGTAGGTGATTTGGACTCAAAACAAACAGAAGGGTTACCCTGTTTGTCACCTGTTCACACTATTGTGTTTCGAGGTTGGCACTGTGGAAACAGAGGTCCTGACCTGTGGAGCGCATTTGTGACAATCATTATTAAATCAATATATCAGTCTGAGTAGCTGATGGCTGAATTATGTCTACAGACTGAGGAGTTTCAGGAAGTGCTGTTACCATTTATGATACTCATAGACCTACAGAAATATATTAGTTGCTGTATTGGTCCTAGTAGGAACAGATCCAGAAGCAAATAGTTTGATACCTTTCATTGGACCAACATAGATGTTACAAAAAGAAAACAATATCTAAGCTTTTGAACCAACCAAGTCCTTCCTTGGAGACTTATGACAGTTGTTCAGTGAGTCACATTCTATTAATACCCAGATCATACATAAAAAATACATTTAAAAAAACAAGTCTCATTGGTTTAAAGTACCTATTTAAAAAAATCACAGATTTAAATGGAAATGAAATGCTTTTTAAATCTGTGATTTTTTTGAAAACAGGTACTTTAAAATTATGAGAATTTGTTTCTATTTTTTTTATGTATGATCTGGGTGTTAATAGAATGTGACTCTCAGAACAACTGTTATAAGTCTCCGAGGAAGGACTTGGTTGGTCTGAAAGCTTAGACATTGTCTTCTTTTTGTAACATCTATGTTGGTCCAATAAAAGGTATCACACTATTTGCTTCTGGGTGTGATGCTCATAGAGGAATTGGAGGGGAGCTTTATTCTATCCCAACAAGCAGAGGGTTATTGAGTGTGGTTTCTGATAACTACCTCATTTCTAATAAAAAAAAAAAAGGAGAGGGGGGACTACATGCATTAATTAGCAAAAGGAGGGTAGGATAGCATTGTCATCAGCCTTTCTTTTTTTGTTTCTGTTGATCTCATGGCTATACAATTATGTTTTTATTTTCTCATATGTTTTTAGACTAGTTGTACATGCATTGTATGATTTGCAGCTATAACATGACAAAAGACAATGAGACCAGAATGGGAGGTGCTAAAATGTAATGTTTAATGCCCAAAGTCAGACAGTTTAAAATGAGGAACAGGATCAGTTTGCAGGACTTTACATATGGACAGTCCCACTTTTCTGAATACTGAACTTGAACTGTCTCCTGTCCTTTTTATTGGTCTCGACTCTACAATGTTCACGTAAGGTGCATTATTTTGTGGGTTGTATGTCTCATGTTGGAATATAAATCTCAATAAAGAGGTGAAAAAAATAAGTTCTGTGTTCTGACTGGCTCAGAGGAATCTTGCTTTCTTATTTGTAATTATAATTTTTATTGAACAAATGTTCTATGTCAACGTGATCCAACGCTTTCCATAAAATAAAGTCTGTATACAACACTAAGAGGTGGTCATGAGTTATTATTATAAAGATACATTTTCAGAGGCAGTACATACCTAACTTCAGTAGTCCACGTGCCCGTTATAGACAGAGCGGGGGGACCATAAGACGGGCAATGCAATCATGACAAAGTAATCCTGGCTTTCCAGTAGTGTGCATGTAAACTGGTAGACTCATATCAGAGATGAGGGGGACAGCCTGGGGGGAACCTGACATCCCCCTCTCCCTCCAGAGGTGAGAAAGGGTGGTGGTGGTCTATAGGGGGAATCAATCCACTACACCCATGAGAGAAGGGATGATTGATTAAGCTCCATTATATGTGTTATTGTAAGGCATTGTGGTTTACTGACAGGTCAACGGGGGGTCATTATGGGACAAATTCCCTGTCTTTCCCCACTACATGCAGCAGCCACCTATTGTGTCGTGAAGAGCAGAGTTCACCTCAGTTATTAAGATAGTACTGTATGTTACTTTCTCCATTCTGTAAATGTCATTGACTGTGTTCTGCTAGGCTCCGGGTGGTCAGGGTCAGAATTTGTGGGTTTAACCAAGCCCTGGCAATGTGTCTTTTAGCAGCAGTGAACAATATGCCCAAGAGATATTGCATGTTAGGGTTTTGGTATCCTGGGGAAAATGAAGTAGGAGGAATACCTCAACTGTCAGAGTACGTAGCCTCCCCAAACATTCCTCCAGTTCAGCTTGTAAGGATCGAAAAAAAGGGTGTTGGACCAGGCACACCCACATGAGGTAGGGTGTGGTGGGCCCTGGGGTCCTCGCAGCCCTGCCAGCAGCAGGTGTCTCCCAAGGCTAGGTAATGCCCGATTATTACCAGAGTGTGGACATATCAAATTGGTAGTTTCCATGCATATTCTCTCTACTGATGAGAGCAAGTTACTTTGAAAGTGTTCTGGCAAAATTTTTGCCGCCCCCTCTGTGGTGATGGGAGAGCCCAACTCATCCTGCCACTACAGCTGGACATCCTGGGTGGAGTCTCAGAGGAATCTTTTACACTATAATTTAGCGATAACAGCCTAGTGGTTGGGGTTTATGAGGTAACAACTGGACGGGGGATGAACACTAACCAGTACAGTTCATTTTCACTTTACTATGCATTTCTTTTAATTAGCATTACTACTTAACATTTCTTTTTCAGTATTATAACTATACTAGCTATCATACTAGGGGTTAAACTTGGTATTGTCTATCTGTCTAGCTATATGTATGCTGACACACACACACACACACACACACACACACAACCTTGATCTGCAGTCTCAGAGTTTATGTTGTACCAGATACTGTACTGTTATTACCTTGAACCTCCACCCCACCACCACTACCACCACTCTACTTTTATTACTGTATTATTATAATTACTGGTTGCAGTGTTTATCAGCCTGCAAACCATGTCCCTGAAAACCTATAATAACTGGCTTATGCAATATCAACTGGGTACCCAGTTATTGTGGCGCACTACAATAACCAGGTAATCAACTGACATCGTCAAAACTCACTGTCACTCTTATTTCCTTCTTGACTATTGAAATACATTTGCTATGTCTCTGCAAGTAAACTAATCATCATTAATAGAAAAGCAATATCTCTTACTAATTATTCTGGTGCACATAGTAAATGAAATTCCCCCCCCACCATGCTCAAGCCAGTGTGGCAGTTTATCTCTCCTCTCTAACTGCAGCAGCCGCTCATGAATCCTGTCAGTGTCCCGCCCCCTTACTTTTCATCAGATTACAGATTACGCTAGGAATCTATGACTTGCCCAGAAGCAGAATCCTTTGTAGAAACAGCTTGAAAAGAGATTATTTAAAATTTAGTGCTGCCTGCAGCTTTGTGTTAAACACTGCAGTTTACATTGTGGTTCCATGATTCTTGTTCTATTCTGGTATAATATCGAATCATGCTTCCCCGTCAGGATTTGCTACCCCAGTTTTCATTCTGCTGTTAAAGAAGCTGCTATTTCAAATGTTGCTTATAATTCCTCCTCCTGATTACTGCATCCTGATAACTAAATTCCTCTGTTATTTTTCAATGTTCAAACCCTATTTACTGCTTGTTTGAATACACTGAATGTTAACTGCGGTCTCTGTAGTTCCGTACTTATTAATGAAATATGTTCTTACAGTGTTGATAAATGCTGCTAACCAGTGAATTATATAAAATAAGACATGTGCACATGTATATCATTCATTTTTTTCACACACCTTCACTGTGCGATGCCTTTTAAACCCCCTCAAGCTTTGCTCTCAGGGTTCAAGTGGCATCACACACTTTGTGCGTGTGAAAAAAACTCATAATACACATGTGCACATGTATTATCCTACAAGTGATTTTATTTTTTATTTTATTTAAAATTTGATGACCGGGAAAGGCACACTGAGCGGAGGCTCGTTTCCAGGTGTGATCTGGGTACAGAGTGTACAGTGAAGAGAGAGAGAGTAACAAATGGTGACGGATACAAACAGTATGTACAGACACATTTTTTACAAAGAATATAATACATTTTCCATAAAGAAACAGTTAATTAGTGTGCAGAGTAACTGAATGGAATGGGGCAGGGTTACAGTAGGGGCTAGGGTTGGAGAGTGGAGATTGTGAGGGGCCTTTGCTGTGTGCTGGGACCATTGGTAAATTTAGGGCATTGTTGGGGGGGGGCAGAAGCCTGAGGAGTTGTAAAAAGGCAGAATGAGAAGAGGTCAGGTGGAGTTCGGAGGGGAGGTTGTTCAAGAGGAGAGGGAGATGGTACGAAAAGGCAGCTTGGCCAGTGAGAGTGTGAGGTCAGGGCAGGTGGAAAGTGCGTAGGTCTCTGTGTCAAAGAGGGTAGTTTAGGGAGGTGGCTGGTGTGAGGTGGGAAGTGAGGTAGGGGGGAGTGATCCAAACCAAAATTTTACTGTGAATGAGGCACTGTGGATGGCTCTACTGTGGGAGAATGGAGCAAGAGCGAGTGTAGAGTAGAGAAGGCAGTGGTGAGTGAGTGGGGGGGAGGCAGTGGCAAAGCGGCAGAAAGAGTTGAGAAGGATATCTAGTCTGGAGAGTGAGGATGCTGGGGCTGTTCTGTAGACTATGTCAGCATATTCTATGACTGGCAAGATAGTTTTATGTATGAGCTCTCACCAGTTGGGGATAGGCAGGCTGTCTTTGTGGCGATAGAGGAAGGCGAGTTTGGGGCAGAGTTTGGTGCAGATGGCCTCAATGTGAGTGGAGAAGTTAAGGTGGTTGTTCAGCCAAACACCCAAGTATTTGAAAGCAGGGATGAGCTCCAGAGGTGAGCCATCTAAGGTGGTGGTCGCTGGGGGGAGGGCAGGGAGGGTAGCATGTTTTTGCCTGGAACCAAAGGCCATGGTGACAGGTTTTTTTTGTGTTAAGTGTAAGTAGGTTGTCAAGAAACCAGGACTGGACTCTGATGAAGTCAGTTTGGAAGTTTGGGAGGACACTGTCATAGGAGGGGCCCGAGGCAAAGATGATTGTGTCTTCTGCGTAAAGATGCACATTGGAGGAGAGGCAGGTGGAGGGAAGGTTGTTAATGAAGAGAGAGAAGAGGATGGGACCAAGTATAGAGCCCTGAGGGACACCTGATAAGATAGGGAGAGGAGAGGAGACAGCATCACCTATTTGAACAGATTGTTGCTTATTATGGAGATACGAGTGGAACCAGGCGATGGCAGGTTGGGCGATGCCAAAGGAACTGAGTTTGTGGAGTAGCAGTGGGTGGGAGACCGAGTCGAAGGCTTTAGCCAGGTCAACGAACATGACAGCTGTGATTTGGCTATTGTCCATGGCAGAGAGAATGGAGTCAGTCAAGCGTAGGAGAGTGGTGATGGTGTAGTGGTGTTTTCTGAAACCTAACTGTATGGGTGAAAGGGAGCTGTTGGAAGAGAGACAGACTGACAATTTGGAGAGTATGAGGGATTCCTGGATTTTGGTAAGGGCGGGGAGGAGTGAAATAGGCTTATAGTTTCCTGGGAGGGAGGGATCACCACCTTTGGGCAGAGGGATGATTTTGGCCAATTTCCAGGCTTTGGGGCAGTGGCTGGGTATAGAGAGAGAGATTTAGCATGTGAGTCAAGGGGGCCACAATAGTGGAGGCAGAGTTACGGAGTAGTTTGTAATGAAGTACTGGAGAAATCCCAGGCTAAAATCAATGTTAGCAACCCTTAGTCCAACTGATCATGCATCGATATTGAAATGTTTGGTCAATATAATAATTATCAGACTATTAGATGAGTTTCCCATCAGCCTATCCTGGTGGTTCTTCAAGATTCCATAGCACTTTTTGTAAGAATAGGGATTATCTCCTGTGTTCTGGCTGACATTCTCCATTATATATAAAATAAGTTGGAATGTGATTGCCCATGCTTGATCATGGATATCAAGAGCTTAAAGAGATAGTGTAACCAAAGCTAGGTTAGGCTAAGAGGTTCTGTCAGCCACTTTCATGCTTACTAAACAAACTGGGTTCCACCAAGCCAGTTCGACAAAAAAAATCTGTTGACAATGTCGACCACAATTGTGATCCGCAATGTGCCATTGAGAACACAAGTGTGTTTTCTCCTGCATCCCTGGATTTTATTATAATTACCTCCATGGTGGAGGTGTTTTGGGGAAGGGCACAAGACCCAGAGAAGCTGTACCTGGGTCCTGCACACCCATTACAGTGACCAGAAGAGACTGTTGTTTTGTCGCTGTTAACAACCGGTCACTATAATATTTTCAACAAAGTTACATGCTACGAGCAAGCTGCCATATAGGTTTTTCTATAGAGAGAGAGCTTGTGGTGGGGGTCAGTACAGGTCAGGTGGAGAGATACAGGATGATGATGATATTTTTATGTGAACAAGGCTCTGGGGAGTGGTAACATTCACAAAAATCTTTTTCAATTCACACAAAATTGCTTGAACAGAAAAACAGCCATTTCAAGTAATTTCGCTGGCATAAAAAACAGTTCAGCACATCACTAGTTACAATCTATTAGGAAAGACGGACCAAACAAAGGGGAGAAGGGGCCATCTACATACAGCATTCAACAGTCAATCAACTACCAACATTAGCTTGTTAATGACAAATCCAATCTGGCTGAAGTATTCGGCACCCACTTTACAAAGATTTAGTAACCAAAACTTGCTGGCCAATTTGCCCTGATCAGTCACAAAGGGGCAACAAATTAGGGGTATGCAAATACCCCAGCAATCTTGTTTGGTGGCTATTCATATTCAGAAGATATGCCTTTTTGCAGATTAAACCAAAATCTGCAACAGTGGACACTTAGGAGGGAGTAGAGAGAGAATGTGTAGGGATCTTGGGAAACTCAGGAGACAGCCATGAGCATGGCAGTTGAGGTTCAGTGCCAAAAGTGCAAAATCTTGCACCAAGGGCATAGAGACCCAGGAGAGGAGTATAGCATGGGGGGAGGTATTGACAGTCCCTAAGCAGGAGAAGGACCTTGGCAGTATCACAATTGATGATCTCAAAGTGGTAAGGCCGTGCGACCAGGGCTTCAGTTAACTCCATTTTGGGAGTACCCGACTTTCAGAAATAAGGCAAAAACGTCAAAAATAAAGGGTGAGGAAGTCATTGACTTCCAAATGTGAAAAACAAAACTTGATGACTGCCAAACCTGATGGAATAGAAGCCAAGAAATTATGGATTTTTCTAAAAGAAATTGTATTTCACCATTAGTGTTTATATTAACATCCATAAATTAATCCTTCCTAAAATACTGGCTTCCAAATTCTGGAATCTGGGATTACTGTATTGTGACATAAAAAAATTGGAATGACTTCTAGATTTTGACTCATGGAAGTATTAGAATTCCACTAAAAAAAAATTACTGAATCTCTGAGTATGACAAAGGAGTAGGTAGGGCTAGTGGGATGCTGGGGTCATAGGGAGGGGTATCTCCAGCAGGAGGAAGGACGTGGTGCTACCGCTGTATCACTCACTGGTGAGATCCACCTGGAGTATTGTGTCCAGTTTTGGACAAGGTGGAGGCAGTCCAGAGGAGGGCAACTAAAATGGTACAGATGTTGCACGAAAAGCACTACGAAAAGAGTCTGAAGGATCTTAACATCTCAACATGTACGTCCCAGAAGATAGGAGAGCAAGAGGGAACATGCTAGAAACATGTTAGTACATCACAGTGGTAAACTGCGTGCAGGAGGGGAGTCTGCTTCAAATAAGGAAGAGCACCAGGACCAGTGGGCATGCACTGAAGCTGGAGTAGGAGAAGTTTAAGAGGGACGCGAAGAAGTAATACTTCACTGAAAGGGCGGTAGAAGCCTGTAGTTGCAGTAATAATAATATGTTTCAGTCATAATTTTTCCTGTGAATAAAAATTTCCCAATTGAGCAGAACTCATTTTCAGTGTTGTCCTTGTTACAAATTATTACAAAATACACGACTGTCAGCAGAAAAGGTGGTGGTGAAAACAGTGGGGGCTTCAAGCATACATAGGAGAGACATAGGGGAATATTAGTAAATAGGCAGGGAAGGGGAGGGTTTCCAGATACCAGTCAAGGTCTGCAGGGACAGATTAGGCAGGAACATCTGGGATGACTGGGTGGCTGAACAGTTCTTTTCTGCCAACAAATTCTATGTTACTACCGTATGTGTCGATGGAAGGGAGAGTATTGCACTCACAAGTGTAAAGAGCAGATGTCACCCAGTGACAGATTCATTCCATCCATTAATCTAACCCTAGGGGAGTCATGTAGTATGAGGTGAAGCCGAGTACCTTATGCCCCTAAAGGTTGCCCAACCGGTTCTATTATTAAACTCAACTTCCAGTTCTCCTACAGTGTCACTTATGAAGACACTGAAGTGAACCGGTCCTAGTGCTGAGACAAGCTGCAACTCACTGGTCACTTTCTCATCATTACAGTGAGTACCATTAACCTCCCACCTCTGTCATTTATCCATTAATGAGTTTCAAACCCAGTTCACCACTTTGGATCCCATCCTTGGGCCTCTCAATTTCTTTGTCACGCTCCTGTGTGACACAGTGTAGAAGACCTTGCTGAAGTCCAGATAGGCCACACCCACTTCCCTCCCCTGATCTATTTCCATGGTCACCTAGTCAAAGAACTCCATCAGATTCTTCTACCATGACCCCCAACCCCATGAATCAATGCTGCCTGTGGTCTTGCAGCACACTGCATTCAAGATATTCTGCCAGACTTCCCTAAAACAGGATTTTCATTCATTTTTCCAGCACTGAAGTGAAACGGATTGGCCTGTAGTTGCCAGCCTCCTTCCTGCTGCCACTCTTTTGTAGAGGGACCATGTCTGCTCTTCTCCAGTCCTCCCCAACTATGTCTGTTTCCAGTGAACTCTTGAATAAGGCCATCAGTGGGGGCAACTACCACCTACCTGAGTTCCTTTAATATCCTTGGGTGTATCACATCCAGTACCATAGTCTTGTCCACCTTTAGAGCTGCAAGACCCTTCATGACACTTTCCTCTGAAAATGGACTTGTGTTTACTTCACCTCCACTGGTGGTCACATCCCACTCTTCTCCCAATTCTTGGGACCCTCTGATAATGTAAATACAATATCTGACTTCTGGCCAGCCCCCCCCAACCAGACACCATCTTTAAAGATAGTCCTCCCCCAACCCTCCTTTCCATACCATACCTTCAAATATCGAAAGCCCTCATCAAAGGTCTTCACTCCTCTCCTCTGGAACTTCTGATGCTTGACTGGGGTGGGGAGAACATGAGCAGAAAAGTCCTAGCTAGTTCAACTGGGAAGGTGTTCCCTCGCCCACCAGGAAGTCATGCTTTTTGAGTAGTAGAGCAGTGTATTAATGCAAATCATGCTGTCATTCTGGAATAGAAATAGTAGTGTAAAGAGTAGGAAACCATTAAAACTCATCAATGAAGCTGACTGAGGTGACTCTGTGGGTGGAGAATGAACTTTGAACTTGCCCTGGACACATAGGGAGAGGGAGTTGGACTTTGTTAAGCCATAGAGAGATGGTTATACATTTTTTTAAATTTAGGATGTGCTCTGCATATTCAGTATCAGCTGTGTTCTGAATGCTGAATATTAGTCAAATAATGCCAATAGTCAGGTATTCAAATACCAAATTATTTCAGCCATTCTGGTTTGGTGCACATCCCACCCCCACAACTTATATCACTTTGTGACACTTCACTTCATAGCACAACTAACTAGTTCAAGCTGAGGCACATCTTGCAAGTTGATGTCCCTAATAAACTCCGAAAACTCAAGAGTAGTGGTCCAAATGGCTGCAACCCCCATCTCCACAACCTGAGAGCTGAGTCATTATCCCTACCAGTGACACAACTCTACAACCTCTTTCTTCAAATTAGTGAACTTCCAACTGTCTGGAGCCAGGCTAAAATCATTCCCATCCACAAAGAGTGTGATAGACAAGAGATAGACAGTCATTGTCCAATCACTATGCATTTCACCACTGTTAAAATTTTGATTAGTTCACAAACAAATTAGTGTGCATATCAATAGACTAAATTGGTTTGCCACATTCCAATGAGGTCTTGGACCATGTTGCTCCATTGCCACAGCCCTAAAAGTCAACACTTATATTCACCTAGCTATACACAAGGGATATTTGGCTGATGGAATATTCATTGATGTGAGCAAGGCATGCAACATTGTCTCACATCCACTACTGCTAATGAAACTGGATGATCTGAGTTTCTCTCATAGTGCTGTAAAATGGGTTTCTGTCTAGCCACTCTATAGGAAACAATTATAAAACATAATGGGTACTAGATCACATTTACATGTCTTCAACATACTGTAAGAATTCCCATGGTTCACTAGGGCCTGTCATGTTCTCATGTTCTCTGCAGTATCTTTGCAAATGAGACACTCCCACCTATGTAAGTTCTGGTATTCTTTCTATGTAGACAACACAGTACTACATAAATTAGCAACTAGAATCTCTGAAGTCACAAACAACATGCAGTTTGTTTTACTAAACTGTGCTGCAGGCAGTGGAATTGCTAGCTCTGAAGGGGGCTTGATTTAAAGTAACCATACAGATGCCCCAGCATGGTGTTTGGAGGACCCTGTGCTGTCAAATGAGACATTAAACCAAGGTCCCATCTGCCTATTTTTGGTTGTTGTTGTTCAGGTCAATGTTAAAGATCACATGATACTTCTCCAAAAGAGTAAGGGAATTTTTTATTAAGAAAAGAACAATGCAAAATTAAAAAAACACAATTCAGATTACATAATATAGGTAGTTCAAAAAGGAAACGCAAGCAATAAACAACAAGAATCATAGGACATACTCAAAACATAAATTATGAAGTCACAGTACTGAAAATCAGGAGGGAAAATACCTGAGTCACCAACATACCCACAGCCTCTAGCATCTAACTTGCTCTGTCCCAAGGGCCAAGTGTTCAACCATCTAAAATTCTTCCAGAAATAATCCTCATGGTAGAGACTCACATTCTTTCTGACAAAATCCTGTACTATGTGAACCAAATCCGCTCGCAAAACCAATTTTTACTACATGAAAAACTAGCATCTACTTTGCAAAATACTAAAAATTAAAGTGTGTTAAACACAACTTCAGAGTACTGGGATGCTATTTTTCCAGAATTGTGGCTACTAACCTAAACTAAATCACTGACAGGTTCAAGAAAGAAACAATGCCCCCCCCCCCATCATGTACCTACAGCTGGAAAAAAAGCAATTGGAGTATAAAGCAGGTGGAGGGTGCAGAAGAAAAATGGAAAGAATGTTAAAAAGCAATGATAGATGCAGCAGAAAGCTCAGTTACAAAGGTATCAAAGGGAAGAAGGGTAAGAGGTCCAATGTGGCTCACAGCCAAAGTAAAGACGGTGATAAGAGCCAAAAGAAGAGCATTCATAAAACACAAAGGAAGCCAACAGGAGGAGGATAGGGAGAAGTACCTAGAGGAACAAAAGTAGCCAGCAGAAGGGTGAGGCAGGCCATAATGGAGATGGAACTCTGGCTTGCAAAGGGAGTGAAGCAAGGGGGGAAAAGGTATTCTTCAGGTACATCTGGGAGATGTGTAAGGTCAAAGGGGGGTATTGTGAGACTGAAGGGTGAGGAAGGATGGAAGGAGAGGGATAAAGAGAAAGCAAAGACAATGAACAACATACTTTTGTATTTACTAGGGAGTACAGGTGGCCACTTCCAGAATGTGGGAGAAAGGAGAGAGAGCAAGGGCTCAAGTGGCATGGTCAGAATAACAGAGAAAAGGGTGTTGGAAAGCTTACAGGGTTGAAAGTAGGTAAATCTATGGGATCTGATGGTTTACACCTGAGGATATTGAAGGAGGTAGCAGAAGTGCTAGCAGGTACACTTGCAGACATACTCAACTGCTCGCTGGCCACGGGGGTGGTACTTAGTAGGGACTGGAGGGCAGCGGATGTAGTCACTCTACACAAAAGCAGAAGGAAGGATGAGCCAAGGAACTGTAGACCTGTCAGTTTGATGTTTGCAGTGAGGAAAATGATGGTGTCTTTACTAAGGGACGAACTGGTGGACTTCCTGGAGGGAAATAGGCCACAGGACACCAGACAATATGGGTTCATGAGGTGATAGTCTTACCAGACAAATCTGGTCAACATCTTCGACAGGTTGACCAGGGCAGATAGGGGACAGGCAGTAGATGTAGTATATTTGGATTCCAGTAAGGCCTTTGACTCAGTCCTCCACAGGAGGCTGGTAAAAATGATAAAGGATGTAGGGGTAGGGAAAATTGGTGACTTGGGTAGAGAACTGGCTGAGGGGAAGAACCCAAAGGGTAGTTGTTAATAGGGAGTTTTCAGAGATAAGGAAAGTGACAAGTGGAGTACCTCCAGGGTTGGTTCTGGGCATGGTCACTTTCAACATATTCATTTGTGACATAGGAGGAGGCATCAACGTCAAGACCTCCTTTTTTACAGGTGGCACATGATCTGCACAAGGGTGGACATGGAGGAAGGGATAAGGTAACTCAGGGAGTATCTGGGCAGGTTGGGGAGTAAATAGATCTGGCAGCTGAGCTTCAGCACAAATTAATGTAAAGTGATGCACATTGGGAAGAGGAACCCAAGAATGCAATGTGAAATAGGGGCATGGTGCTGGAAAGCACTACTGTCAAAAGGAACCTGGGGTCATGATATCGAAGCGCCTTAAAACAACTGCACATCGTAACAGAGTTGTGCACAAGGCAAACAGGATGCAGGATTGCATGAGAGGATACACAGCAGTTGGGAAGTGATCCTCCCATTGTACAGGTCACTGGTGCAATACATACAGTACTGTACAGGGCAACCAAGATGATCCATGGACTGGGGTTAAGATGTACAAGAACAGGCTGCAGAGCTTGAACATGAACACCTTGAGAAAAGGAGGGAAAGAGGTGACATGATCAAGCTATACAAGTAGCTGCACGGGATAAATAAGGTGGACACCGAGAAACATTTTTCCTTGCATTCAACTACAGTGATGAGAGAGAACTCACTTAAACTCTCAGTGGGAGAGCAAAGAGGGACTTCTGTAAGCACTTTTTCACACAAAGAGTGGTGGACAAGTGGAACAAGCTGCTAGAGGAAGTGGTACAGACCTAATCAGTGAACAGTTTCAAGCAGGGATGGGACTGGCGTATGAGGTTCATCAGAAAAGGGTGGAGACAGAAACAAAGAGGTGGGATCACCACTACAGTCAGTGCAGAGCAGTTATGTAGGGTGAGCAGACTGAATGAGCTGACAGGCCTTTTCTGTCATCAGTGTCTATGTATCTATACCTATAAAAAGAGTAAGAGAATTTCCCCAGTGTCCTGACCAAATTTCCACCATTCACTAAAAATTACTAACAGTTTAACCTGGTTCAACATTAGTAGGTTTGCATCTGTAGCCTCCTCCACAAAGAAGGAGATGGAAACAGGAACTGTTTCCTAGGCCTCCTTTCCTGCTCAACAAAAACTAAAACTAAGGAAATAAATGCCTTATCCTAAATACAAGTATGACAACTACAATGTTATTTGGAATTCAAATAAGCTGAAGTCCAACATTAATGCATTATACATCTTGGGCCCAATTTTCAAAACTGGTCTCAGAGTGATGCAAGCTGCGGTAAACAGGAACTTGAGTTGACTGCCGGTGTGCCAGGGACCCTGCACATGTGGGGTACCATTGTCAAACTCCATGGAGTTGCCACAACTGCTCCCATGCGCCACACAAGTAATGCACAGGAGATGTTTGACAGAGGTGTTCATCACTCCCAGCTGACACAACTGTGGTCGAGAGGACACAGTACCCACTGAGTGTCTGACCTACTGTTGCAAAGGTGCACAAGTTAGCCAGCCTTGGAGTGGGTCCCAAGGTGGTAGCCTGGGTAAAATATTGACTGGACAACAAGACGCAGAGGGTAATAGTAAATGGAGTCTACACTGAAGAAAAGGGGGTTACTAGCACGGTACCGTAGGGTTCAGTACCGGAACTGGTCCTCTTTAATGTCTTTATAAGTGACATTGCAGAGGGACTGAAAGGAAACGTATGTCTCTTTGCAGATGACACAAAGATCTGCAACAGGGTTGATACACAAGGTGGGGTGGGAAGGATGAGAAGGGACTTGGCAAGGTTGGAGGAATGGTCAAATGTATAGCAGCTTAGATTCAATGCCAAGAAGTGCAAAGTAATGCACCTGGGAAACAAAAAAAACAGGGGAAGAGTACATAATGGAGGATGAGATACTCACAACAACAAAAATGGAAAGGGACCTGGGGGTAGTCATATCAGATGATCAATAGGTGGGCAAGCCATGTGAGAAGGCAGTAAGGAGGGCCGGGGGGATACTGGGATGCATAAGGAGAGGCATCACCAGTAGAAAACAGCAAGTTGTTATCCTTTTGTACAGACAGTTGGTGAGACCCCATCTTGAGTACTGCATGCAGTTCTGGAGACCCCATCTCCGCAAGGACATAGACAGTATAGAGGCTGTCCAGAGGAGGACAACTAAAATGGTGCAGGGTCTGCACCAGAAGTCTCATGAAGAGAGACCAAAGGAACTTAATATGTATAGCCTCCCTCATGACAGAAACTTTCAAGTACCTCAAGGGAATCAACAAAGTCCAAGAGGATAGCATCTTTCAGAAAAAGAGATGTCCAAGAACAAGGGGGCACAATTTGAAGATAGAGGGGGATGGCTCAGAAATAATGTGAGGAAGTATTTTTTCACAAAGAGGGTTGTGGTTGCATGGAATGGCCTTCCTGAGGAGATTGTGGAGTCAAAAACAGTGGGGGAATTCAAGAATGCATGGGACAGACATAAGGCAATTCTAGTGGGGGGTAGGAGGAAATAGGCTGTTGGTTAACTAGGATCTGCAGCTTATCCTGTAGGTAGGGAAATGGGCAGACTAGGTGGGCTAAGTGGTACTTATCTGCTGTCAGAGTCTATGTTTCTATACAAGTATTCAAAGTCTGTTCTAACAGAAAGAAACTGTGCTTCAGTTTTGTGTGCATTTTTGTATGATTACAAATATGCGTGCGTGCATTTAAAACTGCAGAAGCCTACTGTCAGGACTTGAAATACTTTGCGCTACAGCCTAGTTGCATAATTCACATTTCTCAGCTCTCTGACAGACAGCTAAGGAATACCATTCAGAAAAATCAGACAAAACCAGTCAGAACCAAAAAGAGCATAGCCCAAGCACCAGTTGAGCGTCAGCCCGCTGGCATAGCGGTAGTGCTAATGCTAGCAACACTGACAGCCCGGGTTCAGGAGTGAGCCTGGATCATTGGACGCTGGGGCTAGAATGGTTGAGTATCCCAAGGATTCTCATCTGCTCTGGGAAGAGAGGAAGAATGGCTTCCGCTGCAACACCGCCACCTGGGTGACCACAGGTGGAAGTGCAGCCAGAACCATGGATCGAGGAAGGGGGACGTGTATGGCATGATACTTGCATCAGCAAGGCTCTCATGACATCGGGGGGAAGGACAGAAAACAGGAAAAAAAATTATTTGGCCCATGGTGGATACCATTCGCCACCCATTGCAGGCTCTACACCACTGACTAGGCTCACCGCCTCGCTTACTGAAGCTTCAGTTCTGCCAGGGGTTTATAGAGCCTGGCCCCTGGCTGCCCTTCCCACAGGGGGTGTATCCATGGGGGAACATGTGAGGTAAAGGTAAGCCCAGGGATGGCAGATGATGGGGCTTGGCAGCGGTTAGATCAATGTGGGCCAGTTGAGGATCCAGGGGGCAAAAAGCGCAGTAAGCAGAAAAAAGCAAGAGCTAAACAAAGTCAAGTACCATGTATTGTGCTTGTGTTGGAGTTCATTGTAGGAAGGATGTTTGTGGGTTAATTAGGGATTCTGCTGAAGCCTGAAACTCACAGTCGCTACGAACAATTGGTTTCTGTGAAATAAATGCTTTATTTATTAGGAGCTAATGAACCATGAAAAGAGGACCTGGGTGTCAGACTGTTGCTTTATTTAATCAATTTACTTTAAAATTCAGTTCACTCAGACTGTTATCCTTTTCGGTTTACATACTATTGGATTGTTGAGAAAGAAGTGGCAGTGATTACAAAGTGATAGATGTCCATTGCATATAAACACATATACTGTAGCAACTGAAGATTTTGGACATGATTTAATTACTTTTTCAGATTTTGGACATGATTTCATTACTTTTGCTGTAGCTTCAGCAGGAAAAATAGGTGAATTAATTCCCATTTAGGTTTACATGCACAAAGTAACTGGGTTCAAAGCAATCAATGTACTTGAACCGCTGCACTTGAATCTCATCAACAGGAACCCAACTCTGAATGCATTTCTATAAACTTCCAATTGAAGATTATTGCATCATTTCCATTAAAATTGGAATCTGAGTCTGATTCAAGAGTAACATGTAAACAAGGCAAGGAAGTCTCTCAAAAGAGATCCTGCAAACAAAATTGTGCGAGTAAACTATCTCATAGCAAGGGAAGTGACTGGTGTGCAATTTATGGAGGGACTGTTTGGAATTTGGAGAGGGAAAAATTATATTGGCCCAGCCAGGGATGAGTGTGAAGGGTAATATGCCTCAAAAGCTAAGTTTAAGGAGGGGTAGAAGGGATTCTGATTTAATTTTAGAGAGTCAGCTGATTCATTATAAATTGTGGGTCCCAAGAGCTTTAATTTGACTCCAGGAGCTATCTGGTCACGCGTATGTCAATCTGTCAGAGATTAACCCCTTACAATGCAACAAGACAGATATATATATATATATATATATATATATACACACATCCAGAATCTGAATACAATCCAAACATATTCAGCTCTCAAATGGTTAAACAACCAGCCAAAACTAGCTGCATGAAGCCATGGCTAGTGGTTTCACTGTCTCACTATATAAGTTAGACATTGTGTGAGCCACCAGTGAATGATCATGATGAGGTAAAAAGAGCTGGCTAGGTTGGAGTTGGGCTGAAGGGAGTATGCCAGGGGTCTAACAACAGTTTCTAATAAAATAGGCTACCAGAGAAGATGGAAACATACTTGGAGCACCGCCAGGGCTGCTCAATATATGCTGCCTGCCCGGCGAGGGCAGGGGGAATATCTGTAGTTGCTGAGAGCTGGTCATTGCTCTGGTGAGGCATGTTGTCAGTCAGAATGGTAACTGACTGCACTGTGAGGGCACAAGGATGAGGGCTGACAGTGTGTGGGGGTGTAGACTCGGAGGGGGGCACAGGGGATGTTCATGTTCTGGACACTGGAGGAGAAACACAACTGGTGTGCTGTCAGAGCTGTGTGATGTACACCAACCTCCCTAAGAAGGATGGAGGAATACACAGATGGCCACTGCTGGGCTGGCTGTGCTCTCAAGAGGTACATTACCAGGCTTGTATGGCAACTGTAAGCTCTATAGGGGTAAACAGAGATAAACAGGCAGTAGAGGTCAAGCAGAGAAGAGTATGGGGAGTGGAGGCTGGGGATGTGAGCATTGGGCCACAGGGGTGGTTGGCAGGGACAGGTAGGGTAGGGTATGGAGAAAGCATGACAGGGACTACAAAATGGGCATTAGACCAGATGAGTAGTTGGCAGGCATAGGCAGGGTAGGGAAGAAGGGTGGCAGTGACTGTGATCTCTAGTGGTAGAGATGGGTCCAAGTGGAAAAGCAGATTGTGGACATCATTATAAGTGAACACCAGTGCTAGCAGACACTAGCAACAGAGTTCAGCAGGTTTAATCTGGCTGGACAGGTAGAAAGGGGTCAACCACCAACTGGGGCTACAGGGATCAGGCACCTGGTCACCCAACCAGCCAAGCAGGAGAAGGAAGGAGCAGCCTAGGTGGAGTACTGAGAAGGTAGATAACAGTGTAGAATTCATTGTAATGGCAGTGAGTAAGATGGATAGGGCATTGCTAGGATAGCAGCCTGGGTGAAATGCTTTCCTGCCTGCCATTGGGCATGGGTCGAATGAGTGCTATCCAGGGCCAAGCAACACAGCTGGGGAAGCAGAAGACTGTTGCCATCCATGCTGGCGCAAACAGCATGGGGAGCACAAGTTCCAAAACATAAGGTGGTCATTCACAGAACTAGGAATGTTTCTGATGGGCTACATTTATTTTTTTTATTTATTTAATAAATTAGAAAGACCTTTGAGCCAAGGGCTCTTTTACAGAGGTTCCACGTCAAGTCACAAGAATAGCAAATTACAATGGTTTCAGTAAGTAGTACAACAGGGAGGAGAGGAGGCACTGTGGGTCACCTTGGAGACTGGAAAGGGCACCACAATGCACACAGGGGTTGTGTACAGACCCCCATGTCAGGGTGAAGGAATGGACAGGGATATAATGGAAGGCATTCTTAGAATGGCAGAGAAAGGGGAGGTACTGTTGATGGGAGACCTGAATATGCCAGATGTTAACTGGAGCACATTTGCTGCAGCCACATCCAAGAGCAGGGCCATTCTTGATGCCCTACAGGAGGCAGGCATTAGACAGCTGGTTTCGGAACCCACTCGTGAGGGAGTATCTTAGACCTCATACTCTCAAACGGGGCAGGGAGAGGATCTCAGATCTAGAAGTGGGTTGCCATCTGGGACAAGTGACCATCAAACAGTGTGGTTCACGTTAAACTCAGCTACAGAGTTGCTTCATACAAAAGTGAGGGTACTGGACTTTAGGAGGGCTGACTTTGGCAAGATGGGAGAGTGCCTCAGAAAAGCACTAGCAAACAGGCTAGAAGGAGGTGTGGAGCAACAATGGGAAATTATCAAAACTGCCATCACAGAGACAACACGCCTTTGTGTGAAGCAAATAAACAAATCAAAATGAAAGAAAAAGCCACTATGGTTCTCAAGAGAGGTGGCTGTGAAAGTCAGGAAGAAAAAGACAGCATTCTGGAAGTATAAGGAAACACAGAAGGAGCAGGGCAGAGAGCTGTACCAGTTAAGGCAGAAAGAAGCAGGGAGGAAGTCAGAATAGCAAAGGCCCAAACTGAGGAAAAGATAGCCAACTCGTTAAGAAGGGGATAAAACCTTTATAGGTACATCAGCGAAGCGAGAAAGACAAAGGAGGGATAGTGAGGCTGAATAGAATGAACGGTGGTGGGCAGAGGGGGACAGTGAAAGCAGGAATACCGAATCTAATATTTCTGCTCAGTATTCACAAAAGAGGAGGGGAAGTGCCTAATCCAATTAACAGAAGCACTCTTGATAGGGGGGTCTATCCCAGTCCTTTCACAGAAGAAAGGGTTCTGCAAGAACTCCTAAAACTGAAGGTGGACAAAGCAATGGGTCCTGATGGAATTCACCCCAGAATTCTAAAAGAATTAAGGAAGGAACTAGTGAAACCACTGGCTACTCTTTTTAACAAATCATGGGAGGATGGTGTGGTACCCGAGGACTGGAGGAAGAGGAAGGCAGATGTGATTCCCCTTCACAAAAGTGGGACCAAGACAGAGGCAGGAAACTACAGACCTGTCAGTCTGACCTCTGTGGTAGGGAAAGTGATGGAGTCACTTCTGAAGGAAAGAATAGTTGAGTACCTAGAGGTCAGTGGAGCACAGGACCCAAGGCAGCATGGGTTCAAGGCGGGAAGGTCATGTCAGACGAATCTAATAGATTTCTTTGACTGGGTGACCAAAGTAGTAGACCAGGGAGGGCTGTGGGCATGGCCTACCTGGACTTTGTAGAAGCATTTGACACAGTCCACACAAAGATTAATAGTCAAATTAACCAGCCTGGGATGGTCCCAGGGTGGCTGCCTGCGTAAAACATTGGCTGGACAACAGGACACAGAAGGTAATTGTAAATGGAGTCCACTCAGAAGAAAGGGCGGTTACTAGTGGGTACCAGGGTTCAGTATTGGGTCCAGTCCTTTTAATGTCTTCATCAGTGACATTGCAGAGGGACTGAAGGAAAAGTATGCCTTTTGCAGATGACATAAAGATCTGCAACAGGGTTGATACACAGAGGCGTGGAAAGGATGAAAAGGGACTTGGCAAGGTTGGAGGAATGGTCAGAAGTGTGGCAGCTAGGATTCAATGCAAAAGTGTAAATAATGCACCTGGGAACAAGAACCCAGGGAAGAATACACAATGGGTGGAGAGGTAGTAACAACAACAAAACAGGAAAGAGACCTGGGGTAATCATATCAGATGACCTTAAGGTTAGCAAGCAATGTGAGAAGGCAGTAGGGAGGGCCGGGGTATACTGGGATGTGTAGGAGAGGCATCAGCAGCAGAAAACAGGAAGTTGTTATCCCTCTGTACAGACAGTTGGTGAGACCCCATCTGGAATACTGTGTCCAGTTCTGGAGATCCCATCTCCACAAGGACATAGACAGGATAGAGGCAGTCCAGAGGAGGGCAACTAAAATGGTGCAGGGTCTGCAAGAGAAGCCTGATGAGGAGAGACTAAAGGAGCTTAATATGTATCCCTGAGGAAAGAAGGGAGGGGGACATGATAGAAACTTTCAAGTACCTCAAGGGAATCAACAAAGTCCAAGAGGGTAGCATCTTTCAGAAAAAGAGACTTGCAAAAACAAGGGGACACAATTTAAAGATTGAAGGAGGGCAGTTCAGGGGCAATGTGACTAAGTATTATTTCACAGAGAGGGTAGTGGATGCATGGAACAGCCTTCCTGAGGAAGTTGTGGGGTCTAAAACTGTGGGAGAATTCAAGAATGCATGGGACAGACATAAGGCAATTCTTGTGGGGGGCAGGAAGATATAGGCTGTTGGTTAACTAGGATTTGCGGCCTATCCTGTAGGTAGGGAAATGGGCAGACTAGATGGGCCTAGCGGTCCTTATCTGCCGACAAAGTCTATGTTTCTATGTTTCTATGAGGAAAGTAATTACATAAACAAAAGAACAATATGGCAAGATAAGTATTGTGTCAAGTGCAGCCAGTGGCCTTGTCTGATGACGGGTGAAAGGGCTTACAAGGAGAGAAAGTACAGGGGTGAATCGGGGGGTGAAGGAGCAAAAAAGAGCAAGAAGAGAGATTCTACAATGAAGCTTGAGCAGGAAAGACCAAAGGGGCGGGGGGTAGAGATAGAGAACAAGGTGAGGAAACACAGGAGAGATGGGGAAAGTGGGAGTGGAGGGGTAAAGGAAGGGGGGATGAGGTAGGATGAAAAGAGGGCAGGAACGGGAAAGGGATAAGGGAGGAAGTGCTGTGAGTGGAATAGCACAGCAGCAGCAGCATAGGACTATTCAGGGGCAAATGGTGAAAGAGGGAGGTCCCAGTGCATTTAGCTGTCAGCAGAGATTAGGTATAGCAGTCAAAAGGTGCTCTGGAAACTAGGAATTGATGCAGCTTCCACTTAAATGGTCCCAAGGTTGCAGTCATCACAATCTCAGGAGAAAGGGAATTAAATAAATTAGCAGCTGTAATTGCAATGGATCGCTGTCAGAGCGAGGTTCGACAGTGAGGGACAGTAAAAGTTTGGCTCACAGAACTTCATGTGCTCCAAGTGCCCTGGAAGGGACTGAAAAGCTGAAGGGAACCTAGTGGTAGGAGACCAAGATCTGCCTTCTTAGCCAAAAGGCAGGCTTGATATTCAATGTGAGCCTGGAGTTGAAGCCAGTTTGCTTGTTCGTAAAGGTCACAAGTGTGAATACTATTTGCTACACCAGTTAGTAGATGGCATGCCTTATTTAGAGCTGTGGTGAGCCAACATAGGGTTGCGTCTGTGGCGGAACCATAAATGACCAATCCATAGCCAATAATAGACACAACTGAACTTAGGATAGCCAATCTGAGGGCTTTGGTTGTAAGGCAGTGTTTATGCCTGTGTAGAAGGTCTAGGCGAACGTTAACTACCTTGGCAACTTTCTCAACATGGTTGGAGTAGGCTAGCATACTATCCAGAGTAACTCCTAGGTATTTAAAAGATTGAGTCTGATCAAGGATAACACCTGCACTGTTTTTAATCACCAATTGTTTGACTTTGTGCTTGCTGTGGGTACTATGGGAGAGCATGACCTTAGTTTTTTTGCAGTTAAGCACCAACTTATGAGAGATGAGCCAGGACTCAGCTTCAGTAAAACTTTTCTGAAGTTGGGCCTGAAGGAGGGTAGGGTCAGCAGTCTTTGAGAAAATGACTGCATCATCTGCGTAGATGATTTTGTTTCCAAGATCCTCCTGGTCCTGTGAGTTACTGAGGAGCAGTGGACCATTAGGCAGGCTAAGTCTGAGCTAAGGGTTTGGAGCAAGAGGAATAGACTTCTTTTTCTGACCAACTGGAGGGCCTTTTTGGGAAAAAGACACCTATATACCCAAGATGCCCCCATTAGGAAACAGTAGTAAAATTGTGAAACACTGTGGTGTTCAGACATGACTGCAGATGGTGTGCCAGAAAATAAATATTTTTATTCACTACAATAATAGTTTCAATGAAATGTTTTTCCATTGTAGAGTGTGCCATCCCTGTTTTTTTGTAGCCATTTTGTCTGTCTACCCACTTGCCTACACCTGAGTTTGGGCAGACTTACTCACCTTACCTCCATGGTCTAGTCTGCCCTCTGCTTAGTCTCTACTTCCCCACACTGCCATGCTCAGTACAGTGATTGAGTGACCTCCACAGAGGAAATGCCTTTGGAAGACATACTCTCCTCCTAACCCCAAAAAGGGGCTGGACCAGCTTCTTCCCTAGGAGTTAATGATCCAGAGGAGGTGAATGCCTCCATTTTGGTGCAGCAACGGTAGACCAGAATGGCCCTATGTTTGGGTGGAGGTTTTACCTGCCCAATCTTGCCCATTTTTCTTTTATATATTTATTTATTTTTCTTGTTGGCCAGGATGGGATAGCTAGGAATAGTTTTTCCTATTTTTAGACTTGCCTCAGAGGGTGGATATGATACAAATCGGGAGGAAGGGGGGGATATGCGCATATGGATTGATTATAATGCAGATTAATCTGTTAGTGGGTTAGTGAATTGGGGAAATTTGACCAAGACACCAGGGAAATTGCCCTACTCTTTTAAAAAACTGCCAATGGATCTTTAACATCCTCCTGAACAACCACCAGAACATGCAGATAGTGCCTTGATTTCATGTCCTATCCAAAAGACAAAATTTTACAGCAGCACAGTGCCCTCCAAACAACATGGTGGGAGTATCAGTATGGTAACTTACATTCCATGGGGGAGTAGCTAATTAGTGAGTTATAGTTAGCACTATTTGTTGACCCAGAAAGGAGGACTAGAAAATCTTCCTGTTTTCATGCTCATCTGGGGGTGGGGTTACAGGAAATATTAAATGACATTGAACCAGGTTAAGCTGTTGATGATTTTATAGAATGGAGAACATTTGGTAAGGACTCCAGGGAAATTCTCCTACAACCATCCAGGCAAGGCTCTGTTATCAAATATACTGTATCAGTCCAGTAGCTTACACCTGATAAATGCATCCCAAATGAAGGCCCAATGAGCAGATTTATCTAAAGAGGTACAATCATATTTACACACTGCTCGGATGGTAATATAGGGACGGGATTTAACTGGAATATCCCACACTGACAGAGATCTAAAACAGAGAAATTATTTTGTGATACTATCACACTAAAGGAAATAATAACAGCTAACTTGATGAACTCTTACAGAAGTAAATATGAAACAGGAGGTAATACTTTCAGGGAATATATTGTACCCAAATAGATTTTATTTTTGTCTCCCTACAAATGATAGTACAATCTGTGAAAACCATGGATTTTGAGTTTTCAGACAACAGGGTCATGCAGGTTAAAGCAGCAGTGCTAGATTAAAAAAATTGGATCTTTGCAACAGTTTGTTTCATGTGCTCTGTTGAGCACCTACCTGGTAATCTTTCTTGTTTTCACTGTACTATCATCCCTTGATTTGCTCCATTTTTCTTTGTTTTTGTTTACATTTCTCTCACCCACCATGTTGAATTGGAACCCTCTGCTGCCAACGCACATGCGCATGACTCACAGCACTACACAGGGACAGCAGGAATGTGCAACATAGGGTCCCATGGAAGTAAACAAAAGATGTCATACAACGTGAGGTGGGAATTCAGCTGCAAATCAGGCAGCAGCCATATTTACTGTGGATCCACAACAATGGAAATACATTTTAAATATCTAAACAACTAAAGATAGCTAGAAACAAATATTTACAGATAAGGAAACCCAAACTATGGCTGCATGCTTCCAGTCAAAAAAATGAATTTTAATGATCATTTCCTCATTATCTAGAACTGCTGCTTTAATATGAATTGATGGTGCCTTAACAGCTCCTTACTGACAAATGAAGTTGTAATTAACAAATGGAAAAGAATATGGGCAGCCAAAGTTTCGGCACCATGTTCATATGACATCATTCTTTGGTGGGAAGATACGAAACATAGTTTTGCAAAATTCTTCCAAGATTTTTCAAGGAAAGCAGCCACTACAGGTTATTAAACGCAGTTAAGCCTTAGGACACAACTGAAGAAAGAAATTAATTTCTAAGACCAAAACTGAAAATTAGATTACAGTACACAGGCTGATGTAAAAAAAAAGAAATGTGTAACATTCAGTATAACAGAGCTAAATCCCAGAATCAGGAAATAAGGTTTGTCATGCAAAATAAGAGGCAGACACTTAACCTGTTTAAAGATTGTAAGACGAGAATAGAAAATAGAATTTTTTTGAACATCAGTTCAGAGGAGGGATGACTGGAGTCCACATCTGCTGGTTTGCAAGGAGCAGTTGAGAACTTAAGTGTTAAAACTATTGGAACATGTGAAGTTGCATTTCTCTGAACAGGCTTCTTTTCTTAGTTAAATTTATCCCAACCTAGAGAGAAAGAAATAAGAGAATTAACTGGTTTGATTACCAAGGAAGAAGTTGAGACTGTTATTAAGTTAATGAAAAATGGGAAATGGGACGACTCTAGGAACTGATGGTCTGGATGTGGAATTTTATAAAACATTTAGTACTGAGCTTGCACCAACTTTAGCAGTACTGTTTAACTTTATTCTAGACACTGATTTTCTCCCAAAATCAATGATTAAAGCAATCTTAGTGATGATTCATAAAAAGTGTGATAAGTCAGATCTAGGAAATTGAAGGCCTTCAAGCTGACTAAATACAGACTTTAAGATCTTAGGGCAAATTTTAGCTAACAGAATATCTAAACCCACAGAACATTTGATTAGCTCACTCCAGTCATCTTCTATTCCAAATAGAAGAATACGGGATAATTTAATGCTCTTGAGGGAGGGGGTTTTGCAAGGGGATACAGGTACTATAAATGGTTATGTATTCAGTTTGGATCAAGAAAAAGCACTTGATCATCTCTCTCTTGAGAATTTGCTTTGTTCCCTCAGAGCCCTTGGAATCCCTGAACAATCTGTGAGATGGGTATGCTAAAGCTGACGTGCTACCTAATGTGAAAGGGTGGATAGGAACTGATGTTCCAGTATGTTGAGGGGTAAGACAAGGGTGCCCTATGAGTCCTTTTCTTTATGTTTTTAGCACTGATCTATTTTTGCAACATTTAGCAATGGATTATACTATACAGGGCTTACTATTTGCATCAGAGCTCCAGCCTATGAAAGTATTGGCTTACACGGATGATGCGGTTTTGACAACAGCTAAAGCCACCTCTGAGCAGGCAGTAGCAGAACAATTAAGTCAGTTTTCTAAGATGTCAGGTACTAAAATCAATTATAATAAATGTAATGGCATCACACTGGGTGCAGCATTGATTCCAGTGGGTGGACAAGTGTCACAGGTGGATATCACAGAAATGAATATAAAATTTTGAGAATTGACTTTGGTAAAGAAGATGTGTCATTGAATCAGGACACATATTTGCAAAAAGCAGCTATGATTTCAACAAATTGGACAGGGAAAATCATCTCAAACAAAAAAAAAGGGTTTTATTGATAAAATCTTTACTTGTGCCGGTCTGTACATAAGTTACATTTTCCTCCCTTCAGACAGACATGAGGTCAGACTATATAGTGCATTTTTCCAAGCTGTGGGTAAATCGGGCTAATCCGATAATAAAAAGAGTGGTGACATATAGGCCAATGGAGGGTAAATATGACACCCTTTAGCTTTCTATTATATCATTTTTATGTATAATATTATTTATTGGCTTTGAGACCTGGGGGGCAGGCATGGAAGATGGCAATAAAAGATTGAATGACAGCTGGCATAGAAGCATGGAGGGTATCCAGTTTCAGGAAATTGATGCAAATAGGGAATCTGCCCAAATATACCTAAGCTGTTTTCCAAAATTTAAGTGGGAAATACCATATGGTCAAGTCTAAACTATAACTGGAAAAGGACTCAAAGGACTGATTATGGAGAAAGCATTTTCAGGAGAGTTAAGTTTTTCCTCAGTGCCTGGTTGACAGTACAGAGGCAGTATTATCACAACTAATGAAGGATAGGATTCCAATATTTGCTTGGAATGTTCTATTGGTAAGCAGCCATAGGAGGTTGGAAATAAAGAACAGTCACAAGCACAAACAGTTGGGAGGCAGAAATTGCTCAAGAACGTGCTGTACAAATGTACTGGAAACTCAAGAACATCTATTTTTTGAGTACAATTACATTGACACTTTTTGGAGACAGGTAGGCAGAGATTGGAAGGACCCTTTATATACAGTACTAACTTGCCAGCGATTAGTTTTTGGTCTCTTTTCAGAACCTTGGGCAAAATATAATGCTGACACTTTGCAAGTCATATTTGCAATATTTAGGTGCTCTATTTTTTGCACCCCCAGTCCGGCTATGGAAATGGCATACTGTTGCTCCTAGGGGCCAACTAGACTGGACAGCCCACCATGCAGCATGGTGGGGGGTATATTGAAATATTACATATGGCAGGCATGCTGTGTCTGGGTCATGTTGCTAAAGACACCAACATATCAAGAATTAATACACAACATTGTCGTCTCCATACGACAGGTTAGAGAGCAAGATGAAACAGTCTATCTTAAACCTAAAGTCAGGAAACTATGGAAGCATTGCAATTTTTTGTATGCCCTGGACTGAATAAAAGTGGGAAATATTGTGTCTTTCCAATAAAGGAATTGACTGTTTTGTCTTTCCCATATAAACAAAAAAAATGTGTTTATTATGTAACCATTGCTGTAATTAGGATGTAAGATAGAAATATATGTACTTATATTAACTTAAGATGTAAAGGCATATTTTTGTAATTGTTTGTTTCAAGGTAATGTGTCTATAACACCTTATTTAATGTTTGTTTTTGTAACACTATTCTGTGTGATTAATGTGCAGTATCTGGTTTTCATTTGTAATGTGACTTCGGGTTTTTTTTCTTTTAAATAAAATACCCCTACTATTCGAGAAGTGCTTTGGGTTGTTTAACGTCCACCTCATCTACAACCAGAACATGCAGATGGCACTTTTGTTTAATGGCTCATCTGAAAGAGGGGTGCCTCCTGCAGATCTACCAACACCTTCCTACAGTACCTGTACATTTCTATCCAACTGCAGACCAAGCATGACCCTGCTTAGCTTCTGACCTCTGACAGGCTTAGGCTCCATGGTAGTCTGGCTGTAGGCTGTCCTGCACAGTTCCTGGTGTATAGGGCTGTACTGTCATTGTGCTCCTCAAAGTGCCAGCTGTCTCCTGAATCCCTCTCACCAGCCTGGCGTATCCCACATGTTGCTTCTGACTGGCAGTAGGGGGCAGCCAAGTAGGGGGATATGCAACCCTTTCCCCCATGTTTAATCAGATCCTTGATTTGTTCCTACCAGCCTCTGCTCCTGATGTCCAGTTCTTGAGCTGCAAATCTGAATCACCAGTATGCTAACTTAGTCACCAGTATGCCAAGAGATCCCCCTATTCCATGGTATCACAAACAGTTGGAAGACAGATATTGTTCAAGAACATGCTGCACAAATTCATAAGCTTCCGAGGAAGGACTTCATTGGTCCAAAAGCTTAAGCACTTTGTTCATTTTGTAACATCTATGTTGGTCTGGTAAAAGGTATTAAACCATTTGTTTCTGGATCTGTTCATACAAGGACCAATATGGTAAAAACTGAATCTATATGGCATCATAAAGTTATCCTCCTCTTTTCATGATTATTGTTTATTCCTCTTCTCCATTAACTATGTTATTTCATGTTCTACCTCATTTCCTATATCTCTCTTTAGTTTTACCTTTAATACAAATACTTAATATTTTTTTTTTACGTCTGATGGATGTTGTGAAATATCTATGAGATAAATCTCTTATTGCATGTTAAGCCAATTTTTAGCAGCATTTGCTGTGTTGCAGTTGACACTCTATAAGCTCTAGTTGCTATTTTGCTTTACAGGTCCCCACGGTCCTTTATTTTACTCACTGAAGGTATCCAACCCAGAGACTTTAAAGTAAGAAGTCATTAAATAATGGAGTAACTGCAGCTGCTGAAGTACCAGTATTTTGGTGCATGCATATGAGTCATGAGACCCGTGAGCACAGCAACTGACTAAGAAATGCTTTATGAAAAAGGAACTTAGTGGTGGGACACAGAAGGAACATTAGTGGCCACACATACCTGTTAAAAAGAATGACTAAAACAAAAGCAGGACACGTGGTAGAGCATCTTCGTTTAATGCAAGAAATCACTTTCCACTCAGCAGTTGCAGAACTGTCAAAACATTCACATGGCCATCATTGGCGAGCACCAACAGTGCTGTGAATAGAGCCGTAATTGGTGGTTAAATGAGTTATGATGGGTGATAACATTTTCAGTTTCTCTCACAACCTTTGATGAATCTTGTCAAATATGTGTTGGTGTGTCAGGCATGGTTCTTGATTAGTTTCATTCTTACTGTGGCATAATAATTTAGTTACTGAAAATGGCTTCAAGTCCTTTGCTCAAGAGGTTCTTAAGGGGGTGCAGGGCTCCATTTTAGAGTTGCGACCTTTCATCGTGTACAGTTATATGCTGCCAATGTGTCATCTGATTTGTCCTTATGGTCTGTGCTCTGTTGTCAAGCTGGTGGTGCCACTAAGGCTTCACAGTTTGTTTGAGGTACTATATCTTGGTCAGTGGCAGCTCCAGGAATTAAAGGGGAATGGTCATCAATTTTTAAGTCTGTTGCTCTCAATCAAAAGGTACAAACCCCACACCAGTGTTCCTGTTATAGTTGTTCAAGTTTCATGTATAACAAATAAAACTGATTCAACTTTTTCTTCTTTATCTGAAGCAGCACTAGGGTTTAATTTTAGGAGTGCCTCTCCAGCTGTGATGTCACCGATGCCCTGTCAAGGCTTGAACTAGGTGTGGTATTTTGAATACAATTTGGCCGCCTTTGGCTGCCATGGGATACAAAATGCTCTTTATGCTAGGCTGCTGCTAGACAGTTTATTCAGTACTTGTGGCTGGATTCTGGCACCTTTGGAGCCTGGGGATTGCTAAACTATTTCCAAGGTTTTCTCTTGCTGAAAAGTTTACAAGGTAAAGCCTCCTTCCTTGTAACTGAAGCCACATGGTGGATAGAGCACAGGGGCATAGATTCCCCTCATCCGTTGGCTTAGCTAAGCCATTATGGAAGGCAGTGTGGTGGGTAGGCAGCAGTGATAACCTCCCCCCATTCCTACTGTAGGCATCTATTTCTCTAAGCTGTGTGTTACATCAACTGTCTTCAAGTCCTGCTGTCAGCTTCATTCACCTACCTCACATCACAGCAGCTATTTAATTGTGTTTTCACCAGGGTTTGAAAGCTCTGGTGTGGAGGAAAGTAAATTGGCAGAACACTGAGGCCAAGCAGTGCATTACAAGGGACCTCAGGCTGGGTAAGTGAATTGGCATTGGAAAGAATGCCGACCACTATGTGGGTGGCTGAGGGAGAGTGGACAACTGCAAGCATGGACTGGTGGGAGGTTTCCTTCTCCACAGCCATTATTGCCCAGCAAACAACAAATTTATAACAAAATAAAAAGCACTTACAATGTCAAGGGGATTCAGGAATGCAAGGAGTAGCAATTTTGTAAATTGATTTCTGCTTTCAACCCTCACAGTTACTCTCAGTTTACTGTTTAACAGTTTGTAACACCACCAAATGCTGAGGTTTTTGGCAGTTAGTCTGAAGCGGTCAACTGCCCAACTTCAGGGCCATTTTTTTATGTATGGAGTATGCCCTGGTTAGGCAGCTGCCCAAGAATTTCAGGAGCAGTTCACAAATCCTGCTCAATGCCTTGGAATTGAATTTTCACTAAGGTACTGAGCCAAATGTTTACAGCCTGTTCTTTGTACTATTGTGCTTACATCACTGACTTTAATTAGTGGAAGTTCAATTACCATGGAGTGGGCAGACTAATTACAGAAGCTGCATACCAACAGAGTCTTCTCCAAGTTGACTGAGGTGGGGAAAACTGTAACTAAAGCCGAATGCTGCACTGCACACTGAAAGGGCTGCTTCCAAAGGCACTCAGAGTAAACAACATTGGTGACATCACTTCCTGGTCAATGAATGGACTCAGAGGTCAAACTCACTACAAAATGAAGGGTACAAACAGCATATGATAAAAAGTAAAAGTTGAATGTATTTTATCACTTACAGTGTGTATAAAAAGGGTACTTATGAGACTTGATGTATAACACAGTGCCATTTGCCTGTGTTAACCCATAACTGTTCCCCTTTAAGGATAGCCAGGGCACAGGCAGAGTACAAAGAGCTTATGCCCCATCTGGCTCCAGCATGGAGCTGCCCATGCCACCTGCCAATTTTTACATTTTTCTACTTCATGTCTTTACACTGTCTGTAACAATGTCCTCTCATATGGCTCAAGCTGCGGCTGAAAACAGACAAACGCTCTGGTTCTGTATAGCCACCCTGTTTCCAAATGAATGTAACACAGCCTCCATGTTTTGTTACAACACCCTACCTTTTCAAGGCAGGGACCCCCCCAAAAAAACAGTGCCTAATACATGGCGTGCAATTTGCTCTTGGCAGAATTAAACAAATGGTACCACCCCTAGCATTGGAGTGTATACCAGGCTCACTATCTAGAGGACAGGGGGTGAGGGTGCTTACAATTTTGGGAGGCAGTATAGCGCAGTGGTTTAAGGATCTGAGCTGTAAATCTGGTGACATCCAGCAGACCAGACCTGGGTTTGAATCCCACAACTTCCACTTGCATACTGTGTGACCCTGAGCAAGTCACTTAACTTCCCTGTGCTCCCAGGTCGCTCCTGTAAAAAGCTTTCAGCTTAGTGTGCCACTCCTGGTTAAACTACTAAATAAAAAATTAAAAAAAATTCTATTTAATCCAGGTTGGGGACAGGATGCCCGGCATATGCTAGACCTAACTTCTGTGGGGACCCAATAGCACTTGACATCAGAAGCAATAATTAGAATGTCCACATCTGTTACTGGGGTTGTGCAGTATGGCTTTATTTGCAGATGTTACTCAAAGTAAAGGTGTTCCCCCAAAACCTTGTCATTAAAAACATAGGGCTAGGTAAAGCTGTTTTCCACACAGACCATTTTCTAGAAACTCTGTTTTTCCCTTCCCCCTGAGGGATCTCTACAGCTCTCTCTCTCTCTCTCTCTCTCTCTCTCTCTTTCTCTACATGCATTCCTGTGGGATGTGCCACACACTTTACATTTCCAAAACACATTTTCATTTCTCCAAAGTTTATACCTGTGGGATGTTCCACACATTTGAAAATCCTTTTGGTGCTAACCTCTGCCCAGGGAAACCTGGTGCCTATCCATGAACCAGTTAGCCCTGCTTGAAACTCCAGATGGGAGTCCACCCACTCTTTGCCCCAACCAACCTCTGCCATTCCTTCAGGGTTACACCAAATGAGCCTCCAATCCCCACTGAACTGCTAAAGACTCCCATCTTCAAACTTTCAGGCTCAGCACATTTGTAGTGAGTAAAAAGTGGTCCTGACCAGTGTGATCTAGACTACTCTGGGCACACACACCTCAGACAACTCACTAAGAGAACAGTCTATTGTCTCTGTACTCACAGATTTGTTACTCCTTCCTCATAGACATGGAAAGAACAAAAAGGCACCTCTTTCCTCACTGGTAGCTTGTTAGATCCTCTCAAATGTTCCTCACTTTAGGCAGCTGACACTCTTCAGGACCTTCAGGGGATTGCCCCTTAGATCCACAAACTGCAGTCCCTCTCACTCTCCCTGGAATGAAACTATGGAGTCCTGCAGGTGAACAGTTTCTGCCACTTCACTGGCAAACTGAGGATTCAACTTCACTAGGGTGAGAAATGACCAGGGCTCCCTTGTCAGAGCTCCACTGTCAGACTTCCTGCCACTCTGGCTGCCACACACAGACTAACTGCTGAACATTCTAAGCTCCCCCCAAACCAGCGAACTCTAAAAGTGGTTATGCTGCTGTGAGAGTTCTAAATAACATAATCATCCTCTACCCAGTCTAGCTGTGTAAACAATGATGACATTATGTTGAAAAGTCCCTAATGAGCTCCCTACCAACTGCCTTTACTTCCTGCCTAAGGCTAACACCAATGGGATTCTAGTAACCCCAGGGGACTGGCTGGTTACATAAATAAATAAACATAAATCATTGTGGTTCAGTCTCAGTGCTAGCATTTTCCTATTGCATGCACAAGTATGGTTTGCAATGAAATACAAAGTACTGTACTGCAAATCTGAGGTTATATTTATTGAAAAGGCTAGTGTTGTCTAATGTCCTACTATGTACAATCCATTTAGCTGGATTTTTTTTTGCACGATGTCTAGAACAAGGATAAGGGGTCTAGGCTAGTATTTCTCAATGCACAACTGCCAGCCAAATTATTTGTAACCAGGGAGTCTTGTCATTCAAATGTTGCACACCTAGGGCTGCAGTTAGCTCCATTTTAGAACAATTTGACTTGAAAAACTGAGGAAGAAACTTCAGAAATACAGGGGGAAGAAGTATTCAATTCCCAAAAGGGAAATAAAGATATTTAGATGATATCCAATTTTGCAGGCATGAAAATCAAAACTGGTTGAATTGTCAGAAAGAGGTATTAATATACGAGCACTACTTTATATTAACTTCCAAAAATGTTTTCACTCTCAGAATATCACCTTCTAAATTTGGGACCTAGGAAGGATTTGGCCTCCAAAAAAATGGTATGATTTCCAATATTGGACCCATGGAAGATTTTTTACTTCCATCCCAATAAATAAATAAATAACGGAACCCCTCTTAATGCTTACACATAGGGCTGGATTTTCAAAGAAGTGCACCATGATTTTGCCTCAGATGTGCTAGTTGCATCATGACTGTTAGATCGCATAGAATGTGGTTTAACTTCATGTAACAAGTGCTGCAAGCTGGTGATAAGGAAAACTAGCTGGACCTCAGCAACCAGGAGCAGAATCTTTAGAAAGAAAAACTGTTGCCATGAAGAAGGACCTGAAGTCCAAGGGGGCTAGAGTGGCTGCATGAGCCTTGTGATGCTTAGACACATGTGGTGCTCACTGAAGACCATGCTCACAGGAGCTACAGAGGACCTGTCTGACTTCCAAAAACGAGGAAGAAACTTCAGAATATGGGGGGTATTCAATTCCTAAAAGGGAAATAAAGGGCAGACTAGATGGGCCAAGTGGTCCTTATGTGCTGACAACTTCTATTTTTCTATAGGTGTGCAGTCTTGTAAACAAAAAGGAAAAATGGGCCAAAAGGTGATCCCTCTGGTTCAAAAGGTACCTAAAGTAACCAATTCTGAACAAAAAGCTCTACGATCACTTGGAAGAGACAGGTTGTTTTCGGGTGATAGATGTACAGAGCAGCACGGAGGTACAATAGAGCTAGAATTGAGACAGCAAAGGACTAAAATTCAGGATAGCAGCAGGAGCTGCAGACACCACCAAAGCCTTCTTCCAGTACATAACTGGAAGAAGAAAGGTAAAGGAGGGGACTGGATTATTGAAAACAGGGGTAGGGGAGGAACACATAAAAGAGGCAGGGTGGTGCTGAAATATTTTTATGGCAGTAACCCACAATAGGCGTGGAGTCTACTTGAGGAATTAATCCACGACTGGGGGTGGGGGTTGGACCACGAGGCCGCAGACCAAGTAGTTCCAACCAACCAGCCGTGGATTAATTCCCAAGTAGAGCCGCGCTCTGGAGTAGGTTAATTCACTTGTAAGATGGGGAAGAAAAGGGTTCGGTGCTCTTTTTATATGTTTCTCTTTCCCATGTCACAGTTGCATAAAAGTCATTTTAAAGTGCAAAATTACAAAGGTTCCGGGAGGATATTAAGATTCCTGCCATGAGGAAGAGAAAGGGGGTTGCACCTGACTGGAGAAACTGCATGCTGAACAGGCCGACTTGTTTTTCAATATTGTGGTGAACAGTGATTGAATTATTGATTACATGCAGATGTGACCAACATTTCAGAATATGTGCTCATTTTGACTGACTTTACTTTTGTGAACTGTGGAATCATCTTAGTTTTTCTACTATATTTATTGTTGGGGACTTGGCTGCTGTGCATTATGGGAAATGCATATATTTAAGTGCACAGGAGATGTGAGGTCTGGTAGTTGCTCCTGCAATTCCCTTGGCAGGCCAACAGATGCCTATGAAACATGGTAGTTGTTTCTGGCACGGGGTCATAATATCGCAAGATATGATGCCGCAGCAATATACCACGCTGCCAATACAGCGCAACATATTGCATGCAGCATAAGTCTTGTTTTGTGTGGGCTCCACCTCACATCACTCTCGAGCCCCCAAATAAAATAACTAAATCTGGGGTTAAAGTAAATATCGCACAAAGTGTGAAAAATGAAAATTCCATGTGTCTGGGACTGGGAATCTAACCGGTCCCAAACACACTGCCTGCCTCCCTTGCTGCCAGTGGCTCATCCTGTCGAGCCACGGCAGCTGCTCGGCAGATCCCCATCCCAGCTGAGGTCTTCTCCTCAGCCTGGGACAGTGAGAGGTTGCAGTACCATGCACAGACCCATTCGTAGTATTGCACCCTCTCGCTGTCCCATACCACGCTGTTTCTGTTTCAGAGTTTTGTCGTACGCTATTACACATATGACATATTGACCCAGTAGGGTTGTTTCAACATAGAACAATGCTGTACTACATACTATTATTCTGTAGTTCACATGATAATCCATATTCCGCAGGTGAAGTTCTGCCAATTCTTTTCTGACAGCATTCCAAAGAATAAGCTGGAATTTTCAGAAATTCCACATAATTCTGTCCCAATGGGAAAAAATGGAGAATAATAATAATACAACAATTCTTGCAGCAGAAATAGTTTCTGGATTACTACCTCTCACTTTTAATCAGTTGTGTAGTATAGTAGTTGCCAATGGGGTAGGAAAAAAATTAAAAGGGAGATATTAATACAGTTGAGCTGTTCCATACTGCTGGAATCACAGGCACCAGTGGGTGCTGCTAACAGCATAATCTGTCTCTGTTCAGCTGCTCTGAGACAGAAACCAGCTAGATTAAAATAAACCACAGATAATTATAGCCTACGTATCATACCTATCCAACAGGATGTCACCTTATAGTTTACAAACTGTTAAAAGATGGAATTTTGCTCAGCCAAAACACAGATTCCTTTACCTAGTAAAAGGCCACTGCCATGCTGTGGCTTTTGTTCCAGCAACCAAATGATGTTCAGCACGTCAGCATGCCTTGTATACAGTACATATATGGCGGCCACGCCTGGTATTGCTACTTTTTGTCAATAAGATGGAGGACATTGTGAGAGGGGGAAGACAACTGCTGTGGACTCAGCCATACATTAATTCTCAGGCAACCATGGATTACTTGAGAATTATTGTATGGTCACCTGATGCTTTTGAACCAATCTAATGCAACCCTTTCTCTTCCCCATGTTACAAATAAATTCAGTGTTCACCAAAGGGGGGGAAGGGTTCATTGGGAGGGCCTGTAACATTAAGGATAACCCATAATGCAGCCATTAGACATTACACCTGCCTTGATAGCTGACAGCCTGGCAAAGATCAAGCCAGGCGATTCCCAAGGAGCGGACAGGGTAAAACCCAGGATCGGTCATAGTAGAGCTAAAGAAACAGTTGGTGGTGCCACATGCAAAACATTTCAGAAGTCTGTCCAGAAAGGGGTGGTGCCAGAGAACTGGAGAGTAGCAAATGAGATCCCTGCTTTCAAGAAGTGGGCCAGGTCGGACCTGGGCAACCACAGACCAGTCAGCCTGACATCAGTGCTAGGTAAGGTCCTGAAATGTTGCTCAGAATTCTGTTATGTTGAGAAGTTAATAACAGAAAAGTCCTTGTTCAAATTGAGGCCCACTGAACTCAACAAATATCAATTTCTTTATTTACATAGTTTTTGTTTTTACCAGGTTGGTACACTAGGCAACTGAATGGCTATTCTCAGGTATGACCCTCGCGAATACAAAAGATCAGCAGAACTTGAGTAATAACAAACAAAGCAAGAACAGATTTCAAGTCACAATAAGCAACAAGAATTACATGCCATACAGGTAATTAAATTAAAACTGATTCAGCACAGAGTAAATAAGATAAATAATACCAAACAGTATAAATATATTCTGCATCTAAGATTAGATATTCAGAAATATATACATTATGATTTAAGAAGTATAATACTGCAGAGTTTACAGGACAGCGCAATACCAAACAGACATTAAACAAGCAGCATCAGCCATGTAGAATACAAATTCAGTAGTCATGACCAGTAGTAAGAAGTAGGGGGTCCCTAGTACCAGTGAAGTTGTCATGGCAATAACCAACCAAGTTTATCAGTGGTCTCATAAGTGCTGGAAGCTATGGGCGAAGGGTGGCAGCAGGCAGCAGCCCTCCCACTTTTGCAGAGCATTCAGAGTGCCCATATAATGCATGCAAGGTCAGAAGGGAAGCAATCATGGTCTCTTTTGTAATCACTACAGCCCCCCCCCCCCACACTTTCCCCATGTTTCGGCACCCATGAGTAGTATAAAGTGACAAGAAACATAGGGGAGGCCAGTGCTGTGACCATTCTGTCATACAGTTCAAGTGCTGTTTCAGATTGAGGATGCCAGCATTTGTTTACTCAAGGATCCTTTAAATGAGTGGTGAAAAGGAGAGTTATGCACTGACCAAGGCAGGGAATTCCAGAACCAGGGAGCAAGTGCGGAGAATGACTGTTCACTTATTTCAGTGGAGCACTTAGAAACCTGAAGAAGGGATGATTCAGAGGATCAGAGAGAGCAGGCCTGATGAGGGCTATGTAGGAGAGTTATAACTGAGGCTGGAGAGGATGATCTAAGGATTTTATCCAGGAAGCAGCCTAGTGAAAAGGAGGGAGCAATAGATGGACGAAGCCATCCCAGAGCAGGGTAGAAGTGCAGTGATGAGTGAGATGAGGTGAGGACAGAGCAGAATCACATATGATGTTATAGATCACATCCTATTAAAGTAGGGCATATTTGGAGGCCCGGGAGAAGGTTAGGAGACCATATTTCAGATGGGGTAAGAGGATTCTTTGTGCTATGGCTAGTCTAGCCTTCAGGGTAAGGATATGTCTGATTATATAGGTTAGATCAAGCTTTGCATTTACAGATTGAGAGATTGACGTGATATTAAGGGAGAAATCCAAAACTAGGTCAACTGAGATACCCAGATGCTTGAGTGTTTGACCGAAGCAAGTTTAATTCACAATCTCCTAAATTGTAATCAGTCTGACTTTTGAAAACTCCACATCACTACCGCTGCAGTGACTAAAGTCAATGACATGCAGATTGCTATGGACAATGGTTTATTAACCAGTGTAATCATGCTAGACCAGTCCAAGGTATCTGACAACCTTGAACACAAACTACTGGACAGTTTTAAACACTATGGGCTTAACAGTAACTGTGTGGCCTGGTTTAAAAGCTACTTCTCTGGTAGGTCTGATTGTGTCTATCAAAGAGTGTCTCTTCCGGTCTGCTTCTTGTAGCCAAAGGGGTTCCCCAAGGATCCATCCTGGGCTTTCTGTTGTTTTTATTGTTTGTAAACAAGATAGACCCACAGGTACTACAATTACATGTGCAGCTCTATGTGGATGACACTGTTTTTTACCGCAGTGGGACACAGGGTGATACAGTTAGGTTACACTTACAGACAGGCTTTGATAATGTGCCATGTTACCTAACAAACAGCAGTCTGGTAATACTTAATTCTAATAAGACTAGGGACATGTTGTTAGACTGAGACCCAACTCTCAGAAAAAGTCAGACCACTGTGAATATTGCAGCCTTTAATTATAAAATTACGGAGCAAGTTTTCAGTTATAAATACCAGGGGACCTGGTTAGACGCAAGCCTAAAATGGGAGGAGCATCTTGGCTAACTAATTATTGGGATCAACCCTAAATTAGATTACCTGTATACATACAAACTCAAGCTAGCTCAAGAAGTGTGGCTCAGACTGGTTAACCCTACCATCATCCCACTTTTTGACTACAGAGACTTCTTATATGGAAATGCATCCAAAACGCCTATAAGTATGTCTGTATGAATCGTTCATAAACTGTACTGTTCTGCAACTTGTGCATACCATATACTCATTCTAAACAGCACACCACTCAAGCATCAGCTCAATTGTCTTTTTTTTATTTTTTTTTTTATTTTTTGTTGACCGAGTAAGTCAATGACTCAATAAACTGATTGATTGATTGATTGAGGGACTATATTGATAATAGTTGCTTGATACATACCAGAATAGAAACATAGAATTTGATGGCAGATAAGGACCACTTGGTCCACCTAGTCTGCCCATAAGCTATCCCAGGATATAAATAAGTAATAATGACCGAGAAGCCTGTTATTTCCTATAAATTAACAACCAAAAGGGGGGATAAGTGACCCGAGGTGCAGCTCGTATCAGCTGGTCATTAATCCTGGGAGATGTCTGGATTTTAGGTTCTTATTGCAATTATACATCTAATTGTAGTACAAACCTTGCTTTTAGGCTTTTTTAAAATTTATGTTTGATGTTTTGAGCGCTGTGGAGGGAATGGTGCGGCAGGAAGACATCTCACGCCCTATGAGTTGTGGCTATACATGGATTGGCAGCTGCATCGGTGGTTTAATGACCAAACCAAAGCCAATCAGGAGCCTCACTTGGCTCATAAATATTTAAGAAAGCACTAACACATGAAGGGGTGTGGGTTATGCTCTGATAAACGTATGCCTAGTGGCGTAGTGAGGCACAAGGCCACAAGTCAAGTGCCTTACTGCCTTTAGAAGTGCATTTATCAGATTATAACCCACACCCTGGAGTGTGTTACTGTGCTTATAAAACTGATACTTATCAGAGCATACCCTACCCTCTGGAGTGTGTTTTTTGTGCTTATAAAATAGGTATATGTTGAGAAACTGGTGTTTTTTTCCAAAAAGGTAACATTTAGAATAAATGCTGTTATTTTATTTAAAATAGTCTCTCCACTGTCTCTTGGAATGCTGTTCCACTTGCTTGTGTCACTGGGGGTGCTGTGGTGTGCCATGGGTTGCTGCCATGGGCCCCCAGCAAGACCACAGTTTCCTGACTGTCTTGCCGGCAGCACGCTACTATCTGCATCAGCACTGTTCACAAAAGTCCCAGTGGTCTCCCTCTACTTGTAGATTGAGAGAATGTTTATAAACTCCATGACAGAGGCCAACACAGTGGCACTGAGAGTTGAGGCAGTGGACACCACACCTCGTGCCACGCTGACGACCCGGGGTTGGGAGTGACCTCAGGTTGCTGGGGGTTGGCAAAGGAGAGAGAGGACTGAGCATACAATAGACTGCTCTTCTCTCCCAGGGAGAGGAAGGTTATCATCCCACTCCTTGGCTGCCCACTAGCAGAGGCCAGAGGGCAGCGCCAGAGTCAAGGAGGCACAGGAGTGTGGGTACATGGCATGCATGTGCCTCCACATGCATACACTCATACTGCAAGGTGAGGGGCAGGGAAGAAAATGGAAATTGGTGTTAACTGGCAGGATGACACCGGTCCGCCACAGGCTCCGCACCTGGCCAGTTGGTCACCTCTGTGCCATCGAGGTAAGTCCTGGTGGATGCTGGGGTGATGAAGTTGGGGGGGGACAGTGGAAGGGGACCAGTCAACACAGGAAGGAGGAAAAACTACAAATAAATAAACTTTGTGATAGTTGGGGCTGAGGAGGGGATGGGAGCAGCTCGGGTTGGACAGCGGGAGGATTTCTGGACTGGAAACAATACTTGTGTGTAGTGAGTGCTATTATTTGCTTTTGCAGCTTCCAGTTTCACTCACTAAACTAACAAAAATGGTGACAAAATCATGTTTGTGGTGGCATTGGAGGATCTGTACAGGACTTCAGGCATGGGTATGGGCACTTATTTTCTGTGATATAAGATAAAAGATGAGCATAGCTGACAAGGGCTGCCAGTCAATCAGATTAAGGGATTCTCTCTACCCATATTGGGCCCTATGCAGAAAGCGGGCAGGGGTATGTGATATCAGAGCATACCCTGTCCACGTAGCTGCGCACCTGTGGACAGGCGCGCCCATACCGGCATTCACTAATGTTGGCCACCTGTCCATGGCTCTCCCCCGGCATGCAGGACTCCACATGGTGGCAGGGGGAGGAGTCGAGGTCTTGGGTGGGCATCCAATGGGATGCCCCTCCCGAGGCTCAAAGTGGATTCCTCACATAGCAGGGCATGGGTCCAGGGTAGTGTATGCCTACAGCAAGCACCCAGACCCACTCAACACAGCCCCATCCCCATCCCAGCTCTTGGCACTCAGCACCCCCTCGGCGCACAGACAGACCCTGGCGGTAGGCGCTGCCCTCATCCTGCAGATTACACCTCCTCACTGCTGCTGTGCTCCAAGCCTCTCCTGGCCATGCCCCTTGCCACTACCCTGCACCTCCAGTGGTAGGTAGTGACATCCCCCAGCACTGACAGCACCCCCCCAACAACTGGACGGTGCCAGGCACTCACCCCTTCAGCAGCCCCCCCTGTATGTCCCAGTGGGCCATAGCAACACAGGGGGGTCATGGCTATGGTCCACCATGCCTGGCAGGAGGCATCTATGGGGGCACGCACTGGGTTATGCCTGGTCCTGGCTGACATATCTGGTGACACCCTCTGCATCCATGCGGCCAGTACTACGTGGGTTAGTGAATACCATGTAGTGCTGGCACGTCCCTGGAATGCTACTGGTGTGGTGCGATCTGCAGACATGGGGACTGAGTGCATTGGGTCCATGCACCCTGTTTGTGCTTCCTGCGCAGAGGGCACAAAGGGTGTGGGGTTGCTACGCGCCCGTGTTAGGTGGTGCATAGACACTCTATATCTTCATGCATAGGGCTTACTATAATTAGATTTATAATTATAAATGTAGCAAGATGAAGGTCAGGCTCTTTAGTTCAAAGCAGCATGCATGATACTGGTGAAAATATTATCCTATACTTTTATATTACCCCTCGACTCCAGACTTATTTGATACCCTTTTCTCCCATTCTGAATCTGCTTCACCACTTTTTTTTTTACTGCTGAAATAATAAATGGAGCACTCCTTTTAATATGGCACAGACAAGGTTTTCTTCAGTATTCTCTGGGGTTTTTGAACACCCATTGTTTAAGATCACTTTCCATGTGACTATAATGAACTAGCATGCAGCAAACACCATACCCTGACCTTATGGGACAATAGGTGTACAAGGACAGTTAAGAATATTAATGAAAACATTGTCAGAGCCATATTGAAAGGAGCACTCCTTTTATTATTTCAAATGTGATTGGAGTCAATTCTCAAAGGCTTGGCGCAAGTCGCACCAAAGGTGACTTGCACTGATTACCAATGTGCCGGAGACCCTGCACCCAATTCTCTATCAAGCAGGGTCCCGGTGGCTAAGTCCCATGGCTTGTGGCAACTTCAGCAGTGCACCAAACAGGGGGTGCACCTGGACAGGTTGCCACAAGCCTGCAGCAGGAGAAAGAAAGACACAAGGACCCCTCTCAGCAGCGATCCTCAAACAACAAAAGTCAAATGCCATGATTGGCTATTGAACCTCCCACACCCTGACTGACAATAATTACTATTGCAACAGCCCTGGTAGGCTAGCAGACCCCTCTGCCCCAAGCCCTGATCCCCCTGTGTTGCACAAATAATTAATCATTGGAGTACAGTGGATCCCTTGATCCCGATCTCCTGTGACACAAATACCCATCATACCTGGTGGTCTAGTGGACCTCCACCCCCTCACCTAACAGTGCCCTACCACCCCACTCCCCCACCTGACCCATACCCAGCCAGGGACTGGCTCAGCTCACCACTCACCACCATGGCCAGCCTCCAACTGAGCTCTGTAGGAGCGCATACTGTAAATACTACATGCTCGGTGAATGACAGCAGCTCACCCAACAGTACCCTACCACCCCTCCCCCAACCGACCCGTACCCAGCCAGGGACAGGCTCAGCTCACTGCTCACCACCATAGCCAGCCTCCAACTGAGCTCTGTAGGAGCGCATACTGTAAATACTACATGCTCAGTGAATGACAGCAGCTGTCATTCACTAAGCATGTACTATTTACAGTATGCACTCATACAGAGCTCAGTCAGTGGCTGGCCGAGGTGGTGAGTGGTGGGCTGTGCCAATCACTGGCTGGGTATGGGTCAGAGGAATGGGGTGGTAGGGCACTGTCAGGTAGGTGGGTGGGGGTCCACTAGACCACCAGGTATGATGGATATTTGTGTCATGGGGAATCGGACTCGGGATCCACTGGACCCCCAATGATCAATTATTTGTGCAACACTGGGGGATCAGGGCTTGGGGAGCTCCACTAGCCCACCAGGGATGTTACAATAGTCATTATTGCCGATCAGGGTTGGGGGGGCTATTACAGTATTACATTCAGGGATCGGGGTTTGGGGGCTCTTACAATAATACATCTGGTGATCGTGGCTGAGGGGAGCTATTACAATATTACATTGGGGGATCAGGGCTTGGGGGGCTAGCCCACCAGGGATCAATTAATAGTAATTGTGGGGATTGGGGCTAGGGGGCACTAGCACACCGGGCATTATATGGGAGGCCATATGTACTGCTCACACTGGTGCAACACCCGGAGGATGCAGATGTACATTTACACCAGCCCCTAGCTGGTGTAAATGTACTTCAACAGGTGTCATCTGCGGGTTGTTGGAGAATACTAAATAAGGGGATGTGGCAGCTGCCCTTTGAGAACAGGCCCCTGCAGCTGCTGCAGACCCCCTTCCCCCATGTCGCAGCCCAGGTTTTGGCGCAAGGAAGGCACAAGTCCCCTTTGGTGCAAGCAGCCTGCATATTGTTGCAGGCTGCTTTTGAGAATAGCTCTGGACAAGGTTCTACTTGCATCATTCATGTTGGACACAAGTTACCTTGCACCATGCGGATCCTTTTGAGAATAGCCCCCAAAGTGCCAAAGGAAAACTCAAAATTTGGGAAGAAGGATATCATAAAAGTCAGGAGATAAGGGGCAGTCTAGAATAGAATTAAAAAAAGGTCAAAAGATGTTCACCACTGTCATGCAGTGCTGCTCTAAGGTCCAAATTTTATATATAATAGGACATTTCTTCCCCAACTCAAGAGTGAAGAAAAAGATTTCATGCATACGGGGAAGATCTCCATGAGCTCAGAGCTTCGGTGTGATTCCCTGTTTCAGCCAAGTGTCTGATTTTTCATAGCCAGGAAAAGTCTTCAATTTATTTATCCCAATCAACCATGAAACTGAAAACTGAAGGTGCCCGAAAACTGAAGTTATGGGTAAGCCCAGTACTTCATTTGAAAAAGCTTTGCATGGGCTTAAAACTATATCAGCCACTGTACATATATGTTTCCCTTTAATTATTCATGCTTTCACCTCTGATGGGATGGATATATGCTGTTAACTGAGCTTTACCTTGAAATTGAAATATTTAGAGAATTGATTATGAGTTCTCCTTGTGAACGTATCCTCTAAAATGTAACTGTTTGAACTCCTCCAACACATTTAATGGATGTTAGGTACAAGATTCATATTTGCACACTAATGTTTTTTTTTAATTCGTTTAAAGTTTTAATAATAGTATAAATATGTACTACTCTGTAGTGAATTATTAATTCAAATTAAAAAGTTTTAAAAAACAGAAATAATGTTTTATTTAATGTATGTCTGTATGCTATCAATTACATACATCAATACAAATAAATGTGTATTTCTTATGTAACCCCTTAGGTTCAGGGAGAAAAAACATTTGCTCAGCATTTTGGCTAGGTTTATACTTCTGGTCAGTGGCACCCAAGTAACTCCGGACACAGGAAGCAATAACTGAAATGTCCAAACCAGGAATGGGATTTTAGAGTGTGGCTTTTATTCACAACAACACAGGAATAACAAAGCAAAGATGGACCCCCACAGGGCTACACTCACTGGCAATGCAGATTTACAGAGGACAGAGCACATATTCTTTATTACATGAAACCCTGAGGTTCTGAACACATCTGGGCTCACACAGCCCAAACTGGTACTCTTCTACTTTGATTCCTTGACATGCCACCCTGGCCAGTACTTGGACACTTTTCCATATAGCATGGAGTTTGCAGGTGGCTCCCTAAATCACCCATGAGCACTTTCTAGCTCTAAAGGGAGAAACTATCCTTAATCCCACATCTGGGTACTTTCTGCAGACACTGGCCAAGTGCCTGAGAGAAAGCTATAGGTGCCCAAACTGAACCCATGGAGGCAAACCTGGTTACTCCAGATGGGGGTTTCCCACCTCTTGCTCCCAAATCTATACCCAGTCATTCATTTGGAACAACACCTTTCTTCGAAACTACTGGTTGTAGATGCTATCTCGAAATGTTTGTCACATTTAATATTCTACACTGTATTCAGGTGGTATCCTGACTTAGAAAAGTTCCGTAAGTGGCTATGTCCATTCCTTAGACCCCCCACTGTTTCAGATGCTTCCAAGCCATACACAAATTAAAAGCACTGTACTTGATTAGTTTTCTCCTGACCCCACAGTAGGCAGATACTTTTACACAACTCTGTCTCAGTGAACATGGGCTCTATATCAGAGCAGGCTCACTGTGGTATGCAGGTGCCCCTGGGCTTCGTTCAAAGGAAACAACAAATTGTCTGGATCTCAGTACACTTCCCATTTTCAGGCAGTTTTTCCCTTTCCATACAGGGCCAGGGGATTCCCCTGAAATGCTGGAATTCCCACCATCCCTCCGGGGATGGGGCACTGGAACAACACATGGAACTGTCTCCACCACTTTCTTCTGGTCTCTTCTGTGTGCCTCTCTAGGGTGAGAACACACAACCCACTTTCTGATGTAGCTCTAAATCATTGCTAGGCTCTGAGGGGCTGCCACCTGCAGCACACCTTTTCCTCCCACAAGACTCCACTTCCGACTCCTACAGACTGACTTGAATTCCCCAATGTTCTAACATTAACCCCTGCTGCGAGCATTCCAATGTGACTTATGCTGCTGTGAGAATTCTATGGTGATGTCATCTCTCCAGCTCAGCTGAGACTGAAGACAGAGTGAGACAGTGTGAAACCCATTTAACTGGTGTCTCACAAGTTGCCTTTCCCTGCCTGCCACTGGTTCCAAGTGGGATTCTAGTAACCCCAGATAACAAGGGGGTTACACCTATGTACTGTATGTACATTGTATGTAAGTCAGAATGACTTAGTATACCAGTGGGAGAGCAGCTTCGACAGTGCCCGATGATATCACAAAGACCCTGCTGCTTTCAAAGCTCTAAGCAGCTGAATTCAGACAGAAACATGTAAATCTTCATGAAATAGTGTAATCCATTTAAAAACGGTGGGCAGGATTTTCGAAGGGCTTAGATTGCCGTAAGCCCCAAATGCACTGATGATATGGTGCATGAGGCTTGTGGCGATCTAACGGGATTTTCCATCCCATGCGGCAATTGATACAAGTTAGACTGACTTTTTCTGGTCTAACTTGCGGCAATCATGGGGGCCTTTTTTACGGGAACTTGTGCCAGATATTTGGCACAAGCTGCTGTAAATTGTGAAAACTGTTCCAGCTGCGCCCAAGATTGTGGAATCTGGCGCAGTTGCGGTGATGGGGTTGGTACAGTGCCCGACCCTAGGTGCCATGTTGCTGGGCTTGGCACAAGCCCTCTGCCACACTTTGAAAACCCTGCCCTATAACTTTTGCCAGCTTGTCAGTGCAGCAGTTGCATTAGAGTTAGAGCTTGTGATGTCATCGTCCAGTTCAAGAATAAGCTCAAGTCAACAGGGGCCAGCCAGGAGGAGGAGAAGGATTAAGTATCCCAGGGGATGTTGTCCTTCTCTGGGGTAGGTAGGATACTGTCCTTGCTGCAATACTGCCACCTAGGTGACCTCAGGTGACAGTGCAGTCAAGGACACTGGGGAAAGTTGAGATGCAGGCCGAGGTTTAGAGCTGCAGCATGCACTAGCATGCATACACTCCTTGGACGTCCCATGCATGCCTGTGTTTCAGGGGAGAGGGAGCAGCAAGGAAAAATCCCACTGATATCGACCAGTAGACTGAATGCAGACCGAACCTGGAAACCCTCAGCATCTGCCTGACCAGGACAATGTTCAGGTAAGAGGTGGCTTTGCCACTCCTTCCCCATCCAGGGAGGGGTCTGAATTTATTTATTTATTTATTGAAATGTTTCACCAGAAAGGCACTTTGAGCAACAAGTCGCTCATCTCTCGGTGCAACCTGAGAGGAAGAGGTATAATAGGAATGAGACATTAAATATTCAGGTTACAAGATCAACATTAGTATACAGTTGTAAGGCAGGTGTTACAAACAGTGTTACAACAGTGTTGTGCATAACATCTAGAAAAAGTAGACAACAATAAGTGCCGGGTTAATAAGTAAACAAGTGCTTACATGAAAGAAAAGGGGAAAGGGGAGGTAGGCGTGAGGTGGGGGGAGGAGGAAGAGTCCGAGACCCCTCAGGGTGCGAGGAACCCTGCAGGGGGACTGGTGGGACAAGAGAGAAGGGGATAATGCAGGGTCCCAAAGAAACCCATTTAGGACAGTGGGGGAAGGGAGTAGATCACAGATACAAGCCCCTTGGGGTGGTAGGTGAAGGTGAGGGTAGAGAGGTAGGGTGAATCTGGGATGCATGGAAGTTAGATGCTGAAGGGGATCCGGGTATAGCCAGAGCCAGGCACTTTGGAGACCCTGAGGGAGAATGGAGGCAGCAGTGTACAGGGGGCATAAACACAGAAAAACTATACCTTTTAAAATGTCATTGTATAAATAGCATGCATAACGTATTGCACTGGGATAATCACATTTATCCCCACGAGTGATGATAAGATTTCATAACACACTCATGGCTTCACCACTCATGAGTTATGAGTCTTAGCCTTATATGTGGACATAAATAAGGGATATGGCCTTGGCCAAGTAAAAATATGTATTTTTTTTTTTTACAAATTTCTGTGAACATATGACATCACAAGTGGTGAAGCCACAAGTGATGTCACAGGGTCACCGATCATCAGTAAAATATAAACTATATTTTTATTGGACCCATGCCATATCTGACATGTGATGGCATGGGGTGATGGTGTAATATGTTTGGACGTGCTGCTGTCTCAAGGAAGTTATAGTTAAATTCTGTAAGTAGAACTTTCTGAGAACAATCAAGCCCCAGACTGAAATTATGTCAGGCTTCAAATTCTGAAAGATCTATGGTGAGAGTACTTGAGTTATCATCCACCTATGACAAGCAAAAATAGCACGGTTGTTTGGTGAAATTTATTTTCCAAGGCATTGCATAAACTGGGGATAGACAATAGCCTGATTTCGAATATGCTGTTTACCTTCATGAGAAAGGGGGTAGGACAACAACTCATGAGTGGAGAAGCTACGGGCAAGGTATATATGTCCTGCCCCTCACAAGAGATAGTAAGTGTCATAATCTGAGCCCGGCCATTGTGCGCCCAATTTATACAGTGTATTTCAAATTGTTAAACTTTTAATTAGTTCTTTAATTAAGATTTAACTGCTTCTATGTGATTTAACCACTCAATTCTAAGTGTAACAGAAGCCATTTTTTTATATTTCAAATGTTTTATTGACATTTTTAAAACTTAACAAGAGACAAACAAGACACAGTGAACAATGCACTCTAAAATAGAGCTGATTAACTCAGTAGAACAATAACATTTAGATGAATGACAGTTAGTTTTGTACAGCCTGACTGCTGTCTCTATAGCCAGTTAACTGCAACTGCTGTTCAGATGAATTAAGACAAATCATAGAGAACTAACAATACTGTGTGATCAAAAGTCCAAGTGTAATTATTCTCAAAGGATGTTATACTTCTGGCCATCATGGCACGAAGTAAGGATCAATATCCATGACATGCATTATCCGTGGGCAGCAGAGGTCATGAAATGCTGGAAGATGATTTTTTATCAAAAATGTAATCTGCTCTGCATAATAAAGAGGATTAACCAAATCCACCCAGTGCTGGAGAGTAGGAATATCTTGTCTGAACCAAAGACTAGTAATCATTTTACAGGCAGTGACCAATAACATAAACAGTGTCCGCAGGTGACCCCATGGTCAGAAGCCAATCATGGGTCTATTCAATAACATAAATGTAGCTGTAAGAGAAGGCAGGTTAGTGAATTGTATGCTGCAGTTGAAATTAAATCTCCTTCCAGTAAAGAAGGATCTTCAGGCAGGACCAAAATATATGGGCATGATCAGGCCATGGTTCTCTGCATTTCCTCCAGCTGGCTCCCCACTGTTCCCCCTTACAGGAGACCTGCACAGACGAAGTGTGGAAGCACCTGGATTGGCACTTCCAAGAGAATTCTCTCCAGAATGGAGAGGAAGCAACTTTTAATGTTTGCAAGGACCATTTCATCCAGTACTCTAGGGAGATATTTTAAGAGAGTCCCTGGTTTCACCTATTGAGAATCAAAGTTAAGTCCAGAGAACCCAGGTTCTGCAGGCCCTTATAAAAATTACCTATAAGATGGCCCGGTTTCCCCCTGTATTATAGATATTAGCAAGTGGCAAACTAGATTCATACAGTGAGGTAGTTTGGCATGTGTTCTATCATGTTTCAGTAAGTACGCTCTTACTTTTAGATATGTAAAGTACTCTCTATTAGTAAGAATGAATCTGGATTGTAACTTCACAAAAGGGAGGGCCTTTTGTTCATTGAGAAACTGAAAAACATGTCCCAGACCTATCTGCCTACATCATGCAAAATGTATGATCTATATTTGTTGGGGTAAAGTTTGCATCAAATGCAAAATTTCGGCATAGAAAAGCTGGGAACTGAAATCTTGGGGAGCTATACAGGCGATCCCAGACCCTGAGTGCTGGTCATAAAAGTAAAAAAATAATCTTCAAGTGGAGGTAGTGCCAATGGGGAGATGAACAAGTATTTAGTGGTGTCAAGCAAGTCATTTAAGTGGGATGGAATGTGCTTCCATAGGGCAACATAAGTCGGGGAGAGCCAATGGTAAACAGTGTGGAGGTGAGATTCCTCTGCGTATAGCCTCAGATCAGGAAGATTGAGGCCATCTTTAGGTTTTGGCAGTTGCAAGGTAGTGAACTTTATCTAAGGGGTTTCCCGTTCCAAATAAATCTCGAGATTAATTTATTCCAGGACTTAAAATAGTATGGGGTGGACACTGATCGAAGGGTCTGTGAAACAATAAAGCAAAGAGGGCAAAATATTTACATGAATAGTTTCCACCCTTGCAAATAAACTCAAAGGAAGTGGAGATCAGGCTTCTAAGCCTGCTGTAATTTGTTGAATTATTGGCTCCAAGTTTAACAGTTCTAGATGAGTCAAGTTAAAGGGGAGAATGACTCCCAGGTATTTGATAGCTTTCTTATTCCATTTACAAAGAAAATTTATTTTAATATCCTCAGTTGGATTATAATGATAGTGGAGCAATTCTGTTTTATGAATATTTTATTTACTCCCAGTACTGAACCAAATTTGTCTAATTCCACATCCAACTCCATCAGAGACTGTTCTTGGGACAATAAGGTTAGCAAAATATCGTCAGTGCACAATGTTAATTTGTACACCACTGCCAAAGGGAATGCCCTCTATCCAGTCATTCCACTGGATAGCTGTGGCTAAGGATGCTATTTAGAGAGCGAATAACAGGGGGGTTAGAGGGCACCCCTGATGAGTTCCCCCTTGAAGATAAATCAATGAGGATAATGAACCATTAATTCTAACCTCGGCTTGTGGGGAACTATATAAATTCTGCAGCACGGCTACTAGAGGAGCTGGAAAATCGAAATTTGACAGGATGTTCCACAAAAAGGCCAGTACACCCCCTTGAATGCCTCTCCACATCCAGGCTAATTACTACAGTGGGCCTAGCTCTCTGTGTGTTATATTCCATTAAAAGGAGAGTTTGTCTTACATTATCACAAGTCTGTGATTGTCACCAGCCTGCCGGCACAGCGGTAGCGTTACTGCTCATGACGCCGACAACCTGAGTTCAAGAACAAGCCTGGGTCATCGGAGGACTGGCCAAGGAGAGGACAGTTGAGCATGCCAAGGACACTCATCTCCTCTGGGGTGGAAGAGAGAACGGTCTCCACTGCAACATCGCCATCTGGGTGACCACAAGTGGAGGTGCAGCTGGAGCCATGGATTCAGGGAGGGGGACATCAGTGGCATGACGCTTCATGTCAGCAAAGGCCTTCCCAATGTCAGGTGGAGTGACAGGAGAAACAGGAAAAAATCCTTAGACCAGCTCAAGATGCCTTCTGCTACCCGCCACAGGCTCCACACCACCGACTGGGCTCTCCATCTCATTAACTGACACTTCAACTCTGCTAGGGGAGTAAGGACCCATCCCCCAGCAGCCCTTCCCACAGTGGGGGTTATCTATGGGGGAACATATGAGATGGAGGGAGGTAAGTCCCAGAGATGGCAGGAGACTGGGACTGGGCAGGCAATTGGACCAATATGGACTGCTCAAGGACGCAGGCAGAAAAAGGGCAGTACATTTTTGAAAAAGGCTGTCATTTTCTGAGCAAAACCAGCTTGACTGCCATGTATAATGGACAGGAGGATTTTATTAAGTCAGGCGGTCCGCATTGCCATAAAAAATTTATAATTGGAATTCAGAACTGAAATCAGCCTGGATGGGGCTGGGAGTGTGGGATCTTTACCCAGTTTTAAGATAGCCAATATCATGGCCCAAGTCCATGATGGGGGTTGGGACTCACCTTCTTGTACCTGTCAGAATGCTTTGGTCATTAGGGGTGTCAGTATAGGAGTAAAGGCTTTATAAAATTCAGTAACATAGCCATCAGGGCCTGGACACTTAGCAATTTTAGCTTCCTTGATAGCAACAAGAATTTCAATTTGCCATGAATAGTTCCACCTTATCTTTGACTAAAGTCTGAAAAGGTTCCTCTCTCAGCAAGGACAGATCATTCTGCAAGTGGTGTGCTTTCAGATTTTGCCCAAGTTCAATTTAAGGTACGGGGGGTGATAGATAAAATTATAGGGGCTACTATTATATCCTGAACCACTTCCAAGTGCTGTAATGTAGTAAAAAAATAGTGTAGCCTGGCACGAGTGGAATGATGTGCTGAGTAATGCATGCAGACCCATCCCTTCAAAAGAGGTTATGCCAGATGTCCATTATTCCAAACTGGGCTAAAGTAGATTTAAAATATTTGTGAGCTGTAGTCTGTTGGAACCTATCAGAGTAAGTCATATCTGAGTCTAAGGTCAAGTTAATATCCCTCATGATCAACCACCCCTGCAGCAGTCAGAGAGAGAGAGAGAGAGAGAGAGAGAGAGAGAGAGAGAGGAGAGAGAGAGAGAGAGAACTTTATTAAAGAAGGTTTAAAGAACCTTCTTATCTGATTGGGGAGGGAGGTAAACGTTCGCCATGGTAACCAATGTCTCATAAAGGACCCCCACGAGTATCGCATAGCAATCCTCTGGATCAGTATGAGTCTTGCAGGTGGAAACTCGTGTTACCAGAGGCAAGGGTAGCTACTCCCCACCTTTTCCCACTGCAATAAGAGGAGGCTGCTGCAGTAAGGAAACCATAGTTGCATAGTTTTGCATGTTGCACCCCCAGACAAATATGTCTCTGATAAACAGACCACATCTGGGTGATCTTTCTTAACTTGCTGCATGATACCGGTGTGCCGAATCGGGTTTGAATAACCATTTATGTTGAATGATAAAATCTTCACTGGGGCTACAGCCATGTGACAATCAATGGGAAGGAGCCATGTTAGATCAAGCATGTTAATGGGAAAAGAACCCCCCCTTTCCTGTAAAAGTTAGATGTGAGGATCCAGAGCTTCTTTGCACTAATTTCTGATCACACCAAGCATATCCAAACAAGAACATGAGCAATCCAACAATTGACGTACAACATATATACAATGATAGATTACTGTACCACATTCACAAAATGGTATTAAAGCTCTAAAACCAATTAGTTTACTTCCTAGGTAGAGAGCACGTACCCAGTAGTTCTCCTATTAGAGTCGGGTGATGGTGACCCCAAGACAGAGAGGATAACCAAACACAGGAGCCCCAATACGGAGACCATGTATTCAGCAGGCCCTCTAAACAGATGAAACCTCTTACAGTGGTTGTGTCACTGAGCTACAACAGTCGTCACTGGTACTCACCTCCACCAGCTCATAATCTGGTTAAGAAAAGGGGCTGTGGGGGACAAAATATAATTGTAGCTGAAAGTATAATGCCAGGGAGTGCAAAAGGCACAGGTTGGTATCAGTGCCCTGGGGTTAGAAACATGAATTCTTTAAGTTAGAATGAAAGTCAGGAAAACCACAGGCACATGAAACTGTCAACAGGACCAGTGCACAAACTCTGCATAGCTGTAGCACCCTCAAAAGGAGTATGATGTCCATGAGGGCATGTAATGTCTGGGCAGGGAGGGCAACTCAGGCTCGGGAATATTGCAAGGTGAGGTAAAGGAGCCCATGTGGAGAGAGCCAGCCCTATCGTGGGAGAGGACCCCCCCGGACACCCCATCCAGGCAGACCATCACAGAAACAGGGACAAGCAATGCACCATAAAAATGCCCACCAGCCACCTTTGAACTGGCGATACTCCTAGCTGCACAATGGTGTTGCAGATGGCTAACCACTAATTCTGGGGGCTCCCACCACAGGACCACTTTATGTGTACCAAGGAGGCAGAGGGTCAATAAGAGGGAAAGAATAGCATTAGAAATAAAAGGCCACTGTGCATGATATAACTTCCAAATGGCCCAAGTGGCTCAGGCAGGCTGACCCCGAAACAGCAGAACCCCCATATTGGTGGCCCCCAACAAATGGGGAGCTATGCACTATGGCTGGTGTTTGTCAGGTTTATTTACAACCCAGATCTCTGTGTATCACTGTTACCATTGCAGTGGCTGTCAGCCATTACTCAACCACAGCATATTTATCCAATGGAACATGAAGTCAGGCACTGGTACCATCCCTTAGAACCACTCGTGCCACTCGGATCAGGACTTCCCGAGAAATGGTGAGAGCCCCACCCTACAGATTTGACCCACCCCAGCACCTGCACTCACCTCTGTTTGGAGTTTTTGAGCCCTGGCCAGGCCAGACAGTGGTCGACGGTGATAGAGTGAAGAACAGGCACTGGGAATCATCTACATGCTCTGATTATACATCGCAGGGAAATAAAGTCAATCTGGTCTGTGAGCCAGCGAGGGCATAATCCTCATTTCAATTACCTTTGAAATTGCCTAAGCAGTTCCTTGTTGGTATGTAGTATTTCCTTTGAATGCTGTGCCCTTTGGGAAACTTCTTCAGTGGAATGACAGCCATCATCTGTTTCCTCTTTCCTCCTTTGCTGTCATACTTCCCTGGACATAGAGGTTCCTCTCAGCAGCTGTGAGAGCTCCAATCCCCTTCTTGTGAGATTTTTTTTTGCTTTCCTCCTCTGCGTGGGTATAAAATATTGCCATCAGGGAAGGATACCTGCAACCAAGCTGGGTATGGGGTCTGGAATTTGACACCGGCTTTTTTAAGCACTTGCATACAAGGCGTGCATGCCCTTTATTGTTGCTGGATCTCCAGGGCAATGTTATTACCGAAGTAAATTTTTGTGTCTCCCCAATGCACTTGATTCTGTCTCCATGCCTTTAACAGAACGCGCTTTTTTTGTCTGGGATTTTAAAAACTTCATAATAATAGACTGTGGTTGCTCCTGAGGGCCCAGCTTGGGTCCCAAGGCTCTGTTGACATGGTCCTACTCCAGGGAAAAATCCTCTGGAAGAGTCAGGGTCTTTTTAATTAAGTGGTCCACAAATGTTGCTATGTCTGTCCCCTCCTCCACCTCGGGTACTCCATATATTTGCATATTCTTCCTCTAGATCCTAATTCCAAATCCATGCTGCTGCTGCCTGTAATGGAGGTGCAGTAACAGGTCCCCTATTTGGTCCGTGCGTTCAATTAACTCTGTGGATACTGAGGTAACATCCGTTGTTTCTTTTTTTAAATGTTCAGCTTCAGATCAAAGTGTGATGGTGACTGGTGTGACTGGGTCTCCTTTCGAAATGTGATCAACTACTTTAAAAGCCACTCATTTGTGACCTGTTCGGTGCCACCACCTGATTTGTGCCACAGGGAGGAGGCCACACTCAAGTTCATGCTGGATAGTGCAGTTGCACTAGCACTGCTCTGGTTGCTAGTCTATTGCCCTCTGGGAGAGTTTGTATTCCTTTTTCAAGCCCCTAGTTATACGTTCTGGTCTCTGACTCCAGTAGGTGTGGCAGAGGTACAGTTTAGTTGAAATTCCACTGTCAAAGCCAAGTGTTAGAGCGGGTGGCAGCGGAACTTGTGCTTCACATGGCCATATTGCTCGGTGATGTCACCAGAAGTCCCCATCAGAGGCCAAATTAATGTTATCAGGCATTGTTCAAGCTGTACTCACATCAGTTAAGGTTCCTTGTGGCCTGTTTAAAGTGAAAACAAATGACTAAAGTGAGGATAAATCATTTATATTCATTTAGAATGCTTAAGTGGCTAAAATAAATAATCTATCTGTAAATACATGACTCTCACCCACATTGTATAATTATTTTTGTTTATTTAATTATTTGTTTTATTTAAACATTTGGTAACCAGGAAAGGCATGCTGAGCCGAAGCTCAATTCCAGGTGCGAGCAAGGGGGGAAGGAGCAGTAGAAATACAGACAATGAATGCAGAGAATTAGTCAACAGAACAATAGCAGCTAATTACAATCAATATAATACCGCAGTGAGAGCAAAACACATGACATGTGATGAATATCTAGAGGTGAACTATACACTAGTAAGTGCTCTGCATAACGAATCTTTAATAAGTGCTGGGGAGGAATTGTAGGAAAGTAAAGTCATTAGAAGTTGTGGGTTTAGCTCAGTTGTGGCATTGTGAATTATGATTAGTAAATGGGTTGAACAAGGCTGAAACCATATTGACTGTCAGCAGTCACAATGCATGAGTTTATTAGGCAACACCACCTGGTTAAAAAACCAAAAACAAACAAAAAAAAAGTGGCATGCGGCTCACACTTCCATGCTTACAGCTTACGCAGACATGGAAAGCCTTCCACTCTACTACACCCCAGTGGTATCATGGTTAGAAAATGGCTTATGTTGGGCCAACGAAGTCCATTTTTTAAGCATCATAAAACCCTTCAGGGTATGAATTGTTGACGGATACCCACTCTTCTAGGCACCACAAAGACCCTCCATTTCTGGTATCGGGCCATGCCCCTGGAGCAGGCAGGCATTCCCCTACAACCCATAGCCTGTTGAGTCTTATCATTTACTTATCCCAGTGCAGCTCATTATATATCCTCTGTGTATTTAATTTCTACAAAATGACCCCTGTTTAATGAAGTCAAGCTTTGGACTTTCTCACTCACCACCACTTTCCATGGGAAAAAAACATTGTGTCTTTCTTGAGTGTGCTGAAAGTAACAAGTGCGCGCAATTAGAAGCACTTTGCTGAGGAACAACTAGAAAACATTAATCTTTTTTGTCATTTTGTTTAAGGCCCAGGTTTGCTGACTGCTGATTCTGCCCTGTAAAATGCTGCCAAGAAATATACATTTTCTCAAAAATCGGCAGGTTTAGCACTGGCGAAAGGCAAAGGATTCACAAAACTGCAGACCGTAGCCCTTTGGGATTTGAGTACAGGCTGGACATAGTGCAGCATGTAGCTGCAGGTCCAGTGAAGGGAATATGGGATTTGTCAATGAGTACCAGCCCTTCTCCTCCAGCCTGAGCTATGTGGATATCAGTTTGTCAAGCTGGGATAGGATTGGTACTTTAAGGCCTGAGCCCAAAAGTGCAGGCATGCATGCACCATGTAAGCCATGGTCTACACTTTTATTTATATGGGGCAATATTTTGCCTTACCTCTGGAGCAGCTGCCCCCCCCCACGCCCCCACCTTTTTGTTTTATAATATGATTTGGGTGATCTGTGTAAGCAATCTACAATGTAGTGCATGAAACTGAGTTTTGCTGTTGTTTTTCTCCTATACATAACTCAGCATTGGGGTACTGGGGCATTGTGGAGCGACAAACAGGGCTTGCATGCAACTTGGGGCAATAAACAGGGTAATGTATATAACTGAGGGCAACACACAGGATTATGTATGCAACTGGGGCAGCAGATAGGAATATGTAAACAACTGTGGGACAACAGACAGGGATACGTATAAATCTAGGTACAAAAACAGGGCTGTGCATACAACAAGGGGTAACAAATGTGATTATGGGGCAACAAACCGAGGCATGGTTTATAAACTGGTGTGCAAACTTTTTTTCTTGCTATTCCACTGCCTGAGCACAGGTTGCAAAACTAAGTTCAAGCAAGATATGCTCTGAATTTGAACCTGGATCTCTTGAGGTGAAGATGAACTCCAGCCATTCAACAACTCACTAAGGACGGGGTAGTTCCAAAGGATTGGAGGGTGGCAAACATAGTTCCACTCCATGAGGAAGGGACAAGGAACAAGCAGGGAACTACAGACCTGTCAGCATTACCTCTATTGTAGGGAAGCTGATGGAGTCACTGCTCAGGCTCCTACCTGGAGAGTAATTGTCTCCAGGTTAGTAAACAACATGGATTAATGGCAGGAAGTTCTTGTTGGACTAACCTGATAGTGTTCTTTTGACTGGTAGATGTGGGAATTGGATAGGGGCCACACTGTGGATTTGCTGTTCTTCGACTTCAGCAAGGCTTTCAACTCAGTTCCTCAAAGGCACTTGCAGAAGAAGATGGAAGGTGTGGCTAAGGTCATTGTAAACTGCATAGGTAACTGGTTAAATGGGAGACAGCAGAGGGCTGAGGTCAATGGGGTCAAATCAGAAGGGAGGCAGGTCATGAGCAGGGTACCACAGGGATCTGTCCTGGGTCCCATCCTCTTCAATTAGGGAGGCAGTATAGCGCAGTGTTTTAAGGCTCTGAGCTGCAAATCTGGAAACCTGGGTTTGAATCCCAAAGCCCCCACCTGTATACTGTGTGAGCCTGAGCAAGTCATTTAACTTCCCTGTGCTCCCAGGTTGCACCTGTAAACAAGCTTTCAGCTTAATGTGCCACTCCTGGTTAAACAATTGGAAAAAAGAAAAATGTTCCTCAGCGATATTCGGGAAGGAATCTGGGGCAGGCTGTGTTTCTTCACAGATAACACTAAGCTCTTTGGGAGGGTGGATAGCAACAAGGGAATCAGGGAAATGCAGAGTGACTTATAAAAGCTAGAGGGATGGTCTAAAGTTTGGCAGTTAAAATTCAATGCCAAAAAGTACAAGGCAATGCACCTAGGGAACAAGAACCCCAGGATGAAATACTGGATGGGTGAGGTGAGACTTAGCACTATGGCTGAAGAACAGAACCTTGGAGTTATCAAACTTATCATCAGTGATTCCCTCGAGCAACTGAGCTACTGCAACACGGCATATAGCAAAGCGAGTGGGATGCTGGGGTATATCAGGAGAGGTATTGATAGCAAAAGGGAAAAGGTCAGACTTCACCTACACAGATCCTTAGTGAAGCCGCACCTGGAGAACTGAGTCCAGTTCTGGAGTCCTCACCTCAGGAAAGATAGAGATAGGCTGGAGGTGGTACAGTGCAGGGTAACAAAGATGATTCAGAGTCAACAGGGCAGGCCCCATGAAGAACATCTCAAGGAATTGAAAGTGTACTCACTAGAGTCCAGAAGGGAGAGGGGAGATAAGATAGAGACTTTCAAGTTCCAAACAGGAATTAACAAGGTGAACAGTGGCATCAAAGCAGCTGATAAGGGGGTCTCAGTAATGAGACAGCCAATATTTACAAGAGACAGGGTCCACAAGGGTCTGGCAGCCCTAAAACTAGATAAGGCGCTGGGTCCAAATGGGTTGCATCTAAGGATTTTCAGGGAACTGGCAGTGGAACTGACTGATCCTCTGGTAGGAATATTCAACCATTCACTACAGATGGGAGTGATTCCGAAAGACTGGTGGGTGGCAGGCATCATTCCACTCCATAAGGAGAGGGGAAAGGAGGGGGGGACAGGGAACAAGCGAGGAACTACAGACCTGTCAGTCTGACATTCACTGTAGTGAAGTTGATGGAGTCACTGATTAAGGAAGACCTTATGGACTACCTGGAGAGCAACAATCTCCAGGATATTATACAGCACAGGTTCATGGCAGGGAGGGCCTGTCAGGTGACACTGACAGTACTCTTCGACTAGATGACAAGGGAATTAGTAGGGGCCACACAGCAAATCTGCTCTATTTCAGCTTCAGCAAGGCTTTCGACTCAATGCTTCACAGATGCTTGGTGAAGAAGATGGGGGATCTGGGTGCAGCTAAGGACATAGTGAACTGGGTGGGAAACTGGTTAAAGGGTAGGCAGCAGAGGGTTGTTGTCAATGGGGTCAAATCAGAAGAAAGGGGGGGTCACATGTGGGGTGCCTCAAGGATCTGTTCTGGGCCTGGGTCTTTTTAATATGTGGTTCTTTTCAATACGTTCATTAGTGACACTGAAGACAGTATCCATGGCAGGCTGTCTCTTCGCAGATGACACTAAGCTCTGTAGGAAGATGGATAGTGATGAGGGAATCAGGGAAATGCAGAGTGACCTACAAAAGCTGAAAGAATGGTCTAAGATCTAGCAGTTGAAATTCAACAACAAAAAGTACAAAGTAATGCACCTAGGGAAAAGAAAACCCAAGAAAGAGTACAGGCTGGGTGGGGTGAGACTTAGCACTACGGCTGACGAACATGACCTGGGAGTTATCATCACTGACACCCTCAAGCAATCAAGCCAGTGCAACAGGGCCTATGGTAAGGTAACAAGGATGATGGGGTGTATAGGGAGAAGTATTGACAGCAGGAAGAAAGAAAGAAATAATATTACCCCTTTAGAGATCTTTGATGAAGCTGCACCTGGAGTACTGTACCTAGTTCTGAAGCCCTCGCATCAGGAAGGATAGGGACAGACTGGATTCAGTGCACTGCAGGGTGACAAAATGACCCGGGGCCAACAGGGCAGATCTTATGAGGGGCACGTCAGGGTACTAAACACGTATTCGCTGGAGGTCAGAAGGGAGAGGGGAGATATGATAGAGACCTTCAAGTTCCCAAAGGGAATAAAAAAAAAAGGTAGTCGGATGCGTCTCTGGAAAACCATGATGCTGTCAAACTGAAGGAGGCTTGAATCATTCAATACAGCATAAATATGAAAACAGTAAAGCACTCCAGGCAAGAAAACGCTGTAAGCAGGCAGGCAGGTACAGTGCAAAGTTTAATCTGAGAACTTCCCTTAGCACCTCAGCCCAACAATCAGGCCTTCACAGAGGGAATAAACAAGATGAACTGCAAGGTTATTTTTATGTTAATGTTGAATGTTAGTTCAAGGTCATGGGGCCATGAATGGAAACTGACAGGAAGGAGGTCCAGGAAGGACACGAGGAAGCATTATTTTACACAAAGGGTGATGGAGCTGTGGAACAGTATACCAGCCAAGGTGGTGGGTGCTAATGCAGTTGCTGGTTTCAAGCACGGTTGGGACAGAGCGAAGGGTATAGTGGTCATCTGGGGCAACAGGCTCAGGTAGGAAAACAGGGGGTAGAAGGGGAGGGCTAGGATCCTGGATGGACAGTAGGCCCCAGGGTTAGATAGGGAACTCGGACAAACCTCGATGGACTGTTTTTTTTTTCTGCCATCACTGTCTATGTTTCTATGTAACTGTGAGGAACTACTTAGTTTGAATATTAGCTCGCAGTTACATGGGCATTTGGTAATTCGGATACAACCTTTGAGTATACACTCTTTTAGAAAGGTTCTACGTCAGGATGTAAAATAGCAGAGATATAACAAAAACTTGATAGTTAACACAAAACATAAGATTGCTATGTAATACAGAATATAGATAAATGATACATTTGAATACCCTAGACAACTGAAATTAAACAGCGGGAGGAGATTCCCAATTAGCAACGTATGGCATAGCTGCCCCAAGGGGGCCTGTCAAGGTACAGTATCGGAAAGGGTAGGAGAAAGAAAGGGGGAGAATGTGAACGAGGTTTCCCAATTAGCAACATGCAGCATAGCTGCCCCAGGGGGGCCTGTCAAGGTAGAGTATCGGAAAGGGCAAGAGAAAGAAAGGGGGAGAATGTGAACGAGGGGTAGATTAGAGAGAGAGGAGGAGAGCGAGGGGGAGAGAGAGAGAGAGAGAAAGGGCTGGGAAAAGGAGAACATTTAGGGGGAGAGTGGGTAGAAAGGGGAGGTGTTGGGGGGTATGGAGGGGAGGGAGTTGGAGGGAGCTTGGGGGGGTGGCAAGGGATGGCAGGTGGGGGTCCAGGGTAGGTAAAAAGTAGGAAAGCTCAGACAGATGAGGGGTGTATCCAGGTTGAGGATATGGAATCAGGTAAGGGAGTCAGAGGTGTTTAAGAGCGGGTATCCAGGTTGAAAGTATGGATTCGGGTAAGGCAGTCGCAGGCATTTGAGTTCAGTAGGTATTGCTTCAGTTCTCTTTTAAAGGACCGAACATTTGTTGTATTAAGAGCTGCAGCAGGGATCTCATTTAGCCATAGTGGAGCTCGGTACATGAAGGATCTTTGTCCTAGGGAAGTTCTATGAAATGGGACATCAAGCTGTGTTGTCACTGTTCTTCGTGTGTTGTATTTGGAGCTTGCTTCCTTTGCCAGGTCTGCAATGCAGGTACGGGTTAGGGAGAGCATGGCCTTTCTCCCTAGCAGGCAAGTTTGGTATCTGATTCTGGATTGCAGTGGTAGTATGTGGGCCAGACCATACAGGGTACAAGTGTGTGTGAAGCGGTCAGCATTTAGCAATAGTCTGCAAGCCTTGTTAAGGGCAGTGGCAACCCTTTTGAGGGTCATATCAGTGGCAGCGCCATAACCCACCAGCCTGTAGTCGACCAGAGGAGGACAGAGCTGGAGACTGCGAGCTGGAGGGCTTCAACAGTTAGGCTTTTCTTGTGCCTAAACAGGATCTTTAATTTAGTGTTCACAGTTTTCACCACCATGTCAATGTGCTGAACATACGAGAGGGTATCATCCACAATGACACCCAGGTACTTGAAGAAGTGAACCTGTTCCAGTGGGGCAGTCAGGTAATTCATGATCATTAGTTCTGGGCACCTCCTTTTTAGTTGGGGGCTAGAAAGGAGCATTGTCTTGTTTTTTTTTTTTGTTGAGTAGCAACCTTTGGGAGTAGAACCAGGTCTCCAGTTGTGGGAAGGATGATTGTAGCTCAGCCTGCAGGTGTTCTATGCCAGAGTGACAGCTAAGTAGGACAGCATCATCGGCGTATAGAATGACTTTGCTAGTGCAGGCATCAGGTAGGTTGTTCAGGAACATGCTGAAGAGCAGTAGACCCAGGATGGACCCTTGAGGCACCCCTAGCGAGACTTCCGTGGATGCAGATATGGAGTGACCCATCTTGCCCCTTTGAGACCGGGAGGTTAGGTAGTCCTGGAACCATTGAGTGGCATTTGGGGAAACACCAAGGGCGTGCAGTTGAGACAAGAGGAGTGTGTAGCAGACTGTGTCAAATGCCTTTGTTAGGTCAATGAAGATGGACCCAACCAGTTTTCCCTCATCCAATGCCTTATGGACATACTCAGTGAAATCCCCAGTGCAGTGTCCGTGCTGTGGAGTTTCCTAAAGCCATGCTGCTGGGGACATTGCAGCTGGTATTTGTGAATATAGTCAGTAAACTGGCCTGCCACAATCCTTTCCAGTGCTTTAGAGAGGGGAGAGGATGGAGATGGGCCTGTAGTTTGCGGTCAATGACCTAACACCTCCCTTATGCACTGGGGTCACCAGCGCTTGTTTCCAAGGAGAAGGGAATTTGGTGAGCTGGAGGAATTTATTGAAAATCGTAGTGATGGGTGCGATGACTTCACTGATTGCCAGAGCCAGCAGTTTCATGTCAATGTTGTCAGACCCCATTCCCAGGACCTTTTTAACATAACCCAGTGCTTCTTTGACAGTGACTCTCTTGAAGAAAAATTGAGGGCGTGAGTTGATGTCCAGTGGGCACCTATTATCAGCTTTGATAGGCTTGAGGTATTCAGCCGGTAGAACAGAACTAAGATCCGTAAAGGTGGAGTTGAACTCTTTGGCAATGGTGTGGGGGTCCATGGTATTTGTGCCACTAATATTTAGCAGTGATGGCTGTGTTTTGTCGTCCTTCCCTGTGAGTGCCTTTATATTGTCCCAAAACCGCCTCCCACCACCCCAGGTTCTTTCAAATTGACCCTTGTAGAAATTAGCCTTAGCGTTCCTGATGAGATGTGTGCATTTCTTTCTGGCTGCCCTGTATCTTTGAAGGTCACTGGGCTTACCGGAGGCCCTGGCTTGATACCAAAGGTTGTCCCTTTCCCTCATGTGATCTAGAAGGTCACTAGTGATCCACCCATTGTTATGGCAGTGTGTTTTTCCTTTTTTGAATGAAATCTGTCATAAATGCTATTAAAGTTATCAATACAGTACTGGAGTGGAAACTGACAGTTGGGAGGTTCAGGAGGGACATGAGGAAGTATTATTTTACAAAAAGTGTGGTGGAGCCATTTAACAGTCTACCAGCAATAGTGGTGTGTGCTAAAACCGTCGGTGGTTACAAGCACAGCTGGGACAGAATGAAGGGGGGCATAGTGGTTGCTCAGGGCAGTAGAAACTGGGTGGGGAATGGGGAAGTGTGGGGAGGACTACGGCCATGGAAGGATAGTAGGTTCCAGGGCAAAGCAGGGAACTTGGGCAGACTGGATTGACAACTGGTCTTTTTCTGCCATCATTGGGCCCGATTCTAGAAGGGTGGCGCAAGTCACTATCAAACGCAGCTTGCGCCAACCGCAACTATGACATTGACCCTGCACCCTATTCTAGAAGGGGCAGGGTCTTTGCAGCCAAGTCCTGCGACCTGCGACATGCGGCCAGGTACACCAAACAGAGGGCGCACCTGGCGAGCATGTCGCATGCCACAACGCAGAACGCAAGTGCCCCCTCTTGCCCAGCTAGCCTCGTTAGGCACCCCGCAGAGCTGCCCACAGCAACTGACCCCGTGAGTGCAAAACATGCCCCGCAGAGCTGACCAGCAGCACAGACCCCGTAGTGCAAAACATGCCCACCCCTGCCCCAGATACCCGTTGTAAAATGCTCTGCAGGGCAGCACTGTCATCCCCACCTATGCCCCAACTCCGAGTGCGCCCGCACAATGCGGCAAATAACCAGATAAGCCCTGGTAGTCTAGTATTTACCCAGCCATGCCAGCCCACCCAGCACCTCCACCCATCCCCAGCGTGCTTGGCACAGCCAGCTCTCACCACCACGGCCAGCTGCTGATTGAGTTCGTGAGTGCTTACTGGAAGATACACTCAGAAATTAATTTCTGAGTGCATCTTACAGTAGCACTCCTACAGCACTCAGTCGGTAGCTGGCCATGGAGGTGAGAGTGGCTGTGCCATCGTCGGTTGGGACAGGTGGGGGTGCTGGGTGGCTGGCATGGCTGTGTGGGGGTGGGGGTGGGGCCACTAGACTACAAGTGCTTATCTGGTTATTTGTCGCATTTCGGCCAGCGACCTGGGGTCGGGGCACGGGTGGGGGATGACAGTGCCGCTCTGTGGAGCATTTTACAATGGGGTGTTTGGGGGCAGTAGAGTAGAATGGGCGGGCATGTTTTGCACTATGGGGACTGTTGCTATGGGCATTTGTGGTCAGCAACCGAGGGTCGGGCACGGTGGGGATGATAGCACACCCATGTGGGCATTTTACAATGATGTATTTGGGGGCTGGGGGGGGTAGATGGGCATGACTTTACACAGGAGTCGGGGGCAGTTGGTGGGGCAGCTGGCAGGGCCTATACTGTTTTGGGGGTAAAGGGGCATGTACTGTGCGGGGATGGGGTGGGACTGTGTGCGGTGCCCATTGGGGCACCAACGGGAGCAGTCTGGCTATGGGGGGCACATGGACTGGGTTCTACAGAACCCTCGGAGGATGTATGTAAGTTAGCCAGCTAATTGCAGGTGTAACTTATGATGCCGGTTCTCCTCCAGGGGTTCTTGTAGAATCCAGACATTGGGGTCTTTGTTGCTGCCCTTCTGGAATGGGACACAACTGCTGCCATAAACCCCCTAATGTCATGTCGCAGGGGGTTTATGGCACAACTGCTGGCATAACAGCTGTTTGGCGCAAGCGGCCTGCGACATGTCACAGGCCACTTTGTAGAATAGCACAAGTTACAACTGCTGGCGTAAGTTGCTACTTGCGCCATTCTACTTGGCGCAAGTGCTGTTATGCCAGGCGTAACTGTTCTAGAATCTGGCCCATTGTCTATGTTTCTATGTTTCTAACCTACCAGTCAGCTGAGCTCATTCCATTTTTTTTTCCATTTCCAAAAACCCAAAGAGTGAGCTATGAAAATATTGTCCCCTCACAAGTGGAGATAAATTGCTTATTTTGAGTAAAGCCACTGTGTATTTGATTTATACAACATCAGTTTACCAGTTATACCTTTTGAAATTGGCTTTTTGTGTGAAGATTTTACTGCTTTTCTGTAATCTGAACTGCTAGCTTCAAGTGCAACATGTAAGCCTATTGTAATGTCATCAGCATTGTATTAGCTTCTCCCTGACTGGTTCTGTTTTGTGCGAAGGTCCAGGAAAGCGACTGTGACACATCTAACCTCTAGATAAATGTTTATGTGGAAGTTAGATCGTGTGATTAACAAATTTAGCATGGGAAATTTATCACCACTGGCATATAAATGATTTATTTATTTTATACATGAAAGCTAGAAGATGTTGCTTTAACTAGCACTCTGAAGAGTGGCATTATAGGTTAGCGAAAATGGACCCCAGCTCAGCATGAGCAAGTGCAGCTAGAGTGAAGCCAGTCACCTTGCCTGCCTTGCTGGCTAGCCTTGCTGTTACATGAGTGATTAAGTGGCTGACAGAATAAATTATGGAATTAATTGGCTGCAAAATTATTTGCCTTGGGCCTTGACCTTAGTGAGATTGCAAACTTCCTGTCTGAAATTTCAAGGCCAAACAGTGGCAGAATGATAATCGGGATCAAGACTGCATGATTATAACCTGGAAATTGGCTGAATGCTCTGTGGGTTTCCTGCCTCGTACCATACAGATCAGGCTTCGGCAATAAGCCCTTGTGGAATAATACCCTCGCTCACAACCTCATACCGTATACACACACACGCAGGCATGCATACACACAGGCATGAACGCATACTCAAAAAATATTCATGGCCACATCCATAATTGATATAATACTTCAGGTCACTAAAGTCAAGTTTGAGGTCTTAAACAAGAGGTCTCTGGGTTACCATTTGACAGAAAAGCAAATGAATCTCTCTTTTTTTTTTCTGCAAAAAAATCTAAGAACTTTGAATTAAAAGTACCGCCATACTGCACCATGGGTAGATTAAAAGTCTCACATGAGAAGCACAGTGGTTTGATAATAAACTGTTTCTAGTTGAATGCAATGCATTCTCAGCAGCTGGATGTTTGACGCTAAGCCCTCAGGAAGTTCAGCTTACTGTTAGCTTTTCAAGCTTCTCAGGCAAACACTCCAGGCTCTAGACAGCAGGGCCAGAACAAATTATGATTACCTGGGGCAGTGACAAATGTAAAAATGAAATTTTTTTTTTTTTTTTGGTGCCAAGTGGCAATTTCCTCAGTACTTTTTTGTTTTTTTAGCTCGGACTGTGTGGCTTTGCCAGCAGTGCCAGGATTACACTGATAACGGGGACTGGCTGAAGATCGGTATAACTACAACTCAGGAAACTGGAAGAGAGGATTGCAGCACATGCTACAGATTAAAGCACATGACCAGGAAACCGGCAGGTAGATGGGCCCAAAATACCCCAAATTCATATGTTCATATTATCCAAATTCAAGAGAAATGGCGATGTGACCAGGCTAAGTGCTGAAGACTGAAGGAGTGTGGTGGCCCAACCAGGAGTGACTATATAAAAAAAAAAAGTATAACAGGACAGTTTTAAAATTGTAGCACTAATATAGATACATTGAACTTCCTGGCAGATTTTCATTTTTATTTGTTTGACCTGGAAACCAGACTGACTCACTAGTCAAATTTTTCAGCTGTGCCAGATGACACTAATTTCTGCACATACAGTACGTAAAATTAAACAATGACAGACCTACAGATTTTTTTAAGTTAATTTATTTTTCATGCACCTGTCCCCAGTCACTGGAATGGTGGAATGACCCCAGCCACCCCATCCCGGTTACCCCGGCTTTTGGCCAGGACTTACAATTGTGCTTCTGCCACATGGCCTGGGTACTCACTGGGTACAAGGCCGCTGAGTGGCAGAAGACAGCCATCTGAACCAGGGACTGCCTGTTTTTCCTCTAGTTCACTCCTCCAGGGGAGCAGGCATGCAGTGCCACCCAAGGCTCCCATGCACAGGATGTCAGCGGTCACCCCTCCGCTGTGTCCCAACATTGTGGCCCCTGGCTGCCTTGCCCCAGCCATCACTAGGGGACAGGCTTGCAGTGGGCACTATGTTCCTCCCTCCATGAGAGAGGAGAGTTGTCCTCGGGATACTTAATCCTCTCCCCACAAGGGCAACCCCCAGCAACCTTGGTCCACTGCCGAACCAGACAAACCTATAAATTAAACAGAAAAACAAGAAGATCTATAAAGAAAAATAAATAAAGACCCAGTGGTCCATCCATGCTGAGTTTTTTCATGGCATTTCTTGGTCAACTGAAAGTCCAGCTCACAGTCTCTGATACAATTTTGGTATAAAGAATTGCATGCCCCATCCTCAATAAGAGACAGTGTGGTCTAGTGGATAGAGTATCAGCTTGGGAACCAGAAGCTGCCAGGTTCAAACCCCAACCAGAGGCAAATACTCATGGTCAAACCGTGATCAAGTCATTTAACAATCAGTGCTCCAGTCCACCCAGAAGTGGCAATGGCAAGGCCACTCACGAGGCAAGCTACAGGTGTGGCGCAGTGCACATCATCATGCAGCTGCTTTGTGACAGGCAGTCACAACTGACCTCACACTTCGTGCAAGGCCCTGTGGGCCCTGCAGGATGCATGCTCTAAGGTACTATGCATATCTAAAAATGATAGGAAATTCATTTAAAAAAGGCCACAGTAATGCACAAGTTAGGGGTTTTAAAGCATCAAAAGTAAAGAACTCTGATGCACCGCCTAGGTGAACTCCACCCAACAGAATGCCAACGTGCAATCCAGATTTCAAACATATATTTAAAGTCATAAATAAATAAATAACATAGTATGAGAAACTTTAAAAGCTACAGTAAGAATGTAAAAAAAATACTTAACTCCAAAAGCTGACTGTTGTGTTGTTTGTCTGAAGACATTTTAATGAGACATATGACCTGACTTAGAATAAAAAAAAGAATTACAGTTAGGGCCTGATTCACTAAGTGGACCGGGACATACTCAATTCGAACATATCACATATGCAGTGCTCCACACCCCGATGCCCATCCACACTGGATGGCATGCATAGACCCTGCCTGCTGTGCTCTGCTACTGCAGAACTTTTCATAGGGGCACGGGACAGTGGGGATGCAGCCCTCTGACAGACAGGGCAATGTCTGTCATACTGATCTATTAAACAAGAGTCCTAACTTGATACAAGTGGCTTGCATATGGCTTCTCGATGGTATGGCAATGTCCACAATGCTCCTTTGCATGAGTTCTGTTTTTTGATTAGGTATTGCTATTTGGCGATATCATGAAAACTGTCACCAAGCTGATTATAGACATTTAGCAGTGTGAGTTTTGAGGATGCTGCATTGTTTGCCATGAGATCTATTGGGGAGCAGAAAATGACTGAGACATGAGGATAGAGGGATACAGACTATTCTGAAGGAGTGTACTAGGTAGGAAATGGGGATGTGTGGCTCTCTTCACATGGAAGGAAGTCACTGCATAAGACAAGGAACATGCTGACAGCAAACAGTGCAGAGAGTCAATCTGGGACAAGCCAGGGAAAAAGTTGGCAATAGCATAACACTGGGGGTGTACTGCAGGTCCCCAGACAGCTCAGCAGAGCCTGATACACTGCTGGTTAGGGAGATTATTAGAGCAGACAAATCAAGTTCAGTTGTATTCCTGGGGACTTCAAGGTCCTGGACATGGACTCACTGTTGTCTTAGGAGGGCTAATGGTAGGGCTGAGACAGAGTTGCTGTCAACCTTCCAAGACTGCTTTCTAGAACAGCATGTCCAAACAGAGACTAGGGTTTGAAGCCATCATTGACTTTGTTCTCAGCAGTGGGAATGGGGTAATCTCCAGTTCAAATATCAAGGAACTGGTGGGGGGCAGTGACCACAACCAGATAGCGTTCTCCTTGGTGTTGTGACAGGGAAGACTAGTTAGGCCTCAGGCACCAGGACCCAGAACTACAGATAAACAGACTTTGCCAAGATGAATGATCTGATGGCCTAGCGTCTGGAGCAGCTGTATGAGGCTATAATGCAAAGCACATTTGGTGGTCATGGAAGGAGGTGTTCAAAGCAGTCATGGAGGTCTGCATCCATGTAAGAAATCAGGAGAAAGGGAAAAGAAGTGGCCCCTCTGTCTCAATGGGGACCGAAGACAACAGATCCTGAATAAATAGAATGATCTACGACTGCTTGAATTAGACAGGTTACCTCCAGGCTACAGATTAGTATAGAGCCACAGACAGGGACTGCAAGACTAAGGATGTTAAAGAGGGTCTGGAAGCAAGAATAGTAGTAGAAGTTGCAGACAATCCCAAAACTTTCTTCCAGTACATAAATGGAAGGAGAAAGGTGAAGGAGGGGCTTGGCCCCTGAAAATAGGTGAAGAGAGGGGGAGGAACCTGTGCGGAGCTAGAGGCAATTGCTTAGATGCTGAATGACTACTTTACTTCAGTGTTCATCAAAGGACCCCTTGAGGGTGCTCACTGGGGACCATGGCTTCAGGGGTAACCATGATATGGCCTGTAGACATTGCACTTGCCCTGGTAGCAGATTACCTGGTGAAGTTCAAGCCAGGAAAGTCCCAAGGGGCAGACGGGATACACCCCAGTATCATAGTGGAGCTAAAGGAAAAACTGGTGGTAACTAGATTAAATCTAGAATAGCTGCAGAAGTGGAATGTGTCAAGAGTGATACAGCTCTGGATTTCGAGTTCTGACTGATATGCATTGGCAGTGGAGTTTGCCTCTTAGGCCCAATACTGTAGAAGAAAGATATTGTTTTATAGCTAGTAATTATTCTGTCTGCTGCTTGTCAGTGGAAAGTTGAATCTATACTTTGATGTTGGTAAATAAAAATAAAATTTTAGCTACAAGTGTTTCACTTGAAGACGATTGTCCTAACCTTCTTGATGAACTGTGAAATTATACAGTATATAGTGTACCTGTATGAACACCTCTAAAATTCAAATTTCTTAGGATGTTATTATAATTTCACTAAATTCTGAGTCCCTGTAACTCAAGGGTATAATGATGGAGGGAGGCTATGGACAGCTATTTTTCTTCTTTTTATTAGCTGTATGAGCTTAGTATCTGTTTTTAGTTTGATCCTTTTACCTACTCTCCATGAGTATGTAGATAGTGGCAACTCCTAGATGCTATTTAGTTTATTACATTGAGTGACTCTGAGGGACCAGTTAATTAAGGCTGGGATTTCTATTACTCAGTAACTGAGGTTTACACATCATGTTCATCAGTCATCATATACCAAGAGATTAATTTCTCTCTTTTTTTTTCTTTCATTTATTTAGTTTTTGTTGACCGAGCAGGGGCACTAGACAAGAAAAATGTCTATTTTAAGACACAACCCAGGAGGTTACAAAGACAATAGAAAATTACAAAAGTAGCAATGTCACAGCATTACAGAAAAGCAGAAAAACAAGAGACATGATATGCATCATGTAAACATAATTGCAAGGAGCGAGCAAGGATCAAAAGCATGGGGTCAAACAACAATAAGAGATAGTGCGAAAAAACTGCATTTGATTTGTCTGCTCTAAGAAGCCATAATTACCCTGTGGCTTCTTTAAAGGCCTTTGGATTTCCACATATCAAAATTGGGAGTTGGACTTGAATTAAATTTAAGAGACTGGCCAGTATTCATGTGTGGTTTACACTTCTTGGTGCCTTATGCTGGCAAAATGCTGTCTGTTCATATTTTATGACATTTTATGCTGTTATTTTAGAAGTTGAAGGGATCGTATCATTGCTCCCCAAAATTCCTTCCACTTCCTGGTCGATCAATACTCCCATGATCCTTTCCCCGCGCTCAAGTACATAATGATGTGTGCCTAGGGAGAGCAGGGGCATGCTCCATTAAAGTCTATGGGGGCAATTTTAACAATGTTTTATTATATATATATATATATATATATATATATATATATGTAATAAATAAACTACTCTGAGGTGCGGGTCGCTGGCTTGATATGCAAGACGCTTTAGTGGTGCATCAACCACCCAAGGCGTGCGAATATCAGAGTGCTACCACACACCTCAGAGTGGTTTATCTATCTTATAAAATGTCAAAATTGTTTGGAGGAGGGCAAAAGTGCGGTGTGCGGTCGCACTCTGATATACGCACAGTCATGTGGTGCTCAAGGTCCAATAAATCTCAAGCAATTTCCCTTGCTGGTGGTCCAATAGAGCAGCAATTTCCTACCCATTTTATATATGTATATATATATATATATATATATATATATTATAAATGAGTAGGAAGTGCAGCAATATCATTAAGCTGACCAGCATCACATGACCGTCTCGTATATCAGAGCGACCCTTACACCTACACTTTACCCCCAAAACAATTTTGACATTTTATAAGATAGATAATTCATTTGAGGTGTGGGTAAACACGCTTTCGATATACGCGACGCTCTTGGGCGGTTGACACTGCCTTGTGCCTTGTGCGCATAACGCACACCAAGGCATGCGATATCAGAGCATGACCGCACACCTCAGAGTGGTATATCTATTATATATATATATATATATATATATATATATATATATATATATATATATATATATATAATGGTTATTTGGGATTAATCAGGAGACCGTTGACTAAGAAGGTCCTTCTTAGTCGACTGGTGCCTCAGATTAATCCCCAAATGGCCTTTATTATATATAAAAACATTGTTAAAACTGCCCCCCATAGACTTTAATGGAGTGCGCCCCCATGCTCTCCTTGGGCACATGTCATTATATGTATCTCAGCTCTCTTTAAGCCCACTGGGGCTTCGGACCTCTGTGCTGGAACAGTGCCCTGTGTCTTTTGCAGTGGTCCCACTGATCTGGTAGTGGAGACACGCGGCAGACACTGAAACTTTTATGCTGCTCCTCCAAGCCATCCCTCATGGAAGGAGCCATCTGCAAACTTGAAGTCCTGAGCCCAGCGTCTGTACCAGCAGCCTGGTTGCTCACTGGAGCATTGGGCCAGTAAAGCAAAAAAGGCGCAAGGTCTCCTTAAGCCCACTGGGGCTTCGGACCTCTGTGCTGGAACACTGCCCTGTGTCTTTTGCCGTGGTCCCGCTGATCTGGTAGTGGAGACACGCAACAGGTGCTGAAACCTTTACGTCGCTCCTCCGAGCCATCCCTCGTGGAAGGAGCCATCCGTGAACTTGAAGTCCTAAACTCCCAGCGTATGGACCAGCAGCCCAGTTGCTCACTGGAGCATTGGGCCAGTAAAACTGAAAAGCTGCAAGGTATGTCTTTTGGTGCTCAAAACACCCTGGAATTTTAAAAGAGGGCGCCATGCCTGTGATTGGAGGAAACCTATTCCTGTGAGCAGCACGGATTGGTGCGAGTCCCTTGGACTTTCTTGGCTCCGGTCTCCAGTACTGCTTGGCCTGAGCCATGGACTACAGTTCAAGTAGTGCGCACATTTTAGTTTTTTGCTCCTCTGTTAGTGTGGACTCCATATTTAGGACACTACGCAGTAGGAATTGTTTGTCCTTTGAAATCCCCGGTTTTTGCGTGCCTTTTTTGGTGCCTAGCAAAGGAACACAAAGCCAATTTACTACTACTGTGATTTAAGCTCCTCTTTGGGTTAAGTTAACTAATGTGCTTTACGGCTTTATCTTAAGTTTGCATACAGCTGTTAATATATTGACCTGTTCCTAACTTTAGAGCCTTAAGGAATTGTTTTCGGTACAGCTTTAAAGTAGTTAATTGCTGCAAGCTTGTCTCACTGTCCCACTCCCTCTCTGCCTTCTCCTCCTTTAATCTCTCTGCCCACCCAGTTTGTCTACTGAAATCCCCACCACCCACTTGCTCTTATTTAAACCACTCCCCTTCTTCTCCCCTCAGGTCTCCTTAAGCCCACTGGGCTTTGGACCTCTGTGCTGGAACAGTGCCCTGTGTCTTTTGCCGTGGGCCCGCTGATCTGGTAGCAGAGACACGCGGCAGGTGCTGAAACTTTTATGCCGCTCCTCTGAGCCATTCTTCCTGCTGGGGCTTTGCGCCGGCTTCCCACCCGCCCCCCACCTCACCCACCCTGGGTGGACCTGTTCTTATATAGGACTTTCTTAGTCAGATGACTAAGTGCCCGATTTTCCATTGGCTCCTTATACTATGTAGCCACTAGGGGTGTGTTCTAATCTATACTCACTGTTAGACTTTGACAACGTGGCCCTTTACACTTGCCTGAGCTGCTTTAGTCTCATATTTTTGGGCAGCTTTTGTCTAGGGGTGTTCCCTAATGGACTGCCTCAGTTTCATATTTTTTGAATATCTTTTTTCTAGCGGTGTTCCTAAACTAGCTTTATTTACTCTATTTTTGAACCTAAACGTCTTCCCAACCCTTACGACTACTCTGCTTCATTTTTCCTAACTATAGCTGTACTGTAATAAAATCAGGACGGTTGGTTCCTTAGCGGCTAGCATAGGTACTCACCTACACTGTAGATCAAACAGGGAATTTGTTCAACCGAACTATATCTTGATATCCCTTTGTAATACGCAGCATAGTGTGCTAACTATGCCACTAGTTAGTGGCCTCACCCGATTCCCCAGTGGCAATATAATGCTCTGCTACCATATGGTAGGAGTCACCCTCTCTCTCTTATTACTACTCTGCATAAATTAATTATCTCTTTCTTTACCGTGCAACCAGAGCAGTAATTCTCATGGACTTAGGGACTCTAGGTTCTCTAACCTTTTAATTTTGAAATACTGGCCTGTATATACTTGGCCATACTTTTTCTACAAAAGTGGATATACATACTATGTGCATTTTGCCCTTTGTAAGTGAAGGGGGAAGCATTTCTTGCCCCTTACATACTAGTCCGTAAGGCTCTTCTTCCTACCAATCCTAGTGCTTCGTCTATCAGGCGATGTGGAACCTAATGCAGGTCCTCCCACCCACTTCTCTGCTACTGACCTATCTGGGATAACTAATAAAGGACTCTTCATTGCTCATATGAACGTTAGGAGTCTAAAGTGCCACATGGATGAACTGGATGCGTGGATCAAAGTCTATAACCCAGACATACTCTGTCTTACTGAAACTTGGCTGAAACCTTGAATCTTTGACTCTCTCTGCTCAATAGCTAATTATGCCTTGATCCACGGAGACAGACCGGGGGCGAAGCGGGGTTGGGGTGTGGCTCTCTACCACAAGAACCACCTTAGCATTACAGCTGTCCCTACCCAGGCCTCACCTACTCTGTGCTAATCCATTTATGCCATAGTTTCACTTGGTGCAAAGAAATTACATATTATCTGCGCATATAACCCTCCCTCTGGGGGGTTGGCAGGACTCCAGGCCCTCCTTGACCAAGTATCACAGTCTGTCAATCAAAACGAGGCTATAATCCTGGGGGATCTAAACCTAAACTGGCTAGGACCTACTCAAAGCTCTTTGATGTCACTAGTGCACAGCTATAACCTATACCAGTTGATAACCAAGCATACGAGAATGCCGACTCCACCTAAACCAGGCACTCTTATTGACTCCTTACTTACAAATCATCTGGAGCATGTGACCACATCAGGAATCCTGGCAGATGCAATAACTGACCATTCTCCAATTTTTTGTATCTGGACCTAGGGTGCCCCACTATGTCCTCCACCTCATTTCGTCACCTTCACAAATTTTGCAACCATGGATGAAAATGCATTCCTTCATGATGTTTCCAACATTGACTGGTCTAAGGTCTATCAGGCATTAAAAATTGAGGATGCCTTACATATTTTTCTTAGTGAATTTAGTGCAGTTCAGTTGAAGCACACCCCAAAAGTTACTAGGAGGGTCACAGGTAATGAAACTAGGTGGCTCCACAAAGACCTGCTTGCTGAGCCACGACTCAGGGATAAGCTGTGGAAGCACTATAAACGTACTGGCTTGCTTTCTGATCTCAATACATATAGAGCTCACAGAAATTCCTGCAAAAAAAGAATAAGACAAGCCAAAAGTAAGTACTGCTACAACATGTCATCTAGCTCGGCCCATGACCCTCGGAAATTCTGTGCCCATGTAAAGACTTTTCTTGGTGCATCACAATCTACTACCCCATCAGAAATTATTCTCAATGGAGCTCATTGCAATGACTCTAATACCATTGTGAATGCTTTCAATAGGATGTTCTCTGATCTCTCATTATACACCTCTTCCTTCTCTCCCGTCTCTACATCCTCTCAGTCCTCTGTCTCTAGCAATCTAGCAGACCCCTTTCACCTTCTAAAGGGTCTCCTCTGACTCTGCCTTTTTACTTTAAGGCTATAACCATATCGCAGGTCCTTAAACAACTGAGATCAATCTCTGACAACACTAGTCCAGGGTCTGACTCCCTTGAACCCCGCCTGCTGAAACTGGCGGCTTCTCTCATTGCCCCTCCACTGGCAACAATTTACATGTTATCCCTTTCCTGTGGTGTTGTTCCAGACCTTTGGAAAAGTGCTAGGATTACTCCTATATTTAAAAAGGGGGATAAGAAGGATATTACAAATTACAGGCCGATAGCGATTCTCTCGGTCCTGAGCAAAATATTTGAGAAGCTTGTTGCCGCCCAAACACAAGACTTCCTGGCAACTTCAAATCTTCTCTCTGATGCTCAGCATGGTTTCAGGAAAAATCATAGTACGTCAACAGCTCTGATAAAACTCACTTCAGATATACTCTCTAACATGGACTCTGGATGGCTTACAGGGGCTGTCTTCATTGACCTCACCAAGGCCTTTGATCTGGTTGACCACCACTTGCTCCTGTCTACTCTACAAAACCTGGGCTTCTCGACTCCTGTTGTGAACTGGTTTAGCAGCTATCAATCTGGTAGGACCCAAACAGTGAAATTCAACTCCTCAATATCTAACAGTACTACAATCAACATTGCTGTTCCCCAGAGGTCCATTCTGGGGCCACTTTTATTCTCACTCTTTATCAACAATATTCCAGATGCCATTACAACCTGTTCATCTCTTCTCTACGCTGATGATGTTGTCATCTACACCAGCGCTGCAAATGTTGATCATCTCAACGTGTCACTTTCCACTGATTTCAGGAACATTCAAAACTGGCTGCGCAACCATAAATTGGTTCTAAATGCCAAAAAAACCAAAACTATGCTCCTAGGTTCTGTCCCTAAACTAAGGGCATGTCCATCACCCCTGATGGTCTATGACCTTGAGGGGACTAAACTAGAGTCTGTCACGTCCTTTAATTATCTTGGTGTCATGCTTGACCAATCACTTGATCTCAGTCTTCACATTCAGTCAACCTGCAAAACAGTTAAAAGTAGGCTGGGTGTTGCCTAAAAAACTAGCTACATGCTGTCACTATCTGCTAAGCTGGCCATTGCCAGGGGGATCCTGCTCCCCACCCTAACATATTGTGCTCCTATCCTTGTGGCTGCCCAAAAATCATCACTTCAGAAATGGGACGTTACTTACAATAATGTCTGTCACTACGCATCATCATCCCCTCAACTTAAGCATCGCTGTCAGCTCTATAATGACCTTTGTTGGCTCTCTCCCTCTGCATCCAGACAATACTATCTTGGCTCTCTGTCTGACTCCATTATCAGGCTTCAAATCCCTACCTCACTTGCGACACTGCTAATTCCCCTCTCCTCCTGCTGTAGACTGCGATCAGATGACAAATCATTACTAAGGGTACCTAGGTGTCATAACTCTAAAGGCACTGGGGCATTTAAATATGCTGCTCCCCTGCTTTGGAATGCTCTTCCCTTAGATCTAAGGCTTTCTGCATCTCACTGTAGCTTCAAAAGTGAGCTCTGACGATACCTATCAATGGCTGAACCCTGTACTTGCTTTGACCCTGCTTGACTTGTCTGGGGGTCTGCCATACCCTTGTCCTGATATCTGTAATTCTCAAAACTCTCCTGCTCCTTACAACTACCCTCTCACCCCCTTCCCTTCCCCACTTTCCTTTTATCTTACCCTTGCCCTTGTCCTCTTTTTGACTTTGCCTTGGCCAGCCTCCACCCCTCCTCATATACTTATCCTCTATAATTCCCCCCCTTTTTACTCTACTTTATTACACAGTTACCCTCCTCTTGCTACTTCCTCTTTTGAAATTCTTAGGTGTCACACTGAGCTAAGTTTTATCCTATATGTGTTGACACATATAGCAGTGTCAGTGGCTCAGCAGGTAGCACACTCGCCTGTGAGGCCAGGAGATCAGAGGGCTGTGGGTTCAGTTCCCACATCTGGCACTTGGGTTAATATCTCAGTACTAACACTGTAGTGCAACATGAGAGGGGTGCTGCACTTCTGAGGTGCCGTCTTTCGGATGAGATTGGCCGAGTCCCATCTGCCTGGATTGGTGGTAGTTCAGGTGGATGTTAAAGATCCCATGGCACTTATCGAAAAGAGTAGGGGAATTTCCCCAGTGTCCTGGCCAAATTTCCCTCATTCACTAAAAATACCACCAACAGCTTAATCTGGTTCAAGGTCAGTTGGCATTCATCTGTATTCCCCTTCCCTGGGTCATGCCTGAAAATAGGCAGGATTTGTCTAGTGCACTTATCCGGTCAACAAAAACTAAATAAATAATAAATAAATAAACATGCACATGCACTTTGATTGCTGGTGCTGTGACCCATTCTAATATTTGTTTATTGACTGCATCTCCTATACTATGTTGTGTATGCTTTTGTTATTGTTTGCATGTATTGCTTGCTGTTGTTTCTGTTATTGATCTGCTGTTGTATCCTTGTTTAAATGGTTATAAACTAAGCTGTATGTATTATTGAAATGCACTTCTGAAATGTTTCTTGTATGTAAGCCCTTGTACTCTCCTGGGTCATGCCTGAAAATAGTCATTTTTTGGCTAGTGCACTTACCCGGTCAACAAAAAACTAAATAAATAAATAAATGTGCCTGAGCATTGGGGTGGATCATGGGAGGATTGATTAACCAGGAAGTGGAAAGGATTGGAGGGAGCAAAGATACTATCCCTTCCTCTTCTAAAATAACAGCATAAAATGTCATAAAACATGAACAGATGGCGTTTCGGTGACATAAAGCACCAGAATATGTGGTGCAAACCCAAGTGACAAAAGGTTGGTGAGTCTCTTTAAATTCAGAATGTGTACAAATTATTAGATATTTGTTGGTTTCACTGCCCAATGGAGCTGGCAAAACCTGAGACTGCAGTCTGGGTAGTATGTAAAATGTATTGTGTGTACAAGATTTGGAAAAAATAGTACTAAAAAGACTTTGTGAAACAACTTTTTTATCTGTCCTTAATTGGCTTTCTATAATAATTCCAGCAGTGCAGGTCAACATGACAGACAGCTCTTGAGATACATCCGAAACTTATAAGAAATGTAAATTGGGATGACACAGTGTATGGTATTTCTGGCTGCTGTAGCTATGACAACACAGATCCATAGTTATAAACACTACCAGAGCTTCTTCTGTGAGAGTGTGCTCTGCCGTCAAGAGGCAGCTAATTGTGTTCCTTTTTTCAATGTAGGCCACTTGACATCCTTTGTTTTCATCCAGTTCTAGAGTTCAGGGTCATCCTGTTCTGATGTCTTTGAAATACAGATGGCTGGAAGCTGCAAGATAATAACCTTCATCTTATCCTGACACAACTGGGTAAGAGTTTAAAATGTAATGTAAGTTGAAGTACTCCGAGAGATGGTTCATAGGGTTATTGTGTTGTACAGTTTGAGCAAGGGGACCATGACACAAAGCTGAACATTTCTGCCTGTCCTAACTGTGCAAGAGGACAGCCATAAGAAACTTCTCTCAGTGCACATACAATCTTATTATGATATGAATCACTTGCACAAGTTAGAGTAATTAATATGTTTTTTTTTCCCCATTGAGCTTCTTTTCCCAGCCATGCTCATCAGGGATACAACCTGTTCAGACCCATTAAACCCTGACCCCTAGGCTTCTTATCTCCATGGCAGGAGCTCCAGAGGGAGGGGCATCCTCCCCACACCGCCCCCTGATGCACTCCACTATGTGGAGGAGGACAGGAAGTTGTCAGGCATTAGGACTCTGGGGAGTTCTTGGAGCTCAGACTGTCACATAGACTGTCAGGGACTTTTCTCCCCAGTTTTTTCCCAGGCTGCTCCCTCCTTCCCTCACATAGATGGAGCTTTCCTGGTGGCCTCGATTGCATGCAGTGACATTGTGTTGATAGAGCAAGCTCTCTCGGACCATTGCAGGGGTCTCTGTGGCACTGGAACCTGTCCCCAGCCCACCTTGATTACAGCACACCGCAGAGTAGCAGCTGCTGTGATCTGGCCAGCAGCCTGACACAGTATCCCACACTCCCTCCCAAACTCAGGTAGCCTAAACTGCAGTGCATCACACTTTTCCCCCTGGGTCTTCAGGGCAGCCCCAATAGCACGTTTTTTTCTATATACACTTTCTCACCTCTGGGCAATGGAGCAGGCTGGCTTCGGTCTCCTTCCTCAAGGGGACTTGCTCAGCCTTGTCCATGTCGGGGGTTTCATGTGCCTGCCCTGGTACTCCTTTTTCTCCATTTTTCTTCCCGTGATTTCCTCCTTAACTCCCTGGAGTCCCCAGTGTGCATGGAGGTGAACATGTCGCCATGGCTTGGATGGCCCCACTTCTGCCCCCCCAACCTAATGCCTGGCCCCCCCCCCTGAGGCCCACACTGCCACCACACCTCCATATAGTGGCAGCTGAAAGCCAGGTAGGCTAACCCCCCCGATCCAGGAGAGGAGAGCTGCCAGTTGGCAGCTCGATCCTCGCCCAGCCCTCCTCCCCCCGAGGCTGACCTCCAGTAGCTCATGTTCACCATCGAACACGAGTCACCGTGTGGTAGGAGGTAAGGCAAGGATCTCTCAGCCCTCCAAGACTCTGGGCTGGACCCAGTAATATGTTTAAGTTTCATTTGTTTTTTTTTTTTTTTATGAACATAATACTCCACTCCCTCCTCCAAAATGGAACGCTCCATTTTAACAAAGTCAAACTAGATGACAAGTATATGCAGGATAAAAGGTCCTGTGGTTCTCAATGCTGATCGACTCGAATCACATGCAGTAAGTGATTAATAATGATTTATAAATTTGTTTGCAGTTCGTGTTCCAATACTAGATAATACTGTTGCTTTCAGAAGATGACTGTGGATTGCAAAGTTGCTAAGTTCCTGTTTTAAATGATGGAGTTTTTTCACCCCGCAAGCCCCATATCACTCATCAGTCTGTAACCAGAAACCGTCCAACCCCCTCACCCCTTAATGTTACTACTACAGTCCCCCCCAACCCTTAATGTCACTAATGCAGTCCCCCTCCACCACCACCACCCCAGCTTCTCATACATGGCAAGGATTCCTGAGGAGGGTTATTCTCTCCTGACCATATGAATCTGGTAGTGGGTGATGAGATGCAGGTTGTGGGGCCCCCGTGTATGGGGCAGCCATCATCCAGGTGGAGAATGGGATTCTATTCAAAGTTTTTTCTCCCTAGATATCCATCTACCTCCCATGGCATGAACACAGCCATCGTTCACCCTGTGTATTCACAGCACGTCATTGTGAGAACGTGCTTTCCTTGTTTCTTGGCATGGATTGCTGTGGTGCTGGCACCCACTGCCAGCTCTTCCCAGGCCGAGTTGCACCACCTTCAGCAGCAACCTCAGCCCTGGCTTGCCCCCTATGCGAGTAACCATAGTTCACACCCAAACCCAGGTCACCTGCACAGTAGAGCATTAGGTGGTCCTAAGTTTCTTAAAGGGGAACAGTCAGCACAAAGAACCCAACACTCAAGTGTGGGGCCGGTCCTTATGTGCACTTTGTGTGCAAAAACATTTTGATTTATTTATAGTTTACCGTAGTGAAATAACTGATGAGCGTTTTCTCCTATAAGGAAACCCGGTTATAATTCACCATTATACCAGCTGATTATAACAGCGAAGATGCACAGGGTTTCCTTCACATATCTACACTGCCTCCCTCATGCACACACTATGCTTCAGCTCAACGGCGCTGTTGAACTAGCGCTATTGGCACCACTGGCCATACTGTTTTCTGTAATTGCTGGGTTGTGTTTTCAAATCAAGAAAACACTACCCAGCAATTATATAAAACAAAACATGGGGTAGTGTGTAAAACTTGAATTTTATACACAACCTCAGTGTGGGATTCTTTTATAAACTCATCAAGCTTCACTCTCAGGATTTATAGCATTCCAAACCTCTGGTGTGTGTAAAATTCTCATTATACACACCTCCTCATGTATTATTTCAGACAGATAGAATGATAGAGAGATAGAGATAGATAGATAGATAGATAGATAGATAGATAGATAGATAGATAGATAGATAGATAGAAATATAGTAGAGTGTATCAGACTAATTTTCTTTACTTCTAGGCTGACATCTTCTGTTACTACAAACTCCAGAATCCCCTGCAGCTGACATCAGAACAGTTGGTATCAATGGGAGATTCAACAGCCTGCGGTGCATGTTAGAGCATTTATGATTTGCAGTCAGATGTTTTCTGGTTTTGCTTTTCTCCCGGGGCTAAGCACAGTCCTCTATGTACTTAGCTCAGGAAGGATAGCACAATCAGACCAGCCCCACACTTGAGTGTGGGGTCCTTTGTGCTGACTGTTCCCTGTTAAGTGTTAATGAGTGAGGAAAAATCTCTGGCACTATATGTATTATTCCTGAATGTGACAGGGTTGAGTATGACCCTGTCCCATTTGTTATGCAGAAAGAGTTAAAACACAAGGGTCTGTTCTGTCCTCTCCTTTTCTGTCTCTTGTCTGTCTGGTTGGCCAACCAAATGTTCTCGTGAGACCTAGGAACTGATCACTCCAATGGTCTCGCGATTCTCCGCTTCTGGCTATCTCGCTGCCTTTACTTGCAGTTTCTGTCTTTTGTTTCCCCTTGCATATTTGTGTTTAAAAAGTATGTGTGAATTTTTGTGTGAAACTGTAAGTGATGCTGGGATCCCTTAGTTTGAAACTGTATATAGTTATACTGTTAAAATGATTGCAAAACACTATTTGGAATTTAGGAGGTTAACCTGAGATGCTGGTTTGCAAAATATTTGCAGAGCTGTCAACAGGAGGTCAGGTCTGGGTCACTGTGTTCTGTTTGTTGCACCTGCAAGGAAACTGACAAGAAGACATTGAGAAAAACAGGATGTTCTCCTTAACGAGTTCCATGGCAAACGTTTGTTATAAAAAGAGCAGCAATATTTTTGCTAGAGGCTGAGATCTGAAATTGAGAAGAGACACTCAGAAGAATGACTTTGTTTTCTGTAGTTGTACTGCCTTTGTAAATAGTTATACTGAATAATTTTTATTTTACTGTTATTGGAAAAGAATAAAACGCTACTTGCAAATTTTATACCTGCTCCTGGTTTTCTTATGCTTCTGACCTATGCCTTAATGTCACTGAACCGTATACATTGTGGAAGGATTGTGCTACTCTCTCATTTTTGAAAATTGATAAAAACTTAAGAAAACTTATATACCTGCATGAACCCCCCCCCAAAAAAAAAAACACCATGGTTAGTGGCTGATGGCACCATTAGCCTCACATCACCTGTGTGAGGGAAACTATCTAGCACATGTATTTATTTGCTGTTCTACATTTCTATGTAATGCTGGCAAAAGCATCTTTTCACAGATCTTTTTAGGAGTAGCTGTCTGTCACGCTAAAGAAGAGTATGAAGAGCTTGGACATTTACCATGTAATACAGGTCTTGCTCCATTAAAGTGCTGTCATTACTGTGTATCTTGCCTGCATCATTTTTGCTAGCTGTATATATTTTAAACCTGTGGCTCCCCTCCAAGTCACACCTGGAAACAAGTCGTAGCTCCAGTGTGCCTTTACTGGTTACTGATGTTCTATAAATAAATAAATATTACCTTTCACCTTTTCTAGATGTTATGGACCTAATTGGAGGCAGTATAGCGCAGTGGTCTAAGGCTCTGAGCTACAAATCTGGTGATATCCAGCAGACCAGACCTGGGTTTGAATCCCACAGCTTCCACTTGCAAACTGTGTGACCCTGAGCAAGTCACTTAACCTCCTTGTGCTCCCAGGTCGCTCCTGTAAAAAAGCTTTCAGCTTAGTGTGCTATACCTGGTTAAATAAAAATAAATAAATAATTCAGGCTCTCATTGGATGTAATTGCTGGTAGAAGCTTCCGCCCGCCCCCCACCACCACCACCACCACACACAGACCATTATGGAGAGAGTGTCTGGAAGTGTAAAGAAAGTGGGACACACCTGGGTTAAAATGCCATCTTTGTGTATTTTCCTTTAGTGTAAAAATGTGATTTTCCTCATAAACCCCAGCATTCCTCTTTTGAAACTATGTATCATTCCTGAACTATATAAATTCTGGAAATATTGTTCTACTCTCTCATTCTTTAAAAAAGTAATTAAAAACTTATAGCAGCAGTGCAACAAAATGAGGCAAAAAACTTGACCCTACCTTTTTTTACTAGATTCCAGGCATCTTCCAGTTTTATTTTGTGGTAACATATTAAAGTTCCACCAAAATTTGAGTATTTTATAATCTATTTTTTTCTCAAAAAAAAGGAAAAGGATGGCCACCACATTTGACTTAAAATTCCCACTGTAAGCCAGCCCAGTGGTGTAGGGGCTGAGGCACCACGTGCCTTACTTCTTACCACACCAGTAACCCAAGTTCAGGAACAAGCTTGGGTTGCTGGGGGTCGGCTGGGGGGGGGCTGGGAAAGGATTGAGAAGCCCCTAGGCAGCTCTCCTCTCCTGGATTGGGGAGGTTAGCCTTCCTGGATCTTGGCCTCCACCGAGTGGAGGCTTGGTGGTAGTGACAGGCAAATGGAGGGGCTGGCATTAGGCTGGGTGGGTGAAGCTGGGTCGCCTGTTCCGGCACATATGCGCACCTCCATGTGCATGCTCCACTGTGTTGCTAAAGCCCTGGGGTGTAATGGGGAGAAAACCAGGAGGAAAAACAGCACGGCGAGGACGCATGATGCCCACTCACCACACCTCCACCCACCATGTCACCGAGCAAACCTGTGGACAAGTAAGTCTCAGGGAGATGGTGGATGAAGGGAGGTGGTGGTGAAAGTTGGAAGAAAGGGAAGCCCTGCCTTGTCATAGCTGAGGACAATGGCAGAGCTAAAGGGGGGTGTGGGGGGCAATAGCCCCATCTGGCTGCCCCAGTGGGAGTAGTGGTGCCCCTACACCAGCTTTATTCACTGTTTAGTGCCCTTTGTGGAGCCCATGATTGACTGAATGGCCCCCCTCCGGCTCCCAAACCTGGCTCTACCACTGGCTGAGGAGCACTTAACAGATTATAGAGAAAAAATCACATTGTAAAACTGGTAAGGGTTAGATTGCCAAAAAAAAGAACTTATGGTGTACAGCATAGGAGGTACCTAGAAAAGTAGACTGAGAGGTATGCTAATATTTTTATTAATTGTAGCTGAAACTAGCTTGTTTGGAAAACATTTTCCATTGCACTGCTGCTTTAAGGAACCAAAAAAAAAAAAAACAGCTTGGTTGGCGAATGATAGCACCACTACCCTCACATCACTCATGCCAGCTCCTCTTCCCAACTCCTCCTTTGGCCACATCAAACTTGAGTCAGCTTGGAGCTACTGCCTCAGGATTTACTGTGCAAGGGGCTTTCCCCACTGGATATTGCAAGTCAGGGTAGTCTGAGCAAAGTGGGGACAGAGTGCTGCGAGGCTGACAGGCAGGTTGGCTGAAGTCAAGAAACAGAAAGATAACCAGTGGGGGAGGATACAGTGCTGACCATGCAAACATTTAAGCAATAATAACCAAGAAGCCAGTCATTTCTGAGGGATTAATGACCAGTCGGGGTGATTAGTGGCCCGAGGCATAGCCGAGGGCCACCTTCCTGCTCCCTCCAATTGGTCATTAATCCAAAGAAATGACTGGCTTCAATGTTGTTATTGCAATTATAGGTCTAATTGCAGTGACAGCTTTCATTTTTGCCTTTTTTTACTTACATTTATGTTTTAGCTGTGTGTCACGAGTTGTGCATGCCACATAGCGTCAGTTGGCAGCTGGATCAGTCATTTCTAAGAGGTTAAGAACCAATCCAGTAACCAATCAGAAGCTTCGCAAGGCTCATGTATTAGACTCATAATCCCCTTTTAATACATACTGCTACAGCAAGTAAGTTATGCATGACGCAAAGACACCATTGTTTTCAAAGGGAGTTTAATCCATTTAATTCAAGTCAAGGTACCTTAAGGCAACTGCAATAAGAGTGAACTTTTGCATGAGCAGTGCTGTAAATACAACATTTAAGTAGTAAGGCATGACCAGGGGATATGCTAATCACCCTCTGGGGCATAATGTGGCAAAAGGCACAACCGAGTGCAACATGCCCCTGGAAGGTGATTAACTGATCAATATCATAACCACTGGGAGTACTTTATCACTTTTATAATAACAATAGGAATTTTTAATAGTGGTATACCCTGGTCATCATGTGATTATGCTCCATGTGTATGTTAACCAGAAATTAACATAAGGCTGATAAAATACTTCCAGCCAATCAGGAAGCTCTATTTCTCAGGCTCTTTTTATAATAAAAAAACAGTTGTGCTAGATCGGTCCAATATCACAACAGCCATGTGGGAAAGCAGGGTTTGTTCCAAGCCTGAAAGAATGTAGCAGGTAGATGAGAGAAATACTGAACATTCTGCAAGAGGTTTTCCTTCATTGAGTGGTTTGTGTGGCCACCTCTCCCACCATTACCCCCCTGACATTGCATAGTAAGGGAGGAAGCTATTATATTTGTAGATTGTGGGTGTATAATAATTTAGGCTTTGCTCTGGTGATGGTGGGGGAGAGAAAGAACAGCGGAAGAGAAATGGAAGCGATCTAAGCAGATGACATTACCATGTCAGTCAGGGCTGCACTGCACTGTCCACAAATGAAGCTATAAAGCTGAACAAGGCAGCCAGCCAAAACATTCTGCATGTGGACTAACTCTGCAAAACAAACATAACTTCTTAGCAACCCTAAATATGAATCAAGAAATTTCTAAATATTTTTCAGTGCTGTGCCCTCCCATATGGGGTCCTGAATTTGAGTATCTCCTCAATCTAGCCAAATGTACAGTAATTGCTGACACATGAGAACAATTGTTGTGGTGTCTATTGTGCCTCCTTCAATATAACAATGTACTTATCTGTTCTTCATCTTATCACCTCCCTGTAGGATTATTTCTTCTCATCTGAGATATTTAGCTATTAACATGTATCAGGTATAGAATTGCTGTAAGTTTTTTCTCATGTCTTACACTATGCGCAAGTACAAATATTGTGCATGAGTCGTCTATGCACTATGTTTCCACTGATGTTTTTAGTTTTGATTTCTCTATGTAACTGTGATACTGTACTAATGTTTTAATACAATAAATTGGCAGACTGGTTGAAGGGTCCCAGCAAATACTGGGAAGTCAGCCAGGTCAAATTCTAAAAGTTTGCTCGTGTGGCCAAACAGCCCTGCTGTTTATCAAGTGGTTTTCAAGCAAGGTCATTTGGGTAATACCATTTATCTAGTTCTGGAGGTCTACTGGCAGGACCACACCCTGGGAATAGTGAGACTGTTGACAATTATTTGATGCCAAAAGCACAGCAAATTGGAGGGCTATCTGAGTTTATTTGTTTAGTGATAAAACAGGGAAACTGAGATTGCCCTAATGATGGGAACACAGTAAGGGTCTGGTTTCCAGAAAAAACATGTATAATCTTGCTACAAACAAAATTATTTTTATTTATCTTGTTACCAGGCATGTAGCCAGGGATTTCAGATCTGCACACCAAGTGGACTCACTGCTATCCCCCCATTGTTAGGGTGTAGCCAGACAATATACAAATGTACACCAGGACCATGTTTGTTGCCTCATTTGGCACAATAAATACAACTTTTGTATCTCATGACAATGGTTGTTGCCATGTATGGGTAAATACAAATGCCATGCATTGCTTCCTAAGACTCCCACATACCAGCCCAGAGTCTGTAAAGTTGTATTGTCCTTGGAATGCAATGACAGTATTAGTGACCAGTCCTTCTAGCTTCAACTCCTATGAATAAAATGACAGATAGGTTCAGCATTTTCTTTAGTTTTCATGGAAAAAGGAAACAGTTCAGAGCCTATTTGCTACCCCCTTAAATAAAATTGCACACCATGGAGTACTTGGAGTATGCCTGGCTACACCCATGCTTGTTACAAACAAAATGATCTTATTTGTGAGATATGTCCCAGACAGAAAATATATGTATTGAAACATGTGGGACTTTTCTCTATTAAGGTCCTACCTCATGGTGAGTGGGGGGGGGTCCCCAGTATGTAGTTCTACAGATTGACTGACAGTATAAGACTGAAAGGGGGGAATGCTGATGCATGCTCAAGTTCTCTGAAGACAAAAGTCTGTGCTATTTCCATATCTGTAAGTTTCACCTAGCCATAGGAAAGCTAAGTTTGCATCGTTATGGTTTAACTCGTTTTATTTTCAGTGTTTTCTTCTGTAAGCAGTTTTGTTCTGTTCTGGCCAGTGTGTAAATAAAGTAGTTCTTATTTAGTACAATATACAGACTGATTGTTTATGTTAAAAAAAGGGGTATAGTTTGTGAATTTCTGGAGTGACTGTCACTCCAAAGATGACATACAGAAATAGATTAGTTGCCGTATTGGTCCTTGTAAGAACAGATCCAGAAGCAAATGAAGCAAAAATTAGTTTGATACCTTTTATTGTAGCAACATAGATGTTACAAAAAGAAAACAATAACTAAGATTTCGGACCAACATAGTCCTCCCTCTGAGACTTATGACAATTGTTCAGAGAGTCATATTCTGTTAAAATCCAGATCATACATAAAAAATAAGAAAAAATTCTCATCGGTCAAAAGTACCCACTTCAGAAAAAATCACAATTTTAAGTAGAATGAATAGCATTCCATCAGCTTGTTATTACTGAGAATCTTTTCAAGAACATCCATTAGATAAGCTGAACACTCAAGCATTTAAAATGATGATTTTTTTTTTTGAAGTGGGTACGTTTGGCCAATGAGATTTTTTCCTTATTTTTTTTTTTTTATAAAAAAGCTAGTTTCAGCTACAGTGAAGAAAAATATTAGTATACTTGTCTAGGTACCTCCTATGCTGCGCACCACGAGTCTTTTGTATTTTTTCTGTCCTAACCTTTGCCAGGCCTACAATGCTTTCTTTATGCAAAAAGTGGGCGCCATTTTTTTCTTGAGAAAAAAATCAAATTGAAACATTTATAAAATACTCATATTTTGGTGGAATTAGAAAATTGTACCACCAAATAAAACTGGAAGATGCCTGGAATATTTTACAGTTAAAAAGGGTAGGGTCAAAGTTTTTGCCCAATTTTATTGCACTGCTGCTTTAAGTAATTTGAAAAACACATTCCTTCCTGATACAGGGAAGGGAGTGGAGTGCAGTTTGATAAAAACAGAACCCACACTTCTCCTGGGGTTTGAGCAATTGGCCTTGGCTTGATCAAGGGGGACTAGTGACTGGGCTCAAAGGGTCCGGGTATCTGGGGTGCACCACCTTTGCAGAGGATCAAATCTGGGTGTGAGGACACAGTAAGGGACAAACATGGGTGAAGATCTGTGGCAGCCAGCTGTGAGAGGGGCACTGGTTGGGGCACAGATGAGGGAGTTTGTCACAGTAACTAATTCCGGGTCACCCCCTGAAGATATGACTCTGATTCCAATGGGACTACCCACTTACCAAAAACAAACAAATAAATAAATATTGATGTTTTTTATTTGTCATGATAGAATGATTTATATGTTCAACATTAATAAATGCATAACACAGAGGGTGATGTATGGATAGCCATACACAATAAGCCTGTGTCTGCATTGAGAGGTTTCTATAGCAACCAGGAACCTTGAGAGGTTTACTGGTTGCCATAGGAAACTTGAGATGAAGACACAGGCTTAAGTGTGTATGAACGTCCATACGTTATCATTTATAGTGTATGGGCAGCTCTGCCCATTTCTGACACCCCATTTCCTTTCAGTGAACTGGGGCTTGAGAAGAGGCACTTAAGAGTTGGTGGCAGCTCAAATTACTGATTCAGTGTGCTGCAGTTTTTTCTATAAGTTCAAGTAAAAAAAAAAAAAAACAGCTTCCAGCTGAATTGAATAAAGGAAAGCAGCTGTGTGGCAGCATTCTAGCTTGTTGTGCTGCAATAGTGACATCACTATTACAACACAACAACATAATAATGTCAGTACTGCAGAAGAACAACCACATTCCAGGCATGGAATTCCATGCATAACATGGTTCCACCATACACTATATATAGGATAGTGTATGGTAGCCCATACACAACAGTGTTATTCTTACACCCAGAGGTTATTATGATGTCAAAGACCTCGAGAGTGAAGCTTGAGAGGTCTCTTTGATGTCATGGTAACCACAAGGTGTGAGAAGAGCGATGTTGTATATTTGGGCTATCACACACTATTCTATATAGTGTATGGACCCTCAAAAATACAATTGCTTACTTTTTCTTGTTCTAGCAGTCAGTCTCTGCCATCCACGAACCACACTTCTCGGACATCCGCCCACTGGCCAGCTTATGCATGCGACTCTTCGACCATCCCTGTCCTATGACCAGTGCTGATAGGGGCAGTTGCACTGTGATGTAGCTACTAACGCACAATGAAAAGTCATTCTGCATCAGTAGCTATGTCACTACTACAGCAGAATGATTTCTTACAGTGTATGGATCTCCACTCACAATGACATTCCTCCATACACTATATAGAGGATAATATGTGTGCAGCCATACACAACAAGTCTGTGTCTGCATCAGGAGGTTTCTATGGCAACCAGGAACCACAACAGCAAAGCTCAAAGGGTTCAGTGGTTGCCATAGAAAGCTTGAAATGAAAACACTGGCTTGTCTGTGTATGGTTGCCCATACATTGTTTATAGAGCATGGGCATCCATGCCCATTTCAGACTCTGCTTACTTTCAGTGAATTGAGAGTTTGGGTGTTGGAAACAGTTGAGGGTTGGTGGCAGCCCAACTGTTTTTGAAACTCACGTTCATTGAGCAACCCATATGTCACTGACAAGGAATTACATTGCAGAAAAACATCAGTGAACTAAATGGAAGAAGAAATCTCCTGTCCAACAGCAAGCTTTATCCATTAAACAAAGCTATAAAAACATTAAAAACTTCAATAAATCAATCTTTAAATAAAAACTGAGATGCACTGCAAATGTATAAAGATCACAGATCTGCCATCCAAAGGCCAGTAGTAGTAGTTGCACTGTTAGTTAAAACATGACAGTCTTAGAGTGGGTCAAGTCAAAGGCATCAAGTGTAATTAATCTGTGAGAAGGGCCAGGGCCTGTCAAGAGAGGACACAAGGGGTATCATTACTGAAAGCCATGTCCCCTCGAACCATTAACAATGAAAAAATCAGTCCCAGGAAGTAGTGACAAGCTATAAAGTGAGAGCAAGGGGCCAGATTTCGCCCTCCATGTCTATACTATAAGAGGGATCACAGATGGTGCCAAGGTTGCCAAAGTTCTAAAAATTGTGGCAGTCTAAGCCTGAGCACTGCTGTGATGCGCCCCATAGCTTAAATTTTGGAAACGTTCTTTTTCTACTGCACAAGCGTGGTAGGTCAAGGAGTCAGCCAATTGATTGTTCGGCATTTAAGTGCTGCTACATGTAGAATTTGAATTAATTTAGGTCTATTTTTGGGTCCTTGAATGAAATCTGGAAAGCCTAAAACAAAATTAGTGAAGGTGAATGTGAACTGGAAGCTGAAGATTCTCTGCAAGGGATCCAAAATGGCCTGCCAGAATGGAACTGTTACCGGGCAGTCTCATAAAACATGGCAATGGTAATCAACTCCATCACACTGTGTCCAACAAGCATCAGAATGCATAGCTCCAAAATGTTTTGTGAATGTAGGAGTTCAAAAATACCTTACTAGTATTTTCCAGTTGAACTACCTCCACATGGGGGAGGCAGTGACCGCCCAGTCCTTCCTCAACCTACATTTCCATTGGTTAGGGGAGATAGGTATCCCAGATTCACCCTCCCACCGGGCCCACACCATTTCAGTTAATAGGTTATGAGTTTTACTAAGTAATGTATATAGACTGGAAACCGGTCTAATTTTAACATTAAGAGTGACCAACCAATAGAAATGGTCCTCTATGTCTGATCGTGGTCTGACTGGATCAGGTGTTGCTGTTGCTGTTGCATTATACAATGTCGAGCTTGTAAAAAAATGATAATGGTCTTCCCAGAAAAGCAGTGTTGTCCTGTGATTAGCTGAACAAATCTGATCAGGCCCCTGGCCTCCCAATATTTGGTATACCCTCCACATGGCAAAACTATTACAGCAAACATGTCGATGCCAACAACATTGACAGTTCGCTGTAATAGTCTGCCCAGGACCCCGGCACTCTTTCCCCAGATCCTACATACCCTCCCCAAATCAACTCTGACTCAAAGTTGATCATCCTTAAGATTGGGGGGTGCGGAGGCCCCCGCATGTGGGGTTCGGGTTAGAAATGTAATTGGTTCTCCTGCTGGATATATGTTGACTGCAACTTGCGGTGAACATAAATCTGTCGCTGTGATGTCGGTCGACAAAACATTTGTCGAACTGGTATCGTAGATACCAAATATTGAAAACCCACATCAAGCCTTGAGGAAAAAATCATCATGACGTCTGATAAAATGGAAAATTATTTTTAAAGCGAGGGGGAGGAATAACTAAGGATCATACCCTCTGATTTTGCTAGATTGATTTCATAGCCTGCCCGGGTACTGAACCGAGCCAGAACATCTAGTAAGGGGGCAAGGGAGGACACTGGATCCCCCAGAAAGAATAATGTGTTGTCTGTGTATATTGTAATTTTTTGTTCATACCCCCCTGCCATGATTACCTTTACTTGTGGATGTCTGTGAACATATATCACTAAGGGCTCTAAGCAGAGTGCAAACAATAATGGGGAGGGGGGCATCCCTGTAGTGTACCCCTCCCCAATGGAAATTTCTGGGAGAGATGGCCATTAACCTTCACCAAGGCCTCTGGGCCCTTATAGAGTGCTGAGATGGCTCTAAAAAACTTGTCTCCCAAATGGAATTTGCCCAAAACTTGTTGTAGAAGCAGTCAATTGACCCTGTCAAAGGCATTCTCAGCATCCATACTAATGGTGAGCTGGAAGGGGCAGCCCAATTTTTTGATTCCACATGCTGCAGCTTCTTCTGTAAGTTCAAGTTTAAAAAAAAAACAGGTTCTAGCTTGACTGGATAGAGGAAAGCAGCAGTGCGGCAGCATTCTAAGTTGTTGTGCTGCAGTAGAGACATCACTACTGCAGCACAACAACATAATGATGTCAGTACTGCAGCAGAACAAGCACATTCCAGGCATGGAATTACATGCATAGCTGCGTTCCACCATACACTATAAAACTTAAAAGGGGACAGAAAGTGTATGCTACTTGGCAGCTGCTTGTAATCTTCCTATTTACATAGGAACATAGGAAGGTGATGGCAGAAGGAGACCGTCAGGTCCATCTAGTCTGCCCGTTTGTCCAGTAACCTCTAGGTTTGCTGCGGACTCCTCCCTCCACCCTTAACAACTCTTTATGCCTGTCCCAAGCCCTCTTGAATCCCCACACTGTGTTCTCTCCCACAACCTCACTTGGCAGCCCATTCCAGACATCCACCACTCTCTCCATCAAGAAGTATTTCCTGATGTTTCCCTTAAACTTTCCACCCTCGAGCTGGAGATCATGGCCCCTCTTCCTGGAGCACCCCTTCGGTTGGAATAGGTCATCTGTAGGCACTTGGTTGATCCTTTTTAGGTACGTAAAGGTCTCTATCATCTATTTACCTAAATAAAGGGAGGCAGTATAGTGCAGTAGTTTAAGGCTCTGAGCTGCAAATCTGGTGACATCCAGCAGATCAGACCTGGGTTTGAATCCCACAGCTTCCACTTACATACTGTGTGACCCTAAGCAAGTCACTTAACTCCCCTATGCTCCCAGGTTGCACCTGTAAAAAAGCTTTCAGCTTAGTGTACTACTCCTGGTTAAACAACTACAAAAAAAAAAATAAAGTTCATATGTTCAAATGATCCATTTTCAGCTGTACCAGAATAAACACTGATAAAGGCAATCCAAATAGCAAATCAGTCTTGTTTACATATGCAACCTGGAGGAAGGGAATTACAGCAGTGGGGAAGGGCAGGAAGGCATGAGTAACTGCTTTAAATTGAAAAAGCAAAGTAAAACATTTAAGATACAATCATTACATAGAGAACAATACATATGCAGGTGAATGTTATGAGGATTTTTATTGCACCCAAGGTTTATGAGATTATCACATACCGAGGGTGTGTAAAAATACCTTGTTACACACACCTGCATATGTTTTATTTTCTATAATAACTGGTCCATGGCGTACTTTGAAAAAAAAAATCTGTAAAGGTGTAAACTGTTCTCTGTCTGTCGATGAAGCAACACTGAAACAGCTTTCCATTCCTGCTTTTTTCTCCTAGAAAGAACACGCTATTTGAGAGAATGAAGTATCACTGTGTGGCAGAAAGTTCAATTTTGATGAGTAACACATTTTAAATGTATGGAAAGTCATCTCGTGAAGCTGATTTTTTCCCTCTTGCAAAGGGACTGACAGAGACAGTGGAGTGCGAGCCTGCAAAAGCCATAATGACGTGGTGTGATGTCGTACCAAGTTATTACAGCTTCTGAAAAGTAAGTGGAGTGAGTTATTATAGGGGGTCATGAATATAGGGAACAATACATGGGGTGGTATGCATTATGAGAATTTAATACAAACAAGAGGAGTGTGATGCTATATAAATCCCAAGAGCTAAGCTCGAGGGGTTTATAACAACATCACATACCAATGGTACATATTAAATTCGAGTATGTACTACACACCATGGCCTATTTTTTATAATTTCTGGATATCAATTTTTTTCCCATCAGTTTCGGTGAATTTTTGAGCCTTACTTTAAAAAATACATTTGGTGATCAGATTACCTTTTCTTTCTGCCACTGAGCATTTCAAATGTTTTTTTCACGATCGCTAAATATCTTGTTAGTATTGATTCACTGGACATGCAGAATCAGCTATTGGTTAAGGAGGGAAAAACTGCCTTCTGAAATACTGCTGCACTCAAAAGTAAACACAGCGTGAGTCACAAGCACAGCTCTTTCCTGTGTAAAACTGGCTTTCTGCTTTCTTGTTTTCTTTTTGTTGTTGTGGTGAGGAGGATTTATTTTTTGCTGAAACATGTTTCTTTTAGCTTTATTTTGCATCTCTTTGCTGTGTGGCTCTTGCAGTTCTCTAAAGTGTATTTATAAAATAAAGAAGACTGTTTCAGTTTGTGCTCTGTTTCAGTTTGCGCTGCACTCAAGAGAGAGGGAGTGCAAGTCTCAAGTGTTGCTGTTATGTTGGTCTGTGTGTGCTTGCCATAATAACCTGCCGGTTATTACAACAAATAACAACTGGCCATCTCCACTGAACAAATTAATTGCCAGTTATTATTATAATACATTTGGGGATCTCTAGAATATTAATAGAATAACTGTTGCACTAAAATTGTATAGAATACACTTGAAAACCTGAAATGTGACAGTGTAGTCAGTTAGGGCAGAAGCAGGAGGAGGCAAAATGCTGCATAAACTTCAGTTTAGACACATGGAGACAAGTTTAGTCAGATGGCAGGCTGCTCCAGAACTGGGGAAGCCAACAGATGATAGCTGCTTGCCATGACTGTTTTTATGTGGTGGAAAATGCAAACCATTTTCCAGCTGGGATCTGAATAGGCAAGAGGAATTGGTTGTTGGAATAAACAAATTATAGAGGTAGTCAGGGAATTTTCTAGACCAAAATGCTGCACCTAAGTGGGCCATGTGGGACATGCTATGAGGCTGGAGTGGGACAGATTCAGGACAAATGTTAGGAAGTACTTCTTCACAGAAAGAAAGGTGGATTCCTGGAACAGCCTTCCAGTGGAGGCAGTGGGGATGAAAACAGTGGTGGGGTTCAAGAGTGCATGGGATAAACACAAGGGAATCGTAGTGGAAAGGAAGGGGGGAGGGAGTAAGAGCTGTAGATCGAGTACAGTCTGAGGTAATAGTGTAGATAGGGAGAAATGGGAAGACGTGATGGGCCAAGTTGTCCTTATCTGCCATCAAATTTATTTATTTATTTAAGAGTTTAACCAGGCAGGCGTACTGAGTGGAGAACCACTCGTTTCCAGACGCAACCTGGGGGAGGTGGGGGATGGGGAACATTGATTATTACATACAGTATAGATACAGTGGTGAGCAGATGATGCATAAATACATTACAGTATAGATATTTACATAGTGTAATAGTTTACAGCCAGAGGGCGGCGGTACAGCTGACAGAGGATACTGTTTTCATAAGATTTACATTTTCGCAGCACTAGAGAGCAGAGCAGCAAATTAACCTTTGAGTCCTACAGTGAAGCATTAGAGATTTAGCATGACTACCAGTTAGCAGTAAGCACGGGCTAGTACTTATGGCTGCTGCGTGCATGTGGCAGGGAAGTGTGCGTTGAGTAGTGTATTTAGACGCCCGGGGTTCGTGGAGCTTCTGATATCAGCAGGCAAGTCATTCCATAGTTTGGGCATGTGATACTTGAAAGCCGATTGACCCTTGGAGGTATGCATGAAGGGGACTTGGAGAAACATAGAAACATAGACTTTGACAGCAGATAAGGACCGCTAGGCCAATCTAGTCTGCCCATTTCCCTACCTACAGGATAGGCCGCAGATCCTAGTTAACCAACAGCCTATTTCTTCCTACCCCCCACAAGAATTGCCTTATGTCTGTCCCATGCATTCTTGAACTCTCCCACAGTTCTAGACCCCACAACCTCCTCAGGAAGGCTGTTCCATGCATCCACTACCTCTCTGTGAAATAATACTTCCTCACATTGCCCCTGAACCGCCTCCCTCTATCTTTAAATTGTGTCCCTTTGTTCTTGCAAGTCTCCTTTTTGTGAAAGATGCTACCTCTTGGACTTTGTTCATTCCACTGAGGTACTTAAAAGTTTCTATCATGTCCCCCCTCTCCCTTCTTTCCTCAAGGGTATACATATTAAGCTCCTTTAGTCTCTCCTCATACGGCTTTTCTTGCAGACCCTGCACCATTTTAGTTGCCATCCTCTGGACTGCCTCTATCCTGTCTATGTCCTTGTGGAGATGGGGTCTCCAGAACTGGACACAGTACTCCAGATGGGGTCTCACCAACTGTCTGTACAGAGGGATAACAACTTCTTGTTTTCTGCTGATGATGCCTCTCCCTATACATCCCAGTGTACCCCCAGCCCTCCCTACTGCCTTCTCACATTGCTTGCTAACCTTAAGGTCATCTGATATGATTACCCCCAGGTCCCTTTCCTTTTTTGATGTTGTTACTACCTCCCCACCCATTGTGTATTCTTCCCCTGGGTTCTTGTTTCCCAGGTGCATTATTTTGCACTTCCTTGCATTGAATCCTAGCTGCCATACTTCTGACCATTCCTCCAACCTTGCCAAGTCCCTTTTCATCCTTTCCACGCCTCCTTGTGTATCAACCCTGTTGCAGATCTTTGTGTCATCTGCAAAAGGCATACTTTTCCTTCCAGTCCCTCTGCAATGTCACTGATGAAGACATTAAAAGGACTGGACCTAATACTGAACCTCTGGTACCCTACTAGTAACCCCCATTTCTTCAGAGTGGACTCCATTTACAATTACCTTCTGTGTCCTGTTGTCCAGCCAATGTTTTACCCAGGCTACCACCCTGGGACCCACTCCAGGCTGGTTAATTTGCTTATTAATCTTTTGTGTGGGACTGTGTCAAATGCCTTGCTAAAGTCTAGGTAGGCCATGTCCGCAGCCCCTCTCTGGTCTACTACTTTGGTCACCCAGTCAAAGAAATCTATTAGATTCGTCTGACATGACCTTCCTGCTGTGAACCCATGCTGCCTTGGGTCCTGTGCTCCACTAGCCTCTAGGTACTCGACTATTCTTTCCTTCAGAAGTGACTCCATTACTTTCCCTACCACAGAGGTCAGACTGACAGGTCTGTGTTTCCTACCTCTGTCTTGGACCCACTTTTGTGAAGGGAATCACATCCTTCCTCCAGTCTCGGGTACCACACCATCCTCCCATGATTTATTAAAAGAGTAGCCAGTGGTTTCACTAGTTCCTCCTTAATTCTTTTAGAATTCTGGGGTGAATTCCATCAGGACCCATTGCTTTGTCCACCTTCAGTTTTAGGAGTTCTTGCAGAACCCTTTCTTCTGTGAAAGGACTGGGATCGCACCCCTATCAAGAGTGCTTCTGTTAATTGGATTAGGCACTTCCCCCTCCTCTTTTGTGAATACTGAGCAGAAATATTCGTTCAGTATTCCTGCTTTTTCACTGTCCCCCTCTGCCCACCCACCATTCATTCTATTCAGCCTCACTATCCCTCCCTTTGTCTTTCTACACTCGCTGATGTACCTATAAAAGGTTTTATCCCCCTTCTTAACTGAGTTGGCTATCTTTTCCTCAGTTTGGGCCTTTGCTATTCTGACTTCCCTCTCTGCTTCCTTCTGCCTTAACTGGTACAGCTCTCTGTCCTGCTCCTTCTGTGTTTCCTTATACTTCCGAATGCTGTCTTTTTCTTCCTGACTTTCACAGCCACCTCTTTTGAGAACCATAGTGGCTTTTTCTTTTGTTTTGATTTGTTTATTTGCTTCACACAAAGGCTTGTTGCCTCTGTGATGGCAGTTTGATAATTCCCATTGTTGCTCCACCTCCTTCTAGCCTGTTTGCTAATGCTTTTCTGAGGCACTCTCCCATCTTGCCAGAGTCAGCCCTCCTAAAGTCCAGTACCCTCACTTTTGTATGGCTTGACTCTGTAGCTGAGTTTAACGTGAACCACACTGTTTGATAGTCACTTGTCCCCAGATGGCAACCCACTTCTAGATCTGAGATCCTCTCACTGCCCCCGTTTGAGAGTACGAGGTCTAAGATTGCTCCCTCACGAGTGGGTTCCGAAACTAGCTGTCTAATGCCTGCCACCTGTAGGGCATCAAGAATGGCCCTACTCTTGGATGTGGCTGCAAATGTGCTCCAGTTAACATCTGGCATATTCAGGTCTCCATCAACAGTATATCTCCCTTCTCTGCCATTCTAAGAATGCCTTCTATCATATCCTTGTCCATTCCTTCCCCTGACATGGGATCTGTACACAACCCCTGTGCGGATTGTGGTGCCCTTTCCAGTCTCCAAGGTGACCCACAGTGCCTCCTCTCCTCCCTGTTTACTCTTTTGTTCAGTTGCTTTTATCCCTTCCTTTACATAGAGAGCTACTCCTCCCCCTTCTCCCCTGCCTGTCTCTCCTGTAGGTTATGTACCCTGGTATGTTAACATCCCAGTCATGGTTCTCTGTGTACCATGTTTCTGTGACTGCTACGATATCCAGGCATCCCTCTTCCATTAAGGCCATCAGCTCAGGGAGCTTGTTGCCCAGACTACGGGCATTGGTACTCATTACCCTCCATTTCCTGATGGCCTTACTCCCTTTTGCCCCATCCCTGTCCTTCTTGCCTTTGTCACTTTCTCCATTTACCCCTGCTCTTCTCCCTATTGACCTACCTCTATGTTAGTGTTTGCTGCACTTACTACCATGATTATTTGGGGGGGGGCTAGGATTTTCCTGCTCCTTTCCAGTGCCTCCCCCCTTGGCTAGTTTAAAAGCTTGCCAATGAAGCATTTAAACCTATCACCTAGGATCCTGGTTCCCCTCCCGGACAGATGCAGCCCATCAAGCTAGTATAGGCTTGCATCACTCCAGGTGGACCACCAGTCCCCAATGAAGCCAAATCCCTGAGCTCCACACCAGTTTTTCAACCACTGATTGAATCCCATGGTGTGGAACACCCTAGCCTCTCCTATGCCATAGATGGGTAGCACCTCCGAGAAGGTTACCGTGCGAGCTACTTGACTAAGGCCCCTCCCCAATTCCACAAACTCTTCCTGCACTTCTCTAATCCCTTTCTAGCCAGGTCATTTGTCCCAAGGTGGACAATGACATCCAGCTCCCTCCCTGTGCAGCTGCTCCGGCAATCCTGAGATTCGCTCCTGTCCCTCAAGCCATGGCGCCAGGCAGGCACAACCTCCCTCTCCCTTCCTCCTCCAGTTCTACCTTCCATAATGGGTACCCCACCAGGAGTTGTTCTTCCCCTGCAGGGTCCCCTGCCACCCTCCTATGGGTCTCCTTTGTGGAGGTTCCCAGCATCCTCCTTGGTCTCCACTGTGGATGCCTCCATAGAGGAACCACACTTTGCCAGAATGGCATAGGAATTGTGGAGAGGTACAACGGGAGGGATGCACCTCTGTTCCACCACCCTCACCCTCCCTGAGCCCACTGTGGTCCAACCACTCCTCTTTCTTGGCAACCTCTGAGGCAACGGCAGTGGCACTGGTGGTCCCTGGATGGAAGCCTGGAGTCATTGCTTCTGAGTGAGTAGGAGGGTGAAGGCTGAGACGATATGGTGGAATTGAGATGGGGGGAAGGGTTTGTGATTTCTATCTTCCTGTATGATCTGTCGTCTAAGGTTCTGATTTGTCCAGTCCAGCTCTTCAGTGACTGTGGGTATGGAGGGGACATTTTAGGTAAATCAAGATAGCGATTGTATAGGGTGTCTAGTTTAGATATATCAAACCATGGTAGCTGCCACATAAACAATGCCCCGTAGTCGAGAGTTGATAGGATGATTTGCTTAAAAAATCACGTCCTTGCGTATTGGGAGAGGCAGCCCTGCATTCTGTATAGAGCACCCAATGTTGTATAGCATTTAGCAACAGTAGAGATGATATGGGCAGTGAAATTCAATTCTTGGTCAAGTAGCGGACCTAAGTATGTGGTAGTACACTTGCAAGTGTAGCATTATCTCTTGATACAACATTAGTGGTGTAGATCTACTCAGCTAGTGTTTGGAACCAAAAATCATAGCAACTATTTTCTTTTGATTTAGCACATGTTCATTACTGTAGAACCAGTTCTGAATGTTTCTAAAGTAATTTTGCAGCTTATGTTCAGTGACAGAAGAATTAAATCCCGAGTTGAATAAAACCGTATCATCTACATACATATGGAGGTTCCAAGTGTTGACACAAGTCAGAAGAATATTTAGAAAAATAGAGAAAAGCAGTGGACCCAAGAGACTTGAGAGACTCCTTGAACATTAACCGCAAGTGTGGAAGAAACTGCATTATAAAATGGGTAGCAAAATTGTTACATCTTGATTGGTTAGCACATGTGAATTATGAGACCACTACCACTTGCTAAAAAAGTACTGGCAATCAAGGCACAACACACTAACACATTAGTGCCTTTTGTAAAAAAAAAAAAAACTCCTGACTTACATTACGAACATAGCTGCCACCCTTATCCTCACTAAAGAAGTTAACTAGGTCCTAAAAGTAAAACTCCCTCACAATTTGAAAAAAAATAAATGTTCTTTCCCTTTATAACCCCCTTCCTACACACTCTGTACACTAATTAAAAAAAGGAAATACTACTTATGCCTTTACTTTCTTGAGCTTCTTTTCTGACCATTAAAAACTCCCTATCCTTACCTGCCTACCAGGGAAATCTTTGCTTACCCAGTCCAGATAAAACTGAATCCCTGGCTTTACTGAGACCTTCTGTTGTGTATGCTTGCATGGGGAAAGGTAAACATTTTGCTAGTAGACTTCTGCAGAAGTTTGAATTCCTGCATTCTATAACAAACGTTCCCTCTACTGAATATGTAGAAAAACAGATGATAGACTGGATGTATGGACTACTTTTTACTAGTTAATTTTAACAAAAGAAAATGCCTGTTTTTAATTACAAAAAAAAGTTGTTTTTTTGTTTAAGATGTTTTAGTTTATCCATTTTATGCATGCAGTAAGACATGTCACAGTGTGGATAGTTATGTGATAACTGCCCTTCCAGGTGCTGAAGGTACTCGTCTAAAATGCCTCATGCCTCACAACACACCTGGGCGTGTATTTGTCACATAAATATCCACACCCTGTTGTGTCATATTGCTTACGTAAACTGTTCTGTATTATTTCTTTTCATGGGCAACATTTTATACTATTCTTTTCATGTAGCCAATAATTTGAAGTTGTGACTATGTCATGTTAAGTGTGTAGAATGCTAAACATGAGCTATTGACCTATCAGAGCAGTGCACAGAGTTCTGTTCACAAACTGTGACATGGTCAAAACTCCTAATTCCTGGTTCCATGAAGAGAACTGTACAGAATGCTGTCCATAAAAACATATGTAAGTAATAAGGCACAACAGAGTGTGCATTAAAGGATTTTAATGCACGCCCCAAGGGCATGCTAAGGCACAAAGCCAAAGGCAGAGTGTCTTTACACCCCTAGGAAGTGCATTAAAATCCTTAATGCACACACTGGAATGGCTTATCACACTTATAAAATGGGCCACCATCATAAAAGAATTAGTCTGAGTCACTCTGCTAGGGATTAAAACTTCTTTACTATTTTCAAACAAGGGTACAATACATTAACTCTAAAACTGTTAAAAACTTAAAAGATAGTCCCTATTAATGCATAAAATCATATATTTGAGCAATAGATTAACTAGTACTTTGCTGTAAAAGTATTTATTAGTAGTGTTAGTTGAAAATATATATTTTCTCTGTAACATAAATTCTCATATAAATGCACTGTCACATCTGTAAATTTGTAAAACTAAGCAGTGTTTAAAACTTTACTATTACACTATAGTCTTATAGTTTCATTGAAGGTAATATTCTCTTTATTTTTGTTTGTCACTTATGTATCATGGTCTAGTACTTAAGAGGAAAACTGCTATAGGATTGAGGTAAAAGGTTAGTAAGAAAAAACATGTTACCTTGCATTTCAAATCAGTACAAGGACTGTCACTTAATGGAAATGTATTCAAAACTTTAAACCTGCCAGGTTGCCTTTTTTTTGGTGGAGGGGGGTGATAGATTTCATCTGAAAACACCCATATATGATTCAAATATATGCGCTTTTATAAACTTCAGGAATGTATCTGAGCAGTTTGGGTCTGCTTCTGCCTATGTAACTGTGTTTTCCCACCTTTCTCTTTGTTTGTAAAGTATTATTGCCTACTTTCTTCATTCTGTTTTTTTTTTCGCTCTGTTTTTTCCCACATTCAAGATATGGAATGTTTATCAAGGAATGTTTACCATGGAATAAAGAGATTCAAAATTCTGCTCAGTTCCACTGGTAGAATGTTCCTCTCCTAACATACTTTATAAAATGGGCAAAGGATTTCAAGCAATCTGATTAGTTGGTAGCCATGCATTAGATGTGTCTAATGCACAGCTAAAACTAGAACCCCCATTTAGAATACACAGCCCCAATTTATAAGTGCAATAAGCCACTCCAGGGATGTGCATTAGACAGTTCTAATGCACGGCTAGGGAACTGGACGCACTCGGCCTGTGGCCTCATGCCTCACTACGTCCCCCTAGCCGTGTATTAGAACTGTCTAATGCACACCCCATCATGTCTTATTGCTTACATACATACACACACACACACACACACACACACACAACAAATACCTCTTCTAGAGCCAGAGACTCAATTATTTCACTGTCAGGGCAAGCAGATGAGATTTATCTGATAAGCAGGTAAAGCTAGAAGGGGGATTTTTCATTGTCAGCAAAGAAACAGTTGTAATGAAAACTACAGTATAAACAATACTTAATGTTTCTAACTTTTTATGTGTGTAAGGACAGTGTGATGATCAGGGAACCAACACTGAATTGATTTGTTTTATTTTTTATTTAAGGTAGTTTTATTTTTAGGGCTCAGTTGAGGTTTTTACAGTGTAAATGTAGCAGTCATGTTGGTGATGGAAGATCAATTCTGGTTGTAGGAGGACTGATTTGCTCATTGTGTGAAGTGGTTTAGGACCCAGGATGACTGTGTATTATAGAGATTAAATGCACGGTCACATGATATGTTTTGACCAATGAGATTTCTTTATTTTGGATGCACATTTTATAAAGAATAATTAACCCCACTTTGTTGAGAATAAGCAGATTCTCAACATTGAGTTGAACTGGTGACATCAGCAGCACAAGAGCAAAGCTTGAGTGCCTTTCTAATGTCACCGGTCTAATGAGGTGCTGAGAACTGCAAGTTCTCAATGAAGGAGGGGGTTGTTATTATTTGTAATACAATGCAAGACTGTTTTACAATACTGTGCTTACAATCCTATGTTTAAAAAAACTGTACTCAGGTTCAAAGTAGTAATTGCAATGTTTTTGCTAGCAACAGGACTGGAGTAACTTGTGTTCTAAACTGCCCACTTTGAATTGGAACTTGATGCTTTCCACTGCTGAGATAACCTTAACTTGCTCTTATTTGATGTTGCATAGCGCGGTTCAGTTTTGATTGGTAGGGACATCAACATTTGTTCTTCACATTCTGAAATGTTAAAAACAACAGGTTCTACATTCCAAAATGTGAAGAACAAGTTTTGAAAACCATGGGTAAAACAGGCTTAGAGTGTATTATAAATCAATACAAGATACAGTTTTTAGATCAGCTGTAACCCCCCCACAAAGCCTCCTTGGCCCCTGGAGACTGCCAGTTACCAATTCTGTGCTCGCTCCATCACTGGGACTGCAACATGAAAGGGGATTGGAGGAGCAAGAGTCAATGAGCCGCCACCTGCATGATGGTACGCAGAACTGCCACACCATCGTGCAACTAGCGAATGAACATTCGAGCAGCCACCAACTCCTGCAGTCTCTACTACTACTACTGCTGCTCAGCGCATAAAAGTGCCCAATCCACCCGCCTCCTGAGTTTCACTGCCATGACTGCAGCTACCCACAGTGATTCTCTCTAGTGTGCCCCAGCCCAAGGACACCAGCAAATATCAGGGGGCTTGGAGACACAGGGGGGAGAAAAAGATGGACTGCATGTGTTTGACGCCACTGTGCCTTGAAGGACAGAGCAGCTACCAGTTGCATATTACATAGACACTGCTCAACAAGGAGAACCAGCAGCAGAGCTCCTGATGGGGTGAGAAAAGTCCTGTTTGACTGGATCAGAGAGCACAGTGTGCGCCAGAGCACTGGGGGGGGGGTCAGCTGATGTGAAAGCAGAGTAGGAGCCCAAAGAAACAAACTTAAACTTGAGACAATATTCCTCAGGACACTCACTTCTATATGTGGATGACCTAGTAATATATTATCATTCCAACAATGTCCTGGAATTAAATACTGCCCTCACCACTGATTTTCATGCTGTACAACACTGGTTGAGCTCTCAACGTCTGGTCCTAAACACAAGTAAGACAAAAGTAATGATGTTTGGCTCCAACCATAGACTTAGATCCTGTCCCCTATCCATCTCAGTCTCAGACACAGAAGGGAACCCTATTGAAGCTGTCTCTGCCTTTCGCTACCTTGGCATCCATCTGGATCAAACCCTGGACCTAAAACCTATATTCAAGAAACTTGCAAAACAGTAAACTGTAAACTGGGGCTGCTTATAGAGCCAAACACCTTATCACCCTGCTGCTAAACTGGCGACAGCCGGGGCATTCTATTGCCAACCCTCACATATGGGTGTCCCATCTTGTCTTTAGACCTCAAAATCCTCGCTTCATCTTTGGGATACTACCTACAATAATGTGTGCAGATTTGCAGCCAAGGCACCTCGGTTACACCATCACTGCCTTCTATATCAGGACCTTGGCTGTTTCTCTCCCTCCTCGATCAGACAGTACTATTTGCACAACCTTGTGGACTCCATCCTACGGACATCCAAACCTGCTGTCCTGTCTGATCTACTAACACCGGCCATTGCCACAAGAAATCTCAGATCTGCGGATCAGTTATTACTCTCCATCCCCTTCTGCAGGACTAAAAAGGGTATGAACTCCTTCCACTATGCTGCCCCCCACCTTTGGAACCGGCTACCGCAGAACCTGAGAGATATCTCCACCCATGAGTCTTTCAAAAGGAAACTGAGAACTTTCCTCATTACAATGGACAAATGTGTCTGCTTTGACCCCACCTGATGCATTGCATTTTCACTGACATTTCCATTAATAGCACTGTTGTTTATATGAGTAGTGTAGTTTATACTATTTTTATATTATTCATCATAATTGATGTCTTACTTTAGCCTAGTTATTAATACTGTCTCAATCTGCTTGTCTCTTAAGTTTAATGTTACCTGTTGATATTGTTTCATACTCCTGGTTTCTCTAACTGCACTATCTCTCCCTTCTGTTTCCTCCCCACCCTTCTCTGTTCTATCTTCTTCCCGGTCTTCCTCTCCCACTATACTTACCTCTACCTGCTCCCACCTTATGCATGCCCCCTCAAGTCCCCTTCTTTCTGCCACACTGTGTCACCTTTCTCCCTTACACCACCACTTTACTTCCACCTTCTACCGACCCCTCCTTGCCCGCTCAGCTGTCTCGGTTCCACGGCTCGGCTTCACTTTTACACTTCTGCCGCTTTGCCGTAACTCTTCTGCTTTTTCCCCTCTTACCCGACCTTCTCACCCATGGCTAGCCATCTTCGCTCCACCGGCCCGGCTGTACTTTCCCACCTCTTGCCACTGTTGCCGCTCACCGACCTCCTTCCCTGCCTTGCCGTCCTCGGTTCCACTGGCTCGGCCTGACCTTGGCACTTTTGCTGCCATGCCGTTTCTCCACCGCTATCCTCCTCTCACCATTTCTTCACCCCTCGCCTACCGTCTCCCGGTTCCATCGCCCTGCTTCACACTCTTCCCTCCTTCACGCTAATGCTGTTTCTGCTGTCCCCCCCGCCACCCTCTCTCGCCTGCTGTCTTGTGGCTCCACAAGCCCGGCTGCAGGTTGGTACCTCTCCCCGCTGTTGCCGTATCTGACGGCGCCCCCCTCTTTTCTTTCTCCCTCATCCCTATTACCTATCTGGTGTTTTTTCATGTTGCCTCTACTCCCCTGCCTTACCATCCTCCACCTTTCACATTTAAGTATGTTGCTTTGATACAGGGTTAATATGTATTGTTGATTTTCTGCATTATTATTGTTTCCTGTATACTGCAGCGCATTTGTATTCTCTCTCTGTTTTGATGGTTCTGATGTTTCAAATAATTCCTGGCTGTACTATGTCTGTATTGTAATTGTACCTCCCGGGTCGTGCCTGAAAACAGTCACTTGCTGGCTAGTGCACTTACCCGGTTAACAAAAACTAAATAAATAAATAAATAAAAATACTGTGAAACAGTCACTATCTTGCTAACTCCTGACCTCAGCCACAACCAATCAAGCATCAGGGATCTTAGCAGGTGACCTCCAGCAGAATTCTGGGAGGAGGACTGTACTGTATGCTTGACGCCCTTTCTGCTGACCAATAGAGCATTGAGTGAACATTCTGAATACTAATTCAGTGGGTTGACAGCCCCTACACCATTCAGACGTTGTCTTTACCCCCAAAAAATGTTGAGGGCAGTTACAGGAGAGGGCATCGGCAGCTAGCTCTCTGAGATTGAGGAGGGTGAGGGTTGCTTGTGGCAGCCTTCCAGTGAAGCCTACCTGGGCCTCCATAGGCAACCTTCAGGGAGTGACTTCAAATGTTTTTCACAACCTGTGTATCCAGAGACTGAGCTGTCCAATGAAAGGGTGAGGGCAGCATTTCCTGCGAGAAAGACCAACTGCCTAGAGAAAAGGAGGTGAACATGTGGCACAGCTGCCAGCCTGTGGGCACCAGAGACAGACTGAGTACAGCTGTGACAGAAAACCTGCATTAATCCTGCAACTAGTCTGGAAGATGGCCAGCCAGTGCTAATGCCAGGTACTAGCTAATTTTCCACTCTAGGGTTCTGAAGACTGGACGTGGGTGTGAGACATGTGGCCCCTGCTCCTTAGACTGGTCTGTGCTGCAGAGGAGGAAGAGGGAAGAGTCCAACAGGTCCTGAAGACTGTGGACACAGAAAGCCTGAGCTACATTCAGAAGCACCTGAGGCCTGAAGCATCTTCGAGCTGTCCCTCACCACCCCCTTCAAACTGCAATAACTCAGCCATCAACCTGAAAAAAACTGCATCTTCAGAGGAGGAGGAGAAGGAGCCCAGTTGGCAGGGAAGTTGCACAACAGAACTGTGAGTACTCTCAGGGCTTTCCCTGCAATGGGGAAGTTTGCACAAAGCTGCCACCAAATCTACAGATTTGGCCAACTGGCCAGGAGTTACAAATACCTCATTAGGAGGTTCCACCATTTAAATAATTGCATGGCCTGTGGAGTTTGGGTTTGGGAAAGTGTTTACTCTGCTTGTTTTAAAGTGCTCCATAACTGTCCAACCAGCTACAGCATCACCAGGCCTGCACCGTTCCTATAGCTGGGTACCCAGTGAAGCATGGGGAGCTCCCTGTAAAGTTTAAGGGTTAAAATGTGTACTAGTGGATAGTGTCCCCTGACAGGTGGGCTGGTAAAACTAAAAGGTTTACAATTTTATTTGCTACTGCTTTCTCTTGCCTGGTGGGGGATGGGCACTGTTACTGTTGTTTTTAAAGTGTTTTGCAGGTGGAGCCTAGTCAGGCACCTAACTTCCTGAGTTTCTCCCCCAAAACTTTTTGCTTTGCATTCCCCATCCTTTGTGAATATTCCCCAATAAATATTTTGTTGACATTTTAAATTTGTTGTCTCATGAGCATATTATTAGTGTAAGTCGCTAATTGCACTTTTGTTGAATTCAGGGTTGCACCGTAATTTTGCATGTGTAGGGGGACACTGTGGGAAAGTACTGCATCCCAGGGAGTTGTACCACTCTGACCCTACAACCACTTAAATTTTGCTCTGGGTAGAGGCCCCTCACTAAACTTAAAAGATCTGGATTCAACTCCCCCCCCCCAATCAGGAACATTCAAACCCAGACACCTCAACATTGTTTCAGCCCACAAGGCAAGGGTAGTAACCATAACATCCACAGGGGTCCGGTTCCCCAACTTTTATTCATGTACAGTCAAATATGGGTTATTTGGGGTTAAGAATATAATTTGTGAAAAGAGGAACATAGCAAGCAGTTGCTAATTAGAAACAATTTCCTATCCTCTATAAAGAGCTAGGTTTTCTTTTTCTTGCAGAAAGTGTTTTTTTTTCCTCCTACAAGAGCTAATTAGCTTATTCATTTGGGACAAGAAGAAAAGAGCGCAGCTATCTATGAGGGAAAACATTATCTTTTTAGTACAGTTTTGTAACTCGTGCAACATTAAGTTTCAACCAGTTACAGTGCATGAAACACAGTAATGTATTACTTTAATATCACAAGGAAATATAGGTCCATCACATCTACCCCCCCATTTCATGTACACTGCGTCACTCTTGATTACAAATTCCTGAGTTTACCAACATCAGCCACGTGATACAAAACATGCTACACCAAGAATAGGCCAAATGTTTTGGGACATGATGCCAAAGGATGACTCAAGCTGATATCCTGACTCCGACTCCCAGTCCCAGGCCACTGCGTTCTGGAGAGAGTCACAGAGGTAGCATGCTCTGACTCTGGGGGAGAGGAGTGGGAAATGGAAGTCTGCACTTCTCTGTCAGATCCTGGAGCTGGTGAAACAGAGCTTCACTGCTATCAGATGCAAAGAAAGATTGTCTAATTAATTATTTATGGCCCTAAACCACTTCAGTTTTTTAAATCATAATTTATTTGTTCACAAGCAAGCTTACACGAACCAACAAGTCAATATTTCAGTATCACTCTGTGGAGCCATATTCAACCTTGATCATATTTGTATGTGGGTTGCACACCCCACAACCCCTAGCGATGGCCATGGAATCTGGGGGTGGAACAGACTTTAATTTCACAGTGTATTACCTTCAGCACATAGTATGACCCGAGGAGAGGAGAGAGAGAGAGAGAGAGAGAGAGACTGCTCATTTTCTTCTCCCCTGAAGAGCAACGTACCCCAGTTCCCTTTATCATAGTGATCGTACATACCTTAAAGAGCCCCTGACACCATCGGGAGAACTTTGAACTATGTAAGATTTAGACACAGTACAGTTTGTATGTCATGTATTTTTGTAATTCTTTGTCACCGTTTCTTTATTACTAAGGCCAGCTGCATGAACACAAGGTAACTGTCGTCTAGACTTCATCTGCTTTGGCTGCCAGTCTTCACCTGATATCATTATCCACTGTTTATGACACCATAATTATCCCCACAGAAACAGATTGTGATGTCATAAACAGAATTATGATGATAAGCAGCCAGAGCAGACAGGGCAGAGATCCTGTTTCCATGAAAATATCCTTAGTAATAAAGACATGGGGGGGGGGAGACAACTACAGAAAAAAGTATGCAATATAAGCTGAATTGTACCTGAATATTACATTTTTTCAAAGTTGTCCCAGTGGTGTCGGGGGCCCTTTAAGGGGCCTGGGGTACCTTTGACCCCACATTATAATTCAGCAATAATGCATGACAGGGTGTGAGTTATTGGGGGATCTACTCACACCTCGTCCGGTGTATCACGAGGCATAGCTGAGTGACTTAAGCACATGGGAAATGGGTAATCCCCAAGTTACCATGTCCTGGAATGCCTTATTGTGATTTTACAATGGATCCATGTGTGAAATCAATTTAAAATGTGTTTGTTTTTTTATTAATGACTTTCCTTGGCCGTGGATTGTTGCAGGATTTATCCATGGGTAAAGACCTTTGCTGACCAATCAGGTTACAGAATTTTTTTATATCCATTGTATAATACAGGATTCAATACCCATCTCAGTACTTAGACCTGTAAGAACTATGCGAAAGTGGTAAAGCACCTGAACAGACAGGCTCCTGGCAGGAAACTTACCTTAAAGAGTTCACTTTCTACTGACTGTGTTGGGCTACAACTGTGTAATATAGTGAGTGTTTGGGATTCCCCAAATGCATCTGCATCAGGGGATAAAGTTCATGTCATGTTCCATGATACAATGGGCCTGATTTTGGAAGGGCTGTAGATCGATGCAAGAGACTTGCGTTGGAGAGTTGGACGCAAGGGGCGACTTGTGGCAGGCATTGAGGCATTCGTAATTTTGCAAGTGAGACTGCCACAAACTCCAACACACGACCCTTGCACTGAATGACAAACTCCAACACACGACCCTTGCACTGAATGACAAACTCCAACACAAGTCCCTTGCGCTGAATGACAAACTCCAACACAAGTCCTTTGCGCTGAATGACAAACTCCAACACAAGTCCCTTGTGCTGAATGACAAACTCCAACACAAGTCCCTTGCGCTGAATGACAAACTCCAACACAAGTCCTTTGGGCTGAATGACAAACTCTAACACACGACCCTTGTGCTGAATTCAATTCAATTCAGTTTTATTTATAGAGCTCCTTTCAAGACCAAGGCGCTGTACAAAACATTAAAATTAATAAAATCCAAACATTTAAAAGTCAGCCACAGCTAACAAGAGTATGCTAAATCAAAAAGATATGTTTTTAAGGTGACCTTAAAATTATCGATGGTTGGACATTCTCTCAACCAATGAGGTAGAGAATTCCACAGGGTTGGTGCTGAAAAGGCAAATTCACGAGATCCTGATGACTTTAATCGGACCCTGGGAATCTCCAGCACTCCCTCGTTGGCGGAACAGAGAGGGGGCAGTAGGAAATCAGGAGATCTTTCAGGTAACTGGGTCCCTGATCATGTAGAGCTTTAAAGGTTAGTAAACCAACCTTAAAGGTGATCTGCCACCAAACAGGCAGCCAGTGCAGTTCAAGGAGCACAGGCATAATATGACTGGTTCTAGAAGTCCCAGTCAAGAGCCTGGCTGCCGCGTTCTGCACTAGCTGAAGGTGGCGGATATCAACCCCAGGTAGCCCTAGGTAGAGGGAATTGCAGTAGTCCAGACGAGTAGTGACAAAGGCATGGACTAATGTTGGAAGATCACCCAGGGGAATCAGATGTTCACCCAGGCAATATTCCTCAGATGGTAAAAAGAGGATTAGACAACAGCTGACACCTGAGATTTCAGGGTCAGACCATCATCAAAAATAACGTCCAGATTTCGCACCTGTTCAGAGGTAGAGAGCGGTACACCACCAAGTAATAAACCTGATGGTTGTCCAGCTCCCACACCCATCCCCGGACGACCTGGATCCACCACCAATACCTCAGTCTTGTCCAGATTGAGTCTCAACCAGCTCGAACTCATCCAAAGTCTGATCTCATCGAGGCAGTTATTAAGTACAGAGAGTGCATCACCCTGACCGGGGAGAAAGGACAAATACAGCTGAGTATCATCTGCATAGCAGTGAAAACCCAGACTGTATCACCTGATGATTTCTCCCAATGGCAGCATGTACACTGCAAACAACATGGGAGCTAAAATGGAGCCCTGTGGTACCCCACAAGACAGGAGTGAGCGCCAGAGGAATAGATTCCAGTGACAACTCTCTGAAACCTGTCTGTGAGGTAAGAGACAAACCATTCAAGGACTGTACCAGACAGCCCATAAAAAGACCATAAGCGCTAATAGCACTCCATGGTGTACAGTGTCAAATGCAGCAGATAGATCGAGAAGGACCAGAGATGGCGCGCCTTCGATCTCTGGCCATAAGGAGGTCGCTCAATACCCGGACAAGGGCAGTCTCTGTACTATGCCTTTTCCTGAAACCAGACTGGAGAGTATCATAGACATTGTGAGATATAAGGTGATCATCCAATTGCAGCGCAACTGCCTTTTCAATAACCTTACCAACAAATGGTAGGTTAGAGATAGGCCGGTAGTTAGCTAGACAATCTGGATCCAAGGAGGATTTTTTAAGGAGTGGTCAAACTACCGCCTCCTTAAGGGGGTCAGGAAAAAAACCCTCTCCAAAGATTTCCAGACAATGTCGGCAAGGATTGGGTAGATGGCTTCTACACAACCTACTAAAAGCAGTGTAGGACCCGGATCCAAACTACAACTAGTTGGTCGCATTGTTTGGATGATCTTCACAATGTTCCCGAATTCTGGCCGGTGAAAGTCTAACCAGACAGACTGAGGACAGGCCACTTCTAGTCGACCACCGGAATCCCCCATAGGAGAGGTCGGACTGATGCCGGACCTGATGTCGGCAACCTTATCTGCAAAAAAACGGGCAAACTCCTCGCATCTTAGCTGAGAAAAAGCTTCTCTGGGCTGAAGACAGACTGGATTGCACAGTCTGTCCACAGTCCAGAAAAGCTGAGCCGGTCGATTTTGTGCAGCAGAAATCTCTCTGGACAGGAATTCTGCCTTCTTCGAGTGATTTCTGATTGATAGCTATCATAATGTGCCATCAATCTAAGCCTGTCGGCATCAAGGCCCGACTTCCTTGACTCTCTCCAGCCTTGACCAACTCGCCTAGACTCCTTCCAGGAGCCATCAAACCACAGGCTCCTTGGGCGGAGGTGAGAGGCCGACTAATAGGAGCAATTTTGTCCAGAGCATCTCCTACAGCCTTATTATAGGCTAATACAAGATCATCTGGACTCATGCATTCACCCAACAAGCTCGATAGATCCAGCACCGCCATTAGGTCGTTGGGGTTAACACCCCTTAAAGGGCGGTACTGAACCATCTCCGTAGGGGCAGGCCAATTAGAGGGGGCCCTGAAGCTGAACCTTATGGTGTAATGGTCAGACCAACTGACAGATTCCATCCCCAAATCAGTGATCTCCATACCCAGGAGAAAGACCGATCCAATGAATGACAAACTCCAACACAAGTCCCTTGCGCTGAATGACAAACTCCAACACAAGTCCCTTGTGCTGAATGACAAACTCCAACACAAGTCCCTTGCGCTGAATGACAAACTCCAACACAAGTCCCTTGCGCCGAATGACAAACTCCAACACAAGTCCCATGCGCTGAATGACAAACTCCAACACAAGTCCCTTGCGCTGAATGACAAACTCCAACACAAGTCCCTTGCGCTGAATGACAAACTCCAACACAAGTCCCTTGCGCTGAATGACAAACTCCAACACAAGTCCCTTGCGCTGAATGACAAACTCCAACACACGAGCTTGCACTGAATGACAAACTTCAACACAAGTCCCTTGCGCTGAATAACAAACTCCAATACATGAGCTTGCACTGAATGACAAACTCCAACACACAAGCTTGCACTGAATGACAAACTCCAACACAAGTCCTTTGCGCTGAATGACAAACTCCAACACACGACCCTTGCGCTGAATGCAGAATGTTAGACCCGCTCTCCCCCGGTCCACATTTGTGCTGTTGGAGGAGCTATTTTAGGGGCTTTCACCAAAGCTTTGCTGCAAGCTGCTATAAAGTGTGACAAATGTCACAACTGCACCAACCCTTCCAAAATTGGGCTGCACTGTGTCCGAGGGGTTTGGCACAGCTGTGCCCAACACTGCAGCTGACACCGGGCTTGACACAAGCCTTACATCAACCTTCTAAACTCTGGCCTTGTGTATCCAGCTTCACCACATATCCGTGAAAAGAGGATCTTGTTGGTTTAAGTTTATTTTTCCATTCCATAGAGATGACGAATCAGGTCCTACCAATCAGTACGCGTCAGGCTGTGTTGGTAAGTTTGGTAAGCCAGTTTTGAATGATTACTTTTTTACCTGTGGCTAGCAGGATAGATAAGAGCTTCCTCTTTTGTTTAGCTTTCAATCCTAGGGGGGAGGTGGGGTGGCACCAAGAAGTGCATATCTTGGGTCTGCTAGGAAGGATACTCCTATTATACGTCCAATGGCATTGATACACTTCTCCCAGTATTCCCATAGTGCAGGACAAGACTACATAGAAACATATAAATTGATGGCAGATAAGACCCGCTAGGCCTATCAAGTCTGCCCATTTTCCCTACCTACTGTAGAAGCCGCAGACCCTACTTGAGCTCCAGCTTTACCTCCTTGTTCCTATTGCTAGGGCTCCCCTATCTCTGTCCCATGCATGCTTGAATCCCCCCACTGTGTTTGCCCCCACCATTTCTGCTGGGAGCCTATTCCATACATCCACCACCCTTTCTGTGAAGAAATACTTCCTCAGGCTACCTCTTAGTCTACCTCTTTCCAGCCTCATGTCATGCCCCCTCGTTCCTGGGCATCTCCTTTTCTGAAAGATGCTACCCTCCAGTACCCTATTTATGCCTTTTAGATATTTGTAGGTTTCTATCATGTCTCCCATCTTTTCTCTCCTCCAGGATATATATATTGAGATGTTCCAATCTCTCTACATATGACCTTTGGTGCAGGCCCTGCAACATCTTTGTTGCCCTTCTTTGAACTGCCTCCACCCTGTCTATGTCCTTACGGAGATGTGGCCTCCAGAACTGGACATCGTATACCAAATGAGGCCTCACTAATGATCTATAGAGTGGCTTCAACACCTCCTTCCTTCTGCTAGTGATACCTCTCCCTATGTGCCCCAGCATCCCACTGGCTCTCCCCACAGCCTTGGCACATTGTTTGGCCACCTTTAGGTCATCAGATATGATTACCCTCAAATCTCTTTCCTGTTTGGTGACCATCAGTCCTCCCCATCATGTAATCCTCCCCTGGGTGTGAGTGGCTCTGTTCACGCCATAATTTCTCCAACAGGCACTTGTGGTTTCAGGATGGAACTTGGTTTGTATGACAGGTGTGTGATAAAGTTGGACCCCATGCTGACATGCGTTGTCCTTCCATACAGGTGAGTTTGTGGTTTTATGAAGATTAATGCGTGTTCTGGTCCATATTTTTTCCCCGGAACTGAGTGTCCCAACTCCCATTCACATTTCCCTCAGATATAGTTTGTACCACATTTTTCCAGAGCTCCCAGGCCCCTGTACAGATTGGATATCAATTGCTTCTCCAGGTTGCTGTGTTCCACTGAGATGAACAAGCCCATCAATGTGGCTGTGTGGGTATGGATATCTTTGCAGTCCTTCAGCCTCATTACATGGGTCCAAACCTGTAAATATCAGTTAAAGTCTGTTTGCGGGAGGCCAAACTCCTGGGTTACCTCCTCAAGGGACTAACCATCCTCCATGCAACAGGTCCCAAACCACTTCCTGATTGGTTACTGTATCAGACATTAAAGCAGCAGTACTAGATACTAAATAATGTATCTTTGGTAATATGTTGTTCTCCCTTGCCCCATATGCACTAACCTGCTTTTTTTATTTGTTTGTTTTCTTTGCATTTGGTCCCAGATATTTACTCCGTTTTCTTTGCTGTTTATGGGCCGGATATTCAAACTGCGTTATTTTGTGGCGCAAGCCCTTGCACTGCACAAAATAGTTGCGCAGGGGTGTGGCCGGAGCGATATTCAAAGGAGTTGCGCTATTGAGCAACTCCTTTGAATATCACCCCACTGGCCACAGCCACTGTGCATGGCGCAGTGGAACTTGCACCACTGCAAGTGGTCAGAGTGGAGCATTCAACTTGCGGTGGCGCCAAGTACCATTGCGCCATCTTGCCAAATTTCCGATATTCAAAGGTGACATGCAAATGGGGCCATAATTCATGCAAGCGCGGGGGCATTGCATCTGTTTATGGCCCAATTTGCATGCCATGCTGCATGAGTGCATCCGATCCCGAGGACTAGCCTGGCCCTGCCAGGCAGCAGCCATCGGGAGCGACACCTGCAGCCCAATGAGGGCAAATGTTATGAAATCCCCTCCCTCGACTGGCCCGATTGCGGGCATAAGCTTAAATCACCCCCCACCAGCCTGATCGCGGGTGGCAAATTTGCCCCAGACATATCCCTGGTGGTCCAGTGGACTGATAAGCCCGATTGTGGGCTGAAGAGGTTTATCCCCAGAACATACCCTGGTGGTCCAGTGAACCGATAAGCCCAATCGTGGGCTGCATTATGTTGCGACACCCCCAACCCCAAGACCATATCCCTGGTGATCTAGGTGCCCCACCCCACCCACCCGCCCACCACCCCCTCCCCGGCGGCGGTGGCGGCAGCATCCACCCTGCCGCCCGCTGCTCACCGACTGACTGCCCGTGGGGCTGCCGCCCCATTGGTACAGAGCAAGAGCCAATAGGCGTGCAGCTCGCCACTAAAGGCAGTCCAGATATGAATGAATTCATTCACAAATCTGGACTGCCTATGCGAATGAAGACTACTGCACCCGATGGCTCTTGCTACTACGCAATAGGCGTGCACAGCCGGGCAGTCGGTCGGCGGCCCGGCGGGCGGCGAGGCGGGTGGGATGCCTGCTGGGGGAGGCCGGGTGGTGGGGAGCAAATGAGTGAGTGAGGTTGCGTGCCAGGGATGTGGCGGTGGGGGGTATCTAACATAATGCAGCCAGCGATCGGGCTATCGATCACTGAACCACCAGGGATACGCCTTGGGGTTCAACTCATCAGCCCGCTGATCGGGCTTATCGGTCCACGGACCACCAGGGATACGTTCTGGGGTTAAACTCTTCAGCCCGCGATCGGGCTTATCGGTCCACTAGACCACCAGGGATATGTTCGGGGTTTAAACCTCTTCAGCCCGCGATTGGGCTTAGCGGTCCACTGGACCACCAGGGATATGTTCGGGGACACTTTGCTGCCCGCGATCGGGCTGGTGGGGGAGTGATTTAAGCCATGCCCACGATCGGGCCAGTCGGGAGGGGGGACTTTTCTGCTTTTGCCCGCGATCGGGCTGCAGGGAGGGCACAAGAGTAGGTTGAGGGCCAGCCACAGGTGGCAGCTGCTGTGTTGCGCCCTGCAATGCAGCAGCTCACCTGTGGGTGGCCCTCAACTTACTCCTTTTTGGGCTCAAAGTTGTGCAGGCGCAGGTTGGGGGTTGCGCCTGCACAACTCTGCACAGCCTGCCTGAATATCGGGCTGTGCAGTTTATGCATGGTTCCTCCCCCTCCAGTTCAGCATGCATTCATCTGCATTGCACTGTTGCTCAGCATGTTTTCAGTGGCGCAACTGCCTCCTGCTGAATATCGCAGAATGGCGCAATTTCGGACTTGCACAGGCGCAACCCTATTGCGCATGGCGCAACCCTTTTGAATATCCCACCCTATGTTTCTAACTACGCTCCAAGCTGAGCTGAAGTTGACTGTGCATGTGCTAACTTCTTTGAGTTGTGGCACCCCCCCCAGTTTCCTGTTTTGTGTGCATGCTGGAAAGCAGTGAGACTCCAGATGACCTGCTGAGGATGACTTTTACAAACTGCCTGCACTTTCTTTACTTGTTTCACCTGCATGCACGTCAGATCTCAGAAGCTACTACAGTATATTTAGCTATTTTTCTTTATTATTGCTGGCTTCCATCTGGAGGGAGCCCCCAGCCCCGTCCCCCGACATCCACTATCTGGCACTGACTTGGCCCCAGCGCTTTACCTCCCTGGTGGGGCTGGCGGGGTTCCCCAACCCCCACCAGAGACTGGATTCAAGGGGACCAGTGCTGTGGCTGGCTGGGAGCAGAGCCTACGAGGTTCCTGCCACCATTCTGCTGCGGCAATTAATATTCTGATATTTTCCCTCTGGAGTCGAGGCATGCAATGATGCCTGCAGAGTGGAGCGTGCACGCGTCCGCACCCGCTCCCTTCTGCCCTGACTCCTCCCCTGTCTACAGCACAGCAGCCATGTCCCCCAGCCTCTGCTAGGGAACAGACAGGCACTGACAACTGGGAACCCCCCCCCAGGAGAAGGATAGCAGTCCATCAGATGCTCAATCCTTCTCCACCCCTGCCGACCCCCAGTGGCCCATGCTCGTTCCCGAACATGGGTCACTGGCATCACGCGAGGCAAGGTGTCCAGCACCTCAGCCCTCAGTGCCACCGGGCCAGCCTACTATAGTATATTTGATTGTTAACAATTGCTAGTCACAACTCGCAATGGTGCACAATGCAGGTTTGTTTGAAAGTATTAAAAACATGACCAGTCTGGTGGGCTGACATTCAATCAGGAGGTGGGTGGGTGGGTGAAGGAAAAAGATTTGCCATCTAACATTTATTCAGATCATTGATCGTGGGAATGGGGGGACCACTGGACAGCAGGGAATGTTACACAGTAAGGGTCTTTCAAAATAAGCTACCTACCAGCTCTAATTAGGGCTAAATCTACCATTTCTGGAACCATGCTACTGCCAAGCTGTACTCTCACAGAACAGAGTGGACTCATGAACATGTATCACACTTGGAGAAAAAGGAAGTAAACAACAGACGTGCAGCAACGTGTGTAGGGGGCAGGGAGCAGTAAACACACCAGAAGCCATATTTTCTGTGGATTCACAGCAGTTAAAACTTTATTAAAAATTACTCGCAAGACACATAACTTCAACATAAAAAGCACAGATTCTGAAACCAGGGGCTTGATTCACAAATGTTCTGGGAATGCCGCAAACCTCGAATGCGTTGGACATGTGGTGCATAGGGATTGTGGCATTACCCAGCCTACGATCAGGATTCTCTATCCTGTGCGCCAATTGCCACAAGTTAGATCAGAATTTTCTGGTTTAACGTGTGGCAATCTTGGGTACCATTTTTTAAATATTTGGTGCAAGCTGCCATAAATCGGGAAAATTGTCACAGATATGCCTGATCTAGTGCTGGCCCAATGACGCAGAGGGTTGAGGTACTATGCCTTACCTTGCGCTGTGCCGGTGACCCAGGTTCGGGAATGACCGCAAGTTATCCAGGTGCCGGCATGTGGGGAGGGAGGAGTGGGATCTAGCAGCCTACGGCAACTCTCCTCTCCTCTCCTGAGGAGGTCATTGCCCCCCCCATAGTTCCACTGCCACCGGGTGGAGGTCCGGTGGCCACGTAGGAGGGAGGTGGAGGCAAGTTGGGAGGTCTCGGGATGCAACGTGCTCATTCCTTCATTTGCTTGCGATAGAGAATAGGGATGGGGCGTAAACAGGGACAAAAAAATTAAAATGTATAAAAAAAAACTAAAAAAAAAACTTGCCCGATCTTCCTGAATTGGGCACAGGTTGTGCCAAAGTGTTCAATGCAGCTGTGCCAAAAAATGGGTTCAACACAGGGCTTGATACAAGTCTTGTGTCACCCTTTGTGGATTGGGCCCTGGGAGACAATGTGGAAAGAAACAGAAGGAAAAAAAGTTAGTGACACACACTTCCTTATTAACTAGCACTGCTGCTTTAACCTCTCAGAAATGCACAACACAGCTAACAGTACCACAGCATGCATTGACAGGACAACAAAAACTATACTGTAAGTTTAAACTCGAACAAACACAAACAAAAGCCATTAGGCTTATAATCACAGTAACAACCTAATAACATAGAAACATAGAAACATAGATTTTGGCAGCAGATAAGGACCACTTGGCCCGTCTAGTCTGCCCATTTCCCTACCTACAGGATAGGCCGCAGATCCTAGTTAACCAACAGCCTATTTCTTTCTACCCCCCAAAAGAATTGCCTTATGTCTGTCCCATGCATTCTTGAATGCTCCCACAGTTTTAGACCACGCAACCTCCTCAGGAAGGCTGTTCCATGCATCCACTACCCTTTCTGTGAAATAATACTTCCTCACATTGCCCCTGAACCACCCTCCTTCCATCGTTAAATTGTGTCCCCTTGTTCTTGTAAGTCTCTTTTTCTGAAAGATGCTACCCTCTTGGACTTTGTTGATTCCCTTGAGGTACTTAAAAGTTTCTATCATGTCCCCCCTCTCCCTTCTTTCCTCAAGGGTATACATATAAAGCTCCTTTAGTCTCTCCTCATACGGCTTCTCTTGCAGACCCTGCACCATTTTAGTTGCCCTCCTCTGGACTACCTCTATTCTGTCTATGTTCTTGGAGATGGGGTCTCCAGAACTGGACACAGTACTCAGATGGGGTCTCACCAACTGTCTGTACAGAGGGATAACAACTTCCTGTTTTCTGCTGTTGGTGCCTCTCCTATACATCCCAGTATACCCCAGCCCTCCCTACTGCCTTCTCACATTGCTTGCTAACCTTAAGGTCATCTGATATGATTACCCCAGGTCCCTTTCCTTTTGTTGTTGTTACTACCTCCCACCCATTGTGATTCTTCCCTGGGTTCTTGTTTCCCAGGTGCATTATTTTGCACTTCTTTGCATTGAATCCTAGCTGCCATACTTCTGACCATTCCTCCAACCTTGCCAAGTCCCTTTTCATCCTTTCCACACCTCCTTGTGTATCAGCCCTGTTGCAGATCTTTGTGTCATCTGCAAAAGGCATACTTTTCCTTCCAGTCCTCTGCAATGTCACTGATGAAGACATTAAAAGGACTGGACCAATCTGAACCCTACGGTACCCCACTAGTACCCCCTTTCTTCAGAGTGGACTCCATTTACAATTACCTTCTGTGTCCTGTTGTCCAGCCAATGTTTTACCAGGCTACCACCCTGGGACCCACTCCCAGGCTGGTTAATTTGACTATTAATCTTTGTGTGGGACTGTGTCAAATGCCTTGCTAAAGTCTAGGTAGGCCATGTCCACAGCCCCTCCCTGGTCTACTACTTTGGTCACCCAGTCAAAGAAATCTATTAGATTCGTCTGACACTGACCTTCCGCTGTGAACCCATGCTGCCTTGGGTCCTGTGCTCCACTGGCCTCTAGGTACTCAACTATTCTTTCCTTCAGAAGTGACTCCATCACTTTCCCTACCAGAGGTCAGACTGACAGGTCTGTAGTTTCCTGCCTCTGTCTTGGTCCCACTTTTGTGAAGGGGAATCACATCCGCCTTCCTGCAGTCCTCAGGTACCACACCATCCTCCCATGATTTGTTAAAAAGAATAGTCAGTGGTTTCACTAGTTCCCCCTTAATTCTTTTAGAATTCTGGGGTGAATTCCATCAGGACCCATTGCTTTGTCCACCTTCAGTTTTAGGAGTTCTTGCAGAACCCTTTCTTCTGTGAAAGGACTGGGATCGACCCCCCTATCAAGAGTGCTTCTGTTAATTGGATTAGGCACTTCCCCCTCCTCTTTTGTGAATACTGAGCACAAATATTCGTTCAGTATCCCTGCTTTTTCACTGTCCCCCTCTGCCCACCCACTGTTCATTCTATTCAGCCTCACTATCCCTCCCTTTGTCTTTCTCTCTCCGCTAATGTACCTATAAAAAGGTATTATCCCCCTTCTTAACTGAGTTGGCTATCTTTTCCTCAGTTTGGGCCTTTGCTATTCTGACTTGCCTCCCTGCTTCCTTATGCCTTAACTGGTACAGCTGTCTGTCCTGCTCCTTCTGTGTTTCCTTATACTTCCGGAATGCTATCTTTTTCTTCCTGACTTTCACAGCCACCTCTTTTGAGAACCATAGTGGCTTTTTCTTTCATTTTGATTTGTTTATTTGCTTCACACAAAGGCTTGTTGCCTCTGTGATGGCAGTTTTGATGTTTCCCCATTGTTGCTCCACCCCTCCTTCTAGCCTGTTTGCTAGTGCTTTTCTGAGGCACTCTCCCATCTTGCCAAAGTCAGCCCTCCTAAAGTCCAGTACCCTCACTTTGGTATGGCTTGACTCTGTAGCTGAGTTTAACGTGAACCACACTGTTTGATGGTCACTTGTCCCCAGATGGCAACCACTTCTAGATCCGAGATCCTCTCACTGCCCCATTTGAGAGTATGAGGTCTAAGATTGCTCCCTCACGAGTGGGTTCCGAAACTAGCTGTCTAATGCCTGCCAGCTGTAGGGCATCAAGAATGGCCCTGCTCTTGGATGTGGCTGCAGCAAATGTGCTCCAGTTAACATCTGGCATATTCAGGTCTCCCATCAACAGTATCTCCCCTTTCTCTGCCATTCTAAGAATGCCTGCTATCATATCCTTGTCCATTCCCTCCCCCTGACATGGGGATCTGTACACAACCCCTGTGCGGATTGTGGTGCCCTTTCCAGTCTCCAAGGTGACCCACAGTGCCTCCTCTCCTCCCTGTTTACTCTTTTGTTCAGTTGCTTTTATCCCTTCCTTTACATAGAGAGCTACTCCTCCCCCTCATCTCCCCTGCCTGGCTCTCCTGTAGGTTATGTACCCTGGTATGTTAACATCCCAGTCATGGTTCTCTGTGTACCATGTTTCTGTGACTGCTACGATATCCAGGCATCCCTCTTCCATTAAGGCCACCAGTTCAGGGAGCTTGTTGCCCAGACTATGGGCATTGGTACTCATTAACCTCCATTTCCTGATGGCCTTACTCCTTTTGCCCCATCCCTGTCCTTCTTGCCTTTGTCACTTTCTCCATTTACCCTGCCCTTCTCCCTATCGACACCTCTATGTTGGTGTTTGCCGCACTTACTACCATGATTATTTGGGGCTAGATTTCTCTCCTTCCAGTGCCTCCCCTTGGCTAGTTTAAAAGCCAATGAAGCATTTAAACCTATCACCTAGGATCCTGGTTCCCTCCCGGACAGATGCAGCCCATCATGCCAGTATAGGCTTGCATCACTCCAGGTGGACCCTCAGTCCCCAATGAAGCCAAATCCCTGAGCTCCACACCAGTTTTTCAACCACTGATTGAATCCCATGGTGCGGAACACCCTAGCCTCTCCTATGCCATAGATGGGCCTCACCTCCGAGAAGGTTACCGTGCGTGCTACTTGACTAAGGCCCCTTCCCAATTACACAAACTCTTCCTGCACTTCTCTAATCCCTTTCTTAGCCTGGTCATTTGTCCCTAGGTGGACAATGACATCCACTCCCTCTCCTGTGCAGCTGCTCCTGCAATCCTGAGGATTCGCTCCCTGTCCCTCAAGCCATGGCCAGGCAGGCACCTTACCTCCTTCTCCCTTCCTCCCCAGTTCTACCTTCCTAAAATGAGTCCCCCACCAGGAGTTGTTTCCTTCCCTGCAGGGTCCCCTGCCACCCTCCTGTGGGTCTCCTTGTGGAGGTTCCCAGCATCCTTCTTGGTCTCCACTGTGGTGCCTCCATAGAGGAACCACACTTTGCCAGAATGGCATAGGAATTGTGGAGAGGTACAACTGGAGCGATGCACCTCTGTTCCACCACCCTCACCCTCCCCCTCCCTGAGCCCACTGTGATCCAACCGCTCCTCTTTCTTGGCAACCTCTGAGGCAACGGCAGTGGCACTGGTGGTCCCTGGATGGAAGAGATCCCACAAATCCTGGCCAACTCAGCCTGGAGATGAGCAACCTCCTCCCTCAGCCCAGAGAGGTGCCTGCAGATGGGACAACACCGCATCCTCCAGAACGTCTCCCGGAAGACTGCTGCTCCACAGCCATTGCACTGCACCACTCCAATCATGTCTTATTTCTGGCCCCTTAACTGTTTGCAATCCTTACTCTTTCCTCTGTTTTTCTCTCTCTCTCTCTCCTTACTTTCTGCCTGTGTGCCCTTTAAGCTCCTGATTTTCCTGTTCTGAGACAAGAATATCCTATATTTCTCAGTAGACCACTTACTTGCTCAGAGGCAGACCTCCAGCAGCTAGAGGGGCCCGGAGAGCTACTCTTGCCCTTCTAGGATGGTGGGTCTTTGGTGGTTCTGTGATCACTCACTTCCTGCTCCCAAACAGGAAGTTCCTGTTGTCAGTTAAATCCTGTGCCTATAAAAATAGAACTAGCTTTGGGTAGGGGGGTGGAGGGGAGGGAAGGAGGGCACTATAGTCCCAGTAGAGAAGTTCAGTCACACAGCAGTCCTTTCTCCTGGTGTCTTCTGCCAAGCTATTAGCAGAATCTTTCTAAGGCAGTCTTTAAATGTAGCTTCCTTCTAGCTAAGCCACTCCCCCTACTTACCAGATCTTTCTACAAGTAATTTAAACCTCACAGCAGTTAAGTCCTTTCAATCACCTGAGATTCGCACTTGGATAACTCTTCAGATACCCATTCAGTTCAGTTAACCCAAACACACACTTTTTTTTTTGTATGTTAGTTTTTTACCCTAAATTAAAGGTCAAATACAAAAGTTCTTCTACTTTAGTCCCAGCGGAGAAGTTCAGTCACACAGCAGTCCTTTCTCCTGGTGTCTTCTTCCAAGCTATAACGTTGTGTTTCTTGTTTAGTACAGTATCACTGTTTGTCTCCGGCCATTAACCCCCACTGGGCATTAAGCCCGTGCAAAAGCCTGCTTATTTGGGTGTTATTGCTTAAATAACAATTAATACTTCTATTAGAATGTTGTGACTGCGGATATAACAGCACCCTGGGGAGGAGTACATTTATGTGTCTCTAGTTTTGGCAGTACAAAGGAGTCAAACCTAAAAAACAATATTAAGCCTGGTACTCAGAATGAAACTGGGCCGTTTTGGTATTCTGCCAGCCACCAGCAGGGATGTGCACACTGTCCCAATGTTCAGCTAATTAGCCCCATATGTGCACACAGAAGGAATTGTGTGTACAGGGCCCAAGCCCCCTGGACAAGGGGAAGATGCTTCATTTAGCTGCCAATATGGGCCAGAATTTAGAACTTTTTGGAGGTTAAAAAAAAAATCATCTGCAACTGCTGCCACTTACAGCACTTCTTTGTCCTGTAATAAAGTGTTTTTGCACCTATTAAGGGGTGAATCTCGAGTGAATTATTGGATTCTAGTAGCCATGCAGCAGCAGCAGTAGTTACACTTATCAAGGGGAGCTGTGTCTCAGCTGGTAGTGGGAAGTGTTTCTTCCTAACACAGGAAAAAATATATTATTACATTAAATTATATCTCAGTCCAGACTACCGACAACTGGAGTAGCCCATTTGGTTACCATCAGATAACGAAGATGGTGAAAGAGTCTCACTGCAGGAGAAGGAAGGCACGGGGGCCAAAAACTATGGGGGCGGCAAACTGAAGGATGATGGGGGAGCATTCAGTAGTGTCGAGGCAGGCAACCAGATCAGTGGCATAGAAGGCAATTAGCCACTAACATCGACAGGAACACAGAATTAGAATATGTAACAAAAAGAAAACAAATTCAATTAAAATGTGCCAAATAGGGGATTTGATAGTACGCTCAGGTGAGTGGGGGTATTTGTAAGTAGATTCTAGCACTGTATTAATCCAAAAGAGGCTAACCTTGCAAAAATCCTGTAGATTCTAACTTTGTTTTACTCCAGGAGAGTCTAGCCATGTAGTGATCAAAGATATTCTAACCGTGTGCTAGTAGACAGTTTTATTTTTATACAGGTAAAACATGTTGATACAAACTTCATTAGGGCAGGGAAGCCCTATTTACATGGTGGTCCCGTTAAATACATTAGTTTCGAATTGTACAAGAAATGTGACATACTATGCAAGCAAACACCAATGCAGAAATACAACACAGTAAATAAAAAAATATGCAATCATTGTAACTTCACAAATGTCATACTATGCAAACAATACATCAATACAGAATGCAGTGATTAGAGAAGAGAGCCATGAAACAAATCTTAAATAGTGCAAGTACAATGTAGGCTCATTTCCTGTTTCATAGCTGTAGAGAATGCCCCTAGCTTAGACGCCAGTTGCTTAATATCTGGATCAATGTAATTCCAAAGGTTTGCTACTGCACGTGAAAACATCATGTCCCCATATCTGTTCTTTGAAACTGATTTGATAAATTCCTTATTTTTGTGTTACTTTAGGTTATATCTACGTACAACTTTTTGGAATCTATCCATTAGATTTCCCAGTTTGTTTTGATTCAATATATTGTTTACCAAACCTGCCCAAAGCAGTCTTCTCCTGTTTTCAACTGTAGTCCAACCCAATTTCACACACATTACACAATGATGAGCCCAGTAATCACGTCACAGTACAAATCTGGCCATATTATTATACGTAACCTTAAATGTCTTGCATTTACATGACCATAAATATAACAACAATAATCCAAGACTGGGGGCCCGATTTTAGAAGGCTGATGCAGGGCTTGTCAAGGCCCGTGTCAACTGTAGTGTTTGGTGCAGCTGCACCAAACCCCTTTGACGCAACTCAGCCTGATTTTACAAAGGTTGGTGCAGTTGCAACATTTTCCTCACTTTACGGCAGCTTGCACCGAAGATTTGGCGCAAGCTCTGTAAAATGGGTCCCTCAATGGCACAACGTTAGACTGGGGAAGGGTGCTGGTCTAACTTGTTGTGTTTGGCGTAACATGCATCGGGGTTTGCGGCAGCCACATAAAAATCACACTTCTTATAAACTTTGATGCAAGCGCCTTGCATCAAACTCTGTCCTTGTGTCAGCCCATCTGCCTTCTAAAATCGGGCCCCAGGAGTAAAAGTTGGGTTGCTATTGTCTAAGGTTTTTGTTTATACAAAACACTGCGTGCCTGAATGCTCCTAATTTACAGTTTACCTTTTTTGTTACAATGTCATATATGCTGTTTAAAATTAAAGATCAATTGCAGTGTTTTTAAAATGCTTTTAACATATTTTATTTGCTCACTATGGGCCCTATTCACAAACGAGGGAGGGGATACACATGAATGGCACGTATCCCCCCATGCAGCTGCGCTTCTATGGGAGATTGTGCGGGAACCACATTCACAAACACTGGTCCCCGCTCAGCAACCTTACGTAGCCCCGCTCCCCCCAGTGTGCAGGTTCACGGGGCAGTCCGGTGAAGGGCTGCAGACCGAGCCGCGCAGCCAATCAGCTGCCCGGACTGGGACCTGGAGTGGATCCCTTGCACCTGCAGGGTGCCACGATGACCCAGCATGCAGAGCACCAGGCATGATGTTGGGGTGATGTTGCTGGTCAACCGCCCCCAGCCCACCCAGTGTGCCCTGAAGGTAGGGGCGTCCCTATTGGGGGGGCCGATGCCTCCCACGGTGTCCACTGTGGCCAGCAGCTCCATCCCTGTGGGCACATAACCGGCTGCTCAGGGTTACGGCTGCCCACCAGAAAGTGTAGCTGTCGCACCCCCCATGCAAGGCACCCGCACTTTCATGCATGGTGTGGAGTGCAGACACAACCCCCGTGTCTGTCCCCGGCCCGCCACCACACAGACCTGCATGTTCGGCTTGGCAAGGGCGCGTAGGTGGGGCATAGTGGGGTCATGAATAGCGCATGGGGGGTGCAGTGTGCGTGACCAGGTATGGGTGGGCTATGTGCCGGGGTTATGTAGCACGGATCCCATACGCACCTTTTCTAAATAGGGAAACCAGTCCATACATATTGCAAGTAAATCGCGGGAACTGCCATTCCTCATGTCCAGATGTGATTTAACTGCCTGTCTTATTTGATGGTTTCACAGAAAATCCCTCAGACATTTTTAGACCAGCTAGCAGAATCTTAGGTGAGTGCTGATGTCATTCAGGCAACATTTCCAGTGTTTTCTTCAAGTTCCTGGCAGCTCAGTACATACAGAATTCATCAGATTATGACATTCAAAAATCAGTCTTTGCTTCCAATTTTCTGATGGTGACCTTTATTAAGTGAATTATTCCAGTAAAACACCACGAGAAAATATCTGACTGTTTCAATAAGCTGATCACCAATATTATGTGCTCAGTATCACCCCCCCCCAGAAAAAATAGTAACCTGACAGACATTTTTGTTTCCTTTGTTTCCTCCCAGCCCTGAATTAAGCTCCCACAGCTTCCTCATTTCAGACAAAGTATTGTCCCCCTAAAAATTATTGATTAATCTGTGAACATAACTAAATATTCTGTAATGCTGTATTTATTGATAAAATTCAATAGGCAAAGGTCCTCAGACAGTTGAACGTAAACATGAGTTGTTGCCATTTTACAATCTGATGTACACTAGTGTGTGTGTGTATGTGTGTGTGTGTTGGTGTGTATTGAGCTGCCAGTACCATGAGGAAAATGATGTAATTGTTATCTGAATGACATCAGCACTAACCCAAGATTCCATTAGCTGGTCTAAAATAGTCTGAGGGATTTTCTGTGAAACCATCAGTTGGAGAGCATTAAAAGAGTATCTGTAAATGACAAATGGTAATTTCTTTATTTCATATGTAATAAATAAGGTCTGATTGTCTGTATGTTAAGGAAAAAGAATACAGTTTATGATATGTTTAGAATATATCTGCAGTTGATCTTTAAGGTTTTTATCTACCCAGATAACCATGACCCCCATTTTCAAAAACCTGGGGGATGTGCAGTGCATCTAGAAATACTGCCCAAATAAATGGGCTGGCACATAAAAATGCAATATTCAAACAAGATGCACAATCCCAATGGATCGCACATCTCATCTGAATATAGCAATCCTAGCAGGTGGCACAAATCGGGGCATTTGACAATGTGCCAGCACATCCCGGAGGATGGCCTGAATACGAGGAATGGGGATGCGTGGTGCATCCCCAGATTCACCAGTCTCAAATTCCCAATATTCAGCCAGAATATGCAAATGCAGCCATTAGGCATGCAAGGCACAAATGGGCCATTTGCATGCTCATTATGGTCACATTTGCATGTGGCACATGGCAGGATACACGGGTCGGTCTGCCCCCCCGCCCAGTCTCATCCAACATCAAACCCCAACCCGTTTCCTTTGTGTAGGAACCCCCCGACCTGTCCCAAACCCCATTTGAAATATAATGATAGTCCTCCAACATGTTTCCATAGTGAAGGGACCCCTCCCATCCCTGAACCCGATCATGATGATATTTAATAATTAAAAACCTCAAAGCGCCCTGGTAGTCCAGTGTATTCCCCCCATCCAGCAACCCCCATCACAGTAACAGACCCCACACCCCTTTTTCCATAGTGTAGTGGCCTCCCCACCCCACCACCTACTCAGGCACCCACATCCCACCCACCCCCATCCCAACATGGCCAGTCAGCCGGCAAGCAGCATAGCCCTCCGCATACCTCCATGACTGCCCGCCAACTGAACTGTCAATGATAGCATACAGTATAGACTACACGCTAGACTTCCGGTTCTGGTATATCTGGCTGAGCACACGAACTGAGTAACTCCCATCTAGCTGTGCAAAAAGGGCAATTTACTACAAAAAAAACCTAATTCTTAGCATTCAGCAGGTAAAATATTTTAATACATTGCCAAATTAAGACAAAATATGGCAAAACAGAACCAGAATCGATTTCAACCAATTGCTGATATGTTGGAGGGAGACGACCGCATGTCTGATGATGGAGAACAACATAACAGACCGTCTACAGCCACAGACCAAAAGAAATCTACCTCTTCTACTAGAGCTAAGAGCTGTAAAAAAAAAAAAAGTGTGTGTTTGGGTTAACTGAACTGAATGGGTAACTGAAAAGTCATCTAGGTGTAAATCTCAGGTGACTGAAAGGACTTAACTGCTGTGAGGTTTAAATTACTTGTAGAAAGATCTGGTAAGTAGGGGGAGTGGCTTAGCTAGAAGGAAGCTACATTTAAAGACTGCCTTAGAAAGATTCTGCTAAGAGCTTGGCAGAAGACAACAGGAGAAAGGACTGCTGTGTGACTGAACTTCTCTGCTGGGACTTAAGTAGAAGAACTTTTGTATTTGGACCTTTAATTTAGGGTAAAAACTAACATACAAAACAACAAAAAAAAAGTGTGTGTTTGGGTTAACTGAACTGAATGGGTAACTGAAAAGTCATCTAGGTGTAAATCTCAGGTGACTGAAAGGACTTAACTGCTGTGAGGTTTAAATTACTTGTAGAAAGATCTGGTAAGTAGGGGGAGTGGCTTAGCTAGAAGGAAGCTACATTTAAAGACTGCCTTAGAAAGATTCTGCTAAGAGCTTGGCAGAAGGCAACAGGAGAAAGGACTGCTGTGTAACTGAACTTCTCTGCTGGGACTAAAGTAGAAGAACTTTTGTATTTGGACCTTTAATTTAGGGTAAAAAAACTAACATACAAAAACAAAAAAAAGTGTGTGTTTGGGTTAACTGAACTGAAAAGGGTAACTGAAAAGTCATCTAGGTGTAAATCTCAGGTGACTGAAAGGACTTAACTGCTGTGAGGTTTAAATTACTTGTAGAAAGATCTGGTAAGTAGGGGGAGTGGCTTAGCTAGAAGGAAGCTACATTTAAAGACTGCCTTAGAAAGATTCTGCTAAGAGCTTGGCAGAAGACACCAGGAGAAAGGACTGCTGTGTGCCTGAACTTCTCTGCTAGGACTATATTGCCCTCCTTCCCACCCAAAGCTAGTTCTATTTTTATAGGCACAGGATTTGACCGACAACAGGAACTACCTGTTTAGGGGCAGGAAGTGAGTGAGCACAGAACCACCAAGGACCCACCATCCTAGAAGGGCAAGAGTAGCTCTCCAGCCCCCTCTAGCTGCTGGAGGTCTGCCTCTGAACAAGTAAGTGGTCTACTGAGAAATATAGGATATTCTTGTCTCAGAACAGGATAATCAGGAGCTTAAAGGGCACACAGGCAGAAAGTAAGGAGAGAGAAGAAAAAACAGAGGAAAGAGTAAGGATTGCAAACAGTTAAGGGGCCAGAAATAAGACATGATTGGGTGGTGCAGTGCAGTGGCTGTGGGCAGCAGTCTTCCAGGAGATGTTCTGGAGGATGCGGTGTTGTCCCACCTGCAGGCACCTCTCTGGGCTGAGGGAGGAGGTTGCTCATCTCCAGGCTGGTTGGCCAGGATTTGTGGGACCTCCTCTTCCATCCAGGGACCACCAGTGCCACTGCGTTGCCTCAGAGGTTGCCAAGAAAGAGGCGGTTGGCCCACAGTGGGCTCAGGGAGGGTGAAGGTGGTGGAACAGAGGCACATCCTTCCAGTTGTACCTCTCACAATTCTTATGCCATTCTGGCAAGTGTGGTTCCTCTATGAGGCAACTGCCGTGGAGACCAAGGAGGATGCTGGGAACCTCCACAAAGGAGACCCACAGGAGGGTGGCAGGGGACCTCAGGGAAGGAAACAACCCTGGTGGGGACTCCATTGTTAGAAAGGTAGAACTGGGCAAGGAAGGGGAGAGGGAGGTAAGGTGCCTGCCTGGCGCCATGGTTTGAGGGACAAGGAGCGAATCCTCAGGATTGCCGGAGCAGCTGCACAGGGAGGAGGCTGATGTCATTGTCCATCTAGGGACAAATGACCTGGCTAAGAAAGGGATTAGAGAAGTGCAGGAAGAGTTTGTGTAATGGGGAGGGCCTTAGTCAAGTAGCACACGGTAACCTTTTGGTGCTACCCATCTATGGCATAGGAGGGCTAGGGTGTTCCGTACCATGGGATTCAATCAGTGGTTGAAAAACTGTGTGGAGCTCAGGGATTTGGCTTCATTGGGGACTGGGGTCCACCTGGGTGATGCAAGCCTATACTGGCATGATGGGCTGCATCTGTCCGGGAGTGGAACCAGGATCCTAGGTGATAGGTTTAAATGCTTCATTGGCAAGCTTTTAAACTAGCCAAGGGGAGGCACTGGAAAGGGCAGGAAAATCCTAGCCCCCAAACAATCACGGTAGTAAGTGTGGCAAACACCAACATGGAGGTGTCGATAGGGAGAAGGCAGGGGTAAATGGAGAAAGGACAAAGGCAAGAAGGACAGGATGGGGCAAAAGGGGGTAAGGCCATCAGGAAATGGAGGGTAATGAGTACCAATGCCTGTAGTCTGGGCAACAAGCTCCCTGAGCTGGTGGCCTTAATGGAAGAGGATGCCTGGATATTGTAGCAGTCACAGAAACATGGTACACAGAGAACCATGACTGGGATGTTAACATACCAGGGTACATAACTTACAGGAGAGACAGGCAGGGAGAAGAGGGGAGGAGTAGCTCTCTATGTAAAGGAAGGGATAAAAGCAACTGAACAAAAGAGTAAACAGGGAGAGAGGAGGCACTGTGGGTCACCTTGGAGACTGGAAAGGGCACCACAATCCGCACAGGGGTTGTGTACAGACCCCCATGTCAGAGGGAAGGAATGGACAAGGATATGATGGAAGGCATTCTTAGAATGGCAGAGAAAGGGAGATACTGTTGATGGAGACCTGAATATGCCAGATGTTAACTGAGCATATTTGCTGCAGCACATCCAAACAGGGGCCATTCTTGGCGCCCTACAGGTGGCAGGCATTAGACAGCTAGTTTGGAACCCACTCGTGAGGTAGTAATCTTAGAACTCGTACTCTCAAACGGGGCAGGAGAGGATCTCAGATCTAGAAGTGGGTTGCCATCTGGGGACAAGTGACCATCAAACAGTGTGGTTCACGTTAAACTCAGCTACAGAGTCAAGCCATACAAAAGTGAGGGTACTGGACTTTAGGAGGGCTGACTTTGGCAAGATGGGAGAGTGCCTCAGAAAGCACTAGCAAACAGGCTAGAAGGAGGTGTGAAGCAACAATGGGAATTATCAAAACTGCCATCACAGAGGCAACAAGCCTTTGTGTGAGGCAAATAAACAAATCAAATGAAAGAAAAGCCACTATGGTTCTCAAGAGGTGGCTGTGAAAGTTAGGAAGAAAAGATAGCATTCCGGAAGTATAAGGAAACACAGAAGGAGCAGGACAGAGAGCTGTACCAGTTAAGGCAGAAAGAAGCAGGGAGGGAAGTCAGAATAGCAAAGCAAACTGAGGAAAGATAGCCAACTCCAGTTAAGAAGGATGAAACCTTTTATAGGTACATCAGCGAGCATAGAAAGACAAAAGGAGGGATAGTGAGGCTGAATAGAATGAACAGTGGGTGGGCAGAGGGACAGTGAAAAAGCAGGAATACTGAACAAATATTTCTGCTCAGTATTCACAAAGAGGAGGGGAAGTGCCTAATCCAATTAACAGAAGCACTCTTGATAGGGGTCATCCAGCCCTTTCACAGAAGAAAGAGTTCTGCAAGAACTCCTAAAACTGAAGGTGGACAAAGCAATGGGTCCTGATGGAATTCACCCAGAATTCTAAAAGAATTAAGGAAGGAACTAGTGAAACCACTGGCTACTCTTTAATAAATCATGGGAGGATGGTGGTACCCGAGGACTGGAGGAAGGCGGATGTGATTCCCTCACAAAGTGGGACCAAGACAGAGGTAGGGAAACTACAGACCTGTCAGTCTGTCCTCTGTGGTAGGAAAGGATGGAGTCACTCTGAAGGAAAGAATAATTGAGTACCTAGAGGTCAGTGGAGCCCAGGATCCAAGGCAGCATGGGTTCACAGCGGGAAGGTCATGTCAGACGTAATCTAATAGATTTCTTTGACTGGGTGACCAAAGTAGTAGACCAGGGAGGGGCTGTGGACATGGCCTACCTAGACTTTAGCAAAAGGCATTTGACACAGTCCCACACAAAGATTATTAGTCAATTAACCAGCCTGGGAGTGGGTCCCAGGGTGGTAGCCTGGATAAAACATTGGCTGGACAACAGGACACAGAAGGTAATTGTAAATGGAGTCCACTCTGAAGAAAGGCAGTTACCAGTGGGTACCGCAGAGGTTCAGTATTGGGTCCAGTCCTTTTAATGTCTTCATCAGTGACATTGCAGAGGGACTGGAAGGAAAAGTATGCCTTTGCAGATGACACAAAGATCTGCAACAGGTTGATACACAAGGAGGCTGGAAAGGATGAAAAGGGACTTGGCAAGGTTGAGGAATGGTCAGACGATGGCAGCTAAGATTCAATGCAAAAAGTACAAATAATGCACCTGGAAAACAAGAACCCAGGGAAGAATACACAATGGGTGGGGAGGTAGTAACAACAACAAAACAGGAAAGGGACCTGGGGGATATATCAGATGACCTAAGTTAGCAAGCAATGTGAGAAGGCAGTAGGGAGGGCCGGGGTATACTGGGATGTATAGGGAGAGGCATCAGCAGCAGAAAACAGGAAGTTGTTATCCTCTGTACAGACAGTTGGTGAGACCCCATCTGGAATACTGTGTCCAGTTCTGGAGACCCCATCTCCGCAGGACATAGACAGGATAGAGGCAGTCCAGAGGAGGGCAACAAAATGGTGCAGGGTCTGCAAGAGAAGCCATAGAGGAGAGACTAAAGGAGCTTAATATGTATACCCTTGAGGAAAGAAGGAGAGGGGACATGATAGAAACTTCAAGTACCCTCAAGGGAATCAACAAAGTCCAAGAGGTAGCATCTTTCAGAAAAAGAGGCTTGCAAGAACAAGGAGACATGATTTAAAAGATAGGAGGAGGGGCGGTTCTAGGGCAATGTGAGGAAGTATTATTTCACAGAGGGGTAGTGGATGCATGGAACAGCCTTCCTGAGGAAGTTGTGGGGTCTAAAACTGTGGGAGAATTCAAGAATGCATGGGACAGACATAAGGCAATTCTTGTGGGGGGCAGGAAGATATAGGCTGTTGGTTAACTAGGATCTGTGGCCTATCCTGTAGGTAGGGAAATGGGCAGACTAGATGGGCCTAGCGGTCCTTATCTGCCGCCAAAGTCTATGTTTCTATGTAAACCAAGTCGGATGCAATTTTACAAGTGATCTCGGACTTTAGGGGCGAGGTTCGAGAATCGCTGCAGGACCTAAAAATGGAGTTGAGTACTCTCCAAAATTGAATGACCGAGGCAGACCACCAGATCACCTTAAATGCTACCAGACTAGATGATTTAGAGGAAACAATGAGGACCATCACTGCAGAACAACTGACAGTTTCCATCCACCAGGAAGACGACGAAAATTGCGGCAGAAGACAAAACATAAGAATATTTGGCCTACCAGAAAATGAGGAGGGAAACGATCCTAGGGCCTTTGCGGATTACCTTCTGAGGTTGCTGCTCAAACTAGACCCAGACTTTTACCTGGATATTGAAAGGGCCCATAGGGCACTTGGCCCAAAGCCTTCACATCCAGAGGCAAAGCCTCGTTCCTTTGTGATTAGATTTCTTAGTTACCAAACAAAAGAAACCTTATTAAAGAAGGCCTGGCAGAAGGGGAGAGTAATGTGGGGCCAACAAAGGTTGCTGTTTGACAACGATTACGCTCCAGCGACCCAGAAACAAAGAAGAGATTACAGTCCCCTCTTTCCTACTCTACGAGCCCCGAAGATTCATTTTCGCACCCCATACCCTGCAAAACTAATTGTATTCCTTACATCTGGCCAACACACCTACAACTCTGCCACCGAAGCTGTAACTGATCTTTTGAAGAGGGAAGTGATTAATGAAAAAACTGCAGACACAGTCAAATCACGCATAGGCCAAATTAATCAAGGGGAACAGAAAGGAACTCAAGCAGCACAACTCCAGATGAAAGACATTTTACAATGACTCCAGCAGTTTAGGAATCCAACATTGCCTACCTAAATAATACCAGAAGCTGAGTAATTATTCTTTTCTTTTGGTTGTGGTTAAGGATGTTCCTCAGGAGATTGTAATGGGGGCGAGGGATGAGTGAGCAGGGGGCTGAGGGCATCCGGATTAGGGCATCTTTAAGAAGCCCAAGCAACAATACTGTAACTACTTTCTTAACTTCTTTATTTGGCTAATTGGCTTTGGGTTGCAATAATGGGCCACATATAGCTCCTAGATGGCGGAGATCTTCTCAAGCTAAGGAGCTAAGATAAGGAGACCACTGCACTCTTCCTGGGGTCTCCCTCCTGACCCCCCTGCTCCTCAGCAGGCCCTTCCTTTCTCCCAGAGCCAGTTGTCTTAAGCTGGTCATGATTGATTCTGGGAGACTCTGCCCAACTTGATAAGAAGGTCGGGGTAGTCGTGCCCCGAAAGGAGGGAAAAATCCTGAATAATCAGAACGAACTGAATAAAATTGCTGCACATACGAACTGCAGGGTTTTTATTCCCTCTTATGTAGCAATGGGCAACTGAACAGCAAGGCCAGGACAATTTGGAGTGTAGCAGCTTAATTTATAATTTGACACTCATGCTGACTGAGCAATGTTCCATTATATATAATACTTAATTGTTGGTATATTTAGTATAATGTAAGGCAGGGGTTCTATAGCCTACTCCCTGCTAATATGATGCTTAGGATTTTAGGAGCAAGAAAGCAAAATTAAGAAGGGCGTATAACTTCAATGAAAGGGGTAATCAGGTTGTAATTTTATAGCTATCCATAAGAGGTCGCTTCCCCCTTTTTAAGGTTAATGAGCAAAAGAAAAAGCAATGAAACTTCAGCTGGGGGGTCCACAGTGAGACGGATTCAGTTCCATGAGGGGCTGGAATGTCTGCAGTTTTGGGGCGGTTTTCCTGGGTCAGCTGCAGCTCTTTGGACCTGTATGGCAGCAGATGGGGTCAGAGAAAAGAATAAGACTAAATGAAGGGCCATCCAGCTTTTATAAATATACCATGCAGGGTTATTTGGAGGAGAGGATTTAATTTTTGATTATGGAACCTGATAGTTGGAGAATTTGTTAAATTATAGTATTGATCTACTTCAAACGAAATGTTGGGGGGAAAGATAGAAATATAGTTTAAAAGATTAGATAATGAATGAAACCTAAAATGGGCTGCAATTCAGACATTGCCCACTAGAGGTCATCTTCCCTCTTTCTTAAGGCAAAAGAGTAAAATAAAGCCATATATTTAGTTTATTAGATGGGAAGCTTCTTGGATAAGGCATGCAAATGCCGCCAGACACACTGGTACCTCCACGGAATGGACTTAACTCCATTCTACTTGGACCTATAGTGCTCATTCTGGGTACTACCCTTGCCCAGATGGGTTATAACACTCCAAACTCCTCTCCTGCTTCGAATGAAGACAAGGACAGGAAATTTCAGGGGGAGCTCATGTTGAGCACCTCCCAAATTGGAGTCATTTTGTACAAAGTTATATTTAAAGTTAACAGGTTTAAGTACAACTATTATGTACTAATAGTTCAGTTACGTTACTTTAGTAAGGGAGATAATAGAACTGGGGGGGGAGGGGGCATTCTGGCTCCCAGTTACCGATCATATGTTACTATATTGCTGAACAACCTATACATAAGTTGATTAATTCAATGGACATGTGATGTGGTAATTTAGTATACTTTAGGAAAAACATGCTTAATAAGGGATGATTGGAAGGTTGGATACCACATAGGGGAGAGGGGTGGGAGAAGAGATAAAAAATACACGAGTCAAGAGTTTATACAGAATAAAAGACGTTTAATACTATACTGCATATATACAGGACAGTTGAATTTACACTTTGGTTTTTGGACTGCCGACCCTTGCAAGGGAATGGTCTGGAAAATACAAATCTTCTACCACCTAGAGGAAGGGAAAAACAGACAGTTAAGTTCCAAAGAAATAAAGATGTCAGCTGACCCAATCAAGATTATTTCATTAAATATAAATGGGCTCCATGACCCTGTAAAAAGGCCCCGCCTTAAACAATACTTGAACAAACAGAAAGCAGACCTCATCTACCTACAGGAAACCCATCTCTCAGAACTAGAGCACAAGAAACTGGCTTGGGGTGATAGATATAAGGTCATAGCCTCCTCCCACCCAAGGGGCAGAAAATGGGGGGCAATAATTCTAATCCCAGCAACAACTCCCTTGGAAGTACAAAAAAACCATATAGATGCCCAGGGTCATTATGTAATTCTACAAGGAATTCTGTACGGCCGTAGAATTACCTTGGCTAGTGTTTATTTTCCTCCTCAGACTAGATTCCCAATACTGAAGGGCTTTATGTCCACATTATTAGATAACCTTCAGGGTCATCTAATCATGGGAGGGGATATCAATATGACCTTGATCACCACATTTAGATAGCTCTAATCACGAAACTTATAGGAAAAATGCTACAGTTAAAAAAAAAAAAAACAACACTAGAACACCTGGGTATCATAGATGTGTGGAGTCACTTATTTCCCTCTGCTTCTGGTTATACATACTATTCTCCACGGTTTAAATCATACTCCCGACTAGATTACTTTATGATGACATGTGAGCATTTCACATCAGTCCAGGATATGACAATAGGTTTAAAATTACTCTCTGACCACCATCCCTTAATCTCGAAAATAGATTTGGGCCGGAAAAGGAAGAGAACCCTATGGAGGTTAATCCCATTAACATTAAAAGATAAAGAATTCCAGGAGACAGTTAAAAAAGAATACACCAGTTTTATATAGAAAATGAATCACAGGACATCACAGAGGCGATACAATGGGATGCCATGAAGGCAACGATGAGGGGGGAGATTATAGCGTACACCTCAAAAAAAAAATAGAGAGTGGGAGGCGAAACAACTTGAATTATCTGAACAACTACTGAACTATCAGTTGTTATATAGAGAAGGAGACTCAGAATTATACCAAAAAAATTAAAGATACAAAGGCGGAACTTTTGAAAATTATAGATAACAAAATACAAAAATCATTAATATATTTAAGACAAAGGGTCCATGAGGGGGGAGCTAGGGGGGGCTCAGAGATTGGCCCAGAAACATTGAGCTAGGAAAAATACTTCCACAATATTGAAACTATGAAATCCATATACTGGTATAACATTCCATTCAGATGTTCATATCTCGCAGACTTTCTCAGAGTACTACACTAGTCTATATTCACCAGAAATAACTCCAGGACAGTCAGAAATATCACATTTTCTGGACCAAGTGATCTTGCCTACCCTCACCTCTACTCAAATTAGTAGTTTAGAGGCTCCCATAACACAACTGGAGATTCAACAAGCTATCACGAATCTGAACTCGGGAAGATGTCCAGGACCTGATGGCTTTATACCCGAGTGGTATAAGATACTTAAAAAAGAACTCACCCCAAATTACATACTTTATTTGCTGAGATAGCCCAAGAGGGAGCTCCTCCACCATCTTGGGATTATGCCACCATTGCTCCAATACCTAAACCAAATAAAGATTATTCGGACCCGGCATCTTACAGACCTGTTTCCATTTCAAATGTTGATTATAAGATTTATATAGCTATTTGGGCATCTAGATTAGAATCAGTAATGCCAAAGAGTATATCATCTGACCAATCAGGGTTTATTAAAAACAGGAATACTACGGATAATATCCACAGGACTCTACTATTACAGGAATATATTAAGACTAGGAAAATTCCATCTGTTTTCATTAGTTTAGATGCCGAAAAGGCTTTTGATCGAGTCTATTTGCCATTTCTGTGGAGCACTCTTGAGGCCTTTCACTTTCCAGCTGTATTTATCACTACTCTTAACAAACTATATAGTTCCCCAAGGGCCTACGTGAGGGTTAATGGAAACCTATCCTCACCGTTCAAATTAAGTAGGGGCACAAGGCAGGGGGTGTCCCCTATCACCGTACCTATTTGCATTATATTTGGAACCACTAGTGGCAAGGTTGAGAAAAGTAGGCTCTGTAGAAGGGATTCCTATAGCACAACAAGAACATCAAATAAACATGTTTGCAGATGATATTCTCTTGACCCTGTTGTCCCCATTTCAATCAATTCTGGCAGCTTGACAAATATTGAAACAATATGAGAAACTGGTGGGATTTAAGTTAAATACTATAAAAACAGAGATCCTGGCCTTTAACTTTATCCCCACCCAAAGATTGAAAAAAAGAATACCCATTTAAATGGCACACTACCAAAATAAAATACTTAGGAATTAACATTCCTCTTAACCCAGAAGTATTGGAGATTTTAAATTATGAACCCCTCACGACTATAATCCAAAATGATCTGGAAAGATGGTCCACCTTTCTTACACCCTTCCACCAATGGATAGAAATAGTGTGAATGAATATACTACCTAGATGACTTTATCTAATTCGGAATATACCCTATTTACCAGCAACTTATTATTTTAAATCATGGGACAAGTTAATTTCCATGTACATTTGGGGTAAAGGACGTCCTAGGATATGACTATCAGTTTTTAAATTGTCCCTGGATCAGGGGGGATTTAACCTTCCAGACTTTAAATTATACTCTAGGGCGTCTTTCCTTAGGATAGTCCTGCTCTTTATGACGGAATCCTATTCGACCCCTTGGAAGGATATTGAATTTCATCTTAATGATTTATTTGATATCAAAAAAATTCTTCTCTCTTCTGCTGAAAGGTCTCTGTTACCTGCTACCCTAACAGGTATTACAGCTCAAATTTATAAATGTTGAAGAAGCTTGAGGCAAACGGGACCACTACGTATTATATACGAATATATTAAATTATTATCAGAAGGTGATTCATTTACACCCATATATATGGACTCCACATTCCGGGAATGGAGAAGATTAGGCCTTTCACATTTTTTCCAGTTATTGTTCCCTCAAGGGATACTCCCATTTGAAAAATTACAGTCCCACTATGGCCTTGACAGATCAGATTTATTCCGTTATTTCCAGGTCAGGAACCATATACTCAGAAATCGAATAATACAACCCAAAATTCAAGATCCAACTCCAGAATTATTCAAATTATTTATGGAAGCCATAAGGGGGAGCTTGGGTAAACATTTAATAGGCACAATATATAGGGAACTGAGAAATGAACTAAAGTAATCAACTGAATCCATATTACAAGAATGGAACAAAGATCTCCACCTAGAAATAACCATGGAGGAATGGAGGGGATCAGCTGTGAGTGCGGTAAAGATCACTTCCTCTCCATTTTGGAAAGAATTTGCGTGGAAGTGTCGTTCTCACTTTTTTAGAGCCCCAGTAGCCCTGATTAAATTCCTTCCGGAAGAGTATGGAGTATGCTGGCGAAAGTGTGGATGTCCGAGGGCGACACTGGGACATATATTCTGGGAGTGTCCTTGTTTGATGCCCTTTTGGCTATCCTTACAAATAGAATTAACCAAATTAATAGAACAAGGGACAGAATTGACAGCTGAACAAGTTCTGCTAGGGATCTTTCCCAGACCATTCCCCTCCATGGGAAAAAACTCCTTTGCCTCCCAGTCTTTTGGCGACCAAAAAGTCCATTACTCGTAGATGGATGACCAGTATAATTCCAACAGTAGTAGAATGGAGATCCACCATGTCTGAATTATATGAAATAGAAAATCTTAATGCTAAAATTCAGGGTAAAGCTCCAACATACACGATGAGATGGCAGAAGTGAGTTCTCTATCATACTGAGGTGGATTCACACTCCTGTCCTTAAGTTTGGTGGAGTTGGTGGGGAAGGTAACAGGGGGGATGATCGAACAACTACCAAAGATCTGAAGGGAAGAAAATTTAATTAAAGAAGGAGGAGTTAACTGAGAAGAGGAAATTACTCATTTGGTTATATTAGAAATGAAGGAGTAAACAAAATTTAAGGGGTAAACAAGGTGTGAGCTAAAATAGAAAAGAGTTGGAGCTTTACCTTCCGTATGGTCCCTGAACAAAAGAATGCATAAGACTTTATATCAAACATTTAAACCTCAGGGTGAATTACAAAAAACTGTCAATAATACACATAGAACTTAAGACATGTGACAATATAACGAAATGTGTGAAATGTACTCTTGACATATGTGTAACAAAAACCATTTAATAAAAAAGAAAATTAAAAAAAAAAAGTATAGACTACACACTCATTGGTCCAATGGTTGATTTAGTGGACCATCATTTACTTAAGACAAAACTGCAATCTCTAGGCATCTCCCCAGAGGTGGTTTCCTGGTTTGAGAGCTACCTCAAGAATAGAAAACAGTTTATTAAATTCAGTACAGCTGTTTCTGACCTCACTTCCATAAACACTGGTGTTCGTCAAGGATCCATCTTGGGTTCCCTTCTCTTCACTATCTTTTGTAAATGATCTCTGTCTCTACCCAGTATCTTGCTCCTCTCTGCTTTATACAAATGACCTGGTGCTCTATATAAGCTCATAAAATATGGCTGACATTAAAGAAAAAGACCCCTCAGCCTATTTTCTCTATACCTGTGTAGTTTGTAGGCAGGAACAATGATTCCCTCTCTTGCATCCCCCTAATGTCATCCTAATTTAAATATAAATGAGGTTGCTTCATTCTGTTTTGCCCTGGTGTGAAAACTTGTTTATCTCCATTGCAAAGGTCATGACCCCACTTCTGCATGGCATTATGGGAGTTGATGGTGTGCACCTGCACAAGCCAGCATAACTTATACTCTCATTAAGTTCAGTTACATGTCCTGTGACCTCCCTGTATTCTCTAAAAGCATTTTTGTTCTAACTCGGATACACTTTAAACTATAGAAAAGAGCAGGGCACTTACTATGCCTTGAAAAGTTTCATGGCCAGCATAGGAGAAGAACATAGGGACTGCAGAAGATGCTGTCTTCTGCAGTCCCTATATTCTATGTAACCAAGCTCAAAACTAATCAAGACCACCACTTGACTAAGAAGGTCTTCTTAGTCAAGCCTTTGCCTCGATTAAACTCACAGTAACCATTAATAAGCATAAGTAAGTAATTCAATATTACCCCATTGACTTCAATGGGACATGCCCCCGTGCGGTTCCTAGGCAAATGTCATTATGCGCCTGAGCGTGGGGCGGATCGCAGCAATAGAGAAGTGGAAGGTATCAGATGGCCACCTCCTTAGGGCCAAAACACAATCCCTTTCCACCCCGTCCGGGCTTCACAGAATATTATTAAACGTGTACAGTGAAACAATCGCCAACCTACACTTTCTAACTATGTGCTGTAAGTAGGACATAAATCTAGGACTCCTATAAAAACACTTGAACTCCAGCCTTAACTCTGATTTCCATAAGGTCTACTCCTGGCTCTCCCAAAACAAATTGCTACTCAATGCCAATAGATATTATTCCATGCTGTTTGGCACTGCCCTTAGCATGAAAAAGTGTCCTGGTTGCCTGGCAATCTTCAGTATAGATGGTACCCTGCTTGAGAATGTTAACTCTTTCATGTACTTTGGTATAACCCTTGACCCTGCTCTGGATTTCACACTGCACATCTCTAATACATGTAAATCCATGAACAGCAAGCTTGGCTTGGCTTACAGAACCAAATATGCCCTCACACCTTCAGCCTGAATTACCATTACTCGCAGCATTCTTCTTCCCAACCTCACCTATGTCTCTGTCTCCTACTCCCCCACCTCCAAAGCAAACCTCCACAAATGGGACGTTACCTGCATTAGCATATGTTGCTTTGCCCTGGCCTCAAACTGATTTTGTCAGCTCTACTCCGGGTTAAACTGGCTGTCTTCTGAGGCATGTCATTCTTTTGCACCATGTGCCCTTATGGACAAAATTCTTAGGACTGGGGTACCTTCTTCCCTGACCTGACTTATCTCCTCTGATCAGGTGGCCTGTCCCTTCCAACAGCTCTCAGATGTACTACCAATACAGGGATTCAGGCTTTCTCCCACTTTGTGCCCCATTAATGGAACTTTCTCCTGGTTACCCACCAGCACTCCCCCTCCCACGCCTGTTTCAAAAGGGAGCTCTACCACCATCCAATGTTCTCTGACTCTTGTACCTGTTTCTTGCCTCCCTGAGTAATATACCTATGCCAGCATCTATTACACATTTCAATTTTCTCCTGACCCCTGCCATCATTTGAGTTACCCTCCTTTCCACTTTTAGGTGGTCCATTTGCTGCCTTTTGTGCCTTTTTATTATTTGTGCTAAGAATATGTTTGCTGAATTGGGTTAATTATCTCGATGCACCTTGTTTTTGATGCACTTTATACTCCTGTTGTTTCTGTTGCAATGTACTGGATCTCCTTTTTTGCAATGCACTGGGTCTCCTTGCTATTTCGATGACCTATTGTACTGTAAAAATTCTACTCATGTTTTGTATTGTGAAACTATATTTCTTTTTTTTTCATATTTTATTTATGCTACTGTCCTCCGTGCCCCTTTCAGACTGATGCTCCCAGCACTGACATCCCAGAATTACCAGGGCTTACCTTTCTGCCCACCTGGGAGCAGAGCATGCAGAGAATTGAGCTTCATCCTGTGGTCGGAGGATTTATTTTCTCCCCCGATCCCCGTTGCTGGAGTGCACATGTCAGACGTGCGTGCATGGAGGTGCGCACACATCCGTGGAAGTCCCGCAGCACCCACCCCTTCTGTGTGTCCTACAGACCCGCATTTCCCCCAGGGCTCCACCTGGGGCAGTCATAGGGCAGGAGCACAACCCCGCCCCTCCCGGGAGAGGAGAGGAGAGCTGTCCTCCAGATGCTCAATCCTCTCCCTCCCCACTGAACACAGGCCACTGGCATGGCACGAGGTGTGGCATCCAGCGCCTCAACCCTCAGCGCCACCGGGCTGGGTAAACTACAATATTTCTAATGCCATGATTTCTTTACTGTATTTGTACTCCATTGTACTTGCAACTGCAGTCTTGCGGGTTGTGACTGAAAATAGGCATATTATTGTCTTGTGAACTTACCCGTGAATCAAAAAATAAATAAATAAATAAATACATTTCCTGAGAGTTTTTTTTTTTTTTTTTATAAGCCCAGAGGGTCTGTTTGTGGTCAGCAGCCGAACAAGAAATTTGGCAAAAAATCCAAGGTATGAGATCAGACCCAAAATGGTAAAAACTGGACTAGTTGTCTAGAATGACCAGCCACACTGGGAGAAACTTGTGTCACCCCCACTGTTCTGGTCAGATCATTTGGTCCATTTTTTATTGTTTTGCTCCAGTGTGAGTCCCGTAGTCCGGACTTCACCCTCATCCTCCACCTAGACAAACTTCAGACCAGTCAGAATGTATGGACAAAAATGGTACAAACCAGACTAACTGGTTCAGCTGGAACAGCCAGACTGCCAGAGTTGCATAAAACAAAACAAGAAAGTTGGGCACTCACCCTCTTTGTGCTGAAGAGAAAATATGCCACTCCAATGGATTATTAAAGGAATAATGCCCGACAGGGTGGGTGTTGTGCTGGGATAACATCCTGCCTAGGGTGCGGGCCTCAGGCGTCCAGCACCTGAAAAGGGATGTTATCTCAGCATAACACCCACCCTGGAGGGCATTATTCCTATTATACAATGGCTTGTTGTTAGATACAGAATAAAAAAACAATTTTAAAGAATGTTTTTGTTAGTCTGTAAAAATATTTTTGTTTCTTAAGAGAAGATGGATAACGATCATAGAGCAGATCCAACAAACAATCAGCAGGAATGTTATGCCAGGATAACATCCCTGCTGTGGTGGCCATCTGACCAATCAGAAGACAGGATTCTTTCTTGCCATTAAGTGCTGTTCTTTATTTCAGTGCCAAAAACACATTGCTTTGCTCATGCCTAATGCATTTTGGAGTTTAAATCCTTTTTCAAAGGCTGAAAACACTTTTATCATATCTCTTAAATACACACTGATGGCATCATCAAAATGTCACGTGCTATGGCACCTGTGCACAATTGCAATTTAACAAGATACAAATAAGTGCAAAACTATGCTGTGCATGGTGCAGTTAATATAATAAATATTTACAACAAACATCGACTATAAATATACACATTATGCACAACAGTTAAAAAGTATTATCTATAACTAGTAATTCACATTATATAAGTGCATGTCATAAATATGGGATTAAATCTGCCATAATACTAGAGTGCACATGCATTATTGCACAATGATTTTAGATCTAGATTATATATAGTGTGGGTGCATATGTATTTAAATAGAAGGAAGGACTAGACTGGCAGCCACAAACAGGAGTACAATGTGCGTCCCGGCACAGACCACATCTGCCAAAGATGCGCCCAGTCTGGCTGGACCAGCAGGTCTAGTTTTAACCATTTTGTGTCCGGTCCTGCAGGTCAAATTTCACCCATACCCACAGAACAGGAATGGGGTGTCATTGGTGAGCAGCATCATGAAACACATTCTGTCCTGTGCAAGACCTCAGCAGACTGCAACCAGAGTAGCACTATATTACTCTTGATGCACTATATGAGAGAAATGGTCTCTATCCACTAATGCGCACCAAGTATGCACGAGAGGTGCGTACCTGTCCCACGCAGCTCTGCATCCACAGAGAGGGGCACATCAGCCAGCATTCACGATTACCAGCCACCTGTTCGTGGGCCGCCCCCCAGCAACTGCGCAGGGGTAGATCAAGGAACAGAGGCGTGCATCCAATCAGATGCCCTTCCTGGGTCCCGAAGTGGATCCCTTGCTGGGGGTGAGCAGGGGATCCTGAGAAGGGGCAGGACCCCGTATTTTCCTGAAAGGCTGCTCCTAGCCCTCCCTGTCAGCCCGGTGGGCTGAGGCAGCAGGGTGAAGGGTGTTTTTGTCCCGCCACTGCTGGCAGGTGTTCATTGGGGAGGGGTACACATGGGTTGCAGCAGGATCTCCCCTCACGTAACTTGCACACACACCTTTGTGAATGGCACTGGAGTGTGGCCACACCTTCAACACCCCCCTCTGGAAAACCCCCACATGTAGCTGTGCACCAGCAAGGGGGATTCTGTGCAGAAGGGAAGCATGTCCCTTCCATGCATGCATGCAGAGGTCCGCAGGACCCCGGTGTATGGCGGAGACACTTAAGCATGCCTATGCACCATGGATCTGTGGTGCGTAGGCATAATACATAGAGCACAAAATGCATAATTCTGTTCTTCAAAATTAAGAACCTTTCAGAATCTGTAGCACATGGTATAACAGGGCAGACTGAATGGGCTGATGGTCTTTTTCTGCTGACATTGTCTACTGTGTGTGTCTATGTTTCTAACCTTTATGGATTCTGTTTAGAATAGGAAAGATTTGTTCATTCTTAGTTGCAAGGAGACAGTATCCTGGCTAGCCTGGCTTCTATTTCAGAACTTCAAAGTCAACACCCCCTCAAATGAGTGAGTTGTCTTAATCTGGGCCACTAAATCAGAGAGATTTTCACAAGGCCTTAACGTATACGTGTGCAGTAGCTGAGTTTATAGACGGTAGAAGTGCAGTGCCAGACCCATTAAACGACAGAAGGAACAGTTGATTGGGAACTGGAATGATGCCATAAGAAGTATGGGTTGTAAAACAATTAGCAAAATCAAGGACACCTCATTAAAAACTGGGAGTCATGGAAATTATGTAAACACGTCAGCATGGAAATCACATTAAAGTGACACACTGCTTTAAATATTTTATTAGCATTATCATTGTTGTTACTAGGAGCTCTTCAGCCGGGATGCCTCGGTTTAAGCAGAACGCTGCACGCCCAATTACGTTGGGCTTTGTTTGCTAAGACTGTACCTGGCAGCAGGTGGAGTAATCATTAAAAACCAAATGATTGAAAGTGTTGTGGTTGCCTAAGCCCATAAACTGATATCCAGCCACTCATCTATGATGCAGCTGGATTTGCATCTACAAAACTGCACTAGAGACCACAGCTGGTTTTACATGCACTATAAAACTCACTAAAGCATGATGTTAGGCATCAGCCATTTGGTCATATAAAAAAAAAGTCGCAATAAAAGAAAAATATGTCTGTTAGGCTGAAACTCCATCTGCCCAAGCATCAATCTGGTTTCATTTCAGATTTTAGGAAACTGGGACACACTTCTTGATAAGTGATTCTTCAGTGAGAACTTTGAAGAGCCAGACAAAAAAAGTTCCATGACTACAATCTGCCCTTGGCTGTGGGGAAAGCTGCTGTATTCTGTCAGCAGTGATATATAGTTCTTGCGGTTGGTGACGCCAGCTCCGGGAATGCTGGAAGCTAATCCTAAGTGCATGCCAGTAGCTGTGTGTAACTGTAGAGAACTCTCAGTGGATAGACTCAGAACTCTAACTGAATGTGACATGTTCTGACTCTCTTGCCTGATGAGTGAAGCAGTACTGGTGACAGGAATGTCAGCTAGCTAAGGATGTTTGGGTGCAAGTGGTTCCAACGTCCTACCCAGCTGGTCCTCAGTGAGTAAATCAGGATTAGTGGCAGGAATGTCAACTAGCTAAGGATGTTTGGGTGGAAGGGGTTCCAACTTCCTACCCAGCTGATCCTCAGTGAGTAAATCAGGACTGGTGGTAGGAATTTCAGCTAGCTAAGGATGTTTGGGTGCAGGGGACTCCCACCCAGCTGGTCCTCAGTGAGTAAATCAGGACTGGTGGCAAGAATTTCAGCTAGCTAAGGATGTTTGGGTGCAGGGGGATCCCACCCAGCTCTTCCTGCAGTGTGTTGCACCATGAGGTATGAGGTGTTTGGAGAGCAACTGGTGCAGCTCATAACTGAAATATGTTCAGTGTTAGTCTTTCCCTTGTTCTTTATTAACAAGGATATTGGCATGAAAACTGCGGTGTGCATTTTAGAGTTTATGTACTCCTGCTGTTCAGTCCCCACCTGAAGTCATACTCCTCTCTTTGTGACATCACACTCTGCTGCCAGGGAAATGACCACGATGCCATGAACAAAGGATTATGATGTAATCTGGGCTAAAGCAGCCACAGCAGACTTCTAAAGGACTAAAATCTTCCAAACAAATATCTTTAGTAAGAAAGAACAAAGGAATGACAAATACAGACAAAATATGAATTATAAACTGACGTGTCGAAATAATACATTTTCAAAAGTTTTCCCTTGGGCGTCAGCTGCTCTTTAAGTAGCACATCAGAAAAGAATGTAGCTTACTGTTAGGTTGGTTAGCTGTACTGGAGAACTGAATCAGAAAGAGGATTATATTTCTTGTTTTGTATTTCTTGAATATCTAATCTTTTCTCACACATGGAGTGTAATACAGGTCAGCATCCAGTTTAGTTATCTCATACACGCAGCAAGTGGCAAGTACTGTAAGAAAATTAGATTGAGCCTTTGGCCAACAATTATGGCCTTGCACCTGGTGACTATGGTGTGTGTGTGTGTGTGTGTGTTGTCTGTTGAATCTGCTGTCTATAGAGTATTATAAAATGGATTAGAAAAAGGCAGCAATCTGACTAGCTGAGAAAAGTTAAACTGTGTCTGTTTATCTCAGCAAAATCACACAGTTGGGATTGTGTGGCTGATTCTTCATAAAATAGAGAGTAATGCCTGGGGGACTGTGCATAACAAGAATTTTTATATACACTCGGGGTGTTGGATGGTACATAAACCCCAAGAGTGAAGCTTGGGGTTTTTTAATAGCATCCCACACCGAGACTGTGTATAAAATTTGAGTTTTAAACAGTCCTCCAAGCTTTATTTTACGAAATTGATGAGATTGTTTTTGTTGCCAGTGGCAGGGATGTGTCTAGCATTTGAATACATTAAGGGCTTGAGCCCCCCCACAAATTCCTAAGCAATAGGTTGGGGTCTGGGGCCACGAGGCCCCCAGAAGCTTGGGGGGGTTGATTCTCTGTGGTGTAGTCTGGAGCTTATTCTATACCCCCTTACATTAGAAAACTGCCATGCAGTTTTTAAGGAATGTCAGGTATTTTTTAGCCAAAAGGTCAAAAAAATTATTTTTAGCTTGTTGGTCACCATGAGATGTTTAACTAAATTTTCTTTCCTATAATAAAGTGTATGCCAGTTCTGCTGCTACAGCTTTTTAGATACACTCCTGTACTGGCTGTGCATGGGTCATTTCTTTATGCCCAAAAAGGCGAACTGCATATGTGGCTGGTAGCACTGGGTATTCACATTCAGGTGCTAAAAGGATGAGTGCACAGTAGGTCAAACACACAGTCTTTTTCTTTCTTTCCTTTTTTTTTAATTCTTTGGCAACCACATAAGGCCCACTAGGTACAAAGCCAATTTACTGGGGTGACCAGGGAAGGTTATGTAACTTAATCAGGGTCACACAGTATGCAGGTAGAAGTTGAGGTTATCAAACCATGGCCTTCTGGATGTAACAAGTTCATTCACAGATTGTTGCTCTAACCTCTAGGCCATAAGACCAGCCTTTGCTATACTAAGAGCATGGAATTTAAGAAAAAAAACAATCCTATTGTCTAGTCTTCATAAAACAGTGGCAGCTCAGCTGATAATGTTAAGAATTGAATTAGTAATGATAATTAAATTCCTTGTTCAGTTGTTGTCTGTCTGATACCTCACTTCTGCTCCTCAGTCTATATGAACTGACACTGCAGACTGCTGTTTGCTTGGTAAATGATAATCAAATGTCCTTAATGGCCAGTGGCCAGGCCTTCCCTGGCTTGGCTTCCCTCTCGCTTCCTCCTACACAATTCAGCAGTAGACTTTTACTTCATTTTTTTAATGAAGAAATACATTAAATTGTCAAAGAAAAATAGAAAATGTTGACAGAAAAAGACCACTGGTCCATCCAGTCTGCCCTATTTTACCTTGACTTCCCGGGACCTATTGTCTAGTCACGGTTATTGCCTAACTCTTTAATTAAGTTTTGTGTAATTTTTGTCCTTGGTCTCATACAGTTGAAACAAGTATTATCTTTGTGAAAGATGACAAATTCAATATCTCACACTCAAAAATGTCACATCTGCAGCTGCTCTCTGAGAAGTCTCTCTCTCTCTCTCTCATCTTACACAGACTAATGTGTATTGCTATGCTTCTTCTATCTTTATTCTTTCCTTTTTCAATCCTGGCATGTGGCCTTCTACTCCCCATTAGAAGTTAAAGCAAGCTCCCCACCCAGGCCAAAGTTCCAAACCAAACTGGAGGTCAGGTTATTTATTATAATTATTTTCACAATTAGATCAGAACTACTTTTGTGAGTCTTACTGAGTAACAAGCCTTAGACATGGGTTTTCATACTTATAAAAAAAGGAACTGCTGTGTGCAGTAAGAGTAGCTCTTCTCACTGTGGGTAGTATGCAAGGACAGAATGGAGTAGAGGGAGGAGAGCTCATCTGACAACTTAGTCAGTGAGTGGGGCTCAGGGTGGGCTACTGTCACTAACAGTCTAAAGCCCCTTTTACATGACAGGCTCTGCACCGCAGTGAGTGGTAAAGAGCACCCAGAATATTACCTCTTTTACTGTGCACAGGGACCCGCAGAGCATTCAAAAAGAGCGCTCGCTGATCCAGCGTTCCCTGTTCTCCTTTATTCGCCTTTGCGTTGCATTTTGCTGTTGTATGCTGCCATGTACTTGGTGTGCAGCATTCACATTGGTCCTGCAGAGAGTGTTGCAAGACCCTCTGGGATCCCATGGTGCTTCCTCTGAAGCACTTCCTTGGATGGGGCCCTGAGGCTCGTGGGTGCAGCATTGTACCCTACTTGAGCTAAATATGTTTTCAGATAGTAGAAATACAGCTGAACTCAGGAAACTAGTTCTTTTTTCAGAAACAGGGACTAAAAAGTACTTTAAAAGTGCTAGGACAGTTTCAACCATGATACCGGGCATGCGCTTATGCATATACAGTAAGTGCATACGCAGTATCACAGCTCCACTTTCCTAGCACTTTTAAAGTACTTTTTATCCCCCATTTCTGAAAAGGAACTAGTTTCCCGAGTTCAGCTGTATTTCTACTATCTGAATATATATATATATATTTTTTTTTTTTCTCCAACTCTATTTATCACCAGCTGGCCAGGGAACTCTTTATTTATTTATTTATTTTTTGTTGATTGGGTAAGTCCACTAGACAAGTCCTGCCTATTTTCAGGCACGACCCAGGGGAGGGGGATACAGATGAATGCCAACTGACCTTGAACCAGATTAAGCTGTTGGTGGTATTTTTAGTGAATGAGGGAAATTTGGCTAGGACACCGGGGAAATTCCCCTACTCTTTTTCGATAAGTGCCATGGGATCTTTAACATCCACCTGAACTACCACCAATCCAGGCAGATGGAACCTCGGTTTAACGTCTCATCCGAATGACGGCACCTCAGAAGTGCAGCACCCCTCTCATGCTGCACTACAGTGTCAGTACTGGGATATTAACCCAAGTGCCAGATGTGGGAACTGAATCCACAGCCCTCTGATCTTCCGGCCTCAGAGGCAAGTGTGCTACCTACTGAGCCACTGACATACCCCTACACTACTGCTGTTCTACCACCCAGCCTGAAGTCCAGTCTCTGGGAAATCTGGGACAGATACCCCCACTCCAGCCCAACCCGACAGACCCCCCCAGCTCTAAGCCCCCTGAGGCAGGGCCGCCACCCACACTGGTGCTCTATCTATAATCAAGTGCACTGAGCCAGGGCTGGGTAAGGGATCAAGAGAGGCAGAGAATCGAACCCGACGTTGGGCATGAGGCGCAGGGCTTTAAGGGGCTGCCATCACCTATCCCTGGGACTGGGGTTTTCTACTTAGGTAGTTTCTCTGGAGCGCAGACATGCAATAACATCTGCGCACATAAGTGCTGACATCCACTGTCACTCCACCCCTTTGACTGCATTGCTCCATATAGGGCCACCAATCTCCACTCAGAGCCACTAAGGAATGATGAGATGTTCCCAACCCACCTCAGGAGAGGAGAGCAGTCCTCCAGACACTCAATCCTCTCCTCCCGTGCTGACCACTGGTGGCCTGAGTCCATTCCCAAACCCGGGTCACCGGCATGGCACGAGGTGTGGCGTCCAGCGCCTCAACCCTCAGCACCACCGGGTCGGCCTGAAAATATATTTAGCTGAACTAGGGTAGAAAATGTAAAGTGTAACTTCATCTTTTATTGGGTGTCCATATACATTCTTACATGTTTTTACATATTTCCATGTAAGATCATATTTTAAAACAGAAATAATGTTTGCACCATACAATCTTTTTACCACACTGTGTAATATGAATAATATACACTGTACAACAGGTTTTTGTTTAGTTTACTCAGAGAGTATAGGATAAAGATACCCTTTTTATTCAGCCTCTTTCCCTTCTCTCCTGTAGTCGGACAGGGCATTCCATGTCTAGCATACAGACGGAAAGAAAGAAAATTGGCATCTTTATCTATGATCTATGCTGACTCTACTAGGTGTTGTGGTTCAGATCAGGGTTAACAAATGGACACAATATTTCCATAAATAAACTAACCTCTAGAACTAAACATTAGGCATCCTAATTTATCTTACAGTTCCTATCTAAGTTCTGAAAAAAGAAAAGCGGCTCTTAATATAGTTTTGTTGTTAAAAGAATTTATAAAGATAGCATGACAGATCTTGTTTTCTAAATAATGCTCCCTAGCTTTAATTGGAATGTCCGGGGCTGTCGTTTGTTGATACTAAGACCCATAAGGGGTCCAGATAGCTTCAAATGCTTCTCTCCCCTGTCTCAGATTATAAGTGATCTGTTCCATTGTCTCCAGTTGCCTCATTCTGACTTTCCATTCTTCTACTGTTGGAGGGTGGGGTGAAAGCCAATTTGAAGTGATCGTTTTTAATGCTGCTACTCTCATCATTTGTGGTAGCTTCTTCGCCTGTCTAGGTCCTGAGACCAGGCAGGGAAGAGAAAATATAAAGTGAATGGCAAGTCTTGGCTGGAAATGTGGCTGAAACCATGGAATAGCCCAGGATACCAACGTATGGGCTCCTGTGTGTAAGGAAAGGATGCGGTGCAGGCAGAGCCAGTGCAAGTGCAATAAAAATGTTGCGATGTAGGAGGGCACTCGCCACTTCATAAAAGTACCTTAATATTCACCTTACCACGGCAAGGTGGGCCAGTCCCCTCCAGCCAACACTTTGCTGTTGTGGGTTAGGGTTTTCAGGTTTTGCTCAAAGTAAAAACATCCAGTTGGGACTGCTTCAGGGGCTGAATGCTGCCAGTGATTGATGGCAACTGCCAGTTATGCCTTTTTCCAAAATAAACAATTGGGGGATGAAAAGATTTAAAGCACAGTGACCAGAGCCTTAAAATTTGTACTATGTTCTGCATGCTGCAACTGTCTAATAGCTGATTTACCTTGCACCTGCCTCTGTAGTAACTGGTCTTGAAACCAAGAAGCAACAGCATGACTAAAATAGAAGCCATTTTAAGGTTCAGCTTGATTCACTGTGTATGTGCTTTAAATTCATTTGTCCCCCATTTATTTGTTTGTTTCACAGCCAGGGAGAATCCTAACTTGACGCTGCCAGCCTGACAACCGGACTCATCGAATCAGTCCTCAAGGTTGCAGCAAATACACATCTCTGAGTGAAATATGTTTTTTGGAAAAGTAAAGTAAACAAACTGTAAGCATGGACAGAGGGAAAAAACTGATGGTAGCATGGTAAGTCAGACTGAGATGATCTCCCGGCTACTTCTCTCTCTCTCTCTCTCTCTTTCTCTCTCTCTCTCTCTCTCTCTCTCTCTCTGTGTGAGACAGCTTATCTTACTGTAAACAAATAGTTGCTGATCTGAGTGGAGGGCTTGCATCCCGTAGTGCACAAAAGAAAAAAAAAGTATTCCATAAATCATTCATTCGGCGCTGTAGCCCCGAATGCACACCTCTAGTGACACCCCTAGTATCTGGTCGGGCTACGGTTTCTCATCTGTGGAGTTACGGGCACAAGACCATTGTGCACATGCCTAGAATAAGGGAAACCCAGCCCGTGTTCAGTGCTCTAACCTGCTGGTTATAACAGCAAATTATAATCGGGTTTCTCTATGGGAAAAAACAGAGACCAGTTATTACCTTCAAATATATTATGGCCAGGTAGCGCAGCAGAAGGGCCTTTGCTCACTACTCCAACAATCCAAGTTTGGGAACGGACTCAGTTTTCAGAACAGCTCTGCTCCAGGTGGTGGGAACCCATCATCCACTGTTAGCCTGCCACCCAGTGGAGCCTTGGTGGCAGCACAGTGGAAGCTGCTTCAGGGGACAGATGGAAGCCGCTAGACACTGGTATGTACACTTGCGACATCGTTCTCACCTGCACATTACGTTTCTCCATGCTGGCAAGACCTGAGAGAAAAATGGAGGAAAAGCCACAGACAGCAGCATGAAGCCAGACCCCCTGCAGGTCCTGCACTGCTGACGAAGTACCTGCCTCCAGGAGTGGATCATTTTCCTGTTGGGGAAGTTGTGTTCCCCAGGTACCCTGCTAGTGGGGGGCATGCCATGGGGTAACACAGGAAGCAGGGGTAAATGCCAGGAGAAGGCGGGTGACAGGGCTGAGGAGTTGGTTGAGGAAGAACTGCTTAGGCAGAGACAGTGAAACAAGGTTTGAGAGGGGAGAATAGCAGTGTTATTCTCAGGTTCGGGCCGTGGCATATCTTATTTATGCAAGGCTCTTAATTTTTAAGGCTCTCTGTTGTTTTTTATGTTGTTTTGCATTTTATTTCTTATTTCAGGATAACTGAGTAGAAAGTGAGTGGATGATTTAACCACTCGCTCACGTTGACACCGACATAGTGATGTTGTGACATGAGCAAGTCAGCGTATTTATCAACGTAGGGAGCAAGTGGCGGGCGAGGCAGATTAAGTAGACAGTGGGTAGTTGAGATGTGTTTGGCCAAGGGGAAGAGCTCGTTGGCGGCCAGTGGAGGCAGTGAGAGCCAGCTGGATGTATGGTGATTTGTGGGTGGGGCCACAGAAGGCGGGATAGGACTGCAATGTTAGAAATCAAGAGATGTTTTGAAAATGTAGGAAATGGGATGTTTCATTGTGTTTTGGGGCAGATTGTTTGGGAAAAATGAGATAACCTCTCAGTGTGAATGTTGTTTTCGCACTGAGAGGTTCAGAGTTGGAGTCAGCTGGTGCCAGAGAAAGTGAAAGTGAGTTGTTCATGTTGCTGGCTCCAACCAATCCCCACCTACAGTGTGGATAAATTTTGACAGGGGGGACCTAGCGTGAGGATAAACACGATGCTCTCACTCTAGGTCTGACCACCTCTCTCAATATCAGAAATATTTGCCAGAATTTATCCTCATTAGCACTCCACATATATATATATATATATACATATAATCTATCTATATATATATATTTATATATATATATATATATATATATATATATATATATATATATACACATTATAACATGAGAAAAGACCTGAAATATCAAATACAATCAGAAAAACCACATGTAAAAAGTACACTGCCAGTCCGCCACTTATCCTGTCATCTCGGCTGGGGAGAGTACTCTGAGATGTAAAATGGAAATACTGTACTACTAACAAGATCAATATTTAAGCAGCACAGCCCGGAAAATACCTCCTAAATTCATAAACATCAACGATTAGACCCTCTTGTAAAGGTCTGGGTGTCTATGGAATGTCAAAGCATCAGAGTGCAATATATTGTGGGGTCCTGTGCAGGGAGACTCAGAACTAAGGGGGTGGGTGTTATATCAAAAACATACAAACATAGAAAGTGACCGCAGATAAAGGCCCAGCGACATATGAAGTCTGCTCATGTCCATCTAACTATACTGCTTAGGCCCTAGTGCCCATACCACCCCTTGTCTCTGCCCCTTCCCTCTTACTAAGGCAATGTGCCTGTCCTATCCCATCTTGAAACTGGCCACCAATTTGGCCTTTACTGCCTCCTCAGGCAGTTGCTCAATTTTCTCACCACTAGTTCTGTGAAAGAGGGCTTGCAGGAATCCTTCCTCCAGCCAATTCTAATTGAATGTCCCATACTTGTGTTTGTGCACAAGGTGTTGTAATTCACCCTATTTATCCGATACAGGTACTTGAAATTTCTATAATACCACCCCCCCTTTTAGTCTCAAGGGTGTACATGGCGGGGTTTTGCAACTTCTCCGTGTAAGTTATTCCCCATATCCAGGATAATTTTAGTCACAAGACACTATACTGCCTCCACCCTCTCGCAGTCCTTTCATAGAACCTTGCATGGTATTCCAGATGTAGTCTCATCAATGATCTGTACAGCGGGAGGGTTACCTCCCGGATTCTGCTTATGATTCTCCTTCATATGTACCCCGGCATCCTAGTCATCCTCCCCACATCCATGTTGCAGCATGCCGCGGATTTCAGGTTTTCTGAAATTATAACCTTGACGTCTTTCTCCTCTGTTGTTCATTGTAGAACCACCCCAACCCCCACTGAGTAGTGCATGCTCAGGTTCCTTTTCCCAGTATAAATTACTTTGCAGTTTTTTTGCATTGAAGCTCAATTGCCAGACCTTAGACCAGTTTTCAGCTTGCCCAGGTCCCCCTTTAGTTCCAGAATCCCTGTCTTAGTGTCTGGACTTCAAAAGATCTTAGTGTCATCTTCGAAGAGGCAGATCTTACCATATATATCTTCCCATGTCACATATGAATATGTTAAAAACCACAGGGCCCAGGACATATTCCTGTACACCCAGCTGCTGACCTCCTTAACATCCGAGAACTCCTCATCTAGCACTGTCCTCTGACTTCTCCCCCTCAGCCAGCTCTCCACCTAAGCTGCTGTTTGTTCTTCCACCCCAAGGTCCCTTTGTTGTTTTGACCAGCCTCCTGTGGGAGACCGAGTCAAGGATCTTGTTGAAGTCCAGGTACAGTGTATCGACTGCCTGCCCTTCATCAACTGCCCTGGTCAGCCAGTTGAAGAACCCAATAAGGTTCATTTGACACAACCTCCCCCTGGTGAACCCGTGCTGCCTGTTGTCCTAGTGCAACCCATGCACTTTAAGGAAGTCCACCAGCCCTTACCTTAGTATATGGCCTGCAGTATCTTTCCCTCCATAGACATCAGGCTCCTCCTTCCTTCAACTTTCATGCAAAGTACAACAACAGCTTCACACTCCTGGGGACAGTAGAGTTAAAAACTGATGTGCCATCATAATTTGTAGGCAGCTTTTGAGAAACTTATTTGGCATCAATTTAAATGTAACCCCCCCTGCAAATGGGGGTTCCCAAAAAGTCTTCCAGGAGCTTGCTTGAATGCTCCAAGACTGAATGGTGCTTGGCGTTTAAGCCGTTTATCTGTGAGTGCTTTTAGAGCCTCTGGTACTGTCTCTTTAAGAGCTGTCTGCTTACAGACATAATTAGTTTCTATGGGGGGACTGTGTGCTTCCTTGCTTGAGTCCCACTCGAGCTGCTGCCAAATCGCTCCGTTTCTGCCGTCACTAAGTGGGCAGAGTGAGCACTTTTCAAAGATGTAACTGTTTGCCAGAAATCATTGAGAGTAATAACGAAAATATAGTTTGTCTAATCTGCTTTTCTTTGCAGTCAGAACTGTGTTTGCCTAGCCCTCCATTCTGGTTGAACTGCTGAACTGGACCAATCAGTGTGGGGGGACCTTTGAAATGGAGCCTGCTGCTGGCAAATCAGAACTTGGACTCTCATTGTGGAGCCAGCCACCTATGTACTGTATGGCCAATGCTTCTGGGAACTGTAGTTTGGACTTCGGCGCCTTTTTGCACCAACAGGGGGAGTCTGATTGTGAGTGACAGCCAAACCAGCCAACTGAACTGGGAGAAACTCAAAGGAAATGCCCGGCTCTGTCTACTGGAAAGATCATATCAGTTTGGGCAGTGAAGAGACAAGGAGCTGTGTGCTTCTTCGGTGTGTAGTTTTAGTGCGGGAAACGTGTGTAAGGCCCTAAGTTTCAGTCTGCAGCTTGTGCAAACGCCCGTTTGGACTGAATCCGACCTGGGAGGAGAATCAAGGAGATCTGAAGAGTAGAAACCAGGCTCACCCTGTAGAAGACTGGAGAAATTGCTGAATCGCGCTCGGTCTGTCAGGAACTGAATCTACTGTGTGTTCTCCCGTGTATTGTGCAGTAACTGCGATCGGGATAGAGAAGCAGCCTGCCTGGTATAGTACTTTCCTTTTACATATAAATGTGTGTAGTGCTTGTGGGGAATCGCATTTCAAATCCCCTGTACATTGAATTGAGTGCATGAGGCTGGAAGTAAACCCCAGCTTAATCCAGACTACATCCATTTGCTCTAAACTGCAGTGGGGTCCAGTCACAAGGACCTTGTCCACATGGTCTGCTCCTCCTGGCAATCCAGGACAATCTGCCTTCCATCCAGTTCCCAGCATTGAGTTTGTGAGTATAAAGCAGGGTAGCAACCTGCCATCTGTTTATCGAATTGCAAGTGTATCATCTAATTGTTGTTTTTTTTATTTCTTCATGAACTGAGCCAACCGGCTCCAGATTACAATTTGGTTATTGTGCCAGTGTTTTTCCATCACAGGGCCCCAACCAGCTGCACCGATCCTGGCTACCTCCCCCCCCATCCTGGGTACCCAGTGAAATGACAATTTGGGACTCTGAATATGTGCACAGTACTGTGATTATTAATATGTTTAACTTAATTAACCTGATTTCCCCCTTACTTGTTACAGCTCCTAAAATAAATCAGATCTGTTTGTTTCAGCAAAGTTACACTGTCTGAGGTATTTGTTTATGTTAAAGTATTGTACTGTGGCTTTTGCATTGTATCATCTTGTTTTACAGGGGGTCCCCAGCGTCCAGTCAACAGAGCCAGTCCTGGGGGTAAGTGTACATTGTGAAGATATTCCTGATGCATTGTGTGGGCCACTTGTGGGAAGAAAGGGGAGTTACAGTGTCCCAGAGGGCTGTGACCAAGTTAGTTTAACTACTGCAAACCCTGACCTCTGGGTGGAGGCACTCACCATTGGACCTAGGCCCCTCAACCTGTCAGTAGTCAGTCAGGCAGGGGTAGTAGCCCTTGGGATAGCGCTACCTGGGGGTTACATAAAGCATACTGACAAAAAAATAAAGGTTTTTACTACTACTACTACAGTACTAGTATTACTACTATGAAAAAAGTCTTGGGCCTCCATAAAGACAACCAGTTAACTTCTGCCTTACTTTCACAGTATAACAAGTGGAATGCTACATTAGTGGCACTTTGGTCAGGCTTGTTTGAATCTCCCCAGGAACAGGTCAGAGCCTTACGGCCTTTCCTGGGAGGAGACTAACCTGACCATTTCAAGAGCTCTAGTTTAGAAGTTTCAAATTACAAGAACTGATCATTACTGTATGAATGTAGGGTTCACAAAACTTCAATTTGTATCTTTAATTTTTAAGTTTTTAAGAAGCATGTTTGTCTCAACTACTGGCTTTTTCTATAGATCCCCTAAATAGGTAAACAGTGCTAGTATACAGTAGCACCTGCTTTCCTAGTTACAAGCATCATATTCAAAAGAAAATACTTTTTTTTAACTTTTCTATTTCAATAGTAGCAGTTGACTTTGCACCACTCTATTTCAGTATAAGTCCATTCTCAGGCTTACAGCGCAGGTGCTTAGTTACGTATATTGGTACTTGTTCCCTCTTGTCAGGCAGGATTTTATAGCCTATTTAAAACTGATACCTCCCTTTGTAGCCATTAGTTACTAATGAAAACAGATGTAAGTAGGTAGGTTCAAGTAAAAAGCAAATGAAGTGGCATTTATATTTGTGCATTTCCAACACCTATTTCACGGAGTATTTAAGTCCAGCTTTTTAACAATTGCACATGTTCATAGAAGTGAGTGCACCTGTGCACCCGCACCTGCATCATCACCTAGATACTGAAAGAAAGGCGTGCTTCTCCAAGTTTAAATGCAGGTACTCCTTCAAGCACACTTGCCAGATTCCGACAGGAACAATATACACATTAAGTATTGTTTTTCCCACAAATTTCAATCCATAGTATTTTTTAGTTGATGTTTTACCCAGTACGTTTTGTGACTCACATCCCATGCTCAGCAGTGCGATTTTAAAAGTAGGAGACTTTGTATGTACTGAATATAGCACTGGATGTTTGCACATGCCATTTATCAAACAGCTAACTCATTAAAGTAATGAAATGTTTAGGCCCTGTATAGACTACATCACTCAAAATGGTTAAAGAACTTAAACCATTTTAAGTCTCTGTAGCTCAGTTTGCTTCAGCACTACTAGCATGGTTTAGCATAGTTTCAAAACTCATGGTAAAACCCTGCTCAGATATAGGCTTAAACATGGTTTTTGAAATGTTTCAAGGGTTAGTCCAGGTTAACTGCATAGTGCAGCCACCAGCCGTGTCTCTCCACTCCTCCCGAAGCCCACAATCTACTGGGGAAGCATCCCATGAGCACAGTCAGGAACTCAGTAATCACAATGGTGGAGCCTGATGGAAGCTGTTTTAAAACTGTTTTTAAACAAAGCGTCTTCTGAGGTGTGGATGGTACAGCACTATAAGCTGTAAACTGTTTTTTAAAATGTTTTACACTACCGAGCTGTAGTTGGCACAGGGCCTTAGAGAATGACATCAGTTGCATCACCACCATTTCCAGAATGGATACGAAGTCTAATCAAAGTAATTAGAATTGAAAAACTGGCTCACTGTTATTACTCACTGCTGTATCTCCAACTCTAGTGATGAATCATGCGACTTACAAAAATTTCTCACTAAACAGAAGCAATTGGGAACCAATGGAAAAGAATGAATACAGAATGCTACTTCACATGAAATCTACAGAAGAACGAGCACATGTTTTTATTTTCATTCTCTGTTTTTGATTTCACTCTCCTTCATACTGTCTTATCTTTATTTCCTTTTACTTTTGTTTTTCATCCTATCTCTTACTTGCTTTCATCTCCAGCGTTACCTATTATGGGACTATAAATATAGACAATATAAATATTTTTGAGTGCAACCATAACATTTAAATAACATGCAAGATTTCAGTAAGAACATTATTTTAGGAATAGGAAGCCATTAGCTTAGTCTTATCTAGCAAGATTTTTTAGATCAATTTGTGAGTTGTTATAAAAGAGTGCTGGACTGTTGTTTGTATTTATTTATATGAAAATAAAAATGTTAATTTTATAAAAAAAATCTGTTGCAATGACTATTCTTTGACTTTGTGTCAAGGATGAGCTCCTAATCCTTTCCACCACCAACGGTTCGATGGCAATGACAAATGAGAGAGGAAAAAAAGGATCATGAGCCATGATCTATTGAAAACCATTGGCACAAGATACCATTAGACCATACTCTTACTTCAGCCTACGTATATAATGTACGGATTAAATAGCTTCTCCAGAGCTGATATGTTGTAAAGCAGAGAATAAGAACAGACAGTGCAAATGATCAAAAGCCTTCTCAGCATTGTTAGCAATTGCTACTGTGGTAAGGTGGGAGGTAGTCAAGGCAGAGATGATATTAAAAAAATCGTCTCACCAAATGCTTTAATTTCTATCCAGGGATAAACCCAGTCTGGCCACAGGATGATGTTACCAATAACTACATTTCATCTAATGGCCAAGACTTTTGCATGTAGATTTGCATCAAGAAATGGGGTGGTATAATTTGCATAGAGTGGCATCTTCATCTGATTTAGGTAAAACTATAATTATAGCTTCTGCCCAGCTTTCAGGGAGTAAGCCATCTAGAGAACATTGATGTAGTAAAAACAAAAAGAAAGAAGTTGTAGTTTAAATTCCTTATAAACTCCCCTCATAGAGCCATCCAGTTCTGTTTTTTTTTTTTGTTTGTTTTTTTTTATGTTTAATTGATTTAACAACTTCCAGTTCTGCAATTGAAACGGGGGCTTCTAACATTTCAATATCTTGAGTGGTCAGTTTAGGCAAATTCAGGTTGGTGAAGAAATTCTAACATCCAGTATGCCCAGGATTCAAGTCTAACTGATACAAATTAGTGTAACATTTTTCAGACATATGGGAAATCTTGGTGGGGTCTGCAGTGTATGTATTGGAAGTGGGAAATGCATGTCATTTTATAACTCTTCTATCTGTAGTTTGCTTTCACAGTCATATACCCAGCAGTCTACTTGCCCTGTTACCACACTCATAATATTTTTAATTTGCTGAAACGTAACTTTCTCTCCACCTGCTGCACACTCTGGGTTTGATGGATCAGGTCCCACAATAAGCAACTCTTTATATCTAGGGCAAACACCACTAGGACAAACAGTTATTTTACTATAAGGCTGGGAAAGCATGGAACTATTTGCCCGGGGATACTATAAACCAGACAACCTTCACGGGGTTTAAAAATGAGTTAGACAACTACTTAAAATCAAGGCCTTTGATTGAATAAATTCACCCACCAGTAGTGGGAAACAATCTCGATGGGCAACTCACCTTCTTTTGTCTTTATCAGCTAGTAAACCTGTTTATGGCACAGGGCCAGTAATTCACATTTTACCTCCTGAAGCTGTTGATAACTATTGTCATCTGATGAAGTTTTATGACAGGCTTTCAAGTGTATGACTTGCTCTACTAATTTGCCCCAAGCTCTTCTCTTTGTCCTTTTTCCTGTACCACATAGGCTAGTATAGTTCCTTGATATGATATAACATAACATAATATAATATAATATAATATAATATAATATAATATAATAACTGGCTATTGTTTTCTTTTTTCCCACAGAGGAACTGTGGCATAATTTGCCATTATAAAGGAGTGTTCATAACAGCAAACACGCACATGGTTTCCCTCACCTCTTCAGCTCCATGTGCACTTCTCTTCCTCACTACCAGACACCATACTTACCACCACAGCTTACAAGGTCACACGGAATTGCTGGTAAGTCAATCTAAAAAAAAAAAAACACCAAAAACTTGAAAAAAAAATTAAAAACGGTGCCTTCAATAGCCATGTCCTACCACAGAACACACTAAAACCTGATCAGACAATGGCACGACTGCAGGAAGATGTCTTCTTATTTTATATAATTGCTGTGGCAAAAAAACAATACCCATCAATTATTAAAATAAAACATGGTGTGGTGTGTTAAAACTCGAAGTTTACACACACCCTCTTGGTGTTAGATGCTTGCACAAACCCCTCAAGCTTCGCTCTCAGGGTTAATGCAGCATTTAACACTTCAGGTGTGTGTAAACTTATTGTTACACATACCACCCGATACTTTATTCTATATATAATATAATACAATAATGTAATATATTGCGGGTGAATTTTGGTTGTGGAATGCACTTTAAAACAAATTTGAATTTCTTCACAAAGATGCTCCTTAAAGATGATATTAGTTATTTAGTTAATGAGTTAGTTAGTTATGTATGTATGTATTTATTTATTTGAAAATTGGTGAGAGGGAAAGGTACACGGAGCCAAGGCTCTTTTACAGGCACAGCACAGTGGAACTGGAACAGAGGAGAACAGCAATACAGTAGTTGACATGGGAGCAACATGCTACTACAGTCAGTCGAAAGTAATAACTGAAGCCTACTACTGATAGTAGAAGGGCAACAACCCAAACAGCACAATAAGTTATAACAAAACATGACCCCTCAAAAGAGTGGGCAGAAAATTTTTTTTATAAAAATAAAGCAAAATTCAGAAAGCATGCCCAAGCAATCTTGGAGAAGCACTGGGGGCGACAAAAGCAGAGACGAAGCTGGATCACAAGACTGAGGAGTGAGGATAGGAGCATGCAGAAGAGAAATTGAACCCTAGCTGGGGCTTAAGGGAAAGGTAAAATGGGGCAAGCCTAAGGGAGATGGGGAGAGAGAGTTCCAGAGGGAAGGCAGCCATACTGAGAAAGCAGACTGACTAGCTGAAGAACAGCGCCATGAAGGACATTAAAGGAACAAGCATTAGAAGACTGGAGGAGTAAGGGAAAGGAACAGAGGGGAAAAGAAGGTCAGACAGATAGGTAGGGGGAAGGGATGCAAACCGGTACTTAGGAGAGAGAAGCAGTGGGATAGTTGCTGGGAAGATGATACTGGGGCAGGGTCAAAATGTTCTATAGGGTGTGTCTGGTGATTATAGAATAAATGTATGTGTTGGTAATGCATGAATAGCATGTTTATCTGCAAGTAAACCTTGTTGGGGTTTAAATAAAACATGATGTGCCTTTTACCTGCCTTGTAAAACTGCGAAATATCTTACTGTCCATTTTCTGTAGTGAGGTGGTTTAAAGTTTTAGACGTACAAAAGTTGGTTTGCCATTATCTGTCTTGACAAACATTCAACACACAGTTGAAATCTCCTCTCACAATTATATCTCTATATTTATATTCTTTGCAAAAAAAAGCTTTGTTAATGCAACAGTAAGGGTTCAGATTAAATCAACAAAAGTAGGGAAATGTGGTGCTAGGGTTTCAAACTCTAACACCCCTGCCCCACTCCTGAAGCAAATCGGGGTGGAGTCATCCTTGGGGTTGTCAACTCTAATGTTCACCCCACTGCAGTAACAAAAAAGCGGAGATGTGATGAAGACAGGTGTGTATGTTTCATGAGTGCGTAGCATGGGGTGAGCATTAGGGTTGACAACTACAAAGAAGACTCTACCCCTGATTCACTTCAGGTGTGGGGCAGAGGTTTTAGGGTTTGAAAACCTAACCTCACATTTCTCTACTTTTGTCAGTTTAATCTGAAACCTAACTGTTGTATTAATATGGCTTTTTGCAATGAATTTCCTTACTTTTTGAGATAGTAGAATGGTATCCTTAGTCACACAGGTGCCTCTGGCACCTTCGGGAACACATCCACGTGGGTGCAGAAGTACAGGGTCCAATGGCCCAGTCCTTCCATGGCTCCATAGGTACATCCTATGGGAATGAAAGTACAATGTTATCCTATAAGAATTTTAATTGTCCTAGGTTTTTATATGAGTAATAAATATTTTGGGGTGTATCATATGTCAGTGTTGCAGTACTCATATAGACCTTTACTATGATACTGTATATAGACTGTGTCTTAACTCCAAACATTTAGGAAGTTATGGCTTATTAAAATTCAAATATGGGGAAACAACTAAGTCCAAAGTCCTTTTTCATATGAAGGAATCCTTTTTCATGAGAATAAAAAGATCTCATGAAAAAGGATCCCTTCAAATGAAAAAGAAACCTAAGTCCAAATTCCTTTTTCATATGAAGGGATCCTTTGTCATAAGAATGAAAAAAACTCTCAAAAAAGTATCCCTTCAAATGAAAAAAAAAATCTAAGTCCAAATTCCTTTTTCATATGAAGGGATCTCTTTTTGTGAGAAGGGGAAAACCTCACGAAAAAAGATCCTTCAAATTCCTTTTTATATGAAGAGATCCTTTTTCTTGAGAACAAAAAAACTTAATGAAAAAGGATCCTTTAAAAGAAAAAAGAAACCTTATTCCAAATTCCTTTTTTGTATGAAGGAATCCTTTTCATATGCCCAAATCCTTTTTCATGTGGGCATAACCGAGTCACTGAAAAGGAATTTTAAATGTTAAAAAACACATTTCTGACTCATTTTTTCCAAAAACATCAAAATTCACCTTATAAAGTGTCAGTTAGCAGGAGACATGTATTAGTTTACAGAGACGATATTTTTAAGGATTTTGAATGTTAAAAAAAAAAAGGAACAAGATGGCGGCCATGCAAAAAGGATTATCCCCCATACAAAATAAAATCATTTTTCGTAAAGCCAAAATTTTTTTCTTTTAAATGTCTATCCTAAAGTGCCTCCTGAACATGCTTAGAACTGAAATTTTAAATCCTTATAACTCTGCAATGGATTATTATTTTTCACCAAACCAGAAAATAGCACTAATCTGGGCCAGGCCCTTTCTAGTCTGAAAATTTCAGACCAAAATTCCATACCATCTGGGCACTAGGGGCTGATAAAAAAAGCAGCAAATCCCCTGATTTTTTTTTTTTTTGCTGTATTTTCCTTCATGTTTCTCTGGCAGGCTGGGCGGCTGTATCAGCCCATCCCTTTCAGCACTGCAGTTGTCCTGAGTCTCCAACTCTTTCCTCCCTCAAGCCCAGCTGAGCCGATGGCACTCACAGGGAGCCTCATTAAGCCCCAACCCACAGTTTTTCCACCTGTTTTCTCCCCTTATTCCCCAGAGCCCCAGACAAAGTCATGCATGAGCGTGGAGGTGCGCACACATGCCTTGGCCTGAAACTACTCTGTTCCTGTGGCCCTTGGCCTAATGTCTAGCCCCCCCACATTGCCCACACAACCACCACCGCACCTAGAAAAATGATGGCGGTCACTTACCGAAAGAGCTAACCTCCCCAATCCAGTAGAGGAGAGTTGCATGTTGGCCACTCAGTCCTCAACTAGTCCTCCCCCCCAGCTGACCCTCAGCAACCTATGCTCATCACCAAACACGGGTCACCGGTGAAGCAGGACGTAAGGCGCCAGCACCTCAGCCCTTAATGCCACTAGGTTGGCTGAAAAAAACATTTTTTTTTTTACACATTTTTCACTGTCCAGAGCTCAGAAGCTGACATCCAGTCAGAACCAAACTTGGCATATGATTAAACAACCTACTCAACCCTAACTATAATGGTGCAACTGCATCACTATTTTATATATATATATATATATATATATATATATATGTGTGTGTGTGTGTGTGTGTGTGTGTGTGTGTGTATTCATTGCAAAAGGCTTTGTTAATGCATCAGTTAGGGTTGTTACTAAACCAACAAAAGTAGGGAAATGTGGTGCTAGGGTTTCCAACCCTAACACCCTGCCCCCACCCTGCAGATACTGACAGGCATTGACGGGGTGCCTTGGGGTCATCTGCCCTAATGCTCACCCCATTCCATAAGTAAACACACTGAGATGGGTACAGTATAGGAGACTGGGATGAGCATTAGAGCGGATGACTCCAAGTCACGCCCCACGACTGTCAGTGTCTGCAGGGTGGACGTGGGGTGTTAGGGTTTCACCACATTTCCCTACTTTTGTCACTTTAGTAACAACCCTAACAAATGCATTAATGAAGTTTTTTAAAATGAATGTCCTTACTTTTTCAGAATGTATAATCATATCCTTATTTGTCTGTGGGAGCACAGGTCCAAGGGCCCTGTGCTCCCACCCCTCCATAGATGCATATATGTATGTAGCTGTGGAAGCACGGGCCCTCCAGGCCCTGTGCCTCCATTCATAGGGCAACAGTGACCCAATTGTTAGTATAGCGATCTTATTACCCCACCTCATGTACCCCAGTACAGAAAAATTTAGGATCCTTGCCAAAACATAATTCTGCACAACAACACCATTCTGCGCCGCAGGTACAAAAACACACTTTGGGTAGGATTTGAAAAATGACAGCTATGATATACATCAAGTCAGGTAATAACACGGCTATGTTGAAAATCTGGGGTCAAAATATTTAACATTTCTGAAGTTACAAGTGGGTGTAGCGAAATTGCAATGAATGGTCATAACTTTGGCATTTTTTCAGATTTTGACCTCAAATTTTGAACATAGTCTTCCTATGACCCCACCTCATAAACCTCATATGTGAGCATTTTAAAATCCATGCCAAAGTGCCATTCGCACCACCAGGCAGGATATGAAGAATGACAGCTGTACTGCTCATGAGGTGGTGTGAAAAATGGCTTTGTTGAAAATTTGGACTCAAAATATTGAAAATTAACAAAGTTATGCATGTGCGTAGAAAATTTGTAATAAACGTTCATAACTCGGCCATTTTTAGGAATTGTTTCACCAGATTTTCAACATGGCCTTTTAGGGACCCTACCTCATGAACACTGGTGGTGAAATTTTGTTAGTCAGTCCCAAAAGGTGATTTTATGCAATGACAGCAAAATCATCTTAGGGGCCCGATTAATGAAATGACAGTGCCAGTGTTCGTGAAGGGTGAGGGGTCCCAAAAAGCCAATGTTGAAAATTTGGTGAACAAAAACCTAAAAATTGCAAAGATATGAACATAAGTTCAAAACGCCACTGAAATACATTATACAGCACTTACCTTGAGTCCTCAGTTTGCAGCTTGGCTTTGAAGAGTGCAGATGTGTCCCAGTCCACAGAAGATGACAGCCTATGACCTCCAGGGGTACGTATAGAGTAAGGGGATGTGGGTGGTGAGTGCCCAGTGGGAGGGGTCAGATGGGAGAGGAGGACAGTAGGGACAGCGAGGGACCATTTTCTTTCTTTCAGGTAAAACAAAGACGTTGGGGGATGGTGTTCTTCTTCACAGGTAAAAACAAAATTTATATTTTGGGAAACTGGGAGTGGGCACCCCAGTGCCCCACACTGCTGGGGGGTTATAGTGCTGACATTAAGACTGGGCCCTCAAATGTTGGCGAATAAACAAAAGGGAATGTGGGGGGGCATCTGGCACTGGGGATGGGCATCCCAGCGTCAGAATATATAAATCAATCAATAAATAAATAAAAGCAATGGGGATCGGAAGGTGTGGGGTGCCACTAGGTACCAAGGAAAGATATAGGGGGATGCCACTAGACACCAGGGATAGGGAACAGTGATAAGCGGATGGGGGGTTGCCACTAGACACCAGGGAAACAGCAACTCACAGATGAAACTGCAGCCAGCAGCATGAGTTTCAGCTGTAGCTGCAGAAGTCAAGAAAATCCCTCTGTTCTCATACAGAGAACACGGGAGAAGCAGTCCTCTCGCTAAGCTTGGCATCTGAGATTTCAGGTGCCCAGAAAAGGTGTTACTTGCAAAACAAAATATCAGAATGTAGTTAAATGGGTCCCATTTAGCTAGGTTCTGATGTTTGTTTTTTAAAATCCATGAATTTTTCTGTGTTTTCTTTATGTATTTCTCTCATTAACTGAAAAACAAGATAGTGGACACAGGAGCCCTCTACGGAAATATGTTAAGCTACCTGTAACAATACAGTAGCTCCTGCAAATGCAGAACTATTTTTGTGTGGAACATCTAACTTTTCCCATAGGAAATAATGGGAAACTTTGAAATTTAACAACTTTAGAACTGAATAATATTTTTTCACCAAACCTTCAAAAGGCACATCTGTGAGGGAAATGCTTTCTACCCTGAGCATTTCAGACCAAACCCTAAAACAGTTTCTGAGATGCAGGTGGACAAAGAAACTGCAAAAAATGAGTACTGTACATTTAGGAATTTTTGATACTCTATTTCTCAGAAACCACACAACAAATTCACGTGAAATTTGTCATGTCAAGACACCTACCCGAAGAGATTATGCATGCAAACTTTCATGTAAATCCATTAAATAGTTGCAAAGTTATTAAGGTTCAAACATTTGGCTTTAACATAGAAGTGTGCACTCAACCCTAACTATACTCGTGCTACTGTGCCAGTATAATAATATAGTGGCACGACAGTGCCACTATAGTTAAGAGTTAAGTAGCCTGTTTAATGTTCAACCTAAAATTTTGCACTTTAATAACTTTGGCCCTGTTTGAGGAAATTAGCTAAACTTTTATATGTATGATCTAGGAGGCAATGTCTTGCTGTGTGGTAATTTTTGTGACAGGAGCTTGTGTGATTTCTGAGATACAGCTGTGTCACTTCTAGAAAACAACTAATATTTTCCTATACTTAACATTGCCTTTTTTTTGGTCTCATCTACTGCCTACATGGAAAGGAATTCTTGCCCCAGACTTGCAGGACACATGTGTCATGTCCCAAGGCAGTACCTTTGACAGGTCCAGTGAAAAAATATGAAGACGTCCCAGAGTCATATGGCTTTAAATGTTAGTGTTTTCCAACTTGAGCATGCGCAGTAGGCTTTTACAAATAACATTTTGGCAGCAAAAGTAAATATTTGATGCCGATAATACTCCTTTTTGCTATTGCACCACTGAATGGGCAGGGCACCACACAGTTTTTAGTGCCATGCACCAGGATGCCCGCTCCTGGTGTAAGATGCCCCTCCCCACCCACTGCCCATTGTTCTAATAATAATTACCAACATCAGGGATCCCAGTCCCCATATTGGCATTCATAGGTCCCCCCAGCAGTGTAGGACACTGGGGAGCCCACTCACAGTGTCCCCAAATACTTTTAATATTTTGTTACCCCCCCATCAGTGTGGAACACTATGGAGTCCACTCCCAGTGTCCCTGAATACTTTTAATATTATTTGTTACCTAAAAGAAAACAGTCCCCAATATCTTTTTTTACCTGAAAAAAAGAAAATGGTCCCTTATCGTCTCTACTGACCCCCTCCCTTATCTTGACCCTCCCACTGAGCACCTACTACTCCACCCGATCCCCCGCCTTACCATATACTTACCATCGGAGGTTGAACACTGTCATCTTCTGTGAACTGGGAAATGTCTACACTCTTCAAAGCTGCACCGCAAACTGAGGAATCAAGGTAAGTCCCATATAATGTATTTCAATGGTGTTTTAAACTTATGTTGATATCTTTGCCATTTTTTGGAATTTTTGCACCAAATTTCCAATATGGCCATTTTGGGACCACCTCATGAACACTGCAACTGTCATTTTGATTGTCGGGCCGGAGGAGGTGATTTGGCAGTCACTGTATGAAATCACCTTTCAGGACCCGAATAACAAAGTTTCACCACCAGTGTTCATGAGGTGGGAGTTCAAAAGATATGTTGAAAATTTGGTGGAAAATTTCTAAAAACTCTTGAAGGATTAAACATGCTGGCCAGTTTTTCACACCACCTCATGAACAGTACAGCTGCCATTTTTCACATCCTGTCCAAAATGTGTTTTCGCACCTGTGGCATGGAATTACATTCTGGCATGGATTTGAAAATTCACAGCTATGGTGTTTATGAGGCGAGGTCATAAGCAGACTATGTTGAAAATTTGGGGTCAAAATATGAAAACATGCCAAAGTTAGGACCGTTTGTTGCAATTTTGATATGCCTGCTCATAACTTTGGGAATTTCAAATATTTTAACCCTGTATTTTCAACATAGCCTTCTTGTTACCCCACCTCATGTATGTCACAGCTGTCATTTATCAAATCCTGCCCAAAATGTGTTTTCACACCTGTGGCATGGACTGGCATTGCAGTTTTGTAGAATTATACTTTGGTAGGAATTTGAAAATGTTCTGTACTGGGTACATGAGGTGGGGTAATAAGAAAGCTATGTTGACAATCTGGGGTCAAAATATGTGAACATTCCAATATTATGACCATTTGTTGCAATTTCGCTACGTACGCTTGTAACTTTGGACAGTGTCAATATTTTCTCCCCAGATTTTCAACATAGCTATCTTATTACCCCACCTCATGTATAGTATGTCACAGCTATTATTTTTAAAATCCTGGCCAAAATGTTTTTTAACACCTTTGGTGTGGAATGGTGTTGCAGTTGCACAGAATTACATTTTGGCAGGGATTTGAACATTTTCAGTACTGGATACATGAGGTGGGCTTATAAGATGACAATTTGGTCACTGTTGTCTTATAAATAGAAGCACAGGGCTTGGTGTGCCCTGTGCTGCCACAGCTGCATACACATCTATGGAGGCATGGGAGTGCAGGGCCCACAGGCAAATAAGGATACAATTATACTATCTCAAAAAGTAAGGCAATAAATCGCAAAAAAACAGCATTAATGCTCTAGTTAGGGATAAAGCCACAAAAGTAGGTGAATGTGACATTAGGGTTTTCAAAGCTAACACCCCACACCCACCCTGCACACACCAACAGACATCAGGGGTGTGCTTGGGGTCATTGGCCCTAACGCTCACTCCATTCTCCTATGCTATACCTATCTCAGCTTATTTACTTATGGAATGGGGTAGGCGTTAGAGCCAATGACCCCAAGGCACATCCCCGACATCTGCTGGTGTGTGCAGGGTGGGTGTGGGGTGTTAGCTTTAAAAACCCCAACACCAGATTTCCCTACTTTTGTGGCTTTATCCTTAACTAGAGCATTAACGCAATTTTTTTGCAATTTACAGTATATAATAGGAGCATAGTCGTGCCCCTATAGTTAGGGTTCAATGGTCACTTCTATGTTAAACCCATAATTTTGCACTTTAATAACTTTCCAATTGTTTAACTGATTCACATGAAAGTTTGCACGCACCATCGGGGACCAAAAATCTCTGGGTTTGGCAAGTTTTGTTCCAGTCGGATATGCAGGTGCAAAGATACGGAGTGTCAAAAAAGTTGAAAATTACCATTTTTGTGTAAATTCTTTGTCACGCTGTTTCTCAGAAAAGGTTTGGGCATTTCGTCTGAACTATTTAGGGTACATAGGACTTGGGTCACAGATGTGCTTTTTGAAGGTTTGGTGAAAAAATGTTAATCTGTTCAAAAGTTATTAAATTTCAAAGTTTTTCATTATTTCCTATGGAAAAAGTTTGATGTGCTGTGCGAAACAACTTTTTTTGCCGCAAATGTGGTATTTTTTGCCACAAATGCAGAATGTTGTTTCAAGATTCTGCCATCTTGTTTTTAGTTAGCAAGGCAAACAAATTTAAACACCTTGAAAAATTCTGGGAGTTGATAAACACCAACAGTTGTATTTATCTAATCGTGGCCCGAGGAATCAGATTCTTTTATTTTTTTTTATCTATTTAAAATTGATGACCAGGAAAGGCACGTTTCCAGGTGCGACTCGGGTACAGAGTGTACAGCAAAGAGAAGAGGAGCAACCTAGGTGAGGAATACAAACAATGTGCACAAACTTATTACAAAGACAATAATACATTATCAATCATATACAATTAATCAAAGTGCAGCATAAGTGAATGGAGATGAGGCAGGAATTCTGTTGGCAGCTAAGGTAAGTAAGAAGAGAGATTGTGTCGTACTCATGAAAAAAGAATGCTTCATACAAAAAAAAAAATCTGAAAAAAAACGAAGTCCAAATTCTTTTTTTGTATGAAACCAATCTTGCTTCATATGGTCAATTCTTTTTTTGTATGGCCATACAAACAAAGAAAATCGAGTCAAGAAAAAAGATTTTAAAATGTGTTAAAACACATTTCTGGGTCATTTTTCCCAAAAGTAACTGCAGAATCCAGCTAATGGGGTCCTGATTAACAAAATACATGTGTTGTTCGTATCATAGGATTTTTATGGGTTTTACATTTTTTTTTCAATGGAAACAAGATGGTGGGCATAAGAAAAAAAATGTTTCCTCACAAAAAAAGATTACCCCCATATGAAACAGAATCCTTCTTCATATGGGCCAAATTCTTTTTTCATTCCTTATAACTTTGGAACAGATTAATATTTGTTCACCTAACTAGTGAAAGGTACTACTCTGGGCCAAGCCCTGTGTACCCTGAACATCTCAGACCAAAATTCCAAACCGTCGGAGCTCTAGATGATGACAAAAAAACAGCAAAAGAAAAAAAATAAAATTCTTTTTTTTTGCTATCTCAGAATCCACACATCCGACCAGAAAAAAACTTGGCACATCAAGAGATCATGCCCCAAAAACTGTGCATGCAAATTTTCATGCAAATCCGTTGAACAGTTCCTAAGTTATTAAAGTGCAAACTTATGGTTTTAACTTTAAACAGCCTACTCAACCTTACCACACCACTATAATATATGTATCTATTTAGCAGGCAGATTTTTAAGTCAAAGACACCCAATTACTTTTACAAAGCATCCTTCCTTATCTTCTTGATGGGATCCATATTCAAAGGGGAGGTGTTATAAATTAGAATTGCTACACCAGCTTTTTTCCTGTTCAGGTGTGCTGCAGTTAGTTGAGGCCTTTCACATTATAAGTTAGTTACATATTTTTTCTATAAATACCAGTTTCAGTTATGAGGTCTTAGCATGGAAGGATGACCCCTTCCCCTCTCACCGAGCATAGCACTTCCAACCACAGATTGTCAATATGGGGAGCCTCCCTCTTTGCTGCCCCTCTTTTAAGTTCCTCCTTGAGTTCTTTGTCACTTTCCTCCCCTTGCCCTGGAGGCCTATAGATCATCACTAAGTGCACTTTCCTGCCTGAGGCTGCTGTGAGTTGCACCAATACTGACTCAGCATCCCCACTGCTACCCCTAATACTTCCATCTTCTGCCACTTCAGTGCCCTCCTTAACAAAAAGGGCAACTGCCCCCCCCCCCACCAACAGTTCTTTTATCCCTCAGTGAATACCCAGGGACCATAATCTCTCAGTCATTTTTATCTGTGGCCCACGTTTCTGTGATGGCCACCAGGTCCACTTCAGTGTCTGCCATCAGCGCCTGAAGCTCAGGTTTGTTGCCTAGGTTCCTAGCGTTAAGGCATACCCCGCTCCATTTGACCCCTGCTATAACTCTGCTACTGTCCTTTTACTTTTCGTGTTTTCTTCCCTCCTTGTTTGCGTTTATACCTTTTACTTCCCTCCTCACAGTGATGCTGCCGCTTGATCCTGTAAGCCCAACTACATTCCCTGTATCATCCTGGCAGTTACTGTCCCTTGGATGTGGGGAAGTTCTGTCAAGGATCCCCTTCTGCTCACTATTCACCATGGATCCCCTAGACCCAGACTCCCCCACAGTTAGTTTAAATGTCTGATGTAGATGCCAAACTTCTGCCCTAGTGCTCTAGCCCCCTCTATTCTCAGGTGAAGTTCATCACCCTTGAAGAGTCTCCTGTCACAGAAATCCCCCCAGTCCTCGACAAATTGGTACCCCATGTCCTGACACCACCCCTTAAGCCAACTGTTAAACTCCTCTATTTCATTGCTCCTAATTCTGTCCTGCCTCCCCTCCCCTTCCTGTCCCACACAGGGAGGACCCCAGAAAAGGCCAGGGAGGCTAAGTGTGCCACCAATCTGTGCCTCAGTCTCTGGAAGTTCCACTTCACTGTCTCTACTGACTGGTTGGTCAGATCACTGGTACACAGGTATACCAGACCCCCAGCTCCCCCTTCCACCATCTTCCCAATTCTGTCTAAATCCCGGTTGGCTGACACTCCTGGTAGGCATCAGACCAACCCCATCCCATCAGACCGCTCCCCTATCACCCTATTTATCCCCCAATCATTGAGTCCCCGACCTCTAGGACCTTTCTGTTAGCCTTGCTCCCCTTGGGTGCCAATGTGATGTCCTGCCCTTTCTCCTCGACTGACCTGAAGTCCCCCCTGGTGGAGTCAAGAGCCTGAACCTCCTCTAGGGCTATGAACTGATTCATCATCTGGATGGTGCTGGGCCAGAAAAACTCCTTAAGACTGCCCCTCGCACCCTGCCACCCTCCACTCCTCAGGACCAGTGGGTCTCTGGAGGAGTGGGGGTGTAGGGGGTGAACTCCTGCTGAGCTGAGTGTGCAGTTGAAATAACTCTATCCTTGCAGCTACTAACTGAGCATGGAACTCTGCTATGGTCCTGCAGAAGGGGCAGTATTCCCCTCTCCAGAGCTCATCCCTGGAGAAGAGTGCCCCATAGTCCCTGCAACTGAGTGCCTCATCCCTGAACCACATCCTACAAGGAACTATATTGGTGAGAGAGAACCTTACTTAATGTCACTTAGTTTAGGGGAAAATTTACCCCTTGATGTGCACTGATACAGAATGGCCGCTACAACTTATTCTCAAGGAGTTTTCTAGGGTCACTCAACAGGAACTTTCAGATAATCTGAGGGATGCCGCAGTTTCTCTGCCCTGGATGTAACTGAACCACAGCTTCCTGGGCTGGTTAGACCCAAGCAAATGGCTCTGCCCCAGGAACCTCAGTCAGTGGCCCACTGACTCAGAGCTCTTAAAGAGCACACAGTACTCAGCACGCACACAGGCTAGCAGGACCTACAGGAGTAGGGCCCCTGTAGTACACTTTTTAAATAAGCTTTATGCCATCTCCCCAGCTGTCACCACAGCAATACACCCTGTGATCAGGGACATACCATGTTTAGGCAATTCTGCCATTATTCGGACATCTGTTTTTTCCTCATCCTTCAGTTTTCTTACCAAGTCCCACAGTCCACCACATGGTATGAGCAGTGTGTCAATCAGCCTTACACACACACACACACACACACACACACACACACACACACACACACACACAAAGCACCTCCACAATGACTGCAAGTTCCCTGTCCCAGCCTCATGGGTCATTCTGGCACCAGAATCCACCCCTCGACCCACCCCGACTGAGGCATGCTGCTGTGTAACAGCACATGGCCTGCTCCCTAATGCAGTGTCCCAAGCTCATTTCTGAATGTGGGAGCCACTACTGGGCCATCAGGCTGCACCCTTCCTGAACACTTCTTTTGCAATACATCATCAAATACCCAGATATATGCCCAGTGGTCTATACCAATGACCTACTTTATTATAGGAACTTCAAACTTAACTATTTTGTTAGCACAGAGTCTAATATCATCAAGAAAAGAAAAATTCCTGTTCAATTCTCCCTCTCTCCCTCTTTCATCACTCTCTTAATCCCTGTCTACTGACCTTCCTCAACCCCCTGACAGGGTACCCCGCATCCTAAAGGGTCCTCTCTTGGGTTAGGTCCTATTCCCCCTCCTAGCATTAAAGTCAACTCCTCCTTCTCTTTCTCCTCCCTCTTTAAATCCGTACAGCCTTATCCCTCTTTCTGTCTAGCCCCATAGCCCCCTTGGAGGGTTCCCCACATCCTGAAGGGGTCTCTCTGGGACTCTGCCTGTCCCCTTCTCTCTGGTTCCCCCAGTCTCCTTGCAGGATTCCTCACATCCTGAAGAGGTCTCCAGGGACATGACTCTTCTCCTTCCCCCCACCTCACCCTGTGAGAACACATTACAGTAAACAGTTAAAGATTACGAGCATACAGGCATAGGAGCTGTGCTCATAAAAATGGCAGGGAGGAAAAGCAAAACATTTGTTCATAATAAGGTCCAGCTTTATATCATGAGTCCCCAGGTAATGGAGTGGCAAGACAAAAATTATAAAAACATCTCTGATCAAATTCAACAGAGTCTGTAATGCACATTGCATAGAAGGTGCAGAAATAGGAAATTTGATAAAACACCTTGGTGCCCTCTAGTGTTTATTCTTGTTAATACTCAAGGTAAGAAGAATTTATAATAGTATATATTTTTTTTAACTCAGTTTTGTTGTTGTATACAAAGAAAATACAGGATAAAATATCATTAGGACCAAAGCCCTGTTTACAAGGTCATTCTGTGTTGGGTTATGGTTTTCAAGTAATCCATACTATAAATAATTCCTAAAATTTAACACATTTCAATATTGAATTTTTTGTACATGCAGATTATGCAAAGCTAAAATAATCTCATATGTAGCATTGACATGGAGCTGAAAGTTCATGCTGGATGACTGAATTGAAGGTCTTCAAGGAGGCAGATAGGGAGTGTAAATTTGGTGGAATGGCATTCCAGGACCTTGCTGCACCATACTAGTACATCAATTCATCGAAAGTTGTGTTTATCTTTGGTTCACCATATTCCCTTGACTTTAAACTATGTACCAGGTATTAATGCTATGATTTTATTAGTTGTGATAGGTAGGAGGTTTGTTTAACTTTAAAGAGCAATAACTGTCCTCATTTTTAAAAATGTTCCTTAGCTCTCACTGGTGCCTTTCCCCACCTGGACTTAAGCAGTCCAATGCTTCTATTGATGCATTGAGATACCAAGCATTTGCAGTTTCTCAACAAACACAATTGAAAATTGTTAATTGTTCTGGTTCTAGAGTACGAATATTTGATTTACACACACACTGGCAAAAGAACTTTGCATAAGGTAGACATACTATATAATAGGTTGATTAGACATACCCTACTCTGTAGGTTTAACACTTCTCACTGGATTATGTACCAAGATTTGTATTGGGATCCAGTAGACATAAGACAAAACAAAATATGGTTAACCACAATCTTTAGTATGTTAAAGACCATATTTTCAGTGCTTCCATAAAGTCCCCCTCTGGTGCTTTACCCCAACTGGACTTAAATAGTTTATATCTTGAAATTGTCTGAGCTGTAGATGATTAAGGGGAAGCGATCATAATTCTCGGCTTGAAGGAGCTGGCAGCCAGATCCCTTCCCCTTTCTGGTACCGCTAGCTGAAAGCCCTGTCCCCCCGCACTCTGACATTTTAGAAGTCCACTGGTGTCAGTTTAAAGCCGTCACTTAACTAACAGCCTTGTTGAGCGGTGGCTTTGAATTGAACCCAGTGGACTTTTAAAATATGGCAAAAGGTATTTTAAAACTCTACACCATTCATTTTAACATAGCACACTCCCACACTCTACAAACAATTACAATACAAAATGTAACTCAATAATAGAGTCCAAATATAACCCAGTTAATTAAAAAATTACATTAGAGGCTTGGCACATTATATCGAGTAAAACAATTTTCAATACCTGAAATGAGGGGTATGTTGGCTAGTAGTTTTTTGCTCCCAATAACTATGGCTTATTGGACTACTCTTTTACTTCTTCAAAAATTCTAGGAAGGTTAAATACTACGGACCGCAGCATTATTCATTCTGTTACTGGGCTCCCAAGGATGGCTCATCGTTGTGACCTCTACATAGAGGATAATGTATGGTCGTCTATCGGTAACCGGTCTGTTAACTCTCGAGAGGTTGCCAGGGCGACCGTGTAAACCTCGAGAGCGAAGCTCGAGAGGTTTACGTTGCCATGGCAACCTCGAGACAGTTAACAGTGACCGGTTTCCAATAGAGGGACCATACATTATTTTTTATAGTACATGGTCCCACTTAAAAAGTAAGACGGCTCACTTTTGAAAAGTCACCGCCCAGCCGTTCGGTCCTTCCTAACCGCTGGGTTCGTCATCATTCGGTTCCGATCTAAAAAGGCGCATGCATGAACCCGATCGCTGTTGTTCACCTATCGATGTGAAATAGCATCGATAGGTTAACAACATTTCTACGTTACGTCGATAGGTTAACAACCTTAAGAAATGATGATTTCCTAAGGTTAATAGCGTTCTACCATACATTATAAGGCTATAAACTGGCTTTCTTTAGATGATAGATTCAATAGTAAGGTTTTGATCTTCTTCTATAAAATTCTCTTAAGTAATATGCCCAATATAACTGTTTCCCCATTCCAGAAGTCTGTTAGATGCACCACCAGATACATCATGGGGTACACCTTTAATATTCCATTTTGTCATACCACACAGAGACAACTTTCCTTATCATGTAAGGGAGCTAAACGTTTCAATAGTTTGTCACTATCATTAGTTCAATGTCTGACTGTGTCCATATTTAAAAACAACTTAAAATGTGTCTTACTCAATAGAAGTGAGTGTAAATGTTTTTAATGCTGTTTTATATATTTTTGTATATGTTTATGCTATGTTGGTTTTGTTGTATTTGTTAAATGTTAATCACTGGACGCTTCTGAAAATGGGCAATTTTAGTTACACGCCTTTCCAGTATAAAAATAAAATGAAATGAAATTAAATGTCGAAGCGCGGGGATGGCACAGGTGCAGGGCTTTCAGCTAGTGGTACCAGGAAGGAGAGGAGAAGACATCTGGCAGCTGGCTTCTCAGAGCCAAGAATTATGATCCCTTCCCCTTCATCATCTATGGGTCAGAAAATTTCAGACAATTTCAGGATATGGACTGTTTATTTTATTTATTTCGTTTTTGCTGACCGGGTAAGTGCACTAGACAAATCCTGCCTATTTTCAGGCACGACCTGGAGGACGGGGATACAGATGAATGCCAACTGACCTTGAACCAGATTAAGCTGTTGGTGGTATTTTGTTTAGTGAATGAGGGAAATTTGGCCAGGACACCGGGGAAATTCCCCTACTCTTTTCGATAAGTGCCATGGGATCTTTAACATCCACCTGAACTACCACCAATCCAGGCAGATGGGACCTCGGTTTAATGTCTCATCCGAAAGACGGCACCTCAGATGTGCAGCACCCCTCTCATGCTGCACTACACTGTCAGTACTTGGATATTTACCCAAGTGGCAGATGTGGGAACTGAACCCACAGCCCTCTGATCTCCTGGCCTCAGAGGCGAGTGTGCTACCTACTGAGCCACTGACACTGTTAAAGTACTGTTTAAGTCCATGTGGGGTAAGGCACCAGTGAGGGAACTGATGGAAGCACCTAAAATGATGCTCTTTAACATACTAAAGAGTTTGGTTAACTGTATTTTGTTTTGTCTTGCATCTAATGGATCCCAATTCAAATCTTGGTACATAATACAACGAGAAGTGTTATTTATTTATCTATTGAAATGTTTCATCAGGAAGGCACACTGAGTGACAAGCCGCTTGTCTCCTGGTGCGACCTGAGGGGAAGGGGTACAATAGGAGTGAGACATTAAACATTCAAGTTACAAGATCAGCATTAACATACAGTTGTAAAGCAGGTGTTACAAACAGTGTTACAACAGTGTTGTGCATAATAAGTAGAAACAAAGGACACTAATAAGTGTTGGGTTAATAATTAAACAAGTGCTTACATGAAAGAAAAGGGGGAAAAGGAGAGGACAGGGTGAGGTGGGGGGATGGGGAAGAGTCGTGTCTCTGGAGACCACTTCAGGATGTGAGGAACCCTGCAAGGGGACTGGGGGAACCAGAGAGAAGGGGACAGGCAGTGTCCCAGAGAGATCCTTTCAGGATGTGGGGAACCCTGTAAGGGGGCTATGGGGCTTGACAGAAAGAGGGATAAAGCTGTACGGATTTAAAGAGGGAGGAGAAAGAGATGGAGGAGTTGCGACTTTAATGCTAGGAGGAGTAATAGGACCTAACCCAAGAGAGGACCCTTCAGGATGTGGGGTACCCTGTCACGGGATTGGGGAAGGTCAGTAGATAGGGATTAAGAGAGTGATAGGAGAGGGAGAATTGAACCCTTGACGGGAGATAATTCAAACCTTTGGAGGGGATGGGGCCTAATCAATAGTCCATAAGGCTGCACGAACCCATGGGGAGCATTTGGGGTCCCTTACATTCTGTGAGAGATCTAGGGAGGCCAGTAAGGGGATGCAATTTGGGGGAAGGGGAGGAGAGCTAGAAATTTGGGGTGTGTGGGTGCACAGGGTAAAATGAAGGTGATGGTAGAGGGGTAGGGTTCATCCAGGGCTTAGAGGAGGGAATAAGGGAGGAACATGGCAGGAGCAGCTAGGTGCAAGGTAATTACTGAGGGCAGAGCTGATGGAGTAGGCAGAGGATGAGTGCCAGATTTGAGGGGGAGGGATTTCAAATTTTTGGGAGGCGTTGAGAGTAACCGGATTGGCCGATTAGGGTGGATCTGCGGGGGACTACCAGGGTGCGAGAGTCAGTTCATCTAAGGGAATGGGAGGATGGTGGGGTTGTTATAAAGGAGGAGGAGGTGAGGTAGAAAGGAAACTCACCTAACCAGTGCTTGGAGGTGAATTTAGCACAGTGGGAGAGTCGTCTAGTTGTAAGAGAGGGGAAGGATAGGGCATGATAAAGATCACAGGGGTGGGTGCGAGGGGGGCATCCAGGGCAAAGCGGCAGAAGGAACCGAAGACGGTGTCCAGTCTGGCCAGGGAGGACTTAGGGGCAGCACCATAGATTACGTCGCAGTAGTCGAAAATGGGCAGTATCATCTTCTGAACAAGTTCATGCCTAGCCATAGGAGGGATGCAACCCACAAGAGACAGGGCTATCCTAGATCTAGTACTGACTAACAAAGAAGGGATCACAGATCTCCAGGTAGAAGGTCACCTGGGGGCCAGTGACCATCACATGGTATGGCTCAATTTGGCTACTACATCTAAATCATCCCATTCCAAGGCAAAAATATGGGACTTCAGAGGAGCTGACTTTGATAAGATGGCCAACAGAGTTAAGCTAGCCCTGGCAAAAAGAAACACAGGTGAGGAGGTACAGGCAAAGTGGGCAAGCATTAAGGATACAATACTTGAAGCAACATCCATTGTGTTAGACAGAAAAGGAAGTGCAAAGAAGAAGGAAACCACTTGGTTCTCAAATACAGTAGCAGAAAAGGTCAGAGCCAAAAGGCTGGCCTTCAGGAAATATAAGGGAACACAGCGGGATGAAGATAGGGAGGCATACCAAACTGCCCTAAGGGAAGCAGGGAAGGCAGGCAGGCAAAGTCCCAAACTGAGGAAACACTAGCACGAACAGTAAAGAAGGTGACAAGACTTTCTATAGATACATTAGTGAAAGGAGAAAGTCCAGAGGGGGTATTGCTAAGCTTAATGGAGAAAAGGGAGCATGGAGGAGGAGGACCCTGTAAAGGCATCTATCCTAAATAGATACTTTTGCTCAGTATTTACCAAAGAGAAGGTAGGGCAGGGCCCACAGCTCAGCATCATGGACACAGGGGGGAGGGAGGTGAGCACTACTCCCTTCACAAAAGAAAGGGTCCTACAAGAGCTTGCTAAGCTCAGGGTGGATAAGGCAATGGGACCTGATGGCATACATCCCAGGGTACTTGAGGAGCTAAAGGAGGAACTAGCAGAGCCATTAGCAGAATTGTTTAGTGGTCTCTAGCACAGGAGAGGTCCCAGAAGACTGAAGAAGGGGTTCATGTGATCCCGCTCCACAAGAGTGGTAGCAGGGAGGCGGGAACTACAGACCGGCCAGTCTTACCTCAGTAGTGGGCAAGATTATGGAGGCACTCCTTAAGGAAAGGATAGTGCAACACCTGGAATCCATAGGGGCACAGGATCCAAGACAGCATGGGTTTACAAAAGGAAGGTCCTGTCAAACTAATCTCATAGATTTCTTTGACTGGGTAACCAGAGTGGTGGACCAAGGGGGAGCAGTTGATGTCACTACCTTGACTTCAGCAAAGCTTTTGACACTGTTCCACATAGAAGATTGATAAATAAGCTAGGTAGGCTCGGGGTGGGTCAGAAGTTGGTCAACTGGGTGGCAAACTGGTTGACTGGCAGAAAACAGAGAGTAGTGGTAAATGGTATACAGTCAGAAGAGATGCAAGTCACAAGTGGGGTACCTCAGGGATCAGTCCTGGGGCCAGTCCTATTCAACATCTTCATTAGTGACCTCGCAGATGGACTAGAGGGTAAGGCTTGTCTGTTTGCAGATGACACCAAGATCTGCAACAGAGTAGATGATCCAGATGGGGTGGGCAGAATGAGAAGAGATCTGGATAAACTAGCAAAATGGTCAGAAGAGTGGCAACTGGGATTTAATGCAAAGAAGTGCAAAATCATGCACATAGGAAGAGAAACCCTGAAGCCACTTATAGGCTGGGAAGGAGTTGCTAGCAGTCACAAAGGAAGAAAGAGACTTGGGCATCATCATCACTGATGACTTAAAATCATCAAGCAGACCTCTAAAGCAGTAGGTAAGGCTAGGGGGTGTTAGGGTGTATTAGTAGGGGTATCTAAGTCGTGAGAGGAGGTAATAATCCCTCTGTACAAGACATTGGTTAGGCCCCATCTGGGTACTGCATGCAGTATTGGAGGCCCACCTTCACAAGGACATTAACCAAATTGAGGCAGTCCAGAGAAGGGCAACCAAAATGGTGCAGGGACTACATCAGAAGACATATGAGGACAGATTAGCAGACTCAATATGTATACCCTTGAGCAAAGGAGGGAGAGGTGATATGATCGAGACATTTAAACACCTTAAGGCATAAACAAGGGAAAGAGTCTAACATGTTTAAATATAAGAAAATTAGCAGGACAAGAGGACACAGCATGAGATTAGAGGGAGGCCGATTAAGGGGAATGTGAAATTCTTTTTCACAGAAAGGGTGGTAAATGCATGGAATAGCTTACCACAAGAAGAGGTGGCTATGAATACAGTGCAGGGCTTCAAACAGGCATGGGATAGGCATAAGGGAGCAATACGAATGACTATGAATAGATAGGTCACTGACAGAGCAAAGGCCGATGGCACATTTATAAGGTAGAAAAAGAAATGGGCAGACTGGATGGGCCTTGAGGTCCTTATCTGCCATCAACTTCTATGTTTCTATGTTTCTATGGTTCCTGAACAGGGCACCAAGCTTGGGGCACAGTTTTTTCTGGATGGCATCAATATGTTCAAAGAAATTTAGGTGTTGGTCCAGCCAAACACCTAAGTACTTAAAGGGGAATGTGTCCTCAAGTAAAGTCCCATCAAGGGTGTGGAAAGTGGGTAGGGAGGGAAGCCTAGAGAGTTTCTGCTTCTTAAACCTAAAGAGCAGGGAAAATCTACTCAATCTATTATATACTATGTCTACCTTATGCAAAGTTCTTTTGTTAGTGTGCCTGTAAATGAAATATCCATAATCTAGAACCAGAACAATAAAATGATTAACAGTTTTGAATTCTATTTGTTTAGAAGTTGCAAATGCTGTGTATCTCAATGCATCAATAGAAGTATTTATTTTTTTAGTTAAATTAGAGATATGGGATTCAATATTCAAGTGTTGGCCAGCTGTTACTCCCAAGTATTTGTATTTTTCAGTGTGGGATATTAAACATCCATCTTTTTGTCTCTCTTTCTAGTTTAGGTCCATTTTCTTTTTTTAGGTGGAGGTGGAAGGCCATCGACCGAGTCTTCTTGTAGATCATCACTAAATTAGAATTTTCAAATCGATTTTGCATTATAATAGAATCCAGCTGAAGGTTCTTTTTGGCTTCTAAAAAGGTCTCACCTGATGCTACTAGAACTATATTGTCTGCTTACAGACTTTTTTTTTATATCGCCCCTCTGACTGGCCCTCCATTGGTCCTTGCCTCTCCACCAGCTCAATACCTGCCTTCCCAGGACTTACTTCAATGCTGTGTTCCTCCCTGGATTGCCCCCCTCCCCGGGGGGGGGCTCCTGGAAGGGACCCCAATTCCTCGAGCAATATTCATGCTTGGTGTCGGCTCTGGCACCTCGTCAACAGTGTGGGACCTGTGAGGAGAGACAGAACATGCTGTGGCAGCCAGCATTTTCCTCTCTTTTCTCCCCACCTATAGACAATGACAGAGGGCCTGTCTGGCACACGCACATACAACGCCAGAGTGCATCGACTTCCCCCTTCCTAATCCTGCGTCTCTGCATGCATTGCCACCTGTGGACACCAGGTGGTGATACCGCAGCACAGAACGGTAGCCCTCCCTCCCCTGGGACGCTCCACTGTCCTCCCCTTGATGGCCCTCTGACATAGATGAACTTTCGACTGCATCATGGAATTTGGTAACGTATTAACACAAACCAAGAATAATAAGAGAACCAGACTCGAACCCTGTGGAACCCTTTTTGTTTGGTAAGATATCTCCAACAAGTGGCCTTTCACCTCCACTCTCTTGGTGCAGCCATTGAGGTACAGTCTAAAACAATAACAGCCTTCAATGGACTCACCTACATATCAAGCAACTAGTCCAAGACCATTGAATGATTAAATCAAAGGCTTTAGAAAGGTCCACTAATATGCTATTTTATTAAAGCAAACCATCATTGTTACCATTTAGCCTAAAAATAGAGCTTTTTTTTAGGCTGGGTTGCCTTAACTCATGTAACAGCACAGATCGTATCCATGCTGCTGTTAACATGGGCTAAGGCAACCGTTTTTGTCTAAAACTGTGGTAAAGCCTTGCTCCAACTCTATCAGCAGGGTTTTAGCATGTCTTTTACCATGCTACAATCTGGACACAACACTCTTAAAATGTTATATCAGAGTTAAAATGTTTTAAGAGCCACAGTGTGTACAGGGCCTTAATGCCAGTCGCCATATGATACACTCTATTCAAAGTGTGGGTTAGGCATCTCAGTTCATGCAATATAAATATATAGTGTATGGTGGAACGTCATTCTCCACCGAAATACATAGTTCTCGAAACCTTGTAGTCACACAGTAGTGCCGATCGCAGAGCAGCAGAACGATTTGTCTCACTGCACTGCACATGTCACAAACCATGTCCTCGAGCACCATTTGACAGTTAGGGCTCATTCCCTTGACAGGACACGTAGCGTTAGCAGCAATGTCGGCGGCGGTACTTTCAAAACCACTTTCCGAGCGGGATACATTCATCCTCGAGCAGGAGAATAAAAAAACGGCCAAAAAAACGAGAAATGACATGCGGCAGATACATAGCTTCCTCAGAGACAACAACGAGCACAGGGCAATACATACATTTCCTCAACAGAGCTAGACCCACTGCTAGCTGATTTTTACCTTTTCTCTGCTCTTCCCTACAGATTTGTGGAATTGCTGTTCCGGGTGCTGCTGTATGTGAGTGTTTCAAAAGTTAAAATGTTAATAGTTAAAAGTTTAAAATCGAAAGTGATAAAACAGTAAACATGTTAAGCGTGAAAACACAAAGAATGTAAAGTTAAGTTTTTTCCTTCCAGTAACCAAGTAAACATTTTCTTAAGCAGCAATATGATGTAGTGATTGTTTTTTTTTTCTCAGAGAACGACGTTCCACCATACACTATATAGAAAAGTGCATGGGGAACGGTTGACAACAGGGCATCTTCCACCTCGTTGGCACTATGAGGACAGATTACCTCTCGAGCTGCGCTCTCGAGGTAATCCGTCGTCATAGTGCCAATTCGGTGGAATAATAGTCCTGTTGTCAACCATTCCCCATGCACTATCCTATATGTGCATTACTAACGTCCTGCTCCTCCGATTCTGCATCGTACATGAATGCTGCCAAGGAGCTCAAGGTCTGTGATAGTGAGAGGCTCAGACTTCAGGCGCTCCCAATGAGATTGTAAATTCATCGCTGCTGAGCACAAATTGACACTCTTTTCTCTGTCATCTGATCCACTGAGCTATGCTGAATTGTGAGCCAGATCCATTGATACAGGGTGGATGGACTGCTGTTTCAATTGTGACGAGAGGGAGCTCCTTTCCTTACTTCACCGGTAACCCATCAAAATCGCGACTACAAAATGGCGACCCGTGACAACCACGAGGGAATCACAGTGCAGACACCTTTGCATGACTGATGGTTCCTCCCATCCCCAAGTGGTGCTCCGGAGTTAGAATCCTAAAGAAGGAGGCGGGCAAAGCCCTCCGAAAAACACAGTTTCCAAACTGGTCGCTTTGTTTGTTCAGCGCCCTTTGTCACGGGTCGCCATTAGTTAATGACATTACCAGAAGTCCCCACAATATTTTTTTTAGATATAAAATAAGCATAAAGCAGCATCTGCTAGCAATGTGTAGAGACTACAGATTTCTTGAGGCACTCCTATAGCGAATAGCACATTTAATTAAAGTATGAAAAAATTTAGTAGTAGAAAGAAATTTAGAAAGTTCAGCTATACTAAACAACATTTGTAAAGAAATGTTTACCTTAGTTGAAACAAAGTCACTGTTGTCAAAGATTACAATTAAAATTTACTAATTAGATTTGTTCATTCATCTTTAGAATCTATGAATCAGTAGTTAAAATATGGAAGAGTAACATTTGCCTAACTTGGTTAGCAAAAAAGAGTGCACATATTTTCCTTCCTTTGGTATAAATCTTTTACTGGATTTTTCGTTTCACAATTAGGGTACTTGGTTGATTGTCTTCCTATCTTGATAGTTTTTCTTTGTTTTTTAAAAAATGTTGAAGGAGCAGTAACCAGTTTGACTATGGCCAGGTAAACTTAATTTAAACACATGCTGACTTTTGGGACGTGCATTATAACAAAATGTAAGAAAGATTTTTCATTCTGATCAAAGTCTTCATTTTCAGAATTTAATTTATCAGATAAGTACACTGGAATACCTCCGGGTTATGTTGAATAGAAAGTCAAGGGCGGTATTACATGAGGTAATACATGCTTATAAACTTTAAATGGAGAAAAAATACAAAAGGAAAATAAAAAGGACATGAAGTATATATATTTGTTTTTTAATTCTTTGCTAACTGGGTAAGGCCCACTGGGCACAAGTGCCTGTTTTCAGGAGCATCCAGGGAGCACTGGGGAGGTTAAGTGTCTTGCTCAGAGTCACACAGCATGCAAGTAGAGGCTGTGGAAATCAACCCCAAGTCTGCTAGATGTACCAGGCCCATTCACAGCTCATTACTCAAACCTCTAGGCTATACTGCCAACCCAAGAATTAATGTGACCTACTGGGAATTGAACCTAGGCCCCTGCAATACCATCTCGGTGCTCTAACCACTGAACTACATGCTCAAATCACAGTTTTAAAATAGGTGAGAGAAACCAAGATGTGTTATTGGTCAGTTGTGATCATATGACCATGCGTTATCCCCGCACAACACCACAGCTCAGACGTACTTAACTTTCTGAATCTCATTACTTGGTTTTTAATATAAAAATCAGATGAAACATTTTAAAATCACAATAAGGCACTCCGGGGCATGCATAATTGTGAGATAACGGCACTTGTCGGGTGCATAAGGCACTTTTGTTTTCCTTGTGTTTCACTTCCCAAGGCTTGTTGTTATCCCACAGTAACACACACCCTGTCATGCCAGGGTACTGAGGATGGGGGTAGTCTATTGTGCACCAACTCAAGGGGAGGAGCTGGACAGGGAGTTGGCAGAACAAATTAGGAAGCTTTGCAGGAAGGGGAATATGGTGGTGGTGGGGGACTTCAGCCTACCTAGGGTGGACTGGCGCACACAAACCACCACAAGTGCAAGGGAGCAGGTCATATTGGGGGCATTTCAGGATAGCTTCCTGGTGCAGTTGGTACGCGAGCCAACTAGGTTGGGAAGGACTCTGGACCTTGTACTATCAAATGGGGAGGCTGTAAGGAACCTGGAGGTGGAGGACCCTCTGGCTGGGAGTGATCACCACTCAGTGTGGTTTAGTCTCAGAATGGGGAAGCAAACTGGAGGTTTGGGTACCAGAGTGATAGATTTTGGGGGAGCAGACTTTAATAAGAGGGGGGAAATTCTGATAAATCATCTGGAGGGAATGCAACCAACCATGGATGCCAATCAGAAGTGGAATATTCTTAAAGCAGGACTGGCAGAGGCTACTGGGACATGAACTAGGGCACAAAGTAAGAAGGGAAGGGCAAAGAAGCCCAGTTGGCTGACCCAGGAGGTAATGGAGGGGGTGAGGGCCAAGAGGAAATCTTTTCGGAGATTCAGGACATCAGGAAGGGGGGACGACAGGGAGGAGTCTACAAAGAAGCCCAGGGAGGTTACCAGACTAGTCAGAGCCACCAAGGCATCCAGACAGCTGAGGCTGGCACAGGGCATTAAGGGTGGAGAAAAGGACTTCTTCAGATACATTAGTGAGAGAAGGAAGAACAAGGACCAGATAGTGAGAATTAAGAAGGATGGGGGGTGGGTAGAGAAGGGGAGGAGCAGGCAGAGGCACTCAATGAGTACTTCTGCTCTGTATTCACAGAAGAGGGGGGGTGAGTGGGGGGGGAATGACAGATGGAGAAATTACAGATAACAGGGTATTGGAAGAACTGAGGGCAATGCAGGTGGACAAGGCACCGGGACCTGATGGCATTCACTCTAGGGTACTCAAGGAACTGGCAGGATGCCTGGCAGGACCACTGGCTGACCTGTTCAATACCTCTCTGGACACAGGATACATGCCACAGGATTGGAGATTGGCCCATGTAGTGCCCATTCACAAGGTGGCCCAAAAGAAGATCCAGGTAACTACAGACCAGTGAGCCTCACATCAATTGTGGGAAAGCTCATGGAGACAAGTCTTAAAGAGAGGCTGGTGACACTTTTGGAGGACAATGGTCTCCAGGACAGGCAACAGCACAGGTTTGTCTCAGGCAGATGATTGAGTACTATTATTGGGTGACCAGGGAACTGGACAAGGACCATGCAGTGGATGTCCTGTACTTAGACTTCAGCAAGGCCTTTGATTCCGTGCTGCATGGAAGGCTAGGGGGGAAGCTGGAATATGTAGGGGTGGGTACTAAGATAATCAAATGGATCACTAACTGGTTGAAGGGCAGGCAACAAAGGGTGGTGGTGGTGGAGGGGAAACTCTCATCACCAAGAGCAGTAACAAGTGGAGTGCCACAGGGATTGATACTGAGACCAGTCTGTTTGGGATATTCATAGCAGATATCTCACACGGGACCCAGAGTAAGATCAGTCTGTTCACAGACGATACCAAGATGGGAGCTGTGGTGGATGACATTGAGTGGTGGAGGGGACTGCAGGAAGACCTTATTAAACTACAGGAGTGGTCGGAAACATGGCAGATGGAGTTCAATGCCAAGAAGTGCAAAATGCTGCATTTCAGAGCTAAGAACCAAAGGGGGAACTATCAGCTGGGAGGGGTACAATTGGGGAGCACAGAGGAGGAAAAGGACCTGAGGATGATTATAACGGGGAATATGAACAACTCAGCTTAGAGCAGGAAGGCAGCATGAAAAGCCAACAAGATGCTGGGCTGTATAGTGAGGGGAATCTCCTCTAGAAGTAGTGAGGTGGTCCTTCCCCTGTACAGGTCACTGGTCAGGCCACAGCTGGAATACTGCGTGCAGTACTAGCACCTGTTCCTGAAAATGGACATCAGATTGTTGGAGGGGGTGCAGTGCAGAGTGACTAAGATGATCCAGGCTTTGGAGGGGAAATCCTACGAGGAAAGGTTGAACATGCTTAACATGTATTCCCTGGAGGAAAGAAGGGATAGGGGAAATATGATTGAGACCTTTAAGTACCTGAAGGGGATAAACAAGACTAATACAGGAGAAATATTCCAGATCAGAAGAGGAAGGGATACAAGAGAGCATCAACTGAGGTTGGAGGGGGGAAAATTCAGGAGAGAAATCAGGAGACATTTTTTCACTGAACGGGTGGTAGGCAAGTGGAATGCTCTACCTGCTGAGGTGGTTTCCTGTAGGATGGTAGGCTGTTTCAAGAGGGGATGGAACAGAGTGGGGAGGGATGACTGTGAGGGGGGGAGGAAAGGGTGGGGCAACTGCAAGTTGAGGGCCTAGCTGCACAATCCAGCAGACTCGATAGACCATGAGGCCTGTTTCTGCTGGCATTTTCATATGTTCGTATGGCCTAATTATAGATACAACTGTAGGTAAGTTCCAAACAATTGGAGGGAGAGACCTATCATTTTATAGTATATGGTTAAGTATTGTTGTGTATGGATTTCCACACTCTGAAAAATCCTTGTTGTGCATAGGCATATATTGTTGTGCACAGTTCAAAGGTCATAAAAAGTTATTGTACATGGTTCAAAGTAATGCAAAGTTGTTGTGCACAGTTCAAAGGTCACATAAAGGTGCTGCGTATGGTTGTCTCCTGTTAAGCCCCTTCCCTTTGACGTAATTTATCTTTAATATAGTTGCTGACTATGAGCAATGAAAGATAAGTGGGAGGGTAGTGAATGGGTCCCACTTACTACTGTATATAAACTGAAATTTTCATTTTTGACATGCAGAAAAACCATATACAATAAAAAAAATCAAACATTGCAACCTTGCCCAACTCTGGTCATGTTTCCGTCTCGGGGTTAAGATGACATCATGCACAAGCGTTGCTCTCAAGGTCCATCTGATGCCATCTCAACTCCTCGATGGAGACACACCCTTGTTATATATGGCTGCCCATGCATTATTCTCTATATTGATAATTTATCAGAATACTTCATCCTATGGAAATGAGTTCCTTTGTATAATTATTGTAAAATATTTACAAAAAACTTGCGTTACCATTTTTTTGTTGGGTGGGTTCCTTGCATGTATATATGTGAATAAGTTGTATAGAAATTAGTTTATAAAGGTTATATATATGTCCACAGGGAGCTGGTTATCAAAATGGTGCTCTCTGTCTTCGACCACACAGATGTGGTCTATGTTTCTGCCCCTTCCTCTTCCCCCTCAGACTGGATACCCTCCTCAACTCCTTCTAATCTGCCATTTTGCATCAAACTCTCCACCATGAACACACCATTGCTTGTTGTATTCCTCCCTGTCCATCTTTCCACTGTCCTCTCACCACCAGGCCCACTGTGCTACGTTCATCTCCAAATATTGGTTCAACACCCTTCCCTCGCTCCTATCCAAGTTCCCTCCTGCCTCCTGGTCCCTCTTCTCCAGGGACCATTGCACTTTTGCCACTCCTCAACCCTATTCCTCTTCTGGGCAATCTGCTTTCTACTATAGACTTCCCTCACTCTGGAACAAACTCCTTTCCTCCCTCCGTTACTCCCCATCTCTTGGTTCCTTCAAACGCCAGCTGAAATTTCACCCCCACTTGCTTCTGTTACCCTTCCTCCAGCTACCCTCGAAGGCTGAATTTTAATCCATCCATGTTATTATTCGTGATGTTATGCACTTCTAGGGTTCCCTGTGCTTTATTACCTATGTAGACAATTTGTTTGTTATTTATTCTATTGCTGTATCACACTGTTCGTTTGTCGATTCAGATGTTTTTTACTTTTCAATTGTCTGCTGCTTGCTCTTCCTCCCCTCCTCCCACCCCCCAGGTCGCACCTGGAAATAAGCGTTAGCTCAGTGTGCCTTTCCCAGTTCCCAAATTTAAAATAAATAAATAAAATATATGCTTTATGTTTATTTCAGAGCTAATGTAGAGACGTGCTGAAATAACCAAGCGTTCATAAAGGCTGGCTGTGTACTTCATTGCCAACACAATGCCACCTAGTGATGATTTAATAAAGAATTACCAAGAAATGACTTTGTGGTAAGTGAGTCTATTCTCTGAACTGGTAGCTAGTATTTAGGTATCAACTGAAGCAGACTCCTCCCAGTTTCCATGTCTGTTTTGGGAGCGAAGCCACACTGCATGTCTCTGTTTGTTCAGAAAGGTTATGTAAACACTTAAAAGGTCTTGACTTGCTGTTTGTTTTGTACCCTCTTGGGTCGTGCCTGAAAATCAGCAAGTATTGTCTAGTGCACTTACCTGTTTAACAAAAACTAATGGAATAAATAAACCAGTGACAGACTACACTGTTACCTAACGCTGCAGCCCCTGGTGTAGGACAGAAAGCACTAGGATAGTATGAGTTGAAGGAACTGTTTATTTATTTATAATTCTACAATTTTAAGTTGGGAAAGGCACACTGAGACGAAACTTGTTTCCTGGTGCATCCCGGGAGCACAGAGAGGTTAAGTGACTTGCTTAGGGTCTCACAGCATGCAAGTGGAGGTTCTAGGACTCAAACCCAGGACTGCTGAATGTACCAAGCTCTTTCACAGCTCATTGTTGTAACCTCTAGGTTATACTGACAGTTACAATTACAAGCATTGACTTGTGATACCAGCAACTCCCTTTAGAAATCAGTTATTGAATACACCAACCACTTCAAGAATATGTAAATGCTGCCAATGAACATCCTTTGTAACCTTGACAATGTCTCCTATGTATACCGAGATAAAAACTAAAAAAGAAACTAAATCTTGACTGAGTTATGCAGCATGTTCTGGGCAGTTTAAAAATATTCGCATAGGCACATACTGTAAATAAAAGATTAGGAAACAGAAATTGTTGGTTAATTTCCTTCCTCTCCCCTTCAAATTATTTATTCATTTATTTATTCAGAAAAATACCTTTGAGTCAAAAGGCGCTTTTACACTGGCAGTCTTGCAGTGAATAAGCGTTATGGAAGGACCTTACCATTCCATCCAATGCTGTGCAAACGCTATTTGTTCCGTTGTAAAAATGAACGGTTGCCTGAAACGCACTCCGTGGTGTAGGTGGTTTGTCCCAAATGTGCCATTGAAGTGCGCATTACACAAGTTGTTGCACTTATAATCTCCATTAATTAGCAATTCGGTGGGTACAGGTGGGGGAAGGGGGTCAAAAAACAGCCAGAGGCTTTAGTCAGACTAGGAAGAGAGTTGGGCTGGGCTAGGATCCATGGCAGTCACAGGGATTGGAAGACTATAGATGATTCCTGAGGTGTGCTTTGTAGGTGCCAATACTATTCATGTTTACAACGGTGCTAGGTAGGTTATTTATCCAGGTAGGGGCTTGGAAGGCAAAGGACCTTTGGAAAAGTGAGGTGCCGCAGCGAGGAACTACAAGGAGTAGCCTGTTTGTACTACATGTGTGCTGATAAGTAGGGGCCCGTGGGGTAAGTGGCGAGAGACCGTGGGGGCTAGGCCAAGGGTAATCTTTTTGGCCATGAGGCAAGTGTGAAACCTGATTCTGTTATCTAGGTTGAGCCAGTTTGTAGCATTATATAGGGAGCAAGTGTGAGTTAGCCAATCACAGCCCAAGATGAGGTGACAGGCTTTGTTGAGGGGAAAGCCGGAGCCTTGTCAGTGTCGATGAGTTGGCAGCACTATAGATCAGGATGCCATAGTCGAGAAGGGAGAGGACAGAGTAGGAGACTGCCAGGTGAAGGGCATCAGGGGTAAGACAGCGCTTGTACCGGTAGAGGAGGCCGATCCTGATATTGAGGGTAGTAGACAGTTGATGAATGTGTTGGTGGAAGTTAAGGGCCTGGTCAAGTGTGATACCCAGGTATTTAAAGGAGTTCACTTGTTCGAAAGGGGTCTGGCTGGCAGTTAGTATTTGGGGACAGAGTGCTTTTTTAGAGTTAAGAGGATGTGAGAAGAACATAACCTTGGTTTTCTTATAGTTAAGGATGAAGCGCTGTGTGGTGAACCATCTTTTGGCTTCCCCGAAGGAGGATAGGAGGGAGAGGTGGAGCTGGGTAGGGTCAGGATTGGAGGAGTAGAGAACAGCGTCATCTGCATAAAGTAGGAGGTTGCTTGAGCATGATTGAGGGAGAGCATTAAGGAAGAGGCAGAATAGTAAGGGTCCAAGAATGGACCCCTGGGGGACACCAGAGAGGACTGGCAGTCTGTTAGATAAGGTAGTGCCAATTTTGACCTGCTGGCAACAGTCTGTCAAGTAGTCTGAAAACCAATGGAGGGCATCTTGCGAGAGGCCCAGTTTGCAGAGGGTGGTTACTAGGAGGGAGTGATTGACAGTGTCAAATGCCTTGGTGAGGTCAATGAAAATAGCCCAGGCAATATGACCTCTGTCTAGGGTGGTGTGGAGGTGAGTGGTAAGTTCGAGCAGTGCGGTAGTCATGCTGTGACCTTTGTGGAAGGCATGTTGCTGCTCACAAAGTATATTGTGTTTGTTGAGATGGTCAGTGACAATATGCTCGAGTGCCTTAGATAGGGGAGGGAGAATGGAGATGGGTCTATAGTTGTTGGTGGATGTACGATCTCCACCTTTCAATATTGGGGTAATGGTGGCAGATTTCCAGTGCATGGGGAATTTCCCAAGGCATAGACCACCAGTACCAACTCAGTGGAGATACACTGCCATCCATTCTTCTTCAAAAGACCTTAAAACAGCAGTGTATGCTACAGTGAAAAGTTAAACCTGTACCTTTAGAGTACCCTTTTTCTCCCATCTTGTAAGATGCCTCTTCTCTTTTTTTTGTTCGCCGTGCGCACAAATGCAAGTGAACATGTTGGTATGAGACTATCTTTTGAGGGGTGTGACACTGTTTGCGCAATATAGAGCAGTGTTGCAGGGGCATGACAGTGGCACACCAATCAGCATTCAGGCTGACGATGGAGTTTCTGACTTGCTGGGTGGGGACGGCACCAACTTCAAAAGAAGTTGCCGTCCCTTTGATCCACACTGCCCAACAAGCCAGGCTGATCTGTCATGGTCAGCCTGGAATGTATGCCTATAACAAAAAAACATCCATCGATGTCTGTTGTTGGAGGCCCTAATTGTCCCCCAATCCGACCCTCCCTGTCAGCACCCCTTTCCTAAACACGCACACCCGTACAGTAATGACACTGGGGGTGCTCAGTCCCCCAGTGTCTAAAACTGTCCCTCATCATGTTTTTCTCCTGAAAAGAAGAAAACCTTCCACTGACGTCTGTTGCGCCCTCCCCCCCCAATATAAGTCAGTGACACTGGGGGTGCCCAATCCCCCAGTGTCCTGTCCCTGAAATAAAGAAAACTGTCCCTCATCATTTTTTTGTTACCTGAAAAAAAGTAAACCATCCAATGTTGTCTGCTTCGCCGTTACCCACCCTCCACACTCCCCTCCCACTTAGAACCCACCACCCCCCACACACGCCCCTACCCCATACTTACCTGCTAGAGGTCCGTCCCGTAATCTTCCTTTTACCACAGACAAGTCTTTACTCTTCAAAGCCCAATCGTGAACTGAGATAAGCACTTCAATGTATTTCAATGGGGTTTTCAGCTTCAATGTATTTCAATGGGGTTTTCAACTTAGTGGCATAACTTGGCCATTTTTTTATATTTTTGCACCAAATTTTCAACATACCTTTTTTGGGACCCACCTTATGAACAATGCAAGAGAAGTTAGGTAATCTGTCCCAAAAGGTGATTTTGTAGTCGATGCACAAAATTACCTTTTCGGCAGGAGTTGAAATTTTTCTCTGTCTTTGTTCATGAGGTGGGGTCATAAGAAGGCGATGTTGAGAATTTGGTGTAAAGCTATTAAAAAACAACAATGTTATGAGCCTGCTTTGAAATTTGCGAACGCAAGCTCATAACTTAGGCAATTTTTCAATATTTTGACCCCAAATTTTCAGTATAGCCATTTCTGCACATCACCTCACGAATGTGACAGCTGCCATTTTTCAGATCCTGGCCAAAATGTTTTGTTTTTTTTACATCCGAAAAATGATTTTGCAGTCGCTGCGCAAAATCACCTTTCGGATAGTAGTTGAAAATTTTTTCTGCACTTGTTCATGAGGTGGGGTTATAAGAAGGGTATGTTGAAAATTTGGGGCATAAATATTAACAAACAAGACAGTTACACTGCCCAGTATCATCACTTCTACTTAACTGTTAATAAAATGATTCCTTCACCGAAGCAGTTTTTATTGTCACTGTTAGTGGCATTAGCACCACACACACCCTATGACACCAGTGCACACGGCGAACACTTGGCATTGATAAATGCTTGTTAAGTCTGCTTTAGCATATGTGGGTAATGGAGTGCACTCTGGACAGCCTCCTTCCATTTACTTTCAATGTAAATATGCTTAACAACCTTACACAGTGGAATAATTTGCCACTGTATATTGCTGCACTTTATGTTTTAGATTTTTAATTGTTGCTTGTATGGCACTCAGTGCTCAGGATGGGCACCTAACAAATTTGCCTTACCTTTATTTTATGCAGCAATGATGTCAAACACTTGTCTGCCTCTCTTCGAGGAACACACCCACAGACTCAACAGCAAGCTAAAAAGAGAACCTTTCTTACCAAAACAAACACAAGGTACCTTACCTTACCTGAATGAGAGTTCCTTGGTGCCAGATTAAATATTTTTAATAGCCACCCCTTAGGAAGGGAAGAGAATGGAATTTCCCTCTAAGGGGCTGGCCAGACAATCCCTTCTACTTCCTTGTTAGCCATCTCCACCCCCTTCCACCCCCCACCCCCACGCTCAGAGGTTTGATGAGACCAGTATAGGGAGAGAGAGTGTGTGTGTGTGTGTGGGGGGGGGGGGCTACCCATTCAACTCCATGGAACATCCTTTGAATGCTTTCTTTCTGATACGGCCTTTGGTGAAAATCAAAGCTAGGGTTCAAGTTAACAACTGCATTGTTAGTTGAACCTTGGCTTGAATTTTTGCAGAAAGATAATTTAAAATCAGAAAGAAAGCATTCAAATAGATACTACATAGAGCTGAATGCAACACGCCCCCATGTCCTTCCTATACTGACATCACGAAATGTCTGAGCACATGAGCACAGGGGCAGAGATGGCTAACAAGGAAGTGGAAGGGATTGCATGGCCAGCACCTCGGGGCAGATTAAATCTCTTCCCTTCCTAAGGGGCCATTATTAAAACATGTAAATATTGCATTGAGGACCTCCCATCCAGGTGAGGGAGTTACGTGTTTGTTTTTATGATGCACTGGAAAGTACTTGATAGGTGCCCTTTAAAGCGGGATCATATAGCCTAATAGAAGAAAATCCTCCACAGCATGCTAATTGGTAAAACTCTAAAGGCGTGTCTATACACATGGTGCATTGTGGCAGCATTGCAGCTCTGGTGTGTGGCACACAATTTTGCAGCAGTGTCCTACGTGCCAACACACAAGAGCTGTGGAGTACTACAGGCAGCCTGGATCCCTCCTATGACCCCAGTGTGATTTATTTAGACAAATACCTCCCTCCCCCCACCGCTAGCTCCCTTCCCCATCCCCTTCTCCTGGCAACAACCCTGGCTATATCATTAGCATCTGCATCACTGCAGGGGCTGCGGACAGTCCACACGAGGACCAAAAACACCTGCAGCATTTTGCCTCATCCCTACCGTGACTCCGATGAACTGAACTGTGTCAGCTCACAATGCCTCCCAGATATGTCCAGACTAGTCTGCCAACAAAGGATCCGCAACTCTGCGCTACTCACAGCAGCATGGGGAGGTAACTGTAAATAGCAGACTGTTCGATTTATAGCACTCCTTGCCAATCAGAGGTCAGCTGGCTGAAAAACATTACAAGAGTAAGCAAGCTGCTTTTTCCTCAAGTAAATATTTGACTGATGCGGAAAAGTAATGCAAACTTACCTTTTTACCCAATTCTTTTTCTTTGTATTTGTATTTTACTGGTTTTTCCTTGTTTTTCTCTCTACTGTCCCAGGACCCCAACATGCAGCAGTGCGTGCATGTGGAGGTGCACGCGTGCTCCGTGGCACCGGTTACAGCCCCTTCCACCCTTTCCCTGGCAATCGCTGGGCTCCCCATAGACTGACACTACCATCCATCCTCTACCAGATGGCAGTCAAGAGCCAGGAAACCTCTCATCCCTGTCCAGGAGAGGAGATCAGCCTCGCAGCAGCTCAATCCTGCTCCTCGCCCTCCCTCTGCCAACCCCTGACAAACCAGGCTTGTTCCCTAACCCGGGATGCCGGTGTGGTGTGAGGTGTGGCATCCAGTGCCTCAACCCTCAGCACCACTGGGCCGACTCCTTTTGCCCAATTTTAAAGCAGCAGTATTTGTTAGCAGAAAAAAACAATATCATGCAAAGTGCAGTGGCATGATTACTGACTGGCCTTCCCATGTCCTGTCATGTGTCTGTGGTCCTACGTGATCTGTACTGGCTGCTGGTGAAGGGGGCATATCCCCTTCAAGGTCAGTTTGCTCACCTATAAAGCCCTATACTAGGATTCATACTAGGAAAAGTATAGATGTACCGAAGGCTTTGAGGCCCATTATTATACATGTCCTGCATAGCAGGCTTAGTGCCTTCCTGTAGAGTTAATTAAGAAATAATCAAGTCTCATTTTAAAGTTCCTGAAGGAGCCGACTTGTACAACATCCTTAGGAAGAGTATTCCACAAAAGGATAATTCTTTGGGTAAAATAATTTCTTCTCATGTGGCTTTTCAGGTTAGTAAGTTTAAGTTGGAAATTGTGACTTCTTACTGAGATCTCCCTTTGGACAAGAACTAGGCCTAAGTCAGATAATAAAGATTTGTCCCTAACAACTTTGAACATTAATAGGAGGTCATCTCTTTGTCTCCTGAGTTCTAAGGGGTAAAGATTTAAAGCCCGTAGTCTATTTTCGTAGCTTACATTGTGTAGGCCGTCAACCATCCTACTGCTTCTCCTCTGTACTTCCTCTAATTCATTAACATCTTTGTGTAGGTGAGGTTCCACAATGGGGAACAATAATCCAACACTGGCCGTACATATGCTTTGTATAACGGGATGAGACAAGTCCTGTTCCTTGAAGTAACTGATCTCTTAATGCAGCCAATCATTTTATTGGCCTTTTCTGTTAGTTCCATACAACGTGTGCTAAACTTGGATATGTCTGATGTATTTATAATACATTACATCAAGTACTGTATATATGTCAATAAGAGATCAGCCATTTCTTCTGTTGCAACACATATCTAGAGTTTGAGGCTCTGACACAAGGTAGTAAAATATCAAGCAAGCCTCCATTTACATGCAAATTGGCCACTTGTAATATAGCCCCTCCCATTCCTTGATGTCACTGCAGCAACAGTGCAGAACAAAACATAAGGGTATTAATGCTGTCTAGCCTGATTTTAGTTTAAGTTTGCAATGGCTTAAGGCAGTTCTGTCATGCAACTCACACAGGGAGTAGTACTTGTAACCATAATACTGTATGTGTAGAGCAAATAATACATCTAATAGTATTTCATTAACTAGAAACAAAAGTTGTGTCTCTGTACTGCTCATTTCTCTCTGTGAGACAGTTGTAACATGTTGTGGAAAGCAGTAGACTGAATCAGTCAGTCAACCAATCAATCAGTCGAGCAGTCAATCAGTCACTCTGTATTGAACCAGGTGAACACCCTTGATAAGATTCATTACTAGATGAGCCTGGGCAGTTTACCAAAGGATCACACAAGACTGATTTATACACATCCCCTTTCAGCAGCTTGAAAGTGGACAGCTACATCATTTACTTTATAAAGTGTATTGTTTTACATTTCAAATGCTCCTTAAATCTGAGTTTCTGACTGGAAATACCAGGACACAGAATGCATATGACATGGGAGGAATGAGCTAAGCAGATACAAAGCACTACAAACAGACTGATTAGTTTCTTTACCTACAACAGCTGAAGTGTAGCATCTGATTTGTGAGGGGCATCCTGCTTCAAATGCTGGCATTACGAAGCGGGGGGCAGGGAGGCTGTCATAGCTTATCCTTAGTACCTTGAAAGTGAAGTGCTGTAGCTCTCACATCACTGCTTTATGATTTATAATGGGAATTGGGGCAGTTTAAAGTCATGGACCTGAGGGCCATCACAGTTTCCAAGGAGGTTAGGGGAATTTCTTAAGGGTTAGAGAGTAAGGGACTCTAGTAGGATTTGAACTAGAGTCCCCCAGTGCTTGTGCCTGTGCTTTAACTACTAGATTAGCCTTCTTCCACATGCTGCAGCTGATGCTTTCCCCATAGCTGAATTCTTTATTGCCTTACAGCAGCCATCCAATTACTGATTGCCTAGTTGCAAAGGGAAAGGGGCCTATTTGCAAGATTGTTTCTCACTGCTGGTGTCAATCAAAACAGAGAATGTTAACATACACACACACACCATAATACAACAGCTGCATAATACCACTTAAAACTCTTGTTGTACCCAGAGTCATTTATTGGTAAACTGCTTTTGCTATCAGAAACAGTAACACAACACATACAGGCACTTCCTTATATGAATACTGTATATAAATACCTCAAATCAGTGCTGCATCACACTCTCATGGTCCTAGTCCCTATTAGACCAGCACTTCAGGATGTGCACAACACTTAAAGGGTTCCTCCATTACTCAAGTTGGGAACCAAACACTGTGGATTTGGTCTACTGGTGGAACTGCATTTAGTGCAGCACCATTATCTGTTGCTCTGATGACATCATCCTCCAGCAACATTGATGGTAAAATGGAAGGCAAACACATTGATAACTTTTTGGGGCTGTATATTTTTATTTATAATCTAGATTTTGACAGCAATAGGACTGCTGGCATCTGGAGGAGGCAAACAACAGTTACACATAAGGAGTTAGGAAAATATTGGTGTGGAACTGAGGGAGACTTCCCCTTTAAGGTCATTTGAAACAACTGACCCCAAATCCTTTTCATTATTAACTGACTTCAAAGTTTTGCCTGTCAATGTATAGTTGTTACAGGGGTTGTCATTTCCCAAATGCAGGACGGCACATTTATCGAGGCTGAACATCAGACCACTTTTTGCAGCCCAACTTTCCATTGCTAAAATGTCATTTCTCAGCGTATGATGCCCTCCCTCATTGCACACATCTGCAGCTATTTTGGTGTCATTGGCAAACTTAATGGCAAAACTGTTAAGGTTTATGTTCAGGTCAGAGACAAAGACAGAGAACAAGGAGGGGCCCAGCACCAACCCCTGTGGCACCCCACTTGTCACCTGACCCGTATCAGATATATAACCTCAAATTCTAACTGACTGCTCTCTATCCCTTAACCATGCATCAACCCATCTGATGAGAGACTTATTTATCTCCAGTCTTAACATCTTAACTATCAAGACAGGATGGGGGAACCTTATCAAAGGCCTTACAAAGGTCAAGACAGACAACACCAGCTGATTTTCTGTCCTCCAGAAGTGCACTAACTGTTTCATAGAAGATCAAATTGGCAGTTAGGGATGACCTATGTGCCTTGAAGCCATGTTGAGATTTATCGATAATATTTTTTGAGCTCAGTTCAATATCTAACTTGTCCTTTATGATCGATTCCATCACTTTCCCCAGGATGCAGGTCAACCTGATATGTCTGTAGTTTGCAGTACTGCCATGATCCCCCTTTTTGTAAGTGGGTACAACCACTGCTTTTCTCCACTCACTAGGTACCATACCAGTACATAAATACATAGAGGCCGGGATATTCAGAAGGGTTGCTCCCTGGCATGATATTCAAACGAGGATTGAGCCTGGCACAAATCCCAATGTGCCGGAGCGCATCAGTAATGTATGCGGCGCAGGTAGGGGCGTGCCACATAGCATATTCCACACATCCCGGTATAAAGCCGGGATGTGCTGAGCCCATGTACGCACAACCCCTACCTGCGCTGCATACAGGTGAGCCATAAAAAAAGGAGCAACAGCTGTCCACCCACAGGTCAGCTGCTGTATTGCAGGGCGCAACACGGCAGCTGCCACCTGTGGGTGGCCACCCGAGCTCCGGCTGCACCTTCATGGCGGCGCCACCCCATGCCCGATCATGGGCATACATAGAAGAAGGGTTGTCCTATATCCCTGGTGGTCCAGTAGACCACTCGCAGACCGATCGTGGGCATAGGTCTGTTTCAAACATCTAACACTATCCCTGGTGGTCCAATGGACCGCTCGCAGCCCAATCGCGGGCATAGGTCTGTTTCAAACATCTAACACTATCCTTGGTGGTCTAGTGGACTGCTCGCAGCCCGATCACGGGCATATGTCTGTTTCAAACATCTAACACTATCCCTGGTGGTCCAATGGACCACTCACAGCCCAATCGCGGGCATAGGTCTGTTTCAAACATCTAACACTATCCCTAGTGGTCCAGTGGACTGCTCGCAGCCCGATCGCAGGCATAGTTCTGTTTCAAACATCTAACACTATCCCTGGTGGTCCAGTGGACCGCTTGCAGCCCGATCGCGGGCATATGTCGAAAATTATAAATGTCCCATATCCCTGGTGGTCCAGTGGACCGCTCGCAGCCCGATCGCGGGCGTCAGTGAAAAATAATGCAACACCAATTGAACCCTGGTGGTCTAGTGGTACCCACCTGCCCACTGAGCCCCACCACCCCACTCCACCCCAGTCAGTGGCTGGCGGCAGCTCCCCACCATCTTGCTGCCCTGCAGCATCACTGATAGTACCATGCGGTAGTACAGACGCCTGATTGTCTCACGCGTGAGCCATGGGCATGCAGCCCATACCGTATCACACAAGATCCATTCACATATCTGGACTGTGTAGTACGGTATGGGCTGCACGCCTGCTGGCTCACGCTTGTGGACCAATACGGTGTACAGCCCCACCTGACGTGTCAGTCGATGGGCAGGCAGGGAGTGCAGGTGGGGAGCTGCCACCGCTGACTGGGGCCTAGTGGGCGAGTGGGGAGGGTGTACCACTAGACCACCAGGGTTGGATTGGTATTGCATTATTTTTCACTGACGCCCACAATCGGGCTGCGAGTGGTCCACTGGACCACCAGGGATATGGGACATTTATAATTCTCATCATATGCCCGCGATCGGGCTGCAAGCGGTCCACTGGACCAGCAGGGATAGTGTTACTTGTTTTAAACAGACTTATGCCCGCGATCAGGCTAAAGGTGGTCCACTGGACCACCAGGGATATAATATTCCACATATGCCCGCGATCGGGCAGTGGGGCACCTTTGCCGCGATGTGCAGGGGGTGTCGGTCCCCGATGGCTGCAGCCTGGCATGGCGCCAGGCGCAAGTAGCCAGGGATTGGTGCATCTGCATGCAAATGGGGCCATAATGACATGCAAATGGCCCCATTTGCATCTTGCATGCATTATGGCCCTATTTGCATGTGCACTTTTGAATATCGCGATTGTTGCGCCTAGCGTAACAGAACTTGCACTAGCACATCCCCCTGCTCCACTCTGGCCACTTGCGCTGGCGCAGTGCCACTGTGCCATGTGCACTGCGGGTGGCCAGGGTGTGATATTCAACACTGCTGTGCCATGGCGCAGCTCCACTGAATATCACCCTGTCAACGCCCCTCGGCAGCCAAGTTGTGCTGTGCCCAGGCTTGTGCCACAGCCTGGCGCAGTCTGAATATCCGGCCCATAGTGTATAGTAGAACATTGTTCTATATAGATCCATCTCTTTAAAAATGCTGTTGTACCATAGTTCAAAAGTCATGGAATGTGATTGTGCCCTTCTGTGGTAGAACAGCATTCTAGAGCCTCTAGAGACTGCACAAGCCAGTTTCACTGTGAAAGAGAAAAAAAACACAATACACAAATTTCACATAATACTATACACCATAAAAAATACAGGATGAGCAACTTTATGCACAACCAGTGTGTTCTGCTATCTCAGGGTTCAGATTCCCATGGACCTCTCAAACTTCACTCTTGAGGTCAGAGGGAATCAGAACCCCTCTGTAGCAGAACACACTGGTTGTGCATAGTTGCTCATCCAGTATTCTCTATATTATGGAGTATATACAATGGTTCTACTAGCCATGATTCAATAGCTTTCAACAACCGTGGGTGAAGTGACTCTGGTCCAGGGGAGGTATGTGTTTTAATGGCCCCTAGTTTAGAAAGAATCCCTTCCCTAGTTATTTCTAGTTCCTGGGTAATTGGTGTCCCTAAATAGGAAGTGATAGGGGAAATGTCTTTAGGAGCAAACACAGAGCAGACATATCTATTGAATTAATTAGCCATGCCTAAAGGTTCATTTATAATGTATTTGCTACCTTAAGAGGACTCATTGTGCTTGATGTACACTTTTTAACAAAGCTCCCACAGAGCCGCTGCCCACATCCCGGATTCCCCACCCCCAACTCTCTATATCAGTTCCACTACATAGATGGATCTAGCTCCCTGGCTACTGAAGACTATACCTTTGTGCCTAGCCTTTGGCTGTTGTAAATTATACCTGTGTACCTGACAGTGTTTGGCCTTGTCATGTTTCTTTGCACTTACCAGATAGCTCATGTCTCTGTTAGTAATGTTTCATCCTTGTAATTTGCTTACACTGGGGCTCCACCCTCCTTTGTTTTCTTGTTCTCAATTGTTCACACTTTGTTGTACCTGACGTGGAACCTTTGTAAAAGAACTTTTGCTCAAAGGTAATGTCCAAACCTTGAAATAAATAAATAAATAAACATATGATTAGAAGGTTTTGCCTCCATCTTTCACGTGGGACAGTTTGAATTCAACCTTCCATTTTTCTTTATTGATATTAGCCTTACAGGATCGAAGGGCCTCCTTATATTTATATTTGTTATAATCATTGCTGTCTCTTTTGACAGCCCTGTAGGCCCTTTTCTTGGCTGAAACAGATTTCTTAACCTTATTTGTATACCACATGGGGAGTTTCCCTTTCTTGTTATAAAGAATACGATTTGGTATATATTTGTCACTTAATTCATGAATCTTAGTTTTAATGTTCATCCACAAATGGTCAGCTGATAAGCTTTCCCTATTCCAATCCCACTCATTAAGTTCTTGATTGATCGCTTCAAAATTTGCTTTCCTAAAATCTTTAGCTATGGTTATACAAGTCTCTCTAATAATATGGGTATTTATTGAAAATGTTACAATATTGTGATCACTACTGAACAAAGGATCAGATATTTCGAGATTCTTAAAGGAGAACTAAGGGCAAGAACTGAAAAAACCTATGTTTTAAATCATGTTCTGAGCTTCTGAACAGTACTTCAGTGCCTGTAGTGGTATAAATGGTTTAAATTCAATTTTAATTGATTCTACCCGATTGTGGGGGTGGGGGCAGCCATGCTCACGTGGTTTTGTTTTTCAATCCAGCTCTACCTATCCCATAATGCACCTTGAGTCCCCATAAGATGAGGTCAGCTTGCCCTGTCCTTTCATTCAGTTTGTTTTCAGTGTTGCCTTGTGTTCAGCCAGTCTTTCACTAGCCCTTGAGGTTAGTGTTTTTTTCTTTTTTCAGTACTGCCTTTGATTTCTTGCAAGTTGAAACCTCCTCCTCAGTGTTTTATGGGCCTTTTCTTTGTGAAGTCTCAGTACTTAGTTTACTACCTTTTGCAAACTGATAGACTTCTGTTTTGCTAGTATCCCCTCTCCCCACTCATGCCGAGGTGCGAAATCCTTTTGTTTTCTTTACCATGCTGGTTGATGTCTGCAATGGCTGAACTGAGAGTCACATATTGTACTTGCTTGGTCCTCCCACTCATGACAGCTTCTGCAGGGTGTGACGTGGAGAGCCAGTTCTGAGTGCTGTATGATCATTTTTTGTATATAAAAATGTGTATAGACTGTCTCCCATGAGAAATTCTGAAACAGCATGTGAGATGTCATACACACACACACACACACACACACACACACACAGGTTTTAGATACCAGGTGTTATGTGGAAAGCCAGAAACTAATTACAGAGTAGAGCAGGCCTTGATCAAGGATTTCCAGTGTTATCTAAGTTAATTATAGCTTTAGCTGCTTAGAGGGAAATCAGTATCCCTTTTATGACATTTCAAAGGGAAAACCAGGTTTTGTACACTGGTGCGAAATCATAACTGCTGATGTCTGTGTGAGAGGGGAAACTGATCAATAAATCAAAGAAATGTCATTTGAAGGACATAACTCATGCTGAGGATTGCAGAATTTAATACTTGAAAAAGAAATCCTTTTTTATATAGATATATTTTTTTATATATTCTGACAGGGAGGAGCTAGGTGACCTCATGCAAAATAGATAGGGAAAACCAGCTTTTAAAGATTATTCTGTTTTCCTTCAGAGACACTTTTTATCTAGACTCTGACAAAGAAACATCTTTGGAGCACTTTAAGCAGGTATATATAGAGAGAGAGACAAATCTAAGTACGGTAGTAAGAATTGCACTGTTTAAAACTTTGTTCTTTTAATAGATTTGTATGTCTTGTGATATAATAGTTCTGTATTGTATGTTTTACATATTATCTATTTTAGTAAAACTCTTTTTAGAGCTTACTTGGTCTGTCTTTGATTTTCTTTCATTTGCAAGAAAAGTATATATGGTTATAGCAGACACTATGCATAAGCTTGAATGGTGATACCAAACAGGAAAGAAAAGCATTTTAAATCTGAGGTCTTTATTAAAGTTTTTAAAGGGTTCATTTCTGTACACCTGGTTAGGTGCCTGTAGGCAAAGATATCTGGTCCCCCGAAGACAGAAATATCTGAGCCTGTGCATTGGGTACGCTAGCAAGAGGTTCACAGTTTGAATCCCTCCAAGACTGGAGACCAAAGGTTGATCTGAACTCACAAAAACAGACAAGAGGGTTACCTTGTTCTGTTAAACTGTTCACAAGACTGCACTCGGAGGTTGGCACTTTGGGAGTAGAGGGCTGACCTGCTGAGTGGGTTTGTGACAGATTGGTGGCAGGGTGGGATACATTTTGGTATCACAAGCTTTTATTGTTCAGTGTGTGTCAGCTGAGACCGTAAGCTCACTTGCAAAGAAAGAAAAAGGCAGAGTTTTATTTTAAAAAGGAAACAGAACTATACCACTTGGCATACAGTCAAGTTCCTACCCATTTTATTTTTTTTCCTAAAGTGCAAGTCAGAGTAGCCACAGTTAGGGAAGAAGATGGCTTCCGACTACAGCAGGCACACTGTAGATTACTTAAAGCAGTTGTGTGGGGACAGAGGAGTCCCATTCGAGGTGACAGCCAAAAAGCAGAACCTCATAGAGGCCCTGATGGTAGCAGATACCCAGAGCAGTGAGTCATGGACCATGACTGAAAAGGGTCAAAACTCAAGTGTAGCAGGGCTAGCGGCCAGTGCTGTGTCCAGATCTGGTGAGGATGACAACAGAGCCACTGTCAGTGAAGGGCCACAGCAGCAGGGGATGGTCACCAGTATCCTGAATCCAGAGGTACTCAGGCAGCAAATTGAGTTGTGCAGGAAGGAGCTGGAGTTCCAGGAGAAGAGAGAATGAGAGAGACGAGAGAGAGAGAGAGAGAGCGGGAAAAACGAGAGGCAGAGCGAGAACAGAAAGACACAGACCGTGAGGAGCGTAAGTGCAAGTGAGCTGCAGAGGAGAAGAGAGAGGAGCGCCAGAGGCAACACGAACTGGAGAAGCTACGACTCCAACCAGCAGCACCAGAGCAGGTAAGTGGCTTGGGTTTAACTGGGACTGCAGGACTGGGTTACCAATTGAATTCCAAATTAATAGCCAAATTTAAAGAGAGGTAGGATATGGATGCCTTTTTAAATTCTTTTGAAAAAGTTTGTATTCAGGCTAAAATTCCTAGAGAGTCCTGGAGCTTCCAGCTATCCCTGCTACTTACCAGGAAAGCTCGGGATGCATTGGGTCAAATGGACAATGAGGACAGTAATAATTACAGCAAACTAAAAGCTGCACTGTTAAAAAAGTTTGAATTAACTGCTGAATCATACAGAGCTAAATTCCGTAAGCTCAGGAGAAGCCCTGATGTGAGCTATGAGGAGCTAGCCATGAAACAACGTCAGTTTTTAAAATGTTGGTGGGAAGAAATTGAGGCAAACTCTGTTGATAAAATTGAAAATTTGATTTTATTAGAACAGTTTTATTGGGCATGCCCAGCAGAGCTAAAAACCTGGCTAGAGGACCGAGATTCCAAAACAATGCAAGAGGCTACTGAACTCTTGGACCACTATGCCAAGAGCAGACCTGCTCTGAGAGCAAATTGGGCTGGTGTGGCAGTGCAGAAAGGGAAAAGCGCACCTTCAGGGCAGCTAAAACCCTCACTGCCTCCACTGAAACCAGTTAGCCCCAGGTTTCAGAGAAAAGATTTCTCTGAGAGAAAAAATGAATGTTGGTTGTGTAAAGAAACTGGGCATATTGCCAGACAGTGTCCCAAAAAGACAAGCAATAATACACAACTGGGTGCTAGAAAAGAAGTGGGTTGTTTGTGTGTCCCTGGAAGCATGCCAGTGAACATGAGGGAACACATGCATCCAATCACGGTGAATGGTGTGCAGACACAAGGGTTAAGGGACACAGGGGCATCCCTGACATTGGTAAAAGGGGATCTGGTACAGCCTGGTCAGCTTATACCCAATAAATATGTCACTGTCCAAGGATTCACTAGTGAAGAGAAAACATTACCCTTCGCTAGTGTTCTCTTGGACTGGGGTGAAACAGGGGGAGCTGTGCAACAGGTGGCTGTAGCTAAAACCTTAGCAGTGGATGTGATCCTGGGCAACAATCTAAAACAGGGGATGGTATATGCAGTTACCTGTAGCCAAGCGGCAAGGGAAAATTGTAGTTCCCTGAACCCCACAGAAGCCATTGTGGAAACCACTGAGAGGCTGGTTCCCCAACCTGTGTCTGCTGATATGGAGATTAATGAAGAGGGGGTAGAAATTTCCCCAGTAGCAAGTAACCACACAGCTATGAAGGGTTACTCCAAAGAGGGAGTGGTGACCCATTGTCAGAGGGTTGGGGTTGACAGTGATCCTGAGTGCCCTGATGCTAGTGCTAAGGACCCTAGTTTAGCTACTGAAGGGGACCTGTCCCAAGCCTTGGGAATGTGTGAGGGGTTTGTAGCTGCTCAGAGAAGTGACCCTAGTTTAGAGAAAGCTGAGGGCTTGGGCAGACTCAGATGGTGCACAGGGAGGTGATGGCAGACATAAGGTTTATTGGGAAAATGGACTTATGTATACTCAGGCAGTACAGACAGAGGGAGGGATGCTAGGCAGGCAGCTTGCCATTCCCCCAGGGGTATCATGAGCAGTTGCTCAAGATTGCACATGATATTCCCTTGTCTGGTCATCTGGGAATCACGTGCACAATGCAGCGGTTGGCCCAGAATTTCTACTGGCCTAACTTCACCCAGCAGGTGAAGGAGTATTGCAGGTCTTGTCACTGGTGCCAAGAAATAGGAAAGGCAGGCAAGAAAACCCAAGCCACCCTGATTCCATTGCCCATAGTGGAGGAGCCATTCCAGAGGGTGAGAATGGATATTGTGGGGCCTTTAAATACCCACAGCTCCTCAGGGAAGAGATTCATCCTGACTGTGGTGGATTATGCCACCCGGTACCCAGAGGCAGTCGCCCTATCCTCACTGAGGACAGACAAAGTGGAAGATGCCTTACTTGGGATTTTCTTCCATGTTGGGTTTCCGCAGGAAGTAATCATCGATTGAGGGGGTTCCTTCATGTCGGACCTGATGAAATGTTTATGGGAGAAGTGTGGGGTGGTACAGAGATGTATCACCCACAAGCCAATGGGCTTGTGGAAAGATTCAATGGTACCCTAAAGTCAATGCTCTGGGTGTTTGCTGAACAGCATGGGAGGGACTGGGAGAAAGACCTTCCCCACCTGTTGTTTGCATACAGGGAGGTGCCCCAAAAGTCAACAGGATTTTCCCCCTTCGAACTCTTATATGGACGCCGCATACATGGGCCCCTAGACTTGATCCGGGAGGACTGGGAAGGCAGGCATGCCATCCAGGAAACTCCCATTGTGGAATACGTCCTAAGGTTTAGGGAAAGGCTGAAGGAGCTTATGGAGACAGCTCAGAGCAACCTGGCAGCTCGCCAACAGAAACAAAAAGTGTAGTACGACCACAGAGCAAGAGCTCGCTCGTACATGGTGGGTCAGGAAGTCCTAGTCCTTATTCCGGTCTGGAAAGACAAGCTGCAAGCTGAGTGGGCAGGACCATACAAAGTGGTTAAGAAGGTAAATGACACAAACTACATTGTGGAGTTACCTGACCAAAGACAGACAGAAAGGATGTACCATGTCAACATGATGAAGCCGTATGCAAATAGGGCTGACATGGTGTTTGCAGTGTGTAGTCATGGGGAAGGGACAGATGAAGGAGACCCCCTTCAGGATTTGCTGGAAGAAAGTAAGCAGGAGTCCTCTGTGGAGGCAGTAAAATTGTCTCTCCAGCTGGCCCCGGACCAGATCCAGAAAGTAAGGGAGGTTTTAGCAGACTTTGCCCCATTGTTTAGTACCAAGCCTGGACTAACCCCCTTTGCAATGCACGATGTGGAGACAAGGACACAGACGCTCATACGGTGGACAGCATATCGGGTGCCAGAGGCTGTCTAAAAGGACATTAGGAGGGAAGTGGAGGAGATGCTGGATTTAGGGGTAATCCAGAGATCCCACAGTCCCTGGGCCTCACCCGTAGTCCTTGTGCCTAAGCCAGATGGCTCTATTCATTTCTGTATGGACTATCGTGGACTGAATGCAGTCACAAAGTCAGACACCCACCTGATGCCCCAGACAGACGAACTCCTGGACAAGTTGGGAGGGGTGACCTACCTTACAACCATTGACCTGATGAAGGGGTATTGGCAGGTAGAGTTGACAGACAGCGCTAGGGAGAGATTGGCCTTCATCACTCCGATAGGTTTATTTGAGTTTAAAGTAATGCCTTTCGGAATGAAGAACGCCCTGGCCACTTTCCAAAGGTTGGTGAACCAGGTGTTAAATGGTGCTGAGGAGTACGCCGTGGCATACCTGGATGACATTGCCATCTTTAGTACCAGCTGGGAGGAACACCTATCCCACCTTAGGGAAGTGCTGGGCAGGATACAGAGGGCCAGGCTCACTGTCAAAGCCAAGAAGTGTCAGGTGGCCATGGGAGAAGTGGCATACCTCGGGCATGTGCTAGGCTGGGGACAGCTCCGTCCTAATCAAATAAAGATAGAGGTGATCCAGGCATGGCCCAGACCAGAAACACAGAAGCAGGTCAGGAGTTTTGTAGGGACAGCAGGGTACTACAGAACATTTGTACCCAATTACAGTGCCCTGGCTGCTCCCCATCTGACCTGACAAAGAAAAGGATGCCCAAGAAAATTACCTGGGGCCCAGCCTGTGAGGAAGCCTTTACCAGATTAAAGGAGGCACTGTGCAGTGCCCTGTTTTGACAAGTCCTGACTATAACAAAATATTTATAGTTCAGACTGATGGCTCAGACGCGGGTATTGGGGCAGTGCTGAGTCAGACATCCAGCCAAGGGACAGATCACCCAGTAGTATACCTGAATAGGAAGTAACTTCCCAGGGAGCAAGCATACTCCACAGTGGAAAAGGAGTGTCTTGTCATAGTGTGGGCCCTAAAGAAATTAGAGCCATACTTATATGGGAAGCATTTTGTGGTGCAGACTGACCACAACCCCCTGGTTTGGCTGTCGCAGATGGAAAAGAACAATGGGAGATTGTTAAGATGGAGTCTTGCTTTGCAAGGGTATGATATGACAATCATGCATAGGGCTGGAGCCAAAAACCAGAACTCAGATGGTCTGTCTAGGGTCTGTGAGGAGTGGACTGATTTGGGAAGCTCATCCCATGCAGGGGATGGAGCTCCCACATTCAGTCTAGGTGGGGAGGATTGTGACGTGGACAGCCAGTTCTGAGTGCTGTATGATCATTTTATGTATATAAAAATGTGTATGGACTGTCTCCCATGAGAAATGCTGAAACAGCAAGTGAGATCACACACACACACACACACACACACACACACACACACAGGTTTTAGATGCCAGGTGTCACGTGGAAGGCCAGAAACTAATTATAGAGTAGAGCAGGCCTTAATCAAGGATCTCCTGTGTTATCTAAGTTAATTATAGCTTTAGCTGCTTAGAGGGAAATCAGTATCCTTTTTATGATGTTTCAAAGGGGAAACCAGGTTTTGTACACTGGTGCGAAATCATAAATGCTGATGTCTGTGTGAGAGGGGAAACTGATCAATAGATCAAAGAAATGTCATTTGAAGGACATGAGTCATGCTGAGGATACTTGAAAAAGACATCCTGTTTTTATATAGATATATTTTATATATATATTCTGATAGGGAGGAGCTAGGTGACCTCATGCAAAATAGGTGGGGAAAAACAGCTTTTAAAGATTATTCTGTTTTCCTTCAGAGACACATTTTATCTAGACTCTGACAAAGAAACATCTTTGGAGCACTTCAAGCAGGTATTTAGAGAGAGAGACAAATCTAAATATGGTAGTTAGAATTGCACTGTTTAAAACCTTGTTCTTTTAATAGATTTGTAAGTCTTGTGATATAATAGTTCTGTATTGTATGTTTTACATATTATTATCTATTTTAGTAAAACTCTGTTTAGAGCTTACTTGGTCTGTCTTTGATTTTCTTTCATTTGCAAGAAAAGTATATATGGTTATAGCAGACACTAGGCATAAGCTTGAATGGTGATACCAAACTGGAAAGAGAAGCGTTTTAAATCCGAGGTCTTTATTAAAGTTTTTAAGGGTTCATTTCTGTACACCTGGTTAGGTGCCCGTAGGCAAAGATATCTGGTCCCCCGGAGACAGAAATATCTGAGCCTGTGCATTGGGTACGCTAGCAAGAAGTTCACAGTTTGAATCCCTCCAAGACTGGAGACCAAAGGTTGATCCAAACTCACAAAAACAGACAAGAGGGTTACCTTGTTCTGTTAAACTGTTCACAAGACTACACTTGGAGGTTGGCACTTTGGGAGTAGAGGGCTGACCTGCTGAGTGGGTTTGTGACACAGGGCACTAGCTCCTCTGTACTTCAATAGTTTTGCTTGTGGAAAAAAGTGACATTGGGAACCTCTTGTCAAAAGTATGAATTAGCCCTTAGCTTTAGGAAAATGTTACACTGAACGCATTGCTTTTCAAGACTTTTAAGGCTGGTAAACCTGTGTTTTGCCAAGCAAGCAACTGTTCATGCTGTACACCCTGGATCAGTATCAGCCTCCACAGCCATCAGTGCATTACTCTCACAAATGCCCACAGTCTGGGATGTACACACCAGGGGGTCTATTGGAGAAGGGCCTCTTACACTCATGTTCAACCTCTGACACCCCCACCCCTAAAATCTTTACCATGCTATGACTCTGCCACTCCTCACAAGCCTTGTGTCTGTCCTCCACACACCACAAACACACACCCCTCACCCCTCACCCTCCATTGCTTGAGAGTACACATTTTGAGCTCCTTTAGTCTCCTTTAGTCTCTCCGTATGACTTCTGGATGAAGCCTTTTGCTTAAAAAAAGAATTAAGAAGCTGGAAATAGGGTTACGGCGAGGCTACAGTTGTGTGTTCATTCCTGAAAACTGCATCAAGTGAGTGGTCATGAACATTCAGGTAAAAAAAAAAAAAAAGAGGCATACTCCCATTTATCATATAAAATGGCAAGAAGGCATACACATAGATAAACCAATTTTTGTCTTACTTCCCCTGCCTTCTAATCTCACTTGGGTCACATTACTGGCTTGTAATCTGCCATTATCACCTTAATTATAACCTACTTCGCTCCTATTGATTTTCTCATACTCTCCCAATCATGCCATCAACACCATTTTTACTTTCGCTTGCGCGCATGCGCAAGGAAGGTTTTGGGAGAGTAGCACACTTTGAGGTGTGCCTCTTTTCAATCCACTGCCCGCTGAGCAGGCGTGGGCGGTCCTGCACCAATGGGTGCGGAGTTGTGTAGACAGCGGTGGTCTTCGCCCAAAGAAACCACCGCTGTTATACAGAGCACTGCATCACGCGCCCCACGCCACGCCACCCCCGTGTCACGCCCCCTCGTCCGCCACCCCCAAATCTTTGAGGCCATGCTGGGAGCCCACCCCAGCATGGCAAAACGTCCTAATTGTTGCGTGAGGTGCCCAATCCCCGCCGACACCCTCCCCCAGCCATCCTTCTTCCACGCTGGGAGCTCCACCCAGCGTGGCAAACGCCCCATCGTAGTCTTTTTTTACCTGTAAACCAAAACGGTCCCACGGCGCTTCTCCCAGTCCCCTCCCACAACCCACACCCACCCACTGCGCACTCCAGCCTCCCACATCTCCCCACCCCATACTTACCTCCGGAGCTCGGCGCGACGATCTTCGGTGGACCGGGAACATGTCTGCACTCTTCAAAGCCGACTGCGAACTGAGGAAATGCCGGTAAGCTGTATAATGGGCTAGATAGGGGTTTTTCAACTTTATTGCCTATCTCAGGCATTTATTGGAATTTTTGCACCAAATTTTCAACATGGGGTTTTTGGGACCCCTTCTCGTGAATGATGTCACTGTCATGGCATTATTGGGGCCCAAAGGGTGATTTTGCAGTCACTGCGTAGTCACTTCGCGAAATCACCCTTTGGGCCCGAATAACACCCTGACAGTGACATCATTCATGAGAAGGGGTCCCAAAAACCCCATTTTGAAAATTTGGTGCAAAAATTCCTAAAAATGACTGTTTTACGAGCGCGTGTTGCACAGTTCCTACGCAGGCTCGTAAGTTCACGACTTTTCAATATTTTCACTCCAGATTTTCAACATTGCCATTTTACCACACCTTCTTATGAGCAGTACAGCTGTCATTTTTCACATCCTGCCCAAAACATGCTTCCGCCCATGTAGCGCACAATGGCGCAGTCAGTGCGAAATCAATGTATGGGACGCATTAAAAAATCATGGTGACACTGTTCATTAGCAGAGGTCTTAAAATGGCCATGTTGAAAATTTGGTGAAAAAATTCCTAAAAATGACTGTTTTACAAGCGTGCGTTGCGCAGTTCCTACGCATGCTTGTAGGTTTGCAAATTTTCAATATTTTCACTCCAGATTTTCAACATTGCCATTTTACCACACCTCCTTATGAGCAGTACAGCTGTCATTTTCACATCCTGCCCAAAACATGTTTCCACTTCATGTAGGCGCACAATGGCGAGTCGGTAAAGCAAATCAATGTATGGGATGCATTAAGAAAATCACAGTGACACTGTTCATTAGCAGAGGTCTTAAAATGGCCATGTTGAAAATTTGGTGAAAAAATTCCTAAAAATGACTGTTTTACGAGCGTGCGTTGCGCAGTTCCTACGCATGCTTGTAGGTTTGCACATTTTCAATATTTTCACTCCAGATTTTCAACATTGCCATTTTACCACACCTTTTTATGAGCAGTACAGCTGTCATTTTTCACGTCTCACCCAAAACGTGTTTCCGCCCATGTAGCATACAATGGCGCAGTCAGTGTGCGAAATCAATGTATGGGACACAGTGAGAAAATCACAGTGACACTGTTCATTAGCAGAGGTTTTAAAATGCCATGTAGAAAATTTGCTGAAAAATCCCTAACAATGACTGTTTTATGAGCGTCGTTGCACAGTTCCACGCTATTGTCGTGGGTTTGCAATTTTCAATATTTCCACTCCAGATTTTCAACATTGCCATTTTACCACACTTCCTTATGAGCAGTACAGCTGTCATTTTTCACATCCTGCCCAAAACGTGTTTCCGCCTATGTAGCGCACAATGAGGGTAACAAAAAGGTCAAGCTGAAAATTTATTGTGCAAATACCAGCAATCGCACAGGGCATTAGGGTAAAGCACCATACATGCCAAACACCACTGCAAATACCTGCATGCGAATGTTCGGCATTGACAAATGCTTGTTTTCTTTTTCACACTGCTACAAGTTTCACCATTATCACCTTGCCAGTTAAAAACAGCAGCCTAATTGAGACAGCAACACTGCTCCTCTCTAATAGACTACATTTTATTACACCACACCACTTTATTATCAATATTTGCCTCTAGATCCACTACTGCAATGGTCTCAAGGAGTAGTGTTAAGGATTTAGTGTGGTGTGCTCCTCTGAAACGGAGGAGCACATTTGAATGAACTTGTGTCATGAAATATGTGTTTCTTCCGAGCATGATAGTGCTCCTACCTAGGTTTATGTTTATATTTATTATCAATTTTCCTGCTAGTAAATCAGTTGTTAGTACTAGAGGTTCAGTGGGACCAACTAGCAATTTACAGTTCCATATTGCATTACATAGTATAGAGGTGACATGAACAAACCCTTTACTGAACTCTGATGGTCTGTTCAACCTCAGTGGAAACAAGACCACTATGGGACATTGCCTCAAAATGGTGGAGGGGAAGGGAAATGCTTAATGAGGGAAATGAGTTTTCACTACAAGGGTAGGGGCAAAATGGAATGAATTGCTGGAGGAGGTTGTCTCCCTAAAGACTGACAGGGGCAAACGGCACTTCATTTTCATTTTCTCACACACACACACACACACACCACACACAGCCACCCCCCCACACACACCTCTCTCACACACACACACACACACACACACACACACACGAGGTGTGACAGCAGGCAGTGCAGCACTGCAACCCCCACCCTTCAGGTGTGACGGCCATAGTGGCATCACGACAGTACTTGCCCAATGCCATGTACTAAAGATTGTCTGCCTGTCAGAGTTCAGACGTGAATTAAGCCAAACCAACAGACACCAAGGTGGACTCCGTTGGTTCAGTCCCTAACCTTTAGCTGCCTGAATTGGTTTATTAGTAAACAAAGTGCATCCAATTCAGAAAAATAATCCACGAGTGATGAGGATGCTAATGAAAAGATACGGTTGTGTCATAAATCAATCCAGCATTGCACCCACAGTAAATTGGGCACTTTCTGACTTGGTCTTCATGAAGATGGAGCCTCTTAGTTTTCATGTCAGGGCTAAAACTCATGAAAGGAGTTCTATTGGCAGAGGTGAAGCCACAACCACTGTACAGATCGGGGCTTCATCTCTCCTATCCCCCTGCAGTCAACATCAATAAAGTAATCTTCTGGTACATACTCCAATGCACCCTGCATTTTAATTATGGTACTACTGATCAGGACGTGCTCTTGTTCAGAACACTCATGACACTGCAAGCTGATGACGCTGTTTTGCCCCTTCCTCAATAGGCAGGGCAGTAGTCCGTAGGCACACCCAAGGGATTTATAAAAGGGCTTTGGAGATATAAGCTTCAATCTCCATGCATAAGTGCAATACTGAGGAAAGGGGCAAGGTAGACCAACCACTGGAGCATGGCACAGACCCAGAGGACTGGCATACATGTTGGAAAAAAATGGTTCTTTGGCAATGTCCCCTATCCACCCTTCCCACCTCCATGACCAGAGGCAAGAACCATTTTTTCCAGCATGTGTACTGGTCCACCATGCCCGCTCTGCAGACCAAAGACCAACCACTGGAGCATGGCATGGACCCAGCAGACTGGCATACATGTTGGGGAAAAGAAATGGTTCTGTGCCAATCTCCCTGTCCACCCCTCCCTCCCTCCTACTCCATGACCAGTGGCCAGAACCATTTTTTCCAGCATGTGTACCAGTCCGCCAAGCCCATCCCTCCATCAACCATCAACGAGCAACCACTGGAGCATGGCACAGACTCAGCGGACTGGCATACACAGTGAAAAAACTGGTTCTTGGCATGTCACTCTCTCCCTACAACATCACCCAATGCCAGAACAATTTTTGTCAGCATGTGTACCGGTTCTTCCTGGCCCGCCACTCTGCAGACCATCAATGACCAACCACTGGAGCATGGCATGGACCCAGCAGACTGGCATACATGTTGGAAAAAAAATGGTTCTGTGCCAGTCTCCCCATCCACCACTCCCTCCTCCATGACCAGCGGCCAGAACCTTTTTTTCCCCCAGCATGTGTACCAGTCTGCCAAGCCCAGCTCAGTGGACTGGCATAAATGTTGAAAAAATGGTTCTGGGCATGTCACTCCATCCCTCCAACACCACCCGAGGCCAGAACTATTTTTTCCAGCATGTGTACTGCTCTGCCCAGCATGCCCCTCCACCAGCTATCAAAGACCATACACTGGATCATGGCACGGACCCAGCGGACTGACATACATGTTAGAAAAAATGGTTCTGTGCCACTTTGACCATCCACCCCTCCCTCCTCCATGGACAGAGGCCAGAACCATTTTTTCCAGCATGTGTACCAGTCCACCAAGCCCAGCTCAGTGGACTGGCATACATGTTGAAAAAATGGTTCTGTGCACGTCCCTCCCTCCAACATCACCCGAGACCAGAACCATTTTTACTCTAGGCTGGTCACAAAGGGCGGCAGCACCAGGCCACACACCTTTCTCCACCTCTTTGCAAGCTCAAGACAGCTGCACAATTCGGAAACCTCCACTGCTCACCTCTGCTGGAATATAAAATTCAAAAGTTGCAGCCTCAGAGCTTTCCGCGGTGCCGAAACATGTCTACTCCAAGCATAGATCAAATCACACATTCAGCTACTCGTGTTTTAAAGGTGGACATAAACTCCCAATACTAGGGAATGTTCAATTAAATACAATTTTATTTCACAATTGTGGTAGCACCCCACCACACGCACCATCAACGTTTCAAGCTTTGTTGAATATGTTCATATCCCACTGCAATATCTATATCTCAAGGTTTATTTCTGATATCTATGTGGTATACTAACCAGGTAGATATAAAACGTAATGGTAAAAGACATTAAAATAATGGTTCATATTGTTCAACAGAGCACAGATTCCTAAAACAGCAACCTTGATAACATTGATCATGCTGTTCTCAAGGTAGAATAGAAGATGGCTAAACATTACAAACTGTGCGTAAATTGTACAAATACCACTCCAGTTTAACACGTGCAAGTGAATCACCAGTAACAACACATAGCATTCAGCACATAACGGCGCTCCAAATGTAAAAATTACACACACACACACACACACATTTTTAATTGATCTGTGTCAGACTAGCTTTAAAGCAAAAATTGAGTAGCAGTTAACTGCTACCCATTTGTAGACAGAGACATCATGATAGCGAGCTACCTGAAGGTGGCAAAGCACTGCTAGAGGGCAGTGGCTAGAGACAGCAGAAAGCTGGGCAGCATTGGAAAGGGGATTTCCAGGAGGAGGGAGGAGGTCATAGTACCCTTATACACCCATATATTTAGGTCACATATGGAAGATGGGGTCCAATTCTCGAGGCCATATATCAGAAAGGATGTGGGAAGGCTGGAGAGGTCAGAGGAGAGCAACAAAGATGCTAAAGTGGCTCAGCCGCCTATCTTACAAGGAAATGTGAAAGGAATTGAACATGTACTCCACGAAGAAGGGAAATGGGGATGTGATGATGAAGAATTTATATAGTGCTTTTCATACACAGTGTATCCCAAAGCACTTTACAAGCAAAGCTTGACTGGTAGAGAAGTGACTGAACGTGCAGTGTGGGCCATATCGCACATCAGCACCCACACACCACCTGGACAATTGCATGAACCAGTTTTATGGGAAGGGGAATGTTGGCCAGGACACTGGCAATGTCCTCCACTCTTTGTGAAGGGTGCCCTGGGTTCTTTTACTTCCGCCTGGACACCCACCAGGACAGGCAGAAGGGACCACAGTTTAATGTCTCATCCGAAGTATGGCACACCCCAGCAGTACAGCACCCCCCCAATACTGCACTCTGATGCCAGTGTTTTTCCTAGGTGCAAGTCCAATCCCGGTGTGGGACAAGAACTCACGACCTTCTGGTCCAGAGGAGGATGTGCTACAACCTGAGCCACACTGACACCCTAAGTACCGAAGAGGCATACACCACGTGCCAATGGAGAGCATCTTTTACAGCTGAAATGAAATCAGAGGACTAAAGGGGGAATGGGTTGAAGATTTCAGAGTACAAGGGGGCATGGGTTGCAGACTGTGGGTGAACAGTTCAAAGGGAACATTAGGTAGTATTTCTCAGCGAGGGTAGTGGATAATTGAAACACACACACACCACCTCCAACACACACACACACACTCACACACACACACCCTCCAACACACACACACCTAAGTCACAAAGTTGTGAATGAAACGTACAACATGCACTGCAAGTCCATTGGTCAACAGGGGCTACCAATGGGCTTACAGGTGTACTGTAGACTATCATTCACTGACAGCACAGTCATCAGGCAGTCATGGTGGTTTGTGGGTGAGATGTGCTGCCCACCAACATTAGTCATGAGCTGGGACATGGGGGAGTAGGGTGTGGAGGAGGTGCATGAGTGGGTGGGGAGTCCATTGGACCACAAGGGAGATGTTGGACAATCTACGGATGATGCACTCAGGTCCGGGCAGGCATGGGGGTCCACAACACTTCCAGAGGTTCAGCTGGGTGTTCGGTATTAATGGGGATACGGGCATGGGGGAGGGACACTAGACTACCAGGGAGGTGTGGGGCACTGTACGACAGGTATGGGACTGCAGGCAGGGAGGGTACCGCTAGACAACTGGGTGATTCAGTGTTTGGAGTTGGAGGCACACAGCCCTTGCAGGGTGCCCAGTGCATGTTGTCGGGTGCATCCCTGCAAGTGCAATGCAAATGGAGCCATAATGACATATACATGGCCCCATTGTGCCTTGCATGTCTAATGGCCCCATTTGCATGTTGTTGGCTCTGAATAGCAGTTTTCTGCTCAGCGCATCGTGAGATGCGTTGCCCCATTGGTTTCCCAGCCAGATGTGGGGGATGCGCCGGTGCAGTCTGAGCCAGTTGCAACTATGGTATTAACAGAGGGATGTGCCGGAGGCATTCCCCCGCGCATCCTCTGTGAATACCACATATGCACGCAGCGCATCTCTGCTGTGCTGGAGCAGTCGAGATGCGCCAAGCACATCTCCTTTGTTAATCCTGCCCTATGTTTCTATAGTACAGGGGAGGGTGACCAAGTTGTTAAATGGTTTGCAGCAGCAGCAGTGAGAGGTACCCCAATATGTACATGCTGGTGCAAATGAGTGGAGTGATAGAAAGAAATGCTCAAGCACCACAAACGCATATGGTAAAAGTGGAGAATATCTTCCACTTTAAAGTTAACTCAAGGACAAGAGGGGACCACAGAAGACATATGCAAAAATGTGCGGCAATTAGTTTTTTTAAACAGGTGGGTGGGTGGATGTGTGGAATGACCTGACCAAGGAGGTGGGGGCTGACCATACAGTGCAGGAATAAAACATGCACAGGGAGGGAATAAGGGAGTAATAGATATGGGCTGAAAAATGTTACATTGTCCACGTCAAGTCTAAAGACACTCACAGGTAGCTAAAATGGGCAGACTGGATGGACCATGTGGTCCTTATGAGCCAACATCCATGTATCTATAGAAATTAACGCCAAGCAAGTACTGCCATACCCCTCCTCTGGCACCATTTTCCTTGCCTACTGCCCTCTTGTCATCTCCACATTGAAAAAATGCCACCCTCTTGTACCGTATCACAGAACCATAGAATCCGACAGCAAAATAGGACCGTCTGGCCCAACCAGTCTGCTTTGTCCACCCACTATATTGACCTCCCCACAATCCCACCCCCTCCCATGCACCATCTTTGTTGCAATGCTTTCCACTGCTTGTACACACCACCACTACCACCACCCCCCAGCAGTCTGACAGCAGAGCTGGTGGGCACAAGAGTTACAGGCTCCGTAGTTACTCAAGGGGGGGTAGTAGTGAGGCAGAGAGCAAGGGCATAGGAAATACATGCTTGTGACATCATCCAGGTTATATCCCTGGAGGTTTCTAGCAAGACCAATGCATTTAAAAAAAACAGCAATAGAAGGAATGCCCAGGTCCATAATATAATCCTAGCATATAAAAACCTGTAACACAGTCATTCAATATACATACGCATCCATTTTACAGCCATTTGATTCTTATGCATTTGCAGGACAACACCACTGGAGAATGTTACAGTTAGCCCACGCTACCCGGTTTCTCGCCCACAAGTGCCAAGATGGAACATTCAACGCACATGAGGACCTTCTGTGCAGACAAACTGACCACAGCCCTGACGACTCATGAATGACACAACACTATATGCTCACCCAAGTGCAGTACACCATGGCTGTCCATCATGATTGTTCCTCTTTCACCAACTCTAGGGGCTCACTCATTCTTTCTCTCAATCCTCAGGCTGCCGATGATGCGCCCCGGCCCCCTCTTCTCCTCTTACTCTGCACTAGTTCATCATCTGCCCCAGAGAGTTGTTCTCCTACATTCTATCCTGGTTTTCTGGTGGGGCAGTTGGTCAGTAGAGTAAGCGACCCGTCCCCCAAGCATTGCGCAAAAGCAAAAAAAAAACCTCACTTTAAACCTCTTGGTATCGGACCTGTGCTCCACTGCGGCTTAGACCCCCCAGTTCAGACCCCCAGTTCTGCCCTCAAGGCACGCATACTAGCCCCAGCACCTCCATCTCTGGTAGTCCTTTACAGTTTTGAAATTTGGCGCCAAGGAGCCAGGGGCAAACACAGGTTGGGCAACCATACCAGACCCTTTTTATTTTATTACTTTGATTGCAGACTCCATTGTCAGATTGTGCCCCTGGCTTCTTGATGCCAAATTTCAAAACTGTACGGATCCCAATAAAAAAAAAAAAAAAAACGCAGCAGATTTACCTTGCACACATGTGTGTTATGAATCTTGGCCAGGAGTGCGGACTGCCAAACAACCGGGTTAGGGCCTATGAGGAGAGCAAATCAGCAAATTTAAACCCAACACATTTTAAATGGCAGCATGCGACACAAACAACTGAAGGCACATGAAGAATGAAAGAGGGATCACAGAGCAAAAATTAAAGCCATACAAACTCACTGGCAAGTAAAGGACTCTGATACGCTGTCCCAGTCCCCTAGACGTCACAACAGTTCACTAATGGCGTCCCTCCTCACAGTGTCAAGCGAACACTGAGGTTGTGAACAGTGCTCACCCTGATATGGGACAAAACTGCTTCTTTGTAGCCCTCTGTTCAGCTGCTGTGTTGACTGTTGATCTTGTCCCGTACCAGCAGGTTCTTCCTGTGTAGCAGTTTCACCCTTCTGCCATTCCTTCTCCTTAAAGCACTTGGGTGAAAATGTAAGTCAAGTTATGGTTCCCTCTCTGCTCAACTATGTGATTTATAGTAAAGCAGTGGACTTGAGGGGGAACCTGGTAGCTAAGAGTTAACCGGCTTGGGGCGTGTTTCAGGCCTGGTGAGAGGGAGTGCAATAATTACCAGATGCGTCCCCATAGATACGTAAAGAACAAAGGGATTGGGCAAGGGTGGCATGACCTCATCTTCCCTCACCTAGAAAGATACTGCGAGGTTTCCAGTGCCTAAGGACCAGAGCGAGATGGTGCACAGTGTACCAGAGAATTATGTAATTTAAGAGATTATAATTATAATTTAAGAGATTTGAGAGATATAAAATTTGTGTGGTAGATATTTGTTGGAAGTCAGAAGGATCAACACATTTATTTAGTGTGATCTTTCTACTCTGATGTGGTTAATTTTAATACTATAGTTTAAACCCTTTCTGTATGAGCCTTTGGTGGTGTCTGATATTGAGAACCTAAGTGTCATTTGTGGGTATCCTGTCTGTTTTGGTAGGTACTTTATTTTCTTTGTTAAACAGCTGAGTATACCTATTGCCTAATACTTTTTATAAAATGGGAAAGAAAAACGAAGCCACTGATTGGCTGTTTGACCCTCCTAGCCGTGTCCTTAATCCCTGGTATTCTACCAACGGCACTAACCTCTGCCACACTGGTCATTCACAACAGCAAATCACTGAGCTGTGCCAACCAGAAAAAAAAAAAACACAGCCTGGCACAGCTGAGCGCGAAATCAGCAATACGCGTTGACAGAAAGGCAACCGACAATCTTTCTACCGCACGGCATTCTCTTCAAACGAAAGCTACCATATCGCACTACGTTAAAAGCGCTGTAATTTCGGACCCTAAAATGGATATTAGTTTCTCGCTGTCATTTGAAGACATACTACCGATCCATCTCCTCAGCGAGATGACGACCATCTTCAAACTGCCTCAGCTGAACCAGTTTCCGCAGTGACAGTGTTACGGAACCACAAGGCAGCAGCACCTCATCAACAGGTCAATACAATGGCAGACATCGAGAATGAAGCAGCGATACCTAAAAAAGAAAACAAAACGAAAAACACTGGCAAATTCAGAACCCTAACTTCAGAAGAGCTGGATCACATAGAACAAATGAAAGATGAAATCAACACTCAAAAAACAACATCATGGGCAGTAGCAGTCTTTCAAAGTTGGTGCACAGCAAAGCAAATAGCCATAGATTTTAAAGAAATAGACATACACCACCTAGCAGACATCCTCCGCAAATTCTATGCAGAGATCAGACAAACAGATGGCACAGAATACAGTATAGCTAGCATAATTTCCCTCAGAGCAGGCCTAAATCGCCATTTAAATTCACCACCACTGTCCAGAAATATAAATCTCCACAACCACCCTGATATGCAACCAGCTAACAACATGTTTTCAGCAGTCTTAAAAAAGTACAGGAGAGAAGGTAAAGATCGAGCAGCCCACCACCCTGCAATAAATGAAAACGACTTACAAATTTTACGATTATCACCAGTCCTCTCACCAAACACTGCCCGAGGACTACTGTACAAAGTTTGGCTTGATATACAGCTGTGCATGGCGCGCAGGGGCAGAGAAGGTCTCAGACAGTTGAAACCGGAATATTTTGAAATAAAAAAAGATGACCAAGGCTATGAATATGTAACACTCAGCTTCAACGAATATACTAAAAACCATAAGAAAAATGACTCCACAAAGCAACAGCACAGAGGCTACATATATGAAATTCCACACAGCCCTTTATGTCCAGTTGCTTCATTTAAAAAATACATAGCCAAGCTTCCACCTAACCCTCCTGCCTTCTACTTACCCCTCGTAAAATAGCCAACAATCTACTGGCAACCTCAACTATCTGGTACACCATTGAACCATTAGGGTTAAACTACCTAGCAAGCCTGATGCCGAAAATCAGTGAAGAAGCAAAGCTCTCAATACGCTACACAAACCACTCAGTGAGAGCTACAGCTGTACAGTTACTGTCTACAGCAGGCCTAGACTCCCGAAATAATGGCAGTAACAGGCCATCGCGGCAGAAAGCAGCTTACGCTCATACTGGGCTGCTACTTCAAAAGACCGACAGTTGCGGAGCAATATTTTAGCCAACAAAACAAGAAATCAATGTTTGCAGTCACACAACCTGTCCAAAGAACCGCAATGTGAAATCACGCCCGATGATGAAACTCCATGCTGCAGCAAATCTCTCCCTGCAAACACAGCAAGCAACACAGAAACCCTCTGCACCTATTTTCCTCCAACTACAGAAACCCTCTGCACCTATTTTCCTCCGAGTAAAGCAAATCAGCAACAGCTTCACATGAATACCTTAAATCTGCAAGCAGAACAGCCAGAAACTCCGGATGCACAGACGCCATGCTTCAAAAACTGCCGAAAAGAAACCGGAAATCCTCTGACGTCCTCAACCACGAAGACACCAGAAGCACCAGACTATCGCAAAACCCAAGTCATCCAACAATTTAAAGAAACAAGCAGCACTTCTCCTTACATTATACAAAATTGTTATATGGAACATGTTGAATTTATTAACTACACAAAATAAAAAAGTACTGACGTATACATAGTGAACTACATCCTGCATTACAATAAACAGTAGTTAAAAACGTTGTAACTTACAATTTTAATCTTTGAAACATTTAAAAGTTTGTCTTCAAATGTTTACAGTTTCTTCTGTTTAAATGTAAAACAATGCTTTACATAAACCTTACCAGTTCATTTTTTGAAAACAAAATGTATTTAACAAACATTACAACAATATAAAGTGGGACTATTTTATGTCTACATGATTTAAAAACAACAACTCTGTCTCTGTTTTAAAAGTTACAAATAAAAAAACCTGTTCAATTAAGTAAAAGTGTCCTACCATTTAATAAAACCCATTTATAAACGCAATGACACACACTCGAGTGTGGTTGTTAGCCTGATAAAGCACGCCAGTGGCAGGCAGCACGCGCAAGCGCCGTGCTTAGGCACACCTCGGGCGTGTTTTATCAGGCGATAAACCACACCGCCCGTGTGTTATTGCTTGCATAGTACATTGTATCTTTTTGCTCAGTCTCTGATTTTTCTCTTTTTCCAATGTTTTAGACGTTTAGTTATTGTGGCAGAGGTGTGGTACTGTGTTCTTTCTTGTAGTTCAAGGTGCTTTTGAACTGCTGATTTCTATTGGTTTAAACTACTACATTTTTTTTTCTATTTTAAAAAGCTACATCAACTTGGTTTGTTGTCACCTGTTTGTTGTTGCTAAGTAGCAGATGTTTTGCATTGTGCCCTGATTCTGTGATAGAATCTGTATTAGTAGAAGGTAGATTATTGTGATTGTAGTTACCTTTTGATGGTAAGGATAAAGAGGTGAGATAGAAGTGTATGTATTTTCAAATATTATAGAGGAACAGTGGCAGGATTTTTAGGACAGTAAATTAATAAAAAGGGAACTAGGAGAGCTTCAGTAGCAGACAAGTAGTGGAATTGCAGTATAATGTGGGGAGTGGTGCAATGTAGTGGCTGTGGGGCAGCCATATTCAGGCAGATCTTCTGGACACTGAGGTGCTGCCCTATCTGCATGCATCTTTCTGGACTGCAGGATGAGGTAGCCAGATTCAGAGCGGAAGTAAACTGGGTCAGGAGTACCATCACCCCTATCCAGAGACCACTCAGTCCAATGCAGCTGCCTCAAAGGATGCAGAGAACGAGGAGTACTTGGATGACAGGGCTCAGGGAGGGTTAGACCAGTCAGGCAGAGGCACATCCCAGATCCTATTCCACTCAAGAACTCATATGCCACACTGCCAAACAGGACAACCAAATAGAGGTACCCAGAGAAATGGAAGGAAAGGATGTGGAGGTTAGCCAAGTGCAAAAGATGGAGATTAGCGCCCAGGAGGTGGATAGGCAGAATAGGGGCAAAATTCAGCAGAAAGGCAGACAGCAAGGTGAACCAGGGATAAAGGACAACCAAGGAAGGGGCTGGAGTAGAACAGCGAAACAGTCTAGGGAGGTCAAATCATGGAAAGTCACGTGTGCAAATGCCAGGAGCCTTAGCAACAAGATGGAAGATCTGGAGGCTGTCATGGTGCAGTCAGACCTGGACATTGTGGCCATCACTGAAACCTGGTGTGATGATAACCATGACTGGGAGTTGGCCATACCTGGCTACAACATATTCAGAAGAGACAGGGCAGGCAGGAAGGGGAGGAGGTGGCACTGTATGAAAATGACATAAGGGCCACAGAGATCCAGGAGGAACAAATGGGGGAGAGATACTGTGGGTTGCTGGAAAGGAAAATGGGGCCAGCCATCCGCACAGGTGTGGTCTATAGACCACCAGCCCAGGAGGAAGAAACAGATAGGGAGTTGATGCTAGCCATCCAGAGGATGGCAGACAAGGGTGAGGTAGTACTGGTTGGAGACTTCAATATTCCAGACGTGGACTGGAGCATCCCAGCAGCAGCATCAACTAGGAGCAGATTTATCCTGGACTCCTTCAGGGTGCCTTCCCAGCAACTGGTCATGGAACCAACTCGGCAGAAGGCAATACTGGACCTTGTGCTCACAAACAGGGACAGTGTGATTGGGTAAGAGTGGGGAGCACCTGGGAACAGTGACCACCAGTCACTGTGGTTTGAAATCACAGAAAGAGCAGAACCAAACCACACAAAAACACGTATCCTGGATTTTAGGGGGGCAAACTTTGGGAAAATGGGGAGATACTTGAAAGAGGCATTAAGGGGAATGGGGCAGGAATCAGGGGTTGAGGAACAGTGGGAAGTATTTAAAATGGGGATTACAAGAGCAACAGAATTATGTATTAAGCAGGTTAGCAAGAGGAAAAGGAAGAGAAGACCATTATGGTTTTCCAAAGAGGTAGCAAAGAAAGTGAAAGCCAAAAAGATTGCATTCAGGCAATACAAAAAGACACAGGCAGAAGGGGATAGGGAGAAGTACCAGGAGAAGCAAAGGGAGGCAGGGAGGTCAGTAAGGAAGCCAAAGCTCAGACAGAAGAACACATTGCAAAATCAGTGGGTAGAGGGACAAAACCTTTACAGGTACATAAGTGAAAAAGAAAGGCAAAGGGAGGGATAGTGAGACTGAAGGGGAGGATGGGGCTGTGTGAGGATGACAACAGTAAAGCTGACATATTGAACAGGTATTTCTGCTCAGTCTTTACTGAGGAAGAGGAGGGTAATGGGTCTGAATGGAGTACAAGGGTGAGAATGGTGCAGAAATGGACACAAGTCCCTTTACACAAGAAAGGGTCCTGAAGGAACTGGAAGTAATAAGAGCTGATAAAGCAATGGGGCCAGAAGGGTGCACCCAGGTCCTTAAAGAACTAAGAGAGCTGGTGGCTGAACCTCTGGCTATCCTGTTTAGCGATCACTAGAAACAGGGAGGTACCCAAAGACTGGAGGATAGCAGATGTAGTCCCCTTATACAAAAGTGGGAACAAAGAGGAAGCGGGGAACTACAGACCAGTCAGCCTCACCTCGGTAATGGGGAAGATCATGGAAGCACTACTGAAGGAGAGATTGGTGGAACATCTGGTTGTCAATGGACTACAGGACCCAAGGCAGCATGGTTTCACCAGGGGAAGGTCATGTCAGACCAACCTCATTGAATTTTTTGACTGGGTGACTAGGGAGGTGGATCAGGGGAGGGCAGTGGACATGGCCTATCTGGACTTCAGCAAGGCCTTTGACACTGTGCCACATAGAAGACTATTGCACAAACTGGGGAATATGGGTGTGGGCAGGACAGTAGTGTGGTGGGTAGGTAACTGGCTGGGCAGCAGGACACAGAGGGTGGTGGTAAATGGCTGTCACTCCACAGAGGGAAGAGTGACCAATGGGGTACCACAGGGTTCAGTGCTGGGACCGGTACTATTCAATATCTTCATCAGTGACATTGCACAGGACCTAGAAGGCAGAATTTCACTGTTCGCTGATGACACAAAGCTCTGTAACAGAGTAGACACACCAGAGGGTGTAGACAGAAGGAGAAGGGACCTGCAGAAACTTGAAGAATGGTCAGGGGTTTGGCAGTTGAAATTCAATGCAAGGAAGTGCAAGATAATGCATATGGGGCACAAAAACCCAGGCACAATATATCAGTTGGGGGGTGAGGATATAGCATGCACCAAGCAGGAAAGGGATCTTGGAGTTATCATCTCTGATGACCTCAAGGCAGGAAACAGTGTGACAAGGCAGCAGGTAAAGCAAATAGGATGCTGGGATGCATAGGCAGGGCATCACCAGCAGGAAAAGGAGGTCATAATTCCACTATACAAGACACTAGTGAGGCCGCACCTGGAGTACACTGTGCAGTTCTGGAGACCTTACCTACGTAAGGACATAGACAGGGTAGAGAAGGTTCAAAGGAGGGCAACAAAGATGGTGCATGGATTGCATCACAAGTCCTATGAGGACAGGTTGAAGGCACTGAACATGTACTCCTGGAGGAGAGGAGGGAGAGGGATATGATAGAGACATACAAGTATCTTACAGGAGGAACAGGGTGCAGGAATGCACTATTTTTAAGCGAAAAAGATGTTCCAGGACTAGAGGGCATGGGATGAAGTTGGAGGGAGGACGATTCAGAGGAAACGTGAGGATGAATTTCTTCACAGAACGGGTGGTGGACAAGTGGAACACCCTGCCAGAGGAAGTGGTGGAGGCTGAAACAATCACGGGATTTAAGAATGCATGGGATAGACATAAAGGAATTCTGGAGGTCAGGGGTAAGGGGCAACAGACTTCCTGGAAAACATAAACTGAACTTACAAACTTATCTGCCGACACTGTCTATGTATCTATGTATGTATCTATGTATTACAATATGGAGACCAAACATGGGGGAAAAAAAGTAAGTGGAGGATTATTTTTATTCAGCGAACTAAGTCTTGAATTGTAGGGAAGGAAATACACTCTCAGGAGAGAATGGCGTTAATTTTGCCTTTAGTTCTCCTTTACTTTTATCAGGAATGTCTATGATGACAAGGTCCAGTATATTACTGCCCCTAGTGGGCTTGTCAACCAATTGCAGCAGCCCATTAATTAAGCATAATTCTAACAAGGCGGGTTCTTGTGATGAAAATGCAGAGTAATTATTCCAATTAATCCCAGGAGTGTTAAAATCACCAAGGAGGAGGATTTCCTTGTGATTTTAATTTGTTAGAGAGATTATTTAGTAAGGAAATATGTTCTAACTGGCTAGTATCAGGAGGTCTATAACACAGGCCCAAAACAAGGTTCCTACTATTTTTCATTTCAGTTTCAGTCCAGATGATTTCATTGGAATCATCAGTATTTTTGTTCAATTGTCTAAATTTGATGTTACTTCTTAAATAAAGAGCCACTCGACCACCCATTCTGTTGGCCCTATTTTTATAAACGAGATTAGATCCTGGGATCATTTTACTCCATCTGGAAGTCATACCCCACCATGTCACCGAAATTTCAGCAACATCGATGTTTCTATTTGACAGTATCAATTCAAGTTCATCTTTTTTATATAATGTAAACTTCTTGCATTAGTATGTAGTACATTTAGTTTGGGTTTGTAAGTCGGAATAGGTCTGGCAGTAGTTGTTTTATTCGGCACAGTCTGTCCAGCAGTCCCATTTTGCCCCCACAGATCAGTTTTTTTGTCTATCAGTGGGTCTATTTATAGCCTGACAGAAAATGTTACCAAGCACCTTCGCACCATGTTTGTTAAGGTGAAGACCATCATAAGTAAACAAAGAGTCATTAAAGGTAAAAATTTCCCATATCCTTAGACAGTCTGTTTTGTTTTCCAAACACCTTCTACGAAGCCAGTTATTATAATTCTTAATTTTTGTAGTTTTAAATTTTGAAGCACGAGGAACTGGTAAGATTTCGGATAAGATAATGTTAACATTAAATCCCTTCAAAATTGAGACTGCCTTGGTCATCTCTTTAATGACATCTTTTACACCAGTATTATTAATATCGCTCAGTCCAGCGTGTAGAATAACTGTTTTGGGGTCATCCTCCTTTTGCAATATGCCAGGCAGCATAGCAGCAATATCTTTTATAGTAGCTCCCCTGTAGCTACAACTTGTCACATTAGATTTGTTACCTCTGGTGGAATAGCTACCTATCTAACTATTGAATTCCCCAGAATGTAAAACTATCCATTTGCAGAATCACCGGGTTTTGCACCAGCTTGCGTAGAGGGACCCCTAGCTGAGGACCCTTCCCCAGGGTCATTCATTGGAGGCTCTGTTGAAGTAAGGCATTGTGGGCTTACCAGGGTAGAGGAGTTCGTAGGGTCTTTGTTATGTAAATCACCCTTATTATGGAGGGTTTCACTTATAATTTTATTACTGTCGATGCCTGGTATAACTTCGACATTATAACTAGTTGGTATCTGATTTTCATTTGAAATGCCAGTAGGGCATATAGGAATATCGATACCAGGGTTTGGTGGTGGTTCAATTGAATTGTTATCAAGTACATCAGACTTCTGACAACCAAGTGGGTCTAAGCTATTTAAGAGGGGCAAGACAAAAAGTTCTGCATTCCAACCCTTTTCGGCCACTCTCCTACTCTGGATTTCATACCATACTTCATCACCAAGATTGCAAGATCTTCTTCCCTACCTCTTTTCCTATGACTATTTCCCCCATCCTGCATTGTATGGTTTATCGGATGAGATACTTCTCTACTGCTAGCCACTGCAGTGCTGACTAGATTAGAGGAACTGCCTTTACTTGTAGCACTATGCCCTGAGGACTGAGGCCCAGTTGGAGGTGAGAGTAAAGAAATGGGTTTAGAAGGTATGGATGTGGGCCTTGTGGTATTAGTCTGGCACCTTTTGGCTAGCTTGATAGCCATATTATGCTGGCTCTGTTCTAAGGCCCCAAGCCTGCTGTTTACATCTGATATTTCCTTCAGCATGGCCTCATGTTCAATACATTCTCTGCAATAGAAAGGTATTTTAGAAAAAAGGTGCAATCATTAATGCATACATATTGCAAATTGAGCATCTAACCCTGTGTCCCCCTCTAAAGTCACAATAATGTCTGCCATTTATCAACAGGGGTAACAGCAAAAGATGCTAACTTCAGCACAACAACACTATGAAGGGAAAATATATTTAAAACAAAATTACCTTGACCAGATACTGCAGAAGGACCAGCGCCTCACTACCTAAAATGCAGCATGCGGCAGATGCACACTTGCCCGCACTGCGCTCGTGGAGTGCTCTTTAAATCCCAGGAACCTGGAAGCATCAGAAAGGGTCACGTGACCCACAAAGCGCTTGTTTCATCTGCTCCCTAATGATTTTATCAGACAGGGCTAAGCAACAGCAGCTGGTGAATTAACTCACAGTGCTTAACAAGCACTGAGCTAACATTGCAGTTAAAAAACTAAATGGCGTAATCCCAGGTATACAAGTACTAATGTCACAGGAAGTACTGTAGTCCTAGATGGCTTGCAGGACTACAGTTCCCCTAATGCTTCCAATAAAGCCCCAGGTCTAACAGTGCACAGCTCTATGAGCAATCACTCCATGTGAGGTGAGTCTCTGCCAGGTCTGTCACACACCGAAAGGTGTCACACAGCAGGTAGTCAGAGGTGTAGCGCTGGTTATCTGACAGAACTTCTGATCCCTTATCATAACTCTTGCTCCCTCCACTCCTCTGAGGTGGGCCTCCTAGGGGTTCCCTGATCGTGCCTTCGAGGTAGCCTACCCAGTCCTGTGGAACTCGCTCCCAAATGTTTTGAGGGAGACCCCCTTGGTGGAGGTCTTTAAGAGGGACCTGAAGGACTATTTGTTTAGGGAGATTTTCAGGACCAGAGAGCTGCCTCTCTGCTCTGGATGCCATTTTTATTAGTACTTGGGGAATTTTAGCTGATATTTATAAATTATTTATTTCTCCTGTTTAAAAATATCTGTGCATATTTTTATTTTTACCCAAGCTTATTGCATTGTATAGTGCCCTGAGCTCCAGCAATGGGTGCTAAACAAATAAAGATACTATTACTATACAGTTTTCTGTTTAGAATTACTGTATTTATGGCAAAAATATCAATATATTTATGTTTTCTTTTCACTGTATTTCATTTCTGAACCAAGATACATGGTTTTTACGTTTTTAAAAGTACCTGCTCTCTGTCATCACTTGTAATGAATAAATTAAACATTTTGCTGTGATGCTGTGCTGTGTTGTTTACCATAAGAAACCTAGAGGGAATTTTTTTTTAATTGATAGTGGCAGCCATCTTTGATGACTTAAGTAATTAATTATAAAAAAATAGTAAGAAAAGCTGGTTTTTTTTTACATTATCTGTTTATACCCCACCCGGCATCCGACCGGCCTCTGCCAGGGACTGTCTCACCACCCCTTGGAACCCTCATCGTCCACCTCATATCACAGCCTACCCAGGGGTACTCGACATATTTGTTTATTTATTTTAGTTTTTGTTGACCAGGTAAGTGCACTAGACAAAGTCTACCTATTTTCTGGCATGACCCGGGGGAAGGGGGTACAGATGAATTCCAACTGACCTTGAACCAGATTAAGCTGCTGGTGGTATTTTTAGTGAATGGGGGGAAATTTGGCGAGGGCACCGGGGAAATGTTTGTAGTGGCAAGAGCCGCAACCTGCATGCAAATTAGAATCCTCATCTTCCTGTTGTGTGCCGGAACGCTGCTTTGTGACGATCGCGGCATGTTTTAATCAAGCAAAAAGAAATGTTGTGCTTGGTAGTATTTTTTGAGCTCTACCTTTAGAAACAAACCCCGTCGAAAACAGAGCAGTATAACCTATTTAATTCTGTTACTGAAATTTGCAGCTCTGAGTTCGGGCATGCGTGGTAGCACCTAGCTCTACCGCTCTAAAGGTAGAGCTTCATTAAAACATGCCACGATCGTCACAAAGCAGCGTTCCGGCACACAACAGGAAGATAACCAAGCTCACCAGGTCAAGCTTGGTCTTCCGGTGCGGCAGCACCATTAGAATGGTGCTTCCAGGACAGCCTGAGCAACCTCCATCAAGGCAAGTAAAGACTGAAATTGCATACCATATGTTGGCTGCAGAATTAAAACAACACAAAGATTGTGCTAATCGGAGGTTTCTGCAGCCCTAGTGATTGGCACAAGAGTTTATGACAGCCTTCCTTTAAAGATGGACTGTCAGAGCATTTGTCTATAAATATATGCTTTTAATTGACTCAGTATACATAACTCAATCTTCTCCTTTTCCTGTATAATAATGACATTGTGATAATGAAATGTGACAACTGTGCCTGTACCCCCCCCCCAGTTAATTGTTAAAAATTGAATAAAGAACATATTAACAAAAAAAAAGACACCATTTTTCACTGGTTTTCTTAGCCCCTCCTGTTGCGCCACTCTTGAAGTGCTCCCGGTCTCCACCAGGGGCTTCTACAGAGCGAGACAAACTCCCCAACCCACCCCAGGAGAGGAGAGGAGAGCAGTCCTCTGGATGCTCAATCCTCTCCTTCTTCACGACCCCTGGTGTCCTGAGTTAATTCCCGAACCCGGGTTGCTGGCATGGCGCAAGGTAAGTCATCCAGTGCCTCAACCCTCAGTGCCACCGGACCGGCTGAAGAAAAGCTCTTTTAAAAGCATCTGAGAGGAATATAAAATATACTGATGTTGAATCTAATATGGTCAGAAATATATTATTGCTAAAAAAGGTATATGATAACATGTTTTGCTGACTAACAATTACAGCAGCTTCAAATGCCATTTGAATAAAATATATCTTGCTCTTTGGTGCCTGTAAAAGGGTGAAGGACTCCCGAGACCCCTTAAAAAGTCTGTTGCAACAACACTCCACTTCTACTTTCTTCTCTGCCTAAACTGTATTTATTTCATTTTCCCCACGGACAGATAAGCCACCTGTCTAGTGTTCTGACTAGCCCCTTTTCTATAAAATCCATATTTGTTTCTATTTTCAGGTCTATGGGAGCTCCAACTCCCCTCCCCCTTTCTTGCTATTGCTTTGTGAGCAAATTAGCAGTCCTGCTCGAGTATGCAGACAACTTTCTGCATGATCGTGCACACACTCGCCTTCGCGAACATGCGAGTGTTTGCTGGCGAATCTACTGTAATTAAAATGGAAAAATGTGCTTAAAATAAGAAAAGGCACTGGCGCTTTCTTAAAAATGTGGGGTACAGTTATTTTGCCCTCTTTTGTTGCTCTTCTGGTGTTTCCCCCTTTGTGGGCTATATTTTTAAGCAAAACTGCTACCTTAAGTAAAAAGCAAGGGAGTTGTAACCACAAAGCTGACTAGGGTGTTTCCCTCACCCCATGCATCCAGATGCAATGTTTATTTCCTTCACTTCTCAATATAGGAGTGTACCTGGAGCTGCTACAAAGCAAAGAAAAGCTTAAATTAAGAGAGAGAAGTATGCTAGAGTTTAGGGTAGCGCTGTTTACTTCAGAACTGTTTAGTGCTACAGTTCTGAGCCGCTCCCTAGCTCTGGCATAACAGTCTGCTAAGGCAAAATAGGTAAAAATGCCTCAAAACCTAAAGAAATATTGTAAATGATGTTTAAGGGTGGAAACTGTATTTTTTAAAGCAGTTTTCTTTTATTAAGGCTTACCTAAGAAGCTCTTAAACGTTTGCTTTGGATTCGGGTTGCTAAGGACCAGTTTGGTGCTCATTTTTCTACAGTCAGGTTCTTCTCAAGTCTCTGGCCTATTCCTATAGTGCTGGCCAGCCCAATCCTTGCTCTTAATATAGAACAGAGGACTTGTAGGAGGAGCCTATAGCTGAGATAATACCCAGAATACATTTTAGTTTTCCAAAGGCTTAAGGAAAATTATGTTATGCACCTTATGCTGTTTACTTTTGTTATTACAATCAGAATGGTGTTTTACAAATTTATTTTAAAGCCAGAATTAAGCATTTTCTTTGTTTTATTCAAAAGTGGGCGGAGCTTCGCCTCATCCTGACTGTTTTTCTCTGTATATAAAGAGCTTCTATCTGTATGTCATTCAGTGAGCTGGAGGGCTCAGCAGGGAGCTGACCCATCCGAGACACTAGTTTCTTCTAGTGGTAATTTTTGGAAAGAAAGTATTGTTTTGGAATTTTGCCTTCTTTTTATTTCTTTTGTCATTTCCAGTTCATTTCTTCATTATTTTGATTTGCCTGCTGAATAAAAGCTATATTTTTGTTCCTGAAACCTTAGTGTCTGCCTCTTGAATCCCACACCTATGTAAAAAATATACTGATGTTGAATCTAATTTGGTCAGAAATATATTAGTGCTAAAAAGCTGTATGATAACATGTTTTGCTGACTAACAAATATAGCAGCTTCAAATGCCATTTGAATAAAATGTATCTTGCTCTTTGGTGCCACCACTGCTTAACAGAAAACACTGCACAAACCTAGCATGCTCCCCAGTCAATAGCAATGCCACTGACTAGGAATTACTGCATAATTCAATTTTTTTTTCACTACCTGGCAATATGATTTTAACAGCATTATCCTAATACACCGCAACTTCTGACTTAACTGTCCTTTCCTTTAACTTGCAAACCCTAAAAGCAATTTTTTTTGTAATAAAATATAACAAAAGCTATAAAGTAACAATTTGTCACATGACAGTATTTGGATTTCCTCAAGATACAAGCACACGATTAAAACTGCACCTTACAAACCCAACTTAATTGCCTGCTGTAGTAGGAAGGACACACTACTAGGTGCTGTCGAGCATGTGCCACTAATACAAATAGATCACATCACAGCTCCACCACCACAATAGCTCCACTCTCCCAGAGAAAGCACCGCTGACAACTTACATGCTGTCACTTCTGTTTACTGACTGCTGGCGGGATCTCCTCTGGCATCAGTTTAGAGCAGGGTTCCAGTTTACAAAAACTGAATGTTCAAGTTCAAATTAGTATTTCACAGAAACATACTCAAATACTGAAAATGACAGACTGAGAGAACAGAAAAACAGAGTTTGTGTATCTGTGTGTTTACACAGCAGGGTGGCATTGAAAACATTTCCATTTTCCCTACATAGTCCCTAGAGAATGGTCCCTAGAGTTTCTGTGTTCTGAACTAGAACATTGCTTTCAGGCACAGAACTGTTTCCTAGAATTAAAGTTGTTGGAATCTATGCCTAGATGACCTTAAGCCTCTGTAGTTGTCATAGTAAGGAAGTTGTTGTGCATTTGGTATATAGATGTACATTACCTTTGGCAAAATCAAAAGTATACTACCGGGTTTTCACCAAACAAGATCTCACTCAGTTTTTCTTTTTTTTTAACATTTCAAGAGCCTCCTGAAACTGCTAAATGGAGTGCAGTTGGTTATCTTTCTTTAGATTTCTGGGAAAACAGATAAAAGCTGAAGTTCAGGATATTATAACTGCAGCCCAAGTCATAATGTAGTGCATTACAAAGCCAGTAAAGGGATGCGCTGACATACTGTACTGTATATAGCCTGTCCGCTGAAGCACTGGAGGTAACACAGGAGAATATTAGCTTCATTTTTCCAGAGTTCTTTTCTCCTGACCATGTTCATCTTCCAGGGGTATACCCTGTTTAGGCCTCATCTCCCCCTAGGTCTCGAGTCCCCTGGTACCCTCACGGCTTCCCCTCCATGGAAGAGACTCAGGGGAAGGGCCATGTGTGGACTAGGAACATTGCCTGCAGGCATTAGGACCCAGAGGAGTGAGGGCCTAGACTGTCATATAGATGGACATGGGGGGGGGGCTTAGTTTTCAGACCCCTGAAATTTGCACACCTGCTAGAGAAAAACTGCGTAAGTGGGTTGCCACATATGGAACTGCAGTTTTTCCCATAGTCATGGCATTTTCAAAGGTGGAGTTGGTTTATGACCAGATCCACGATATACAGCAGCGTGCAGCTGTTTTTTTGCCACAGCTGTGCTGAAATGGTATGCCTAATGGAACCAAGCGTACCATCTCCCGCAGCGACATGGTCTGAAAATACAGAAGTCCACAGGTGCAGAGATTTCAGTCCACAGCAGCTGCTGTGGAGTGGGACTTAGTCCCGGGAGGGGGGCTTAAAATCGAGCCGGGGATTTGCTCCCTTTTTGGTTTCCTCCCTCCTCCCCTGAAGTGAGCACAGCCTGCTTGGTGGCCTCACACACCCACAGCACACCCCTGCAGCAGGAGAAGGCTCCATGACTCAGGGGTCACTGTGATGGCAGAACTCACCTTCAACCCTCTGAATGGTGAATAAATATATAAAGCTCTTGCATTGCAATATATTAGTACAGGTGCCCGCTCTTACTTATCCCCCAAGTGCCACTCTATCTTTTTCTCCGTCAGGGTTCTGAGAGGCACAGTGCGCTGCAATAAAGTTTGTTACAAATTTTCCTAGGCATGTGACCATGCCAATAAATCTCTGTAAGGCCACTTCGTCTATTGGCCTTTCCATTATTGTTATGGCTTCTATTTTCTTTGGGTCTGGTTTTAACCCTTCTTTGCTTAGTACATGACCAACATAATGTATCTCTGAGTCCAGTCTTACAGTTTGCTTTATTTATTTTAAGAATTTTCTCTTGCACTCTTTGCATCACTTTTTTCTACCTCTCATTGCACAGTTATTCATCTTTTCCCCATAAAATAAAAGATCCACAATTACTTCAAACCCCCTTAAGTCCTCAAACAGCTGGGTCATTATTCAGTGATATACTACACCTCAGAGAGAGATGCGATGCCTAATGTCAGTCTTTTAAACATATACAGTACCTTCCAAAAGGTGCAATGAACGTGCAAAGTTTAGCTCTCTTCTTGTCTAGTGCTACTTACCAAAACCCTTGACTTGCATCTAAGACTAAAAATATTTTAGCATTTGGCATTTTTCCTACAACGTCTCATACTGTTCTCATAGGGTATGTGTCGTACTTCATGGCTTTGTTCAGATGCTTTGGATATAAGTAGATTCTCATTCTGTTAGGCATTATGGCAGTAACCAAATTACTGACCCATCTGGTGCACTCATGTACATGTTCAATTACTTTCAAGCTTTCCATATGGTCTAGCTCATCTCTAATCTGCATTCTCAGTACAACTGGTACTCAGTGGGGTGGGCGTACAGCAGGCTGTATGCTCTTATCAATCTCAATATGATGAATTATGCCTTCAGTACAGTCTCGCCCTTCAAAATCATCCTGATGAGACTAGCCTGGTGGCTTGGTAGTAGTGATACAACCTGCCATCCCAACGACCTGGGTTTAAGAGTGGATTGGGCCACATGGTGGTCAACAGGAACAGAGGATCAAGCATCCTATGGGCTGCTGTCCTCTTCCGAGGAGGGTGGTCTGGTTGCAGGGAGGCTTGGTAGTAGTGAAGCAGAAACAACATGAAGGGAGGGTTGTCTTTATATGTGTGGTGCATGCATGCCTCCACACGCATGTGCACTGCGTGCTGTGACTGCATGGTGAAGGGGCCTGGGGAGAAACAGCAGGGTGGAAAACCCCAACTGAGCAGAATGATGGTTTGGCCCACCACAGGCCTCGTACCCACAGACTAGGCGCCTCCTCCAGAGTAATCTGGATTGTGCTACAGAGGGGCCTGGCCAGCCCCAATGGCCCACCATGAAGGATAATTTGTGCAGGAATTCTCAAGCAGAGGTAAGCCCTAGGGATGGTGGGGTGATTGGACTGGGTAAACCCAAACCCAATAAGGGCCAGATGGAGCAAGAAAGATAAAAACCTTACAAAAAAAAAAATCCTAATGGCTAGCTAATATATGCTGTGCTTCTGTCACAGTACTGCAACTGTGCACTCCTGCAATCTCATTTATAGGGATGTACTTAGTACTACTACACATGGAACTTCAGCAGGCTGTCCATTTTATCCCAGTATTTCAAAATCCCCCATAAAGCATTTACCTGCGTATAGGCATGATGCTAATGTGCTTTGCCAGCGGTGTTTACTTGGAGCCCACAGTATGCAATTAACTTAGTTTTTGACTTTTGCATTTGTCATATGCTACCTTGTCTGTGTATTGCTTCTCTTATTACATTACCTTCTGCACTTGTGTGTCCATCTTAAAGACAATATCTTGTTGATTTATGTGTCATGTTGCCATCCATCCCTGTTTTTCTTTTCTTTCCTTTCCTGCATTTAAAGTTCCTATGAATGACCCATGGTCATTGCGCAGGGGAGAGGTCTTTACTTGCTGTGGTCAGTTTTTGCATTTTATCCAAATAAAACAGAATATTCTGGAAAAATATATCCTTTTCAGAAAATTTTCAGCTATATAAATAGTCTCAAGGGAGGTCAGCCTATGGTAGGACCCCTTATTATAGGTGGGAACCACACTGATGGTGGAAAAGAAAGGGTGGAGAACGTCAATGAATATTTCATTAGTGTTTTTCATACTAAGGATGACTATAGTCATCTTCTGGGTAAATTAAACCAATGTAATGATACTATTAGCATTTCAGAGCAAAGGGTTAAAGATAAGCTCACTAAAATAAATATCATTATACAATGGCAAGAAAAAATCATGGACTTTGATTGGTCAGTCTTGGGCTGGACCCTTGATGTTATCCCAGTACAACATCACGGGTCTAGTCTCAGCCTCACTGTGAACCTACTGACGAGCATGAGCATGGTGAGCATTTTCTTGATTGTTTCGTCTGCTCTTAAAAAACAAAAATATTTTTCCACACAAAAACATCTTTAAAATTATTTTTTTTATTCTGTATAACAACGAGCCATTGTATAATAGCAATAATGCCCTCCAGGGTGTGTGTCGTTTGGGATAACGTCACGCCTCAGTTGTTGGAAGCACTGCCTGAGGCCTCGTGCCCAACCACCTGAGGCGTGACGTTATCCCAGCACGACACACACCCTGTCAGGCATTATTGCTTAAACGAATCCCAAGGCCCTAACAAAGTGCATCCCAGACCGTTGAGAGACAATCTGAATAACTCACAGGACCTGTTAGTATTTTGTTTACTTGCTCACTAACAGAAGGAAGAGCGATCGCCGAGTGGAGACAGGCAAATGTCACACCCATACACAAGAAAGGTTTCCGGCATGATGCTCGTAATTACAGACCCATAAGTTTGACATCCGTTATTGGTAAAATTCTGGAGGACTTTGTGGAAGAAGAACTAGACAAGTATGTCATAAATTTGGGTCTGGAAGACATAACACAACATGGCTTTAAACCAAATAGGTCCTGTCAAACAAATCTTTTTCACTTTTTTGAGCCAATAAGTAGGCATTGGAACAGGGAATACCCATTGATGAAATGTGCTTAGACTATGCCAAGGCCTTTGATATGGTCTCACATACAAAATTAACAGAGATGTTAAATGACTTATGTTTTGGTTCAAATATTGTGAAATGGATTACATCCTGGTTGAACCATAGGACACAGAGGGGTGTGGATCTGCAAATTTGCAGATTACACGAATTTGGGTGGCACAGTGGAAAATGTGGCATCTGTCCAAAGATTGCAGGATGATTTGGGTAAAATTGAAAACTGGGCAAAAGACCACAAATTAACATTTAATGTAGGCAAGTGCAAGGTGATGCACTTTGGTAAAAGAAATGGAATGGCACAATACTACTTAAATGGGGATGAACTACAGTCCAGTGATGAAAAAAAAGATTTAGTTATATACTGGTACATAACCAATAATTTATCATTTAGAGAGCATATAAGAGAAGTGGTGAGGAGCGGAAACATAGTGCTTAGATGCATTCTGAAACACATCAAAAGCAGGGATAGAAATGTCATCCTACCTTTGTATGGTGCTCTTGTGAGACCCCATCTGGAGCATTGGGCTCAGTTCTGGGACCCAGCAACATTCGGGATATTACACTGTTGGAGGGGGTGCAGAGAAGAGCAACCAAAAGGGTTGCTGGAGTATTGGACTTGCAATACAGGGATAGGACGAGGGAGCGGGGCTTGTTCTTTCTTGAATACAGGAGACCAAGGGGTGATCTTTGCCTGGTTTACAAAGCCTTTAAAAACCAAGGCCTGTGGGAATGCAAAGATCTCAGCAGAACACTAAATAGAGAAACAGGAGTTCATAATTATCAACTCAGGGATGAATTTATAGAAGTTCTAGAAGAGTTTCCTGGACAAATCAGAGAGTGGTGGGCATATGAAATGGCTTGCCAGAGGTGGTGGTGACAAGAGAAACTACGGAACTGTTCAAAACAGCTTTGGATAACCTTTTTCATAAAAACTATAGGCAGTACCCATTGTAAAATGACGAGTCAAGCATGGCTAGTGCTTTTGACTCATAGTGTTCCTACGATTTTGCATCCATTACTGGAGATTTATTTATTTTTATTTCATTTTTGTTTACCGGGTAGGTGTGCTAGCCATAGAAATGACTATTTTCAGACATGATCTGGGAGGTTACAAGCAAGACTAGTACAGTCACAGATCCCAAGATGGGGTTACAATAACGGGTACAGTTTTGACAGTAATAGGTACAATTAGCAGTTTACAATAGTAGGATATAGCTTTCGCCAGCGAGACAATTGACTTATAACAGCAATGATACAGGTTCACAGTAGAAGACATGGTTCAACTAGAGCATGGGGTAGATAACAATTTAGCGCCTGGCATACAACAAAGAGTAGTACAGTGCCAGAGTACGTGACAGCAGTAAAATAAGGACATAAGAGCTAGTAGCAATTAGCAAAACCATATTATAATTTGACAAGACAAGTAGTGGTTCCTGGGGGTATAAGGTTAGTTCACAGTGGGAGCATTAGAGTGACAACAGTGAGGGATGGGCTAAGGAGAACCAGAGCAAGGCAAGGTTAGGTGCACAAAGAGCACAAGTGAAATAAGACCATAAGGAAGGGGAGAGGGAGCCCCTAACCAGGTGAATTCAGTCACATGTATTTCTATGGGGGATTAAAACATGTAAGGGGTAGGTTTACAAAGGTGAGACCAATACATTTTTTTAAAAAGGGGATGGCTTGACGCAGACTGAATCCCTAGGGGAAGGGAATTCTAGAATTTAAGAGCAGCACAGATAAAAGCATGGGCTCCCTTGGAGGTTTCACATCTTGGAGTGTGAAGAAGGGATTGATCAGTGGACTGTAAGCCATATGAAGATGACTGTGGAAGGAGGGAGGCAAGAGATACTGGAACTTTGGTTCTAATGATGTTATCCACAAGTGAGCCAAGGGAGAGAAGTCAATAGTGTGAGGGGGAGGCCAATTTGAATCAGCATAAAAGTGGCGCCTATGTTTAAGTTGCTGGGAAGATGAGGCATAGCAATAGATGGTGTGTCCCATCTGTGTAAGGATGACTTAGAGGGATTAATAAGTGCTTCCTTTCTTAGCAGATTGCTATTGACTTTTATTCTGTTTACCTCTGTAGTTTATAGGCATGAACAATTATTGCCTCTGTTGCACCCTCCTAATTTCATTAGGATTTAAATGTAAATGAAGAAACTTAAGTATGGTGTAAAACCAGCTTGACTCCATTGCAAAGGTCATGACCCGACTCATGTAAGGCATCCTGAAATTTTATGATGTTTTAGTGCTAAGGTCTGCAGTAGTTATACTGTATTAATCCGTGCTGTTGCTGTCCTCTGCAGTCCCTGTGTTCTTGTCTTTTGCTGGCCATGAAACTTTTCCAGGCATAGAGGCTAAGAGTATAACTTCTGTTGGCTTGTGCAGGTATGCTTCATCAAATCCCATGATGCCCTGCAAGAGTGGGGTCATGGCCTTTGCAATGAAGACAAACAGGTTTTCACACCAGGGCAAAAGAGAGTGAAGCAAACTCATTTATATTTAAATTAGGATGAGTTAGGGGGATACAACAGAGGGAACCATTGTTCATACCTACAAACTACACAGGTATATAGAAAATAGGTTGAGGGGGGCTTTTCCTTTAAGCTCTGTAGCACCCACGATCACCAGGAACTGCCACTCTAGCCTTGAACTGATTTTTCACATCAGCAGTGGGCATTCTTAGGTTGGTGGGGGGACATATTTATTTATTTATTTATTTACGCGTTTAACCAGGAAGGCATACTGAGCAGGGTTGCTCGATTCCAGATGCGACCTGGGGAACAAGTCCCAAGAAAATAGCACATCACAGGGTACAGTAGTTAAACATATACAGAGACGGAGATAGTGGGGGAGCAGACATCCTTAAAGCACAATAGTTGGGGGTTCTGCTGTGCACAGTATTTTAGTATTTACATGGGGGGGCATTTTTGTACCTTGTAAATGGTGGAGAGCTGGATGGTGTGAAGGAATGGCTATCAGTTTAGACCTTTTAAGTTGTTTTTGGAGTGTGGGATTCAGGTACATACTGTAGTTTCAGTTAGGTGTGCAGTCATAAGAAAATAATCCACAGTCGTAATGTGTTCTGACCAATGATGTTACAGGATTTAAAAAACATTATATGATACTGGTTTTCATTGTTTTTACTCCGTTTGCTATGTTTTGTGTAAGTTACCCAAGTACTCTCTCCCTCTCTTTTCTGAATAAAAGGAGACATTTATGTTTTTCTTGTGTCAGACCAAAGTCTTACACATGTGTCCTTTTATTACACAGGGTACAGATAAGCAAAACAGTACAGGTGGCAACCCTTAAGGGTGGAGTGACTAAGCAAACTCCCCATATTGTACTCCCAGATGGTTGCAAATGCAAACAGAACTGAACCAACACCGTGTGCCTTGACGTGAGCCAAAGACTCCCACCAGAGGAGCACTCAGCAGAAAGCAAAGCTGACAGACTCAGGAATGTGAGAACAAAACAAAACCCTTTGCAAAGCACGAGTCTGAGTCTCATCTCCTTAAGTGTCACGACACCTCAGTGTTCTCCTTTCAGCAGCTGGTTATCTGACAAATAAACAAAATTACCTACTCTGTGCAACTGAAAAACAAGGATGGACTGCCAAAAGCAATAACATGGATATATAAAGCTGCAAATATATATAATGAGTCCTGGTAGGTCGAAACACGTGTCTATGTCTTCTGTTGGCACCCTTTGCAAACTGTGTAAGAGACCTTTCGTTTCGGCACCATGCATTTCTGCTTAAAGTTGAACCAGCTTAATATTCTGTGGTGATTTGCATATGCAGACCATGATGCTTTGCATTGTGGGGGCATGTGTGATTTTGTATTTCTTTGAAACTTGGCTTCCCAGCCAAATGCCCTTTGGGGTAACCTTTGCCTCAGTGCTTGCATACAGAGGTTTTTTTCTCTTATATATATATATATATATATATATATATTTATATATATATATATATATAATATATATGATATATATATATAATATATATATATCTTAGAATTAAACAATAATAAATGATGGGATATAACTACACGTTATGAAATGGGTATTAAGAATACCGGCTCCTGATTGGCCGACAGCTGCTTTCCGCAGGGCTATTATCCTAGCACAACAGCCCAGGTAAAAATAGTTCCTGGCAGTCAGTCCTCCTTACCAGCACTCAGCTTTGTCATATAACTCCCTACTATAGCTGACTGCCCACTCGCACGTCTACCTTACCTCCCCCCGTAGCAGTGGTCCAGGTCCAGTGTCAATATTTGTCTTGCCCTGCTCCCTGTTTAAACTCACATATATTTTAAACACTTTTATGTGTTTTTTACTCACCACCACGGCTATGTTGCTCCATCTCCTGACCACAGGAAAATGAGATGGACCACGACAGAATGGAGAACGTCAACTGCTTAACAAAAAAATAGTCATGCTTACTACAAGTGCCCGCTGCTCCCTCTAATCTGACCAGCACCCGGGGTACTGAACAGAGGTTCCACGGCTATGTCTACCCCAATGGCCAAGACTAAATTAACAGTCTCTCTCCCGATGCCCCGTTATGCAATCCATGAGACAATCTGTAATGAATTCAGCTCTCCGCTTTCGGCCGCTCAAGTCTGCCTTTCCCTCATTGCTGCTCACCTAGCTTCTTCTCCCTGGTGCCATAGATAAACCATTTCTTTGTTGTTTTTTTATACTCCTCCTACTCCCCCTGGCCAGCCACTCCTTCGTGCCACCTGGGTTCATGGCCACCCTCTTCCACTGGTCGCCATCCTGCTGCCCCCCCAACCACCAATTGATTCCCCAGGTGACCTGATGTAACCCTTCATCGGGTGGGTCCCCCCTCTGGGGGAGAGGTGCCCAGAGGCACATCTATATTAGCCCTAGGATCGGCAGTGGGGTGGTCAGCATGGGTCTATCCCAGCTTCATGACATGTTGGGAACCAGTGGCCATCATCCATTCTGGCCAGGGGGCATTTTCCACTTTTCTTAGCCCACCCATGCCACCCTGATTGGGCCTTGTGGGAGCAGTGACCTGCGGCAGGGACATGCGGGGGGGGGTGTTGAGGCTACACACCCCCCTAGCTCATCTCCAATCTGCCAGCAGGTGCCGAGGCCCTGCCCACTCCCACTGGGAGGGAAGTGTCCATTGGATTGGATCCCCTCCCTGCTGGTCTCTGCTCCTGGTACCCGGGCTCGGGGCAGGAACCCAGATCACCAGCATGCTGAGTGAACCCCTTCGCTCAGCTCCAAAGAGCTGCTTTTTTTAAAATTTAATGGAAATGCCCACTGTGCCCCAACAAGACAGCTCTGCACCGACAGTCATGGCTTAGTTTACACACTGAGGCTTAAAACATTATCGCCACCTGCTGGCAAAGTGGTCACAACACAATGTCCAAATGGGACAATTTTCTTATTTTTAAACATTTATTCAACATTTTGTATTTTTTTTTGACAAATAAAATATAGGTTTTAGTAATTTATTTATTTATATAGTGCTGGTAGGGACCCATTTCATAATCGCAATAAGGCACTCCAGGGAGGGCATTATGGTGGGATAATGGCCCATCTTGGGTGGTGGAAGCACTTGGCTTTGCCTTGTGCTTCATCCCACCCGAGGCGGGCAGTTATCCCACCATAACGCCCCCCATGTTGTGCCTTATTTCTTAAGTAGTGTTGGGTATATGAGGGAATAAATATCTTCTCACACTTTGGCAGGACTTGATTAAAAAACTGAAAACAACTGGAACTGTAATGCCCCCAAATCCCCTGCTGTAATTTATTTTTATTTTATTTAGTTTTTGTTGACCGGGTAAGTGCACTAGACAAATCCTGTCTATTTTCAGGCATGACCCAGGGGAGGGGGATACAGATGAATGCCAACTGACCTTGAACCAGATTAAGCTGTGGTAATGCCCCTGAGGCAATCACTATGAGGGGCATTCTGGCATGGGCAGTAACTACAGGGGTGGATGTTTTTCTGGCAGGGGCACTGAGTGAGTGGGTGGCATTCAGTTTAATGGGCACCGTTCCAGATTTGTGATGCAGTCCAGTTTTGGGTGCATTCCTGCTGTATACCAGAATGCACCCAAATCCGGAATTGTATCCCCAAACTGAATGCACCCCTATTTAATGCCCCTGCTGGAATGCCCTCCATAGTTACTGCCCCTGCCAGAATCCCCCCAGCCATAATGACTGCCCCAGGGGTATTCAGGAATGGGATTTGGGAGTATTCCAGTTCCATGTACATTCCAGTTTCCACCCATAAGTATGTATATTTGAGTTTACCCACAGCTACCAAAGTATTATATATTACAGGTTCTTCTTTTTAAAACAGTAACTACTTTATTTCATTTTTTGAGTAGTTTGAGTATTTGTTGCCCTTTGTTTACATGATCCCAGGTAAATGCCTATAAGTGCTGCCAACTGTGCCATTTTGTTTGGACAGCCACTCTGAATGCAGGAAACAACTCATTGTTGGGTTAGTGGGCCTACTGTAACGCTGTCAGGCGTTGGACATTGGGCTGGATTTTGAAACCGCTGCCCAAGCCCTGTAAAGTGAGGGCATTCCTAGCATTGCTGCTACCCTGCCAGATACAGACTCAGGGCACCCGATGGTAGTGAGCAGCATTTGGTGGAGCGTGAATCGGGCTAAGAAGAGCTCATGAATATTAATGACCCTTCTCAGCATTGCAAGTCCCAAGGTGAAGATGTACCCAGTGCTGTGGGTACTGAGCATCTGGGTCATGAGCCATTGTGGATCAGTTGGTACCTCTTCTGGACATGGGCCCCTGCAGCACAATTAAGTAAATGAGTGTTGTAAATAGCAAATGCCTGTGACAGTGGGTCCCATGCCATGGGCACTGCTATTACTGGACACCCTACACCATGTCCATGGGTGTGTAAGGCTGGGAATGCTGTTATTCAGGTGGAAGCAGATATCTCAGTTTCAAACCCAGTTTACTAACTGCATATATGGCAGCCATCTGACCCACCCCGCATGCTTTGGCCAATACAGGGCACATGTAAATGAGTATGATGCCCCCCACCCACTGCAGCACACTCACACCGCTGCCCTGCATCAGGATCTGCGTCTTGGCAACTCTACAGTGATAGTGTAGGGTGCTGTAATGGTCCTATACTGGGTGGGGTTTACTGACCGATGGTGTGCTAACACCGCTAGTGGTAAGTACCCTGAATATAGCCCATTGTATCTACTTATTCATTTGTAAATTGGTGACAAGGAAAGGCACACTGAGCCGAAGATTGTTTCCAGGTGCAACTCGGGGAAGGAAGTAGAACAGGAGCGAATATGGTGAAAGTACAATAGAAAGATGCTTTCAAAATTGGATGCAGGATAACACAAGCAAATGCAAAACAAGCAAAGAAGGGGATATACAAAATGAGGGCATCTACAAAATGGCAATTTTATTTCATGTACTGGGTCTGACATTGTTAGGAACACACATACAAACATACAAAATGCCAGCAGAAGAAGACCCAAACGGTCTATCAAGGCTGCTTGTTGTGGAGTTCATGCAGTCTTGTTGCATGCTGCTCTGCCCCCATTAACCTAGCCCTCCTCTTGACTTTATCCCACTCCCTTTTAAAAACCGCAACTGTTTTGTGATTGACTACCCCCTCTGGTAGTGTGTTCCATCCTTCCACCACTCTCTCTGTGAAGAAATGCTTCCTGGCCTCCTTTTTATACCTACCCCCACCTCCACCCCCTGCCAGCTTGTAGGTGTGCTCCCTGGTGTTCCTGTTTTTGCTGATGCTAAAAAAAAAATATCCAAGGTCAACTTTATTTATACCTTTTATACCTCTGAGCTATATTAAGGTCTCGATCATGCCCTCCCCCCCCCAAAGTGAGTACATGTGCAGTTTTTTTTCATTTATTCATTTAGTTTTGTTAACTAGGTAGTGCACTAGCCATGAAGATGACTATTTTCAGGCATGACCCGGGAGGTTACAAGGAAGACATTACAGGTAAAAGAGACAGCAGGTGACATCAGGATACAAAACAAGATCGGATGACTATAGCAGTATCTGGACACCTTTTTTGTCGCTTGGGAAGAGATGTAAGTTAACTTTATTTACTTGGGAGGTTGGTTACCCCCTCTAAAAAAAAAACTTAAATCTGTTTATTATTCTATGTACTGTTATGCTTGAAGTACTATATTATACTAGGAAGGATAAATGAACATATATTTTAGGTCTATGAGGATTTTATAAGATGTATTGTATGATTGAAAAATTCAGTAAAAACTATTATGAAAAAACAAGGATACAAAACAAGGTGATAATACATTGGATGAGCAGCACCAGCAAACAAACAATTCAGGTCAAGGTATTGACGACATACAGATCAAATCAAAGCATATGTGCAACAAATAGACTAAAATCAAAGCAGTAGGGATTTGAGGGAAACACTAGGAGAGATTTTCTAGACAGTTTCAGCAGTTAAGGGAAAATAAAAGTAAGATAGAGTTAGCATACTCGAGCACAACAGACAAGTCTAGAGAAAAGAACAAAATAACTGCAAAAGTGCGGAGGGATAAGGAGCAGGGTGTGGGGGGAGCTGTGGCTGCGAGGGATGAAGAGAGTGCAAGGTATAGGGATAGGGTTCAGGATATAGGGACATGAGCTGGCAGCAAAGGACGGAGGGGATAGAAGTAAAAGAGGGGGGGAGGTGAGACTGGGGACAGACCAGGGAAGTGATGGAATAATAATAGGAGGCAGTGCCAGGCCTCCTAAAGATTTGGGAGGGAATCTAGGGCTCCTAGTAGTAGGAGGAAAGGGGTAGGGTAAGGAGTTTTCACCCTCTCCCCACCCTACCTACATTCCTTCTTCCCCCCCCCTTCCCTCTCCCTATGACTCTGGCACTTCTTATCTGTTGTCTATTTTCTCTGACAAATGCCGCTGGCTGCCTTGCTTACAATGCTACCCTTGAATTGTATTAATCTGTACTCTGTTTGCAATGTCCACATTGTAGTAATGTCTGTCTTGATGTTCCCCATAATTTGTATTTCTCTGACATGGAACCTTTGTAAAAGAGCCTTGGCTCAAAGGTATTTGTAATCCTAGACTTGATAAATAAATAAAGGAGAGATATAAGAGAGAAGACAGAGGGGAGCAATTTATTTAAAGCTTCATTAACCAGGTAAAAATGCTCTGGGTCACGTGGCCCTTTTACAGTCATGATCTAGATACAGGTACATAAAAGACAAGACAAAAAACAAAAATTAATATAGATTAAAATAGTAAAACTAAATAAAAAGTACAAATTATGTGAATTATTCAACATGGCTAGTATACTAAAGCAGACCCACATGACAAACAGCTTGCCAGAACCCATTTCACAGGGATGGACTTCGTACTGTGTTGTTATAACTGTAATATGACTGCAGTGTAATGTTTATTTCTTATTTATTTATTTATTTGCTTTTGGTAACCGGTTGGGTGCGCTAGGCATAAGAATGCCTATTTTCAGGCACGACCCGGGAGAATACAGTTTGAAATACATGAGCATACATGTGACGCAGCACATGAGATATGTAACACAGTGAGGCGGGGGATCATATAAAATCCAAACTTAGGGTGTGGGGAAACATTGTTCAGTATAATACAATCCATACAGTTTGGACAAAGTCAAAAGAAAAACAAGATCAGAAAACATGAGAAAAAACAGGCACTGCAAGAGAAAGGTATACACAGACATACAATAAGTGCCATTATGTGGTCATTAACTTGGGAGAGTATAGACAGGGAGAGTGGTGGGAAGCAGAGGAACAGGGTAAGGGATGAGAGAGAAACATGTAAGGAGGGTATTAAGAGAGGTGGAGAAAAAGGTGTCAGAGAAAGTAGATTGCCTAGGGAAACAGAAGGCAGGGCTAAAGGATGGTCTAAGATGCATGAAAGCAAGTGCAGGGGCTAATAGCACGCAGATGATCACGGTGAAGTTTCTTAAAACTAGCATGGGTGGGAGCTCGACAAATAGTTTGAGGTATGGAGTTCCAGTACTTTGGAGCTGTGTATGAGAAAGCACATGCACCCATATTGGTTTTGCATCTAGGGATGTGAAGAGGGGCTTGGTCAGTAGATCGGAGCCCACAGAGAAGGGTTGTGAGTGCAGCAGAGAGGCGAAGGATAGGGGGAGACCTGATCTGGCGATACAGTCAATCAGTGAGCCATAGGACTGGAGTCGATAGGCAGAGGGGCAGGGCCATTTTAGGTCAGCATAGAGCTGGCAATGGTGTTTGTATCGTGGGGATGCAGAGGTATAGCGGCAGATACTATTATAGGTGGTGTCCCATTTATGGAGGGAGGATTTTGTGGCAGATAGTTAGGTTACTGAGCCATAGGCCAGGGCTGGGAGCAGAAAGCCTTGTGCCACGGCTAGTCTAGCCAATGGGGTGAGGGCATAGCTAGTACGGTAGGCACCTCCTATCTTAGCGTTGACAGATTTACAGGTGGTAGTGATGTGCAGGTCAAACTCTAGAGATTCATCAAGAAGAATGCCCACATATTTTATTTATTTATTTATTGAATTTTGATGACCGGGTAGGCCCACTGGGCCCCGGAGGTCCCTTTTTCAGGGGCGACCCGGGAGTTACAATTATTACAGGTAACAGATGCAGTACACACAGGTGCAGTTCATGTTGTAGGCAAAACAGTCCTCATAGGCTTAAAACAGTAGGATTGTGGAAGACATACAAGCAGGGGAACATATTAGTTACACATGGAGAAAACATTATGCTTATTAATTTCAAGTTGTATTACAGTGTGCGCAGGGTTCGGGGCAAGGAATTTGGCTTGGGTCCTGTGGTTCCTTGCCTATGGGCAAAAGGGGAGGGGACATGCTGATGCATAAGTGCTCCACGTCTGGCGTATGTTAATTCCTTGAGGTAGGTGCATTGTCCTACCGGAGTAGTGCTATATGGGTCAGGTGCTGTAGCATAGGCATTTGCTTCTTTCTAGCAAGTAAGACTTGAGTCTAGTTCGGAAGCAGGTGATTGACTCAACTTCCCGCACCTCCAGGGGGAGGTTGTTCCAGTTGGAGGGGGCCGCATGAGCGAAGGACATGGACCCGGCTTTTCTCCTCGCCTTTGGGACCACGAGGAAAGTTTGGCCTGAGGTCCGTAGATTCCGTGGGCTTCGGTTTACCCTTATGAGACCATTAAGGCTAGGGGGAGGTGTAGGCCCAATTAGCTTAAAAGTAAGGCAGAGGGTTGGGTACATGAGGCGAGCTTCAAAAGACGGCCATCTGAGTCTTGTTAGGGACTCACAGTGGTGACTTCTAGGATGGGACAGTGAGGCAAAGCGGACTATCTTGTTGTACAAGGTCTGTAGCTTGCTAAGCTCCGTCTTAGCCACACCCTGGAGTACCGGGGCCGCATACGTGAGTGCAGGGAGAAGTACGCTCACTGCAACTGGCGCTAACCAGTGGGGAGCTGTCTGCACATGAGATTTTGAGGGCATTTTGGTTCATTTTAAATCTGACAGGTGAGCCAAAGAGCATGGAGTATGTCTTGCTTACATTGAGAAAAAGTTTGTTCTCTGTTAGCTAGAATTGAATACTTCAGAAGTTTGAGGCAAGAGGGTGGTTTATGTCAGAGATATTTATTGCACTATGGTAAATAACTAGATCATCTGCGTAGAGCAGAGATGAACAGGTAGGTGCAAGCAGCGGGATGTTGCTAATGAAGATTGAGAAAAGCAAGAGACCAAGTATAGAGCCCTGGGGCACGCCAACGTGTATGGATGAAAGGTCAGATATGGCTGAGTTGAAAACTACAGCCTGTTTCCTGTCGGACAGACAGCTATTGAACCAGGCCACTACATCAGTGGAGAAGCCTAGGGAGCGTAGTTTAGCAAGAAGGGTATGGTTAACCAGGTCAAATGCCTTAGTTAAATCAATAATTCTTGACCTGTATTGACCTGCTTTTGTTTGCTCTATTTCTCCTTTGCATAAATTAAGCCAGGGTGCTGTGTGTTCTGTGTAATCTGTCATCACCCGGCTTATCTTGCCATGTTCTTTGTATATTATGTCTCAACTCCTTTGTTATTGTGGAGGTGTATCCATGCTAATGTGTGCCAGCTCAAAGGCCTGAGTCTTGCCTGAAAACAGTCCCTGGGACTGGTGTGCTCACCCAGTTAACAAACAGACAAACAAACAAATAAATAAAGTAAACATATAATGAAAGAAAAACAATATATACAAAATGTACAATGTGCAACAGTGTTTAGTCTAAAAACAGAAACGACTTGCAATATCCATTGGATACCCACGTGGAGCCTTTGGAAACAAGTCTATGACTCAAAGGGTTGTAATTCTGATTTCCTAAATAAATAAATTAAATTAAGACTTTTTTACAGTGTACTTTAAATTGATATAAAGTTCTGGCCTGTCTTATCTTTGGGTTTCTATCATGCCAAATTTTAGCAGCAATGTAAGAAAATTATTTTTGACCTTTTGAGTATTTACAGAATGGAACGGTTAAAGTTGGTGTTTCAGCAGAACGTAATGTTTTAAATCCATTTTTAAGACAACTTCCCTAACTGGGCCTTCTTTCACTGTTTTGATCCCTTTATAAACCATAGAACTCATATGTAACTCCACCCCCCCCTTCCCCGGACAACCAATTCAATTTCTTATGCTTATTATGGTGGTGTTAGAATTTTTTTGTGTGCAAGGCAAGGTTCATGAGCCTCTGTTCGTATGGGATGCCTGTTGCCCTTTGATCATCTTTGTAGCCCTTCTCTGCACTGCCTTAAGCTGATTGACAACCTTCTTGGGGTAGGGATTCCGGTACTGCATGCAGAATAACCTCCTTCCTCCTACTGATGAACCCCCTTGAAATGTAACCTAACATCCTGTTTGCCTTTGCCGCTGCCTTTTTGCATTGCATTGAAGGTTTCAGGTTGCTCGTGATCGCTATCTGCCACGTCCTTCTCCTCTTCTATGACTGTGACCTTCACACCCCCAAGTCTGTACTCAGCTCTGAGGTTCTTGCAACCTAAAATATGTGCATTACCTTACACTTTATTGCACTGAACCCCAGTTGCCAGATTCCAGACCATCTCTCCAACCTTGCCAGACCCTCTCTGAGGTCTCTGATGCCTTTCTCTGTGTCCACCCTCCCATAGAGCTTCGTGTCATCTGCAAAGAGACATAGTTTGCCTTAGATGCTGTCCCCAATGTCATTAATGCTGTTTTACCTAATCCCTTAAAACCCTATGTATGTAGGCCCCCCCCCATTATCCACCTCCTTGACTTATTGTGCTCCTGTAATTTTGATAATGTCTGCTCTGTATAATTACGTATATTTTGCACAATGATTGTAATTTGTATTAACGTAATTCTCTGTGTTTCTGTCAGACTTTTTACACTTACTACAAACTATTTGCACTTGGCTCCACAATTTTTGTATTTTTCTGTTTTTATTATGTAACTACAATGTATTTGTATGTACTCTGTCTGCATGGGACCTCCTTGTAAATGACCCTGCTCAATGGAGTCTTCCTGGTGAAATAAACTTGAACTTGAACTAATAAAAATACTGAATAGGATCAGACCAAGGATTGACCCCTGTGGAAGCCAGCTGATAACTTTTCTCATCCCCAAGTGCCCCCACCACCACCAGTTGAGTTCCCCCCCAGTCAGTTTGCCACCCAGCTGATCACTTTCTCACCTAGATACACTTCACTGCAGGACACCATCAGTATCATTCGGTGGGAAGTTAATGAAAAAAAAAAAAAAAGAAAACTGCCTCTCAGCTGCTCACTTTGCTCTCTCGGCTCACTTAAAAAAAGAAAAAGGTTTTGGCAGTCGCTTGGCCACAGACAGACCACGGACTGCCACTTCATCCACACTGGACCATGGCTTTTTTATTTTATATAACTGCTGTGGTGAGAAAATGCTCCCCAGCAATTATATAATATAAAACTAGGGGTGGTGTGTTTAACTCAAGATTTTACACACACCCCTCGATGTTGGATGCTTAAATAACATAGCATCCAACACCTTGGGGTGTGTGTAAAATCTCGTTAAATACACCACCCCATGCATTTTTATATATATATATAAAATTCATGCTTTCCTTGACGGAGATTTCAGGTATAGATAACCAGATGTAAATTGAAAAGTCTGCGATCCATTTCCAAAGAGCAGCTACAAAGCTACCATATCTAAAGCCAAGTGTTCCCAGCTGTGACAAAAGGGGTGGGTCATTTGCCCTTGGGGGAAGAGGGTTGTACTGTGAGAGCAGTGGCACTAGTGGGATTCAGACCTAGAGATAACCCCAAGTGAGACTGCCGCTGGGTGGTGGCAGCATACCAAGGTAACCATTCAGGCATCTAAAGAGTAATGAAAACTGGTAGCAGTGCAGACTGAGTTCTGGGAAAGAACTAGTCTGTAACATGGGGACTAACTCAGAGTCATAGGTCTTACTGAAATCCAGGTACAGTATATCTACCATCTGGACTCTGTCCATGGCCCTAGTGATCCAATTGAAGAAGTTGATCAAATTTGTTTGGCAAGACCTCATTATCATAAACCCATGCTGCCTGTCATCCTGTAGCCTGTTTGCCTCAAGGAACTCGATCAACATTTCCTTGAGAACAGGTTCCAACAGCTTGCCAACAATTGATGTCAACCAGACTGGTCTGTAGTTCTCTGGCTCATCCCTTGACCTGCCCTTGTGCAGGGGTACCACATCAGCTGTCCTCCACTCGCGCAACACCCCCACCTGTGTCCCAAGACCAGCTGAACAGGTCAGCTAGGGGTGCTGCGAGAACTGTTGCTAGTTCTCCAAGGACTCTTCAGTGCACGCCATCCAGCCCTCAGGACTTGTCCACTTTAAGGGCTTTGGGCCCTTGGAGGACTCTGTAATTTCCTCCTCACTCATCCTCACTGCCCCTCCATCCCTCTCTTCCCCCGTAAAATTGGTCCATCCTTTTCCTTCATGACGACAGAGCAAACGTATTCGTTTAATATCTCTGCCTTTTCTCTAATGTACTCCTCCCACTCTGCCTCTTACTTCCGCTTCACTGTGCCTTCTTTTGTTGATCTTCCTCCTGGGTGTATCGAGAGAAGGTCTTGTCACCATCCTTACCTCCCTCAGTTGTCTGCAGCTCCGTCCCTACCTTGGACTCCTTACCTCCCTGCTAGCCTGGACCCTTTCCCAGATCAAAGACCCCCTTTCTTCCAATCACATCTCTGCCCTGAGTGCAGTGAGTTACTCCCCTAATATCACCGCAATTCACAGAAAATCTACCTTCCTGAAGTTAAGATCATGTGTTTTCATGTACACTTCTCATCTCAAATAACTCTGAAACCACACAGGCCAGTAATCACTCCCTCCGAGGGGCTCAACGACTCTGATGCTTCTGACTTGATTGCTATTTGTCAGTGCTAGGTCCAGAATGGCCCCATCTCTTGTCAATTCCATCACTTCCTTGGTCAAAAACCCATCCTGGGCCCCATCTACGATCACTTGACTTGTGTTGCTTCTGGCCTAAGGGATTCTTCACTCCACATCAGGCAAGTTAAAGTTCCCCAGTATTACCACCTCCCCTGCCTCCACAGCCTTCCATTACTCACCTCCTAGCTCTTGAGCTATGGTTTAATCCTGACTTGGTGTCCAATACAGTACCCCCACCCTTATTTTCCTCCCCGTCCCTGACTGCATCTGCACCCATAAAGTCTCCATAATTTCTCTCTCTCCCCTGTGTCCTCCCTGGTGACTGATATCACCTTCCTAAGGTAGATCGCTACCCCTTCCCCTACCTTTTGTTCTAGCCTTCCTGTAGAGGGTGTATCCAAAAATAGACATCCCAGCCTTGGTTTGGGGTCGCCCAGGTCTCGGTGACTGCCACCAGATTGGCTAACCCTTCCACCATCAAGGCCTGGAGGTCATCCATCTTGCTCCCCAGACTCCTGCTATTCATGGATATCACCCTCCAAAACCATGGTTTCCCTCTCCCTCCTCCCTTACCAGTTTCCCCTCCTCTCTGTGGCTGCCCCACTGGTTTCACTCCCTCCTTGCCCTTCCTTAGGTGTGGGCACCAGAACTGGCAATATTATTCCAGATACAGATGGTGAGATCTAAAATTTGTCCAGTGTTGTATGTTAATACTGCAGTGCTGACCACACAAATGTTCAAACAAAGCAGTGTGCAGTGTGCTCAGGGAATAACAGGTGACGGTGCAGAGCAAGGCAGCTAGCCTACACAATGACAAAGAGAAAAGTGGCTTGGCACTCACGAAGTCAATAATCCAGACAGAAAAAAATTTTAAATGTTTATTCCATCACCACAGAGGTCGGGACTAGCACACAAATGCCCCAGAGCTTCAACCCAACACGGTCTTCATTAGGGGGCGGGACCCGCAGGACCTGTCCCCTAATGAAGACCCTGCTGGGTTGAAGCACTGGGGCATTTGGATGCTAGTCCAGACCTCTGTGGTGATGGAATAAACATTTAAAACTTCTTTTGGCCTGGATTATTGACTCTGTGAGTTGCCAAGCTGCTTTTCCTCTTCTCAGACCACTCAAGTGGTCTCATATGCATTTTTAGGCTTATGCATTCTGCAAATTGAAGGTGAGCTGTTCTGATACAGTAAGAATGTACCTTTACAGCTGTAAGTGTGGTCACCACAGCAGTATTGCCATATTATTGACAAAGGCAATCAGTAACATGTTTTAAAAAAAAAATCACATTCCCCTGAACGAACCCATTTCCGGGGCACCGACACTTCAAACACTCTGTACAGAATAGAGTGTCTCAGGTGCAGGAGGAGTGCTCCAATTGGCTGGAAGTCCTCCCATGATTTATGACACAAAAGCATATCACTTTTGTTTTGGGATGAAGCAAAATACATTTTAAAAAGTGCAGAAGCCGCTCTGCAACTTGTGGTTTTGCTAAACCTGTACTATTAATGTTTGTAACACGGCATTAATGGTCAAGAGAGAATCGGGAGCTGGGATAGGCGCAACAGCGTACAGGACCCTAGCCGGTGCGGGCATTAACCCAGCTTATATGCCGTGCCCGCTGAGGCAGTACTGGGAGCAGCCAGACCCCCAGCCTAGCAGCACTGGGTCCTGTGGCCCAGCGAGATGAGGAGCGACAAGAGCGCCGGGCAGGCAGCCTCACTAGCCGCCCGAGTGTAGAAACGGGGAGGGGGGACCTGAACCCACGGCGGACCGAGCCGGCAGCCTTCCAGTGCCACACCTTCACCGTCCAGGGCACGGTGAATCTCTTCCATCGAACGGGGCCGCCGGTGATGGGGAGCAGAAACAGCCGGGCAGAGGAAGAGAGCGCAGGGCACACCCAGGAGCAAGCACGGACAGCCCAGCTGGAGCAGAGCAGCACCAGAGCAGTCTTCCGGAGGCAAGAGGAAGTCAAAGTGCCCGGCATGCATAGCGCGACTGCGGTCCTCCTCGCAGCGGCCGACCCATGCACCGGAGACCTCCCGCAGCGGTTATCAGGAGACTACCCGCACCGAACTCCAGACAAGTGGAACAGCGATGTTGGGCGCAGGCCTCCGCGCAACTCTAGGGACAAAACCTGATGAGCACATATGTAGGTATGTAATGGTGTAGATCGTGTTCTGATCCCGAAGTAAAGCTGTACAAACCTCGCACCGCCCCCACCTGTCATTCTTCATCTCGCACAGTGGGACCCCACCAGCTGCCTCCACCGACCCGCAGCCCATGTTACAAGCACATTAAGCCACTCCGTCGGTGGCATCTAATGCGATTGATGCATGGGGGACAGGTGGTGACCCTCGACATTTGCCTTGGGCGCCTACCAACCCCCATGCATCAATCCAGCATTAGATGCCACGTCTCTGGCAACTTACTTATCTACCCTTTGGTCACATCACCAGAAGGATAGGAGCAGTTTACAGTAGTTGGATTTGAAGTTGTTACATCCCATACAAAAAGTAACCATGGTCCTTTTTTTTTTTTTGTTACATTTGATCTTTCCTATCTGTATAACCCCAATTACTTGCCACTTTGTTTGAAGTGCAGTAGTGGTGACCCTGCTGTGCACCCTCCCCCCTCCCAAGCTTAGGAATGTACATGGGGCACCAAATGACCTTTGAATTGCAGGACAGGCTCACATTTCACACCTCAGTGATTCTGGAGATCAGATACTAGAAGGAGATAAGCTCAAACACAGCATCTCTCTGCCTCCAGTACGGCATGAATAGCACAGATTGAATGCTACAGGACTGCTGCCTCTTCCATTTGTGAGCTGGAGCACTAGTGCCCTCCAGTGGTTACAATGGGGTTTGTTTGGAGTATTGAAATGCCGGCTTGCTGTAGGCTTCTTTGCCTAGTTTTGGGGACAGGAAGGCTGGTATTTAGACATGTACTAGAAAATAATGTTAATAATTTTCAACTGTCCCTCATTATGAGGGTTGTCCCTCACTGTACCCTTTGGAAGTGCTTTGTCCCACATTTGTAAGGTGCTGCCCACACAGAGGAGATACTGTACACCGAAACTTTAAAGCAGAATTTCATAACATTCTATGATGCTTAAGCAAAACAAAACCCTTATGCAATGTTTTCACACCTCAATGCTCTTGGTAATTGTGGCTGCACTTAATTTCTGTGTCATTTCTAGTATTGTTCGCCAGCTGGGTCAGTGCCCACTTATGTATGCCTAACTGTGAATATTGTCTACCTGTTTCTCGCCTCTATTTTGCCCTTGTCTTGTCATTTCCGGGTATTAAGCAATAATTTTATTCCACTCTAACTTGTGTTATTTTTGCTGGCATTCCTGTCTCGTATGAATTCCAGTTGCTTCTACTGCAGATGTATTATGTCCTGTCAGTTTTATCTGCATAATGTACAAATTGTTTGTCAATGCTGTTTTTCATATTGTACTTTACTGGGTAGTGCCTGAAAATAGGCAGGATTGTTGCTTAGCGCACTTACCTGGTCACCAAAAGCTAATAAATAAATAAATAAAAGCATGGGCTTCCACAGTGTTTTGACCTTGTATCTTCAAGTTTGATGATGTGTCCCTAATTCTGAGGGCCATTGTCCCTCATTCTGAGTGGGTCCCTCATTACAGATCCAGAAGCAAATGATTTGATACCTTTTAATGGACCAACATAGATGTAACAACAAGAACAAAGTGACATTTATGTTGGTCCATTAAAAGGTATCAAATCATTTGCTTCTGGATCTGTTCTTACAAGGACCAATATAGCATACACTAAATCTAGATTCTCTCATTACAGTGACAAATGGGTGACCTTGTGGTTATGGTTTGTATTACAATGACAGACATCCCCCACAGGTCACATCATTAAATTCTATAGCTTGGAACATCGGTTTCTGTTCCACGAGTCTCCCCACTGTATGTTTAAAAAAGACAGCGTTTCCCCTTGTGGAAATGTCTTTAATTAAGCAATGCTGAGGAACACTGTGCTTCTGCTGATAACGGCGGAGAAGCAGCAGAGCTGCTGTGGAGCCTGAGCTGTGCTGTGAGGCAGCACTTTTCAGTTCCTAAAACCTCGTGAAGAAACCACTTCAAAACTTATTTTTCGTCAACTAAACGTGATCAGAGATATATCAATTGATAGATAACCAGCCTGAAATCCAAATGGGGAATCCACATAAAGACAAGAGCAATACCGAGTCAAGGAGCGGGAAAAATGCTGCAATGGGACTATCCTCACAGTTGATGGCAGAGGGTGACACCCAGGCACCTGGGTCCCGTCCCACCCAGGCAGCTCAGATCTGGAAACTATGCAAACTTTGGGACTTATTTTCTCAGTTACAGAACTTAACCAGACGGCTAACTCATTCAACACACAAGTAATAGTGCTGGAATCCACAGTGGACTGCATGAAAAAAATAAATGCTTGGCTGGCTCCTTGACGCCCAGCAATGGGGCATCACTCTGATATGCTGGCGACCCAGGTTCACGCCCGAGCCTAGATGTCAAGAGCAGAGACTGGCAGGGAGAGAGTTAGAAGCATCCTTAGACGTGTCCCTCCGGGAAAGGGTGGGCCATGATGGATCACTTGATAGTGGCTCCTGGAGGGTGACTTGGTGGAGATGTTCTTAGTGGTATGGGTGACCACATGCTGCCAAACATACCCACCCCTAGGACTCTGTTGTGGCCACACAATTGTGGGAGGTGGGACGGGACCCAGAAAACAGAAAACACCCACCCAGCTCACCGGATGAAGGCCACTGTGTTCACTCTGCATCATGATGCCTCTCATAGCATCCCACTTTGATCCCCTTAGCCCCCCACGCTCCCAGTCAAAGCAGCAGAACACTTTCTCCCCTTTTCTGTCCCCTGGGAGAGGGACCCCCTGGCAGGGATATGCTGGGTCTATCAGGGCATGGGACCGATATGGGACAAAGAAGATGGCAGCGGGGAACAGACTGGCGGGAGAGGGTTAAACAATGTGTGGCCCGAAGAAATGACTAGTCGGGGGGGGGGGGTGGCAGGGTACAAGAAAAAAATGCTCGGTGTACAAAAGAAAACCTCTGCAGCTATGAGTATGACTGCCATGGTGATCAAGGAATCACAGCACTGATCTGCATTCCTAGAGACACTGGAGAATCAAGCTAGGGCTTCCAACTTTTACATAAGCAGGCTACATGAAAGAATTGAGGGGGATCATTCCCTCCTGTTTAAAAAAGACTAGGTGGATGAAATATTGCTCCTGCAGGCTGAATTGGGAGGGTATGCCATCCAGAAAGTGTACAGGATAATTCCATGAGGGCGAGTGAAGGCCTCTAATAAACTGTGCACTTTGTTAGTGGTGACCACAGAGACTGAGGAACACGATTGTATATTGTCCCTGCCGATAGTAATGGTCAGCTTTCACAGGATGAAGGAAAAGTGCACTTGTTTCAGGATATTAGCTAAGGCACTAGACAGTGGTACAAGGAGTCTGATGGTGTCCGCAGGGTTCTGCATGAGGCCAACGTTGCACAAGGTTTGCCCCTTCTCTCACCCAACTAAAGCCGGTAAGTGGGCTGAGATGATGATGATGGAGCAGAAACAACAGGAGGAGGAGGAGGAGGTAAGTGGAGGGGATTCTGATGAGGCTGCACCCTAAAAGCTGTTGGGACTATGCTGAAACTTTTGCCTGTTATATGCTATTGGGCCCTGTTTGGAACTTACGTAACTTGGACCGAAGGACTATGATGTTATTCTGGACTACTGTTTTCTCCAGTTTAGTATTTTCCATACAGTATATGCACCTCCACAAGAAATGAATAATCACATTGTCCCTGACAAGTTTTCTTATTTTATTTATTGCCCTGATAAGCATGCTGATTATACTGTTTCTGGCAGAGTGAGACTGGCCTACCAGGATACCTGGAAATTGGCAGGTGGGGCCCCTCTGATTGGTACCAGGAACGAACAAAACTCGCACTCCAAAGCTGGGGTGTGAACCAAAAAAGAGAACAAAATTGAGGTTCACTCCAAATAAAGATGATTATTCAGTTTTCCTAGCCATTTGTTAGACCACACCAAAACTGATCTGTTAGTCACTGTGTCAGGTGCCACGGCGCTTCACCACATGAAGGCTTCATCGGGGGGGGGGGGCTCTCTCCGGTTGGTACCTGGCCACCTTCTAAACTCCTAGAATCTTTCATTTTATCATCTATTTTTTTTTTTATTAAATAGTCTCTGTAAGTAAATGTAATAAGTAAACCCAGAGTTAGTATATCATACTGAAGTGGAATACAGGTATGAGTTTGTCACCCTTGGCCCTCCTCTACTGATTTTCCAGGTGGGCCTATGTGTCAACTTTCCAGGTGGGCCCCTGTACCCCAGTCCAAAACCGGTTTCCTTAAATGTTTATAATTACCAGGTCCTGCTGATTTCTAATAAGAAATTTAATCGGAAATAGATTGCTTTGGCCAAGAGATTATTTTCATGAATGTATAGCTTTTTCTTCTGTAGGGAGATTTGGAGACAATATTACCTTGAGGGACAAAAAATGTATTATTGCCAGTTGAGACCTGTACTGTGGGAGGTTAATTTTGGATAGTGACACTTTCAGGGTCTCATCCTGCTGCTCTTGGGCACCATATCAGTTTATTTAGAACTTTAGTAACTGTTTTTAAGCATGTAGTATTACCCCTTACTATGTTGTGTCAAAATATGTAAATGCATAAGAGATTAACTTTTGATTACACAGAAACATTGCAGTGACTGAAAATGTAAAACTAGTAAAATCAGACTTTTCTGTTTAAAATCGGGCTCAACCCACATTCCGATTCATCTGGAAAGAGAGCGTGGTGTTCGGAGGGGCAATCGACAGGACTGCCAGCCCGCTTCCATCCAGAGGCCTCCAAGACCGGCTGTAGGCCGCATTTTCCATCGCAATAACCAGCTACTGATTAAGCGAGTACCATCCTGAGAAACAACTCAAACTGTGTGATTTTAATCTAAAGCCAGCTGAATCTGTGTGTAACATTGTGATTGTTTTGCAAAGAAGGACTGTGTCAAGTTAATCAGCTAAAACAAGAATTCTGAGCATTAAACTGTGAGCATAATTATAGGTTCAGCAACAGTATAATTTTCAAAGCCAAGTGAGAGACTGTGAGTTGTATGACAGATGCAATGGATTTACAGGCAATCCTGTGCGATGAAATACTGTGGTTTTAGGGGACTTTAAGCTAGAACAGTGATTTAAAGTGAATGAAAAGTCCAGCAGAAATCATATAAATGTGCTAAGAGAGCAACCAGTGCAGTTTATGTAGTTTGGGTGAACTTATATCAGTAGAGTGAGTAAATCAGATGCGCAGTAGCTTGAGTCAGAAACAGAACGCTGATGCGCAGGAGTGCTGCTGCTGCCATTACAGGGTGGGGTAGTAAAGTAAACACAGCAGCAGGGGAGCCATTTTGCAAAAACTTTTCCATCAAAGTGGGACTTGAAATAACAGTGAGCGTTTGTTTTTCTCTGCAGTCATGGCTTCAAGATCAGCCTGTTACCCCGATCATGCCTGGGCTATGATAGAAGAAGTTAACAAGTTGAGAGACATTGAGAGATGTTACTATGGGGGATGTTTGCCTCCTTACGTGGCGATTCATGGATATCCAGTTAGATAGTGTGTGTAATGTGCTTAAAGACTGGAAGGGACGTCTTCATGGTTCCTCACTGTTCTGGGTGCTTAGAGAAATATGGCTTGACTAAAGCACCCAAGATTCGCTTGGCCCCCACATGGACAAAGATTCAAGAATCTGCAGTTGGCAGCACACAGCACCAGGTGGAGCCTGATGGGGGAAGCCCAGCTGAGTGGGACATAAAGCAGGAGAGTACAGTTCTACAGGCAGAGCAAAGTACTGATGTCTCTGAGTTCAGGTCACAGAGAGACACTGCAGAAGGAGAATCAGCAGACTCTTGGAGAGAGGGGCCTAGCCCAAGTCTCATAGGAGAAGATGAGATGAGGGAGACTCTTGAATGGGAGGTGTCGACCTCCACACCCAGCGAAGAGCGGACGGTCTCAGGAGTGAGGACGACTGCTCACTCCTGGGCACAGATCTTTTTTTTTTTTTTTTGAAATTTCTTTTTATCCCCTCCTGAACGCCCTCGTCGCTCCCCTCCTTCGGGCTTGCTCAATGCCCACCAGTCCCCCATTGAGTCTGCCCCTAGAGTGCATCTCAGGTGTCTCTTACCTGCCTCCTTACTCCCTCGGAGCACCTTGCACAGTGGGGTCTGCCCATATTTTGCAGACTGGGTGGCTGGGCGCGTCATCGGGCGGCGAGGGTTGTTTTCCGATTATCTGTCCTCCCTCCCACCGCTGAGGGCCTTCGGCTCAGGCGGGCGATGCTACGCACGCCTGCCAAGTGCCAATGGCGTCCTCCCCTCCCCGACTCCCAACCCAAGGGAGCCGCCGTTGCCCCGAGAGTCGGTGCTTCCACCGGCTCTCCCGGACGTCGGGTGTATTAAACACCCCTGGTACCCCTCCCCGAAGGAGGAGAGCATCCGTTAGGATGCTCGATCCTCCTTCCCCCTGCCGACCCCCGACGACCGAGTCCGTTCCCGAACCCGGGTCGCCGGCATGGCGCGAGGTGTGGCGTCCCGCACCTCAACCCTCAGCGCCACCGGGCCGGCCGGGCACAGATCTTTATCGAGGAAGAAGATGAGGGGGAACCCATGTGGCCTTATGAAGAAGGTGCGGATCCACAGCCTCAAGCTCTTGCCTCAGAGGAGCAGAAAGTAGGAGAGAGTAGTGACTCCACAGCCCTATCCCCACAAGGAGGAGTCAAAGATCCATTTTACATTGCATTGAGTATGCATTGCTGGCAGAACCAGGACTGGCCGCCCCCAAGCCAGGCCAGAGGTCTCAAGTTGACCAAGTGTAGTAAAGAGGAAAGACTGGTTCATAGGAAGGCGAATGAGATTTACGGGATATCCTTTCCTACCTTTCCTCGGAGAATCTGGGAGGAGATTGAAAGAAACAGGAAATCCTCAATAGTGGAAGAGGCCACAAAACATGTGCATCTTGGTGCAAGCATATTTATTAGCGACAGCGTGTTACAAGTAAAATTCAGACAGTGAAAAGTGGGCAGGACATTATTTATAGACACTGTTTGAATCGTGGATGGAGAGGGCAATGAAACCTTTCACAATGTGAATTATGAGTGCCCAGATGGGGTAATAATTCTTGCACCTGACCCATTGTGCTATTTTCTGCAATGCAGAGACCTTCCTGCGAATGTGCCCATGCCTACCAAATGGAGAGCAGAGCAGTGGTAGCCAGTGCTGCCATCCAGCCATTGCCATACCTATGTTGTTCTGCCAGTCTGGCATTCCAGGAACCAGGTGCCCCACATTCATCAGCCTTGCAGTGTACTGGCTTTCCAGATTCCACCAACTGGCCTACCAGATGACTTCATATCCAGAGAGGAAACCAGTTCAGCTGTATCCTGATTCATCGCCTGGGATTTTGGATGACTTCAGACCAGCTGTTTTCTTTTCCTGTTTCAAGGTTCCATCTCCTAGATGACATCAGCCCAGCAGTTTCCAGATGTGCCATCCTGTCATTTTCCAGAAGATGTCCACCCAGCTGTATCTGAAGAATGCTGCCAGGGAGAGTCTTCAGTGGGAACCAGGTGCCGTACTTTTTCGTTCTACAAGGGACTGGTAAGTCCAGACTTTTCTATTCTAATGAAATTGCAGTACACACCCTACACTAGCAGACTCCAGATGTTTGAACTGTCCTAAAAGACTCGCCTCTTTGGGATTTCAGCCTGCTAGAACTGTGCGTCATCAGGCTCCGGCCCAGGAGAAACTTTTTATTGGACTTGCCTTCGGGGACTGTTGTCACTAGATGGGACTTTTAAGGCCTTCCATCCCTATAATGTGTATTGTAAATAATGTCATTGTTTTCTACTGTTTTTACTGTTTCTACTGTTTTTCTACTTTTCTAAAAAATATTTTTGGGATTCTCCAGTGTTCTGATGGTAGGGGTTAGATAGTATTGTGTTTTCAGATTAGGGGTGTTCGTCTTTCTTTTTCTTGCAGGTGTTCCTGAAGAAGACAAGAAGAGGAAGAGGGACTCAGCAGAGTTTCTCATAGTACTTTAATGTAGTAGTTTTTAAAAGTACAGAGGTGTTATTGTTACTGTGTGTAACTTTTCCTTCCACAGGTATGGTTGTGGGGGAGTGTGGGAGTAATGTATAGAGTGTAGCATTAGCTCCCTTGTGTTTGGTTGCAGGTGTCCAGGGTTGGGGGGAGGTTCCCCTGTTTGTTTGTTTTTGGGTAATTTAGGTTAGAGTCAAGATAGGTTTTCCCTAGAGGGCTGGGGGGGATAGACAGGCTGTGGTCCTGACCGGCCAAAGGGGCCGCAGTACTGATCTATTAAGGCTATGCTCTGGACAACTCTACCAAGGCCACTAGGTATCCATAGTAACATCATAGAGTAGAGGCTGATGCGTCAGCCGAAGGCCTCTGGTCCCTTAGTGTTGTCTGCCTGTGCTGGCACGTGGTAGGGGAGAAGGTAGCGCTATCTCCCCGTAGTCAACACATACTGTAGGGTACGATGGCCTGAGTAGGGTAAATAATGACTGCGGACAGTCATTTTCCTGGCCAAGGGTGGGTGTAACCCCTATGTCACCTGGGGTTACAAGAATCCCACTTATATCTAGTGGCAGGCAGGGAAAGGCAGCTTGTGAGATACCAGTTAAATGGGTTTCACACTGTCTCACTCTGTCCTCAGTCTCAGCTGAGCTGGAGGGATGACATCATATAGAATTCTCACAGCAGCATAAGCCACATTGGAATGCTGCTCCAAGGGGTTAGCTTCGAACATTGGGGATTTTTAGTCAGTCTGTTGTAGTCTTCAGCCAGGCTCAGAGAGTGAAGGAGGTGTGCTGCAGGTGGCAGCCCCTCTGTGCTTAGCTCTGCTATAGAGCTACCCAGAGGTAGAGGGTGTGTGTTCTCACCCTAGATAGAGACACAGACGAAACCTGATATAGTGGTAGAGACCGCTTCCGGGCTTGTTCTAGTGCCCCATCCATGGAAGGATGGGGGGAAGAGACCAGCAATTTCAAGGGCAATACCCTGGCCACCCTGCTGAAGGAGGGAAAGCTGCCTGATGATTTCTAGAGCAAGTACTGTGGTACCAAGCTGTGTTTTTCTTTGCCAGAATTCCTGGGGTACCTGCAAACCAGCTGGTGAGTCTGCTCTGTTATAGAGCCCATGTATTCACCGAGACAATGTGTAAAGTATCTGCTACTGTGGGGTCAGGGAAGGACAGCCAAGTACAGTACTTGAAGGTTGTGTATGACTAAAAATGCTTCTAAACAGTGGGGGTCTACAGGGATGGACATAGCCACTTAAAGAACATTACAAGTCAGGACACCAGTTCATGAAGAGTAGAGTGGTAAATGTGATATACGTTTCGAGATAGCATTCTACAACCAGAGAGGTTCACAAGACAGGTTTTGATTCCAAATGAATGGCCGGGTATGGATTTGGGAGCGAGAGGTGGGAGGACCCCCCAATCTGGAGTAACCAGATTTACCTCCATGGGTTCACTTTGGGCACCTATAGCTCACTTCCGAGCACTTGGCCAGTGTTCGCAGGAAACATAGAAACATAGACTTTGATGGCAGATAAGGACCGCTTGGCCCATCTAGTCTGCCCATTTCCCTACCTTCAGGATAGGCTGCAGATCCTAGTTAACCAACAGCCTATTTCTTCCTACCCCCCACAAGAATTGTCTTATGTCTGTCCCATGCATTCTTGAATTCTCCCACAGTTTTAGACCCCACAACCTCCTCAGGAAGGCTGTTCCATGCATCCACTACCCTCTCTGTGAAATAATACTTCCTCACATTGCCCCTGAACCGCCCTCCTTCTATCTTTAAATTGTGTCCCCTTGTTCTTGCATGTCTCTTTTTCTGAAAGATGCTACCCTCTTGGACTTTGTTGATTCCACTGAGGTACTTAAAAGTTTCTATCATGTCCCCCCTCTCCCTTCTTTCCTCAAGGGTATACATATTAAGCTCCTTTAGTCTCTCCTCATACGGCTTCTCTTGTAGATCCTGCACCATTTTAGTTGCCCTCCTCTGGATTACCTCTATCCTGTCTATGTCCTTGTGGAGATGGGGTCTCCAGAACTGGACACAGTACTCCAGATGGGGTCTCACCAACTGTCTGTACAGAGGATAACAACTTCCTGTTTTCTGCTGCTGATGTCTCTCCTATACATCCCAGTATACCCCAGCCCTCCCTACTGCCTTCTCACATTGCTTGCTAACCTTAAGATCATCTGATATGATTACCCCAGGTCCCTTTCCTTTTCTGTTGTTATTCGACCTCCCCACCCATTGTGTATTCTTTCCTGGGTTCTTGTTTCCCAGGTGCATTATTTGCACTTCTTTGCATTGAATCCTAGCTGCCATACTTGTGACCATTTCTCCAACCTTGCCAAGTCCCTTTTCATCCTTTCCACTCCTCCTTGTGTATCAACCCTGTTGCAGATCTTTGTGTCATCTGCAAAAGGCATACTTTTCTTCAGTCCTGCTGCAATGTCACAGATGAAGACATTAAAAGGACTGGACCCATCTGAACCCTGCATTTGCCCCACTAGTAACCCCTCTTTCTTCAGAGTGGACTCCATTTACAATTACCTTCTGTGTCCTGTTGTGCAGCCAATGTTTTACCAGGCTACCACCCTGGGACTCACTCCCAAGCTGGTTAATTTGACTATTAATCTTTTGTGTGGGACTGTCAAATGCCTTGCTAAAGTCTAGGTAGGCCATGTCCACAGCCCCTCCTGGTCTACTACTTTGGTTACCCAGTCAAAGAAATCTATTGATTAGGTCTGACATGACCTTCTCGCTGTGAACCCATGCTGCCTTGGGTCCTGTGCTCCACTGGCCTCTAGGTACTCAACTATTCTTTCCTTCAGAAGTGACTCCATCACTTTCCCTACCACAGAGGTCAGACTGACAGGTCTGTAGTTTCCTGCCTCTGTCTTGGTCCCACTTTTGTGAAGGGGAATCACATCCGCCTTCCTCCCAAACGTGGGACTGAGGATGATGTTTCACTTATGGAGCTAGGAAGTGCTCCTGGGTGGTAGAGGGAGCCACCAATAAATATCCATGCCATATGGAAAATGTCTCCGTGCTGGCCGAGGTGCCATACCAGGGAATCCAAGAGAAAAGTACTAGCTCAGGCGAGAGCCCAGTGTGTTCAGAACCTGAGGGTCACAGTGTTGTGAAGAAGGTGTGTTCTAGTCTCCATTAATCTGCATTACCAGGGAGTGTAGCCCCATGGGGGTCCATCTATACTTTATTATTCTGTTGTTGTGAATAAAAGACACACTCTAGAATTCCACTCCTGGTTTGGACATTTCAGTTATTGCTTCCTGTGTCCGGATTACCTGGGTGCCCCTGTGCAGAAGTTTCAAACCTAGCCAAAATGCCGAGCAACAGTTTTCTCCCTGAACCCAGGCAGCCATAGATACATAGATACATAGACAGTGTCGGCAGATAAGGGCCTATGGCCCACCCAGTCTGCCCATTTGAGCTTGTAAGTTCAGTTTATGTTTTCCTAGAAGTCTGTTGCCCCTTACCCCTGACCTCCAGAATTCCTTTATGTCTATCCCATGCATTCTTAAATCCTGTGATTGTTTCAACCCCCACTACTTTCTCTGGCAGGGTGTTCCACTTGTCCACCACCCGTTCTGTGAAGAAATTCTTCCTCACGTTTCCTCTGAATCGTCCTCCCTCCAACTTCATCCCATGCCTTCTAGTCCTGGAACATCTTTTTCGCTTAAAAATAGTGTATTCCTGCACCCTGTTCCTCCCTGTAAGATACTTGTATGTCTCTATCATATCCCCTCTCTCCCTCCTCTCCTCCAGGGAGTACATGTTCAGTTCCTTCAACCTGTCCTCCACAGGACTTGTGATACAATCCATGCACCATCTTTGTTGCCCTCCTCTGAACCTTCTCTACCTATGTCCTTACGTAGGTAGGGTCTCCAGAACTGTACACTGTGCTCCAGGTGGGGCCTCACTAGTGTCTTGTATGGTTGGAATTATGTCCTCCTTTCCTACTGGTATTTGCCCCTGCCTATACATCCCAGCATCCTATTTGCTTTACCTGCTGCCTTGTCCACACTCTTTCCCTGCCCTAGGGTCATCAGAGATGGTAACCTCAAGATCTCTTCCTGCTTGGTGCATGCTATATCCTCACCCCCAACTCATATATTGTGCCAGGGTTTTGTGCCCCATATGCATTATCTTGCACTTCTTTGCATTGAATTTCAACTGCCAAACCCTGACCATTCTTCAAGTTTCTGCAGGTCCCTTCTCATTCTGTCTACACCCTCTGGTGTGTCTACTCTATTACAGAGCTTTGTGTCATCAGCAAACAGTGAAATTCTGCCTTCTAGGTCCTGTGTAATGTCACTGATGAGAGATGTTGAACAGGACCGGTCCCAGCACTGATCCCTGTGGTACCCACTGGTCACTCTTCCCTCTGTGGGTGACAGCCATTTACCACCACCCTCTGTGTCCTGCCGCCCAGCCAGTTACCTACCCACCACACTACTGTCCTGCCCACACCCATATTCCCCAGTTTGTGTAATAGTCTTCTATGTGGCACAGTGTCAAAGGCCTTGCTGAAGTCCAGATAGGCCATGTCTATTGCCCTCCCCTGATCCACCTCCCTAGTCACCCAGTCAAAAAATTCAACAAGGTTGGTCTGACATGACCTCCCCCTGGTGAAACCATGCTGCCTTGGGTCCTGTAGTCCATTGACAACCAGATGTTCCACCAATCTCTCCTTCATTAGTGCTTCGATGATCTTCCCCACTACCGAGGTGAAGCTGACTGGTCTGTAGTTCCCCGCTTCCTCTTTGTTCCCACTTTTGTATAGGGGGACTACATCTGCTATCCTCCAGTCTTTGGGTACCTCCCCTGTTTCCAGTGATCGGCTAAACAGGATGGCCAGAGTTCAGCCACCAGCTCTCTTAGTTCTTTAAGGACCTGGGGTGCACCCCATCTGCCCCCATTGCTTTATCAACTCTTATTACTACAGTTCCTTCAGGACCCTTTCTCGTGTAAAGGGACTTGTGTCCATTTCTGCACCATTCTCACCCTTGTACTCCTTCGGACCCATTACCCTCCTCATCCTCAGTAAGACTGAGCAGAAATACCCTGTTCAATATGTCAGCTTTACTGCTGTCATCCTCCATTTACCCCATCCTCCCCTTCAGTCTCACTATCCCTCCCTTTGCCTTTCTTTTTCCTTATGTACCTGTAAAGGTTTTGTTCCTCTACCCACTGATTTTGCAATGTATTTGTCTGTCTGAGCTTTGGCTTCCCTTACAGCCCTCCTCCCTTTGCTTCTCCTGGTACTTCTCCCTATCCCTTCTGCCTGTGTCTTTTTGTATTGCCTGAATGCAATCTTTTGGCTTTCACTTTCTTTTGCTACCTCTTTGGAAAACCATAATGGTCTCCTCTTCCTTTTCCTCTTGCTAACCTGCTTAATGCATAATTCTGTTGCTCTTGTAATCCCCATTTTAAATACTACCCACTGTTCCTCAACCCGATTCCTGCCCCATTCCCCTTAATGCCTCTTTCAAGTATCTCCCCATTTTCCCAAAGTCTGCCCCCCTAAAATCCAGGATATGTGTTTTAGTGTGGTTTGGTTCTGCTCCTTCTGTGATTTCAAACCACAATGACTGGTGGTCACTGTTCCCCAGGTGCTCCCCCACTGTTACCCCCATCACACTGTCCCCGTTTGTGAGCACAAGGTCCAGTATTGCCTTCTGCCGAGTTGGTTCCATGACCAGTTGCTTGAGGAAGGCACCCTGAAGGGAGTCCAGGATAAATCTGCTCCTAGTTGATACTGCTGCCGGGATGCTCCAGTCCACGACTGGAATATTGAAGTCTCCAGCCAGTACTACCTCATCCTTTGGATGGCTAGCATCAGCTCCCTATCTGTTTCTTCCTCCTGGGCTGGTGGTCTATAGACCACACCTGTGCAGATGGCTGACCCCATTTTCCTTTCCAGCTTAACCCACAGTATCTCTCCCCATTTTGTTCCTCCTGGATCTCTGTGGCCCTTATGTCATTTTTCACAGCCAGGTAGTGGGTTACAAAATGGAGGCACTGCACCACGCTAATAACATCAACCCAACCCCTGGCTGGTTACACAAGTGTTTCTTTTAATTGTGCATGACGATCAAGCATGTGACTCACCACCAGATTTAGTGCATGTGTTAAACAAGGTGCATGAGGGAAATCTACATCATTCGTCATCTTCAGCAGTTTCCTGCCACTGTCCATCATGAAAATTCCTACCCTCGGATCATATGGTTATATCTAGATGTCTAGCAGTGACTGAATGACCTGCAGAATGTTTTCCCTACTGTGCTTCCCTCCATGACTGACACATTAAGTAAGGCAATTCTTCAATTGTGATGCCTCTTTGAGGTTGTCTGTTCACTTTAACTCCTGAAGGGGCTGGTGGTGGTGGAGGTGGGAGAGGAATGGTGGTGGTTCAGATGAGAACATGCCTGGAAAATGTGAAGTGTGATGGAATGTTGTGTTTAGGCTTCACTTCATGCAACAGTCCTTGAAAGCTGGGGTCTTTCACAGCAGAGAATGGCTGTAGATCAAGCCTCATCATTACCCCCAATGAGCTGTGTAACTGGGACAGAACTTGGGGGGGGTAGGTGGCATTTTAATGCTATCATGTAAGGACTTATGGTAGTATAGTTTGTGTTGCTGGTGGCAGCTAGAGTGACGCTTCTGAAGCAGCACCAGTACCTGGGGATGTATCACTTGACTACTGTAGCTGCCATGGTGGCTGCATTACTTGAACACGTCATCTAATCCCATACCCAACTGTCACCACTGCTGCTGGACCATCTGACCAGAGTGAACACTGGGAATGGGTGTGGCTGTCAGGAACGTGCCATGTTCATATTTTAAATGATCAGACACATCACTGGTTCTCAATGTTTGCGTAGACTGATCCTGATTAATATTTCTACCACACTGACTGCAAAATGTTTTCAGTGGATCTGTAGTATTGATCTAAAATACTCCCACAATGCAGCATGTCTCTGGCTTTTGCTTCATGGTGGACTGCTGGTGCAGGGGTCTTCTTGAAGAACTGGGTGGTACTATGTGATGCTTTTCCTTCTGCCATTGTGGTCTACTCCTCCAATCATCACCATCATTATGTAAATATCCCAGAGCAGAAGGTTTGAAGCAGTATATAATTCAGAAGTACTAACAGACCTGTAGATGGTCATATACAGCAGCTATACCTTACATTGCTTTAAAGGGAGAAAGATCACTTGTTGTACACCCCAGCAAGGACTTGCTACAGAAGCCCTTATGACAGTAAGTCACATGTCTTAGACATGAGGGATCAGGCATTGCCTAGATATAATACTTGTGTTAGCATGTGTGTCTGAACTGTTCCTGAATATGGTGACCTGGGCAGACGGAGTTTGCCTGATAAAATCTATCAGTTAGCAAATACCACGTTGGGCCTCTGTTAAGCGTTGAGGTATGAGGTGCTGGAAGAATCGCTGCTGTCTCCCTCTGTCTTGGACACTGGAGCATGTCTGCTGCCACTGAAGAACAGCCATAGTGTAGGCGATGAACAATTATAACAGGATCACTGATGGAAAATGAGTGAAAAGTGAAGGAAGCCCTCCTGAAACCCCTCATAATTATCTACATAGATACTGGTAGACTCCGATGAGGATTTCAATTAGTGTTAAAACTATGAAGAGATGTGTAGAGTCTGCATTCGCAGTGGGTTTCAATTGCCAGCAACTAGAAGAAAATAGCATTATGTTGTTACTACTTAACTCCCTCAAGGGCAAAAGCCCAGATGGACTGGACCCTAAACTCTTGCATCTCTCTGCCCCTGCCATCTGTCTTCTGCTCTCCTCCCTTCTGAACCTCTCCTCCTCTCTTGCTTCTGTCCCAGATGCCTGGAAGTGTGCTACAGTAATACCCCTTCCTAAGGTGGAGACCCCTCTGTCCCAGGCAACTAGCACCCTCTTTCTCTACTACCCACCCTTGCCAAACTACAAGAACACCTAGTCCTTTCTCAACTCTCCCCCTTCCTGGACTCATCTTCTTTCTCCACACCATTCGTCTGGCTTCCACAAATCCCATTCAACCTCCACCTCCCTCCTCAGGCTAACTGACTCCATTCTCTTTGGGATGGACCAGGGCCAAATCACATTCACTATTTTTTTGTCGACCTGACCACAGCCTTCGACACTGTCACCCACCCCATTCTCCTTGCCACGCTTACTACTGCAGGACTCTCCTCCCATACCATTGATTGGTTCCACTCATACTTTCTGGGAAGAGCCCAATCAGTTAAAATTGGCTGCGCCACTTCCCCACCCCTCTCTATCGGCACTGGGGTCCCCAAGGCTCTGTGCCTGGCCCCGTCCTTTTATCCATTTTTCTAAATAACCCTCCTATAGTCTGTACCTCAGCATCCATCCACATGTACGCTGGTCATACAGTACTGTTTGAGTCTGGATCCTCCCCTTCTGATCTAATGGCTGGGCTTTGACAACGTCCAGTGCTGGTTCTGTTCAAATCAGTTGGCCTTAAATGCAAAGAAGACGGTCTCCATGACCTCTAAAACCAGACAAAAACTCTCCAGACTTACAATCACCCCTTCCTTTCACACTCTTAATGGGTCCTCCCCTTTAAGATGTCCCATCCTTCAAGTACCTGGGGGTTATGGCTAGACCAGCAACTGGATTTCTCAGCTCATGTTGAGACAATCCACAAAACATTACACCCAGAACTTAGGGCTTTGTATTGTAACCGTGGGTGCATCCCCTTGCCTGCTCACAGAGCCATGTTATAGAGAATGATTCTCCCCATCTTTGACTACGGAGACAGTATACAGCACTGCTCTTAAATTTACGCAGGCCAGACTAGACCCACTCTTCCACTCATTCTGCCACTTTGCTCTTGACTGCCCCTCTACCTCACCACTGCTTCCTTCTCTACCCTCTCGCCGCCTCCCTTGAGGCCAGACATTTTACTCAATGCTCCTTCCTGGTCAAACACAGGCTTGGTTCTCTTTCCTCCTATCTCTCCCCTCCTCTCATCCCTCCTCCTACTCCCTATGAAACTCTTATCACCTCCTCACTCTCCCACCTAGGTTGACTACAGTTGGTCAGGTGGCTTTCTCCTACTGTCTCCTAAACTGTGGAACTCCCTCCCCTAACAACCTCTGCCACTTCTTTTCCTCCTCTCCCATCTTCTCTGCGAGTTTTACTCACCCACCTGCAACTGCTCCGATTCTTCCTTCCTTCCTGCCCCCTCCCTATTCTCCTCTTTCCTCACCCTGACCTATACCCCCACCACCACTACCTCACGCTCATCCCTCTCCCTTAATGTACATCCCACCTGTACCTCTCTGCATTTTGGCTGCAATGTGCCTAAGCACTTTGGCCCTTACTAGCGTCTGTTAAGCCTCTCTATGAACAAGTATCCACAACTTGTAATTCAATTGTAAATGCTAAATTGTTTTTATTGCTATAATCTGCTTGTTTATTATGCTTCCTTCTTCTCACTGTATAGTCTACCACTCACCATTGTGTTATGTTTTGTTACATTTACTTCCCCCTTGTCCCTACCCCCACCCCCAGGATGCATCTGGAAAACCTGCTATTCAGCTCTGTATGTCTTCCTGGCAAAACTTTTAAATTAATAAATATGGATACAGAAACACAATTATTTTTGGCAAAAGAACAGTTTGGCCCACCCAGTCTGCCCACATGTTCCCTGCCTAATCTGTCTCTGCAGACCCGAACTGGTCTCGCTTCCAGTGACTCTCCCTCTTCCTGCCTATTTTCTAATGCATCCTATATCTATCACGTGCATACTTGAAGCACCCATTGTTTTACCTTCACCACTCTGCTGGTAGTCATTTCCAGGCATCTACCACCATTTCAGAAAATAAATATTTCCTCACATCTCTCCTAAACCCCAGCTTCACTGTATGAACCTTTGTCTGATCCGAGACCCTTTCTCATTTGAAATAGACTGCCTCCTGCACCTGTTCACCATTGTGAGGAACTTGTAGGTCTTTATGATGTCACCTCTTGCTCTCCTCTCTTCCAGGGTTTACATGTTGAGATCTTTCAGTGTCTCCTCATAGGGCTTCTCTTGCAACACCAGCACCAATTTGTTGGCAGAAAAGGACAGCTTGGCCAATTCAGTCTGCCCAGATGGTCCTGCCTAGTTCATCTCCCCAGATCCTAGTGGTCTCTGGTGACTCTCCTCCCCTGCCTATTTACTAATATTCTCCTGTATAGGCTGTCTGATCCCACACATGCTTGAAGCCCCCTACTGTTTCACCTCCACCACTTCCACTGGCAGCCTGTTCCAGGTTTCTACAACTCTGCTGAGTAGTACTTCCTCACATTCCTAATAAACCTTGCCCTCCAGCTTCATTGCATGCTTTCTGGTCCTGGAGCTCTTTCTCAATGGAAAGAGACTTCTTCCTCAAACCATTTAACTCTGTGAGAATTTGCTAGATCTCTATCATGTTCCCTCTCGCTGTCTATTCCAGGGTGTACATGTTAATATCCCTCGGTCTCTTCTCGTGAGAGCTTCTGATGGAACCCCTGCCCATTGCCCTCCTCTGGACTGCCTCCACTCTAGGTCCTTTCTGAGGTGTGGCTCCCACAACTGGACAAAATACTCCAGGTGGGGTCTTACCAGCAAGTTACATAGTGGCAACACCACCTCTCTCCTCCTGCTGGAGATACTTTTCCCTATGCAACCCTATGCATCCCACAGTGGCCCTGCCCACTGCTTTGTCACATTACCCTGACACTTTTAAGGTTATCAGCAAATATAACCCCAAGGTCCCTTTCCTGATTAGTGACTGTAGTACTTCCCTCCATACTATACTCCGGCTCCTGGGTTCCTAATGCCTAGATGCACGATTTTGCACTTTTGGCATCGAACCCCAACTGCCATGCTAGCCACCACCCCTCGGTTTCTCAAGGATCCCTATGTATTTTCTCCACACCCTCCCAGTGCCCACCATATTACAGAGTTTGGTGTCTTCCACATAAAAGCATATCTTCCCTTCCATGTCTTCTGCAATGTTGCTTATAATGACATGGAAGAGGACCAGAGCCAGTACTGAGCCCTACAGCACCCTGCTGCTGGTCATTCTCCCATCATCTGGGTGAGTGCCATTAACCTTCACCCTCGATCTCCTATCCATTAACCAGTTTCTAACCCAAGTTACCAGTCTGGATCCTACCCCAGGTTGCTTCATTTTTTTATCAGTCTCCTGTGCGGGGCAGTGCCGAGGGCCTCGCTAAAGTCAAGGTCACTTCCACTACCCTCCACTGATTTCTTTTCCTGGTCACCCAATTGAAGAAATCAATCTGATTCGTCGGGCATAACCTGCGCCCCCCCCCCACATGAATCCATGCTGCCTGTGGTCTTGCAGCCCAATGGATTTAAGATACCAGTCTTTCCTTCAACAGGGTTTCCACTAACTTTCCTGCCACTGAGGTGAGACTGACTGGCATATAGTTGTTCTCCTCCTCCCTGATGCCACTCTTATGTAGCAGGACCACATCTGCTCTCCTCCAAAACCTTGCCTGTTTCCACACAGCTGTTGAATAAGGCCATCCATAGGGCAGCTAGCACTCTCCGCCCCCCTGACTTCCTTTAGTACCCATGGGTGCTTGCTGTCTGGTCCCATAGCCTTGTCTACCTTCAGATCTGCAAGTCCCTTTAGGACTCTTTCCTCTGAAAATGGACTTGTGTCCACCTCCCCCACTGTTCCTACTGCTCACTGTGGGTTTGTTCCCCTTCTCTCCACTGTGAAGACTGAGCAGAGTAGCTGTTCAGGATATCTGCCTTTTCTTGGTCTTCTGCACAGTCCCCCCCCCCCCACTGCCCGCCTTATCCTCACTATCCCTCCCCTTGCCTTCTTCTCACTTATGTACCTGAAGAAAGTCTTATCCCTTCAGCTACCCCTTGGCTATCCTCTCCTCTGTCTGCACTTTTGCTCTCCTCACTACCTTTCTTGCTTCCCTCTGTTTTAGTCAGTACCATTTCCTTATACCTCCTGAATGCCACCCTCTTTTCCTTCACTACCTTGGCCACTTCCCTAAAGAACCATAACTGTCTCTTTTCCTCCTGTTTTTATTCACTTCCTTCACAGAGGCTGGTTGCCTTAATTATGCTCTCCCTTATTTGTAGGTTCATAGGTGCTGGTACGAGTCATGTACTGTAGCTTGTGTAAGCCATAATTTGACTCGCAACGTATCAGTGGTAATAACTGTTTTTTCTATCACTCATATAATCATCCAATAATCTTTGAAGGAGCTCATGTCCGGAGCTGTTACCACAAATTCTGGCAAGGCATTCCATGCATCTGCAACTCTCCGATTAACTTCCTCATCTTGAGGGTTTATAGAATTCACCACTTAACTAATAGCAATGGAATCTTGTTACTCTGTATACCTCCTTTTTCTCAACCCTGATGATTTCCCATATGATCTCGTTTTGAAGGGTCTTGTAGACATAACAAAGGTCCCTCTAATCCTTCTATATGTTATTGAGTATAACCCCAACTCCTTCAGTCTATCCCAATATATTTTTCTTTTACGTTACAAACAATTTTAGTTATCCTCTTCTGAACCCTCTCTACTAATTTTATACTCCTCGGTTTTGGGAGTCTGAAGGGGCACCATATTACAGAACATGTCTGACCAATGAGGTATAGGGAATAAGGACTTTCGGTCTCTACTCTTGATATTTCTCAGAATATTACCAACTATCCTATTTTCTCTCTTTACCACGTCCCCAATTTGACTGTCAAAACTGAGTGTATTAGTAATGATTACACCCAAATCCTTTTATTCTCAATGCTATTACTTTATTATTAATTATGTATGTATTCTGCTTCAATGTTGTTGTATCCAAAATGCATCACTTTGTATTTCTGTTCCTTGACCTCGAGCTTATGGTGATTTGCCCATTCCTCCGATAGATGCATTTGTTTTTGGAAATCTCCTGCAGAGTCCATATTATTTATTATTGCCCCCATCTTCGTGTCATCAGTACACTTGCAGAGCCACATCTCTTCTGATACTCACAGGGTTGAAACAAAGATACTGAATAAGGTTGGCCCCAGAATTGAGCCCTGGGGCACCCCACTTGTTACCGACCCCCCGTCTGACAGAAAAACCCTTATGCTGACTCGCCGTTTTCTATTACTGAGCCATGATTTAACCCATTCGTTTATTTGCATGTCTATTGAGACTTTTATCAGCACTTCATGAGATACAGAGTCAAAGGCCTTAGCATAATCCAGTTAACACCACATCTGCCGGTAGACCCTGGTCCACAGCTATACTAACTGGTTCAAAGAAATCCAGTAGATTAGTGACACAGGATCTACCTGGTGCAAATCCATGTTGTGTGATACTCATAAGCCCCGGTTCTTTAATGCGAAAGTCAATATGTTCCTTTATGAAACCTTCCATTATTCTTCCCCATTCCCCATTACAGAAGTAGTACTAATAGAGCGGTAATTCTCCACATTTGTTTTATCTCCTTTTTTTTTAAATGTAGGAGTAATATGTGCTACTTTCCATTCCGGTATTACAGTACCTTAGTGCAGAAAAAGTTAAATAATACTGAAAAAGGGCCGCTAGTTCGTTTGCAAGCTCTTTTAAAAATCTAAGGTGAAACCATCAGGCCCATGATTTATGCACACTAGTTTTTATTTTGTCAGTACCTCATTTTATGAGATGGTCCTAACACTGTTCCTAATTGTCTCACAATATTCAGTAAATATGGGCTCTAGTGGGGTATCTTGTTCTTGATATACACTGAGAGAAAAGCCTATTGAATTTCTTTGCCATTTCTGTTTCATTTACGATTACTAATCGCCTTCTCTTAGAGGTCCTAGTTGCTTCTGACCCTCCGAGGCTCCTACATAGTTCTAAAACAGTTTTTGTTGTCCCTTTTAAGGTTTGTGAATTTAATTTCAGCATCTGCTTTTGCTCTTTGGATGTGTTTTGCATTTTTCCGTGCCTCCACAGACCTGACTGGGGACTATGACCACTCCCTCAGAGAGGTATGTACCTCTGAGCCCACTGACTGCTCCTGCCTGGGCCCCAAATTTCCCCATGCCCCCGTGGTGGGGCCAGGGCAAGGAGTCCCGGATAGCTCCCCCCCCCGGGGCCATCACAGGTCCCGGTTTTCTTCCTTGTTTCTCACACACCCTACGCCCATGCAATGGGTGGGGCGGCTGCATCCACCTCTGTGGAGGCAGCCAATCACCCAGGGCATGGGCCAACCCTTTTGTCCTTGCGTCTGCACTGACACCCAGCCACCACTGGGTGTCAGTCGACAGCACACAGCACCAACCTCCCTCCCCAAGGAAGGAGAGCAGTCCTCCGGACACTCAATCCTTTTCTCTCCCAGTCGACCTGAGTCCATTCCCAAACCCAGGTCGCCAGCATTGCACGAGGTGTGGCATCCAGCGTCTCAACCCTCAGCGCCACCGAGCTGACCCTGGTACATATTTTTTTTTAATACAATACTGTAATTTGTTCTTAATCAACTCCCATGTATCAGCAAGTGATAATTTTTTTCCCACTGTACCTCTAACTTTTACCCCTTCCTGGAACCTCCTCAACTAAGCAGTTTCTGAGGTTGTCTCCTATTTCTTTAAACTCCACCATACTAAAGTTCAGGACCCTGGTCCTTCTGTGGTTTGCCTCTATTCCTGTCTAAATAATAAACCACACTGTACAGTGATCACTGGTACCTAGGAGACTGCCACGATGACATCACAATGCCATCCCTGTTTGTAAACACCAGGTTCAGCACTGCCCCATCCCTAGTGGGTTTATTGACTAGCTGCATGAGAAAAGCCCCTTCTGGGGAGTCAGGGATGGCCCTTCTCCATGCTGAAGCTGCAGTGTAAGGTTCCAATCCACATCTGGAAGACTGGAGTCATGAACTAGCCGCACCCCCCTCTTACTTGCCATCCTGATGATGGATTCCCCAAGTGCTGTATCCAACTCATCTACCTGTACTGGCCATCTGTATACCACCCCCTGTATGGATAGTGGTCCCAGTACCTGTGCTGGCTGTCTGTATACCACCCCTGTATGGACAGCAGCCCCAGTACCTGTGCTGGCCGTCTGTATACCACCCCTGTATGGATAGCGGCCCCAGTACCTGTGCTGGCGTCTGTATACCACCCTGTATGCATGAAGTGCCCCAGTACCTGTGCTGGCCATCTGTATACCACCCCTGTATGGATAGCAGCCCCAGTACCTGTGCTGGCTGTTTGTATACCACCCCTGTATGGATAGCGGCCCCACTACCTGTGCTGCCCATCTGTATACCACCCCTGTATGGATAAGCGGCTCCAGTATCTGTTTCCAAGATGACCCTGCACTTCAGCCCTTCCTCCCAGCATTTAAGTAGGACAGTTAGGGGGTTGTTGTGGTGTGGGAAGGAGGTGGAGGGTCAGGGGAAGGGGCCAGATTTTCTACTTTGATAGGCATGAGGAGAAAAACAACCTGCTGAGGTCTTTGGAATTTTGGTAATAGTAAGTTAGTTGGCTCAGTCTATCTTACAAAGTAAAGATTAGGGACAAGGGTGAAGAGGGATGTAAAGAAATTAGGGCCGGAAAGTGAATACCCTCATGGATCTGCATCAGAGATAGTCATTGTGGGCAGTGGGCTCAGACAGATGAGATGGCCATAGAAATGGCAGCAGTAGGTACTTCAGTTGCTCTGAAGGGCAAACCTGCTGAGCTGTGGTACAATACAGCAAACTTATGCAGTGTGGTTTTAAGGACAGAGTGATACATCACATCTCCATGGAGCAGCAATTCTCAACATGCCTTCCTTTGAGAGAACTGAGACAGTTACTGGTCTTGTTGAAAGCTTCTGACCTAGGATGCACCTGAGCAGTGTTGTAATATATATGTTACTGGTGAATGAGTTGGTGGTCCGACCAACCCTTACATAATAATCGTCAGGTGTGGATGGACTCTGCTCACTTACTCAATGGACAAGACCTACCCGAGTCAGAAGAAGAGCTTAGAGTTAATCAGTATATTTATTTTTCCCAGAACTATTCAATATTAGTCAATTTTATAATTTTTTTCAGAATCAACCAGTTAAAGACTGCATTAAAAAAAAATACTGAATCATAATTTTCTAATGACAGGAACATCATCAAAGTTGAAAAATGTGGGCTCTTATAAACAAAGATGGGAAGGAAGGTGAGAGTGCTTGAAGTGCAGAATCTATTTCTGTTTCAAACATAAAAGTAATATTCTGTTTTTAAAGATAATGAGCATATAGAGTAGGGGACCAGAGGGATGTAGACACCTCAGAACACAGTGATCCATTTTGTTGTACTGAGCAAGCTCCGATGCGTGCAGACAATGCAACCAGCTCTATTATTGCTCATATTGGGAGCTGTGCACATCGAGGAGGCAATCTGGGATGAGACAGCTGCCAATACAAGTGCACCTCTGTTGCAGAGTGTTGGTGGTGGGTCCGGCACCAAAGTGACTCCTGCTGAAGTACAGGGAGCTAGCACCCTGGCTGTGACAAGATATGCGGGCATGAGACCACTACGTGTGGTATGTTCACACTTATTGGGAGGAAGAGGGTTCACAGGGAGAAAAACTGAGGGTAAAAATCCCGATCTACATCAAGATGACATCTGCCAGTACCCCCCGTACTCCATGCCATGAAGCCCTGCCTCCTGCAATTGGATTCCAGTTGGGCCAGTAGGAGTATGGTAGCACTGTGCATAATGCAGAATACCACTGGCGGAATTCATGCAGAATGGCAGTTCCGCTTCCAAAATGCATTCTGGAATTTCTTTTTGAATTATGGAGAATTCTATACAGCATTTCTATGCAGAATAACCTTATGTCGATTATGTAAACCAGTTTGCTGAAGTTGCCGAAAAGGAATCTGCAGTTCATGCAAACCCGCAAAAAAACACTTCCCTTTTGAAATCTCGGAATTCCGCTACAGCAGTATTCTGTGGAATTAAGTGGCATTTTCCAAAATTCCATGGAATTTTGTTCTGTGGGAATTTGAAAATTCCACACAGCACTAGAGGATAGCCCTGTCCCCAACCCACCCTGCCTCGTGTGGGATTTGGGGAAAGCGGCAGGTTAGCGATAGATGAGGATGGGTGGCTGCTCTCAACAGCAAATGTGAGCCCAAAGGAGAAACATCTATACACCCCCAAATGTGTTTTTATGCTTGAAACACAGTATTAAATAATGTGGTTCGAACACTAGCATCACCTTATTCCCCAAGTTCAAAAAGGCAAAACTGCGTGGTGGACAGCACCTCTTTAAAGGAAATAAACAGTCACCACGAGGATCCCACACTCAAGTGTGGGATGTATCCCGATGTGCACTTTATGTGCAAATCATTTTGGTTTACTTACAGTTTACTGTGGTATAGTAGCTTGCATCAGACTCATTTTGCTTAGTTGTAGGCTAACTTCTTCTGATACCAAAAATCCCAGAATCCCCTGCAGCTGACATCAGAGCAGTAGGCAGCAGTGAGAAGACACAGTGGCCTGCAGTGCATTTTAGAGTTTATATAAGCTCTGATCTTTTATTTGCTGGTCCTGCTATCATTTATGGCTACGTAAACTCACAGAGAACTGTTCATAGTCACTAGAAAAAGAGTCCAGGAAAACATCTGATAAGCGATTATAAAAGCTCCAGCCTGCACTGCAGGCTAATGAATCTCTCACTGTTGCCTACTACTCTGATGTCAGCTGCAGGGGATTCTGGGTTTTGTAGTAACAGAAGATAGCCTACAACTAAGCAAAATTAGTCTGATATAATCTACTATACTACAGTAAACAGTAAGTCAATCAAAATGTTTTTGGTCACAAAGTACATACTGGGACCAGCCCAATACTTAAGTGTGGGGCAGCATGGATTCACAGCGGGAAGGTCATGCCAGACAAATCTGATAGATTTCTTTGACTGGGTGACCAAAGCAGTAGATCAGGAGGGCTGTGGACATGGCCTACCTAGACTTTAGCAAGGCATTTGACACAGTCCCACACAAAGATTAATATACAAGTTAGCCAGCCTGGGAGTGGGTCCCAAGATGACAGCATGGGTAAGAATTGGCTGGAGAATAGGACACAGAGAGTAATAGTAAATGGAGTCCACTCCGAAGAAAGGGGGGTTACTAGTGGGGTACCACAGGGTTCAGTATTAGGACCGGTCCTCTTCAATGTCTTTATAAGCGATATGGCAGAGGGACTGGAAGGAAAAGTATGTCTCTTTGCAGATGACACAAAGATCTGCAACAGAGTTGATGCACAAGGTGGGGTGGAAAGGATGAGAAGGGACTTGGCAAGGTTAGAGGAATGGTCAAATGTATGGCAGCTTAGACTCAATGCTAAGAAGTGCAAGGTAATGCACCTGGGAAACAAAAACCCAGGGGAAGAGTACACAATGGGGGGTGAGATACTAACAACAACAAAAATGGAAAGGGACCTGGGGGTAGTCATATCAGATGACCTAAAGGTGGGCAAACAATGTGAGAGGGCAGCAAGAAGGGCTGGGGGGATACTGGGATGCATAGGGAGAGGCATCACCAGCAGAAAACAGGAAGTTATTATCCCTCTGTACAGACAGTTGGTGAGACCCCATCTGGAGTACTGCGTGCAGTTCTGGAGACCCAATCTCTGCAAAGATATAGACAGGATGGAGGCTGTCCAGAGGAGGACAACTAAAATGGTGCAGGGCCTGCACGGAAGACATATGAAGAGAGACTTAAGGAGCTGAATATGTATAGCCTCGAGGAAAGGAGAGAGAGGCGGACATGATAGAAACTTTCAAGTATCTCAAGGAATCAACAAAATCCAAGAGGTAGCATCTTTCAAAAAAGGTGTGTGCAAGAACAAGGGGGCACAATTTGAAGATAGAAGGGGCGGCTCAGAGGTAATTTAAGGAAGTATTTTTCACAGAGAGGGTTGTGGATGCATGGAATGGCCTTCCTCGGAGGTTGTGGAGTCAAAAACAGTGGTGGAATTCAAGCATGCATGGGACAGTCTAAAAGGCAATTCTAGGGGTGGGGTAGGAAGAAGTAGGCTGCTGGTTAACTAGGATCTGCAGCTTATCCAATAGGTAGGGAAATGGGCAGACTGGGTGGGCCAAGCGGTCCCTATCTGCTGTCAAAATCTATGTTTCTATGTCCTTTGTGCTGACTGTTCCCCTTAAGTCTATTCAGACATCTTCTAGAAAGAATTCAGACAATCAAATAAAACACATTTAATTTTACAAAACAAAACAACTATCAGTTTTTACTGCTTCTTTTAATTAACAACATAACTGAGAAATAAAATTTGACACAGACACAAGATTGGGTATCCAATATTCACACTGTTTGTGTAGGAACCATTAACTCATATCACATCACTATTCTGAATAATGAACAATAATCACAAGAACAGGATACACAATGATCAATGTAAACATAAGTAGAACAACACTTTCTTGTTAGATTTTTAGTAAACCATTATTTCCTGCATACAAAATGGATATGAAAGATGTAGAAAAACCTAGGCAACACTATCTTAATGCCTTTTGCAAAGAAGTTTTACTCCGGCTACAAAACTCCTCTCAACTGGCACTGCTAAATGCTTCTGTTAGTAAGTAATGTGTTAAGGGAGTCAGTGGTTAAAATATGTGTATACCATGGGAATGCAAATACATTTGGAAGATAAAGAGCTGTTATTTTCACTGAAGACTTAAGTTACTGTGCAAAAAGCATGTTAGTTGCACAATATCAGTTTTTGATATCTACCGGTATGTTATCTGCATAGTAGCCAAAACCCTTGCTTTTCTCATGAACTGCCTCCCTGTGAGCAGCACATCAAACAGTGGCGCTGTCCCTTTAATCATAAAGTCTCGGACTTGCATCAAAATGGAAATGAAAGAAAATCTATAATAATCTGTTTACATAATACAGCATGTTTTGTTTTTTTACTCGCAAGAGACACCCACACCCACTTTTTGCACGGAAGTAGGCAGAGACAAATCAATAAAGCTAGGGACTCCCATGGTATACACCAATTATTCCATGAGGTAGCTCCAGATATGAACGTCATCCGGTTTGAAATGTTGGTGTTATTGCCACTGTACATTTGTAGCACGCCATTAAGTGTGCAATGACACCAACATTTCAAACCAGATAACGTGCATATCTGGAGTTGCCTCATAAGATAATTCCTATATATACACCATGGAAAGGATGAAAACATAGCCAAATAACTACGTTATTCTGCCATTATTTACCTCTATGGTGAATAGAATGTAATTCACCCTGCAGCTCATGTTATTTTCCCTGGAGATGTCAATCGTGATATTTCTCCTGCTATATCAGTTGGAGCCATGGTCCACGGTTTCTATGAGTGTCCAGGAACAAGCTTCTATTAACTGTAGTACACGGCAACATTGTTTGCAGCATTCCAGAGTGAATGAAAAGCTTATTACTGGATGCCCTATGGAATATCCCCCATATACTCAACAATGTAAGCTGAAGAAACTGCACGTTTCTAAGGAAATGTCTCCCTATTAGTGCGCTGCACACAACATTCTGTTCTTTTGTGGGCAGTCACTTTACCCACCCACCCCTGAGAAAATAACTATCAAGAGCTGTAGCAGGTCAGGAATGTCGGAATGTTGTATTATCATTCTGACATCACACAGAAATTATGACAATTAATAGGAGGCAGTATAGCGCAGTGGTCTAAGGCTCTAAGCTGCAAATCTGGTGACATCCAGCAGACCTGACCTGGGTTTGAATCCCACAGCTTCCACTTGCATACTGTGTGACCTGAGCAAGTCACTTAACCTCCTTGTGCTCCCAAGTCGCTCCTGTAAAAAGCTTTCAGCTTAGTGTGCTATACCTGGTTAAACAACTAAAAAAAAAAAACAAATAATAGCTGTTGGGGCTCCAGCTACTGCTACTTTAACTATCATTTGTCCACGAAAGATTAAAAAAAGAAATAGGAGCTTTTTAAACAAAAGGAATGTTTGACCATCTTGGAGGTTTTGATATTATACTGTAGAAACCGTTCAAGCTTCACTCATGTGGCTCTTTCTCATTTTACATTCCGCTCCCTTGCTTATCCTACACATCTCAGGTTCTGGATCATACACGTGGCTCCTGCTACTTGTGGTCCACAACTTGTTCCCTAGTGGTAGGTAATCACTGCTAAGGAATGTAAGCTACCAGAGGCCAGGCATGGAGGTGAGGATTGGACACCACCCTTCATGCATGGCCAGGAGGTACTTTTCTTCCCTGCACGCCGTTCTTCATTTGACAGCACTCTACAGCTTAGAGCACATGTCCTGCCTGCTCAGTTCTTACTACTGGTCAACTCCTCCCTGTTCACTTGGGCCACCAGGGGGCAGTGATGCACATATGTAAACCACCCGCACTCCTCTGCAGGAGGAGGAGGAGGAGAGTGTTCTCGAAGTAGCATCCTCCCCCGCTGGCCTGCATTTAAAAAAAAACATGATTACAGACTGGATTTTAATGTAGCTTTGTCAGTTATCTACAATACATATTAAAGTGGTGCGTTATGTTATGAACCCTTTAAATGTATTCTCCAATCCTATATTCTCTGCAGATTGCATATACACTAAATAACATACAATGTTCGTGGGCCACCAAGTGATGCAATATCTTTCTTTTGGGATGGGGGGGGCATGCAAGAACTCAGCATGTCTGAAAGGTGGTGAGATTCCCAACTTTGGGATTTCACAAAACCAAAATGAATGCCTAGTTCAAACAAAAATTTGCAGAATACAATGTAATCTTGCAGTCCGTGACTATGGTGTTGTGCGCTGAAACTGTTGTCTGTAGAGCAGTAAAATGTGCTGCATGGGCTTATGAATGTTAGCACCTGCAGGTTTCATGAAATCTGCAATTTGGCGTACTCTTCCCGTGTTCTAGACTGGCTACAGTTTGAAACAAAAAAAAAAACAAAAACTTTTGATTTTGAAAAAAAAAACAAAAAAAAACTACTGATGCAGGGGGCAAAAATTCTCAAGCGGCAGGAAGAAATGTCTTTTTTCACAAGTCCCCCAAACAAGCCTGTGTGCCAAAATCCACATCTTATTGTACTTCAACTTGAAAATGCAAAATTCCACATCTGGTACTAGATGCAGACTTTCACTACCACAACTTCAAAAAGTAAACTATGGCAAACAAATTCCTAAAACCTGCATTTTTCCACAGCAGAATTTTGCATGTTTCACTGTGTATTTTCATTTCGATCACATGCTACCACAACAGTGAATGACCACACTGCAGTACAAAAAAACACAAGTCAGAGTTTCAAAGACTGTAGAACAACTCATTCTTTGGGCCCCGTTCCCAAATATTTGCAGACAGGTGCAAAACTGAAGAAATTGTTTTGAGTTGGGCCCAACTGGCATTTAAGTCAGACAATTCTGTACTCAGCACTCACTGTACTATATATAGGCTACATGACAATAATCTCATGGATTGAATGAATCCTCATTTAAGATTTCATATTGTATAGTACAAGACATCATAAGAATCCTGTTTAATGAAGAAACAAAAAATTTAGAACAATGGAGGGTAAAGTACAGGCAATTTAACCATTATTGTTTTCCTAATCTCCATGCTCTGGAAGTTCATGACAGCAACAAATGGAAAAGACAGCTGTATTTACAAAAGAGTGCCTACCTACTAGGTTGTGAGATTACATGACAGCTGTAACATTCAGAACTGCATCAATTTTTGTTGCAAGTCTTATTTTGACCGACTGACTTGCCAGTTTCCTGCCAAAAACTAGAGTTGGCATCGGAGAAGACTCAAATTTCCTAGCATTCCAAAAAATCAGAAATTTCAAGACTTTAAAGTCTTTATCACTGAAGACATTAGCACAGAAAAAGGAGTTTTTCCCCTTAGACATTATCCGTTCCTGCTACTTTTCCTACTCTGAAATAATGCTGTGTTTGGGACAAAGACTTCACAGCAGGAATACAAAAATGTGAACAGATGATGTCTACGACAAACATATCCAGTTTTAATGAAAATGCCTTCACTACAAAAAATGGAAGTTCCCAAGATTACATTTTCTGAGGAATTTTATTGCAAGTAATTTCAGCTGTTGCCAGTTATGAATTTTTGATAAAAATGTTAAATCACTAAGGCACTGCTCGATTGGATATTTTTGCTTTATATATTTAAAGGGAATACTCAAGTCTATCATCTCATCTAGTTCACAGTTTTCCAGTTTTTATTATAATTCATATAATTTATTGCTATTTTAATATATTAATATCATTGCATAATTATATGTGCCATTAATATTTTACAGTAGTAAAGAAACTGTTTACTGTTGAGTAACTCTTCTGGTAGAACTTAAAGCAGCAGTGCAAGGAAAAGCCGCAATTTTTGCACCTGTGATTCTAGTTTAGCAACAAGCCACTTGATGTCCACTCCAAGACATTCTAAGGGTTTCTTCAGTTATTATTTTATCATTAATTCGCGTGACTTTTTTTTTATGTGACTTGTCGGGCAGTACATTAATTTGCACAAATTAATTACAGTTTTTATTGAAGTAATGAAAAATAATAAAGAACTGAAGGGAACCCTTACAATAACTTAAAATGGACATCAAGAGCATCTTACTAAACTAAAATCACAGGTACTGCAAAATTACAACTTTTCATTACCGTTGCTTTAAAAGGTAGCAAGCTACTGCTAGCTCAGTGGTGCGCTAGCAACAATCTGCACTGTCTCCTGGGAAACCCGTGTGCAAACAGATTTGGGCATGCTGCCTGGGATCAGGCATATCGTGGATAGGATATTAGCTCCCAGAAAAAAAAAAACACAGGCCACCTGTCATCTGATTAACCTGTGATTCCCCACAATGGAGAGTCACTGGTTTGTGCCATAAGCAGTTCCTTGCCTACCTGCCAGCTGAAGGGTAGGTGTGGTGATAGGAGTTCAGTGACTGGGGTGAGTCATGGGGGGCTTTGGCACATAAAATAATCAGCAGGACATCAAGAAAATTCAATACTGTAAATTGCAGGAGCCAGGCAACACCTGATTAAATACTGTAATGTCTGCTAAATATGATTACTTCTCATCTTGTACTACACTATGTAGAATGGCATGCTGTACCGACACACACAGATCTATCCCTGAGAAAGTACTATTGCTGCAGATATTGGAAAACCACTCATTTTGGTCTACTGCATGTGAGTGTTTGCTGGAAGAGCTGTTCACATGAAGAATGTGCAAAGAACATGCAGTCACTAGTTACATAATTACAAAAATCAAGTTCTGAGCATTACCTCTCAACCTTTTTGTAAATGTGGGACACTGTCCCTGAAAATGTATAATGAAAATGTGAGTCCCCTACTACAAATAAGGAAGTTAACAGCATTGTGGAAATAAGGGGTCTCATGTTCATAATGTTTGTTGTTGATTGCTCAACAGAGATTAATATTAATTTTCTTTAAAATCTAAGTGCAACATGTGAGAAACCCTCTCTACATATGGGATATAGGGATTCTGAGTAGTATAAAGAGGGTCATCCCCCTGAATAAGGGACAGCTGACAGGTATGGTCTTAAGACGCACCTCTGGAACAATGTCCAGGGACATATGTTTGAATTTAAGGAGATGCATTCCTGCCCTGTGGCCATCATAGTTTGAAAACCCATGAAACGTTCTTTCAAATGAAGTACAAGGCTCATCTATAGCTGGAAGCACTCCAGGGACATTGATAACGGAGTCTGTTCAATACTGATACTACACCGCAGCCATTTTTAGAACACTGTGATGTTATCAAAGAAAACACTGTACACAAATACACTGAGTCAAGCACAGCTTGTTTATCAGTATCATCATGACATTCTACAAAAGGCTGCACAGTATAATTAAAATTGAAGAGACTCGGTTATCTATGTTTCTGGAGTATTTCCAGCCATAGTTGAGCTCAATATTTTGTTCGGAAGACCTTTTCGTGGGTTTACAGATGTCTGTCTGCCACTGTACATGGATGTTTCCCTTAAGGCTGACTGAAGGGATTTCTTTGTATACAGTTACTGCAGTCCTCACAATCTCCTACTTCTCCAGACCTCACGTAACTGTAGAATGGGCTTACAATACTCCTTCGTGGTATTATGCCTATAAGAGCAAGAAAGTCCACAGGAATCAACATCTTAATTATCTTATTCTTTCAACCTATCGGCTTAGGCCTATAATGTAAACTCGAATACTAGAAGTATTGAACACTGTTCAATGTACCCATGGTAGAATGCCGTATTTGTTACAGTTAACGATAATCCCCTGGCTTATAAGCATTCTGTTATGTGTACGTACAGTAGAACAAATATTGATTGTCCTCACAAAAAAAGTTAATAAAAGATCAAGCATCATCAAGTAGTGTATGGCTTCTGTTAATCGAACTGTCTTCCAGAAATGGTGCGCTCTCGGACAATGGAGGTTCTCCATTTTGTTCAAACTGCCTTGAAGCATCTTCTCTCCAGTTTGTTTCTTTATTAAGAAAAATAGAAACTGTTACAACACGTAACACTGTGGTCATACATTTGAGAAATGCTTTTACCCACACTGGACCTTAAGGAAACAATGACTTTATCTGCTACATCTTTTAAAGAAGATTGGGCCAGTGCTGGTAAAGTCTACAGGTGAAAAGCAACTGTTTCAGTGTAACATCACCATCTACTGGCAATATACAGTACTCTAAACTGGAATTTTTAATTTTTCTTGGTATACAGTCTGCCAGGTTATATACTTTACCAATATGTCAATTTAACTTGTTTAGGTTTTCTGTCACAAACATTTTTTGTACTTTCTGTTTTTATCATCTCTACAACACACCTTCCTCACTCATGGCTTGCCCCTTCTATTGTACGGCTGCAGTCTCTCAAATGGGGCTGCCTCTTGCCACTTGTAAATTTCCCCCATTGAGTATGGGCGCCTACACCTGGGTGGGGAACAGATCCAGCTATTGAGCATGGAGTAAGATGATGCTGGTGTGACAATAACTTGAGAGGCAGGACCTGACTCACCTCTTTGGTCCACGCCAATGCCTTACTGAGTGTCAGAGAGGCCAAGAAAAGCAGTTCTCTTGCCCCCCTCGTCAACAGGGACTAGTCACATAAACCCTCCTACAGGCATGTCTCTTTCTTTCTTTTTTTACTTATTTTTCCGCCTGCTGTCCCTCAACCTCCACTCCTTCAGTCCCCATGGAGTATCACCCTCCCAACCCTACTGACACTCAGGGTCTGCCCTAGAGTACCACACTCACTGCCAATGGGGTCCTTGATGGCCCCAGATTACCCCCGGTGGGAGTGAGGAGATCCCTCCTTACCTCCCTCTTTCCCCTGCAGCGAGCTGTACAGCGAGGTCTGCCCTGTTCGGTCGGCGGGTGGTGAGACTGGCTCCGAAGGAGGTCGGCTAGAAGGCTTTTTCCTCTGAGATGTATTTCCCCGATGCTGGTGTGCAAAGAGGAGCAAGGCTGCCAGCGTGCGTGGAGACGCACATCGAAGCAGGTCCTCTGCCATCGTCTACCCCTTGTGTCAGGTGCTCCTCAACCACACCAACCACCCTGAGCATCTCCCAACAGGTGGCGGTATCGCAGCAGAGAGCGCGGTCCCCCCTCCTCGGAGAAGGAGAGCAGCCACTGGGTGCTCAATCCTTCTCCCTCCCGGCCGACCCTGTCAACCCAAGCTCGCTCCCGAATCCGGGTCACCAGTGTGGTACAAGGTGTACCGTCCAGCGCCTCAACCCTCAGCGCCACATGTCTCCTTTTTCTGAGGACAGCAAAATCTGGCCAAGACTGCAAAGAAAGGTTACTTACTTACCATAACTGAAGGTCTTCCAGAATATCTCCTCCATGGAGTACCACTCTTAAGTCTAAGCCAGCACAAGGACCCTGTGGGAGAAATCTTTGGCCAGGGGGCCAACCAGCGGCTATAACATAGATATGTTTTATAGTTACATAGTGTAGTGGAACCACACAGGTTCGCCTTTGTCTGCATTAGTAGGTAATTTCTCTTTGTACAACCAGTATATTTCATTGGTGTTAAATACTGCTTGTGTGTGCCTGCTGTATTCCTGGATCTGTTATAAAACTTTTAAATATAATATATATATATATATATAGCCCCAGTACAGTTAGGGTTGCCCAACAGGTTCTATGTTAAACCACTGATTATGGCAGCTTGTGTGGTTCTGAGAGAAGCATGTGCCTTTTTCCTGCAAACATCTAATTATTTTCTATATTTAAGGGTTTTGGTTTTGCTCTCACTCACAGCCTAGAAGGTAAGAAATTGTTCCATAAAACCTTTGGGGTAGGAAGCTGGCTGTGCCAATGTAGTGCCTTTTAAAGGTTTTTGAAAAAATATTAAATGGCTTCAGAGTTACAATGATTTAAATTTGTTTTTTTAAGCTGTTCTGAGCAAATTCAGAAGGGTTTTTGGATAACCTTCTGATACATGAGAAATTTCATTTCGTAAGACTGTTTTTGGTTTCTTACCACTTGCTTCTCACAACATGAAAACATTTTTATTTTGTGTCATGACAGTCATCTTGTTTTTTCCCCCAAAATGAAAAACATGGAAAATACATAAAAATGTTATTTTTTTTTTTTTTTAACCAAACACCTAAACCTAGCTAAGTAGGACCCGTTTAGTTAGATTCTGGTGGTTTTTTAATACAGACCCCCAGAAATACCTCTCCTCGGAACCCCAAAATACAGTGTGCCCAACACAGCAAGAGCAGCAATTCACCTGCATTCTCTGTATGAGAACAGCAGAACTTTGATTTGTGAAGCCGCAGCTGAAGTTGTGCTGCTGGCTTCAGTCTGAGCAGTGAATCAGCAATCTCCCCCCACACACACCTCTTAGTTCCCGATGCTTCTAGTAGGACTCTTCCCCTGTCTTGGTATCTTAAAACTTTCTTTTTTTGGGGGTGGGGTGGGGGAAAAAACAACACATCTGACAAGCAGATACTGGGTTCATTGAACATTGCAGCACATGATGGGACATTAGAGGAAGAGGTAAAGAGGATGGGTATCCTTTTAAATTTCCTATAACATAATAACATTTCTTTAATGACTGCACTTCTGCTGAATTCAGGCTCTCCTTCTTGGCAACTACCCTTCTTATATCTATCCTGTTTGGAGGTGGATGGGGTGAGCAGGCGGTGGCTCTTCATCATTTTGTTTCTCCACTGGAAAAAACAGGAAACCCAGACATGTGCAGGAGAGAGTCTTGTATAAATACATTGAGTTGAACATATTTATCTTTTCAACCAGACAATGTTTTAGTCAGGATGCAGTGCTACCTACTAAATGTATCTCTTGCCTCTGGCATGATGATTATTTGAAGTGGAGAGAGGGATGACAATAAAAAGAATGTGCATCACAAGAAAATACTGCAAGAAAGAACAACAAGCAACAAAATACATTATCAGCACATTTCTGTCTCCCCATTGCTAGTACTTGAACTGACAGCTCCAACCCTCGTAGTGTACCTTAGCTGCTCTTGGGGATTACATGGAATCAACAACCCCACCCCATAAAATGTTTGGTACAGTGCATGGTTTTGCACTTTACCTGGATATTGCAGCTATTCTCCATGAAATGGGTACTGCATCCCTGTTTTAAACTTTCACGTTTCAGTGAGAGATGTATTCGGTAGTTAGGGTCTTTGACATTGTCACCTTCAGCTGTCATTATACAGTTCTACTGTGCTGCATCATGGCTGGTTCCGCTGTACTCATGCATGCTATACAAAGTACCTCGCTAGACAGTATTTTTTAATTTTTTATTTAAAATGTTGATGACCAGGAAAGGCACACTGAGCCAAGGCTCGTTTCCAGGTGCGACCCAGGCACAGTTTGTACAGAGAGTAGTAGTAGATACAAGATACAGACAATTTGTACAACAGTTAAATACACTGAAGTAGTGGTAAAACAGTTAAACAATTTCACATGGAGAGAGAGAAGGGAGGTGAAATCAGCTAGTTCTAAGTAACTGGGGTAGGTGGGTGTGGGGGATGGGTGGTGCATCAGTATTGTTTAGGGACCACTTGAACATTTAGGGCATTGTGTGATCTGTTACTGCATGCTTTTCTATATGCATCTGCATAACTGAAAAACTGCTACCCCTGAACAGTTTCTAGACCTGTTGCAGAAACCATTATACCCACACAGTGACAATATTCCTGTCTGCATAACTGCAGGCCCCACCGGGACCTGCCTTCTGGAGCCACCTTGGCAAGGAACTCTGTCAATCAGAGAGCAGGAAATTTCAAAACCATTTTCTAAGAGAAAAACAAACACATGAATCTTGGTAAACAGAACCCCTCAGGGTCTGCACTTCTGCAGCCAGACGTGTGTATGTGTCTTACAGTGTACAGGAGTATCTGTGGCTACAGAAGCGCTAGCCCTATAGGGGCCTGCACTTCTGCAGACAAAACAATTCTTGCAATTTGGGTATCATGGATATATATCTGCGGCTGCAGGACCTCTGCTTCTGCAGACTGCAAACGTTCATAGACAGAAGCAGTGTTGTGATTTGAGCATCATGAACTTCTATCTGCAGCCAGAACTGAGTGTGAATGTCTTGCAGTGTGTATGCCACGGATACAAATCCATAAAGGGAGTATATCAGTACTACTGCATTTGTGTAATCTGGAAACAGCTGTATGCTGTTTGCCTTACATTATACTTAATGGCTGTCTGTGGTTGCTAGTGTGGTCTTGTACTGTTTTGTACTAGGAGGCAGTATAGCAAAGTGGTTAAGGCACTGAGCTACAAACCCAGAGACCTGGGCTTGAATCCCACAGCACCCACTTGCATACTGTGCGGCCCTGAACAAGTCACTTATCTTCCTTGTGCTCCCAGGTTGCACCTGTAAACAAGCTTTGGCTTAGTGTGCCTTTCCTGGTTAAACAATTCCCTTTTGCTGCTGGGGGCTGAGGAGTTACAGTTAGAAAACCTAATACCACATTTCCCTCCTTTTGTGGTGATAAGGTAAACCCTAACTGATGCATTATGCAGTTTATTTGCAATGAATATATATTATATAGAGGCATGGTAGCATCCCTATAGTTAGTTAGGGTTGAGGAGGGGGTTTGCACCTTAACAGCTTTGCCCCCCGTTCAGTAGAACTGCATGACATTTTGCATGTGTCGTCTGGGGAATAAGGTTTCTTGATCTAGCAAGTTTCATGACAGTTAGCTGTCAGATTCCGAGATAGGGATGGTCAAAAAGTACAACAAAAAATTGGGGGTTTGGCCTTTTTGCTCTCACCTACAGCCCAGGCGGTTTGGAATGTTGTTCTGAAATTTTCAGGATAGAAGGGCTTGCCCTAGAACGAGGTCATTTTTGCTTTGATGAAAATATATTAATCTGTTCCAGAGTTATAAAGATTTGAAAGTTCGGTTCTGAGCATGCTCAGTAGTGTCTTTCATTTATATGGCCAATGTGAAACAAGAATTTCTGCCTCACAAAAGAAGAATCTTCTTCCATGAGCTGAAATTCTTCTGTGAGCAAAAATTCTTCTTTTGTGAGCCAAAATGATCCTTTTGTATGGCTACCGTCTTTTTTCATTTTTTTCCCACTGTACCTACACAGAAGAATGGTAAACAAGCTGGACAGCCTGGGAAAAGATCCAAAGGTTGTAAAAATGGGTACAAAATTGGCTTAGTAACAGGAGCCAGAGGGTTGTGGTAAATGGGGTACACTTGGAGGAAGGAAGGAAAGGTAATCAGCGGGGTGCTACTTGGGTCAGTTCTGGGACCAGTCTTCTTCAATGTCTTCATTAGCAACATTGCAGAAGGGCTGGAAGGGAAAGTAAGTCTGTTTGCAGCCGACATGAGTGGACACACTGGGGGGGGGCATAGGCAGATTGAGAAATAACCTGAAGAAAATGGAAGAATGGTCAGGGGAATGGCAGCTAGGCTTCAATGCTAAAAGTGCAAAACTATGCACATAGGGCACAGGAACCCAAGGGCAATGTACCAACTGAGGAGGAGGAGGTGACAACAATTAAACAGGAAAGGGACCTGGGAGTCATCATATCTGATGACCACAAGGTGGCAGGGCAGTGTGATTGCTCAGTAGGAAAGACTAGTAGAATGCTGAGGTGCATAGGGACGGGTCTCAAAAGCAGAAAGAGGGAGGTGGTGTTGCCCTGTGTAGGTCAATGGTGAGGCCCCACCTCAAGAAGGACATAGATCAGGTAGGTGCGGTACAGAGGAGGGCAACCAAAATGTGCATGGCCTGCATCAGAAGCACTACAAGGAAAGACTCAAGGAATTAAATATGTATGCATTAGAGGATAGAAGGGAAAGGGAAGACATAATGGAAACATTCAAATACCTCAACGGCATCAATAAGGTACAGGAGGGTGGCATTTTACATAGAAAAAGATGCTCAATGACAAAATATGAAGTTGGAAGGAGGAAGGCTCAGAGGAAATGTGAGGAAGTACTTCTTTATGGAAAAGGTAGTGGATGCCTGGAATGGACTACCAGAAGAGGTGGTAGGTGCCAATATGGTAGCAGAATTGAAGCAAACACAGGATAGACACCTGGGAACCTTAGTAACAGGGCTGGGGTTAAGACTGCAGGTCAAGTAGGATCTGCAGTTGTACATTAGGTAGGACATTGTTAGGGCAAACTAGATGGGCCAAGAGGTCCTTTTCTGCTGATTACTTCCATGCTTCTGTGTTTCTGAAAACCCATAAAATTATACCCTGTAGAGAAAAAACACATGAATATAGCTAAACAAGACCTGTGTAGCTAGATTCTGGAGTTTTAAACAACAACCCTGAAATATGGCTTGCAAAATCACCTTTGGGTGAGATTTAAAAATGTTCACCTATTGGTTTCATGGTAGGTCATAGTTCAACCTTGGTGGGGAAAAATATGGTACAATGACCAAATTATTTCAACATGCGTTTCTAACTTTGCTAATTTTCAATATTTTTCTACAAACATTGATGTGGCCTTTTGTGACCCACCTCAGGAACAAAGCCCACAGCATTTATCAAAACCATCCTGAAAGGTGATTTCGCAGTTGCTGCGCAAAATGACACTTCAGATGGTATTTGAAAATGTTCACTAATCAGGTGTATGTAGTGCAGTCATAAAAGCTATATTGAACATTTGGTGTGACAATATATGGCAAAATGACCACCTTATGAGTAACCATTGAAATATTTCAACGTTCACTCTGCTTCACTAATTTTCAATATTTTCCTCCAAACTTTCAAAATAGCACTTTTTCACACCACCTCATAAAAGTGACAGGTGTCACTGTTTAAATCCTGATGGAGACATGTTTTCCTACTTCTGTGAATTGGCGTTTCAAACAGACTATAAATGCCACATTGTCATGTTTATAAAGGAGTCATAGAATGACTGTTTTGAAAATTGGGGTCAAAATTAAAAAAATTATTAAGAAACATGTGTAGTGTCAGCCTTTACCCCAGCAGTTACTGTTTTGTGATCCTGTACTAGAAGCAGAGTTTGAATGCGAGCTCAGTGAGCCAGCTGGATGGGGCGAGGCTGGGGGAACAGCATTGTTATGCAACACCACCCTCCAGCCAAGGAAGGAAAGGTAACCCAGGTAGCATATAGTGAAGAAAGTTCTTCTCTCTGGCATAGGGCCCTGCACCTCTGCAGCTGTGGGTGGCAAAGGGCCCTATTCATTGGCTGAGAGATGGACTGTTTGTCCTGGGCATCTATGACCACATGGATATGCAGAGTCCACAGGGCCCTGCAATTCCCAACCCACCAGACAACCTCATGAATTCTTGTCCTCCATTACACTTCAGTGAGACCGATGGAATCTTCCCTTGGTACTGGACCCAGAGGGGCCCTAGCATCTGCATCTGTTCACACAGGTCCCTTTGGGACCTGCGTGAATCGAGATAACTACACTATCTCAAAAGAAGAAGCATTATTTGCAAAAAACTGTGTTAATGCACGGTTAGGGTTTAACTTAATACCACATAAGTAGGCAAATCTCTGTGAAATAATACTTCCTCACATTGCCCCTGAACCGCCCTCCTTCTATCTTTAAATTGTGTCCCCTTGTTCTTGCATGTCTCTTTTTCTGAAGATGCTACCCTCTTGGACTTTGTTGATTCCACTGAGGTACTTAAAGTTTCTATGATGTCCCCCTCTCCCTTCTTTCCTCAAGGGTATACATATTAAGCTCCTTTAGTCTCTCTCTCCTCATCGGCTTCTCTTGTAGATCCTGCACCATTTTAGTTGCCCTCCTCTGGATTACCTCTATCCTGTCTATGTCCTTGTGGAGATGGGGTCTCCAGAACTGGACACAGTACTCCAGATGGGGTCTCACCAACTGTCTGTACAGAGGGATAACAACTTCCTGTTTTCTGCTGCTGATGTCTCTCCCTATACATCCCAGTATACCCCCAGCCCTCCCTACTGCCTTCTCACATTGCTTGCTAACCTTAAGATCATCTGATATGATTACCCCCAGGTCCCTTTCCTTTTCTGTTGTTGTTACGACCTCCCCACCCATTGTGTATTCTTTCCCTGGGTTCTTGTTTCCCAGGTGCATTATTTTGCACTTCTTTGCATTGAATCCTAGCTGCCATACTTGTGACCATTTCTCCAACCTTGCCAAGTCCCTTTTCATCCTTTCCACTCCTCCTTGTGTATCAACCCTGTTGCAGATCTTTGTGTCATCTGCAAAAAGGCATACTTTTCCTTCCAGTCCTGCTGCAATGTCACAGATGAAGACATTAAAAAGGACTGGACCCAATACTGAACCCTGCGGTACCCCACTAGTAACCCCTCTTTCTTCAGAGTGGACTCCATTTACAATTACCTTCTGTGTCCTGTTGTGCAGCCAATGTTTTACCCAGGCTACCACCCTGGGACTCACTCCCAGGCTGGTTAATTTGACTATTAATCTTTTGTGTGGGACTGTCAAATGCCTTGCTAAAGTCTAGGTAGGCCATGTCCACAGCCCCTCCTGGTCTACTACTTTGGTTACCCAGTCAAAGAAATCTATTGATTAGGTCTGACATGACCTTCTCGCTGTGAACCCATGCTGCCTTGGGTCCTGTGCTCCACTGGCCTCTAGGTACTCAACTATTCTTTCCTTCAGAAGTGACTCCATCACTTTCCCTACCACAGAGGTCAGACTGACAGGTCTGTAGTTTCCTGCCTCTGTCTTGGTCCCACTTTTGTGAAGGGGAATCACATCCGCCTTCCTCCCAAACGTGGGACTGAGGATGATGTTTCACTTATGGAGCTAGGAAGTGCTCCTGGGTGGTAGAGGGAGCCACCAATAAATATCCATGCCATATGGAAAATGTCTCCGTGCTGGCGGGTGCCATACCAGGGAATCCAAGAGAAAGTACTAGCTCAGGCGAGGCCCAGTGTGTTCAGAACCTGAGGGTCACAGTGTTGTGAAGAAGGTGTTCTAGTCTCCATTAATCTGCATTACCAGGGGTGTAGCCCCATGGGGTCCATCTATACTTTATTATTCTGTTGTTGTGAATAAAAGACACACTCTAGAATTCCACTCCTGGTTTGGACATTTCAGTTATTCTCCTGTGTCCGGATTACCTGGGTGCCCCTGCAGAAGTTTCAAACCTAGCCAAAATGCCGAGTAACAGTTTTCTCCCTAGACCCAGGCAGCCATAGATACATAGATACATAGACAGTGTCGCGAGATGAGGGCTATGGCCCACCCAGTCTGCCATTTGAGCTTTGTAAGTTCAGTTTATGTTTTCCTAAGTCTGTTGCCCTTACCCTGACCTCCAGAATTCCTTTATGTCTATCCATGCATTCTTAAATCCTGTGATTGTTTCACCCCCACTACTTTCTCTGGCAGGGTGTTCCACTTGTCCACCACCCGTTCTGTGAAGAAATTCTTCCTCACGTTTCTCTGAATCGTCCTCCCTCCAACTTCATCCCATGCCTTCTAGTCCTGGAACATCTTTTTCAGCTTAAAAATAGGTGTATTCCTGCACCCTGTTCCTCCCTGTAAGATACTTGTATGTCTCTATCATATCCCCTCTCTCCTCCTCTCCTCCAGGGAGTACATGTTCAGTTCCTTCAACCTGTCCTCCACAGGACTTGTGATAAATCCATGCACCATCTTTGTTGCCCTCCTCTGAACCTTCTCTACCTATGTCCTTACGTGGGTAGGGTCTCCCAGAACTGTTACACTGTGCTCCAGGTGGGGCCTCACCTAGTGTCTTGTATGGTTGGAATTATGTCCTCCTTTCCTGCTGGTGTTTGCCCCTGCCTATACATCCCAGCATCCTATTTGCTTTACCTGCTGCCTTGTCACACTCTTTCCCTGCCTTGAGGTCATCAGAGATGGTAACCTCAAGATCTCTTCCTGCTTGGTGCATGCTATATCCTCACCCCAACTCATATATTTGTGCCAGGGTTTTGTGCCCCATATGTGCATTATCTTGCACTTCTTTGCATTGAATTTCAACTGCCAAACCCTGACCATTCTTCAAGTTTCTGCAGGTCCTTCTCATTCTGTCTACACCCTCTGGTGTGTCTACTCTGTTACAGAGCTTTGTGTCATCAGCAAACAGTGAAATTCTGCCTTCTAGGTCCTGTGTAATGTCACTGATGAAGATGTTGAACAGGACCGGTCCCAGCACTGATCCCTGTGGTACCCACTGGTCACTCTTCCCTCTGTGGGTGACAGCCATTTACCACCCTCTTGTCCTGCCACCCAGCCAGTTGCTACCCACCACGCTGTCTCTGCCCACCCATCTTCCCCATTGCTTTGTTGATCTTGTTCTTCCAGTTCCTTCAGGACCCTTTCTCGTGTAAAGGGACTTGTGTCCATTCTGCACCATTCTCACCCTTAATACTCCTTCAGACCCATTACCCTCCTCATCCTCAGTAAGACTGAGCAGAAATACCTGTTCAATATGTCAGCTTTACTGCTGTCATCCTCCATGTAGCCCCATCCTCCCCTTCAGTCTCACTATCCCTCCTTTGCCTTTCTTTTTCTTTCTTATGTACCTGTAAAGGTTTTGTTCCTCTACCCACTGATTTTGCAATGTATTTGTTCTGTCTGAGCTTTGGCTTCCCTTACTGACCTCCTGCCTCCTTTGCTTCTCCTGGTACTTCTCCCTATCCCTTCTGCCTGTGTCTTTTTGTATTGCCTGAATGCAATCTTTTGGCTTTCACTTTCTTGCTACCTCTTTGGAAAACCATAATGGTCTCTCTTCCTTTTCCTCTTGCTAACCTGCTTAATGCATAATTCTGTTGCTCTTGTAATCCCCATTTTAAATACTACCCACTGTTCCTCCCTGATTCCTGCCCCATTCCCTTAATGCCTCTTTCAAGTATCTCCCCATTTTCCCAAAGTCTGCCCCTAAAATCCAGGATATGTGTTTTAGTGTGGTTTGGTTCTGCTCCTTCTGTGATTTCAAACCACAATGACTGGTGGTCACTGTTCCCCAGGTGCTCCCCACTGTTACCCCATCACACTGTCCCGTTTGTGAGCACAAGGTCCAGTATTGCCTTCTGCCGAGTTGGTTCCATGACCAGTTGCTTGAGGAAGGCACCTGAAGGAGTCCAGGATAAATCTGCTCCTAGTTGATACTGCTGCGGGATGCTCCAGTCCCGCGCTGGAATATTGAAGTCTCCAGCCAGTACTACCTCATCCTTTGGATGGCTAGCATCAGCTCCTATCTGTTTCTTCCTCCTGGGCTGGTGGTCTATAGAGCCACACCTGTGCAGATGGCTTGACCCCATTTTCCTTTCCAGCTTAACCCACAGTATCTCTCCCATTTTGTTCCTCCTGGATCTCTGTGGCCCTTATGTCATTTTTCACAGCCAGGTAGTGGGTTACAAAATGGAGGCACTGCACCACGCTAATAACATCAACCCAACCCTGGCTGGTTACACAGTGTTTCTTTTAATTGTAAAGCGATCAAGCATGTGACTCACCACCAGATTTAGTGCATGTGTTAAACAAGGTGCATGAGGGAAATCTACATCATTCGTCATCTTCAGCAGTTTCCTGCCACTGTCCATCATGAAAATTCCTACCCTCGGATCATATGGTTATATCTAGATGTCTAGCAGTGACTGAATGACCTGCAGAATGTTTTCCCTACTGTGCTTCCCTCCATGACTGACACATTAAGTAAGGCAATTCTTCAATTGTGATGCCTCTTTGAGGTTGTCTGTTCACTTTAACTCCTGAAGGGGCTGGTGGTGGTGGAGGTGGGAGAGGAATGGTGGTGGTTCAGATGAGAACATGCCTGGAAAATGTGAAGTGTGATGGAATGTTGTGTTTAGGCTTCACTTCATGCAACAGTCCTTGAAAGCTGGGGTCTTTCACAGCAGAGAATGGCTGTAGATCAAACCTCATCATTACCCCAATGAGCTGTGTAACTGGGACAGAACTTGGGGGGTAGGTGTTTCTAATGCTATCATGTAAGGACTTATGGTAGTATAGTTTGTGTTGCTGGTGGCAGCTAGAGTGACGCTTCTGGAAGCAGCACCAGTACCTGGGGATGTATCCTTGACTACTGTAGCTGCCATGGTGGCTGCATTACTTGAACCACGTCATCTAATCCCATACCCAACTGTCACCACTGCTGCTGGACCATCTGACCAGAGTGAACACTGGGAATGGGTGTGGCTGTCAGGAACGTGCCATGTTCATATTTTAAATGATCAGACACATCACTGGTTCTCAATGTTTGCGTAGACTGATCCTGATTAATATTTCTACCACACTGACTGCAAAATGTTTTCAGTGGATCTGTAGTATTGATCTATAAAATACTCCCACAATGCAGCATGTCTCTGGCTTTTTGCTTCATGAGTGGACTGCTGGTGTAGGGTCTTCTTGAAGAACTGGGTGGGTACTATGTGATGCTTTTCCTTCTGCCATTGTGGTCTACTCCTCCAATCATCACCATCATTATGTAAATATCCCAGAGCAGAAGGTTTGAAGCAGTATATAATTCAGAAATTGCTAACAGACCTGTAGATGGTCATATACAGCAGCTATACCTTACATTGCTTTAAAGGGAGAAAGATCACTTGTTGTACACCCCAGCAAGGACTTGCTACAGAAGCCCCTTATGACAGTAAGTCACATGTCTTAGACATGAGGGATCAGGCATTGCCTAGATATAATACTTGTGTTAGCATGTGTGTCTGAACTGTTCCTGAATATGGTGACCTGGGCAGACCGGAGTTTGCCTGATAAAAATCTATCAGTTAGCAAATACCACGTTAGGCCTCTGTTAAACGTTGAGGGTATGAGGTGCTGGAGAGAATCGCTGCTGTCTCCCTCTGTCTTGGACACTGGAGCATGTCTGTGCCACTGAAGAACAGCCATAGTGTAGACGATGAACAATTATAACAGGATCACTGATGGAAAATGAGTGAAAAGTGAAGGAAGCCCTCCTGGAAACCCCCTCATAATTATCTACATAGATACTGGTAGACTCCGATGAGGATTTCAATTAGTGTTAAAACTATGAAGAGATGTGTAAGAGTCTGCATTCGCAGTGGGTTTCAATTGCCAGCAACTAGAAGAAAATAGCATTATGTTGTTACTACTTAACTCCCTCAAGGGCAAAAGCCCAGATGGACTGGACCCTAAACTCTTGCATCTCTCTGCCCCTGCCATCTGTCTTCTGCTCTCCTCCCTTCTGAACTCTCCTCCTCTCTTGCTTCTGTCCCAGATGCCTGGAAGTGTGCTGCAGTAATACCCCTTCCTAAGGTGGAACCCCCTCTGTCCCAGGCAACCTAGCACCCTCTTTCTCTACTACCACCCTTGCCCAAGCTACAAGAACACCTAGTCCTTTCTCAACTCTCCCCCTTCCTGACTCATCTTCTTTCTCCACACCATTCTGCCTGGCTTCCACAAATCCCATTCAACCTCCACCTCCCTCCTCAGGCTAACTGACTCCATTCTCTTTGGGATGGACCAGGGGCCAAATCACATTCACTATTTTTTGTCGACCTGACCACAGCCTTGACACTGTCACCCACCCATTCTCCTTGCCACGCTTACTACTGCAGGACTCCTCCCATACCATTGATTGGTTCCTCATACTTTCTGGGAAGAGCCCAATCAGTTAAAATTGGCTGCGCCGCTCCCCACCCTCTCTCTCCCGGCACTGGTCCCCAAGGCCTGTGCCTGGCCCGTCCTTTTATCCATTTTCTAAATAACCCTCCTATAGTCTGTACCTCAGCATCCATCCACATGTACGCTGGTCGTACAGTACTGTTTGAGTCTGGATCCTCCCCTTCTGATCTAATGGCTGGGCTTTGACAACGTCAGTGCTGGTTCTGTTCAAATCAGTTGGCCTTAAATGCAAGAGAGCGGTCTCCATGACCTCTAAAACCAGACAAAAACTCCAGACTTACAATCACCCTTCCTTTCACACTCTTAATGGGTCCTCCCTTTAAGATGTCCCATCCTTCAAGTACCTGGGGGTTATGGCTAGACCAGCAACTGGATTTCTCAGCTCATGTTGAGACAATCCACAAAACATTACACCCAGAACTTAGGGCTTTGTATTGTAACCGTGGGTGCATCCCCTTGCCTGCTCACAGAGCCATGTTATAGAGAATGATTCTCCCCATCTTTGACTACGGAGACAGTATACAGCACTGCTCTTAAATTTACGCAGGCCAGACTAGACCCACTCTTCCACTCATTCTGCCACTTTGCTCTTGACTGCCCCCTCTGCACCCACCACTGCTTCCTTTACTCTGCCCTCTCGCCCCTCCCTTGAGGCCAGACATTTTACTCAATGCTCCTTCCTGGTCAAACACAGGCTTGGTTCTCTTTCCTCCTATCTCTCCCCACTCCTCTCATCCCCTCCTCCTACTCCCTATGAAACTCTTATCACCTCCTCACTCTCCCACCTAGGTTGACTACAGTTGGTCAGGTGGCTTTCTCCTACTGTCTCCCTAAACTGTGGAACTCCCTCCCCCTAACAACCCACTCTGCCACTTCTTTTCACTCCCTCTCCCATCTTCTCTGCGAGTTTTACTCACCCACCTGCAACTGCTCCCGATTCTTCCTTCCTTATGCCCCCCTCCCTATTCTCCTCTTTCCTCACCCTGACCTATACCCCCCACCACCACTACCTCACCGCTCATCCCCTCTCCACTTAATTAGTACATCCCACCTATGTACCTCTCTGCATTTGGCTGCAATGTGCCTAAGCACTTTGGCCCCTTACTGGGCGTCTGTTAAGCCTCTCTATGAACAAGTATCCACAACTTGTAAATTCAATTGTAAATGCTAAATTGTTTTTATTGCTATAATCTGCTTGTTTATTATGCTTCCTTCTTCTCACTGTATAGTCTACCACTCACCATTGTGTTATGTTTTGTTACATTTACTTCCCCCTTGTCCCCTACCCCCCAACCCCCAGGATGCATCTGGAAAAACCTGCTATTCAGCTCTGTATGTCTTCCCTGGCAAAACTTTTTAAATTAATAAATATGGATACAGAAACACAATTATTTTTGGCAGAAAAGAACAGTTTGGCCCACCCAGTCTGCCCACATGTTCCCTGCCTAATCTGTCTCTGCAGACCCGAACTGGTCTCGCTTCCAGTGACTCTCCCTCTTCCCTGCCTATTTTCTAATGCATCCTATATCTATCACGTGCATACTTGAAGCACCCATTGTTTTTACCTTCACCACTGCTGCTGGTAGTCATTTCCAGGCATCTACCACCATTTCAGAAAATAAATATTTCCTCACATCTCTCCTAAACCCCCAGCTTCACTGTATGAACCTTTGTCTGATCCGAGACCCTTTCTCATTTGAAATAGACTGCCCTCCTGCACCTGTTCACCATTGTGAGGAACTTGTAGGTCTTTATGATGTCACCTCTTGCTCTCCTCTCTTCCAGGGTTTACATGTTGAGATCTTTCAGTGTCTCCTCATAGGGCTTCTCTTGCAACACCAGCACCAATTTGTTGGCAGAAAAGGACAGCTTGGCCAATTCAGTCTGCCCAGATGGTCCCTGCCTAGTTCATCTCCCCAGATCCTAATTGGTCTCTGGTGACTCTCCCTTCCCCTGCCTATTTACTAATATTCTCCTGTATAGGCTGTCTATCCCACACATGCTTGAAGCCCCCTACTGTTTCACCTCCACCACTTCCACTGGCAGCCTGTTCCAGGTTTCTACAACTCTGCTGAAGTAGTACTTCCTCACATTCCTAATAAACTTCTTGCCCCTCCAGCTTCATTGCATGCTTTCTGGTCCTGGAGCTCTTTCTCAATGGAAAGAGACTTCCTTCCTCAAACCATTTAACTCTGTGAGGTACCTGTAGATCTCTATCATGTTCCCTCTCGCTGTCTATTCCAGGGTGTACATGTTAATATCCCTCGGTCTCTTCTCGTAGAGCTTCTGATGGAACCCCTGCACCATTGCCCTCCTCTGGACTGCCTCCACTCTAGGTCCTTTCTGAGGTGTGGCTCCCACAACTGGACAAAATACTCCAGGTGGGGTCTTACCAGCAAGTTACATAGTGGCAACACCACCTCTCTCCTCCTGCTGGAGATACTTTTCCCTATGCAACCCTATGCATCCCACAGTGGCCCTGCCCACTGCTTTGTCACATTACCCTGACACTTTTAAGGTTATCAGCAAATATAACCCCAAGGTCCCTTTCCTGATTAGTGACTGTAAGTACTTCCCCTCCATACTATACTCCGCTCCTGGGTTCCTATGCCCTAGATGCACGATTTTGCACTTTTTGGCATCGAACCCCAACTGCCATGCTCGACCACTCCTCGGGTTTCTCAAGATCCCTATGTATTTTCTCCACACCCTCCCGAGTGCCCACCATATTACAGAGTTTGGTGTCTTCCACATAAAAGCATATCTTCCCTTCCATGTCTTCTGCAATGTTGCTTATAATGACATGGAAGAGGACCAGAGCCAGTACTGAGCCCTACAGCACCCTGCTGCTGGTCATTCTCCATCATCTGGGTGAGTGCCATTAACCTTCACCCTCGATCTCCTATCCATTAACCAGTTTCTAACCCAAGTTACCAGTCTGGATCCTACCCCAAGGTTGCTTCATTTTTATCAGTCTCCTGTGCGGGGCAGTGCCGGGGGCCTCGCTAAAGTCAAGGTCACTTCCACTACCCTCCACTGATTTCTTTTCCTGGTCACCCAATTGAAGAAATCAATCTGATTCGTCGGGCATAACCTGCCCCCCCCACATGAATCCATGCTGCCTGTGGTCTTGCAGCCCAATGGATTTAAGATACCAGTCTTTCCTTCAACAGGGTTTCCACTAACTTTCCTGCCACTGAGGTGAGACTGACTGGCATATAGTTGTTCTCCTCCTCCCTGATGCCACTCTTATGTAGCAGGACCACATCTGCTCTCCTCCAAAACCTTGCCTGTTTCCACACAGCTGTTGAATAAGGCCATCCATAGGGCAGCTAGCACTCTCCGCCCCCCTGACTTCCTTTAGTACCCATGGGTGCTTGCTGTCTGGTCCCATAGCCTTGTCTACCTTCAGATCTGCAAGTCCCTTTAGGACTCTTTCCTCTGAAAATGGACTTGTGTCCACCTCCCCCACTGTTCCTACTGCTCACTGTGAGGTTTGTTCCCTTCTTCTCCACTGTGAGAAGACTGAGCAGAGTAGCTGTTCAGGATATCTGCCTTTTCTTGGTCTTCTGCACAGTCCCCCCCCACTGCCGCCTTATCCTCACTATCCCTCCCTTGCCTTCTTCTCACTTATGTACCTGAAGAAAGTCTTATCCCTTTAGCTACCCCTTGGCTATCCTCTCCTCTGTCTGCACTTTGCCTCCTCACTACCTTCTTGCTTCCCTCTGTTTTAGTCAGTACCATTTCCTTATACCTCCTGAATGCCACCCTTTTCCTTCACTACCTTGGCCACTTCCCTAAAGAACCATAACTGTCTCTTTTCCTCCTGTTTTTATTCACTTCCTTCACAGAGGCTGGTTGCCTTAATTATGCTCTCCCTTATTTGTAGGTTCATAGGTGCTGGTACGAGTCATGTACTGTAGCTTGTGTAAGCCATAATTTGACTCGCAACGTATCAGTGGTAATAACTGTTTTTTCTATCACTCATATAATCATCCAATAATCTTTTGAAGGACTCCATGTCCGGAGCTGTTACCACAAATTCTGGCAAGGCATTCCATGCATCTGCAACTCTCCGATTAACTTCCTCATCTTGAGGGTTTATAGAATTCACCACTTAACTAATAGCAATGGAATCTTGTTACTCTGTATACCTCCTTTTTTCTCAACCCTGATGATTCCCATATGATCTCGTTTTGAAGGGTCTTGTAGACATAACAAAGGTCCCCTCTAATCCTTCTATATGTTATTGAGTATAACCCCAACTCCTTCAGTCTATCCCAATATATTTTTTCTTTTACGTTACAAACAATTTTAGTTATCCTCTTCTGAACCCTCTCTACTAATTTTATACTTCCTCGGTTTTGGGGAGTACGAAAGGGGGCACCATATTACAGAACATGTCTGACCAATGAGGTATACAGGGGAATAAGGACTTTCCGGTCTCTACTCTTGATATTTCTCAGAATATTACCAACTATCCTATTTTCTCTCTTTACCACGTCCCCAATTTGACTGTCAAAACTGAGTGTATTAGTAATGATTACACCCAAATCCCTTTTATTCTCAATGCTATTACTTTATTATTAATTATGTATGTATTCTGCTTCAATGTTGTTGTATCCAAAATGCATCACTTTGTATTTCTGTTCCTTGACCTCGAGCTTATGGTGATTTGCCCATTCCTCGATAGATGCATTTGTTTTTGGAAATCTCCTGCAGAGTCCATATTATTTATTATTGCCCCATCTTCGTGTCATCAGTACACTTGCAGAGCCACATCTCTTCTGATACTCACAGGGTTGAAACAAAGATACTGAATAAGGTTGGCCCCAGGGTGGAGCCCTAGGGCACCCCACTTGATTACCGACCCCCGTCTCTGACAGAAAACCCTTATGCTGACTCTCGCTTTTCTATTACTGAGCCATGATTTAACCCATTCGTTTATTTGCATGTCTATTGAGACTTTTATCAGCACTTCATGAGATACAGAGTCAAAGGCCTTAGCATAATCCAGTTAACACCACATCTGCCGGTAGACCCTGGTCCACAGCTATACTAACTGGTTCAAAGAAATCCAGTAGATTAGTGACACAGGATCTACCTGGTGCAAATCCATGTTGTGTGATACTCATAAGCCCCGGTTCTTTAATGCGAAAGTCAATATGTTCCTTTATGAAACCTTCCATTATTCTTCCCCATTCCCCATTACAGAAGTAGTACTAATAGAGCGGTAATTCTCCACATTTGTTTTATCTCCTTTTTTTTTAAATGTAGGAGTAATATGTGCTACTTTCCATTCCGGTATTACAGTACCTTGTGCCAGAAAAAAGTTAAATAATACTGAAAAAGGGCCGGCTAGTTCGTTTGCAAGCTCTTTTAAAAATCTAGGGTGGAAACCATCAGGCCCACATGATTTATGCACACGTAGTTTTTTTATTTTGTCAGTACCTCATTTTATGAGATGGTCCTAACGCTGTTCCTAATTGTCTCACAATATTCAGTAAATATGGGCTCTAGTGGGGTATCTTGTTCTTGATATACACTGAGAAAATAACTATTGAATTTCTTTGCCATTTCTGTTTCATTTGCGATTACTAAATCGCCTTCTCTTAGAGGTCCTAGTTGCTTCTGACCACTCCCGAGGCTCCCTACATAGTTCTAAAACAGTTTTTTGTTGTCCCTTTTAAGGTTTGTGAATTTAATTTCAGCATCTGCTTTTGCTCTTTGGATGTGTTTTGCATTTTTTCCGTGCCTCCACAGACCTGACAGGGACTATGACCACTCCCTCAGAGAGGTATGTACCTCTGACCCCACTGACTGCTCCTGCCTGGGCCCCCCCAAATTTCCCCCATGCCCCCCCCGTGGTGGGGCCAGGGCAAGGAGTCCCGGATAGCTCCCCCCCCCGGGGCCATCACAGGTCCCGGTTTTCTTCCTGTTTCTCACACCCTCGCCCATGCAATGGAGGCGGCTGCATCCACCTCTGTGGAGGCAGCCAATCACCCAGGGCATGGGCCAACCCTTTTGTCCTTGCGTCTGCACTGACACCCAGCCACCACTGGGTGTCAGTCGACAGCACACAGCACCAACCTCCCTCCCCAAGGAAGGAGAGCAGTCCTCCGGACACTCAATCCTTTTCTCTCCCAGTCGACCTGAGTCCATTCCCAAACCCAGGTCGCCAGCATTGCACGAAGTGTGGCATCCAGCGTCTCAACCCTCAGCGCCACCGAGCTGACCCTGGTACATATTTTTTTTTAATACAATACTGTAATTTGTTCTTAATCAACTCCCATGTATCAGCAAGTGATAATTTTTTTCCCACTGTACCTCTAACTTTTACCCCTTCCTGGAACCTCCTCAACTAAGCAGTTTCTGAGGTTGTCTCCTATTTCTTTAAACTCCACCATACTAAAGTTCAGGACCCTGGTCCTTCTGTGGTTTGCCTCTATTCCTGTCTAAATAATAAACCACACTGTACAGTGATCACTGGTACCTAGGAGACTGCCCACGATGACATCCACAATGCCATCCCTGTTTGTAAACACCAGGTTCAGCACTGCCCCATCCCTAGTGGGTTTATTGACTAGCTGCATGAGAAAAGCCCCTTCTGGGGAGTCAGGGATGGCCCTTCTCCATGCTGAAGCTGCAGTGTAAGGTTCCAATCCACATCTGGAAGACTGGAGTCATGAACTAGCCGCACCCCTCTTACTTGCCATCCTGATGATGGATTCCCCAAGTGCTGTATCCAACTCATCTACCTGTCCTGGCCATCTGTATACCACCCCCTGTATGGATAGTGGTCCCAGTACCTGTGCTGGCTGTCTGTATACCACCCCTGTATGGACAGCAGCCCCAGTACCTGTGCTGGCCGTCTGTATACCACCCCTGTATGGATAGCGGCCCCAGTACCTGTGCTGGCCGTCTGTATACCACCCCTGTATGCATAGCGGCCCCAGTACCTGTGCTGGCCATCTGTATACCACCCCTGTATGGATAGCAGCCCCAGTACCTGTGCTGGCTGTTTGTATACCACCCCTGTATGGATAGCGGCCCCACTACCTGTGCTGCCCATCTGTATACCACCCCCTGTATGGATAGCGGCTCCAGTATCTGTTTCCAAGATGACCCACTGCACTTCCAGCCCTTCCTCCCAGCATTTAAGTAGGACAGTTAGGGGGTTGTTGTGGTGTGGGAAGGAGGTGGAGGGTCAGGGGAAGGGGCCAGATTTTCTACTTTGATAGGCATGAGGAGAAAAACAACCTGCTGAGGTCTTTGGAATTTTGGTAGTAGTAAGTTAGTTGGCTCAGTCTATCTTACAAAGTAAAGATTAGGGACAAGGGTGAAGAGGGATGTAAAGAAATTAGGGCGGAAGAGTGAATACCCTCATGGATCTGCATCAGAGATAGTCATTGTGGGCAGTGGGCTCAGACAGATGAGATGGCCATAGAAATGGCAGCAGTAGGTACTTCAGTTGCTCTGAAGGGCAAACCTGCTGAGCTGTGGTACAATACAGCAAACTTATGCAGTGTGGTTTTAAGGACAGAGTGATACATCACATCTCCATGGAGCAGCAATTCTCAACATGCCTTCCTTTGAGAGAACTGAGACAGTTACTGGTCTTGTTGAAAGCTTCTGACCTAGGATGCACCTGAGCAGTGTTGTAATATATATGTTACTGGTGAATGAGTTGGTGGTCCGACCAACCCCTTACATAAATACGTCAGGTGTGGATGGACCTCTGCTCACTTACTCAATGGACAAGACCTACCCGAGTCAGAAGAAGAGCTTAGAGTTAATCAGTATATTTATTTTTCCCAGAACTATTCAATATTAGTCAATTTTATAATTTTTTTCAGAATCAACCAGTTAAAGACTGCATTAAAAAAAAATACTGAATCATAATTTTCTAATGACAGGAACATCATCAAAGTTGAAAAATGTGGGCTCTTATAAACAAAGATGGGAAGGAAGGTGAGAGTGCTTGAAGTGCAGAATCTATTTCTGTTTCAAACATAAAAGTAATATTCTGTTTTTAAAGATAATGAGCATATAGAGTAGGGGACCAGAGGGATGTGAACACCTCAGAACACAGTGATCCATTTTGTTGTACTGAGCAAGCTCCGATGCGTGCAGACAATGCAACCAGCTCTATTATTGCTCATATTGGGAGCTGTGCACATCGGGAGGCAATCTGGGATGAGACAGCTGCCAATACAAGTGCACCTCTGTTGCAGAGTGTTGGTGGTGGGTCCGGCACCAAAGTGACTCCTGCTGAAGTACAGGGAGCTAGCACCCTGGCTGTGACAAGATATGCGGGCATGAGACCACTACGTGTGGTATGTTCACACTTATTGGGAGGAAGAGGGTTCACAGGGAGAAAAACTGAGGGTAAAAATCCCGATCTACATCAAGATGACATCTGCCAGTACCCCCCGTACTCCATGCCATGAAGCCCTGCCTCCTGCAATTGGATTCCAGTTGGCCAGTAGGAGTATGGTAGCACTGTGCATAATGCAGAATACCACTGGCGAATTCATGCAGAATGGCAGTTCCGCTTCCAAAATGCATTCTGGAATTTCTTTTGAATTATGGAGAATTCTATACAGCATTTCTATGCAGAATAACCTTATGTCGATTATGTAAACCAGTTTGCTGAAGTTGCGAAAAGGAATCTGCAGTTCATGCAAACCATAAAAACACTTCCCTTTTGAAATCTGAATTCCGCTACAGCAGTATTCTGTGGAATTAAGTGGCATTTTCCAAAATTCCATGGAATTTTGTTCTGTGGGAATTTGAAAATTCCACACAGCACTAGAGGATAGCCCTGTCCCCAACCCACCCTGCCTCGTGTGGGATTTGGGGAAAGCGGCAGGGTTAGCGATAGATGAGGATGGGTGGCTGCTCTCAACAGCAAATGTGAGCCCAAAGGGAGAAACATCTCTATCCCCCCCAAATATTGTTTTTTATGCTTGAAACACAGTATTAAATAATGTGGTTCGAACACTAGCATCACCTTATTCCCCCAAGTTCAAAAAAGGCAAAACTGCGTGGTGGACAGCACCTCTTTAAAGGGAAATAAACAGTCACCACCGAGGATCCCACACTCAAGTGTGGGATGTATCCCGATGTGCACTTTATGTGCAAATCATTTTGGTTTACTTACAGTTTACTGTGGTATAGTAGCTTGCATCAGACTCATTTTGCTTAGTTGTAGGCTAACTTCTTCTGATACCAAAAATCCCAGAATCCCCTGCAGCTGACATCAGAGCAGTAGGCAGCAGTGAGAAGACACAGTGGCCTGCAGTGCATTTTAGAGTTTATATAAGCTCTGATCTTTTATTTGCTGGTCCTGCTATCATTTATGGCTACGTAAACTCACAGAGAACTGTTCATAGTCACTAGAAAAAGAGTCCAGGAAAACATCTGATAGCGATTATAAAAGCTCCAGCCTGCACTGCAGGCTAATGAATCTCACTGTTGCCTACTACTCTGATGTCAGCTGCAGGGGATTCTGGGTTTTGTAGTAACAGAAGATAGCCTACAACTAAGCAAAATTAGTCTGATATAATCTACTATACTACAGTAAACAGTAAGTCAATCAAAATGTTTTTGGTCACAAAGTACATACTGGGACCAGCCCAATACTTAAGTGTGGGGCAGCATGGATTCACAGCGGGAAGGTCATGCCAGACAAATCTGATAGATTTCTTTGACTGGGTGACCAAAGCAGTAGATCAGGGAGGGGCTGTGGACATGGCCTACCTAGACTTTAGCAAGGCATTTGACACAGTCCCACACAAAAAGATTAATATACAAGTTAGCCAGCCTGGGAGTGGGTCCCAAGATGACAGCATGGGTAAAGAATTGGCTGGAGAATAGGACACAGAGAGTAATAATAAATGAAGTCCACTCCGAAGAAAGGGGGGTTACTAGTGGGGTACCACAGGGTTCAGTATTAGGACCGGGTCCTCTTCAATGTCTTTATAAGCGATATGGCAGAGGGACTGGAAGGAAAAGTATGTCTCTTTGCAGATGACACAAAGATCTGCAACAGAGTTGATGCACAAGGTGGGGTGGAAAGGATGAGAAGGGACTTGGCAAGGTTAGAGGAATGGTCAAATGTATGGCAGCTTAGACTCAATGCTAAGAAGTGCAAGGTAATGCACCTGGGAAACAAAAACCCAGGGGAAGAGTACACAATGGGGGGTGAGATACTAACAACAACAAAAATGGAAAGGGACCTGGGAGTAGTCATATCAGATGACCTAAAGGTGGGCAAACAATGTGAGAGGGCAGCAAGAAGGGCTGGGGGGGATACTGGGATGCATAGGGAGAGGCATCACCAGCAGAAAACAGGAAGTTATTATCCCTCTGTACAGACAGTTGGTGAGACCCCATCTGGAGTACTGCGTGCAGTTCTGGAGACCCAATCTCTGCAAAGATATAGACAGGATGGAGGCTGTCCAGAGGAGGACAACTAAAATGGTGCAGGGCCTGCACCGGAAGACATATGAAGAGAGACTTAAGGAGCTGAATATGTATAGCCTCGAGGAAAGGAGAGAGAGGGCGGACATGATAGAAACTTTCAAGTATCTCAAGGGAATCAACAAAATCCAAGAGGGTAGCATCTTTCAAAAAAAGGTGTGTGCAAGAACAAGGGGGCACAATTTGAAGATAGAAGGGGGCGGCTCAGAGGTAATTTAAGGAAGTATTTTTTCACAGAGAGGGTTGTGGATGCATGGAATGGCCTTCCTCCGGAGGTTGTGGAGTCAAAAACAGTGGTGGAATTCAAGCATGCATGGGACAGTCATAAGGCAATTCTAGGGGGTTGGGGTAGGAAGAAGTAGGCTGCTGGTTAACTAGGATCTGCAGCTTATCCAATAGGTAGGGAAATGGGCAGACTGGGTGGGCCAAGCGGTCCCTATCTGCTGTCAAAATCTATGTTTCTATGTCCTTTGTGCTGACTGTTCCCCCTTAAGTCTATTCCAGACATCTTCTAGAAAGAATTCAGACAATCAAATAAAAACACATTTAATTTTACAAAAACAAAACAACTATCAGTTTTTTTACTGCTTCTTTTAATTAACAACATAACTGAGGAAATAAAATTTGACACAGACACAAGATTGGGTATCCAATATTCACACTGTTTGTGTAGGAACCATTAACTCATATCACATCACTATTCTGAATAATGAACAATAATCACAAGAACAGGATACACAATGATCAATGTAAACATAAGTAGAACAACACTTTCTTGTTAGATTTTTAGTAAACCATTATTTCCTGCATACAAAATGGATATGAAAGATGTAGAAAAACCTAGGCAACACTATCTTAATGCCTTTTGCAAAGAAGTTTTACTCCGGCTACAAAACTCCTCTCAACTGGCACTGCTAAATGCTTCTGTTAGTAAGTAATGTTAAAGAGTCAGTGGTTAAAATATGTGTATACCATGGGAATGCAAATACATTTGGAAGATAAAGAGCTGTTATTTTCACTGAAGACTTAAGTTACTGTGCAAAAAGCATGTTAGTTGCACAATATCAGTTTTTGATATCTACCGGTATGTTATCTGCATAGTAGCCAAAACCCTTGCTTTTCTCATGAACTGCCTCCCTGTGAGCAGCACATCAAACAGTGGCGCTGTCCCTTTAATCATAAAGTCTCGGACTTGCATCAAAATGGAAATGAAAGAAAATCTATAATAATCTGTTTACATAATACAGCATGTTTTGTTTTTTTACACGCAAGAGACACCCACACCCACTTTTTGCACGGAAGTAGGCAGAGACAAATCAATAAAGCTAGGGACTCCCATGGTATACACCAATTATTCCATGAGGTAGCTCCAGATATGAATGTTATCTGGTTTGAAATGTTGGTGTTATTGCCACTGTACATTTGTAGCCACGCCACTCGCGTAAGTGTGCAATGACACCAACATTTCAAACCAGATAACGTGCATATCTGGAGTTGCCTCATAAGATAATTCCTATATATACACCATGGAAAGGATGAAAAACATAGCCAAATAACATACGTTATTCTGCCATTATTTACCTCTATGGTGAATAGAATGTAATTCACCCTGCAGCTCATGTTATTTTCCCTGGAGATGTCAATCGTGATATTTCTCCTGCTATATCAGTTGGAGCCATGGTCCACGGTTTCTATGAGTGTCCAGGAACAAGCTTCTATTAACTGTAGTACACGGCAACATTGTTTGCAGCATTCCAGAGTGAATGAAAAGCTTATTACTGGATGCCCTATGGAATATCCCCCATATACTCAACAATGTAAGCTGAAGAAACTGCACGTTTCTAAGGAAATGTCTCCCTATTAGTGCGCTGCACACAACATTCTGTTCTTTTGTGGGCAGTCACTTTACCCCCCAACCCACCCCTGTGAAAATAACTATCAAGAGCTGTAGCAGGTCAGGAATGTCGGAATGTTGTATTATCATTCTGACATCACACAGATGGTATGACAATTAATAGGAGGCAGTATAGCGCAGTGGTCTAAGGCTCTAAGCTGCAAATCTGGTGACATCCAGCAGACCTGACCTGGGTTTGAATCCCACAGCTTCCACTTGCATACTGTGTGACCCTGAGCAAGTCACTTAACCTCCTTGTGCTCCCAGGTCGCTCCTGTAAAAAAGCTTTCAGCTTAGTGTGCTATACCTGGTTAAACAACTAAATAAAAAAAAAACAAATAATAGCTGTTGGGGGCTCCAGCTACTGCTACTTTAACTATCATTTGTCCACGAAAGATTAAAAAAAAGGAAATAGGAGCTTTTTAAACAAAAAGGAATGTTTGACCATCTTGGAGGTTTTGATATTATACTGTAGAAACCCGTTCAAGCTTCACTCATGTGGCTCTTTCTCATTTTACATTCCGCTCCCCTTGCTTATCCTACACATCTCAGGTTCTGGATCATACACGTGGCTCCTGCTACTTGTGGTCCACAACTTGTTCCCTAGTGGTAGGTAATCACTGCTAAGGAATGTAAGCTACCAGAGCCAGGCATGGAGGTGAGGATTGGACACCACCCTTCATGCATGGCCAGGAGGTACTTTTCTTCCCTGCACGCCGCTCTTCATTTGACAGCACTCTACAGCTTAGAGCACATGTCCTGCCTGCTCAGTTCTTACTACTGGTCAACTCCTCCCTGTTCACTTGGGCCACCAGGGGGCAGTGATGCACATATGTAAACCACCCGCACTCCTCTGCAGGAGGAGGAGGAGGAGAGTGTTCTCGAAGTAGCATCCTCCCCCGCTGGCCTGCATTTAAAAAAAAACATGATTACAGACTGGATTTTAATGTAGCTTTGTCAGTTATCTACAATACATATTAAAGTGGTGCGTTATGTTATGAACCCTTTAAATGTATTCTCCAATCCTATATTCTCTGCAGATTGCATATACACTAAATAACATACAATGTTCGTGGGCCACCAAGTGATGCAATATCTTTCTTTTGGGATGGGGGGGGCATGCAAGAAACTCAGCATGTCTGAAAGGTGGTGAGATTCCCAACTTTGGGATTTCACAAAACCAAAATGAATGCCTAGTTCAAACAAAAATTTGCAGAATACAATGTAATCTTGCAGTCCGTGACTATGGTGTTGTGCGCTGAAACTGTTGTCTGTAGAGCAGTAAAATGTGCTGCATGGGCTTATGAATGTTAGCACCTGCAGGTTTCATGAAATCTGCAATTTGGCGTACTCTTCCCGTGTTCTAGACTGGCTACAGTTTGAAAAAAAAAAAAAAAAAACTTTTGATTTTGAAAAAAAAAACCAAAAAAAACTACTGATGCAGGGGGCAAAAATTCTCAAGCGGCAGGAAGAAATGTCTTTTTTCACAAGTCCCCCAAACAAGCCTGTGTGCCAAAATCCACATCTTATTGTACTTCAACTTGAAAATGCAAAATTCCACATCTGGTACTAGATGCAGACTTTCACTACCGCAACTTCAAAAGTAAACTATGGCAAACAAATTCCTAAAACCTGCATTTTTCCACAGCAGAATTTTGCATGTTTCACTGTGTATTTTTCATTTCGATCACATGCTACCACAACAGTGAATGACCACACTGCAGTACAAAAAAAACACAAGTCAGAGTTTCAAAGACTGTAGAACAACTCATTCTTTGGGCCCCGTTCCCAAATATTTGCAGACAGGTGCAAAACTGAAGAAATTGTTTTGAGTTGGGCCCAACTGGCATTTAAGTCAGACAATTCTGTACTCAGCACTCACTGTACTATATATAGGCTACATGACAATAATCTCATGGATTGAATGAATCCTCATTTTAAGATTTCATATTGTATAGTACAAGACATCATACAGAATCCTGTTTAATGAAGAAACAAAAGAATTTAGAACAATGGAGGGTAAAGTACAGGCAATTTAACCATTATTGTTTTCCTAATCTCCATGCTCTGGAAGTTCATGACAGCAACAAATGGAAAAGACAGCTGTATTTACAAAAGAGTGCCTACCTACTAGGTTGTGAGATTACATGACAGCTGTAACATTCAGAACTGCATCAATTTTTGTTGCAAGTCTTATTTTGACCGACTGACTTGCCAGTTTCCTGCCAAAAACTAGAGTTGGCATCGGAGAAGACTCAAATTTCCTAGCATTCCAGAAATTTCAAGACTTTAAAGTCTTTATCACTGAAGACATTAGCACAGAAAAAGGAGTTTTTCCCCTTAGACATTATCCGTTCCTGCTACTTTTCCTACTCTGAAATAATGCTGTGTTTGGGACAAAGACTTCACAGCAGGAATACAAAAATGTGAACAGATGATGTCTACGACAAACATATCCAGTTTTAATGAAAATGCCTTCACTACAAAAAATGGAAGTTCCCAAGATTACATTTTCTGAGGAATTTTGTGCAAGTAATTTCAGCTGTTGCCAGTTATGAATTTTTTGATAAAAAATGTTAAATCACTAAGGCACTGCTCCGATTGGATATTTTTGCTTTATATATTTAAAGGGAATACTCAAGTCTATCATCTCATCTAGTTCACAGTTTTCCAGTTTTTATTATAATTCATATAATTTATTGCTATTTTAATATATTAATATCATTGCATAATTATATGTGCCATTATTATTTTACAGTAGTAAAGAAACTGTTTACTGTTGAGTAACTCTTCTGGTAGAACTTAAAGCAGCAGTGCAAGGAAAAGCTGTAATTTTTGCACCTGTGATTTTAGTTTAGTAACAAGCCACTTGATGTCCACTTTAAGATATTCTAAGGGTTTCTTCAGTTATTATTTTATCATTAATTCGCGTGACTTTTTTTTTATGTGACTTGTCGGGCAGTACATTAATTTGCACAAATTAATTACAGTTTTTATTGAAGTAATGAAAAATAATAAAGAACTGAAGGGAACCCTTACAATAACTTAAAATGGACATCAAGCGGCATCTTACTAAACTAAAATCACAGGTGACTGCAAAATTACAACTTTTCATTGCACGGCTGCTTTAAAAAAGGTAGCAAGCTACTGCTAGCTCAGTGGTGCGCTAGCAACAATCTGCACTGTCTCCTGGGAAACCCGTGTGTGCAAACAGATTTGGGCATGCTGCCTGGGATCAGGCATATCGTGGATAAGGATATTAGCTCCCAGAAAAAAAAAAAAAACACAGGCCACCTGTCATCTGATTAACCTGTGATTCCCCACAATGGAGAGTCACTGGTTTTGGCCATGAAAGCAGTTCCTTGCCTACCCTGCCAGCTGAAGGGTAAGGTGTGGTGATAGGGAGTTCAGTGACTGGGGTGAGTCATGGGGGGCTTTGGCACATAAAAATAATCAGCAGGACATCAAGAAAATTCAATACTGTAAATTGCAGGAGCCAGGCAACACCTGATTAAATACTGTAATGTCTGCTAAATACTTGATTACTTCTCATCTTGTACTACACTATGTAGAATGGCATGCTGTACCGACACACACAGATCTATCCCTGAGAAAGTACTATTGCTGCAGATATTGGAAAAACCACTCATTTTTGGTCTACTGCATGTGAGTGTTTGCTGGAAGAGCTGTTCACATGAAGAATGTGCAAAGAACATGCAGTCACTAGTTACATAATTACAAAAATCAAGTTCTGAGCATTACCTCTCAACCTTTTGTAAATGTGGGACACTGTCCCTGAAAATGTATAATGAAAAATGTGAGTCCCCCTACTACAAATAAGGAAGTTAACAGCATTGTGGAAATAAGGGGTCTCATGTTCATAATGTTTGTTGTTGATTGCTCAACAGAGATTAATATTAATTTTCTTTAAAATCTAAGTGCAACATGTGAGAAACCTCTCTACATATGGGATATAGGGATTCTGAGTAGTATAAAGAGGGGTCATCCCCCTGAATAAGGGACAGCTGACAGGTATGGTCTTAAGACGCACCTCTGGAACAATGTCCAGGGACATATGTTTGAATTTAAGGAGATGCATTCCTGCCCTGTGGCCATCATAGTTTGAAAACCCATGAAACGTTCTTTCAAATGAAGTACAAGGCTCATCTATAGCTGGAAGCACTCCAGGGATATTGATAACGGAGTCTGTTCAATACTGATACTACACCGCAGCCATTTTTAGAACACTGTGATGTTATCAAAGAAAACACTGTACACAAATACACTGAGTCAAGCACAGCTTGTTTATCAGTATCATCATGACATTCTACAAAAGGGCTGCACAGTATAATTAAAATTGAAGAGACTCGGTTATCTATGTTTCTGGAGTATTTCCAGCCATAGTTGAGCTCAATATTTTGTTCGGAAGACCTTTTCGTGGGTTTACAGATGTCTGTCTGCCACTGTACATGGATGTTTCCCTTAAGGCTGACTGAAGGGATTTCTTTGTATACAGTTACTGCAGTCCTCACAATCTCCTACTTCTCCAGACCTCCGTAACTGTAGAATAGAAGCTCAATACTCCTTCATGGTATTATGCCTATAAGAGCAAGAAAGTCCACAGGAATCAACATCTTAATTATCTTATTCTTTCAACCTATCGGCTTAGGCCTATAATGTAAACTCGAATACTAGAAGTATTGAACACTGTTCAATGTACCCATGGTAGAATGCCGTATTTGTTACAGTTAACGATAATCCCCTGGCTTATAAGCATTCTGTTATGTGTACGTACAGTAGAACAAATATTGATTGTCCTCACAAAAAAAGTTAATAAAAGATCAAGCATCATCAAGTAGTGTATGGCTTCTGTTAATCGAACTGTCTTCCAGAAATGGTGCGCTCTCGGACAATGGAGGTTCTCCATTTTGTTCAAACTGCCTTGAAGGCATCTTCTCTCCAGTTTGTTTCTTTATTAAGAAAAATAGAAACTGTTACAACACGTAACACTGTGGTCATACATTTGAGAAATGCTTTTACCCACACTGGACCTTAAGGAAACAATGACTTTATCTGCTACATCTTTTAAAGAAGATTGGGCCAGTGCTGGTAAAGTCTACAGGTGAAAAGCAACTGTTTCAGTGTAACATCACCATCTACTGGCAATATACAGTACTCTAAACTGGAATTTTTAATTTTTCTTGGTATACAGTCTGCCAGGTTATATACTTTACCAATATGTCAATTTAACTTGTTTAGGTTTTCTGTCACAAACATTTTTTGTACTTTCTGTTTTTATCATCTCTACAACACACCTTCCTCACTCATGGCTTGCCCCTTCTATTGGCACGGCTGCAGTCTCTCCAAATGGGGCTGCCTCTTGCCACTTTGTAAATTTCCCCCATTGAGTATGGGGGCGCCTACACCTGGGTGGGGGGAACAGATCCAGCTATTGAGCATGGAGGTAAGATGATGCTGGTGTGACAATAACTTGAGAGGCAGGACCTGACTCACCTCTTTGGTCCACGCCAATGCCTTACTGAGTGTCAGGGGAGAGGCCAAGAAAAGCAGTTCTCTTGCCCCCCTGCGTCAACAGGGACTAGTCACATAAACCCTCCCTACAGGCATGTCTCTTTCTTTCTTTTTTTACTTATTTTTCTACGCCTGCTGTCCCTCAACCTCCACTCCTTCAGTCCCCCATGGAGTATCACCCTCCCAACCCTACTGACACTCAGGGTCTGCCCCTAGAGTACCACACTCACTGCCAATGGGGTCCTTGATGGCCCAGATTACCCCCCCCGGTGGGGTGAGGAGAGATCCCTCCTTACCTCCCTCTTTCCCCTGCAGCGAGCTGTACAGCGAGGTCTGCCCTGTTCGGTCGGCGGGTGGTGAGACTGGCTCCGAAGGAGGTCGGCTAGAAGGCTTTTTCCTCTGAGATGTATTTCCCGATGCTGGTGTGCAAAGAGGAGCAAGGCTGCCAGCGTGCGTGGAGACGCACATCGAAGCAGGTCCTCTGCCATCGTCTACCCCTTGTGTCAGGTGCTCCTCAACCACACCAACCACCCTGAGCATCTCCCAACAGGTGGGCGGTGTACGCAGCAGAGAAGCGGTCCCCCTCCTCGGGAGAAGGAGAGCAGCCACTGGGTGCTCAATCCTTCTCCCTCCCGGCCGACCCTGTCAACCCAAGCTCGCTCCCGAACCCGGGTCACCAGTGTGGTACAAGGTGTACCGTCCAGCGCCTCAACCCTCAGCGCCACATGTCTCCTTTTTCTGAGGACAGCAAAATCTATGGCCAAGACTGCAAAGAAAGGTTACTTACTTCCTTACCATAACTGAAGGTCTTCCAGAATATCTCCTCCATGGAGTACCACTCTTAAGTCTAAGCCAGCGGCACAAGGACCCTGTGGGAGAAAATCTTTTGGCCAGGGGGCCAGCAACGGCTATAACATAGATATGTTTTATAGTTACATAGTGTAGTGGAACCACACAGGTTACGCCTTTGTCTGCATTAGTAGGTAATTTCTCTTTGTACAACCACGGTATATTTCATTGGTGTTAAATACTGCTTGTTGTGTGCCTGCTGTATTCCTGGATCTGTTATAAAACTTTTAAATATAAATATATATATATATATGTAGCCCCAGTACAGTTAGGGTTGCCCAACAGGTTCTATGTTAAACCACTGATTATGGCAGCTTGTGTGGTTCTGAGAGAAGCATGTGCCTTTTTTCCTGCAAACATCTAATTATTTTTCTATATTTAAGGGTTTTTGGTTTTGCTCTCACTCACAGCCTAGAAGGTAAGAAATTGTTCCATAAAACCTTTGGGGTAGAAGCTGGCTGTGCCAATGTAGTGCCTTTTAAAGGTTTTTTGAAAAAATATTAAATGGCTTCAGAGTTACAATGATTTAAATTTGTTTTTTTAAGCTGTTCTGAGCAAATTCAGAAGGGTTTTTGGATAACCTTCTGATACATGAGAAATTTCATTTCGTAAGACTGTTTTTGGTTTCTTACCACTTGCTTCTCACAACATGAAAACATTTTTATTTTGTGTCATGACAGTCATCTTGTTTTTTCCCCCAAAATGAAAAACATGGAAAATACATAAAAATGTTATTTTTTTTTTTTTTTAACCAAACACCTAAACCTAGCTAAGTAGGACCCGTTTAGTTAGATTCTGGTGGTTTTTTAATACAGACCCCCAGAAATACCTCTCCTCGGAACCCCAAAATACAGTGTGCCCAACACAGCAAGAGCAGCAATTCACCTGCATTCTCTGTATGAGAACAGCAGAACTTTGATTTGTGAAGCCGCAGCTGAAGTTGTGCTGCTGGCTTCAGTCTGAGCAGTGAATCAGCAATCTCTCCCCCCCCCCACACACACCCTCTTAGTTCCCCGATGCTTCTAGTAGGACTCTTCCCCTGTCTTGGTATCTTAAAAACTTTCTTTTTTTGGGGGTGGGGGTTGGGGGAAGAGAGACACACATGCAAGCAGATACTGGGTTCATTGAACATTGCAGCACATGATGGGACATTAGAGGAAGAGGTAAAGAGGATGGGTATCCCTTTTTTAAATTTCCTATAACATAATAACATTTCTTTAATGACTGCACTTCTGCTGAATTCAGGCTCTCCTTCTTGGCAACTACCCTTCTTATATCTATCCTGTTTGGGGGGTGGATGGGGTGAGCAGACGGTGGCTCTTCATCATTTTGTTTCTCCACTGGAAAAAAACAGGAAACCCAGACATGTGCAGGAGAGAGTCTTGTATAAATACATTGAGTTGAACATATTTATCTTTTCAACCAGACAATGTTTTAGTCAGGATGCAGTGCGCACCTACTAAATGTATCTCTTGCCTCTGGCATGATTATTTGGGGGTGGAGAGAGGGATGACAATAAAAAGAATGTGCATCACAAGAAAATACTGCAAGAAAGAACAACAAGCAACAAAATACATTATCAGCACATTTCTGTCTCCCCATTGCTAGTACTTGAACTGACAGCTCAACCCTCGTAGTGTACCTTAGCTGCTCTTGGGGATTACATGGAATCAACAACCCCACCCCATAAAATGTTTGGTACAGTGCATGGTTTTGCACTTTACCTGGATATTGCAGCTATTCTCCATGAAATGGGTACTGCATCCCTGTTTTAAACTTTCACGTTTCAGTGAGAGATGTATTCGGTAGTTAGGGTCTTTGACATTGTCACCTTCAGCTGTCATTATACAGTTCTACTGTGCTGCATCATGGCTGGTTCCGCTGTACTCATGCATGCTATACAAAGTACCTCGCTAGACAGTATTTTTTATTTTTTTATTTAAAATGTTGATGACCAGGAAAGGCACACTGAGCCAAGGCTCGTTTCCAGGTGCGACCCAGGCACAGTTTGTACAGAGAGTAGTAGTAGATACAAGATACAGACAATTTGTACAACAGTTAAATACACTGAAGTAGTGGTAAAACAGTTAAACAATTTCACATGGAGAGAGAGAAGGGAGGTGAAATCAGCTAGTTCTAAGTAACTGGGGTAGGTGGGTGTGGGGGATGGGTGGTGCATCGGTATTGTTTAGGGACCACTTGAACATTTAGGGCATTGTGTGATCTGTTACTGCATGCTTTTCTATATGCATCTGCATAACTGAAAAACTGCTACCCCTGAACAGTTTCTAGACCTGTTGCAGAAACCATTATACCCACACAGTGACAATATTCCTGTCTGCATAACTGCAGGCCCCACCGGGACCTGCCTTCTGGAGCCACCTTGGCAAGGAACTCTGTCAATCAGAGAGCAGGAAATTTCAAAACCATTTTCTAAGAGAAAAACAAACACATGAATCTTGGTAAACAGAACCCCTCAGGGTCTGCACTTCTGCAGCCAGACGTGTGTATGTGTCTTACAGTGTACAGGAGTATCTGTGGCTACAGAAGCGCTAGCCCTATAGGGGCCTGCACTTCTGCAGACAAAACAATTCTTGCAATTTGGGTATCATGGATATATATCTGCGGCTGCAGGAGCCTCTGCTTCTGCAGACTGCAAAACGTTCATAGACAGAAGCAGTGTTGTGATTTGAGCATCATGAACTTCTATCTGCAGCCAGAACTGAGTGTGAATGTCTTGCAGTGTGTATGCCACGGATACAAATCCATAAAGGGAGTATATCAGTACTACTGCATTTGTGTAATCTGGAAACAGCTGTATGCTGTTTGCCTTACATTATACTTAATGGCTGTCTGTGGTTGCTAGTGTGGTCTTGTACTGTTTTGTACTAGGAGGCAGTATAGCAAAGTGGTTAAGGCACTGAGCTACAAACCCAGAGACCTGGGCTTGAATCCCAGCACCCACTTGCATACTGTGCGCCTGAACAAGTCACTTATCTTCCTTGTGCTCCCAGGTTGCACCTGTAAACAAGCTTTGGCTTAGTGTGCCTTTCCTGGTTAAACAATTCCCTTTTGCTGCTGGGGGCTGAGGAGTTACAGTTAGAAAACCTAATACCACATTTCCCTCCTTTTGTGGTGATAAGGTAAACCCTAACTGATGCATTATGCAGTTTATTTGCAATGAATATATATTATATAGAGGCATGGTAGCATCCCTATAGTTAGTTAGGGTTGAGGAGGGGGTTTGCACCTTAACAGCTTTGCCCCCCGTTCAGTAGAACTGCATGACATTTTGCATGTGTCGTCTGGGGAATAAGGTTTCTTGATCTAGCAAGTTTCATGACAGTTAGCTGTCCAGATTCCGAGATAGGGATGGTGCAAAAAAGTACAACAAAAAAAATTGGGGGGTTTTGGCCTTTTTTGCTCTCACCTACAGCCCAGACGGTTTGGAATGTTGTTCTGAAATTTTCAGGATAGAAGGGGCTTGCCCTAGAACGAGGTCATTTTTGCTTTGATGAAAATATATTAATCTGTTCCAGAGTTATAAAGATTTGAAAGTTCGGTTCTGAGCATGCTCAGTAGTGTCTTTCATTTATATGGCCAATGTGAAACAAGAATTTCTGCCTCACAAAAGAAGAATCTTCTTCCATGAGCTGAAATTCTTCTGTGAGCAAAAATTCTTCTTTTGTGAGCCAAAATGATCCTTTTGTATGGCTACCGTCTTTTTTCATTTTTTTTCCCACTGTACCGCACAGAAGAATGGTAAACAAGCTGGACAGCCTGGGAAAAGATCCAAAGGTTGTAAAAATGGGTACAAAATTGGCTTAGTAACAGGAGCCAGAGGGTTGTGGTAAATGGGGTACACTTGGAGGAAGGAAGGAAAGGTAATCAGCGGGGTGCTACTTGGGTCAGTTCTGGGACCAGTCTTCTTCAATGTCTTCATTAGCAACATTGCAGAAGGGCTGGAAGGGAAAGTAAGTCTGTTTGCAGCCGACATGAGTGGACACACTGGGGGGGGGGCATAGGCAGATTGAGAAATAACCTGAAGAAAATGGAAGAATGGTCAGGGGAATGGCAGCTAGGCTTCAATGCTAAAAGTGCAAAACTATGCACATAGGGCACAGGAACCCAAGGGCAATGTACCAACTGAGGAGGAGGAGGTGACAACAATTAAACAGGAAAGGGACCTGGGAGTCATCATATCTGATGACCACAAGGTGGCAGGGCAGTGTGATTGCTCAGTAGGAAAGACTAGTAGAATGCTGAGGTGCATAGGGACGGGTCTCAAAAGCAGAAAGAGGGAGGTGGTGTTGCCCCTGTGTAGGTCAATGGTGAGGCCCCACCTCAAGAAGGACATAGATCAGGTAGGTGCGGTACAGAGGAGGGCAACCAAAATGTGCATGGCCTGCATCAGAAGCACTACAAGGAAAGACTCAAGGAATTAAATATGTATGCATTAGAGGATAGAAGGAAAGGGAAGACATAATGGAAACATTCAAATACCTCATCGGCATCAATAAGGTACAGGAGGTGGCATTTTACATAAAAAAGATGCTCAATGACAAAATATGAAGTTGGAAGGAGGAAGGCTCAGAGGAAATGTGAGGAAGTACTTCTTTATGGAAAAGGTAGTGGATGCCTGGAATGGACTACCAGAAGAGGTGGTAGGTGCCAATATGGTAGCAGAATTGAAGCAAACACAGGATAGACACCTGGGAACCTTAGTAACAGGGCTGGGGGGGGTTAAGACTGCAGGTCAAGTAGGATCTGCAGTTGTACATTAGGTAGGACATTGTTAGGGCAAACTAGATGGGCCAAGAGGTCCTTTTCTGCTGATTACTTCCATGCTTCTGTGTTTCTGAAAACCCATAAAAATTATACCCTGTAGAGAAAAACACACATGAATATCGCTAAACAAGACCTGTGTAGCTAGATTCTGGAGTTTTTAAACAACAACCCTGAAATATGGCTTGCAAAATCACCTTTGGGTGAGATTTAAAAATGTTCACCTATTGGTTTCATGAGGCGAGGTCATAGTTGCAACCTTGGTGGAAAAATATGGTACAATGACCAAATTATTTCAACATTCGTTTCTAACTTTGCTAATTTTCAATATTTTTCTACAAACATTCGATGTGGCCTTTTTGTGACCCCACCTCAGGAACAAAGCCCACAGCATTTGTCAAAACCATCCTGAAAGGTGATTTCGCAGTTGCTGCGCAAAATGACACTTCAGATGGTATTTGAAAATGTTCACTAATCAGGTGTATGTAGTGCAGTCATAAGAAAGCTATATTGAACATTTGGTGTGACAATATATGGCAAAATGACCACCTTATGAGTAACCATTGAAATATTTCAACGTTCACTCATAACTTCACTAATTTTCAATATTTTCACTCCAAACTTTCAAAATAGCACTTTTTTCACACCACCTCATAAAAGTGACAGGTGTCACTGTTTAAATCCTGATGGAGACATGTTTTCCTACTTCTGTGAATTGACGTTTCAAACAGACTATAAATGCCACATTGTCATGTTTATAAAGGGGAGTCATAGAATGACTGTTTTGAAAATTTGGGGTCAAAATTAAAAAAAAATTATTAAGAAACATGTGTAGTGTCAGCCTTTACCCCAGCAGTTACTGTTTTGTGATCCTGTACTAGAGAGCAGAGTTTGAATGCGAGCTCAGTGAGCCAGCTGGATGGGGCGAGGCTGGGGGGAACGGCATTGTTATGCAACACCACCCTCCAGCCAAGGAAGGAAAGGTAACCCAGGTAGCATATAGTGAAGAAAGTTCTTCTCTTGGCATAGGGCCCTGCACCTCTGCAGCTGTGGGTGGCAAAGGGCCCTATTCATTGGCTGAGAGATGGACTGTTTGTCCTGGGCATCTATGACCACATGGATATGCAGGGTCCACAGGGCCCTGCAATTCCACAGCCCACCAGACAACCTCATGAATTCTTGTCCTCCATTACACTTCCGTAGACCGATGGAATCTTCCCTTGGTACTGGACCAGAGGGCCCTGCGCATCTGCATCTGTTCACACAGGTCCCTTTGGGACCTGCGTGAATGAGGAAATAACTACACTATCTCAAAAAGAAAGAGCATTATTTGCAAAAAACTGTGTTAATGCACCGGTTAGGGTTTAACTTAATACCACATAAGTAGGCAAATATGGCATTAGGGTTTCTAACCCCAACTCTCTACCCAAAGCAGCAGAAAGGCAACACCACACAATCACAGACGGCCATCATCAGGTAAGACAAACAACATACAACTGTTTCCAGATGACACAAATGCAAAAACAGTGGGGGAATTCAAGAATGCATGGGACAGGTATAAGGCAATTCTAGTGGGGGGGGTAGGAGGAAGTAGGCTATTTGTTAAATTGGATCTGCAGCTTATCTGTTAGGTAGGGAAATGGGTAGACTAGGTAGGCCAAGCGGTCCTTATCTGCCGTCAAATTCTATGTTTCTAATGCAGTAGCACCCATGTGCCATCTCTGTGGATTTGTATCTGCAACTGCATAAGTACAGGCTGTGCTAACGCAGCCATACCTGTGTGTCTATGTCGTACTGTGTACAGAAGTCTGTGTGGCTGCAGAAGAGCAGGCCCCACCTGCGCCTGCCTTTCTGTAGACAGATGACCTCATGGGGCCTGCGCCTCTGCAGCCTGAGGTATGGCGGCACTAGCCAGGATACAATGCAGTACTGCTGCAATATATCACAAAATGCTGCAGTATGCAGCATGTAGCAGTGTAAGTCAATGGCAATTAAGCCCTTTTTTAATGCAATATTATTTCATTTACTGCACGTTACCGTGTTGCATTGTGGCAGGCTCTGCTGTACTCATGCATGCATGCTGTATCAGGTACCTCACTAGATAGCATGATCTGTTAGTGCATGCTTTTCTCTATGCATCTGCATGACTGAAAAACTGCTACCCCACTGAAAAATTTCTAGATCCGCTGCTGAAACTATTATACCCACTGTATGACAGTACTTCCATCTGCATACTTTCTGAAACCAGAAGTCGGTGTGTATGTCTTACATCTGTGACTGAAAAGGCAGAGGCACATCAAGTGAGTTTATGTCTTACAGCTTGCATGAGTACCTGAGGCTACAAAAGCGCTGGTCCCATAGGGGTGTACGTGCCTGCAGGCAAAAGAACTCTTGTAATTTGGGTATTGTGGATTTCTCTACGTTGCTGCAGAGGCCTGTGCTTCCATTCCAAGTACTCCATAGGTGCTGTGATTTGAGCATCCCTGATTTGTATCTACGCGATAAGTGAATGTGTATGTGTTGCAGTATGCATGCCTCCACAGATACAAATCCATGAAGGTAGCACATCAGCGATACTGCATTTGTGTCATCTGGAAATAGTTGCATGTTGTTTATCTTACCTGATAAGTGTCTGTGGTTGCTTGTATGGTGTTGTCCTTTTGTGGCTGGGTGGGAGTAAGGGTTGGAAGCCCCAACGCCACATTTCCCTACTTTTGTGACATATAGATAGCGAGATATATATCGATTTACATCTACAGTATATCTATATAAATCTGTATATACTGTATACGTGTATATATAGATACACAGATGCTGTCAGCAGATAAGGACCACTAGGCCCATCCAGTCTGCCCAGAGGGCCCTACGCTCTCACAGGCAAATGAGGATGCGATTAGACTACCTCAAAAAGTAAGGAAATTCTTTACCAAAAACTTCGGTAATGTACTAGTTAACAAAAGTAGGGAAATGCGGCATTAGGGTTTCTAATCCTAACATCCCACCCTCCAAGGCAGCAACAGGAAAAAACACATTAGTTTTACCTCTCCTACATCTTCACTAATCAGGCATGGGGTATGTCTTGGTGTTAGCCGTAATGCTCATCCCATTCTCATATACTCTACATATCTCAACTTCTTTCATGATTGAATGGGGTGAGCGTTAGGGCTGACAACCCCAAGACTTACCCCTTGCCTGATTAGCGAAGATGCAGGAAAGGTAAAACTATAATGTTTCTTTCTGTTGCTGCCTGAAGGGTGGGGTGGGGTGTTAGGGCTGAAAACCCCAACGCCACATTTCTCTAGTTTTGCTGGTTTAACCCTAACTAGTGCATTAAAAAAGTTTTTGCAAAGAAGACATATATCTACGTAGAACAGTTACATAAGAACTTACCGTAACAGTAGATCTTCGAGGGGATCTCAGTCATCAGGTCACACATAAGGAACTTCACTGCCAGGGTGAAGCAAGATCCACATGGAAGATTTTCAGCAGTACCAGTGGGGCTACCCACACCATCTGCCAACGTCACCAACCCTATAAAAGCATGAGTGACGCAGCTCCCTCCTCCGTTCTTTCCCCCGGAGACTAAGGGAGCACACCTATGCCATGGGGGACCAATGAGAGAGAGAGGTGCCCAGGCCAAAATAAAGGTTGGCTACACCAGTAAACCAGTTCTGAGAAGAGAACCGCACAAGGGGGGATGGTGGGAGGGAAGGCAGACCTGATGACTGAGATCCCTTTGAAGATCTACTGTTATGGTAAATTCTTACATAACTGTTCTATCTTCATCGGAGGTATCTCAGTCATCAGGTCACACATATGGAATGAGTCCCAATCAGTTATAGATGCAACAGAACAGTCTGGGAGAAAGGCCAGCCTAAGTGTAGGACAAGAAGCCCTGCAGGACAGACCTGCCAAACCCTGCACAGGCTCTAGAAGCAATGTCCAGATTGTAGTGCTTGGTGAAAGTATGGCCGGTATTCTAGCTGGCAGCACAGCACATGTTAGTGGCTGAGATCCCTTTGAAACAGGCCACAGAGGTAGCCACGCCCCTTGTGGAATGGGCTTTCACTGCCCCTGGCAATTTTTTGCGATGCTTCTTGTAGCAGAATACAATGTGCCAACCATTTGGACAAACATTGTTCAGAAACCTGAACACCCTCTGCCTCGCGTGAAAGAAACAAAAAGTTGCTTAGACTTTCTGCTGTCCTTAGTTCAGAGCAGACAGTGCTTCAAAATTCTGTACATGCATCACATATGGAGCAGTGCTTCCCCTGGATTGGTATGCTCAGGAAAATAAACTGGTAGATGGACAGACTGGCACAGGGTAAACTCAGACACCACCTTAGGAAGAAACTTAGGATTCGTGCGCGAAAACATTCTGCCGTTGTGATAAATCAAATAAGGCTTCTCACACCAGAGAGCCTGAAGCTCAGAAATCCTTTGAGCGGAGGTAATAACAACCAAAAATAACATTTTCCAAGAGAGAAAGCGTAGCTCACAAGTTGTGGTTGGCTCAAACGGAGACATGGTCAACTTCTCCAAAACAAAATTTAAGTCCCAAACTGGGAAGGGGAATGGATTGGAGGTTTCAGATGCAGGTTGCCCCTGAGAAAGGTATGGGACACATCCAATTAAGCCACAGTGCAACCGCCCATGGGCTTATGAAAGGCAGAGATAGTCAAAAGGTGCACCTTGAGGGAGGAGTACTGAAGGCCAGAGTCTGACACACATATCAGTTAATCCAGAATCTGACTCACCAGACAAGTGAAAGGGTCCAAATGATATTCTGCAGCCCAGATGGCAAACCTCTTCAAACCTCTTCCACTTCATAGCATATGTGGCTCTACTGGAGGGCTTCTGAGTTGCCACGAGGACACCTGCCACTCTCTGGGACACCCCAAACTGGGTGATGGCTATGTCCTCAAAAGCCAGCATGCAGAGAAAGGGACTTGAAACTGGGATGGACCAGGGTCCCCTGAGCTTGCGTCAGCAGATCCCTGCAGAGGAGCAGAGGGACTGGAGGTTCCTCCGCTAACTGTTGCAATAATGAAAACAATATCAGCCATGGCCAGAAAAGTGCTATCAGGACCATGTTGGCCACCTCCATCTGCAGTTTGGTTAGCACCCTCTGAATCAGAGGAAATGGAAGGAAGGCATAAAGAAACCTCCCGCTCCAGGAGAAGGACAACACATCCTGCCAGAAAACTCCAGGCCCTGGATCTAATGACAGAAACTGGGCAGTTTTGCATGGAGTGGGGATGCAAAAAGGTCCAATTTTGGATGACCCCATCTTTTGGACAGATCTTCTGTGATGGATGAGAGAAGTTCTCATTCGTGCATGCTGAACTGTGTCATGTTGAGGCCATCAGCCAGAGTGTTTAGCACACCGGGGACGTGGACTGCCATGAGGACCAGACTGTGGCCTAGTACCCGGTACCAGACTCTCATGGCCTCCCTGCACAGCAAGGGTGCTGGAAGATTGGTAAAAGCTGAGGGGGCTGAGAATCAAAAGGGCACTTATGAGGGTACAAAGGGCATTTTTTCTATACTAGTTTTTGCCATACAGAAATAAAAAATGAAGGAGCCGGCACGGTGGCGCTGAGGGTTGAGGCGCTGGATGCCACACCTCACTCCACGCCAATGACCCGGGTTCGGGAGTGGACTCAGGTCGCTGGTGGGTCGGCCTCGAGGAGATAGGCTTGAGCGTCCCATGACAGCTCGCCTACGCCGGGGAGGGTTGAGGCCATAGCCCGTGCTCTTATATGAGTCTGAGCGTAGGCCCAGAGTATTACAAGCCCCTAACAACAGGGGAGGGGCGGCCACTACACAACAGTGTGACGTCGGAGCACAATGCCTTGACATCTGGGTCATACGCTGTACGGGTATGAGAAAAAGGGAAAATGCCTGCCAGGACCGGTAAGATGGGCTGCTTGGAGCATGCGTCCAATGTGCCCCTGCTCGCCCTGCCACCTCTAGACCGAAAAAACAGTAAGTAGCTCGGGGCGTTAGGGCCCCACCCCGTCCCTGCCTGGGGTAATCTAAGGCTCCATGGGGTCACTTAAGGTGGAAGGTAGAGCGAGGCAGGAGGATGACTCTCAGTAGCCCGGCGTCAGGGCTGGCAAGACAAGGAGGATAAAACATGATTTCAAAAAAAAAAAAAAAAAGAGAAGTGGCTACCACCCCTTTCACCCCCACCCCCAGTTCCGACACCTATGCTGCACAGGGGTAAGAATAAGATTCAATAGCCTTGGGTACACCCTTGCAGGGATATAACTAGTCTGAGTGACCTCTTGAGCCTGGGCAATAAGACACTTTGCCCTGTTTTGAGGCAGGAAGGCCTTGCCCGGCGCCAAGTCCAGGACCACCCCAATATACTGCAGCCTCTGGGACAGGATCTGGATGGACCTGGGAAGACTGACAGTGATGCCCAAGGAGAGAAACAGCTGAAGGGTTCTCTCCAGGGTCTGAAGGAGCTGCTCTCTGGATTGGGCCTTTAGGAACCAGTTGTCCAGGTAGGGGAAAACATACAGTCTCTCCCTTTGGAGAGCTGCAGCTACCGCTGCTAAGCACTCTGTAAAGATTCACATTGTAGCGGAAAAGCCAAAGGGCAATACAGTGAATTGGTAGTGTTTGCCCTGAAAAAGAAACTGGAGGAATCTCCTGTGTGGTGGAAACACCAAGATATGCAGGTAAGCATCTTGCATGTCCAAGGAACACAGTCAGTTACCCTGGCTGAATAGGGGCATCAGGTCTGGCAGTGTGACCATGTGGAAATTTTTGTAACGGATATAAAAACTGAGGTCCTTGAGATCCAGAATGGGCCTTGGATCTCCAGTTCTTTTGGGGACCAGGAAGAACCTGGAATGAGATCCCCTGTTCCTTTGGTGCCTGGGCACTGGCTCGATTGCCTTTTTCTGCAGGAGGGACTGTACCTCCTTCTACAGGACAGACAGATGGGTCGGGATATAGGTGGAGGGTACTGGAGGAGACTCTGGAGGCATCTGTGAGTTCCAGAGTATGACCCCTCTCTATAATCTGAAGAAGCCAGGCATCTGAAGTGATGGTTCTCCATTGATTGACATAGAGGGAGAACTGACCTCTGACCACCACCTCTTGGTCGGGGACTGGAAGAGGGGGATCTGGCAAGGAGTCAGACGGAGGCAGATCCAGCCACTGGGGCTGATTCATCATACCTAAGATGCTTTGCTGCAGCACCAGAAGAGGGGGTTGGCAAAGTGGAGGAGGCCTTTCTCTTGTCCTGGGGACAGGAGGCTGCTCTGGACTTGGGGGACACCTTGTGAAAGGGAGGGTGCGGTTTGCTACTAGGTTGCGTATGATAGAGCGAGTGGACAGACTTAATAGCCCTGCCAGATGCATGTAAGTCATTGACAATGTTCTGAACATCTGGCCAAGGAGCCACTGAAAGGGGTGTGTTAAGCACCCTTTTGCTGGACATCTGCCGCAAAGCCTAAGACCCTCAGCCAGGCGCACCTATGGAAGCAAATGCCTGTGGCAGCAGCCCACACACAACTAACAGATATCATACAAGGCCCTGAGGAGATGCTTGCTAATATACTCCACACTTTGCAAGCACTTAAGAACCTCCTGTTTCTGGAAACAGTCAGGAAGGGCCTGGACAGCCACCTTGCCCTTCTTCTGTACAGCATTCTGGTATTTAACCATATGTGAGAGGTTATTAGCAATCCTCAGTCCCAAGGTGGAGGAGGCATATACCCTCTTACCCCAAAGGTTAATCTGCCAGGATTCCTGTCAAGAGGGAGGGAGCTGAGGTGCTTAGGCACCTCAGACCTGTCAAGAGCTGTTTTAATGACCACTGAATCAGTCTTGGTTGGACAGCATAGTAAGGTAGGCCCTGGGGGGGCATGATATGGATTTCTAATGTTGCTGTCTTGAGTTTTTATTTTATTTATGGTTTTAATTGTTTTATTTATTGACTTATTTTAATGAATTATGTACAAGTGCCTTGGTTTTGGAAAGGTGCTTTTTTATAAATAAAGTTCGATTTGATTTGATACAACTTATTTGCCCTGAGGGCATGGCAGGGACCATGTCAGATCTGTGCCAGGTGGCAGTGGTGGCATTCCTCAGGGCTGGGAGGATAGGAGGAATGACCTTAGGAGGAGATTCTGGGATTTCCCAAAGTCCACCAACTCCAGTCTAGTGGCATCCTCTTCCACAGTATGGAAGCCCATGGCTGTAGACAGCTGCTTCATAACATTAAAGAAAGTAGGGTCCTCTGGAGGAGACCTGGGAGTATGCTTGACAGTCCTCACTCATCGAAAAGGCAGTAGACTTGTCTGAGGAAACAGGTTCCTCCTCTTCCTCCTCAAGCAGGGTGAGGTCAGGATGGTACTCCTCCTTGATGTCGACCTGCTCCAAGTTGAGGTCTGATGAATGAGGGACCAACGACAGCCCACAGTGACTCACCTGAGGAGGCCGAAGTGGTGTTGACGACAGGGCTGTTACTTCACCAGAATATCACTGATGTTGATGATAGTAGATTGCTGCATTGACAGAGATGGGGTCATTGGCACAGGGAACGCCGACCCATCCATTAGGGCCTGGGAGCCTGAAGAACCCAATGGCCATGGGCCTGGAGACATATCAGCCTATGATAGAGGGGCTGTCATCGATGAATTAAGGGCCGAGGACCCAAGGGTTGATGACCAGCCACCCTGAGAAGCGGGCACCGTTGCGGTTGTTATAAGTCTGGTAGGAACAGAGACCTGGACAGCTACAGGCATCCATGTAGCTGCAGCTGACTGAGTACCCCTGGAGGAGGAGGAAGAAGAAGAAGAAGAAGAAGAGGCTATCGGGGAGCAGGAAAACAACCGGGGGGAGTGATCCCAATCTAGGTCTTTACTGTGACTCTCCCCCTCCCCCGAGGACTCGCCTCGGGCCTTTGCAGCCTAAGAGCTTTATGAACCCACTGGCGACTGGGAAGGAGAGGGACTCCTGAGGACCCCTGCCCAGAACTAGCTACCTGTTGTTCCATCAGAACTTATTTGAGAGCCTTTTTGAGTTGCCCAAGGGTGGTATGATTAAATTTTTGGCAGCACTCACAGTCCGAGATGTCATGGTCAGGCCCAAGACACCAGACACACAGAATATGGTCATCTGAAAGGACAATCTTCTTTCCACAGCAGCAGCAATGGAAGAGAGAAGTGGAAGGATTAACTCTCAACATAAACAAGGTATAAAAAAAGATTCTAAAAACTAGGTAAAATAAAAATTGTAGGTGAAAATGGAGCAAAACTGCATCACAGTTTCCGCAGAGACCCATGTGAACATAGTCAATGTTGGGAAAGAACTGAGGAAGAAGTGAGGCAACTCACACCTTTACAGGGTTGGTGACATCGGCAGGTGACGCTGGCATGGGCGGTCCCACTGGTACTGCTGAAAATTTTACGTGTGGATCCTGCTTCACCAACAGTGAAGTCCCATGTGTGTGATCTAATGACGGCGATACCCTCGGTAAATATCTCTAGGATTCCCTTGTACCTGTTCTAGGCATTTTTTTTGTTACTTTATGTTTATTTCTTTATGCAAACAAACACACAGTTAAAAAACTGTCATTCAACATTGCAAATGTACAGAACCATGAGGGCGCCACTCCTCTTAATACATGCAAAAGGTTAGGTAAATGAAATAAGATACGTCCTGTGAGGGTATACCTATTAAACTATAAACTTAAGATAACATTCCACCTACTGTAATAGAGACCACGAGTAGCATGACATGTTAAAGAAAAAGTCCCGATCTTATTGATCAGAGTTCTTCCCTAGTTTAGGAAATCAACCACCATGCAACAGTTTTTACACTCAAAAGTATTAAAGAAAAAGGAAACCCTCAGAACTCTGATCCAAACTGACTACTCCCCCCAACCATAAGCCAGACTTACAAGTATTCAGAATTATAGGCGCTTTTGCTAAATAATCAGAGTAGACATTAGTGAAAACTGTGTTCATAAGAAATATAGAAAACAAATTCTTAAAGCTACCTGGAGCATCAACGGGGAAGGGGGAAAAGGTAGTGGAATAAGTGATCCCAATACAATATTAAAGTCCAGACCAGCTGAAAACCAACACATCAGGCTTAATAGGATGTATATGGGTTACTTTAAATTGAATTTTTAACAGTAACCCCACCCCATGTCCCGTTACCAACAGAGTCTAGGAAGGATTATAGGCAAACAGTCCCAATTCTTCAGGATTCATCTTCTTCAGAGGAACTTTAATCCTCTTCCACGTCTCTCCTATGGGAGGGAACATTCTTCTGGCACTTTTAGGTGATTTAACTTTTCACCCAGGGACTGTAGTCTCTCCTCTGGTTTCCACCTCGTGGTCTGGTTCTTGGCCCAGTGCTGTTCGAGAGGTTGATGCCCCCCCCCAGGGTGCTTTCGATTTAGTTCCATCTCCAAGCTGTTTTTCTTTCCGTGGGTTGCCCATGTTGTACTCTGATGTTATAACTACCCGCTTAGATGACTCTTGTCTGGCTATGAGAGGAAGAATCGGCCAGAAAAAAACAAATATTTTAACGATGTGCAAGGAGCTCTAGGGTTCAACGGCCATCTTACTCGGGCTCCTGTTCTAGGCATTTTTGATCCCCATCACTGCTCTTGCCCCCACTACCTCTGCTGGAGTTATGTTCCTGGTATCCTCCACCCTTTCTGTGAAACAATACTTCCTCATATCCCTCCTAAATTTAGCCCCCTCCAGCTTCATAGCATGCCCCTTGTTCTAGAGCACTTTTTCTCTGAAAAAGACCCCCTCCTGTACCTTATTAACCCCCATGAGGCATTGAAAGGTCTCTATAATACCCCCCCTCCAAGCTGTACATATTTAGCTCCTTTAGCCTCACCTCATAGGGCTTCTGATGCAGACCCTGTACTATTTTGGTAGCCCTTCTCCGGATCGCCACCACTCTATGTCCTTTATGAGATGTGGTCTCCAGAACTGGACATGGTACTCAAGGTGGCGTCTTACCAGCAATTCATATAGGGGCAGAATCACTTCTCTCTTCCAAATCAGTAAATGGTTATCAGGTAATAAACAACGGTTTGGATTGGAACCTTATTTAGTGATAATTAAGGATCATACTAAAAGGAAAATTTTCACAAGATTTCATTTAGAGTATAATGATAGTGAAAGGCTTACGAATTTCTATAAGAATGGAAATAATAAATGTAAATGCAAGCTTGGGGAGGATGATCTGACCCATTTATTATTGGTATGCCCCTTATACAAATACGAATGGAAATTGTATCTAGGAGAAATTATATCTGAAATGCAAATGGAGTCTAAGTATATAGTCACACAACTGATGAAATCTAAAAATATAGGTGCATTAGAAAAATTAGCCTTATTTTTTAAGAAAGTTGAGTCAGACAAATTACACACTAATACTCACACAGATATTCCAGGTGGAAAGGAAAATTGAACATGAAAAAAATTAGCATCTGTTCAAATAATATATACTGGGTGCAATATGATGGTAATACTGTAAGTTATAAAGAATATACAGTACGTAATATGAAATATTTAAATTTGTGGACATAACCCTTTGATGTCATCTTGTATAAGAAATGATGTGCAGTATGATTATTATAACTTTTTAAATCTGTAAACATTTCTAAGATTGTTTTTAAAGTTTCCACTGTGCAAAGACATTATTACAGTTGAACAATAAATTGAATTAAATTGAACCTTCTTCCTGCTGGCGACTACCCTTTCTATGCAGCCCAGCAGCCCAGCAGCCCTTCTGACTGCCTTGCACACTGTCTGGCCACCTTTAGGTCATCTGATGCGATTACCCCAAGGTCTCTTTCTGTTTGGTCTTTGTCAGTAACATTGTGCTCATTCTGTACTCTGCTCCCGGGTTTCTATGGCTCAAGTGCATTATTCTGCATTTTTTGCATTAAAACCCACCTGCCATACCTTTGACCACTATTCCAGTCTTTTCAGATCCCTGTCCATCTTTTCCACCATCCCCATCCCGAGTGTCCACTCTGTTGCTGATCTAGGTGTCATCTGCAAAGAGGCAGACCTTCCCTTCCAGTTCCTGCTATATCATTTAGAAAGACACTGAAGAAGACCGGTCCCGGCACTGACCCCTGAGGTACACTGCTGGTCACCCTTTCCTTCCACGGAGCGAACTCCGTTTACCATTACCCTCTGTGTCCTATCTGCTAACCAGTTTCTTGCCCAAGTTCCCACCTTATTACCCACCCCCCAAGTTACCCAACTTGCTTACCAGTTTATGTGGAACGGTGTCAAAAGCCTTGCTGAAATTCAGGTAGGCCACGTCCACTGCTCCTCCCTGATCCAACTCATTTGTCACCCAGTCAAAGAAATCTATCAGACATGTTTGGCATGACCTTCCCCCTGTGAAATCATGCTGCCTTGGGTCCTATAATCCACTGAATATAAGATATTCCACAATCCTTTCCTTTAACAGTTCAAAATAAAAAAAAAATAAAAAAAATACAGTTTTCATTATAGCTGCCATTCTACAGTCCTCCAGGACCACAATGGTCTCTAGTGATCTGTTAAATAGGTCTGTCAGAGGCACAGCTATTACCTCCTTGGGCTCCCTCAGCACTCCTGAATGTACCCAGTCTGGCCCCATGCTTTGTCCACCTTCAGGTTAGCTAGTGCTTTCTGGACTCTCTCCACAGAAAATAGACTAGTGTCCATATTTCCCTCCCAGTAAAGCTCCCAGTCCTGGCACCTTTTTGTGGTCCCTCCCCTTCTACTGTGAACACTTGGCAGAAATATTTGTTCAAGATGTTTGATTTTTCTTTACCCTCCTCCGTACAGTTACTTCTCCATCTTTATCCATACAGTCCCTCCATTTGTCTTCCTTTTTTCGCTAACATACCTAAAAAATGTCTTGTACCCTTTTGATACTCTTTGAGCTATTCTTTCCTCAGTTTGCACCTTTACGCTGCTTACTGCTTTGCCTGCCTCCCTCAGTTTTCCCCGGATATACTTCCCTGTTCTCCTCTCTCAGAGTCTCCTTACACCTTCTGAATGGTACTCATCGAGCCATTACCTTTTTTTTACTATCTGTTTCATGAACCATAGCGGTCTCCTCTTTCTTTTACCTTTGTTTTCTTCCTGGACACAGAAGTTTTGTTGCCTTCACTATGCCCACTTTTAGTTTTGCCCACTTTTCCTCCACCCCCAAAGTCATCTGCCCCTGCCAGCTCAATTTTTAAGGGATTCTCCCATCTTAGTAAAATCAGTCCTTCTGAAATCCAAGTCCAGGACCCTCACCATTGTGTGGCTGAAGTCCATAACTGTTCTTATGTTGAACCACACTGTACGATGATCACTGGTGCCCAGATGGCTTCCCACCTTGACATCTGCAACACTGTCCCTGTTGGTGACCTGCAGGTCCAGTATTGGCCCATCACAAGTGGGTTCACTGACTAGTTGCCTGATGAACCCCCCGGCCCCGTAGGGAATCCAGGATGTCCCTGCTTCTAGCTGAAGCTGCTGAAGTGAGGCTCCAGTCTACATCCGGCAGACTGAAGTCCCTCACCAGCAACACTTTCCCCTTTTCTGCCATTTTGCCAATTGCTTCTAACATTACCTTATCAAAGTCCTCCCTCTGTGTTGGAGGCCTGTAGATCACATCTGTCCAAACAGTGGCTCCGTTTCCCAATTCGAGGGTCACCTACAGCACCACTGCCCCGAATTCCCTGCATTTCTGTTACCTTTATGCTTTCCTTCACATAAAGCACCACTCCCCCTCTTTTCCTTCCTACTTTTGTCCCTTCTGAACATCGTGTAGCTTGGTAAAGCCATGTCGAGTTTGGCTGTCCGCCACCATGTTTCGGTAATAGCCACCTATCCAGTTCGGCCTCCTCATGATGGCTTCTAAGTCTGGGATCTTATTTCCAGACTTCTAGCGATACACATATGACCTTCTATATTCTGTTAGCTCTTTGCTTGTTGCTGCCCCCTTTTTCCTTCTGCTACCCTTCCTCCCTCTTCTCTTCTGACTGTGTTTCCCCCTCCAATCCCCTCTCTCCTAATTAACTTGCTCCATGGTGCAACTCCTCACCCTCGGGATCTCCCTACACTCTATCTCAGCTTGTGGGGAGGGGGGTTTCTGCCTCCCCTTTTTCTTCCACCTCCCCACCCCCACTAGTTTAAATGCTCATCGAAGTAACATTTAAACGATCCACTGAGAAATGTGGTTCCCCTCCCGGATGTTTGCAGGCTATCACCTTTGTATAGGCTCTTATCCTCCCATGTGGGCCCCCCCCCCAGTCCCCGATGCAGACATACCCCTCCACTCTGTACCATTCCTTCAACCATGAGTTGAAATGCACTGGCCCCTAAGGCACATTTATTTCAATTACTGTAGCTGACTAAGCTCAACATTTGTTTTTTCATAAAGCTCTTCATTCAAAGACTGTTACTGGGTTGTGTGCCAATGTCCTGCTCAAAAGCCAGGAATAAAGTAATTTCTAGTTCAAAGCAATGCAATGACTGTACTTGGGACAGAACAAAATGAGGCACAATATTCTTCAGCCTCTAGTGTTTTAGAACACAATACCCAACATATTCCTGTTTACTACTATTTTGTTTAATCTTTTTTTTTTTTTTTTTTACTTACCTGGCTGATACCCTCATGGCTTGTGCTCCGTGGCGGAGTCCTCCTCGGTCTGCCAGACATGGATCCATTTCCGGTACCGCCTGGGTTGCTGATGTGGGGCATGTGAGGGATCAGTGGTCACCCTGAAAGTTAAGATGTTTTCCACTGTTCATTCCCTGCCCCAAGGAGTGGCGTACAATGATGTCAAGGGTGATGCACACACTTTAACATGCTACACACCTGACGTCTGCCACTCCTCTGCCCCCACATTGTGGCTCCCATGTCCTGCCCCCCCAACCACTGCTGGGGGCCAGGCATACCCCAGATGCCACATCGTCCCCAACCCAGAGCAGTAGAGCAGTTCCTTGGCTGCTCAATCGTCCTTCCCCAGTTGACACTCCAACGTTCTGAGTTTGCTCCCAAACGCAGGTCATCAGCACCGCAAGTGGCAGCAGCACTACACCTGCGCTGGTGGTCCAGCTGATTTGTTCAATCTTGAAAATTAATGAAGAAACACTACCTAAAGCATTTGTCTAGCTGCAGAAACAATGACTAGAAGAGAAGTCTTAATGGACAGGATGTCCTCTGAAATTTGGACAAAGGCTTGAATGGAAGATCGCAGAGAGCATGATGGATGGCATTATGGTCCCAAGGAGGGACTACAAATCTTCAGACTGGTCAGGTTCTGCTGAGAGTTCTAATACTACCTGAGTGAGAGAGTCTATGAATGCTTCTCGCACGGACTGAGAACTGCACTCAAATCTGAGGCTTGTTCTTGCAGTACACTGACAGACAGACCCTTGTTTGCCCCCTTCTAAAGGAAATCCAGAAATTTGGGGCACAGATGCCTTCGCCTTCCTAGGTCTTTATACCTGCCTGTTGGCACAAAGGAAAAAATGAACCACACTGTTACCATAAGCCACCAATGTAGATCATTATCTTAATGACATCATGGTAATCACAGCTCTCAGACTATGCTAGTCTGAAGAGCCAAGCTGCCGTCTAGAGCCAAGCTCGAGTGGGATGAAATCTGGGATGAAAGTAGTCTGTTGTGAGGCAGTTCATTTGGAGGACTGATGTACCCTGCCAGCTCCCACTCCTTGAAAAGGCTGGGATCATTACTGAGCTGATCCATGCATCCTCCTAACCAACCACCTCTACAAAACAATGCAGGCACGGATCCTGGGGGGCTTAGATATACCCAGTTCATGCATATCTGGGGAAACTCTGTGGATCAGGCCTTTCACCATCATAACCACTAACAGTGGTGCTTATTTTAGAAGCTCATTTTTTTTAATTTTTGGCGAAGCCCCAGTAGCTCAGCCCCCACTCACCCTCCAAGACTTAACTGCAGTGGCAATCCTCCCTGGCTTGCAGGCACGCCCCCGATGGAGACCAGCATCAAGGTTTGTGGCAGACCCCCCCCCCCAACTGCCAGTGTTCCTCCCTGGCTTACCCCCAGGGCAGGGCCGTGGAGTCGGGCCGTATTCAACGGTGGACTGAACTCAGTCACTAACTGAGTGTTGTGGCGGGTGTAGCCGGTACCAGGAGGCGGGTTTGGATGCTTTAACCCCCAAGATGTGTGGCATGCAATGACGCAAGGAGTCATAGTGCAGGCGTCCGGTATGCCTCCCTATCAATCAGCTTGGTCATTGCTCCCCTCGGCCTCTGCCAGGGGTTTATCAAGCACCGGCCACTCATCTACCCTGCCCCCTCCCCCCCGAGGAGAGCATCCACTGGAAGCCGAATTTTCCTCTCCCTGGCCAGCTCTCTGACTCCGAGTCCATTTCCAAACATAGGGCATTGGCATCACAGGTGGAAGCCCTACTGCTGCGTCAGTGGGCCAGCCTTTCAAAAGCTCATTATGTGGGCCAGGCACATACATTTTGTCAGTGGGCAGGGACATATATATATTTTTATTTATTTAGTTGTTTAACCAGGAGTAGCACACTAAGCTGAAAGCTTTTTTACAGGAGCAACCTGGGAGCACAGGGAAATTAAGTGATTTGCTCAGGGTCACACAGTATGTAAGTGGAAGCTGTGGGATTCAAACCCAGGTCTGGTCTGCTGGATGTCACCAGATTTGCAGCTCAGAGCCTTAAACCACTGCGCTATACTGAAAATTCCTCTTCAGAAGCATTTGCACTCCATGAGAAAGGATGCACAGGGTTCTCACAAGTGCTTAAAGGGGAACATTCATATAGCTGCCCCACACCTACTGTGTGGGGCAGTCCCCAAATTGTACTTTCCGTGTACTTACAAAAAAATTTTCCTTACTTGGTTTATTTCAAAAATCTTCTTATCAGATTGATTCTGCCGGCTGCCCCATCTGACAGGTATGTTGCTGCTTGGGCAGTCGCCCAGAATACCCAAAGCCCGATGTCACGAAAAAGGATCAGTCACAGGAGAGTCAATATAAGGAAATAGGTCCATTATCTTCTAAAAGGTCAGATTCGTAAGTCTGAGATCCCACAGTGATACTGAGAGTAAATATAGGTATGTATGTCTATATTCAACCTTGGTATCAGTGCGGGACTGCCAACATACAAACTGGAATTTTAAAAATATGACATCAGTAGTACTCAGTTAAAAAGAACCACAACCTTTTTTCCAGTGTTCCATAATCAGTTTGTGTTCTAGATGAATAGTGTTGTTCAAGATGAATAGCTCATATGCTGATCATGCGACACCCCTTTCCCACGATACACAGAAAGACAGCATGAAATATTCAGAAACACACATTCCTCCAATATAATGCACCAAAACGTAGCACTGATAAAGTATACACTGGTGGAAATGGCTGGGACCTTACAGAACTTCATTTCGGGAGCGAAATTAAAGTTCTGACTCTGTTCTAGAAACAAAATGGTGAAACATTGCTGATGCTCTTGTGTAAAATGTACCGACTTAAAGGCATAAAAGTGACTGAATAAAGTGTAAAAATGCCCCTATAATGAGGAACCATGTCCCCTGACCACTATCAAGAAGATGATTAAGCCCACAAAAAAGCTGTCTGGGTCCTCCAGTGAATCATTTTGCCATTTTCAACAATGAATGTACAAATTAAATTCTCAACATAGAAACACGGACAATGCTGGCACAAAAACATCCATGATTCATTCAGTCTGTCCTAGCTCCCTATTTAGCCATTGGACCTACTCTCCTCCAGGGTCCTAGCCATCCCCACCCCCTGTTCTCCTCCCAGCTTCTGCCTCCCTGAGCAAGCACTATATCCTTTCACTGTGCCCCAACTGTGCTTAAAAACACCAATGGTTTTTGCACTTACCACTTCAGCTAGTAGACTGTTCCACTGCTCCACCACCTCTTCTGTAAAATCATACTTCCTCATGTCCCTCCTGAACCTACCTCCTGTTAGTTTCCACTCATGTCCACATGACCGTAAGCTAGTATTCAAGCTAAGTAGTTCCCCGTAAATCACTTTGTTAATTTTCATCACCCTGCGCTGCATCGTCTCCAGCCTATTCCCATCTTTCTTGGGGTGAGGACCCCAGAACTAGGCCCAATTCTCCAAGTGGTGCTTCATTAAGGATCAATATAGGAAAAGTATTACCTCTTCCCTTCTACTATTAATATCCTTCCCAATACAACCCAGCATCCCACTCATTTTGCTATATGCCTTGTTGCACTGACTAGATTGTTTTAGGGAGTCACTGATGATAACTCCAAGGTCCTGTTCCGTAGTGCCAAGCCTCATTCCATCAATCCAGTACTTTGTCCTGAGACTGTTGTTCCCTAGGTGCATTACCCTGCACAAAACGCAACTCCCCATTGGGGAGCTGAAACCTGGTCTCCCGCTAGACAGGCGAGGATACTCACCTCTATACTAATGAGGATTAAATAAAATGAATTATCTTTCAAGCTGGAATTCAACCAGCAACCTAAGGATGACTTTCTTCTCCCACAGTCTTCTGCACTACCAACTGAGCTATCCAAGGAATCTCTTCAGTTCTCTATTTCCCTGGCAGGTGAAAAATGTTTAGCTAACCTATTTTGTTGTTGTTAATATAAGAACACATGATTACCAGATGAAGAAAGAACAGGTTACTTACCTGTAACAGTAGTTCTAGGAGTGGTATATGTTGTTCAGCCACACTGTTTGGCATGTCCTTTCCCTTTAAGAATCTTGTTGGAAAGTCTTTAAGCTGGCTCCTCCCACCCACCCGGGTGATATGTACCTCAACTCCACACCTTGATGCCAGATCTTGCCCGCTGGAAGCAGAGGGTTGTGCGTCGAAGCCGGGAAGGTCGGGCGGGTTTGAGTGGATGAACAACATACACCACTCCTAGAACTACTGTTACAGGTGAGTAACCTGTTCTTCTAAGATCGTGGATATGTTGTTCTATCCGCACTGTTTGGCAGAGTCCTAGCAGTTCTCTGGGAGGAGGGAGGCAAGGCGCACACCCCCTACCTAGGGAACAGAGACTGGAGAACTGAGGCCCCAAAACCAGCATCCCGGCATGACTCTAGGTCGATGTGGTAGTGGGAAATGAAGGAGTTTGATGACTTCTAGGTAGCAGCCCTGCAGATATCCGAGCTCTTATCCCTATGGGAGGCTTCTTGCCCACCAACCAGTAGCAGAGATCAATGCAGGATGTTATCCATCCGCCAATAGTCCGCTTTGCAGCAGGTCTGCCAGGTGTGGCTTCAGCACAGGTGACAAACAGCTGGCGAACCTCTCCCCAAATTCCAGCAGTGCACTCTTTGTAATGAGAGCGCTCATCTCAGGTCCAAGGTAGGCAACCTGTACTCTGCCTCCGAGATGTAACTGGGTAGTACACCGGCAGAGTCAACACCTGGTTGAGGTGAAACTCCAACATCACCTTTGGAAGGAATTTTGGGTGGGGGCGCAGGACAACCTTGCCCCTGTGGAAGACCAGGTAAGGAGACTCGACAGAGAGTGCCTGTAGCTACCCAATCCTTCTGGCTGACGCGATAGCCACCAGGAAGGCAGTCTTCCATGACAGATGTGACATCTCACACCTGTGCACTGGTTCGAATGGCTTGCCCATGAGCTTTGCCAATACCAGCAGTAGATCCCACGGTGGTGGTGGTGCATGCACCGGAGGGAAAATGTGGTCAAGGCCTTTAAAGAAATGCCAGACTACCTTCTCCTGAGCCACTGTCTGCTGACCGGCCCACGCCCTATAACAGAGATGGCTGCCAGATGCACCTTAAGGGTCGTAGACCGAAGACCACCTTTGGAGAGAGACCAAAAGTAGTCGAGAATGTTAGCCACCAGACATGACGAAGGGTCCAAGCCCTTGCCCTGACACCAAATGGAGAATCTCTTCCATTTGAAGGCATAGCACCCCCTGGTCAACTCCTTCCTAGATGCCTTAACTACAGTGAGTACATCTTTGGAGAGACACAAAGCCTGGAATTCTAGCCACTCAGGAACCAGGCTGTCACGTACAGGGATTGAAGGTCCGGATGGAACACCTTCCCATGATTGATCGAGAGCAGGTCTGGGCATGCTGGAAGATGCCTTGGTGGCCTGGTGCTGAGGCTGAGGAGATCTGTATACCAGAACTGGCGAGGTCAGTCTGGGGCTACCAGGATCACCTGCACCTTGTCCCTCCTGACCTTGAGGAGCACCTTGTGAACCAAGAGAAATGGAGGGCAGGCACAGAAGAGGCCTGGTGTCCAAGGCCTCAAGAAAGCATCCTCCTGCAGCAAGCTCTGCTGAGGGGGGGCGGGCATGAAACAGCCTCAGCTTTGCGTTCTCCCTGGAGGCAAACAGGTCTACCTGATATTTGTCCCAGTGAAAGAACAGACTGTACTACCTCCAGGTGGAGAAACCACTCGTGGGACACCTCACCCACATGGCTGAGGGCGTCCACCAGTTGATTCGAGGCTCCTGCCACATGGATGGCTAGGAAATCTGCCTCCAGTCAGCTCACGAGGGTCCAGATGCAGAGTCCTTCCCTGCATAGAGGCCAAGAGTGCATGCCACCCTGCTTGCAGAGATAGTACACGGTCATGGTACTGTCCATCTGGACCTGCACCACTTGATCTCAAAGGAACGGAGCGAATGTAGTCAGTGCCAGACGAACTGCTCGGAGCTCCAGCAGGTTGATATGACATCGGGATTCCTCGGGGGGTCCAGAGCCCATGGACTCTGTGATTCCCCATGTAGGCACCCCAGCCCGTGAGAGAGGAATCGGCCATCAAAATGACCATCAGCTCGGACGCACAAACGGTATCCCTTCCTGCAGGTGTTCTAGGATGGTCCACCATTGGAAAGCGTCCCACATCTTCTGGGTCACAGTGACCAGCCAGTGGAAGTGACCATGTCACTGAGTCCACTGGCCAGCCAGCTCCCACTGGAGGAGGTGCATATGTCACCAGGCCCATTGGACCATGGTGGTGCAGGCTGCCATTTACCCCAGAAGGCACAGGAAGTCCTGGGCAGGGGCGCAAGTGCCCATCCAGAAATGATCGGGCAAAGGAGGAAAGAACCTCCACCCTGTCTGCCAGGAACATGGCTCTGGCTCGGCAAGAGTTGAGCTCTGCCCCAATGAAGCAGATCACCTGCGAAGGCACAAGTTCTGACATGGTCTCGTTGACAAGGAGACCAAGTTCAATGCAGGTCTGGTGAGCCAGATCCCTGGATTTCTCCACCTTCTGTATGGAGGGACCCGCTATGAGCCAGTCATCAAGATAGGGGTACACTCTGACCCCCCCCCCGACGCTGAAGGTGGGCCACCACCACTGCAATGCATTTGGTGAAGACTTTGGGGGGGGGGGGCAATGACAGGCCAAATGGCATGGCTTGGAACTTGAAGAGGGCTCCTTCTGCTTGGAAGCAGAGGAACCTTCGGTAAGATGGACGGATCGGGACATGAAAGAATGCATTCTGGAGATTCAGGGAGCAGAACCACATGTTCTGCTTGAGAGATGGTATGATCTGAGACAGAGTTACCATTCTGAATGTACGAGACCTGAGAAATTGGTTCAGGTTGTGCAAATTTAGAATGGGGCACCAGCCCCCCTGTCCGTTTTAGGACCAGGAAGCACCTGGAAACGAACCACGGGTTGACAGGGGGATCTGCGACTCTAGCCACTACCTCCTTGTGGAGGAGTTGGGCGATGTCATCTCGGAGAGCTGACTGAGTGTGCACGGACACCATCTCTTCCTGTGAGGCATGGGCTCAGCCTGGTGGGTATTGCTCGAATTTCAGAGGCAGCCCCTGGTCGACCATTTCCAAAGGAGCTGGCCCACCACAGGAGGACCCAGAGCTGATGTGATGGGTATGGTGTTGGTAACCCTCATCCCATCACTGTGCAGGCTTGGAGGAGGAGGATCAGGTTTGGGGAAGCTTACAGACTGCTTACGGACTACCAGGGGCCCTGACTTGGGCCGAGGGTGCCAAGGTTGAGCCTGCTGCTGCCCCAATTGAAAATGGGTCTGCTTGACCGCAGGGGCAGAAGGCTGAAAAGGTTTTTTTTTCTGCTTTTTGGAACCCTGAGATTCCTTCTGAGCAGAAGTCACAGAGTCCGAGGTGGCACTGGACTCCTCTATGTGCTGGAGATGACCATCCACTCCTGGGGCGTAAAGATCGGTACCCAGGAAAGGGACATCCATCAATTTTTGCTGAGTGTTTGCCGTGAAGGTGAAAACCCTCAGCCAGGCCCTGTGGTGCATGGCAACCGCAGCTGCCACCAAGCGGGCGCAAGAGTCCCCGCTGTCCAGTGCCATCTGGAGTTGCTGCTTTGGAAATGCCCGGCCCTGGTCACGGACCTGCTTGACAATGGTCTGGGGGTCTGCGGGGAGATGAGGAAGGACCTCATCCAGAGCCCAAGAGGGCGTGAGAAAAAGTGCGCCATGACGACAGCCGAGCTTGCCTGATGAAGGCCAAGCGAAGCAGCAGCATAGACTTTCCGGGCTGAACGGTCCAGTTTCCTGGACTCTTTGTCTGGGGGTCTATCGGGTGCTCCCAAATTTCCCAATGGCCTAAACACAGATTCGTCACCAACCCCTTAGCACAGGGGTGCTCTATGAATCCCGAGAGGGAGCCGATGGGAACCGCATACTTGCGGGCCATCCAGGCTGAAGGCACAGGGCAGGAGGCAGGGTGCTGCCGCAACTCCAAGGCCAGGCCAACAATGGCCTCGGCCACTGGGAAGGCCTCTGTCGGATAATCCCCTCATTTGAGGATATCTTTTGGGGGGGGTATTTGGCCAGTTTCTGGATGGGCTTAGAGGGCATCCCCGTGGATTCAGAGATAAGACGGAGGATACCCATGAAGGAAGTGGAACCCTCCTCTGTCGAGAGACTCCCTATGGATTAGACATCCAAAGGATGGGAATGTAAGTCAGACTCCTTGGACTCTGAGGAGTCCGGATAGATCGGCTGGCCACCTGAGTCGCCTTCCACCCACCTAGAATGGTCAGGAATGAGAGTGACAGACAGCCTATGTGAAAGGTCCATAATGGGCTGAGACTTCTTGGCAGAAGCCCCCAAGATAGGCTGTTTAGGTGGCGGTTCCACCCAAATTGATGGAGAGGCCGGTTTTGGCCGAGCCGGGAGAGTCTTGACCGGCTCCGCAGGTGGAGGGACAGTATGGACGGGCTCCTGAGGAGTCAGCGACAGCCAAGTAATGGCTGGAGTGGAAGCTGGAGTTGACTTCGGGCTAGTCATAATCAGCTGCTGCCACATCAAATCCTCATAGTGTCGACACAGCCTGCATCGAAGACTCTCCTCTTCCGAGGAGGACGAGGAAGAATGGTGGCGCCACCGCTTCTTGGAGCGCTTATGCGCTTTCTTCGGCCTGTCAGTCAAAGGGGGTCTGAGACCTTGGCTTTGACCATTGGAGAGACCAACGTGGTCACTCAGAAGGAGCCGGGGGAAACCTGCATCTCTTCTAAGTCAGGGACTGGGACCGTGAAGAGGTTCCCAGTGAGCTGGGTCTCCTCCTCAGTGGGTCCAGGCAGGACTGGGGTCCTAAATAAGGAGTTGTTGGCCTCATCTAGTGACAATGGGATTGATTATAATCTCGACTGGGTTGTCGTCCCGCATCTTGGCCGGCTGGGCTGACGGGGGTACTGTGAAGCCAGCAGCTGAGGCCACAACCTTGACTGAAGTCGAGACAGAAGATTTCTGGGATCGAGATCTCTCACAATCCCAAGAACGTCGTCGGTGAGACAAACCTTTTTTGCTCCTTGTCCTTTTTACAGGAACGAAAGACGTGCATGCCTGAAGGATCCTCTCCTTTGGTGGGGAGAGACTGGCACATCTCCTTTTAAAGAAGCCTGAGAAGGTGGAGCCCAGATTGAGCGGGACGAAGACCGACAGAGAAGAGAACCAATCAGCTGCTCGTGCAGCCTTCTCTTCGAAGGCCTTCATCTGCTCCAGCTGCTCAGTGGACCCCGCAGCTGCAGAGACTGCCCAATGGGCCTCTTGATTTGACCGGCGGGTTCCATTTTTCCACTCTGCTCGACTGAAGTCGAGCGAGACGATTGTCCAAGACATTGGGTTGGAATACGCGACAAATTTTGCATGCCTGGGTGTTGTGAGCATGACCCAGGCAACAGACACACGAGGCATGCGGGTCGGTCAGAGACATCATTTGCCCACATGGGCAGCAGTGGAAACCGGGGCAAGGACTTGTCCTCCACCACGGTCATAATTGCGAAGCGATTTGGTGAAACTCGAACAAGTTTAAGTTTTGGTAAATCCTGAGATTTGTTCGCCAGGGCCTACTGTGACACGTGAGTGATAAGGAGGGAACCTGAATTTTTCAGTGGAAAAGAAGATCTGGCGTCAAGGGGCAGAGCCGAGGGACATACCACCCGGGTGGGTTGGAGGAGCCAGCTTAAAGACCTCCCAGCAAGATTCTTAAAGGGAAAGGACATGCCAAACAGTGTGGATAGAACAACTTATCCACAATCCTAGAATCTGTGTTTCTCTTTTTTTTTTTGGGGGGGGGGTGTAACAAATGCCAAAACATTGCAGTTTTATGTGTTATACTAAAGAGCTATCTCTACTCCCAGTATGGAAAGCAATTGTAAGCAAAATGTTTCTTAATGGGCTATTTCTTTCCAATAAACATATTTTGCTACTGCTAGTACTAAAACCCAACAAAGATAAATCAAGTCTGCAAAGTAATAACACTTTGCTGGGAAGATATTGGTTTACTGTTTGTAATACCTAATGTTTAAGAAAATCTTGTACAGTACTTATGTTAAAACAGGAAAAGCAAACAAGGAATGATACTATAAAAGAAACAGGACACCTGATCTCCCTTGTTAAACTGTAACTTTTCCATGCTTTCCCTTTCCTTCTTGCATCATATGACCTTGTGCGCTGAACAGGACCTTCATTTATAAAACCAGCACCTGCGGGACTGGTTAGTTTCAAGGCTAATGATTTTTTTTCCCCGGTACACATCACGCCACAAAAGAAAATTAGTTTTCAAGCAAAAGGTCATTTTAACAAATAACTGAAAAAAAAAAACTCTTCCAGATTAATATATTCATTTAAAGAGCAAGTATCTACCAATCCACTTACATGTTAATTTTTCAGGCTGAATGTCTTCTGTGATGTACTGCTGGATGTAGTTTGAATAATTAGTTTTTTCTCTCGTTTGTTACTTAAAATGAGGGCTGTGCGAGCCAGCTATTTTGGCCCAGCAGGTCAATTCTGAGCTGGGTTGATTCACACCAAACTGGCCTAATTAGGCCCGAATTAAATAAAGGGTTGGGGGGTATTTTCCATGGCCACGGTCATCCGGGTTATTCTCAGTGGACCCAATCACTAAGCACTTAGCTTTTTGGCCCCCGTTCCAGTCTGGAGTGTTTTCCATCAGTACCATCCCCAGGCTGGACTGCACTCCAAATCCCTGCCTCCAGTCTAAATTATTACTCTGCATCTTGGTTTCCTGATCTTGATATGAAGCCAACAACGTTTCTGACAGTTTTCATTCTGTTACTCAAGTTCATATTCTGGAGTAAAATCCATACGCTGCAGCCTGAAATGTTAGTTCAGTTCTGAGAAACCAGTGGCACTGGGGCTCATTCTCCCCTTCCCCCATCCCTATGCATCTCCCAAATTCTTTTGCTTACTATCATGTGAGAGGGTTAAAAATGTGGGCGTTATTCCCAAATTTTTCAATTATGTGACGAGAACATTTGGATTCTGTTACCTTTGAAATCAGTTTGGAGCAACATTCTGACAAGGAAACTGGCAATAAAAAAATTATTCACCATTTATTTTTCTCAGCTTTACAGCACTCGAGCTCAACGTCATTGTTGGTTATTGTCCTCCACTTGTGATACAAAAGCTGGTAGGTAAAAGACAGGTTGGACTCAAGAGAGGCTGCAACTCTGTTGATAACTTGAGAAGGTTATTTTCAGTACTGTAATATGGGCTTCTCCAACATCTAAAGCACCCTCTGTTGCACTTTCATTAAATAGAGTATTAGTAAGACCTTTGACTCCCTAGAATGGTCTTATTTGCATGGGATTTCAGATCACTACAACTTTGGGCCCAATTTTTGTAAATGGATAAAAATAACGGGGGACATTTTCAAAGGAGATGGGCTGGCACATCTCAAGAAATGTGCTGCAACGCGATATTCAAAGAGTGGAGATGCACTGTGCATCTCCAGCTGCACCCAAGCGCAGCGATAATGTATGTGGTGCATCTCCAGGGGGCATGCCCATGAATATGCGGCACATCCCTATATTCAGCAGAGATGTGCGGCACAGCTGCCCGTACATCTCGGAGATGTGCCGCACAAAGTTAGGCATGGAAAAAACATGCCTAACTCCAGGTCACCCACAGGCAGGCTGCTGTACTGCACACAGCAGCCTGGTGGTACCCCTCCCCTCCCCCCCCGGCTCTGAACCCTGATCGCAGCAGACACATTTACAGAAAAGTGCTAAAGTCCCTAGTAGTCTAGTGGCACCCCCTCCCATCCCCGAACCCTGACTGCAGTGTAAATATTAGAATAAATCATCTCCCATTCCCTGGTAGTCTAGTGGACCCCCACAATCCCCGAACCCCGGTCCCTGTACACGTAACCATGCTCCCTGTACCATAGTGCAGGGACCTGCCCTCCCATCCCGTTCCCCGTTCGAATATAAAATAATGTCCCCAGACCTCTGGTCCACAGTACAGTGTCCCCCCTTCCCATCCCGAGCCCCATTCAAATATAAAATACTTTTACTCCAGCCCTCTGTTCCATAGTGTAGTGTTCCCTCTCCCTATCCTGATCCCTGTTCTGAATAATAGAATTAATATCCCCTGCCCATTTCCAGTGTAGTAGCCCCCCCCCAACCTATCCCCAAACCCACAGTCATCATGGTATAATCCATAAATTATATTGCCCCAGTCCCTGGTAGTCTAGTGGACCCCCCAGCCACTCAGGAGACCCACATCCCACCCTGCTTCCTGTCCCAGTATGGCCAGACAGCCAGCGAAGCAGCACAGCCTTCCACACTTTCACTCGCTGCCGCCGACTTCACTGTCAATGAATGACAGCTTACTGTACTCACTACAAGTCCATGGGCTGACATTGTCTACCAATGGACTTGTAGTGTGTACTGTAAGCTGTCATTCACTGACAGTTCAGTCGGTGGGCAGGCGTGGAGGTGTGTGGAGGGCTGTGCTGCTCGCCGGCTGCCTGGCCATGTTGGAATGTGGGCAGCGGGGTGGGATGTGGGTTCCTGAGTGGGTGAGGGTCCACTAGACTACCAGGGACTGGGGCAATGTAATTTACGGATTATACAGTGATCGGGGTTCAGGGAAGGGGGCCCACTACACTATAGAACCAGGCAGGGGATATGAATTCTATTATTTCGAATGGGGATCAGGATTGGGGGGACACTACACTATGGAAATCGGCAGAGGATATTAATTATATTATTCTGAATGGGGATTGGGACAGAGAAGGGGGGTCACTACACTATGGAAAAAGGGGCAGAGGAAATACTCTTAATTTCATTACAGTGGGGATCGGGACGAATGGGGCTGAGATATGCAGTTATATGGGACTGGGCAGCGGAGCAGGCCACCAGGCGCATCCTGCTGGGTGCATCCTTGCAGATGGCATGCAAATGAGGCCATAATTGCATGCAAATGGCTAGTTTACGCCTTGCATGCCTAATGGCCTCATTTGCATTTTCCTGGCTGAATATCTGGAATTTGGGCCCGGCGCAGTGCATCCCCATTCCAGGTATTCAGGCCATCCAGGGAGATGAGCTGATGCATTGTCAGTGGCCCCCATTTGTGCTGTGCACATGCATTGCCATATTCAACTGGGATGCGTGATCATACATCTTGTCTGAATATAGCATTTTTTTGCACCGGCCCATTTATCTGGCTGGCGCATCTAGATGTGCTAGCCATCCCCCAGGCTTTGAAAATGGGGGCCCATATATCCAAATCCACAAGCCCCAGTAATCTCTAATGGCCTAAAATCAGATCCATTCAAATAATATATAGGTATTAGACAAGGCTGTCCTCTATCCCCCTTATCTTTTCATTGGCCACGGAACCCCACATAAGAAAAATTGTGTCTTCATCCAGAATTCATGGTATAAATGTAAAATTCTCATCTTTGCAGATGACCTTCTGGTCACACTGAGCCAGCTCCACTTCTCAACTGGAAATGTTGTGGGCCACCCACAATGACGTGCAGCACCAGCACCTATAAAACATGGGTGGCCCCCTTGCGCCTAGTAACCCACCAGAGGTAAGCATAGAGGGCCACTTACCATGAGTACCCAGGAGAGCACACCAGTGCCAGGCACAACAAGAGAGGCATGGGACTGGAAATAGAAGACACAGAATACGAGAATGGCCACCTTCTGCGATGGCAGTGGAACATCCTGCCATCTTACACCTCATACAGGAGGAACGAGGGGGAGTGCGCTGCGACCCAAAGCAGAGGATTTACTCAAAGATATACTATTATGGCGAGTAACTGTTCTATCCTCACAGGCTATCTCCTCCACTGGGCCAGACATTTGGAATGATTTCCAAGCAGCCAGGGAGTACAGGAAAGTCCAACAAGAAATCAGGACAGCAGGTCTTGCAGAACAGCAAGACCAAAGCCAACACATCTGCGTGAGACAATGTCTAGAGTGTAGTGCTTAGCAAAAGTAAGCACAGTGATCCATGCTGCAACAGAACCGATGTCAGCAGCAGACACTCTGGAAACAGGTAACAGAGGTTACCTCAAGTAGAGTGGCCACGAACATCACCAGGTAGTTCTTTTACCACACTTTCTATAACAAAATGTAAAATATAGTTAGCCAACCACTTGGACAAGCACTTGTTAACCACTGAGACACTGTCTCTCCCGGGGCGAATGAGACAAAGCATAGAGGACTTTCTGCCGTTCTTCGTATGCTCCAGGCAGAAACACAGTGTTCTATGTACATCAAGGGTATGGAGCAATGCCTCACCCTTCGTTAGCATGCTCAGAATAATGACGTCAGAAACCACCTTGGGTAAGAAATGAGGATTAGTATGCAAAGCCACCCTATCTTTATAAAAGATCAGATGGGGGGGGGGGTACAAACTTATTTCAAACACAGAAAACAACATCACAAATTCAGAAACCCTTCAGGCCATGGTAATAGCAATCAGGAAGAGCTTTCCTTGAAAGGAAGTGTACTTTGCAAGTTGCAGCAGCTTCACAAAGGAGTCATAGTCAACTTCTCGAGTATAAAATTAATCTCCCAGGAAAGAATGAGTTTATGAATTTGAGGATGCATATGTAAAATACCCTTCAAGAAAGTACGGGACAGTTCAAGTTCTGTAACTGTGCATCTATTAATAGGGGCATGGAATGCCGAAATGCACCTTAATGGAGGAATACTGCAAATCAGAGTTTAAAAAAGGCAGGACGTGGACTAGTACAGTATTAACAGGAGACATAAAAAGGTCCTCAGAGTGGTAAGCACACCAGATGGAGAAACGCTTCCATTTCACAGAATGTATGTGTCAGGTGGAGGGTTTCCTAGCTGCCAGTAAGACATCAACCACCTGGGGGGAACCTCAAAATGTGCAATGGCTAGGTTCTCAGGAACCAAGGTCTGGGTGGACAAGGGACCCCCTGTCCTAGGACAGTGGACCCCGACACAGGGAAAACTGAACCACAGCTTCCACTGCCAGATGCTGCAGGACTGGAAACCATATTTGGCAAGGCCAGTGGGGGGCAACCAGTATCAAGGTGGCCTGTTCTGCCCCCAGTTTGAGTAGAGCCCTTTGAATGAGAGGGATTGGAGGGAATGTGTAAAGAAACCCCCCCCTCCAGGAGAGGGACAATGCATCGCACCAAAAAATCCCAGGCCCTGGGGCGAGTGAATGAGCAGAAAAGTAGCAGTTTTGTGTTGTGTGGGGACACAAGAAGATCCAGCTCTTGCGAAGAGGTTGTTTACCACAGAGGTCACCAGTTCCCACTCATGTACTTGAGATTGGGACTGACTTAGCCAGTCTGCTATGATGTTTTAGAGTCCTGGAACAAAAAATGGCCAAGCCAGGAAAACCTATCAGTAAATGATTGAGACAGCTGGAAATGCAAACTCGACTGTGAGCGACTGCTACTACTTCCAAGCGCCAGTCAATTAACACTCAACAACGACAGCTGACGCCAGACAAGCAGATGAAGAATGAAACTGAAAGGCTGGTTGCTCCACACACCTCAAGTCATATGCTGCCTGCCCCAATCTTCATGAAAACAAAAAATTTTACATTGAAACAAATGGATATTGCATCACCAGTTGAGGCCACTGTGAGCACAGCTGAAGCTGCAAATGTTAAAGAAGGAGAAAATGACAGAAAAGGCCAAACACAGGTCGTTTTACCTGTAACTGAACTGCAGATCCAAAAACAAGAAGAATGGGAGCATAGTCAGCCAGAATTCAAGGAACAGAACAGCTCTGCTCTGAATGGGGAAAAACCGGAAGGCCCAATATCAGACGAGACAGCCAAGAGTTCTAACTCCCGGGCAATACAAAAAAAAACAGAAGCTGTGCTGACTAGAGGAATCAACAGGTATGTGATAAAAAACCTGAACAGCACACCTATAATGTCACTAGCCCTGTTAAAAGTGGGAATATTGTCTTAACTAATCAAATCAATAAATGCTCAGACTGTGAACAGGTTAAAATCCCACTGGAGTCAAACTCTGAACTCGTCCAAGAAACTGCTAAAGGGGATAAGGGAGTAGAAAATATAGCCATACAAGTGTTAGAAAGTCAAACGACTGTAACAAACAAAACAGCCCAATATCCAAATAAACCTCAGCGGAGAGATTCCTCAATAAACAAAAGCCTATCAGATACAGAAAAGTCAGCTGAACTGATTCAGACCGAGGTCAGTGGCTGGGAGACCCCCCCCTCCCCGGCACAAACTATAATGTTACAACTTTCTAAACTGACCTCTGAAATGGAAAAAGCAAATAAGGAGAGTCCTGAAAAAATGGCAAACTTTACCAACACGATAATTTTTAAAAGAAAATCAACAACTTAAAAATGATTTGTTGAAGGCTCAGAAACGTATTGGTGCACAAGAGCAGGAAAGTTTACCTCAACAAAGGCAGATAAAGGAGATTACAAACCACAACAGTGACTTTAAAAACAAACTAATTGGGCTGGCCTGGTGGCACTGGAGGTTGAGGCGTTGGATGATACACTTCGCGCCACGCCGGCTATCCAGGTTCGAGAATGAGCCCAGGCCACCGGGTGTCAGCAGGGGTGAGAGAGGACCAAGCATCCGAGGACGGTTCATGTAATAATAGCAACTGCCAAAAGGCGATCACTATTATCACTTAACTGCATTATCGCTGAAAACACTTTCGCTAGATATGCACTAAAGGTGACTGGAACTGTGCATTCGGGAGGACTGCTCCTGAACCCCCCATAGGGGTTTTGCCCCTGCACCCCTATCTAAAGATTCTCAACTCTAGGGGTGCAATGCGAGGAGGGGCACAGCCTGGTTTTAAAAAATTAAGTCTCGCAAACGCGGAGGTCACAATATTTAACCCGCACCCAGTCCTGAACCCAGGACCTGCTCCGCTGAGCCAACCACCCTACCCACCACACCACACCACACGGTTGGCTCAGCGGAAGCAGGCATGATACAGGGTTACAACCCTGTTCCCTATCCCCGTATGTCCTGTCGCACACCCTCCCTCCCTTCCTGTCGCCCACCCTATCCTTGCCGTCGCAACAGTAGCCGTCCCCCTACCATCGTCCATGATGATAGCACCCTCATATGGGACACCATTTTTGATGGTTGCTATCATCACGGTATACCCTGGAGGACTGCTCTCCTCTCTGAGGGAGGGAGGGTTTGTCATCCTGCCTGCTGATTGCCCTCTAGCAGGGTCTGGAGGGTGATACGGGCCGAAAGGTACGTAGCCGGCATGTCTGATATCGGAGCGGAGAGGGGTCAGGGACAAAAGTGAAAATGGAGCTGGCAGGCTCCGCGATGGCCCCAGCTGTGCCCATGCCAAACCCTGGAATTTGAACGCTGGCTTTCCAGCGGAGGGGAGAAAGTCAACGCTCCTCACCCACCCTGGCCCTGTCCCAAGGAGGGGGCAACCCATGAGGGATTTCCCAAGGAGACTCGGTGCAGGGATGCTAGGGCTAGAGAGATGAGCTCCTCTGAAGGAGGAGCCACAGCCACCTGCCAGCCTCCCCCAAATAAAGTGCATATAGAAAAAAAAAACAAATTGATTTTGAGGTCGGGGCTCGATAGAAAAACAGAGTGTTAGTAGTGCCTGAAAACTGGGAAAAAGATAAATCACTCAGCAGCATAATTGAAGAAATGATGGCGGAATATTTGGAAGCAAAAGTGGAGGAAGTTAAAACAGAATTTGACAGAGCACATGAAACTTTCAGACTGGACTCCGGCCCCCCCATTCCGATTATTGCTAAATTCTGTAAATCAGAAGATAAGGACATATAAATGGCTCAAGTCTGCAAAAAAGTCTGATAATAAATGGAGCCACGATATCCATCTTTAACGACCTACTGCTGCAGTTGGTAGCTGAAAGGAAAAAAATATGACCTTTTAAGAAGAACACTGTGGACAAAAGGAATTAAGGCCACAATTACACACCCTGCTAAAATAACAGTGGTCATACAGGGAGTTCGCCATGTTTTAGAATCACTGGAAGTAGCCAACAAAGACCTTAAAATTTTAAAAACAGATCTGCTATGAAATTTTGAGATATAGAAAGGCTTTATTGTCAGTATATTAATACAAAGATGCCTGTAATTTTTTTTTCTCTTCTGTCCCGCAGGTTATAATGAAGTGAAGAACTGAAGAAGAACAAGGAAGACTGAAGAAAAGAAGATGAAAACAAAGAGTCAAATAATGGACTTTTAAATACTAAAAGGTGTATTCCACAAGAAAAGCATATTTTTTGGGGGGGCACCAAAGTTAGGATACATTAAAAGCAGTGGGGGGGGCAGCACGTTCAAAGGGTTGGGAATTAGTCGCTACTGATTGCTTGGTAGCATTCTTTTAGTGTACATTAAAAAATCAAGGACGGGGGGATTTTGAAATAAAGGTGAAGGGTTTATTTTTCTTTTTTTGATGTGGTACAAGAAAATTTTTAGGCAGAGGTAATGAAGGGTTCCAGAACGGGAAAATATTATAAATATGCTACTTATAAAGAATACTTATTATGGCTAGTACAAACGAGATAGGAATTGCCACTTGGAACATAAACTGTATTAACTCCCCAATAAAAAGGGAGAAAATATGAAAAAGAAGATGACTGATATAATTTTTTACAAGAAGTTCATTTGGAAAGTAAAGAAATACACAAATTAAAAAGAAAATGGTTACCCCATGTACTATTTTTGGAAGGTACTAAAAAAGTTGTGGTGTAGTAATATTCATTAAAAAGAATGTTAAGTTTCAGTTAACTGATTCGTTTCAGGACACCAAGGGCTGCATAATACCAGCAAAATACTAATAAACAATAAACAAATAATTGGCTCAAGTTATGCACCGTTTACACAATATCAATAATTCTTGGCAAATATAACTGAAGGTATTGCATGTCTAGACAACACCAATGACAACTGGAGGAAATATAAATGCTCTACATTGGCCTCAAATAGATAAAACAGGGAAAATGAATGCCACTAATATAGCATCATCAAAGATTTTACAAATTTTAAGATATTCACTATTTAACGGATACTTGGAGATATCAATATACTAGACAAAAATAAAATACACATCACAATAAAAAGAATGCACAATTCACATGAATTGATTATCCACATCTAAATCTTTAAATTATAATATCAGTAACAATATAATAAATTCTATATTAATCTCTGACCATGCAATGATTCAAATGAATATACATATCATAAATACTGATAGAGCTTATACCAGATCATGGACTTTCAATAATAAATTACTCAAAGATCCAAATTTTGATACACAAACCAAGGCAAGAATCAAGGAATATTGGGAACACAACTATACTGGTAAAGAACTTATAATTAATTTATGGGATGTACTCAAAGCAACTTTGAGAGGTTACATAATTTCTTACCAAAGTATGATGAATAAAAAAAAATAAGACTAGAAAATCATAGGCTGGACTCTAGATTGAAACAATTAGATTTACTAATGATATAAAACTATGAACTATACTATAAGGAATGGGAAGAAATACAAATTCAAAAGCAAGCATTATTAAACAAGGAGACAGTTAACATCATAAAGAAGATAAAATCTATTAAACATCTAGAAGGTGACAAATCTGGTAAAATCTTAGCAAATCAAGTTAAAAAACAAAAAGAAAGATATACAATAACAGCAACTAACAATATAACCAGCACAACCACCACAAAAGATAAAGAAATAGCTGAAGTATTTTGCAATTATTATAAAGGAATTTTTCAACAGAATAATAATATACAAGGTCATCAAATTCAGGAATTCTTATTAAATTAAAAAATAAAATCAAAATACCAATGGGATAACAGTCAAATTCAAATAAAAGAAACAGAAACTGCTTTTGATTCACTACCAAATAGAAAAACTCCAAGACTGGATGGATACACCAACAGTTTAACGTATTCAAAAAAATAATTTTCTCCATGGATAGTAAAAACAACACTACAAGTGGATGAAAGGGGGACCGACATCCCTTCTTCAATGCAAGAAGTTAAAGTAATCCTTATTCATAAAAAGGGTAAATCTAACGCAAATCCCTAACATTATAGGCTAATAGCCTTACTTACCTCTGACTACAAAGTAATTGCGAGTCAACAGAAACCAGTACTTCCCCTATATAATCCATCCAAATCAATTCCGTTTTATAACTGGTAGGAACATAGCTGATGCAAACAGACAGGTCCAATTAATGTTCACATATATTAAAAGCACAGAACAAAAGGATAAAGAATCCTACTATGCAGTAACACTGGATGCCAGTAAGGCCTTCGATGTCCTGGACCAAAAGTATATGTTGCACACTTTAAAGGCATGGGGTACCCCACAAAACCTAATAAACCTGATCCTAACTCTATACAAAATTACATATGTCAAATTCCAGATCAATGTTTTTTTGTCACAGAAACAGAGAATATGACGGCAGATAAGGACTGTTGGCCCACCTAGTCTGCCCATTTCCCTACCTAATGGATAAGCTGCAGATCCTTGTTAACTAACAGCTTATTTCCTCTTACCATCCCCCCACTAGAATTGCCTTATGTCTGTCCCATGCATTCTTGAATTCCCCCACTGTTTTTGACTCCACTACCTCCTCAGGAAGGCTGTTCCATGTATCCACAACCCTCTCCTTGAAAAAATACTTCCTCACATTACCTCTGAGCTGCCCCCCCATCTTCAAATTATGCCCCCTTGTTCTTGCACATCTCTTTTTCTGAAAGATGCTACTTGCTTGGACTTATTTGATTACCTCAAGGTACTTGAAAGTTTCTATCATGTCCCCCATCTCCCTCCTCGAGGCTATACATGTTAAGGTCCTTTAATCTCTCTTCATATGTCTTCTGGTGTAGACTCTGCACCATTTTAGTTGCCCTCCTCTGGACAGCCTCCATCCTGACTATGTCCTTGTGGAGATGGAGTCTCCAGAACGGCATGCAGTACTCCAGATGGGGTCTCACCAACTGTCTGTATAGAGGGATAACAACTTCTTGTTTTCTACTGGTGATGCCGCTCCCTAGGCATCCCAGTATCCCGCCATCCCTCCTTACTGCCTTCTCACATAGTTTGCCCACCTTAAGATCATCTGACATAATTACCCCCAGGGCCCTTTCCATTTTTGTTGCTGTTAGTATCTCATCCCCCATTGCGTACTCTTCCCCTGGGTTTTTGTTTCCCAGGTGCATTACTTTGCACTTCTTTGCGTTGAATCTAAGCTGCCATACCTTTGACCATTCCTCCAACCTTGACAAGTCCTTTTGAATCCTTTCCACCCCACCTTCTGTATCGACCCTGTTGCAGATCTTTGTGTCGTCTGCAAAGAGACATACTTTTCCCTCCAGTCTGTCTGTAATGTCACTTATAAAGACATTACTGAACCAGTACTGAACCCTGCGGTACCCCGCTAGTAACCCCCCTTTCTTCAGAGTGGACTCTGTTTATTATCACCCTCTGCATCCTGTTGTCCAGCCATTTTTTTTACCCAGGCTACCACCTTGGGGCCCACTCCAAGGCTGGATAACTTGTATATTTATCTTTTGTGTGGGACTGTCAAATGCCTTGCTAAAGTCTAGGTAGGCCATGTCCACAGCCCCTCCTTGGTCTACTACTTTGGTCACCCAGTCAAAGAAATCTATTAGATTCATCTGACACAACCTTCCTGCTGTGAATCCATGCTGCCGTGGGTCCTATGCCCCACTGGCCTCTGGGAGGTCAACAATTCTTTCCTTCAGAAGTGATTCCATCATTTTCCCTATCACTGAGGTCAAACTAACAGGTCTGTGATTTCCTGCCTCTGTCTTGCTCCCACTTTTGTGAAGGGGAATCACATCTGCCCTCCTCCAGTCCTCAGGTACCACACAATCCTCCCATGATTTGTTAAAGAGGGAAGTCAGTGGTGTCACTAGTTCTCCCCTTAGTTCTTTTAGAATTCTTGGGTGAATCCTATCAGGCCCCATTGTGTTGTCCACCTTCAGTTTTAAAAGTTATTTCAGAACCCTTTCTTCTGTGAATGGACTGGTATCAACCTCCCTATCCAGAGTGCTTCTATTCTTTAATTTAGGTACCTTCCCCATCTCTTCTTTTGTGAATACTGAGCAGAAGTATTTGTTCAGTATCCCTTCTTTTTCACTGTCACCCTCTGCCCACCCTCCCTTCCCTTTATTAAGCCTCACTATCCCTCACTTGGTCTTTCTTCACTCCCTAATGTACCTATAAAAGGTTTTATCCCCTTCTTAACTGAGTTGCCTATCTTTTCCTCAATTTGGGCCTTTACTATCCAGACTGCCTTCCCTACTTTCTTCTGATTTAACTGGTACAGTTCTCTGTCCTGCTCCTTCTGTGTTTCCTTATACTTCCTGAATGCTACACTTTTCTCCTTAACCTTCACTGCCACCTCTTTTGAGAACCATAGTGTTTTTTTCCTTGTTTTATTTTGTTGATTTGCTTCACACAAAAGCTTGTTGCCTCTGTGATGGCAGTTTTGATTTTTCCCCATTGTTCCTCCACCCCTCCTTCTTACCCATTTGCTAGTGCTTTTCTGAGGCACTCTCCCATTTTCCCAAAGTCAGCCCTCCTAAAGTCTAGTACTCTTGCTTTTGTATGGCTGTGTTTATCGTGAACCACACTGTTTGATGGTCATTTGTTCCCAGATAGCTACCCACTTCTAAATCAGAGATCCTTTCTCCATCCCCATTTGACAGTACCAGGTCTAAGATTGCTCCCTCCCAAGTGGGTTCCACCACTAGCTGTCTGAGGCATGCCCGCTGTAGGGCATCAAGAATAACCCTGCTCTTGGATGTGGCTGCAGCAAAGGTGCTCCAGTTAACATCTGGCATATTCAGGTCCCCCATTAACAATATTTCCCCCTTTTCTGCCATTCTAAGGATGCCTTCTATTATTTCCTTTTCCACTGCCTCTCCCTCAAATGGGGGTCTGTATACAACCCCCGTGCAGATTGTGGTGCCATTGCCTGTCTCCAGGGTGACCCACAGTGCCTTGTCTACTCCCTGTTTATCATTTAGTTCTGTTGCTTTGATCCCTTCCCTTACACAGAGAGCTACTCCTCTTCCTCTTTTACTCTCCCTGTCCCTCCTGTAGCTTGTGTACCCTGGTATGTGGACATCCTAGTCATGGTTCTCTGTGTACCATGTTTCTGTGACTGCCATGATATCCAGGTGCCCCTCTTCCATCAAGGCCACTAGTTCAGAGAACTTGTTACACAGACTATGGGCATTGGTACTCATCACCCTCCATTTTTTAATGGCCTTATCCCTTTTAGCTCCATCCCTGTCCTTATTGCCTTTTTCTTGATTTACCCCAGTACTGCTCCCGTTGACTTCTCTACCTTGGTGTCTACTTCACTTACTACCCTATTGTGTGTGGGGGGGGGCTGGGCTTTCTCAGTTTCCCTTCAGTGCCTCCCCCCTTGGCTAGTTTAAATGCTTACCAATGAAGCATTTAAACCTACCACCTAGGATCCTGGTCCCCCTCCTGGACAGATGCAGACCATCATGCCAGTATAGGCCTCTATCCCTCCAGGTGGACCCCCAGTCCCCAATGAAGCCAAATCCCTGAGCTCCGCACCAGTTTTTCAACCAGTCACTGAATCCCATGGTGCGGAGTACCCTAGCCTCATCCATGCCATAGACAGGTAACACTTGCGAGAAAGTTACCATGTGTGCTACTTGTTTAAGGCCCCTTCCCAACTCCACAAACTCCTGCTGCACTGCTCTGATCCCATTCCTAGCCAGGGGTAGTAAACCCGTGCCATCCAGAAACAATCAACTACAACTCTGACCCTCCACTCTGGTGAGTGCCTTCCTTCCTTTCAGACACCCATTTCGGAGTTTAAGTAACAGGTCTAGTCAGAAATGACTCCAAATATCTCCCAGCTAGATTTCCTCCCTGGCCAATAAAAGTTAAACTAAGAAAAGACAACCCCAAAAACAGGGAATCAAAACACTCACTCCTACTTAAACAGGCCCAAAAATGAATACTTCAGTTCAGTGTAGTCTGTTAAATCACCTTGTTGCTTTAAGGAAGCAGGTGGCTGCTTTCTGTCTGTCTCTCTCTCTTAGCTATAGCACCCTTGTCAGCACCCATCCTGATGACAAAAAGCTGTCCCCGATATTGTTTATATTAAGTTTGGAACCATTTCTGAATCAAATGAGACTGAGCTTATTGAGGGAGTCCAGATAAAAGACTTAAAAATTAATGTGTTAGCCGGGCCAGTGGTGCTGAGGGTTAAGGCGCTGGACGCCACACCTCGCACTACGCCAGTGACCTGGGTTCGGGAACAGACTCAGGCTGCCATGGGTTGGCTGGGTAGAAAAGGGATTGAGCATCCGTTGAACTGCTCTCCCTCTCCTGGGGAGGGGGGTTTCCAGTGTCAGTACGTTGCTGACTCCTAGCAGAGGCTGGGGGGTGGTACACCACCACTGCACATAAGGGGTGAGTGAGAGGGCAGGTGCCGGAGGGAGTGTTTGTGGACACGTGCACACTCCCCCATGGGCGTCACAGCACGTCTCTTGCTCTCTGGGGGAGAAAATGGTAGTGTCCCAGGTCGTAGCGGCTTGATGGCCACTCGATGGGTGCCCTGGCTTCAGGGACATCACCGGAGCTGAATCCGGTCCTGGTGGTGAGTGTAGGGGGACTCCCACCACCCCGCCGCTGGGGGCAAGCCATGGGAGATTACCAGCGAAGGGTCCTAAGCAAGCCAGGGTTCCGGACGGTGGCTGGAACCAGAGAGATGCAAGGAAAGGGTAGCTGACCAGGACACCAAGTAGGAGAAAGTGAAATAACTGTAAAAAAACCAAAATCAATGTGTTTGTGGACGATTTTCTCCTAATAGTCAAAAATATACATCAGTCACTAAAGAAGTTTTGGGAATTGGTGGAATCATTTGCTAAAGTACCAGGCTATAAATTGAACAAAGCTAAATCAATTTTTTATGCAAATTACAGAGAAAGTGATATAATGGAAACAATTTAAAAAAGAATTCACAATCGATAAAAAAATTAAAATCCTTGGATCTAACATTAACTAATAATCAAAAGAAGAATCTTAACATCAAAAAATGGGTTTTTTATCCAAAGGAAGAAAATACAATAATCAATGCAATAAGTTAACATACAAAAAATAAAATGTATGTTGAAAGTTTAATTATAAATTTACATATCAGGTTACACCAGGTTCCTCGCTTCGATTCCTGCAGTAAATTTATTAGGCAATCAATGAAAGAAATTAATAAAAAAAAAATACCTTGGCTCTTTATTAAAATATAGGAAAACCATTTTTCTTGGCCTACAGGAATAGAAGTGAAAATCAACCCAGAAAAACAAAAGGAGAATACTATTTGGAGTGATATGCTTCAAAATAATAGATTTCCAACATACGAGGAAATTGACCTAAATAATAAACAATTGAAAATAAATATCTCTTTTTGATTACTTTATAATTAACAAAAGAATTCTTGAAAATAAAAAAATAGATACTGTACGAAAGAAACAAGATTATACTAGATTTTTGGTAACTCAAAATACATTTATAAATAAAGGTGAAAATAAACTGTTAAGTAGACTATATAGGGTAATACTAAACAATAAAAAAGAGAAAAGGAATAAAAAAACAATGAATGGAGAGATTAACAGGAACTTAACCGATTAGCAATGGCAAAACATCAGTATATTTGCTAATAAACTACATTTCAGCATGTAATAAAACAATACAAAGGAAAATAATTGATAGTGCTTATTATATATACCCCAGCTAATATGACTAGCATAACTTCAAATAACAAATTATACTGCTGGCACAGCTGTGGCCTGGAAGCCAACCTAAAGCATTATTTATGGAGCGGTAAGCAAATTAATAAATGGTGGATTAAAACTCACCAATTATTCAGATACTCCAAACAGAAATAGAAGCTGATCCTTTTAGTCTACTTTTCAGTTATGTAACTGATATCCAAAATGATAAAAACAAAATATAAATATTCACACTGGATATAATGGCTACAAAAAGATTAATACTGGAAATTTGGAACCCCCCCCCCCACAAGTACAGGAATTCGATGAGAGGAAATGGTGATTAATGTTTAGGGAATCACTGTTGCATGAAAAGCTATGGTGGGATATTCTAGAGGAAGAACAAGACCTCACAGGGTTGAGTTGGTGAATTTTAGAAGAGAACCTGCCACCTACACTAAAAATATAACATAAATATGAAAATAGCTATGATTTTAAGAACTAGTTAATAATGAGGAAAACTAGAAAGAAATATTACCTCTGTTTGTTTACCCATAACAGGTGTATTGGATAAAATTCCTGTTTTCTGTTGTTGTTATGAATTGTGCTTATAAGTGTAATATGTAATGAAAGAAGGAACGCAATACGATGCAATGTATGTATTACACTGATTTTAACAAATAAAAATTTATTATAAAAAAAGAGATCAAACATAGAAAACAACCGTATGACCTCAGCAAAAAAAAAATGGGGAACAGAACTTGAAATACAAATTCCTGAGGATGTGTAGGAAAAACTGGGAGAATTCACACATACCCAGCTGAGGAGTTCAGGCTAGATTTGTGCAGCTCAAACTTTTACACCACTACTACTAGCGCCCTGATAAACTTAAAAAAATGGTATATATCAATTCTGAATCATGTAAGAGATGTGGTGTAGTGCAGTGTAATCTTTGTCATATATTCTGGTCCTGTCCTAATATTACTAGAATATGGAAGGCAATTCACGTATTCTTTCAGCAAATTCTCAACACTAAGACTCCCCTGTCCCCATCAGTCTCCATCTTGGGTGATATATCCACTCTCCATAGTCTACCTAAATCCAGCCACAACTGGTTACTTTCAGCTGCTCTAACATTTAAAAGATTAATTTTACGGAACTAGGAATCTGACACACTCCCATCCTTTTTTTTTTTGCTTTATTTCTTTATTCTCCTTCCTGTCCCCGGTGTCCCCCTCCTTCTGACGGCACATATCCCCGTAGCGCCCCCTTTCAGGATCTGCCCCTAGAGTGCCATTACCTCTCCTTCTCCTGCACAGCAGGGTCTGTCCTGGGTGGACTCTCTGGATGGGGCAGTCTTCATCTAGGGACACCGAGGACTACCATTTTCTATTTTCTCCCACTTCCCTGCCCCTGGACGCCGGACACAAGGACGACATCCTAGAGGGGCGACGGCTGGACGCACGCCTCCCCTGCCCTAACGACATCCCCCCTCAGACTCCGTAACGGAGCTCTCAACCTCCTGAGCGCCGTGCTCCCACCGCATACTCAGGGTTGAGAATCCTCTGAGGGAGGAGAGCATCCGCTGGACGCCAATCCTCCCCGAGTCCGCCGGTTCCTGTCCCGGGTCGCCGGCATGGTACGAGTGTGGCGCCTAGTGCCTCAACCCTCAGCGCCACTGGGCTGGCTAACTCACATCCTTAAAGAAGTTCTACGGACAGAAGTGAAGCCCCGACTGTTGCACAGATTGGGGCTTCACCTCACAGATTCCCCCTGCAGGCATCAAATTAAACAAACAGTTTTACTCCTGAATGTTCATAAAAATTGCCTGAACCTCCTCTGCAGCTGGCATGTTTAAGTATGGTGCCCCTCACCCCCCCCAGCAATCGCATGGTGTAGCTTTGGCCCTTCTTTAACAGATTCCTTATGTACAGAGATTTTATAATCGCCGTATCTCCAATGTCCAGCACTGTTCTTACAGAATTTGCCTAAGAGGGACCAGAGGTCCTTCTGCCAGATGCTGAAGTAGTGAAAACCATATCTGGCGAGGTCAGACTAAAGCTATCAGCATCATGCTGGCCCGCTCCATCTGTGGCTTGATGATCACCCTCTGAATCAGAGGGAATAGAGGGAAGACATAAAGTAACCTTCCGCTACAGGAGAGGGACAATGTGTCTTGCCAGAAAACCCCAGGCCCTGGATCGAGCAAGCAAAAATTGGGTAATTTTGCAATGAGTGGGGACGCAAGAAGGTCTAACTCTGGATGACCACATCTGTCAAACAGATCTTCTGCAATAAATGAAAGAAGCTCCCATTCACGCATTCTGGACTGCATCTGGCTAAGGCTGTCCACCAGAGTGTTTAGCAACCCTGGGACATGGGCTGATAGGGTCAGGCCGAGGTCTAGTGCCCAATACCACACTCCCATGGCCTCCCCGCACAAGGGGTACAATGTGTTCCCCCCTGCTTGTTGATGTACACAACACTGAGGTTGTCTGACTGGATCAGCAACTGGTACCTGGAAGAAGATGGTTCTGAAAGCCTTGCATGGCATACAGGACCGGCTGCATCTCCAGGACATAGACGTGTAGGGAGGTTTCAACCTGGACCAAGAGCCCAGAGTTTGAAAAGGACCCAGGTAAGCCCTCCAGTCCAAACCAGAGGCATCAGTGGTGAGGAACTGCTGAGGAGAGGAGATCTGGAATGGAACCCACTGTGACAGGTTTAGGGGGTCCATCCACCACTGGAGCACAAAAGAGATTGCACCTCCTCCCGAAGAAGTGGCAGATGGGCTAGAGGGGTAACTGGAGGGCAAAGGAGAAGTCTCTGGGAGTTGCTCAATGAGCTCCAGGTTGTAATCCCTTTCTATGATTTGAAGAATCCAGGTATCCAAAAGTAATGGTTCTCCACTGATTGAGATGGAGGGAGAACTGACCTCTGACCACAACCTCTTGGTTAGGGACTGGAAGAGGCGGGTCTGGCAAGGAGTCAAGCAGAGGCAGACCCAGCTGCTGGGGCTAGTCCTTCACCTCTGGGATGCTTGGTCACAGTTTCAGCATTGGGGGGGAAGGCAAGGTGGTGGAGGCTCTGCATTTGCCTCGGGGGCAGAGGGGCTCCTCCTGGCCTATTGGATGCCTTGCGAAAGGGAGGGCGCTATTTGCTGTAAGGTTGCATGTGATAGCATGAGTGTGCAGATTTCAGAGCCCTGTCAGATGCCTCCAGGTCACTAATGATGCCCTGGACATCTGGGCCAAAAAGCTTAGAGCCATTAAATGGGGGAATTAGGTACTTTCTGCTGAACATCAGCAGCAAAGCCAAAGACCTTCAGCCAGGAGTGTCTATGGAGACAAATGCCAGTGACAGCAGCCATGGCACTAGTGTCCAAAATATTACAGAGGGCCCGCAGGAAGTGCTTGCTAATATCTTCAGCGGTCTGCAAGCACTTGAGAATCTCCTGCTTCTGTGTATCTTCTGGGAGGCCCTGGGTAGCAGCCGTGCCCTTCTTCCAGCTGGTATTCTGGTACTTTACCATATGGGACAGGAAGCTGGCAATTCTAAGCCTAAGGGTGGAGGGGGCATAAATCCTCTTGCCCCAAAGATCAATTCTGCGTGACTCTTTGTCCGGGGAGAGGAAGCTAAGGTGCTTGGGCACTGAATTGGTTTCAGGCTGGGTAGCAGAAGGAGGAAACCCTGGGGGGCATAGTAAAGCTTGTCTGCTTGGCAGGGCACAGCTGGCAGCACGTCAGGTCTGTGCCAGGCTGCAGTAGTAGCATTCCGTAAAGCAGGCAAAATAAGAGGAATGAACTTTGGAGGAGACTCTGGAATCCCCAAATCCTTTCTGGTGGCATCCTCCTCTTCCTCCTCAATATGGAGCCCCAAGGCTGAGGGAAACTACTTCATGATATTGAAAAAGGTTGGGTCCTCTGGAGGAGACCTAGGGGTGTGTTTGACAGAATCCTCACTGACTGAGGAAGCAGGGGATCTGTGAGATGAGAGGATCTTCTTCTCCCTCATCAAGAAGAATAAGGTCAGGGTGGTACTCCTCCTCGACAATGACCTCTTCCAAATCCAGGTCCGACGTGTGAGGCACCAACAACAACCCATGGTGGGAAGCCCACGGCTGTCGAGGAGATGATGCTGTCAACAGCACAGGCGATGTAGGCCTGTAGGTGCCATGCTGATGAACAATCATTGAGGTGAATTTAGTCAGCATCTCACTGAGACCAATGACCGAAGACTGCATCGACTGGGGGGGGGGGCAAGGGTGTACAGTGCAAGGACCTGCTGGATGGGTCCCCAGAGCCCAAAGAAGCTGTAGCCCAAGGGCCTGGGTTAGGATCAGGCCTCAACCGGGGGGGAGGGGGAGGCCACTGATGATAAATCCATCGTTGATGATGGACGGGCCGATGAATCCGAGGTAAACTGGCCACCCTGAAAATTGGACAGAGGTACTGTCAGTATGGGTCTGGCAGACACAGAGACCTGGACAGCAGATCTGTGCATCGGCACAGCTGCAGTCAACTGAGTATCCCCGAACAAAGAAGAAGAGGCCATTGGGGAGCGGTTCTGATCTCGGTCCTTACTGTGACTTTTCCCCCATGAGGACTTGTTTCGGGTCTTAGTGGCCTGGGAGCTTGATGACCCTGCCAGCGACGAATAGGCTGCAACCCTGGAGGACCCTTGCCCAGAACGGCCTATCTGTTGATCCATTAGAAAATTTTTAAGTGTGTTTTTGCATTGCCTGACAGTTGTTTGATGAAATTTCTGGCAGAGCTCACAGTCGGAGACTTTATGGTCAGGCCCAAGACAGCAGACAAGGCAATCTTCTTTCCACAGCAATGAAAAAGAGAGGTAGAAGGATTAACTCTTGACACAAAATAAAGGAATCTCTTGAAGTGATTCTAAAATAAAAGGCAGGAAAAAAGCCATAGATGAAAATGGCGTGAAACTGCATCAGTGACCCATGCGAACAAGTCGATGACAGGAAAGAACTGAGGAGGGAGTGGGGCCGCTCACGCCTTTATAGGGTTGGTGATGTCATCACAAGACAGTGTGGGTGGCCCCAGTTGTACTGCTGAAAATGTTCCTTGTGGATCTTGCTTCACCGATGGTGAAGTTCCTACGGTGTGACCTGATGACTGAGATACCCCCGAAGAAGATCTGGTTTTTTTTGTAAAATAAATCTTATTAATATACTTTTTTCATAACGATAAAGTATACTGATATACTTTTTTAATATTGACATGGAAATTTTGTGGCAGTTTTAAAAAATAAAATTAAAAAAATGTTTTTGCACTTTTTATGAATGTTGGTATTAGTCCCCATAACTTAATTAGTATTTAGATAAGTGTAATACCCAAAAACATTCATCTTGGGTTCCATGCACTAATGTGCTGCTCACCTACATGTCGCGTATGTGAGGCGTGTAGGCAACACTAAGTGTGAATGCTGTGCAGCGGACCCCCGGCAGCATTCACAATCAGAGCACCAGCCAGTTGTACACTGGATCCCCCAGCTGCGCGGGCAGCTACATGCCACGGGTGGTCCAGGGGGAAGTGTAAGAAGCGTGACAGCGCTATGCGCCATTCACAAAGATGCACAGTGCCATGCAATGGGGGGCTCGGGTCATGGCAGGGGGAGCCCTGCCATAGGTGTTACATGCCCCCCAATGGACACCCACTGCCGGCGGTGCCTGGACATCTGCCACAATACTGCCCCAACCCACTGAGCTGACAGGGAGGGCTGGGGCAGCCATTTGAGTGACTGCTGTATTTTCCACAATTCTGGACCTGTGCCTTCCCACAGTCTGTGAAGGAAGAACGATCAGTGACTCAAGGAAGGACAACAGTCCAGGAGGGAGAAGGACGGGTGAACGGGGAAGGGCAGCATTCTAAAGAAACACACTGGAGAAACTGAAGCAGAGGTACATTAGTTTATGAGAGTGGGGTAAAAGTTAAGTTGCTTTAGCTACAGTGTTGGCAGCGAGAACTGGCCGTGTTGTATGGAACCACAGTGAAAGATGACCAGGCACTGATTTTGGAACTCTGATTTAAGCTCTGAAATGTTCAGTTTACCGTGGTGTGGAGGGTATGGATCTTTTGGGCGTGAAGCTTCCTTGTGAGCCAAAGTAGGACTGGTTGGCAGGTTACAGCTGAATAAGAGCACAGGTGAATGTGCCTCTTATCCAGTCATAATCCTGGAAATTTTCTACCCATTTTATAAAACGTTTTAACTCACTTAAAATGCTATAAGAGCCTCCAAACTCTCTACGCATATGCACTGGTGATTTCAAACCATGTTTGAAAACTGTGTTTAAACCTTGAAAGCACCAGGGTTTTAGCACGTTTTGAAACTAAATTTACTCACTAGTGTGGATGCAGTTCCATACTGTGTTCACTGATGTTTGTCCTCCAGGGAGCCACAATGCACTGCTCCTGTATCCCATGGTGCCCTACTGCTGTTTGTGCATGCACAATAGGGCTTATAACTTCAGACTAGGAAATGCGAGTCGCTGCTCACAGATTGGGCTCTTCTCTATTTTTCTTTTAATTAGCTTTTTATTTCTAGCATGTCTGACTGCCAGAAGGAGCAGCATGACAGTACTGCATTATGGGACAGAAGGTGCGATCAAAAGTAGCATGGTGTTTACCATGTTTACTGGTGAGACTGTGCATCATTAGTGTGGATGGTGTGTTAAACCGTGTTCTAACACAGTTTGGCTTTACAAGCAATGGTGTGGATGGCCAAGCATGGTTAAGTGCTAAAATGGTTTTAAACCCATTTTTACTTTACCGTGTATATTGTGGACAGGGCCTAAGGGCACTGGTTTTACAGGGCCTCTGTAAAGGTGGTCCCTGTGTGCCAGTTGAGTATTTGGTACACTAAGCCACTACTGAATGTAATGGGATTGCACACTGAATGACCCAGGTTCCATCAAAACAACATAAATAAAGTGCAGCACTTTGCAGCAGTGTCACTGGGGAGCTGAACCAGTGGTTTAATACTGTAGAACTGAAAAATTTTGTTGTTAAAAAAACCTTGCTATGTTCACGCTCCCTAGTGGTCTGCTAAATTAATTGAACAGCAAACATTATCATTACACAGCCCGTTTATATTGAGTGAATAATGGTAGCAATTCCTTTAGTTTGTCCCTCATGGTAAGCATCTGTGTAGCACTGGTGATTTTAATAGTGGTAATACATAAAGTATCTCATACCTATTCTCAGCAGTTCTCTGAGAATTTGGTCACAGATTCAGCACTCTAGCCATCTGACTCTGCATCGCCTGTCTCGTCGCATGGCCCACAGCAGTAAGGGAGGCCCCGAGCCTTCTGTCCAGGAGCACATAAATGCTGGAGCAGGAATACTGCAGAGCAAAAGCGAGTGAGACAGAGCAAGAAAGTAGTGGAGAAGGGACACAGAGCAGGGTGACTACATGTCACTAGCACCATCTGGACAGTTGTACTTGCAGTGTGAAAAATGAAAGCATAGGTCAGTAACAGAACAGGAAGTGTGGGATGACAGCGGTCCCCCAGATTTACACTTTGCTTTTTCCTTTACCCAGAAAAGCATGTCAGTAAGATGAGAATAGCCACAGTTCTGTGCTGATAAGTTTTGATTTTGTAATAAAGTACAGTGGTATTTACTGTTGCTGGACATGGACTGACTGCTGATACCAGGCATTGTAGCGATTTCAATGTATTAGGACCGCAAATTGTTTTGAACGCCAATATTTGCAAGACCCGCGGAGCACATTTTTTTAATGCGAGATTTTTCAATTCTACAGTATTTGCTTGGTTGTAGTCATGGTCATTTTTTTTTTTTGAAACTCAGGTTTATTTTATATTAAGTTGATTCATACAGCGGTACATAAGTGTCATACAGTACTGTGATCAAGTTACATTGCTCTTCCAGTACATAGAACTCTTCACTGCAAGCACTCCAATTACATTTGCTACTATATGTAACTCCATTATTTCACAAAGAAGTGAAAAAAAAGGAAATGGAAATCTTTTGCATACAGCAAATTGAATATCTGGATGTATCTCCCCCCCAGGAGGGTTTATACAAGTTCTTGTGTTTAAGATATAAGTAAATAAGTCAACTACTGGGTTAGAACTTCCCAGTCATAACTTTTTTGGCCATCGAGTGTTGCCTCCCCCCTTTCCCATCTTTAGTCTTGTAATAGTCTTCACAGAGAGAGAGGAAGGGTGAAAGAAGAAAAAAAACAAATCAACCCTGGGAACAGAGCTAATCCCTGCCTCCCCCACCCCAATCATACTTTGATTTCAGTGCCCCCCACCTTAAAGGGAAATCCATGAACCCACCAAAACGTCTACATGCCCCTACTCAAAAGCCAAGTCTCCCAAATACGCCATTTTTTTTCATGCTGTTCATATCTGAATCGTAGTTTCCACTGATAGAATTCCTTTGGCTCTCACTATCCATTCCATGGTAATGGTTTTATTGTAGAGAGTGTGAAAGTGTGAGTGTGTGTGTGTGTGTGTGTGTTAGTATTTTATTGGGGAGAAAAGAAGACCACACTCTATTTGGTGTACGTCTTATTCAACGCCACTCTAAACAAGCATTTGTCAATGCCGAATGTTGCTTGCTTCTATGTGCTGTTTAGGTATTTGGAAGTAATTGGAGTGTAAATATTGAAAATTTGCGAACTTACGAGCGTGCGCGGAACTGCGAACGACGCCAGAAACAGTTCGCTTTAGATTTTTTCACCAAATTTTCAACATAGCCATTTTAAGACCTCTGGTCATGAACAGTGTCACTGTGATTTTGTTAATGTGTCCCATACATTGAGTTTGCACACCGACTCGCCCATCGTGCGCTACATGGCGGAAACACGTTTTGGGCAGGATGTGAAAAATGACAGCTGTACTACTCATAAGAAGGTGTGGAAAAATGGCAGTGTTGAAAATCTGGAGTGGAAATATTGAAAATTTGTGAACTTACGGTGCGTGATGAGAACTGCGCAACGCACGTCAAAACAGTCATTTTAGGATTTTTTCACCAAATTTTCAACATAGCCATTTTAAGACCTCTGCTCATGAACAGTGTCACTGTGATTTTCTTAATTTGTCTCAGAGCATTGATTTCAAGATAACGACCGCGCCCATTCTGCGCTTACATGGGCGGAAACACATTTGGTGAGAGTGATGAAAATGACAGCTGTACTACCTAAGAAGGTGTGGTAAAATGGCAATGTTGAAAATCTGGAGGAAAATATTTAAATTCAGCGAACTTACAAGCCTGCATAGGAACTGCGCAGCGCATGCTCATAAAAGTCATTTTTGGAATTTTGGCACCAAATTTTCAACATGGGGTTTGGGCCCCTTCTCATAAATGATGTCACTGTCATGGTGGTATTCGGTGCAGGGGTGATTTACGCAGTCACCGCGCATTCACTGTGCAAATCACCCCTTCGGCCCGAATAACGCCATGACAGTGACATCATTCATGAGAAGGGGTCCCAAAACCCCATGTTGAAAATTGGTGCAAAATTCCCAAAATGGCTGAGATATAATAAAGTTGAAACCCCCATCTAGCCCATTATACAGCTTACCGGCATTTCCTCAGTTCGTGGTCGGCTTTGAAGAGTGCAGACGGTTCCGGTCCACCAAGATCGAGCGACGGAGTCCGGAGGTAAGTATGGGGTGGGGGTGTGGGAGGCTGGATGCGCAGTGGGTGGGTCTGGGTTGTGGGAGGGTCAGAGGCGCACAGCGAGACCGTTTTGTCTTACAGGTAAAAAAAAAAAAGACGTGGGACTGCTTGCCACACTGGAGTGGGCCCAGCATGGCACAAGGACATTAGGGAAGTTCAGCCAAGGGGATTGGGCACCCCGTCGGCAAAGGATTGGATTGCCACGCTGGGGTGGGCTCCCAGCGTGGCACCAACTACTGGGGAGACGACGGCTCAGCCGGCGGGATTGGGCACCCGCCGGCTATACAGTGCGTCGGGGCGCTGCACGCCCGCGGGTGGGATATACAGTGCGTACGGGGCACGCACGCCAGTGGTGGGGAGCTGCGCATGAGCAGCTTCTTATCGCTGCTCACCAAGCGTAGCTCCCCCTTTCAACTGTATGCCACTGCATTTTGGATGCGTGTCATAGACAGCTCCAAAATGCATTGGCTTACAGGGGCTGCGCCTGCCAGCACACTGCCTGAATTGGAGGAGGAGGTGACACACCTCCGAAATCTCCGATGATGGCACTATGTTTCTTGCACATGCGTGCAAGCAACATAAAAATGGATGGACACATGAACAGACGTATCTTAAGGGTGTAGCAACAGCTCACAGTCAGTATTTATTGACTGCCATGGACCATTCTCCAAATGGCCAGAAGACTTTTCCAGGAAAGGCTAGGAAGCTGTTAGAGTTGCTGAAACTTTAGAAATGGTTTTGCTTTGCTGGATTTGGCATACTGGAGAATTAAGTTCAGACCAAGGTGGGAACTCTGAGTCTAAAGTATGAAACTGAAAGGGCAGTGTGGGATAGCTTAAAACCTAACCCATTTCCATGAGACTACAGTCTAGTAAAGTGAGGGGGAAATTTAACTGGATCCTGGGGTGGGGGGGTTACTGTTAGTGCAGAGATGAGTTTAAAGAGCCTTTGACAGAGTGAGGAGACTATGGGGTATGATGTCATATCAGGAAGTTTATTAGGGAAGGGATTATTTTGATTTAAAATAAAAAAAAAAATCCCTGCAGAAAATACAACAATGGATTTAGGGTAAACTACGGTGATAACTTGAGGTATCAAGAAGACAGATAAGCCACCTGGTTACCCTAAGAAGTGGATATCTTAAAGACTCAGTAGAGGCCAGAACACTCACAACAGGAGGGGTACCTCAGCTAATCAAATAGATGCTAGGCAGAATGTTGTCAGAGGATGAAAAGTGACATATAACTGTGTCACGAAACATTATTACAGATAAAAGTATCTGTGTCTTTTCTTTAGTTTGGTTTTGTATAATCACAACTTTTGTTACAACATACCTAAATGTTTAGACAGATGTGAGGACACCATCATTTTGTGGGAGACGGCAGTGACATAGACTTAGGGTTTGGCTGCTCCATTCCAAGGGAACCCCAGCCAGTCAGGTGCAGGTCCCCAGGGACCCGTGCCTGAGCGGCGCTTGCAGAGCCCGTGAGGCGGATCACTCTGGCTGCTTCCACAGCCACCGCCCGACTCATCCAGCAAGTCCTCGGCCGCCCTCCTGGTTCTCAACTCCGGATCCCTACCCCAGGTACTGCCACCGACAATCTTTACTCCGATTGGCGCAGCATTGTTTCAAGCAGATTCTGAATGGTCTGCCTGCTTTCCTAGCCACAGCTGATTGGAGCGCCTTTCTGCATTGACTTAACATTGCCTGCTTTGGCTATTTGTATACAGCTAAGTTCGCTCAGTTTTGTACTTGTGCCTTAAGCTCTTTACTGGGTTTTTTCTTCCAACAATTGCTGTAAATATCTGCCTGAATCCCCTGCCTGTAGTGCATTTTTAGTCTCTTACTAGCGTTACCAGGGTACAGTATTTTAACAGTTTAGGAGACTTTGTGATATCTAACTTGTATCTGCTGCTACCCCTTATTGTTTGCCCTTTCCTCATATACCTCTGTGATAATTTCTCATTTTCTTGTCTCCTCCGACATTAACAGCCTAAATCCCTACTGCCACTGACTGAATCTTTACTCCAATTGACGTGGCGTTGTTTCGAGAAGATTCTGATTGGTCTGCCTGCTTTCCAAGCCACAGCCGATTGCAGCGCCTTTCTGCACTGTCTTAACATTGCCTGCTTTGACTATTTGTATACAGCTAAGTTCGCTCAGTTTTCTCCGCTCCCCCCACCCCTCCCAGGCCTCCTTTAAATACTCTATCACCCGCCTCAAATGTGATCTCCCATCCTATTGGTTCACTGTGTCCCTGCTCACCCTGAATCTGTTTTCTACGCTCTTCCCTGTGCATCAATTTTCATTAAATACTGCTTCTTAATTTTGCCTACCTTAGGTAGCCCTCCTAGGGGTGCCTTCTATTTACTTACTTATCCTGACTACTCCTCACTTCTGCGTTTTTCCCACTGGACCTACTACCTGGTCTTTCGGGTTCACATATAACACTGTACACACTCTACCTTAAACCTTTCATGAGCTAGACTACCTCTATTACCATTCTCAAAAGTCCACCCAAACCTAATTTCTACTCTCTCATTCCTATCCTCCTAGCGTCTCCTGCCTTCACTTGTTCAGCACACTAGTACCTCATTTCTGCTTATAATGAAACTGTACATGTTACTGCTTTTTCTGCCCACTGTGGCTTTGCTCCACCTGTCCCTGCCTATTGCTCCTCAAACCCCCTCGGCCATCCTTAATTATCTGCCCCATGACTACATATACTCCAACCTTCTTCCGTTACCAACCCTCCACTGTGACTCTACTCCACTACTATTAAATAGGTCCTGGATTCACATGGCTGCCTATGTCCTATAAAAATGCGCCCTGAACGCTCGTGCCATATATCCCTTCCTATGACAGAAGCTCTGGTATCTCCTCCTACTGGCACTATTGCTCTCTGGAGATGTTCACTCAAACCCTGGTCCGGCCAACAATATACCCAGTCCCCTTGCTAACACAAAAGGTCTCACTGTGGTGCACCATAATATCAAGAGCCTTGTACACAACTTCGCTGAACTGGAATCCTGGACCCTCCTCTACAAGCCAGATAGCATCTGCCTTAATGAAACCTAGCTCAAACCTTCTATACCAGACTCTCTATGCTCCCTTCGTTCATACAATCAGTTGAGACTTAACAGGCCTGCTCCCAAAAGAGGTGGCAGTACAGCTGTCTATTTTAAAGATCACCGCAATCTCTCTGTCATCTGCTTACCTCCCCTAACCCACTGTGAAATGCTACATGTCCTTCTCACTCTCGGCTCCAAAAAATTACATATTGTGTGTGCCTTCAACCTCCACCCACCCAGTGGCCTCAAAGGACTAGATGAGATGCTTGAGCAGACCTCTCTGCTTTCCAGGAGAAATGAGGTTCTTATACTTGGGGATCTAAACTTAAACTGGCTGGGTAACTCTCAGTCCACATTACTGACCAGGGTTCAAAGTTTCAACTTGCATCAGGTGATTGGTGACCCCACCAGAACTGCTCAACGCTCCAATTCTAAAACTCTGCTGGACTGGATAATGACAAACCACCAGGAAAACAATCTTCTCTGGCATATTAGCCAACGCCATCACTGACAACTCCCCTACTGTCTGTATATGGGGTAAGGGTAGACCTCCTCCATCAAAGCCTCGTTTCATTACTTTCCACAACTATGTGCACCTTGACCCACAATCCTTCCTACTGGACATTGCCACTATAGACTGGACCCCTCTTTTTATATCCAGTGATGCCCAAACTACTCTAAATCTCTTCCTGACTCACTTTCTTGAGATTCAGGATAAACACTGCCCTCTTGTTACCTGGCATGTAAAAACAAACCCACCCACTGGCTAAAATCGGACCTGCTCTCCAAACTACACCAGACAGACAAAAGCTGGCTCAATTACAAAACCACGGGGCAACCTGCTGACCTCAATTCCTACAGAGCCCTACAAAATTCCGGTAAGAAGAAATCAAAAGGGACAAAAGTGCCTACTGCAAGGATCTATTAATCAAATCCTATGGGAATTCCAAAAAATTCTGGTCCCATATACAGTACTTCCTTGGCTCAAACCCGGCTCCTACCCCAATTGACATGTCTCTAAATGGTGTCCATTTTGATAACCCCAGTATCACTGCCAACTTTTTCAACTCACAATTTTCTGACCTCACCAATTATACCTCTTCCTTCCCTGCCCAATCAAACTTAACCACCCCTCCTGATGTCTCTGGGCCTAAATTTTATTTCACATCTGTCTCTAACCATGAAGTACTTAGACCGCTTAACATCTCTGAATTCACTGCAGCTGGGTCTGACAATCTTGAACCAAAACTCCTAAAACTTGCTACCACTTACATAGCTGCACCTCTTGCCAAGATTTTTACCCTTTCCCTATGCCAAAGCCTTGTTCCAGACATCGGGAAACTAGCCAGGATCACCTCGGTCTTTAAAAAGGGTGACCAGAAAAATCCCTCTAATAATAGGCCCATAGCTATCTTGTCAGTTCTTAGTAAAATTCTTGAGAAGCTCGTTGCTACCCAAACCATTGACTTTCTTCAGAAACATGACCTTCTAGCAACCGCACAGCATGGCTTCCGCAAAGGTCATAGTACCACCACTGCCTTACTCAAGTTCACCTCCAATACCCTAGAGGCCATGGACTCAGGACTACTAACTGGGGCAATTTTTATTGACATGACTAAAGCATTTGACCTTGTTGACTACCCAATCCTCTTAGCTACTACAACACCACTAGGCTTTTCACTGAATGTTGTTTCATGGTTCCGCAGCTACCTATCAAATAGGTCTCAATTAGTTAAATTTAACTCCGCCCTATCGGACACTGCCACCTTAAACATCGGAGTACCACAAGAGTCTATCCTTGGTCCCTTGCTTTTCGCCATTTTCGTAAACAATATCACCTCTAACCTCCATCAGACTGCATCCCTGTTATTCGCTGATGACACTGTTCTTTGCTCCAGTGCTTAAAACATTGTTGACATCAACTGACTCTCCCAGGACTTTCATCAAATTCAACAGTGGCTGCTCAGTCATAAACTAGTCTTAAATGTATCCAAGACCCAAGCCATGCTTTTTGGTTCCAATGCCAAACCCAAACATGCTCAACCTAAATTCCATGTCTCTACTTCAAATGGCTCATCTGTTGGGGTTGTACACTCTTAAGTATCTTGGTGTCACCCTAGACCCGTCTCTTAATTTTGACCTTCATATCCAGCAGACATGCAAGTTGGTCAATATGAAACTTAGTATTGTCTACCCGAACCAGCTATGTACTCCCTCCGTTAGGCTTGCTTGCGGGTGTCACATATACTAGTCACTCACCTGTATGGGGTTGCAACGTATGCTTCGGCGGGTAAAACATGTTTTAGGAAATGGGATGTTACATACAACAATATCTGTCATTATTCATCATCTTCTCATTGGATGAAACACCACTGCCTCCTTTACTCTGAACTTGGATGGCTTTCTCCCTCTGCGTCCAGATCCTATGTATATGGCTCGATCATAGATAATATCATTAGAACACAAATACCCAAGCCCCTGGCGAGCCTATTTCTAAACCAGACTCCCAGCTATGGCTTACAATCAGCGGCCAATGCCCCTGTCCACATCCCCAGACATAACTCCTCCAAAGGTGCTAGTGCATTCTCCTATCATGCCCCTCGACACTGGAACTCTCTCCCTCTAACTATACGCTTAGCCTCATCCCACGACTCTTTCAAAAAATCGTTACATAACCATCTCATTGATTCCTGCTCTTGCTTTGAACCGCCCTAGCCTTCCATCCCCTCTACAAACACTGCACTCCATTACTTTTCTCTATGAATTGTTTCCCTATTAAACATATTAATATGCTCTGCTGTCTTCTTCCTGTTACCCTATTGTTCTACCCTCATAATTCTGGCCCTCACCTCTCCCCATGCCACAATTCTCTACTCCATTCTACCCTCATCTAGCATCCCTACTTTTATCTATTCCTAACCCTTCTATATCTATCCTGTTAGACTATTATATTGTCCACAGTCATCAATGTATAGTTATACCTTAATCTGTTTCCGAATGAAGCTCTTATGACCTTATTTTGTATTCCCTCATTATACTCCTGTGTTGACGCCATACTGTATTTTACCCTACCATTTATTTCTGATCCGTGCACTGTACGGTTATTGTTTTCCTATGTACTGTTCTGTAACCTCCCGGGTCGTGCCTGAAAAAAGTCATTGCTATGGCTGATGCACCCCAACCGGTCAACAAAAACTAAATAAAATAAAAATAAAGACCAATGGTGAGGGGTGCGGCACTTTAACAATTTAAACACAAGGTACAAAACTTACTTTCATTTTCAGGGATATTATCCCAATGTTTTTTTTAAACTTTCTATTATTTTCAGTGTTAATCTATACAACAATTTATAGTGCTGCTGTTAACCACAGCTCACTATTTTACTACCATATATATATATTCAAGTCCTAGTCCAATTCAAAGAGGGAGAGAAACAAGTTATTTTACAGAAAATCTTATACACATTTTATCAAACTAGACAAGTCTTTAAAGATATAGTGTTCAGACCCAATTATTTTATTATTTTAAATATATTTTATTCCCTCAATAGCTCATCCCGAAGCCATACTTATAATTTAATTCTGAGAATTAAGGCAAGAAAATTTTTTTTATCAAATATTCTGTGATGTTTATAGCTTAGAGCTCATCAGCGAGCAGCGATATTTCTTTTTCTGAGATTGCTGGCGATTCCAAATCTGAATTTGGCTCAAACTGAGCCCGTAAAAAAGGTTGAAACTTGATCAGGTTAAAAGAAAATGTATTGTCTATTTTTGAATGTTATTTGAACTTTAGCCTGTGCCAATAACTGGAATTGAGCTCCAAGTTCCAGAATGTCTTGTCAAAAAGCAATCAGTTTCCTCCTCTTTTGCTGAGTAGAGAAAGCAAAATCAGGATAGACATAGAAATGGTGTGTCTTATACAATAATGCTCCCTTCATCCATGACAGCTTTATTATCAGATCCTGATCAGATTTGAAAGCCAGCACGATAAATATAGTAATTTTTGCTTCAGGGTCAGTCTCTAATACTTTAGCCACACTGCCAGACTCAGTGTTTCCTCTTTCTTTCTTGGGAACTCTGAAGGCTTTAGTAATAAATGGTAAGTTATCTGCTAGTAGATCACAAACTTGTATGAATAAGTCCTTAACCAAATCACGTGTGCTTTCAAATTCAGAATCTAAACTTAATGGAAGCCCGACAATTCTGAGGTCCCGGTACTGGATCTGGTTCTCTAGCAATTCTACTTTTCTGTTAATAGTATAATTATCTTTTACCAGACCCTGTGTTGTTGCCTCAATTCCTGTTGCTTTGTCGGATAGGACAGTCAATTTCTACAAGTTTGATTTAACTTGTCCAGTAAGCGCTTTCAATGCTCTCTCTGCTAGTTTTAGCTTCTTGCTGCAATAAATCGACTTTGGCGTTTAAAGCTTACAATTTCCTATCAAAACGCCGGATCCAATAATTCAATCATATACTCCATTTGGCTAGTTTTTTCCCATACAGGTGGGGCTGGCAAGATGTCCTAGACAGTTGGCTGGTTCTTTGAAGAGCTGTCCGCCATTGCTATTACACCTTGTTCTGCAGGGATTAAGCCAGAAGTAACGACAGTCTGATCAGGTACTGTTTTTTTCCACTAAAGCAGTGCAAGCTAGTTGTGTCTGCCAAAGCTATCTGTTAAATTCTCTGAATCAATAGGTTGTGATGACTTCGGAAAGAACAGAGACTTAGCGTCCCGCATCTGAGTGCCAGGTAACTCCCTGGTCTTCCCAAACTCATGCCGCTGTTTGCTGGTTGAAATTGTTTCTCCAATGGACGAATTCTAGGAGAAGTGTAGTCATCAGATGATGAGCTCGATCTACTTTTCCTTTTTTTCATTCATTTGGGCACCTTTAAGTTTTATACATCTGAAAAGAATCTCCTAGTGTCTAGAGCTGCTCTGAAGGGCTACCGTCTCAGTCGGCCCCCCAGTCAGACACGTCTTGCTGCTGGAACCGGCGACTGCAACATGGGCAGCACCCCAATGTTAGTTACTGTAGTACAGAAAATATTTCATTTACTATACTGTTTTGTATTGATGATTGTTCTATTTTGAATGTTTACAAATAAATTGTCACGTCTTTAAAAAATGTATGGTCTAAAGATTTTTTAATAAACTATTTACTGGAGTTGTTAGCTACTGTCTGGCTATAGAGTCACAATGAAATAAAGCACTCTTTTTAATGACTGAACTAAACTTGTCCATAGTGATGGTGTGTGTGTATATAAAAAACCTAAAGGGGTCATCATGTGGCACCTCCACTCATGTGCATAATATTCCCATAGACACAGTACAAGCCACTTGCATACGGCTGCAAATGACCCCCTAGTACTCCATGTGATGTCCCCATTAATTTGTTTGTGTGTGTGTGTGTGTGTGTGTGTGTGTGTGTCCAGCTTACATCACTTCCTGCCTGACCCACAATGCAATTGTCCAGCTTACATCACTTCATGACTGACCTCCTAGCTCTGCGGGAATCAGAGCGAGCAGTACAAAAAACATATTTTAAGTAACAAACAAGAAAAAAATATTTAAACTATGGTCAATCAAGAGTTGCACCCAACTTGAAGTGACCCCATAAGCAGATACTTGCTCTTTAATACATCATTTTAAGAGTCCCTCCCCCAAAAAATTAATTTATTTCTTTAATGTGAAGAAAACATTTTCTTACATTTTGTATGTTTTTTTAATTAGAAATAATTTAGTTTTTTACCTTATACCCACCTAAAAATAGGCTTCTTGCAGTACTGTCTGGTAAGCAGTGGCCGTCGGTTTTTCTGAATGGCCATTACTAGCTACCTTACTTGCTGTGGTCTTTTTATTACTACAGCAAACAAAATAGCATTCATCCTAGAAGACAACCATTCTTTTTAATTATTTTAATTACATCTTAAACGGCTTTTTACTTTTACAATGAAATAACATTATCACTGTTAGGAGCACTAAGGTACTTGGCACCTTATTTAAATTTTATTATCTGAAGATTACTTCTTGTACAGTTTCATGGTTCATGCAAATTGGCTGGTTTAGAGTAGTTTTAAGAAAAAAAAAATTGTGGTGGTAATGATAGATCTGTTAATAAAAACTGTCCACGCATCAGCACTGTGGCAAAATCTACTGCACATGTACACGCCTTGTGATGATTATTGATACTGGCCAATAATTTATGACCAGTTCCTACAACTCAGGGTCATCACCCCTCCACAGAGTTGATCTTATGTTTCTGGGGGCCCCCGCCAGAGTTAATCATTGGAGGCACTCGAGCGTACCTTTGCATGTATTCTTATGGAGTTATGATGCAGAGTTGGAGGATTCTGCCCAACCCAGTGATGTCCCTTGTGGGATTCAACAGTACACAGGAAGGAAAGGAAATGCATAAATCACAAAACAATTGAAAGACTGATGACCTGCACAGCTTCTATCGGGGGGGGGGTGGACAATGAGTAGGGGACCCCAGCAACTGCTGGGACTGAAGATGCTGAAGGCCAGCTTTGCCCCTCGGATCTCAATCACTTTAAAGAGAAGCTAAAGATCAAAAATGAGAACAGTATTTTAGCAAAGGAAGGACGAGTGGAACTGTGCAGATTATGAGCAGTAAAGCTGCCAAAAATCTGTCTGGGTGTGGGGGGTGGAGGCTCTCTACCGCTGCAGCAGTCAGTGCATGGGTCCCTGGGGACACAAACTGCAGCTTACAAACCATGCACAGTGGTAGGACTGCCCTTAGGACAGAACACATATCCAGCACACAGGGAAGGCAAAAAAACCCACAACTGTTTCTTACTGTACCAATGGTTTCTTTATTCTGGCCACTTCACATCAAGTTGTGATCATACAATGCAAATAAGAGCAGTCCAAAGTGCAGTGCAAATAAGTAAAATCAGTGCAAACAAGCTGCGGAAATACCTGCCGGAATGCAGTTTCACGTCTGGTTTTACACCAAGTAAGCAGTTCCATCTAGGGACAAAATATAAAAAAGAAAGACCACGACCCAATCTGTTTCTTCTCAGATGCTCAATTTTTATTTCTCCCACAATGAAATTTATCTTCTTTGTTTACATTTCAAGACCAACCTGTCCCTTCTTCAGAACTATCTGGGCTAATAAACAAATACAAATGCATTTTTGTTATTAGTCTTTTGTGGTTTTTGTTCTCTAAATATACACAATAAAATAACATTGTTCTTGTATATATTGTACTATGTTTAGAGAACAAAAACCACACAAAATTACAAAAATGTTTTTGCATTTGTTTATTATACCAGGAATTTCTAAAGAAGGGACAGGTTGGTCCCGAAATGTAAGCAAAGAAGATACATTTTATTCTGTGAGAAATAAAAATTGAGTATCTGACAAGAAACAGGTTGAGTAGAGGGCTTCCTTTCTTTTTTTATAATTTTTGTTCCAAGATCGGGTTTTGGAGGAACTCCCCAGGATTATACAAAGAAAAAAAAAGGGAACCCAGGGAGACTAAACACACATTTTCTTAAAAAAAGTTCCATTTATGGATACATGAAGTTGCTGGCACAAAGGCCAGCACCGTAAACTGAGTTTTTGTTGTAAAAAAAGGAGTGAAACAGCATACATGCAGGTAGATCTACAGCTTTATTGTACCGATTTTGTTTGCACTATCATATGTACCACCTGTAGGGGTCGCTGTGGTGCCACAAACCACCGCCATCCCTCCCTGGCCAAGACGCACTGCCTACAGCCTGGCTTGCCTCACGACCAGAGTCCGCTCTCAAAGTTAGGTCACCTGCATGGCAGCACAACACATGCTGCTGGACCAGTGGGGTGGCTTTTTTCCATAGAGGTTTATATTCCACCCTCCCCCCCCGGACAGCGCTTTTCATGCACACTGTATGCCAAGAGTGCACTGCAAGCAGTGAGAGAGACTAGTATTAAAATGATTGAAATATGCAGCCATTCTGCTCATTAGCAATCCCACACAGCTGTGGAGAACTGCCTGACCTGGTTTTATATGAAAGGATGCTGGCCAGGGCCCTGGGGAAAAACCTCTACTCTTATGAGAAAGACTAGAATTCCAGAGAGGGTTCAACAGGCGGGTCTGTAGTCTGGACCAGCTCCATGTGGTTGGCTCAAAGCATCAGGCATCTAACTATGACTGGCGCTGTGTGTGTGTGTGTGTGTGTGTGTGTGTTGTGGGTGGGGCAGTGACAGCAGTAGGGGGTTTAAAACATGGGTTGAATTAGACCCAATGGTGTAAATAAATGTGAGCCTACAGAGGAACCTACTGGGTCAATACATAATCAGTGGCAGATTTTGAACAGTTCACGTTCCTTTCCTTTAGATATTGTTATAGAGCAGGCACATTAATTTGGACCTACTGGCAAAGGGAAGAGGGGTCATTTCTGGGCAGGATACAACTTTTGCCCTTTTGGTGCATGTAAGTGCTGACCCCGGGGTGGGGTAAGGAGGGAGGGAGGGAGGGAGGAAATTCCCTGATTTATTATCCTATTTCTCATTTCCTGAGCCAGAAGCTTGCCAGGATCAGTCCTCTGAGGTTCACTGTTAAACAGCAGAGGGAAAATAATCCCAGTCCCCCAGCAGTCCAACTTAAGACTTCTTTGGAAGAGTAGTCCCAAGCCTTGTTTTTGCAGATCTGAGAGTTGAGGGGCTGGGCACTGAATCTGACAAGTGCTGAGTATATGGAACAGGTCACTACCACCAGGCCTTTCAAGGTCCATTCATACATGGTGGATCCTGCCACAGTGTAGATCAGTGGATAGATCCATGTCGCAGAATGAGGATGGACTAATGATTTAAACATGCTTAACTGTTCAATCAGGGCTTGACAAATCCATCTATACTGGGAATATTTGTACATACGTAACCGTCTCTTTATAGGGGAGGAGTCATGTGCCCCAAACTGCTGCCACAAGACCAGGAGCTCCTAATTTACCAAGTCACACTGTAAACAATCTGCCACCTTTGTTACACTGGATGTTATCTGGCTGATCCTGCACCCCCTCCACCACCACCTGCCTGAACCAAATCCTGTAGTGCCCATGGCTGAGCCTGTGATGACATTGCTTGTGACTAAATGGGCCACTGGGCCTTTTTCTGCCATTGTCACCTACGTTTCTATGACTCCGCTGAGGGATCTTCCAAGCCCTGCATTTTCAGCATTCTTCATCTGTCTATATGGCATACTGTAGTGTATTACATTGCTGACCATGCCAGTGCCGATATCACCACGGTAGACTGGCACTGGGCTCCAATATGAAATAAATACAGTTATACATAAAATGCAGGGTTGAGATGACCTCATGGCAGAGTCCCAGACGGCAATGTTATCAGAGGCTGAACCATGGGGCATGAAAGGATGTGGTTAGGGCTGACAGAACATGCAGCGAATGGCGGAAGGGGGGACCCCAGGATAGTACAGCTATGTAAGAACTTACCATAACAGTAGATCTTCAGGAGAGGCTCTTGCAGTAGGTAATTACCTTGAGGACTTGTAACCCCTGGTGTCAGGACCACACAGAAATTTTAGCCAGCAGTGTCTGATGGGGGACCGCCCACCTGACGCCACGTGGCCGATGCCAGCATGATCCTACATAGTGGGTGGTCCCCACACCTGCCTTCCAGTTCTCCCACTGGAGACCTCAGAAGAGGCACGACAGGAGAATGGACAAGAGGCTCCTGGAGCTCAGAATGAGCCCATAAAGAGCAGAATAAGGAGATATTAGGGGAAAGGAGGGAGGGAAAAAGGTTACCTACTGCAAGAGCTTCTCTCGAAGATCTACTGTTACAGTAAGTTCTTATGTAACTGTACTATCTTACTTTGAGAGGGCTCTTGCAGTAGGTAATAACCTTGAGGACCGAGTCCCAGGCAGTGTGAATCAGAAGAAGCTGAAACACGGGAGGCAGTAAAAAAGGTCAGCTGAAGGCACAGTAATCATGACAGGAGGTCCTGAAGCACTACTAGGCTGAAACCTGCCCTGCACCTACAGCAATGTCCAGACTGTAATGCTTTGTGAAAGTGTGGACTGAACTCCAGGTAGACATGGCACAGATGTCAGCGGCTGACACTTTCCTGAAACAAGCAGCAGAGGCAGCCATACTCCTTGTGGAATGCCCCTTAACCTCCCCCGGGAGGGTCTTACCATACTTCTGGTAACAAGTAATACAGTTTGCCAGCCATTTGGACAAACACCATTTGGAAACTGCCCCACTCTCTTTTGGGTGGAAAACAAACAGAAAGCTGATCCTATTTCCACACAGACTTAGCCCTTGCAGGGCCACAGACTCATACATCAGGCTAGAATTCCTATACGTTCTAGTTCTGTCGGCAGCCTAAGGGTTAGTTCCATTAGTGTAATAACGCAAGCTTCTATGAACATCTACGGTATGAAGAATCGCTTCTCCCCAACTGGAATGCTCAGGGTAATACACTGGAAGAAGAATTGACTGGTTCAATGTAAACTCAGAAACCACTCTGGGCAAGAACTTAGGGTTGGTACGAAAAGCCAGCCGGTCTCTTTGAAAAATTAAATAAGGTTCCTTACAAAATCAGGGCCTGAAGCTCAGAAATCCTTCAAGCTGAAGTAACTGCTAATAAGAAAAGCACTCTCCAAGACAAATAGCGCACAACACAGGAACCAGCCGCTTCCAAAGGAGGCAGAGTCAACTTCTCTAAAACAAAATTCTAATCCCACAGAGGCACGGGACTGCGCACTGGGGGCTTGAGATGCAGAATCCCTTTAAGGATAGTCTGACACTTCCAACTGGGCTACTGTCCTGCCATCCACTAGGGTGTGGTAGGTAGAGATGGCTGACAAATTAACCTTCAGTGAGGAATAACCCAGGCCCAAATCATAGAGGTGCAGGAGTTACTCCATGACCAATCGAACAGGGTACAAGAACAAGTCCCAACCCTTTGCAGTGGCCCAAATGGAAAAACGCTTCTATTTCACGGCATAAGTGATTCTTGTAGATGACTTTCTGGCCTCAATGGGAACTTGCGCCACTCTGGAGGATATTCCAAAGCACAAAGTGGCTATGTCCTGAGGTGCCACGCATGCAAGTGAAGGGATTTCACCCTGGATGGACCAATGTGCCCTCCTCCTGGGTCAGGAGGTCGCTGCGGAGAGGCAGGGGAACCGGAGGCTCCACTGCAAGGTGCTGAAGGAGCGGAAACCAAACTTGGTGAGGCCAAAAGGGTGCAATCAGAACCATGTGGGCCCCTTCTGCTCGCAGCTTGAGCAGCACCCTCTGCAGAATGGGAAAGGGAGGGAAGTCATACAAAAACCTCCCTGTCCAGCGAAGAGATAGCGCATCTCACCAGAAAACACCATGCCCTGGAGTGAGTGAGCAAAACTTGGGTAGTTTTGCATTGTATGGGGAGGTGAACAGATCCAGTTCAAGCTGACCCCACAGGTCGAAAATGTGGTCGACTACCTCTTGCTTGAGCTCCCACTCGTGGGCTCTTACTCCATTGTGGCTGAGACTGTCTGCTAGGATGTTTTGCATGCCCGGGACGTGAACTGCTGTCAATGTAGAGCAGTTCAATTCCACACTAGCATCGCCTCCCTGCATAGGGGGATATGAGTGGGTGCCACCTTGCTTGTTGAGATACCAGACCACACACATGTTGTCCAACTGGACTAACAGTATACCCTGGAGAAGCAGGTGCTGAAAAGCTTGAAGAGCATACAGCACTGCTCTCATCACTATCACATTTATGTATAGAGGAAGTTCCGCATAGGACCACCTGCCCTGAGTTTTGTGGTCTCCCAGATGCGCACCCCAACCCATCCCTGAGGCATCTGTCGTCAGAGTCTGGGTGGGAGGAGGGGACTGAAAAGGGAACCCCTTGGTAAGATTGGAAAGATCTTGCCACCACAAGAGCTTCCTCTGCATGGAACTGGAGACCATGACCATATGGTCCAGGTCATCCAACCTCTGATCCCACTGTGCCCTGAGTGTCCACTGTGAAATTCGCATGTGGAGTCTGGCTAAAGGCATGGTGGGGATGGCCACTGCCATTAGGCACAACAGTCGAAGAATCAACCTAGCCGAGACCTTCCTGTTGAAGGCCACCATGCAGGCCTGCCTCTGCAAGGTTTCCACCCTGTCCAGAAGGAGGAAAGCCATATCCCTGAACCACGTCCAACATTGCCCCAATGAATTGAAGGTGTTGGGAAGGAACAAGCCAGGACTTCAGAAAATTCACAGTGATCCCCACTTGTCTGAAAAGGTCCAGGGTTGCAGAAAGGGAAAGTTCCACTGCTCTCTCGATGGGGCTGACAGAAGCCGGTCGTCAAGGTAAGGAAACGCAGTGGCCCTGATGCCTCAGGGCCACCGTCATTACCACCAGGCACCTGGTAAAAACCCAAGGTGCCGAGGGCAGACCAAAGAGTAGGGTCCTGAATTGGAAATGATCCCCCTGAAAGGAGAACTGAAGGTAGCGATGATGGGCCCAGAATATTGGAATGTGCAGGTAAGCATCCTGCATATCCAGAGCACAGAGCCACTGTCCCTTGCACAGGAGGGGCAGCAGACCCGGGAGGGTCAGCATCCGAAACCTTTTGCACTCTATGTACAGGTTTAGAGCACTGAGGTCCAAAATGGGATGCAGATCGCCCATCTTTTTGGGAACGAGGAAGAAGTGGGAGCAATACCCCTTTCCTTCCTGGTGCACGGGAACAGGTTCTATTGCCTCCTTTCATAACAGAACAGAGCCCGGATTTCCTCTCAGAGAAGAGGGATGTGTGTCTTCAGGTAGTGAGACTGGGCCAGTGGCCTGTCTGGAGGTTTAATCAGAAGCCACAGAGTATGGCAATGCTCTGTGAGCTGAAGAACCCGTGAGTTGGTTGTCACTGCCCGCCACCCTGGCAGATGATAGGCAAATCTTTCGCCCACCAGCTCCTTGGATGGATCCTGAGGAGAGAGAGCATACAGCGAGTAATGCGAGGGGGGGTTGGGGAGAGCTGCACCCGAAGCTCTCTGGGACTTTGCTGGAGGAGCGGCTGAGGTTGACTGTGCCCGACATTTGTTCTGATGCCTGGACATCTGCTGCTGTTTTGGCTGCCTTTTCCCTTGGCAGCGTAAAGGCTTCTTCACCTGAAATTTAGTTCGGTACATGGTTTGCACCCATCTAAGTGCCTTACCCTTGTCTTGTATGGTGGTAATAATATCCTGGGCATCACTTCTGAACAGAACAGATCCCCTGAAAGGGGTGTCCTGGATGGTACTTTGCATATCCTGAGCCAAACCCAACACTCTCAGCCATGAAAAGCATCACAGGCTGACAGCTGTGGTGGCACCCCTTTTCTGGTGAGTCAACAGCATCATAGGTTGCCCTGAGGGAATGTCTGCAGACCACTTTGGCGGAGTGGATCGAATCTGTTCAGATGGATTTCGATTCAGAGTCTGGAAGGGCTTCGATGGCTGGCTCCAACTGGGCAAACAAGGACTTTTAGTCCACCAGTATGTGACCCATGTAATTAAGAGCCCTCACAGCCAGTGTGAAGAAGGAGTAAAACTTCCTACCAAACTGGTCTAGCTGCCGAGATCTTTTATCAGGTAGAGAGGTGCTCATGTGCCGGGGCTTGGATGACTGGTCATGAGCCACCGCAATGATGACCGAATCGGCCTTGGAGGTGCATGCTAAGGTGGTCCTTCCTCTCTGGCATATAATAAGTGTGGTCTGCTTTCTTAGCTACCGCTGGAATAGAGGAGGGCATCATCCAGATGGTCGATGCGAGATCCTCATGTGGCTCTAGCCAGGGTGGGGTAAGGATCAGGGCTGCCTCCTGCATATCCAGGTGCTCTGCGAGGCACTGCTATTTTGGATCCTGGGCATCTGACTGCCACTCACAGACTTCAGCAATTTTGCGGATTAAGTCTGCAAATGACAGGTCCTCCAGAGACAACTTGGGGGATTCCTTAGGTTGGGGCTCCCTTATATGCCGGGTTTCAAAGTCTGAACCTGCCGAAGCGGAAGAATCAAAGTTGGAATCCTGGTCTGAATCCGAAGACCAAGAGTCAGGGTGAGCCGGATCCCGGGGCCCAGGCGTCGACTTATCGAGAGGCTGGGCCAATGTCAGCTTCTTTGAAGGGGCTGGTGTTGGCTGAGGCAAAGAAGCCAGAACCTGTCTCACCTGCAGTGCATCGGGGCTCCTAGGGGACTCCCTAGGAGGCTGATGACTGTCCAACTTTGATGCAAGCTGTGCCTTGGTCTCTGATCACCAAGACTGCAGTATAGACTTGAAGTCCATTGGAGGCTGAGGTGGAGGCTGCAGAGGCAAAGGAGGCTGATAAGCCTAGGAATAGCCTGTGGTGAAGCCTAGCATCAGGAAACCCGGTGCATGATAGTGCATCGATGGGTATCCCGGCAGGGGGTAGGCAGGAGCATACCCTGATGCATGAAACCCTGATGGGGGAAATCCCAGTGGGTTATATGCTGGAGCCTAAGGCATCGGGGTACCCCGGAGGGCTCTGAGGGTAACCCAACAGGAGGCCTGATGAGGATACCCCAACAGAGGCAAACCCGTCAGAAGGCCTGACAGCGGTGCCAGAGGCTCACGTGGCGGACCATGCAAAACACTAAAGCCAGAGGGCCCTGGAAGGGTCAGATCTGGTGGGTGGCTTGCAGGCAAGGAAGCCCCCGACAGAGGAGGAGTAGGCTGGGAACCATCCGGGTTACCACCCGCTCCCGACTCCAGATACTGAGGTGAACTCGTAAATAAGCCACTTGGCGGAAGCCCCTCATCTCCCATTCCTCTGTTAATAGGAGAGGGAGGGGGGACCACATCCTGTGGTGAAGAGGTCAAGTCCCAGTGAGAAGAGCCCACCGGGGAAGGCTGAGAAAGATCCGGCAGCTAAGAACTGTCGGGCCGCCACCGGACCCCGATGCTAGATCGGTCGGGCGAACGTCGGCAGAACTGGCGTCCAACTTATCGGCCAAGACAACCTCGCAAACATTGGACTGGTCAGCACTCGACTGATCGGTCGAAACTGGATGGGCTCCAGAGTCCACAGTGCCCAACACAACAGCCCAAGCCGGGTGCTCATCAGGTGGTCCGACGAGTGATAGTGGCTTCACTCGGCGTGGCAGACACTCCCGTGGAGATGGGCCTAAGCGTGGCTCAGACTTCAGCCGAGGTCCAGATTCCCGAGGCCACTAGGACCAGTGGTGGCAGGGGACCAGAGGACTGCTCCTTATGTCGGGCAGGCTGGGCTGCCGCACTGACTTCCCAGAGGAAGAAGGCCGCTGCTTATCTGAGGGGCCCGCAGGCGGCCTTGGGAAAGAGGGGAACCTGTCCTGGTCCTGATGCTTCTCCTTTTCATGCCTAGATTCGGTGGGTGAGGTAGAAGCACTACGCAATTTTTGGAGCTCTTTCTTCATTGTGGCCATTCATTGCTTGAAGAGGTGAGCCTTGAGGGTCTGCTGGTGCGCTTCCATGTGGCCGGGTTGAAACTAGTGCAGGCCTCACAGTCCTCGACTTTGTGCTCCAGACCTAGGCAGAAAAGGCAGAGGGAGTATGAATCCTTTTGCGGTACTTGTGCGCTGCACAAAGCCCACTTGTTCTTGTGCTTGATGCTGGACAATGATGACATGCACAAAATAAAACAAGTACTGAAAATTTGAAAGAAAATAAATGAATACTTTTCCAAAATAGCAGTCGAATTGCAGTATATAGTCTCTGCAAGGTCTGACTGATCAGGTCAACAGCGGGAAAGAACTGGAAGGCAGGTGTGGGGACCGCCCACTATATAGGGTTGCGCTGGCATCGGCCATGTGACGTCGGGTGGGTGGTCCCCGTCAGACACTGCTGGTGAAAATTTCCATGTGGTCCTGATGCCAGGGGGTGCATATCCTCAAGGTGATTACCTACTGCAAGAGCCCTCTTGAAGTAAGATACACCAGATATCAACATAGAATACAACAAAAGTTAGAGGCAGAATTTTTTTTTTTTAAGTGCAAATTAGTAAATTGGGAACCCCCCTCTCACATCCTATGCCAGTACTTTGGAAAACATGAGTCATTCCCTTTAACCTTTAGCAATAAAGAACTGCTTAAAACCAGGTTGCGTTGATTGTAAAAGTAGCACATCGGCATCACTCGGCCCAACAACTGCCAACTTGTTTGTAAGCTCTTCTTACTTTTGTGGAAGGGAGGATGACAGGATGTCAACAGTACAAGCAAAACTACAACAATGGGCTCACTACTAGGCCAGGAAAAACACGGAAGTCTTGTAACAAAATCTGTCAACCCCTGATGATTTTAAAGTTTTAAAATATGGCAACAATTATTTTTAATTGATCTAATTACAGTATATTTTAAATCCTGTGATTTATACCATGCAAGCTTGATTCATTAACTTTTGCAAATTTTGAATAAAAGATCATTTTTATATGCTGAAATGTAGGGTCTTTACCACTATAATGATAATTAATTAGCTACTTAACCTTCCCCATACCAGTTTTAATTACATATATTGTTTAGTAAGGGTAATTAATGTGTGGGTGTCATCTTTGATTATTTGCATTAAGCTATGCATTCCATTGCAAATGTAGAGAATTCAGCCATGTCAACCTTAAATAAAGTGGTAATAAAAAAACCTGACAGGCTTCCTGTTACAGACTACCTCCACTAGCATGGCACCAGGCGGTACCAGTGTCTTTGCTATGTGATACAGCTGCTCAAATAGTTGTCTGCCAACACTTTTCCTACTAATACTGCAATTCTGTAAAATGGTTGGGTGTAAGCCTGGAAACAGTCTCAGTAACTGCACATAGAAAGTCACTGAAAATGGGATTTGGTTCAATACACTATATATAAACTCAGAAAATGGGTTATAAAAATCCTGTAAGGCGACTGGTTGACAGCAGTCATAAGTTTATAAGGCAATAGAGCCCTCCTGGGATAAAAAAGAGCCAGCGCTGTTCCTGCATAAGAACTATTTTACATACAAAACTTGTTCTTTAAGTGTTTTGTTTTTTTTAAATGTTGTTGATGCAAAAACCCACGTTCAAAATGCAATTACCTTTTAGCGCATGGTGCGTGGAGGACACCTGAACTTCCAGGGACTGTAAGGCACTCTGCCTGCAGCACTGGAACTCACTGTGCTGTGGGAGTGTGAGTATACCTTAACATTCCACACCCAGTCATGTATTATCGTTTACTTATAAAATGGCAAGAAAAACAATCTAGAAATGTCATTGTCCAGGAGATGTCACATGACCATGCACTAAATCTCTATAAACGCACAGTCAGTTGCCAAATCTCAATTTCCTCCCCCCAAAACCAACTTAGAGCCATTTTATAAGTGTAATAAGCCACTCACTCCAGGGCATGCATCACAGGATTTTAATGCACTTCCTAGGAGGCGTAAAGCACTTCGGCCTTGGCCTCGCTTACTGCTACACCCTGGGCATGCATTGAAATCCTATAATACACACCCTGTTGTGGCTTATTAATTACATAGTTTAATACTACTGCTTATCAGAACATGGGAAATGGAACAGTCATACTGGGGCCAGATTTTCAAAAGTGGAAAAACTGCACATGTGCAAAAAAAGTTTTTGCAAGGGAGAGTTTTCTTGTGCAACTGCAATTATTTCCACATGTACTCACTTTTCAAAAAAAACTGCCTTTCTGCAACCTTTTCCACAATTTCTGTCTGCTTGCGTAGATCATTTTTCCGCTGCTGTGGGAAAATGCGACTCCCGGTATTACCAAGCATAGCACTTTTTCCCCTCAGCTGCGAGAACAAAGAAAAATGAAACCCATGTGCATGATAACGCTGACAGTAGCATTTTCACAGGTATAGGGATTTTCCCACAAACCAGGGAGTTTCGCACAGGGCCTTAGTCCCTGGGCCACTCTTTGAAAATAAGGGCCTTGGGCTTGTTATCTGTATGGCTGGGTTGGCCTGTCGCACATAGAGAGGAATTCCTTCACTGCAAGAGTGGCACCCTAAACAAGACACTGATCAGTTACTGCAGAACCCAAGGCAGTAGAACTTGTGAGGATGAGGCAGATGTAGGTCCCCAATTGAAGGAGTCTTTTGAAACTGGTAGCTGTCAGGTATTTAAACATTGGCCCGTATCCCTTTATCTACGATGAAAATCAAATGAGCATGCGCGGGTCATTTTCACATGCACTACTTTCCCCGGCAGATGTGACTTGCCTCGTTCAGACTCTGTGAGTTACTGCTGGAATTCCGATTATAATCAGGAAATTATGAATATGACTAATGGGAGTTTGCAGGTTCACGTTTGTCTTACCTTGTAGTTTATTGTGAGAATAGCAGCAATTAATATCAAGAGGCAGCCCAGAATTATGAAAATGTACTGCAAGTAATCCAAGACAGCAGGAATCACCACGAGGTTGGTGCGGAAGGTGTCTAAGACTGGGCCATCAATGTATCCACTCTGTGAAAAACAATGTAGACACACATCCATGTTAACACTCGATACTCGTGCTATGTTAAACCGAGCCTCAAACCACCCCTCGAAAACTGTTCAAGATCAGCAAGCACTCTTGCGTTTTCTGCAGTAAAACTCTGGAACTCTCTCTTCCTTCTATCATCACTGGAAGGTAGTTCACAACTGAACTTTACGCTACTGTTTTAACTGCAATTAAAGTCAACTTGCCCATGCTTCACTACCAATTCATGAAATGTATATTTTACTCTAGTCTACATTCCTCTGTATACTGTATGTACAGTGCCTTCAGAAAGTATTCACCCCCCTTGGATTTTGTCACATTTTGTTGTGTTACTACCAGAATTTTTAATGCATTGAAATTATTTTTTTCCCCCTTGATTCACACAGCATACTCAACAATTTAAAGGGGCAAAAATAGTTTTATTGTGTAACAAAAATTTATGTAACATTAAAAAATGAAATATCTTGTTCACTTAAGTATTCACCCCCGAGTCAATACTTTGTAGAAGCGCTTTTGGCAGCAATTACAGCTTTGAGTCTTCTTGGGTATGTCTGTATCAGCTTTGCACATCTGGATTTTGGGATTTTCGCCCATTCTTCCTTGTAGATTTGCTCAAGCTCTATCAAGTTGGATGGGGAGCGTCGGTGAACCGCAATCTTTAAGTCTTTCCACAGATTCTCAATGGGATTCAAGTCTGGGCTTTGGCTGAGCCACTCAAGGACATTCACCTTCTGAAGCCACTCCAGTGTTGCTTTGGCTGTATGCTTGGGGTCGTTGTCCTGTTGGAACGCAAATCTTCGCCCCAGTCCAAGGTCTATTGCAGACTGATGCAGGTTCTCCTCAAGGATGTGCCTGTATTTGGCTCCATTCATTGTTCCCTCTATCCTGACAAGTGCCCCAGTCCCTGCTGCTGCCACCACCATGCTTCATGGTAGGGATGGTGTTACATGGGTGATGAGCTGTGTTCGGTTTGCGCCAGGCATAGCACTTTGCATTCAAGCCAAAGAGTTCAATTTTTGTTTCATCAGACCAGAGAATCTTTTGCCACATGGTCTCAGAGTCTGCCACGTGCCTTCTTGCAAACTCCAGGCATGCTATTACATGGCCTTTTCTCAGGAGTGGCTTCAATCTAGCCACTCTCCCATAGAGGCTACATCTGTGAAGTGCTGCAGAGATTGTTGTCCTCTGGACAGGTTCTCCCATCTCAGCCATGGAACTCTGTAGTTCTGTCAGGGTGGTCATTGGGTTCTTGGTCACTTCCCTGACCAAGGTCCTTCTTGCCCGGTTGCTCAGTTTGGGAGGATGGCCTGCTCTAGGAAGAGTCTGGGTGATTCTGTAATCTTTCCATTTCCTAATGATGGACTTGACTGTGCTCCTGGGAACTTTCAACACCCTAGAAATGTTTTTATACCTCTCCCCAGATCTATGCCTCCTCACAATTCTATCAAGGAGTTCTACGGACAGCTCCTTGGTCTTCATGGTAGAGTTTCTGCTCTGACATGCACTGTCAACAGTGGGACCTTATATAGACAGGTGTATTTCCTCTGAAATCATGTCAACCATTTGAACTGACCACAGGTGGACTCCATTCAAGTTTTAGAGTGATCTCACAAGGAAATTGGATGCACCTGAGCTCAATTTGGAGTGTCATAGCAAAGGGGGTAAATACTTATCAAATCAAGACATTTCAGGTTTTTATTTTAAATTACATGTACAAAACATTCCTGAAGTTTCATTCCACTTTGACATTATAGAGTAATTTGTGTAGATACGTGACAAAACAATCCCATATAAATGTATTTTACTTTGAGTTTGCAACATCACAAAATGTGACAAAATCCAAGGGGGGGTGAATACTTTCTGAAGGCACTGTACATGTATTATACAGGTGTCACACCTGTTTATTAGGCTCGAGTAAGCACTTTAATGTTAACCCCCAATGTTTGCACCTTAATAACTTTGCTCCCATTCAGCTGAGTTACTTAAAACTTGGAATGCATAGAAGAGGTGCCAGGATCTCTGGATCCTGAAAATGTCATGGCAATCGGTTCAACCAAGGATCTCGCCAACACTGGGGTGCCCAATCCCCAGTGTCGGAGGTGCATCAGGTAAAATAAAGAAAACTGTCCCACTCCCCTCCTTCTTCATAATGTCCCCCCACCAACGCCCTGGCTGGTGACTGAGGGAGTGTTTGTATAAAACTTTCAAAACTTTGGAAAACAACATAACAGTTCTTGCAAGCGGTGGATGGCATCACGTGATGAAAGCAGTTCATCTGGACCAGACCAGTACCATCATCATCAGCCACTACACCACCAGGTGCTGTATGTGAACTTGGTAACACACGGATGTTCATCTGAGAGAGCCGTAGTTTGACAGGGATTTCTACAGTTTTTAGGCAAAGTAAACGACATCATAGCTTAACATGTGTACTGTGTTTATAAAAATAATACACGTTAAGTCATGATTTTGATATTTTTTTGTGCAGACACAGTAGGAAACATCAAGGAAAACTTGAATAAGATAACACCGTGAAGAGCCACGTACAGGGGCTCTCGCTCCTATGAGCTCATTGCACAGCACGTTCAGTGGCCAATTTAAGAAGCAGACAGTCGGGAGGTTTGAAAGGAGAGAGCCGTATACATTTTTCAAATGCTACAAACTGCATTTATGTTAATTATATAAATGCAGTTTTAGCATAAACTTAAACATCAGCCTTTCCTTTACCTTGCTATGAAACTAGTAGCCATAAAAATTGCTCGTTTACTTGTCCTCTGACTGACCAATCAGGTTACAGGATTCTTTTTTTATGTTGATTGTATAACCAAACATATTGTTGATGTATTAACTTGCATTCATTTCTGGTTTCACAGCTGTAACTCACCTCTGCAAACCACATTATAGGAAGCACCACTGGACTGATAGATCCAGTCTCTCTGAAGAAAGAAAGAAAAAAAAAAACAACAGTAATGTTTTACTTGGCAACTGTGGTCACATTCACATGCATCACTGCAAAGCTGAAGAAAGGCTGACCTTTGTACTAGAACAGATACATAATCTACGAATGCGAGCAGTGCTCTAGGCAAGAGGTTACCGGTTCTCTGAGCAACATGCTCAGAGGAAAAGTGATCTGTGTGCACTCTAAGTTGCACGCTAACCAGGTACTGCAAATGTTATTTACAGGACTGTACCACTCATTCTTCTACTCAGAAACCTCGAAAATCCAAAACTTTTTAAGTGCAAATGAAGGCTAGTACAGGCAAGTTTAGCCAGGGAAGGCAGGGTGGCTTATTGGTTGGATCACTTAACTATGAAACAGGTGAATCCCACCACAGCCGCTGTCTTACAGTGATACTGCACCATAGAAGCAGGAGGACCCAAAGATGAGAGACTACAGCTTAACTGAGCTATTGTGGGTAAATTACATTTCAAAATAAAAAAAGAAAAATAAAATAAAATGCCAGTTGCATTATATTTATTTTTGGTAACCGGGTAGGTAAACTGGTCAGAGAGACCATTTTCAGGCACGACCCGGGCCATCCAGATGGCACATCAAAACAGAGAGAGGCATCAAAAACGGTACAGTAAGCGACTAGTATACACCCTATATACAAGAATCCTGAAGAGTACTATACAAGAGAACCATAACGAGCATATACATCTAGCAAATAAATTAGAATACGTAATACACGCAAGTCAGGACGGACATGAGAGATCGCAATAAGACATACTTAATTAGGTTAAACAACACAGCTAGATGTGGACCTAACGGGCAATCTTGGCCTCCCTAGACCAAGTAAGTGTGGGGGGGTCACGGGGTACACACACATTTAAGTGCGGAGTATAAAAAGGTTTTCATTTGGGTTTTGAAAGAGTGGAGGGTGTCTTGTGAGTGTAGGTCTGGTCCATGGTTATTCCAGATTTTAGGGGCAGTTGCTGAGAAAAACCTCTACCCCATCTCAGCGGAAATTCTTGGTTGTTCCAGCAGACAAAGGAAGGATGATCTAAGGTACCTAGTACTAACCTTGGCTTTGAGCATACTGTTTCAGGGACAGCAGGACCCCATTCTTCAGTAATTTGTGAATGAGAGTGCCCAGGTATAGGTCTCTTCATTAACAACCGAAAGGCCCACTTATATAGTAGCAGGCATTGGCCAGCCCATCAGCACAGTGGTAGCACTACCAGTCATGATGCCGGCGACTCTGGTTTGGTAGCCAATTTTGGGGTCGGCCGGGGGGAAGAAGATCAAGCATCTCAGAAGGCACTCTGCTCCAGAGAGAGAGTGGGCTGCAAGCTCTGCCACAATACTGTCACCTGGGCGATCACAAGTGACAGTGCAGTTAGAGCTATGTGACTGAGGGACCGACACTAGTGGCTGCCACGCACATACAGGCTCACTCATATACCCCTGCACACCGAGGTCCAGTGTGCAGTGACAACAGAATGGGGGGAAAAGCAGCCAGCGAGGTAGGAGGACATGCCGTTCCCTTGCAGGCCCCAAACCCATGACCCAAACACTGTAGAGTTGGATCTACTTGCACAGGGTTGAGTAAGCTCTCCACCGGCCCTGCTAGGGGGCAAGCGATGGGAACTTGGACATGTAAGTCTGGGAGAAGCTGGGTGACAGGCTGGAGGGGTCAGCTGGTGAGGGGAGAATAAAGCAAGTACAGTAGCTTGCATCTAGCAATGTCTATTTGAAATGAAGCAAAATGGCAAAACCACCACAACCTATTCCACTCAAGTAACCATGGGTTTGTGACCTGGCCTGCGATTCACAATGGATTCGGCAGGAGGAAGAGACCCCTTTCTAAGGATTTGGTCTCTTTCCTGGGGTGGGAGTTCTGTGCTCTATGCAGAACAGGTGGTTCTGGTGGGGAGAGAAGCCATTCCACAAGGCACCCCTCAGTTTTGCCTGTGTCTTCTACTGATGTCAAATGTGAGGGCACACTGATGGGAGGGCATGGAGGTGCCAACGCTTGACCCATGCTCCCCGTTCGCCCGGATCAAGTAATGCCCAGCTGATCTCAACTGTGATAAGATCTGGCCCCCAGGGAGGCAGCTGAGGAGGTAGGATGTGGGTGGGATGGAAGGTTGCCCCCAATGGCATTCCTGTGAGCGAGGAGAAGACTAGCATCATGTGGCCACCCAGAGCATCAATGATGTCCCAGCTTCTGCTATAGGAAACCCAGCAATACTGGGTGAAACTGCGTCCTCCTTCCAGGCCTTATCGTAATGCCTCCACATCATGTTCTGGACCTCACAACCGTGGGATGGGGGGTGGCTAACGAACTAACCCAGGCTAGAAGTAACTCATTTAATGAAACACAAAAAAATAGTATCCCAAATCCTATGAAACTGTTAAAATGTTACTTACGATATGCCTTCCACTTTTTTTATGAACAAATTTAATTGCAGTCTGATAGAACAGTTCATAGGGATGCCAGTCATCTGCAAGAAATAACAACTGTCAATTTATAACCATTCCCACTGGCTACTGGGTGGCCCTAAAAATAAAAACATAATACATTTTTCACACCTGAACTGCAATTTCAACAGTGAGATATGGATTAGCCTTGTGTACATTGTGAACTGCTATAGTCGCCAGGCTACAGTATCCTGTGGTTCGAACACAGCACTACATGACAGTATTTGATTCATACAGCCAAGATAAATTCCCTGTAAGGGGTAAAACACATTTTCTGTCAATCAGCCCATTGTCTGCCTAAAACCATACAGCTATCCAGAAAATTATTTCAGTCTTGTACCTACACTCCAGCTTCTCCATACCATACTATGCTTTTTTGGTTCTTGAATCTAACCATAACCCCTGTGTTTTGAAACGGAGGTCTTTTATTTTGCAATGTTGTTTATGAACCTCCTCTGGCAGGGGGCTCTTCCCCCATTGGACCCCTTACTGAGCCATCTCAGGCCTGTCATTGCACCACATCCCAGGACTTACATCCACTCTGGAACTCCATGGCTTACCCCCCTCCCCCCCGTGGTGGGGCCCCTGGGACAGACCCAGATCCCTAGGGAAACGAGACAGAGTTGGAGACGTTGCCAGAGGTCAACGAGTGCAGGGCCTGGGAGTGCTCTCAGTTTTCAAACTACTCGGGAGAGGGGATTTACTCCTTAGATGCAGACCATCCCTGAGGAAGTTGCCTTATAAGTGGTCACTAGGCAGCTGCGTGCCCAAGGCTTTTAGTTATGCAGCCCCGACCCTGGGGAATTCTTTACCTCGTCGGATTAGAGAGTGCCTGACCCTGGAGAGCTTCAAGACGGCCTTAAAAACGTATTTATTTAGCCGTGCTTTTGGAGATTAATATATTTGAATCTCAAATATTATTTTATTGATCTATTCCACATATTTTATTGTTTTATTTATGTTTTTAACTCTGTACAGTGCTTTGGTAATTGTTTGAATTGCGCTTTATAAATAAATTTATTATTATATTGTTTTCTTATGTACTGCACTTGTGCTTACTGTGCTATCCAATCTCTGTAACCATCCCTTCCCCCTATCCCCAGGACACATCTGGAAATAAACAAATTGCTCAGTATGTCTTCCTGATGAAACATTTCAATAAATAAAGGTCTCCTTGTTAAAGCAGCTATTTTAGAAACACAAATTTTCTGCAGGCAGGAAAAGACCAAAGGCCCATCTGGTCTGCTTCAATCCCACATACTACCAGCTGCACCCCACTGCTTTGCAGGCTCTAGACTGGACCTGGTACCACAGTCCTTTTTTTTAGCTGTATCCTCTCCCCTGCCACCCCCCCCCCACAAACCCACGATTATCAATCCTTTACACCTACCTCACTCCCTCTTGCAAACCTGCATTTTCCTGTTTTCCAGTATGATAATCATCTTTCACTTATCAGTTCTGGAACCTGATGACACTGGTTGAGTAGAAATCTGGGTGCAAAGCTTCACTGCAGGGTTCTATTCTGTTCAATGACGTCACAGAGTACTGAAATCCGTAAGTAATTGAAAAAAATGAATATAAGCTGGCCTGGTGGCGCTGCGGCAGAAACACTACCTGCATTACCAGTGACTCAGGTCCGGGGATTGAGACTATATCATTGAGGGCAGGTGAAGGAGAGGACTGAGCAGCATGCTTTGCTGCTTTGCCGACAACTGGATGGCCACAGGTTGTGGCGCAGCTGAGGCAGTTTGGAAGTGCCCACACTAGGGTTCGTGAATGAAAGAAAAGCCACAAGTGGGGTATTTTCTTTACTGTATATGAACCACAACTCTGCAACCTGAGTTTTAGGAATTATTATGTTTGTTGCGCAGTTACGTTATAGTTATTGTATAATATTCATGTCTGTTTTCGACATAACTGTATAATTTGACATGTCATTAGTAAAGAAGTCTAAAAAAGATAAGCTGTTTGTGGAAGCAGAGAGGTCAATTGACTCCAGCAGTACAGCCACTCTAGCTAGTTTAGTTTCAAGAGACTGCCACAAATACAAGGTGGAAAACCCCGGCCACTCATTAATCAAAGAAGAAGGAATAAACTTAGATAGAGCCCAATGCTTTCTATCCATCTCTGTTTTATGAGAAATGTAGCCCTTGAAATATTTAATATTGTATGTTTTTGTTCTTTTCCACTAATATTCCAATGGTATATTTTTTCATGTTGTGCTTTCAGGTCTGAGTTTTAAGATCTAATTCTGTGAAAACAAGGACCATGGAGTAGAAGAGAGTTGCTCGCCAGAAGGGGGCAGTGACTTCCTTGCTTTTAGGTATTTCCTGCTTCATTTTGAGTTATCAGTGTGTTGATTTATGACACTGCTATTTACAATTGCCGTATGTCAGTATTAAGTTGATTAAGTACCAACTGTTTTTGAGCGATTAATAGAGTTGTCAGGGTACGTATTTTAAAAAACTTTTTTAGTGTGGGTATTTATAATCTCCAATTTTTTACCTTTGCATTATTAAGTGCTTGTATATTTATAACCCTCTGGACTCTCTATTTATATGCCAATATGACTGCAGTAAACTTATGTACAGCTTTTCTTAATAGGTGAATTCTACACTGGTAGCACTTTATGTGCAACTGCACTGCACCTTTTAACACTGTGTCTTGTCCTGGGTTATGTGACTCAGTAGTGATTACTATTTAAACATACCCATATGCAATGTACCCGTCCCTTGAGAAAGCCTGTTTGGAAGAAACCAGATCGGGTCTGACACCAGCCGGGAATTTTGTTTGTATGCACCTTATATCCTGCACAACACAGCCAGGTATTTACTGATATAGTAAATCTTTTTCACTGCATTCTGGTGCCATGCGTTTTGCTTGTATGAAAACCCTGGACACAAGCAGTATGACACTGGCACTCTCAGGCTCTGACAATGTGACCACCCACTGCCTCTCCACACAACAGATGAGAAGAGCTGTCCATGCCCCAACAAAATCCACAACAGAGAGCGGCAGTGGTACTTGGACCCTCAGGGAGGTGGAAGAGGGAAGGACGAGGCTGGAAGGTCACTAAGCTGAGTTGGACAACACGGTTATGGGGCGTAAACAGAAAAGTATATACCAAAAAAAATTAATATTGGGCAAAGGAAAGGCTGCATTAACAAGGGGCCCTAAAACAGGGGGGGGGAAATACCAGAAGAATCATCACCTGATTCAGGTGAAACTCCGACACAACCATCGGGAGGAACTTCGGGTTGGGGCACAAGACAACCTTGTCCCAGTGGAAGACCAGGTAAGGAGACTCCAACAAAAGTACCTGGAGCTCACTGATCCTTCTGGCTGATGTGATAGCCACCAGGAAGGCGGTCTTCCACGACAGGCGAGACATCTCACACCTGTGTATCGGTTTGAATGGCTTGCCCATGAGCTTTGCCAAAACCAGCAACAAATCCCACGGAGGTGGTGGTTCACGCACCAGAGGGAAAATGTGTTTAAGGCTTTTGATAAAGCACTAGACCACCTTCTCCTGTACCAACTGCTGACCAGCCTGTGCCCGGTAAGCAAAGATGGCTGCCAGCTGCACCTTAAGGGTCGTTTACCGGAGCCCCTCTTTGGAGTGGGACCACAGATAATCCAAAATGCTAGCCACTGGACAGGACAAAGGGTCCAAGCCCTTGCCCTGACATCAAATAGAGAATCTCTTCCATTTGAAGGCATAGCACTTTCTGATCAGTTCCTTTCTAGATGCCTCAACTAAAGTGAGGACATCTTCGGAGAGACCCAAAGCCTGGAACTCTAGCTGCTCAGGAACCAGGCTGTCAGGTGCAGGGATTGAGGTCTGAGTGGAGTACCTTAACCTGATTGATGGAGAGCAAGTCAGAGTGTGTGGAAAGACACCGCGGGAGCCTATTGCTGAGGCTGAGGAGATCGGGGTTCCAAAACTGGCGTGGCCAGTCCACAGCCACTAGAATCACCCATGCCTTGTCCCTCCTGACCTTGTGTAGCACCTCATGGATCAAGGGAAAAGGAAGGAAGGCACAGAAGAGGCCTGGGGTCCACGGCCTCGAGAAGGCATCCCCCTGCAGCGAGCCCTGCTGAGGGGGGCGGGCACAGAACAGCCTCAGCTTTGCGTTCTCCCTGGAGGTGAACAGGTCCACCTGAGGGGAGCCCCACAGGGAGAAAAGACTATAAACTACCTCTGGATGGAGAGACCACTCGTGAGACCCCTCGCCCACCCAGCTGAGGGCATCCGCCAGCTGGATAAAGGCTCCTGCCACACGGATGGCTAGGAAATCTGTCTCCAGGCTATGCACGAGGGTCCAGATGCAGAGAGCTTCCTTGCACAGAGGGAAAGGAGTGCATCCTGCCTCACTTGTTGAGGTAGTACATGGTCATGGTGTTGTCCATACGAACATATGAAATGCCAGCAGAAACAGGCCTCATGGTCTATTGAGTCTGCCCGATTTAGCAGCTAGTCCCTCAACTTGCAGCTGCCCCACCCTTCCCTCCTCATAACCACCAGCCCCCCTTCACTCTGCCCCACCCTCTGTTAAATCCTCCCACCGTTCTACATGATACCACCTCCTCGGGCAGAGTGTTCCAATTATCTACCACCCTTTCTGTGAAAAACTGTCTCCTGCTTTCCCTCCTGAATCCCCCCCCCAATCTCAGCTGATGCCCTCTTGTGTCCCTCCCCCTTCTGATCTGAAGAATCCTTTCTGCGTTAATCCTGTTTATATCCTTTAGGTACATAAAGGTTTTGACCATATCCCCCTATCCCTCCTCTCATCCAGGGAATACATTAGCAGCTCTCCCAGCCTCTCCTTGTAGGATTTTCCCTAAAGTCCCTGTATAATCTTCGTTGCCCTATTCTGCAACCCCTCCAGCAATCTGACGTCCCTCTTCAGGAATGGACACCAGTACTGCATGCAGTATTCCAGGTGCAGCCTAATCAGTGACCTGTACAGGGGTAGGATCACTTCTCTGTGCCTGGAGGAGATTCCCCTTGCTATGTATCCCAGCATCTTGTTTGCCTTTGCAGCCGCCTTCCTCCACTGAGCTGAGTGGTTCATATTCCCCGTTATTAGTACCCCTAGATCCTTTTCCTCCATTGTGCTTATCAACTGTACCCCTCCCAACTGATATTTCCTCCCCTGGTTCCTTGCACTGAAGTGCAGTACCTTGCACTTCTTGGCGTTGAACCCCAACTGCCATGTCTCTGACCACTTCTGTAGTTTGGGCAGGTCTTCCTGCAGCCCCTTCCACCTCTCTATGTCATCTACCACTGCACTGATTTTAGTATCGTCTGCGAACAGACTGATCCTACTCCGGATCCCATTTGAGATATCGGCTATGAATATCCCGAACAGCACTGGTCCCAGTACTGAACCCTGGGGCACCCCACTCATAACATCTCTTGGTGATGAGAGTTCCCCCACCACCACCACCCTTTGCTGCCTACCACTCAGCCAGCTGGTGATCCAGTTGACCATTTTTGTCCCTACCCCAAAGTTTTCCACTTTTCCCCCCAGTCTCCCATGCGGCATGGAGTCAAAGGCCTCGCTGAAGTCCAAATATAAGATGTCCACCGCATGGCCACTGTCCAGTTCCCTGGTAACCCAGTCGTAGTACTCAACTAGGTTTGTCTGGCAGGATCTGCCCAATACAAAACCGTGCTGATGGCAGTCTTGGAGCCCACTGTCTTCCAGAAAGGTCACCAGTCTCTCTTTTAGGATTGACTCCATGAGTTTCCCCACGATTGAAGTGAGACTCACCAGTCTGTATTTCCCTGGATCATCCTTCGGGCCACTTTTATGAATGGGCACCACATGGGTCATCCTCCAGTCCAGTAGCACATGTCCTGTGTCCAGTGATGTACTAAACAGGTCTGTCAGTGGTCCTGCCAGGATCTCCGCTAACTCCCTAAGCACCTTAGAGTGAATGCCATCCGACCCCGGAGCCTTGTCCACCCTCAGTGCCCTTAGTCCCTCCAGCACCCTGTCCTCCGTAATTCTGATACCAGTCACCCCACCTCCCCTGCCCACTTCACCCTTCCCATGGGGTATCTGCCCCCTCTTTCCTTCATGAACACAGAGCAGAAGTACTCATTCAGTGTCTCTGCCTGGTCGTCCCCCTTCTCCACCCACCCCCCATCTTTCTTAATCCTCACAATCTGGTCTTTGTTTCTTCTTCTTCTCTCGCCAATGTATCTGAAGAAGTCCTTTTCCCCGTTCTTGATTCCCTGTGTCAGTTTCAGCTCTCTGGAAGCCTTGGCCGCTCTGACTAGCATGGTAACCTCCCTGGACTTCTTCATGTACTTGTCTTTGTCCCCTTGTCCTCGTGATTTCCTAAGCCTCTGGCATGCTTTTCTCTTGGCCCTCACCCGTTCCATTACCTTCTGAGTCAGCCAGCTCAGCTCCTTTGCTCTTCCCTTCTTGCTCCATGTCCTGGTGCAGGTCTCAGTAGCCTCTGCCAGCCCTTTCTTCATGATATTCCATTCTTGGCTGGTACTCATGCATGTCTGAGTTCCCACCAGATGCTCAATCAGAATTTCCCCCATCCTTTTGAAGTCCACTCCCTTAAAATCGATCTCCCTGGTACTTGTTCCTCCTGTTACCCTTCCCATATTGAGTGTGAACCACACCGTATGATGGTTGCTCCCAGCCAGGGGGTCCTCCACTCCCAGATCCCTTACAGCCTCCCCGTTTGTCAATACCAGGTCCAGAGTCCTACCCTCCCTAGTAGGCTCGTGGACCAATTGCACCAGGAAGCTGTCCTGAAATGTATCTAGTAATCTCTACTCCTTTGCACACATGGTGGTTGGGGTGTTCCAGTCCACCCCAGGGAGGTTGAAGTCCATCTCCACTACGGTGTCCCCCTTCCTACATACTCTTCTAATCTGCTCAGCCAACTCCCTATCCAGGTCATCCCCCTGAGCTGGTGGCCTGTACACTACCCCCACCCTCAGTGTCTTTCTTTTAGAGTCTTGAAACTGCATCCATACGGCCTCTGTCCTGCCCTTCACCCCTCCTCTCTCATACACCTTATCCCCTCCCTCATGTAGGTCACCATGCCCCCCCTTCCCCCTAGATCAGTCCTTTCTGAATATCCTGTACCCTGGGATCATCATATCCCAGTTCTGGTTCTGGGTGGCCCATGTCTCCATGATGGCTGCAATGTCTACCCTCCCCACAGCCAAGAGAGCTTGTAGTTCATCTGATTTGTTACCTAAGCTTCTCGCAGTCAGCGAGACCACCCTCCAACCTGTGTCTTTCTCCCACCACCCCGATTTTCCCCCCTCTTAATCTCTCCTTGTGTCCCCACCTCAAATACCTCTCTGATAGCTTGGGGGTTAGGCACGCTTGGCTCCCCCCTCTGGGATCCCTGCCTACTAGCTGTCCTCCCAACACCCCCCACCTAGTTTAAATCTATCCTTAATGCTATGTACCCCTCCAACCTCTGCTTTAATACCCCTTTCTCCTCCCCGCTCAGGTGCAGCCTATCCCCTGTATAAAGATCCCTATTTTCCCAGGTACTGCCCCAGTCCCCCACTACCCCGTACACCTTAGACTGACACCATTCCCCCAGCCATTTGTTGAACTCCCCAATCCTCCCTTTCCTTTCCGTACTTGAGCAAGGTACCAGGAACACCTCTAAAAAGGCCACCGATTCCCCCACTTCCTCACATAGCCCTCCTAATTCCTCAAACCTCCTCCTCACTACTTCCACCATCTCCCCCGCCAGGTCATTAATGCCCACATGCACCACTACATGCAGTTCCTTCCTGACCCTTCTTGTGCACTTAAGAACTGCCTGCCTCGCCCTGTCCGCCATTAGCCAGGGTATAGCCTCCACCCATATTCTACTATGCCTCTCCCCCCTGATGCCCCATCTGATCCCTTTAAGTATGAAATCACCAAGCACTAGTACACCCCCTTCCTTGTCCCTGCCCCCACCCCTTTCCCAGGGTATCCACTCTTAGAGCATGCCAGCTCACTAACTCCACCCTTCCTCCCTACTGCTCTCTGCCCCTACTCCCCTGTCCTGTCCCCTACCCCTTCACTGCTCCCTACCCCTCCACATCCCTCCCCTCCTCCTTCGCCCCCCTCCTCTACTCTGCCCCTGTCGTCCACCCCACCAGCAGTGCTTCTCTCCCCTTCACCCGTGTCACCCTCCTCTGACTCCGCCCCTTGTGGGTTTCCCTCTTCCTTCCTCTTCTGCTCTCCCCTGGAGATCACTCCTTCCCTACTCCTCCACCAGTGTTGCCAGCTCAGCAAACCTATTTCCGTCCCATTCTGCCTGGCTGTGCCTCTACTCCACCCCCACCCCCCCGAGTCTAGCCTTCACATTAATGCTAGGCCCCTTGTTTGTTCTGCTCCTGCACGCCCTCCCCATCACTTCTCTTGAGCCACTGTTCCTCCCCCACGGTGTCCTCATGTTATTTCCTGGATGTGACCCTCCCGCCTCCAGGCTCCTTCCCCATCCCCTCATCCTCTCCAGCTCTCTACCAAGCCACAGCACTTCCTCCTCCAGCCTCTTCAACCGGATACAGATTGGACACCCTCCTAGCCTCCACAATATGCTAATCCAAACTGCCGCCCCACATCCAGTACAGCCCACTATCCTACCCATGATACCAGTACCAACTACAAAATAAAGCTCTATCTGTAAGTTTCTAACCAGCCCAGTCCCTACTTAAAAATACAATACCAACTCCACTAGCAAAAGAACATGAAACACTACTAACTATGATACCATACCATCCATACGTTTCCCAGCAAAATACAGCTTGAGGTGCTACACCCAAGTACAAAATACAGTACTATCTATAAGTTAACATTTTACCTCTTTGACCTGAGCTACATATCACTCTACAACATTACAAAAAACAATCCCCTCTGTTAGGGTACGTTAATGGATGCACCTGGTAGTGCTTTCCACCAATTCCACTGCAGCACTGCCCCCCCCAATAAGTGTGGTCTCGTTCTCAGCACCAGGTGATGGCCAGGGTGGGAGACGGCTTCGGCATGGCCAACACTTACTGTTACCACATAAGGTCTTCAAAGCCTCAAAGCAACTTGCGCTGAAGCTTCTCCTCACTCGAGGAGGATGAAGATGAAGAATAGCTGTGGCGCTGCTTCTCATGGTGCTAGGAGTGAGACCACCAATGTCGGTGGGACCTACTTGACCCAGAGGATGAAGAAGACCGAGACCTCAACTGTCAGTGGAGCCGATGGGAGGGAGGTCTCAGAGGGAGCCGGGGAGACCTGTGGCTCCTCCTGGTCTAGGTTGATGACAGGATGATCCGGCTCTGCTGGCTGGGCTGCCCCTTTAGTGGTCACCGGCAGGACCGACATCCTGAACAGAAAGTTGTCAGCCTCTTTGGATGACAACCGGTCGACAAGGTCGAGACAAATCTCAGCCCCATCGTCGGCAGGCGTCTTGGCCGACTGGTCTGATGGGGTCTCCGCAAAGCCAGTGGCCAAAGCCTTGGTTTCGACCATAGTCAAAACTGGAGATTCCCGAGAGCAAGAACACTCCCAGTCCCAGGATCGGCGACAATGAGTCTTCTCTTTTTCCTTTTTGGACTCCTCCTCTTGCATGAGCAGGAACTGTGATATTCGGAAGGGCCTTTTAACTTATCTTCTTGAGATTTATCTTATTACCCTTATTATCTTTCTGACTGCTCTCTTTCATGCTGTCCAAGCTGAATTACTCTTCCTGTGAATTAACAGTACTATAATAACTGGGCTCCATTTTTCCCATTGGGAAATCCGGTTATAATTTGTCGCAATAACCAAAGGGTTATACAGTAATGGCATTCATGCACCAGGTTTTCTCTACGAGCACATGCGCACACTATGCTGCTGGAAAGTGAAAGTGCCAGAAGGCACTTTCTACTCCCAGCCCGTACAGAGCTCAGGCTGCAGCCTGCTCTGTGCTAGTGGGAGACGGGGAGCGTGGCAAACAAATGCAGCCCAGAAATTCTATACAACAAAGCCTGGGAAACTGTGTACAACTTTGGATTTTATACACACCCACACTGTGGGATGCTATTACAAACCTTTTTATGTAGCATTCCACACACCTTGGGTGTGTATAAAATTCTTGTTATACACAGTCCCCCAGTCATTATTGTAGATATAAACATTACTGATTATGTGCCATTATGTTGGAAAGAAATTAGATATTTAACTTTTGGTCAGAACACATCTTGTCATGATTTTTTTTTTTTTTTTAGAAACAATAGGTTTATGTTTCTAAACCAGTTCCTCAAAAACAATATGGGGCATTAGCTGACAACATTGTTCTCCTCCTCTGGACAACTATGTACAGTACTGTTGAATCCTTAGGATTTGTCATATGCCCCTTGTGTTTCTCTGCCTAACTTTCTCTTCTGCTGTGTGGCTGTCAGGTGGTGCTTATTTGGCCGTGTCTTGCCATGCTACTTATTAGGACTTACTCTCAGGCAGAGGTTTGCACAGTTAGTAAGAGTAGGACAACTGCGAACCCTTTGCTGTAATAAACCACAAGTTTTTTTCATGAGGATAAGGTGGTGCTGTGTGTAGTGTCAAATTTTCCATTCCTTTTCAAGTTAATCAAGACATGGTGCTACCTTCCTTCTGCCCTTTGCAATTGGTCAACTCTTAAGAGGAAACAAATGCAGAAACTGGGAGAAAGATGGGCACTACAGAATTCATAAACAGGAACCACATCGGGGCACAGTGAGAAGTCCAGCAGGAAGTGGAGGCTACTTATTTGTAAGTACTTGCAGTTTGATTATCGCTGGGGACTTACACTCTATGGTGGCAGTGACTGGAGTTCAGTGTTCCGGGAGTGACTGGGTATCTGGACATCAAAGTGAGTCGCAGGATCGAGCCAGCTGTGAATTTGATAGCCCCAGCTTCAAGACTATGGAGTCTAGTATCCTGCACAGTCCTGGGACCGGTTAAAACAGAGGAGTGTGGTGTGCTTGGGCCAGACCAGTTGAAGGCTGGACACATTCCTGTGGTGTGGGGTGAAGTTTGGGGCAGGAACCTGGCAGGTTCCACTGGATTCTGCTACTGATTTATAGCAGAACGAGGAGTGGGTTTACTTGTGTAGCCACTGCTGGTATGGTGGAGGCAGTGGGAAGATGAGACCATTTCAAGTGGAGACACACACACACACTGCATGGAGGCAAGATGGCCAAAATCACTGGGCTGTTTTTAAGGACTTTAACTTTTTCCTCCTTTTGGCACTACAAGAAGGACTGCAGGTGGTGACAGTACCCATTTTCCTTTATTTTTGGTCGTCTCCTGAGAACTATTTATTGTACTTTCAGCAGCAGTAAAGGACCTGTTCGAGAGGGTAAATGAGCTGTCTCTCTGAATAGAGACTTTTTCTGACCTTTCTCTGGTGGAAGCAGAGACTCGATTTCATTAACAAAATACAAGGGACACAAACAAAGACTGGAATTGCTGGACTGCTTATAATTTTGCTGGATTCCCCTCACTTTCATTTATTTTTAGTAGTGGATTTATTTGGAAAGGAGGTAGAGACAATAGGTAAAGGGTTATAGGCAAGCAATAACACTCGATGAGGTGTGGGTTATCTCCTGATAAGAGGGCCAGGTGCGTTATGAGGCACGAGGCGCTTACGCCGAGTGCCTTATGCACCTGGGTGCTCTTATCAGGGGATAACCCACACCTCGGAGTGTGTTATTGCGCTTATAAAATGGGCCCCCTGTAAAGAAGTTAGCTTAAAAAAATGCAAATAAAAATGTATATAAAATCAGCAAAAATGTCATATCATCAGTAGAAAAAAGGAAAAGTAGTCCTTGTGTTGGAATGCAGGTCTTTAATTAAAAGACACTTCACAAATTCTCTCTGTATCTTAAGTACCCACCTAGTGACTGTGTTTGCACTACCCACCCACAGAAACACAGTCAAAATCATGTTTTCTTTTCCTCAATATTTGTTACTTTTCTCACAGAGTTTTGACTTATGGCCAACATGAGCGAGTGTGTAACAGCTGGGGTGAGGTATTTAGTGTGTGCTGTTTGCTGCCACCTCAGAAGATGCTGAAATTTATTTCTACCTCTCAAATAAATTCCCCCCCCCCCCCCCCGATTGATTTATATTAAACGGCTGGTGGACTGGGAGTGAGCATGTCCCTCAGCAGCTGCCGTAGATGGTCATTTCCAGGTTTGCGTCGGTAAAACTGAAACAGGTATTTACTGTATTTAAAAAGGAAACTTCATTTGGTTTTCCTGTGGCAGTGATGCACTGAACATTTCTGAAGAATACTGCAGGTGATGGTCACAGGGAGGGTGGGTGGTGGGAGGCTGCACCTGTTCCGAGGAATGTTGTGCTGACCAGAGAAGGCAGGGACTGTAGACAGGGTGCTGTGGGGAATATCTGTGCCACAACAGTTGAACTGCAGATCGTGGGCATCACAAAAACTTGTGTGAGGTGAAGGTAGAACAATTAAGGTTAGACTGGCAGTTGTTATGTACCAGTTATGAGTTTTAAATATGTAGGAAAATGATGGAACTCGAGCGATGTTTACTTTTGTGTGCCACCGCTCTGCCGGTTCTCTCGGAGGTTAGGTGAGAAACTGTAGCGGGAGAATGGTGGCACCGAGTAATTTCTGTCTGTGATGTGTTCAAGTTGCCAGAAGTAGTGCCCGATGAAACAATATCTGCTGATAAGGACATGGCTGGAAAGGGCATTTAGCCAATCAGCACTCGAGATGTATTTTGCCCATTTTATAATGTAGATTAATGTATGTCTGATGGTATGGGCAAGAAGGCACATATTGTATCATGATCAGTGTGACTGTGGTTTGTGAGTGTTTCAGGGTCTTTGGTGTTGTTGGGTGGTGGTTCTGCAATTAGTGGGATGTGTGTGAGTCTGGGTCCCCTCAGGTTTAGTTACTCCCCATCCCAGTTGCTGGACCTCCACCCATCAAGAGCAGTGTATAGACACTCCAGGGAGTTGGGCATCCTAAGGAGGCAGATGGTAGGGGGCAGGAGTTCTAATGGGGGCACTATTAGGGTGGTGAGGACAAGGAGATGCCCTGGGATGAAATGGGGCCTAAAGAGAGGCCAGACGTGGTTGTTTCTCATACCTAGGGTTTCCACCTGACTGAGTGGGCTGGTAGCCTTTAGGCCAGCAGTCTCCACTCATCCCCTGTGGACAGTGTTGTACTCTGTTATGCAATAGACCTTCATTGTTATGTAATAGTTATTGTACTTTTATATTACTTTGTATATGTATTTGTATGCTCTCCCAACTTTTGTAACCCCACTCCCCCCAGGACGCTTCTGGGAAACAAGCTGTTTTCAGCTCATGTTGTCTTTCCTGGTGAAACATTTTGCAAATAAATAAAATGTAAGACTGACAGGAAACAAGACTGCAATTGTATCAGACTTGATTTCTGCAGTCAGTCTGGCTTGCATCACGTAGACCTGGCTGGGCGATAACACTAGGCCAGTTCTGGAGGCGTTTGTTCCAGCTGGATTCTCTGTGGTTCACTGTCTGTGGAGGGATTGGGGCGGGGGGCAGGGGGCCATCTCTTTTAGATCTGATTTGAACTTTACTGTGAACCCCATAGGAGTTAGTTTGAATGCATGGCTGTGTGTGGGGGCCCAGGTGCAGGTTGCAGGATCCTTTTTGTGTACTGGCCTCCTGCAGGAAACTGACACTGAGAGGGTCTTGGAGTCACCAGATGGTTAGTTCTGGGCCACTTCAATGCCTGTGTCTACAATGAACTCTCGCAATTTGGACAAGATTTCTACCAGTTGATGGTATCGCTGGGCCTCACATAAATGGTTACTACTGCGACCCATTAACATGGTCATGCCTTGGACCTGGTATGCTCAACTGGGGTTCGAGATCAACAACCTCGAGATTGATCCAGTCTGCTGGTAGGATCACTGCACAGGGAAATCCTCATTTGGGGCCCCCCCCTTGTTGTCCACCCCCAGTAGAGATGGACCCCTGCCACCCTATAAAGGGGCTGTCCCCAGCAGAACTCCAGGTGGCAATGGACCTCTCAGGTGTGATGGCTGCTTGTGGGACAGGATCAGAGGACATGGGGCTGTCCCCAGCAGGACCCCAGGCGGCAATGGACCTCTTGGGTGTGATGGCTGCTTGTGGAACAGGATTAGAGGAGGTGGTGGTAGCCTATAACAGAGCTGTTGCCTCAGCCCTTGATACTTTTGCATCAATCTGTATATGACCTAGGACGTCTCACTTAGGATCCCCGTGGTTTGACAGGGCACTTAGGAAGATGAAGGCTATGGGTCAGAGACTGGAGCACTGCTGACAGAAGTCCGGGAAGAGATGGACAGACTGGCTCTGAAAACTCACTACAGTGAGTACTAGAGGGCAATTTCTCACAAGAAAGCATTATTTCTGTCCAGCAATACTGCAGCAGGGAGGGACAGATAGGCTTAGATTTTCCGGACTGTGGACAGGTTGTTACATCCTACCTGTCTCCAGCCAGTAAAGGCATTTTCATCTGCCCGATGCAAAGGGGTCACTCAGTTCTTCTCCAACAGGGTGTCTTAGATCAGGTATGGCATAACCCCAACTGGACTATCACGGCCGAGTAGTGGAGAGCAGTAGTCACAAGAAGCACTCCTCCTGACTAGGAACATTTTAGACTGGTATCAGTGGAGAAGGTATGCAGTGTGATCGCTGAGCTGCAGCCCACATATTTCAAGTTGAAGCTGGGTCCAATGCACTTCCTATTGAGCTGTGTGGGATTTCTGGGCCCAGTATTTGCCAAGATAGTATGGTGCTCCTTTTCGAACACATTGAAGAATGTGCTGGTTGGGAAACATCTTTGGATCCAGGCTGCTGGCAAATTGTAGACCCGACTCAAATTTTCTCTTTTAAGGAAAGGCTATTGGGAAGATAGTGGCTCTGTGGCTCAAGACCTTTAACATTTATGACCCATTCCAGTTCAGATTTAGATCCAGGCTTGGTACGGAGGCTGTGTTTGTCAGGGTGCATAATGACCTCCTCAGGTCCAGAGATAGAAAGGAATGGTCAGTTCTCATTCTACTTGATCTTTCTTCAGCATTTGACACTCTGGACCACAGGCTGTTGTTGGATCACCTAAGGGAGTACCATGAACTTGCTGGTATGGTTATCAGCTGGTTTTGAGTCCTTCCACAGTGGCAGGATGCAGAGGGTGGTGATGGGGAATCCTTCACTCCTGAAGCCCTTGCTCTCTAACACAGCCCTGGGCGTGATCCTTTCGCCTCTGTTGTTCACAGTGTACATGCTGCTCCTGGGCGACATAATCAAATCCAATGGCTTGGGTTTTCACTTTCCCTGGAGACGATACCCAGCTGTCATTTGCACCCAGGATGCCTGGTGGGGTCGATATACTGAATTTATGACTGGTCGAGTTCCAGGACTGGATGTCCTATAGCTGGCTAAGACTCAACCTGGACAAGACAGAGGTACTGGTGATTGAGCCTGATCAACAGGTAGGGTGTGGGGACCACAGCAGAGAGGCCTGACCTGGTGCTTGGTTCATCTGGTCTGGTGGCCTCCACGAAGTTGAAGAATCTGGGCATATTTCTGGATTGAAGACCAACAAATGAAGCTCACGTGTCATCCATAGTCTGGAATGGATGGCTTTTACCACCTCAGAAACATCTCCCTGATTAAAGCCTTGATCCCACCGGATGACCTGTCCTCACTGACACAGGCCTTTGTGACCTCTAGACTCTAACACTGTAATGTTTTATATCTCAGGGTTAGTGGAGGGCCCCTACGATGCCTGTAACTAGTGCAGAACATAGTGGTTAGGTTACGGACAGGTCTCCGGAGGTCTTTTTGTGATCCTGATCCTGCGCGACCTGCACCAGCTGCTGGTGAAGTGATGAAACTCCTCCAAGGTTAGTTTGCTGACCTATAAAGCCCTATACAAACTAGGCCTGGGCCATCTGAGTGCTCAGCTGTCCTCTTACTGCCCAGCTCGCCCTCTCTGCTCTTCCAAGATCAGTTTCCTAGCAGTTCCCAGGGCCAGGCTCAAGACATCAGTGGATCACACTTTTGAGGTGGCTGGTCTGGCCCTGTGGAACTCATTTCCCAGATCTCTGAGGGAGGCTCCCTCAGTGGAGGCCTTTAAGATTGGCCTAAAGACCTAACTGTTCAGACAAGCTTTTGGCCTGAATTAGCCCCCACTGGTTTAGTTTCTAGTTATTTATGCTGCCTGATATATACATTTTAAGTTATATGTATTTATTGACTTGTGTTTTGGTTTTATGAAGTACAGTGCTCAGAGCCCCCAGGATTGGGTGCTTACAAATAAATTATGGCTACTGCCATACTTCTACTACTAGTATTTAGTCCACATCCACACTTAGGGAGAAGGCAAGTAGGGGAGTGCACTCCCAACATCCTCAAAAGATGCTGATGTCGAAACCACTGTGCAAATTCACACTTGGGTAGTCTTCCTCTGAGCATGCTCAGTCACCAGAAAAAATTTTCTAGCTCGACTTCGCCTATCACCCAACCATGTAGTCCTCTAGCTCTAGTCCTTCTGTACTCAGATCTACAGACTGGAACAAGAATCTGAAATAAGCCTTGTCAGGGAAAGTTGGGGGGTTGTGTGGATTTGAACTAAATACTATGGTTACAAGTAAGTGACTTCTATTTCTAACTACCTAGTAGAGACAATTTGTTATGCACACTTGGGCAGACTCCCAGCAGTCCCCATGAGAAGGGAACAAGGCGCATTCACCAAATAAGGCAAAACGAGACTGGAGGACTAAGGACCCAAAAGCAGCACCACCACGACTGAGCAAGTTGATGCTAAATGAATGTGTGGCATTCGACCAGGCAGCAGCCCTAGATATTTCAGAAATGGAAATGTACCTGACAGTAGCAATGGAGGCTGCAGTATGCCTGGTGGAGCGAGTCTTTCATCCTATGGGTGACTCCTCCCCAGCCAACAAATAATACAAACAGTACAGAACAATGCGGCAGGTTATCCATTGGGCAAACGTCCGCTCGGAAGGAATGTAGACAATATTGTTTACTTTCTGCAAAAGGAAAACAGCTAGTCAGGAAGGAAGGAAGCTGTATATCATCCATCAGTTAGGATTCAGAACTGACAGCTGAAGATTACAGGGAAATAGTCAGCACCACAAGGGCCCCCACACTCAAGTGTGGGGTTAGTCCCAGGGTACACTTTATGTGCAAAAACATTTTGGTTTATTTACTGCGGTATAGTAGATTATATCAGAATAATTTTGCTTATTTCTAGGCTGACATTTTCTGTTATTACAAATCCCAGAATCCCCTGCAGCTGACATTACCGCAATAGGCAGCAGTGGGAGATTCTACAGCCTGCAGTGCATGTTAGAGTTTATGTAACTCTGATCTTTTGTTTGCTGGTCCCATTGTGCTCCATGGGCTATGTACAGTCACAGAGGACTGTACTTAGCCCCTGGAGAAAGGCAGAACCGGAAAACATCTAATCGGAGATTATAAAAGCATGCACTGACTGCAGGTGACAATCTCCCACAGCTTTCTACTGCTCTGATGTCAGTTGCAGGTGATTCTGGGATTTGTAGTAACAGATGTCAGCCTAGAAGTAAACAAAATTAGTCTGATACAATCTACTATACTACAGTAAACAGTAAGTAAACTAAATTGTGTTTTGCACACAAAATGCACACTGGGACCAACCCCACACTTGAGTGCGTGGCCATTTCGGCTGACTTTCCCCATTAATAAAAAAAAAAACCCAGTAATTAAGAACATAAATTTACTGTTTAATTACGTTTTTAGGAGTTAAGTCCCAAGCTGTTTTTTAATCTAAAAGTAGACGCAGTCAAAAATGGAAATATTAGTGTTGCTTCTCTGCTACTTCAAAGGCATTAGCTGGCATCCTGGCACTGTTACAAAGGAATTTTTTTTCTTTCTTTAATTTATGTTTATTGTTTTAAGATAAAACAAGTACATGGTTTCTCATACAGGGCAATAATACAAGCGTATGTTGCGATACAGCTGATCAAATGGTTGATTCTCCTTTCCTTTCCTTTCCAGGGTCTGAGAGCTTGCTTCTGCAGTCCTCCCCAGCCCAGCAAAGGACGGTTCGCTGCCGGAATTTCCCCCGCAGGTACGGACACGGACGAGCCCTGAGTGCACTGTGTGCACTGAAACTTTTGAACTTGGCACCTTTTGTGGTGCAGTAGCCCAGTTTCGTGGAGCTTAAATGTCACTGCTATTCAGAGGGAGCAGCTTGCATTTACCTTGTGTGAGCTGTGCTCCTTCAAGCTGAAATCTTTGCCCCTCCCCCACCGCCTCCATCTATTACTCCTTTACTCTGCCTTATGCCCTATCTGACTGGCCGCTGGTGATAAAGGGGTGGGGCACATCACTGTGGGCAGTCCTAGAACCTGCAGTCTACTGCGTTTGCTGCCTCGGTCCTGCTTCTGGAAAATATCAGATTCTATTACATGATCCTGCAGCCCCCACTCTACCTGCCAGTCCTACTGACTCCTCTCTGTTGCGGCATTGCCCTGGAATACTTCAACCCCCCAACTGCTGCTCCTCCAGGCTTTTCTGCAGACATGAAGAACTTTACCTTATCCAATCTGCTATCTCTCCCCAAGCGACTCAATAGCCATATCGAACACTGTTGCTCAAAACTGGTTCTCCGCCTGACTAGGTCTTACAGCACATCTAAACGCATCTCCAAAGCTAGGACCATACTCGCCTTTTTGATTGCTGCTACCTGGATTATTGTCCTCTCCTTATCTTTGGCAGGTGATGTGGAAACTAACCCTGCCCCCGTGGCCACAGGGCTCCCTCACTATTCAGTCGGTTCTTCCCCTGGGCCCCGTTCCAGAGGATTAAAGATTGCCCACCTTAATATAAGAAGCTTGGTGGCTAATTATGCAGAACTTGTAGCTTGGACGACCACTGAAAGGCCTCATCTCCTTGCAATTTCTGAATCCTGGCTTAAGCCTTCTCTCTCCGACTCTCTGTGTTCCCTCCCCGGATACAACTTGTTCCGGGTTGATCGGCTCGCATCAAAAAGAGATGGCGGTCTGGCACTATTTTACAAGTCTCATCTAAACCTAACATTACTATCATGCTCTTCATTTGTGTCCTGTGAGGCACTTTATGAAACATAGAAACATAGACTTTGATGGCAGATAAGGACCGCTTGGCCCACCTAGTCTTCCCATTTCCCTACCTAGAGGATAAGCTGCAGATCCTACTTAACCAACAGCCTATTTCTTCCTACCCCCCACAAAAATTGCCTTATGTCTGTCCCATGCATTCTTGAATTCTCCCCCAGTTTTAGACCCCACAACCTCCTCAGGAAGGCTGTTCCATGCATCCACCACCCTCTCTGTGAAAAAATACTTCCTCACATTGCCCCTGAGCCGTTCCCCTCTATCTTCAATTTGTGTCCCCTTGTTCTTGCACATCTCTTTTTCTGAAAGATGCTACCCTCTTGGTCTTTGTTGATTCCACTGAGGTACTTAAACGTTTCTATCATGTCTCTCCTCCCTCCTTTCCTCAAGGGTATACATATTAAGCTCCTTTAGTCTCTCCTCGTATGGCTTCTCTTGCAGACCCTGCACCATTTTAGTTGCCCTCCTCTGAACTGCCTCCACCCTGTCTATGTCCTTGCGGAGATGGGGTCTCCAGAACTGGATGCAGTACTCCAGATGGGGTCTCACCAACTGTCTGTACAGGGGGATAACAACTTCCTGTTTTCTGCTGGTGATGCCTCTCCCTATACATCCCAGTATCCCCCCAGCCCTCCCTACTGCCTTCTCACATTGCTTGCCAACCTTAAGGTCATTGTGTAATCTTCCCCTGGGTTTTTGTTTCCCAGGTGCATTATTTTGCACTTCTTTGCATTGAATTGAAGCTGCCATACTTCTGACCATTCCTCCAACCTTGCCAAGTCCCTTCTCATCCTTTTATCAACCATGTTGCAGATCTTTGTGTCATCTGCAAAGAGGCATACTTTTCCTTCCAGTCCCTGTGTAATGTCACTTATAAAGACATTAAATAGGACTGGACCCAGTACTGAACCCTGCGGTACCCACTAGTAACCCCTCTTTCTTCAGAGTGGACTCCATTTATAATTACTTTCTGTGTCCTGTTGTCCAGCCAATGTTTTACCCAGGCTACCACCCTGGGACCCACTCCCAGGCTGGTTAATTTGACTATTAATCTTTTGTGTGGGACTGTGTCAAATGCCGTGCTAAAGTCTAGGTAGGCCATGTCCACAGCCCCTCCCTGTTCTACTACTTTGGTCACCCAGTCAAAGAAATCAATTAGATTCGTCTGACATGACCTTCCCGCTGTGAGCCCATGTTGCCTTGGGTCCTGTGCCCCACTGGCCTCTAGGTACTCAACAATTCTTTCCTTCAGAAGTGATTCCATCACTTTCCCTACCACAGAGGTCAAACTGACAGGTCTGTAGTTTCCTGCCTCTGTCTTGGTCCCACTTTTGTGAAAAGAATCACATCTGCCTTCCTCTAGTCCTCAGGTACCACACCATCCTCCCATGATTTGTTAAAAAGGGTAGTCAGTAGTGTCAGTAGTTCTCTGCTTAATTCTTTTAGAATTCTGGGGTGAATTCCATCTGGCCCCATAGCTTTGTCCACCTTCAGTTTTAGGAGTTCTTTCAGAACCCTTTCTTCTGTGAAAGGACTGGGATCGACCCCCCCATCCAGAGTGCTTCTGTTAATTGGATTAGGCACACCCCCCACCTCCTCTTTTGTGAATACTGAACAGAAGTATTCATTCAGTATCCCTGCTTTTTCACTGTCCCTCTCTGCCCACCCACCGTTCATTCTATTCAGCCTCACTATCCCTCCCTTTGTCTTTCTACGTTCCCTGATATACCTATAAAAGGTTTTATCCCCTTCTTAACTGCGTTGGCTATCTTTTCTTCAGTTTGGGCCTTTACTATTCTGACCACCCTCCCTGCTTCCTTCTGCCTTAACTGGTACAGTTCTCTGTCCTGCTCCTTCTGTGTTTCCTTATACTTCCTAAATGCTATCTTTTTCTCCCTAACCTTCACCGCCACCTCTTTTGAGAACCATAGTGGCTTTTTCTTTCATTTTGATTTGTTTATTTGCTTCACACAAAGGCTTGTTGCCTCTGTGATAGCAGTTTTGATATTTCCCCATTGTTGCTCCACTCCTCCTTCTAACCTGTTTGCTAGTGCTTTTCTAAGGCACTCTCCCATCTTGCCAAAGTCAGCCCTCCTGAAGTTCAGGACCCTCACTTTTGTATGGCTTGTCTCTGTAGCTGAGTTTATCGTGAACCACACTGTTTGGTGGTCACTTGGTCCCACATGGCTACCCACTTCTAGATCTGAAATCCTCTCACTGTCCCCATTTCAGACCGCTTCTGCTGGATGACTCAAAAAACCACACACTGTTTGCACCTACTTGCCCCCAGTTTCCTGCAAACATGGGCTCGAGGAGTTCCTGGCTTTTCTCCCCCAGGCCACCAAAAACAATGAAGTGATTTGTCTACGTGACTTCAGTCAGAATTGGCTTGGCCCAAACCTCCCTGTCCTTGACTCTAATATAAGCAAGGCCAACCTACCTCATCGTACCTCGGTGCCTACGCAACATTCCAGCAATGGTAATAGTCACACCCTCCTCAACTGGGTACTTACCAACAGGCCAGACAGAATCTCTTCTGTGACTGTGCTACCGGACTCCATTAGCGACCTGTCACCTGTGTCTGGGATACCAGCCCCCACCCACCCACCCAAAATCATCTCCATGTCTGACTTCTCTGCCCTCGACACCTCAGCTTTTCTAAGGGATCTTCAGCATGTCGACTGGTCTCCCATATTCATGACAAATAACATTGACTTGACTGTGGAATACTTTACCAACTCTCTGTGCTCCTTGCAGTCCACGCACATTCCTTCCATCAGGTGCAGGGTATGGGGCCTGCCTACCAAATGGTTAACTACCCCACTTCTACATATGCTTAACGCACGGGACAAACTCTAGACCAGATGGAAGACCTCCTCCTGCTCTCTGACTTCGCCGCATATCGCTCCGCGCCGTATCTGCCAAGAAAGCGCTACAGATTGCCAAAAGCAATTACTATGAGGCCTTCTTCATGCCACTCTCTGTAACCCAAAAAGGTACTGGGCAAAAATAAACCACATAATGGGATGCTCCACATCCCAAACCCCCCATGACTTTCTAATAAATAACGTCTCCTGTAACAACCCTAATACCACAGCTAATGCTTTCAGCTCCCTCTTTACCGCCCTCCCTAGTTTTGATGCTGATGGTCCCCCCTCGCCACACCTCCCCCCCCGACCTCCCCCATCCCATCCTTCCCTGATTCTCTACCCGGTCTCCAGGCTGGATGTCCTACGAGCGCTTAACAAGATGTCTCCCCACGGCAGCGCAGGCCCTGATGGACTGGAACCCAGAATTCTCAAATTAGGTGCTTCTCTTCTTGCCACCCCCATCATGCGATTGTTCAACCTCTCCATTAACTCAGGTACTGTGCACTTCTCCTGGAAAAATGCCGGGGTGATGACCTCAAGGTAGGGAAACAGTGTGACAAGGCAGCAGGTAAAGCAAATAGGATGCTGGGATGTATAGGCAGGGGCATCACCAGCAGGAAAAGGGAGGTCATAATTCCGCTATACAAGACACTAGTGAGGCCCCACCTGGAGTACAGTGTACAGTTCTGGAGACCATACCTACGTAAGGACATAGACAGGGTAGAGAAGGTTCAGAGGAGGGCAACAAAGATGGTGCATGGATTGCATCACAAGTCCTATGAAGACAGGTTGAAGGAACTGAACATGTACTTCCTGGAGGAGAGGAGGAGAAGGGGATATGATAGAGACATACAAGTATCTTACAGGGTGGAACAGGGTGCAGGAAAACACTATTTTTAGCGAAAAAGATGTTCCAGGACTAGAGGCATGGGATGAAGTTGGAGGGAGGGCGACTCAGAGGAAACATGAGAAAGAATTTCTTCACAGAGACGGGTGGTGGACAAGTGGAACACCCTGCCAGAGAGAGTGGTGGGGCTGAAACAATCACGGGATTTAAGAATGCATGGGATAGACATAAAGGAATTCTGGAGGTCAGGGGTAAGGGGCAACAGACTTCTAGGAAAACAAACTGAACTTACAAGCTCAAATGGGCAGACTGGGTGGGCCATAGGCCCTTATCTGCCGACACTGTCTATGTATCCCAGTCTTCAAAAAGGGTGATCCAAAAAACCTAACAAACTACCTTCCTATTGCACTCCTGCCGACCCTCAGTAAACTCCTGGAGAAGCTTATCCATCGCCAGGTGTCTAACTTCATTGCCAGCTTTAACCTGCAATCTCCTGCTCAGCATGGCTTTAGGCCAAACCACAGCACCATGACACTGCCCTAGTGCAATTCACCAGTCACATCAAATCTGCTATGGACCAAGGCCAGCTTACTGGGGCTGTTTTTATTGACATGTCAAATGCGTTTGACTCTGTTAACCACAACCTGCTCCTGCATCAACTAGGCTCTATTGGCACCTCCCAATCCACACTTGCCTGGTTTGCCAGCTATCTGTGGAGCCGCTCCCAGTCTGTCTCCTGTCAGAAAGTTCTCTCTGCCCCTGCCCTGCTTTGTTCGGGCATCCCACAGGGTTCTATACTTGGGCCCCTGCTCTTTTCTTTGTTCATCAATAACCTACCTTCAATGCCTTCCCACAGTCTCTCTTTACTCTATGCTGATGACTTGGTTCTCTATGTTGCCTCCAGCTCTATTCATGAAATTAACTCCCACCTCTCCTCTGATTTTCATCGTATCCAAACTTGGCTTACGTCCCACCGCCTGGTGCTAAATGCTGTCAAGACACAGGCTATGCTCTTTGGGTCACAAAGGAAATCTGTGGCTTCAACTCCATCTCCCCAGGTTTCTTGTCTTGATGGCTCCCTTGTGGAAGTAACTCAGTCCTTCAAATACCTAGGGGTCACACTGGATCCATCTCTTAACTTCTCTCTGCATGTCAAAGCTGTCTGTAAAATCAGTCAATGCTAAAACTGGACTGGCTTACCAAGTCCATCAGTTTCTGACCCCTGCCTCCAGGATCTCTGTCACCCAAGGCCTTCTCTTCCCTGGGCTCTGCTACGCTCTGCCTGTCTTCGCTATGGCACAGGCAAGCATCTTGCAAATGTGGGACATTGCCTATATAACAAAGTCTGTAGACTTGCGCTATCTGCTCCTCATCTTAAGCACCACTGTACTCTCTACTCTGACCTCCACTGGTTGTCTTCTTCCTCACGTTGGGCTTATTCATTAGGTTGTCTGACTGACAACATTATTCGTTCTTCTATCCCCTCCACACTCACTGCTATGCTCACCCCCATGGACTGCCCTCATTCCCTCCGTTCCATGTCTTTAGCTCTATCTGTCCCAAAATGCTCTACCAGGATGGGTGAATTTGTCTTCCCCTTTTATGTCCCCAAATTCTGGAACTCTCTCCCACTTGATCTTAGGCACTCCAAATCCCACCCCACTTTAAAGAAAGGCCTCTCCAATTACCTAGCCTCCCTTGACATTTGCAAATGTCCCTAGCTTCATGAGTCATGCAAATCTACCATTATCCTGCACTTAAGGGGACAGGAAATCTGTGCTAACTGGCAGCAGTTAGTAATGTTCCTAGTAAGAGAAATGACAAACTTGCCTCCACGTGAACCATATTTAACTGTGCCTTAATAAACACTGATGTGAAAAACTGTGTTTTCAATTGTTTTCCTTTTAAGAACAACATTCTGAACAGCTGTTTTCCTGGAACCAGTAATTTGGAGTGTTTACTATGTCACGGTTTGAGTACAGAATGCTAAACATGAGCTACTGTCCTAGCAGAACCATGCTTAGAGTTCTTTCCTCAAACTGTGACATAGTTAAAACTCCAGATCACTGGTTCCGTGAAGAGAACTGCAACAGAATGCTGCCCATAAAAACAAAACAATGCAAAATACAGTTTTTCATATCACTTTTTATTCAGGCACAGTTACATATGGATCATTTAGGCTTATGGACAACATTTCTATAACCTGGAACATTATAATACGCTACCAATTAGAAATCATTTCCTGTCCTCTTTAAATTTCCCTGTGGCCTCTTGATTCCTCCTATCCCCACTCTTCCTCAGCCGCAGCTACGCACTTTGTTCCCTGTCTCTGCCTGGGAATTGTCTCCTTGCTGACTTACCAACAGCACTGTCATGTTTTGTACATTATTAACCGTAAATTGTGCTTTTTTGTCTGTTTTGTTCCTATTATACTGTGTGATATGTTCCCCTCTATGTACTATGTAACTTGCACCTCTGTATAACTGTTTGGAATCTCCTATTGTACAACACTGTATACGTATTTGTTTTTACCTGTTCCTCGATTTGTACTCTCCGAGGTCGTGCCTGAAAATAGGCAGTTCTGTCTAGTGCACTTACCCGGTTACCAAAAGCAAATAAATAAATATATCCGTTGTAATCTTTTACAATAGGAGGTGGGGGTTCCAATAAGATTTTTTATTTAAGCCACAGTTTACTCGTTATGCCAGCCGTCTCAACGGCAATGGATTTCCCCTAGATTAGGTAGAACTTATACATACATATTAACTGCAGTCACATAGGACTGCTATTTATCCAGATATCACTTTGATTTTAAACCTTAGGAGTAATGTGCTCCCCTAAGCATACTACACAGCACTAACTCTAACAAACTTTTGGTAATCTTTACCTATTACCTCAAAACTTGAACAGATTTCCATTGATGCAACAGGCAATTTGACTCAACAAGAGGGTTTATATTGAGAACTGAGCATTCCCCCCCAGTCAGGCCCAAGAAGGCAAGGGAATTATCCAAAAACGGTGCTGATCACCATGAGGACCTACGCATCCTGCACTAAGGTCCCTCACCCAAATATTTCCCATTATATCCCACCTTTCTTCACACTGGGTTCAGAAACGCTCAACAGACATTAAAACATCAATATAATGTCCCGGTAGTCCCAATTAAACTTTTGATGGCATAAAGTTCAGCATTTAGTCCGATCTGGTCAGTCCTCACCCGATTCTTTGGATACATCCTCTTCCACACTGGGCCTTTCCCATGAAGCAAACTCCTTTTCAGTTCTCTCCAACCATCTTCCTGCATCTTTCGGCTCCAAGAACTACCAGGACTTCCCTGCATAAGTAACCCATAGTCATGCTGATAGCAGCAAGGAGTGGATTATACTGAGTGCCCTTAGTTTTTGCCTGACACCATCAAAACTCTTTCTTTGGGCCCTGGTCTGGAAAGACAGGTCTGGAAAGCATTTCACATCTGCTTCATTAATGTATAGTGGGTAAGCTGCATGGACTGCAGACAGGATTGCGACTCTGATATCTGCTCCTGTTGTCCTCACCAGAATAGTACGGGGAGTATGTGTGTCCACAGGTCTAACTCGTAGATTAACCTGCAAGCACATCTAAGATTGATCCACTCAAAATTGCTAGGGGCTAATATTGAAGATTTTAACCATTCCACCATAAATACTAGTAGTTGAGGTCCCTCAGCCTCCTCAGGTACTCCAACAAAGAGCAGATTGACAGCCTTTACTTCATTTTCAACGGCCTCCATCCTGCCCCGAAGCTGCATATTTTCCTGTGCCATCACGGCGACTGTAGCATTAGTGGACAGTGATTTTTTCTCACACTCCACAACAGCTCCCACTAACTCCATTAATGTGGCATCATGTTTTTCTAGTCTGGCCAGGTTTTTTTTCCATCTTAAAGTCCATTGACTTCATGGTCGCCAGCATCTGCTGCCATGGTGGACCCGTTAAGGAATTTGTGGTAGTTTCTGATTCCTGACACGAGTTCTCTTCGACCTTCCCGGATTTATCAGTGTCAGTGGCTCAGTAGGTAGCACACCCGCCTCTGAGGCCGGGAGATCAGAGGGCTGTGGGTTCAGTTCCCACATCTGGCACTTGGGTTAATATCCCAGTACTGACACTGTAATGTAGCATGAGAGGGGTGCTGCATTTCTGAGGTGCCGTCTTTCGGATGAGACGTTAAACCGAGGTCCCATCTGCCTGGATTGGTGGTAGTTCAGGTGGATGTTAAAGATCCCATGGCACTTCTCGAAAAGAGTAGGGGAATTTCCCCGGTGTCCTGGCCAAATTTCCCTCATTCACTAAAAATACCACCAGCAGATTAATCTGGTTCAAGGTCAGTTGGCATTCATCTGTATCCCCCTCCCCCGGGTCGTGCCTGAAAATAGGCAGGATTTGTCTAGTGCACTTACCCGGTCAACAAAAGCTAAATAAATAAAATAAATTTAGCACCACTGGTTTGGAAGCTGCTGGCGTTGCTCCCTATTTTTTCCCCATTATGAGTTTAGGCTCGAAAGAAAGCTAGTTGATTCCGCAAGTAAGTCTGCCAAAAAGTTCTTAGATTTTGCAAGTTTTGAGTTATTATTTTATAATAAATGTAGTGCTGAAGTGCAACGTGCTCAGGAAAGCTTCCTGCATGGAGAACGGTCTCTAGCGCCCCCCCACAAAGGAAATTTGAAGTGTCTGCATTGTGGCGAGGTCCTGGATCCGAAAATGTCGGGCAAGGAATGCTCCCTTTCTATGAAGAATAGCTGTCCTAGAAAGGGGCAGACATATGCTGAGTATTACTAAAGACTTCACAACATCATATAGGTGTACATATCACTAGAGACCATAACATAAGAAGGGGAGGGGAGCTATAAGTGCTATAATTTTTTCAATGGAAGTATCCAAACTAGCATAAGTAAGCAAAACTCCGCAACAGGGTAAATGGTAAGAACACCCTCACCACTCACTCTTGTGGAGGTGTTGTGGGATGACAGATGAACCAGACACCAAACGTCTGGTTCAACACACAACCTGTGTGTGATGTTTATTCAAAATACAGGAAATAAGCTTTTGCAATGCCATAATCCTTCTTCAGTATATCAGTTTGCAGCAAGAGATTATGTATGTCCTTTCTCTGCACTTAGCCAGCACCTACTGACACTGATCTCTGATCTAACCACTTTTCAGTGAAAACCCTTCATCCCTATGTGGGCCCCATTTGCTTGGGTAGTGGGGACTCAAATAAGAATAAAACAAAACAAGCTATAGACAAAGAACCTCAGTGCAGAACCACTGAAAAAAAGGGTTACCCCACAGGGCACTGGCAACAAATCAGGTTTCAAAGAAATAAAACGTCATACATAATACAAAGCATCATGGGATATATGCAAATCACCATGAAATGTCAGACTTGTTCAACTTACAGCAATTTACATGCATTTTAAATAGCACAACTAACTTAATTTCTATAACAGTCACCTAGTACTTTTTACCATTATCAAAAACACCTGGTGCCATGGTATTTTCCACATTTACAGGTTTCATAAACATAAGGTATATACTTCAAGGTATTTTATGACATAGTGCTATTACATACTAAATCCAACAACGATAAACATAACCTGTTTTACATATGCTTGGAGGTCACCAATAATCTCCCTGTACGAGGACCTTAGAGGGAAAAGGAAAATTAAAGAGGACACTGTAGCTTAGTTAAGAAAGGGGAGGGGGTGCTCACAGATGGCCAACCTTATGGACTAGAAATTGTAAAGGACAGAACAGACTAAGAAATAGAAGAACTGTTACGACAGATTTAAGAAAAGGTCAGTCCTCAAGAGTGGCAGGAGCTCCCAGTCATAGCCCTGCAGTGGGATACTGGACTTATAAAATGGCACGTGTAGGCAGTGTAATGTCTGAAAGAGACATTTTACATTTGATTTAGAGCCAGCAATGCAGTAAGTCAAATCTTACTGCACAGTCACATGATGTAGTTCAGCATAATCACCTTCCTTTTCTCACTGCTGTTTTACAAATAGGTCCATCACAATACTTGACAGGAATAGGCTTATGCCAGCACAGTGGTTCAATGGTGGTGCACTGTACCGCCACATAAGAGACCTGGGTTCAGGAGGCAGAGCCAGCTCGCGTCTCTTCTCTCATGTACACAGCCACCGCAGAGTGCGAATGTCAGAGAGATGCGACACTCCTTTTCTGGAGTGGGAGAGCTGCGATGCTTTGTTCTGCAGTCTGCGGTGACCACAGCTAGTGCCCTTTGCAGGTGTTAGGTGCTGCACCTTGCTTCACAGGCACTGGGGGGGGGGGGCCAAATATGTGGCTGCAGAAAGGAATGGAACATGGTATCTGGCTCAGGAAGACAAAAGTAAAAGAAAGGAGGCTTCATGAACACATCTTTGTATAAGAAGTATTTTATCAATTTCTATTCCTTTTCATAAAAGCATAACTGCATGAAAGAAATGTTCATACTGCTATCCTTTTAAAATTTAGTAGTAGGTTGCAGAATCTTTCAAGATTCCCAAAGCATGTAAGCTCCCCTAGACCATCTTGCCATAGAAGCATGTTTTAAGACACATCCAACATCTGAAGAGAGACCATGACAAGGAGGAAGCAGTACTGCGTAGGGCAACCAGGACTGTCCATGGGGGCAAGACGTATGAGGAGGGGCCTGCAGGATGTGAATAAGTACATCCTTAAGAAAATGAGGAAAAGGGGCGACATGATCAAAACATACACGTGCCTGCATAGGATAAAGAGGGTGGACACCACGGAACACTCCTCCTTGAGCTCAACTTATAGGGATGAGAGGGAACTCACTTAAACTCACAGGGGGCAGATTCAAAAGGAACATTCGTAAGTACTTTGCCACAGAAAATGTGGTGGACAAACAGAACAAGCTGTTGAGGGAACTAGGAAGTGGTACAGATCAAATCAGTGAACAGCTATGAGAAGGGATGGGACAGGCATAAGGGGGTTCATTAGAAAAGGTTGGGGGGGTCAGAAACAAAGAGGGGGGGTGGCCACTAGATTCAATGCAGAGTAGCTAGGCAGGGCGGGCAGACTGGATGGACTGACAGGCATTGTACTGCCATCACTGTCTATGTAGCTGCGTTATCTTTGAATGGCCAGAAATACTGCTCAAGATGCAGTTTTATAATTGTTATGACAGTGATTATACAATCTGCACAATAATCTAAAGTCTGTTATACTTTGGAATTCAGTGAGGACAGTTCGATAATTCATTTATGACTTGATGACAGCCTTATCTAAATGAAGTATACAATGTAAGTTAAACAACCTTGGACTATGACCTTTCATTGTGATAATTTTGTTTAAAACATAAGACACCAAAGGCTATAAGGTGCTACTTTAAAAATGCAACTACAGTTGCATAAGCAAATCCCCACAACTGGTGCACGCAGGCCAAGATGCCTTTGGTAGATTCCTTCCAGAACCTGTGACGATTTCTGAGAAAGAAGTTCATCAGCCTATTTTCAGGTTCTGATCATTTCTAAAGCACTGGTTTTGGAGTTTAATACACTCCCCAGCTGGTGTTCTTTTTAGGTAATCCATTTTGCCACCATCCCGAGTACCTCTGTGTGCCATGTCCATTGCGCCATCTAGGGTCTCCGTGTACCGGGGTACCTCCTCTGCCTGCATCAGATAGCAGGATCCTCTAGTACAGGTTGCATAGACAAATTCAGTCTTCAAGGAAGAAAGGTGCCAGGTGCCACTGCCCCCTCACGCAGGCAGAGCCTGACTGCAAGAAGCACAGATGCAATCAACCTTCAAGGAAAGAGGAGGCCATTTGCCGCTGGCCACTGATAGCCCATGAGATGGCAGCCATGCCAGCAGATTTTGAGTACTGAAGCCCTAAATGCGCCAGAAATACAAATGTTTGAGACTGTACCCAGGAAGAAACATCATGCTTCAGTACTTGGCGAGGCATTATAACAGCAAGGAGAAAGCTTGGCATGGACCCAAGTCCAGAAGGAGATGTCACAGAGAAACTACTCTGACAGGGGATGGGGAAGGCAATATTCCACTGACACTTTCTCCTTAGATCCTGTATTGATTTAATGTCCTTTATTCATTTGTGATCCCATACTGCAGCGTAATCTAAGCTAACTCACAGTGAGGCCAGTTCTTCTTTAGCATTCAACTGTGTTCTAACTGTGGGTGTTTTTGCAACCAAGCAAACTACACCCCTTGTTTCACCTGTGTTATACCTATACACAGACTTTGTCAACTTTACTTTCTTGGCTGTTGCACCTTTTCCTAAATTGTAAAACATAATTCTGGGGGCAATCTCATTTTCGTTCTTCATCTTTGGCAGTCCTCGAAAGAAAATTGTTGGCAATACTGTACTTTGTCCTATTTCTAGCAATGTCTCCTTTTTATCATAAATGACTTTCTGTTTAGATTTCCGTTTAGTTCCTGGTCTACCTTTGCATACCTTTACCGTAGACTGCTCTGCTTCAGTTGAAATAGGTGTTGAGAAATCCTTAGTTTCATCCATCTCCCTTTCTGACCACTAACATTATCCTTCTTACATGCATGGGAGTTTCCCCCTTTTCAGGCTGCAGGTTCAATGTTTTAGCATTGTTATTTGTGTTCTGTGCAAATCCCAGTCCTTTCCACCCCTGGTATATTTCTCGGGACTCTATTACATTCTTTACAAGATTTACAATTAGTATTGTAACCCCCCCAGTCTCCTGGAGTTACTAGAATCCCATAAATGTCAGTGCTAGGTGGGGAAAGCAGCTGGTGAATAACTAATTAAATAGATTTTCGCCTGCTCCCTCTCCGTTTACTTGGTCTCAGCTGAGTGAAGAGAGGTGATGTCATTTAGAACTCTCGCAGCAGCATAAGCTCAGTAGCTAGCTGTGAGTGGGGAGTTTTAGAATTTTCAGTTAGTCTGCAGTAGTCTGTGAGAGTGAGCAGTGGAGGAGTGAGAAGCTGCAGTATGGGCTCCGAGGAGAGCCTACTTTTTCTCACCCTAGTGCTGAGAAACATCTACCTGCCTTGAAGAAGTGGTGGAAACCATCTAGCAGGAGTTCCTGATTTCCTCATCCCCAGTGAGATGAGGAGGACTGCAGAATGATCCGAGGGGCAATCCCCTGATTTGATCCAGGACAACTGAAGCTGCCTTTTGTTTGACAACCATGAGTAATTCTGACTTTGGGTATCCCAGGAGAAATGTACCTGCCTTGTTTTCTTTTGGAGACAAAGGGACCTATGCACCCATTTCTGTTTGAGACTGTTCTCAAGCCTTTCCTAAAGTTGGCTGACAATCGTGGAGTCCCCAGTAGACTTGGCACATTGTTCAGGACTTTAACCTGCACTCAGAAGTAGTGTGTTTCATATGCTGAATGTGCCACACATTCCAGAATGCATAGTTCTACTGTTTTACTAAATGTTGAGGTGTAACTCTGAAAGAATGGCTGGGTATGGACTGAGGAAGCAAAAGGTGAGCAACCCTCATCTGGAGAGACCAGTTCAGCACTACAGCTTCTGCAAGTTTGCCTATTTTTCAGGTCATATGGCCAATGCCTGAAGAGAAAGTTTATGCCCTGGTGTGGGTTGTGCAAAATTTGAGCACCAGTGTGCTCTGTCATGGTTAGTTGCCACACTGCCAAACCTCTAAATCCTATGCCATATGGGAAATGTTCTAAGTCATGGCCCTTGCCACTAGAAGAAATTGTGTGCTCCATTGTGGCCATTGCCACCAGAAGAAAGATGAGTTTCAGCTGAGGTCTTGCCGCTGAAAGGGTTCGAAGTCCTATGCAGTATGGGATGTTTAGAGTTTCTGTCTGCTACAGATGTTGTGTTCTACATTGCCTTGTGCCACAAAGTGTAAACCCTTGGGGGTCCACCTTTGCTTTTGTGTACCAGCTTTGGAATAAAGCCACACTCTAGAACCCCAACCTGGTTTGGACATTCTTGTTACCGCTTCCTGTGTGGATTTACTGGGTACCCCTCCAGAAGTGCAGACCTAGCATAACCCCTGGCAAAAGTTCTCTTCTCAGGACCTGGCTTTAGCAATGGTCATTTTGTCTATAAATATTGTCACTGTACTCCCACCCCTCTCTTTCTCCTAGACAGAAATATGGGAGGTGTGCTTACTAGTTAAACAAGTGGCCGGGGGGGGGGGTTATAGTATAATTATAGTTTATAGCTGTCTTCAGTTTTCCTGACCCTTTTTCTTTCATCTTCTGTAGTTGCTTTACTATCTTTTCTATTTCTAAACCCTTATTAGCAACTTATAGTAGTAAGTACAGTAATAAACAAGCATTTGTCAATGCTGAATGTTCACTGCTGGTACTCTTTTGTACTGGGTCTTGCCTGTACATATTTTTACAATATATTTACCCAGGATAGAGCAGATGAGATGCAATGTCTCATTTTCAGTGCTGTCCTGCTTTAACACATAGTTAGATTGTAATTACCCAGGATAGGGCAGCTGAGAGGCAATATCTCCTTGTAACTGAGCTCCCACATTTTGATTCCAAATGTCCAACAGTCTTTTTATGACCTGTTGTTATAATCAAGACAGGTGGAATCTTAAAAATCCCATCCAAAGGGTGATTTCGCTCTGCAACCGAGGAAACAAGTTTCGGAGAGGATTTGAAAAATGACACGTGCCATGTTCAGGAGGTGGGGTAACACAAGAGATATGTTGAACATTAAAGGCTAAAACTGCAAAACAAGGAACTTATGAGTAAATGTTGGAACAATTTGTTTCCTTATAATTTAGTTGTATTTTCACGCCAAATTTTCAACATGATCTTTTTACGACCACACCTTCGGAGCATGATAGGTGTCATTTATAAAGTAATGGCTGAGTTGTCATTTTGTGCCACAAGTGTTAAAACACATCTTGGATAGGGTTTGAGAAATGACAGCCTTCACATTCATGAGGTAGTGTGAAAAATGGATATGTTGAGAAGTTGGGGTCAAAATATTGAAAATTACCAGAGGTACAAGCGTGCATTGAAAAACTGCAATGTAGACTCATAACTTTGTTTTTCTCATATTTTTACCCCAAATTTTAAACACTGCCTTCTTATGACCCCACATAGCCTTGTTATGAGCCCACCTCATAAATAAGGGTGGAGAAAATTTCTATATCCTGGCCAAAAGGTGATTTCGCACCACAAGTGTGAAAACACATTTTAGATAGGATTTGAAAAATGACAGCTGTCACATGCATGAGGTGCTGTGAAGAAAATGCTATGTTGAACATCTGTGGTCAAAATATTGAAAATTACCAAAGTTATGAGCCTGCATTCATAAATTTCAACATAGGCTCATAACTTTGTTGTTTAATATTTTTACCCCAAAATTTTCAACATAGCCTTCTTATGACCCCACTTCATGAACAAGACAGAGAACATTTTCAATGCCTGCCCGAAAGGTGATTTTGTGCCGCATCCACAAAAATCACCTTTTGGGACAGATCTGTCTAATTTCACTGTCATTGTTCATGAGGTGGGGTCCCAAAAAAGGCATGTTGAAAATCTGGATCAAAAATATTGAAAAATAACCAGGTTATGATGAAAAGTTCAAAACTCCACTGAAATACATTGAACCGCATACCAGATTTCTTCAGTTTGTGGTCCAGCATTGAAGAGTGAAGAAGTGTCTGTGGTCCAGAGAGGGTTACGGTGTTGGACCCCCGGTAGGTAGGTAAGGGCTTGTGGGGATGCTGCGTGGGAGGACAGTAACAGCGGCAGCAGCAGCAACAGACATCAATGGACAGTTTTTTTTTACAGTGTATATTTAAAAACATATGAGGGATGGTTTTCTTTATTTCAGGTGGTGACACTGGGAACTGGGCACCCCCAGTGTCACTGTTATCGTTGTGGGGGAGTGTGTGGTGGTGGATGCTGAGTGGGAGGGTCAGGCAGGGGGAGACAGTAATGGTAGCAGCAATAGACATCGATTGATGGTTTTTGTAAACAGACAAAAAAACTACAAGGTAGTATTTCAGGTACTGACACTAAGGACTGGGCACCCCCAGTGTCACTGTTATCTTTGTTGGGGAGTGTGTGGTGGTGGATGCTGAGTGGGAGGGTCAGGTGGGGGTTGGGGGAGACAGTAATGGCAGCAGCAATAGACATCGATGGATGGTTTTTGTAAACAGACAAAAAAAAACAAACTACAAGGTAGTATTTCAGGTACTGACACTGAGGACTGGGCACCCCCAGAGTCAGTGTTATGTTTGGCAGCACTGGGGGTGGACTCCCTGGTATTGCAGAAACAAAAACGGGCAGCAGCCAGTACAGAGGATTAGGCACCCCGTACCAGAATATTAGCATGTGTGGGTTGAGCTTGAAGGGTACTATTATGGTGGTGGCAGTAACAGACATTGATAGACAGTTTTCTCTTTTAGAGGGTGTAATTCAACCTAAGAGGGATGGTATTCAGAAAGCTGATCAAGACAGATCAGCTGTGATTGCTGGGCGGCGTTATGTAAATCAAAGGAAAGACCCGCCCTACGATTGGGTCTGCTCTCTCTCCTTTGAACTGCACAAAGTTGCTGTCCAACAAGCCAGAACAGTGTCATGATCAGCCTGGCTGTTTGGTGTGACACTGATGAGCCCCTTGCAGACCACTCTGCAATGGACTGACAGTGTCACACCCCTCAAAACCCACTCTCGGAACAAAATGTTTGCTGCACGTGTGCGCACGACGAATATAAAAAAAAGTCAGATGGTTTCCCTCTTGAATTCCAGGGAAGATGTTAACCCCATTTTAAAATAAGTGGGATAAGGATCCAGTATGCACACCTACAGTACTTCCGATGGCAAAAAGTATTATTAGTGTAACCTATTTTTGGAGGTCAGAGTTCCCACAACATGCCTTCTGATGGATACAGCTGTGTTTCATCATTTTTAGTACAGGTTATCACCTGTATTTTCCCCAGTAACTCCCACTACCATCAGACACCACTACGGCCTTGGCGCCTGCTCCAGCTACTGCTTCCCCTGGCACCTTGGGGCTATTACTGTCAAAACAGGGGTCACTCCAGTCTCCTTTGTTTACCATCTGAATTCGACCTGACTATGCTTGCTTTAGGAAAGTTTTACTTACTGGGTGAATATCAATGAACAAAGCATGTTCCTCTTCATTAGGACTCAAGCCATCTACAGCCTCAACGAGGGAAGGATCACCATTATAAAAATGAGGATGCGAGAGAAATATGGGAGAATCTGAAAACACGGAAAACAGCATACTGTTATTTTAGGCATCCTGAAAAGATATTACTATCTTTTCATAATGCATTATGGCTTCTTGTTATCTTGCCTTGCTGCACTGTGTCGTAGTGCATTCTAAAATAGAAAAAAAGGAGCAGATCTCAGAACTAGCCAATCCCAAACGAGCACAAATAGAGTGCTGCGATTAGCTACCTTCTGAAGTCTACTCCCCAACTCCAAGCCCTGCAGCAACTGTAAAAGAAACAGAAAGTTAGTCACACATTGCAAAGGCACAAGCAGAATGCTAGTTGAGCAACCATGCACAACCAGCCTGTGCTGACATAGAGGGGTTCTGATTACATCAGACCTTGACAGCAAGGCTCGAGGGGGTCAATGTAATCAGAAGTCAGAGTAGGCAGCACAGGCTGGTTTGGCATGTAGTTGCTCAACCAGTATTTTTTTTTGATATAGTGTACATTTTTTTGTCTTTATTCATATATATATATATATATATTTTTTGTAAATTAAAGTGTTTTTACAGCGCTCCATTGCAGCAGTGAACATGCCGATGGTTTCAGTTCAGAGCTTAAACTGATTGCTGTGTTCGTGGCAGTGCAGTGCAGTGAAAAAACATCAGCTGCCTCTAAGATTTCCTACTAGCTGGAGCATTGTTGTACCACAGAAGGGTACAACTATGTTCCGTGACCTTTGAACTTTGGTACAACAAAGTTTCAGCTGGCATGGAAATCCCTGCAGAACAAACCCTCACTATACAGTATATATTAATAAAATTGGTAAGAAAAATTTGTAAAAATGCTGTCTCCTGACTGAACAAAATAAACCACATGATCATGCATTACCCCACAATGACCACACTCCTGCACTGCTTTCTATTTTTTACACCCCACCCCACCAAAACAATTTTGGTCATTTTATGAGATAGATTCTCCACTGCAGGGTGTGCAGTCGTGATCTGATATGTGCACGCCCCTTTAGGTTGAACACACTCGGCCTATGGTCTTGTGCCTCACAATGCAAACCAAAGCACAACAGCTCACCCATATGCATGCCCTGTAGTGGATTATCTGTCCATGACATGTGTAAGAGCAAGATGAAAGAAATATCTTCACGAGCTATACTTGACCTCCTGACCTCACGAGTGGGGAAGCCATGAGCGAGGTCAGAAGGGGTCAAGTATAGCGAGTGAAGGTATTTCTACTATCTCACTCTCACCCATGTCATATCTGATTTGGTCAACTGGTGTTTAGATGGTTTTGCGATAGAAATGGTAAAACGTTACAAAAGGAAAAAAAGTATAAAATGTAAACTGTGCCACTCAAAGCAGTCACCCTAACACATGTCAGCTGGATATGCACAACAAACGTTTAGGTGGTTCTGTGTGATATTAACCTTGTTAAAGCTGTTCTCTTATTGGTTCAGTATTCCATTGTTTCATTGCAACTTTTCAACTTGCAAGACAGCATTACTATCTTCCCGGTAGGCAGTGAGATAGTAGTGATATCTTCAGCAATTTTAATCCACACCTGTTGTGTGTGGAGATTATATATCTATATACAGTGGCGTTCCCCAGGATGAAACCCAATTCTGCAGCATTTTGCAGCACTCTGTAGAATGCTGCAGCAGACCTACTGAGTAAAGCAATGTAATTTCAATGGCAATAAGTCCCTTTTGTCATTCAGGAAAACATGACACTGCCAGGATGAAGTGAATGCCACAGTTTCCTGCATGACAAAAGGGTCTAATTGCCACTGAAATTACATTGCTTTATTCAGTAGGTCTGCTACAGCATACTGCAGAGTGGCTTACCACTGTATGTCTCTTTCTCTATATACATATATATCTCATTCCAAAAACTTTGTTAATGCATCAATTAGGGTTGTTACTAAAGCGACAAAGGTAGGGAAATATGACGTTAGGGTTTCCAACCCTAACGTCCCACCCTGCAGACACCAACTGGCATACGGAGGGAGAGAGGGTGCCTTGGGGTCATCAGCATGAGACACTAGGGAGTGGGCTCCCCAGTGTTCCATGCTGCGGGGGGGGTAACGTTACTGCAGACATCAGAGGCTCCCCCAGAGTCCCACACTGCTGGGGAGCCGGGAACATGACCCAGGAGAGGGAATGGGCTCCCAGTGTCTCATGCTTCCAAGGGGGGGTTACATATGTCTGGGGACACTGGGAGTGGGCTTCCCAGTGTTCCACGCTGCTGGGGGAGGATATGGCAATGGGAGGATGGGGGGTGCCACTAGACACCAAGGAAATGGGTCGGCTCAATCCTGCCTCCACAGCTGGCAGCACAAGTGCCAGCTGCGGCTGCAGGAGTCGAGAAAATCCTGCTGTTCTCATACAGAGAATGTGGCAGAATTGGTCCTGTCATTAACCTCGGCACCTGGGATATCGAGTGCCAAAAAAAGTATTTCTAGCCAAAATATAAATTAAAACCATCAGAATGTGGCTAAATGGGCACCATTTAGCTAAATTCTGATGTCTGTCTCTTTCATAACATGCATTTTGTCTCTTTTCTTTAGTTTATGTCTTTCACTAATGAGAAACCAAGACAGCGGACAAAACACTGCTCTACGAAAATACAGCAGGCTCTTGTGACACTATGTCACCCTGTCTGTGAAAACAAGACACCCTCCTGTGAAAACAAGACTACATTCCTGCAAACACAACACAGCTCTGTGAAAATACACGAAGCTCCCTGCGAAAACAAGCTACCTCTCTGAGAAAACGAGCTTGTTTTCATGTGGGACACAACTTTTCCCATAGGAAATATTAGGACAATTTTAATTTTAATAACTTTTGAACAAATTAATATTTTTTCACCAAACCTTCAAAAGACACATCTGTGACCCAAAGGCTTTCTACCATGCAAATTTCAGACCACAACATAAAGCCATTTCTGAGAAATGGCTGCCCCAAAAAAACAGCAAAAAATAGTAAATTTAGGATTTGTTGACGCATTCTGTCTCAAAAACCACAAAATGGATTAAAATGAAATTTGGCAAGTCAAGAGGCCTACCCATACAGATTATGCATGCCAAATTTCATGCAAATCTGTTGAATGGTTCCACAGTTATTAAGGTTCAAAAATTCAGGTTTGCACTCAACCCTAACTATACTGGCACTAAAGTACCAGTGTATTTTATATATATTTAATATTCATTGCAAAAAACGATGTTAATGTATCAGTAAGGGTCAAAGAAAAACAGACAAACCAAGGAAAATATAACGTTAGGGTTTCCAAACCTAAAACACCTACCCCACCCAAAGCGAATGAGGGGTGGAATCTTCCTTCGGGTTATCAACCATAACACTCATCCCATTACACTAACAGAAAAGCTAAGATGTGATGGAGACAGGTGTTTATGTTTCATGAGTGCATATGATGGGGGGAGCATATATTTATTCTTTGCAAAAAACTGCATTAATGCACCAGTTAGGGTTCAACTTAACACCACAAAAGAAGGGAAATGTGGTGTTAGGGTTTCTGGTCCTAACTCCCCACCACCAACCCCACAAACAGCAAAAACACTAGCCCACACAAGCAATCACAGACAGCCATCATCAGGTAATTATGGATCGAGGAAGCACTCCTAACCAATTGGTGCACTCCTTTCCCCTGCGCATGAGATACTGTTATTCTGTGAAGAGTGTCTCACATGCAGCTGCCCTGGAAATGGGCACGTTCGGGTACATTTTTTTTTTTTATTTAATGTATTATTGATCAAGCTAGAGCAACAAAATATTACTACTGCCACCGAGACCACTCTTATGGTTCTAAGAGTGGTTTCACTTACATTCTTGGGGTATCAGAACTGCTCGCCTTCGGTTTGCAGCTCTCATACCCCAAGAACAAGCATGGGACCACAACCATAAGAGTGGTCTTGATGGCACTATTAACATACAAACAATATACAACTGTTCCCAGATGACACAAATGGAGTAGTATTGTGTGTGTTACCTTTGTGTAGTTGTATCTGTGACATGCACACTGCAAGACATACACACACAATTATTGCTGCAGATAGAAATCCATGACACTCAAATCATGACACTGCTTCTGCGTAAAGAAGCACAGGCCCCTGCAGTCAGATATAAATCCACTATATCCAAATTACAAGAGTTCTTCTGTAGCCTCAGGTACTCATGGACACTGCAAGATATACACACTTGGCGGGCCTGCGTTTCAGCAGTTGCAGATGTAAGATAAACACACCAACCTCTGGCTGCAGAAACGCAGGTGTCACAAAATCCATGATACCAAACTGCAACAGTACTGCTGTGTGCAGATGTGCAGGCCCCTTAGGGCCAGGGCGTCTTTAGTCAAAGGTGTAAGACATGCACACCAACTTCTGGCTCCAGAAGGGCAGGCACTTGTAGGACCTGAAGTTACAGAGATGGAAGTACTGTTGCAATGTGAGTATCGGTTTTAGCAGTGGATGTACATTTTTCAAGGGGGCAGCAGTTTGTCAGTTACATAGCTGCATGTAGAAAACTATGCACTAGCAGACCATGCTATCTAGCAAGGTAATTTGTACAGCATGCATGAGTGCATCTGAATGCAGAGGCACAAACCCCATGCGGGCTTCTGTCCATAGAAGCGCAGGCCCCCAAGGAGCCAGCGCTTCTGCAGTCACACATCACTGATGCACACTGGCTCAGTGCACATGGACGGGGCCCGGTGTTGGGACCAGTGTTGTTTGGGATATTCATTGCAGACATATCATGGGACATCAAGAGCAAGATCAGTCTGTTTGCTGATGATACCAAGGTAGGCGCGGTGGTGGATGACCTAGGGGGATGGCAGGGGTTGCAAGATGATCTGGCAAAGCTTGAAACCTGGTCAGACACCTGGCAACTGGGCTTAAATGACAAAAAGTGCAAGGTGCTGCATTTTGGAATGAAGAACCCAAGGAGGAGTTACCAGCTAGGGAGTGCAGCCAGCCCAGACGGAGGAGGAGAAGGATCTGGGTGCTCATTACAGGGTCAATGAACAACTCGGCACAATGTAGGAAGGCAGCTGCAAGGCCAACAAAATGCTGGGTTGTATTGCAAGGTATATCCTCGAGGAGGAGGAGGTGATTCTGCCACTGTATAGGTCATTGGTTAGACCACACCTGGAGTACTGCGTGCAGTACTGGCGTCCATATCTGAAGAGGGACATTAAGTTACTGGAGGGGGTGCAGCGCAGAGCGACAAAGATGATCAAGGGGCTGGAGGACTTATTATACGAGAGGCGGTTGAAGGAGTTGAACATGTACTCACTGGAGGAGAGGAGAGACGGGGTGACATGATTGAAACCTTTAAATATATGAAAGGAATAAACAAGACGGGTACAGAGGGGCTGTTCAAAGTAAGGGAGGGGAAGGCCACCGGGGCCATGATATGAGACTGGAGCGAGGAAGGTTCAGGAGGGAGATGAGGAGACACTTTTTTACAGAGAGGGTGGTGGCTGGGTGGAATCGTTACCTGCTGAAGTGGTATGCAGTAGAACAGTGGACTGCTTCAAACGAGGATGGGACAGGACAAGGGGGAAGGTTAATGAAGGGGAAGAGTGGAAGGGAGGGGCAGCTGCAGAATAAGGGGTGCTAGCTGCACATTCGAGCAGACATGATAGACCTCTAGGCCTTCATCTGCTGGCAAATTTCGTATGTTCGTATCATTTTGTGCCACATTTTCAAAAACAAATCTCATCCCGAATTTGAAAAACAACACCTGTCACATTTACGAGGTGCTATAAAAAAATGGCAGTGTTGAAAGTTTGGCATCAAAATATTGAAAATTAGCAAAATTACAAGTGAACGTTGAAATATTTAAATGTTCACTCATAACTTGGTCATTTTACCACATTTTTATACCGAACTTTCAATAGTCTTCTTATGACCCCAGTAGGTGAAAATTCTCAAGTCCCGCATGAGACATGATTTCATGGAGTGACTGTGAAATCTCCTTTAGGGACAGACTTGAAAAATGTTACCTGCCTTGCCCATGAGGCGTAGTCCCAAAACCGCTACATTGAAAGTTTGGTGGAAAAATTTGAAAAATTAGCCGAGTTATGAATGAGCATTGAAATATTTCAGTGTTTTCTCATAGCCTGGTCATTTAATTTTTTTTTTTTAACCCAAATTTTCAACACAGCCTTCTTACAACCCCACCTCATGAACCTGGTAGGTGAACATTTTCAAATTCAGCCCGTAAGGCGATTTCATGCTGCAACCATGAAAGCACTTTTCAGGATGGATTTCAAAAATCCCACCTACCTTGTTCATGAGGTGGGGTCCCAAAAGGCAATGTTGAAAATTTGGTGCAAAAATATTAAAAAATGACAAAGTTCTGTCAAAACCGATTGAAATACAGTAAACAGAACTTACTTTATTTTCTCATATCACAGTCACCATTTCACCAGCAAGATGAGTCTTCAATCGGAGAGTGGATCTATGTCGTGGGGCATGTTCAGGTGAGTAAAGGTGTGTGTGGGGGGATGGGGTGGGGGTGCATGGGAGGCAGAACGGTGAGGGACCTTTTACTGTTTTACAGGTTCATAAAAAAAAAAAAAAAAACCATCAAGGGATTGTTTTCTTTTTTGAAGGTTAATTTGTTGGATCTGACAATGGGGATTGGACACCCCAGTGTCAGCTTAACTCTATGGCGGCACCGGGGTGGGCACTCTGGTGTCACCACCGATACACTGAAGGGTGGGTGACCTGGAAGGGACAGGGTCGGCAAGCAGTACTGGGGGTGGGCACCCCGGTCCACTTTTATATTCCTTTTTTAAAGGCTCATGCTGGAGGGAGTGCAGAGAGATAAGAGGGATACACACACACATATTCTTGGCCTCTCAGGCCCTACAGGCTTACTGGGGGGGGGTACAACAAAGGCTAAGAGAGGTATTTGTATTACCAGGGAGTTCACCTGTGCCCTCTTGATTTTGGGACTCGTACCACGTACAATATAGATAAAGAAGACACTATACCTCTGGAACATATGTATAGTGGCTGTGCTGAAGGCCATTACTCACAAATGGCTACAGAAGGACCCACCCATGACACAAGAATGGGATAGGGTAGTTGAGGAGATAGCAGAAATGAAGATAATCACATGTCTAGTTGAAAATAGAGGTGAAACATATTAACAGGCGGACCAGGTGGGTAATGGCTGAAGGGAGGGACGAGGCAGAAGTGGAGAAAACCAACCAGACAGGAGAAGGGCCAGGAGACATTATTTGGAAGACAGAAGAAAAACAAACAAAAGAGAATAAAAATAAATGCTACACAGGAACAACGGATTGCTGCCCCACCCCTCCCCCGGGGTCATCCGGGGCAGAGATTTCGGTCCTCCTACCAGACAAAGAAATAAAAATTTAGGAATAATGAACTACCATCCTCCATAGAGTTGTGCTACAGTGTTAAGTTTGGTTTTGTGTGTTTATTAATAAAATAAAGTTAAAAATAAAAAGACCAAGAGAAAACTGAAAGATGGGAATAGGTGATCATATGAGGACGGTGGCAAATGCCAAAACGGAATATGTTTTGCCACATCGTGTTTTGACCTCTGGTGACCCCGCTAATCACAATGTGGTTGTATGTGTAGAGATAAAGTTCTTCCTGGCCTGAGGGATGGTGACATTGATGCCATTCTGTCTAAAAGAGAGGCTCACTGGATTTATTATACTAATGTAAGTCGTTTGCCACGACTCAATGACCAATTTAATTTGACAGCATTTTTGTAAATATGAAAAGTGTTCCAATATGCAAATAGCACCAATTTAGCTTACAATCACAACATTGTGAAATAATTAACCTTTTCCACTTATCTAACAGATTTGCACAATGCTGCTTATTTTGCACAGATCATAAGGATTCCTTCTCCATTATTTTTAATAATTGTGTGTTAACTATGTGTCTTTTGTACTGTTTGCACATCAAGCACTTACAAATATGGTAGTAAGATGATGGAGGAGCCATCGCCACCACTTTCTCTGATGTATTTAAGAGGCAAGAGCTGTGGGCTCTGCACTCGACAAACCTCCAAATCTTGGAGTGAAACGTTGACTGCTATTTTGTTGTACCTGTTCACTTTGCCGATTCAATTCTTCACCAGCATACACAGCTCTAGCACCCAGAGTTGTTATTTTCACAAGAAGTGTGCTGGGGAGTTGCCCACTTTATCTCTGGTGCAACCATACTGTAGGTGAAGTTCTAATAGGAACAGTCTGGTTGCCTTGTGTCTCCAGGTGGCTGCGCTTGGCTGTCTGTTCCAGAAGCAGACATGGTTAGATACAAGGGAACTGGAGTGTTCACAGTATTGTTATCACTAGTCACACCCCATTTAACAATATCAACACTGCTGATGTAATTTCAAAAACAGTTTGTATACAAATTGATACAGCAATAAAAGTGGTTCCCAGGGATGTTGGGAATGGTCAGTACAGAGAGTCCCACACCCAGGAGGATTTCAGTATTCCTGGTAACAACAAATGTCAGCTTGGGAGTCCACAGAATCAGCCAGATACCCATCTAATATACTGCAGTAAACAGTAGTGAATAAAAAATATATATTTCTTTGTCTCCCAAAAACTACAAACTGGGACCAGCCCCCTTGGGTGTGGGGCTCTTTGTGCTGACTGTTCCCCTTTAATAACAGTAGGAATATGAAGAAAAGAAAGTGGAAATACACTATAGATTTGAGATACATACCAAATCTGCATGTGCTAACATTCAAGATTCCAGATTGCCTGCAGGGACAGAAGCCTTCATTTGGGGGGTATACAGTTCCATTAGCAAACAGGGTCTTTGGTGCAATGTATCGATATACAGGTATACCACTAGTCACTCCAGATTGCTCATACACCAACTCCATGGATCTATAACATTTTTTTTTTTTTTTTAGAAAAGAGGGGAACAAATATATTTATGTAGTCAAAAATCCTGTAATGAGCGAAGGTTTCCAAAAATACGGAAAAAGATGACTAATTAAACCATAGCCCTGGCTCAGGGGCACGCTCAAACAATAAAGAATTAAGGCAGGGCAAAGTGTGGATTAACATGAGTTAATCACCCCCCAAAGGATGCAGTCAACCATGAAACAAAACCAGTTATGAAACAGCTGGGAAAAACCTGGAAGCTCATTGGTCAGTCTGGGTCTTTACCTATGGGTACCTGCGACACACAAAAGGCAAAGATTCAGAAGATCTACTTATAAAAATGTTTCCTTTGTGTGAACCTAATGTTTTTTCTGTTTACTTTTTTTATTTTATTATTCTGGTTCATTATATAATCACAATAATGCACTTTGGCCAGCCTGTCGGCACAGCAGTACCACTACTGCTCACGACACTGGTGACCCAAGTTCAGGAATGAGCTTGGATCACTGGCGGCCGGCTGGAGGAGGATCGAGGGTCTCAAGAGATGCTCGCCTCCTTTGGGGAGGGCAAGTCTGTGTACTCGCTGCAATACTGCCACCTGGGTGACCACAGGTGGCAGTGCAGTTGAGAGCACTATGGGAGAGATGAACACAGGCTAGGGGTTCAGTGCAGCAGCACACTCAGGCCTGCATACATGCCTAGGACCACTCATGCAGGCCTGCATTCATTCGGATGGGGGAAAACAGGAGAGACTCCACTGCTGAGAAATGACAGACCCTGGTGAACCGAATGGGACAGGACCTTAAACCCTCAGCTGACCAGCCTGATGAAGACACTTGCAGGTAGAAAGGGAACACCCCCTCTTTGCCGCCTGGGGGAATAGCCATGGCAGTATGGAGGTAAGTGACTGATGGGGGTTGGAGTCCAGAGGAGCCAGGCATCTAAAGGAACCCAGAGGGAGGTTGAGGCAGTGGTGTAGAAGGTTTTTTTTAAACGTACATACATACATACATAAATAAATAAATAATGCACTTCAGGGTGTGAGCAACAGTGGGATTTACCCACTTCTTGTGTGCTTAAACTCACTCGTCTGTGCTTTGTGGCACACCACACACCATGAGGGTAAATCCCATAACACCACAAACCCTGTCATGCATGTTATCCACTGTTGTTTACGCGCCTTATGCCCCTAGGGGGGGGATTAACTAGTGTGAAATCAACCCCTGGAGTGCCTTAATGTTGTTATTGATATGGGGTACATTTAACGTGTTTATAACTTTTTTCCTTTTTATTATGGTTTTGAGGTTACAACAAGTGTTTCCCTGCCATAATCATAAGCGTTTAAGAATTCAGGGGTTAAAATAGGCAGAAGCCCATAGGCACTCAGTTGCATCACATCTTAAAAAAAACCTGTATGACAGTTCCACCACCTCCGACACCTTTCTCCACTTATTAATATAAGTGAGTTCCACGCCTAGAAATCTAGATGTAAGAGTTCCCCCGCCTAAACATTTCCAATTTAAAAGGACACTGTCAGCTTTTTGGTAACTGTTATAAATGCACTACATAGCACGTGTGAAGTTTGTATTAGTGACCAACAGAATGCCTTTATGCTAAGGATTTTTTTTTTTCACACAATAATTCAGTCTATTGTTTTTTGGGCTAAAAATTAAAAACTAGAGCGGATCGTCTTGACGTTTGCCAGCTGCTGCTCCGGTGCATCTCCGTGTGTGATGGTACACAGAGTCATGGGTAGACTCGTTCATTAACGAGTCTGACTTTTTTTTTTTTTTTATGAGCGTGAGACAAATACTGTACCCAATAGTATCTCTTCTCCTGATTTCACTAAAGTGTGTCTCTGTGGTAAATAAAGGCTCTAACTCAATTATTATACATTTTGAAAATTGAAGCCATCGCTGTGGACATGTGCATTAGCGCCGTGGCTATGACATTTCTGGACTGGACAACAGAGTGGTTACCCAAAATGGCAGTGGACTTACAGACGGCTATTGTAGAGCCTGGATCTCACTGGGTAAAGCAGTATAAAACAACTGAGGTAAAAAAATGAAATATTGCTTGACAGACATTTGAAACTACATGAAGTGGCAGATTTCCCCTTCCCCCTGCCTTCCTTTGCTCCACACCTTACCCTCTATGTTTGGCTCCCTCCAGTCCCAATTACTGTTCCCACTCACTCTGCCCTGCCCACTTATCTAATCCCTACCTCGCCCTACCTTCTTGTGCTTAGTCTGTACCTGTTGCATAGCCTTTTGTCTTTGGTTCTACCTAGAACACTGTATTTACAAACTGCTCAGTTGGTCTTATGCGAGAACCTATTCGTAGTTCCCAGTCTAGCTAACAAATTGCACTTAATACACTGTATCTATTATTCTCTAGTATTCCCTGCTTGTTACGCTGTCCCCCAGGACGCATCTGGAAACGAGCAACGCTGCTCAATATGCCTTTCCTGGTGAAACTTTTAAAATAAATAAATACAATGTAAGTGCATTTATGGTATTGTGTGTCTTACTGTTTATAGAAACTTAGTAAAATGTGGCACTACAAATTCACATCAAATAAAAAATACATTTAAAAAAGGTACACAGTCTAATCACCCTGCAAAAGCAAACACTTTTTATGCAAACTAATTCAGACACAATAACAAATGTAACCACAAACCATGTCTTTAAACTGAGCTCTTAGAGTAGGTGCAGTCAGCAACCTCACTTGCAAAGGCAAGACTGAGCACCAGAGTGAACAGGGACCATAAACTATCTTTAATGTTTCTGGGAATGGAGATGGCTATCTTCTTACTTCCTATTAAAATAAGCATGAGTGAGCACAATCAAGTACTTTATCTTGTACACAGTGTAGAGATTAAAAAAAAAAAAAAAAACAGTAAACAAGAGATTTATTTTTCCATTATTTACAAATAAATAAAAACATTTACCTGCAGGCATCAGGGCTATAGAACTCGAGCGTTCTTGAAGGAGTCATGAAGGGTGGCCACATCTGTCCAGCAGTTCCGTTGATCATGTTACAGGCATCAGACCGCCAGTAATTCACCTGCACACAAAAGGAATAAAAGTAACTCAGAAACTACAGTAGTAATACAAGGGAAAAAGTACACCTTTTAAAGGGACACGGTCAACCCCTTTAGGCTTTAAAGCGTCTCTAGTTTAAAAAACACTTGTTATGATGGGTCACATTCTGTAGAGTCTGCTGATATAACTGGTAGTTTGAGTCAGACTTATTTTTAATTTTTAAAAGTGAAAAGCAGACTGCCCACCACAGTGGTGTTACCACACAAAAATGTGTTTGTTTATAGTCCTTGATCAACTCCTACTGCATCTTTCCTGGACTTGGGAACACCCCCAACAGAGTCCAGGCACTCAAGATGCAGTAGGAGGACAGACAACTATTGTATCATGAGTGGCTGCTCCGTTTGTGGTGTGCTCCTAATGTTCAGGAAGTATCTCATAAGCACAGATCAAGGATTTGAAACAAAACAAGGTTAGGCATAATTACACCATTAGCATGCATTTTTTTGCTAAGAACAGAAGCAGATAAAAACCACCATCAACATCTATGAACTTTAGAGAAGGCAAGCAATTATTAAATGTAGGTTTTCAGCTAGAAATGAGATGACGCAAAAAGGGCTGACCGAGTCCCTTTACATGGAACAGCCTTCATTTTTCTTCCTTTTTCCATAGAGATTTTTATGTCCTGGCTAGCTGGCCGTCTGCAGGGAAATTATCAGGGACATACCCTGTTTAAGCTGAGGAGATCTCGGCTTTCAGGTAGGAGCAGCCAATGTTTTCTCCAACGTTCTCTGCCACCCACCACAGGAGCAGCCAATGCACATGTCAGCCTTGCTAATGCGCAGCATCCAAACTGCGGCAGAAACAAGCTGCCGTGCCCAGCCACAAGGGTTGATGTGGAGGCAGAACCCACTGCCTACCAGCCCTCACCAGCCAAGGCACACAGCCGGATAGCTGCTGTTTCTCCAGCCCTGACTCTGGACACAATGCACACAGTCTGTTCCTGAAACCAGGTTTTCCATACGGTAGTGCGACACGCTGGAGTTATGCCATCAGGCCAGCTCCCATTTTTTTTCTTGAACAGTTACATAACCAGCAAGGCATTACAGGGTGTGCTTTATACTGGAATAATGGTATGCCTTGGGTGGGTTAAAGCATGAGGCCATAAACTGAGTGCTTCCACCACTGGGGAAGTGCCACTGTATCGCTCTTTAGAATAGAGATCTAGATAAACTTGAGGAGTGGACAAGAAAATGGCACCTAAGTTTCAATGCAAAAATAAAAAAAGCAAAATCGTGCACTTGAGGTGTAGAAATCCAAAGTCAGAGTACAAACTGGGAAAAGTGGCAGTCGTGACCACCAAACAGGAAAGAGACCTGGGTGTTATCACATCAGATGACCTAAAGGTGGCCAAACAGTTTGACAAGGCAATGGGGAAAATCAATGGGATGCTAGGGTGCACAGGGAGGGGTATCGCCAGCAGAAAGAGGGAGGTGGTAATACCTCTGTATCAATCTCTGGTGAGACCCCACTTGCAGTACTGTGTCCTGTTCTGGAGTCCTCATCTCCAAAAGGACATAGAGTTGAGGCAGTCCAGAGGAGGGCAACTAAAATGGTGTGGGCTCTGCATCAAAAGCCCTATGAGGAGAGTGAAGGACCTCAATATGTACAGACTAGAGGAAGGGAGGGGGGGGGAGGAGACTACTGCACAAAATGAGATGCCTTGGGCTGGGGCTGCTAATGGTTAGGTGGGTGCAAAACTGGCTGGAGGGCAGAAGGCAGAGGGTAATTTTTAATGGGGTACTATCAAGAGAAGGTATGGTCACCAGTGGGGTACCTCAGGGGTCAGTACTGGGGCCACTCTTTTCAATATATTTATAAGGGACATAGCGGAGGGGCTAGAAGGAAGTGTGTGTCTATTCACGGACAACACGAAGGTCTGCAACATAGTAGATATGCCTGAGGAGGTTGAGAGCATGCACAGGGATCTGGAAAAGCTGGAGGAATGGTCCAGGGAATGGCAACTGACCTTCAACACCAAAAATTGCAAACTCATGCACTTAGGCAAAAATAATCTGCGCATGAAATACAGTATGGGAGGGCAAGCCCTAGAGGTTATCGAGCTGGAAAAAGACCTTGGCATATACATTTCACGGGACCCGAAAGTGGCAAAGCAATGTGAGAAGGTGGTGGCAAGGGCCAGTAGGATGCCGGGTTGTATCAGCAGGGGAATAACTAGCAGGAGGAGGGAGGTCATAATGCCCTTGTACAGGCAGCTTGTCAGGCCACACCTTGAGTATGGAGTCCAGTTCTGGAGGACATACCTTAGGAAGGATGTGGAGAGGGTGGAGCGTGTCCAAAGACGGGCGACAAAAATGGTAGGGGGACTCCGGCATCTATCATATGAGGAGTGGATGAAGGACCTCAACATGCACTCCCTCGAACAGAGGAGGGAAAGGAGGGACATGATTGAGATCTTCAAGTATATCAAGGGTTTCAACAAGGTATCAGCAGGGGATATCTTCCAGCTAAAGGAAAAATCAAAAACAAGGGGACATGATATGCAGATAGTAGGGGGAGATTCAGGGGAACATCAGAAAATTCTACTTTACAGACAGGGTGGTGGATACCTGGAACAGACTCCCAGGAGAGGTGGTGGATGCAGGAACTGTGGGGGTTTCAAGAGAGCGTGGGACAGACACAAGGTACTGGTAGTTCCAGGGTTGGGGGCAGGCAGAAGGGAAGTCCTAGGGGTTTGCTAGGCATACTGGGCAGACTGGATGGGCCTGGCTGTCCTTTTTTGCGAACAATATCTTTGAATTCTATGAATAAGGTTCAAGAAGGAAGCCCTTTTCGGAGAAAAGGATGCACAAGAACAAAGGGTCATGCGATGAAGCTGGAAGGGAACAGAATCAGGGGAAATGTTAGGAAACACTTCTTCACAGAAAAGGCAGTGGATGCCTGGAATAGCCTCCCCGAGGAGGTAGTGAGAGTGAAAACTGTAATGGGATTTAAGGCAGCATGGAATAGGTATAAGGGAACCTTAGAAGCAAGGAAAGGGAGGCAGGGAGGGAGGGAGGAAAAGCTGGAGATCAAGTAGGGTCTAAGGTGTGACAGTAGGCAGGCAACATGGGCAGACTAGGTGGGCTAATCAGTCCTTATCTGCCATCAAATTCTATGTTTCTATACCTCCATGCTGTATTCCGTTCAGGAGACCGCACCTCAGAAGGGACATAGACAGGGTGGGGATGGTCATGAGTAGGGCAACCAAAATGGTACCGGGGCTGCAAGGGAAGATCTACAAGGAGAGACTAAGGGATTTCAACATGTACACCCTGGAAGAAAGGCAAGCAAGAGGAAACATGATCGAGACCTACAAGTACCTTGCAGGGGTGAACAGGGTGCAGGAGGTGGAGCTTTTTCTAAATGAGGACGAGCTCCAAGACTAGGGGCAAGTGATGAAGCTAGAAGAGGGGAAGTTCAGAAGGGATGTGAGGAATATTTCTTCACTGAAAGGGGTGGTAGTCGCACAGAAATCAACTGCCAGCCGAAGTAGTGAAGAACAGAAAGGTGAAGGGTTTCAAGCATGCATAGGATAAGCATAGGGGTATAGTAGACCAGAGGCAGGGAGGGTTGTTGGAGACCAACTAGGGTCTGTGGAGGTAGAACAGGCAGGGAACACTTAAGCAGACTGGGAGATCCAGGTAGTCCTTTTCTTCTGACAGATTCTATGTGTATATCCCAGCACAAAGCATATCCTAGAGTGCCTTATTGTGATTATGAAATAGGTCTATTAGTATAAGTGCAGAAATAATTTTAAATACAAACGTTTTTAATTTAAAATAAGTAAAAAAAAGGAGAAAAAATGAAGTCTTACTGAGCCATTACAATTTTGCTATTTGCTCAGTTGATGGCAGGTGTTATATAAGTAGTAACACACAATGGGATGTGTCATGCTCTGATAAACACATGCCTTGGCGCATAGTGAGGCACAAGGCCACAGGATGAGTGCCTTACTGCCCCCAAAGTGCATTTTATCAAAGCATACCCAACACCTTGGAGTGTGTTATTTTGCTTATAAACTGGGTATATGCTGATTAATTAACATCTAAAAAAATTACTTAAAAAAAATCTGGTTTCACGTAAAATAGTCATTCCGCTTTCCTTAATTTGCTAGGGACGTTGTTAAATGAATTGCTGTTACTAAGGGCGCTGAAGACAGCTGACAAGTTGCTATGTCAGGCCACTAGTAAGACTGTCATTTTGTTTTGTTCATGCTACCATCTGCAGTAACAGCTTTCACGAAAGTTCTGGCGGTCTCCCTCTGCTTGGGACTTTGGAGATTCCATAACAACTATGGGTAAGGAAGGAAGGGAAAAGGAGGGGAAGGGACCGGCTTGAGAGGGACAGCATGACAATTGTATTATTACAAACACTTTTTAAGTGTTGTTACCATTTTAGTTTTGTGGCTTCCAATTTAACTTGTTAAACTGAGACAAAATGGCAGCAAAATAGTTTCATCTGACAGTGGATGGATCTTTTCCTTAGTGCTGGCACACGTACTGGCACTAGTAATTTTGTGTGCTATAAACTTAAAATACGTATAGCGGGCACAGCCTGTCAGCCAATCAGATTAAAGTACTCTTTGTCCATTTTATACATTTTGTGTGCAAAGAAACTGTCTTGCTGTTTTCTGCAGTAGAATAAATTGTATCTGATCCTGCTTAGTCCCACCCTGACGATTGCCCATATCAAGAATCCCAGAATCCATGGCTGACGAAGAGTAAAAAAATGTTTCTTTGCACACCACACACAAACTGAGATCAGACCCATTTTTAGGTGTGGGGCCCCTAGTGACAACTGTTCCCCTTTAAGATTAAGCAAATCAATGTTGCATTATTGTACAAGAACTCTGTTGGTCAAATATCTTTCTATTTACCTGCAGCTAAGAACAGGAACTTTATGTCTCCCAGTAGTCAATTAAAAAGGAACTTTAGTGATGGTCCAAAAGTTAGAGCTTGTAGTTATTATATGCAGTACTAGACCGGAAAAGCTGTGTGCATTAGTTATTTTTGGCCAAGGTTTATTTGTTTTCGCACCCTGCTGCACTTGCCATTGCTGTTCAGCTGCTGGGCTGCTAGCTCCTGATGACATCATTGTAGGATAGAGGAGTGACTCACATTGTGCAGAACCATGCAGTTGCAACAGTGTTGCAAGGGAAACCTACCAGTACTCAGTATACATAATGTGTTCCCCCTTCCCCAAGACACCCTGTTAGCAATGCATTATGCCAAAATCCAAATGCCTTGTCAGTATGCTTTTTTTTTGTGTGTGTGTGTGTGTGAAATTGACTCTGCCCTACAGTGATGTCAGCAGTACAACCCTAGGTTCACAGCAACACCAGGCTTGCTATAGAAGCCCTGGTACACCCTGCAGTTTTTAGCAGCTCAGGATGCAAAAACTAACTGCAGCAGACCGTAATGAAATACAATTCCAGAATCAGTGCAAAAAGGGGTAATTTATGCATGAAAGTTAAAAGGACTGGTAAAGGTCCTCTTTAAGTAAGAAGCTGCCAAGTTTAAAATGGTCACAGATATTGTTTCAGCTTGACTCGACAAAATGCGTTATGTATAGTTATCTATATTCTGCATACGGTAAAACTTTTTTTTCCTAGTCATTTTTTGCTATTTTTGCTCAGTGCAGTAACAGCCTGAAAATAAAATGGTGCTAACTGGCTGAAACTTTACATTTTCAATAGACATGAACTAGGCATGGATTGCTAAGTACAAAAATTAAGTTTGCACAGTTTCAGCCAATTTGTACCACACCTTCAGTCTAACTAATGCAAACAGAACCATATCACAGTGTCTGTTGGTCCAATAAAAGGTATCAGATCACCTATTTGGTGCATCTTACAGTATTTTGTGTGCAGTCATACCCGGGATGCCTATGAAAAGGGGCACTGGTTGCCCACTGGGCTACCCGGTTAACACACAATACATTTATTAAAAAAAAAAAAAACGAACTATTTTTATGGTATACACTGTACCTCTTTCAGCCCATTCCATGTGTCTACCATATGGACTTTCTGAATGTCATCAGCTCCTGTGAAAACGGTGAACTGCCCTGTATTGGAGTCATTAAACTACCGAGAAATGAAAAGGGAATAAAGCAAATTTATTAGTAACGTTTTGCAGTGCACTGTACATGGCAATTCTGCTATATCCTTCATTTTCAAGGGCGTTTAACTTTAAGAAAACTTAAAAAAAAAAAACATTTGAACGATGCAGCTTGTATTTATTACACTGCCTGCCTTTTTCTTCTGTTTATTTCATTAAAGAGCAGCTTATGCTTACAAAGTCAATATTATGACACATTTCAGAGTATAGTCACAACAAATCTTTTTTCCTGCTTTCCAGTATTTATTACTAATATGCATGAAAACAGGACCTCTGTGCCTTGAGAGTTCAGTATTTAATGGAACCTTTATAAATCTATGCTTCAGAGTTATTTATTTATTTAGGAAACCGGAATTACAACCCTTTCAGTCATAGACTTGTTTCCAAAGGCTCCACGTCAGAATAAAACATAGACACTCATACAGTACATACATAGAATCAATGTGGGTGAGCAATCATACAGAGTATAAGTACAATGAGCACTGGTTAATGCCTATACATTTGGTAGCTAAAATAGGGCAGAGCTATCAACATATTTACCTAATGAGCGGTTAAGACCTATACAACTGGTAACTAAAGCAATGCATGATATGAGTTGGTAGTAAGCCGCCTCAGGGAGGCCTTGTCTTATGCATAATACAATGCATTCATAGTCGAGTGCAACTATATGGTAACCGAGGGAGGTGAGGAGCCTGTAGGCTAGAAATAGTGAGGGCTCTCCACTGCCTGGCCAAGGGCGGGTGCGTGGCCTAGCGGCGTGGTGCAGGATCCACAGGTTACCGGTTACACTGGCATTGATGCGAGGAGAGGACATGGGCCCTTAAGGCAGCTTTAAAAGGACCTAGATTGGTGATTGATGTGACAGCCGGTGGGAGGGCATTGTACCAGGATGGAGCTCTAAAGGGGAAGGATCACTGGGCCAAGATGGTCCTGACCCTAGGCACCTTCCAGATAGTTTTTGGGGCAGCCCATGTGGACACTGAGATGGTGGCTGCCTGAAGAGAAGCCATGACACCTACTGGGGTTAAAGTTAGGTGGATTTTTTTTGGTGAAGAGACAGGTCTGGTATAATAGTCTTTCCTCAAGGGAGAGGATATTGGTGAGAGCGTATAGGGTGCAGGTATGTGTATTTCTGTCGGCACCAGAGAGGAGCTGTCAGGCCTTATTGATTACTTGTATTGATGAAGCGCCGTAGGTTCGACGGCAGCATAGATTGTAAAGCCATAGTCCACCAGCGATAAGACTGAGGAGGTAATGGCTAGGTGAAGTGTTTCAGGTGGCAGGCAGTCTTTATGTCTGTAAAGGTGTGTGTTATGTACAATGAATGCATATATATTGTTTTTAGTATGTTGTGGTTATCTAAAGTTAAATAAAATATTTAATTTGAAGGGAGTTTTCAGCTCCTATTGCTTATTCCCCCATCTGATGTCACAATGCACTGCTTGTCAGACAGTGCCATCAAAATAGAGGATGTCTTTTTAATTAGTACATTTTATTGGACTTTTCAGATTTCACATACATATATTACAATGCAATATCATGAACAAATATACATGAAAGGACAATTACATGCCCCAATATAACAGCAATCAATTACTTAATACTTGATCAGCTAGATGTACAGCAACTGTTTTACAATTACGCACACAGCACAGGTACAAAAACAAGTTGGCCTCTTGGGAAGATCCCATATTTTTGTGGTCACAATATTTAGCTTGATGTACTATTAGACCACTGAGGTCATGAACGCAGCATTTGTAGTTTCTCTGATTTATTCCGGTAACTTAAAATTGGTTACTGGGGCTCACAATTATCTTTTCTATTTGCAGAGATGCTAATATTTCGTTATGCCACCTTGTAAAGGCCGGTACACTGGCATGCAGCCAATGTCGGAGGATCACTTTTTTTAGCTATGCCTTCTATTAAGGGCTATTTGGTATTTCTGGGAAGTTAGAAGCTGCTTTCCATAGTGACCTACTAAACATATTTTAGGAGTAAAAGCATTTTCTAAGCGAAGTTAAGAGTTCAGTTTATCATCGATCTTATCCCATAGAGGGTTCCCTTCAGGCATTGCCATAGGATATGAAATAGGTTACCTTCTTGTTCATCACATCTAGAACAGGTAGCATCTCTGTTTCAAGTTTGCTCCTCTTCCTAAGTCTTTGAGGGGGAAAGTAAATGTTATGCAATAGTTTGTACTGCATGAGGCGAAAATTCTCTACTTTGATTTATTGATATACATTTGACCACATATATCCTCCCACATCCACTTGGCGCTCACTTAAGCCACTGCCTGGATCCAATAATATTCAACCTCTGCCCCTTCCAGGTAGCAGCTTCCAGATATGGAAGAGTATAGCTTAAATACTGAACCTCTTTAGGGGGTATAAACTTTGTATGTGTAAATTGCAATAATCATACTGCACTCGTCTGCCTGTGCTGCTACTGGTAAGATGGTGATTGCTACCTGTTCCCACTGTCTTACCTTTGTACATGTCATTATACTATATATGCAATGTCAGCCTAAGTGTAGTTGTCTAACTGATGTAAATCTGTCCACATTGTGAGCCTGCAGATTCCTAATTCCAAACCATTGTAATTAGCACTTCCTCTGTCAATTGTGATATATGTACTACCAATGTATCGCACTTCCCAGGTCACCCCTTAATAAGGGACTGCAATGCCTCAGTGGACTCACCCAGCTACCAAAATTCAAATAAATAAATAATATGGCATTCAGACTATTGGCTAGGTACTTTAAAGTCAATGACAGTACTGTGCCTGCTGTTCCAAGGTAGAGCCCTCATATGGTATGCGATAGAATGCGTTAGCTGCATAAATTGGAACGTTCACAGATGTCCTAACTGAAGTATATTTGAATTCATTTGGGATCTTCTTCCAGAAGCAGTAGATAAGTGAATTAAATATTAATACCCTTTTAGTCACAAGAGTCTGTTTTAGTATCTAACCACACAGACTTACAGCCAGGTGTTTGCGCCTCTGTGGGAGTCTTAAAACATTGCAAGTATTTGCTCCCATGCGCAGCCAGATAATAATGCATAAAGTTTGGCAGTTTAAGCCCACCTTTGTGTTTTTGGGGCCTGACAGCTTAGTGTAAGCCCACATTACTGCATTCCCTGCCCATATAAAGTTAGAAATCATCGCGTCTACTTTCTTAAACCAATTTGCTGGGAGAACCAGGTTACTCATGGACAAAGGATATGACACGAGGGAAAACAGTCATCTTAATTACACTGATTTCACCAACCAATGACAGTACCAGGTTCAGTTTCACCACCCCAATCAACTAGTCTAGGTTAGTTTGTCTTGAGGCATTATCACTTAATCTCGATGCCTAAATACTTCAGGCTGTGCGGCGACCTTTGGAGACCTAGTTTTAATTATGTCAGATTTTAAAACCCCTGCATTTGGTGGCACCCCAAACATTTAACTTGTACACAGAGATGCTGCTGAACTCTGTAATGATGTTGAGTACAGCAGGCAGGGATACCCTTGGTTCTGTAATGGTCCGCAGGAGGTCATCTGCGTATAGTGAGAATCTGTAGTGATTCCTTTCTCATCGGTATATCCATGGTATCTTGTGCTGCTCTTATCTTGCAAGCTAAGGGTTCCAAAACTAGGTTAAACAGTAATGGACAGAAAGGACATCCCTGCCTCATTCTTCTTGGCAGCTCAAAACCCTCAGAGAAGACACTGTTACAGAACAGGTGTGCGGCTTGTTCGGTGTTCAGCACTCGAATCCACCTGATAGATTACAGTTTCCCAAAACCAATTAAGTATATAAAATAAGCAAGGCCATGACACTGTCAAATGTTTTTTCTGTGTCCAATGAGAACAGAGTCGCAGGGTCCAGAGTTCACTGGACACAGAAATTAGGTGATCTAGGTTCCTAAAGTGATCAACAGAGTTCTTGCCCTTCATGAACCAATCTACTTGCTGCCAAATCAGTCCACCCAAATTTTACTCAGTCTCCCTGCCATTAGGCCAAAATTTTGGCATCCAGATTAATGAGGGAGACTGGGCGATAGCTGCCCACCTGTTGTGTATTTTTATCTGGTTTTGGAAAAAAGGTTACCACTGCGTCTGCAAAAGAGTGCTCCCTCAAACCATTTTCCTGGACATAGGTGAAAGTGACTGCAAGATACGGGCTGAGCAGCTGACCAAAGACTTGATAAAAATGCTGTGTGAAGTCATCTGTGTCAGGTGACTTACCTGGTGACAGCTTCTTGATAGCTTCAAGCACTTTTGAGAGTGTGATCATCACACCTAAGGATTACTTTTGCTCATGCACGATTTGTGGGAGTGAGATACGACATATTAATAAGTAAAGTTACTGTCTTAATATCTAAACTTTCTTTCTTGCAGCCATTTTTACACTGCCGTACCACTCTACCAAAGTCCACTCTGTTGCTCTCCCCACCTCCCGAACCAATGGGCAATCGCATTTACATGGCCCCTCTCTGCAGCAATGCAAGCCACACTGGAGGGGGGGCTGTGTGAGTCAGGGGCAGGCAAGTAAGTGTACCTGGAAGTTTAGGGAGCTTTCAAAGCAACTAGAATATATACATCACAGCAGTAATCAAAACTCATATTAAACTTGCATCATGAAATTAGTACGAGTTTCGATTACTGGCATGACAGACATATTGCAGGTGTCAAGCCAGAAAATACTGGAGTTATTTTGGGTTTCAGGAGTCATCAACAACGATAATGCCATCTACTGAACAATCTTTATGGCATTAGTTGCAGAAAGCATAGAAATATGGCAGACGTTTCACTCTGAATTTTTCAAAGTTTCAGTTTCCTAAGATTTTCAACAACGAGAGAGGAGGATTCTGGGAGTGCCCCTTTGTGAGCCGGAGCGAGCGGTGCAGCATCCCTCCATGGCTGCTTAAACCGCTCACTCTGAATGCCCCCCCCCCCAACTTTTAAGCAGCACGGGATGAGGCGCAGCTACCAACTTACCTCGATCGGGTGAGTGTTTACATGGCTGCATTTGCACCGTAGCAACCCGAGCGCTTGGGGTACTACAGTACATATGCTGCCGTATAAATGGGGCTTTTGTCAGGAGGATCTTCTGTTCTCCACAGCTCCCAGTAGATTTTTTTTTTTTTTTTTAAATTCTTCTGCCATCCCTTTAGCCTCAATGACCAAGAGTCCCTCTGAATTCCTCACTCCTGTTATTGCTCTAGATGCTTCCTGTTTTCGTAGCCTTAGGGTCATCAGTTTTCCTGCTCGATCCCTTTGCTCCATGTACTTGGCTTTAGTGCTAAAAATGGCTTGTTCAGTTCTGTTCCTCACTAGCTCTTGTTACTTGTCCCCCGAGTACACTAAGGGCTAGCCATTTATCCTCTGTTGTAGTACGTTCCAGGGAGTGTTCCTTTTCTCAGGATTTCCCTATTATTATTATTATTCTTTCTCACCCTTGCATTTTCTTACTGTGGCTGCTCTGAGGAGCTCCTGCCCGATATCGCACGTTGTCGCCACCTAAGCCCTATCCATCCTCTCTACTGTCCCCAATTTGTGGAGAAAAGAACTCTACAAAAGGTTTGTAAATGCTGTAGTGTATCTTTTAGAAGTTGCTTATTCATACTCCAGGTCCTGTCCTGCTCAGTAACAGTCATAAGCTGGTGTTCTAGGGATACTGACACATAGTCAGAGATTATCTTGGTCTCTATTTCACACATATTAAGGCCTTATAGCCACTCCACAGAAGCAAGAAAATACCCTAATTTGGCTTCGATGTGAAGTACATGAGAGGAGAAAGTAAATTCTTTCAATTGAGGGTTTAAATTCTCCAAATATCCTTGAACCCTAGGTGGTCCTGCATGTCCCGCATACTCCTCTATGCAGGCATTAAACTATTTCTACAGTTACCTGATCCATCTACCTTGGTTTCTTGCACTAGGTTCTAATCTGCCCCCAAGAGCATGGGAATATCCATCAACTGGTTTAGAATTTGCAGGAGATCCATAATGAAGTGGGGAAGGCCGGTGTGAGGTCCCTAAATATTACCCAGCACAACTCTGGTATTGTTTAGCATCCCCTGCAAGATTAAGACAAGGCACCAGCCCAGTGGTGCAGAAGGCTGAGGCGCTGCATGCCTTACCTTGCGTCATGCCAGCGACCCGAGTTTGGAAACGGAATCAGGTCATCGGGGAGCTGGCATGGCAGGGGTGGTGGGGAGCAGGACTGAGCAGCTGAAAGGCAGCTCTCCTCTCTTGGGTGGCTGTTATCCCCCCTTAGTTCCGCTGCCACCGGGGGAGGTCTAGGGGCTAGCGTATGCGGGATGGGGCAGAAAGTTGCGGAGGGCACCATAGCCACAGCGCAGATGCTCTACAGCGCACGCGGTGGCCCTGGTATGGGCTGGGCATAAAAACGAGGGAAAAAAAGATTAAGGCAAATTTATTTCTATGGCGCCCGGTCCTGGAGGCTCTGGGTGCCTTACATAAAGGCAAGCAGGGGGGAAATACAAATAAGAAAATACACACAACATTACATTGAATATTATACAATATTATATTGAAGGGTGGAAGGCTCAGGGGTAATGTTAGGGAGTACTTTTTCACTGAGAGGGTGGTGGAGCCATGGAACAGCCTTCCAGCAGAAGTGGGTGTGAAAACAATACTTGGGTTCAGGAGTGCAAGGGATAGGCTTAAGGGTACCCTGGAGTTGTGCAGAGCAGGAGAGACGCAGATCAAATAGGATCTGGTGCTGCAGCAGTGAGTAGGGAAATGGGCAGACTAGGTGGGCTGTATGGTCCTTATCTGCCGACAGATTCTAAGTTTCTACGTTTCCATGTACATACAAACTTATGTTAAAGTGCACAGTCTTAAAAACATAATTTAGTGTGATGGCTCTGATTAATCTAGGAAGGTCATGAAAAAGAGGCGAGTTTTTAGCCCCGTTTTAAAATCCTCAACCGTTGGGGCCTCCCTGACCAAGACAGGAAACGTATTCCAAAGGGCCGGACCAGCGAATTCACATGCTTGGTCTCCAGAAGTTTTTAACCTGTCCCTCGGAACTGCAAGGAGGCCCCTGCTGGTGGACCAGAGGGAGTGGACGTAGGAGGCAAGTGTTAGGAAATCAGCCAGGTAGCCACGGCCCAGTCCATATATGGCCTTGTAAGTGAGCAAGCCCACACTGAAGATGATCCTCCACCTGATAGGCTGTCAGTGCAGAGCTCGCAGGGCCGGGGTCACATGACTAGACCTTGGCAGGCCCGTCAGTAACCTGGCCACTGCGTTCTGCACCAGCTGCAGCCGGCAAAGGGTCCCTCCACCGACCCCAAAGTACAGAGTGTTCCAGTAATCCAGCCTGGATGCAACAAAGGCATGAACCAGTGATGGCAGACCTTCAGGTGGAACTAGGGGTTTGATCCTGGTAACATTCCTTAAGTGATCAAACCCACTTTGGACAACAGATGACACCCTGAGCATCAAGAGTCAATCTTTCATCCAGGATGATGCCAAGATTTCTCACTTTAGGGGAAGCCATCAGTGGAGTAGACCCTGGGACCAATCCTGAGGCCACTCTGGAGGCACTCCCATCACACCTATGACCTGCCTCAATCACTAGTACCTCAGTCTTATTGGAGTCCAGTCACAACCAGTTGGAGAACACCCAGTCACTGATCTCCAACAGGCAGTTGTTAAGCACTTCCATGGCATCACTTGTTTCAGGGGCAAAGGACATATACAGTTGGGTATCATCAGCATAGCAGTGAAAACTCAAACTAACACCTAATGAGCTTACCCAGGAGAATACCGTGAATAACTTTGGCAACAAGATCGAGCCCAGAGGCACTCCACAGGGCAGGGGCTTCGGGGAGGAGGAGAAATTCCTCATCACCATCCATTGCATCCTGCCCGAGAGGTAGGACTCAAACCAGCTGATGACAGTACCAGTGAGTTCACAATACTCTCCAAGGCGATCCAGTAGCACAATGTGATCCACGGTGTCAAAAGCTGAAGAGACATCAAGGAGAACAAGAATTCACTTGTCTATCCCTCACCCTGAGGAGGTCATTTTGCACCCTAACCAACACCATTTCAGTGCTGTGCTTCGCCCTTAAACCTGAGTGGAAAGGCTCCTAGATGTCAAAGGTCACAAGGTGCTCCTTAAGCTACTGAGCCACTATTTTCGGCAACCTGACCTAAAAATGGAAAGTTGGAAATTAGTCAATAATTCACTAGGACATCAAGGACATTAAGTATCTACCTTCTGGAGCCACCGTTTCTTTTTCTATCTGGAATCTGATGTTTCTGGAGAAAAGGATGGCCACGCCTTTCTTAGTAGTATCTGTCCCAGTCCCAAATGCCTGCCCAACCCAATGCTGTCAGAACAAACCACTTCTGTCTGAGGGAGTGTGCATTTCTTGCAAAAACATATATGAGATTTAAGTTGCTTACAATGGCGTAATGCCTGGTACCATTTGCCATCTGAGGCCCTCTTAGTTGTAAATTGCAAATTTAAGTGAGCTTTCCATTAAGCTGGCTGAAAATGCTGATATTTACCCAGACTGCGTGTATTCTCTGTCTTTGATCAATAATATTCTATAGTTCTTGCAGACCCTTCCCATCATACCAGCCCCTTATTATTTTTTATCCTGAAACAGGTTAATTTCCTGTTTCATCGGGGGGGGGGAAGGGTACATCACCCAAGAGTAAGATACTGAATCCTCCAGTTACCCTCCAGAACAGACAGAGTGAATCTCCTGAACCTAGCAAACTATGCCAGGGAAGCACACACTCAAACAGTATATTGTTGGCTTTGCCCCCGCCCCCCCAACTGACCCACTCGGAAGCAGAAACACGGTACATACAGCACCATGACTGGGATGTAAACATTCCAGGGTACACTATCTACAGGAGGGACAGGGAGGGTAAAAGAGGAGGTGGAGTAGCTCTCTACACAAGGGAAGGAATCAAAGCAACAGAACAAAAGGGTAAACAGGGAGGAGAGGAAGCACTGTGGGTCAACTTGGAGACAGGCAATGGCACCACAATCCACACAGGGGTTGTACACAGACACCCATCTCAGAGTGGAGGAAATGGACAAGGAAATGATAGAAGGTATCCTTAGAATGACAGAAAAAGGGGAGATATTATTGATGGGTGATCTGAATATGCCAGATGTTAACTGGAGTGCATTTGTTGCAGCCACATCAAAGAGCGGGGTCATTCTAGATGCCCTGCAGGGGGCATACCTTAGACAACTAGTATTGGAACCCACTTGGGAGGGAGCAATCTTAAACCTGGTACTCTCAAATGGAGAGGGAAAGAGGATCACAGATGTAGAAGTGGGTAGCCATCTGGGAACTAGCAACCATTGAACAGTATGGTTCACGATAAACACAGCAGTAGAGTCAAGCCTTACAAAGGCAAAGGTCCTGGACTTTAGGAGGGCTGACGTTGCCAAAATGGGTGAGTGCCTAAGGAATGCACTAGCAAATAGGCAGGAAGGAGGGATGGAAGAACAATGGGGAATAATCAAAACTGCCATCACTAAGGCAACACGCCTTTGTGTGAAGCAAATAAACAAAACAAAACGATGTAAAAAGCCACTATGGTTCTCAAAGGAGGTGGCAGGGAAGGTTAGGGAGAAAATGACAGCATTCAGGAAGTACACAGAATCACAGAAGGAGCAGGACAGAGAACTGTATCAGCTAAAGCAGAAGGAAGCAGGGAAGGCAGTCAGAACAGCAAAGGCTCAAACCGAGGAAAAGATAGCCAACTCAGTTAAGAAAGGGGATAAAACCTTTTATAGGTACATCAGGGAGCGAAGGAAGACCAAGGGAGGGATAGTGAGGCTTAATAAAGGGGAGGGGGTAGGCAGTGGGTGACTGAGAAAAGGCAGAGATACTAAACAAATATTTTTGCTCAGTATTCACAAGTGAAGAAGGGGAGGTACCTAAACCAAACAACAGAAACACTCTGGATAGGGGGGTTGATACGAGCCCATTCACAGAAGGAAGAGTTCTGAAAGAACTCTTAAAACTGAAGGTGGCCAAAGCAATGGGGCCTAATGGGATACATCCCAGAATTCTAAAAGAACTAAGGGTAGAACTAGTGACACCACTGACTACCTTCTTTAACAAATCATAGGAGGATGGGGTGGTACCGGAGAATTGAAGGAGGGCAGATGTGATTCTACTTCACAAAAGTGGAAGCAGGGCAGAGGCAGGAAACTACAGACCTGTTAGTTTGACCTCAGTGATAGGGGAAATTATGGAATCACTTCTGAAGGAAAGAACTGTTGAGTACTTAGAGGCCAGAGGGGCACAGGACCCAAGGCAGCATGGATTCACAGCAGGAAGGTCATGTCAGACAAATCTAATAGATTTCTTTGACTGGGTGACCAAAGTAGTGGATCAGGGAGGGGCTGTGGACATGGCCTACCTAGACTTTAGCAAGACATTTGACACAGTCCCATACAAAAGATTAATATACATGTTGGCCAGCCTGGGAGTGGGTCCCAAGATGGTAGCCTCGGTAAAAAAAACTGGCTGGAGAACAGGACACAGAGGGTGATAGTAAACGGAGTCCACTCTGAAGAAAGGAGGGTTACTAGTGGGGTACCGCAGGGTTCAGTTCTAGGACCGGTCCTCTTCAATGACTTTATAAGTGACATTGCAGAAGGACTAGAACGAAAAGTAGGTCTCTTTGCAGACGACACAAAGATCTGCAAAAGGGTTTATACACAAGTTGGGGTGGAAGGGATGAGAAGGGACTTGGTAAGGTTAGAGAAATGGTCAAATGTATGACAGCTTAGATTTAATGCTAAGAAGTGCAAAGTAATGCACCTGGGAAACAAAATCCCAAGGGAAGAGTACACTACGGGGGGGTGAGATACTGACAACAACAAAAATGGAAAGGGACCTGGGGGTAGTCATATCAGATGACCTAGAGGTGGGCAAGCAATGTGAGAGGGCAGTAAGGAGGTCTGGGGGATACTGGGATGTATAGGAAGAGGCATTACCAGTAGAAAAGAGGAAGTTGTTATCTCTCTGTACAGACTGCTGGTGAGACCCCATCTGGAGTACTGTGTGCAGTTCTGGAGACTCAATTTCCGCAAGGACATAGACAGGATGGAGGCAGTCCAGAGATGGGCAACTAAAATGGTGCAGAGTCTGCACCAGAAGACATATGAAGAGAGACTTAAAAAGCTTAACATGTATACCCTTGAGGAAAGAACTGACAGGGGGGACATGATAGAAACTTTCAAGTACCTCAAGGGAATCAACAAAGTCCAAGAGGGTAGCATTTTTCACAAAAAGAGATGTGTAAGAACAAGGGGGCACAATTTGACGATAGAAGAGGGACATCTCAGAGGTAATGTGAGGAAGTATTTTTTCACGGAGAGGGTTGTGGATGCATGTAACAGCCTTCTTGTGGAGGTTGTGGATTCAAAAACCGTGGGGGAATTCTAGAATGCATGGGACAGACATAAGGCAATTCTAGGGGTTGGGGGTAGGAGGAAGTAGGCTGTTGGTTAACTAGGATCTGCAGCTTATCCATTAGATAGGGAAATGGGCAGACTGGGTGGGCCAAGCGGTCCTTATCTGCCGTCAAATTCTATGTTTCTATGTTGTCCTAAATGACTTCTAGGATACTGATTAACTATGGTTTTCCTACTATGCTGGTGCTCTGTCTGGCAGATTATGCAGACTTTGCTGCTCAGACCCTGCAAGTCGGGTTTAGGGTCCTTTGTTCCCCAAAACCTTTTCAAGTATTTTATTACTGCTAGGTCCTAGCTGAAGATTCAGACTTTCTCCCTATTCAAGTCAAGTTTTGTTTATTGTTCGGCTGGTTAAGCCATTACGATATTCTTAAAAACAAATGCAAACATGCACATATACAATATGAAAAAACAGTATTATAATTAACATTCAGTACATGCAGATATAAATATTCATTGTCCACTGGCTTAGACTATTAAAAAAAAGAGAAAAAAAAATAGTACTGATAATAAAAATCATACCGTCCTAAAAGGGATAGATTTCATGTTAAGCATTTTACTTATAAGGTTTGTAATTTGTTTTTGAGTTATAGTCCAGTCTAGTTTAGGGAGTAATTATAAACTATCACTGTAACTTCCCAGGCTGTTTTCCAACCACTACCAACCTGTAGCCTATTGTACTGCTAAGCCAGGTCAACCAGGCCAGCAACAGGGCAACCTTTAAAAACGTCCCCAGGAATCCAGGCCAGGGCCCCTCCATAATATCTACAGTGGCGTGAAAAAGTATTTGCCCCCTTCCTGATTTTCTCTATTATTGCATATTTGTCACACTGGATGTTTTCAGGTCTTTAGACAAAATATAATATTAGATAAAGGGAACCTGAGTGAACAAATAACACTTTTTTTTTTACTTATTTCATTTATTTAATGAAAAAAGTTAACCAACACCAACGGGCACTGTGTGAAAAAGTAATTGCCCCCTAGTTAAATCAATCCAATTAAAGGGATAATTAGAGTCAGCTGCTTGAACACAGCCAGGCTTGATTACAGCCAGCCCTGCTCAATATAAATCTCACTTATTTTGACCCTTACCATCAGAGTCACGTTGCCAGCACAAAGATTCAACAAGCACATTATGCCATGATCAAAGGAAGTTCCTGAAAAGATCAGAAAAAAATTTGTTGCCCTCTATCAGTCTGGAAAGGGTTACAAAGCTATTTCTAAGGCTCTGGGACTCCATTGAACCACAGTGAGAGCCATAATCTCCAAATGGAGAACACTTGGAACAGTAGTGAATCTTCCCAGGAGTGGGCGGCCTGCCAAAATTACTCCAAGGGCGCAGCGAAAAATCATTCAGGAAGTCTCAAAGGATCCTAAAACAACATCCAAAGAACTGCAGGCTTCTCTTGCCTCAGCTAAGGTCAGTGTTCACGACTCCCACAATCAGAAAGAGACTGGGCAAAAATGGGCTTCATGTGAGAGTAGCAAGGCGGAAACGACTGCTAACCAAGAAGAACATAAATGCTCGTCTCTCATTTACCAAGAAGCACCTGGATGATCCACAAGCCTTTTGGGAAAATGTTCTATAGACAGATGAGTCCAAAGTGGAACTTTTTGGATGACATGGATCCCATAATGTCTCGCGTAAAGCAAACACAGCATGCCACAGTAAGAACACCATACCAACAGTCAAACATGGTGGTGGTAGTGTGATGGTGTGGGGATGCTTTGCTGCCTAAGGACCTGGATGACTTGCCATAATTAAAGGAACCATGAATTCTGCTCTGTACCAGAAAATTCTTAAGGAAAATGTCCGGTCATCCTTCCGTCAGCTGAAGCTGAAGCGTAGTTGGGCCATGCAGCAAGACAATGATCCAAAGCACAAAAGCAAGTCCACATCAGAATGGCTAAAAAGAAGTAAAATTAAAGTTTTGGAGTGGCCTAGTCAAAGTCCAGACTTAAACCAATAGAGATGCTGTGGCAGGACCTGAAACGAGCAGGTCATGCTCAAAACCTACCAAATGTTACTGAATTAAAGCAGTTCTATGAGGAAGAGTGGGTTAAAATTCCTCCACAGCGATGTGAAAGACTGATATTGAATTATAGGAAGTGTTTGGTTGCAGTCATTGCAGCTAAATGTGGCATAACCAGTTATTAAGTGTGGAGCAATTACTTTTCACACAGGGCCAGTTTGTGTTGGTTAACTTTTTTCATTAAATAAGTGAAATTAAAAAAAAAAACAAGTGTTATTTGTTCACTCAGGTTCCCTTTAGCTAATATTACATTTTCTCTAAAGACCTGAAAACATCCAGTGTGACAAATATGCAATAATAGAGAAAATCAGGAAGGGGGCAAATACTTTTTCACGCCACTGTACATCATGTTACCACACACACATACTACCACTCAGATTTTTGTAATTAAGTACTCTGTCAAGTAGACCTTTGCATTTCCAGGGACTCCACCGGATCCTAGATCTTGTTATGTATCACTAGATCGCTCTACAAGTTTATTCCAAACTGCCTTTCCTGTTATCTATTTCAGAATCTAGCTACCAGTTTTCAGAAATAAGAACTCAAGAACACTCAGTACTTAACAAAATACAGAAAACTAAGAAAGGTCATGTCCCCTCGTATGCAAACTTAGTCACTAGGCATTTCTTTATTCCATACTTTCTGTTTTGGTATGTAGGACTGGGACACAAAGTATATATACAGATATGTTCCACCTAGCCTCAGTAGAAATCAAAGTGCAACGCTGAGCTGATCCTGCCTTCCCAGCCAGGCACCACAAATATGCAGATGATTAAACAATGGCCTGATTAAGTTAGGACAGAGGACTATTTGTGACATGGCTAAGTTTTGCAAAACAGTACATTATTACAAACCCATCAATAGGTATCTAATAACAATTAAATAGCATACGAATATACAAAACCACCAGCAGAAACATGCCTCTTGGTCTATGGAGTCTGCTCGAGTGTGCAGCTAGCCCCTCGTCACGCAGCTGCCCCCCAAGTATCCCTTACCCTTATCCTGTCCCAACCCCTCTTGAAACTGCCTACCGTCTTACAGGACACTAACTCGTCTGGTAAGGTGTTCCATTTGTCCACCACTCTTTCCGTGAAAAAATGTCTCCTCCTCTCCCTCTTGAATCTTCCCCCCTCCAATCTCAGTCCATGCCCTCTTGTGTCCCTCCCCATCTCATCTGTAAAATCCCTTCTGTGTTGGTCTTGTTTATCCCCTTCAGATACTTAAAGGTCTCAATCATATCCCTTCTATCTCTCCTCTCCTCCAGTGAATACATATTCAGCTCTCCCAGCCTGTCCTCGTAGGGCTTGCTCTCCAATCCCTGGATCATCTTTGTGGCTCTTCACTACACCCCCTCTAACAATTTGATGTCCTTCTTCAGGAATGGGTACCAGTACTGCACACAGTACTCCAGGTGGGGCCTGACCAATGACCTATACAGGAGGATAACCTCCCCCCTCCTGGAGGAGATCCCTCTTGCAATACACCACAGCATTTTGTTTCCTTTTGCTGCTGCCTTCCTGCACTGAGCAGAGTTGTTCATGCTCAACGTAGTGATCACTCCTAGGTCCTTCTCCTCTGTGGAGCTCCCCAACTGTACCCCATTCAAGTGATAATCCCTCCCGATTCCTGACTCCGAAGTGCAAAACCTTGCACTTCTTGGCACTGAACCCCAACTGCCATGTTTCTACCCACTCCTGCAGCTTAGTCAGGTCCTCCTGCAACCCCTTCCTCCCCATCACATCATCAACCATAGCTCCCATCTTGTTATCATCTGCAAACAGGCTGATCTTGCTCTGGATCCATGTGAGATATCTGCAATAAAATTCCCAAACAGCACCGGTTCCAGTACCGAGCCCTGTGGTACCCCGCTTGTCACCACCTTCAGTGACGAGAGGTACCACCACCACCCTTTGCTGCCTTCCCTTTAGCCAGTTTGTGATCCATTTCAACATTTTTGGTCCTGTCCCCACATATTCCAGTCCCCCCCCCCAACCTCCCATGCGGACTGAATCAAAGGCCTTGCTGAAGTCCAAATACAGGACATCCACTGCATGGCCCTTGTCCAGTTTCCAGTTACCCAGCTGTAGACCCTACAAGGTTTGTCTGGCAGAATCTTCCCACTATAAACCCATGCTGTTGACCATCCTGGAGACCATTTTCATTTAAGAAGCTCACCAGCCTCTCTTTTAGTATGGTCTCCATGAGCTTTCCCACAATCGATGTGAGGCTCACTGGCCTATAGTTTTCTGGTTCATCCTTTGGACCACTTTTGTGGATGGGCACCACATGGGCCATTCTCCAGTCCTGTGGTATACATCCCGTGTCCAAGGAGGTATTGAACAGGTCGGCCAGTGGCCACGCCAGGACCTCTGCCATCTCCCTTAGTACCCTAGGGTGAATGCCATCAGGTCCAGGTGCTTTGTCCACCTTTCATGCCCTCAACCCATCTAGTACCCTGCTCTCTGTAATCCCTACATCTGTCATCCACCTCCCTACCCACCCACCACCCTACACCTGAGGTATCTTCCCCCCCTTCTCTTGCATGAATACAGAGCAGAAGTATTCGTTTGGTGCTTCTGCCTGCTCTGCCCTTTTCTCTACCCACCCCCCGTCCTTCTTAATCCTCACCAGCTGACCCCTGCTCCTTCTTCTCTCTCCGATGTAGTGGAAGAAGTCTTTTTCTCCACTTTTAATTTCCTTCGCCAGACTCAGCTCCCTGGATGCCTTGGCTGCCCTGACCAGTCTGGTAACCTCCCTGGACTTCTCCATGTACGTATCCTGATCTTCACCCCTTCCCGATTTCCTGTACTTTCGAAACGCTCCCAGTTAAGCTAGTTATATCTGAGCATTTCAGTCACATTAAATTTAAGCATTATGTCTTTCTACATGACTTTTTCTTACAGGATAAAGCGAAACATTAAAAAACATCTATGACCTGCCAAGCAAATAATTTATAATGAACAAGTCATTGCATGTTAAAGTCTCCAGCAATGCTGAAAACACAATTCCCAAACTGGTTAACCCACATTGCTTACTGCCTATCCCTCCTAACTGTGCCTGAAACCCTTAGTTACATACTCTTCTAATTGCTCCTTGTAGCTTGTCATAAAAAATCAATTAAAATTCTATCAATTTTCCTAAAAGCCTTGTAATATATTTCCTTGCCTTTTATCATTATCACTTTTTACAAACAGTAATCAGTAAATTTACTACTCCAGTATAATATGTTCTAGTTCAATATAATAGTTTACCTTCAATACAACAGTTAAATATTCGACTGCCCTATAAATAAAATCCACAACCAGTACCATCTGAGAAAAAAGGCATTTATAGGTATAACTTTTTCCTTGCCCAGAGTCCTTTGAAGGGTAAAACAACAATACTGCAAACAAGGGGTAACTCTCAAATTTTTCATCAGTTACTTCTTGGTAGGTTAGTCCGATCTCCCTACTCTAGGAGTTTGTTATACATTCCATGTTTTTCCAGGCATTTTCAAATGACTTTTCCATGGTCTGGAACTCAATTCCACTAGTCTCCTCTCTTGGTTCCAGTTAAAGGTACTCTCAAAAAGCTTTGTAGGCATATCAGCACTCACAGTGCCGCTGTGAATTCGGTGTTGCTCCTTACTCCTTTCTTCTTGGCAGCCTTCCAGATACCAAGCAACCACACTGCCACACAGACTCCAAAACAGACTTTGCCAACTTGGAAATGCCAAGCAATAACCCACTTAATGTTCACTCAGCAAAAATGATGAAATCCAATGTATAACTATGTCCGAGCAAAAACTACAGCTCAAAAAGTACAACAGACAGAAGTGAAACGAGTCAACCTCTTTTAGGCAGTAAAAAGTCTGAGAGTGCCCAAACAAATGCAGCAAAGGTGGACTTCACCCCTGAACACTTTTCCCTTCTCCCTATTCAAACTGACCACACCTTTCAAAGATGGAGACAGCTGAACCTCTCATACATCTTTCAGTTTTTGAGCACACAGGCATACCGCTCAACTGTCCCCCCAATTTTTTCTGATTTCCCAAATTTGCACATGCCATCCTGAGGTCCTGAGTATCCTGCAGCTGATCCTGAATTTGCAGAATACTTTGCAGCATGCCACTGGGCTGAAACAAAAGCTTAAAACGTCCTTGTTTAGACGCCCATTGGCATCGGACTTAATGCATCCACACCATCAGTCAGTCAACCAGGTGCGTGGTGCATGTTGCGCTGATGCACTTTTTTTTTTTGAAACAACCCATCAGTAGTGGTTTTCCCACCCACAGAGAGCTCTGCAGGTTATTGGAAGCCTCCCTCAAGTCTGTCTCCACAACATAAAAGGAGACAACCTTCTGGGCCAAGACTCATCCTCCTGCCTGTTCACTTGACCACACTTCCATAGCACTAGTGTGTATTTGTAACCTGAGTCCAGGGTACCACAACATGCTGAGAGAGGGAGCGAGAGAGAGAGAGAGACTGCTCACCTAGACTCAGATATATCACCATAGGACAGAGCACACCTCATTGCTCCAGAGACCGCCCCCTCTGCTTTAAGGAGACTAGAGTAAGCAGCTGCACATTTAATACTAAAACAGCTATACATCACATTGCTTCTTCTAAGTTGGAAGCAACTGAATAAAGCAAGCCCCAGGATAAAAATGCACAGTAGCACTGCAGGCAGCATGAACTAAGCCTGGAAGACTGACCCAGTGACCCCTGTTTACTGACGTGAGTGAGGTCAAGCCAGATGACTGCATCTGATAATTTTTTACATACCTTAAAATAAGTTACAACCTGGCTACTGCTTACTGCTGTTCATGTGCTCATTCTTTCTACTGCTGTGACAGTACATTGTGGTTGCAATGGCATGCAGCAGTTCTGTGTTGGTTTGGTTTAATCATATGCAATGCATGCCTTTTACTAGAGAGATAGTAAAGTATACTGCTGTAGGTTTGCACAATGTTACCCTTAGGACAAGTTGCGGGATAAAAACTATGAGTAAGTTTGTTTTATTCTGTAATAATAATAATTGTAAATAGCAAACAGAAACCAGTTGCCATCTACACAAATGTGGTTAGGAGACCATTTACTTCAATCTGTATGAATTTTATTTGGTGTTGGTGGTGGACTGCTGATCAGCATAAAACTAGTGAAGCATAAAGGTACGCTACGCTAGTTATGCTGCTAGGTTCATGATGTTCTATCAATTTGTTTCACGTTGGGAGCTCTGCCCCGCGTGTTTTGGATTTAACAAAGGGGACGTGCGGGGCTGGGGGGGTGAAGCCTCCCAACTAACACATCACAACCATACCAACCAATCCTTAGTAGCAAAACTAGCGTAGCGTACTGGCTACACTACTTATGCCGGCCCACAGAAATCATTTGTAGTTCAGCATTAAAGGCATTGCGCTATACATCAAGTGAAAACTGATGTCCTGATTTTTAAGCATTTGTCCCAGATTTTAATGAGCAGTATCCCACATTTGCGGCCTGGCAGGTTGAGAAGTATGCACACAAGACAGTCTATCCTTTGAGCGGTTACAGTACAAGTATGGTCTTTCAGTATGTGAGTGCTTTCATTACCTTCAGGTTCAGACCTACTTCCTGCACAAACAGGAAAGCCGAACCCACCTGCCAGACCCCCCACCCCCGTTTCTCTGTTAATGGGAGCTATCCAAGGAGATACCTGGCAACACTTGACTGTAAACATGCATAAAGGGCTCCAGGACCTTCCTGGGAGATTCTACCTCCATTTTAGATCAATGGAACCAATAATTAGATTCCTCTATTACATAACTCCACATGGCAGAAGTATGGTCCTTCTCTTAAAGTCACCTCCTTCCCTTTACGGAGGAAGTTTGCTTGGAAATGTAGATATATTGGTACTTTTGCACCCCTGCCAGATGACCCTGGCTATATTCATGCTGCCAGTATATGGCCACTGTTGCAGGCACTGTGGCAACCTCTAAGCAGACTATGCTCATGATTTCTGGTGCTGTCCAAATTTATCCTTTTTCAGGGAAGCAATTTAGCCCAAGTTGAGCAACAGTCTCTCCCTATAGGTCTTGTCTCCAAACAATGGATATATGTATATATAGGATACATGATGGGCACGAGTGGAATATGGAAAATATTTTCACTCCTGCAGAGTGAGCCTGGATATTTCACGAGTGCCGTATACAGTGCTCACGAGGCAGGAGTGAAAATATTTTTCATATTCCACGATGTGCACATCGTGTGTCCTATTTATACAATGGGCCTCACTGTTGCAAAATGTGCTGCTTGCGCAGGGTTAGTGCGGCTTTGCGTGACTTTGTGCGGGTTTCGGGGGTGTAATAAACTGTATTTATTTTAACTCTGCTGACATCATCAGGATTCATTTCACTGCAGTGAAAACATGTTTTATTTCACTGGAATATGTCTCACCCCCATTGTATAAAAATATATATATATCCCTCAAACCTCCAAGTAGCTTCTAGATCTACTGCATACCTGTATATTCTGGCAGACAAGAAAGTCATTATGAGGCTCTGAATGCAAAACAAACCACCTACAGAGGAAGCATGGTGGCAGACTATAAATTATATTTGTGTTACGGAGCGTAACACTGCCTCCCTGGATGGCACGGTGCCCCAATTCCAGGCCAAATGGCAAAGCCAGGTTCTGTACATAATGCCTATAGTGGATTCTTTTGTATCTTAATTACTGTCTCAGATCTCCACTATAGACAGAATTATATCAATTCCTGGGACACGGTGTTTATCCTTTATTGCTTAGTGTGCTGAGAAACCGGGAGATAACCAACTGTCCCTCTATGTTTCATCATATGTCCTGCATCTGTGGTCTTAACATGAACCCCTTGCCCCACCCAGCGGTACACAATGTTCTCATACTATGCTATTATATACACTGACCTGCTGTATTGCCCTGCTCTGTTTTAATAAAAACTAAATTACCATAAGCAGAACCCGAAGGGCCTGAAATTAAGAGTCTCAAGTGCTCCACACTCCAACAACTTGCTCCTCCTTCTCCTCTGCTGCCTTACTGGTTCACTTCTGTGTTTCTGATGGCTGCAGAGAGAGTCCAGCATTTTCCAATAAAATGGCGGATATTATCTATGATATTTAACCATTATAAACACAACGATATTTCAACTCAAACTATATAACATGCATTCCTGAGAGACATTGCATCAGAGTAATCTAATGCTATTGTTATTTTCCTCTGCTTCAAACTTTGTAGATTCTTTCATAAGATTGTGGTAGAAAAACAGTTACTTAAGAACTTACCGTAACAGTAGATCTTCGAGAGGATCTCAGTCATCAGGTACCACCATAGGAACCTTCACCGGAGAAGGGGAATCCACATGGAAGGTTTTCAGCAGCACAACTGGGGCCGCCCACACCGTCAATGTCAGCAACCCTATATAGGCATAGGCGTAGGCGACCCTGCTCCCTCCTCCATTCTTTCCCTCTAGAGACAAAGGCAGCAAGGCTCATGCCCTGGGAAACACAGGAGAGACAGGGACCCAGCTCTCAATAAAAGATGGGATACAACAGCTAAAAAGGTCCAAGACAGGAGCCCCTAAAAGGGGAATGGTGAGTGAGAAAATATACCGGATGACCAAGATCCCCTTGAAGATCTACTGTTACGGTAAGTTCTTATACAACTGTTCTTTCTTTGGGGGGTATCTCAGTCATCAGGTAACACTGCAGGAACGAGTATCAAGCAGTGACAAGTGCAGACATACAGACTGGGAGGCTGGATCTCCATAAATGTAAGACAGGAGTCCTTGTAACACAGCCCTGCCGAACCCTGCATGGGCTCGAGGCAATTTCCAGACTATGCTTGGTGAAAGTGTGGACTGTACTCCAGGTGGCAGCCGCGCAAATGTCAGTGGCTGAGACCCCTTTCGAACAAGCCACCGAGGTAGCCATACCTCTGGTAGAATGGGCTTTGACAGCACCAGGCAATTCTTTGCCGTGCTTGTAACAGAAAACAGATGCAATTAGCCAACCATTTGGATAAACATCGTTTAGAAACTGGAGCACCCTCTCTACCTGGGGCAGAAGGAAGGAAGAAACAGCTGCTTAGACTTTCGGGACTCTAGTCCGAAGCAGATAATATTTCAAAGTCCTGCACAATTCTAAAGTATTAAGCAGTGCTTCCCCTGGACTGGCATGCTCAGGAAAATAAACAGGAAGGTGGATAGACTGAGTGGGAACTCAGAAGCCACCTTGGGCAGAAACTTAGGATTTGTGCCCAAAGATACCCAGTCTTTGTGAAAAATCAAATAAGGCTCCTCGCACAAGAGGGCCTGAAGCACTAAAATTCTTCAAGTAGAAGCAACTGCAATTAAAAAGAGCACATTCCAAGACAGAAAGCGCAAACTGCAAGTCAAGATTGGCTTAAAAGGAGACAGGGTCAGCTTCTCCAAAACAATTCAAGTCCCAAGCTGGGACAGGGGAACAGACTGGGGGTTTCAGGTGCAGGATGCCTAGAAGGAAAGTACAGGAGACATCCAGCTGAGCAATCGTGCGGTCACCTCACGGGGAGGGGGCTCATCAAAGGCAGAAATAGCCAAAAGCTGGTCCTTGAGTGAGGAATACTGGAGGCCAGAGTCACAGAGAGAGAGAGAGATATCAAGTAGTCCAGAATATGATTCACCTGACAGATGAAAGGGCCCAAGAAGTGTTTGGCAGCCCAAATGAAAAACTGTTTCCACTTTGTGGCATACGTGGCACAAGTGGAAGGCTTTCGTTCCATCACCCGGACATCTGCCACCCTGTTAGAGACCCCAAACCTGGCGATGGCTATGTTCTCAGGAGCCAGGCATGCAGATGGAGGGACCTAAGGTTGGGATGGAGCAGGGTTCCCTGATCCTGTGTCAGCAAGTCCCTGCAAAGAGGAAGAGGAACTAGAGGTTCCTCTGCCAACTGTGGAAGCAGAGGGAACCATATCTGTCGAGGCCAGAATGGAGTCACCAAAATCAATGCTGGCCTCTTCCATTTGCAGCTTGATCAGCACCCTCTGTATCAGAAAAAACGGACAGAATGCATACAGAAGCTACCCGCTCCAAGAGAGGGACAATGCGTCTCACCAGAAAACTCCAGGCCCTGGATCTAACGAGCCGAAATTGGGCAGTTCTGCACGGAGAGAGGACGCAAAAAGGTCCAACTCTGGATGACCCCATCTGTCGAACAGATCTTCTGCTACGGATGAAAGAAGCTCCCATTCATGCATGCTGGACTTAGTCCTGCTGAGACTGTCCGCCAGGGTGTTTAGGATACCTGGCATGTGGACCGAACACAGTGTCAGGTTGTGCTCTAGTGCCCAATACCATCCTCTCATGGCCTCCTTGCAAAGGGGGTACGAGCGACTCCCGTCCTGCTGTTGATGTAGTAGACAACACTCAAACTATCTGACTACACTAGCAGCTGGCCTGCAAGGCATAGAGCACCCTCTCATCTCCAGGACATTGATATATAGGGTGGTTTCTCACTGGGACCAGGAGCCCTGGGTTTGGAAGGGACCCAGGTGAATTCCCCAGCCTAGACCCGAAGCATCCATGGTTAGAATCTGATGCAGGGAGGAAATTTGAAAGGGGAACCCCTTGAAGATTCAAGGAGTCCATCCACCACTGCAGCACCCTGCGAACTGAAAAGGAGACCAGGACTTGCTGGTCTAACTCGTCTGTGCACTGGTTCCATTGCACTCTGAGAGTCCACTTAAGAGTGCTCATTTGAAGTCTGGCCAGTGGAATGGTGGGAATGGCTGCAGCCATTAGACCCAGTTGTCTCAGGTACAGCCTGGCAGGAACGTACCGACTGAGTTACTTCCTGAGCTTGGGCCATAAGGCATTCCACCATTTTGGGATAGGAAGGCCTTCCCCAGCTCAGAGTCCAGGACTGCCCTGATGTACTGCAGTCTTTGGGACGATACTAGAAACGACTTGGGCAGGTTGACCATAATGCCCAGCGTGTGGAAGAGCTGGAGAGTGTGCTCCAGAGTCTGCAAGAGCTGTTCCCTGGATGGGGCCTTGAGAAGCCAATCATCCAGGTAAGGGAAGACATACAGTCCCTCTCTTCTGAGAGCTGCCGTGACTGCTGCCAAGCATTAAGACACACAGCGCAGAGGATAAGCCAAAGGGCAGTACTTTGAACTGGTAGTGTTTTTGCTTTGAAAGGCAAAACAAAGAAACCGCGTGTGAGGAGGAAAGACAGAGATGTGCAGGTAAGTGTCCTGCATAACCAGGGAGCAGAGCCAGTCCCCTGTTTTGAGGACGGGCATCAGGCCTGGCAAAGTTATCATCTGGAACTTTTTATACTGGACAAAGAGATTGAGGTCTTTCAGATCTAAAATGGGTCTCAAATCTACAGTCTTTCTGGGGACCATGAAGAACCTGGAATTAACCCCCTGATTTTTCTGTCGCCTTGGCACCTGTTTGCGCAGAAGAGACTGTACTTCCTCCCAGAGAACATACAGATGCGCTGGGTGATAGTTGGAAGGTGGGGAGGGGTATCTGGAGGCTGCTGGAGCAGTTCCAGGGTATGACTTGTCTCTATGATCTGCAGGATCCATGCATCTGAAGTTATGGTTCTCCACTGGTTTAGATGGAGGAAGAACTGACCTCTGACCACCACCTCTTGGGTCTGTACCGTAGTGGGAGGGGAGGTCTGGCAAGGAGTCAAGCGGAGGTAGGACCAGCTGTGAAGGCTGGTCAGTCATGCCTGGAACACTTGCCCGCCGGCCCCGCATTAGAAAGGGAGGGCAGGCAAGGAAGTCTGGGCTCTGTGTTTATTCTGTGTACAGGGGGCAGAGCCTGACCTGCTGGCCTGTTTATGAAAAGTAGGGTGTGCTCTACCATGGGTCTGTATGGTAGAGAGAGTGGACAAGACTTAATGGCTGTGCCAGAGGCCTGCAGATCATTTATGAGGTCCTGGACATCAGGGCTGAAAAGCTTGGTGCAACTGAAAGGGGCATTAAGCACCTTGTTTTGCACATCTGCTGCAAATCCAGAGACCCTAAGTCAGGAGTGCTTTCTGAGACATATGTCAAGGGCAGCTGCCCTGGCCACTGTGTCGGCCATATCATATAGGGCCTTGAGGAGGTGTTTACTGACATCCTCCACAGTTTGCAAGCACTGAAGCAATTCTTGCTTCAGGGAGCCGTCCGAAAGGGCCTGAGCAGCAGCCTTGCCATTTGTCCAGGTGGCACTCTGGAATTCAACCATATGAGACAGTTTACAATCCTCAGACCGAAAGTGGAGGAGGCATAAACCCTTTTTCCCCCCAGAGGTCAATCCTGTGGAATTTCTTATTAGGGGGAAGGGAACTAAGGTGCTTAGGTGCCTTAGATCTGTCACGGGCCACTTTAATGACCACCGAGTCAGTTTTGGCCTGGGCAGCAAACTAAGGAAGGCCCTGAGGAGCATTATAGAGTCTGTCTGCCCTTCATAGCATAGCTGGCAGCATGTCTGGTCTGTGCCAGGCTGCCACAGTGGCATTCTTCAGGGCTGACAACATAGGAGGAATGATCTTGGGTGAAGATTCAGGAACCTCCAAGAAGTCCACCATGTCTTTCCTGGTGACATCCTCCTCCTCGGTCTAAAAGCCCACAGTGGCAGATAACTGCTTCATAACACTGAAAAAGGTAGCATCCTCCAGAGGGGACCCTGGAGTATATATGACAGACCCGTCACTGAGAGATAAGTTAGTGGACTTGTCTGAGATGAGGATTTCTTCTTCCCCTTCATCCTCTATGTCATTAGGAAAGATGAGATCAGGACGATATTCCTCCTCGTCTGGGTCTGGCATCAGAGGCGCCAGTGGCAGCCCATGGGGAGCCCCCTCGGGGTCGACGACGAACCTGCCATCAATGGCAGCAGCGACGAAGGTCTATTGAGAGAACCCAACTGCTGAATGATTACATCGGTAAGCTTAACAAGAACTTTGTTCAGATCTATAGTCATCGATGGAGGGAGGTTCGATGGCACTGGAGCCGATGACCCGCCACCCTGTGAACCCGATGAGCCTGTAGCCCTTGGAGAAGAATGGGCAGGCCTTTACAGAGTCATTGTCAACGACGGGAAGAGGGACCAACAACCTAGAAGTTAATGGCAGAGTGCCCAGAGCATCAGGTGGAGGAGCTGTTGGTATAGGTCTAGAAGGAATAGAGACCTGGGCAGCTGGTCTCTTCATCTGGGCAGCTGTAAATTGACGAAGAGCCCCCCAAGGAAAAGCTGATGGGGAACAGGATTGCCGCTAGGGGAAGCAGTCATGATCCCAGTCTTGCTTGTGACTTTTCCTCGAGGACTTGTCTAGGGCCTTGGAGGCCTGGGATCTGGCAGAACCGGTGGGCAACTGAGTGGCATGGGCCCCGGAGGACTCCTGCCCAGAGCTAGCTACCTGCTGTTCCTTCAGGAATTTTTTGACAGCCTTATTGCATCACCTGAGTGTAGTTTGGGTAAAACTGCTGGCAGAGCTCACAGTCAGGGATGTTGTGATCAGGCCTAAGACAGAAGACACAAACTGAGTGTTTGTCTGTACAGGCAATCTTCTTTCCATAGCAGCAGTGATGGAAAAGAGAAGAAAACTTAACTCATGACATAAACAAAAAAAAAATCTCTGAAGGAGATTCTGGTAAAAGTTAGGAAAAAAGGCTGTAGGTTAAAATGGTGCGAACACTGTGACGAAGCTTCTGCGGAGAGTGTACATGCAAATCGATGGTGGCGAAAGAACTGAGAAGGGAGTGGGGCCACCTACACCTATATAGGGTTGCTGACATTGATGGTGTGGGCGGTCCCAGTTGTACTGCTGAAAATCTTCCGTATGGATTCCCCTTCTGCAACGGCAAAGGTTTCTATGGTGTTACCTTATGAGTGAGATACCCCCGAAGAAGATACCCATATTGTGATGTGTCCCCCACCCCCACATAGCAACACAATACCACAAAGAACAGAACTTTATTTTTAATAGGACCATGTCTGGAACACTTGATCTGAGTGGAGTGGGGGTTACTCATCCCTCTTTTCTGCATGGCAGCATGGCACGCTTACAAATATTCAATCTCTTCAGTTCCTACACACTACATAATGGGTATACCTATGATTATGATAAGGGGCTAGGAAGAAAAATGGCTAGGCGAAGATCTGGACTCAAAATGGCCACTGGGAGCCAACCCGTTGTCACAGCAGTTAGATTTCCACTTGCAACGCTGGCGACCTGGGTTCAGGAGTGGACGCAGGTCACTGGAGGGCCGGCCGGGGGAGAAGGCTTGAGTGTCCCAGGGACTGCTCGCCTTCTCCGGGGTGAGGGAGGGGATCAAGGCCCGTAGCTTACCTGACCCCGGGCGGAAGCCCAAGGTACAGCAAGTCCCACTGCAGTGGGAGAGGGCCAGGGGAGCTGTGTTGTGGACATCGGCGCCTAGCGCCACCTTGACGTTAGGGCGCAACACCACGCAGGAAGAAAAAATGGAGGAAAAACACCACTGGAGCAATGGGTAGATGGCGCACCAGTGCTGATCCTGATTGCACCTGCCTCACCACTGGAGGACCAGACGAAATCCAGACATATCGAGGTGTAAGGGCCTCACCCCATACCTGCCTGGGGGGTATAACCATGGCTCCATGGGGGAACCTGTGGGGATTCAGGTAGGCAGAGACACCGGGTACCACCAGGTGTCTCCCGAAGAAGTGGAGTTCCAGCATGGGAGGCGGATAAACTAAGAGTAAAAAAAAAATGCCCGTTGGGCAGGAAATTTACCTTCCCGCACCCAGAGAACCTCGAGGGACACAGAATCGAGTGCAGACTCAGGGCGGTCCTCAACCACAGCTGCTCCACGTGAACAAGCGTGGTGCACATCATCAGAAATGTCAGTGCCAGGAATGAAAAGCAGGAAACTGCACAACAAGTAGTAAACAGGCGTGATCTGACCCTGCATCTTGGCATGGCGAAATATCTATCTTGAGAGTTCTGAATGTCAACAACCCTTCTAGAATCTCACCTACGCGGATTCAATGGATTACAATACAGTCTAAAACTCTAGTGGTGAGAATGCATTGTAATCTTTTACTGAATAACTTGTTCCCCACTGGCCCAGTGGCGTGGAGGGTTGAGGCGCTGGTCACCACACCTCGCGCCACGCCAGCTACCCGGGTTCGGGAGTCTGTGGGGATGGTGAAGGATCGAGCATCCCATGGACTCCTCTCCTTCCCTGGGGAGAGGGGTTTCCACTAGCCGGTGCACTGGCAGCCCCTGGCGGTGGCACCACCATGCATGGCTGCAGAATGCAGGGGATTGGAGCTGCGGCAGATGTCCTTCGGGTGTGCGTGGGAGTGTGCACATGCCGAGCTGGACATCATTGTACATCCAAGCTCCGGGGAGAAAACTAAGGAAAATCCCCCTATCGGCGGGTGAGAAGACTGCAACCATCGGTAGCCCAAGGCCACACGTCCAATGTCGGCCGTTTCTCCGTGCTTCCCCCTCGGGATTCTGGGGCCTCTCCATGTGGCTGGAACAGCCTGGAATCCTGACCTCGATGAAATTCACAGAGAGTGGTTCAGGTGGGCGGTGGAACCGAGGAGCTGTGAATGGGAAACTGAGAGATGCCCCGAAGGTAGGGAGCAAAAACAGTCTCACCAAAAAAAAAAAAATAACTTGTTCCCCGTCCTAGAATAAATTGGTAGCAGACCAAACACAGGACAGCGACACTAAGCTCTTGCACTGTCATGGACAACTGATAGAATCAGCACGGCACATCCAAGGACAATACTTGAGACCAGTGTGAGATTTTTGACCCACTCACTAGCCTGGGTTGATTACAGTAGGCATTTATTTCACCCCAAGCTGAAACGTGGCCTGGCCTTGGGGGGTAAGTCCCAGCACCTTACCAAGGGACTGTATAAGTGACTAAAGCATGCAGAACAGACAGCAGATGTTATGACTTCAAGTGGGAAAGAAGATCCTGGGACAGCTGATCAAGGAATAAAGATCCTGTTTTTGTGCATATTTCCACAGTAATAATCTCTGAGGTAACCGTCCTGCCCGACAGCCTTAGTGACCATTCTCCGATCATATGCACCTGGTCAAATAAGTTTACCAAGTGCTCACCTAAGAAGGTCTCCAAAAACAGTGTCCCGAGGACAGGCTACTCGACACTTTCAAGCGTTACCTGACACAGCTTGACTGGTCACCGCTTGACAGAGACATTAATGGCAATGTAGCCATGGACTTCTTCATTAGGATCTTCTCATGGGCATGCAACATTTTCACCCCAGTCAAAACAAAAAAAGTCAAGGGAACTATCAACCAATGGCTCTCTAACTCCCTCACTGATCTCATGAGGAATGATTAATTGTGGCATAAAGCTAAGGCAACCAGGAAACTGGCAGATCTAAATGCCTACAAGGCGGTAAGAAATAGCTGCACCAAGTTTATCCGTCAGGCAAAAGTCTCCTACTATAAGGATCTCCTTAACAAAACCTGGGAATCGGGTAGAGAGTTCTGGAACTCCTTAAAATCCCTGATGGGCAAGACCCTCAAAGCACCTTCTGACCAGATAGCAGCTGCAGCTGGGACACTCCAGGAACCCACTGACATCGCCAATGAGTTCAACACTTCCTTCATGGACCTATCAGGGGAGCTCCCAGAGGACTACCTCAAATTGACAAACACACAACAACACTTCTCTGCCATGCCCACTCCCTCTAGGAGCGGACTACCACCTTTCTACTTTAAACAAGTTACAAGATCCAAAACTATCAAACATGTCAAAACGGTCCTTGGCAAGACCAGGATGGGGGCAGACCTTATTGACATGAAGTTGGTTGCACTTACACTTGATGAATGAGCCGATCCATTCACCAAGGTATTTAATGCCTCTCTAAGATAGGAAATGTCACTTCCAGTGGAGCCAAAAACCAAGATGGCGGTTTAGTTGAGAGCTCCACGATCCCACCTCACTAAATCCCTTGCAATCGCCGAGTTTTACTGCCTTTGAGATCCAGAAAGTAGTACAATTGCAAGGACTACAGCTAAGGCGATTCAAAAACTGCTTACTGTACTTGTACACAGAAGAAAGCGGGACAGCAGCCGCGATGCCGGCCCCGGAGGCCTCCGACTCCGAGCTCTCAGTGGCCCCGTCTGAAATCTCCGAACAGATTACTTCAGCTTGTGGCAAAATAAAGAACAAACGAGTAAAGCTTGATACAATATACAAGGAACTGCTGGCATTCCGAGCGGAAATTAAAGACATGTATGAGGAACTGCGAATGGATGTGGAGAATTTAGAACAAACAGATTCCACTGAGAGGCAGATCACCGTGGTAGAGAATAGGGTGAATGATACTGAGGAGTCTTTACACGAACTGCAAGATCAATATGCTCTTCTCCACTCTAGACAAGAAGATGCGGAGAATAGGGTCCGACATAAGAACATACAAATATACTGTATTCCAGAGGGCTCAGAGGGCCAGGATCTCCCAGATTTCATCACAACTGTTCTGAGAACAGCCTTAGAATTGCCCTCGGACATGCCGTTGGAATTAGAGCGAGCCCACAGGGCGTTAGGCCCACACCCTAATGATCCAAATGCTAGACCTCGGTCAATTATACTCCACTTCCTCAGTTATGCGGTAAAAGAAAAGATCCTGACAACAGCATGGCGCAAGGGGAAGATTTTCTTCAGAGAGACACAAATTTACTTAGATAACGATTATGCCCCCCAAACCATGCAGAATCGGAGGGCTTATGCTGACATTCTCCCAATTCTGAAAGAGGCAAATATTAAGTTTTCTACCCCCTACCCCGCTCGTCTCATTGTGCAGCACTCGACAGGCAGGAAGGAATATCACTCCACAGAAGAGGCCAGGGAAGAGCTTCTCAAAATGGGGATCCAGATTAAGAAGAAGGCCGAGTTAAGACCTCCAGTTTCGCCGAGGGTACCCAGATGGCAGACAGTGACTCCACGTGAAGAGCTTCGACAAGCTGGAGAGCAGAGACTGGACAGTCTGAAGAGCTGACTCACTACATTCTGCAGACCTACCCATGGCAGAACCTGAAAAAACACAGAGAAGTGCTTACTGAACCAAGTCTACAGACAGACCTCTGGAGATTTTAACTGCAGAGACTTTCTTATCTGGGGCAGAGTCCTGAATCTGGGACGTTGCGCAGGGACAATTTCAGGCTGGTACAAATAGGCCTACAATGGAACCCTGTTATTTCAGTTTCGAGCCAATATATATGGCTTTATAACTATAGAGAAAAGTATATGAAATAGAAAGGAGGGTTTAGTGTATAACTAATAGGAGATATATAAGATTGCCAAATGTTTACTAAAGAAAATAACACTCTGAAGCTGAGGGGGGAGCATGCGATTACCGCCAGGCTATTAGGCTTATGTTTGAGTTAAAAGGGCAGCAAAGTATTATACTTTGGTTTATTTTTATAATAGAATTTAATATTCTGCCCATTTTTTGTTTTAACCTTAGAGGGAATTTACACCCTCTGGAGGACCGAGAGCAGCATGCACCCAGACTACCTCCGGTTCCTTCTGTTGGTCTTGAGGAACATTTAGGGAGAATACAAAGAATCTCCCTACCTTGGAAGTCGTAGTTGATGTACATAGTTCATGTTTTGAGGTGTGGTTTCTCCTTGACTTTTGGTCTACACAGTTAGTTATACAGTTCATACAGACTAACACATTTAAAATGTGTGAAAAATAGTTGCTCCATTCTTCCAGTTGCATTTACAGCTACAGCAGGATAGTAGGGTTGACAGCAATGTTCAGATTAAAGATCTACATAGGTGGACTCGCTCTTGGGGGAGAGGGGGGAGACAGAGAGAAAGGGGCCCAGAATCAAGCCGAAGGAAATGTATTAAAATGTTTCTTTGTAGTGGATCCAAATTACACCCTCCTGTTTTACAGGCTGAATGGGGGGGGGTGCAAGGGGGAGGTCCTAAGGCAGAATTGTCTCCTATAATGGTGACCCAAATAATTAGGGCATTGTCCCTTAACATAAACGGGTTGAATAACCCGATCAAAAGAGCAAGACTCTTTCAATACCTAAGGAAACATTTATCTGATGTCATATATTTACAGGAGACCAATTTGACAGACGTTGAACACTAAATTAACGGGACGGGGGTGGTATCAGGTCTATGCTTCGTGTTTCCCTAAGGGAAAATGACGTGGGGTGGCAATTATGATTCCTGAGACCTCCCCTTTCCACCTATCCTCACAGCTCACTGATCCTCAGGGATGGTATGTGATCCTTAAGGGGAACATTGTTCGGGAAACAAGTAACACTGGTAAATGTGTATTTCCCTTCAATGATGCCTGTACCAGTATTGAAACGATTCTTTGGCCAATTAACAGACAATCTTCAGGGATGTTTGATTATGGGTGGGGATCTTAATCTTACCTTGAACCCCCATTTAGATTCATCCTCCCCACATAAACATAAGAGCTTCCCCGGCCCTGAAATATTTCCGGACTAACATGGATGCAGTGGCTATGACTGATGTCTGGAGGTTTTTTTATCCATCCACAGGGGGATATACATTTTATTCTCCTCGTCATGACTCCCGTTCCAGATTGGACTATTTTTTTATTACCCGGGAACATACGGATTACTTACAAGACCTGATAATTGGACCCAGATTCCTTTCTGATCATTCACCCCTATTCTTAAAACTAGTCTTTAAAATTCCTAAGAAAACCACTGGGTGGCATCTGAATACCTCATTTTTAAGGGATAGAGCCTTTAGAGATAGTTTCAAAACTAAAATTGCACAGGTAATTGCGGAAAACTCAGGAGGGGTGGTTTCCACATCTATGCTGTGGGACACAATTAAGGTTGTAATTCGTAGGGAGATCATAGCCTATGCAGCGGCTAGAAAAAAAACCTGGGAAAGGCAATATATTAGGCTTCATGCTGAACTGAGAGACCTACAGACTCATGTCCCTATAACTGAAGAGATTAGGACACAAATGAAGCAAACAAAGGCGAGTCTGCAGAAGCTCTTAGATGAGAAAACACAACAGGCTTTGTTTTATCTGAAATCATATAGGTTTGAGGGAGGTCCAAAAGGGGCTCGGAACTTGGCTAGAAGATTAAGAGGGCAGAGGACAGCCACATATATTTCACACTTAACTGATTTAACATCTAATACCCGAGTAACTCACAAAGAGCAAATAAAAGTTTGCTTTAAGAATTATTATTCCCAGCTATACACTGCCCCTGTGCTTACTGACCCGAGTAACTTGGAGAAGTTTTTTCGCTCTTTCACTCTTCCCCATTTGCCAGAAGATGTAGCAGAGAGACTGAAGACCCTGATTAGGTTAGAAGAACTTAAGAGTGGTGACAGATAGCAAAACCTTAAAAACCCCAGGCCCTGATGGAATGCCGGCGGAGTGGTATAAAACTTTCTACAAACAGATTGCCCCTGTATTGGTTAAGACATTTCAGGAGATTCAGGAGGGAGGACCCCCTTGGGATTATACTAATATCTCTCCGGTGTTGAAACAAGGTAAACCACCAGATTTAGTTACCTCATATAGACTGATATCCATACTTAATATGGATTATAAGTTGTTTATGTCTATATGAACTCATAGAATAGAGGAATTGATCCCCGAGCTAGTGAATTCAGATCAATCAGGGTTTGTCCAGAACCGACAAACTTCGGATAATATCCGAAGGACAATACATCTCCTCGATTATGTGAATAAGTGAAAGATCCCAGCAACCTTTGTCAGCTTGGATGCTGACAAGGCTTTCGACCGGGTTAGTTGGATTTTCCTCTGGAGGACCCTCTCTGAGTTTGGGTTTCCAGGGGAATTTATTTCCCTGATGCAGAGGGTATATGCTTCTCCAAAGGCGTATATCAAGGTGAATGGCCAGCTATCAGATAGGATACATCTGGGCAGGGGGACCAGACAGGGTTGCCCACTTTCACCACTTCTGTTTGCTTTATATACTGAACCACTGGCAGTGGCCATTAGGTGAAATGCTGACATTCATGGGACACCTCGGGGAAGAATTTACTCTCTCATTATATGTGGACGATATATTGCTAACCCTATTAGACCCCGAAAGCTCGGTCCTGGCCACTCTAGGAGAGCTAGAGAGGTTCTCGGAGGTTGCTGGATATAAGATTAATATTCAAAAGACAGAGATTTTACCTCTCAATTTTGTTCCATCCCAGGCTCTGAGTACTCTATTACCAGCTAGATGGCGAAATAATAGAATTCGGTATCTGGGAGTTGTTGTTCCCGAAGACCTGGAACTTTTGGAGCTCCGGAACTTGGAGCCTGTGACCTTAGCCATAGAACAACTAATGGGAAAGTGGGCACATCTCCACTTATCATTTCATCAGCGTGTCCAGACTATTCGAATGACGGTGTTTCCAAAGATTTTATATTTTTTTCAAACTTTACCTTTAATTCCATCCAAATTTTACTTTTTTTCCTGGGATAGTATATTCTCCAGATTTGTCTGGGCCGGGAAACACCCAAGGATAAAGTGGTCATCCAAACAACTACCTATTGCCAAAGGAGGTTTAAACCTTCCTAATTTAAAGAATACCACAGAGCCATGACATCTAAGGTCATTCTTATTTGGCTTAATAGAAATACTATGCCCCCGTGGAAATTAATTGAATTTACCCTGAATTACCTTTCTGATATAGTCCCTGTTTTGTTTTCTCCATTAGACTCCATTCCATCTTTAAGGGACTTCACTTGGGGGACCGTAATATATTAAAAATATGGTGCAAGCTTAGGTCGGCTCTTCTTTTATTTCCGACTGGTGACTAAGGAAAAACAGTTCATAGCAGCCAGACAAGACCATACTTATGAGGAGTGGCATAGATTAGGCCTTTCAATGTTTTACCAATTTCTAGATATACATGGGGTAATGCCCTTCACCTCCCTGCAGTCTAGATTCTGACTCCCTTTCACACATCACTTCAGATTTCTGCAGGTACGCTCATATTTGATGGATCTGGGCCACACTCGATTGGTTCTTTCCTCCCTGAAGGCCAATTTTATTAACCTGATTATTGAGGCAATAGAGGGAAAACTTCCAACACAATTAATTGGTCAGCTTTATAGAGCCTTGAGGGAAAATTGGAAGCAGACCAAAGAGAATGTTCTGACTAAGTGGAATAAAGAATTAAATACTCAAATTACACATGATAAATGGCTGGAGCCAATTATTCTGTCTATGAAGGTTTCTTCAGCTCCCTATTGGCTTGAATATATTGGAAGTGTTGCATGCATTTCTTTATGTCCCCAGATAAACTGGCTAAATTCCTACCTGGAAACCCAGGAATGTGTTGGAGAGAATGTGGACAGGTGAGGGCTAATACCTCCCATATTTTTTGTTCGTGCCCGGAAATTTCCCTTTATTGGAAAGAAATTGCCAGGAGTCTCCAATTATTAACTGACACAGATTTAGTTATAACAAATCAAATGATTCTGTTATACATAGGGGAAGAGGGTTTAGTACCTCCAAAAAAAAGCAAACTCTACTTATACTTAGCTGCAGCTAAGAAGGTGATCACCCGCTTATGGCTGAAGCCTACAATTCCAACTTTGACTCACTGGCACTCTATAGTGTCTGAGATCTGTTATCTAGAATGACTTTTTGCTAAAAGAGCTGACCGCATTCCCCAATTTGAAATTTATTGGAGGTCTTGGGTCCTCTATATTTCTCCATTAAATGATTCATTTATCCCCTGACAAGATAAGCCCCTTGGTACCTGCATCTCTCTTCCCCCATGTACCTTATTATCAATTACCAACAGCTTAATCTGGTTCAAGGTCAGTTGGCATTCATCTGTATCCCTCTCCCCCTGGTCGTGCCCAAAAATAGGCAGAATTTGTCTAGTGCACTTACCCGGTCAACAAAAACTAAATAAATAAATTAAATAAATATATTGCCAATGGACATTTGTCTGAAGTGGTTTTTACAAAAGATATAAACTGGTTAGAATGTCCTGTAACATATGAATTTCCACTATATATGTATATCCTGAACAATGAAATTGCTGTACAAATGTATTCCTGCTGTAATACTGACCTGAAAAATAAAGAATATATAAAAAAAAAAATAAATAAGATAGGGAGTGTTCCCAAACGCCTGGAAGACCGCTCTCATCACCCTAGTCTTCAAAGCAGGTGACAGAACCCTCACATCCAACTACAGACCGATCTCTAGCTTTCCCAAAGTGCTCGAAAGTATGGTCTCTGAGCAGCTCATAGAATACCTCGACAAGTACAAACTACTCTGTTCACAGCAGCATGGCTTCCATAAAAAACACTCTACCCTCACTGCTCTTGTAGAATACTCGGCCTAGCTCTATGATGCCACATATAGTGGGATGGCTGTGGGATTTGTATTCATAGACCTCACAAAGGCTTTTGACTCTGTTAATCACAACCTTCTCCTCAACAGCCTATTGTCAACTGGCCTGTCTGCGGACATGGTAGCATGGCGTAGCAGCTAACCTACCTCACAGGACACAATGTGTCAAAATTGGTGACACCCTCTATAGGGAAAAGGGGGTGCACCTTGGAGTCCCACAGGGGTCCATCCTCGGCCCTCTACTTTTCAGCCTTTTTATCAACACCCTCCCATCAGCCTATACAGCACACACAGTACTCTGTGCTGACGATGCCATAATATCAGTCGCTGGCAAGGACCAGTACACTATCACAGCTGAACTACAAGATAGCTTCCACAAACTGGAAACTTGGTTCTGCTGTAAGAAGCTCCTTCTCAACCACAAAAAAACTAAGAGCATGCTCTTCACTGCCACTCAAAATAAAAAGAATTTCTGCCCCTTGATCATACAGAACCTCAAGGGTGAGGCACTTGAACAAGTGTCCACGTTTAAATACCTAGGTATTCTCATGGATGGCACACTCACCTTCACCAGCCATACTGACGTTGTCAAATCTGCCAGTATGAAACTGGGTGTTCTATACTGACATAGGCACTCAATGACACCTGCAGCCCTCAAACTTGCTGCTAGCAGCTCAGTACTGTCTTCCATTGATTATGGGCTGCCACTTTATGGGGCTGGGACAAATGGAATAAAAACTCTCCTTAATAAGGCCTGTCGCCTCAAACTCTGGGTAGACCTCTCCACCCACACCTAAACACTCTATGCTGAGACTGGATGGCTCCCTCTCCATCTTAGAGCACGATACCAAACAAGCCTATTAAAAAAAATCCTTGTTAGGGCTTACGCCTCCATCCCTGGGCAGTTTCTTCAAACCGTCATTAACTACAAAACAAACCAAAAGTGCGGCCAATGTTAGGCTCTAGGTCCCTTTTAAACACACTAAACTTGCCCAGAAATCCATTTTTTACCAAGGCCCTGAATGGTACAGTGCGCTACCGGATGGCTTCACTGCATGCACCAAGATTCATGAATTCAAAACAGGGCTCAGATCCCACCTTGAGACTGCAAAAACCTGTACCTGCCTGTGCTAATTGCTCTTACCTTTTAACACTTTTGGTCTCAACCTCTGCAATCCTCTGCACCCCCCTCTCCCCACCTCTCTCCCTACTCACTCTGAACCCAGGGTCTAGTCTCATCTCATCCCCTCCCCACCTGCCCCCCAAAAACCAGTCCTCTCTCACTCCCTATCCTCACTGCCTCCTTAGATCTACCTCTGGCTGATACCCCCCTTTTTTTTTTCCTGACAAAGTGGTCCCATCCCTGGGCTCTGGACCACTGCATACTTCTCTCAAGTCTACCTAGAAACTGTCCCTGGTGGCAATTAGTACTTTTATTACATGCTTATATTTGCTGCTTATTTCGCTGTACTAATAAGCCCTTGTGAGATTGCTGCTTTAACATAGGTATGCCTCGGCCAGCCCCGTGGCACTGAGGGTGGAGGCGCTGGATGCCACACCTCACACTGCACCGGCGACCTGGGTTGAGAAACAGACTCTGGTTGCGGGGGTGGGGTAGGGTGAAGGAGGATTGGCGTCTAACAGATGCTCTCCTCCTTCAGGGGTGGTATAGCGGGGTGCTTCACGCACCTGACGCTCCTGAAGTCAGTGGATGCATGGGCTTTCGGGGCACTGGCAGCTCTGCCTTGCAGAGTCAGGGAGGGGGACCGCTGTTAGGTGCTTGACAGATGGCGTGCATCAGCACATCATCTAGTCTGGACGTATGTCCATCGCGCAGGCGTCCCAGGGGTTAGGAGAAAAATCGGGGGAAAATACAAACACCCTGTCCCTAGAAGCAATATGAAACTGGGGATGGGATACTTTGCAGGATTGCCCTGGCGGACGGAGTAGGAGGAGGTACGAGGCCTCCTCTGAAAGCCGTGGGAGCCAGGCAAATGAAAAGAAAAAAAAAAAAACACCGGTATGTCGTATGCAATTTCTTTTTGTACCATACTGAAACCATTTTATTACTATTTTATATTTGTGGAATTACTAGGCATTACTGTCTGCATATGTATGAATCCTTGTATTACTGTTTGCTTAATGTATGTAATGTTTGTATTGTAATGTTAACTGACTTGGAACCTTTGTAAACAAGTCATTGACTCAAAGGTATTTAATCCCAAACTGAATAAACTACACTAAAAAAATAAGGATGGGAGATATTTATTGAATTATTTGAAAACTGGTAACTGGGAGTCGCACACTGAAAAAAGGCTCATTTCCAGGTGCAACCCTGGGGGGGAACTTAGTAAAGAACAGCAGCACAAAACATACAGTATAAGCAAACTTGAACAGCACACAGTACAAAACTGATACAACATTAGAATAAATACTAAACCACTGTATGTACAGAGGGGTGCAGCACTGCAAGAAGTGCCTAGCAAGTGCATATTCAGAAGTGGCATAATACTTGGTGAGCAGAAAAATACTGAACGAATGACTGCCCTGAGGGGCGACTTAACTGCCCGGCCTCGTGCTAGAGGGAGAGAACTGTAGTGCTGTAGACGTTTAATCAAGGCAGAAGCAGTGACCCAGCCAGCTTTGTTACTCTGATGGTGTCAGGAAGAATGTAACAGGGACAGGTGGGGGAAGGGTTGGAGTTTCAACTGTTGACTGAGGGAGCCTGGGGATGGGGAGCGGCAGAGGGAGGACAGCAGTTAGCTCCAGAGCGAGGGAAGTCAATAGGAAAAGGCAGACAGCCCAGCAGAGGATCGGGGGTGTGGAGTGGCAAAAGTGCAATGTTCCCTGGAATGGAGGGAACAGGAAACAGGAGAGAAAAAAGGCAAGAGGGAGGGGAACCAATCTAATATTTTGCCATGAAGGAGGTACAGTGAGCCTGGCAAGAGAGGCGTAGAGGGAGGATGGATAGGGATGAGTGCAGTAAGCAATGGTGGGTGCGGGGGCGGGTTTGTAGCAAAACAGGGATAGGATTTCCAGGGTGTCCAGTCAGGCTAGGGAAGTGGAAGGGGTAGAGCCACAGACCACATCTGCACAGTTGAAGACAGGGAGCACCATTCTGGTAAAAAGCTCCCTGTAGACATGGGGAGATGAGCAGTCTTTATTGTGGTAGAGAGCACCAAGCTTGGGACAAAGTTTTGTATAGATGTGGACTGAGAAGTCAAGCTAAAGCTACATTCCAGGGTACTTGAAGAACTGAACTGCTTTAAGGGGTGTGCCATCCAGAGTGGTGAAGACGAGGGGGAGAGCGAGTCTGGCCAGCTTCTGACTGGTACCAAAGATCATGGACACTGTTTTCTCAGTGTGTACTGTGAGTTGGTTGTACTGGCCAGTGCAGAACATTGCTGAAGTCCCACTGGAGTGAGTCTTCCACAGTTGCGATGGAGGGTCCGGAGGTGAAGATGACTGTCATCTGCATAAATGTGGATACGTGAGTTGGCACAGACAGAGGGAAGGTCATTCAGGAAAATGGAGAAAAGAATGGGACCCAGGATAGAGCCCTGTGGGACTCCAGTCAGAAAAGGAAAGGAAGGTGACAGGGTGCCTCCAACCTGTACCAAATGTTAATAACCCATTAGGTAGGAATGGAACCACACAACGGCAGGTGCGGAGAGGCAAGAAGTCAGCCTGCCCAGGAGGCGAGCATGTGACACAGAATCGAAGGCTTTAGCCTATAGATGAAATTAGGGAGGCAGTATAGTGCAGTGGTTTAAGGCTCTGAACTGCAAATCTGGTGATAGCCAGCAGACCAGACCTCGGTTTGAATCCCACAGCTTCCACTGGCATACTGTGTGATCCTGAGCAAGTCACTTAACTTGCCTGTGCTCCCAGGTCACTCCTGTAAAAAAGCTTTCAGCTTAGTGTGCTACTCCTGGTTAAACAACTAAATAAAAATTAAAAAAAATTAACAGCTGCAGTGTGACACTGATTCATCCAGGACAGAATCAGTGAAATGCAGCAGGGAGGAAACATTTGAATGATGCTTCCGGAAACCAGACTGGAAAAGTGAGAGGAAATTGGAGGATGAAAGGATGTTGAGGAGTGTAGGATGGATCAGTTTCTCTTGCAACTCAGAGATGGATGGGAGGAGAGACAAAGGACGAAGTTGCCAGAGGAGGAGAGGTCACCTGCTTTGTGAAGTGAAATAACTCTGGCAAGCTTCCAGGATTAAGGAACAGCACTGTGGGAGAAGGAAAGTTTAAGCAGATGAGTGAGGGGAGCTGCAGTGGCAGGAGCGGAGAGGTGGCGGAGCTTGGGGTCCAGACTGTCAAGGCAGGACTTGGATGGGTTGAGGGAAGAAAGGGCAGGCAGGGTTTCATGGACGGTGGGAGGGGGAGAGAAAAGAAACCTGTGAGTTATGGGGGGGGGGAGCAGAAAGGAGGGCTCAGGTTGTGAAGAACTAAATGAAGTGAGCTGCAGCACAGGCAGGGTCAGACACAGCTGAACCATTTACCAAGAGGATTGTGGGAACGGACTGAGTAAGGGGACAAAAAGGGAGTAGATAATCTTCCAGAATTTATTTAATTTTATTCATTTAATTTTGTTGAGCTGGTAGGCCCACTGAGACTAGAAGACTATTTTTCAGGGGCGACCAGGTGTGGAGATACAGATGATAACCAATTGAAACTGAACCTGATTAAGCTGTTGGTGGTATTTTTAGAATTTAGCTGGGGAGTTGGTTATTCTGGAAATTGGCCTTGAAATAGTCTGAAGTTGTTCCTCAGAGCCCTGTAAGAGATGAGGATGGTAGAGGATCGTGATAATTTGTAGCAGACCCATGCGAGGTCTCAGAACTTATACACATCAATGATTCTGATGGTAATCCAAGGGTGGTGGGAACTTTTTACTCTGGATTTCCTGAGTAGGGCATGCTTGTACCATACAGAAAAGAATTAGGAGTGGAATAATGTGAGGGCCACATAAATATCTGAGGTACAGAGGATGACTGACCAGTCAGTTGCAGTGAGGTCACTCAGTACAGCACTGATGTCCAATAACCAAAGAGATCTGGACCAGATGTAGACTGGCAAGGAGGGAGGGGATGATGGATTTTCCTGCCACAGAACACACAGTGGTTGCTACATGAATCTGACAAAATACCAGCTGCAACTGTGAGGTGGGGTGGGAGGTTAGAACCCAGTCCAAAAGGGTATAATTGACAGAGTGGGGATTGAGCCAGACAGGCTGTAAAATAACCAGTGAAATTAAGTTACTCAATCCAGTAGATGGTAGAATTGGAGAACGAGGAAAGCCATCTGGCACTGAAATCCCAGCAGGGGATGAGTTCACCTGAGGAGGAGTAAGAGACTATGGAGGAAAGAGTCAGACAGGGATGAATGTGAGATCTTAGGGAAAGCATAGACAACCCCGATAAATATGGGTACCAAGGAGGCAAATGAGAACCTGAATAGGAGAAATTCAGAGAAGGACTGTATGGCCTCCATGAGGGCCATGGTACATCAGAGGCTCTGGCAGACATAGATGGCAACCCCACCACCATGTCTTCCTCTGTCCTGCCTGAAAAATGGTAATCAGGACGGCACAGGCTAGAGTCAGGAACCCTGGAGGATAGCCAGGACTCAGATGCAGAGGACAGCTCACTCACTCCTACTATGCTCATTCACTCCTATTATGTCTTTTCATACCCATTATTTCCTTTTTGTTTTCCAGATTCTTTTCTTACCTTGCCTATTGTTACTTTTTCTCCAACAGCCTCTCCCATTTTTCTTTTGCCACATATGTATCCCTGATTTCTCCTTACCTCTCCACTAACTTTGCTCTTTTTCCCTCTTTTAGATAATTCCTGAAGACAACCTGTGGTCAAAACATCGATTTAAACTCTACTTTCTATTTTCAGTATGCATTTAATATTACCATTTTTTGTTTTCAGACCATACACTGATGCAGCACCTTGCCATTTTTTTGTTCATTTTCTATGCTGATAAGTTATTCCCCTAAGCTTTTAGATATAAGCAACCTATAATTAGTATTTAAAGGAAAAGTCCACTCAACCTATTTTCTGTATGCCTGTGTAGTTTGTTATTCGTTACATTCAAGTACAGCTAATAAGAGTAATTACATGTTGGTGTTAATACACTGTACAACATCATGGCACACTACAGCATTTACGTGGAGTCGATAGCTGTCCCAAGAAAATTACAGCTTGCAGAAAAGCTTTAAAGGAAAGGTCACCTCAGCCTTCTATTCCGTTTGCTTGTGTAGTTTGTAGGCATGAATAATGACTGCCTCTGCTGCTTTTACAGAATACACAAGCCATGTAACAAAACGGAATAAGAGAATAACTTCTGCTGGCTTGTGTAGGCACATATCATCAACTCCCATGATGCCTTGCATGAGTGGGGTCATGACATTTACAATGAAGACAAACAGGTTTTCAGACCAGGGCAAAAAGAGTGACGCAACCCTATAGATATTTAAATTACAATGAAATTAATGCAAGAGAGGGAGTCATTGTGCATGCCTGCTAACTACACAGGTATACAGAAAATAGGTTATGGGGACTTTCCTTTTAAATACTAATTATAGCTCGAGGTAGCCCTTTCCACCCACTGAAGGAGCGCTCCTTTCCTCTGCACCTGAGACACTCCAAAGATATGTTTTATCCCTTTCTGCTCATAAGTCAGTTTATAAAGGGGTTGTTCACTGTTAAAATTCTTAATTTAGCAAGGAATCTAGATCTGTAACTCAACGTGTTCTTTGTCACCTTCTAAAGCTGTAATGGCTTTCAAAAGCTAATGTTACGGATAACCTTCAATGTATTTTGAGAATATTTAATTTTAAAGAGGAGAGTGTAGGGCTGCCCCTGATTTGCACTTAAAGTGCAGAGTTAAACGTTTTCATTCATTGTGCGTTTAGCAGAGTGGTAGTGCTTATTTCCAGCAGTCCAGTTGTTGGTATCCAATTGTTGCTTAGGTAGCATCCCACAATCCAATGAGGCTGAAGAATCCTCTGGGACGTCAGGCACGGACTGAAGAGCAGTGGATTTCATATAACTTTGGCTGGTTCGTGAGCGGTCAGCTGTTGTTAAATGGTAAGTACAGATATTTGTACTTAGCCTCAAGACTAGTGGGAGATCAGTAATTAGTGATTCGCAAGAGCTAGCAGCTCTCGGACTACCCCGTAGTATTATGAAATCCACATTGGCTCAGCCAGTGCCTGATGTCAGCCAAGATGGACTGTGGGATCCCATCTGCATAGTTAATGATGGCTGGGGGATAAGGAATATATTCATTTACTAAAGGTACAGTTAATGAAAAATGTTAACTTTGCCCCTGATGTGAGAGTTGGAGCTAGCCAACACAACAGCAGTGGGGCTACATTAATGCATGTTCCCTTTTAATCTAATTTTTTTAAATTTTTTTTTTATTGTTTTGCAATTTTTGACCAGGAAAGGCACACTAAGCTGTGATAGCTTATTTTCAGGTGTGTCCTGGGGAGTGGGTTGCATGGACCTGTTTTAATGATGGGGGAATGTTGGCCATGACACTGGGGAACCCTACTCTTCATCAATAAGTGCCATGGGATCCATCACTTCCAATTAGACAGTGATCAGAGATGGGAAGATGGGACCTCGGTTTAATGAAAGATAGCATCTCAAAAGTGCAGCAACCCTCTGGTACTCCACTGTAGTGGCAGTTATTTGTATTAACCGAAGTAGACAAATTCTGGTCAGAGCCAATACGGCTGCACAGAGCTCTTACCTGTTGGGGTGTGAGAGCAGCGGCAGGATGGGTATCACAGCAGCGGCACTGTTATCAAAGCAGTGGCAGCAGGAGTGTTTTCGGAGCGTATGGCACAGCTGTAGGAGCGGCGACGGTGTGCAATTTGAAAGATGGTGGCAGTAATGAAACTGTGCAATCGCGAGTTCTGAAGGAAGTTTGTGGCTAAAGTAGTGCACCCATGGGGAGTGGGGCAACCATGCTGCAGAGGTGAGCTCCATCGGCGGATAACAGCACCGATGGAGTCTGCACTGTCGCAGGTTGCCGCATCACTGTAGGAGAACACAGGATCGCGTTCCGGATGCAACCCGCTGTTCTCCTACAGTGACAGCAAAACGCCAGCACAGCTCCGCCCATGCAGCCACAAAAATAGTGGCCAACAGGTACTAGTGTGTATCCAAAAATGCAAACCCATGGCTTGTTTTGTATTTCTGAACGTATTTTTATTCCATAAAAAGCATATATATATCCATGACTCACCCCATCAGCATCTGTCAACCATTTCACCCACCTGACCGTGGGCTTTCTCAAGGAATAAAAATAGCTTTTAAACTACAAATCAAGCCATGGGTTTGCATTTTTGGATACGCACTAGTGCCTGTTAGCCACTTTTTTCTACTATGGTGCGAATGTTCTTTGATAAGTGTGCTCCAGGTGTGGACTCCCTTAGCAGCCCTATCTTTCTCTGTACTGTATTAACCCAAGTAACTTGTGCGGGGCTAGAACTTACATTCATCTGATCTTCTGGCCCAAAAGGAAAGCATGCTACCTGCTAAGCCGCTGACACTGCAGTGTGCTGCCTTAGTTTCCCAGGTGGCAGTACACGAATCAATCAATCAACACAAAAGCTGGCCTCCTCTGGCCAAGGTATAGTGCCAAACCATCATAACATACTCAATAATTATAGCATTTAAAATTAATATGTAAGAAGAAGTTTACTGACATCTGCAAACAATCCAAACTTTCCTTTAAAAGGAATCATGCCTGGGAAATACTTGTTCAAAAAGTCGACAAGCGGGTCTTCATATCCCCACATTATTTCTCCAACTGTCATCTTCATAAATGGTTTCTCATTGAAGGCTTTGAAAGCAGCGCTCATAGTCAACTTCACGAAAAATGGCAAGTCTTCCATGATTACAGCAGCACCCTAAAGTTGTGGAAAATCCAGACATTAGTAATAAATCTTTTTTAACTCAGATTTGTCTTCTTACCTGGCTTGTACCATTAGCACTCCTTCAGTACCTCCTATTCCAGGGTCACTACCTTCCCTTCCTTTGAAGGATCTACCCCCACTCCAACACAAACCCCGGGCACTTCACAGTTCCAGCCCTTTGGAAAGCAAACATCAACTATCTCACAAGATGGGGGCGAGGGGACTGGAGGGCTGTGATTCAGGGAGGTACTAAGGGGGTCTGTAGTAGGCACAAAGATGATATCCATGGCAAGCCTGACCATTTTCCCACTTCTTTCCAAACATTCTTTCTGTGCGAGGCTCAAATACTCACTTACCTCCTCCAAATGCCATACACACCCCTGCCAGCACAGCACTCCCTGGAATGTCAGTGGGCATTGCTGCAGAGGAGGATCCCACCTGGAAGTCAGCCTCCTATAGGATGCTTGATCTTCCTCCTCCAGTTCCTCCTCCCGCTAGCCTACAGCAATGACCCAGGCAGACTCTGGGAATCAGGAAGATGTATGAAGGAATACACATCACTGCTCTCGAAGGTGCCACAGTTAGGACCAAAACTGTTTTTTGTTTTTTTTTTTTTAAAGAGAGTGGTATTAGCACAGCATCCCTGTTTTGTCAGAACTGGGCTCTTAAATAAGCTAGTTTGCTACTGAATCTTGTTGTGTGAGCACAGTTTTTCTTTTGCAAGTTAGACTCCGGGAATCAGCCTAGGCTGCTAACATAATAGATAGCTACCCAGCCACCACGCTATTGGAACTGCCATTAAGAGACTTTTTACAGTTTGCAGTATAGAACAGACAAGCACTGGTACTTATTTCTAAAGTAAGGGATAACCCACGACAGGGTATGCAGTTACAAGGTAACTATGCAAGCTCCAGTGATTGTTAGGCAAAACGCACAAGAAAATGCTGCAAACTTCTGAGAAGTGCATTATTTTCTTATGACCGCACACCCTGTAGTGTATTACTCATCTAATAAAAGGAGCCATTTGTTAAAAAATATACCATTCAGGTGAGGTGGGCAGTTGTCAGAAAATAATCAACTGACATCTGATGAGTTTCGACCAATATATATGTTACGGGATTTTCATGGTCCACTTTATAAAGTACTTTTATTCATTACTCCAAATTACAAGAGGGAGCCTATTTTATCTGAACACCAGTCTTCATTAGGCTACCAAAGAGACACGAGGTAAATATACTTCCTGGAATCAGTTGTTGCAAAGGAGTTACCAACCTGTTATTTAAATGGTTAAAAAAAAAATCAACAGACAAGGAAGGCTTGGGTCTGCAGATCTCCAAGCACGCTCTGGGGAACCAGCTACTACCAACAATGTCACTGTATAGGTAGCATGGTACTGGTTTCCAGACTGCGAATGTGTGGATATGCAGTATCTGATATTGTTTGTAACAATAATCAATCAGTGTGGCTTGGGCCAAATTGGACCCACCGTTATAGTAAGGATAAAGTACAGTTGCGTAAGAACTTACCATAACAGTAGATCTTCGAGAAGATCTCTTGCAGCAGGCCACACCGGTAGACCTTAGCAGTCAAGCACTAGGATCACACGGAAACTTTCTAGCAAACAGTCTACCAGAGGGATGTCGACCACCACTGATGTCACCCACTGTCGTCAGCCAACCCTATAAGAGTGGGCAGCCCCCACACCTTCCTCGGTTCTCCTGCCAGAGACCAAAAGCAGACTCTGCTAGGGGAACTGAGAAGGAGGAGGAATCTGAGGCAACTGTAAGAAAGAAAAGGAAGGAAAAGGCTCCCCTGCAAAGAAAGGAAACTCACAGAGAAAGAAAGGGGGGAACCAGGGCCTGCTACAAGAAATCCTCCTGAAGATCTACTGTTACAGTAAGTTCTTGCGTAACTGTACTATCTTACTTCGAGGGTGTTGCTTTCAGCAGGCCACACCCATAGCACGAGTCCCAAGTGGTTATTCAAAAACTGTCAGGCTGGGGGCCTAAGAAAGGAGGCCCTGAAGAACAGCTACCCTGAAACTGGCCCTGCACTGAGGCGCGACATCCAGACTGTAGTGCTTGGTATAAGTATGGAACATGCTCCGAGAGGCCACTGCGCAGATCTTTGTAGCAGAGACATTGCGGGATCAAGCAACAGAGGCGGCCACGCCTCTGGTGGAATGACCATGTACCACACCTGGAAGTTTCTTACCGTACTTCCTGTAACAGAAAATAATGCAGTTGGCCAGCCATTTGGGCAAACACTGCTTAGACACTGGGACTCCTCCATTCTCAGGGGCGAAGGAAAGAAAAAATTGTGAGGACTTCCTGCAGTTCTTAGTCTGGTGTGTATAGCAGTGCAAAAGTCTGTGTACATCCAAGGTATGGAGCAATGTTTCCCCTGAAACTCAGACACCACCTTGGGGAGAAACTTAGGATTGGTACGCAAGGACACCGTGTCTTTACTGGAAACCAAATAGGGCTGCTTACACATGAGCATCTGAAGCTCGGAAATCCTCTGAGCAGAAATAGCAGCAACTTATGACAACGCTTTCCACGACGGATAGCATTGCTCACAACTCATGGCAGGTTCAAAGGGGAGCAGAGTGAGTTTCTCCAGTGCAAAATTTAAGACCCAAGCCGGGACATGATTGTGGACTGGAGACTTCAGGTGCACGATACCTCTCAAAAACGTGCACAACACATCCAGCTGAGTCACTGAACGGCCATCTATGGGGACTTGATAGACAGGTATGGCCGAAAGATCAACTTTAATCTAGGAGTACTTCAGACCAGAGTCTGAGTGAAAGCAAAAACACCAAAATCTCATTAACTGGACAGGTGAAGGGATCCAGGTGGTGTGATGCAGCCCATGTGGCAAAGTGCTTCCATTTAATGGAATAGGTGGGCCCAAGTGGAGGGCTTTCTAGCCACCATTAAAACATCTGCCACTTTAGGGGACACCCCGAACTTGCGATGGCAAGGTCTTCAGGAGCCATGCATGAAGATGGAGAGACCCGAGGTCCAGGTGAACCAGGGTGCCCTTCTCCTGGGAAAGCAAGCCTGTGCATATGGGCAGGGGCAGTGGAGGTTCCACTGCCAGCTGCTACAGCAAGAGGAACCAGATATGATGAGGCCAGAAGGGGGCAATGAGAATCACGGAGGCCCCTTCCAGCTGAAGTTTGATTAGAACCCTCTGAAGGAGTAGGAAGGAAGGGAAAGTGTACAGAAATCTCCCTTTCCAAAAGAGGGACAACGTGACATGCCAGAAAACTCCAAGCCCTGGCGTGAGTAAGCAGAAAAGCAGCAGTTTTACATTGAGTGGGGATGCAATAAGGTCCTCCTCTGGATGACCCCACCGATCAAACAGATCTTCCACCACTGAGGTCAGGAGTTCCCACCCATGAGCTTGAGACAGGGACCAGCTTAGGCTGTCTGCTAAGACATTTTGGTTGCAGGGAACATGGATGGCTTAAAGTTCCAGGCCATAATCTATCATAGAAACATAGAAATTGTCAGCAGATAAGGACTGCTAGGCCCATCTAGTCTGCCCTTAAGCCCTATCGCCCAGTACCAGACCCTCATCGCTTCCTGACACAGGGGGTAAGGGTGAGTCCCTCCTGGTTTGTTGACATAATGGATCACACTGGAGTTGTCCATCTGAATCAGCAGTGGACCCAGGGAGAGATGTGTCTGGAAGGCCTGTAGAGCATACAGGACTGCTCATATCTCCAAGAAGTTTATGTGGAGGCCAGCCTCCATAGAGTTCCACTTTCCTTGCATTTGGTGGGCACCCAGATGAGCCCTCCAGCCTAGACCTGAGATGTCTGTTGTAAGGATTTGCTGCGAGGGTGGAATTTAAAACGTCACCCCCTCAGGAGATTGCTGGGCTCCAGCCACCACAACAGCACCGTCTTGACCGGATCCGAGATGAGGACTGGCTGGCAGGTCGTCCATGCTCTGGTCCCACTAGACCTGCAGAAACCATTGGGGAATTCTATGCAGTCTGGCTAGGGGGACCATAACAATGGCCATGGCCATGAGTCCCAGAAGGCATAAAAAGTCCATGGCAAAGACAGGACGGCTGGAGTAGAGCCAACGGGTTTGATCCACCAGATGCTCTGTCCCGAGGTAGAAAAGCCATCCCCTGAGCTGTGCCCAACACTACCACAATATACTGAAGCCTTTGGAAGGGGGGTCAGAAAAGATTTGAGTAGGTTGATGGTGACTCCCAAACCCTAGGGTTTGGAGCAGGCGCTCTCTGGATGGTACTGCTAGCAGCCAGTCATCCAGGTAAGGGAACACATGGAACCTCTGCCATCTGAGGGCAGCTGCGACAACTGCCCCAAGCACTTGTTGAACACCCGGGCAACTGAGAATAAGCCAAACAGCAGAGCCCTGAACTGGAAATGAGACGCCTGAAAATGGAACTTGAGAAAGCGCCTGTGAGAGGTGCACATCCTGATGTGCAGGTATGCATCCTGCACATCTAGGAAGCAAATCCAGTCCCCCTGGTGTAACAGGGGCAGCAGACTCTGAAGGATGATCATCATGAACCTTTGGTACTTGAACAGATTTAGCTTGAGGAGGCCCAGGCTGGGCCCAAGGTCTCTGGATGCATTTGGGGAATAGAAAAAAAGACAGTAGAACCCCCGTTCTTGCTGGGACTTTGGGATGGGTTCTATGGCCCTTTTGAGGAGCTGAGTGTTAATCTCCTCCCAAAATAGTGGGATGTGGCCGGGAGGAAAAAAGGATTTAACTGAGGGATTGTCTGGAGGCTACTCCAGAAGTTCTAGAGAGTGGCGGCGTCCTATGAGCTGCAGAACCCAACTGTCGGAAATTATTTCCCTCCATCTGTCTAAATGGAGGGAGCAGAGAACCCTATGACTACCTCCTGGGTTACTGGAGGGAGGGGGTCTGGCAATGATTCAAGGGGGGGCCGCCAATGGGTCTGCAGGCCTCCTCTAAAGCGTTTGCTGGCATAGGGGTTGGGGGCTGGCAGGGCAGATGCCGTAGCCCTCTGCAAGGAGGTCCTCTACCCCGATCTGGGTTAGCTGTGGTACAAGTAATGAACGGATCTGATGGTCACCCTGAGGCCTGCAGCATAGAAAGGACATCCTCAACATCTAATTCAAAACAAAAGGTTGCCCCTGAAGGGAGCATTCATAATGGATAATTTGACATCTTGGGCATACACACAGACCCACAGCCAAGAGTATCATCAGCACAGGCATATGCCAGTAGCTGCCGCATGGGCCAACGCATCCACAGCGTCACAGGCCACCCTGAGCAGGTGGCTACCAATGTCAGAGGCCTACTTGAGGGTATCCAGGGCTTGCTGCTTGGCAGAATTGCTGGGCAAGGACTGAATGGCATCCCTGGCCTTGTCCCACAGTGCATTCTGATAGTGGAGCATGTGGGCTAGATAGCGGAGTGCACAGATTGCCAAGGTAGAGGACGCAAATGTCTGTTTCTGAAAGCGGTCCAGCCGACGAGATTCCCTGTCGGGTGTCAGGGAGCTCAAGTGCTATGGCTGTTGTGTGGTCATGAGCCACATCAATAACCACCAAGCTGGTGTTGATCTGCTCCCCGGGGAAGGGGTTTCCCGCCAGGGCATGATACAGCCAGTCAGCTTTGAGGAACATGACTAGGACCAAATCTGTCCTACACCAAGCACCCATGGTGATGTCCTCATAGGTATCAATGAAAGAGGGAACCACCAAAGGAAAGGAGTCAGACTGGCGAAGGTAGGTTGCAAGCCGGCACTGCTCTGGGTCCTGCTCCTCTGTTTCAAACCCCATTGCCTCCTGGATGTAGTGCATAATAGCCGAGAAGGAAGGGTTATCTAAAGGGGATTTAGGGATGTTCTTTGGGATCCCTTCCCCTTCTGAGGAGTCCGTGGAAGGGGTTGGAGAGCCGCTAATGTCCCTGTTGTCACCTTCCTTTAAACCTGGATCTTCCCCCTCATCAGGTAAGAGCAAGTCTGGGTGATCTTCATCCCCTTTGTCAGACAGGCGACCGGGGGTGTGAGCATGGTAGGGTCAGCCTGGAAAGAGCCGAAGCAGACAGCCCTGAGGAGTGGGAATCACCGGGCCTTGAGACGTAGGGACCCGCATCTGCAGAACACCCCAAAGGGAAGAAACAACGGTTTGAATATCAACCAGGACCAGTGATGGTCTAGCAAGCACTAGGCAGAGCTAGACTGGTGCCAGTGGGGGGTAGACAAGCAAAAGCCTGACCAACGCTGGCTGTGGGAGGATAGGCTGAGGACCAGTGGGTGCCACCTGAGGGTAGGCCGGCGTAGACTGTGGTTAAACAGGCATACATCCAACTGGGATCCGGGTATAGCAAGACCGGAAGCTCAACAGGGGCTGGGTGAGACAAAGTCAGAGATGGTTCCACAGGCACAGATTGGGGTGAGGTGGGTGCCGGGGTGAGAGGGGCCCCAAGAAGGCAACAGAGGCAGAGGCCTGGGCTCAAGAGAGAAGCTGGGATCCCGCTGTGCCTGAGAAAGTGGGGCAGCAGACCTGATAGAGGAGTCTGATGCAGGAAAAGCGGGAGGCAGAAAAGGGAGACGAGGAAACTCCAGCAGCCGCCGAACCCGTGCGGGTTGAAGTGCCAGCTGAGCCACCATGCTGTGTGCCCAACAAGACAAGGGGCTATGGGGCAGGGGAAGAACCCTGGACCTAGGAGCCTCTGCCCGAGACAGTAAGAGAGGCAGGAGGTGGGGCCACCAGTAACCTTGTGGAAGAAAGGGTGTGCGGGGCCATCAGGGCCGACCCCCGGGAGAAGCAGGACCCCTTAACGGTCCAGCAATAGTGCAGTGACCGTGAGCAGGAAGTGGAGGACTGGGGCCTGTCACAGTCCTTATCCCGGTGCTTATGCCTCCCACTGGCCTTGACCCATGACCGAGAAGAATGAGAGCCCAAGGACTGGGCAAGGGAGGCCGAAGAGCTCCTGGCCTGCAGCTCCTGTTCCATGGAGGTGACCTTCTGCTTCAGGAGAATGTTCTTGAGTGTCTGCTGGTGGCAGTGCCAGGCGACCTAGTTGAACGTCTGGCAGAAATCGCAGGTTTGGACGTCTTGGTCTGGACCTAGGCAGCAGACACAGGCAGAATGGCCGTCCGCAGGAATATGCTGACCACAGGCACACTTCGTGGAATGCCCAGAGGATGATGTTGGTTCGAAAGACATAAACGAATGAGAAATCCATCAAATGATGGAAATTAACTACGATGAGAAAATAAAAAATATGAAAAAAAGCAGAGAAAAAAGGCGCGAAAATGGCAGTCGACTGTAGCTGCCGCGATTTCCAAAGATCTGATGTGTGTTGTTTGATGGCAGAAAAGAACTGGGGAGGGTGTGGGGGCTGCCCACTCTTATAGGGTTGGCTGACATTGGCGGTGGGTGGCCCCCGCTGGTAGACTGCTAGCTAGAAAGTTTCCGTGTGATCCCAGTGCCTGGCAGCTAAGTCCTACTGGTGTGGCCTCAGTGTGGCCTGCTGCAAGAGATGCCCTCTAAGTAAGATTGCTCGATATAGCCCCCCCCCATTTACTGAATGGCCAACTATGCTACACCTTCTAGTTATTTTCATTCACTATTGTTGCGTTTACTGGAGCCCCGGGAAATGCTGGGATACCTGCTACCCCAGGGCTTCCTTGATTCCTGATCGTTTTTTAGTCTGGTAAGAAAAGTTACATACCTTGTACTATATAACAGTTCTGCAAAACAATGTTTAATCTGAATCACAGCAAGTGGGTCATGCCCCGTAATGTTTGACGTAGTTCAAACATAAGCTAGTACACTGTGCTGTGACCTTGTGCCCCCTGCACTCTAACCATCCGATCATCAGCAGAAGAGCCATGAGAGGGCAAAAGGATATGTAATTTGGAAAAAAGAAAGCACTTCAAATAAAATATTAACTTGAAAAAGCAGTTCAAGCTAGCTGTAAGGAAAAATAAAAAGGCGCTGCTGTTATTAATTTACCGTAGGACTATCCAGGCTCCCTTGCTCCATTTCACTACTGCAAGCTAAATAAAACTAACATACTAAAAACGCCAGCAGAGTAGGCCTTATGGTCTGTTGAGTCTGCTCGGGCCTCAGCATCCTGACTGGGTACCACAGCCATCTACCTGGCTCTTTTCCTGCTTACCCCATCCCGCGATCCTAGCCCCCACCCCGGCAAGCCATCCTCCGCTTCACCCCTTGCATATACATGTCCCATGCTCTCTTAAACCCGTCCACAGTAGTGTACCTGTTCCAGCCCCCCAGGCAATGCATTCTATGGTTCCACCACTCTCTGAGTGAAGTACCTCCTCCTTCTCCTCCTTTCCCCCTAAGCCTTCTACCCTCAATCTTCCAACTGTGCCCTCTGGTGACTCTACCCTCTTTCAGCCGAAGGATCCCATCTAGGCCTATCTTATTTACTCCCTTAAGGTACATGAAGACCTCAATAATATCCCCCCTGTCCCTCCTCTCCTCCAGTGAGAACAGGCTGAGCTCCTCCAGATGCTCCTCATATCATATCACCCAGTTCCCAGATCGTTCTAGTTGCCCTCTTCTGAATCCTTTCCAGGAGCTGGATGTCCCTCCTTAGGTGCAGCCGCCAGTACTCCAGGTGTGGTCTTGCCAGGCTATGGTACAGCAGCAAAATCACCTCCCTGCTCCTCGAGGTAATCCCCTGACGATGCAGCCCAGCATCCTATTTGCCCTGACCGCAGCCCTCCTGCACTGCTCTGAATTATTCATGTTGACATCCACCAGGACTTCTAGGTCTTTTTCCCCTGCGAGCCTGCAACTCCCCAAGTGTACACATATCTGGGGTTCCCTCACCCCTAGGTGTAGCACCCTGCACTTGGAGGGATTAAACTGCAATCTCCAGGTGCATGCCCATCTTTCCAGGGTATCCAGATCCCTTTGCAGGGCTGACCTCCCTGTCATTCCCTCTCCCTCCACTACCGCCCCCAGTTTAGAGTCATCCGCAAAGAGACTCATTTCGCAGTTATCTTCCCTAATATCGGAGATGTAGGCATTAAACAGGAGCGGCCCCAGAACTGACCCCTGTGGGACTCCACTAATGACCTCCCTAGGAGACAAAACCTCCCCCCTACCACCACCCGCTGGGTGTGCCCGGAAAGCCAATTTCAAATAATATGGCAAATAGTTTTAAATTATTTACTGAGGAGCTGAAGAAATTAAATTGCACCAGCTAGCACCTGCCAACTCTAGACCAATAATGATAGATATCATTTTCACATATATATGTAATACCTAATGGGTTCCAGTGCAATGACACCCATTTATCTCCACCAGTGTGGTGGAACATAAAACTAATGAGTGGCAAAGCCACAAGTTATTTATAAAAAAATCTTACCACACATGTGGGGATAAATTCATACTTTCAATATAAACCATTATGTATTTTTATGTATGTACCTCAATGTTTTATAAATCTATTCAAACATTCTTTTCCTTCTTACCCAGACTCCAGCTAGCCAGTTGGTTTGTTGAGACAATGCCACCCCCACCCCACCCCGACACACTCCACACAAATTTTACCATCTGGCTAACATCAGTCTGCCCTTACCCCAACAGCAAAAACTCCAGATCTTATTCCTGCAGGTAGGACCCAAGTCGGGAGATGACCAACAGAGGTAATTAGTTCACTTGAGTGTCCCCCTTCCCCCAGAAGTCCCTCCAAACTCCCCATGATGACAAGCGTCAGCCACTCAGCTCGAGCCGACCTGTGGAGGAGGAGCCAATACTGTTGAGTCATCAACAACATAGAGGCTCCTCACAGTCCACAAGAGGCATTGTTGAACGAGTGGCTGTAACCATATGTAATACGCTGTTATACGATTTCAATCTTAGTAACATTTATTTCAGCCAATGATTGGAGATGCTTGCATTCCATACCAACGTAACTCTTAAAAAAAAAAAAAAAAAATTTTCCCTGTGACTGTTACAAACTTCTTGAAAAACAGAAGTTTGATCTAATTAAAACTATCCTAGTGTGCAACATTCTAAATTAAAAAAAATAAATAAAATTTAAAAATCTCCTACCTGAAGCTTCTATGTACGGTTCTGCTAGCAAATTCCAGCCCCAAGGCTGTCCAGGGCGCTGTGGACAGAGATGCAGTGCTGGGACTTTCGCTGTGGTAATGCAGCGCACTACTTGTAACTGTTACCAGGACAGCATACACCACACTAGTTGTTATGTTCCAATAGTGTTTTGCCAGCCACTAGCACCCGCACCCCTGGACCAGGTCTGGTGTGTGAATTTATAAGCCCCATCTACACAGGCCGGCCAATTGGCAGGACCTCCCCCCCCCGGACCTGCGGCATGGACCCAGCAAAGACGCCTCGCGTGTCCAGGGTTGCAGGGCTCGACCATCAGCCGCTGTGGTTGCCCCACCATTTTCCTCCCAATTTTCACCTGAGAAGCCGGACGTGCAGTGGCGTTGACGCACCTCTGTGCAGACGCCTGCCGCACTCCTCCCCGTTTATGCACACAACTGCAGTGCACCCAGCCTCCGCTAGGTGCTGCTGCAGTGCGGTGCAGATCCCTCACCCACCCCAGAGAAGGAGAGCAGTCATGGGACGCTCAATCCTTCCTCTCCCCTGCCAGCCCCCGGCAGCCCGAGTCTGTTCCCGAACCTGGGTCACCGGCATGGCACGAGGAGTGGTGTCCAGTGCCTCAACCTTCAGCACCACCAGGCTGGCACCACTTGTGAGTTATGATCCTGCCCCCCTCACACATGAACATAAATTGCACATTCTGAGTCCGCCTATTGCATAGCACCTAATTATCTTGTCATTTTTATCTCCACTGGTATTGAATAATTACATATTACTTATGAGAGCCACTTACCAAGACCAGAATGTTTGGTAAACAAACAATATCATCTTCAGATCCTATCGACATATTGCGCCAGAAATGGTAGCGGCGATACTCCCGGAAACTCACAGTGCCATTCTCGTGGAAAGTTATATTACTTTTCTGTCTGTACTCCCTGTGAAAAAAAAAAAAAAAGTAACACGGTAATATAGAAAAAAAAAAACAGTGTTGTAGTAGTTGCTTGCTACCATGAAGGTCTTGCAATGAGCTCCCTGATCAACAAAACTCAACTGGAAGCTCACAGGTCTGTCTGGTCTTCGTTCTCAACCATCTGTGAATTCTGAAAGTAGGGATACATTCTTCCACATATTCTGCCATACTTCAACAACAGTTGCTAGCAGGGAGCGGACATCAACAGCAGTGACTGACGCTTTCAAATGCCAGTTTGGGAGATAGTAATCGAATCGGCACACTTTTCTTAAAGGTGTACACATTTTGTAAATCACAGAGTACGCAAAGATTTCTAAGGAAAGAGTGGAGGGGGAAGAGTCAGGAGGGGTTGTTGTGGGGAAGCCTAGAAGAGCAGACAGTGAGAAGGGAGGGGCTGTTGTGGGGAAGCCTAAAAGAGCAGACTGTGGGAAGGGAGCTCCTAAGGAGAACAGGGCAAGAGGGGAGGAAGAGGGGCACTTTAGAGGGACAGTTGGGGGAAACTCAGGTTACTTGATGGAGGCTGGCATAGAGTGTTACAATAAATTTGATCTACTAAGTAACCTAGAGGGGGAGGAAGGGGTTGGCGGAAATGAGGAAACTGATACAGAGGCCGGGGGAAAGGAGTCGGATACCCATAGGGCATCACAGACTGGCAATGGAAAGGATAAAAATAGTCCCAGAGGGAGAAGGGGAAACATAAATGTTAAGCAGATGGGGGAGATGCAACATATTGCAGACATGAGGGAGGAGAGCACAACTGGAGAGAAACTGGGAGACAAGGAGGAGGGAGGCCCCCTCAGCAGGGGGTCTGTACTAGGATGGGGCCTGTAAAGGGGACCCACAGAGGGCCTCTGGAGGTAGGGGTACTATTGCAAGGGGGAGGATGGCAGTGTGTGGGGAAGGGAAACCATCAGGGCCAGGATAAATGGTTCAGATAACAGAGGGTTAAAGGACACACCTATTCAGGGGGTCTGAGTTAAGTGGGCAAGATAACAAGGGAGGCAGAAAGGGGAGGGCAACAAGGGGGTCTCTGTCTGCAGGAAGACTCCCATGGAATTGAGATCACAAATAAAGGGGGATGGGGGGTTCAGAGCGATAGTGAAGGTAACCATAAGGATGATGGAGTGGAGGTTCTGTTATTGGGAGACCTGGGATGATTAGGTATCCAGTGGGAGGGACAGGGGTGGATGCCATAGCCAGGTGAAGGTAGTGAGCATCTCTGAGCTGACAGTGCACAGAGCAAAGTTCATGGTGTCTGAACTGGTTAGGGATTGTGGAGAAACCCGAATTTCAGGTGCATTTGGGAACTAACGATCTAGAGGGAAATAGCATTTTGGAAATCCAAGCAAGGTTCCAAGAATTTGCCAGAGTCTGTCGGGATTATGGATGCAACATTTCCTTTTCGGAGATATTGCCAGTACCAAAGGCCTCAGTGAAGAAAAAAATGAAGATCACAGAGGTTAATGACTGGCTCAGGAAGTGGGGTGAAGAGAGTGGGTTGGGGGTGTTAGGGAACTGGAAAGGAGTTTGGGAGGATAAAGGACTGTATGCCAAGGATAGGCTTCATCTTGCCCGTTAGGGAAGGAGAAAGCCCATAAACGAGGGTTGGCTGACTACATTCGAAAGGTGGGGTTCAAATTCGTGAGGGGGGAAGGGATAAGGGAGGGGCTGACCAGAAGCCCTCTCCTCCAGATGAGGGGAGTAGCCTTCAAACCCAAGGGGGGAGGGGGGAAACAGACTGGGGAAGGAGGTTTCAGGAGGAGCAGAGGGAGGATGGAAGTATAAGGAACCTGGGTGGGGTTCGACAAAGGGGATAAGGGATAAGGGGTGGGTGGTGGTGTTAGTAAATGCCAGGAGCTTGGGAAACAAGTTGCCAGAGTTCCAGGCCATGCTGTTCGGGGGAGGGGGGTTGAGGTGGCGGCAGTCACAGAAACGTGGGCCAACAAAAACCATGACTGGGACCTCAACGTGCGGGGGTACACTATGCTTAGGAAGGATAGAAAGGAGGGCAGAGGGGGTGGAGGGGCTATGTTCATTAGAAATGACACAGAAATTGCTAGGGTAGAAGAGGCAAAGGAAAACGTGGAGGCCTTATGGGTCACCTTACGAACCCCAGCAGGAGGTAAGATCAAGCTGGGTGTAGTATATAGGCCCCCAGGATGGATGATGTTTTGGAGGATGGTTTGCTGGACAACATCATTGCCCAGTGTGGACCAAAAGAGGAAGGAGTGGTGTTGATGGGGGACCTTAATACGCCAGGCACAAACTGGGGAACCATGTCCTCTAAGGTGGCCAAGGAGCAGAGACTGCTGGAGCGGCTTCCAGGATGTTTCTTAACACAGCATGTGATGGAGCCCACAAAGGAGGGCATGTCCTGGACATGGTTCTGGCAGATGGGGATCTGGTAAGGACCTGATTGTAGATGATCCCCTGACTGGCAGCCACCACAATACTGTCTGGTTTCAAATAAGCATGGGGGGAAGAGATCTAGGACACTGGCAGTGGACTTCGGGGGGGCAGATTTTGTGGGCATGGGAAATATTCTCAAGGATCACTTGAAGGGGATTACATCAATGACAAATGTGGAAAAGAGATGGGAGGTCATAAAACCGGGACTTCATGAGGCAGTCAGGACCTGCGCTAAGGTGAAATGTAAGGGAGCAAGGTCACATAAACCATGCTGGTGGTCCTGTGAGGTCAGGTAGTAGTCAGAGAAAAGAAGGTGGCCTACAAAAAATATAAAACAACAAGAGGGGATAGGGAAAAGGAAATGTACCATCTTGCATCTAGAAAAGTCACCCGGATGGTGAGGGGGCAAAGTCCAGTAAAGAGCAGCGGCTGGCATAGGGGATACATGGAGGGGAAAAGGGGTTCTTCTGGTACATTGGGGAGTGGAGAAAAACTAAGGGCCATCTCGGCAGATTGAGATCAGAAGGAGAGTGGGTGGAAGAGGCAAGGGACCAGGCAGAGGTATTAAACGAGTACTTCGCCTCTGTGTTCACTAGGGAGGGGGATGGGATATCTACAAAGCAAGGCACAACGGGGATAGAAGCAGTACTGAGTGGGATCAAGGGAGCAACAGAAATGGAGCAAGAGGGAGGGAGAGATACCCCAGGGGTGTCACATCAGAATAAGGATAAAAAGGCCAGTAAGGTGGAGGGGACGGATGATGCTATCTCCACCAAAAGGGTGTGGTTAGCCCTCAAGGCCCTAAAGAAAGATAAATCTGGGCCAGATGGCATTTATCCGAGAGTACTATGGGAATTGGCGGACATACTGGCTGCACCCCTGGCAGAGCTCTCCAACAGGTTGCTTGAGACAGGGAGGGTACCTAGGGATTGGCGAGAGGCACATGTGGTGCCAATCCATAAACGGGGAGGGGGGGTCGAGGGAAGTACCAGGTCACTACAGACCCATCAGTTTGACCTCGGTGGTGGGAAAATTAATGGAGAGTATACTAAAGGAACGATTAGGGGTGTACTTGGAGGAGGTAGGAGGTCTGGATAGTCGGCAACATGGGTTTGTGCCAGGTAGATCATGTCAAACCAATCTTGTGGAGTTCTATGAATGGGAAACATCAGAACTAGACAAGGGAAAAGCCTGTGGATGTATTATTCTTGGACTTCGGCAAGGCGTTTGACTGTCCCCCACAATGGTCTAGTGGAGAAACTGACGGGGTTTGGAGTAGGCCCTTTGATGGTCAGATGGATTGAAAACTGGCTAGCTGGACGCACCCAGAGATTAGTGGTCGGTGGGGAGCTCTCGAACCCTATAGTGCTCAGTAGTGGGGTACCGCAGGGCTCGGTCCTGGGTCCAATCCTGTTTAATGCATACATATCGGACATCAGGGAGGGTATAGGGTGTGAAATGAGTCTCTTCGCTGATGACTCCAAGATGGGAGCAGTAGTTGAGGGGAAGAGGGGAGGTTGGCCCTGCAAGGGGACCTGGATACCCTGGAAAGCTGGGCTCACACATGGAAATTAAATTTCACCATCACCAAGTGCAAGGTGTTACATCTTGGGCAGGGAAACCCTAAACACAGATACACCCTGGGAGGGGAGGCGCTGGAGGCCTCAACAGGGAGAAAAAGACCTAGGGGTCATGGTGGATGCATGTATGAATAACTCTGAGCAGTGCAGAAGAGTGGCTAGCAAGGCAAGCAGGATGTTGGGATGCATCGTAAGGGGGATCACGTCTAGGAGCAGGAAAGTGATTCTGCCACTGTACAATGGACTGGTTAGACCACACCTTGAGTACTGTGTACAGTACTTGTGACCACACCTGAAGAGGGACATACAGCTCCTGGAGAGGGTACAGAGGAGGGCAACTAAGATGATATGAGGACTAGGGGATTTGACGTATGAGGACAGACTTGAGGAGCTCTGCCTGTTTTCATTGGAGGAGAGGAGAGACAGGGGGGACATGATTGAGGTCTTCAAGTACCTCAAGGGAATAAATAGAGTAAACATGGAGAGGATCTTTAGACTAAAGCAGAGAGGTATCACCAGAGGGCATGATTTGAAGTTGGAAGGTGGAAGGGTGAGGGGGGAAAAGAGGATGAGGTTTTTCACTGGAGGGTGGTGGACCCTTGGAATGCGCTGCCTGGTGAGCTGGTTCAGAGATCCACAGGGAGGGCTTCCAGAGAGGATGGGAGAGACACAGAAAGCGGATGTGTCAGATGATGCCCTGGCCGGGGGATAGCGATAGGGTTTCTGGAACACAAGGGGGGGGGGCCTCGGCACCCAACTAGGAATCTGATGTTCGAGCAGACTTGATAGACTGTAAGGCCTAATCTGCTGGCTATTAGTATATTAGTATGTAATTTAAGGATTGAATCTCTGTACCATCAATCAGTTGAGCGGTCCACAGGTAAAAACTATGTATGGGTGTTGTTGGGCCTAGAGGCACGGGTAGAGCATGTCGCGCATCCCTGGGGGAGACCTGTGCTTGCTGTGAAAGTCAGACTTCCTCCCCCTGATGTGGAAGAGCCTACAGAAGGCTGTGGCTTTGGTTTTATGGCTTAGGCCAGTTATGTCCAGTTTCCTTCCTTTCTTTCATTTTTTTGTTATCTATGTACTTTTTCATTCCTGGATGCTAGTCTAGCATCTTGGACATGAACTGGGGCCTTTTCTGACTGTGTCTATGCTGTAAACAGCCACCTGTTTGAGTTACCAGCAATAAATATCAGATCCTCCTACTCATTTCATCCCAGATACCATCTATATTTGAATAGCGATTATGCTAAGTATTTTGACATATAATGCATGGGAATAGAGTTTCTAAGTGCAGTTTAGGGCTGTATAGCTAGATTACAAACAGCACTGTCATGTTTTGTACATTATTAACCCTAAATTGTGCCTTTTTGTCTGTTTTGTTCTTATTATAACATGTGATATGTGTGACATGGACAGCCAGTTCTGAGTGCTGTATGATTTTTTTTGTAAAATAAAAAAAAATGTGTTAGGAACCATCTCCCATGAGAAATGCTGAAACAGCATGTGAGATCACACACACACATACACAGGTTTTAGAGACAAGGTGTTACGTGGACGGCCAGAAGCTAATTATAGAGTAAAACAGGCCTTGAACAAGGATCTCCTACTTTTAAGTTAATTATAGCTGTAGTTGTAAAGCTACCAACTGTCTCGGTTTTCCCGGGACAGTCCCGTTTTTAGGGTGCATGTCCCAGTGTCTCCAGAGTTTTGTCCAAGTTGAAGAAATGTCCCATTTTCAAACAATTGTCCTGGGCCATGCACAGCTGACATGCGAGTCCCCATCTAGTCCTCTCATCATAGCTGTGTTGACTAAACTAACCTGGTCTGGCTGAACAAGTTTCATTTGCAGTTTCCGACATGGCAATCATGGACCTTTAATTTTTAAATTGATCGTCTCATTCAGCGTCTCAGCTGGACCATCTTGAAACTGTGTCGCCGTCCCTGTGTTTACCGATGTCAGCGTGATTGACAAGACACACCCATCAATCAATGTCAGAGGAGGAGTACTTTCTGAAGGCTAAGCAGCTGACTGGTTAGCTTGTTGTTTGCTTAAGCTCGGGGTGGGCTCCTCAAGTTCTTCTGGACCCCAGTCAGTTCTCAAGAAGTCCAACTTCCTGCAGCATGGATGGATGGTCACTGACTGTAACTGAGCATGTTGTGCAGTTAGCAAGCTGCAAAAAAGCCAGCAACGCGTACCATGTAGTGGCTGTCAGTCCATATCTGTCTGGGGTCTGTCCGTGGGTGGCGGAGAACAAGAGTAAGGGCCAGGAAGGAGGCAACATGGGGGGAGGTCAGAGGAATGTGGAGAAATAGTCCGGGGGGGGGTCATCATGTGGTCACCTGCCCATGCACCATCCGGTCTGCCCCTCGGTTCACTCCTCTCAGTCTCATCTCTTGTCTCAGCCCGACCTGCCCCGTCTCATCGCGGGACACGGTACATTCAGAAACACCAGTTGGACTCCACTAGGATATCATCAGAAGAAGACCAGATCCAGTCTATCTCTGCTGCAGGTCTGTCTGAGGTGAATGAGTCACACACGGTGTCTGAGACTCCAGTTCTTAATATAGTAGGTAAGGCTGATGACCATAAGGGGAAATAAATAATTGTCAGATTATATCTGTGGCTCAGTCACTGTGCTTATTTGTTAGGTTGTTGCTAATGTTGTAGCTCTGGATGAAGTTTACTGTTTTTTACTCCTCTGGCTCCAATAATGAGCCTCCAACCAGTCTAGGAATGGTCCTTACAGTTAACAGTTTAATGGTTTGTGGAGTGGGCAGCTGGCAACACCACTAGCCATGTTTATTGTGTTGTTAAAGTGTACTAGATTATATGATTTCTGATACATTTGTGCAGACTTCTGACTTGTCCCTTTGTTGACACTGCTGCTCTGTATCCCCCCTCCCACTCTGCCTGGCTGACGTTGATCTAACCTGATCAAGCTCATGCCTGTTAGCAACGTCCGTCCAGCTGCTGCAGCTGTTTTCCTGTGTTCTGACAGTAGCTCACAGCAGGAGGCGACAGTGTGAGAGTGCAGTCTGCCAGTCAGTGTGTGGTAACAATACTCCTTCCAGCCCTGCTCTGCTTGTCAATTACTTGGCTAATTAAGAATGGGTGTCAATAATTACTTGGTTAAAAAACAAAGAAAAGTGTGTGAGTGTGAATATAATAATTTTACAAAGAGAAACTGAGAGTAAGAGACTTAAAGGCCTGAGATTTTAATTCTGACTAGCTGGACACTACACAGGTGGCAGTAGGGCAGGCAGTCAGAAGACAGTAGCCTCTCCGAAGCATAAGGTGGTGTGACTGAGATCAAAAAGAACTAAAACAAAGTGAAGTCAGAGTGTGGAGAGGAAGAAGATTACTAAATCTTCATGTTTACGGTAAGACACTTTCTGTGCCTAACAAAAAAAATATATTTATTTATTTCCAAATGGCACATCCCAGTTTTATGCTTTGGAAAGTTGGTAGCCTTATATAGTTGCTAAAGAGGAAAATCATAAACTTTTGTAATAGTTTAGTACACTGGTGTGAAATCATAAATGCTTTAAAGTCTGTGTGAGAAAAGGATGCTGCTCTGCCATGAAAGAAAAACAGGATGAAAGGAAAGCCTTAATTGGGGAAGTCACATGGGGAAAGGAGTTTGTTGATGTAACCTTAATTAACTTTCCTTCTAAACCGATAAAATACCTTGGGATTATGATTTATTTATTTATTTATTTTTTTGTACCCCCTCCTCGCCAGATTTTCTGCCCAGTCACGGATCCCCCTGCTGCGGCATCCCCCCCTCTTGAGCCGTGCTCCCAGTACCCTCCTGGCTTGCCCCCCAAGGCGGGGACGTGGCACCCTCGGCCCTTAGGGTGCCACGAACGTCGTAATAGGCTGGGAGCCGTGCTCTCTGGGGGAGCCCATTGCAGCCCGAGGGACAGGCTTCATAGAGGCGTCGGAGGTGGGCGGAGTTTTTCCCCTTTAAGGGGGGCCGGAGCGTGCCATGACGCCAGTGTCTGCCCCGCCCCCATCTGACATCAGGCCCCGAGTGCTTGGGGTTCTCCCGATCTCCACCAGGAGTCCACCGTGCACTGGCGACTCACCACACCCTCCCCCCCGGATCAGGAGAGCAGTCATGAGACGCTCGATCCTTCTCCCCCCGGCCGGCCCTCCAGCGACTCGAGTCCGTTCCCGAACCCGGGTCGCTGGCGTTGCAAGCGGAAGTCCAACCGCTGCGCCGGCCGGCCAGCCGGGATTATGATTTTTAATAAACAGAGGAGGAGTTAGGTGACCACACACAAAGGGGTTGGCCAAGACAGTTTTTTAAACAATATTCTGTTTTACTGGAGACACTTCTATCTAGATTCTGAAAAAGAAATATCTGTGAGCACTTTAAGTAGGTATTTAGAGAGAGACAAATCTAATACTGTAGTAGGAATTGCACTGTTAAATCCTGTTTTGTTTAAGAGATTTGTATGTCTTGTGATATAATAGTTCTGTATTTTATGTGTTACATAATTGTTTTCTATTTTAGTAAAACTCTATTTTTAGAGCTTACTTGGTCTGTCTGATTTATTTCCTTTACAAGTAGAGTACATATGGTTAAAGCAGACACTATGCATAAGCTTGAATGGTGATACCAAACTGGAAGAAGGTAAGCATTTTAAATCCGAGGTCTTTTAGTACAGTTTTTAAGGGTTCATTGCTCTACACCTAAGTCTGCGCAAGCCATGCTAAAGGTGAAAGGGAATACCACACTTGACCCTAAAACCATTGCTGATACATTCAACAACGCATTCATAGGTCTTAGCAGTGTCCTTCCCCCAACTTCTTTAATGATGACGACACTCCCGAAGCCCCCAACTCCTCAACTCTCGCCAATCACGCTCCCTTCTACTTTAGAGCAGTCTATAAGAACGATGTTTGTAAGTACATTGCCGAAGCCATCAGCAAGTCCAAAGCCAGCAAAGACTTGCTTGACCTAAAACTCCTGGCCCTCACCCTTGAAGAGGTGCTAGGGCCCCTTACCAAGATTTTCAACCTCTCCCTCTCACTCAACCAATTCCCAGAAATATGGAAGTCAGCCACTGTAACCTCAATCCACAAAAGTGGTGACAAGGATGACCATGGGAACTACCGTCCGATCTCAATCCTGCCACCCCTCTCAAAGGCCCTTGAGTGCATTGTCTTGGATCAGCTTACCGAATACCTGGACAAGCATAACATCCTCTGCAGGCAATAACATGGTTTCTGGAAAGGTCATAGCACAGCCTCCGCATTACTTGAAGTCACTAGGGCCATCCACAGCTCTCTGGATAAAGGTCATCTCACTAGGGTGATTTTTATAGACCTAACCAAGGCTTCTGATACTGTCCACCTCCGCTTTCTTCTTGCCCAGCTTTAAAAAGTCGGGATCTCCCCCAATACTATCCCTTGGTTCAATAGCTACCTTGCTAATAGGACACAATGTGTAAAAACTGCAAACATGCTCTCTGATGCCAAACCTGTCTGCTCCAGTGTCCCACAGGGATCCATCCTGGGACCACTCCTCTTCAGTCTGTTCCTAAATACACTACCTACCTCATGCTCCCAACAGATCATACAGTATGCTGATGATGCGGTAATTCTAGCCTCACACCAGGACCCAAACCAGCTGCAAAACAACCTCCAACATTGCTTCTACACCATTGAGAACTGGTTCACTCAACACAAACTGATCCTTAACCAGAAAAAAACTAAGACCACGATTTTCAGCAGCACCCATAACAAACAAACTCCATCACCTCTCCATATCGACCAGCCAAGGCAGCATGCTAGAACAAGTCCAAACTTTTACATACCTTGGGATCACCCTTGACCTGTACCTCTCCTACACTGACCACATCAACAACGTTGCCAGAGCTGCAAACTCCAGATTAGGCCTGCTGTTCCACCTCAGGAGACACCTTCCCATTGCAGCCCTGGCTGTTGCTGTCCAGAGCACCATCATTGCCACCACTGCCTATGGCCTCATCATCTACAGCTCTGCCTCAGTTACAGCACTCAAACGGGTAACAACCTCCCTCAACAAGGCCTGTCAGCTAATTACCGGCGCTCAACATTTTACACACACCTGCGACCTCTACTCCCTAATCAACTGGCTGCAACTTGACAAGCGTATTAAATATCAAACCTGCATTATGGCTATGAAAATTCAGAAGGGCCTCGCCCCACCCGGTGTAGCCACCCTCCTACAACCTAAGATAAGCAGCTGGAGCACCTGAGGAACCAAACCGCAGCAGTTCCAAATCCCCTACTGCTACACAACCCAAAGTCAAAGAGCTTTTGCCTACCGGGCTGCCTACTGGCTAAATGGACTCTCTAGTGATATCACTGCCGCCCCCACTCTTGGTGCCTTCAAAACCAGGCTCCGCCACTCTCTCATTGCCTCCAGCACCTGTGACTGTAATATCTAACCTCTAACGCATCACTGGATGGCCCCCAGTCTACTGAACCAGTTCACCACTCTGTGGCTCCGCTGCTCTGCTGACAACCCACAAGAGCCTCTGTCGCCTAGCACTTTGTGACACCAACCATGCCCAATGTCTGCACTTTACTTTTTGTTGCTCTGACAAAGCTCTCCGGGCTGCTTCCCCCTCCCTCCACCGACACCCCTTCCCTTCCTCCCTCTGCCTCCCCTCTCCCTTGCTGTCTCCCCTTCTCTTCTCCTCCCATCCTCTCCTTTTTCAACTCACTCCTCATCCCTTTCTTGAATGCTTGCCTCAATTTATGTCCTCGCCTACAATATATGCATGTACAACAATTGTGTTACCAGTAACGTTTTTGTCTAATCTGTACTTAATGACGCGGAACCTTTGTAAAAGAGCCCTGGCTCAAAGGTATTGTAATCCTAGAACTCAATAAATAAAAAATAAATAAAATAAAATAAACACCTGGTTAGAGGCCTGTAGGCAAAGATATCTGGCCCTCCGAAGATGGAATTATCTGAGCCTGTACATTGGGTACACTAACAAGAGGTTCACAGTTTGAATCCCTCCAGAACGTGAGACCAAAGGTTGATTCAAATCCACAAAAACAGACAAGAGGATTACCTTGTTCTGTTAACTGTTCACAAGACTGCGCTCAGAGGTTGGCACTTTGGGAGTAGAGGGCTGACCTGCTGAGTGGGTTTGTGACAATATGTACCTCCTCGATGTACTATGTAGCGTGTACCTTTGTGTAACTGTCTGGAATCTCCTGTTGTACAACACTGTATATGTATTTTTTTTTTTTTTACCTGTCCTTGATTTGTACTCTCCTGGGTCGTGTCTGAAAATAGGCAGTTCTGTCTCATGCACTTACCCAGTTACCAAAAGCAAATAAATAAATACATACCTATCACAACCAGGCACAGTCCTTAAACTGGTTTATTTAGCTGCAACTACACCTTTGACAGTAGTATGTAACTGCTGTAATTCTGGGGGTGTTTACTTCCTGATGAAGCCTTCCACTTGTAAGGTGAAGCACTGAGTATTTCCTTCATAGTGCTAATTTTTTCACTGCCATTAAAAATCCCTATTTCCATTTTCTTGGAACCAGTTCTGTAACTGTGTGAATCCTGTCCGAGATTTGTTGTACAGTCTAAAGAGGGCTGCAGAGGCAATGCACTCTGACTCCTGGGGGCAGGGGGCAGAGAAGGATTACAGTGGTCTGGCTGCATTAACACCTCCTCTGGTGGGCTACAGCAGCTCTGAATGTTGTGGGGAAATATATTATGTCCTGCCCCCCCGATGGTGTGAATGAGGACATGCTATAGAGGCATAGGTGGAGGGTGGGACTACGATGGGAAAAATGACCTATTGTGTGCACATCCTTACTTCACCCATCCCTGGCACGCACCATGCTCCTCTTGATGCCAAGGTCAAACTAAAGAAATCCAAAAGACTTTCCCTCATATCCCTCCATGGGTTGAGGGTGGACGTTTTCCTTATGGGTTACCCTGGGTGCCAGAGGTCCGACACAGCAGCACAAAGTGCCCAGTTAGGCCGAAGGGAAGGATGCAGTACATGGCTGGCATAAGGAGGTCAGAAGGTCTAGCTCTATAGCACCCCCAGAGTTCACCTTGCTCCCACGTGGTACATCTGGGTTCACTGTAAGCACCTTCCCACCTGCTCTGGGCTGGTGGGGTCTGAGGATACTGTGGAGGTAGCTTTCTCAGATCCCAGGAGGGAGGGTGTACGGTTCTTCGCTCTTCAAGTTCCCCCTGTGTGGCACAGAGGGAGGTGTTGGATGTTGTGGGCAACCACACAACCTCCTGCATCCTTCTCCCTTGGACTGTGGGAGATGAGCTGCCACAGTGTGGGTGTGGCAGGAGGGTGAGGTAAGAAATGGGAATGGAATATGGCCACCAACCATGAGAATGATGCCACTGTGCCATCCATGCCAACAGCCCCAAGTGCCGTCCTAGTTTCTCCTAGTTGGGAGATTAACTGGCATGTAAGCCTGAAGGTTCCTTCCCAGCCTCTGGGGACCACCACAGGGGATGGGGAAAATTCCATGTGGGGTGTCCCACCAACTGGCAACCAGTGTGAATCTAAGGGGATCAGCTTGTGAAAGGAACCAATGTAGACATGATTGGTGAAAAAGGGGTAGGCGGTGAGTGACTGGCAGTGGAGAATAAAACATGCATGCATAAAAAAGGTTGGAGGATGCTGTCAGGTAGGGAGAAGGAAGAACATTTACTGGGGTCTCTTTGCACGGGATTTCCATGTTGTATTTTATTTCTGTTTATTTGTATTTTTCCTTTGTGTTTGGGTCTTGCCAGTATGGGGTATTGAACAATGTTGGTTTGTTTTTTCTGTACTTCACGCATAAAGTTCAATATAATGTTATTCAAAAAATAAATGAATATATATAATCATATAATAGTTAACTTGGAGTAAACGTATGTGTGGTTCTCAATTTATTCCTGCTCATCTGTTCTTACATTTATACATTTAAAGTTCCAAATTTTTAGGACTGCAGCTGGGCAGATGTATGTGTGCAAGTGTTTTGAATTTTGAACCCAGTGTTGATTTTTTTTTTTTATGTCTTGGTAACATTCACTTCAAGAAGAGCAACAGAAATGATACATGGACTACACCACAAGCCTTATGAGGAAAGACTCAAGGAACTTAACATCTATTCACTGGAAGAAAAAAGGGAGAGGGGGGATATGATAGAGACTTGCAAATACCTTAGGGGAATAAACAGGGTACAGGAGGGGAGCATATTTCAGAGAAAAAAGTGCACAAGGACTAGGAGACATAACATGAGGCTGGAGTGAGGGAGGCCTAGAGGGAATTCTAGGAGTATATTTTCACAGACAGGGTGGTAGATACATGGATCAGCCTACCAGAAGAGATGGTGGAAGCAAAAACAGTACAGGGATTCAAAAGTGCATGGGGTAAGCATAAAGGCACCCTGCTATACAACAGAGCGGGGGAAAGGCAGTCCAGATAAAAGCAGGGATTGCCAAACCAAGTAGGGAAATGGGCAGACTAGGTGGACTGTATGGTCCTTATCTGCCGACAGATTCTATGTTTCTATGTAACCATTTTCTTGCTATACAACTTAGGATGCAAATAACTGGTGGCAAAGTAGTATTCTGGAAAAACAGCACTATGCCTACCTAGAATTTTTGTCTGGGAAAGGCACACTGAGCCAAACTTATTTCCTGGTGTGAACCTGGAGCATAGGAAGGTTATGCGACTTGCACAGGGTCGCAGAGTGTGAAAGAGGCAGCTGTGGGTTTTAAACCCAGGTCTCTTGGTTCACAATTCAGTGCTCCATTTTCCAACCAAATATTAGCATTAAGTATGAGCTCATATGTGCTCAGCACCCGACATGGGATTAGAACCTACAGATTTCCAACCCAGATAGAAGAGTAATACTAACTTGGCTGGAATTCGGACACCTAACAAATACTAAAACATCAGGGGCCTGATTCTAGAAGAGTTAGGCCTGGCGTAACCGCACTTGCGCCAAAAAGAATGATGCAAGTAGCAAGTTATGCCAGCAACTGCGACATGCGGTATTCTACAATGTGACCTGCGACATGCCACAGGCTACCTGTGCCAAAGGTGAGTTATGGCCGCATTTATGCCCTCCACCCCCTGCGACATGGCACTATAGGGGTTTACGGCAGCAGTTGCACCCTATTCTGAAAGGGCAGTGTCCAAGTCCCCAGTGTCGGGATTCTACAAGAACCCCCGAGGAGAACTGTCGATGTAAGTTAAACCAGCATTTAGCTGGTGTAACAGTACATATGCTCTCCCGGGATTCTGTAAACCTGCCAGCAGCCCAGCACGCAATACATGTGCCCTCCCCCCATGCCCAGAATACCCATGTAGGTGCCCCACTGAGCATCCCACTCCCCTGCCACCATCCCCTGTACAGTACATGCCTCGCAGGGCAGCACACACCCCCAGCCCCTGAACAGTAAAAGCCTCGCAGGGCTGCCCACACACCTTGAGCCCCTGAACCCCCTACTGTTAAAGGCCCCACAGGGCACCACTCTCCATCCCCCACCCATGCCCAGACCCCGAGATGCAATGCCACAAACGGTACTTAATGACCACTCAACTAGCCCTGGTAGTCTAGTGGCTCCCTCATCTAGCAGTGCCAATCCACTCAGCACTCCCCCACCTGTCCCCAGCTGGAGGTGCCGCTGGCTGAGTTCCATAGGAGCGCTGACTGTACAAACGCACTCAAAAATGAATGGGTATTCATTCATTTATAAGTGCATCTATACAGAACGCACTCCTATGGATCTCAGTCAGTGGCTGGCCATGGAGGTGAGAGGTGGGCTGCGCCAGTCACCAGCTGGGGATGGTGGGGGGGGGGGATCTGGGTGGATTGGCACTGCTAGGTGGGGGGCCACTAGACTACCAGGGCTGGTTGGTGGTCAGTAAGTACCGTTTGCTGCACTGCATCTCACGGTCTAGGCACGGGTGGGGCGGTGGACAGCGGTGCCCTACGGGGCCTATAGAGTTGGGGGGTTCAGGGGCATGAGGTGTGTGGGCAGCCTTGTGGCGCTTTTACTGTTTGGGGGTTCGTGGGGCTGGGGGTGTGTGCTGCCCTGTGGGGCACCAACAGGTTCAGGGGCTGGGGGCCACAAATGCCATGCAGGGCTTTGGGGGCACTTACGCTCATGGGTGGTTGCAAATTAGACATGCCCATCGGGTACACCTTGGTTCGGCGCATCTACCGCATGTCGCAAGTTGCAGGACTTAAGGATAAGGACCCCTGCCCTTTTAGAATAGGGCTTAGGGCCCATGTCACTACTGAGTGTGGCACAAGTCGCCTGGGGCGAAGACTTGTGCCATGCTTCTAGAATCTCGACCCATAATCCAATCCTGTTTCTACCAACAACTAAGAACCAGGATACTAGCAATATTATTAAAATTGTACCAACACCTGACTTCCGGTGACATCAGGGTAACGATGGCTGCCTGAGCCCGAGACTCCGGATCGATACCCTCATAAATCTAAAGACATCGACCCTTTTCAAACATGCAGTCACCCACTAAAGTTACGAGATAGAAAGCCTCCAATCTTAAGCAACCTGAGACACCAACTCACAAATTAAGAGAGCTCCTATTGCAAGAAAAAACTATCAGACTTACAATGGAGGAGGATGCTCTGGGAGGCATGGCCTCTGACCAACAGCCCGATACAGAAGAGATGGATTTAATAGCTACAATACTTCAAACAGCTTGCACTGTCTTCAAAACTGACAAAAAACACTCACTGATCTTCGATCAGACATTAACGGCACCGAGCACAGGGCTGATCAGCTCAAACTGGGTCTATCTGCGGTAACAGACAAGCGGACCACCATGACCGCCTTCTGCTATATCTCCTAGCCCATGAAAGAGAGCTTTATCACAAACTAGATGACCTGGAGGGGCGTAGTAGACGCCAGAATGTAAGGATTTATGGAATCCCTGAAGGAGCTGAGAACAAAGCCCCCAGTGTTATCACCTTCCTCCAGGCAGTTCTAAAGGAAGCCCTGAATCTACCGGAGGGCATGGATCTGAGCATGGACAGAGATCACAGATCATAGTTTCCTGGCCCACCAATGCAGGAGCCAGGCCCAGATCCTTCATAGCCAGACTCATGTATTATACAATCAAAGAAGAGCTACTCACCAGGGCCTGAAAGATGCAGGAGATCCAATACCAGCACTCCCGAATCACAATACAGAGTGACTACACCTCCTATGTGCAGGATCAACAGAAAGTGCTCTGGCCTATCCTGAAACAACTAAGAGGCAAAAACATGAAGGTGAAGATCCTCTACTTGGCACACCTCAGGATCGAGACAGACCGAGGCCTCCACATTTTTCCAGATCTACTTGCTGCAGCACCTTCCTAGAGAGCCTGTATCATCACCTCACTAAAAGAGAAGCTGGAGAAATAATTCATTCAATAAGCAAAAGGGTACCCAGCAGGCCATCCCAAAGTCAAACCTCCGCGCAGATGTCACAGTGACACTTAGATCATACAGTTCTGCAGTCTACACACACGGATCCACAGAAGAAACTGAAGAAGGTGACCCGGAACCCCCCCACCCCAATGCTGTCAGAACAGGCACAGGACAATCAAGGCACCTGAACACTACCTGGGACTGGTGAACTTATTGCTCTTGCCCGTGTCCTTTCGGACTTCCCTGGATGTCTCCCTTGATGCCCCCACACTGAGCGCCTGATGGAAAGCTGACTTGGCCCCTGCCTCATGTAGTCTAATACAAGAAACACTTATTTCCTGCATCAGATGTGCGCAGGTGAGATCGATCCAATAGATAGTCACCTCTGTGGACACTAAATTTGAGGCTGTGCGGGGAGGATTGGGGGGGGGGGGGACAGGAGCTCACGGGGGAAAGATAAAGCCCTGTGATGAGCCCAGCAAACTCTGGTTAATGACTCTAAAGTTAAAATTTAAAATGTTGATTCTTTATTATTAGTTAAGCCGGGACACAATTCACATATTTTCACCCGTTGGGGAGATCGGACTATAAATGTTTAATATCTGAGGGTACAATGGGAAGTATTGTTGGATTTCCCTGTCACAGCCTCTGAGCCTACCCATGCACACATTTTAGTCCAGTAACAACCAAGGGATAACTGTCTTTGCTCTTGTCCTTCTTTTTGAGTCCCTCCTCTGCAGGATCCTTGGGAGTTGCAAGGGGAAGGGATACATCCGCTTAGACAAAGGTGCTGGGTACTCCCTCTACCTTATATTGCGGCGCCCGGAGACTGCTAGCATTTGGCAGTAGCTGCTCGCACTGTAATATTACCACATTAGATTAGTGGGTTCATACTCCACCCCCTTGAGCTTTATGAGGGGACTTTAGATTACGAGGTTGAATTAATAAACATTACTGCCACAAGGGGGTTGATCTGGGTCACCTGGGATCAGGGGCTATCTACACAAGGTTATTGCCCACCTGACATAGAACTGACCTCTGGGGCAGAGTCACTTACTCCACCTAAGAGCTGTCTACTCTTATCTCACCCAATCTCAGGGGTACCAAGTGCCTAAGATAGGCACCACCCAGGTACCACCTACTGACTGCCTGACCTAGGAAGTACAGTCCGGTAGATACCTAGACTGGCACACAACAGCAGTTCTCTAATTCAATTATTTGTTTTTCTTCTTCAATTCTATTTCGCTCCGGTCACAGCTCGTGGGACCTTCTCTCAGGCATCCAGTCCTTGTCCTGCCAGCTTGTGGATCCCTCGGTCTGCACCTCCTCTCTTCCCCCCTGCAGCCAACACCTCCGGTTTCACCCGCCCGGAGAGGGTAGCCCTCGTCTCTGTGGGCTCTTTTATAAGTCAGACTCTGACTGCCGGTGGGCCGGAGGGAGGAACTGGAAGGCCAGCCCAGGAGAACCCAGTGGAGGGCATGGGGAAGTGGTGCCGTCATCTGTCCCACAAAGCCGGTCTTTCTCCTTGTTCTTCATCATTAGTTCCCCACCCCTGTGTAGGCACGCCCCCATGCTCTGGCACACAGCAACCCTGCCTGCATCAGCCACGCTGATCTTGTGCTACCTGGCTTGCTGCAACCACCCCTGGTCTCCACCGGGGGGGTCGCCGGCATTCCAAGTTAACCCAACCCATTCACCCGGGGATGAAAGCACCACAAGCGCACTCCTTCCCTCGACCCGCCCTGCACAACCTACCAGCACCAGAGCTACTCCTAACCTCGAGTCAGCCAGGCACAGCACGAGGTAAAGCGCCCAGCACCTCAACCCTCAGCGCCACCGGGCCAGCTCAGTTCTCTTATTCTAAATAACTCAAGTAACTGTTTTTAGCTCCAAATAAGCTTTTTCTCTCCCCAAGTTTAGCTGGGGACAGTTCTTATTGTATTTTGTACATTTGTTATAGGTTTAAATTTAACTAACTTGTTATTTAAACAGCTTGTGAGTTTAAATGAGTATGTATACTGACAAAGTCAATGCTTTCGTAGTAAGACTGAGGTTAAGCCATAAGAATCTAAAGTTCATTTACAAGCACTCTCCTCCCCCTGATATATTTAAGTATGGCTAGCTTAGACACAAAGGTACTATCGTTCAACATCAATGGGCTAAATAGTCCCATCAAGAGGAAACGGATATTGAAGTTTGTTAAGGAGTGGAAATGCCAAATTACATTTTTACAGGAAACACACCTTACCCCTTCAGAGGTGGTAAAACTTAAAAAATACGGTGGGTTCAGTGAGGAGGGTAGTGGAACAGAAGCGCATCCCTCCAGTTGTGCATCTCCACAACTCATTTGCCACTCTGGCGGAGCATGGTTCCTCTATGGAGGCACCCGCAGTGGAGACCAAGGAGCATGCTGGGAACCTCCACAATGGCGACCCACAGGAGGGTGGCACAGGACCCCACAGGGGAAGGAAACAACTCCTGGTGGGGGACTCGATTGTTAGGGGGTAGAACTGGGGAGGGAGGGAGGGAAGGAAAGGAAGGTAAGGTGCCTGCCAGGTGCCATGGCTTGAAGGGACAGGAAACGAATCCTCAGGATCGTGGGAGAAGCTGCAAGGGGGAGTGAGCTGGATGTCATTATCCACCTAGGGACGAATGACCTGGCTGAGAATGGGCTCAGAGCAGTGCAACAGGAGTTTGTGGAGTTGGGGAGGGGCCTTAGACAAGTAGTACACACGGTAACTTTCTCTAAAGTGCTACCTGTCTATGGCATGGATGAGGCTAGGGCACTCTGCACCAAGGGATTCAATGACTGGTTAAAACACTGGTGCAGAGCTCAGGGATTTGGCTTCATTGAGGACTGGGGCTTCACCTGGAGGGATGTAGGCCTATACAAGCGTGACGATCTGCAACTATCCTGGTGGGGAACCAGGATCCTAGGTGATAGTTTTAAATGCTTCATTGGCAAGCATTTAAACTAGCCAAGGGGGGAGGCACTGAAAAGGAGAAGGGAAATCCTAGCTCCCTTCCCAAAAGTCAGGGTAGTTAGTGAGGTAAACACCTAGAGCAGTCAATATGGATAAGGGCAGGGGTAAATGGAGAAAAAGACAAAGGCAGTAAGGACAGGGATGGGGCAAAAAGAAATAAAGCCAGAAAAAAATGGAGGGTAATGAGTACCAATGCCCATAGTCTAGGTAAAAAGCTCCCCAAAATGGTGGCCTTGATGGAAGAGGGATGCCTAGATATCATGGCAGTCACAGAAACATGGTACACAGAGAACCATGACTGGGATACCAACATACCAGGGTACACAATCAACAGGAGGGACAGGGAGGGAAGAAGAGGAAGAGTACTAGCTCTCTATGTAAGGGAAGGGAAGGGATCAAAGCAACAGATCTAAAGGGTAAACAGAGAGGAGAGGAAGCACTGTGGGTCACCCTGCAGACTGGAAATGGCTCCACAATCCGCACAAGGATTGTATACAGACCCCTATCTCAGGGGGAGTAAACTGACAAGGAAATGATAGAAGGCATCCTTGTGATGGCAGAGAAAGGTGAGATATTGCTGATGGGGGACCTGAATATGCCAGATGTTAACTGGAGCACCTTTGCTGCAGCCACATTCAAGAGCAGGGCCATTCTCTATGCCCTATAGGGGGCACACCTCAGATAGCTAGTTTTGGAACCCACTTGGGAGGGAGCAATCTTAGACCTGGTACTTTCAAATGGGGAAGGAGAGAGGATCTCTGATCTTGAAGTGGGTAGCCATCTGGGAACAAGCGACCACCAAACAGTGTGTTTCATGATAAACTTAGCTGTAGAGTCAAGCCACACAAAAGTGAAGGTACTGGACTTCAGAAGGACTGATTTTGTCAAAATGGGAGAGTGCCTCAGAAAAGCACTAGCAAAAAGGCAAGAAGGTGGGGTGGAGCAACAATGGGGAAACATCAAAACTGCCATCACAGAGGCAACAAGCCTTTGTGTGAAGCAAATAGACAAATCAAAACGAAAGGAAAAACCACTATGGTTCACAAAAGAAGTGGCAGGGAAGGTAAGGGAGGAAAATATACCACTCATGAAGTATAAGGAAACAGAAGGAGCAGGACAGAAAACTGTACCAGTTAAAAGCAGAAGGAAGCAGGGAAGGCAGTCAGAATAGCAAAGGCCCAAACTGAGGAAAAGAGAGCCAACTCGGTTAAGAAGGGGATAAAATCTTTTGTAGGTACATTAGGGAGCAAAGAAAGACGAAAGCAGGGATACTGAGGCTGAATAAAGAGGAAGGTGGTTGGGCAGAGCACAACAGTGAAAAGGCAGGGATACTGAATGAATATTTCTGCTCAGTATTCACAATGGAAAAGCAGGGGAAGAGACTTAATCAAGTCAATAGAAGCACTCTAGATAGGGTGGTTGATACTAGTCCTTTCACAGAAGAAAGGGTTCTGAAAGAACTCTTAAAACTGAAGGTGGATAAAGCAATGGTGCCTGATGGGATTCACCCCAGAATTCTAAAAGAACTTAGGGAAGAACTAGTAACACCACTGACTACCCTTTTTAACAAATCATGGGAGGATGGTGTGGCACCTGAGGACTGGAGAAGGGAGGATGTGATTCCCCTTCACAAAAGTGGGAGCAAGGCAGAGGCAGAAAACTACAGACCTGTCAGTTTGGCCTCAGTGGTAGGGAAAATGATGGAATCACTTCTAAAGGAAAGAATTGTTGAGTACCTAGAGGCCAGTGGGGCACAAGACCCAAGGCAGCATGGATTCACAGCACGAAGGTCATGTCAAACAAATCTAATTGATTTCTTTGACTGGGTGACCAAAGTAGTAGACCAGGGAGGGGCTGTGGACATGGCCTACCTAGACTTTAGCAAGGCATTTAACACAGTCTCGCACAAAAGATTAATAAACAAATTAGCCAGCCTGGGGGTATGTCCCAGGGTGGTAGCCTGGGTAAAACACTGGCTGGACAACAGGACACAGTGGTTAATAGTAAATGGAGTCCACAGTGAAGAAAGGAGGGTTACTAGCGGGGTACCGCAGGCTTCGGTACTGGGTCTGGTCTTTTTTAATGTCTTTATAAGTGACATTGTGGAGGGACTGGAGGGGAAGGTATGTCTCTTTGCAGATGACAAAGATCTGCAACAGGGCTGATATGCAAGGTGGGGTGGAAAGGATGAAAAAGGACTTGGCAAGGTTGGAGGAATGGTCAAATGTATGGCACCTTAGATTCAACGCAAAGAAGTGCAAAGTAATGCACCTGGGAAACAAAAACCCAGGGCAAGAGTACACAATGGGGGGTGAGATACTAACAACAACAACAATGGAAAGGGACCTGGGGGTAGTCATATCAGATGACCTAAAGGTGGGCCAGCAATGCGAGAAGGCAGTAAAGAGGGCTGGGGGGATACTGGGATGCATAGGGAGAGGCATCTCAAGTAGAAAACAGAAAGCTGTTGGCCCTCTGTACAGACAGTTGGCAAGACTACATCTGGAGTACAGTATACAGTTCTGGAGACCCCATCTCCGCAAAGACATAGACAGGGTAGAGGCTGTCCAGAGGAGGGCAACCAAAATGGTGCAGGGTCTACACCAGAAGACATATGAAGAAAGACTAAAGGAGCTTAAGATGTATAGCCTCGAGGAAAGGAGGGAGAGGGGGGACATGATAGAAACTTTCAAATACCTTAAGGGAATCAACAAAGACCAAGAGGGTAGCATCTTTCAAAAAATGAGATGTGCAAGAACAAGGGGGCACAATTTGAAGATAGAGGGGGCAGCTCAGAGGTAATGTGAGGAAGTATTTCTTCACAGAGAGGGCTGTAGATGCATGGAACAACCTTCCTGAGATGGTCATAGAGTCACAAACAGTGGGGGAATTCAAGAAAGCATGGGACAGACAAGGCAATTCTAGTGGGGGTGAGGTGGAAGTAGGCTGTTGGTTAACTAGGATTTGCAGCTTATCCGTTAGGCAGGGAAATGGGCAGACTAGGTGGGCAAGCGGTCCTTATCTGCCATTAAATTCTATGTTTCTATACCATGCCTCACTAGAAAAAGGGAAACAAAAAGGGGGTAGCGATCCTTATTTCAGATACCTTACCATTTGAAGAGAAACTAGTAACAGCAGACCCAGGGGGGAGGTTTGTTCTGGTTATTGGGAGGGTGCAAGACACTCAGCTGTCCCTGTTAAATGTCTATGCCCCTCCTGGCTCATCCATTGATTTTTATTCTGACCTAATCAAGATAGTGGCTGAAAAGGAAAATGGAATGCCACTAATGGGGGGGAGACTGGAACCTCACTTTAAACCGGAGGTTGGACATGACCTCCCAAATACCAACTTCCAGGACCCACACTGCTAAACTCATTAGCAAACTTCTAGCAGAAATGGGTCTGCTCGACATATGGAGGGAGAGGTACCCCCATGCCAGGGACTACACCTGCTACTCCCCCAGATATAAAACATACTCCCGCATTAATATGTTTCTGACTCATGCTAGGGACCTGTCTAGATTTGGCCATTCGTGGGTGGGGACAGCTGTCCACTTGGACCATCAGCCAATATTTTTAGAGGCAGACGTCTGGCTACCTAAAGAAAAGAACACAATGGTGCCTAAATAGCTCCCTACTGAGAGATAAGGACACTATAGACAAGCTAAAAGAGGTTATCACTCAAACAATAGAACTCAACTCCCACCCAGACACCACTCCTCAAATAATGTGGGATACAATAAAAACAATGCTAAGGGGTAAGCTTATCTCCATAGGCTTCTTCAAACAAAAAGAAAGGAAATCCCAGTTAGAACAACTCACTACCCAACTGAATAATCTGGAATTACAACAAAAACCAAAATGGACAAAACAAACTGATGGGGAAATTAAAGAAACTAAAAACTGAATACAGAAAATTCAGCAGACAGACATGGAGAGGTCCCTTAGTTATTTAAAACAATCATATTATGAAGGAGGCCCAAGGGCCACTAAACGTCTAGCATTTAGACTCAGACAACGTCAAGTCAAGGCCACTATCGCAAAAATCAAGCACCCTAGGTTGGGAGCCATAACACACAAAGGGGATCAAATCATGGATGCCTTTGTTAGCTAGTATAAGAACCTGCATCATTCCCAAACAGAGACCCCCCCCCCAAAGGAGAAAAGTAAATTCCTTGACACCCTGAAAATCCCTACCCTAACCCAGGACCAGCAGCAGGCTCTGACAACCCCCATCCAGATGATCAAAGTTACAAAAGCCACACAACATCTAAAAACAGGGAAGTGCCCAGGCCCAGATGGGTTTAGTGGGGAGATCTACAAAATACTAACTAGGGAACTGGCTTCCCATCTACTGCAGGCCTTTAACAAGGTATGGGTGGAAGGTGGGGTGGTTCCTCCTTCCTGGAACTATGCCACCATCACAGTATTACACAAACAGGTCAAGGACCTGGTGGAGTACAGCTTCTACTGCCCTATTTCACTCCTCACTGTGGACTACAAGGTCTACACCCCAATCCTTGCCACCAGGTTGAACGACCTCCTTCCTCAGATAATTTCTCAGGACCAGACTGGGTTCATTACAGACCAACAGGCCCCGGACAGTGTCAGATGCACAATAAATATTATAAATAAAGTCTCCCAAGATAAAACCCAGCCTGTGTGATGAGTCTCAATGCCAAAAAGGCATTTGATAAAGTATCCTGGCCCTTTCTATTTGCAGTCTTGGAAAAATTTGGCTTTCCCCAAGGTATGGTAAACAGCCTTAAGGCCATTTATGAGGCCCCACAGGTGTACCTTAGACTTAACGAAAGTATTTCAGACAGATTCCCGCTGGGCAGGGGAACAAAACAAGGGTACCCCTTGTCACCTCTGTTGTTCACTCTTTACATTGAACCCCTGGCCTGCGCTATCCGAGAAAACCTTAATATCACTGGGGTTAAAATATGAAACACTGAACATAAAATCTCGCTTTACGCGGACAATGTCCTCCTATACATCACCAATCAAAATCAATCCATCCCTCAAATCGAGAATACCCTAGAGGAATTTGGCACTCACGCAGGTTACTCTCTCAATAAAGCCAAAATGAAAATTCTCAGACTCTATCATCTCCCCCCCACCCCCGCCAGACATAACAAGACTTCTTCCCCTGAACTGGAACAAACTAAAAATTAAATACCTAAGAGTACAGATCACAAAACAACTGGGGAAACTTTTCAAACTATGGTCCTCTTTTAACCCAGCTCCAGCAAGACAGTCAAATGTGGGCTCCTAAAATTACCCCTGCACTCCAGAATCCAATCCATCACCATGAATATTCTCCCTAGATTTCTATACTTTTGTCAATGCCTTCCAATAAACATTCCCCAGAAACAATTCGCAGCCTGGCAGAAAGTAATAAAATATATCTGGTCTCCCAGAAAACTGAGATTGAGATTGCAAATTAAGCAATCAGACAAATCTGGGGGAGGGAGAGCGGTCCCTAACCTAGAAGACTTCTGCCTGGTAACCCAGCTGGGGAACGCCTTATTATGGAGTTCCACAACATACGAGGCGCACTGGAAGGAAACTGAACTGCACCTTTCTGAGGGCATCCCACTGGGAGCGAGAGTTGCAGACCCCTCCCTGCTAAAAGATAGGGACACCACACCCCTGACCGCTGTGAACACCCTAAGAATGACTCACAGGCTATGGGCTAAATACAAGTTAGAGACAGCAATCTGGCTCCTACAATGGTTCGCATGGTCAGAGAAATATTCTCCAGTTCAGCTAGACCATGCATTTACACAATGGTCCACACTTGACCTCCATCAGCTGGGCCAAATGGTTTCAGGGGATACACTCCAGGACTTTCACTTCATCAAACAAACATTCCACCTTAGAAATAGAGATCAGTATCATTTTCTACATACATCCAGTCAGTCAAAAAAGAAGCAAACAAACATAGTCAAATTGACCACCTACTTCGTGTGATCCACTCTATTATGTCCAGAGAGCTTAAAAGGGGTCACATCTCTGCTCTATACAAAGCAGCCAGACAACGTTATGCCAGATGTACCCAGCGGTCTAGAACCAGGTGGGAGGAGGAGGAGGCTGGAATAAGACTCTCGGAGGCAGAGTGGAACACAATCTTTCAGTCACCCAACAGAACAACTTACTCTCCAAGTTGGCGGGAATTCACCTGGAAGGTGAAGGTCAGATTCTTCTACACTCCTGCCATCCAACACAAATGGGGCAGGGGCTTGTCTACCCATTGCTGGAGGAATTGTGGGGCTCAGCTGGCACACCATTCCCACATCTTCTGGGTATGTGAGGTTATTCATCCCTTTTGGAAACATGTGTCTCAGACATTAGCGAGGCTATTTTCCTGCTCTCCACAGCTCTCATTGGAGAACCTGGTTTTGGGTTTACCACCCCTCCCCCCAGGTGACAGGTGCAGATGGACTGTACCTCTGGAACATTCTCTTGGTAGCTGCTCGCAAAGTAATCACTAGGAGGTGGCTGTCCCCAACCCTCCCACTTCGGACCAATGGCACTCCATAATACAAGAAATTCAAGATATGGAGGAATTAACTCATACAATAAACCTTAAATCAAAAGCCTTTGTCTGTAGATGGACAAGATGGCTCATTTCTAGTTAATACAGACCCTGAGGCCACATAAAGGAGTGGTTTAGATTTCAAAGATCACCTGGTTCTTGGGACAGCCTATCTCACACTGAAATTAATACACCTTGATTCCGTATTAGAATGAAAATAAGGATATATTAAATCCAACTAAGATGATAGTTGAGGATCCTGGATATAGTCACCAGAAAATGTTGCTGTGGGAGGAGGAGAATGGTCTCCTTTTAGACAGCACATATTCAAGGTGGAAATATTTAACTGTAAAATGGATTTAAAATGGATGTGAAAATGATGTGATTATTTGACTTGTCTATGTACTTTCTTTTTAACCTCGTTATTTTTAACTGTGTGTATACATACTCAAGAATTTCAATAAACTTGAATTAAAAAAACAAAAAAAAACTGTACCAGCACCTATAAAGCGCCACTCTGTTATTAAAATCTAACCACTCAAACCCTAACCATCGTTTTTATCATGAAGTAAACGAAGAGGATTCCTACACATGAACTGGAACCATGTTTTACAATGGTAAAGCATATACAAACAAAATCCATCTTTTGGCAGCAGCTTGTAGTTTTGGAGGTATTCAGATTTTTGAAATACTCTACGTTTTTTCTTAAATAGTAAGCAGCCTGTCTCATTCCATTCCTATGTGGTCAGTGTTTTCTTGTTAAAGTGTAAGGTATGTGGCTTACCTAGATCCTAAGGTGTAACTGTCCCTTAAACTCATCTGTTGATGTTGTATGTGCTTGGAGGGGGGTTATAAATGTGACTATTGATTCTTCTTACTGTTAAACTTCTCATGCAAATGCATAGCATCTACAGCCCGTCAGGGCATAGGAGTTTTTGGACACATTTATGGACTACCTTGTTTAGGACTTGTTTGTTTGCCATGCACTCTTGGGCTACAGTTCTACAGTTTTGGACCTTTTAGTTGATATGTCAAAATTATTTAGGTGTAGTGCCAGCCTGGTGGCACTGAGGGTTGATGTGCTGGACACCACACCTTGTGCTATGCCGGTGACCCTGGGTCAGGAACGGACTCTGGTTGCATGTGGGCCAGCAGGGAGAGGAAGGATGGAGCATCCCAGGACAGCTCTCCTTCCTCGGGGGGGGGGGGGATGCTGCAGCATGCTGCATGCCTGACACCCTGCAGTGGCTGGGTGGTAGCACTTGCATGCTGCAACGCAGGGGGGATTCCATGTACAGGGTGCTGGAGTCATCTACGCAGAGGCAAAGCTCGGACACTGCACCCATTTTACATCAGTGGTCCCGGGGAGAAAATTGGAGGAAAAACCCCTCCAAGCAGCAGGATGGCAGACCAACCCTTCGCAGCTGCCACACCAGTGGCCGGGAACAGCTATGGGTCCTGTGGTAGAGGACTACGGTAAAGGTAAGTCCCAGGGAAGCCAGGTGATGGGGCTGTGTTGGGGGGGGGGCAGTCAGAAGGGGGCCGCCGGAGGAAGCACCAGGAGATCAGTTAAAAAAAAAAAATTATTTAGTTGTAGTCTAATTCAGTGGATAAACAAGGGATGCCTTATTATTCTGAATAAGTTGGGATGCATTACTCCCTCTGTTTTATGTATTAACCCTTGCATGGCCACGGACTGATATATCAGTCCAAAATTCCTATATGTTATAATTCTGCCAGCAGCCTAAGGGTTAATGATTGTTCCTTGTGTGTATAAATTAGTATTCATTACATTTGTATTGTAAAATTAATAAAATAAATTACAAAAATCCATCTTTTGAGGAGTGGCATATCACTGTCTGCAACTTGAACCTTGGATCTCATGACAGTTCTCTTTTCCCCTCCTTTAGTGAAAAGGAATGAAATGTCCTAGAACTAACAGCATAATTCGTGAATGCAAAAGAAATTTGTGTGCATTCTTCCACCAACATTCAAGATTGTTTGCCAACTGTCAAGTTATATGTCTGCAGGCTGAGTTATTTATTTTTTACTTTAATTTCACTTACACTGATAGAACTTGTGCCAGAAGAAATACATGATTAAGTCACAGAAGCAGGATGCAATCTAAGAAGGCATGTACAGAATAACAAAGGGAGGGAAAACATGCATGCAATGTGTTCCCTCTGTTATAACTTTACAGTCATGAAATCTCAGACAAGCTTCCACTGTGCTACATGACGTTTTGCCAGATATTTCATGAAAAAGCTGTCCCAGCTGTTGTTTACCATTATAAAATCATGGACATGATTTCAGCCAGTCCGAGCTCAAACCTACAGGACAGCATCCTACGTATAGTTGTCAGCTTATACAGCAATATTAAAGTGGAGTATTCCACTTTAAAGGTGGGGAGAAATGTTACATTCAGTTTTTCAAACCACAAAATGGAATAAAAACTTATGAATCCCTCTGGGCCAGAATTTCAAAGAACTACGGCACGATTATGCCACAGTTGCGCCACTTGTGAATACCATTTAAAACATGGTCTAACTTTATGTTGCAAGTACAGACTCAAAAATGATGCATGTGTTAAAAAAAATTATAATAATTGTTCAACCTTAATTCAAAATGGTTGTCTTCAAGTGGCAGGTCACACTGCCCAACACCAACACTAGTGATTTTAGGATGATGAGTTAAGGGAATCCACTGAAGGTGGGGAAGGGAAGAGACAAAGTAAAATAAAAGAACTGAAAATGTTCTATACAGCAAAACAGTAATATGAAATGCATGCTTAAAATAGAAAAAAGTTAGAATCAGCATTTCAATCATAGGTCTTCTTCAGGAATTATCAAAAAAAATAGTAAGCAAAGTTATATAGTGGTGCTAGGTACAATGCAATGCAATAATGCCGCAGTATATCACAAAATGCTGCAGTATGCTGCAGGGAGCAGTGTAATTCAATGGCAATTAAGCCCTTTTGTCATGCAGTATTTTGTGACGTCATTTACTGCAGGTTATTGAATTGCATCATGGCTGGCTCGTATGTATGTATGTACATTTTTTTCAATTCATACTTCATACTCCCAGCACCAGTATATTCCCATTGGTGACATATGCCCAGCCCAGTACATCAGCTTTTACAGTGCTTACCTAACCATTAAATCCACATGCCTACCCCGCTCCTGACCCAGGGTCAGGAGAGGAGTTGGTCACTCTATTTTTTTTAAGGAACTGCAAAGTAAAGGATTGACTACTCAATGGAGCCCAGGCCCAAGTGTGCCCCGTCAATCCTGCCACTTTGTTTTCTTTTTTCCCTCCACCCCCCCCCCAACACACATACACACACACACAGATGGCAGCAGGCTAACAGCATCAGACACACACAAACATGACAATGCGTGCCTTTGCACAACACTCTCCAGCGTCCACCCCGTCTAATGTGGTGAAATGCTGCACTGCCACCTGTGGTTACCCAGGTGGAAGTTAGAAACCATGGTCCGCAACCTAGCCTCCCTGAGGAAGGAGAAGGTCCTGTGGGATGCTTAATCCTTCCTTCCCAGCCAACCCTCCAACAAGTCAGGCTCATTTCCCAGACCTGGATCACTGGCATTACAAGCAGAATCTCTACTGCTACACCGATGGGTTCTTATTTTTTCCCTTACAGATAATTCCTGAGGAAGACCCAAGGTTAAAACGTTGATTCTAACTCTTATTTTCTAGTTTCAGTGTGCATTACGCTTCTGTTTCATTTGCAGCTCATATGCTGACACACCACTCCGTTTTTTGGTATAACACTACTCTATTTCACTTTGGAATAGGTTCACTATGATATTAGGTCAGTTTTATGTTAGATTGATGTACCTGTAAACATAAGGGCCCCGCTCGTTAACCAGTGGCTTTTCTCCTCGCAGAACCTCATCTGGATTCAGAACATCAAATAAGTAAACCGACATAAAAAAAGGTACAGGAATATCCCTCCACATAGTGAAAGCCATACCACTGTTGGGATCTATTCTTACATTCTGCAATGGAAAAAAAAAAAAAAGCAAAACAGTGACCACTATGTAATAAACAGCTGTACTTACCAACTTTGCTTCTGCACTGAAACGTAAGCACTTTGTACGGGAGGCCACATGGGTATGCTTTTGCACCACAAAGTCAAAACGCTTCATTTAAGTTATACGGGTTTCTTGCTTCTTTGCGTTATACCAGGGTAATTTAGCTTTCAATACAAAACTAACAGCTGCAGCCATGGGAGTTTTCTTTTGCTTTGCATGTGAATGTTGAGTGACTCATACCACCCACAGTCACAATGGCCTACTTCTGTCTACTCAGCACTTCATCAAAGAGCAGCTTTCCCATAAGGTCTGACATGCATGCATAAAATCAGAGTTGTTGCACAATATGTTTTTGTGTAGGTATTAGTACTGCACTGTGTTTCTGTGCTGCATTATGAAATAATCCCAAACCACGTTTCGTTCTCTGTGCACAGTGCCTCAACCCAGCCGCTCTGTGTAGCACTGCTGCTCCTGTGATGTCATTATAGGGATTCTAGGCTATCGCAGGACGCACAGTGCTGTGGCTGCATACTTCCCATTGGAAATGTCCTCAGCTGTGAGTGATGCCACAGATCCTCTGGAGGGTGGACTGTCCTCTCTCTTTGTCTTGAAAATATAGAGTCCAAGAAGAACGACTCACTTGGGAAAGCTTTCCGACTGTGTAAAACTCATTTAGTTTTTAACTAGCAACATGGGTCCATGTCAATTCGCGCCCGTTATTTTGCTCCCTGATAAATGGCTCCCGACAATCCGCTCCTGTGACAACCTGCCCCTGATAATTTGCTCCCCAGTGGAATTAAATTACCCCTGTTAGAGAGCGAAATGAACCCAGGAGCTCACAGAGCAGATTCCTGCCACTGGAAGATTTGGCTCCTACTGTCCTTCTCAGGATGAGAAGCAAAAATGAAATGAGAATATTACCCTACATAAAACACTAATGTTGAATTCAGGTGCCGACTGGAGCCTCCCCAGTTCCTCCTTCATTTCTAGTCTTAGATTGACAGCTGCAGGCAGCATCATGAGGTGAACTCTACTGTACCTCACACAGTCATGCAAATAAGACGTCAGATATATGAGACAATGCAATGCAAGTGAACTACCCAAGGTAAACTACCCGACCCAAATTACCGACCCAGTTTTAGAGCTGCTAATCCAGGTGCGCTGTAGTCACCAGAAATGTTGGGCTCTTTCATTGTAAACTATATACTGATATTTTTGTTTTTGTTACTTTAGTCATTTATTTAAGTGTCTTACCCCTTTCCTAAGCTTTACTTTTGTGAGAATTCCAGTGAAAAGAGGAGCTCCTGGGTTCATTTCACTCCTGGACAAGCTGTTGGTAAATGAAATAAAGTTTCCCACCATTAACTGCAACCAGGGAGCGAAGTGTCAGGGTGGGTTGTCACGGGAGCCATTTGTCGCCAGAGCGATTTGTCGGGAGCCAGTTGTCGTGGAGCAAAATGGCAGGAGCAAATTGTCATGCTCCCAGGTAATACACAGTACAAACAGTAAAAATATATGTTTAAAAGTGTACATTTCATTTATCAGAAGGTCAACAACACAGTCGGCATAAAGTCAGTATGATGAGTTTGATTACCCTAATATAGGAAGTCAAACAGTAATGAGTGTGGGGGGGGGGTGCTTATCGGGAAGATTTAGGGCTATGTAACCTAAAATTAATTATCGAAAGCAACACACATAAAAAACTGTATTTAAAAGGGACACTGTCAAGTTCGAGTATTGCAAGCAATTCTGGAGACCCCATCTCCGCAAAGACATAGACAGAGTGGAGACTGTTCAGAGGAGGGCAACTAAAATGGTGCAGGGTCTGCACCAGAAGACATACGAGGAGAGACTAAAGCAACTTAATATGTATACCCTTGAGGAAAGGAGGGACATGATAGAAACTTTCAAGTATCTCAAGGGAATTAAAGTACAAGAGGGTAGTACTTTCAGAAGAAGAGATGTGCAAGAACAAGGGAGCACAATTTGAAGATAGAGGGGGGACGGCTCAGAGGTAATGTTAGGAAGTATTTTTTTACAGAGAGGATTGTGGATGCATGGAACAGCCTTCCTGAGGAGGTTGTGGAGTCCGGAACAGTGGGAGAATTCAAGAATGCATGGGGCAGGCATAAGGCAATTCTAGAGGAGAGTAGGAGGAAATAAACTGTTGATTAACTAGAATCTGCAGCTTATCCATCAGGTAGGGAGATGGGCAGACTAGGTGGGCCAAGCGGTCCTTATCTGCTGTCAGATTCTATGTTTCTATGTTTCCCAGGCTCACATTTTATGTACTGGGGAAAACACATTGCCTGGCTGCACAGGTTGTGCAGAAGAGGCTGGTGCAGGCAGCAGTTTGACTGTTAATATATTTCTCTTATTTTACATAAATTCTAAATCCACACAGTACACTGCAAAGCCGCATGCCGGTTAGGAAGCATGGGCACATTTCTAAATTGGGATATGCATATGCATGAGCGCACGCCCAGTATCAAGGCTTGACATTCCAACCGTGATTTTACCAGTTACATCCCTCGTTTACACACAAGAGCAACTCTCCCAGAGTTCAGCTTTCCTTCCTCTGTCAAATACTGTTTTTAGCTGAACTCGGGTATTGGGAGGCATGCACGAGCCTCTGGGGACTTCTGCGCCATTTAGAAATGCGATCGTGCTTCTCAACTGGCGAGTGGCTTTGCAGCAGACCACGCGGATCTAGAATGTAAAATAAGAGAAAAATATTAGCAGAGTCAAAATACTGGCCACACCAACGTCTTCTGCACGTGTGCAACCAGGCAATGCGTTTTCTCCAATAGGTGATTTGTCACAACACGAGTAACAAAGTCAGCTGCAACTGACTGTGACGAGCACGGTGACAGTGATCCAGGCACTCGCACAGTAATTAATACGGAGGGGGGGCCTCATTGGAATGAATTTTACATGTGTAAAACCTGAATAAACACTACAGACAAAAGAGAGTAGAGAAAAAAGAACACTTTATTGAATAAAAAAAGGCCACATTTCATTCAGCACATCAGTACTACTGAAGTCAGTTCAATCAGCGCGATACAGGCATTGGTGCAGTGGAAACTCTGCATTGTTTCATATAGTGACATCACGGGAGCACTCGTGGAAACTGCACAAGCAGTGAAAACATGCAGACTGATTGCAAAGTGTGGTTCTATTAAACTGATTAATCAAAAACAGGGCTCAGAAATGCAAAGTTGAACTATGCACCATCAGGTAAGTTCCATTGCTGTGCTTACAGGAATCATGAAGGGGGGCTCTTTAATGACACCACTGAGCAATTAGTACACGCATATCTTATTTCTCACACAGAACACTGCAAGTCATTGCTAGCACTTTTTTTTTTTTTTCTTCTGGGCCGCTAGTCTGTAACTTCTTCCACCACTGCCATGGCTCTCTGCCCATCTCTTGAGCTTCTATGCACCAGACTCCGGGACCCCACTGCCCACCTCTGACTCAGTGCTGTGATGGCTCCCCCCACTCCAGGGCAGGGTTTGCTCTCAGCTACAATGGCATTTCATTCCCCATTACATTTGGCCGCCCACATGGAGATGAAGGTGGGGAGTGTCTCCATGAGTGGAAGACAGAGCCCGGCATGGACATGGAGAACTGGCAGGGCTTCATCCTACCTGCCAGTGCCATTTCTCTCCCCCTCTCCCCAATTTGTGTCCTTCGGACTAGAAGCACACAGTAGTAACCGGCCGCCAGCATGCCAGACTCACCCAGATGGATGCACTCCAAGCACCCTCCTACACACCACTCCTCTGCACCTCCACCTGTGGCCACAGAGGGGGCAGTATAGCAGCACGATGCAGATTTCCCCCTCCATGGAGGAGGCAAGTATCCGATGGGACACTCAGTCCTCCTACCCCAGCCAGCCCTCGGACAGCCCTGGTTCATTCCCAAACTGGAGTCATCATTATTGCAAGCAGCAGCACTATCAATGCACCTGTCACATTATAGACAGCAACATTTACAAAAATACACAATGACATCAGATGTACAGTTTTATAATCAAATTTAAAAGCAGCAGTGAGAATATTTGTTTCTTAAAAACAGTAGTTGCCAAATTAAATTATTAAAACATTAGCATAGCTTGGCAGTGCTGGCAGTAATGTACTGCAGTGCCATTTGCAAGAACCAGGTCCAATCCCACACTGCTGGTTGAGTCCAGGGGTATGCTGTGGAGGCAGCATGATCAGACACTGAAGGTGTGGGGAGGTGGGAGTGGACAGCATCCAGAGCAATCACCACCTGCTACACCAGACAGTGAGAGTGTCGTCATGTCATCCAGACCCCCCTCTCTCCTGTAGCACTGTTTGAGGCCCCCTATCTAGAGAGGTGGGCAGGCACCTTGGGAAAACAGGGACAATACCACTGTGTTGCAGCAGATGGCAGCCGCTTTGCCACCCGCTTTTCTTGAGAAAAAATGATAAAACTTTTTTTTTTTAAATGCCGAAACGCTGGTGGAATTTAGAACATTTTAGGAGTCAATAAAATTAAAAGATGCCTAAAATCTTTTATAATAAGAGATTTCCCGAACTACACCACCCCTGAAAACCTTTGGATCTGCATATAAAATTGCTTATTCCTTTGCAATGTACCTAGTAGTAGTAGTAGTAGTATCAGATTTTTTTTGTTGAGCGCCCAATCCCGGGGGCTCTGTGTGCTGTGCATCATTTAACACATAATGTCAGAACAGGGGTCTGGGAAACAAGTTGCACGGGGTAAGAATGGCAACAATCAAAGCTACAGCTTTAGCATCTTGCCTTTTTTATTAAACTGAAACAGAAACAATGACAGCAGAAACAGACCAATGGTCTATCCAGTCTGCCCATGTTCTGTATTTAGTCCTTGGACCTACTGTGTCTCCCCCCCTCCCCAAGTTCCTAGCCCTCTCCATCCCCCCCCCCCATTCTCTCCCAGTTTCAGCCTCCCTGTGCAACCACTATTACCCTTCATTCTGTCCCAACCATGCTCAAAACCACCAACAGTTTTAGCACCTGCCACTCTGGCCAGACAGTTCTATGGCTCCAGCACCCTTTCTGTAAAACAATATTGCCTCGTGTCCCTCCTGAACCTCCCTCCTGTCAGTTTCCACTCATCTCCATGTGACCACAAACTAGCATTTAAACGAAGCAATCCCCCGCAGTTTACCTTGTTGATTCCTTTTAAAAACTTGAAGATTTCTGTCATATCTCCCCTCTGTCTTCTGGTATCCAGAAGGGAGTGAGGAGATACAATACACAGTCTAACCCCCCTCTTTTTACTATCAAAAAGAACAGAGTTTACTTTTTTGTTCATTTTCTGTCCCCCTGCCCCTACCCAGCACTGTCAACCGACTACCTGCTCTGGCTGCCTTTTCCCACCACAGACCCCACATGGAGTCCTTGCTTACCCTCCAGATGGGGACATGGTGGAGGGGGCTCCCTCTTTAACCCCCTCCCCAGAGGAATAAAGTCTGCATCGGGGTCTCCACAGCGGTACTGCAGCCGCAGGCAGGTGAGGACCCACTATTGGGCCCTCATGTTGATATCACGCCGGGAGAGACATTTTCCTGATGTATGCCCTCCCGAGCATGACACACGCGATGCCATGGCTTATGCCGGCATCCATCACACTCTTCCCACTGTTGCGTGAATCGGGACCGCGATACCTCTGCTTGTCACCAGAGGTAAGGCCACCCCCCCAAGCCAGTGTGCCCCCCTCCCCTGGAGGAGCTGAGTGATCCACTGGATGCTCAGACATCCTCCCTTGGCCAGTCCTCTTGCTCCCGGGTCCGCTCCCAAACCTGGTTCACCAGTGTCGCAAGCGGAAATCCAATTGCCGTGCCAATGGGCCAGCGAACAGAGTTTACATCTAAGGTAAAAACTCTGATTTATGCACAGTATTTAATATAATGGAATTATTTAAAAATATATATGTACCTTCTCCTACCTATCCAACAATCTCATGCTTTTTTTTTTACAAAAATTCTAATCACTATTTTAATCCAATACTTATTGTTTCATTTTGCGACAAATATTCAAATATAACTGTTAAAAATACAAAACACTGAGATACCCTCTAAAACATGTAATAGCTAAACCCGATTAGTCATGAAGTACAAGATTCAGTACAGTGCCCTTTACCAATGATAAAATGAAAGAAAAGCTGATACTTCATATGTTCTCACAAAACATGGGTCAATGTACTCAAAAGCAAACTGCACACAGCCACATACAGTTCACTTTGTGCACATGCAGTTTTTGAAGCAACTGAGCTATGCTTAACCAATTCATTTGTGCGCACCCATGAAAACGGACTGTAGATTGCAAGCTGGAGCAGTCACAGAAAGCCAAAGACAGTTGGGGTGCAAAGCCAGCAAGGCTGTAGATCCTTTATCTTTTTTTTTTGTTTTGTTTATCAAGGTGTTTATCCATCTCACATACTGCCTGCTTCTATTCCAGCCACACATTACTGTTATTTTCCCACCGTGGCAGAGCAGGCCATCACTATCTCCCATTCCTCCCTACCCCCACCCCGGTGTCCTCATTCAGAAGCTGTCCTGCCTGGCTGATGAAGGGCCTGCAACAGCTGGGATGTCATCCTGCCGGCATTTTTTTTTTTCTGCCCTTCATGTTTCTCCCTTCATCTTCCGACTACCTGGTGCAATTCCACATATGCATGTGCATGCTTCTGCACAGGAATGCACCCAAGGGGCTCATGAATCCATGCAATTGGGATTCCCTGCTGTGCCACCACCTGGTTTATACCAGGTGGCAGATGCCAGATTGAACATCTAGACCCCCAACCCAAAGAAGGACAGCGTGCTACCACCTGGTTTATACCAGGCGGCAGATGCTGGATTGGACATCTAGACCCCCATCCCAAAGAAGGGCAGCAGCAATGCCTCTCAACTGTACCAGATTTTAAGGGATGTCCCTGATTTTGCCTTATAATTTTGCTCTGTCACTTGTAAAATTTGTGTTTTTGTGACTGAACAGCGGGGACTGCAAGCACAAAATAATGTTAACAAGCACAAAAGTTACAGATCAGTTCTTCTTCAGAAAATGCATCTTACACTAATTCCCATATTCTGCCAGGTTTCTGAGTGAATTATTACCTATTTGTAATATGTGTCCCTAATTTTGGGTCTTTGTCCCAGATTGTTTTTTAAGCCTTGTCCCTGATTTAGGAGGTTGAGAGGTAAGCCGTTGAATGCTTGACCCTCCCTTTTCTGGCCAGCTCCCAGTAAACAGAATCTGCACCTGAACCCCAGATGCCCAAATGAAACTGTATAAAGAATTGGTCTGGCGGGTGGGCACAGAGAGTGGGGTGAGTTCAGATGTCAGGCGAGTGACTAAAGGCTCTGTGATGGGACTGGTACTCTTCAGTGTGTTCAGTCTGTGACACCCGAAAGAGCAAACAGGGAAGACGCCTGTTCACAGATGATACACAGACATGTGGCAGGACAGACATGGAGGAGGGAGTAAAGGAACTGAAGAGAGACCTAAAGAGATTGAAAAATAACCCAGGGACTGGCAGATCAAATTCAATGCCACAAAATGCAAAGTTATGCATTTTGGTTAAAAGAACCCAAATATGGAGTACTGGACTGGAGATATCCACAAAGTCAAAGAATAGAGAAGAGGGAATGTGGAGCAATCATTGGTGATATGACAAACTCTAGTCATGAGCCCATTTCAACAGCGCTTATAGCAAGGCCAACAGGATGCTGGGCTGCACAGGCAGGGGCATTACCAGCAGGAGGTGATTTTGCCCCTGTAAAGATTCCTGGTGAGGCTGCACCATGAGTACTGTCTGCAGTGTTGGAACTCGCATCTCATGAAGGACTGTAATCGCCTAGAATTGATGCAAAGGAGGGCCACCAAAATAGTTCAGGGAATGCAGGAAGACTTGTTACCCAGACTAAATATGTAGTATAGACCCAAAAGAGGAAATGGCACTCACATCCCCTTGTTGAAGGTATTAAAAGCACTTAAATATCTGGCATTCAATTTGTACACATAAACTCTCTATTTGGTGCTAACATAATTCGTACAAAAGAGTAGCGGAGAATCAAGCAGTCCATGCAATTCAAAGGTGCTGGCTGCTGTCTTGCAACTAACTTTTCATGCTTCTAGTGCATCTTTGGTGCTCTGATGATGTGCTAGAAATGTGAAACGTTAGTTGCAGGACACCAGCCAGCATCTTTTGAACTCATGGACTGCCCAATTCTCCACTGCGCTTTTGCACAAATTATGTCAGCAACACATAAAAGGAAGAGTTCATCTGCACAAACTGAACTCTAGGTATTTGAATGCATTTTATACATTCAACAAGGGGGGGTGAGTGTTTCCTCTTTTGGGGTCTATCACGTTGTTTACTTGAAGTGGAGTACCACTGAGCCAGGGAGCGCCCTCTGTATGTCCTAAAGAGACTAAACAGGTGCTTTCTTGAGTCCACAAGAGAGAGGGGAGTTGGGCAGACAGAGTGCGAGTGTGTGTGTGTGGGGGCGCAGTCTCACTGCGACATCTTTGGCTTGGGATGCAAACCCATACTGCCAGCAGTCAAGCAGGACCCCTACTGCTGCACTATGACCTAGCCTCTGCAAACATATTTTTCTTTGCTTTTGAGTGGTGCAGCCATAGAACAGCATGCTGGCTGAAGTGGTGAGTGCCAATACCATCAACCACTTCAAACGTGGCCGGGACAGAGTTAAGGGTTTAACCGTGATGGGGGTAGCAGTAAGGCAAGACACATGGGGAGGGGGGTGGCAGGGATAAATAACCAGAGACACACACGAAGTCTCAGGGTAGGACACGGTCTCACGGGCAGATGAATGAACCAATATACTTTTTCTGCCATAATTTTCTCTGTTTCTCTACAGTCAGGGAGAGACTCCAAATTTGTGTAGCAGGTGAGCTAGTCTTGAGGCTGAGAGCAATTCATACTGCCCACTTCTCGTTATCTTATCTACTTGTTAATTTTTGTAAATGGATATATCAGCTAATTAGCAAAGTGACATTATATGGCTCTTGGTCAAATGTTATGCCAATCAGTTTATTGTGCAATTTTACAACCTTTCTTCAAATGTCAGTTTGACCTAAACTGATAAAAAAACCAAAACAAAAACGTTGCACTGCATACCATCAGCTGGTGAACTGATCGACTCTGGAGAACTTCTCCAGAACACGAGCTATTAAGAATAATTACGGGACAAAGACCAACTGCATAGTAAGACTGTGCATGCAGGAAATGGATCTCCCAGAACAGTAAAAACCACATGAGTTTATTGTGCAGCAATCTCAAAGAAGTGCTGCCCAGCAGTGCTCTAAGAATTAGGTCATAGAGGGCCGGCCTGATGGCGCACCAACAGCGGGTGCCACTTGCCATGCTGGCAACTTGGCAAGCCCAAGCTCGAGGGGCCAGTGCGCACCAGCAGGATGTGGACTGAGCACCCCAAAGCAGGCTCACTTCCCTAGGGAAGGGAGGGCAGCAACTCATTCTGCTATTCTGCTATACAGGTGACCACAGATGGGGCACAGCTGGGGAGCATGGAGCACAGGGTAGGTGATGTAGCACATGTGGTGTGTTGGGTGGTCCAATGCTATCAGTGCGGCATCCCTGTGGGAGGGATTTGGGAGGAGCAAGCCGCAAAAAGGGAGGGAGACAGACATATGACACCTCCCACATCCCCTTGCCCTTCTGAGGTTACTCCACAATCTCCATTGGTGGAGTGTATTCTGGTCCCCCTCCCTCATCAACATCCTGGACCAAGCCTTTAGTCTTGAGACAAAACAGGCTCCACCACTGATGAAAAGTCTGCTGAGACTTAAAGTGAAAGATGTGGATGACTCTTGGAGGCAGGAGAGGTTTGCTACCAGTGTGCAAGTGTCAATCCCGGACCCAACCAAGATTTGGGAAGGACCAAGATGATCACCTGACCTGATGCCCAGGGTTCAGTATTAGAAGAGCCCCAACCTGACATGTTCTGCAGTTCAGTTGGTCATTCTTAGACTATAATAAAACACCATACTACACTATCTATATATATAAATATATATATACACACAACATCACACATGCCCCCACAATGCAAAGCAATCATGGGCTGCATATGCAAATCACCACAGAATGTTATGGTGGTCCAACTTTAAGCAGAATTGCATGGTGCCGAAAGGCCTCTCACACAGTTTGCAAAGGGTGCAAACAGAAGACATAGACACATGTTTCGTCCTACCAGGACTCATCAGTATGCCTCGTCTGTTTGACACCCCAGTGGAATGGACCAGCTACCCTATAGGCAGTGTGCCTTGGATATATTGTGGTGAACCCATTAAAATAAAAAAAACTATTTAAAAGACAAAGGCACAAGGTTCTTTGTCTTTTAAATGAATTTTAACCTGTCAGGTTCACCTCAATAACACCTACTATAAACACCTGGGGTGTCAAACAGGCAGCATCAGTCTACCCAAACAGCTGCATCAGCTCTTCTGTTGGCACCCCTACAAGTGTGAAACCTTTCGCCAAGTCTAACAAAGTGAACCAACAATCATTCTGTAGTCATTCCACTCTCTGCTGTAATGCTGTGTTAATAGAGGAGCATGATTCTGACCCTAGCGAAACTTGGCTTCCCAGCCAAATGCCCTTTGGGGTAACCCTTGTCTCAGTGTTTGTGCACAGAGGTTCTTTGTCTCTTTTATATATATTTGCATGTATTTTTCCAAGCAAAATAATAAGCAAAAATGATAGTCTCTTATTCTCACATATTCCCCAGAATAATACGCAACAAGAAACAGATCATGTACATATTATATGCTAATATTTCTATCATAAAGCAGTTAGTTTTCCTAGGCCAAAATAAAAGAAAATATTTCCCCCAATAAGCAGTCTTTACTGGCACTAGCCTGACTGCTGATTTGTACACGAGAGGGCTATCATACTAAGCTAAGAGCTGACCAGTTTTCTTACCACATTATTTGTCAGTTTTTTGCCATCTGTCTGTCTGTGACCCCATCACAGCAAGTCTAGCAGAGACACCTGCTGGACCTAACAAGGTAGCCATCTTGGAGCGTCCCCACAAAGCATCGCCTCAGTGCAAAAGGAGCACCCTTCTTAGTCTTCTCTTTGGCCACAGAGAACAAAATGGACATTGTTAGCAATCATATGTGCCAAGAATTGGTCTAAAATGTCCTTGCTAAACACACTTGAGATTTTCCAAGCTAGTGATTTGCCAGCCAAAAACTGCAGGTGCACGTCTTGTATACTGTGCCCAATCAGGGAGGCACGAACCATTTGCAGAAAAAAGAAAGCATTATGTTATTTTGGTACAAGTGACCTCGGCTGAGCTGAGCTGAAGTGAACAGTCAGCATTTTTCTCTTTCTGTGGAGAAATAAGAGTATTGGCTAATTCTCTCAGTTGCTAAAAATACCGTAGCCTTTCTGTCAGAAATATAAAGCATTTGGCCTTATTCACACCAAGACCCTTACTCGGCCTATGGAAGACAGGTCCTTTTTGGCTAATGCCTGGGTATGCCCAGGTCATCTGGGGGAGCTTGTTCTCCTCGTGACAGGTTCCTATAGTCGAATGCGGGTCTGTTGGTGGTCAAACTTTGGGACACCCCAGAAACACCAGCTACATTAAGAGAACTTTAGAAGTGTCTCAATTTTAGTATATGTGTTGTTGGAACAAACACATAAAGAGAAGTTCAAAAATAAAACTGGTTCACAATACGAAGCTAAATAAATAGTGCGTGGTGTAACTGTACAGGGGAAGACTCGGACATAGCATAAATAATTTGAATCTGTTTTCTGCTAGTTTTAAGCGGCACATGCTTACTATGACAAAAGGACAACAGGCTCAGACAACCTTATGTAACCCCTAGATGGCGCTATCCCAGGGGCTACTACCCCTGCCTGATTTGCCACTAACAGGTTGAGGGGCCTGGATCCAATGGCTGGTGCCTCCACCCAGAGGTCAGGGTTTGCAATAGTTAAACTTACTTGGTCACAGCCCTCTGGGACACTGCAACCCCTTTCTTCCCACTAGTGGCCCACACAATATAGCAGAATTACCTTCACAGTATACACTTACCCCCAAGGCTGGTTCAGGCACGGACATCCTGTAAAATAAGATACAGTGCAACAATCACAGTACAGTACTTTAACATAGACAAATACCTCAGGCAGTATAACTTTGTTGAAACAAACAGCTCTGATTTATTTAGGGGGATATAACAAGGACAGGGAAATCAGGTTAATTAGCTTATCACTTTACTATCTACCTATGGCTCTGTGCACAGGCCTATCCCTACCGATTACTGTCCCTGGGTACCCAGGCCCTAGTGGCTAGTCCAAACCGTGGCAGCTGGTAGGGCCCTTTCACACAGAGAAAAGAAAATTAAACAGTCAACAGTACAGTAATTCCATTTGGATTTAATGTGGCAATTCAACAGGAGCGACCCGAATTAGTACTCACGACCTCCAAAGAAGATATGGTCCTTCAATGTCAGCAGGGCTACTTTTGATCTCCAAGAGACTCCTCACACATTTATATGGTAAAAAGAAAAGCACTATACCAGGCAGGCTGCATCTGTATCCCAATCGCAATTACTGCACAATAACCAGGAGAACACACAGCAGATTCAGTTCCTGACAGACCGAGTGTAATTCAACAATTTCTTCAGTCTTCTACAGGGTGAGCCTGGTTTCTACTCTTCAGAGATCCTTTGATTCTTTTCACAGGACAGTTTCAGTCCTAACAAGCAGTTACACAAGTTGTAGGACGGAACTCTGGGCCTTGCACACGTTTTTTGACTGAAACTGTGCACTGAAGGAGCACAGGGTTTCTTTCCCCTTCACTTTCAGATCTCAAACTGAAACTCCCAACAGACAAAAACCGGGCACTTCCTTTGAGTTCCTCCCAGTTCTTGACTGGATTGGCTGTCACTCACAATAGACTGCTGCTGGTGCCAAAAAGGCACGAAGTCTAAACTACATCTCCCAGAGTCACTGCCCATACAATCCTCTTGTGGCTGGCTCAGATTATGAGTCCCAAGTTCTGATTCGTCCAAGGCATCATTTTAGAGCTAGTTTACCCCACACTGATTGGTCCAGTTCAGCAGTTCAAAACCAGAATGGGGAACTAGGCAGACAGTTCTGACTGCAAAGAAAGCAGGTTAGACAAACTGTAATTTTATTATTACTGTAAATGATTTCTGGCAATCAGTTACATCTTCAGACAGGTTCCTTTGCACTCCTAGTGACTGCAAAATGGGGTGAATTGGCAGCAGCTTGAGTGGTACTCAATCAAAAACACATGTCCCCCATACAAACTAATTATGTCTGCAAGCAGACAGCTCTTAAAGAGACAGTACCAGAGGTTCTAAAAACACTCACTGATAAATGGCTTAAACGCCAAACACCATTCAGGCTTGGAGCATTCAAGCAAGCTCCTGGAAGTCTTTTGGGAACCCCCATTTGCAGGGGGTTACACCTTCCTGGCTTGGGAAAAGCTTGACGTCCGCGTCAAGCAAGTACCCCCATAAGTTTCAACTGCAACCATATACATTTGCATTAGGCTCACACATGTAATCATCAGTCAATACATCATTTTACCAAGAACCATTTCTGAAACATTGCAGTACGTCACTCTTACACAGTATAACACACACATTGTACCATAACTCAAGTTATTACCTCTTGTACATGAAACCTAAGAGAGGGACCCTTCCCTATCAGTTACCTTGGGGCTGGATGGGGCAAGGGCACCATACTTAGAGGGCAACACAAGTAACTGGAGTTAGCACTGATGCTCAGTTTGGGCAGTGAGCTCGGGACACATACACCCTTTATGGACAACATTGAGAGGCAAATCCACAGGCCTCCCAAGGGAATCATAACTGAGGTGCACCACAGGCTTTACAGCTCGACCAGTCTTTCTAGGGGAACTGTTACAGTCTCTGCACTCTGAGCCTCATTTTCAGCATTGTCCACACTTGTCAGGGGTCTCCATGGGGTAGAGAGGCTAGAACTGGGGCACTTTCAGCTCCAGGAGTTACAGTTTCTGAGTCCACAACATTTGGCTCGCATGGAGAGCTTTCGGACACTGGCAGTGGACTGTCAGGGCACTCAAAATACTCTTCTTGTTCGGTTGTATCACCAGTCTGCCCCAATCTATCATTTTCCTCCCTGAAAGCTCAAACAGTTCAACCATGCACAATGATTCCATTTCATCTGATCTGATGCTTTGCACTTCTTTCTGGGAGCATTGGCTCCAGGGATGAAGCTGGGGGCATAGACAGTCCAGAAGGCCCAGCTTTGTCTCCAGTATTGACTAGGGATTGCCCAAACAATTGACTCAGTTCGTAAGAAGGATAGTATTCAAAGTCACTCTCACTTTCTTCTGATATGGACTGACAGTCATGCTCAACTGGGACTTGTGCAGGGGAACACTTTAACTCTGCTTCTGTAGGTGCAGACTTCTTGATCTTTTCTTAGCAGCAGCTCTAGTCACTGGTCCAGAGGGGGCATCTTCTGGGGGCTCAGACTCAATCAGGATTTGTCCAATGGGTAGTAAATGATTTCTATGCATTGTTTTTACATCTTTTGAATTGTTCTCAGGCCTTACTTTGTACACTGGCAGATCATCTAGTTTGCCCACTACAATGTGAGGGAGATGGTGCCATCTGTCAGCAATCTTGTGTTTGCCATGCAGTCCCAGATTTCTTAGCAATACCCGATCTCCCTCCTGGAGTTCCTGTGCTTTCACCTTTTTATCATACCTTTCTTTGTTGGCCAGATTTCTTTTGGCAGCCATGGTTTGAGCCAGTTGGTACGCATGAGTTAGCTGGGCCTTTAACTTTTGCACATACTGTAAATAGTTGTCAGCTTGAACCCCATCAGGAGAGACCCCAAAACACACATCTACCGGTAGTCGAGCTTCTCTTCCAAACATCAGGCGGTAGGGGGAGAACCCAGTGGCATCACTTTTGGTGCAGTTATAAGCATGTACCAGGGTGCTAATTTGTTGGCTCCATCTAGGCTTGTCCTTTGGGTGCAGGGTGCCTAGCATATCTAGCAAAGTGCGTGTTGAAACGCTCAGGCTGTGGGTCCCCTGGGGTGGTAAGGAGTGGTTCTGGACTCTTCACTCCCCACAGAGAAAGCATCTCTTTGATCAGACGACTCTCAAAGTCTCTCCCTTGATCAGAATGGATTCTTTGTGGAGCCCCATAGTGAACAAAAAGTTTTCTACGAGTACTTTGGCTACAGTGGATGCTTTCTGGTCTTTGGTGGGAAAGCTTGGGCATATCTCGTGAAATGGTCAGTGACCACCAGCACATTACTGATATTTCTTTGATCTGACTCCAAACTCAGAAAATCAATACAGACCAGCTCCATGGGTGCACTGGTGGTTATGTTAACAAGGGGCAGCCCTCTGGGGTAAAGCTTTCCTCTGTAAGCAGCGACTACAAGTTCGATGTGTTGCTCCACATCAGCCCCCATCTTAGGCCAATAGAATCTGGATCTCACCAAGTCAAGTGTTCTGTCTATACCAAGGTGCCCCATGTGGTTGTGCAAGGACCTCAATACTGAGTCTCGAAAGGCAGTGGGCAGCACCAGTTGTTGTTTGTCTACTTGTCCCCTCTGTCTACTGTTTCTCTATATAACAGTTTATTGATCAGTTTCAACTTAGGACCTTCTTTGTATAACAGTGCAGTTCTCAAATCAGTGGGCGTAATTTGGACACATCTTTTCCTGCATAGAGGGCTTCTAAAGCTGATTTGATCATAGGATCGCGAGGATTGAGCCACTGAATACTGTCATTGTCCAGCTGAGGCAGTGCACCAATGTCTATTGCAGAAAAGTGGCAATAAGCAGCAGGTATGCAATTCTCAGAGGGTCCCAAGCAATCCACCATGCAGTCCACTGCGTCCGTGGACATTTGTTCCTCCCTGTCAAACTTCCGGCAGAGTGCCCGAATGTCAGGTTCTGCCAATCGGACCCAATCATTCTGGGGAACAGGCCTCCGGGAGAGAGCATCAGCATCTATGTGGTTCAGACCTGCTCGGTATTCGAGAGCATAGTCATATGTAGATAATGCAGAAAGCCACCTGTGGCCAGTGGCATCCAACTTAGCTGAGGTCTGCACATAGGTCAAAGGATTATTGTCAGTTTTTACTAGTATTTTAGCCCCATACAAGTACTCATGGAATTGGTCAACAATAGCCCACTTCAAAGCTAGGAACTCTAACTTATGTACAGGATAGTTCTTTTCGGATGGGGTCAGGCTTCTACTGGCAAAGGCCACTGGTCTCAGGCCATTCTCGTGCTCTTGGTACAACACAGCCCCCAACCCTTGCAAGCTAGCATCAGTGTGCAGGACGTAAGGTTTTCTTGGATCGGCATAGGCCAGCACTGGAGCATGGGTAAGTTGATATATGATCTCATGAAAAGCAGTCTCACAATCAGGAGTCCAGCGGCCCCAAATACTTCTTCGGATGAAAATACACTCTTTCAGTCTTGAGGGACGCTTGACTTTTGGTATTTTTGTGGGTTGGGGATACCCTTGAGTAAGGTTAAGTAAAGGCGGATCACTCTTGAATAGTCCTTGATGAAGCGCCGATAATAACCACAGAATCCCAGGAATCTTTGCAGTTCTTTAGATTTTTGGGCGTGGCAGGTGGTCAAGGCCTCAACTTTACTTGGGTCGGTCTCTATTCCTCGGTGGATACTATGTGTCCCACATACTTTACTGATGTTTGAAAGAATTGACACTTATCAATGGACAGTTTAAGGCCAAAGTCCTCCAGTCGATCCAATACCTTAAATAATCTGCTCTCATGTTCCTCCAGTGAGCTGCCAAACACAATAACATCATCTAGGTATACCAGGCACTCTAGTAAGTTCATGTCCCCACTGCACGCTCCATCAATCGTTGAAAAGTGGCTGGGGCACCTGAAATCCTTGAGGCATCCTCATGAATTCATAGAAGCCAGCGACAGATAAAGGCTGTCTTCTCACGGTCCTCTGGGGCCATCGGATCTAGTAGTACCCACTGGGAGATCCAGCACAGAGAACCACTTGCTCCCGCTTAGGCAGTCCAAAGCATCCTGAATGCGGGGCATTGTGTACTGATCAGGGATAGTCCGCGGTTTAAGGTGCGATAATCCACGCACATCCTTACTGTCCCATTCTTTTCCTCACTACCACAATGGAAGCATAAGGCTTCTGGATTCTTGTATTACACCAGCCGCTAACATCTCTTGCAGATGCCGTCTCACATCATCTATATCAGCAGGTGCCAGGCGCCGAGACCTCTCACGAAATGGTCTTCGTCATGCAGCCGGATATTGTGCTCAGCTCCTTGCACGCATCCCACGTCCCATTCCTTTAAAGAAAACACCTGGTCTCTCTGGGCTAGCTCACTGATCCTCACTTTCCATTCAGCTGGCAGCGGGAGTTGCGAAATCAAACAAGTCAGGCGTTACTCTGTCATTCTTCCTGAACTCTTGCTGCTGGTAGCACTGCAGTGTCTGCACAATGCACATTAGCCAGGATGCAACTCTATTTACTCGAATGTCTCTTCAGACACATTATGAACTTGGACCATTACCCTTCTGGCATAAGCATGGGCTCTAGCGGCAAAATACTAGGCTTGACCAGCAGTCCCTCTGGCAATTTTCCATCGCCTGGTGCATCCAACATTAATATTTTATTCTTAACATCCTTTCTGATCACGGACCTCTCCTGTAAGGTACACTGGGCATTTGGTGCCAGGATCAGAGACTCAGGATCCTTCTTCCATACAATTCCGACCGGTTCCTCTGGTTCTATATTTTCAGCATCTCTCTGTGCCTCATAGGCCTTCTTAATTAAAGCGGAACTCTTAAAGCTCTACTAGTCTTTGACCCCTGTTTTCATAACACAAATGTGCCAGCCTTCTGAACATATGAGCATTTGTTCCAATCAACAAAGGGACACCATCATACAGTCCAGTGGGGGACACACTAAGGCTAGGGTCTCTACTTGTTCGGCCACTCCAGCCACGGAGGTGGGGAAAGACAGCCAAATCGGATATACCCAGAATAGGGGTAGGCCTTCTCACTTAACCCCATACATGCAGTCCTTCTAATGGTTGTAAGGGTACGCCTGACAAATGCTTCTGATACCAATCTTGAAACATAATTGTCACTTGGAGCCACTGTCTAATACAGCTCTTGTAGACACTCCATTTACCTTTACAGTGGTCTCATGGAGGGACCCACTATTCTGGACCAGTCTGGAGAGGCGGTAGTGGGGGCCTGGGCAACTGACCTTGCCACAAAGGACGTGAATTAGCATTTTGGTGCCCTCACTGGGATCATTTCTGCACCTCTTAACCACTGATTTGTTCTCCAAGCTCTCCTTGTAGCCTATATGCAACTTTGTCAGTGTCTTTTGGGGATTGGCATTCCTTTTCATGTGCCCATCCTTCCCACAATTATAGCAAAACATACTTTTGGAGTTTGAGCTGGCAGGTGCCACACTGGGAGCCAGGGCGGGGGTATTACTAACTGGAAACCTTGGTGCCATCTCTGTCTGCGGCGCAATAAGCATTTGGAGACATCTCGTCAGTTTCTCCACTTCCATGGTCAAGGAATCGAGTCCGGAGCTGTTATCAGCAGGAGATACATGGGTGGGTATCCCCACCCCCATAGCAGATGCAGTGGATATAGGTCGGGCCTGTACTTGCAGGCGTGGCCTTCATAAAGGACTGTTTTGAATTCCCGGATCTCTCTCAACAGTTAGCCCCATTGTGGCATATCTTTTCCTTATCAGAGCACTCATTGACTGCCAACCTCTGCCCCTGAACTTCACTTGATGGGCCACCCTCAGTCACTCGGGTCATAGCCACAGCTATTGGTGCAGGTCCCTCCCGAGGTCGCCTTTTCTCAACTCCTCGAATTTCTCTCATTAACTCATCATAGGAGGGTGGGGATTCCAGTCGATTTGCCAGGCGTAACTGAAGCAACAGCAGTTCTGAGAAGGGGGCAGACTTAAGGATTCTGTCCAGTCTGGTTCGGTCCAGTTCAATCGCTGGCAAACTACCCTTTCTGAGGCATTCTTGCAACAATTTTTCCAGCCGAGAGACATACACAGACAACTCCTCCCCTTGGTACTGTTGTGCATTTCTTACTCTCCACCATAGGTCCTCATCAGAATCTGGGCTCCCATACACATTCTCCAAGGCCTCAAGATAGGCTTGTGCAGTCGCTTCAGGGTTACTGGCCCGTTTAGCACGGATGGTAGCCAGGGCAGGACCTCGGAGGCTCTCACTAACCCTCTTTCGCTTTTCGGCTTCCGAGCATTGCCATTCTAGCACTTGGGGGGCAACATAGTCTATCCAGGTCTCCCAGTCATCCTCCCCTTGGGGGGTGGGGAGGGTGCCAGAGAAGATCCTCAACCTTGAGGTAAGTCGTGACTAATGGCAGGTGCAGAAATAGAGTCTGCATTGGTTCAGCCACCATTACGGGTACTGGAGCAGGAGAGGGTGTTGGGGGAGGAACACCCCCAGGTGGCAAGAATAGTTTCTTCAAGTCCTCCACAGTTTTCCCTTCTCCCAGCAACCATTTAGCAAATTTCTCCTCAAAAGTTTCAGATAGTGGTGGGGGCTCATTCCCCCCCGGGTCTTTACTGTCCTTAGTTATCACTCTCCAAGCAGTGAGGGCTCCCTCTGGGGTAATGGTCTGTGGTACTTTGGAGCTATCTATGGGATCCTTAAACTCTACTAGGGCCAGGAAAGTGTGGGTGAGCAGATTAGCGTGCCGACCCACCACCACAGGATTTTGTAAACCTTCCACCTTGGAAAGTACTCCCTGCACAGTGTCCGTATTGATACCCAGGGGGATGTCCAGGATAAGCATAGCATTTTGGGGGTCGATCTCCTCCCAGTACACCACTCCACCAGCCGGTGCACAGCCACTTCTGTCGGGTACCCATTTATTTATTTATTTATTTTTTCCCTTAACAGTGGTTTGTAACATGGCCACTCAGGACACACAATCCCAGCGGTGAGCCTCAAAATGTAACCCCTAGATGGCGCTATCCCAGGGGCTACTACCCTGCCTGATTTGCCACTAACAGGTTGAGGGGCCTGGATCCAATGGCGGGTGCCTCCACCCAGAGGTCAGGGTTTGCAATAGTTAAACTTACTTGGTCACAGCCCTCTGGGACACTGCAACCCCTTTCTTCCCACTAGTGGCCCACACAATATAGCAGAATTACCTTCACAGTATACACTTACCCCAAGGCTGGTTCAGGCACCGGGACATCCTGTAAAATAAGATACAGTGCAACAATCACAGTACAGTACTTTAACATAGACAAATACCTCAGGCAGTATAACTTTGTTGAAACAAACAGCTCTGATTTATTTAGGGGATATAACAAGGACAGGGGAAATCAGGTTAATTAGCTTATCACTTTACTATCTACCTATGGCTCTGTGCACAGGCCTATCCCTACCAGTTACTGTCCCTGGGTACCCAGGCCCTAGTGGCTAGTCCAAACCGTGGCAGCTGGTAGGGGCCCTTTCACACAGAGAAAAGGAAAATTAAACAGTCAGCAGTACAGTAATTCCATTTGGATTTAATGTGGCAATCCAACAGGGAGCGACCTCCAATTAGTACTCACGACCTCCAAAGAAGATATGGTCCTTCAATGTCAGCAGGGCTACTTTTGATCTCCAAGAGACTCCTCACACATTTATATGGTAAAAAAGAAAGCACTATACCAGGCAGGCTGCATCTGTATCCCAATCGCAATTACTGCACAACAACCAGGAGAACACACAGCAGATTCAGTTCCTGACAGACCGGTGTAATTCAACAATTTCTTCAGTCTTCTACAGGGTGAGCCTGGTTTCTACTCTTCAGAGATCCTTTGATTCTTTTCACAGGCATGGATTCAGTCCTAACAAGCAGTTACACAAGTTGTAGACCGGAACTCTGGGCCTTGCACACGTTTTTGACTGAAACTGTGCACTGAGAAGGAGCACAGGGTTTCTTTCCCTTCACTTTCAGATCTCAAACTGAAACTCCCAACAGACAAAAACGGGCACTTCCTTTGAGTTCCTCCCAGTTCTTGACTGGATTGGCTGTCACTCACAATAGACTGCTGCTGTTGGTCCAAAAGGCACCAAGTCTAAACTACATCTCCCAGAGTCACTGCCCATACAATCCTCTTGTGGCTGGCTCAGATTATGAGTCCCAAGTTCTGATTCGTCCAAGGCATCATTTTGAAGCTAGTTTACCCCACACTGATTGGTCCAGTTCAGCAGTTCAAAACCAGAATGGGAACTAGGCAGACAGTTCTGACTGCAAAGAAAGCAGGTTAGACAAACTGTAATTTTATTATTACTGTAAATGATTTCTGGCAATCAGTTACATCTTTCAGACAGGTTCCTTTGCACTCCTAGTGACTGCAAAATGGGGTGAATTGGCAGCAGCTTGAGTGGTACTCAATCAAAGAAACACACAGTCCCCCATACAACTAATTATGTCTGCAAGCAGACAGCTCTTAAAGAGACAGTACCAGAGGTTCTAAAAACACTCACTGATAAATGGCTTAAACGCCAAACACCATTCAGGCTTGGAGCATTCAAGCAAGCTCCTGGAAGTCTTTTGGGAACCCCCATTTGCAGGGGGGTTACACCTACTAGATAAGCAGTTCTCTTTTTCCATTTAGAGTGATGTCAGATTTCATTTTTTTATTAACCACTATAAAATAACCGTGAGGAGCCCCAGTCTTGGGGGGTAGTGTATAATGCTACCATACAGAGATCCAGGTTGACCTCCGATTCTGACCTCCCCACCCAGCTGGGGGAAGGCAGCTACACTTCAATTCATCCCAGTCAATATGCTCCGCAACAACTAGCGCCGAAGTTATTAGCTCTGGCGTCAATCGGCCCCCTGTACAAATCATTCCCTGACTACTCGCCCCCACCATAAATTTAACAAAACTCCAGGGGGGCTCAGTTTGGGAATGAATTCAGCAGGGAGCCAAATGACACTGGAGCGAATAGTCTGCTGTGAGTTGTTGCAGAGTGCATAGACCAAGATGACTTGTCGCCGGAAAAAGAGTGATGTATGCTGTGGAGGCACGTCGCTCAGATGCCAGGTGGAAGTGGAAGTCTCTCTACTGCTTGATCATCCTTGATGAGGACTGAGGGTAGCAATGATGCCGTGACTGACCATACAAGGTCAGCCCCCTCCCCCCTCAACAAAGGGTTAGGGTGGAGACCCTCTTCACTAGAAGGTGTGTGGGTCCTAAATGGGAAGATGGCTCTAAGTTGGGGGGATGGCAAGATAATGCCTACAGTGCCTTAACAGCCACTCAGGAAATTCATACCCCAAGCAGGATTTGAGCAGACAGGGAAAACCCCAGTATGGGAGTAGGGAAGGTGGAGTGAGGAGCACAACTACAGAACAGGAAATGGAGTAACCACAGGACAACTGGTGAAGTCTCCAGTCTCTGGGAGGGAGAGAGGGAGAAAGACAATGCAGGGCTGAGCAGATGGTAACAGCCTCACTGGAGGCATAAATAATGCATAAACAAGGGGTCAGGCTGGTACCATTCCCACCACTATTCAAATGCAAAGAAAGAGCATCAATACAGTCAGCGAAGAGGCACATAGTGAAAACGGTCAGAGTACGTCACGGTTTCCCCATCACCCCCACTCTCCCAGTAGTTGCAGACAGCACAGCATGTTTGCACCTTGAGTGACATTGTGTTTTTTTTCTACAAAATGCTTGGACTTCAAATATGCAAGTAAATAAATTTATGCATACATTTTTATGTTGACCAAGTGGTGTTCTTTCTTTGAGGCTGAATAATTTAGACAGTTGTTGTAACACACTCGGAGACGGAGCCGCTTTGTTTTTGTTCTTGTACCATCCCACCACCCCCAAAAGAGTAAGATCGCTGATGTTTGAATCAAGCTGTGTCAATTTAACACATCTACATGTGACTGGGTAGAATAGGACCCTGACCCATTTGTTATGGAAATAGTGTATAAAAGTAAGGATCTTTCCTTTTCTGTCTCTCCTCTATCTGGTCTGGTTATGCAACCAAATTTTCCTGTGAGACTTCAAACTTGATCAACCCAACGGGCTTGCAGTTCTGTGTCTCTCACTGTGTCTCAGTTTTCTCTTGCCATCTGTTTTAAAATGTATATCATTTTACTTTGAGATGGCAGCAGAGAGCTATGGAAAACTTACAGGGTTAACTTAGTGCAAATCTTTGAGCCTTTTGCAAAAGCTGTGCAAAAGGGGGCCTCAACTCAAGAAGCACACTATGTTCTAGCAGTTCCTGCCTGATATTTACAAAAACAGGATGCTTGCTAAGGATGGGGGTTGAAAGGACTTATAAAAGATCTAAGCTGCAACTGCAAGAAAGATCAGAAGAGAAAAAAGGGACACAGAGACTTAAGGAAAACTATTGTTTTTTCTCCCTTGTACATAGTTATACTGAACAAGTTTTTTTTCTTTTTTATGTTACTGCTACTGTAAATAAAATATTTTTGGTGAATTCTACAACTGCTCCTGGTTTTCCCTATGCTTCCTGACCTGAGCCACGACGACAATACAGGACAGGAAATGGGGGGGTAACTTCTAGGAGGCAGTAGGGTGCAGTGGTTGAAGGCTCTGAGCTGCAAACCTGGAGACCTGGGTTTGAATCCCACAGGCCCCACGTGCATATTGTGTGACCCTGTGCAAGTTACTTAACTTCCTTGTGTTCCCAAGTTAAACTTGTAATCGGGATTCGGCCTAGTATACCTCTCCTGGTTAAACTATCCCCCCCCCCCCCAAACTGGGTAAATCTATAGAGTATAGGTGGGAGACTGAACAGGGCTAAGCAGGTGGCAGCAGCCTTATTGGGGGCACAAAATAATGAATAGCAAACAAAAAAAAGGAGGGCCATTGACGTTCCCATCAATCTCACCCCCAAAAAAATAAAGGTCTCTGATTTTGGGGGCCAACTGCGTCAGACCTGGAGTTCTAGAGTTAGAGGATATATAGCAAGCAGTTCAACCATTATGGAGGAGAGCAAAGGCCATGCTGTTCTTTAGTTATGCAGAAATCTTTTGTACAAAAAGTCACCAATGTAGAGACAATTCTTAAGTGCAATTTCTATTTCTGAATCTCATGTGCAGGGGTAAACAGCAAAACAAAAAATGCTGGTAGCCAGTTTGTTACATACAGTGCCCTCCATCCACCAGGACCAAGCACTCTGTGTCAGATTTCATAATTGTGTATTTTACACTTGCACCCTGCCTCCCAGCTGCTGTGCCCCCGTGCCCTGGCTCCCAGCTGCCACGCCCCCTGTGCCCTGGAAACCAGGCAATCTGAAGCCGCTACTGGCTAGTGGATGAATACAGGGGTGTTATACAAGATTGAGGAGATACAAAAAAAGCTCAAGATGATGAAACAGCTAGTAGAGCCAAAAATAGCAGTCAGGGAAATGCTTCAAATTTTAAGTGGTAGTCAGTTGTAACTTCTTTTTCCGTTTGTACATTACAAAGTTTTTTATGTGACAGTATAATGCTGGATGTGTGAAATAGCATTCTGACTGGTAGCTGACATATCTAGTTTTATAACATGGGCACCGATGAAGTGAAATCATTGGTCAATAGAGAACAGGTGACCGTACATTAATTACCAGGAAAAGCACAGTATCTGTAAATGGTGAAGAGGTGCACAACAGAATGCACAGTGTAGGAGCCAAACTAATTTAACCCAAGTGAGAAATGCTTAACAGTAGCCATATTGGAAATATAGCTTAGCAAGTGTTCCCACCCACCTACCCGAAGGACAGTGTCAGTCGCACAAAATACAATTTAGCAGCATAAATACATCATGCTATAATGAAACGCAGACACACTACCAAGAAAGAGTGCAGCATAGTACAAGTAAACTGTATATACAGCGGAGTAGCATAATGACATGTGCCTCGATGCAGTCATGCAAAACACTGTCCGAGTGCTGTGACTCAGTATATGTAGCCATCAAATTAGAAAGTGTGGTGCAGCACAAGTGGCAAAATAAAAGGGAAAGGGAAATGGAAATCGAATAATGACCTGAGGGGCGGGATGTCCTTGTGCCCCACAGCGTCAGTGGAGTAGCACATTTTTCTCAACCTGTGCTTCACTTCTTTCAGTCTTGAAGCCCCACCCCACCCTGTTGCAGCCAGTTGTCCGGTTCCTGGAGCCCCACCATTGCAGGCAGTCATCCGGTTCCTCAATATGTCGGCATGCCAACCAGAATGCATCTTGACTGAAGCTCCATAAGATGAACATGCAGCAGTGTAAGGGAGATCTATGTGTCAGTCGTGCTAGACAGTGAAAGACACAAACTGGCCCAGTCCGTGTGCTCCATTCACGGAGTGAATGTGGTGGAACTGTGAAGACAATAATATCAGCAACAAACCCCTGTCCCCCAACTAAATATCCTTCGTACAGGACGGCACTGAGCAGTGTAAGCATGCTGGAACAGACAGACACAGCAGAGGTGTGTGTGAGTGCGAGTGTGAAGGGGATGAGCTGCAATGGCAGAGACTGCAGTGTAAGGGAAAGAAAAAGTAACATACAGACAGTCAGCACACAATAGCAGTATATGAATGTAAGCCAGTATGTAGTTGTCACAAAATAAGAAGTTCCAGATGCTCTTTCATTCAATGATGTCTCGCCTGTTCACCACAAAATCCTGTGTCTTGAACTACTTTTAGTGTGGCAGAACACAGAAAACTGGTTCCACGGCCAAAAATAGTGGAGGAACACTAAATAGTTCTGACATGTTTTCTCTCTTATAACAGTTTTTGTATATCTGTCTCCAAATTTGGCCCATGTTATAAGCGCAATAACCCACTCCAGCGTGTGCATTTACTGGGGACTAATCAGCACCCCAGCTGCTCTGAGGACACTCAGTCTGCGGCCTCATACCTCACAACGCACCCGAGGTGTTAATTAATCCCCAATAAACGCACACCCTTTCATGGGTTGTTGCTTACTCATTCACCCCACTACATCATCTGCACTGTGACCTCACTATCTGTGACATCACAGGTGATTGGCCTGACAGGCACTGAGTGGCTCTTCCTGCGCAGCTGGGATGTCACAGTCAGTGTGTTCGTAATGTCTGCTGCCAGGCAGAGGGCTGTCCCACAGATCACACTCACTAACATCAGGAAAAAAAAAATCTTCTGATTACCCAAAGGGGGAAAAAAAAAGCACCTCAATAAGGCAACAGCTGACTGCTTTTAAAAACTAATATTAATTTACGCAGTACACTAGCGCCTTAAGCAGAGAGTGACAGACAAAGATTTAGCACAAGGAGGTAAAGTGACTTGCTCAATGTCACACAGTAAGTAGCGTAAGGGACAAAGTGGGATTCAAACCTGTCTACAGGTTCACAGCTCTGTGATCCAACTGTTAGGCTACAAAGCTACACTCTATTAATAAAAAAAGGTTTTGTTTTTTTTGTTTTTTTTTATGAAGAAGTGTTCAGCCACTAGCAAATGTGATTTGCACAAGTTGTATTCTGTAAATCTTCCTTCAAAACACCACCTCCCCTAACTGCTGTGATCACCATTTCAGGACCTGTGTTTATGATGTTGGCATTTCCAATAATGTGTAGGTACCTGTGAATGGAGTTTGATGCCTAATAAGTAAGTAAGCCAAGGCAGGGGGGGCATTATTAGAGATTTAAATGCATGATCATGTGATGTCTCAGCCAATTAAATTTCTACATTTTTTTCTTGCCATTTTATTTTTCAATTTCAAAACCAACTCCAACCAGCTTATAACGTAGATGGAGTTAAACAGCACCTTTCGTGTTCTTTTTCAAATCACACCCAAGAGCCACAGAACTATCTTCATGGTTGTCAAGAGCTGCAGGTTGCATTAAAATAATTTGTATTAGCTGGTTTTAGGGGTGGAAGGGATTGTATTTTCACTCCACAGAGCTAAGAGCCCAATCTCTTCCACTACCCTATTCATTCAAAGACCTCCCCCCACCGATGTTTTGTGATACAATAGTCAGAAGAGCACGGTGGCATGCCCCATTGACTTCAATGGGGTTCCTTTTTCAATTACAGTTTTAAATGCCTGATTTGTACACATCAAAGCCACCGCTCAACTAAAAAGGCCCTCCTTAGTTGAGCAGTGGCCTTGATTTGTACAAATTGGGCATGTAGTATACTGAAAACTACGACTGAAAAAGGAGCCTCACTGAAGTCAATGGGATGCACCCCAATGCTCTCCAGATTATTGCCATCATGAAACGTGAGAACGCCAGGGCATGTCTCGGAATAGGGAAGTGGTGGGGGTCAGGTTCTCGGATTCACAGAGCCAAAATATGATCCCTTCCACCCCTAAAGCCAGTTAATTAAAAAAATGTTTAAAGTAGCCTGTAGCCCCAACAGACCTACAAGTAATTCTGAGGTGCCAAGGTGAGTACCAGTAAGTAAGTGAGTAAAGTAAAATATGGCACAGAGTCACTAGGATTCTAAACCTGCATTTAGTCTTCGTCACGCATCAACAGGTTGCTTCCCTGGATGTGTCAATATTTGCTCTACCCTCAGGAGAGCATCATGAATGCACACACAAAGGATTATTAAAATTATTTTTTTCTTCATGCTTCTTTGCTGGCCTGTCAGCATCTGCCAGTCTCCCCCCTTCCCCACATGTCTTCTCTTAGATTTAACCCTCTTCCAGTGAAGCTCCTATGGCATACCTCCCATGGTGGGCTGTTGGGGTTCACCAAGCCTCTCCAGTGCCTGAATCCAGCTTGGAGGAGAGTTCCTGAGACTGGTGAAGTGGGGTCTTCAGAGGATTGGCTAAATCCTGCAGTGGCCAAGATTTTTTCTCTGTTTTCTCCACTCCCCTGGGAAAGCAGCAGAATAAGCTCTCAAAGGTGTATGCAACTGGCATAAGTGGAAGAGTGCACAAACATTCCTCGATGGGAGACTTCTCAGTATCACTGGTGTAGCTGGACTTAAGACTCCCTGCCACCCAGAGCCGGTGGACCTTCAAGATGCAGCCCAAGTCTGTTCCCAAACCCACGTCACCAGTGTCATGAGTAGCAACTCTGCTACTGTGTCTATGGGCCGGCATAAGCGCCAGCAATTTCAAAAGATAACTGAAGTTGTGCTTTTCTGAATGGGTGACAGCAGAGTAGCTAGTGCTGACTGCCTGACGTGTGACTTGTGCATACAAACAAAAAAACATACCAACACGCAGAATGAAATTCATAAGACAAATTACTTGAACACTGGGGTCTGCAAGTTTGAGAACTCATACCTTGATGTATAAAATCTTTATCAAAGGCGAACCACATCGAAGTCCCAAAATCTATATATAAGCAGTCCATGAAAGCAGGTTAAAAATGGAAGGCAGGATATCACAGCTTATAACCTTCTCTCACGGACTGCCGAAAGATTTTGCAATTGATGTGGTTCACCCGCAATAAAAGATATTGCACCTTAAAGCGTGTGCTTCAATTCTCTTCTCTGGTGCTTAATCTCTGTGTAGTCTTGACTGGTGCTGGTCTTCCTCCCCCAAAATACTGCTCATTTCATTTTGTGGTGGCACCGCTGATACAGTAATGGATGTGGTTTCCTTTGTGTGTATTCGAAGACATTTTAAAGTTATATGTCCACTAAGTTACTTACATGTCCCATATTTAAACACGAAAAGGGTATTCAAAATATTAATCTTCTGACCCACATCCATAAAAGAACTTCACTTCTGCCCCAGCTCTTAAAAAGACTTTTAAAGTGCAACTTTTCTGCCACAAGTCATTGAAGGGATTTCACTTAACCCGCAGTCTTTAAAAAGAACTATTTGACTTGCTGACCTTAACACAGTCTTTAAAAGGAACTTTATTTTTAAATTGGTAATAAGCCCTTAAAAGAGTTTTTCTTTTCCCTAGTGCATGCTCCCAACTAGTGTGCTGCTGCTTCCTCTACCTCTCCCGACAATGTTCTGGTGGGCTGCAGTCTGCTCACATAAACATGCTTTGTGAGGGGAGGATCTCCTCCTTGGGAGAGGCCGATCGTGCAATGGACACCACTATCGCTGAGCAGAAGGGTCTGGAAATCACTTGTGATTTCACAACACACACAGTCTGGAATGGCGAGCGATTGCAGTTCTGCTCCTCTAACTAGTACTTTAACTTGTGCCAATGCTGGGTGAGGGTAGACAGGAGAAGGAAGGAAGAAAGAAGAAAAAAACTCGTACTGCAACAAATAGTTGCCCAAGTGGGCAGGCATTAATGACATGTAGGTGTCTGGTGCCAAACGAGCTTGCCTTGGGGCATCTAAAGTACAGGAATTTTGCACCCTGTACAGAAACAGTTGTGGTAGTTTGTTTTGATTCATTGGCCAATGTTATAATCTGCTAAACAGAAACACAGACTTTGACAGCAGATAAGGACTGCTTGCCCACCCAGTCTGCCCATTTCCCTACCTACTGGATAAGCTGCAGATCCTAGTTAACTAACAGCCTACTTCTTCCTACCCCTCACTATAACTGCCTTACGTCTGTCTCATGCATTCTTGAATTCCCGACTGTTTTTGACCCCACGACCTCCTCTGGAAGGCCATTCCATGTGCCCACCACCCTCTCTGTAAAAAAAATACTTCCTCATGTTGCCCCTGAGTCGTCCCCCCTCTATCTTCAAATTGTGCCCCCTTGTTCTTGCACATCTCTTTTTCTGAAAGATGCTGCCCTCTTGGACTTTGTTGATTACCTTTAAGTACCTGAAAGTTTCCATCATGCCCCCCTTTCCTTGAGGGTATACATATTAAGCTTCTTTAGTCTCTCTTTGTATGGTTTCTGGTGCAGATCCTGTACCATTTTAGTTGCCTTCCTCTGGACTGCTTCCATCCTGTCCAGGTCCTTGCGGAGATGGGGTCTCCAGAACTGCATGCAGTACTCCAGATGGAGTCTCACCAACTGTCTGTTAGGAGGGATGACAACTTCCTGTTTTCTACTGGTGATGCTTATGCATCCCAGTATCCCCCCAGCCCTCCTTACTGCCTTCTCACATTGCCTGCCTACTTTTAGGTCATCTGATATGACTACCCCAGGTCCCTTTCTATTTTTTCTTGTTAGTACCCCTTCCCCCTCATGGTGTACTCTTCCACTGGGCATTTGTTTCCCAGGTGCATTACTTCACACTTCTTTGCACTGAATCTTAACTGCCATACTTTTGACCATTCCTTCAAATTTGCCAAGTCCCTTCTCATCCTTTCCACCCCCCTTGTGTATTAACCTTGTTGCAGATCTTTGTGTCATCTGCAAAGAAGCATACTTTTCCTTCCAGTCCCTCTGCAATGTTACTTATAAACACATTAAAGAGGACTGCCCCCAGTACCGAACCCTGCAGTACCCCACTAGTGACACCCACTTTTTTTGGAGTGGACTCTGTTTACTAATACCCTCTGCATCCTGTTGTCCAGCCAATTTTTTTATCCAGGCTACCACCCTGGAATCCACTCCCAGGCTGGCTAAACTGTTTATTAATCTTTTGTGTGGGACTGCATCAAATGCCTTGCTAAAGTCTAGGTAGGCCATGTCCACAGCTCCTCCCTGGTCTACTACTTTGGTCACCCAGTCAAAGAAATTTATTAGATTCGTCTGACATGATCTTCCTGCTGTGAATCCATGCTGCCTTGGGTCCTGTGCCCCGCTGGCCTCTAGGTACTCAACAATTCTTTCTTTCAGAAATGATTCCATACTTTTCCCTACCACTGAGGTCAAACTAAACAGGTCTGTAGTTTCCTGCTTCTTCCTTGTTTCCAATTTTGTGAAGGGGAATCACATCCGCCTTCCTCCAGTCCTCAGGTACCACACCATCCTCCCATGATTTGTTAAAAAGGGTAGTCAGTGGTGGCACTAGTTTCCCCCTTAGTTCCTTAAGAATTCTGGGGTGAATCCCGTCAAGCCCCATTGCCTTGTCCACCTTAAGTTTTAGGAGTTTTTTTCAGGACACTTTCTTCTGTGAATGGACTGGTGTAACCCCTCTATGTTCCACTTTTGTAAGGCATGGATATACATAGGGGTATCTATCGGTTCGGGGAAGGATGAGGCTACTTGGCACAAGAGACCTAGGTTTGACTATTCTGCACAGGGGCACCCAAGTAAACTCAACTACAGGAAGCAAACTGTAATGTCCAGAACCAGAATTGGGATTTTTCAGTGTGGCTTTATTTATTAACTCACTAAACATAAACAAAGCTCTGTATGGTCCCCCACAGGGCTACGTAACTGTAATGCAGATTAGAGGTTAAACACAGTGGTCCATTTGAGGAATGAACACTACAACAGTTGTCTGGCTTTGGACCCACCAGGCACTCAGCCTGGACTTTGCATGCGCATTGGATACACAGCCCGACTGGCCCGGCTCCCCTGCCGGCCACTCGACTGACGGTCCACTTGGCGATGAACCCAAACTCTACTTGGAAAGACATCCCATCAAACAAGGAGGCTCCCAAACTGTGGCTCCCCACACCACTTGAAGTCTACTACTCCTAGAGAGATTTTCAAGTTGCGACCCAGGTCTGGGTACCCACCCCATCACTGGCCAAGCGCATGAGGCAAGTAGCACAAACACAGAAGAAATCCGTAGAGGTGGACCTGGTTACTAAAGATGGGGATCCATCCACCTCCAGCTCCCACAGCCCAAACCCGGCCACTTCTCTGGACACACAGAACTTTAGACTTTAAAACTGTAGACTGACGGTGGATGACCTGAAGCACCCCCTCTACAATGAACTTTAACACTTTAAACAGATGACTGCTCTATTTGTTTGTCCTAGTTGACATAGTTCTCCCAAATAGCAGTCCTCAATACTTGAAATCCAACTGAAGAAAATAAGTTGTTTGCCCCTTCCAATGAGGCCAAACGCTCACCCATTCGTTGCAGGTGTCCCACAGATGAAGTACTGTAACGTTTGCTGTTATACATGAACAGACTGAACTTAAATTAAAACAGGCCGCTTTTTTCCCAGGGTGGGAGAAGGGGATTGCCCCTGGAACCCACAAAGAACTTTTCCTCACCCCCTCCCAAGGGAGGGGGGGTTAACAGACACTACTGGTGTCCTTCTTGTTTGCTTAAGGACAAACTGAAGACTTTTTCTCTGAGAGAGAAATTACACTGCACAATAATGCTTCCTTCTTGCTCAAGGACAAACGGAAGACTGACTTTGAATTCCCAAGATTCTAGAACTACTATGAGCTGAAGATTCCAACTGTGGCTCATGCAGCTGTGACAATTCTATAATGATGTCATCCCTCTAGTCTCAGCTGTGCTGAGGACAGAGTGAGACAGTGTGAAACCCATTTAACTGGAGTTTCACAAGCTGCCTTCCCTGCCTACCACTAGGTCTTACTGGGATTCTAGTAACCCCGGGTAACAAAGGGATTACACTGGTATTGACTCCTCTATCTGGAGTGCTTCTTTGTTTGGTTAAGGTACATCCCCCTCCTCTTCGTTTGTGAATACTGAACAAAAGTATTTGTTCACTATCTCTGCTTTTTCACCGTGACCCTCCACCCATCCACCTTCCTCTTTATTAAGCACCACTATCCCACCCTTGGTCTTTCTTCATTCACTAACATACCTATAAAAAGGTTTGATCCCCCTTGTTAATCGAGTTGGTTCTCTTTTCCTCGGTTTGGGCCTTTGCTATTCTGTCTTCCCCTCTTCATTCTGCTTTAACTGGTAGTTCTCTGGCCTGCTCCTTCTGTGATTCCTTATACTTTCTGAATGCTATATTTTCCTACCTAAACTTCACCACCTCTTTTGGGAACCATAGAATTTTTTTCCCTCATTTTGTTTTGTTTATTTGCTTCACACAAAGGCTTGTTGCCTCTGTGATAGCAGTTCTGATTTTTCCCCATTGTTCCTCCACCCATCCATCCTGCCCTTTTGCTAGTGCATTCCTTAGGCACTCTGCCAAAGTCAGCCCTCCAAAAGTCCATTACCCTTGCTTTTGTATGGCTCAACTCTATAGCTGTGTTTACTGTGAACCAAACTGTCTGGTGGTCGCTTGTTCCCAGATGGCTACCCACTTCAAAATCAGGGATCCTCTCACTATCCCCATTTGAGAGTACCAGGTCTATGACTGCTCCCTCTTGAGTGGGTTCCAACACTCGCTGCCTGAGGCATGCCCCCTATAGGGCATCGAGAAGGACTCTGCTCTTGGATGTGGCTGGAACAAATGTGCTCCAGTTAACATCTGGCATAGTCAGGTCCCCATCAACAATATATACAGGTTACTCACCTGTAACAGGAGTTCTAGGAATGGTATATGTTGTTCATCCACACTGTCTGGCAGGTTCCTTGCCGCTTTAAATCTTGCCGGAAGGTCTTCAAGCTGGCTCCTCCCACCCACCCGGGTGGTAAAACTCTCAGCTCCACCCCATGACGCCAGATCTGGCCCGCTGGAAGCTCAGGTTGTGCGTCCCGAGCGGGAGGAGGTCGGGTGGGTCGTGTGGATGAACAACATATACCATTAGAACTCCTGTTACAGGTGAGTAACCTGTATTTCTAGGACATGGATATGTTGTTCATCCACACTGTCTGGCAGACTCCTAGCAGTTCTCCGGGAGGAGGGCAAAGGCACACCCCAATATTTACTTGGGAAAAAGACTGAGACCGAGGTCCCAAAACCAGCATCCCAAGCGTGACTCAAGGTCGATGTGTGTAATGGGTAATAAAGGTGTGCTGACTTCCAGGTAGCAGCTCTGCAGATTTCCTGGATAGGGCGGTCCCTGGAAGCAGCCACCGATGCAGCAGTATGGCGGGTAGAATGAGCTCTTATCCCTCTGGGAGGCTCCATGCCCGCCAACTGTGAAGATCTATGCAGGAGGTGACCCATCTGCTTATCGTCCGCTTGGCTGCAGGTCTGCCAGGTGTGGCTTCAGCGTGGGTGACAAACAGCTGGCGAACTTCTCCCAATTCCAGCCAGGCGCTCTTCTACAGGCGAGCGCCTCTAGGGTCCAAAGTATGGAGCCTATATTCGGCCTCCGAGGTGTGATTGCGAGAACACCGGCAGAGTCAACACCTGGTTAAGGTGAAACTCCGACACCACCTTAGGAAGGAATTTCGGGTTGGGGCGCAGGACAACCTTGTCCCTGTGGAAGACCAGGTAAGGAGACTCAATGCTAAGCGCCTGGAGTTCTCCCATCCTTCTGGCTGACGTGATAGCCACCAAGAAGGCGGTCTTCCATGACAGGTGAGAGAGAGAGAGAGCACACCTGTGCATTGGTTCGAATGGCTTGCCCATGAGCTTTGCCAGTACCAGCAGTAAATCCCACAGAGGTGGGGGTTCCCACACTGGAGGGGAAATGTGATCAAGGCCTTTGAAAAAGCACCCGACCACCTTCTCCTGCGCCACTGACTGCTCCCCGGCCCACGCCCGGTAAGCAGAGATGGCTGCCAGGTGCACCTTCAGGGTCGTCGACCTAAGCCCTTGACTGAAAGGGACCATAGATGATCCAAAATGCTAGCCACAGAACAAGAGGAAGGGTCCAAGCCCTTGCCTCGACACCAAATAAAATCTCTTCCATTTGAAGGCATAACATTTTCTGGTGACTCGCCAGGACGCCTCAGCGACATTGAGGACCTCGTCGGAAAGACCCAAGGCCTGGAACTCTAGCCGCTCAGGAACCAGGCCGTCAGGTGCAGGGATTGAAGGTCCAGATGGAACACCTTCCCCTGATTGACTGAGAGCAGGTCCGGGCGAGCTCGAAGCTGCCTCAGAAGCCTGGAGCTGAGGCTGAGGAGATCTGGGTACCAGAACTGGCGGGGCCAGTATGGGGCTATCAGAATCACCTGCGCCTTGTCCCTCCTTGCTTTGAGAAAGACCCTGTGAATCAGGGGAAAAGGGGGAAAGGCGTAAAAGGGGCCCGGGGTCCACAGCCTCGAGAAGGCATCCCCTGCAGCGAGCCCTGCTGAGGGGCAGGCATGGAACAGCCTCAGCCGTGTTCTCCTGGAGGCAAACAGATCCACCTGAGGTGTGCTCCAGTGGGAGAACAGATCTTGTACTACCTCCAGCAGGAGAGACCACTGGTGAGATGCAGCCCCATCCGGCTCAGAGCATCGGCCAGGGTGTTGGAGGCTCCTGCCACATGAATAGCTAGGAGATCCGCCTCCAGGCTGCACAGAGTGACCAAATGCGGTGCTTCCTTGCATAGAAGCATGGAGCGCGTCCCGCCCTGGCGGTTCAGGTAGTACATGGTCGTGGTATTGTCCGTCTGGACTCGGACCACTTGACCCCGGAGAAACGGAGCAAAGGCGGTGAGAGCTAGGCGGACCGCTCGGAGCTCCAGCAGGTCGATGTGGCATCGGGACTCCCGCGGGGACCAGAGGCCGTGCACTCAGTGTTCCCCCAGATGGGCACCCCAACCCATCAGAGAGGCGTCGGTCGATAGAGAGACCGTCGGCTCGGGGCGGACAAATGGGATGCCCTCCTGCAGATGGGATGGAACGATCCACCACTGGAGAGCGTTCCACATCTCCTGAGTCACCATCACTAGCTGGTCCAAAGGATTGCAGCGTTGTGACCACTGGCTGGCCAGTCCCCACTGAAGGGGGCCCATGTGCCAACATGCCCAATGGACCACGCTGGTACAGGCCGCCATGAGACCCAGGAGGCGCAGGAAGTCCCGGGCAGGGCGCGATTGCCCAACCAGAAATGATTGGGCAAAGGAGGTAAGAACCTCGGCCCTGTCCGGGAGCCATGCTCTGGCTCGAAGAGAGTCGAGCTCTGCCCTGATGAACAGGATCACCTGCTTCGGCTCGAGTTCTGATTTGGCCTCGTTGATGAGAAGGCCGACCTGAGAGCAAACCTGGAGGGCCAGATCTCTGGACCCTCCACCTCCTGTCTGGAGGGGCTGCTGTCACCAATCGTCCAGGTAAGGGTACACCCGACCCTCGGCGCGCAGAGGGAATGCTGTCACCACTGCCATGCATTTGGTGAAGACCCTGGGAGCTAGAGATAAGCCGAAGGGCATGGCTTGGAACTCAAAGAGGGATCCCTCCTCTCGGAAGCGGAGGAATCTCCGATGCGATGGATGGATAGGGATGTGAAAGAACGCGTCCTGAAAGTCCAGAGAGCAGAACCACACGCCGTGTTCCAGAGATGGTATTATCTGAGCCAGAGTGACCATTCTGAAGGTTCGAGACCGTAGGAACTTGTTTAGGTCATGTAGGTTGAGAATGGGGCGCCAGCCCCCCCGTCCGTTTCTGGACCAGGAAATACCTGGAGACAAACCCCAGGTCTGAGTGGGGGGTCCTCCACCTCCCTTATCACCTCCTTCTGGAGAAGGAGAGCGGTGTCGGCTCGACGAGCTGCCAGTGAGGCTGGGGACCCCGAAGCCCCCCCCCCGAGGGGCGACGGCTCTGTAGGGCGGGGCCTGCTCGAACTCTAGAGGCAGGCCTTTTCCCACCACCTCCAAGACCCACCTGTCCGTGGTAACAGCAGACCAGGCGGAAAGGAAGTGCCGGAGCCGTCCCCCCACAAGGGGAACCGGAGGCGAGGTGACGGGGATGGGGGAGACACCCCTCAGCCCGTCACTGAGCAGGCTTGGAGGAGGGACCGGCCAAGGGGCCTCCTGGGCCTTTTCCTCCCTGCTTCCTGTTGGAGGAAGCAGACGGCTTGGATTTGGGGTACCAAGGCTGAGCCTGCTGGCCCTGATGTTGCTGGGCCGGGCGCGCCGTGGGCACTGAAGGACTAAATGGCTTAGGCTGAGGCTTACGGCCTTTGTCCTTCTGTGCGGAAGAGACCGAGTCCAGGGTAGCATTGGACTTTTCGATCCTCTGCAGGTGACCTTCCACCCCAGGGCCGAAGAGGTCAGTCCCCAAAAAGGGGACATCCGCCAACTTGTGCTGGGTATCCGAGGTGAAGGTGGATATCCTCAGCCAAGCCCGCCGACGCATGGCCACTGCGGTTGCCACTGATCTGGCACATGAGTCTCCAATGTCAAGAGCAGTCTGGAGCTGCTGCTTCGCTACTGCCCTGCCCTGGTCCCGCACCTGCCTGACCGTAGTCTGTAGGTCCGCGGGGAGATGGGGAACAACCTCATCCAGGGAGCCCAACAGGGCATGAGAAAAATGTGCCATGAGGACGGCCGAACTGGCCTGACGAAGGCCGAGAGAGGCGCATAGACTTTCCACCCGGCATAATCCAATTTCTTGAATTCCTTGTCGGGAGGTTTGTCCACATCCCTGGCGTTCCCGGTGCACGGAAAACGCTGTCGGTAACCAGCCCCTCCGCAGAGGGGTGTTCCGAAAAACCGGACAGAAACCGGTTGGGACTGCATACTTCCTAACCATTCTGGCAGAAGGCGCAGGGCAGGAAGCAGGACGCTGCCAGAGTTCCAAGGCCGGACCAACAATGGCTTCGGCCACCGGAAAGGCCTCCGCAGGAGAATCCCCTCGGTCCAGAATCTCCGTGAGGGGATATCTGTCCTGTTTAGAAACGGGTTCGAGCTTCATCCCGGTGGACTCCGAGATGAGCCGAAGTAGTCCTAGAAAGGACGAAGGGCTATCATCCACTGACTGCCCTCCTGAGGACTCCAAGTCCATGCGCTTGGAGAACAGGAAGGAGTCATCTTCGGACTCGGAAGAGTCTTCAAAGAGCTGCCTCGAGCCTGAGCCACCCTCTACCTGCCGAGGTTTATCGGGAGTGAGAGTGACCGACAGCCTATGGGGCAGTCCCTGAGCCGACCGAGAATTATTTGGTCGGAGCCCCAACTAACGGCTGTGGAGGCGGAGGTTCCACCAAAATCGGTGGGGCAGCTGGAATAGGCCGAACAACCGGCCTGGAAACAGGCTCCTCGACCACAGCGAGGGGTTGTTTAAAGCGCTCCGGTGTTTAGCATAATGGCGGTGAAGGCGACTGGGTCGGCCTATTCCCAGCCAAAAGCAGCTGTTGCCACATGAGCCCTCGTGACCTATGGCGAGCTAGGCCAAGCCTCCCTCATCTGAGGAGGAGGAGGAGGAAGAGGAACAGCGGCGGCGCCGCTTACCGTGGTGCCGAGACCGCCTATGACGGCGGGATCGGCTGGACCGCGAGGAGGTCCGAGACCGAGAATCTCGGCTAGGCCGAGGTCGGTGCGGTGGGGTGCCGAGAATCGGCACTCTCTTCGGCTCAGAAGATTCCGACGGCTCCGAAACCGGAGGCACAGACGAGCCAACGGGATCCTCAACTCCCACCGGGGGAACCGGGGAGAGGGGATTATCAGCTTCTCCAGCCGACAACCCGTCTAACGGGTCGAGAAAAATCTCGACTGCGTCGTTGGGTGTCTCAGTCAACTGGCCTGACGAGGACACCGTGAAGCCAGTGGCCGAAGCTGAGGGGTCGACCGAAGTCGACTGTTGACCAGGGAAGGAGATCTTTCCCGCTCCCAAGAGCGTCGACGATGAGACTTACCCTTGCTCTTTTTTGACCGAGAAAACGGTCCAGAAGAGGTTGGACCCTCGCCTTTCGTCGAGAGGGTCAGACAAAGTTCATTGAAAGAAGCCCGATCGGCGCCGAGAAAGCGGGGCGAATGCCGTGGCAGAAGTTGAAGCGGCAGCGCCGCCTCCTCTTCGAGGGCGATCATCTGCTCGAAGCTGTTCCGCAGAGGGCCCGCAGCCGCCGGACACCGCCAATCGGGCTCTTCATTTGGACTGTGGAAATCTTTTCTTGGGACGCCCAAGCTGCAAACGGGCAGCACGGTCTTCGAGGACATAGGCCGAAAAAGAAGAGCACAGATCGCAAGCCTGCGGGTCGTGCTCAAGGCCTAAACAGTAAACGCACGTGGAGTGCGGGTCCGTCCGAGACATTTCTGATCGCAGGGGCATCTCCGAAACCCGAGTCGATTATCCATCAGAATGCGAGGAGAAGACCAGAGTTTTTAGAAACTTTAACGAACTTTTCAAGTTTGAAGAATTAGGAACCAGTCTTAATCGCAGAGCGTAAGGAGGGAACCTGAGCTTCAGCGGTAAGGAAGATCTGGCGTCATGGGCGACCGAGGTTTTACCACCGGGTGGGTGGGAGGAGCCAACTTGAAGACCTTCCGGCAAGATTTAAAGCGGCAAGGAACCTGCCAGACAGTGTGGATGAACAACATATCCATGTCCCTAGAACTCCCCTTTTTCTGCCATTCTAAGGATGCCTATCATTTCCTTGTCCATTTCCTCCCCCTGAGACGAGGTCTGTATACAACCTCTGTGCAGACTGTGGTGCCATTTGCTGTCTCCAAGGTGACCACAGTGCCTCCTCTCCTCCCCGTTTACCCTTTAGTTCCACTGCTTCGATCCCTTCCTTTATGTGAGAGCTCCTCCTCCTCCTCTTTTACCCTCCCTGTCCCGCCTGTAGATTGTGTACCCTGGTATGTTGACATCCCAGTCATGGTTCTCTGTGTACCAGGTTTCTGTGACTGCCACAATATCCAGGCATCCCGCTTCCATCAAGGCCACAAGTTCAGGAAGCTTGTTACCCAGACTACGGGCATTGGTACTCATCATCCTCCATTTTTTTGATGGCCTTACCCCCTTTTAGCCCCATACCTGTGCTTACTGTCTTTGCTTTTTTGTCCATTTACCCCTGCTCTTCCCCCTATTGAACTCTCTACCTTGGTGTTAACCTTGCTAACTACCCTGTTGGGGGGGCTGGGAATTCCCTGCTCCTTTTCAGTGTGTCGCAGTGCGTGGGAAATGATGGACCAGGAGACAGTTGAGTGAAGAATTTCACCAAAGAAGTAACTTCTTTTATTTGGACAAAAATAGCAGACTGCATATGAAAAATAAATAAAAATCCAAATAACAAAGGTATGTACTAGAAATGACACTAGCACAGTAGAAGGCTTTGAGGCAGCAGCTCCAGGTCAGACTCCTGAGAGTCAACTAACTCTTTTCCACTCATACATAGGCACTTATATACCTTTATAAAACATGTGACTCAGAAACTCCTCCCTTAAGTTCCTTTTCAAAAACTAAATTCTGTCTTTGCACAATAAAATAATTAATTTTCAAGCTCTAATGTTTTAATTTGACCACCAAATATATTTATATGTTGACAAACAAAATATAAATTGAATAGAAGTTGTACACAAAAAAAATGTATTGGAACAGGGATCTCTTCCTTTAACCAAAATATAAATTCAGCTGTTTTAGGGCCAGCCAGCTCCTAGGGAGCAGACCCAGTAAGCAGGCACAGCTTCCCTGAGGACTATAAGCAGCGAAAATCCTCGTTTTATAAAAGGAGTTAAATCCCACAACTGAAACATTATTTCACCTTTAGAAGGTATGTGAAAGGGTTTTCGTTCATTTTTAAAAGAAAACGCTTTGATTTAGCGTCAGAAAAAGGCTAAATGCCTTCGCGATCGTGCACACATTCGCGCGGTAATTTTTTACCGGCGAAACTTATTCCTGCGGCGTTTTTCATCGCAACAGCCGCATTTATTACTCACATCTTTATAGGGCTGCTAAAATATCAAAAGAAAAAAGGTTTGGGCTAAAAAAATAAATGGAAATAAATACTTAAAACAAAGGGAGCTTCCTAAATGAATCAGGAGCCCTATTTAAAGGGGCAGAGCCCTACTATAACTATAAAGGGCAATTTCAGCACAACTGCTGTTCTATTCATAACCATGCTAGCCAGATTCTATAAATGGTTATCTGGAAGACATAGTATAGGACTGGATTTTTATAAGCATTTTATTCATTTTATGTCTATGAATTCAGTTTAATAATGAGAAAGCTGGAATGTATATAACATGTAAACATAATTAAACAAACAGACAACAAAGACATAAACGAGGACATGAAATACAAAGTGGGTGGCCAGCCCAACAAACAAAAAAAAAAAATGACAAAGACCACAATACATCCAGGGTCTCATTATATCCCTATCTAAAAAGATTTTTTTTTTTTTTTATATTCTGTCACACAGTGCCTTCCCCTTGGCTAGTATAAAAGCTTGCCAGCCAATGAAGCATTTAAACCTATCACCTAGGATCCTGGTTCCCCTCCCGGACAGATGCAGAGCAGCAGAGCATTGTGCCAATATAGGCCTGTATCTCTCCAGTTGGACCCCCAGTCCCCAGTGAAGCCAAACCCTGAGCTCTGCACCAGTTTTTCAACCAGTGATTGAATCCCATGGTGCGGAGCACTTTAGCCTCACCCTTGCCATAGACAGACAGCACCTCTGAGAAGGTTACTGTGCATGCTATTTGTCTAAGACCCCTTCCCAATTCCATAAACTCCTCCAGCACAGCTCTGATCCCATTCCCAGCCAGGTCATTTGTCCCAAGGTGGACAATGACATCCAGCTCCCTCTCCTGTGCACCTGCTCCTGTGATCCTGAGGATTTGCTTCCTGTCCCTCCATGCTATGGTGCCATGCAAGCAGCTTACCCCTCTCTCCCCTCCCTCCCCAGTTCTTACCCCCCTAACAATCGAGTCTCCCACCAGGAGTGGTTTCCTTCCCCTGTGGGATCCCATGCCACCCTCCTGTGGGTCTCCTTTGTGGAGGTGCCCAGTATCCTCCTTGGTCTCCAGTGTGGGTGCCTCCATAGAGGAACAACAGTACCAAAAAGGTATATGAATTGTGGAGAGGTACAACTAGAGGGATGTGCCTCTGTTCCGCCACCCTCACCCTCCCTGAGCCCACCGTAGTCCAACCACTCCTCATTATTATTATTTTTTTTTTTTAAATATTCTTTTTATTAATCATATTTTAACTTATTTACAGATAGGTCTACTGAAATTACATTAAACAGTACATCCATATCTGGTCTTTTTACACCATTAACTGTAAGATTCAAATACATCCCCAGACCAATATTTAGAACTTCTTCCATACATTCTACTGCTCTCATATGCACTACCAACCATTTAATTTCCGAAACAGAGTTTTACTCGTATTATTGATTAGCAGATATATATTCTCCAGTTCTTCCTCAGGTCATCAAAACTCCCCATTCTGGTCCTGCTTGACCTTTCTAGTCATAACCTGAGTTCCAGACACTGCCTGTCATTGGTGGGGAGGGAGTGGAAATGGGGGGGGGATGGGGGTACACCAGGGGGGCCCTGCTTGGAAGGGAAGTCACCTCATTGTGTGAGAGCACCGGGTGCCTCCACTAGTGCACTTGGGTTAGGGCACGAAGGTGGGGTCTATCAGCATATAATACAGCTGCCATCTTACCCATCTCATAGCAAACTGCTCCCCTCATTCATTTATATTATGTGTAATCTTCTCCATATTATGGATTTGTATGGTAATGTCCCACCAATCACGTATGGTTGGGGGTTGTACTGTCAACCATTGTTTAGTTAACACTTGTTTGGCTGCTGTAATAAGTATTGCAAGTAGATATCTAGTGTTCTGGCCCCTATAGGGCTTGGGGAACAGAAGGAATAAATAAATCTCTGGTGTTAATTGAAAGAGTGGGTCAATTAATTGCTGCAACTGCTCTTCAATCGTTTAAAAAATTTTGAAGCACGGACATGTCCAAAAGATGTGGGTCAGATTGGTCTCCTGTTCACCGCATTCCCTCCAGCATTCAGCGGATTTGTTTCGGGAATAATGCTTAGTTACTTTGGGTGATCTAAAATATCTTATCAATACTTTCCAGGTGAATTCCCGCCATTGGTATGAGCTTGTAACTTTGGAGGAATTATTACATGCCAGCTGCCAGTCCGTTATAGTTAACTGGCAGCCAGATTCCTCCCTCCATTGCCTGCGGACATTTTCAGTAGCCATGTCCCCCTGTATGTTTAGAGCCCGGTAGTATATAGAAATTAAATGTTCTCACTTCCCGGTGTCATTCAGAGTAATCTGGCACCTAATTAATGCTGAGTAGTTTTCTGGATCTGCAAACTTAGGGGTAAGCTTTCTATATAATGCTAATTTGTAGAAAGCGGAAAAATCTTTTATGTGGCAAGTGGAACTTTGCCTGAAGTTCTACATACGACCAGATTGCTCCTTGTGTCATTATTTGGGGTATGTATTGCAGGCCAAGGCCATCCAATCACCAAATCCAGCGTCTAACTTGTTAGGGAAAAATCAGGAGAGCCTGAATCGGGCATAAGAGTGGCAAGTAGGGCGACAGTCCATAAGACTTTTTAATTACATTCCAGTTTTGAAATTGCGCTATCAACCAGGGGCCAGTGGTTGGGAAGACCTTCCCTATTGGGTTTGGGCTATACATTGTCCGGAAGTAGGTAGCGTCATTTATCAATATTCTTTCTATGTCAATCCAGTGTGGATGGGCACTTCTATTCTGTCTTGCCATTACGTGCATCATTGTTACTGCTTGTTGGTAACGTTTTAAAACTGGAAGTGCAAGACCACCCTCATTTCGTGCAAGTGTCAACACCTTAAGGTTCACCCGGGGCCTCCTCCCAGCCCAGACAAAGTTCCATGATAGCGGCTTATTTCTTTAAAGAAGTTTGGGATACAGCAAGGGGATATTTTGGAAGAGGTATAATGCTCTAGGGAAGTTATCATCCTAATAAGTTCTATCCGTTTCAATATACTCAATGGAATGACCGACCAAACCTGTAGGTCCTGCTTTAATTGTGTCATAAAAGGGGAATAGTTGTACCTGTAATAGTGTGTTCCCTCTCGGGGAATACACACACATAGGTATTTTAGTTTCATAAGATTCCATCTGCCCGGGAGGGCGTTCATCAGTGTTTGAGAAGGAATATAGTTAAATGTAAGCAATTCAGTTTTAGTCAGGTTTAGCTTGTAGCCTGATAGTCTCCCATATCCATCTAAAGCTTGTCTTACTGCTAAGATAGATTGCTCTGGATCTTGTAAATATAGAAGGATATCATCCGCATATAGGGCAATTCGATGTTCTGTTCCCCCCAGTATAATTCCTTTAATGTTAGGGTGCTCCCTGATTTTCTGTGCCAGTGGTTCTATGGTCATTGCAAATAACAACGGAGACAATGGACAACCCTGGCGTGTACTTCTCTGGAGTGGAAAGTATTCAGAGTGGTGTCCATTGACTCTTACACAGGCCCGGGGCGCGGAATAAATATTTTGCAAGGCCTGAACAAGACCAAGTGGAAAACCAAATCACTGTAGAATGGAATATAGAAAGGGCCATGCGACTCTGTCGAAGGCTTTCTCTGCGTCGAGACTGATTAATACCGCTGGGGCATCAGTACCACTCATCTGGTTAACCAGGTGCAGAGTGCGCCTAATATTGTCAGTAGTGGTACGAGCCCTCATGAAGCCCGTCTGGTCCCTATAGATCAGTGCAGGAGCACTTGATCCATTCGGTGGGCCAGAATGCTCATAAATATTTTGTAATCCTGATTTAGTACCAATATTGGTCTATCGGCCATATTCCTGAGATTCTTCCCCTGTTTGGGGATTACAGATATAGTTGCGTATGACCAAGAGTCTGGGGGTAGGTCACCCTGTAGTATTGAATTAAATACTCGCTCAAGCATGGGGAGGACCGAAGCCTTAGCGGTCTTGTAAAATTCCACACCGTATCTGTCAGGGCCTGGGGCCTTCTGGGACTTGGAGTTGGCAATTGTTTGTGCTATTTCAATAGCAGTTATGGGCCACGTAAGGGCCTCTTTACTCTGTTCTTCTAGGGTGGGCAATGTAAGTGCCTCAATGTATGCGGTGATGTTTTCTGGGGATGAAGCTGACTCAGGGCTGTATAAGTTTTTATAGTAGGTCCGGAACGCTTCTGCTACTTCGTGTGTTTTAGAGAGGGGCTGTCCTCCCACCGGGTGTCTGATGCTACTTACCGTTGCTGCCTTCCTTCTTTTACGTACCTGGTATGCGAGCAAACGTGCTGCCAGTGGTCCAACCTCATAGTACCTTTGCTTCAAAAAAGCAAGGGCTATTTCGGTTTGTTGTATGGCAAGCTTGTCCAATTCTTGCTTGGTGTATTGTATCTGAGGTAGGAGGAAGTTGTCTCCCTGTTTATGGGCTAGCTGTAAAAAATGAGTTTCTTCAAGTACTGTCCTATGCTCTTCGCGTTGCCTTTTCTTCTGCGCTGAATATTTAATTATATGCCCCCTTAGTACCGTTTTTATTGTGTCTCAGTGGACTGCGGGGCTTACATCTGTGATGGGGTTATCGACCATGATCTCAGAGATCTTGTCCGTGACAAATTCCCTGAATTCTTTTGTGCGGAGGTAAAATGGATTCAACCTCCATTGGGTACTCTTAGGTTGGTCACCTAAATCCCAGACTGTGCTGAGATAAGTATATCCCCGATCTGTGCGTCACACACCAGCTCCAAGTTTTCCACCTGTGTAAAGGCGTAATCTATCCGTGAATATGTATGGTGTACCGAAGAGTAGTATGAGTAATTCCTTGTATGTGGGTGCAACCACCTCCAGATGTCACACCACCCAACCTCAGAGACGAATCTCTTAAAGAATCTCTGGGTCCCAGTCAACCTCTGTGGCTTCACTTTTGTGGAGTCCACCTTTGGATCTGTTAACATATTTAGGTCTCCGGCCATCAGTAATATACCCTTGGTGAACTTCACCACTCTATCCAGCAGGGGTTTCAGCTGGGTTGTCATTGGCACCGGGAAATACATTTGCTAACGTGACTTCCTACCATTTAGTCTCCGTGTGATAATACCATCGTCCCTCGGATCTGACCATGTTCGTTTCTGGTTGGAACTGAGTGTGGGAAGGAATGATAATAGCAACACCTCTACTCCTACCTCCTTTGTATGAGGCACTCAATACCTGGCCTCTGCTCAATTTGGCTAGTTTGGAATGTTCAAGCAGATTCATACGAGTTTCCTGCAGAAAAATTATGTCTGATTTAGTTCTTTTAAGGTATGCCAATGTTCTAGACCTTTTGATTGGAGAGGCCAGCCCATTTACATTTAAAGAGAGCAGTTTTAGCTTTGAAGTGCTCAACATGGCAATGGGTGAGGACACCGGGTCCCCCGCACCCCCACCATCCCAATGGGTGTCGCGGGGACCAAAACTTTACGTAAGGCTAGAGACCAGAATGAGATTGATGACCTATTAGAAAAACATATGTACAAAAAATCAAAACCACTCATAGAGGTATACACCAATACATTAAAAAACAATCTAACAGCCAACATGGCTCCAACAACAATGTCTAACTTATGGTACTTCCACTGATCTAGATTACACCTAGATTGTCGGCAGGATCCAAAAGTCCTACCAATGAGGTCCTCTATTGTCTGAGGACCAGGGTAGCTAGTACCCAAAGGGGAAAGGGCAATTGGGTTTGGTGACTAACGTCTATCATAGGGTTCAAGCCACTGGCTCCCCAAATATCATTTATGTGAAAGGAAAGTCCTCCGAATAGAGGAGGGCGGGAGCCTCCGCACCACTTGAGCACAGTACGGTAGCCACCGCCCCACCCCATCAGAGCATCTTTGGTTCAAACATGGATCCCCTCGTGAGTCGTATCCATTGCATCACCTCTCAAGTATCCAGAGGATACCCGGGGTTGTGAGTGCCTTGGGAGGTTAGTGTTTAGAATCGTCTGGAGGGTAATAACATCACTAGTCAGAGCCAGTAGTCTTCATTGATGTGGGAGGGGTAGTCTTACGGTGGACACCTGCATAATAAGCATGACTAAAATGAGTTCCGAGTATCCCCACATCTCCCAATCAGACCAACCTCCCAGTGATTAAGAGTTTAAGTTGTTTGCTCTGGCTTCGTCGTTAATCCAGGTGAGGGGGAGTGCCCCATTACCTCCTGGGTTGCAGCCCCTGTAGAGACTGCACGGAGGATTCCAAAACCCCCCGGGTGGCAGCGCGGACCCTGACAGTATCACTATGCAATACTAGGGCTGAGATTGCAGATCTCACATCCACCCCACCTTACCATCAATCCCCTGTAGCCCCGGCAGCAACCATGTATCAATCCGTGGGGTGGTGCTCAACTCCCTTCCCACCCGGATGATTAGTATATTATCCAGCTAGGTTCATTTTGTTATCCTGCATTCTTGCTATTTATCCCTCCTAACCCCCCCAATTATCAGAGTATTATTCCCCTTTACTCATGGAGTCCAGGTCAGGCGGGGAAGCCCACCCCCGAGAGTCTCACGAGATCTCCCGATGGAACATCCCAGCTGCAGCTGATGAAGCCCGGGTATGTGTGCCAGTCAAGCCCAAGGGTCACCCTCCCTGTCCCCTCTGTGTTTTGCGAGCCAGTTCCCCTCCCGCTATCTCCTCTCCACCCCTCCGGTCCCTGGGGACCGGGTCCCCCAGCCTCACATCATTCAGAAACGATACAGCTAATTCCCCCCTCCCCCCATCAGTCTCTAAGGCAAGTCTTCTTGTTTGTAAAAACTACTCCATCCACCGTGGTGGCAATCCTGTCCTGCCCAAGCCAAAATGGGCCGGGAAGGCTGAAACCAACCTCAGCTCCAATCTTGGACAAACAGAGCCGCCTCCACCCCCTGCTCCAGGGCCACTGCTCCCCTAGGCCCAGGCGTCCGGGCCATGCATATCGGGATCACGAGAATAGCTCCCTCTCCCGCCTCGAGACTGGAAAACTGAAAACGCCGTCCACCACGACCTCCTCAATCCCCTGCCCTCCCCCAAACCATCACCTCCCCAGGCCTCCACTGGCTTGCACCCAATCCCCCCATGAGACTGGAGAGCAAAGAAATGCGAGGAAAAGGGAAGGAGAGGGAAGGGGAGGTAAGACCAAGGAACGGCCAGGAGAGGGGGGAAGGAGGGGCGGGGAAGGCAGTTCACATCATTAGTGAGACAGGCAGCAGTCCCGACATCCAAGGAAAACACATCCACCAAGGCGTGGATTCAGTTTTCAGGTTAGCTCTCCATTGGATCCTTGACCAGGTGCTGAAAGTTCCTGTGTGCTTACTCTGAGTGCATTCACGACTGTCTGCAAGGCCTCGGCTCCCTGCTTCTTCCTCGCCTCTCTCTGCTCCACTGACCACACCTTTTGAGCTAGTTTTGCCGCGAGTGGTGTCCTGCTATTTATATCCTGTCCTGGAACTTCGATTTTCCTGGATTGCAGCTCCTTCTTCGCCTCAGCTGCGTTTTCACATACCATCGAGCCTTCTTTAAAGTAAATTAGTAGTTTCGCGAGACTAGAAACGAAAATCCAGTCCCTGCCCTTTAAGGGCTTTCATTACTGGAAAACGCCTTCGGCACGGTATACATCACTTCTGGGGCGAAATCGTTCTCAAAAAAGAGCCTACTGTTACCAAAAAGGACTTTGCCTTGCTTCCAAGCCGTGTGCAGCACTGTTTCATTCTCCTGGTGCTGAAGGAATTTTATGAGAATGGATCGCGGCCGTGTACCCACTGGTGGTTTTGGGCCCAATGTACGATGTACGTGCTCCATTTCCAGCGTGATGTCTTCGGGCAGGGTGAGAGATTCCCGTAGTAATTTTTGAATAAAAGGAATGAAATGTGTAGATTCTGTGCTCTCTGGGAGCCCCGACAGGCTAATGTTGTTCGATGGCTCCTTACACTCCGCCTTCTGCTAGATGTTGCAAGGTCACCTGGGAATACATTTGAGTTATAGTCCTTTCCGCTTCATCTACCCTCCGGTCTGTTTTTGAGAGTTGTTCCTCGAAACTCTCTTGCTTTCTATCTAATTTATTCAGATCAGTCCTCAGGCCAGCAACTGTGGATCGCATTTCTTTTCGGAAATCTCTGATCTCCGAAAGCACCTGGGCCATCTGTCTTTGTAGAATAGAATTAGGGACCTGGTCGGCCTGTGCTGTGCTACCTCGGGAGGTCGACGAGGCCCGTGAGTCCCCACTGTCAGAATCCTCTGGTCTTAATCTATCGGGATCCAAGCGGGTTGGTGACTCTTTTTTGTCCGCTCCCTTTCTTTTTGGCATCTTCTCCCTACAATCTGTCCTGGCAGATGCGTATCTTTGTGAAATCTGTGGTTAAGGGAGTTCTTTTATTAATTTCCAAGGGGAGCCTCGCGCTCCAAGCTGCTTACCGCCGCATGACGTCACCGGAAGTCCAACCACTCCTTATTATGCTAGCATTATGATCATTTAATGAACTCAATCAAATAAATACCCTCACTGTGCATGTTCTCTTTGTGGGTATCCTCTACATTAGTGTGAAATATATAGCTGCATTTGAACTGTTTCCATTTCCCAAGTTTTCTTACAATTGTAAAGGAAACCAGGAGATCAGGAACATTTTCAATTGTGTAGCCTAAGCTACAGATATGCAGTCTTCCCTCATTATAAAACTTTATGCTGGAACATACAATTCTAGTCACGTACAGCAATCAAGTTCCTACTGTAGGTTAGCCTTTGAACTTTGTTGAAGGTGAGCAAAGGTAAGCTGTTTGATCTGTTGTATACGATTCAAATAAACAGTAAAAAAAAAAAAAAAAAAACACTAACAATATATTTTGTGATGGTGATGAAATAAACCCATACTTTGTTGGGAGAAGGATTTTAATGGCAAAATTCTACAGTAAAGCTAAATTAGCCTAATATGCTAGTGTTTGTTAGCGCAAAGTGCAGTTAAATTAAACCACTATGATTCAAGGAACTCTACTGCATCACAAAAGCACATGATTTGACCCTTGATTTTCTACCGTACTGTAGTTAAACAGATAAAAGCCATGTGGATAACAGATTTGCACAGCTCATTTCCAATGAATGGGAAACTTCTTTAAAAAAGTAGCAAAGAACTACATAACATTCTTGAGTTTAATCTGCATCTACAAATGCGGAATGCTTAACACTGCATGTTCATTTATCTGTTCCCTGTGATTGCATAGCACTGTATTTTCATTTATCTGTTTCCTGTGATTAGATCAACAGCAAGTTTCCTGAAACATATTCAACTGCTAAAGGTAGGGGTTTTTGCATGTGGATGGATCCAAGTATTTTAAAGAGCACCTTTTCTGGTACTTGCCTTGGCACCTAGAAGCACAGAAACATCGACTTTGATGGCAGATAAGGACTGCTTGGCCCATCCAATTTATTAGCCACTCTATATCCTGCAGGATTCTTTACCTTAGCCTTAATTAGGGCTCTCTCGAATTGTAAACAACAGCCAACATAGGGCTCTCTCGAATTGTAAACAAGAGCCAAAATGGGTCTCTAATTGTAAACAAGAGCCAAAACAGGCTCTCTCTAATTGTAAACAAGAGCCAAAATAGGGCTCTCTCTAATTGTAAACAAGAGCCAAAATAGGGCTCTCTCTAATTGTAAACAAGAGCCAAAACAGGCTCTCTCTAATTGTAAACAAGCACTCATTTGCACTAGCTCGCTTCGGTTGTTCCTTGGTCCCTGATCTCACTAAATCCTCCCAGCACATTTCTAAGCCTGATTCTTGGGTGCTCTGTCTTGTGCTCACACTCTCCTTGTGCCACATCACTCCTGATTAGGTGTCCCAAGTACAGTACCATGCAGCATCACACTACCTACCTGCCTATGTTCTCACTCTCCAGGCTACTCATCTTTTGTGACATACTCTCTCACTCTTACAACCCTCCCTATCTAGTCCCACCCCCGAACCCAATGACTTCTCCCACCTGCCCCAAGGTTGATTACATAACAGTTCTGGTAGGATCCCACCCTTATCCTCCCACTCATAGAAACATAAACATAGAAACCTAGACTGACAGCAGATAAGGACCACTTGGCCCACCCAGTCTGCCCATTTCACTCCCTATTGGATAAGCTGCAGATCCTAGTTAACCAACAGCATACTTCTCCTTACCCCACTCCAGAACTGCCTTATGTCTCTCCAATGCACGCTTTAATTCCTCCATTGTTTTATCCTCCGTACCTCCTCAGGAAGGCCATTCCATGTGTCCACCACCCTCTCTGTGAAAAATACTTCCTCACATTGCCCCCAAGCCACCCACCCCCCATCATCAAATTGTGTCTCCTTGTTCTTGCACATCTCTTTTTCTGAAAGATGCTACCCTCTTGGACTTTGCTGATTCCCTTGAGGTACTTGAAAGTTTCTATCATGTGCCCCCTCCCCCTTCCTTGAGGGTATACATCTTTTTTTTTAATTTTCATCTTTATCCTCCTTCCCTACCCCCGGTGCCCCCTCCTTCCATCCGCTCATGTCCCCCGACACCCACCTTAGGGATCTGCCCCTAGAGTGCCCTTCCTCCTCTCCCTGGCACATTGGGGTCTGTCCTTGTAGGTGGTCCGGGTAGACTTAGGGCGGACTTCATCTAGGGCAGCCGGAGGTGTTTTTCCGGTTTTCCCCTACGCCCACGCCCCTGGGACGCTGTGCGCTTAGGACATATGTCCCGAGTGGCTGTGTGCTGGCGCACGCCAGCCCTCATCGCAGTGACGTACCCCTCCCGACTCCGACGGCGGCCGCCTCCATCCTTCCTACTGTGGTGCTTCCACCGGCTATGGAAGGGATGCAAACATAGGCGTTCTTTGGTCACCACCCCTGAGGAGGGGCATCCGTTGGGACTTTCGATCCTCCCTCCCCACCAACCCCCAGCTGCCCAAAGTCCGTTTCCCAAGCCGCCGGGCGTAGGCGTGGTTGGCGCCTAGCGCCTCAACCCCTCAGCGCCACCGGGCCGGCAGGGTATACATCTTAACCTCCTTTAGTCCCTCTTCGTATGGCTTCTGTTGCAGACTCTGCACCATTTTACTTGCCCTCCTCTGGACTGCCTCTATCCTGTCTATGTCCTTGCGGAGATGGGGTCTCCAGAACTGGACACAGTACTCCTGATGGGGTTTCATCAACTGTCTGTACAGAAAGATAACAACTTCCTGTTTTCTACTTGTGATGCCTCTCCCTATACATCCCAGTATCCCCCCCCCGGCCCGTCCTCCTTACTGCCTTCTCATATTGCTTGCTTACCTTTAGGTCATCTGATATGACTACCCCCACTCTCCTACTTCAGTCTCCCGCCTCTTCTTAAACCGTATATAGGATTCGCCCTCAACCCTACTAGCAACATTTCTTACAGACTACTACCCTCAACCCCTTCAAACAACACTGATCTTCTATGCCTTATACCCGTCCTGCCTTCACTACACTAACACACATACCACTCATCTATACCTTATGCAGGTGCTTAAATTCCATCAAAGTTAAGTTGTTTTGCTGACAGTTACAGAACATAATTTTCCTGCTGCTAATCTGCGCAGGTATTGTCAAACTAAGCCCTGGCCCACCACAATATCCTTTCCCCCCTATAAACTCTTTTGTAGTGGCAAACCAACCAGGGGAGGGGGCATAGCTATTTACATCAAGGACAGACTTACTGTAGCTGATATCACTCCCATTAGCACATCAAAGTAATTTGAATCCCTTATGCTAAACCTATCTTTATCCCCTATAGAAACCTTAACAGTAATAGGTTGCTACAGACCCTTCTGGAGATCTGGAGCTCCTAAATTACCTACATAATATTTCAGACTCAAAACAGAATGAAATAGTCATCCTTGATGACTTAACTCTAGATTGGCTAAAAACCTGCAACAAATGACAACAGCTCAAAGATTACTGCAACGGACAGTTTTACCCAGCTGGTATCAGAAATCACTCGCTCAAATCCAAAAACCTTATCTAATGTATCACTGATTGACCTAATTCTTACAAATAAATCTCACAAGATCACCCACACAGCAGTACTTCACAATGACATCAATGATCACTGCGCCATGGCTTGCGTTAGACGACAGCCTACCCTCAAGTCTGCAAATGGGTTTACATGGAAAGAAACTTCCATAAATTCAATCTATCCCATTACTTAACTGACCTCAGAAACAGTCTCTAAAAATACCACCAATAGCTTAATCTGGTTCAATGTCAGTTGGCATCCATCTATATCCCCTTCCCTGGGAAGAGGCTGAAAATAGGCAGAATTGTCCAGCCCTCCTTTCCCAGTCGTCAACTACAACAACAACAAAAAAAAAAACAAATTGGACTGATTTTTTTCTGGCTACAAACATCAAGGATGTGGCTTCCCTTTTCAACAACACTTTAAGTGACATCACAAACAGACATGCCCCTATGTTAAAATGCAGAACTCGAAAGCTTTCTTGCCCTTGGTTCACAGTTGAACTAAAGACTGCACTAAACATGAGGGGCCACCTCTGTGCTACAGCCAGATGGACCAAACTCCCCTTGGACTGGGCAGCTTTCAGGGCTTGCTGTAATGACTGCACCAAAAAGATCAGGGCCTCAAAAGCTAACTACTATCTGCTTTTGATTCCACCAAGGGTAGCACCAGCAAATTCTGGTGCATCACTAAATCAGCGGAAGGCAACAAACCATCTTCCTCATTACCCGCTAAGATCTCCTTTAAGAGTAAGACCTTCTCCGATAAATCTGACATTCTATATAGCTTTAATGACCACTTCGCTACCGCAAGTCTTGCCTTCGACACCTCAAAAGCTGCCTTCTTCATCTCCACTTTACCCAGGCATTCCATGTCACCATCCAATAACGTCTTCTCCTTCACCCCATTCCTATTCAAAGAGGTAGAAGACCTCCTACTCCACCTAGATATTAAAGGCACTGGTGCTGACGGAGTAGGACCGTATTTCCTTCAAGTTGGATTCTGGTATTTAACAGCCCCCATCTTACACCGGTTTAACCTGTCCATTAGCTCCAGCACCATACCAGAGCCATGAAAAATAGCTCAAGTAGTCCCACTATTTAATTATGGACCTGAATAACTACCGCACTTTATCCATTCTACCTCTGCTCGCTAAACTCCTCGAGAAGTTGGTAAATGCCCAAATAAGGGACTACCTCGATAAAGCCAATCTAATAAACCCAGCCCAATCCAGATTCAGACCGGCCCACAGTACTACTTTAGCACTAGCTTCAGTTACAAATGACTGGCTCCTTGCCAATAATAAGTAACAAGTCACAGGGGCTGTCTTCCTGGACCTTAGTAAAGCTTTCGATACAGTCGATCATGTTTTACTCCTCGACACAGTACAGTGGCATGGCATCTCTGGCCTTGTGCTGTCATGGTTCAACAGTTACCTGAAAAATAAACAACAGGTGAAAACTGATGATTCACTCTCCTCGCTCCTTCCTCTCACATGAGGAGTACCACAAGGTTCAATCCTTGGACCTCTCCCGTTTATATCAATACCATTGGAAATAACATGAGCAAAGCTAAATTACACCTGTTCGCGGACAACACTGTGATATATTTATTTCCTCATAACTAGGATTACAATTACCTTTGAACCAGAGGTTCTTTTACAAAGGTTCCACGTCAAGTGATACAAACAATGCAAAATAATAGGCATAAAAGGAACAATATATATTGGAAAAACAATGCGCAGAAGGCAAATGCAAACAAAATACAGAGGTGTTGTAGTTCTAAAAACAGGCAGTACATTAATGTCCAGTAAGAAGAGTAGATAGGGATAATCCCTACCAGAGTACATCAATAAAAAAGTATGTAGTCCAAGTATATAGAAGACTTTGTTGAAAATAATCCAAACCACAATACACCATTGAAGGATGCAGTCCAAATATATGGCAGACATTTGTGGAAAATAAAAGCTAATACAAGGACAGAGGGGAGGAACATTAAGGAGATTAAGTATATACAGTATGTCTAGCCCTTCAATAGCCGAAGCCCGCATGGAGCTCCAGTCCGAATCTGACTTTCTCCAACTCAACCTTGCACAGTCCAAACTTCTCTTAAATGCTAAAAAAATTAAAAAGTCATGTACTTCTATTACAACCGTCTGGCTACTATCCAAAGTGTGCTTGTATCCCTGCCCCCATCAAGACTTTCCTTGATGATGATCTAGAGGTAGTTAAATTTAAATACATAGGTTGTGAATTAGATCAACACCTAACGTTCTCTGCCCACGTCGCCTTGAAAAAAATACAATAAAGAATTGGCTTCTTTTACAGGAACAACTTCCTTTTTAAAAACTCGCACATTATGCTAGATCTTCCCAGCACCTGCTCCCGGTTCGGAAGAATGACTATAAGCTGTGCTCTCTTGGCTGCTTGGAACAAAGCCCAGTCCAGCCTTAAACGTCTAAATCTAATCCCCCTAAGCAGCTTCAAAAAATGAACAGATAGATATCAAATTATGCGACTTCTGTGCATGCCACTGATTATGCGTCAGGCATCTTACCCCTTATTCCTTATTTAAGTAACAAAAATACTCCCTCCTCAAGTTTTCCATCCCGTTATTGTCATGCTCACTCACCTACTCTTCCCCGCACTGCTCTCATCCCTCCCTGCATCACCCTCGACCATCTTGATCTCGCCTACCTACCCCTCAGCTCGCCCTGCATCACTTTTATTGTATCACCCTCAACCATCTTGATCTCGCCTACCTACCCCTCAGCTTGCCCTGCATCACTTTCATTGTATCACCCTCAACTATCTTGACCTCGCCTACCTACTTATCCCCAGCTTCACTCACTTTCCCCTTCCTTATCAAATGCCTCCCCCTCAGACTAAAATCGAATACCATGCCAAACACCTTCTGCCTACCTCTATATTATTGCCGCTACATAATGTGATTCTGTATAATACAAACTGTGCTGTCCTGACTGCCTAGTGTTTTACCATGCATTTATCATGAATAACCAATGTACTTCAATGTTCTAACTTATTTTGAGTATTACTTATTAAAAAAAATGTTCCTGCATATATCTTTTGTATCTCATACATGTATATATACATATTACATTGTTTATATTGCATATGTCTAGTGTGCAAGGTCTGTTCAGGATCTCCTCATAAATGAGCCTGCTCAATGGAGTTTTTCCTGCCAATAAACTTGACCTTGAACTTGAATTTCAGCCTGGGGAGGTGGGGGGCACTTTCTGCCTCCTCAACTCCTTCCTTTACTCCCCTCGGTTAGTTTAAATGTTCAAAGTAACATTTAAACCATCCACTGAGGACTGCAATTTCCCTCCCAGAAAGATGCAAACCATCGCCGCTGTATAGGCTCTTATCCCTCCAGGTGGGTCCCTAGTCCCCTATGTAGCTGAACCCCTCATCTCCGCACCATTCCTTCAGCCATGGGTTGAAGCTTCTGGTGTTGAGATCCCTCTCCTCCCCCCATCACAGACAGCACCTCAGCAAAGGCCACTGAGTGTGCTACCTGTCTAGGACCTCTCCCCAGCTCCCTAAACTCCCCATGCACTATCCCAGCCCCATCCCTAGCCAGGTAATTAGTCCCCAGGTGGAAATGACATCCAACTCTCCCCACATCGTGCTGCCCTAGCAATCTACAGGATCCTCTCCCCATGCCTCTGGACTGTGGTGCCACACAGGCATCCAACTTCCCTCTCACCCCCCCATGTCCTATTCCTAAATCTGTCCCCTTCACAACAGAGTCCCCCACCAGAAGCTGCTCCGTCCTCCTCTGAGGTCCTCTGCCACCCTCCTTGGGGTCTCCACTATGAAGGACCCCATCATCTTCCCTGGTCACTACCACAGGTGCCTCCTCCCAGCAGTACCACCCTGCCAGAGTGGCATGGGAATTATATAGAGGTACTGGTTGAAGAAAGTGCCTCTGACCCACCACCGTCCCTCACCCTTTCATAGCCCATTGCAGTCCAGCTGTTCATCCTCCCTGGCATCCGCTGAGGTAATGGTGGTGCTTGGGTGGGGCAAGAAGGTCCTCAAATCCTAGCCAAGTCATCTTACAGTCTGGCAATCTCCTCCCTCAACCCAGAGTGGTGCACGCAGATGGGACAGCATGGCAGTATTCATAAGGTCTCTCTGAAAACTGCTACCCCACAGTCACCACACCGCACCACGCCCAGCATTCCTAATTCCAACTCTTCCTGTGTTACCTAGAAATGTTCTTGTACCCTCACTTCTGATAGGGAGTTTCTAGTTTTCCCCTTTTTTGTTTGCTATGCCCTATGCTTTTACCCTGCATAGAGGTTTTCCCTTTTATCCCTTGAAACAAGTAGTTCACTCTTGTCTGAAGAGTTTTCTTCCTTCCTTCACCCACGTACCTTTTTCTGCTGTGTCCTACTGCAGTAGCAGCACTTTCACCTTCCCCGACCATAAGGAGGTTTCTATTAGTGTTCCCCCACACCCTGTTTAAATCCTTTTATACTCCTACCCTAGACATGGTGTTGCATCTATTCCCAGTTTGGGCCTACCTTTGACCTTCCGACCTTCTCATCAGTGAATGTTACCACAGTAGTGAACAGATATCTTATCTTAGTTGACTTGTAGAGTCCCCTGCTTCCACAGAAACATAAACTTTGGCGCCAGATAAGGACCGCTTGGCCCACTCAGTCTGCCCATTTCCCACCTACTGGATAAACTGTAGATTCTAGTTAACCAACAGAAAAAGCACACAAATCCTCCCAGACAATACAAAGGAGAAAGGGGGATCGAACAGGGCAGTGCACTTATACTCCAGAGCTGAAAGTGAACTTCACAGAAAAACACAAAACGTGGGGTCAGCACTTCACGCTACAAAAATCTTTAATAAATACAGAACAATATAAAAACACACAAAAAAAAGGTCTGGTCTCACCCAAGCAAGAGTCAATCTGCAGGCATAAAAATGAACAGCCAAAGTAATGGGTATCCCAATTGACTTGTTGCAAACCATCACAGAGAAGGCGTAATTTTTCAAACCCAAAACGCGATCCGAAACACCAAATAACAAACTCGCTCTAGTGCAGGGAGAATTCATGAAGAAATAAAAAGCATCGTGCCTTGAAGAAGACTGCCGTTTGGTCGATACATAAGTGCACCCTGCCCTTTTTCCAGCCGTTTGTTTCAGCGTTCTCAGTTGCATCATGAGTAGTTTGGGCATTTTTATTGTTTTTTTTTTTTTTATTTCTTCATGGATTCTCCCTGCACTCGAGCGAGCTTGCCATTTGGCGATTCGGGTCATGTTTTGGGTTTGAAAAATTATGTGTCCATGAAGAGATGTTCGTATACACCTTCGCTGTGATGGTTTGCAACAAGTGAATTGGGATACCCGTTACTTTGGCTCTTCATTTTCATGCCTGCAGACTGACTCCTGCTTGGATGAGACCAACCTTTTTTTATGTGTGTTTTTTATACTGTTCTGTATTTATTAAATATTTTTGTATTGTGAAGTGCTGATCCCACATTTTGTTTTTTCTATCTAGTTAACCAAACAGTCTGCTTCTTCCTACCCCCCCCACCAGAATTGCCTTATGTCTATCCCATGCATTACTGAATTCTCACAGTTTTTGACCCCATGACCTCCTCAGGAAGGCCATTCCATGCATTCACCACCCTCTCCATGAAAAAATACTTCCTCACATTACCCCCAAGTCGTCCCCCCTCTATCTTCAAATTGTGCCCCCTTGTTCTTGCACATCTCTTTTTCTGAAAGATGCTAGCCTCTTGGAATCTGATTCCCTTGAGGTACTTGAAAGTTTTCATCATGTTACTCCTCTCCCTCCTTTCCTCGAGGCTATACATATTAAGCTCTTTAGTTTCTCTTCGTATGGCTTCTGGCGTAAACCTTGCACCATTTTATTTACCCTCCGTTGGACTGCCTCCATCCTGTCTATGTCCGTGCAGAGATGGGGTCTCCAGAACTGCACGCAGTACTCCAGATGGGGTCTCACCAACTATCTGTACCAAGGGATAACATCCTGTTTTCTACTGGTGATGTCTTTCCCTATGCATCCCAGTATCCCCCAGCCCTCCTTACTGCCTTCTCACATTGCTTGCTTACCTTTAGGTAATCTGATATGACTACCCCCAGGTCCCTTTCCATTTTTGTTTTTAGTAACTCCCCTCCCCATTGTGTACTCTTTCCCTGGGATTTTGTTTCCCAGGTGCATTACTTTGCACTACCCAGATGCCCAAGACGGCAATCTTATACCTGCTCCACTCCTGTACCGTTTCACTCATGTGCTAGGACATGAACCTCCGCCAGGCAGAACTTTCTGCCAAGCTTCAGGGCTCCTTTTTGGTGTTCAGGCAGCCACTTGAACTTCCTAGCTGAGCAGCCCTCCCTCCAAAACTCTCAACCTCTTGGTGAAATGAGATTCTTCTGTGGCGATGAAACAAAGCTGCCTGCCTGGCTCTCCCTGCCCTCCAAAAAAATCACCAATCCTCAGTGACCTCACTTCCCCACGAAATAAATAAAGCCCAGAATCCTTTTAGATTGTGTTTGGTGTTGTTGAAACGCTTCAAACACACAGGAGGGCATGGAAAAAAGCCTCCCCCACCTCCTAGATGAGCGGGGTTTTAATAATAGTCTACCATGCTTCACCTACGGATGCACAAAAGCAAAAATAAAAGTCACATATAACTGTCGATCTAAGAGTTTCTTTGTACCATCGATAACCACTTACAGATGTGGGCCCCAAGGCACTAGGACCCTGCAAGAGCAAAGGTTTGGCCTAGAGGCAGGCAACAACTACTGGGCTCAGCACCTGCGCACCCCTCACGGGATGCCAATAAATATTGTTGGCTCCCTCACCAACCCCAGCTCTGTTCACCAGGACAGAGAAACAAAAGTGGCGAAAAACGAGAGAGGGCTTGCGATATCCACCAGCCCAAGGGGACAAGGAAAACGATACATGAGAAATAAAGAAACAATAAAATAAAACCCAACCACCAACCTCTAGACAGAGAGGAAAGGGCACACTAAGTGGCAGAGAGGGGTAGTTGGATATGGAGTCGGACCCTCAACTTCACTAGCCAGAAGCAGAGGGACAGTGATGTTAAGGTAGCAGCCTTAACATGTGGCTCTGGCAGTCAGGTCAAGAAGAATGTGCAGAAAGATTGCAAAACCCTTGTAAATGAAATAGCACAAATGTGTCAAACAGCCCAAAAAATTGTAAGTGACTCCTAATAAGCAAACAGCATGACACCAGAAGAACTTTTTTATTTTTAAAACAGTTAGGCTATGCCCTGCTAAGGGGAGTAGGAGACGGGGAGGCCCTGGTGCATGTGGTACTGCAGGGCAACTCAGCCCTAAGGAGTAGATATGCATCCAGTTCCCCAGGTATCTCAGAGTCTGGGCTTAACAGCCAGCATGGCGTAGGGTGAAAATCCATGCCAACTTAGAGTAAGAAAATTGCCTGGCACAACCAGAAGGAAATAAGAGAAAAAACAACCTGCCTTGCCATACAGTAGATTGCATTTAACAACAGGGATATACCCAAGAAGAAGGGGATATATTCCAGGAGGGGGACAGAAGGAAAGTAAAGGAGAAAAGTTTCTTCTCTTTTTTTTTTTTTTTTTGTTGCCATTGAAGACCCTATAGTGGGTCCCAGACCTTTTTTTTTCTTCCAAACAGGCTCTCCTTACAGGATGGGAATAAACTGGGGAAAGGTATATGGTACCAGCCAGCAACAACAGGGAGAGATGCTCAGAGGTTCTGCTAGAGCATGGGCCCGACCCAGGTTGTGCCTGAAAACACTTCCTTGGATCAGTGCACCTATCCGGTAATAAAAGACTTAAATGAATAAATGATGCACGGATATGGTAATCAATAGTGAAGATATTCTGGAAGATCAGCAGTCATGGTGAGTACATAACTTTCATATCTTTCAAGAACCAGTCTTCACCACTGATTCTCACTTATAGACTAGAGTGCTAAGCTTCTCTTTGCTAGCGAGGAGCTGGCTCACCCATGATGTAAGAGAGAACACTCAGTCCTCTGTATAGGGGAGAACAGCTGAGGGTAGAGGCTCCTTACAGGTCTGGCAAGACCCGAGACTGATGATCAGGGCCAGGTAGTCGTAGTAGTAGCAGTAAGCTTTTTTTTATTTTTTTATACAGGACTTCACTAGTTTGCACACCATTAGGGCATTGAAATACCTTATTTACAGGGTGTTCATGTTCAAGTCTTACATTGAACTTTCTAAGTTTCACATCAAAAGATACATTTATAAAATAAGGTGGGGGCTCCTGTCACACAGGAGCAAGAGGGTTCCCTGGTAGTTCCCGTCTGACCCCGGGGGGAGGGAGAAGTAGCAAGTCCCTTGGAAATGAGAATCTAGTAACTTACGCTGGGGCCAAAGGTGCCAGTCTGGAAAGGCAAAGCTATGCTAACCGAATACAAACTGCTGTTCCCACCAGTCTGGAAGCTGAACCACTGGCATCATAATGCGCCCTCGATTGGTGCCGTGCTACCTCCAGACCTCGGGCAGAAAGGTCAATGGCCTGCCTGACTGTCTCGCTTAGTGGCAGTGCAGCTAATAGGAGTGTTTAGCTGCAACTACAGGTGAAGGTTACAGGTTACATTATGTGCCTGATGTGCAGAGACACACAAAAGAGCATGTGCCAAGGTGAATACCCTCCCTAATTCCAACAGCATCCATGTGAGTGGAATCTGTATCAGGAGATCAGCCACACATGAGGCTCCATGGCACCAGCTAGGTAGCAGTACCTAAAGCCCGAGGTGGGATGAAGTACCTCACCCACAGACACCGTGGATGCACAATATTGCATGAGGAGGTCCCTGAGGATGGTTAGATTAGAGAGATGGTGCTTACATATTGCCCTGGATGACTCCTCCATAGCTCTAGGCCACAGTGGGATGACTACAGTGTTGAACCACAGAGGGATGACCACAGTTTCAAAACTGGGAACCCTGAAGAGTCCCAACATCAGGGCTTCTGGATCACAATTTGTAAAAGCCTGTAGGTCAAGTAGCTAGTGCATCTCAACCATGAATTTCTGATACAATGAGTAATCAGCAGTAGAGGGAAGGTAGATGAATGATTCGTTGTCCTCAGAGGTTATCAATGGAGATGAGGCTTTGCCTCTAGACATAGCTGGTGCCGGAGAGAAGGGCTTGAACTGGGCCTTGGGAGACTCCCTGTGCCAATCCATTAAGGCACTGGCCAACACCCAGTGTTGCTCCCATGTTAGCCACTCCTCAGGACCTATGAATGAGAGCATCCTTTCCAGGAATCAGTAATGTACCTCTAGGAAGGGTTGAGACTCCTGGTCTTGAGGGCCTCAACCTGGGCTGTGAAACTGCATAGGGGGCCTCATCTGAGGGTAAGGCCTATCAGATTTCAGTCCTGTATCTGAAGAGTGACCAAAATCAGTGCCAGTGGGGAGAAACCCCTATGTGAAGAGACTTGAGTCATACAGGTCCAATGGGATAAATGCAGTACTCATCGGTGACAATGTCATCCTTCGGCTTCTGTAAGAAAGCAACCTCCAGGTCATCACCCAACCATGAGTCAGTGGCACCTTCAGCACTGTGCACAGGTCTGGTGAAATCCTCAGAGACAGGTTTCTCCCTGTCACCATAGTTGATAGTCACTGACACCCCTCTCTGTGTTGACTGACATCGTACTAAGTGCCATCTCCCTCCTTGGTGTCACAGGCAACACTGGAGTCAGGGACAACCTCTAAGACAACATAGTCATCGGCACCTCACTTGCAGTGAAGACTCTGGATAGACACCATTGCCATCACCACCCTATCATCATGCTGTAGTCATCCCCCTCTTCAATGTCACTGGTGACACCATGGAGAGGGACAGTCTCTGAGCAGGCATCAGAGTGGTCCCTCCTCTGACACTATGAACAGTGTCATAGGGGGCCAAGCACCATCTTTGGGTCACCTGCCACATCACCACTGTGAAAGGCAACAACAGCACAGGCTACACCAGAGGGCAACTTCAAGGTGTCTGCCACTGTTGACTGACCGCATAGCTTTGGCCCTGCCAATGAGAATGTCTGCTCTTTAGGACAGACAGACTATGGAGGGTTCACAGCCAACTGCCCAGAAGGAGTCTGCTGTCCACCAGACCCAACCATCAGTCTCCGATGCCTCAGTGCGGTGATGTCAATGAGAACTCTGCACTTCCATGGATCCAGAAGTCCCATGAAGAGGCCCAGGGAAAGGCCTACAGACCTTACCTTGGATGCACATGTGTGACACATGCCTCCAAAGATTGGGATCGGGCAACCCTACTTCAGTATTTCATGCAAAAGCAGACACTGCAGGCATCCATGTCATGCATCAATCTAAGGCAGGTGGCGCAGGTCTGATGCCAGTCCTTCGCAGCCATCCTGTTCTCAAAGGGGCAATAATACATGAAGGCAGCTGTCAGACTTTTTTTTGACACAACCACTTCAGACTTTCCTTTCAGCATTGTGCGGTAAAGGAAATAAATGAAGACAGCACCGTAAAATGTAAAAAATTAAAAATCTGCTATGACGCTGCAGTAAAGTACTTTGACGATGACTAGGTGAATGAACTGAGGAGCGCTGCCACCATGTGCTCTCAATGGCAAGAACAGAATAGAGTTCAGTGAGGGAGCTGGTAATGGATATTTGCTAGTACGCGGCACCACATAACAGGGTGCTCAGGTGCTTTGCTCAGTAGATGTTAAAGACCCCCTGGCCAAAGCTCTACACCCGCGGGTTCACAGTGCCTCCAGCCCAGACCCATAAGTTGGAATCTGTGGAGAAGATAGTGTAATACCCCAAAGTTAGGGGCACTACAGAAAAAGAGAAGCAATAAAGAAAATAAAGGTTTACAGGTGCCCAGCGTGCTCTGTTGTGTGGGCTAGCAGGGAGAAATAAAAAGGGGCCCCTCACAAGTTAATTTCCCCTCAATAATGGGGAAAACACTGGTACAAAGATAGAAAAGGTGCCCAGTTCTTCACATTACACTGTAGAAAAATAGATATCAGGGTTCCCCACTCTCTGAAAATGTAGGGTGGTGGCAGTGGTGATCGGGTCAAATGGTGCATTATTTTTCGGGACCTCCTATATGCACTGTACATGTGCATAAGTAGCTTTTAAGTAACATATAGTGTGCTGGTATTAAATGGGTAATATTGCAATAAAGGATGTCAATAAAAGGCAGTTTTGGAGGATTTTATAAAAAAAAATGGATAAAAATATAGGGTGGTGGTAAAAAATATAGAGCGGTGGTAAAAAAATATAGGGTGGTGGCCCACCGCCCTAAAACAATGAATGGGGAACACTGGATATTTATATGCCGCACAAGTAACAATGGTCTGGATGGAATGTTGTGCTGAGCTGCTCATGCACAGTATTCCACTCCAGCCATTCTGGAACCAGAAGTTTAAGTTTTAAAAATGATTCTGTTCGGTTGTTATTTCCTGGGCAGCTGTTGAGGAAGAGAAGACACAGCAAGTTAAAGGGACAAGGGAAAAGGGCTTACCATGGTGTTGAAGCCGTCCCTGAGGACTTGTCTGTATGCCTACTATGCCTTCACTGTCTGAAGATTCGCCAGCAGCTGTGTGGCATGGTCAGTGATGTCATCGGGGCAGCACAAAGAAAGAAAACCTCCGGTTCAGCCGTTTTTGGGCTAAGAGCCCTGGTTTTGGTCTGTGTTTAATTATTTAGAAGTTTCCCGGTCCCACATTGGCGGCTAGCAAGGGCCACATGGCTGGTTTGCCTGCCAGCCTTCCAGAGGCCCCACTAACGTCTGCTGCATTGCCTGCATTCACACCCTCCCACTACCAGAATACCTCCTGCCTCCCGATCCAGAACCCCAAAATGTGGTGAGTCGGCAGCAGCACTCAACTTGTGCTGTCCGCCCAACAAAAGGAAAAGACTGTGTTTATTTTTAAAGTGCGCAGCAGGCGCAAGAAAAAGCAGCTGAGCACTGTGGGAGGGTGAGTCAGAAGGACCCTCAATGTAATATTCAAGAGTGGATGGGACATAGCAATGCCCACAGGAGGAGCCAGCAAGCAAGGCCGGATAGAAGACCTTTTGAATATTCATAAGGGGGGCTGGAATAAGGAGGGATAAAGGAGACAGAGTGGCAGCAAGCTTAGACAAAGCCTTAAAGATTAAAAGGAGCAAGCCAGCCCAGCAATTTAAAGGGGCCCTGTCCAAAGGGATCGGTATGATTAAAGAGGCACAGATAAAGCGAGCCCAGTATTTAGGAGGGCAGCCAGGACCAATATAAAGAGGGCAACCAGGCACAATATAAAACAGGGCAGCCAGGCCCAGAGTAAATAGGGCAACCAGGGCCAGTGCAGTTAGGGCATTCAGGCTCAGTGTAATTAGGGCATCCAGGCCCAGTGTAATTAGGGCATCCAGGCCCAGTAACTGGGGCATTCACACTGAAGTGCTCAAGGGTAGCCAGATCCCAATAAAGAAAGACCCCACGAGGAAAAAGGGTACAACCAAGGGGGTGCTTAGCACACAACCTGTTATAAAGTAACTGTCACCTAATGTACTGTTTCTACAAAATGTTTATCCTTCAAGCATCTAAAGTGTTGTGTTAATTGCAAAAAGCACCGAAACTGTATTGTGATACATTAGGATTGTAGTTATTTGCCCCTGAAGTGAACAACTGCTCTGGATTGTTGCAATCTGCCACTGGTACAGGCAAACTGCCCCTGAAGTAAACAACTACTCCAGATTGTTGCAGTTTGCCCCTGTTCCAGGCAAGATGCCCCTCTAAGTGAGCAATTACCCCAGATTGTTGCAATTTGCACCTGCTCCAGGCAAATTGCCCCTGCAAGTGCAAATTCCAGGGTACAGTGTTAATAGAAGTACCATTGTGCAGTATCAAGTCTGTGATTCAATCTTCAGCCTCCATCAACTCTTCACTTCAGCAATCTTCAGCCAGCAGAAAACTTCAGCATCTTCTTGCCCTTTCGTAGACCATAAGCTGAAATAGAAGTCCCTTGGAGAGTCGCGGCCGCAAGTTCCTGATCAGCTTGGAAGAGAGACAACTAGAAAGAACCTCGTCCATCACCCCTGACGTCCACCAAGAGACAGGTCCATTGTAGACAAGCGTGTTCACGGCCTCCAGTTTCTTATTTTGTTCTTTATCCTTGTGGAAATCTGATCTTCATTTTACAGCTTTCTTCCTGCTTATTCATCCTGTATCACCTGTGCAATCCTCTGGGGAACAGCTCAGCAGTGTCTTCTTTGTCCTTGGCAGTCCTTCATGTGGATTCTTCGCCAAGTCTGCTGTTTCGTCTTTTGCAGCCCTGGTCGAGGGTCGGTGCCAGGAAAACCCGCAGCAGTTCTTCGTCCTTGACAGCCCCGGTCGAGGGTTGGTGCTGAGGAGACAGCAGCAGATCCTTCTTCTGTGCTAATCCTTCAGGTGGATTCCTCACCACAATCTGTTTCTTAATCCTTGGCAGCCCAGGTCAAGGGTTTGTGCCAGGAAAGAGCTTTAACCCAGTTCAGTCAGTTTGTGCTCCGATATTCCGGCAACTCTGGAGAGCGGGTTGGCCGATGACTACGGTCTATTTACCAATCTCTCCATTTCCCTTGCAACCTCTCATAGGTTTTACTGGTGAGCTTGGCACCAAGCAGGAGTCCCCTTTCTCTTTACTCCTACTTTTCAGCTGTGCATGAAGACAATGGAACAGCAGCATCTTATAGACTTTGAGAGTGTTGTACTGTCTGGTGGTTGTACACGGTATGCTTGTTATACAGTATGATAAAGTGGTATAAGGTTATATCCCTTGGTGTGTAGGCCTTGTAGCAAGAATAACAGAGTTTGGATCTAGTTGTATGTTAGTGCAGGGATTTATTTAACTCTAAAAATTGATTATCGTTCTGCTAATAAAAGTGCTAAATCTTTGTGAAAATGCATAGCTCTTGCCTCACTGTGTTTAACAAACAGAGCACTTCTAGAAAATCTATATAAATACTTTCTGTACAGTTAGTATCATCCCAAGAAAAAAACTGCTAATCAATTATTTAAAACCCTGTAGTGGTTATCCACTATGCTGTCCATAATCCCTGTTGCATTTGCTGTTGGTATTTTGTTGTACGACCATGTCCTCCTTCCCTTCCTAATAAATGTCTTTGCTTCATCTGACCTCTGTGTAAGACTCCTCCCTCTCCTTGTTGGGCGATTCCATCAACCCAACCCCATTCGAACCTTAAGTGGCCCCAAACCATCCACCCTGCTGAGGGTGTCACTGGGGCTGCTGGTAGTGAGACAGTTCCTTTCTCCACGCAGAACAAAGAAACCCAGATCCATCCATACAGTGCGATCAACCAGTTCAGCGACCATCACACTAGATTCTTGGAAGACTGTCAATTCCTAAAGGCCAGTGCTGCGCATCCTTAAAGAGCCCCCTGACACAGTTAGAAAAGCTTGAAAAAAAAATATGCGAGACTGAGACACAATTCAGTTTACATTTCATATATTCTCGATAACTCTTTTCCTTTTTCTTTAGTGCTGGGGACAGTTATATTAAAGAGGATTACTGTCCCTTAGATATTGTCTGCTTTTTCTGCTTACCCACACCTGGCATCATAACCCCCATGTGTGGCATCACAATTATCTCCACAGCAACAGATTGTGACATTATAAACAGAACTGTGATGTCAAATGTAGGCAAGCAGCCAGGACAGGGAAGCTATTCTGTTACTTGCAAAAGTCCTTAATAATAAAAAAAAACATAAGAGTGAGAATTACAGAAAAATAATTATTACACGTAAGCTGAATTGTGTCTAAATACTACATTTGTTCAGAGTTGTCACAATGGTGTCAGGGGCTCTTTAGGCAAAATACCAACTAATTCCAGCATGGCCAGAACACAGTTCTGGACTAGCTATAAAAACCTCAGTGGAAGCTACAATAAAGAAAAGTAAATGACCATCTTTGGGAAAGAGATTCTGCCTGTATTCTCTGCATGACTGAGAGACTTTCTGTTTTAACTCAGACCTGCTGGCTATGTTTTCTATTATACATAAGAAGTCTATTTTGAATATCCACTTATTCCTTTGAAGGTTCCTCAGTTTAAGCGGACTCATGACTACAGTTAAATACCGTATATCAAGTTCATATAATTCATTACTATGCTTATTTTAGTTACAAAGGGCTCTCTTATGGTAATAGGATAAACCGTGCATGTGCATATAAAAAATTTACACACTGCAGAAAATCTAGTTTCCTCCCAACTTAGAATCAAGATTGTGACATTTCATGATGAGAACTTGTGACCGTCTCAACATTTTCTCTAACAGTAACCGTGCAGTCCTAAACTCAGGAGGAATCAGAGATACTGATTTTTTTTTTAAAGTGATTTTTTGTTCCAGTTTCATACAAAACAAAATTACCATTATCAGCAGGATTTAAATAGCATAATGTTCATAAGGTTCCCAAACCAACAGAACTTCAGGACATTCTGTTTTCGATTAGGAAACGGAGCTGGTCTCAGCATAGTGTAAGCTGTGTATCTGCACAAGGCCCTTGGAGATGAGGAGCTCCCAGGAAAGCTTCAGCCATCCAGTTGGTCCCCTTTTTCCCCCTGGTCCTTTGTGTCTGACCAGATTGCTCTAAAATGTAGAGCTGCTGTGTGCATCTTCTCATCTCCTAGGGAGTACAATCTCTAAAAGTACAAAACCACAAAAAAAACTAGTTGAGCTGAAAGCTATGAAGCAGTCACCGCAGGAATGAGGCTGTTTCTTGGGCTTTTCAGAGTCCTGATATGGGTCCCCACCAAGGGAGGTTTACACAGGGCCCCCCCTCAGTCCAGTGCTGTTACTAAAGGCATTTGCACGATAACAAGGTTTTTGCCCATTAAGACTTCATGTGCCGGGGGGCGCTGTAGAGCAGCGAACTGGCAAGATGCTCTTTCTTGCAGCTCTGTACACCTACAGCTATTTTGCAATAAAAATCATTCTTTGTCTTGGGAAATCATTAAATTTTGTTATAGCTGTGAACAGATCAAATCGTCTGGAGTCGGGAGATACCTGATGGTCATGGGACGGAATCAGAGAGTTGCGGGCAGCAGTCCTAAACATATCACAGCAGCAATCGAACAGGCCACAACCAACCCTGCGAATACGATCGGTGGAGAGCCCCCATGGAGAGCTTTGCAGATCTCCATGCAAGCGATCGACTCTAAAATAGAGTCGATCATTCAACGCTTTGCCGACCAGGATGTAAAGTTGGAGGCAGTGACACAAGTAGCATTAACCGCAGAGAAAATGGCTGTGCAAGCTCAGACGGCTACAACCAAGCTTGTGCAGGAAAATGGCCAGCTTCGATAGAGACTGGAGGCTCTGGAGAACTTGAATAGAGCATCACATATTCGCATAATCGGTCTCCCAGATGGATCTGAAGAGGATGACCTACTTGCCTTCCTATATTCGTGGTTTCCTGCGGCACTTAATTTTCCACAAGGAGACTTATAGGATCAGCTCCTTAAAGCTTTTCGAATTACACCACTGACCGTCGGGCCACGTGCCGAGGCCCCAAGACTGATCCTATTAGTTACTACGAGTTCCAATGTCAGAGATCAACCTTTACAGGTAGCGAGATCATCAGGAGGATTGGCTTTTAACAGGTATACTATTCATTTGTTTCCCGACCTATCATTTGCGACACGCACCAGAAGAAAGAAATTTTATGCGGTGAGATCTTGGCTCCGGGGGTTAGGGTAGCACATTCGCTTCTGATGCCGGCTCGACTATGTATCCACTATGGTGGTAAGACATTTCAGTTTACAGATCCTATTGAAGCAGGGAAAAAAGTGGAATCAATAACCAGGGAATTTCAAGCATCTGAGAGTCGCACTGGCAGTGATTTGGACTCTGATTGTGAAACCTGACTATTGACAGCTGTGATAATAATTATATTTGTTCTTGAGTTTACTGCTTTCTATTAAACTGTTCAAGTTTTTCTAAAGCTCAAGACAAACCGATTGATGGGTGCATAGAATTGCATGCCTTTAGTGCTACCATTATAGAAATACCTTCTAATTTTAGGTTTGGGGTTCATATCAGCACTGGATGTTGAGTAATTACTTTTTGGGACTCTGAACATTTTGGACTTGACCCCAAAAGCCTTAGTTTGCTGTGGCATATTTAGTTAAGCTAATTGTATACAATTTACACATTTCTCCCCCTATCCTGACACCATTATGTCTAGGCTCTTATCCTAATGTACATTTGATGTTTCTGGTAAAAAATGTCTGATACCAGACAGAAGACTGTACAATATGCATTTGTTTATTGTAAAAGCAATAAAAAAAAAAAAAAATAAATAAATAAATAAAGACTTCATGTGCCTCTGCTGCTCTTCTTGCCCTGAAGCTGTAATCTTCTAGTGGCATTTCAACAGTTTCCACGGCAATAGGCTACAAGTCAGATGCTGAAGATTATGAGTTCAAGGCAGGTGAAAGCACTGTGAACAGAGTGCATTTTCGGTGACTCAGTCCTGTTAATGCCAACTGTGATCTTCGCTTACTGGAAAAAACCAGATTCTCTTATCCAGCTGTCACCATTTCCTAAAATTAAAAGCTTGTGTACCGAGACATTTGAAAATGTGGCACCATACAGCATTTAGACAGAACTCAGCACAAAGCAGCTGTGCCAGGTCACGGTGAAAACTAACCCATACTTTTTTTTACTCCATTTTAGTTTACCCTTTACCTCCTAAGTTGTGCGTTTTCCTTTTTTTTCTTTAATTTTAGTCTGCCTTAACACTATTTTTCCCCCAAACAATTTTTATTAAATTTTCAAAGTAAAATCATACAATGTTAAAATCTAGTGAAAAAGCTTCCGTTGTTATAAGTACATGCAACTTTTAAATGTGTACAAAATTATCTAACAAATATATAACATCAGGAGAATCATATTAACTTATGGCTAATTAAATAAGCAAAGCTTTCACAAGACTGTACATAAAGAAGTATCCATTTAGTTTTCTGATTCATTTTCATACCACACTAACCCAAATTCATTCTCATGTTGTACTAACTAGATATCTATTCACTCTCTAACCATTTAAAACCTCCCCCTCCTCATAACCCTGCCACTTACAGTGTCCTTTTTGTATAGCTCTGCTCTGTTATACCGCATTTTGTGTTGCTTTGCTGCCCTGCACTCTGTCTGCCTTAACTTGACCTAGGTCTTCTCTGAGACTAACTACTGCTTATGTAATACCCGACTATGTACTACTGTACTGCTATGTAACCTCTCTCCTGTATGTAATACCTGTGACGTGGAACCTTTGTAAACGAGTCCTTGACTCAAAGGTACTTCTGAATCTCCAATAAATAAATAAAGGGGGCCAAGTAGCTTCATACTGATCTAACGCTCTAGTGTTTAAATGACTAGTTCTTTCATTCAGAGCTAGATTAATTAAACGTTTGGTCCATTCTTCCAAACTTGAAGGGTAATCATCTTTCCAGTGGCTTAGTATAAGGCATTTGAAACCCAAGGCAGCTAAAAAGAAAACCACATCTTTTTTAAAAAGCATTAGAACAGAATTTTCAGTTGCTGTATTGTGAATATTTTGCTTCTGTTTCCTTCTTCTTTTGTGACTGTGCTGCTCCCCCACCAACAGACCTGCTGAAGTTTTAAGGAGATTTTGCTTTTGTTGCCTTCCTTCCTCCCAAACAGTGGTGATCCGCTCAAATTTACTTATTTATTTATTTTAATTACTGCCTCAACATGGGATGGTTAATTGGTGCAAGGTTTTGCAGAGCAGCTGTCATCCTAGATATGGACACATTTACGAAACAGAGAAGAGTAAGGTTAGCACTAAGGTTACATTTTTTTAATCTCATTTAATGTGCAACAACAGTGAACTTTTGCACACTTTCAGTAAAGTCACCGTCCCATCTGCAATCTAGTCATCAATAAGAAACAGTTTACAGCTTAATCTGGTTCAAGGTTAGTTGGCATTCATCTGTATCCCCCCCTTCCCTGGGTCGTGCCTGAAAATGGGCAGGATTTGTCTAGTGCACTTACCCCGTCAACAGAAACTTAAAAAAGACAAACATTTCAGTGATTCGGTGTCTGTTTCTCTTTGTTTCCCAGAGTTGGGCTGAGCAGCAGTGGCAGGAGACATGGAGAGCGCAGTCTGGAAACTGCCACTGTTTGCAATCAGAATGCAGAGTGAGCTGGTAGCAAGGACACGCTTCAAATGAAGGGCTGAATGGCAGAGCAGTGAAGCTTTTTTTTTAAACCTAAACCATTGCAGTCAATAAGGGTGGCAGACTGAGCTTGAACCACATGTCCATGTTTGAAGTGACAGATGTCTGAGCGGTATGGTGACAGCAGGAATGGCAGCTCTTCAATGTTAATTTTATTTGTAATTACAGCAGGTTAACTAAGTGAAGAACTGATTGGGGGGGAAACAGGAGTTTGCTGGCGAGCAGTGCTGGCTGTACTAGTATCCCCCAGAATGGAGCGAGAGAGGTCAATGCGATGTGCTGACTGTACCTGCATTTTTTTTAACTAGTGTTTAAATGCAGAGTCTGTGGTCCAGCAGGCACCAATGGTTGGGGGAGGGAGGGGAGACTATATCCTGGTGAGCTGGGAAAGGTAGTTTCTGTAGCGGTGGGATAGTGCTTTTAGGAAAACAGCTGTGGGACAGCTGCAGTGAAGCAGGCAACTTTTAGGAGGAGGGAGAAGTCGGGGCATCATGTAAAGCTGGAGTCCTAGTTAACAGTGAAGGTAAAGCAGAGTATTTTGTAAGAAGCAATTTCAGTACAGTAACTAAAATAAGGTTTATTAGAAAATGGGTGGCAAGACTCCTAGTGCCTGGCACAACGGTCGTTTTTAAATTCAGTGCCATTGTACCTTAATTCAGGTACTGTACTAAAACTGCCACTCACAAAATATTCAGCTTCACATTCACTGGTGCGGAATTCAGAAATGACCGTTGTTGTGCTGGGGTCTGCATCGTTTGCGAACGAGTGAAAAAAAATGGCAGCTTGTTGAAAATGGATGTTCTACTGACTTAGTGCTATTACGAGGGCTATCAGGCAGTCAGAGACTGGGACTCATTATTTCCTGGCCTCTGTTGCCTGATACCGAAACAGCTACTTGAGGAACTTAGCCAATCAGAAACTAGGATTCTCGTTACCCATTTTCTAAAACTTTTTTTTTTTTTTTTTTTACAGACAATCCAAATTATTTTCCATGTAGAACCGATAAATAGCCAGCTCCAAACCATATGTATAAGGTCAGCGTGGGGTAAACTACATCTCCAACATTTATCATCAGCTGTAAGGCCTAACATACATTTTAACTGGGGTGTAGTACCAGTCATGTAGTAATGTGAACTGAAGTAAGCGCCACTGCATGTCTCTGCTAGTTTTATAGGCATTGCATCATAGCACGTCCTATGTTGGTTTAGAAAGTGTTACTTAACCTATCCTCCCACAGTCGTTTAGTTTCCTCATTCAAGTCTGGGCCCATGTTAATACATATCTTATACATTTTGCCTGCCCCACCTTTAATTCTTGCCATTGTGAAAAGGTTGGCTGGCTCCCTGGAAAGTTTAAACATACAACTGTTCATTGTTTGCTGAGATTTGTTGACCCGGTAAGCCCACTGGGCCTAGAAGTCCCTTTTTCAGGGGCAACCGATGGGGGGGGGATACAGATGATAAGAAACTGAGACTGAACCAGATTAAGCCATTTATGGTATTTTTTTAGTGAATGAGGGAAATTTGGCCAGGACACTGGGGAAATTCCACTACTCTTTCAATAAGTGCCACTGGATCTTTAACATCCACCTGAACTACCACCAATCCAGGCAGATAGGACCTCAGTTTAATGTCTCATCTGAAAGACAGCACCTCAGAAGTGCAGCACCCCCCTCATGCTACACTACAGTGTCAGTACTGGGATATTAACCCAAGTGCTAGATGTGGGAACTGAACCCACAGCCCTCTGATCTCCTGGCCTCAGAGGCGAGTGTGCTACCTGCTGAGCCACTGACTAATTAGCATCCAGAATATTCTTCAAATCATGTCTTAGTGACAAAAAGGTATGAAGCTCAGTGTAAGGTATGTTATGCAGTGCCCTTAGTTCAAAGAATGATCCAGAAATCCCGTCTGACGGGTTAATTTTGTCCCCCAATGTTTCTATCCCTAGTCTTTCCCACATTTCATTGAGAAGGACCTTCCCATCCATCGTAATTTTGGGGTTCCTCCACAAGGGAGTGTACTCTTTGGGGAACAACTGCATCTGCATCCTTTTACCCAACCACTGAATGGAACTGGTTATATTTCGCAGATATGGGGGTGTGTAGCTATGCCCAACGGGTTTATACCCAATGCTAGATGATATAATGAGTAAGGTTTAGCCAAAGCAGCCTCATATTGTGCCCATAAGGGCAGTTTTTCACCAGCTGGGAACCACTGCCACAACTGCTTGAACAGAAATGCCTGTTGATAGTATTTAAAATCTGGCAAGCCCATACCCCCATCCTGCCAAGTTTTTTTTTGAGTTTACCTAGGGTGATTCTAGCTTTTCTCCCCCCTTCCCAAAGAAATTTCCTAATGATATCATCCATCTTCTTCAACCAGTAAGAGTTCATGTTCATGGGAATATTTTGTAATAAGTAAATTATCCTGGGAGCAATCATCCTGATGGCAATAACTTTGCCCCGTAACGATAAACTGAGCTTTCCCCATTTATCCAGATATGTCTGTACATCTTCAAACAGGGGTTTCATATTAGTGGCCAGGAGTTGTTCTAGCTTATTAGGTATTTTGATTCCTAAGTATGTAACTGAATCCCCACTCCATTTAGTATTGCCTTTTAAAGGGAGTACTTCTGATTTTAACCAGTTTATGGCAAGTCCTGAGATCACTTTAAAGTGATCCAGCAGTTCCATTGTGGGGTCCAGAGACTTTTTTTTTGTTAGTACTTTTTTTCCCTGGCATCCAGTCTGCCTTACCTCTCCCACATCCAGGCATCCTCTCTCTCTTGTCTCCGGCTGCCATCCCCCGTCCCAAGGAATCCTTCACTCCATTTTGGGCCCCGCAGCTTTCCCCCTGCAGTGGGGAGGTGGAGAGCCCCCCTATGCTCTGCCCCCAAGACCAGATCCAGTACTGCATGTACCCTCGGAACCAAGCGAGTCCCCCTCGGAGACGGCCATCATGCCGCCACAACTGGTGCCCTTTTTCCCCTGTTCTCCCCTTGGCATCTGAAGTGTGCAATGACGCCAAAGGACAGGAGTGTGCACGCTACTGCAAGCACTCCTTCCCGGTGTTGGCCCCAACACGTCCCCCACAGACTGCCTGTGCATTGCATTGCCTCCAGCCGTCGCCAGGGGCCACCAGCACACTGACGGCAGCGCATCCCCCTCCCTGGAGAAGGACAGCAGTCCTAAGGATGCTCAATCCTTCTCCTCCCTGCCAACCCCCGACGACCCGGCTTACTCATGAACCCAGGTCACTGGCATGGTGTGAGTTGTGGCATCCAGTGCCTCAGCGCCACTGGGCCGGCTAGGGGTCCAGAGATTTATGTGGATTAGAAAGTGACAACAGCATGTCATCCATGTAAGCAACAATTTTATGTTCCATTCTCCGACATCTAATACCTGAAATAATATTTTCTTGCCTAATGTGACATAATAGGGGTTCTAAACTAAAATGAACAACAACAGTGAGAGTGGGCATCCCTGTCTGGCCCTCTACCAAATGTGAATTTATCAGATAATTCTGTTTGTCCAGAGTTTTGCAGTAGGATTTTGATATAATAAGGTAATTCTAGAGATGAATTCCATCCCCAAGTCATAAGTCTTTAAAACGTCACATAGATATTACCATTCTATGGAATCAAAGGCTTTGTGGGCATCTAGTGATAACAAGATCGAATCTCCCTGTGAGTTGGCAGTGGTACAGATCGCTGAGACCATACTTCTGACATTTTTAAACCCAGAGCGCCCAATGACTAACTCTACCTGGCCCTTATGAATATACTTAATTAGGACCTGCTGTAATCTTGTTGCTAGGATTTTTGCCCAGATCTTATAGTCCACATTAAGTAGGGAAATCGGTTAATAATTAGCTGGATCTAATGGGTCTTTACCCTTTTTGAGCAAGACTGTTATGATAGCTTCAGACATGGTTGAAGGCATCTTACTATCCTCCTCCATTTCTGAAAATACTCTCTGCAGTACTGGTGCTATCTCATCTTACAGAAGTGAGTATAGCTCCGCTGGTAGACCATTTGACCCTAGTGCCTTGGCCAGAGAGAAACCTTTAATGGTGGACTTTATTTCCTGTGATGTGACAGGCTTACCCAATTCTTGTCTGGGATCTGGGGGAGTTCAGCTCTTGAAAGGAAGAGCTGGATGCTATCCTTACTAGCCTTATACATACACTTGAGTACAGATCCTTACAGAAATTAACAAAAACCCTATTTACAGTGTATCTTTATTGTTAGTGTGTATAGAGTTGGAATAGTCTTTTATGCCCTGAATAAAACTTCTGTTTTGTATTTGCTTAAGCCTGTAGGTTAACAGCCTTCTGGCCTTTTTTCCATATTCCCAATAATTCGGCTGGGTGCAGAATGAAGCATATTCTGCTCTTCCAGAATGCATCTTGTTAATTTCTTGGTGCAACAGAATTATTTTCCTAAGCAAATCATCCTTTTGGGCCCTTTGCCTGCATACGACATCTCTCTAGCATCTGTAGTTCTTGTTCCTTATCCTGTAAAAGTTTTCCCCTTTCATTTTTCCTACAGAAGGTAAAACTTAGATTCTCCCCCTAATATAGGCCTTATAAACCTCCCAGACTGTAATGAATTGTGTCACACCATTGTCATTAATGAGAAAGAATTGTTTAGTCTCTTCTCTCAACTATGGGGCAAATTCTGCATCGTTTAGGAGGGACCAATCGAATCTCCATTGAAAGGGTCTGTCCGTACTGGGGTCAAGATTTAACCTATGATTGAGCCTATATCTGCCCTAACTTAAAGTATTTATCAATTTATTTGAAATCAGTAGCATATCAATTCTGCTGTAGGACTTATGCCTATTAGAATAACAGGAGTAATCCCTTTTATCCAGGTACATAACTTTCCAAGCATCTGAAAGTCCCAAGTCTCTCATTCTACCTTTTAAAATGTGTCTAGCTTTCCTGTTAGTCTTACAGGACCCCGGGTTGCTCCTATCAGGTGGTCAGATACCAGATTAAAATCACCCCCTAAAATCAAGTTTATGTTATTATCTTTGCTGAGTTCATCAAAAAGATCCAGGAAAAAAGTGTTTGATTCAAAGTAATATCAATACCATCTAGGATTCCACCTACAACTTGCCATCTACCACTTGTAGCCACTTTGTGGTAGGCTAGTTTAAAGTGTTTTTTTTGTTTTGTTTTGTTTTTATTAATCAAAATGGCCAAACCTTTGTACTTTTTCTGGCAGAATTATGAACAATCTCCCCTACCCAAGACCTCTCAAGTTCAATAGCTCCTTCTGGGAGTAAAGGAGTTTCTTGTAGCATGACAATTTCCGGCTTAAGTTTATGAAGATGCAAGCACCTCTTTCCTTTTAATGGGCTTGCCCAACCCCTTAACATTTCAGGAAACAACTTTAACATTAGCTTGATGGTTATTCATTATGCCTACTAAAGGTCAAAATCCCTGTAGGTGCAGTTTTGTCACAGAGCAGCAAAACTGACAAGTATATTCCTAGTTGCCTAACCAAAGTATCAATGTATAGTAGTGACCCAGCCTGAGTTATATATTCTACATAACCAATAATGCAAGAAAAAAAAAACCATAAGTCAAAAAGACCATACTGTTTACTGTAAACTATGCATGTTTCTATATACCCGAGTTGTGCAGGAGGATTTTTTTTGTAACAAAATAGAGTGAAAAATTACTAAACTAGAAGATGAACCATGTACAAACAGTCTATTAAAGTGGTTATCATTGCTCTGTAAAAAATTAATAATCATACTATTAAACCAGTAAGACAGCTTTGCAAAATTCCATTTTGTGGAGTGGGCCAACCATATTTGGTGTTACCCACACATCTCCTACACGAAGTGTCAGATCAGTTCTGTGAGAGTCATGAGCCAGGGAATCCCCAACAGCACTGGTCTCCAGACTCCTGTTGCACGTCTGGTATGTTTCCATACAATGAGCTTATCCCCGACAGCATTCTGCAAAGGATAGCAGTGTTTAATTCAAGCATAACTAGAATCTAACGAACTGTGCAAGTATCCAGTACCTTTGTAACAACCTAGTCCACATCTCTAAATGTGAAACTAACTATGCAGCGGCTAACCATTTACGATGCGAAGTCTGTCTTGTACATTTCTATGTATTAGTGTGTTAGAGTGGAATTATGGGTTCAGAGGTTTGGTATGATTAATTAACTAAAGAACACAGAGGAAAAGAAGGATGGGGAAGATACATGGAGAGAATTGGAGGAGAACCCCTGAGGCGTTTGCACGTTCTGCAAGATATCAAAGATATTCAGCATTCTTCTAAAATATGGACCTTAGCCTGTGTAAAGCAATTGTATAACAAACAACAAAAGCATTTTATGAGGTGGCTGGCCCTGTGTGCTGCTCCCAAATGTACTGCAATAAACAGAAAGAACAGAGCAATCTAACACAAATCAGGCCCATGTTGCTTAAAGCCTCAGCCCTCTTTTTTTTTTTTTTTAATTCTCTACCACAATTACTTCTGAGCCGAACTCAGTAGTTATACCATACTCACCTTCTGTTTATTGTCTCTGAATTAAGTTTGCCATTCAGGGGGTTGTAATCCATTGTATTGGAAAACCAAATGAGGAAAAACTTGAAAGACAGGAGGAAAGAGAAGTTAATGAAAGGGATGTAATCGAAGATAAGACGCTTAGTTTAGATTTTTAAAATATACTAGAGGGTGACCTCAAGAGTGAGTGCATAAAAAAATGTGAGGACAGTAGAATTCCTTAGTGAAGATAGAGGAAATAGAAATAGATGAAGGTCAAGCATCCGATGGCGTCCCCTTATTGAGAAAAAACATCAACCAAGTGGCTGAATAAACCAATCTGTTAACATATAGAAGAAAGATATTTAATTGATTTCTGCCCATATTTTGCAGTTCTAGCAAACCCCTCATTTCAATAAACTTATATTGGTGAGTGAAATTCTTAAAAAAATATATTTGCAGCACCAAACTATTGCAAAGCATGACATATTTAGCTGCAGACTGAACATTAAGCAATGATACCAAAACGATACAGTTATCAATATGGTTCCGAGGTCACCTCACCATATTAACTGAGTGACCCCTACAAATATAAGGTGACTATATTCTGGTATTGAGTGCAGCTAGGATAAAACAAGAAACCCTGCCAGATCTTGATTATCATGATAGTGATGGCCTCCAGTGGCTCAGAGCAACAAACAGTGCATAAAACCGAATGGGTGTAGATTCATTACAATACCTCCTCAGTCTTCGCAACTAAAGATCACCAATGTTGTAAAAAAACAATCCCTTTCAACTGCTTGAGTGAATAAGTGGCTTACCTGCCACAACAGCAAGCTTTCCAAGAGAACCATTTTTTGACTGAATTCAGCCCACATTAGTAAGTTGAGAAAGTTCCTGTGGAAACAGGTTGTGCTGGAGAAGCTCCTCCAAGAGGACCAGAGAGCCAACTTATGATTGGCTATCTGTAACTACATCAGCAATTGGCTCCTCGTCCATATCCCACCCAGGACAGGAAGTCCCGGTTATCAGCTTGCAGAGCGAAACAGGTGACGTGAAGTGTATTCCCCCAAGGACGGTCTTTTGTCAGAAGGACTCTCAGGAATGACGGTGGAACCTTTGTGGTGCTCCCCGAGCCTTTCTCTGCCAAGCCCCTTGCATTTTCTATTGATGTCTTGCCACTCCTTATGAAATTCCTCCTTCTGTGTGGATTCTGGTTGGGCCGAGGCCTGCAAGAATGGAATTCTGAGGAGCTGTACATTCTCTAGGAGTGGTCATGGTAGTAGAATGAGATGGCAGATTTTCAGAACGTTGTGGTGATTCAAATTTAGAGCCGTTTCCAGTATTCTTGCACAATCTGTTTTTTATAAAGTCCCAGGCTGACGTGGTGTCTTTGAAAGCATGAGTGCCACCGTTTACATTGATCAGCAGAGCAGCAGGGTATTTAATTCTGTATGGGACTCTGAGTTGTTGGAAGTACTCCCTTTATTTCAGTAAAGGCTTTTATTTGGGCAACTACCTCAGAGGAGTAATCTTGGAAGATAAAAATTCTGTGACCATTCCACATTAGAGATATTTTTCCCCTGGCTAAACGCAATATTCCCTCTTTTACTGTGCTTCATAAAAAGTAAGCAATTATAGGATGAGGGGTACCTCCTGCTTTGGTTTTGGAGCTAGAGACCTGTGTGCCATCTCCACCTTAAGTATAGGACCCCATTTGTGCTGAAGAATATTCAGCATAAAACCTTGTAGAAATGGTGTCATGTTATGCCTCTCAGCTCCTTCAGGTATGTCAATGAAGCATAGGTTGTTGCTCCTGCCCCTATTTTCCAAGTCATCAATTTTCTGCCAAAGTAAAGAAATCTGGGAATGATAGAAATCCGTGTAATTATCTAGTTTACTGACGGAGTCCTCCACTGTGGCCACTCTGTTTTCAGCTTCTGATAGTCTCTGACTAAGCCCCTCCAAGTTGAAATTCATAACATTAACTGTCACTTTAATGTTGTCAATTTCTGATTTAATAATGTCGTGTTTTATAGACATGGTTTGTAACATGTCTTTTATTTGATCCATTTCTGTTTGTTGTGAATAATTTAAGCCATCTTTGTCCCCCCTCTCTAGGTACTTTCTTAACTGTAACTCTAGGTACTTTCTTAACTGTAAATTAATTATCTTTTCAAGGAGTGAGCAGGGTGATGGGCCTATAATTGTTTAGTTTGGTGGGATCTCCAGATTTGAAAAGTGGTACAACGTGCTGTTTTTCCATATAGTGGGGAGAACACCTTGGGCAAGTGACAGGTTGAAAAAGGTGTGTTAAGGGGATAGCCAGTAAGTGATACCTTAATTTTAGAAAGTGAGGGTCAATGAGGTCGGCACCGGCACTCTTTTTCGTGGCCAGTTGCAGTAGGAGTCCTTCCACTTCCTTAAGGGCAACAGAGATAAAGGAGAAGCTCGAGTCCAGTCTAGATGGGGAGGGGGTATAAAAAAATGTAGGAGGTTGATCTCGAAGTTTACTAGCAGGTGAGGAGTCAAAGGCCAGCCCTGCAGTAGCAAAATGGGTGTTAAGTAGCTCCATTATTGTCTGTTTGACAGTATAGGTTTTGTTGTCATTTATCATTTTGGCAGGGAGGGAGTTAGTAGCTCAATGTCCCTCAGTGTCTTTAATGGTCTGCCATAGCTTTGTAGAAAAGCTGGATGACGATTCTAGTTTATTACTCTAGTACTTGGCTTTTGCAGATCTTATAAGTTTGGTACAGCTGTTTCTGGCAGCTCTGAATGCAGTCCAGTCAGCAGAGAGTTTTGATCTACGCGCTTTCTTCCAGAGGGCATCTCTAGGAAGTAAAGCGGACTGGAGACTCAGATTAAACCAAGAGCAAGATCTTTTTTTGGTCCGTATTTTGGTCATAGGGGCATGCTGGTCGATGACATTCAGGACAATGTTGTGGAACTTTTCGTAGGCCTTGTTCACTGTAGTTGCCAGGTAAAAGTCCTGCCAGCAGGAGTGTTGCAGGTCAGAGATAAAGGCACACTGGTCTAGATTACAGTGACATCCCTTGAATGTCTAGCCAGATATGGACAAACCTTTAGGAGCAGATCTTACACAAACAATCATGCAATGATTGCCAAGCTCTTTAAAAAACACCCGAGTGGGTGAAAATATGAGTTTATTTCCTAAAATGATGTCGAGTAGGCTACTGTGTTCGGAGTTTTTCATATTTGGGTGGGTGCCTTCCGTGATTAGATGAGAGAGACCAAATGAGTTGCAGAATTCCTTTAACAGTTTTGAGCAGCCAGAGAACCAGATGAGATTAAGATCTCCCATGATAATGAACTCTGAGTCAGATGCATCCAACAGTTTAGAAAGGTGACACAGCACCTTAGGTCCGGCTGAAGGGGGTCTATAACAGCCAATAAGGTGGAAAGATTCAGAGGGTGATATCTGAACCTTAATAGTGAGATATTCAAATTCATTGGGCACCATGGTAGTGTCTGTAATTGCGGCACTGAATTGTTATGGACATAAATAGCCACTCCTCCCCCTCTTGTTATTCTGTCCATTCGAAATATATTATACGAAGGAATGCTTATCTCTTCATCGAGAGTAGAGGGTTTAAGCCACAATTCGGATACCACCAAAATGTCAGGAGTGGCATGGCTAATACAGGCTTGAATGGAGTCAAATTTCCTTAACAGGCTATAGGCTTTTACATATAGAAGGCTCATTCCCTTCAGCTGAGCTAGCTGAGAGGGTGCCTGGATAGGTGCTGGTGAACCAGAGTTCAATCTGACATTCCCTGAGCAGAGTAGTAATAATAGCAGTAGCTTTATAATGGCTTGTATAAGCAGCCTGAGGAGACGAGTCCAACCCCTCTTTTCCTTGTAGGTAGAGGGAGAGGAAGTGTAATTTCTCCAGAGGGTGGAAGGATTTAGGACAGTGAAGAGAAGCACCCTGGCCTCGAGTATGACAGATGTTGCAGGCACAGGATGAAACAACACGGCAGAGCTTAGTTTCCAATGGGAGTGTGTATGAGAACCATGGGTGGGGGGGGGGCAGAGAAAGATTTAGGTTGGAGGACAAGAGGTTTAGGTGAATATAGTAAGGTGCATTTAGGGAGCAGGTACTAGTTTTTAATGCATGCATAGCGTTAACGTTGGATATTGCTTCAGGGCTTAATGTGGTGGAGAGCATGATGACAGTACAGCACAGGGATATGAATAGTGTCTTCATTTTGACCCAGCTTGTCTGCCAGATTTGAGCTGAGAGAGAGTTCCAGTTAAGAACTAGTTTTGAAATGGACACTATATACTTGGCAGTTCAGGAGTGTTTCTTTAAGCCTCTGTTGTCTCCTGCATACTTAGGCAAAACAGAAAAAAAGCTATAGTTCAGATCAGAGCTGCCAGAAGACCAGCTGAATGCTACGGCCAGTCCTTAGTGCTTGAGGATCCAATCAGCATTGGTGCTGGTTCAGTGTTACAACAGCCAATAGGGGGTGACTGGGCGGGGCAAGTAGAGTATTTAATAGAGGCTGGGGTTGGGACAAAATATATATACTGGTAATATAAAGCCCCAGAGAATAGTGGGGAGAAAAGCTGTAGAAGGTGCTGAAAAGCCGTAAAAGGCACTGAAGCTGTTGAAATCAAGCTTGGAGCGCTGGGTCAAATCCCTGAGGGAGCCGCAAGGCAGCAACCAATCGGGAGCAAGCTGGAAACACTCAAGCCAATCAGAGCCCAAAGATGTGCTCCCAGCTCAACATGCAGGCTTACCTGGAGAAGGACCGCTTTTGGTGGGGTGAGGATGGAGTGCGGTCGGCTGGCTTTTCCTGCCCCAGTCGCCAGAGGATCGATGAGCTGTCTGCACAGTCAAGGACTCCCAGAGAAGGAGCACTTTCAGCGGGGTGAGGATGGAGAGTGGCCGGCTGGCTTCTCCAGCCGAAGAAGCGATGGGCTGTCTGCCTGGTCAAGGGCTCCCAGAGAAGGAGCGCTTTCAGAGGGGTGAGGATGGAGAGTGACCAGCTGTCTTTTCCAGCCGAGGTTGCCAGAGAAGCGATGAGCTGTCTACCTGGTCAAGTGCTCCTGAGGGAGCAGGCACAAAATACAAAAGAAAATCTAGAACACAATGTAAGTAAAAAACAGTGCCATCCATTCTGAAATATTGTTAAAGTCATACAAGAACAAAACATTAAGACTCTTATGACACAGTTTCACAAGGGCCTACACAAGGCAAATGATGACTCGCCTCCCTCTTTGGCCCTATGTCAGCAAGTTATATAAGCAATAACATGATGGGGTGTAGGTTAGTCTGGATAAACACATACCTAGGGGTGCAGTGAGGCATGAGGCACAGTCAAGCGGATTCATACTTCTGTTAATATCAATCCCAGAAGCCCCTACAAGTGACATCAGAGCAGTAGGCAGCAGTGAGAAGATTCAGTAGCCTGCAGTGGATGTTAGAGTTTACACATGCTCTGATCTTTTGTTTGCTGGTCCCGCTGTCCTCCCTGGGTTAGGTGTAGTCACTGAATACTACATTTAGCCCCTGAAGAAAACCAGTCTCAGAAAACATCCAATCGGAGAGTATCAGAAAACTGTAACATGCCACACCAGCACACCATTTTCAAATGTACATACATTGTGCAATTCCCAGACCCAGGGGGCTGTGCTGCAGAACAGAATAACATACAAAGTTCCTTGCCCACCCCTGGGGAGGCTTAAGATCTTTTCCATGGCTTTAAGGAGGCTCACTATGACAAAGTCTGAGAATATAATGTTAAATATGAAAGACATTTCAAAATAGCATCTACAAGAGTTTTCTTAGAAAGGTGTTATTAACCTGATAAATGGCAGAGTATAAATTTGGAAGCAAAAGGTGGGAGACCCCCCCCCCCAATCTGGAGTAACCAAGTTTACCTCTCTGGGTTCAGTTTGGGCACCTTTATTTTCTCTTTCTGTGCATTTGGCCAATGCCTGAAGAAAATACCTAGATGTGGGATTTTGGATTTTCTACGAGCCTGAGTGTGCTCATTGGTGGTCGAGGGAGCCACCAAGAATTGCTCATGAAATACGGGGAAAGTCTCCTAGTACTGGCCGAGGGTGCAACGTCAAGGGAAGTGTACCAGTTTGGGATGTGTGTGCCAAGTTCCATTCAGAACCTAAAGGTTCGCTGTAGGTGTGCTCTGTACCTCAGTAATCTGCATTACCAGTGGGAGTAGCCCTGTAGGGGTCCATCTTCGCTCTGTATTATTCTCTGTGTATGTGAATAAAAGCCACACTCTGGAATCCCAACCTGGTTTGGACAGTACCGTTATTGCTTACACTGTGTTTGGATTTACTTGGGTGCCCCGACCAGAAGTACAAATCTGGCATAATTCTGAGCAAATGTTTTCTTCCTGGGACCCAGATTGATGGCCATGATAAATGGTCCCCCCAGGTATGAGTCTGGTAGTTGCCACACTTGGTTTGCCTGTCTGACAATGGCAGGCTATGAAGAGTAGTAGTACTGGTAAACAGAACTGTTTGTAGTGTCTACACCATCCCTCTTGTTGGTGCCATGTGTGAGAGGAGCAGCCCTTCTAGTTGAACAAGAGGGGCCAGTGGGGGAGGTTACATGCACATCAACCATGCCATTCTGTGGCACAGGTGTGAAAACACATTTTGGGAAAGATATGAAAAATGACAGCTGCACTGTTCATAAGGAGGTGTTAATAAATGGCAATGTTGAAAATCTGGAGTGAAAATATTAAAAATTGGTGAAGTTACAAGCATGCCTAGAAACTGCACAATGCACACTCATGACCCAGTCATTTTAGGGAATTTTTTCACCAAAATTGCAACATGGGCTTTTTGGGACCCCACCTCATTAACAGTGGCACGGTCGTTTCGTGAATCAGTTCCAAAAGGTGATTCCACGCAGCGACTGCAAAATCAATTTATAGGAAGGAGAAACAAAATGACAGTGACAGTGTTCACGAGGAAGGGTCCCAAGAACCCCATGTTGAAAATTTGTGGCCAAAATTCCTAAAATTGGCCGAGATATCAACCTTAGTTGAAACCCTCCCACTGAGTCCCATTATACGGCTTACCTCTTTATTTATACATTCAGTCCTTTTATTTATTTAAGAAATAATCAGAATTACAGCCCTTTGAGTCAGGCACGTGTTTACAAAGACTCCACATCAAGAGGACAATACAGGATACAGGGATAATGAGCAGTAAAAAACAAAAGTACACAAGATCAAAAATACACAAGTCATTTAGGGACCAGTTACAAAGGCCCCACATCCGAGTACCATGAAAATGTAGGCAGATATAAAAGTAGTAATCGAACAACAGTAAGGACTATATACAAACAGTGCAATGAGTCAAAAAGGGGCAAAATCAAACTGGCATGGATGAGAGTATCAAAAGCAGAGGAGGCTCAGCCAGAACAATCACAGTGGTGGGAGGAGAGGAGGCGGCTCGAGAGCCATTTTAAATGGCCCAAGTCTTGGTAAAGAGGTGATTGCTGACAGGCAGGGAATTGTACCAGGAAGGGGCACAATTGTGGAAACACCTCTGCACTCAGGAGGTCCTAACTTTGGGGACTTGCAGGGAGGAGCGGTCAGAGCTGCAGGTAGAGAGGGGTAGATTGGCATATGATAGAAGACAGACCCAGGGGTGCCAGGCCTGCAGTGATTTTTTTGGTCAAGAGGCACGATTGATAGATAAGCATCTCATCTCGGTTGCACTTTGAAGAGTGCAAACGTGTTCCCGGTCCACAGAAAATCACTGATCTTGGCCAGTGATGGTAAGTATGGGTGGTGTGGTGAGCTGAGTGCACAGAGGGAGGACCGCAGAGACTACGAGGGATGGTTTCCTGCATTACAGGTATTGTAAAAGAAAAATAATCGAGAACGTTTTCTTTTAAAAAAAAAAAAAAAGGTTTTATTAGGGGTACTGGGCACACTGGGGTGGGCTCCCAGTGTGCCACATTAAGTTCTGGGGAAATCATCATGTCGATCAGGGGATTGGGCACCCCCGTCAGCAATAAATGTGGGGCCACTATCTAAAATTTTCACTATGTCCCTTGGTGAAGGAGTAGTGCCACATATCTGGAAAATGGCCAGAGTAACGTCGGCTTTAAAAAAGGTGACAAGAAGGATATAGCGAACTATAGGTCAATAGCAGTGTTATCTGTATTAAATAAAATCCTGAAGAAGCTTGTCGCAAGACAGTCAATGGAACACCTCACTAAGCAAAACCTCCTGTCCACAAATCAACATGGCTTCAGAAAAGGTCATAGCACCCAAACTGCCCTGCTAGAAACATAGAAACATAGACTTTGACGGCAGATAAGGACCGCTTGGTCCATCTAGTCTGCCCATTTCCCTACCTACAGGATAGGCCGTAGATCGTAGTTAACCAACAGCTTATTTCTTCCTACACCCCCACAAGAATTGCCTTATGTCTGTCCCATGCATTCTTGAATTCTCCCACAGTTTTAGACCCCACAACCTCCTCAGGAAGGCTGGTCCATGCATCCACTACTCTCTCTGTGAAATAATACTTCCTCACATTGCCCCTGAACCACCCCCCTTCTGTCTTTAAATTGTGTCCCCTTGTTCTTGCACGTCTCTTTTTCTGAAAGATGCTACCCTCTTGGACTTTGTTGATTCCACTGAGGTACTAAAAGTTTCTATCATGTCCCCCTCTCCCTTCTTTCCTCAAGGATATACATATTAAGCTCCTTTAGTCTCTCCTCATATGGCTTCTCTTGCAGACCCTGCACCATTTTAGTTGCCCTCCTCTGGACTGCCTCTATCCTGTCTATGTCCTTACGGAGATGGGGTCTCCAGAACTGGACGCAGTACTACAGATGAGGTCTCACCAACTGTCTGTACAGAGGGATAACAACTTCCTGTTTTCTGCTGCTGATGCCTCTCAGTATACCCCAGCCCTCCCTACTGCCTTCTCACATTGCTTGCTAACCTTAAGGTCATCTGATATGATTACCCCCAGGTCCCTTTCCTTTTTTGTTGTTGTTACTACCTCCCCACCCCCCATTGTGTATTCTTCCCCTGGGTTCTTGTTTCCCATGTGCATTATTTTGCACTTCTTTGCATTGAATCCTAGCTGCCATACTTCTGACCATTCCTCCAACCTTGCCAAGTCCCTTCTCATCCTTTCCACGTCTCCTTGTGTATCAACCCTGTTGCAGATCTTTGTGTCATCTGCAAAAAGGCATACTTTTCCTTCCAGTCCCTATGTAATGTCACTGATGAAGACATTAAAAAGGACTGGACCCAATACTGAACCTCATGTATTCCCCACTAGTAACCCCTCTTTCTTCAGAGTGGACTCCATTTACAATTATCTTCTGTGTCCTGTTGTGCAGCCAATGTTTACCAGGCTACCACCCTGGGACCCACTCCCAGGCTGGTTAATTTGACTATTAATCTTTTGTGTGGGACTGTGTCAAATGCCTTGCTAAAGTCTAGGTAGGCCATGTCCACAACCCCTCCCTGGTCTACTACTTTGGTCACCCAGTCAAAGAAATCTATTAGATTCGTTTGACATGACCTTCCCGCTGTGAACCCATGCTGCCTTGGGTCCTGTGCCCCACTGGCCTCTAGGTACTCAACTATTCTTTCCTTCAGAAGTGACTCCATCACTTTCCCTACCACAGAGGTCAGATTGACAGGTCTGTAGTTTCCTGCCTCTGTCTTGGTCCCACTTTTGTGAAGGGGAATCACATCCGCCTTCCTCCAGTCCTCGGGTACCACACCATCCTCCCATGATTTATTAAAAAGAGTAGCCAGTGGTTTCACTAGTTCCTCCTTAATTCTTTTAGAATTCTGGGGTGAATTCCATCAGGACCCATTGCTTTGTCCACCTTCAGTTTTAGGAGTTCTTGCAGAACCCTTTCTTCTGTGAAAGGACTGGTATCGACCCCCTATCAAGAGTGCTTCTGTTAACTGGATTAGGCACTTCCCCTCCTCTTTTGTGAATACTGAGCAGAAATATTCGTTTCAGTATCCCTGCTTTTCACTGTCCCCCTCTGCCCACCCACCATTCATTCTATTCAGCCTCACTATCCCTCCCTTTGTCTTTCTACGCTCGCTGATGTACCTATAAAAGGTTTTATCTCCCTTCTTAATTGAGTTGGCTATCTTTTCCTCAGTTTTGGGCCTTTGCTATTCTGACTTCCCTCCCTGCTTCCTTCTGCCTTAACTGGTACAGCTCTCTGTCCTGCTCCTTCTGTGTTTCCTTATACTTCCGGAATGCTATCTTTTTCTTCCTGACTTTCACAGCCACCTCTTTTGAGAACCACACTGACTTTTTCTTTCATTTTGATTTGTTTATTTGCTTCACACAAAGGCTTGTTGCCTCTGTGATGGCAGTTTTGATGATTCCCCATTGTTGCTTCCCACCTTCTTCTAGCCTGTTTGCTAGTGCTTTTCTGATGCACTCTCCCATCTTGCCAAAGTCAGCCCTCCTAAAGTCCAGTACCCTCACTTTTGTATGGCTTGACTCTGTAGCTGAGTTTAACGTGAACCACACTGTTTGATGGTCACTTGTTCCCAGATGGCAACCCACTTCTAGATCTGAGATCCTCTCACTGCCCCCGTTTGAGAGTATGAGGTCTAAGATTGCTCCCTCACGAGTGGGTTCTGAAACTAGCTGTCTGAGGCCTGCCACCTGTAGGGCATCAAGAACGGCCCTGCTCTTGGATGTGGCTGCAGCAAATGTGCTCCAGTTAACATCTGGCATATTCAGGTCTCCCATCAACAGTAACTCCCCTTTCTCTGACATTCTAAGAATGCCTTCTATCATATCCTTGTCCATTCCCCCTCCCTGACATGGGGGTCTATACACAACCCCTGTGCGGATTGTGGTGCCCTTTCTAGTCTCCAAGGTGACCCACAGTGCCTACTCTCCTTCCTGTTTACTCTTTTGTTCAGTTGCTTTTATCCCTTCCTTTACATAGAGAGCTACTCCTCCCCCTCTTCTCCCCTGCCTGTCCCTCCTGTAGGTTACGTACCCTGGTATGTTAACATCCCAGTCATGGTTCTCTGTGTACCATGTTTCTGTGACTGCTACGCTATCCAGGCATCCCTCTTCCATCAAGGCCACCAGCTCAGGGAGCTCGTTGCCCAGACTACGGGCATTGGTACTTATTACCCTCCATTTCCTGATGGCCTTACTCCTTTTTGCCCCATCCCTGTCCTTCTTGCCTTTGTCATGTTCTCCATTTACCCTGCCTTCTCCTATCGACACCTCTATGTTGGTTTGCGCACTTACACATGATTTTTGGGGGCTAGGATTTCCCTGTCCTTTCCAGTGCCTCCCCTTGGCTGGTTTAAATGCTGCCAATGAAGCATTTAAACCTATCACCTAGATCCTGGTTCCTCCTGACAGATGCAGCCCATCATGCCAGTATAGGCTTGCATCACTCCAGGTGGACCCAGTCCCCAGTGAAGCCAAATCCCTGAGCTCCACACCAGTTTTTCAACCACTGATTGAATCCCATGGTGCAGAACACCTAGCCTCTCCTATACCATAGATGGGCAGCACCTCCGAGAAGGTTACCGTGCGTGCTACTTGTCTAAGACCCTCCCAATTCCACAAACTCTTCTACACTTCTCTAATCCTTTCTTAGCCAGGTCATTTGTCCCTAGGTGGACAATGACATCAACTCCTCCTGTGCAGCTGCTCCGCGATCCTGAGGATTCGCTCCCTCTCCCTCCAAGCCATGGCGCCAGGCAGGCACCTTACCTCCCTCTCCCCTTCTTCCCCCAGTTCTACCTTCCTAACAATGGAGTCCCCCACCAGGAGTTGTTTCCTTCCCCTGAGGGGTCCCCTGCCACCCTGCTGTGGGTCTCCTTTGTGGAGGTTCCCAACATCCTCCTTGGTCTCCACTGCGGGTGCCTCCATAGAGGAACCACACTTTGCCACCAGAATGGCATAGGAATTGTGGAGAGGTACAACTGGAGGGATGCGCCTCTGTTCCACCACCTTCACCCTCCCTGAGCCCACTGTGGTCCAACCATTCCTCTTTCTTGGCAAACTCTGAGGAAACGGCAGTGGCACTGGTGGTCCCTGGATGGAAGAGGAAGTCCCACAAATCCTGGCCAACTCAGCCTGGAGATGAGCAACCTCCTCCCTCAGCCCAGAGAGGTGCCTGCAGATGGGACAACATTGCATCCTCCAGAACGTCTCCCGGAAGACTGCTGCTCCACAGCCACTGCACTGCACCACTCAATCATGTCTTATTTCTGGCCCCTTAACTGTTTGCAGTCCTTACTCTTTCCTCTGTTTTTTTTCTCCTCTCCTTACTTTCTGCCTGTGTGCCCTTAAGCTCCTGACTGTCCTGTTCTGAGACAAGAATATCCTATATTCTCAGCAGACCCCTTACTTGCTCAGAGGCAGACCTCCAGCAACTAGAGGGCGCGGGCTACTCTTGCCCTTCTAGGATGATGGGTCTTTGGTGGCTCTGTGATCACTCACCTCCTGCTCCCAAACAGGAAGTTCCTGTTGTCAGTCAAATCCTGTGCCTATAAAAGTAGAACTAGCTTTGGGGGGGGGGCAATATAGTCCCAGTAGGGAAGTCCAGTCACACAGCAGTCCTTTCTCCTGGTGTCTTCTGCCAAGCTATTAGGAGAATCTTTCTAAGGCAGTATTTAAATGTAGCTTCCTTCTAGCTAAGCCACTCCCCCTACTTACTAGATCTTTCTACAAGTAATTTAAACCTCACAGCTATTAAGTCCTTTCAATCACCTGAGATTTACACCTAGATAACTGTGCAGATAACCATTCAGTTCAGTTAACTCAGACAAACATACACTTTTTTTTTGTTTTGTTTGTTTTTTGTTTTTTTTTACCCTAAATTAAAGGTCCAAGTACAAACTACAAACTACAACTAACCAATGATATGCTACATGCTATGGATCAGGGTCTTCTAACAGGGTCAGTCTTTATTGATCTTATGAAGGCTTTTGATCTCGATCACCCCCTCCTGCTAGCCAACCTCCTATCCCTAGATTTCTCAGCACAGTCTGTGAACTGGTTTAATGGCTATCTATCCAACAGGACTCAAGTCGTAAAGTTCAACTCTGCAACCTCTGACAAAACAGTCACTGATGTTGGTGTACCACAAGGATCTATCCTAGGACCTCTACTCTTCTTGATCCTTATTAATAATATAATGAGAAATACCTCCTTCTCCTCATCACCGCTGTATACCGACAACCACGTTCTCTATACCAGCTCTGATAACATGCTTACTCTCAACCACAATCTATCCGGGGAATTCCTAAATATACAATCCTGGATCGCTGGTCACAGGCTGGTTCTCAACATTAGCAAAACTCAGGCTATGCTTTTTGGGTCACCTGCCAAATTAAAAAACGGCCGTGATCTCTTCAAAATCATAAGTGTGAATGGTACCCCACTGGAAGTGGTAAACTCTTTTAAATACCTGGGGGTTTTACTCAATTAATCTCTTAACTATGAGATTCATATTACCACTACGTGTAAGGCTGTTAATGCTAAACTAGGGTTAACCTACAGAACTAGCCATGTTCTCACCCCTTCCGCGAGGCTGGCCACTGCCAGAGGAATCCTTCTCCCATCCCTCACATACAGAGCTGTAATCTACAGCAATGCATCTACAGCCTCCCTACACAAATGGGACAAAACATAATAATAATAATAATATGTCACCATGCCTCTACTTTCCCTAGGTTAAAACATCACTGCCTGCTATATGCAGACCTAAATTGGCCCTCTCCAATGGTCCACCGGCTCCTTGCTCTTGGGGCCCTTCTAGATGGTATCCTGAGGTCTAAAATGCATAGCTCTCTCACTGCTGCACTTACCCCGCAGACAACCTCCTATGGTCTCCATTCTGCTGAGCTTTCCTTGCTCCACATTCCCAGATGTAACACTTTTAAAGGGAAAACAGGCTTTTCCTATGTGGTCCCCAGTTACTGGAACTCGCTACCCCTTGAAGTACACCTGGCCCCTAGCCATCCCACTTTTAAACAGAGGCATCGGAGCAGAGCTGATTGTTGAGACAACACAGTGCAACTGTTTTAGCCCACCCTAGATCATGACTAGACTATATCAATGCAGGATTCTGCAACTAAATGTGCATAAATTTCGATGCAGAATCCTGCATCAAAGCACTATAATGTGCCCCACAATGCTTTTGTATAGGAAAGCATTGTGCGGCTCATTACACTACTTTAATTCAACATCCTGCATCAAAGAAGACCACGTGGGACAGTTTTCTTCTTTTCACAGGTTTTATACATAAATAATACATTTGGGCACACAGGGATGGGACTCCCAGTATGCCCAGTAGACTCCATGTAATGTGCGCACAAAGAGCACAGAGCGAGTCTTCCATGAATCTGCAGCCAGCAGCACGAGTTCCAGCTGCAGCTACAGAAGACAAGAAAATACTGCTCTTCTCATACACAGAACAGACTCCAAGCCGTTCTCTGTATAAGCTGGCACCCGAGAAAAAAAATTCTTTGGGGCCAGCTTTAAGCACAAAAAAAAATAATCAGAAAACACCTAAAGAGGTTGTCTTTAGTTGTTTTCTGATTTTTAGTATGTTTAAAATGTTTGGTACTTCCACATCCTCGCTAAGCGGCAACACAAGATGGCAGCTGCGGGGGCGCTAGAGAGCCAATCTCCTTGCAGGACGCTTTTTAGATCAGCTCTGCATCAAACAGGGGAAAAACCCTATCATTTTGCTAAAAAAAAGCAAAAGAGTGAAATAAAAATCAAAGAATCGTCTCTAGGAGGTGCTTAGCTTCACAACGAATCTAGACTCGTCATGGGGAAACCGAAATCAACAGGTTCTGGAGTGCCTAAATCTATTGGAGACAAACAGGGGCAGGCCCGGAAGGAAACTGCAACCCAAGAGAACGGCCCTGGGACAAATGGATCGCAAGCTCCACCTTGGCAACAAATATTAACAACAGTCAAATCTATGGACAGTAAAATGGAGCGCACATTAGCCAAACTAGAAATGCATGAAGTGGCCATAAAAGAACTATCTGGCGTCGTTGCTGAAACAGAGAAACGCTCCATTTCTATGATGGCAACTGTTACCTCCTTGACTAGGAAAATACTCATCTCGAGGTCGATTAGAAGCTTTGGAGAGCGAGACCGCTCGTAATCTAAGACTGGTCGGTGTACGGAGGGGCGAGGTGCTGATCTCTTGAACTTTCTGGTAAAGTGGATGTCTGAAACCATTCCGGGTTCAGAAACTTTTGAATGGACTGCCCTTAAAAGGGCGTATAGAGTCAACCCAAGGTCAGGCCATCGGCCACAGAGCAACCACGCACTGTTCTAATGCGCACGGCGGGAGTAGAAATTCGAGACCTCCTACTGTCTGCAGCAAGGTCGGTGTACCCAATTGATATTGAGGGGCATGATGTCAAGATATTCCCAGACCTTTCCTATCAAACACGGGCTCACCACAAACAGTTTGATGGAGACAGGCAAAGGCTCCGGGCATTGGGAATAGTGCACTCATTTCTTTTACCGGCGCGATTACGGATAATATACGGTGGAAAGAGGTGGCAGTTCAACGAGCCTAAAGATGCGGGGCACTGGATGGAGAAAGTAGAAATGGAATTTCAATCAAAAGCAGATGGAAGGAGAGTCGAGGAGGATTCGGACAATGACTGATCTAATTTGGTGAGACACGGGGACCTGGTTTTCCAAGCTGTGTCCTGGGCTACAGGGACTGTATGGGCAATACCCATTTTCCTTTCTTTTTGAAGAGACACTTTTTTATTTATACTTTAAAGGATTAAAAGCAGCCTTGTAAGCCTGGTTTAAATGTTAGCTCCTTAAGAGTACAAATTTGGATAACTAAGGCAATGTTTTTGTTTCTCTCTTGCTTACTGTTTGGATATGCTGTTGTAATGGAGTAGGGTTTCCCACTGTGAAATTGTAGTAATTGATCTATAAGCATAAGTTTACCTTTAAATTTCATTTCTATACATGGATAAATAGCGATCATTTTAGATTGCATTACTTTATTCCTGCTGTTACTACCTAAGATGAAACTCCAGAAGCTATTGAGATGGCTGGCATTATGGGATTGATTTTTATGGACAATGTATTAGAGAACCCTCAGCTCCTATTGTACCAGATTACAGGAAATGTATATGTATATCAACTATGTTGTTACACAAGTTTATGATAGCCTTGTATGAGGAAATGTATGTATTGTTTTACTACTTAAAGCAATAAACAAAGTATAAAAAAAAAAAAAAGATGGCAGCTGCAACACAGCTCAATCAATTGCAGGACTGTGAACTGTGCCAAAAATACCAGTATTCTTTGCGAAAAGAAGCTGGTATTGTTCCCCACACAGTAGTCCTATTGTTCGAAAATAAGTTGTTGTTTTTCGCACAATATTCCTATTGTGCGAAAAATATATATTTTGTGCCTGACATATACATTTTCCCATAGGAAACAACAGGAAAATTAAAAATGTCATAACTTTTGAACTGATTAATATTTTTCACCAAAACCTTCGAAAGGCACATTTTCGACCCAAGGGCTTTCAACCCTGAACATTTCAGACCAGTACCTAATGCAGTTTATGAGCTCCAGGGGGACAACGAAATGTTGCAAAAAACCCAGATTTTTATGTTTTTTCAACACTTTATATCTCAAAAACCACTGGATGGATTCCCATGAAATTTGGTATGTCAAGAGTCCTGCCCCCAGAAATTGTGCATGCCAAATGTCATGCAAATCCATCGAACCACTCCAAATTTATTAAGGTTCAAAATTTGGACTTTAACATAAAAGTGCCATTTCACCCTAACTATACGAGTGCGATCACACAGCATAAATATATATATATATATATATTTTTTTTTTTTTTGGGAGAGATGGCTTTATTTTGGGTAACCACAATCGGGACTGGGCACCCCAGTGTCTGTTTAACCTCTAGGAGCACAGGAAGCGACAGGAAGGTTGGAGGGATACTTGGCAGAGAGTGGGATTACAGGAAGTTAAAAAAAAAAAAAAAAAAAAGAGACTATGAGGGACTGTTTTATTTCAAGCGCTGACACTAGGGACTGGGCACCCCAGTGTTGGTGGTATGTTTGGTGGCACAGTGGTGGGCTCCCCGGTGTCGCAGTGTGAAAATAAGCAGGGTGGGGGTACTACCGATTGGGCACCCCAGTGTGGAAAAATTAACAAGGGGAAAAGCAACGAGAGGTAGGTGGGATATTTGGCAGAAGATGGGAGGGATCGTTTTCTCATGGTGGGGGGGGGGGTGGAACCACAGCAGGCTGATAATGACACCGATTAGCTCCGCTTGCTGGGTTGCGTTATGTAAATCAAAGAGTCACCCTATGATTCGGGCAGCTCTTTTCTTTAAACTACAGGGTTTTATTTAACTCTCAAAATTGATTAGTGTTTTGCTCATAAAAGTGCTAAAACATTGTGAAAATGCATAGCACCTGCCTCACTGTGTTTAACGAACATAAAACTTCTAGAAAACCTATATAAATACTTTCTGAACAGTTAGAATTGTCTCAAGAAAAAACAACTGCTAATCAATTATTTAAAACCCTGAACTACATGAAATTTCCACCAAGAAAAACCAGAAGAGTGTCATGATCAGTTGGGCTGGTTGTTCCGACACTGTTGAGCCCCCTTTAGACTGCCCTGCATTGGACCAACTACGACACACATCTCAAAATCCACTATCATACCAATATGTTCGCTTTGCACAAATGCGAAGGCGAACGTAAAAATGTACTAAACAGCACTGTACTGCACTTATATAAATAATAATTGATAAAACCAGGTCATGCAAGCAGAGAGGCCAAGGACTAACTACAGATGATTTTTTTTGTCGTTAATAAAATCCAACACCACGGATATACCCGTTTCATCTTTTTATTTTCAGACCAGTTGATAGCCAGAGATTACCCAGAGTTTTTGTTTATTTTGCTATACCATTTACTCCTTCCCCTCACAACTGCTGAAATTTCCTTCCCAGCGTTATACATTTTACCCCATCTGGCTGACAGCACCAGCATAAAAAAAAAACTTCCCACAGAACACAAAGCATTCATTCTTTTTAAAGTACAGCAAACTTTAGATTATTCTTATTTCTGTCTTCTTAATAACCAGATCTGGGCAGACCAGCTCAGTTTTTCCCCAAAAAATAAGGCAGTCAGTCGTCCCAGTTGCATAAGTGTCAGTAAAGTAGGTTAGATACAGTGTACAGTAGTAGCCAGTGTCTCTGTTTTGTCTTCTGTAGCTATCAGATTCAAAACGGCAAATAACCATGATTTTATAACCCCCCCCTCCCCAATCCAATTGGCCTCTTGCTGTAGCAGTGCCTGTCTTTCTGGTTATTTTTTTTTTGGGCACTGGTGGGAACATAAGAAACAAAAAAGGAATTTTTGGACTGGATAGCACATGCAGACAGACTGAATGTGCAGGCTAACTGACAAGTAAAAAAAATATTAACCTTACCCCCACTGCCAAACTTATTTCTTGATTTGTAATAAGCCATTTGCTGCAAGTGTGCTGATTTTGTTCTGTCCTCTTTTTTTTTTTTTTTGCCTGAACCCCTCTCCTCCAAGGAGGGCTCAGCCCCTCGACCGCTCTGCCAGGGCTTACCCCCCCCGGGCAGGGCTGCCAGCCCCCCCAATGGACACTATTGGGCAAGCCCTGGCTTACCCCTCAGGGTTGGGCCACAGGAGCGGGACCCCCTGGCAGATGAGAAAGGGCAACAGGGCAGGAGCGGAGCAGGGCACCATATCGAGGGGATCGGATTTTTTGAATGCTGCGTTATCCCTGGGGGTTGGAATGTGCAATGATGTCCCATATCTACACCTCCCCCAAGTGACGGCACTGGCATGGCAGAACCTCTAGCCTCTGCTGGAGGTCCATAGTGTGTCGATACCTAACCTCTCCCCCAGAGAAGGAGAGCAGTCCAGACACGCAATCCCCCGGTCAGCCCTCTGACATCCCAGGTCCTTTCTTGAACCCTGGTCGCTGGCATCGCAGACAGACGCCCTGCCTCTGTGTCAGTGGGCCGGCCTGTGCTGTCCTTCCTATGTCTCTTATTGGACACTGATGCGGGTGAGTGTCTTTTTACGAGTGCAGGTTACCAGGAGTGCAGTGTGCCATACTAGCCTGAGTTACTACTGTGTGACAGCTTGGATGGGATGCACGTATTGATCATCACAGTAGGGAAGGACAGACACGCTACAGAGGCAGAGTACAAAGGGTAAACCCATTACAAGTTCAACTGGCCAAATTTCCTCTGCATTTGGCAAGTAAGAATGGAATGTACAAATCACTGCTAGTCTGAGCTATAAAGCACAGCAAAACACTGCTGGAGGAAGGTTGTATACAGTCTTCGGTTAATGTGGCACCACAACAGTTACTTTTACAGTTGCTGGAGCTTTTCACTCAGTCCGAACGCTGTTTTCTGTATAGAATATTGGAGCACATGCATGCAGCTTACAGGAAACATAGGTTACCAGTGCCTAAAATACCAAGGAGCTGACCACAGTGCTGGGTGGCAAATCCTGATGGAAGAAACGTGTTTCGGGGCAGCTGTCTCCCAAAGACACCTGTTAAAGAGGTGCTTGTATCCTATTTCAAAAGCCCCCATTAAAGTATTTTGGTCTTCCTGAGCCATCATAGTTTCTTCAGTCACTTAAATGTATAACAACAATCAGCATGCTACTGAAGTCAGCATGTGTTGTACTTAGCCATGCACAGTTTTTCTTGGTTAAAAACCTTTTTATCGTCTCCTCCTTTCCTGGTTGACCAGGCCATCACCTGTCCTCAAACTCCGGATTCCACACACGTAGAAATGCGTGTGTGCTGTGGGAGGGAAAGTGGACCTTCAACATGTCATGTGGAATTGTAAATGGTATAAAAAATGCCAGAATTCATTGGCTCATGCCCATAGTGAATGATTGGAATAATCCTGACAGGAAATTAATGAGAGCAATTCTTATTTGTACCGAAGATGATTATTCCATACATAGACTGGCAAAATACTTTTGCCAAACAAGTAAAATAAAAAAACAAGACAAAAGGGATTAATAATATAACAAAATAAGATAGAAGTCTAGTAAACAGTCGAATGTATATCTTCTTTTTCCAAGAAATATACTTGTAATTAGTTTCTGGATGATCTGTACAAAAATACATGTGGACAATATATTTTTTTCCCTGCAGGTGCTGTGCTCTCCTTTTGATCCAACTGCATTGTTAAGCTGAAACGTTTTTATAGATCCCTATTGTAAAAGCTGTTGTGTCAGTTATATTGACTTATTCTCAAATGGCACTTTTTATGATGTGAGTAATACAATTTTAACAACTGAAAATGTGCATGTGTCAGAATGCCTTATAAATGTTTTATGAATTGTAAAGACTTTTTAGTTGATCAATAACATTTGTAACATGGCATACACATAAATGAGTAAATCGGCAGTATTCACTGGCTGAAAAGCATCAGGTGGTGTACTTTGGAGATGGCATTAATCCAGCAGTAATGCCGTCCCCAAACTGAACTACCAGGGTGAGCCACAGAAGCGGAAAAGCAGCACATGAGCGAATAGCAGCGTAGCGCAGATGAGAGGTACCTGTCCGTCCCACCCACCCACTCAAATGCCCACGACTGTGTCAGCGCATGATGGAGGGAGAGAAAATAGAAATGTACACCAGGGTTTTTCACTGAACCGAAGTAAGGGACAGGAGCAACCAGCGAGGCAGTCTGGCAGCGGAAGGCGCAGTGAGAGCGAGTGCAAGCGCAATAGCGATGTGTTGCAAAGTTCGAAATGTTTTCCGTATGTGGCACGGGTAATTTGCAATGATCATGCTGGAAATGCAGGGAGGAGAAGTACAGCAGCTGCAAGTTACTCAGAAAAGGAACAAACGCTGAACAGAAGGGCAGAGAGGAAACAGGAGATGTAGGTAGATCAGAGGAACACTGGTAGCACACAGACAGGATAACTAAATATGCAAAACACAATCCGTGCGATATATAGGGAGCGAGGAATGCCCGTGTGATGGACCTCCTAGGGCGTTTACACGAATATTAGCTGCTGAGATGTCCTTAATTTTCAGCCAAAAAGGTTGACACATAGTGCGTTAGCAGGTTTCTGAACTATGTTTTTCACAACATAAGTATATAAAAACAAGTGTGGCAAATATTGCAAAAGTACATACAAGAAATGTAAGCAGTACAAAAACTGTTTGTATTGTGCCATTGGCAGTATGAAAATAAGAGTAAGATTAACTATAGTATCCTAGAAGCCATGTTCAAAGCGCAGATAAAAGCATGACGGTGGCATCTAATGGTGGATTAATGTAGGTTGGGGCATTGTAGGCACTCGGCCCTGGCCTCGTGCCACAACCCTCCCAACCATGCATTAATCCACCATTAGATGCCACCTTCGTCATGGCTTAATGCTTACTTGTACTATTACAACTACACACATAGTGGAGAAGTCACTATTTTCCCACAGATACCCACAACTAGACTGCATGTATCCTGCTCAGGATTTATCCCTCTGGGTAGGGGAAGCCAGCTGAAACTTTATTGGGGGGGCAGGAGACCTACAGGCCTAGGCACTACAACTGGCCAAGAAGTGTATATGGCAGTGACATCTACCTACCTGGGTAACACCAGTCTTTCCACCTGCGTGTACTGCCACTATGTATAAACAAGACGGGTACAGAGGGGCTGTTCAAAGTAAGGGAGGGGAGGGACACCAGGGGCCATGATATGAGACTGGAGCGAGGAAGGTTCAGGAGGGAGATGAGGAGACACTTTTTTACAGAGAGGGTGGTGGCTGGGTGGAATGCGTTACCTGCTGAAGTGGTATGCAGTAGAACAGTGGACTGCTTCAAACGAGAATGGGACAGGACAAGGGGGAGGGTTAATAAAGGGGAAGGGTGGAAGGGAGGGGCAGCTGCAGAATAAGGGGTGCTAGCTGCACATTCGAGCAGACTTAATAGACCTCTAGGCCTTTATCTGCTGGCAAATTTTGTATGTTCGTATGTCCAACACCCTCACCCACCTTGCAGAGGCATGGCCTGAGATGGGAGACCTTTCTGACCAGTCAGATGTGTGCTGGGGTCAGGCTCACCACCACATCAAACTCTTGATACTTGCTAGCACAGAAGTGGACATATCATGCCACTGTGTCTTGCGTCAGCGCTGTGCAGTACACAAACAACAAGACTTCACTCCCTTGCCAAGAGCTGTGAATTTCTGTCCAGGAAAGGGCAAAGGACTGTCTTTCAATACTGATTTAAACAGCTAGTGCCATTTAAAAGGATCACACCGCTGCATAAGAAATGACAGTTAAACTAAACAAAATGCTATGTTAAAAAATATTCCAACAGTTGCAACTCTAGAAAGCTCAGGGCAGGTAAGAATATTACAGATTTTGGGCATTTTCAGATGGATACATCAACAGGTATTTTCAAAGCGAACCTACGTTTGCACTAATATATACCAGCATCTGAAGCACGGATAAAGCTGCGGCCAAAAAGTCATCACTTGCATGAAATAAATGATAAAAACAATTTTTTTTATGAAAGCTAATGCAAACTGTGATTCTTGCCGCAAATGCCTGCCGCCCTTTCAAAATATGCATTCAGTCAGACACAGATTCTGGTTGATAATGCTGTTGTGTCCATGTCCATCTCTTGTGAAAATCCCCTCCTTGTGTTTCAAAAGAAGTTGTACCTCACACAGGTAAAAAAAAGTTCTATAAAGGGTAACAGTGCCTCTTTCAACAAGAACAATAAATGTAAAGTGTATGTTAGAACGTTGTTGTTAGGCAAAATCCATCTTTTACCAGCGTTGTTGTACCATCGATGGAACGTCATATCGATGGTACAACAGCTCTGATTACATTTGCGCATGCGCAACTCGCAGTTCATAGGCGTTCACAGAATGGACGGCAGTTCAGCAAAGGCACAGGAGGAAGTTCAAATGTAACAGTAAGGGCCGTCTTTTTTTTTATTTTTGCCAGCACACAGCAAGACACCAGTATTTCTTTTAAAATTTAAAAAATAACAGTATCGCTGTGGACCGGGAATGAGCAGTGTGTTTTCATGGACACGGGCAGGGAAGGGGTCCCCGACATCACAGGGCGACCTGTGGAGAAAGTCAAACTGTTTTGTTTTACTTTTGCCCATACACCATAGAAGACAGTGGATGTGCAACAGTAAACAACAACAACACTGTTTTTCACTTCTGGAGGTTTCACGACAACCGAAAACCTCTCGAGCTTCGCTCTCGGGGTTTACTTGGTTGTCATAACAACATCTTGAAGTGAACAACAGTATTGTTTTCACTGTTGTCCATCCACTATTCTCTATGTTTCTCCTGAATGGACTACCTTCCAGTGTAGCAGCTAATATTATATTAAGTGTTATCTATTTCCATTAGGAGTTGGACACCTGCTTTTTTATATATTTAAAGTGTTCAAACTAACAAAGTTATAACTAATAGGTGTACTGATGTAAATCATTGCATACAGACACATGGAAACTATATCAACAGGATACAACCATCTTGACCCGACTCCAAGCTTTAACTGAAAAAAGTAAAAGTTCCATTTATGGTTCAAAAGTTAAACCTTCTCAAAGGAACTATCTTTACAAAGGTTCATCTTTTGAACCATTAGGGCTAGGAACTTTATATTTTTTTTTTTTTTTTTTTATGTACAGATCTTGGACTTTAGAAACATCTGTTAGTTGCCTTGCCATGAAAACCAAAGCCCAGTTATTCAACGCTGCAATGTTTCTATTTTTACTGTTATTATTTTGTTTATGGTCCTCCTTGCCGAATTTCCAAAATAAACCAGAATGAAAGGAGATTTTTGCAATTATTTCATGGGGCATGAAAAAAATAAGATACAAACAATAGAAACCTTCAGGCTAAGTAGGGTATAGATGGTAATGCAATCCCCACACTTGCCCTGGTCTCATCCCTAGATATGATAGCCTGGAACAGAGAGAGCAGTGTCCAAGGTTTGCTTAGCCAACCATATCTCCAGTTTGACAATCACATGAGGCCCAAGTCGAAGGCACCACAGATGGAAATCATCTCGTTTCGGTAGCAGGCTACAGATATTTAAATGAGCCACCCTGTGCCGTATGGGCAGGGTATGAAGGGTATCGGCGTAAGGGTTGGGACCCACATTGGAGTTAATATTGCCTGCAAACATAAGCAGGAGGGACAGAAGGGCAGAAAACAAGATAGTCTGGACAGTACAGAGCAACAACAAAAGAACACAGTAATACTGAAGTAAGTGACGAAACAGCTGTGCAAATCCTATGAAATGGCAACACTGGCCAGCTGTGCAGGTTAACGAGGAGGACGACAAATTCAGTGCACACTGTTATGAGGCTACCAAATCAAAGCAATCGCAGTTAAAGGGAACTGGCTACAAAACCTAATTATGGGAACAGTATGCATAAAATTTGACTCCGTTCCAGTGGTGGAATGTTCACCCCCCTTCCCGTACCGAACACACACACACACACACGCACACACACTGTTATGAGGCTACCAGATCAAAGCAATGGCTACAAAACCTATATATGGGAACAGTATACATAAAACTTGGCTAATTTCCAATGCCCACACACACACACACACACGTGAAGGTGATGTCCCTATCTTCAAAAATTACATATGCACACCCCTAAATGATCATTAACTGTACCTAAATAAAAAGTGATGTGAAAAAACTATATATTTTACATTGTTTTGTTGTTACGGAAAGCACTGCGTTACAGTTCTCTTAATGGAATCGGTGATCTGGAGTTTTAGCTATGCCACGTTTAGTGTGCAGAACTCTAACCATAGTTCTGAGAGGTCAGCAGCTCGTGCACGCTTACTACTCTGTACGTAAACCGTGACATAGTAAGAATTCCAGTTACAGGTATATGTTAATATAGTCATGGGGCTGTATTTGTTGTCGCTGCAAGAGTGCATTCTCAAGGTCTTTGGGTGAGAGAACTGCGAAGCAGAGCTGAGCATTGCTGACACACAATGGACCGGATAAGGAACTCTTATAACCACAAGAGACACAGGACTGTATATGTGTGTGTGTGTATATATATATATATATATATATATACATACATACATACATACATACATATATATATATATATATATACACACACACACACACACACACACATATACATATCACGTTAAATATTTTGATTTTTAAAAACTGCAGTTAGAATTTAAAATCATGTTTGACTTTATTTAAAATTAGAGAAATCCTAGTGCGAGTCACAACTATGCCAACAGAACAAAGAACTTCAGTGTTATAGAACTATTTGCACATATAACATGGACAAGGAAATTCCTGTGTCCTCATTGACTGAGACTTGGTTATAGCCATTGCCTTCAGAGAACACTTCCAATGGCTAAAAGCAAGCCCCTGCCAACTGGGGCAACTCACAAGTCATACAGAATTCATAAGCCACAGGCGGGCCACCGGTGCAGAGGCAGGGCGCCCATCTGCGACGCGGACGACCCAGTTCAGAAATGGACCCGGACATTAGAGGGCCAGCCAGGTGGAGAAAGACTGAGCTTCCTAGAAGCTGCTCTCCTTTGGAGGGGGGGGAGAGTGTCCGACACATCATGGACCTTTAGCAGAGCCTGTGGGGGATCCTTTTTGCCGGCGCCATCACCTGAGGGGGCAGGGCAGACACTGGTCATCATTGCACGTCCCCAACCCCAGGTACTGCCACAAGTCACAATATTCCGGCCCCCCAAGCATGATGCCCTGTTCCACTGCTGTCCCCACTGCCAACAGTGTCCACCGGGGGGGGGGTCTTGCTCCCGTGGCCCCACCCTGCGGGATAAGCCAGGGCATGTTACAAAGGACCATGGGAAAGGAGCACCTGCCCAGCGTTGCCGGTCCCACCCATGGGGGGGTAAGCCTGGGCATGGGGGAGGTGGCACACCGGCAGGCTGAGTTCCTTTCGAGGAGGCGGGGGGCTGGACCAAAAAAAATAAAAATAAAAAATGAATTTATAAACCACTTATTTCCTGATTTTCATCACAATCATGGCTGCAAACTGTACTCCTATATAAAAACCTTCAACTAGGCCCTAAAAATAAAAGTCTATTAAATAAAATAAGTAAATAATGTAAATGTTATTTTCACTCGAGAATCCCTCCTTACACATACACAAATATATAAAAAATTAAAAAATAAAGTACTATTCAGAGTTTCCATTGCTGGTGTTTCTTTGATGACCATGAAAAATCCCCCTTCTCTCCCTACCAGTTTGCCAAACAACTCCATGCTTCTTACCTGGAAAAAGATAAAATTGAAGTTCTGGCTCCATCTGAGGCGCACGTGTGTGTGTATGCCAGTGGAACTCTGAAGAATTTTGAATTAATGTAGTCCGTGTTACCATTCCGTGTGCATGAGTTTGGGGTTGGGGGTGGGGAGCATTCTACTACTGGAATAAGCTTTGAATTCTTCTATTCCATGTGGAGGGACTATTTCACGTAATTCAGCAACATTATATTTTTTTGTGGCTTTGAAAAGTTTTAGAATGTTCTTTTTTTTTTTTTTTAAAGTTGCCTATGGGCCCATTTTATATTTAAGCAATGAGGCATGACGGGGCATGGGTGGTACTACGTTCCCCACCCCACCCAGTCAAGGGGCAGAAGGCATTTGGCTTTGCCTCATGCCCCACTATGACAGTGGGGGGGAACAGTGTACCACCAATGCCTCGTTGTGCCTTACAGCTTAAAAGGCACGCTCTTGTGCTTCCGGGACTGTTATGAAATAAACAATCCTGATTGACTAAAAACAATGACACGATTTATAATTCCATGAAAAGAACTGTGCAGAATGTTTTCCATCAAACGACACAGATTTTCACATCAGTGTTTACACAGGTACAGTTAAATATGATATGGATCAAATAGAGTTATGAATTTGATTTCTGTGTATAGAAACATGTGGTCCTCTTTAATGATCTAAAATCAGGATGGACGACTAACCATGATGTAACCCCCCAAAGTGTCTTCCTTGAGCTTGCCTAAATGCTCACTGCCAGGCTGATGTTCTGCGTTTTAGCAGATTAAATGTACTGCCAGAGAGTGCCTGTATAGCCTCTGTGTACTGTCTCTTTAAGAGCTGCCTGGATTGCAGTCATAATTAATCTAAAAGGGAGTTCTGTTAGAAGATGTACTTGTTTGCAGATCATTTGTTAGAGTAATAATAATATTGCAGTTTGTTCTAACCTGCCTTTTTTGCAGCATGGACAGTTCTGTTTGTTTCCATCATCTTGGTCCTGGACTGCTGAAGTTGGCCAATCAGTACCTTTGGGGACTCTAAAATGGAGCCTGCCTACAGGGGCTTGGTGGAGGCAAATTCTGTAGGAATTGTAGTTTTGCATTCTGGCGCCAAGACAAACCTGGAGGGGGAGCCCTAGTTGTGACTGACAGAAGAATCGGCCAACCGAACCTTTTGGATCCTGGGGAAAGTCCCAGGAGGCTTTCAGTTTCAGTCAGATCTGAGTTGGGAAGTGAAGAAGTAACAGCTCGAGATATTTCGAGCAGCAATCCATAGTTTATTCGCATGGGAGAACTGTGGAAAGGCCCGAGTTTGGCCTGCATGCCTGCCTGCTGTCCCTGAGAGGGAACTTGTGCTTTTTTCGGACTGAATCTGAATTTAGAGAGCAAATTAAGCCACTGAATTGTGACCAGGCTTTAACCTGAAGAAGACCGAAGAGTTGCCGAATGCAGTCGGCCTGTCCGGACTTCCGGCTACCTCTGAACTCGTGATTTGGTTCCCCACTGTGTGTCTGAACTGTGTTTTGCTTGCTGGAGGCTGGATGCAGCTCCACGGACTAGCCCAGCCAGAATACCTGCTATGCAAAGAAAGTCATCAACGACAGACCGGCTTCGGGATCAGCACCCTGCTCAATGCCTTGAACAAGAATGACATCTCGGTGATTCGTGAGGGCCCTGCTTCTCTGGGCACTCTAGCTCAACAGCCTGCAGTCTCGATTTCATCCTGCCTGTGTCCAGTATTGGGAATCATGAGTAAACATCAGGGTAGCTCCCTGCAACAACAGCTAAATACTAAAAAAAAGTGTTGTCATCGGATTGTCTTGTTGCCTTTTCTTTCACGAACTGAGCCCTCCGGCTTCGGATTACAAATAGTGTGTTTTGTGCATGTTGCTTTCTTCCATCACAGGGCCCCAACCAGCTGCAACGTTCCTGGCTAGAACACAGTTTTCCTGCCTGGGTACCCAGAGTGTGTGACTGTGTAGGGACTCTGAACTGCATGCACAACTGTCTGATTAATATAGCTTTTAAGTCCCCTAAATAAAATCAGATTTAACTTTGTTTGCATTTAACCTGACTGTGGTTCCAGTTTGTGCCAAAAGTATTGTATTGTTGCTATTTGTTGTGCTTAACCTTGTTTTACAGGGGGTCCTCAGGGTCAAGCTAGAGGAATCAGTCCTGTTGGTAAGTGCAAACAGTGTGAGTAATTGCCTGGTGAAAAAGGGACATTGTTAAAGTAATTACTGTATCTTGTTCAGGTTACTAGAAGGGAAAGAGGGGTGTTACAGTGTCCCGGAAGGCTGTGCCCAGGTTAGCTTGACCACTAACAACCCTGACCTCCGAGTGGAGGCACCCATTTCATTACCCAGGCCCCTTAACTTACTACTAGCCAAGCAGGCAGGGGTAGTAGCCCTTGGGATAGCACCACCTAGGGGTTACAATTTTTTTTTTTATCGCAGAATACCTAATTAAGTTAGTGTCCTACAAACTACCAAGTTATCTTCCTACTTGTTTTATACATAGGATGCTATAAATATACTTGAAAATGTGCCTATGACACCCACCTGAATTTGGCCACCATGGATACAGAGTCTGTATATCATGAAAAGGGTATTGCTGCCAGATCTTGGAGGCACGGGATGTTTGCCAACTAGCGAATTCCCGTTAAATCTGACTGAAATTATTCTGTATAATTAATTTCCTACTGAAAATAGGGTGTTTGAAGAAGTGTGGGCGTAGCAATGGAATCTGAATTCAGTCCACACTATGTAGGTTTAATGGCATTTAAGAGCCCCCAACACCGTTTGGAAAACTAAAAAATGTAAGATTCAGACAAAATTCAGTTTATATTTGTCATTGAGGCACAGGTCAGGAAGCATAGAGAAAACCCAGGAGCAGTTGTAAAATCCCACAAGAGTTTATTTTATATTACTGCAACAAATAAACTTGTTCAGAATAACTACATACAGAAGCAAAATAAAATCTCTTGTAAAAATTCTCCCTTGCAGCTCAGCTTAGCTGTTTTTATAACTCTTTTCCAACCCCCATCTTTGCAAGCATCCAGCACTTTGTAAATTTCAGGCGCAGCTAGAACACTGAGAACTTCCTGAGGTCCCCACAGCAACTGCAAAAGGCTCAGGCATTTGCACCCTAGTAACCTCTAGCTTTTTACAGTTATCTCAAATATATCACATCACACACACACACACACACACACACACACCTCTCAACAGTAACACCATCTTTTCTAACAAAAGTGATCCCATTATCAGTTTCATTTCCATATACTGATTTGCACACATTCTTATTTTACCAGATCTAGATATACAAGGGAGGAAAAACAGACAGCAGGAGAAAACAGAGAGACAGTGAGAGGGAAAGGATTCCGAGACTGGTCAGGTTGATGAAGTCCGAGGTCTCACAGGAAAATTTGGTTGCGCAACCAGACAGAAGAGACAGAAATGGAAAGATTCTAATCCCAGTAATACTCAGGCATTCATAACTTTATGCAGTCAGCCTTGCAAGCAGAACTGCCCAGAGAGAATTTGGAACATATGCAAATGATGAAATCTTTTGCATGAGCCACTTTTCAAATGCTGCCTTAGTTCTAACCCCTCAGATTTCTCTCTCTGCCTGTCAAGACTAGATGCTCAGAGATCCTCTCATCTTTTTTTCTGATGCAAGAAACCTTATAAAATATTACAAGTATTCTTTACATTTCATTTGCTGCCTTTTACTTTTTGTAATTTTAGGTAAACCCATTGTTTTAGTGTTTAAATTGTAAGTTTTCATGGTTTCTCCCGGTTCGGTATAATCGGGGGTAAACTGAGGTTTATTTTATATTTATCTGAGTTGTCTAACTAAAAAACTCCATTAGTTATGTTTAATTTTATTAAATTAGCTTGTTTTAAGAACTGCTAATACCAGTTCCTGAACAGATAGCCTCGGTTAATTTTATCTCGGTTCCCGGGTCCCGCAATGGTTCCAGAACTGACCGCAACTGCTAAATAAACAAATAAAAATATTCTTTTTTAGCACTTGCAACTGTTATTGGCTTTATATTGAAAATGTCATAAAAAGAAACTGGTGATCCTGGTTTCAAACCTTGTATTCAGTGTGGTGAAATTTTGTGAAGGCAAACATTCTCTTGTTTTGCCTATCTGGACATGAACATTTAAAAGCAGAGTGAAATCTGCATTACATGTCCTCAAAAATCTACTGAAATGCCTGGATAAGGCTAAAAAGAAAATGCTATCACCACCTAAGGGTCCCTTGAGCTCTGACCAGCTGACACCCTAAGTTACTCTGGCTGAAACCACAACAATTAATGTAACTGCTACCCCTGAGACAGGTACACAAGCAGTTCCTAAGAGGCTTGCTGAACCGGCTAACTCCCTGGTTCCCTCAAAGAAATCAACAAAACTAGGTAAGCATTAAGCCACGACAAAGGTGGCATCTAATGGGGAATTAATGCATGGTTGGGACCATTGTGGTATGAAGCCGCAGGCCGAGTGCATACAACGCCCCAACCATGCATTAATTCTCCATTAGACGCCATCTTCAGAGTGGCTTAATACGCTTCTAACATGGTGTGTGCATAACTAGGACTGTCAGAAATGATTGTGCCGTTTCCTCAAATGTTTCTGTGACTATATTTCAGCTACAAACAAAACTTTGCTGCACTTTTGACATATGCAGCGCACACTTTGTCACATACAGATGTGTTCGTTTCAAACTTTTGCATCCAACAACAATACTGTGCAATTGAACGAAATGTATAACTTTTTCTCACTTCGACACGGCTATTGGTCTTCTACCTTGCTCAGGACGACTGCAGTATGCGACTTTTCTTTTGTCCGGTTGTGCGTCTCTGCCTAATTTGCATACGACCTCCCACGCATTACTTTCCTGGTTTCCAAACATTGCTCGCGTTTACATTTTATGTTCTTTGCACTTACTGTGTCGCTAGTGCACAGCTCCCTTACCACATCTATTACTTCTCTTGCCTCAGTCACCAGTGCATGCTACATAAACCTTACGGTTCCGCGGACCATCACAGACTGCACTGCATACTGATTTCCGGATGCTTTCTCTCCAGCAGTGCGACCAGGTATCAGGTTCGTGTGTGTCCTATATCGAGTTGCCCTGTGGATATCTCGATGTTCTTGTTCTGTTCCTACTGTGTGCTTTTTTTTTTTTTTTTATGTTCGTACTGATTTCCCTGCTCCTCTATTTGACCGCCGTACTATTTCACATGTGAGGGACTCATGCTCACTGTTTGTGTACCTTGAGACCAGTGTCGCTGCTTTCTACACTTCGTGATAACGCCCACATTTGTTTATATGTCCTTTCTGGGCACGTTCTGTTGTGCTGCACCAGCTCACACAGGTATGTCACTAGCACTGAGTACTGTGAGTGTTTCCCTTGGTGGGGTACAGAACATCTACTATATCCTCTGCCTCTCGGTTTTTCGAATACTGCTCTTTTCTCCTCCATAGCTCGTTTTAGTACTACACAAGCAACACGGCATTATCGTCTCATAATGCCGTGTTGCTCTTTTACCACCTGACACCCTTACACGAATCTGCTTTCTTCCTTCCACTAGCACTATTTTTGCCATGTTACAAGCACACAGAACCCCCTGCTGGACAGCATCTGGGGACTTCTGTGCCTGATATAAAGCCTGCTAACTCCTACAGAAATTGCACAGGCCTGTTCTGATTGTGAAATTTGTAAAACTTTCCCAGACAAAAAGTGTGAAGAAATGCCTAAAACGGCTAAAGAACACTTTCAGGCATACAAGGACCGTCTGCCTCTTAGCAGCAGACCTTTGCAAAGCAGTCTTCCTAATCTTTAAGAGGAAGAATATGTAATTATTATGAAATGGAGGAAAGGGAACCTATTTAATTTGAGGTTTCCTCTTAACATGAGTTTGGCTCTCCCCTCAGAACATCTGAGGATTATTCCTCATTCTTCACACTGGTGAGAAATGTTTGGGTTGACACCCACTAAAAGCTTCCCGCTCCCGTGAGTAGATTCTTCAGGGAAGATACTTTTAAAGATTTTACAACCTCCAAACTCTGTTCCTCCTCTGGATAAGAGGATGTATAATAAATATCAGCTGAACAGGGAAGGAACTGAAATTTTATTCCCACACCCTGTCCACCAAGGCGTGGTTGAAGTGACAGCCTGTGACAAGGCAAAGACACCCCTGACATCCTATCCTCCCAACAAGGATCACGGGAAAATTGACAACATGGTATAAAAGGGATATTTATCAGGTTCCTTGGCCAGCAGGTAGGCACACACTTCAAGCCTATGTTAGTTCCAAAGTCACTATGGTAGTCGGCCCCTGCTATGTCAGCCAAGGCCACAACTCCCCTGTCAGATGATCTAGCTGAAACAGCTAAATTTGGTTTGGGAGCAGCCAAATAACAGTTCAAGTGGCTGCTGCCAGATGGATGGCAAATACAGTGGTTCAGGGGAGGTTTGCCTGGCTGCGAGTCACAAACCAAGGTTATAAGATTTCCCAGTCGAGGGTAATTCCTCTTTGGAGAAAGATAAAGGCTTACATGAAAAAGGTGGATAGATACACCACAGCAAGCCCCCCTTTTGTTTTTCTATCAGGCTGGAGCTGCGCCTTAGTATCAGCAGTACCCACAGCAGGGGTACTTCAGGCATCACAGACAAGTGGTCCTGGATGTAATGAGTCAGGGATTGTCTCTGAGCTCAAATTCTTTCCACCAAAAACAGTGGGAAAAGGACTAGGAAGGTTGCAAAAGAGACAGAATAAGGGCGCTTCAGGCTCTGACCAGCCAACACCCTCCAAATCTGCGGGTGAAACTGTTGTCTCTTACTTACATACCCCTTAGAAGGGCGATTCAAGCATTTAAAAAAAAAAGGGGGGTGAGTGGTCCAACCGTCTCTCCGGTCCCCTTCAAGAAAACCAAAAAGACAAAGCATGTCATACCCAGGGAAAATCTAAAGGGGTTTCTCGCATCACTGGACTTAAATTATTTCCACACTCCCATAAGGGAGCATCACAGAAAGTACTTCAGGTTCAGACTCTCCTCAGGTCACTCTCTAGGAGTGTACACAGTGGTTGGAGCACCTTCAAAGATAAGGTGTCACAGTTTTTCCCATACCTGGATGACTGGCTGGTGGTTGTAGAATCACCCCAGCAAGTGGGTCTGCAACTCACCTAGGGTCTCCTGGAGTCTCTAGAATAAATTTAAAGAAAGCCTGACCTTCGGCCTGCTCAGGCACTAAAGTTCACAGCAGAGCTAAATACCCTGCAAGGCAGGGTCTACCTGCTTCTACGCAGGGCAAGAAGTATTCCACTAATAGGCTTATTCAGCCGGAATGAAAAAAACTGCAGGACAGTTTCCTCAGCTACTAGCCACATGGCACCTGCCACTGACGCAGTCTTGGACTCCAGATTACAGAGCAGGGCCATTCAATGTCACTTCATGGCACAGGACCCTCTTTTAAACTAATTCTAGTAACAAAGACATTGTTACAGGCCTCCAATGGTGGAAAGAGGGAGCCAACCTAAGGGAAGGGGCTGCTGCTGCTTCTTTTTTCAGCAAGAGCCCCCATCAGTTGTGCTACAACAAATGCATCTTTATTAGAGCGGGTTCCCATCTGGGGGTTCACACCACCCAAGGCACGTGGTCAAGTGCAGAGTCACTCCTGCACATAAACCTGCAGGAGCTAGAAGTAGTGTTGGTTTTCACACAACTACTACAAGGTGGTATAGGTCAGAACAGACAATACCACCACAATGTACTACATAAACGAGCAGGGAGAGACAAGGTAAGCCCTCCCTGCACAGGACGTATGAAAATATGGAGTCTAGCATGCTCCATGGGTCCCTGCAGGATATTCATCTGCCAGGTAGGGACACTACCTTGGTAGATACCTTGACTCATATCAACTAGTTCCATCAGGAATGAACCTTAAACAGTCAGGTGGTGCAAGTTATCTTCAGAAGGTGGGTCACTCCAGAGGTAGACTTGTTTGCATCCCACCACAACCACCACCTGTTACAGTACTATTACAAACAACCAGATCTGTGAACAATCCACCTGAATGTTCTGGCTTTGAGTTGGCCAGGTAAACACCTGCATGTTTGTTCTCCCTTCCCTCTGGCATACACAGCAAAGTTTTTCAACCTCAGGTCCCAGTCAGCATCAGTGATCTTGATAGCACCAGACTGGGCCAGGCAAACATGGTTCTCTCCATGACTGAGCCCAAACCAATACACCTTTTCCTCGGAGGCACAACCTACTAACCTCCAACCAGGAGGCTCCTGTATCCAAAGCTCGGATCACTCAGGTTCAAGGTATGGCTTTTGAGTGCCTAGGGTATAATATGCATGACTGCATCTTTCTCAAAGTGTCTAGACATTTTATTCGGTTACAGGAAGCCTTCCACTAAGAAAATCTATGCTTCAGAATGGGAAAAGGTTTCACTATTGGTGTTCAACCAAGAAATTGGTTCCAGCACATGCTGGGTCCCAGTTGTGTTTGACTGTCTTACCTATTTACTCATTGGACTGGCAGTCCAGCACCCTCTAGGTCCACCTAGTTGCAGCATCTGCTTACATATTAGTTGGACAAAATGTTTTACTGGCCTCAGAGCCTAGCTTTAAAATGCACTTTAAGGGTCTGGCACATATCAGCACAGGCTGGTGTTCCAGCTGTGCTAGACTATCTTACCTATTTGCTCTCATTGTGCTTGCAGTCAAGTATCTTAAAGGTCCAACTGGCCACATCACTGGCTTACACTTCAGCTGGACAGAAAGTTTCAGGTCTCAGACCCTATCTTCAAAGGGTTCTTTAAAGGCCTGCCCCATTTGCACACCCCCACAGGGAACCAGTGCCAGCATGTGGCCTTGGCCTAGATGTGTATATACTGTAGTTAGGCTCATGGGTTCCCCTTTGAGCTTATATCTTCAACTTATCTAAACAAAAAAAAAAAGGACTGTTTTAAGAAAACAAAGTGTTTTTTTCTTGTGGTAATGACTTCTGCCAGTGGAATCAGTGATCCCAGGTCTCTCTGCATCAAACAGGACTACATTTTATTCCACAGAGGCAAAATTGTCCTGGGAACAAAAGGGAAGTTTTCCCTTTAAAATGACTTATGATTTACATTTGAATTAAGTCATTACCTCTCCTGTCTTTTTCACTGAACACTTTAGTTCTGGTGAAAAAAGTCTTCATAGTCTGGATGTCAAAAGAATTCTTAGCTACTACTTGACAGCTGCTAAGGCCCATAGGCAGGACAGAAAACAGTTGTTCCTGACCTACGACAATGTGGGAAAGGGTAACCCAGCATCAGAAAGTCCATTTATTCACTGGATAGTACAGCATAACCAGTTTTGTTACTCTAGGCAGGAAAGGAGCCCCCAACAGGGTTGCGGACCCATTCCACAAGGGGCACAGCGCAGCTGTCGGGGATGTTCCCCTGGTGGATATCTGTAAAGCAGCTACCTAGAAAACAGTACACACCTTTACAAAGCATTACAGTCTGGATGTTCTGTCCAGGGGTGATGCCAGGTTCCGCACAGTAGTCCTGCAAAGTCTGTACCCAAAATAAGATTCTGTGCCCACCTCCAAAGGTGCTGCTTGGTAGTCTGCATAAAGTTATGAATACCTGAGTACTACTGGGGTTAGAAGAAAGAATTACTTACCATACTAATCTTGTTTCTTCCAAGTGATACTCAGGTATTCATAACTTTCCCACCCTGCCTCCCCTTCTGGAACCTTTAGCCTTTGCACTCCTGAATACTGTGCTCTCAGGGGTATAAATGCCATTTCTGGCACACATGTCGTGATTGTGTTCACTATTGTTGTCCCTCTTCCCCCTTTTCAGGTGATTTGGACATTCAAGGGTATTCTTTTATGCGTAATGCCCCCCAGCTGGAGGCCCTTCCTTTCGGTGCTAAGGAAGTTCTTTCTATTATTATTATTATTATTACTACAATTACAATAAGTCCCCCTTGGCCTGTCCTTCCAGGTTTCCTGGAAATCTGATGGGGTGGAACTAAGGCAGTTAGTATAAGGCAGCAATTGAAAAGTGGCTCATTCAAAAGATTCCATCATTTGCATTATGTTCCAAATTCTCTCTGGGCAGTTCTACTTGTAAGGCTGACTGCATAAAGTTATGAATACCTGAGTATCACTTGGAAGAAACAAGATTACTATGTTAAGTAATTTTTTCATACAGATCCTTGCATTTAAACAGTTTCTCCAAAACAAATGGGACAGGATCCTCTTCTACCCTGTCACAATATTTCATATTTTATCTTAGTAATCTTTCCGTGTTTCTCTATTACTGAAGAAAATTTACTAACCTCGCTTTCCAAGCCTCGAGGAGTGAGGCTGGTATATGAATTTTTAACATATACACATATACACACACACACACACACACACACATACATACACATACATACATACACACTATATATATATTATATACACATATATACATTACATGGTCTCAGCAGCTGCGACCATCATGCGTGTCAGATGTTTAGCTGCAGGGGGACCCTGGGACTTCTTAGTACTGTCTATGGAAGTCAGCAGTTGGCAGGATCATTCAGCTATAAGCTTCATTTTCAGTATGTGAAGGTACTGGGGAAATGATTTTACACTGTGATTTCTCTAATAGGGACTGTAGGTCCTATACCGTTAATAAGGCAGGCTGAGAATTCAGAATCTGTTTTTTTCCAGCTCAGCCCACTTTTGCATGAAAAAAGAAAAATCTTTAAGGAAGAAGCTGAATCCAGCCACAGCAACTGAAACAGTACAAATTGGACCTGGAGGCTCACACATCAAATGTATATTTTATTATGATGATTTTCACTTTTAAGTTATCCAGAACAAAAATACGTATATGCTAACACTGACATATCAACACCCCTTCATCAGGGTATCTGTTAAACATCTAAAAATTATATGTGCAGCCCATGATGCTTTGCATTGTGGGGGCATGTGTGATTTTGTATTTCTTTGAAACTTGGCTTCCCGGCCAAATGCTCTTTGGGTAACCATTGCCTCAGTGCTTGCGCATAAAAGTTCTTTGTCATCTAAAAATTATACATGCATATGTACAGGTTTACAACCAGAATAACTTGCTAGTGATGACAGATATTACAGAGGAATGTTTGATGATGGTATTTAAAGGAAGTTTCCGATTTAGGGCAGCTACTCACATGTGGTAGCTGCCCTCAATGCTAGTTAATCCAGCCTGGTTTAAATAAATTCTGTCCCGTACCTTTGTATTTTTACTCGTAATTTTATATTTCTTAATGCAGCCCGACCAGTTTTTGAAACTCCTGGTAATCGTGACATGCCCCTGCGCTTAAGCACGAAATGACGTGTGACCAGGGACCAGGGTCATGTTAGTTGAGCAGTGTCCTTCATTAATCTTTAGGTGGTCATTCTTGATCTTAAAACTGAATGAAAAATCCAGTCCCATTCATTTCAGTGGGACGCGCCGTCGCGCTCTCCCTGGTCACACGTCATTACGTGCTTGAGTGCGGGGACATGTCACGATTACCAGGAATTTCAGAACTGGTTGGGCTGCATTGAGAAATACAAAATTACAAGTAAAAATACAAAGGTACGGGACAGAATTTATTATTTAAACCAGGTTGGAATAACTAGCGCTGAGGGCAGCTACCACAATATGTGAGTGGTAGCTACCCTCAGCTAAGTCGGAAAATCACTTTTAAGTGCAGGCCACACTTGCATAGTTGTACACAGTACAGATTTTATATATATATATATATATATATATATATATATATATATATACACACACACACACACACACACCACACTATATATGTATACAACACACACACACACACACACACACACACACATATTACATGCATACATTTAGATGTTTAACAGAGACCTGTGATCTTTTTTTTTTTTAAAAACTACTTGTTACAAGATATTATATAAACAAAACATATGATGAATATTTGAAAACTGATTTGTTTGTATGCAATAACACAGAGACCACTCTACTGAACTTTAGGAACCCCATTACATGCTTAAATATTTTAAAAAAATGTGCTTTAATTGTGACATGTGCAAAAAAGGTTATTCTGCACCACTGCCTCGATCAAGATGTATCTAACAGTCCGGTGATTTTGGATCGGATCCCACGGAGGGTCCGCCAGTCGTGAGGGCCTGAGTGCAGACGCCCCCCCTTCCCCACCGGAACCCGAACTCAAGCAGGTATGGAAAGTGGGCACACAGGACTGTGGCGCAGTTGGAACCAGTGTGCTCTGGCGCCTTTTCTGTAACATTTTATGTCGGCCTAGCAGTGGAGATAGTTTTAATTCAGTAAAATCTCCACTGCCTTTACAAGAACGACACAACATTGTGCCAGAAGGAGTGTCAGGAACTGTTCAAGCTTGTTCTTTTTTATTAAAAAAAAAAAAGTTACATTGTAATTACTGCAGCCATTTCAGGTTTTGCTTTAATTAGTACAGCCATTTCAGGGTTTGTTTAAAGAAGAAGTAACCTCTGCAGTTGCAACCAGTGAATAGATACGGTCTTTGGGCAAGAAAGGGGTTGTGCATGTCCCGATAGAGCTTTCCTACCTTGCATAGAAAATTAAGTCTCTTCCCCCGTTTGTTCAGCATAAATAACGCTCACTTCCTCTCCACAGCCAGTCCGGTGATTTTGGATCGGATCCCCGGAGGTCGCACGGTTGCGAGGGCTGGAGTGCAAACCGCCCCGGAACCCGAACTGGCACGGAGCGTGGGCACACAGGACTGTGGCACAGTTGGAACCAGTGTGCTGCCCCGACGATGCTGTGCGTCGGCTCCCCACCACCCCCACCACCACCCTTGGTCGACACGGATTTATATAGGGTGGGAAGAGTTTAAGAACGAGGCTGTGTTTTAACCAATCAGCCCACTTCTCCACCTGCAGATTATATGAGTCAGCCACTAGGAGATTCCAGTCTACCGCCCCTCCTCCCATCTCACTCTCCAGCATGTCCCGAGTAGTGATCCCTATACTCGCTTTGCTCTTCACTGTGCTGACTTCTCCCCCCACTATCCTTCTGGTGAATCTCCCCAACTTTGCAGAAAACAAACATCTGCCCGATTGTCAGCCTCCACTCACCAATCAACCCACTGCACCTAGTATCCCCATATACAGTATATACCACTTGTGCTGTGCTGCACTGATAACCTCTTCACTACCTGTAGTGGGTGCCCGACCCCCGCCACCTCCTTACCACCAAAATGCCACCCCCCCGTCCTGCATAGCCCACCTGCCACGCGATCCCCTATCCTGGGTTCCCGCACATATCATTACCCTCCCCATTCACACCCCAGCATGCGACAGCGGGTCTCATGCATACTGCCCCAAAAAGATGACCTGCAATCCCATCATTACATCCCCTCCCCTCCTCCTACTCATGTCTTTTAATATACACACAACCCAAGGACCCTTTGCTGCTCAACCTCCTGCTCATAGGTTACATATTGCCAATATCAACACTTGCGCCCTCCTAAAAAAAAATGGGACTCATACTGGGGATGGGTACAGCAACCTCAGCCTGTTATCACATCTACCTCCACCCTTTATCCCACTTCCTCCTTTCCGACCCCCAACTCACCTTGCACCCTGGACCACATTATCGCCCCACCACACCCTCTGCCAACACCCACTCCCACGCCACCTGCCCCGGAACAGGATGGACCCACCCCATCCTAGCCATACCTACCCTTAGCTCCCTACTCATCCCCTGCACCTCCGCCCCCAGATCCTCGTATCTGCCCAAGCACATCAACCCCAATCGCCGAAGCCCACTCCTCCGACTTATCACCTTACTTCTTCTGCTCTCTGAGAACGTCCAACCAAACCCTGGTCCTGGAGATTATGCCCCCCCTCGCCCCCTGCTGGGTACGGCCTCCGCATTGCCTCAATGAATATCTGCAGTCTCCTAAAGAAAACTGCTGCACTCCAGTGCTGGGTCACCCAACACAGGCCCACCATCCTTGCCATAGTGGAGACCTGGCTCTCTGCATCAACCCCGACTCTGCGGTCTCCCTCCCCAGTTTCACCCTGTTCAGAGAGGATCGTGTTGGTAAGCGTGGTGGCGGATGTGCAGTCTACTTGTGTGACTCTCTCTTGGGCCAAGCACTCCCTGCCCCCAAGCTCGATCATGATGCCCAAGCCATCACCGTAAAAATCTCCCCTGACCCAGGCAGGGGCCCTCTCTATCTTACAACAACATACATACCACCATGGGCCCAAGGTCCAGCAATCCACTTCCTCACTGACTATCTCTCTACCCTGCCCCACAAAGCTGAACAGCTCATCCTAGGTGACCTCAGTGTCAACTGGCTTGGCTCTACTGCAGCATACATAAAGGACTCCTTCACTGCCCTTGACTTAGCTTAACTAGTCACCCTTCCTACCAGATTTAACCAGTCAAGTGGAACCAGTTCCCTCCTTGACATAATACTCTCCAATCGCCCCCACAAAAACAAGTCTGTTAGCATCCTAGTCAACTCCCTCAGTGACCACTCCCTAGCCTCTGTTTCTGGTCCTCCCCCACGCTAAAACCCACATGCAAAGTCACCTCCAGCTGCCGCTTTCGTCCTGGGGGCCTTAATAAACTGAAGCAGTACCTGGTCCAGCTTGACTGGTCCCCAATCTCCCTTGCGACTGATACTGACACCGCACTAGCCTACCTCACCAGAGCCTTCTGCAAGGCCTGCGACATCTTTGTCCAGCTCACCAGCTCTCGCTCAAAAAGACACAATGCCGCCTGGATCTCTCCCTCCGTTATCCACCAACTGAGGCAGCGAGACAACCTATGGCAGATCGCGGTCGAGTCAGGCAGGACAGTAGACAAACAAGCCTATAATGTCGCTCGTAACCAATGCACCTGGGCCATAAGGCAAGCCAAGGCCACATACTACCGAACCACCCTCGCCTCCTCCTAGGGCTCTGCACGAGCGTTCTGGGATAATATTAAGGAGCTTAATGGGAAAACTCGCTCTCCCCCCCCCGATGCTTGTCAATGGCGCTATTACCACTGACCCACCACGTGTTGCCGACTGCCTCAACATGTCTTTTTCTGACCCAAGTGCAGTCCTTCCTGTCCACTTCTTTGACCCTATCCCTGCCTCCAACCCCTCCACCATGAATCACCCCCATTTCTCCTCTGCACCATATCTCTCCGTGATGCTAAACCACTCCTACTAAAAGGCCTCTCCAGCCACAACCCCAGTTGTGACCCCCTTGACTCCAGGATTCTCCGCCGCTAACTCTTGATGTCATGCTAGCCCCCTCACTGACCTGAACACATGGAAATCAGCTGAAATTACCCCAATTCATAAGACTGGAGACCACACATTACCAAACAACTACAAACCGATCTCCATCCTCCCCCCCCCCCACTCTCTAAAGCCCTGGAAAAAATTGTATCCACCCAACTCATGGAGTATCTATCCAAGTACAATATACTATGTCCAGAACAGCATGGCTTCCGTCCTGTACACAGCACCACTTCAGCCCTCTTGAAGTTCTCTCAGCAAATACACTCCGCACTTGACTCTGGGGATATCGCCGGGGCAGTGTTCATTGACCTATCTAAGGCCTTTGACACTGTGTGTCATCCCTTATTGCTCAACTCCCTCCATCAGCTGGGTTTCTCATCTGGCCACCTGGCCTGGTTCTCCAGCTACCTCTATGCCAGATCCCAACGGGTCAAAATAAATGGTACCCTAGCAACTGCCCTACCTGTACGCTCTGGTGTCCCTCAGGGTTCCATCCTGGGCCCCACATTGTTCAGTCTCTTTCTAAACACCCTTCCCAGCTCCTGCTCGGGCAGAAAGCTCCTATACACCGGCGATGTGGTCCTCGTCGCGTCCCATCCCGACCCACTTGCCCTCCAGAGCTCCCTGCAACTCACCTTCAGCCAAGCTGAAAAATGGTTCCTCGACCATAGTCTGGTTCTGAACCATGAGAAGACGAAATCTGATTTTTGCCCACCACCAAAGTAACTCCAGTAATGCACCCCTTTACATCCTACCCTGCACCCTACACCCCCTTGAACAGGTGTCAGCATACAAATATCTGGTCATCACCTTCAACTCAGCTGTCTCTCCTTCCGCTTCCATCTTAACTCTCTGTCCTCTGCCGTGAACGCCCGGATTGGACTCCTCTACCGTCACAAAGACTGCCTTCCTGAGTATACCCTCCGCCTGGCTATCACCTCCTAAATCATATCTTTGGTTGATTATGGGCTCCCTATCTATGCAGCTGCTGATCCCACTGCCCTCTCCAAAGTCCAGACCTCAATCAACAAGGCCTGCAGGCTCCTGACCGGTGCCCCCAGCAGAACGCACACATGCCAGCTTTACTCCACCTCGAACCTACTCACCTTTGAAGAGCACCTGCAATACCACACCTGTAAACTGGCCAAAAAAAACCACTGCTTGGGCTCTCCCCCCCCCCCTTTCCGGGTTAAATCATCCCTAAACAGGCTTCCCACTCGGTCATCACCCGAAATGCAACCAAAGCCACCTTCCAGGTTCCGAGAGCCAGAACCTCACTCACCCAAAGATCTTTCCACTCCAGAGCCCCCTCCTGGTATAACTCCCTCCCTGCTCATATCATAAACATCCCCAAAATCGTCCCCTTCAAAAATCACACTACGAAAACACCTTACTGCCACTCGGAACTGCACATGCCCGTGATTGAGCCATACCTAGAGCTCTGCCTGTCCCAATCTACAGACAAAGTCCTCCCGGGCTGCCACTCTCCCCAGCCTCCCCCCCCCCCAGGTATCGCTACCCAGTACCTCTAGGGATACCATAGTATTATATGTATATTAGTTCAACTAGATTAGTTTAATTGAAGCCTCTGTACACCACGAAGTGAAGCTGTGTACTCCACCCCGTACACCGCTGTATCACTGGAAGTGCTTTGTATGTCCTTTTGCTTTGTATGTTTTTTTTTTTGTTTTGTTTTTTTAAATCTCTTTTTATCCTCCTGGTCGCCCTCGTCAATCTACTCCTTCGGGCTAGCTCAATGCCCCCCAGTCCCCACTGAGTCTGCCCCTAGAGTGCCTTCTCTGGTGACTCCTACCTGCCTCCTTCATCTTGCACAGCGGGGTCTGCCCATGGTTGCAGACTGGGTGGCTGGAGTGGCCGTCATCCAGAGTGCCGTGGGTTGTTTTCCGGCTTTTCTCCGTCCCTCCCCTCCCTCCCACTGAGGACTCCGGCTCGGGCGGAACGTGCTTACGCATGCCTGCCAAGTGCAGATGGCGTCCCCCTCCCGACTCCCCGATGGGAGCCACGCCCCGAGGCGGTGCTTCACGGCTCTCCAGCGTCGGGTGTATTAACACTCCCGGTGTCCCTCCCCGAAGGAGGAGAGCATCCGTTGGGACACTCGATCCTCCTTCCCCCTGCCGACCCCCAGCAACCCGAGTCCATTCCCGAACCTGGGTCGCCAGCGTGGCGCAAGGTGTGGCGTCCAGTACCTCAACCCTCAGCGCCACTGGGCCGGCCTGTACTTTTTATTCTATCTCACCTGTAATGTTCTCCATTGTTGTATTCCACTAACTGTTGTCTACCCTCCCTGCGACGAGGTGCCTTTGTAAATGAGTCTTTGACTCAAAGGTTGTAAATCCGAATTGTGAATAAATAAAAAATAAATAAATAAAATATAGGGACTGGCATGCTGAACTAATGCTTGCCCTTAGGGCTGGAAAGTCCATTGCTAGTTTGAACAACAGATTGGCACATTACCAAAAAACTGATTCTGATGCAACTGAACATCGCCTGACTAAGGACCTTCCTCGCTTCAGGTATGGAGGGGCATAGAATCAACCACATGGGTGATATTATAGGCTCAGATTTCTGACCTAATGTGCTGGGCACAGTGATTGTCATGGATACCTATTGCACTCTACACTATTACCTCCAATAATATCAAGTCTGAAGCATCCATTGCTTAACCTGATACAAGATGGCCACCTAGATGGAAATAAGTTAAGGAGCACCTTGGCCCTGTTTTGTAGACTATAACCCTACATTTATGCTACTTTTGTTCTCTCTGTGCCCTGAAATGGGACTGTTTATATTATTATACTATTTTGTTGTTTGTCTATCCTGTGAAAATGGAAAACTCATTAAATTAAAAAAAAATATATTAAATTTAAATACACTACAAAAAGGCTGTTTCTAATAGCTTCTGAGACTTCAACATTTAGTCACGCTTCCCTTGCTGGCTGACCCAGAAATGTTACTGGGGTTGGCTATGAAAGCAACATCTCACTTGTCCTCGGGGTCTGGAGGAAGGATGTAGCCAGGAGGCACTGTGGTGAAGTGTTTAGAGAGCGAGCTTGAGAACCAAAAGCTCACGAGCTCAAACCTCACAAGATCCAAATACTCACTGTGTGATCACAGTCCACCCACCTATGAAAAATGGATAGGAGCAGCACCCCACAGCAAACAAGATGTTGCTTTTTAGCTGGGCTACACAGGGTAAAAAAAAAAAAATGATGTGTGTGTATCTCTGTCTCTCTATATAGAAGCGGTGGCCCCATCATTGAAGTAAGGATATGGGGATTGGGGAAACAGGCGCACAGACTACTACTAATTGAAACATGCCAACATTTTTCAATGACTTCAATGACTAATTTGCAAGCCTGGAGCTTTTGCCACAGTTTAAGTAAGCAGTAATACCCGACAGGGTGGGCGGTATTGGGCCATACTGGACTGCCCAGGGGCGTAATGAGGCCCGATGCCACAGGTGGTGGGCCTTATAGCCCCTGGAAGGTCTAGTGTTGTCAGTACTGCCCACCCTGGAGGGTATTATTGCGCTTAGAAAATGGGCCACTATATCATGTCTGGGGAAAAAAAAAAAGTGTTTTATGTTTAAATGTTAAATGTCTTAGCTATTTGATTTTGTTTGTAATAAGATAGTTCCTCTGCCTTTGCTTAGGGACTTTTGCCCTAAATTATAACATTTGAGCAGGTCGCCATGGTTACAACACCACACACACACACACACACACACACACACACACACACACACACCTTAAGTTAAAACACTTTCGTTTAACTTTTTTTATTTTTTTTACTATTTATTCATTCATTCTTTTTTTTACTAACATACGAAAATGCCAGCAGAAACAGGCCTCACATTCTATCGAGTCTGCTCGAGTATGTAGCTAGCACCTTATAATGCTGCTGCCCCTCCCTTCCCCCTATCCTATTACCCCTTCCCCTTACCTTTTTGTTGTGTTAATTTGGTGGCCTTCTAGTGAGCGTGATCGTGATCTCTGTCTGACCGCAATAGCAAAAAAATAAAAATAAATACATTTTGAGTGGTGCGGTTTACATGAAAGGAGTGATGGCGGTTTCAGATTCAAGTACTGTGAGGATCTTGTTGGCATAAGATGGGTAGACACTGGTAATTGCGAGCATCCACATTAGCCAGAGATGGGGATGAAACTCAGTTATAAGACAGTGAGTATGGTGATTATGACAGCAGTTTTCTCTGTGGCACACTACAGGGGTTGTCAGAGATGCTAGCATGCTGTTTCCCCAGCTCTACAGCGCCACCAGCATGCAGGAATATGTGTTCACGAACTTTTGGGGGCAGGAGAAGCTACACTTGCAATTGTCCATTTTCCTGTTCAGATGTGCTGAAACATTTTTTATTTTGAAAGAAAAATTAGAGGAATTCAGACAGTTGGTAAGGTCATAGAGCAGTTTTCATTTAAGACAGGGGAGTTTACATTTATAAAACTAATTTGGTCGGTTGTAACTAAGTGCGGTTGACTGGTACTCTTAAGGGTCTCTGACTGCAGAATAAAATGAAAGCCGGAGTGGTTTTTTTTTTTTGTTAGCATTGCCCCTTAGTGCAATTCTTTGGGCTTCTGTTGGCAGAACGTAAGCATATACCAGCTGTTGCTGAATGACAGTGGAGCAGAGGTGGCGGGCAGGCTGTCACCCTGTGGAGCAGCCAAGTATGGACAATGGTTTGTAGACTTTGTTTTGTAGGAGAAGGTCAACTGAAGTAAGATGAAGAGGAAAACTAAGCCTGCAAAAAGCAGGTGCATTTGTGAGGTTTTGGTGGTGGTGGTGTTTTTGGGAAAACTGGCTGAGGATCGGTGACGGGACAGGTGTCTGGACGGGGGAGAGTCTGCTGGCATCATCGCTCAATCAGCTGAGTGGAATAGAACACACAAAGCTGAATCTATTTCTTTTTACACGGCTGTGCATTTTTCTTTTCTTTTTTTACATTACAGGGTATAGTGTATGGGCAAAGGATTGAATGGGGGGTTGTTGGCTCTCGGCAGCTCTCACTTAGCAAGGGGAAAAATGGCATTTTGAAATGTAAATTTTGTGTTTTAGCTAATTAGGAAGCAAGGTGGGCACTAGGATACAGTGGGTGAAGGGGCACTGTAGCCTGGTACTTATTTCCTGGGCATCTATTGAAAGGCAGTGTACCACCCTTGCAAGGGTACTAGCCAATCAGATGTCAGGAAATAAAACGACAATTTTCTAATCCAAAACTTTGGTTAACTCTGTACTGTCATCCCCAAACAGGATACACAGACCCAGAAATTGCACTTCCGAACCAATTCTGCACACTGACATGTGGCAGAACACAGCGCTGAGGTACATGCAGTGTGATGATCTGCTGCATTAAAATTATCGAGCACTTTTGTTAAATAGTTGTGTTTCGTGTTGATGTGCTCCACTTCTTGTATTGATTTTTTAGCAAGAGCAAATCTTCCTACATCTGTGACTGGTAACTAAGCAAAACTGTATAATGAAAGGTTTGTACCTCTGCCCTTAGCAAAAAAGTGGCAGGTGAAGAGCAAGGATAGGTTTCTGTTGACACACTTACTTTCTAGATTGACCTTAACCCTTCCCCGCCGGGGTCAAATTGACTCTTGCTTTGCCAGAAACCCAGTAGTCTATATATATATGAGTTACATCATTTTAAACTAGGTTTCTGCTACCTTCATTAGTAAGTGTCCCTGAATATTCACAGAATCCAAAACTCAAACTGGTCACATCCCAACCATCACAGTCACATTTCTGTGGAATATTTTTATATAAACTAATTAGTGAAACTCTAGAAAACTTAAGTGGGATGTAGGCCTTTGGTTAACTCCAGTTTTGGCAGCATCTAGCTTTGAAAACAAAGGTAAAAACCTCCAGAATTGAGTAGAAGAAGGTTGTATTCAACTTTTAAATGGAGGTCTAAATAGTCAATATTTCTCAAAGGTAGGGTACTGTAGTAGTATAATGCAAACTATATGTCACACAACAGGGTTGCAGTACTACCAAATGGCTGCATGTCCCAGGACTGCTGTGAGGCATGAGGTGCAGCCAAGAGCCTTCAATCACCATGGAAGTGGGGCCCCCTGGAGCAGGCCATCCCTCAACCATGGTTTCCGGTCTTTCAAGGCACTTTTACATGGCGCCTCTCTGCACCGTAATTGTTTTGTTGTGCTCTCTTCACATTTTTGCTTCTGTCATTGGTGTGCTTTTACACAGCACACTTCATATTGATCCCGTAGAGTCTCGCGTGACCCTCCAGGATCCTCGCTGTCCGTCAATGGCACTGCCTCCCGATGCTCGTATGAGCAGTATTGTGCCTGAGTTCAGCTACTTATATTTTCTGATAATACTGTACAAAGAACGCTGAACTCTGATAAGTAGGCAGCTTTTTGCAACAGGGGCTAAAAATGCTTTAAAAATCACTCGGAAAGTGGGGTGTTATGCTGGGCATGTGCTTATACATATCTGAATATGGCTACACCTTCACAAGGACTTTAACCAAATCTGAGCGATTTTAAAGCATTTTAGCCACCGTTGCAAAAAACTGCCTACTTGTCAGAGTTCAGCTTTCTTTATACTATCAGAAAATATAAGCAGCTGAACTCGGGCACAATACTACTCGTACAAGCATCGGGGGGGGGGGCAGTGCCATTGACTGATGCGGATCCAGGAGGGTCATGCAAGACTCTCTCCGGCAGAGATGCGAGTGCTGCTATTTGATTACACAGCCACCAGATGTGCTTTACAACAAAGTGCTAAAATGGCAAAAACAGGGAACGCAGTTTCAGTGAGCGCTCATTTTGGAAGCAGTGCAGGTTGTCTTCACACACAAAAAAGGCAACTCTGCAGTCAGTCTGCACCGGCCAATGTGGTGCAGAGCCTGGTGTATAAAGGTGCCTTTAGTTACCATGGTGGGCTGGCGCTAAGCTTTGAGCCCCAGTGAAGGGGGGGCTGGAGCTAAGCTTTAAGCTCCAGGGAAGGGGGGGGGCATGCACCCCTTCTGAAATTTCCAGTTCTTTTAAATTACTGGTCCACTGATGTTCCATGGAAGATTACTAGTTAAAACACTGCAGACAGTACAGCCATATACATTTCCCAAATACTTAAGAACCGTTCCCCACGGGAAGGGGTTCTGCAGTAATGCTTGAAAGGTGGAGGAACAATGTTTTATATAGCATATTAGTTCAGCATATAAGAAAGTCTTATATAGATCCCTACCTAAAATTATATGAAAAAAAACCTTCAGAGATAGGAACTGTATTTAGAGCATCCAGTCTCAGACACTAAGACAGCTGTAATACTGGTATAATACATGTCTTTGTCTCTGCACAATGTATGAAACTAGTAGAGTGCATCTGTAACTATTCGCTGGCTTGCTCTGAATAAAGCTGACAAGAATAAAAATCGCCGTGAAAGTGCTTTAATTTATGGCACTGCCGCACACCCTGGAGTGTGGTATCGTGCTGATAGAAAGGTTAAAAGTCAAAAAAAAAAAAAGTAATGACAAAGAAAGTAAAATCTGAACAGTAGGGTGGTGTGAAATTAATGCAAGGTCATGTGACAGATTCTGACTCAGACTGCTTATTTGGACCAAGCCTTTTTTTAGTTTTATTAACTTTAAAAAAATATATTTTAAAATACTGACCTCCTATAAAGTATTATGACTTTCAAAAAATTGGAGTGTCTTTTAATTTTTAACATATGAACTTATTTTACTTTACCCCAAATTAGCTGAACTCTCAAGGGTTCCCAAGCTCCACAAGACGTAGGGGTCACAGAGGCTTCAAGACAGTTTGCTAGCAAGCTCTAAATAGTCAGGAAGTCTTAGTCTTGACGCTCATGAGACCACATTCTAGGGCTGCAAACATACAATCATGGTATCTTCACACCAGGAGTCTTTCTAGAAAGCAAAAACTTAGAATGTGCAGACAGCACAAGTTAGTAGAACAGGAACAACAGGATAATTTATTTAACAAGCAACTCAGAAAAGGAGTAGCACATGTATTTCAGGAAGCACTTGTGTATGCATAACTACGTAAAACATTATTCAGCCTATACACCAATTTGGGAGGGTTACTGTTATTATACCTAGCTAGCACTATATGAAAACCAAATGTATAACAATCTCTGCAAACCAAATACGGTAAAATAAGAAATACAAACAGTATCAACCTGTAGTGCTTCAGCATTCCTGAAGCAGTCCCTCCGTTACCAGCCCTTAGTAATGCATTTTAAGAGTCTCAACAATATTTCTTATACCAGGACAGGAGGCATATGTGAAAGGACTCACCTTGATCACTTGCTGGTCTACTATAGAACTTCCAAAGGAAAAAAGGACTAGTCCAAAACATGCCAGGGACAGCCCCAAAATTCCCAGCCCGATTGCAAGTTTGACTTTTGACACAGGCATGCTTAAAAACTGCACACACTAAGTAAGTAAATAGTTTTTCGGCCAGCAATGCAGGAATAAATAGTTTGAAACACGTGGACAAAACAGCAGAAGATAAGGTCACTGGTTAGTGCAGTACTATTTGGAAAAATGTTAACTACTTAATCTTATTTTTTTTTTCAAATTCTTTATAGCTACTAGCTAAGAACCCTTCTGCTGTGATTAAAGCTGCTGAATCTTCCTCTGTGAGCTCATCAACCTTTCCCCTGTTCAACCTACTTCATATAACCTGCAGTCCTTCCCACTAAGGAATGACCTATTTTAAACCCTGCCCACTGGAGATGGCTGTAGATAACTGATAGAAGAATTCTGGGAGAGTTTCTCATTTGCAGATAATTGATAACAGAGAATTCTGGGAGACAGTGTTTCTCATATCAAAATTCCGATACTTGGGGACAAACGACCAGGAGTAAGACAGTCTCTCCTAGAGCAGTGGGATAAAAAGAAATAAAAATCTCTTTGTAAACAACACAGACAAACCAGATTTGGTTCCAGTTTTGATTTCTGCAACTAACGCCAGGACTCCCTTCAAATACAGCTACTCAACCCCAATTATTTCAGCAGCGATGCCAAAAGAATTTGACAATTATTTTTCATTACTTCAGATAAATTTATAGAAAAAGTGGCATATCCTTTAAACTCTATACTTAGCAGTGACAAGGAAGTACTTGTAACAATAATCCTCCACTGAAGCAGAAGAGCTCAGACGTATTTGTTTTAATTGCAGGACAGGCCAGGACTGCACTGAGGAAAAGCACACTAAACTTGTTGTAGGCTGTCTTATTGTTTCTCGGGATACAAATACCTGAATTCAAATGTTTCTGATATTAGCATTTACACGATACAGGGTGGAAATCAGAAAATAATCTGGTGTGGGAGGAGAACCCCAAATTTGGCATTATGTCTTCTGGTTTGGTATTCTGCCTAGCCCAAACAGTGTGCTATAGATTAAACTGCAGTGGATGCAAGGATGAGTGGTACTCCAGTCAGAATACCAGTGTAACATAAAGGTATTCTGCCTTGAAAACAGGTTTGCAAAATGGTGCTAAACCTCATTCATTTTTTTATACTCTTGTAACCCTTAGGTGGCGCTATCGCAAGGGCTACTACCCCTGCCTGCTTGGCTACTAACAGGTTAAGGGGCCTAAGTTCGGGAACGGGTGCCTCCACTCAGAGGTCAGGGTTAGTAGTGATCAAACTAGCCTGGGCACAGCCCTCTGGGACACTGTGACCCCCCCTCAGTTCCTGCTAGTGGCCCACACAATACACAATAAGTACCTTCACGATTGACACTTACCACCAGGGCTGATTTCTCCAGTTCGACCCTAAGCACCCCCTGTAAAACAAGGTTAGGCAGCACAATTGACAACAGTAATACCTCAAGCACAAAATAGGAACACAGTCTGGTTGAATTGCAGAAAAAACATAGATCCGATTTATTCAGGGGGCTATAACAAGGATGGGGGTAATCAGGTTAATTTGCTTACTGGTTCTATAAATCACACAGCTGTGCATGCAGTCAGAGTCCCTAACAGTCACACTCTCTGGGTACCCAGGATGGGGGAAAAGGCTAGCCAGGACCGTTGCCCTGGGTAGGCCGGCATTGCAGCTGGTCAGGGCCCTGTGAGGAAAGAAACAACATGCACACACCCTAATTGTAATCCGGAGCCGAAGGGCTCAGTTTGTGGAAACAAAACAGTAAGATAATCAGATGACACACTTTTGATTTAGATATATGTTGCAGGGAGCTACCCTGGTGCTTACTCACGATACCCTAAGACTGGACACAGGAGGGACAAAATTTGAGACAGCAGGTGACCTCTATGGAGTGCCAGAAGAAGCAAAGGGCAGATCCCTGGGCTGGTCTCTCATCGATGGCTCTTCTCTGTGCAGTAGGACAATCTGGCAGGACGCTCATGGCAAGGCCCAGCCGCATGGAACTGACCACTGACTTAGTTCATTTGGTGCTGGACACAGCTTCTAGCAATCAGCACACAAGTCACAGAAAAGAGGAATTAAGTTACGATCCCCATTCAGTACACAGCACATTTATATGCAAGGAAATTATTACTGTACCAGGCCAAAGTTCCTGACAGGTTGATCGTGTTCAGCAGAGTCTTTGGTCTTCTACAGGTTAAGCCTGGTCCCAATTCAGCAGCTTGCTTCAAAGCACACAGCTCGGATTTAGTCATTTATTCCGGAAAACGCTTCTCTTCTCTTTTCTACAGGGAGTAGGCAGACATGCAGGCCAGAAGAGGGCCTTTCCACAGTAATCCCACGCGAACTACTATGCAAAACAGCTACTCAAATGAAAGGAGCTGTAGCTCTCTCAGCTTCCAACTTAGATCTGGCTTGCCAGCAGACAGTTCAGGGGATTTCCCTTAGATCCAAAAGGTCCTGTTGGCCGAGACAGCTGTCAGTCACAATATGCTCCCTCTATAGGTGCAAAAAGGCGCCAACAGTCCAAAACTACAATTCCTCGAGTCTTGCTCCACATATTCCCTTCAGTGGCAGGCTCCATTTTAGAGTCCCCCAGTACTGATTGGTCCAGTTCGGCAGTTTCGGCAGGCCAGCACCGGGAAAAGGACCAAGAGGCCTAAATCCAGCACCTACCCTGGTACTGACCCTGGCACCGATGATCCAGCTGGCACTGGACTGACCGGCAAAGGCACCTTGGTCATTCCCATTGCAGTGACACTGAATAAGGGTGTGGCTAGTGGGGCAGGAGTCAGCACTGCAGTCATCATTAAGGACTCTGGGGATGTTGTCAGAGCCAAAGGCTCTACATGACTTAAAGGCCCCACCTATGGCTCCAGTGTCACCAACCCTGAATGGGCGAGGGGCTAGTTCTGCAGGCAGAGGCAAATGAACCAGTCACTGCACCCACTGCTCTGTAAGAGCTGCCCAGTGGTGGAGCCAGACAGAAACCCCTCGCTGCAAAGAAGGCAGGTTAGAACAAACTACATTATCATTACTACTCCAAATGGTTACCAGCAATTAGTTACATCTTTCAGCAGGGCTCCCTCTGCACAACTAGCAACAGCAGAAACGGAGCGATTATTGAGCAGCCCGGGCCGAATTCGAGCAGGGGAAACACTCAGACACCCCATTCAGATTAATTATATCTGCAATTAGGCAGCACTTAAAGAGACAGTACACAGAGGCTTTACAGACGCTCACTGGCAACAACATTTAAACGGCTATAGCGCCGACCACCACCCTGGCAGCGAGCATTTAAGCAAGCTCTAGGAAGACTTTTAGAGGAACCCCCATTTGTGGGGGTTACACCCTTCCCTGCCTGGAGAAAACTTGGTGTCCACGTCAAGTCTGTACCATCACAATAATTTCAAATGCAAATTATGTCATACATCTATACCATTAGTATGTTATGCAAATCACATTTTATACATCAGTCAGCATACTTAACCATTATTATATATATTCTCTATGTTTCATGTTGCTATACCATTCTGAATTACATTATGCATTTTTCACAAAGGTATACTTTACTCATCCTGCCATACAAATTCAGGTTATTACTTCCTGCACATTGAACAATGAGAGAGGGGGCCCTTCCCTATCAGTTAACTTAGGTCTAGATAGGGCAGGGGCACCATACCTAGAGGGCAGGGCAATCAACCTGGAATTGGTACTTATACTCAGTTTGGGCAGTGAGCTTCGAGATACATACACCCCTTTATGGACCACATTGAGAGGCAAATCCACAGGCCTCCCAGGGAAATCATAACTAAAGCGCACCACAGGTTTGACAGCTCGGCCAGTTTTTCTGGGAGCAACAACCTCAGTCTCTGTACTTTCAGCAACAGCCTGGGAGCTTTCATCACTTGTGAAGGATGCTTCTGGCTGGGTAGAAAGATTCAAACTTGGAGCATTGTCAGCCCGTGGCTCTGAGAGTTGTTTCTACACCACTCTGCTCACTTGGAAGGTACTCTGGCACTGGAATGGAAATGTCATCACACTCAAAGTACTCTTCAGGTTCTGGTATGACACCAGAAGGACTCATATCAACCTCTTCCTCAGGCAAATCATACAGTTCTCTCATACAGAGTGACTCAATATCGTCAGACAGGACACTGCACTTCACTTTCAGGGACCATTGGCTCCAAGGACGAAGCAGGAGGTTTATGCAGTCCGAAAGGCCCAGCTTCATCCCCACGATTAACCATAGGGTTACCTTGAAACAGCTGACTCAGTTCATAAGAGGGGTAATAAGCATAGTTACACTCACTCTCATCAGAAGTGGACTGACAATCATTATCATTCTGGGCTTGCTTGGAAAAAAACTCAAGTCTGTGACCACTGGGGTTGGTTGACTCTGTCTTTTTTCACAGCAGCACGAGTCACCGGTCCAGGGGGAACAATCACAGGGGGTTCAGCTTCATCATGACCTGGCCAATAGGTAGTAAGTGGTTACGGTGCATGGTCTTGACAGCTTTTGAGTTGTTTTTAGGCTGCACTTAGACTGCATGGTTAAATCATCCAACTTGCCTACTACTATATGAAGAAGATGGTGCCAGCGGTCAGCAATTTTATGTTTACCGTGCAGTCCCAAATTCCATAATAATACACGGTCTCCAGTTCGAAGCACTTGGACCTTTACTCTTTCATCATGTCTCTATTAGCTAAGATTCTCTTGGCAGCCATTGTCTGGGCCAGTTGGTATGCATGATTCAATTGAGCTTTCAATTTTTTCACATACTGCAGATCATTTTCAGCTCGGACTCCATCTGGACAGACCCCGAAACAAACATCAACTGGTAGCCGGGCCCCTCTCCCAAACATGAGGTGGTAGGGAGAGAACATGGTGGCATAATTTCTGGTGCAGTTGTAGGCATGGACCAAGGTGCTAATCTGTTGGCTCCATTTATGCTTGTCTTTTGGGTGAAGGATGTCTAGCAGGGTGCAATTGAAGCATTCGGGTTGTGGGTCTCCCTTCGGGTGATATGGAGTGGTTCTTGACTTTCGCACTCCCTATAAGGAGAGCATTTCTTTGATTAATCAGCTCTCAAAGTCTCTACCTTGATCGGAATAAATTCACTGGGGGGCTCCGTAGTGTACAAATACATTTTCCACCAGCACCTTGGCCACAGTGGATGCCTTTTGATCTTTGGTAGGAAAAGCTTGTGCATATCTTGTGAAATGATCCATAACCACCAACACATTACTAATGTTTCAGTGATCGGGCTCTAGGCTCAGGAAGTCTATACAGACCAGTTCCATGGGGGAGGGGCCCTTCTCTGCAGGCAGCGACTACAAGTCCTTACATGATGCTCAAAATCAGCCCCCATCTTGGGCCAGTAGAATCGTGATCAAACTAAGTCAAGGGTTCTGTCGATACCGAGATGGCCCATATGATTGTGGTGGGACCTCAACACCAAATCTTTGAAGGCTGTGGGTAGTACCAATTGTTGCTTGTCTAATTGGCCGCCTCGGTCTACTGTCTCTCTGTACAAAAGATTATTGAGTAGCTTCAGTCTGGGGCCTTCTTTAAACAATAAAACAGTTCTCAAATCGGAGGAACGTAATCTTGACACATCTTTCCCTGCACGGAGGGCATCAAGGGCTGGCGGAATCATAGGGTCTTGTGATTGAGCCCACTGAATGCTGTCATTACCAAACTGAGGTAGTGCACTAATATCTAGAGCAGAAAAGCGACAGTACACATCTGGTATGCATGTATCAGAAGGGACCAAGCAATCTACTAAGCAGTCCATTGTGTCTGCAGACATCTGTTCATCCTTATCAAACTTTTGGCACAAAGCTCGAATGTCAGGCTCAGACAGCCTGACCCAATCACTCTTTGACGTGGGTCTTCGGGATAGGGCGTCAGCATCAGTATGATTCAGGCCTGGTCTGTACTCAACAGCATAATCATAGGCAAGGCCATTGTTTTTCAGTGCTTGGAAAAAGCAAATTCCGTTTTGACCATCCTGGATTCTGGGATTTTTACCGGTGTTTGGGAATCCAATTTCCGGGAGTTTTCCGGTAAGCCAAAACGTTATATTATTCACTAATTTTAAGTAAAACATTTGTCTGTCAGTGTTTTATCATGTTTTTATGCAGATTTAAGTCACATCACTAGAAAACAAGAACATTTAATCTCATATTGCATTATTGCATGTTATATTAGCTATCCAAGTTGTGCATCTACCAGCTATCAAGGCTAATGACTGTGGAACTCCATTGGCCAAACTCGAATAATTATTAAAATATTCCCTTCTCAGATCAATACAGCCGGTGAAAATAAATGGTCTCATGTAACAGTAACTTTTTTCTCACAGGGATTAACCAATTCTGAAGCCTGCACGATACTAAATAGACACCAAAATCTTGTCTTTGTTTTAATGTTGACAATGTGTTCTGTGACGTGTATAATAAAAACTTCTCAAAGCTAAAATGCAATTAATGTGTTTTATTTTAAAAAGATTTATAAAGATAAATATGTGCAAAAAACACAATTCAGGTACTGGCTACTGAACATGGGTCGACAAACACTACCCAAATATGCTACCCAGACAAATATGCTACCCAGACTACATGAACTAAAGCATACTATGTGAAGGACAGTAGAATCTAACCCATAGCTACATATAATGCATATATACGACATATATATGTATATAGCATGTCTACACTTTATTGCACAGTGGAGCACCATTTTTTCCCTACAATGCTGCACCAGAACTGCACATCTTCGTCATTGCACAGTGGAGCACCACTTTGTTTTCTGCAATATTGCACTAGAACTGCATGTCTACAACTTTATTGCACGGGGGAGCACCATTTTTCTGCAATAGTGCATCAGAACTGCAATTACTCAAGAGGGTGGGAGAGTCTGCTTATTGAATAGCAGTATTGAAATTCATTTTAAATTGTCCACAGTCAGGCTTCTCTGTTGGTTGGTCAGGATTTGTCCATGTGCAGAAAATGACCGCTCCACATCTGCGCTAGAAACAGGGACCCAGATGGCCTGAAGGGCTGCCTTTGCCAGAGTTGGTACTTGTGAGGACATAGAGATCCAGTACTGGTGAAGATCAAATGATTCGATCTCTGGTAGTTCCCGCACATCCTGCCATATGTAGATCTCCCAGTCCCTTAACAGTGCATTCTTATTGTGTAACATGAACATTGGGATATAGGTAAAGTACAGCTGGAAGTCCTTATTGAGTCTGGGTAGGTTGAGTGGATTTAGAATTCGACAGGCCATGAGAAACTGTACAGATGGATTTGACTGCAGGTGTTTTGTCAGTTTCTCCAAACTGACATTGAAAGCATTTTTGAACAGTTTGATGTTCTCATCCTTTACTTTATTCCTCAGTTTAGAGAGGTACAGCTCTGCCTTCTCACCAAAGCCATCATTTTTAGTTGTGCCAGCCTCAAAGCGGCTCTTAATTGACATTAGCATGTCAAACGTGGACGTCGCAAGAGGTTTCTCCTTTGACTGCAAAAGTTCTATCGCAGCAGTAATGTCACCCGAATTATCTGTAATAAATGCCAGTTGTGCTTGTAGCTCATCGTACCAGTCATCCAGTAATGCCCGGAGATTGTTTATTGAGGTGGCATCACTTGAGTCTGCCCTGAAAAAGTCCCTCCGGTACTGTAAGTGTGTTGGCGGTATGCCACAGCTGCAAACCATGTGTTCCATCTAGTTAAAACAGGAATTGATGGTAAAGCAATCATTTCTCCTGCAGCTTCCAGACCCTGCAAAAATGTGATGAATTCTTGTTTGCGTTTTGGTGATTGCTGAAAAGCATATTTTATCAACTAAACCAGTTCATTAACTTTTTTGAAATGGTGCAGCCATGTATCCCCAACAAGGGACAAGACATGTGCCCAGCAACACACATGCACAACATGGTCCCCAAGATCCCCAAGAAGTGCGTCATTAAAACATTTTATCGTATAACGAGCACTGTCGCTGACAAACGAAACTACATTCATAAAGTCAATGTCACAACTCTGGAGAGTCTTCAGGACAGCTTGAACCGCTGTGGAATGGTTGAGAGAGTCTAGTTCTGTGCTTTTTCTAAGATATGTCTTGACCCCTTCCAACACAAATACGACATTAAGAATGCACCGTGACTGTGCATCTATGCTCTCCTCACATATCACAGACAAGGATTTCCCAGTCACAGCTGCTTTAAGGTCTTCATCAAGTTGTTCTCTTACCTTGGGTAAATACAGTTGCCTCAGGGTGTCAGCTTTTGGCACCGCTCCAATCCCCTTCACATACTTGCACATCCATTTCCTCAGCTGTGGATGATCCAGCTTCTCCAACAGGATATTTGCAGCCCCCCATGCCTTAACTGTGTCCGTGATCATCTCATTTCTTGCTATGGATGATTTTGTTGCAGCTCTGAAACTGCTGGTCAGGGTCACCTGCCTTGCTGGTCTTGCTTCACTAGCAGCTCGTTCCTTATTCCTAGCATGTTTCTTGTTGAGCAGATGATCTTTGACTGTATCTTTTCTGGTATGGTCCAGGACATGATTACAGTAAGGACAGAAAAGTTTTCCTCCATCCTCATAGAGGCCTTCAGATTTAAACTGAAGGGCTCGCTCCTTAGCCGACGTGTAGCAAAGCTTGGCTCTCTTATTCAGTGGTGTAGCAAACATCATGCAGGCAGAAAGTATGAATACTGAAATCACAACCAAAAAAAAATAATTAGTAGTGTGTTCCACTAATCTGCTTTATAAGAATTCAACAAAATGGGAGACTCTGATCCCATGGATAGGGCAATCCATGACTTTAATCCTCTGGGTATGATGGTAGTAGCCACCGCATAAAGCCCCATCTTCCAGGTACGATGGCAGCAGCAGCACTGTATGACTCCCATCCTCCAGGTATGAAGGCAGCAGCAATCTACGAATCGCATCCTCCAGGTACGACAGCAACAGCATTGTACGACTCCCATCCTCCAGGTACGATGGCAGCAGCAGCCTACGACTCCCATTCTCCTGGGATGGCAGTAGCATCCAGAGACCACCATTCACTAAGTGAGATGGCAGCAACAGTCTACAACTCCCATCCTCCAGGTACAACAGCAGCAGCAATCTACAACTCCCATCCTCCACGTGTGAAGGCAGCAGCATTCTACGACTCCCACCCTCCAGGTGTGAAGGCAGCAGCAATGTACAACTTCCAGACTTTCCCCAAGAGAAACAAAATTATTTATAGAACTCGATGTAACAGCAGGTCTTGAGAGAATCTCTTGCAGTAGGTCACATCTTAGAAACTGCAGTGCAACCACAAGACACCAGTACCGCACAAACATTTTTGCTAGCAGTCCATCTGGAGCCATGCACAGCTATATAGGGAAGATCAACGTAATGACAACATCGCCATGTGTGGCCCTAAATAGACTGCTAAACATGTGGACCTGACGCCTGACGGTTGCAGTTCCTAAGGTGTAACCTGCTGCAAGAGATTCCCTTGAAGATGTACAATTACGATGAGATCTTACACAGGTGTTCTTTGTTTCTCTTGGGGGTGGTGGTAAAACAAAAGCTCCCAGGATCCCCAATGTAACCCTCTCCTCCACATCGACTTACTAATCTTCTGAGACCAACCTAGGTTCTGAAATTATGGTGGTTTTGTTGCTGTATGAGATTGTTAGGCAGGTTGGACACAAGTCACATTTTCTGCACTTGAAAACAGTTCATAGACAGGATATACCTGCACCTCTCTGTGGCACCTTGGGCCCCCTCATACACATACTCTCTGGGACAAACAAAAGGCAACAGAATACCCAGATCCCCTACCTGCTCATTCATCCCCCAGCACACACATATTCTGTGGGCCACACTGAAGGCCATCGAACCACTGGGAAACCAGGGATGCTGGAGCTCAGGACTGCGAGACCATGGTGGAGGCAGTAACTTGGGAGGGTAAACACCCCACACACTCAGATTCACACACTCTGGGGCACAAAATACTCAGCCCCCCGTCCCTACTCAGGCCTCCTCCCAAAGGGTTCCCTGCTACACACACACACACCAACTACTCTGGGGAACACAGAAGGTAAAGTTACTGGGTGGCCACGGGTGGTGACAGGGCAGTAGGGAAATCCTAAAAGAAGGGAGGGGCTGGCAACCCCATCTCATTGGTCCTTCTGGGCAGCCGTTGCCAGAGAGGAGAGGGCAGAACAGAACAAGTAAACACCCTACAGGTTGCACTTACAGACAGGCCTCAGCGTTGGGCAAGCAAGGAAGGAACTGGGGAAGCAGGAACAAAGTGCACGCTCTCTCTCTGAAGGTAGGAGGGAGAGACTCCTCCACCCAAGCCGGGGGTAATCCAGAGGGCTATATAATTGAGAAGAGCGGGGCACTCATCTCTGTATGCGACCCTGACCCTTCCATTGCCAGGACACATTTGAGGTCCCCAAAAAAAGGGGGCAGCTAAGGAGTAAAGTAAAAAAAAAAAGTTACTCTGCCCCCCTGGTCCCTGCCACACACACACACACACACTGTCCTGTTTGCTTTTTAACCCTTTTACCTTTTTAACCGTGCTGCACACCCCTTTTTTTGTCAACTCCCGTTTCTCCTCATCGCTCAGCCTATCTTTCGGGCCATCTATGGTCTCTCCCCACCGCTCTCATGTCCCCGCCCTCTGCCACTGTCTGCCACCCCAGATGGCAGATACCCCCTGGGTAATCCAGTGTAACCCTTCACCGGACGGGTTCTCCACCAAGGAGAAAGGTGCCAGTGGGGGCCATCCAGTGCAAAGTCTTGGCCCCTCGGGTGCCGCTGAGGTGGTCTCCAGGGCCAGACCAGAGCATCTGCAGTGGCAGAGGGATCGGATGGCTGTCATCTGGTCAAGCAGACAAGAGGTTTTTCCTCTTTTGTCCCTGGGGTGTGGCACGCCATGACCCAAATGTCAACGTCCACCACACACCCAGTCAGATGGTCGGCACACTGCTATACCCCCAGGAGTCAGCAGGCACTAGACCAGATCCCCACCATCCTCCTGGGAAAGGCATGCAGTAAGACACCTTCTCCCCCAGCTGGCCCTCCAGTGACCCAGGTACGTTTCCGCAACTGGGCTGCCGGTGTTGCAAGCAGAAATCCAACTGCTGCACTGACGGGCCAGCCCTACACATCCTTTTCTGTACAGAAAAAGTGCATAGCATGGGCATATTCTGTAAAGAAAAGGGTGGCAGCTCTGGTAAAGTGCAGTACCCCAGTACAGCAGGGTTAAAAAACAAAAGGGGTCAGTGTGTGCTTTATTTTTCTCGCAGCTGAATGAGGAAACAAAAAGCTAGATCTCATTAAAAACATTTTATTTTTACAAGATAGCAGCACCTACTGTCACAAACTTTTCACATCACCCAAAGTCACAAACTTCACTTCTTACTAATGCTTGACACATTTAAAAATATTTCGGACTTGGGGGACTCTGGTAAAGTGCAGCACCTCGGTAAGAGTAGGGTTAAACAGCAAAGGGGTCAGTTTGCGGCAGGGTGCTTTCTTTTCTAGCATTTGCAGACGAGCTGAAATTGAGTATTGGGGATGACTCCAAAGTAGTTTGTCTTCAAGTGTTTCAGAGCTTGTAGTATGTGTATGGGGGTGGGGTATGAGGATCCCAAAGCAACATTTGTCTTCTGTGTGCCCCAGAGCTTGTATTGTGTGCGTTTGCTTTTGTGACATTAACCCCAATATCCAGACTTGTTTGTGGCACTCAGATGCACATATAGCAACTCCCCACCATGCCGGTATTAGCGTGTGATGACCCCTTTGCCCCTTCATGGCCCACAGCAACCTCAGGGATTCTGCCCCAAAGTGCTGGGCCACACAGAAGACTAAAGTGCCCCCAAGTTTGATTTCAGCTTTATCGCTTTTGCAATGCACCCCCCCCATACACACATCTTTGTTTTTAACTGTCTCCAAGGTAGTGCACTTTAGCACAGCTACACATCTGTTTCTATGCACAGGGAGAATAACTGGGAAGGAGAAAGAAAATTAAGAGTAAATGTGGGGAGGCAGGCAAAATATGGGGTTAGGCATAAAGGCAGCATTAATTTAATTCACCAACACTTTCAATTTGCAAGAACCCGTCTACAAAATACTGCACACACAAGAAGGGCATATGGGGAAATGGCAGTAACCCATTCTAATTTTAGTCCAAAAAGGCAGCTTTACAACAACCACATGACATGGTACATGTACAGTGGAGAGGTACTCACAGAATACAGAAAATGTGGTTTCACACAAAACACACCCTTCACAGAATTTGAATCAAATAAAAACTAGCAGTGTTACGCCGGCCCAGTGGTACTGAGGATTGAGGCGCTGGACGCCACACCGGTGACATGGGTTCAGGAACGAGGAGAGGGAAAGGACTGAGCATCCGGAGGACAGCTCTCCTTTCCCGAGAGGGAGGGGGATCCTAGCATGGTGCTTGACTGACCTCTGGCAGAAGCCAGAGGCACAGCAAGCGTTGATGTATACAGAGAGGGTTGGGGGGTGGTGACGTCGGCATTGATGCCATGATGTCAGGGTGTGTGCCACTCCGCTACAACAGGAGAAAAACACACTGGAGTACCGAGAGGAAGGAGCGCCTAAGCAGACGCTAATGGTTCCTGCCTGCCTGACCACCGGAGAGACCCGACGAAAGTTGAATTCTCGGATTGTACTGGCCCCACCTCATACCTGCCCGGGGGGTACAGCCATGGCTTCATGGCGGTCCCCTGGATTACAGGTAAGGCAGCAAAGTTGGGTTGTGTGTGTGCATCTCCCGACAGAGCAGGGCTCCAGCAAGGGTTGGAGAATAATACAGTAATTAAAAAAAAAAAAAAAAAAACACAGCAGTAAGATGCAGCACAGGGTTGGGTCTGTGTTCTGTGAGTACCTCTCATTTTGGACCCTGCCACCGACCTCCTTTTAAACGCAGCATCTACTGTACATATTCAATTCCCCCTCATCACATCAGAAAAATAGTGCAGTAACTCCATCATCTACTGTACACAGGGCTGTGCCTAGGACTTTAAGGGCACCCCTGCAAAGCATTTTGTGGGGCCCTACCTCACGACCAAAACATCAGTGTAAAAAAATACTATATTAATATTATATTACCTTACGCTATCTACAGTAAAAAGCAAAGCAAGCAGTATACAATAAAAAGCCTCACTGTCACAGATAAAACAAAGCACTAAGTGTGGATCGGGAGAGGGTAAAGAGACAGAGAAAGAGATAGTCCCACTGGCTGAACAGCATGTTTATATTTATTAGTCAGTGCAAAAAAAAAAAAAAATCAGGGGAAACAGCCACAGCTACCCTTTAGTGTAGTACTCGCTCCTCTCACTGCCCCGCCAGAACTATGGGCACGACCAGAGATTGACTAACTGACGAGTCTGGACTGAGGACTGCTGCAGTCTGAGTCTGAAATGCTGCGGGGGGAAGGGGTCACACAGAAGATGGCAGGTAGGCAGCAGTGCAAGACTCGGGATACATATTTTGACCGAAAACTGTCCATTCAATTTCCCCTCATCACATTAGCAAATACTGCAGCTAAATTCAAGGACAGTATCTGAAAAGTTTGTGGTTCGCTTCTTCTTTGCGGCAGGACTAAAAATATATTTGATGGGTCTCCCGACCCTGGCGGCATCTGGGCAGTTTGGTGTACTTCGTCGCAGATTACAATGTGGTTAAATGGCAGGACTACAATAAAATCAATGGGTCTCCCCGACTCTGGCAGCGGCATCTGGGCAGCTTGGCGTCCCCTCGGCAGCATGGTTTTGGAGTCTCCCCTTTGTAGCTCGGCGTCCTCTCAGCAGCGTGGTCCTCCTTCTTCCGGGTTCTTAATGAATAGGGGCACATCTTAGGCAAGTTGCTGTTCTTATACAGCTCTGAATGCGCCAAACTCCCAAATGCTCATGCTAGCAGTGTGATTTCCGTGACTCTCCAGCGGGAAATTTAAAATGCTGTGAGAGGAGGCTGATTCCGGCCGTGATCACGGAATCATGGAGAAACAGTGGCCTTGATCATAGGTGGCCAATGCAGAAAGCCACCGATGCCCAGTGGTGTCTAATTTGGCTGAAGTCTGTACGTAGGTCAACAGGTTATTGTCAGTTTTCACCAATATCTTGGCCCCATATAGGTATTCATGGAATTGGTCTACGATGGCCCACTTTAACGCCAGGAATTCCAACATGCATAGGGTAGTTTTGCTCACAGAAACATAGACTTTGACGGCAGATAAGGACCGCTAGGCCCATCTAGTCTGCCCATTTCCCTACCTACAGGATAGGCCGCAGATTCTAGTTAACCAACAGCCTATTTCTTCCTACCCCCCACAAGAATTGCCTTATGTCTGTCCCATGCATTCTTGAATTCTCCCACAGTTTTACACCCCACAACCTCCTCAGGAAGGCTGTTGCATCCATCCACTACCCTCTCTGTGAAATAATACTTCCTCACATTGCCCCGAACCGCCCTCCTTCTATCTTTAAATTGTGTCCCCTTGTTCTTGCAAGTCTCTTTTTCTGAAAGATGCTACCCTCTTGGACTTTGTTGATTCCACTGAGGTACTTAAAAGTTTCTATCATGTCCCCCCTCTCTCTTCTTTCCTCAAGGGTATACATATTAAGCTCCTTTAGTCTCTCCTCATACGGCTTCTCTTGCAGACCCTGCACCATTTTAGTTGCCTCCTCTGGACTACCTCTATCCTGTCTATGTCCTTGCGGAGATGGGGTCTCCAGAACTGGACACAGTACTCCAGATGGGGTCTCACCAACTGTCTGTACAGAGGGATAACAACTTCCTGTTTTCTGCTGCTGATGCCTCTCCTATACATCCCAGTATACCCCCAGCCCTCCCTACTGCCTTCTCACATTGCTTGCTAACCTTAAGGTCATCTGATATGATTACCCCCAGGTCCCTTTCCATTTTTGTTGTTGTTACTACCTCCCCACCCATTGTGTATTCTTCCCCTGGGTTGTTGTTTCCCAGATGCATTATTTTGCACTTCTTTGCATTGAATCCTAGCTGCCATACTTCTGACCATTCCTCCAACCTTGCCAAGTCCCTTTTCATCCTTTCCATGCCTCCTTGTGTATCAACCCTGTTGCAGATCTTTGTGTCATCTGCAAAAGGCATACTTTTCCTTCCAGTCCCTCTGCAATGTCACTGATGAAGACATTAAAAGGACTGGACCAATAATGAACCCTCGGTACCCACTAGTAACCCTCTTTCTTCAGAGTGGACTCCATTTACAATTACCTTCTGTGTCCTGTTGTGCAGCCAATGTTTTACCAGGCTACCACCCTGGGACCCACTCCCAGGCTGGTTAATTTGACTATTAATCTTTGTGTGGGACTGTGTCAAATGCCTTGCTAAAGTCTAGGTAGGCCATGTCCACAGCCCCCCCGGTCTACTACTTTGGTCACCCAGTCAAAGAAATCTATAAGATTCATTTGACATGTCCTTCCCGCTGTGAACCCATGCTGCCTTGGGTCCTGTGCTCCACTGGCCTCTAGGTACGCAACTATTCTTTCCTTCAGATGGGGTCAGACTCCTACTCGCAAAGGCCACTGGTCTCAAACCATCTTCATGCTCTTGATACAACACAGCTCCCAAACCCTGTAGACTAGCGTCAGTGTGCAGCACATAGGGTTTGGTAGGGTCAGCATAGGCAAGGATAGGGGCATGGGTGAGCTGGTATACGATTTCATGAAATGCTGCCTCACAGTCAGGCATTCAGCGAGGCCCGAAAAGTTCACCTGGGCGGAAGTATACTCTTTCTGGTCCAGGGTCGGCCCCTTTCTTGTATTTGCAATTTGTGGGAGGGTAACCCTGGGTGAGGTTCAGATGTGGACAAATCACCTTGGAATAGTCCTTTATGAACCTACGGTAGTAACCACAGAACCACAGAAAGCGTTGCAGTTCTTTTAGATTGTGGGGCGGGGCCGGGGCCAAGTAGTCAAAGCCTGAACTTTACTGGGGTCAGTCTCGATTCCCTCTGTGGATACTATGTGACCCACATACTTCACGGAGGTCTGGAAAAATTGGCATTTATCTATGGACAGCTTAAGGCTGAATTCTTCCAGTCGGTCTAGTACTTTAAACAGTCTGTTCTCATGCTCCTCCGGAGTGCTCCCAAACACAATAACATTGTCCAAGTACACCAGGCATTCCAATAGATTCATATCTCCCCCTGCACGTTCCATCAACTGCTGAAAGGTGGCAGGGGCACCCGATATCCCCTGTGGCATTCTTACAAATTTATAGAACCCCAAGGGACAAATGAAAGCAGTCTTCTCACGGTCCTCCAGGGCCATTGGAATTTGATAGTATCCACTGCGAAGATCCAAGACTGAAAACCACTTGCTCCCATTTAGACAATCCAGAGCATCTTGTATACGGAGGGGCATGGTGTATTGGTCGGGGATAGTCCGCCGGTTCAGGGTTCGATAATCAACGCACATTCTTACAGCCCCACTTTTTTTCCACACAACCACAATGGGGGAAGCATATGGGCTTCTGGATTCTTGTATCACACCAGCCATAAGCATTTCCTGCAAGTGTCTTCTCACATCATCTATGCTGGCTGGAGCTAGGCATCGAGACCTCTCTCGAAATGGCGTTCATCGTGTAGACGTATATGATGCTCCGCACCCTGGACACATTCCATGTCCTATTCCTTCAAGGAAAACACTTGGTCTCTCTGGGCAAGTTTCTTGCTAATTCTACTCTTCCATTCAGCAGGCAAAGGGAAGTCACCAAAGACAAATAAGTTGGGAGCCACTCTATCAGTTTCACCAGGGTGCTTGTTGCTGGGTAACACTGCATTGTCTGCGCAGTGTACCGTAGCTAGGCTGCAGCCTCTGTTTACCCAGATCTCCCAATCTGACACATTGTGAATCTGGACCATCAATCGTCGTGTGTAGGCATGAGCACGTGCGGGCAAGATGCTGGGCTTGACCATTAGCCTTCTGGCAATTTTCCATCGCCTGGCACATCCAACATTAGTATCCTATTCTTGACATCTTTCTTCAGACAGACCTCACCTTGAAGGGTACACTGGGCGTTAGGGGCCAACACCATGGAATCAGGATCTTTCTTCCACACAATCCCTACTGGTTCATCCGGATCCACTTCCTCTGGATTCTGTTGCGACTCATAGGCCCTTTTAATTAGGGTGGGAATTCTCAGAGCCCTACCCATCCAGTACCCCTGTTTCTCATAGCAGAGTTGGGCCAGTCTTCCAAACAAATGAGCACTGGTCCCAAATAGCAGGGGAACCCCATCATACAGTCCAGCAGGGGGACACACTAAAGCCAGGGTCTCGACTTGCTCCGCCACTCCAGCCACTGAGGTAGGAAAAGACAGCCAGATCCAAATACACCCACAGTATGGATACGTCTTCTCACTCAGTCCCCAAACATGCAGGCCTTCCAAGGGTTGTAGGGGCACATCAGGCAGGTGCTTCCTGTACCAATCTTGAAACACAATAGTCACTTGAGACCCACTGTCAAGCACGGCTTGGGTGGACACACCATTCACTTTTACTGTCGTTTCCATTGAAGGGCCCACTACCTCGGACCATTCAGGAGGGACAGCAGCAGAGGCCTGGACATATGATTTAGCCACATAGGGATTTGAGTTACTACTTCTTGAACCCTCACTGCAGTCATTTCGGGCACTCCTCGACCACTGATTCATTTTCCTAAGCTCCCTTTGAAGCCGATACACCACTTTCTCTAAGTCCTTATGAGACCGACATTCCCTCTTCAGATGACCATCCCTGCCACAACTGTGACAAATGACAGACTCTCGGGGCATCCTTGAGGAAAACATTGCAGGGTATGCTGGAGCATTGACATGAGGGTAGTATGCCATGTCTCAAAAGTTCCTTTAGGGTGGCAGTCAATTCCTTGAGCTCAGCCAAGAAGCAACTCTCCGTAAAGGACGTCTGAGGATGCACCCCACCCCATAGCAGTCACGTCCTGACAGGGGCCAGGGTCTTGTTCAGCAGGGGATACCTCAGTGAACACACTTGGGTGTACCTTTCTGACTTTCTTCAGCAACTCCTTTCCCAACCGGTTAGCCCACAGCGGGACACTCTTAGTGGCCTCCCTTTCGGACAGGCTTTCAGGTGCCGTAATCACCGGGGCTGCACTCACCACATAATCACAATCTCCCTCTTCACCTTCTACCTCCCGGAGTTCTTTTATCAAGTCACAGTAGTCAGGTGGGTTACCCCTTCTATCCTGGAGCCTTAACTGGATGATCTGCAATTTAGAATGCTTGGCATGTTGCAGTATGTGCCCCAATCTCACATGGTTCAAATCACTGGCGGCTACCCCACCTTTCCTGTAAGCCTTCTGCAGAGCTCTTTCTAAGCAAGTAACATACGCAGACGAGCTTTCCCCCTTCCATTGTTTGGTACCTTGGAACTTCCACATCAAAATGTCCCCTGACTCAATGTTCCCAAAATTGCCCTCAAGTGCTGATTGGTACTTATGTACAGAGGCCTCAGGGTTTGTGGACCTCAAAAACTTAATGGCTTCAAGGGCAGGACCCCTCGGGCTTTCTATAATTCTTTTCCGTTTATCAGCCTCCGCACACTGCCACTCGGGTACCAAGGGGGCAACATGGTCGACCCAGGACTCCCAGTCATCCTCCCCCCTTGGGGGGTAGGGAGGGTGCCCGAGAAGATTCACAGTCTTCGGTAGGAGTCGTGACTAATGGCGGGTGCAAATGGCTGGGCAATAACAGGCGCTGGAGTGGGGAAGGGGGTGTTGGGGAAGGAACACCCCCAAGGGGAAGGAACAGTTTCTTAAAGTCCTCCATGGTTCTCCCTTCCTCCAGCAACAACTTAGCGAATTTCTCCTCAAAAGTCTCAGATAATGGAGGGACCTCATCCTCCCCAGGGTCTTTATTGTCTTTTGTTATCTCCCCAAGGTCTTTAGTGTCTTTTGTTATCACTCTCCAGGCGGCAGGGGCCACGTCTGAGGCAACAGTCTGTGGCACTTTGGAGCTGTCCACCAGGTCACTACACTCTACTAAGGCTATGAAAGTTTGGGAAAGCAAATTAGCTTGTCAACCCACCACCCCAGGGTTTTTTAAACATTTAACTTGGGAGAGCACCCCCCACTACAGTATCCTTACTGGTACCCAGGGGAATATCCAGTATAAGCATAGCATTCTGGGGGGGCGATCTCCTGCCCAGTACACCACCCCACCAACTGGTGTACAGCCACCTCTGTTGGGGTAGCCTTTTATATTTGACAATAATTCATAATTTTGGGCACTAGAGGACGCTAATCCCAGCGGTGCCTCCAAGATGTAACCCCTAGGTGGCGCTATCCCAAGGGCTACTACCCCTGCCTGCTTGGCTACTAACAGGTTACGGGGCCTGAGTTCGGAAACGGGTGCCTCCACCCAGAGGTCAGGTTTGGTAGTGATCAATCTAGCCTCGGCACAGCCCTCTGGGACACTGTAACCCCCCTCAGTTCCTGCTAGTGGCCCACACAATACACAATAAGTACCTTCACGATTGGCAGTTACCACCAGAGCTGATTTCTCCAGTTTGACCCTGAGGACCCTCTGTAAAACAAGGTTAGGCAGCACAATTGACAACAGTAATACCTCAAGCAAAAAATAGGAACACAGTCTGGTTGAATTGCAGAAAAAACATAGATCTGATTTATTCAGGGGGCTATAACAAGGATGGGGAGTAATCAAGTTAATTTGCTTACTGGTTCTATAAATCACACAGCTGTGCAAACAGTCAGAGTCTCTAACAGCCACACTCTCTGGGTACCCAGGATGGGGGAAAAGGCTGGCCAGGACCGTTGCCCGGGGTAGGCTGGCGTTGCAGCTGGTCGGGGCTCTGTGAGGAAAGAAACAACATGCACACACCCTAAATGTAATCCAGAGCCGGAGGGCTCAGTTTGTGGAAATAAAGCAGCAAGATAATCAGATGACACACTTTTGATTTAGATATATGTTGCAGGGAGCTACCCTGGTGCTTACTCACGATACCTCAAGACTGGACACAGGAGGGACGAAATTTGAGACAGCAGGTGACCTCTATGGAGTGCCAGGAGAAGCAAAGGGCTGATCCCTGGGCTGGTCTCTCGTCGATGGCTCTTCTCTGTGCAGTAGGGCAATTTGGCAGGACCCTCGTGGCAAGGCCTAGCCGCATGGGGTTGACCATTGACTTAGTTCGTTTGGTGCTGGATACAGCTTCTAGCAATTAGCTCACAAGTCACAGAAAAGGGGAATTAAGTCGCGATCCCCATTCAGTACACATCACATTTATTTGCAAGGAAATTATTACTGTACCAGGCCAAAGTTCCTGACAGGCCGATCGCGTTCAGCAGAGTCTTCGGTCTTCTACAGGTTAAGCCTGGTCCCAATTCAGCAGCTTGCTTCAAAGCACACAGCTTGGATTTAGTCATTTATTCCGAAAAACGCTTCTCTTCTCTTTTCTACAGGGACTAGGCAGACATGCAGGCCAGAAGAGGGCCTTTCCACAGTTCTCCCGCATGAACTACTACGCAAAACGGCTACTCGAACAAAAGGAGCTGTTGCTCTCTCAGCTTCCAACTTAGATCTGGCTTGCCAACAGACAGTTCAGGGGATTTCCCTTAGATCCAAAAGGTCCTGTTGGCCGAGTCAGCTGTCAGTCACAACATGCTCCCTCTATAGGTGCAAAAAGGCGCCAACAGTCCAAAACTGGCTCGACATATTCCCTTCAGTGGCAGGCTCCATTTTAGAGTCCCCCAGTACTGACTGGTCCAGTTCAGCAGTTCGGGACCAAAATGGTGGAGCCAGACAGAAACCCCTCGCTGCAAAGAAGGCAGGTTAGAACAAACTACATTATCATTACTACTCTAAATGATTACCAGCAATTAGTTACATCTTTCAGCAGGGCTCCCTATGCACAACTAGCGACAGCAGAAACGTAGTGATTATCAGCAGCCCGGGCAGGATTATAGCAGGGAAACACTAAGACCCCCCATTCAGATTAATTATATCTGCAATCAGGCAGCACTTAAAGAGACAGTACATGGAGGCTTTACAGGCGCTCACTGGCAACAACATTTAAACGGCTATAGCGCCGAACGCCACCCTGGCAGCGAGCATTTAAGCAAGCTCGAGAAAGACTTCTCGGGAACCCCCATTTGTAGGGGGGGTTACACTCTGTTTATTGAAAGGTTAACAATAGAACATGTCCAATAACGAAACTTTGTTCTTTTCCAGTACTGTTTAACCATAAATGATATATAAAAATATTAAATAAAGTAGGAGTAATAAAAAACTATATTATTCAATGGCAAGAAAGAATGCTGGGCTCTGATTGGTCAGTCTGGGACTGGACCCGTGATGTTACCCAGCATAACATCACGGACCTAGTCCCAGCACTGACAAGACGGCATCAAATGTTAAAAAAAATCATTCCACAAGCCGTGATCGGCTTCACTGTCCACCGCTTAGCAGCTGACTAAACTGTGCCCCGTTCCTCACAGGGTGTCACCTTTCATCCATTGGCCAAACTGTTACTGATAAAACCAACCATAAAAGTAAATTAAAGCGCTGTCCTCAGCTTCACAATCCCCTCAGCTGATAAATGCAAAAATAAACATAGATGAAAGCTGCTGTCCTCGGCTTCTGGGTCCAGTCAGTTGAGAGTGGGATTGTAACATTGCTTGCCCATTAAAACAGCCACACTGACAACTGACAGGTGCAAGTCAAAAGAGACAAACATCTTTATTTTTCTCACTCCGACTCTCTAAATTAACTCGGCTGTATTAAAAATTGAAGGAAAATGAAGCCAGGCAGTCCCCACTAAGAGTTACCTCATGCAGAGTGCTGCTGGTGCTCCATTCAAGATACGGCGCTGTCCCCGTCTTCCCTGAACAGACTGAGCACCTCTGTTAAAATGCAAGACAGAGGCAGGAAACTACAGACCTGTCAATTTGACCTCTGTGGTAGGGATAATGATGGAATCACTTCTGAAGGAAAGAACTGTCGAGTACCTAGAGGCCAGTGGGTCACAGGACCCAAGGCAGCATGGATTCACAGCGGGACGGTCATGTCAGACGTATCTAATAGATTTCTTTGACTGGGTGACCAAAGTAGTAGACCAGGGAGGGGCTGTGGACATGGCTTACCTGGACTTTAGCAAGGCATTTGACACAGTCCCACACAAAAGATTAATAAACAAATTAGCCAGCCTGGGAGTGGGTCCCAGGGTGGTAGCCTGGATAAAACATTGGCTGGACAACAGGACACAGAAGGTACAGTATGCGCCAAATATAACGGACCCGGATGTAGCGGACGTTCGGAAGAACCGGACAAATCGTAGTTGCCAAATGCCAGACCATATCTGTTGCCATGTTAAAGCACCCTGATAATGCGGACCTGCAACTCCGTAATTAGCGGCCACCAAAGACAAAAAGTTCACGCATATTTATCGCTCACTTCGGACTTGCTCACGAGCTGACAAGCATTAACTGGAATAGGTGCTGTATGTTCTTAACAGCAAAGCTACTAATCGCTTATTCCCCTCGTTAAGCCAAAAAGTTTGAAGTGGTTAGCTGTCTTTAAAGGTAAACCTCCCCTACCCTAATAAGAAGGAATGACTTCACTAGCTCTCACCACTCCAAAAAAAGACCACAGGTCATCAACACCTGTCCCGAATTTGTTGCACTAGCCGATCCGTTTGCTGCTCCTGAACTGCTGCTGCTGCTCGCAGTGTTCAAATTCAAAAATCACATCTGTCCAGCACAGCTTGAAAGGGTGAATGCACTAGCTGGTCAGGTGATCCATAGGCTAGGTGAATGCGCTAGCCACCTCTCAATCCCGACTCAGCAACAATCCCAACTCCCGACTCAGCAACAATACCTCTCAATCCCGACTCAGAAACAAACCAGATGAGGAAGCTCCTTTATCCGTTCCCCTAAGACGCTTGCAGCAGAGAGCCGTGGCCATATCATTTTTTGTCTGGTAAAATGCGAAACTGTTATAACGGACGCTGCTTGTAATGGACTAACTGCAGAATGTCAAACTAGTCCGTTACAAGCGGCATATACTGTAATAGTAAACAGAGTCCACTCTGAAGAAAGGGGGTTACTAGTGGGGTACCGCAGGGTTCAATACTGGGTCCAGTCCTTTTTAATGTCTTTATGAGTGACATTGCAGATGGACTGGAAGGAAAAGTATGCCTCTTTGCAGATGACACAAAGCTCTGCAACAGGATTGATAAACAAGGGAGCGTGGAAAGGATGAGAAGGGACTTGGCAAGATTGGAGGAATGGTCAGAAGTATGGTAGCTTGGATTCAATGCAAAGAAGTGCAAAATAATGCACCTGGGAAACAAAAGCCTAGGGGAAGAGTGCACAATAGGGGGGAGGTAGTAACAACAACAAAAATGGAAAGTGACCAGGGGGTAATCATATCAGATTACCTTAAGGTTGGCAAGCAATGTGAGAAAGCAGTAGAGAGGGCTGGGAGGACACTGGGATGTATAGGGAGAGGCATCACCAGCAGAAAACAGGAAGTTGTTATCCCTCTGTACAGACAGCTGGTGAGACCCCATCTGGAGTACTGTGTCCAGTTCTGGAAAACCCCATCTCCGCAAGGACATAGACAGGATGGAGGCAGTCCAGAGGAGGGCAACTAAAATGGTGCAGGGTCTGCAAGAGAAGCCATATGAGGAGAGACTAAAGGAGCTTAATATGTATACCCTTGAGGAAAGGAGGGAGAGGGGGACATGATAGGAACTTTTAAGTACCTCAGTGGAATCAACAAAGTCCAAGACGGTAGCATCTTTCAGAAAAAGAGATGCATAAGAACAAGGGGACACAATTTGAAGATAGAGGGGACGGCTCAGGGGCAATGTGAGAGTATTTTTCACAGAGGGTGGTGGATGCATGGAACCGCCTTCCTGAGAAGGTTGTGGGGTCTAAAACTGTGTGAGAATTCAAGAATGCATGGGACAGACATAAGGCAATTCTTGTGGGGGGGGGGTAGGAAGAAATAGGCTGTTGGTTAACTAGGATCTGCAGCTTATCCAGTAGGTAGGGAAATGGGCAGACTAGGTGGGCCAATCGGTCCTTATCTGCCGACAAAGTCTATGTTTCTATGTAAATTTCTAAACCAAGCACAGTATACAAAAAGAGGCACCAGAAATCCAGATTTATCTTAAAAACAGTTTTTACAGCTCAAGGAATCATCTTTAAGGTCCGTTTTCACTGGAAGAGAGGTGAGACAGGGGGGACATGATTGAGGTCTTCAAGTACCTCAAGGGAATAAATAAGGTAAACATGGAGGGGATCATTAGACTAAAGCAGGGAGGAATCTCCAGAAGGCATGGTTTGAAGTTGGAAGGATGGGGGGGGATGAGGAGGAGGTTTTTCACTGAGAGGGTGGTGAATCCTTGGAACGCACTGCCTGGCGAGCTGGTTCAGAGATCCACAATGGAGGGCTTCAAGAGAGGGTGGGACAGATACAGAAAGCAGATGTATCAGATGATGGCCTGGCCCCGGGGGGGGGATGGATGATAGGGGTTTCTGGAACACAAGGGGGGGGGCCTCGGCACCCAACTAGGGATCTGAGGTTCGAGCAGACTCGATAGACCGTAAGGCCTAATCTGCTGGAAATTAGTATGTTATGTTAGTATTTCCTAGAATTGAGTTTGGGATTTCAGGGATTCTGCTTCAAAACAACTATGCAGGTTGCCACTGTGATATGAAACTGGTCTGTTTTTAATGAGGCAGGTTTAAAATAGCTCTAAAACATATGGGCCTGGATATTCAAAGGAGATGTACCGGTGCATCACCAAAATGTGCCCCAGGGCCATATTCGAAAGGAGGGGGGATGCACCGCAGAGCAAAGATAATGTATACAGTGCATCCAGAGGGGGATTATTATACTAAACCGCAAGAGTCCAATTTAAACAACCAAAAAAAGTTTTGGTTTTCTATAACATCTTTGAAAAATCCATCAATAAAAGGGCAGTCTAATGAATTCCTTGTAGATGGGAACAATTTAAATAACAAAAAAGTGATAAGTAATACATTCTTAAATAAGTTCCTAGATATGAGGAAATATAATCAAAATAACTTGACCAAAACTGAAATAAATCATTCAATGAGTTTCAATGTAGATCTACATTTTATTTTAGAGCAATAAAATCTTCTCAGGTACTTAAAATTATTTTAAAAATTCCACCAAAAAATGTAGAAATGCATGATCTTCAACCAAGGTTTCTGAATCTAATAGCTGTGCAGATCTGTTTTCCCTTACAAAATTATTTAATTTGTCCCTGATAACGGGAAGCTTGCCACAAAAATGGAAGCAAACCGTCATTAGACCAATTTTTATGGGAGGCAATACGAAGGATATGTGTAATTATCACCCAGTTTCTCTACTTCACCCCCTGGACAAAATCTTGGAAAAGTTTATTTATGAGCAAATTTGCACTTATTTCCAACAGGGTGGGCCAAGGGCTCCCGAGCAGCATGGCTTTAGAAAATATCACAGTACTGGCACTGCCTTGGTTAGGTTCTCGAACCACATCAGTGAGGCAATGGATAGAGGGGAGCTCACTGCTGCTGTTTTCGTGGACCTGTCCAAGGCATTAAATCATCGCCTGCTGCTCGGTAGCCTGGCAGAAAGGGGCTGGTCCAAGCTACCTTTGGATTGGACAGAAAGCTATTTGACAGGTGGAGAGTTGAAAGTTTGTTATGGAGGATCCTTGTCTAAGGGTAGACTCCTGGAACAAGGGGTGCTCCAAGCGTCAATATAGGGGTCCCTCTTTTTTACAATATTTATTGATAATACAGTGCAACCCCGCTTATCCGAACCCCTGATTTACCGAAACTCTTAGTTATCAGAAATGCTTTCATGTCCCCCACTTAAATATTGTTAATCATGGCTATTATCTTTCTGTGGTCTGTCGGCCAGCCTGTATTCATTGTCGCACTTAAGCACACAGCACCTAACTGACGTTTTAATTGTTAACTTGCTAAATCTATTAAGCTGACAACATAGACACTCCTATTTAATTGATTCTCTCAGTAGGAGCTAGCAGATTAACTTTGACTGTGAATCGTGCCCCAAATGGCGAAGAGAAAACGCTCTGTGTTGGACATCAATCAAAAACTGCAGGTGCTTGAAGCACTGGAGGCAAGAGACAAAGTTGTTAATGTGGCAAAGCGTTTTGGTGTGGGGAATGCCACTGTGTGTGACATTTCAAAAGGCCAAGGATAAAATAAGAAATTTCGCAGCATCAATGGACAGTGGTGTTAAAGCAGAAACCCGGAAAATGATGCATTCATGCCAGGACGAGACTCTAGACAAGTCTGTTTACATGTAGTTTCTACAAAACAGAAGCAAGTGCACTCCCATCTCAGAAACATTACTGAAAGAAAAGGCCCTGCACTTTCACAGACAGCTTGGGTCAGAAATGACTTCTGTTGCTAGTGAGGGTGGCTTGACAGGTTCAAGCACCAGCAATACAGTGACTGGGACCTGTCTGTACCAGGGTACAGGTTATTTCGTAGGGACAGGGTGATTGGGAAAAGAGGGGGTGTGGCACTATATGTGAAGGAAGGACTGAAGTGTGAAAGGGAGGAAGGAGAGGAGGGTAGTACAGAGTCACTTTGGATGCAAATCCAGGATTCCAAGAATAGGATTCTTAGAATGGGAGTGGTGTACAGGCTGCCATCTCAGATGGAGGAGTTAGACAGGGAACTAGCGGGACAGATCAGGAGGACCTGCGAGAAGGGTAGTGTGGTGATTGTGGAGGACTTCAACATGCCAGGAGTGGACTGGAGTACCCCAACAACCAGGAACAGAAGGGGAGCAGGTACTGCTGGATGCCTTCCAGGACAGCTTCCTGCTGCAAATGGTCAGTGAACCAACCATGTTAGGGAATACCCTTGACCTTGTGCTGGCAAATGGGGACTTTGTGAGAGAACTTACAGTGGAGGAACCACTGTCAGGGAGTGACCACCACTCAGTATGGCTCACATGGGATATGGCCAAGGAAGGAGTGGAATCTGGCACAAGAGTGCTGGACTTCAGGAGGGCCAACTTTGGGAGGATGGGAGAAGTGGTAAAAGAGTACCTGGCCAGAATTCAATCTAGTATGGACAATAACCAGAGGTGGGAGCTCATAAAGCTGGGAATAGTGGAGGCAACCAAAACCTGCTGCAAGGCCCAGAGCAAGAAGGCTAGGGCTAAGAAACCGAGCTGGTTGAGCAAGGAGGTCATGGAAAAGGTAAGGTGGAAAAGAGCTGCCTTTAGGAAGTGCAAGAAAACAGGGAGGGGGAAGGACAGGGAGGAGTACTTGATGGAATTGAAGGAGGTGACAAGGGCAGTAAGGAGAGCCAAGGCGTCTACAGAACTCAGGTTGTCACAAGGTATTAAGAAGGGGGAGAAGGACTTCTTTAGGTACATCAGGGAGAAAAGGAGCTGTAAGGACCACATAGTAAGGATTAGGAAGGAGGGGGTTGGGTGGAAGCAGGGTGCGATAAGGCAGAAGCACTAAATGAGTACTTCTGCTCAGTATTTACTAAAGAGAAGAGGGGGGGTGACACCCAAGGGGGGAGAAATGGCAGCAACAGGGGGGAGGGGGTGACAGATGGGGAAATCATGGAGGGCAGAGTTCCGGAGGGTTTGAAGTCACTGAGGGTGGACAAGGCGCCAGGCCCAGATGGCATTCACCTCAGGGTACTGAAGGAGCTGGCAGAGGTCCTTGCAGGGCCTTTGGCAGACCTATTTAATGCCTCACTACATTTGGGGTGTGTACCTCAGGACTGGAGGATGGCTCTTGTGGTGCCCCTCCACAAGAGTGGCCCCATAGATGAACCGGGAAACTACAGACCAGTGAGCCTCACATCCATCGTGGGTAAGCTAATGGAGGCTATCCTGAAGGAGAGGCTGGTGGCCCTCCTAGAGGCCAAAGGACTACAGGACAGCAGACAGCATACGGGACAGATCCTGCCAAACCAACCTGGTGGAGTTCTATGACTGGGTAACTAGGCAACTGGACAGGGGCCATGCAGTGGATGTCCTGTATCTGGACTTCAGTAAGGCATTCAACTTGGTGCTGCATGGAATGCTGGGAAGTAAGTTAGTAGGCACAGGGGCGGGTGCAAAGCTGGTGAGATGGGTAGGGAACTGGCTTCAGAGAAGGCAACAGAAGGTGGTGGTGGGTATGGAGCGCTCACACCCAAGGGTAGTGACAAGCGGTGTCCCACAGGGCTCGGTGTTGGGACCAGTGTCGTTTGGGATATTCATTGCAGACATATCATTGGACATCAAGAGCAAGATCAGTCTGTCTGCTGATGATACCAAGGTAGGAGCGGTGGTGGATGACCTAGGGGGATGGCAGGGGTTGCAGGACGATCTGGCAAAGCTTGAAACCTGGTCAGACACCTGGCAACTGGGGTTTAATGCCAAAAAGTGCACGGTGCATTTTGGGATAAAGAACCCAAGGAGGAGTTACCAGTTGGGGGGAGTGCAGCTAGCCCAGACAGAGGAGGAGAAGGATCTGGGGGTGCTCATTACAGGGTTAATGAACAACTCGGAACAATGTAGGAAGGCAGCTGCAAAGGCCAACAAAATGCTGGTTTGCATTGCAAGGGGTATACCTTCGAGGAGGGAGGAGGTGATTCTGCCACTGTATAGGTCATTAGTTAGACTGCACCTGGAGTACTGTGTGCAGTACTGGTGCCCGTATCTGAAGACAAACATTAAGTTACTGGAGGGGGTGCAGCGCAGGGTGACAAAGATGATCAAGGGGCTGGGGGACTTATCATACAAGAGGAGGCTGAGACAGTTGAACATGTACTCGCTGGAGGAGAGGAGGGACAGGGGGGACATAATTGAAACCTTTAAGTGCATGAAAGGAATAAACAAGACAGGTACAGAGGGGCTGTTCAAAGTAAGGGAAGGGAGGGACACCAGGTGCCATGATTTGAGACTGGAGGGAGGAAGGTTCAGGAGGGAGATGAGGAGACACTTTTTTACAGAGAGGGTGGTGGCTGGGTGGAATGCATTACCTGCAGAAGTGGTATCCAGTAGAACAGTGGACTGCTTCAAAAGGGGATGGGACAGGACAAGGGGGAGGGTCAATGAAGAGGAAGGGTGGAAGGAAGGGGTAGCTGCACATTCGAGCAGACTTGACAGACCTCTAGGCCTTTATCTGCTGGCAAATTTCGTGTGTTTGTATGGCATTCACCAACTGAGCATTGCCGGGCAGAGCCTGTCAGCTGCCATAGACTCAATAGAGCCCTTCAGAGTCATAATGAATGAACTCCTGTCTAGACAGTGCCTGGTGGAGGAACAAATTTATAACGCTGATGAGACAGGGAGCTATTGGAAATTGCTCCCCGAAAAGACACTGGCATCCAGTGTTGAAAAAATGCTCCTGGTTATAAAAAAAATATAAAGAGCGCCTGACTGTTCTTGCTTGCACAAATGCCACCGGTAGCCACATGCTTCCATTGCTTGTGATTGGGAAATCCCATAATCCTAGATGTTTTAAACATGTGAACATGAACAAGTTGCCTGTCATTTATCATTCTCAAAGAAGTGCATGAATGAATGCAGAAATGTTTAAAGATTTTTTTTTTTTTTTTTTTTTTTACAAGCTTTGTTCCGTCAGTCAAAATGCACTTAAGATTCAAGGGGCCCCCTACTAAAGCAGTCCTGCTATTTGACAAAGCCAGTGCACATCCCGAGTGATTAGTGACTTGAGGATGGCAGCATCCAGTGCGAGTTTTGGCCCACAAATACAATGGTGAAAATCCAACCAATGGATCAGGGCATCCTCGCAACACTGAAGCATCTCTATCGGGGTAAACTTTTGTGTAAGATACTGTCAAAGGAAAATGATGAACTGCCCCTTTGTGACATTATTAAGGCTCTGACAATAAAAGATGTAGTGTACCTTCTAGCTGAGAGATGGCATGAAATCAGGATTGAAACTGCTGTAAAATGCTGGGCCAACTCCAGACTAATAACTGGTGCCCTTTGTGCTGATACCCAACTGCTGCCACAGCCCCCCCAAATAAGAATCTGAAGTACAAAATGCTTTGACAGAAATTGCAAATGGAACCGACTTCGATCTGGTTTAATGGGAGCTGCTGGATGATGATGCGGCACAAGAATTGCTTACGGAGTCGGAGATTGTGGCAAGTGTACTTTCCGATACCTGCTCGCAGAACAATGAGATAGACAATCTCATGGATACTGAAGACACTGCTCCAGCTCTAACAATCCCAAGTCACTCTGAGGCAGCAGAGTGTTTTGAGAAGTGCTTGATGTGTCTGGAAAATGTGGCAGATACAGATCCATGGCAGATCCTCCAGCTCAGTCAGCTGAGAAACAAAGCTGTGCGGCTATGGAATAACGGGACAGAGCAAACTGCCATTAAAGGCTATTTTAAGAAGGTCTAATCAAATTATTATTTTAAAACAAGCTTTTAAATCTTTTTAAATCATTTTTCTCTCACACCTGTTGATTTAATAAATGATCTTTGTACCCTATACTGCCATGTCTTTTTTTTATGTAGCAACCGAGTCAGTCTTTCACTTATCTGAAATCCCGTTTATCTGAATATTTTTTTTTTTTGAAATTGTACTTTTTCCCCTCCTACTACCTGTCAGCCCCGACCCTTCAGGGTATCCAAGGGGTCATCCTCTTACCACCTGCTCGCCGATACTTACCTCCCAGTCCCCCATGTTGCTACGGCTTGCCCCCGAGCAGGGACAAGATGGGGCAGACCCCCGTAAATCTAACTTTCTTCGGGTCTGGAGGTAGTCAGAGAGCAGTGGTACATCGGAGGCATGCCCCAGGAAGCCCGTCTTCCCGGAGCCAACAGGGGTTTTTCCACTTTTTCTCCTCCCCCACGAGCATTAGCCCCTGACGTTAAGGCGCTAGACGCCGACGTCTGCTGTGTGCCTGGGCCGCCCATCTCCCTTCTATTGGGAGCTTGTATTCCCCTGAGCCTCCGCTCGGAGTCGCACAAGAGCAGTGGGCATCGACCCTCCCACCCGACCCTCCCTGGAGATGGCGAGCTGTGTGGGATGCTCAAGCCGTACTCCCCAGCCGACCCACCAGTGACCCGAGTCTGCTCCTGAACCCAGGTCGCCGGCATGGAGCGAGGTGTGGCGTCCAGCGCCTCAACCCTCAGCGTCACCAGGTCGGCCCCCCAAATATTTTTTCTGTCCCCCCCAGTGCATTCGGATAAACGGGGTTGCACTGTATTCCAACTAAGCTGGCTAGGACCCACAAACGTTTATATGCAGACGACATAATCCTATATAAAAGCTTTAATTCTCTAGAAAATGTAACTTTGAACTTAAATAAAGACTTTCAAGATCTTGAAAACTGTTTAACAAAAACAAAGCTGTCTTTAAACAGTACCAAAACAAAAAGTATGTTGTCTGGCTCAAAACAAAAACTGGATAAGTCAGGAAAATTTACTATAGTGAATAATAAAGGAACTATTTTAGAGCAAGTACACTATTTTAAGTACAGTATTTGGGTTTATATTTGGATTCTCAATTAACGTATGCATATTATATAGGGAATATAACAAGGCAGGTCAATCAAAAACTTGGGATGCTTTTTAAACTTCATAATGTATTAACCCTACAGATAAGAAAATTCATAGCTCAAAGTATTCTATTGTCTCAACTGAATTACAATTCTTTTTTATTTACAGTTTTATCTAAACAAGTAATGAATAACCTTAGGTCAACATTTCATAGCATCTATAGATTCGTTTATAAATTACCCTACAACTCTTACCATTGCACACTATATCAAGTTTCAGGCTCGCTTTCTCCTAGATTTAACTCAGTTTATTCCCTATGCTACATAGTTGACAATGTATTAAGACAAAAATATATTTCTCCAATCTATTCACTGTTGCCCTTTAAGGAAGTTTCAAAGGACCTAAGATCTAATATGACTTCCAAGTTAGACCCAAGGATGACAAAAACGAAAATGGGAGATCAAGCTTTCTCTATTCAAGCGCCTAAATTTTGGAATGATCTCACAATTTTGGGTTAAGTCACAATCTTTTTAGAAGAAAATTAAAACAACATATTTTTAACCACATGCAATGTCATTGCTACACTTAATCCCTATGCAATTGTTTAATTGTACATGTATAATTGTGTATGCTGGTTTTAAGTAAGTGTACAAGTAATCTGTGTATTGCCTTTTATATTTTTTGACTGTTTTCTGTAAACAGTCTTGGATCGCATATGAAAAAGGGCCTTGGCCCATATGTTTACCTGGTAAACAAAAGGTAAACAAATAAATAAATTCCCTTGCATATGTGGCACACTTCTATATTGAGCTGCGATGTGCGGCACAGCTGCCGCACAAGGTTAGGGGTGCTAAAAACACATTTAACTGCTAGCCACCCACAGGTGGGCTACTGTACTGCGCAGCACAACACAGCAGCCACCAGCCACTGGGCGGCTAGCCCCCCCAATCCCTGATCGTGTTATAAAATAAAGGATCACCCTTATCCCTGGTAGTTTAGTGGCCCCCTTCCGTACCCAGTCATGATGTAAGAAAAAATAATGCACCCCAACTCCCTGGCAGTCCAGTGGCCCTCCTCCCATCCCTGAACCCAATCGTAGGATAGTAAGCTTAGTGCCATAATCCCTGGTAGTCCAGTGGTAACCTCCTCCCATCCTTGAACCCCGTCTATAGTGTTACATACCGTAAGGAACTTCCCTGGTAGTCCAGTGGTACCCCCATCCCAGCCCCGATCGTAACATACAAAATACATTCCAATATTTCCCTGGCAGTCCAGTGGACCCCACCACCTATTGAAGCACCCACACCCCACCCCACCCACCCCCATCCCAGTATGATACATGAAGCAGTGGCAGCAAACCTACCTGCGCACCGCCAGGACTGCCTGCCGACTGAGCTGTTTGTACAGAGAAAGAGCACCACCTGGATAAAATGTAAATAAATTTATTACTACATTATAGTAGTCAAAATACTGGTGCAAATGTATGGGAAATAGTAAGAGCCAGGTTGCAGCTGTATACAAACAGCCACTGGACAGCCACAACATACTGCAACTGGAACTGATTAGAGTCTGTGGTGGTTTCCTGTCATTCCCTTCTCTCCCAGTAGCTGTCTATATACAGCACAGCACGAATGCACTTTGTACCACTGTAAGGTTACGTTGTGTTTGCAAAAGAATTCCACTCGAGCCTTCAGATTGATTCTAAACGTTTATTACGGTTATTCATCTTCACATGCATGTTCATTTCATTTCATTAATAGTGTTGCTGGTGCTACTTACTTAATTTACATACAATGTTTATGTAAAGAATTGTTATCTTGAAAAATGCCAACACCCCTTTATAAGCCAATCATAAAACAAAATAACATATTAATCTTAGGGTGTGGTGAATTTCAGTCAAAGCATAGGTATTACTCCATTCTTACACAACCTCTTAAGTGCTGACCACATTTCTCAACAAGTGCACTCCATCCTAAAGAAGGTTCTTTGTTGCACACCTTCCTAAAGAAAGTTATGATAGGACATTTTATGTTAATGTTGTAAAAGTTTATACTTAAGTAAAATGTTACACTACAATACCCCCTTTACGACTCTCTATAGTTGGAGATCACACGATACATTGTTGCCATTGTAATATTTGTATTTGTCGAATCATGTGTTTCATTTTACAATACAATAACACGTGTACAATAACAAGAACACAGATTACTGCAATACCACATACTACCACTATTAGGGTTAGACTAGTACCCATAACAGCCGAGCCCAATCCCACCAGGATATAATAGGGATTTAAGATAACTGCTTCTCTAGCCGGCCCAGTGGCACTGAGGGTTGAGGCACTGGACACCACACCTCATACCACGCCGGCAACCCGGGTTTGGGAGCGGACTCGGATCGCTGGGGGGAGAAAGGCTGAGTATCCGATAACAGCTTGCCTTCTCTGGGGGGAAGGTGGGTGATCCATTTCCGCGAACGGTGACCTCTGGCGGAGGCTGGGGACACGGCAGCTCGTCGGCACCTCGGGGGTTTGATTGGTTACGGGTGGAGGCCTGTGGACCAATCACCTTTAGGGGCTGCAACATCTAGGAGGAGGATGTTGTGGGCATCGGCGCTTGTGCCTTGATGTTGAGGGCAGCAGCGACCTCACAGAATAGGGGAACATCACCCTCCAGAGTCGGGTAGACGGAGCGCCGAACCCAGTCCTGATGTGCCACCAACTGCCACTGTCCAGGGGAACGGAGAAGACATGAAGGTATAGGGGTTTCGCCCCACCCCGACCCCTGCCCGGGGGGGTAATCCGTGGCAGGATGAGGGACTCCAAGCAGCAGGTAAGTCGGTGGCAGGGATGGGTTTAATTGGCAACTCCTGAAGGGGCGGCTCTGGCAGGGACGTAGGAGGGGAGAAAAATTAAAAAAAAAAGATGACTGCTTCTCTACCTCTCTAGCAGAGGCATTTTGTGAGAAAATAAGTCCTTTATTTTTTTGACAATACAACAAGGCAGTAATTGTCATTTTATCAAATTTGGGTAATACGAGAAGAGGTGGAGTGGCCAAATCAGTGAGTAAATCTAAGGCCATACTGGAACCATCGATATGGGTAACATTTGTTTGGCTATAGGCAGGACGTTCCTGGAGGGTCCAGTTTGCAACCCACCAGGTTTTGTCACTACACCCCCATACATTCCAAGGTTGACCTAAGATTACGCACCATGACTGGTTCCATCTCATAGCTTGGCGGTATTCATTTGCAGACGTTAAGGTAAATTTACACTGATCAGGAAACCATGGGGCAATTGATGTCTCTTCCCCACATATTAAGATTTCATGTTCTTGTACACACTGTTGCTTAGGTAAAACAACATATTCATTGTGTACTGTGATAATAGTATCACCTGGTATTTGGAATCTCATGATCTGGTCATGTAATAATACTCCCAAATTACTGATCTGCCACAATATTTTCAGTGGTTCAAAACATACAGGTATTATCACTAGTATGGGAATCACATGTTGCAGCATTTGTGCATACTGATTTGGTGAGTTCCATACTTTTACCATAGCTAAGTGTGGAATTACAGTAGGATGATGCAATAATCTAGTCACATTGGTTTTACCAATTCCTAAAGGTAACCAATTGGTTTCAATTCTATTCAATTCATTGACTAGACAAGCATGTGCTTCAGCAGCTAGTTGTGAGCAAGCCAATTTTATATAACTGTCAAACATATCAGAGTGAGTTATTTAAAAGCTTTATTATTTTAGCAATAATTCAACAATTCTGTAGGGTCTCTTTAAATGCAAACCAATCAATGTGTTCGTTATCTGCTGTTTAATTGCACTTTCGATGATAAAAAGTCCAGTAGCCACATTCTTTAAAGTCATTTCTAAAGAACAAATATGACCCTTTAAAACTACAGAATCAATACCATTAACAATTCCCAATCCTGAGCCTAAGCAGCCCCACACGTCTCTTTTAAGACAAGATAAGTTTATTGATGCTTCTGCAAGAATTCTAAAGGACCACATTCTGTGTCTATCATGGTATTGATTTAAAGTATTATTATAATACTGTTGCCACACTAATACCGGAGCCCAATCCCTACATTGAGTCGGTAATCATAGAAAAGGCAAATGTAGCAAAATATAATACTCTAACTTACATGGATAATATAGAGAATACACATTTTGCGTCAAGATGATACCATCCGATGGAGGCAAGAATTTTTGCCCCGATATACTTTGTTTCTGATGCACTATATTTCATGCTGCAAAACTATGCCATGCTGTTCGATTAACATTATAAGTTATTCCCGGCCATCGTGCATTGCCAGTATACAGTATGTCAACAAAGGATATCCATTTGTTAATGGCAATACTGTGAAAATTGCTTTAACCCTACTGTATAGTTCGCCACAATAGATGTATTATATAAAAAATGCCACATATTACGTCGTGATCCATGATAAGACATATTTAACAATGTTACATTAGACGGATATTTCAACATGTCCTTTAATTTTATTCGCAACAAGTTTTGTTCCTTTTTTGTTAAATTGGTCATATCACCCAAGACAGAACAGCTGTAGATCCCCTTTTGGGCTGTTGTGTTGGCCACACACATCACCGTGCCAGGCCAGGCTTCTGACGAGCATCCCCATGTCACATTTGTCCATAGCAAATAAAGTACCATTTGATAAGAAGATAGCCAGTGTGTTCAAGTTGTTCTTATAATAGTACAGGGATACCCCACATGGTACAATTTTTGACATATGTTTGTTGTATAAACCGTTCCAAATATGCCCTGGACATCCATTTATGTCAGAAGTTACCAGGATCAATAAAGTACTACCAGTATAAATACAGGAAACATCACTGTACTTCACCTAGTGGGAGAAACAGAGCAGTATCAGTTGTCATCATTTAAATGCTGATACAATTTACATTGGTCCACATGGACCCATTTGGTCTTTGTAGACCCTTATCGGATTCGACGGACCTGAAACATCAATAACCATATAGTGCCCAATCCAATTAGCGTCCCATGGTTCCTTTTGACTGAAATTTTTCACCATGACATGATGACCCCTTTCAATGGGCAGCATCACTTTTTCATAATGTCTCCTTTTATTTTTCCAATGAGTCTGTGCCATGTTTCTGGCAGCATGGGGTAAATACAAATTTAATTGCTTTTGGAACTGTTGCAAAAACGCATCAGTTTTGATATGTTCTAACACAGGTGTTTATAAATCTGGATCTGAAGGATAATACAGCCGAATATCCCATCCAGTCATCAATTGATATGGGCTATAGCCAGTACTCTTGTTTTCCGTACCTCTAATACCCATTAGGATTCCTGGTAAATGCATCACCTACCCTTTGCCAGTATCCAACACTGCCTTTTTCAGTGCATTTTTCAGAGTGTTATTTATCCTTTTTACCATACCTAAGGATTGTGGATGGCAGGGTAAATGCAAGCGTTGAGTGATACCTAAGATATCACACAAAGCTGTCATTATTTTCGCTGTAAAGTGAGTCCCTCTATCACTTTCAAGGACTCTCGGAAAGCCCCAATGTGAGAACACTTGTTCCCATAATGCTTTTGCAGGAGCTTGTGCACTATAATTTCTAACTGGTAGTGCCTCTACCCATTTGGAAAATACATCAACAATGATTAGTAAATATCGGAACCCCCCCTTTTGCAGTAGGCAAGGGTCCCACATAATCAATTTGTAAGCTGGACCAAGGACCGTCCACCAGGGGTATACCCCTAACGGAACCCTTTTCCAGGCACTGGAGGATTCATCTGTGTATAGATGAGACAAGCCTCCAGGCATTGTTTGACATCTTTTCCCATTTTTGGCCACCAATACTTTTGTGCCAACATTTTACATGTTTTATGGAGTCCACAGTGACCTCCAATATGATGAATGTCCATGATAATATCTTTTCTAAATGAAGTGGGTGGCATCTACTTCCTAAACCCTGGTTATCGTTCCCATATCACCATATTCTCCTATATGATAACATGTTTGGTGGTACACTGTTCTGTATCTTTCCATTGGTTCCAACAACCAAGAAGCCAATCATCAGTATCTTGGATTCGCCCCAAACTAGGGACTTGTGATAATGCTGGTATCCATTTTGGATGATTTTTATCATACTCTTCAGCTTCCCACAATTGTGTAGAATCACCTCCTAGACAGTCTACCCGTAAGTTTGATTGTTTTGCGGCTATTTTAGCCAAGTTATCTACCAGATTATTATTCAGTTTGTGGATATCCTTTGGATCTTTTTGGTAAGCTTGAACTTTCCAAACTGCAATTCTCAGCGGTGTTTGAGCTCCTATATCCCATATATGTTGTAATATGGGGGCAAAAGCCACAGGTTCACCGGTGGCTGGTCACATTCCTCTTTTCGTCCAAATAGGAAGAAAATCTAACAAGGAATCGACAACAAAAGCATAGTCTGAGAAGACATTAATGACTTCCTGTGGATACGTCATAATAGCTCCACGGACTGATTCCAATTCCGCTTGAGGGGTGGAGAATGAGAACGGACAGCATACTAATATCTCCTGATTTGTTCCAGGGGTCCAAATAGCATATCCGGTATGGAAATGGCTATCATCCCAAAAGCGGGAGCCATCCACATACACATCAATACCCTCAAAATTAGGTTCAGCAGCAAAAATTGATTTATATTCGATACCCATGACTTCCCCACAGTCATGCGCATCTCCCTCCCATGTCATTAACTCTACTAACATAGTGGAGGTACATTTTTCCACAGTGATATTTTTCCCTTGTAGGACCAATGTCCATTTCACCAGTCTCTGAGAGGATACTCCCTTACATCCCTTTCTAAGGGAAATTTTACAAGTGTATGTGAGGTTTGCAAAACAACGTGATTAAACCCCACAATATGTTCAGTAGCTTGTACTGCCCAATATACAGCTAATAAGTGTTTTACACAGTCTTCATGGGTTTCCTCTACTGGAGTTAATACCCGGGAAAAATATCCTATTGGATGTAAAGTTCCTGATCGCGTTTGCAACAGGACTGCATTGATCATTTGATCAGTGGCATGTACCTGTATCACAAAATCTGATGACTCAGAAGGGCTAATGAGGGCAGGAGCCATCATTAGTGCTCGTTGAAGAGCCATAAAAGATGTTACAAGAAAGAATCATTAAAAAAAAAAAAAAAAAACTTATTTTAAGCTAGTTGACGAGAGATTTAAATAAATCTTGATTACTTCTTTTACTATTTTTTGACAGTAAATCACATTTTCCATGTCAGAGTGAAAACGTTCACTTGTACAGCATAAAATACAGCAAGACCTAAAAATAATATTGCTCCTTATAAGAAAAACTACTAATGAAAAAACGTTTAAAAATCTAGAATCACAAATATATTAAATCCTGACAAAATACTGTGCTCAACTTAGATTAAACATGGAAGGTCAAGTTGTGTTGCAAGAGGTCACCATTTCAACAAGGTGAAAATTACCATATTTTTATTACTGTTTTGGCAGCTTTTTTCTCATTTGAACACTCAATTAGATAAAAGGAGGTAGTTATTCTGCCTTAACTCTAAGGAGTTTGGGCAGTACAACTGTGCCTCTGCTTGTAATGTATACAAGGACTGTTCCTTATATGAGAGGTCCTGGGCGGGCTCCTGATTGGCATGATCTAATCTCCTTATTTCCCATGTAATTGCCCAAGGGAACCACCCATCCACATGCCCCCCTTCCAATGCTGCATGCCCACCACATCTGCAACTGCAGTTTGCAGACAATGTGCCAACACTGCAAACCAGAATATGTCACTGGATGAAAATATAAAAAATAAACCAGAGTAGTTTCAGAAAACACAGTTAAAGACTCTGATAAAGTGTAACAGTGACAAACAGACATAGCATATGCTGAATTAGGCCCAGTGTTTCCCGACTTAAAATATTTCCACACATCAAAATCCAGGACGGCACATTCAAAAACATATCCTACAACACTATGCCACTGACGAAGGTTAACCTGGAATAAAGAAACCAAAAGTCTCTCAACTAAAAAAACAATAATGGGCTTCAAGTGAACAAAGCCAAGTGAGTAAAAGACAGACTTCACTCTGGCATCATTATAGTTAATGAAGCTGATATGAAACCATAACATTCATTTCCGAATACAGTAATGTTTTTGCAATTATTTTTCTAAACATTCTTCAAGTAAGTAATAACAGAAATACAGAGAACAGTGTGACCTTGGGCACTACAGCTTTTCCAAACTGTAGACAGACTGTACAACCCAGTTGCGGGGGCAGTATAGCGCAGTGATCTAAGGCTCTGAGCTGCAAATCTGGTGACATCCAGCAGACCAGTCCTGGGTTTGAATCCCACAGCTTCCACTTGCATACTGTGTGACCCTGAGCAAGTCACTTAACTTCCTAGTGCTCCCAGGTCACACCTGGAAACAAGCTCTGGCTCAGTGTGCCTTTCCTGGTTAAACAATTTCCCCTTTCCCTTTCCCTGTCTACATGTCCGGAAAGCCTTTTCGCAATTAAGATTGCGAGGAACTTGGTCGATTCTTTGCTAATAAGGTGGCTGACATCAGGGCGGTACTTCAGCCAGCACACTCCATTAGCGTTGCTTTTGATCAGTACGGGGTCACTGCACCTCGGCCTTCTTGGAGTACCTTCAGTCAACTGGAGTTCATAGATGTCATGTGGATTATTCAGGGTGTGTGCCCTATGTGCTGTAGTCTGGACCCTGGACCAACTTCCCTAATTTTGGGTTGCGCTGATATCATCGGTCCGGTCCTTGCGTGGATAGTCTGGTGCTCCTTGGAATCTGGGGAGTTTCCTAGCTCCCTGAAAGAGGCAGTGGAGACACCACTCTTGAAGAAAGCTACCTTGGACCCTGTCTGACATGCAAACTACAGACTTATCTCTAACCTCCCCTTATTAGGGAAGGTGATTGAGAAAGTAGTGGCAGCACAACTGGAGGACCATTTGACCATCCATGACATCTATGAACCGCTCCAGTCCAGTTTTCATAAGAGATATTACTGAGACAGCACTGGTTCGGGTGCTTAATGATCTCCTGATGGCTAGAGATCAAAAGAGCTGTTACATCTTGGTTCTTCTGGATCTCTCATCAGCTTTTGACACTGTGGACCATCGGGTGTTGCTTGTCGCCTGAGGCACATCTGTGGGCTGTTGGGAACAGTCCTCAGGTGGTTTACATCGTTCCTCATGGATAGAGCACAGAGAGTGGTGTCTGGGGTTTATTCCTCAGGCCTTAGTTCTCTGTCATGTGGGGTGCCTCAGGGTTCGATGCTGTCACCCATACTGTTCGAGGTGTACATGCTACCCCTCGGAGACATTGTAAGAAGGTATGGGCTGAGGTTTCACTGCAATGCAGATGATACCCAGCTCTACCTCTCTACCTTTCTTTTGCACCCGACCAGGATGGAGCTCTCTCGGTCTTTAATAACTGTCTGAAAGAAATCCAGGAGTGGATGGATTCCAGTGGGCTGAAAGTTGAACTCAGAAAAAACTGAGGTGCTGGTCGTGGACCCAGGTCGCCGGATAGGGGGGTTGGTTAGCCCTCGGGAATTTCTCTCAGTGGTGTTTCACTCCCGACTTCTGAACGGGGGCATAACCTGGGGGTAATTTTTGATGAAGGGCTGACCCTGCATTCGCAGGTATCGACTGTCGTCAAATCTTCCTTTTATCATCTCAGGAATATCGCCAGGATTAGGCATGTGGGTCCGTCTAGCAACCTTCTTACTCTGGTCCACGCCTTTGTGTCCTCGTGCTTGGATTATTGCAACTCCCTTTACCTAGGACTTCCTGGGGTAGAAATCTGCCGCCTTCAGCTGGTGCAGAACGCGGCCGCCTGGCTTTTAATGGGGTCTCCTCGATTCTATCACATTTTATTGGTGCTGCACAAACTGCACTGGCTGCAGTGGCGGATCACCTTTAAAGTCAGTTTGCTGACTTTTAAAGCCCTATATGGACTGGGCCCAGATTACCTGAAAGAGCTCCTGGTCCCTTATTGCCCCGGACAATCACTCCACCCGGCCAATAAGGGGTTGCTAGAGATCCCAAGGGTATGTTTGAAATCATCTGGAGCAAAAGCCTTTGGGTATGCAACCCCCACCCTTTGGAATTCTCTACCCCGTCGGCTATGAGAGTGCACAACTGTGGAGGGATTCAAGCAAGATTTAAACACTTTTCTGTGGCACCAGGCATTCAGTTGATTGATTGATTTTTCCTCTTTTGATATACTGTTATCTGATATTAATTGCATTGTTTGTTTTTGTTTTTATATTGTTAGGCGCATTGGTTATGGATAAGGTGCCTTAGAAATAAAATTTTTATTATTATTACATAACAAAATATGGTGTACTACACTCAAACATAGTGCTTCTCCTAAAGTGAGTAGCAAGGAAGAGCTGTAATTGCCTAGCAAATTCATTAATTTGAGCCTGACTTTGTTTATTTACAAATTTGAGATTCTCTTCTAACTGATTATTCTTAATTTTTAACCCATAAACCTCCCCTTGTGCCACACTTAATTTATATTCTATCTCTTTTGCTTCTGTGGCACATTTTTGCATCTCTTTTTCTACCTTCTCCTCCACGTCTTTAGTATCAGCAATACATTTTTGTAACTTTTTCTTGGAGGACTAAACCTTCATTATATTTCTCTTCATCTTCTAACATCTGCCTCTTTATTTTACACATCCTAGCTGTTATTTCATACTGATACTGTACATACATTTGACAGATGTTAGCTAACTTAGTTCTATCTACTTTAACCTCCTCATTTCTGTCTGTACATTGCGTAGTAAACCATAAGTACGCATCTTCCTGTTATTCAGGAGAGTGGTGCAGACCTTCCTTTAAATGTGTTTCTAAAAATTTATGTAAAATGGTATCCATACTTACGTCTGTCTTGCAGCTGGCAAATCACGTGTGACTTCACACCAGTCCTCCTGAGTCCTTTTTCGACTCCCTTCTGTACTTGATTGATCAAGTCAGGTGCAGTAAGGCGTTCCCCGCAGCATGGCCCCTTCGTTTCGTTTAATGTCATCAGCAACCATATAGACTGTCTTCAGACATCTGAGTCATGGCACCAATTGTAAGGCTGTGTTGTGTTTGCAAAGGAATTCCACTTGAGGCTTCAGATTTCTTCTAAAAGTTTATTGCGGTTATTCATCATCTTCACATGCATGTTCATTTCATTCCAGCAATAATGGTGCTGGTACTACTTATTTAACTTACATACAGTGTTTATATAAAGAATTGTTATCTTGAAAAACGCCAACACCCCTTTATAAACCAATCATAAAACAAAATAACATATTAATCTTAGGGTGTGGTGAATGTTCTTGGTCACACACCTTCCTAAATAAGGTTATGATAGGACATTTTATGTTAAATGTTGTAAAAGTTTATACTTAAGTAAAATGTTACACTATAGCCACATTGTGCTTTTGCACCAGTATTTTGACTACTATAATGTGAGTAATAATTTTTTTTTTTTTTTTTACAATTCCTTTTCTAGCTCCGCTTTGGTCCTGGGGAACTCTCGGGCATCCACCTACCCTCAGCTCTACCTCTGGGCCTGAAACTCCTCTTCTCCTGGCATCAGCCTGGCTATCCCCTCAGCTCTGAGCCCCCCAAGGTGGGGCCGCCCTAGCCTCCCAGCGAACTCTATCTAGAATTCAGGCCAGGCTGGGCTCGGCCCAGGAGTTGAGTGAGTCTGGCCAGTGAAGTGTGCCTGAGAGGGTGGTGCTGTTGCCTATCCCCAGGAGCGGGGATTTTCTTGATTACGTCCCCTCCCACCTCCCCCCCCCGGCAGAGCCTGGACGTGCAATGACACCAGGCTTGTCTGCCACAGCTCTGTATCCCCCTTTGCTGTGCCTTAGGTGTCGAAGTGCCTCGGGCCACCACCGAGGGCCACTGTGGTGCCGGGCAGATGCATGAATCCCCCCAAGAGAGGAGAGCAGTCCTCTAGACGCTCGATCCTCTCCTTCCCCTGCCAAACCCAGGTTGCTGGGTCGCCGGTGTGGTGTGAGGTGTGGCGTCCAGCGCCTCAACCCTCAGCGCCACCAGGACAGCTCCTGAGTAATAAATTTATTTACATTTTATCGATGAGTGGTGCTCTTTCTCTCTGGCACAGAAATCAAGTTGTTTGTTACTGCAGCACACTCATGGATGGAACTGCCTTTTTTTCTCATTCCTGGATTCCCTACTACTTCCACCTGACTGGAGGAGCCCTCAGCCTTAGTCTCCCCCTTTTTAGTTTAAATGCCAATCAAACATTTGCTCCAGCGTGCTTCCCTGCCACTGTAGGCCATTCCACTTAAAACAGCCTCATGTCCCTGAAGTGACCCTAGTCCCCTACGAAACTGTACCCTTTCTCTTTACACCACCCCTTCAGCCACAGACTGAATGTTATTATTTCTGATCGTCTCTGGTCCCCCATGTTCCACATCATCAGGATCTTGGGGAAGGTCAGAGACTCTCCTGTTGTCCTCAGTTTCTACCCTAGCATACAGAAACTATCCTTCACTATGACCATTCCCTGATTGGCCGTATCATTTGTCCCTAAGTGAGCAATCACATCTGTGTACTCCCCCAAGCTCCTAATTATACTTTTGATCGTACATGTGCCCCTTTTAGCTGAGGCTCCCAGGAGACATCAAACTACCCTACCTTGTTCTTCCAGTTTACCCCACCCCATCACATTTTGGTCCCCCTAACAATGGAGTGACTAACAACAAATGTCCACTGCCCAGCATAGAAAACAGTGTGAAATAAAACTGAAAAGATATGCTAGTTTTTTTATATTTCACTTTAGTGGGTAATCACTAGAATCGAACTTGCAGAGCAAGTTGCTGAAAAACATAACACTGTGCTACAAGAAAGGCAAGAGAAACCGGTGTGGAAGGATGCATAACTTAACTGAAAATTATCAGATATCTTTAGGTAGTCAAACTCTGCTTTGTTGCTGTAGACACAGAGCAGAAAGTTGTGTCGGGGTGAGAGTACAATACAGGGCTAGGCTCTATAGTTTAAGCCTGGCCTGTGATAAACAAAATGCTGTACTTCACAGTTCTCATATCACAACATTGCAAATGACCTCCAGCACCCAACAGTCGGATTTGAGCAACAACTACAAAGGGGTATAAACAGGGCTGACAGCACCCCTCTACCCCAAAGGCTGAAGGTCCAGAAAGGATTGGGAGGGGAAGTAAATTGCAGCCATCATCGAGTCACTTTGGTGCTGAGCAGCTGAGTGAGGAAGAGCATGGGGGAACCTGTCTGTGCGCTCCCTTTTTCTGATCATTCCATCCTCCCTATGATCCTTCCCCTCAGCATTTGGTTTCCCACCTATCCCTCTGGATCCTGAACTTGGGATCTTGGTTGCAAAATGTGACTGGACATAGGGAGACTCAGACCCTCACAGCAGGGTCAGACTTTACATTCGCAGCAGTAGCTACAGGACCACCTATTTCACCCCACATGGTCCCCACCGACTGGGTTGCCAGGAGGAAGCGGTGCACCACCAGAAGCCACCAAGCTGTGTTGAGATATGGTATGCAGTGCCCTACTAGGATACCTTACCTCTGTCTCTGCTGGTCTGGCTACATTCTCAGTTGCTCTTGGAGCATCCCAAAATGAGTAGAGTAAGGACCCGCCATTGTACTGTCACTAGACAGCAGTCTATATAAAGACTGGTGCCTTCTGGTGGGGGGTTGGGGAGAAGAGTCCCCTCAGCAAAACAGATGCAAAGCAAATTCAAAATCCAGTTATTAAAGGGACACTGTCAGCTTTTATTTAAAATTTCTAAGTGCATATCTGCTGCTGTCCTATTGGCATAAGTAGCACTAAGAAATACTTCAGTGCCTCAGGATGTACGTAGTTGTGCTAGTATTTGATTTTTGGTGCTAAAATTCATTCTCAAGTGGTCCCTCTGATGGTAGCTGCCGAAGCTCTCACGCATCCATGAGCGTTGACACTAATAAGCATGCCCAGATAGCTTCAACTTTCAAACATATGAATTGTAACATGTTAGAGTGCTCATTTTCAAATCAGATTAAGTTTAAGAATTTCAGTAGTGTCTATACTATCAGGAAGTGAAGTTAATGAATAGACAAAAAAAAATTAAAATTCATTCATGAACGAGTTTATCTGTGGCTCAGTGTGGTATGACACTCATGGACGTGTGGGAGCATTGGCAGCTGCAATTACGGTGGGTCGCTCGAGAACAAGTTGTAACACAAAAAAATCAAATACTAGCATAATTATGTACATCCTGTCAACAAGCTACACGCATATCCCTTTTTGTATATACGTTTGATTAAAGGTGAGGATAATGCTGTAGAGACAGAAATGTATCACAAGCCCACACACACTTTCTAGCTTGTTCCACCCTCACCAAATCATTAGAGGTATACTGACTGGATAAGGTTACCACGTTTTAAGAAGCCCAAATTGGCGCATTTCTTTACTGAAACATGATTTTTCACAGAACAATGTGTAACCTCAACCAATGCAACAGATACATTTTCACTGCATCATCAGAATTAAGACCAAGTGTTGTCGTTTTTTAGATGTTTCATCTGTTTCTTATCATTTTAAGGTATTTCAGTTAAGGTATTATAGTTTTCTGCAACATTTAGAGGAAAGTTAGAAAATATTTTTTCTACTAAAAGGTCAGGACATGTAGTATTTTTCATGTTTTTTTGCAGGACACAGCTGCCCAAATCAGGACTGTCTTGTGATATCAAGACAGGTGGTAACCAAGGGAGCTAATATTTATAAACCTTTGCCGGTGCTCACTGCCAGTAGGTAGTATTTTCCCTATTGCCAGATTCCAAAGCAATCCATTTTTTGCAAGTTACCCACAAAACACTGATGGTGCTTAATCTGACTTTGTGGGTGCTTGAGCACCCCAGCACCGATGGAGTCTGCACCTGTGTAATCCTGTGACTGGAGAGAGCACACAGCAACTGTAGTTCTCAAACTGTCTTTACCACTGATGCCGATGATTTGAATAAAAGATCTGAAAAGAGGGACTATTGTTGCTCAGATATCTCTAGGGCCAGACACAGGGTGGCGGATACGCAGAGGCACACTGCTGGATCAACACCAACCTAGGGTTTCTGACCCCAACAAACATAATTTTGTCATAACTTTCATCGAGGCACAGGTCAGGAAGCACAGGAAGACCAAGAGCAGTTGTAAAATTCACAAGTAGTGTTTTATTATCAATAACAGTAAAATAAATAATGACAATTGTTCAGTATAACTATTTACAAAGGCAGTACAAACAGAGAAAACAAAGTCCTTGATCTGAGGGTATCTCTAATTTCAAGTTTCAGACTCTCCAGCAAAAATATTGCTGCTCTTTTTATAACAAGGCTTTGCCTGATAATTAACTTCTTCATCTGAACTTAAGGAGAAATCATATTTTTTCACAAAATGTTCTTGTCAGTTTCTTTGCACAGCAGGCTTGCAAATAGAACAAGGTCCCAAGCTGGCCTCCTGCTGACAGCGCTACAAAAGAGTTTGCAAACAATCCTGAGAGAAGAGCTCAAACTGCATCTCAGGTTAACCCCCTAAAATTCCAAATAGCTTTCTGCAATCATTTCAACAGTATGACTATATACAGTTTCAAACAAAGGGATCCCAGTATCACTTACAGTTGCACACAAATATGCACATATATTTTATAACCGCAGATACACAAGGGGAAGAAAAGATAGGAATAGCAAGAGAAGGCAGAGAGATAGCAAGAGGCAAAGAATCACGAGACCGTCAGAGTGATCAGTTCCTAGGTCTCACAAGAACATTCGATTTTGCAACCAGGTAAGAGACAGAAGAGGAAAGGATAAAACAGATCCTTGTGTTTAACTCTTTTTGCGTTAACAAATGGGATAGGGCCTTATTCAACCCTGTCACAACAACTTATAGTATCCAAGCAAATGCCATTAGTGACATTATACTTAAGAACTGGCATATTTTACAACCAGAGACGAAATTTGAGAGGTACGTTTATGAGTGCCCTAGCAAGTATATCACCGCCTCAAAACACTGCCAACAGAATGACACATAGCCTCCAACCATTACCATCATCATCAATCTGGCTTCCCGCTTTACCTGCAAGTTGCCATAAATGTTAAAGGTGCAAATACTGTAGTGTGATTCGAAGTACATCCACTTTCGTGAACCCCTATGATGGCGAGCTCTTTAGAATAAAACGTTCTGTCAACTGTGATTCCACCCACATGATTTATCTGGGTACTTGCAGTTGCGGTGCCTATTACGTAGGATGGACACAATGAAAGAGAGAGTTGGCAAGCACATGTAGGCAACTTCGAACCACAACTTTGATTATGTCACTGCAGCCCATACTCAACTCTGACGATCCAGCCCTATGGAAGCATGGTGTCAGATCGACACCAGCACAGTGACACCCCCACACCGACACCCTCAGGACATCCGCGGCAACACCGCTTTGGGAAACCCACTGACACGCCCCCCACAGCGGCAGCAGGTACACCAGTGGCAACTGCAAAGGCAGCCGCTGCACCTGCACACCCATGTGCATGGGGGCAGGGGAGTACTGTCACTAGCCCCTTGTGTGGTTCCCCTAGCTGCCGCCAAGCCATGCATCTGTGGCGATGGTTCTGCATCGGGCTGCGATCCATTGGCATCCTTTGCTGTGTGTCCTGCTGTACTGCCTACCCTGTCAACTGTTGCTGCCGTGCTATCTACTGTCAGCCACCTGCTACCCGGCCAGTTGCACTGCTGCCCGTCGGTGTCCCCCATGGCACGGGGGGGGGGACACCTGTCATTGGTTCGCTGTTGGCAGCGTCCATGGTGGGTGCTTGGCGCAGGCTTCTTGCCATTGGTCTGGGTTGCATCGGGGTTGTTTGCGGCGATGTGATGGTGTCATTGTGGGGGACGTCACCGCAAACACCATCGATCATCTGTGGTGCTTCCCAGCCCTGCATATGTGGCAGTTTGTGGGCATTGAAAAAGTCTCATCTGGGGCTCAAGGTGGCAATATTGACTTGAATCTGGCACGAACAGAATCCTTCTGGATATTCAAACTTCATGCAACTGGTCTTCCTGGACAAAACAACAGGGTAGCTACAATACTACCTATTCTGTGATCCCTGTTGCCCTCTGTTAATTTCAGTGCTTATACTACTGCTATGAACATGTGCCACGTGTTGGGCTTAACTCATTCTATCTGATGCCGCCATTTTGGGTCAAGTTAAGCAATGGATGGTTCTGACACCATATGGTGCTAATGGGTATAATGGGTTAATATCAAAACTGCTTATCACAATATCAATTTGTTTGTGTAAAGCAAGCTCCGTGGTTGCAGTTTGACATCATCAGTGTTTATGCATGTTTTTAAAGTTATTAGTTTTGTACTTTTTTTTGTTTTTATCACATTGTATGAACTGAGCACTGTAACCCTCATTACACATGGGGCATTATCTAGCTACTGTCCCTTTAAGAGAATTTTTGTACAAAAGGGACTATGTACTGCTGCCATGGTACCCTCCTGAAAAAGCGTGCGTGCAAAACATTTAGGTCATTTTCCTGTGCTTGTTTTGCCCGCTTCCTGTCTGTTTGCTGGACTGCAACACAGAATAAAATACTGCACATAGTTAACCTATACATTGTTTTTGGTGGCATCTTTACTTACTCATTAGTTTTGGCATGAGAGTGCATGAGATTTTCCTTTTTTGTTTTGCGTTTATTTTACCTCCGGCACCATGACTCCAGTTTGAGCACTCTGTGTGTTCTGCAATCACCACACAAGGCAGACAGGACCTCAGTTTAACATATATATGCATCATTTATAAAAAGATCTCATTTATTTACGCACGTTTACTTCAAGAGGCATTACACAGAAACAGAAAAACATAGACTTTGATGGCAGACAGTGGCGGCTCTACACCAGGGCTCACCAGGGCACGTGTCTGTACAGCTCCCCAGTTGGTGCCCTCCCATATGGTGCAGAGCTTCCCCCATAGTAACAATGTATCAGTGCCCTGGCTGCCATCTGTTGTGCCCCAGCTGTGCCCTGGTAACCCTTTGTGGCTAGAGCTGCTACTGATGGCAGATAAGGACCACTTGGCCCACCCAGTCTGCCATTTCCCTACCTCTTGGATAAGCTGCAGATCCTAGTTAACCAACAGCCTACTTCTTCCTACCCCCGAAGAATTGCCGTATGTCTGTCCCATACATTCTTAAATTCCCCCACTGTTTTTGACCCCACGACCCCCTCTGGAAGGCTGTTCCATGCATTCACCACCCTCTCCATGAAAAATACTTCCCTCACGCTGCCCCTGAGCCATCCCCCCACCCCATCTTCAAATTGTGCCCCTTATTCTTGCACATCTCTTTTTCTGAAAGATGCTACCCTCTTGGACTTTGTTGATTCCCTTGAGGTACTTGAAAGTTTCTATCATGTCCCCCCTCTCCCTCCTTTCCTCGAGGGTATACATATTAAGCTCCTTCAGTCTCTCTTCATATGGCTTCTGGTGCAGACCCTGCACCATTTTAGTTGCCTTCCTCTGGACTGCCTCCATCCTGTCTATATCCTTGCGGAGATGGGGTCTCCAGAACTGCACACAATACTCCAGATGGGGTCTCAAACGGTCTGTACAGAGGGATAACAATTTCCTGTTTTCTACTGATGATGCCTCTCCCTATGCATCCCAGTATCTCCCCAGCCCTCCTTACTGCCTTCTCACATTGCTTGCCTACCTTAAAGTCATCTGATATGAGTACCCCCAGGTCCCTTTCCATGTTTGTTGTTGTTAGTACCCCCCCCCCCACTGTGTACTCTCCCCCTGGATTTTTGTTTCCCTTGTGCATTACTTTGCACTTCTTTGCATTGAAACTAAGCTGCCATACTCTTGACCATTTCTCCAAACTTGCCAAGTCCCTTCTCATCCTTTCCACATCCCTTGTGTATCAACCCTGTTACAAATTTTTGTGTCATCTGCAAAGAGGCATACTTTTCCTTCCAGTCCCTCCACAATGCCACCTATAAAGACATTAAAGAGGATCAGTCCCAGTACTTAAAGGGTTGTGTAAGTAAAAGACACAGCACGAGAGGGCATGCTATTGAACTTAGATCCAGTAGACACATGCATCAGGTGTACTGCTACAAGGCTAAAGGCTATCAACAGTTGAGAAGCCCATATGAATGACAGCATATTCTGAAGTGATTAATCCCACTCACAAAAGGACTATCTTTGAAAAAGCACATTAATAATGGTTTACACATAGTTTGTACTGTTTTTACACTATTTACATTTGAGCAGGTTTCATTTTATTTTTTTGGCTCTGTGCATCTCCCCAAGAACCAGAAGTCTCTCAGGCAATCTACACACCTGCCGCTTCTACCGCCCACTGTGACCGTCTACCCCCTCAAAGGCGTTAGCACTCCCCGCTGGCCCCTGGTCCATACCCGCGGGGAGATCAAAGGGCAGAGGCCCAGTGTAGGGCGTGTGGCAGTCGAGGCACCAGGATGCTGTTGCCTATTCGGCCCTCTGGGTTTTTTCCTTTTTGCTGCGGTTCCCCTCCTGTGCGTGGGCATCCCAGCGCTGTGGCTGCTCGCGACAGCTTCCCTGCCAGCGCTCGGCCATGCCAGTATGCGTGCATGTCTGGCATGTTACAGTACCCCTGCTCCACCGGGGTCTCTGGCATGCCGGGCTGCCATCCCCTGTAAGCCGGGAAGAGAGCTCCACACGGGAGCGCTCAGTCTCAATCTTTCCTCTGTTGATTCCTGGACCCCGAGTCCGCTTCCTAACTCGTTGTCGGGTGGCACAGCGCGAGGTATGGCATCCAGCACCTCAACCCTTAGCGCCACCGGGCCGGCCTGAGCAGGTTTAATTTTGAATGCAGTAGTGCTGGGCTGTGATGTTTTCAAGCGTAGTTAAAGCTGCCTTGTCCTCGGTTAGTGAGTAAAATATGCAAGTGAGCAGAGTGTGCAATTGTACAAGATTATATTACCCCTTTTTGAATCTCAGTAGCCAATCACATAACTGAACATTCCAGGGCCCCTTTTTATATCCCAATTTTCCCCCTGGACCGTCAACCTTTTCCTTCTATGTGGCCTTGTGCCAACTCCCTAGCCCCGTCCACCGCTATACACTGTTTTCACCATCAGGGATCTATGTGAGGCAGGCCCATAGGGTGCCACTGTCCATCATTTAGATGGCTTAAGGTACATAGCGATTTACGTTTTGTTTTCCCACCACCACCTGCACGACGCCAAGCTGTGCCCTGACAGGCCTGCATGTCCACGATGTCACCCAACAGAGGAGGCAAGCTCTGTGGTCCACCACAAGGGTCGCTATAGCAGTAAAGCCTGGCACTGACCCTCCCCACGTGGGAGCGCTGCGACACGGTTGTACATCCCCAGCCCCTGAGTCACCCAGCCAGTTCGCAAGTCCACTCCGGAACCCGGACCACCACCATGGATGTGCAACAGCCTACCCACTTAGCCTTTAGATGGCCCTTTCCAGGATCCATTTTAAACATAGGGAATACATAATGAGCTGCAATGTTAAAAATAAATATTATCTTCTGATTGTGAAAACAGGGTTGTTAGGACACTCACGGATTCTTGTGACATCACATAACCATGACAGCAAAGCTCGAGCGGTATGATGATGTCACTAGAACCCCGAGATGCCTTAGCAGGCCTGTTCTTCAGAGTTTTCCTTTCTTCTAAGATATGATTTGCTCATTTTACAAATGCAAACAATTTATTTAAAGGGCACTGCCAACCGTTTTTGCATCAGATTATTTATAGCTGAAAACCCACATTTTATAATTGCCTACCTTCTCTAAAACTCGCTGAAGTAGTTGGCTGTTTGAGGCTGCTTCTTTTCTTAGTAGAACTGAAATGCATGGGAATGGTGCAGCATAAATCTTGTTTTGCTTCAAATCCTTGATCTTCTCTTATTGCATACATCCTGAACATCCAAACAGTGCAGCCACTCATGATGCAATAGTCTCCTTTCCTCCCACGGCATCAAGGGTGGCTAGAATGTGTTAGGGGTGTTCCCAAGTCCAGGAAAGATGCAGTGGAAGTTGATCAAAGAACGTAAATCAACACATTTGTGTGTGGTAACACCAGTATGGTGCGCAGTCTTTTTTAATTTTTTTTATCTATACTTTGTGTGCCTGCTCTCCCCATGGTGGCCCCCTTCTGCAGTTCCTCCAGGGGATCTTACCTTAGAAGCTGTCCTGGCCAGAGGATTGGCTGCCCAGCCACCAGTGAGAGGCCTGTGTGTGTGTGTGGGGGTCAATCATCATCTGTCGCCACGAGGTGTTTTCCCCCATTTTCTCCCAATTCCTCCCCATTGCTGGGGTGCGACACGTCAGGGTGTGTACGTGGAGGATATCACATATCCATCATGGGATAGTTTTTTAAATATTAAATGGTGGGTGCTGGGTGGGGGCGAAAGGAGGGCAAGTGGGGGTGCTGTGGATTTTTAGACAGTTGGACTGGGGAGGTGGGTGGCGGCTGTTATATATGTTTTTTTTATTTCCTGAATATGAACAGGCACGAATAGTGCCACTATTTGTTATTCGCATCCAAATAACGAATAGTTCATTATCATGGTATTCAGGAAATACTATTTGTCACTCCCCCACCCCTACTAAGGGGGTTGACAGTGTCCTTTTAAAGAGATTGTGTGACCTAACATTCTGGGCTTCACAGTCCACTACCCCGAGGCAGCGATAGCTCCTCTGTGGAAAAATTATAATTTTTTTACTCACTGTGTAACATTTATTTTATTTATTTATTTATTTAAACGTATCGGAATTGCAAACCTTTGAGTCAGAGACTCATTTTACGTCATATTACATAAAACAAGCATACATATGTATAGCAAGATACAAAAGGGCATGATATACAAAGATATAAATTCCTATACAGGGTAGTAGCTAAAGTTGTCATTACAGGTTACACAAAGATAACAGGCACTTGTAGCACACAGTACTAAGACTTACAGAATTAAGGCTCTTGGGAGGGGATCGTAATACCTGCCAAACTGGGAGCCAGATGATCCCTTCCCACTTCCTAGTCTGCCTGCTCCCGCCCCCACGCTACCCCCGTTTTGTGACGTTTAACCACGGAGAGCACGGGGACGCACCCCATTCAAGTCTATGGGGCTAATTTTTAAAACGATTTTATGAAACTTTAACCTAACATTTGATAAAAATGAAAGCCACCGCTCAACTAATAGGGTCTGGAAGATAACACCCCAAAAAAAGAAGAAATCTAGTCAGGGACAGAAGAAATCTAAGCAGGGACAGAGCATCTTGACCTTTTGTGCCCAAAAGTAATTGCTTACACTGACGCACCAAAGGAGCTCGTGACTCAGCCTGAAAGCAGATTGTGCACTTTAACAGCTGCAGACATGCCTTTCAATACAAATGCTGCAGAACAAAAAAAGCACCCTTCTTGTTGAAATGCGACATGGGTTCACAGAAATAAACAGTAAGCTGTACTCCATCCAACCCACCTTTACTACACTTTCAGCAAAACTTACAGAGGCAGACAGATGGCTTGAGAAGGCCGAGGAACAGCTCAGTGTGAATGAGGACAGCCTCACCCAGCTCAAACAGCTGGTCTTCCAATAAGTTTTTCAGTACCCCATGTTATAAGACAGGGTTATTATATGGCTGCAAGCTAAAGTTGATAACATAGTGGTGGAAATGGGGGGAGAAACTCATTTCCAGAAGTGAAATAAAAAGTCTGATCCAGTTCCAGAAGTGAACAGGGAAGGACTGGCTCCTGTGTAAAACGCAGCCTCCTAAAGGCTTAACACTAACTAAATAAAGTACACAAATGCAACAAATGAGGAGGAAATGGGTTCTCAGACCCTTGTCAGGTATGCTTGAGCCTATATAAATGGTGGGGAAGGGGGGTCCTCCAATGGATTCTTTCCATTTCAAACACTGACATGGAGAATCAGTCTCACTGGCAGAATTTGAACTTAGTTTGGGTATCAGAGGGGCTGGAGAGAGCTCTCACTTGTTTTTATTGATGAGGGAATGTTTATTTATTTATTTATGGCAATTTCAGATAACACCTTTGAGCAAACAGTGCTCTTTTACAACGGTTCCACGTCTTGGACAATGGACAAGAATAGACAAGAAGAGGCAGGTAGATAACAGTTAATACAATTACAGTACATGAGCTGCCAGTAGCTTTGTCAAGATAAGACAAGAGAATTTATTTATTTTATTTAGTTTTTGTTAACCGGGTAGGTGCACTAGCCATAAAATGACTATTTTCAGGCACGACCCGGGAGAGTACAACAAAAGGAGAACAGTTGAACAACAGCAACATGGGTACAATAATACAAATAGAGGAACAGTACAGCAGTGCTACAAAAATACAATGGGTAGAAACAACAAAAAATAATGGCAAGCATTATACAGATAATGGCAGTAAGATCTATAATAAGTGCAGAAACCATGGACCCGACCTGTGGAGTGAAAAGGTTAATAAGACGGTAAGGTTATATAGAGAGAAATGTGAGGAATGTTCAAACACAACAAGAAAGACTGACAGAAGGAAGGTCAGGGTGGTAATTGGCAAAACAACAGTGGATGGTCAACAACAAGGTTCAAGAAGGAAGAGAGCTAGTAGTCAAGAAGTTATTTACAAAGAGAAGGAAAAATATGGGGAGGGGAAGAGGAGACAGTCTTGGAGCTGGATTAGAGCAGGGGTGACATTACTGGTAAGTCTCAGGAGCTTCAGGTTGGGTCAAAGCATGTACAAGCATCAGCTAAGGATAGATAACGACGATATTCACTTTTAAATCCAAAGTAAGACTGGGACAGCCGGAGGTTGAGTGGAAGAGCAGGTATGAAATAACAGGTAAAACATTACAGAATGCATGAGCTGCCAAAGGCTTTGTCAGGTGATCTAGCAAGTGCATGAGAGGGCCAGAGGTAGTTGGTGAGAGGCTAAGGTAGTAGGGGCCAGGCAAGAACCGAGGGGGTGGGGGACTGAAGGGATGAGGTAGGTGGTGAAAGAGAGGAGTAGGTGGTGATGGAGGGGAGGGGAGATGTAAGTGGGGGTAACGGGATGGGTGGGGGAAGGAGAGAAGAGTTAGTATGGGCAAGGAGGAGAAAGGGCGAGAGAGAGAGAGAATATAAAAGCTAGGAGGTGCAGGGGTAATAGGTTAGGGGAGGGACAAGGATGAGAGGGAATGAGAGAGGAGGAGGAAATGGGGGCAAAGTGAGAAGGCTGATGTGGCTGACATGAGATATTGGAAGGAGTTAATAAGGAGGGAAGGGGGTGTGGTGAGAGTGCATAAGTAATGGACAGGCCAGGAGGGCGAGCAGGGAATTTAAGTCTAGCAGTCACAGTAGGCACTGGCCACCAAGTGCTCTCATAGTTTGTGCTTGAAGGAGCTGAGATTCGATGCATTGGTGATATCCACTGGGAGTGTGCTGAACCAGTCAGAGGCCCTAACTTTGTAGGAGCGCTACCCTTGAGTGGTCTGGCAGTGGGGAACTGCGAAAATTAGTGTTCCAGAACTCCTGGTAAGGCGGGTGGGCACAGTGAAGGGAAAGTATAGACTGAACCCCTGGTGGAAGGAGGCCTAGCACTGTCTTCTTAGCAAGTAAGCAGGTCCGATACTTAATTCTGCTTTGAAGTTGTAGCCAGTTAGCCTGTTCATAGAGATCATATGTGTGTGTGAGTCTAGAGGCTGTGGTGAGGAGCCGGCAGGCCTTGTTTAAGGCTATGGCTATGCGCCGGAGGGCAGTGTCAGTAGCTGATCCATAAACTGTGAGGAATGTTGGCCATAACAATGGGGAAACCCACCTACTCTTCTTCAGTAAGTGCCTTGGGATCTTTAACTTCCACCTGCAGAGTGACCAAGCATGAGAAGAAGGGACCTCAGTTTAACATCTCATCCGAAAGACAATACAATGTCAGTAACAGATATTACCCCAAGCACTAGGTGTGGGGCTAGAACTCATGACCTTCCTGATTTTCCAGCCCTGGAGATGGGCATACAACCTACAGAGCCACTGACATGGATATCAATAAAGTTGAGAACATAGAAAATCAGACTCTGCATCAGAATCTGAAGTTAGTGGGGATGCCAGAGGAACCTGAGAGCCTTGAGCCATAGAAATATTTTGAGAACGTATTGGAGCACTTTATATAAGAGAATATGATGGGTCCATTTGGCACAAGCTGGTACGGGCACATCAGGACATAGTACCCAAACCACCCCCGGAGAAGTCTCAGTTCACACTAGTGCAATTTCATACTTATGCTTTAAAAGAAAAGGTACTTCAGAAAGCAAGGACGAACTAGGGGTCATGCTTAAATAACATAAACTAAAAGTTTACCCTGACATCAGCACTATACAGTCATTGGCAAGAATTTAATGAAGTAAAAGCAAGACTTCACCAGACAAACATTCTATTTGCCTTGTTGATGCCAGCTAAACTGCGTCTATTGATGGAAAACAGCACTTCTACATAGACCCTGCCAAATCCCTGGGAGTTCATAGATAACCTTCAAGCCTGTCTGAACAAAGGTCCACTTGTTGACACTTTACATAGAAACATAGAAAGTAAGAACTAAAAAACACACAAGCCTTTCAAGTCTGCTCTGAGACCATCCACACATTACACTAAAAATAGCTGCAGCCTTCCATCTCCTGTAGTCTGATTTTTCATTTGCACCCTCCCACCACAAATAATTTCCTTAAAGCTATCCCACCTAGTCACCAACCAATAAACTCCACACTGACCCTACTGCTTGATAAGCAGATCCATTTGCCCATGACCAGCTCTGTAAAAAGTGTTCCCTAATGCCCCTCCTGAACTCACCCTCTACCTCAAGCTGGTAGAGGGTGAGTTCAGGAGGGGCATTAGGGAACACTTCTGTCACCTGGTCCACTGGTGTCCTGATGACCAAACTGTTCTACCACTCAAAACAGCTCTGTCAGATCCATCCTATCGCAACCCGGTAAGTGTTTGTATGTTTTTATCATATTTCCCCTTCCACTTTTGGCCTTCAGGAAATACATATGTATGTTAATACCAAGGCCAAGACGAGTTGTGAGAGTGGTCGCACATGCATTTTTAGGGTAAGAGAACTGTGAACTGAAGGTCAGCAGTTCTCATAACAAGAATGTAAGTGAGACCACTCTTACAGTCACACCACTGTTACAAACAAAAAAGTGGTCTCGGTAACGATATTAATATATTACGTATCGAGCTCGATCAATAATATTTTTTTTTAAAACCTTACCCAAATACACCTGTTTCCAGGGCAGCTGCGTGTGAGACACTGTTGACAGAAAAAGTCTGTCTTCCCCCGCAAAGGAAAGGAGCCCTTGACGGGTCGCGAATGCTCCCCCCAGTCTGTAATACAGTATAGATTTTCCAATCTCTCCTTGTAGGACCTCACCTGCTAGCCTGGAATCAGTTGCATGGCCTCCTCTGTACTGTTTCTGATCTGTTCTGATCATTCTTTAGATATGGGCTCCAAAACTGCACATAGTTCTCCACTGCAGCCTAACCAGCGACCTACAGTGCCACAATCACCACCTTCTTCCTCTGACTAGCAATAATCACCTTCTTGCTCCGATTAGCAAATCCCCACCTGAAACATCCCAGCATTCTATTAGCCTTCTTGTATATGCCTTACTGCACTGAGAGGAGGATTTCAAGCTGTTGCTAATTATACAATGGGGTATGAAAATCCTGTAACCTCATAGGTCAAAAACACATCACATGACCGTAATAAATCATCCAGTATACCCACTGTGTGTAAAAAAAAAAAATCCATAAAAACATACTTGCCTATCTTTTATTTTTTATAACTGCTGGGTTTTTTTCCGCTTTGCGTGGGTGTATTAAATGATCAGAATGCCGTAATAACCCAATTTCGGGTTATTACGGCATTTGACAGTACTCATAATCTGGCTGTTAAATAGCGTCACCAGTAATTATATAGAGAATAATAGATAGGCAAGTGTGTGTTGTGGATTTTTTTTTTTTTAACACACTCGAGGTGTGTGATGACCCATAAACCTCGACAGCAAACCACACCAGGCATGGTAAATCCACCAATATACGCAGTCCCTGTCATGGTATATTGTTTAATTATACAATGGCAAGAAATAATCCTGGACTCTGATTGGTCAATGTATGCCTGAGACAATGATGTTATTACACAATAACATCACTGTATTGCAGATGACATCCATTTGCTCCTTCTTTTCTTAAGAAAAAGATATACTGTCACACTAAAAATCTACTAAAAACATTTTTTTTAATGTTTTTTATTTTGTAGAACAACAAGCCATTGTATAATAGCAATGAGGCACGTCAGTGTGTGTGTTATTGTGTAATAACGTCACTCCTAGGGTGGTGGAAGCACTCTGCTTCGCCTCGTGCTTCAACTCTCCCCAAGAGTGAGGTTATTACACGATAACACACACACACCCTGTCGTGTCTTATTGTTTAATTATTATCCTCAGATCCCTTTCCTACCTAGAGTGCTCTACCATTACCCCATGAATCCAGTACGAGGTCTGCTAGTTCTTGCAGCCAGTGTGAACTACTCTGCATCATTTGACACTGAACTTCAGCTGCCAAATACAAGACCAGTTCTCCAGTTTCTCTGTGTAACTCTTCATATTGTTGGTCTCTTCCACATTATGCACCCTTCAGCAGAGACTGCTGTTATCCACAAACTGACTCATTTTCCCCTGCACCCCCAACCCAGTGTCGCTAACATACTGTACATGTTAAAGAGAACTGGTCTTGATACAGACCCATGGGACATGCTGCATGTTACTTCCTTCACTCCTGAGAATTTACCATTTAGTACTACTCTATGGGTCTTCACTAACAACCAGTTCCCTTTCCATCAAGTTAGACCTTCCAAGAACCAGGTCTCCCACCTTTTTTTTTTTTTCCCAACAGTCTCCCCTTAGGTATCGAGTCGAAAGCTTTACTGAAATCCAAGAATAGGATATAAACTTTTGCATTTATTATTCACACGTCTTTCATTCCTCTGAATGTTTGTATTGTTTTAGCTGCAACTGTACAAGAGGGGTCGCCACTCAATTTCCTTACCAAATAAACAGAACTGAACTGCTTGATCCCTGTCCACCAACTGTATCACTGAGTTAAAACAAATCAATTAAGTTTACTGGACACAACCTTCGTATTGTAAACCCACACTGTTTACTCTCCATGCATAACAACTCCCTACTCACAGTAGGTGTAAGTGGTTCTTACTAGCAGTGCCCCACGGAGGGAAACTGTGCCTTGGCATCACTCTCATGGAAATAGTGGTCATAGGCAGAACTTAGGCTGAATTTAAGGAGGGTACCCTCGCAGCACCAGGTGGCAGGAGCAGGGCTAAGGTGGGACATGTTTGAAGGAGAAGGGGACATCACTTCCCAGGAGCCCTTGCAGAGAAATGCCACCAGTCACTGGTGTAAAGCTGATGCAGAACACAGAGCTGGGGTGTCGACTGAGGGAGAGCTTCAGGCATTGCCAATATATGCCAGGGATTCTGGTAGCACCCAGAGGGATGGGCACATTCTGTGTTACACCAAGTGGCTGCAGGACTCAGGGCAGGGGCACACAATATCCTACTGCTAGCTCCCACTTGGAGAAGACAGTGCCTTGCTGCCTTCAGTGCCTAAGGGTGGCACGAGGTCAGGGACATCCCCTATGTCGAGGGTGTCATACTAAACATCTGGAAGCTTGGCAACAGCAAAGGGGCACCATGAGTACCAGGGCTATTTCCCAGCCTGCGAAATGCAGTGACTTACAGGCTGAGGCGGATTCAGTCACGCTACTGCTGCAACTAGCAGTAATCAGGGCACTGGGGTATGATAAGAAAATGCCAGCCCACTGGGCCTGCACAGACATACACTCTGAACTGCAGTCATCATACTGGCATGGAAGTTTACCATCACAGACATCTAGATTATAGCAAAAGGCAAAGTGATGCCAATAGTGCAAAATGGAGACAGGGATCCTCTGAGTACGGTAATGCCTATTACCTGGATGGACAGGGAAACCCTGGGCATGGATATGTCTCCACAAGAAAGGACAGGGAGAATCCAGGAAAACAAAAATACTTAAAAAAGTTATGTAAACGTGACATACTGTAACTGCTGCATCAAGGTATTTGGGCAGACTGGATGGGCTGACAGGTCTTTTTCTGCTGTCACTGTCTATACATCTACAGTATATATAAAAACAGATAGATATAGAAATAGATACATATATATGTTCTTTGCAAAAAAAAAATTCCGTTATTGCAGCATTTAGGGTTACGACTAAAACCACAAAAGTGGGGAAATGTGACATTAGGGGTGCAGTCTTTGCTGGGATTTTCAACCCTAAAGCGCACCTCATTCTATACACTTGAGAAACATACACATGTAATGTGGTGAGCTTTAGGGTTGACAAACCCAACAAAAACTGCACCCCAGAAGCCGCATTTCCCTACTTTAATGGTTTTAGTCTTAACCCTAAATTTTGCAAAGAATTTCCTTACTTTTTGAGAAGCTTTTGAGATAGTGTAATCATATCCATATTTGTAGCGTAACAGCAACTAAACTGTCAGGACAGCCTTATTACCCCCACCTCATGAAGCCCGTATTGAGAATATTAAAATCCCCACTGGAACATCATTTTGCGCCATGGGTGCATAAACACATTTTTGCCAGGATCTTTAAAAAAGACAGCTGCCACATTCATGAGGTGGTGTGAGGAATTGGTTATGTTGAGAATCTGCGGTCAGAATATTTAAAATTAGCAAAGTTATGAGGGTGTGTAGTAAAATTTCAATGTATGCACATACGTTTTCCATTTTTACACGTTGAGCCCAAATTTCCAATATAGTTTTATGACTGCACCGTGAATAAGGGTGGTGATAATTTTAAACTCACCAAAGGTGTTTTCACCAAACAACTGCAAATTCACCTTTCCGGGCCGATTTGCATAATGCCACTTGCATCGCTCATGAGCTATGGTGTCAAAAAAAGCAATGTTGAAAATTTGGTGTCGAAATACGCAAAAATGGCAAAGTTATGCCACAAAGTTGAAAACCCAATTGAAATACACTGAACAGCACCTAACCTTACTTTCTCATATAGAAGCTGGCATTTCCAGCAGCAAGACGTGTCTTCGATCAGAGTGGATCGTCACCCTTGGAGCTGTTCACGAATTAAGAGTGTTTGGGAGGGGTGCGGGGTGGTGGGTGCCGAGTGGAGGACGTGGTGGCGGGGCTGATTAGCAAGGATCCTTTCTTTTTTACAGGTGTTTAAAAAAAAGACACAGATGGACCGCTTTCTATTATATGCAGGACACCAGGAAAGAAAAATAATAAAGAGATGGTAACCGGAAGGTGGGGTACCACTAGACACCAGGCAGAAAATAAACAATTACTGATGGTGATCGGCCACTAGACACCAGGCAGAAAGCAGATAATTACTGGACAGGATCGGGGTGCCACTAGACACCAGGCAGAGAATAAATACTTACCGGATGGTGATCAGAGGAGGGGTGCCACTAGACACCAGACAGAAAACAAACAATTACTGGGATGGTAATCGGGGAAATTAGGACACCAGGCAGAAAATAAACAATTACTGGGATGGTGATCAGGGTGGGGGGCACTAGACACCAGGCAGAAAGTAGATAATTACTGGGATGGTGATCGGGGGCAGGGGGTGCTACGACACTAGGCAGAAATCAATTACTGGGGTGATGATCGAGGAGGGGGTGCCACTAGACACCAGACAGAAAATAAACAATCACTGGGATGGTAATCGGAGGGGAGGGGACACTAGACACCAGGCAGAAAATAAACAATTACTGGGATGGTGATCGGGGGTTGCCAATAGACACCAGGCAGAAAGTAGATAATTGGGATGGTGATCGGGGCGGGGGTACCACAGCACCAGGCAGAAAATAAATCAATTACTGGATGGTGATCGGAGGAGGGGGTGCCACTAGACACCAGACAGAAATAATTACTGGGATGGTAACTGGGGGGTGCCATTAGACACCAGGCAGAAAATAAATAATTACTGAGATGATGATCGGAGGGGTGGGTGCCACTAGACACCATGCAGAAAAAGAAATAAATAATTACTGGATGGTGATCGGAAGGGGTGCCACTAGACACCAGGCAGAAAATAAATAATTACTGGGATGGTAACCGGGGGGGGGGGTGCCACTAGACACCAGGCAGAAAATAAATAATTACTGGGATGGTAACCGGGGGAGGGGGTGCCACTAGACACCAGGCAGAAAATAATTATTGGGATGGTGATCGGGTGGAGCCACTAGACACCAGGCAGAAAATAAATAATTACTGGATGGTAACTGGGGTGCCATTAGACACCAGGCAGAAAATAAATAATTACTGGGATGGTGATCGGAGGGGTGGGGTGCCACTAGACACCAGGCAGAAAATAAATAATTACTGGGATGGTGATCGGAGGGGTGGGGTGCCACTAGACACCAGGCAGAAAATAAATAATTACTGGGATGGTGATCGGAGGGGTGGGGGAACGCCACTAGACACCAGGGAAATATGGTGAAATAAACAATGCAGGGGTGGCCATCGGAAGGGTGGGGGGGCACCACTAGACACCAGGGGATAGGCCCCCCCCATGAAAAAGGATTGGTCACAAACGAAAAATGATTCCTTTTTCGTTTAACATTGGTTACTAAGAAAGCCAGTCACGAAAAAGACTGAGAAAGCGAGGCAAGAAGAAGGATTTTACATGTAACAAAAAGCACATTTGGAGGTCATTTTTCCAACTGTTATGTGCAGAACCCACCTAACAGGGTTTTGATGAGCCAGACAGATATGTTAGTCTGTCTCTCTCTCTCTGTCTCTCTCAGTCTGTCTGTCTGTCTCTCTCTCTCTCTCCCTCTCTCTCCAAGATGTCATTTTTGTGATTTTTACATTATTTTTTTTAAAGAAAGGAAACAAGATGGCGACAAACAAAAAATGATTTTTCCCCTCATGAAAAAGGATGACATCAGTACGAAAAAGGATTCCTTTGTCGTTTCATACAGCTCTCTGGAAGTGCTTACTGAGCATGCTCAGAACCAAATTTGTCAAAATTTCAAAATTAAATAACTTCGGAACGCAGTAACATTTTTTTAACCAAACAAGCAAATGGGCCATCTGTGAGTGAGTCCCTTTGTACCCTGAATATTTCAGACCATAATCCCAAGCTGTTTTGGCTGTAGCCAAGTTCAAAGAAAGAAACCAGCAAAACCAATGGCCCGAAAATTTAGTTTTTGCACTATCCAGAACTTGGAATCCACACATCCAACCAAAACGACACTTGACACATCCACAGATCTCCCAAACAAGATCGCGTATGCAAAATCTCATGCAAATCCGTTGAGCGGTTGCGAAGTTATAAAGTGCAAAAATTGGGCTTTAACATTAAAAACTGCCATCTCAACCCTATAATATATACACACACAACAACACTTAAAGAAATACCAAAAACGCCACAAAGATTAACAATCATGATAACACGAAAAAGCCACAAAGATCAACAATCACAACAAAAACAAAAGTCACAAAGAAACCGGCCCAGTGGCGCTGAGGGTTGAGGCACTGGACGCCACACCTCGCTCACGCCGCGACCCGGTTCGGGAATGGACTCTGGCCGCTGGGGGCTGGCAGGGGAGAGGGAGGATTGAGCGTCTGATGACTGCTCTCCTCTCTCTGGGGTGGGTAGTGGGGCTTGCATTGCCCTGTAGCGGCGACTGGTGGAGGCCAGCCACACTACAGTGGCATGTAATAGCAAGAGGGGGCGGAGAGCGTGGTGGGCGTCAGCACACTTGGACGCCATTGCACGTCCGGCTCTCCACTGGGAGAAAAAGTGGAAAATGTGGAGGGTGATCTTCGTGGCTGATGGCCATGCCTTGCGCCCCCGGAGAGACCCGAGGGGGGCGAGTACCCAGTGGGTGCGTGAGCGATAATGACTGGCCTACTGGGGGAGCGGGTTTGTGTGGACTGCACGCACGACCGGGTCCGGGTGTGCAGGGCCGGCGGCCGGAGATTGTGTAGGGCTGCTCTGCCACAGGAGAATAAATAGTAGGAAGATAAAAAAAAAAAAGTCACAAAGATTAACAATCATAACAACAGTAAAAAAACAAGACTATTTTTTGTCAGTTAACCCTTTTATTTATAGCAGGACAGCACTACGTGCTTAACAGCTCACTGCTGGCATGGGGTAACTGAATTAATGTTTATTAAATATCTCATTTAATACAAATTTTATGTAGTTATGGCAAATTCAATTTATTTTCTGTACTGTCAAATCGTCTGCTACATTTTACAGTGCACATATTTGTTAATGCTGAAAACGATTTTTAGCACACAAAAGAAAGTTAAAAAAAGATCCCTAAGTAAAAATACATATGGGAAGTTGTTTTGTGTTTCATTACCTCAGTGTGATAAGGAAAGAGATGTGTTTCTTAAATTTACAAAAACAAACAAAAAAATCAGGCTTCCCACACCAGCACAAGAAAAGACATGTGGACCTGACTGAAGGTGCAAAAGTGCAGTATTTTATTTTCTTCTAGCAGTGAAAGTAGGCAGCAGCACAACACTCAACGTTTCGCAATGCTCTGTTGCTTTATCAAGAGATGTGCTGCCATCTAGTGGACCACTATTTATAATGCACACAATTAGTGAAATATATAGATGCAAGCAATAACATTGTAATAACCAGTTGAAAAAAAACTAGAGATGCCAACAGTAATCTCTACACATAATAGAGACAGAACCCCCTAACATATATACAAGAATGCGGGATATTAGTATACAGGGATGCTACGTCCAAGGCTAGCAACCTTTTTAAACACACTTCTTGCTTTTGCCACAGGAGGGACAAAAAAAGGCTTGGGTTTTTGGAGACAACATAGGTGGAGTCAGATACCTCTCAACTGCTACGAATTCCGCATAGCGCTACAATTTTTACACTCAAATTTACCCTTGCTCCTCACAGGTTTACTGATGTTCCTCATAACGTTAGAGCTATTTCTGGACACACAAATTATAAAATAATTGAACTAAGTTGATATAAACATTCCTTATCACTAACTATATGGGGTGGGGCCTACTATCTGTAGACATAATATTCTTTAAAATAAGAAAGTCCTACACATTCTGGTCCATTGCTATGATTTTTGAAGGCCAGTGCTATGATTTTTAATGCTGAGAGGTTGAGAGGTATGGGAGTACGCTGTGGTGAAACTTGTTTGAATTAGTGTGTTTATTACTAGGTGAAGGGTAAATCTGAGACCAGCCAGAGTAGGCCACATTTAGGGGCCATATTATAAGAATTGTGTCTACCCTGTAGTTTGGGGAGAGGTGCTAACTGCGTGGCCTGGGGCCTCAGCTAGTTGATAAGTGACCTCCCACAACCAATAGCACGTCACCAGGAAGGGAGCAGGTTTTGCATAAAATCAGCCACTGCCAACGTGTCCCACACATTCGTGTCCAGTGAGTGAGTGGAACAGCAAAGGAGTGAAACAGATGACTGGCATCGAAGGAATCGGCAGCTATTGGCAGGCGTCGGCAGGTGTTAGCAGAAGGAAGCAGAGCAGCGGGGAACTCTGCCAGTTGACTAAGGCAGGGCACTTGTTCACTACTGTGCAACAGTCATTGCTGGAAAGTGAGGAGGGTCAAAGGAAAGCCAAAACTGGGAAAAGAAGCAACACCAATCTCGGGTAGGAGTATAAAAAGATTTAAACAAGGCATGGGGAACACAAATGGAAACAAAGAAGAGGAAAACTAGAAACACCGTATCAGGGGTAAGCGTACAAAAGTATTTCCAGGTATCACAGGGAAAACAGAAGTTGAGAATGCTGGGAGTGGTACAGTGCAGTGGCTGTGGGGCGGCAGTTTTCGGAGAGACCTTCTGTAGACTGTGGTGCTGCCCCATTTGCACACACCTGTCTGGGTTGAGGGAAGAGGTCACTAGACTCCAGACAGTTGGCTAGGATTCCGGGACCTCTTCCCCCACCCAGGGGCCACCACGTCTGACACTGTTACCTCAGAGGACGCCAGGAACGACTGGACTACGGCGGGCTCTAGAAGGGTGGGGGTGGTGGACAGAGGGACATTCCTCAACTGGTACCACTATGTAATTCCTTTGCTGCTCTGGTGGGGCAGTACTGCCAGGAGAAGACACCCATGGTAGTGAAGGGGAAGATGTGGGGGCCCCCTCGATAGTGGAGACCCCAAGGAGGAGGAGGAAGCAAAATCTGGTGGGAGACTTGATTGTGAGGGGGATAGATTTAGGAATAGGAAGTGGAGGCAGAGGCAGGTTAAGTGCTTACCTAGTGCCATGGCCCAGAGGGATGGGAAGTGGATCCTGCGGGTTGCTAGGGTAGCAGGACAGGAGGGAGAGCTGGATATCACTGTCCACCTTGGGACTAATGACCTGGCTAGGGATGGGGCTGAGACAGGGCAGGGTGAGTTTGGGAGCTGGGGAGGGGGGTCAGTCGGTGGCTTTCGCTAAGGTGCTGCCTATCTATAACAGGGCACAGGAGAGGGATCTCCGCACCAGGAGCTTCAACTCATGGCTAAAGAAATGGTGCAGAGATGTAAGGTTCAGCTACACTAGGGATTGGAGCCCCACCTGGGAGGAAAAGGGCCTATTCCCTGCATCCATCCAGGAGGGAAACCGCAGTCCTCAGTGGACAGTTTAAATGTTACATCGATGAACATTTAAACTAGCCAAGGGGGTGGCAGAAGGAACTGGTGAGTCAGAAATTGTACCCCCCAAACAGGCTGAAGTAGAGGGTAAAGAGAACCAGAGTGAAGAGGAATCCCCTAGGGTGCAAATTAATAAAGGAAGTGGGTGGTAGACATAAAGGGAGAAAGGAACAGGAGCATTAAAAAAAGAGGGGGGGAAGGAGGGAGGGCAAAAAGGAAAAAGGGGAGCAACAAGCAGAGTGGAAACAAAATCTGGAAGGCCATGTGAATGCTAGAAGTCTAGGAAATAAGATTCTGGACCTAAAGGCCATCATAGCAGAGGCCGACCTAGATACTGTGGCCATTAGCAAGTCATGGTGCACTGAAAACCATGACTGGGACATGGCCATACCAGGCTATACTCTCAGAAGGAAAAACTAGGTGGGAAGGAAAGGAGAGGGTGTAGTGCTTTATGTGAGGGAAAGCATAAAAGTGACTGATACACAGTGGAAGCAGAGGTATTGTGGGTCACCCTGGAGATGGGGAATGGGGCCACTATTCGGACTGGAGTGATCTACAGACCTTCAGCACAGGGAGAGGAATTAGATAAGATACTGGTGGAAGCCACTGGCAAGATGGCAGGAAAGGGGGAGGTGCTACTGGTAGGGGACTTCAACCTATCAGATGTAGATTGGAACCTCCCCAGCAGCAGCTTTAGGTAGAAGCAGGGACATCCTGGACTCTGTACAGGGGTGGTCCTCAGGCAACTAGTCAGTGAACCCACTCATGATTGGGCAATACTGTACCTGGTACTTTCTAATGGGGACAGTGTTGCAGATGTCACAGTGGGAGGCCACTTGGGGACCAGTGATCACCGTATAGTGTGATGGTTCAATATAAGGACGACTGCGAAGTTGAACCACACAACAGCAAGGGTCCTGGACTTCAGAAAGGCAGATTTATGGAGTAAATGCCTTAGGGATGACCTAGCGGGGGGATAGTCTGGATGGGGTGGAGGAATAGTGGGCAAAGCTAAAAGGGAGCATAGTAAAGGCAACAAACTCTGCATCAAAGAAGTGAGGAAAAGGAGATTGCTATGGTTCTTGAAAGAGGTGGCTGAAAAGGTAAAGGCAAATGGGTAGCATTCAGAAGGTATGAGGAGACGCAGAGGGAGGAGGACAGGGAGGTCTACCAGGGTAAACAGAGGGAAGCAGTTGTAAGGTCACCCTCCCAGCTGTCTGGAGGTTTAGATGGAAATGGTCGCCTGGGAGGAGCCCCGCCTGCACACAAGCAAAGTACAGTTATGTAAGAACTTACCGTAACAACAGATCTTTGAGGAGAGTTCTTGCAGCAGGCAATTATCGGTAGGACTAAGTCACCAGGACCACACAGAAACCTTTCTAGCTAGCAGTGTACCATGGGGGACCGTCCACCACCAATGTCACTCTGCTGACATCAGCCTATCCTATAAAGATGGGTTTGGTCCCCCACACCCTCCTCGGTTCTCCCACCGGAGACCCGGAGCAGACAGCAGAAGAAGAAACCAAGGAGGTTTCCCCGAGAGCCAAAACAAAGAAAAGAGAGAGCAGAAGATTCACTCACATAGGTGAAAGTCAGACAGAGAGCAGGGGAAAGGAGAAAGGGAAACTTAGAGCCTTGTGCAAGAGCTGTTCTCGAAGATCTACTGTTAACGGTAAGTTCTTACGTAACTGTACTATCTTACTTTGAGGGAGGCTTCTGCAGCAGGAAATCACTGGTAGGACAGTCCCAAGCAGTTTCAGTAACCAAAGGAAACAGCAGCGGGAAGAGGAAACACAGTAGCCAGAGGCTCAAGAGAGAGGGCCCTGGAGAATGACAAGGCTGAAGTTAGCCCTACGCCTGGAGGCGATGTCCAGGCTGTTATAGGGTTGCCACCTTTGGATGAGGCAAAAACCGGATCCTAAACTCTGCCCCTAGCCCGCCCCTTTTCATGACTCTTCATGCATTGTTCCTCCCAGAACACCATTTGTTATATCAATAAAAGACAACACGTAAAGCAGCAGTTACCCGTTAGTTACTTTCCTAGTTTCTTCCTAGTCATTCATTCACTTATGTATTTATTTATTGACATTGGTTTACCAGATAAACATACAGAGATAAAAGAAATCTCATTTACAGTTATGATCTGGGGGAGGCAAGGGACATACTGTAAATACCATACAACAGTATACATGGTATATAATAACACATAATAAAGGAATTGTTTCATATAATGTGTACTTTTATATTTTCCTGGCTCCATTCCCTGTTCATATCCACAGTACTATTTCAAAGCCAAAGTGACCATACTTTTTTCTTGAGGAAAAAAAATAAGTTTAAACATTTAAAAATACCTAAATCCTGTTAGAGATGAAAATGTTTACCAGCAAATGAAAGTGGAAGACAACTGGCTCTGTTACTGTTACAAAAGGTGGGGGCAGCTGTGCTGCTATGCCACTTTAAGATGCAGTGGAAAGGATCAAGTTAAGTAAGTGCTAATGGTGTTAATGGCCATAGTTTCCACCTCCCAGGCTGACTGCTTTCACAAACAAAGGGATATATTGACAACAGAACTTGTTTGTAACCTAGACATGTAGCTGAAAGAATGAATAATATGACAAAATTTGTTTCAAAAGCATGTGAGCACTCAAAATGGCTCAAAAACCTGACCAGCACAGAGCAAAACCGGATTACCTGACAGGGACCCTGAAAACATGATCACCAGGTAACAAACCTGACAGGTGGCAACCCTAGCTGTAGGGTTTAGTGAAGGTATGGACAGAGCTTCAAGTGGCAGCTGCACAGATGTCTGCAGCGGACACATTCCTGAAACAAGCCATGGAAGCAGTCATACCGCTGGTGGAATAGCCCTTAACAACTCCTGGACGTTCCTTGTTGTATTTTCAGCAACAGTAAACAATACAATTTGCTAACCACTCAGACCAACACTGTTAGGACACCAACGCGCCCTGTCTCTTTGGGGTGAACGAAACAAACAACTGGTCAGACTTCCTCAAAGTCTTAGTCCAGTGTCTAATGCACAGTAACGCAAGATTCAGTGCACATCCAAAAGTATGGAGCAAAGCCTCCACCGCCCACTGGAATACTCTGGAAAATAAACAGGAAGATGGATGAATAGATTCAAAGTAAACTCTGACACCACCTCAAGAAGGAACTCAGGATTGGTGCGCAAAGACACCCTGTCTTTGTGAAAAACCAAATAAGGCTCCTTACATATGAGAGCCTGAATGTCAGAAATCCTTCGAGTAGAAATAATGAAAACTAAAAAAAAAAGAGGGCTTTCCATGAGAGATAGCGCAGCTCACAACTCACAGTCAGTTCAAAGGGAGGTAACGTGAGTTTCTCCCACACAAAACTGAGGTCCCAAGGAGGGACCAGGTCCCAAATGGGAGGTTTGAGATGCAGCATGCCTCACAGAAAAGTGCGAGACACATCAAGGTGGGCCACAGTTCTGCCCCCAACAGGTACATGGTATGCAGAGATGGCAGAAAGATGTGCCTTGATGGAGGAGCACTTCAATCTAGAATCAGAGAGGGAGAGAAGATACTCCAACACCTGATCTACTGGGCAGATGAAAGGATCCAGCTGATGGGAAACGGCCCAAAGGCAAAATCACTTCCACGTCATAGCATAGGTTGCCCTGGTGGAGGGCTTACGAGCAGCCACCAGAACCTCAGTGACCCAAGGGGAAACTTCAAACCGTGCGATGGCTACGTCCTTAGGAGCCACGCATGGAGATGCAGAGATCTGAGGTCTGGATAAACCAAGGTCCCACACTCCTGGGAGAACAAGCTGGTGCACAGGGCAAGGGCACTGGAGGTTCCACTGCCAGGTGTTGCAGCAAGGGGAACCAGATCTGACGAGGCCAGAAGGGAGCTATGAGGATCAACTTGGCCCCCTCCATCTGAAGCGTGCGCAATACCCACTGAAGGAGTGTGAAGGGCGAGAAGGTGTAGAGAAACCTCCCCTTCCAGGAGAGTGACAAAGCATCTCACCAGAAAAATCCAGGCCCAGGACCGAGCAAGCAGAAAAGCGGCAGTTTTGCATTGAGCGGGGAAGCAAAAAGGTCCAGCTCTGGACACCACCACCTGTCGACTACGTCATTGACCACTGGCGTCAGAAGCTCCCACTCATGAATCCTAGAGCAGGAGGGGCTTAAGCTGTCCACTAGGAGGTTTCAGATGCCTCGAACATGGACGTCCGAGAGCTCTAGACTGTGCTCAATGGCTCAAATGCCAAACCCTCATCGCCTCCCAGCACAGGGAGTAACAATGCACTCCCCTGCTTGTTTATGTAATAAACCATGCACATGTTGTCCAGCTGCACTAAGAGTGCACCCGGGAAAAGATGAGTCTGGAAGGCCTGAAGAGCGTACAGGATGACCCACATCACCAGGGCATTGATGTGGAGACCTTGTTCCACGTCTGTCCACATGTCCTGAGTCTGGTGAGCTCCCAAGTGGGCTCCCCAGCAGAGATCCGAGGCATCCGACATCAGAATCTAGCAAGGGGTCGTAATAGCAAATGGAACCCCCAAAAGAGACTGGCCAGCTCTAGTCACCAGGACAGAATTCATTGAACAGGGTCAGAGAACATGACTGGCCGGTCCAAGTCATCGGTGAGTTGGTCCCATTGGACCCGCAAAGTCCACTGAGGAATCCTCATATGTAGATGGGCTAGAGGCACCGTGGCAATGGCTACTGCCATGTAACCCAGAAGATGCAGGAATACCCTGGCTGGAACCGGACAGCTGGAGGAGACCAGATGGGCCTGGTCCACCATATGCTTCGCCCTGTCCATGGCCAAGAAAGCCATGCCCTGGGATGTGTCCAGAATGGCCCCTATGTACTGGAGCCGCTGGCAGGGCATCAGGCAGGACTTTTGCATGCTGACAGTGATCCCCAGGGCCTGGAAGAGACTGATGGTATGCTCCAGGGTCTGAAGAAGGTGTCCCCAGGAATGGGGCTACTTGGAGCCAGTCATCAAGATAGGGAAAGACATAGAAGCCCCACCTCATGAGGGTAGCTGCCACCACTGCCAGGCACTTGGTAAAAACCTTGGGGGCTGAGGACAGGTCAAACGGGAGAGCCCGGAACTGAAAATAGGCACCCCTGAAATAGAAGCGGAGGAAACGTCCGTGGGAAGGAAAAATTCTAATATGCAGGTAGGCATCTGGCATGTCCAGAGAACAGAGCCAGTCCCCCCAGTGCAGGAGCCCCTAAAGGGTGACCATCCGAAAGTGCTTGAACTCTATGAACACATTCAGATTGCTCAAGCCTAGAATGGGCCTGAGGTCCACGGTCTTTCTGAGGACCAGGAAGAAGTGGGAGTAGTACCCCCTGTCCCACTGAGCCTGCAGGACAGGCTCTATGGCTCTTTTTTGTAGCAGAGCTTGACTTTCCTCCCAGATGAGAGAAAGGTGATTTGGGGGTAGAAGAAGTTGCCCGGAGGATTGCTGGGAAGCCACTCAAGGAGTTCTACAGTGTGACCACGTTCTATGAGCTATAGAACCCAGCTGCCTGCGGTGGAGGGAGAAGTGACCCCCTACTGCCTCCCCCAAGGACTCTACTGGAAGGGGGTCTGGCAAGGAGTTCAGAAGTAGGAGCAGGCGCCGGAAGGGCCGGGGTGGCCGCCTGGGGAGCCGTAGTGGCAGCAGCTGCAGGGGCCAATGCCTGTTTGCTCTTACCCTGGCTTTTTGCAGAAGGGCGGGAGTGCCGGTGAGAAGAGCAGTGGAAAGGTGGCTGCTGATTAGACTTAGGCTGCGTATGGTACATGGAATGGATGGACCAGAGGGCCCGGCCCAATTCCTGAAGGGAGGAGATCAAGTCCTGCTCATCTCATCCAAAGAAAACACAACCCTGAAAGGGAGCATCCAGAAAGCTAGACTGCACATCCAAGGTGAACCTGGACACCCGGAGTCAAGAATGGTACCAGACACAAATGCCCAAGGCTGCCCTCCCCCCGCCCGAGGCACTGACAGCATCACAGACAGCCCGCAGAATGTGACTGCCAACATCAAAGGCATCTTGAGAATGGTGTCCTTCATTAATTGCAAACTGGCCGTGTTTATGTTAAAAACTGGACGTAAAAGTGACCCCCCCACACTGACTTTAATGTGGTGTGCCCCCGCGCTGTCCCTGGTCTCATGTTATTAGGTGCCTAAGCACGGGGGCAGATCTCTGCTGCTAGGAAGTAAAGGGAGCTGCTGGCAACTTTCCAGGGATGAAATTATGATCCTTTTTATTTTACTACTGGAGTGAAATTACATTTTAAAATGTACCCTAACAGACATTCATTGACATAGACTTGCTAAATGTCACAACATTACTAAATCTCACATCATTTCTTTAATAAAGGTTGAACATCACCTCAGATCTTTTGCCCACTGGACTCCCTGGCACCAACTTCCTCATAGACAGACCTCTGTCTTCTCTTCAGATGTGTTTTTCTCCTGCTGGAGAGGGGCACCCTCCTTTTCAAAGGCCTGTTCACTACCACGAACAGGCACTTTATCTCGACACCAGACTCTATGGAAGAACTTTCAGTGCAGTGGGAACTGGCACAGTGTGCCCGTAGTACCTCTCCCACCAACTCTGACTCAGCAGTCCCTGCCCATCAGCAGAGATGGACTCCTCTCCTTTGGAGTGCCCAAGTCAGACAATGTGACCCAGTCTTCCAAGGGCATAGAAAACTGGCATACCCTAGAGGTCGGTAGACACTCTTAAAGGTCCATCATATAGCTCCTGAGGGGGCTACACAGGGAAAGCAGTAAGGAATGCAAAGGCACAAACTGAAGAGCGAATAGTCCAAGAGGTAATGAAAGGAAGCAAGACATTTTTCAGGCAGGTAAGTGGAAAGAGGAAGACCAGGGGTTGGACTGTAAGGTTAGAAAGGGAAGGGGAAGACTGTGCAGAGGAGGGCCAAGAAAAGGCAGACATCCTGAACAAATACTTTCATTCAGTGTTTACAGAGGAAGAAGAAGGGGAGGGACCACAAAAAAGTAACAGAAGATTTGGAGCGAGGGAGGCAGACATTAGTACTTTTTTGGAGGTTAGAGTCCTGAAGGGACTTGCTAATCTGAGGGGCCAGATTGGGTGCATTCAAAGGTACTGAGGGAGCTCAGGGAAATACTGGCTGCACCTCTGACAGTTTTGTTTAACAGCTCACTGGAAACAGCAGTGGTTCTGGAGGAGGGTGGATGTACTCTCACTACACCAAAGTGGTAGCAGGGAGGAGGCCGGCAATTATAGGCCAGTCAACCTGACAAGTTTACCCCCCACCCACTCCCATTATCATCCAAAGAAGTCTATCAGGCAGTCATGGTCTTGAATCCAGTGAAATCCAGCCCCGGTCTCTATCCTAAACTCCTCTGCATCTCAGCCCCAGCCATAGCATCTCCCTTGCTCATCTCCTAAACATTTCCCTCTTGTCCAGCATGGTCCCCCAGGCCTGGAAGCTTACTAAAGTGATTCTGCTCCACAAAGGTGAGGATCCGACCTCGCCCACCAACTACAGGCCCATCTCTCTCTCCTGCCCGCTTGCCAAACTGCAAGAATCTCTTATCTACTCCAGGCTCCTGAACCATCTTACAACCTCTGGTACTCTCTCCCTTATCAGTCAGGTTTCAGGAGACAGCACTCCACTGTCACCTCCCTGCTACGAGTCATGGACCATATCCACTCTGCAATGGATCTAGGCCATGTCACCTCTGCCATCTTTGTAGACCTGGCCAAGGCTTTTGACTCCATCTCCCACCACCTTCTGATCCATAAACTATACTTGTCCAGGCTGTCACATTTGGCAGTCAAAATGGTTCCACTCTTATTTACTCAACAAACAGCAATCGGCCCAATTTGTAAACGCCCCCCCCCCCATCCTACCCCAAGGTTCTGTACTCAGGCCCATTCTGTTTTCCATCTTTATAAATTATCTTCCTCTGTCTGCTCCACCTCCCACATACAGATGTATGCAGATGACACCATGATCTATTCCTCTGCCCCCCCACACACACACAAACACCATGTTCACACACCCTACAGCAAGACTTTGCAAAGTTCAACTATGGTTTCAGGAAAAGCAGCTAAAAAACTTAAAAAAAAAACATGACTATGGTATTCAGCTCCAGACAAAGGCTGAGTCGTCTCCAGTCCTCCCCTTCGTTCGTCATACTGGACGGCTCCTCCCTTGAGGTGCCTGACACCTTCAAATACCTAGGCATCTGGCTAGGTAGTTATCTAGATTTTTCATCCCACATAGATGCCATTTGTACTAAACTCCATACTAAACTTGGCATCCTTTACCAGAACAGAGACTGCCTCCCTTTAACAACTCGCCATGACCTGGTTACAAAAACAATTCTACCCATATTTGACTATGCCGATGTTGTCTACGCCTCCGCTCCTGCATCTATCCTGTCAAGACTTGATACACTCCTAAACTCATTCTGTCGCTTTGCTACCTCCTCCCCTCCTCTCACTCACAGCTGTCTCCTCTACTTCTCCCTCTTCATCAACCCTCTTTCCCACCAGTGGATGCTCCACAGTCTCTTCTTCAGTGCCAAATACTGGTTCGGGACTCTGTCCCCCATCTCCTCTCCCGCTCTTCTGCTCACCCTTCTACCTACTCCCTCCATTCCAGGGATTCTCACATCTCACTCTTTCTCCCTTCCTCCCCTGCCCTCACCCAGGGTGAGGCTGTATGCCTTCTCCTATCACCTCCCTCTTCTCTGGAACCAACTCCCCCTGGCCACTCCACCTCGCTCGCCTCCTTAAAGTCCAACCTTTGTATCCCTCCCAGCTACAAGTGCTGCTGCCCCTCCCCTCCCACCTAGCCTATCTACCCCATCTCTGTTCCCTGTGCTGCCCTCCTGCTGCTATCTTGTCACCACTGGCACATACCCCCTCCTTTAGGTACTCAAGTTGTATACTTAGTTGTGTATCTCTTAAAATGTAGAATTGTCCTAATGTTATTTCTGCTGTATAGAAACAGACTGTTAATGCAATCCTACACTTACCAAGGCAATATACTCACACTATGATGTAATGTAATATAGTGTCCTGATTTTATTTTTGTAACTTTTTTATTTGGCATTTCATACATATGCATAAAACACATTGTTCCTGAGCATATATAACAACATACGACAATTGTTGTACATTACTAAGGATTATAAGTACATATTACTATTGGTACAGCATTAGGGGGCGATACCAGAATAATAGCATAACCAATTACACAACATCCAGGAGCTGTACGTGCAGCCAATGCCCAAATTTTGTTACATCTTAACTGGTAATAAATCATCATTTTTTAACTGACAATTTTAAGTCCTTGTAATTGAATCAAAAACATTAAACGAGAACATTTTCCCAATCCAGAGCTTCCCAAAGCTCATTATTGACAACAAATGTGAATAACCATAAAGTGACTCGTCCCCCGGAGATTTTGTTACCCCATAATTAAGTATCTATATACCCCCTTCCACTTCTAAAGAAGCTCAATGTCTTAAGGGACTAGAGACCAGCTCCAGCCCACATCTCTAGAAATCTGTGAGTTAATAGGGGCTAAGATACATTGATCCCACTCCGTTGGCATTATTAATCTTGGGGAACTTGGTTAGAAATTAATTATAACACATCCAACATTTATAAACAGCAGGGGGAAAACAAAACCCCTAAAAACTGCTATTTTAAAAATTACTATAACTAACTACAGATACTTCTAGTGTAGGGGACCCAAAAGGAGAACGTCAGAACTCTAAGCCTGCCAGCTCAACTGTAGTCCCCCAATATACTGTATACTGTGCAAAGTCCAGGTGAACAAGACAAAAGGAAAACATGCTCATTTGGAGAAGGTCTTTCCATTTGTTTAACATCTGTTTAACAAAGAAGTATTTTTTGAAAGGCAAACTTCCCTTCCCCAAGAAGCCCTGAACTTATTTGCATCGGTTTAGTATTTATTATGTAAAGCAAGTTATAGAGATCTGGCAAATCAGTCTGACGATCGTCTTCTAAGTATCCCCATCGGTTCTTGGATTCAGTCACCTTTTGAACTATCTTCAGTAAGCCCTTCATCATGTAGTCACTGTGCAGCAATCTTCTCCACGCACAACCCTGCTCCTTTTGGATCTGTAAACCTGTATTGATTTTGCCCATCCGCGAAACACAAACGGGCTGGGAAGGCCATTGAGTATGTAATCCCCAGGTCTCTCAGTTTTTGCTTTACCACATAGAAGGCTTTTTTTCGCATTCTTGTGGCATATGCTAGATCCGGGAAGAAGAGTACTCTGTTCTCATCCTGGAAAACGGGCTTCTGGCTCTAATGGCTCCAAGAATCAAGTCTTGCTCTGCCACTGAGGCAAGTGTAAGCAAGACAGTACACAGGTTTTCATTGCTAGTACTGGGTCAACAAGGGGTGATCTTATATGCCTGCACGATTTTGAAGTCACTCAGCCCTGTGATGTTGGAGAGTCATGGACCCGGAAACTGCAAAAGATTTTCCCCCTCGATCCCTTCAGTGAGGCCCAAAATTCACACATTGGCCACTCGGACTGTATTTTCAAGTTGTTCCATGTGGCTTCTAAGAGTGGCTTGTTCTTTAACAGGGGTGGTAGTCGCTGCCAGGGCCTTCCCCGCTATTGCTTCCACATTTTTTAGTTGTTTCTCCCATGGTATCCAGTCATGTTTCAACAGCTTGAAATCTTTGGGAGAAGGTGTCCAACTTTTGATCTATCCATTGCACAGTTTTAGTTAGAGCATTAATGAAAGTTTGTACTGAATTAAGTGAGGCTGCAGGTGGCTCCATAGTAGTCGAGGCAGCTGCCTCATCCCACATGGTCTGGCTGTTTGGGTACAGGCACATGCGGCTGGGAAAAAATCTTGCTTCACTGGCTTAGTTTGTCCCATAACAGCAAAAATGTTATATCCAGAGATACAGAATTCTGTAGCGAGAGGGCTGAAGTATATCTTACAGCAGTTTGGATGTCGATTTTCATGATTTTATCGTTTTATTTGAGCGTCTCTCAGGAGCTCCAAAAAGTAACTCCCCCCTCCCCGATTTTATTTCTGATTGCATATTTAATCTTGTATCTCCTATCTGCTTGTTCCCCTAGGTCGCACCTGGAAATGAGCTTCGGCTCAGTGTGCCTTTCCCGGTCACAGACTTTTAACAAATAAATAAATCAGTGTTGGGAAAGTTAATGGAGTCACCGCTGAAGGAAAACGATTATGGAACATCTTGAATCCAGTGGGTTACAAGATCCAAGGCAGCACGGTCTCACAGAGGGAGGTCATGTCAGACAAATCTGATAAGATTTCTTTGACTGGGTGACCAAGGGACTAGATCAGGGTGGAGCAGTGGACGTGGCCTACCTAGACTTCAGTAAGGCTTTCTACATCGTTCCACACAGGAGACTAGTAAGCAAGCTGGGTAGCTTAGGAGTAGGTCCAAATGTGGCAAACTGATAAATGGAAATCACGCCGACGAAAGGAGGGTGACAAGCAGGGTGCCTCTGGGATCAGTGTTGGGACCTGTCCGCTTTAATGTCTTTGTGAGTGACATTGCAAAGGAGCTGGAAGGGAAGGATTCCCTCTTTGCTGATGACACTAAAATCTGCAAAATGGTAGACACTTGGGGGGGGGGGGTGAGCAGAGACCTGAGAGAACTAGAGGAGAGGTCAAGGGTATAGCAGCTGGGCTTCAATGCAAAAAAAGTGCAAAATAATGCACTTTGGGCACCGAAGTGCTGGGGTGGAGTAAAAAAATGGGTGGGGTGTATTAATAACCACCAAGCAGGAAAGAGACTTGGGGTAATTATATGGGATGACCTAAAGGTGACCAGGCAGTGCAACAAGGCAGTGGGAGGGCTAGCATGATACTGGGGTGCACAGGGAAGGGTACCACCAGCAGAAAGAGGGAGGTGGTGTTGCCTCTGTATAGATCACTGGTAAGACCCCACCTAGAATACCATGTCCAGCTCTGGAGACCACAACTCCAGAAGGACACAGACAGAGTGGAAGCAGTGAAAAGAACGGCAACTAAAAATGGTACAGTCTCTGCATCAACAGTTCTACAAGGAGAGACCAAATGACCTCAATATGTACAGCCTGGATCAGAAGAGGGAGATGGAGACTATGACAGAGAAATTTAAACATCTCGCAGGGGTAAATAAGGTACAGGAGGGAAGTATTTTTCAGAAGAAAAGGTGCTCAGGAACAGGGGGACATGCTATGAAGCTGGAGCGGGGTGTATTCAGGAGAGATGTGAGGAAGTACTTCTTCACAGAAAGAATAGTCAATTCCTGGAACAGCCTTCCAGCAGAGGTGGTGGGGTTGAAAACTGTGGTGGTGTTCAAGAAAGCATGGGATAACCAAAAGGGAATCATGGTGGAAATGAAGGGGAAGGAAGAAAGAGTTGTAGGTCGGGCACAGTCTGCGGTAATAGTGCAGGTAGAGAGAAATGGGCAGACCGGATGGGCCAAGCAGTCCTTATCTGCTGTCAAATTCTATAGATTACCTGGGTGGCCATTTTGTGTCAGGTAAACAGCAGACAGTTCGGACTTCATATGAAGCTATTGGAAGTAATGAGTCAAATACTGTAAAAACATCTGTAGTGTCCCAGATATAAGATCCAAACTGACATGCTATGGTTTGGATACGTGCCTCTACATACTAGGCTAGGGGCTCAGTGAGAGACCCAATACTAACCACAATGGGACAACCAGGCGGACGAGAGGCATTTTTGTGTACCTTGGGCAAGGTGCATACTGAGGCCGTTACAGGTTGTTTTACACTGAGAAAAATCACAGACACTTTTGGTAATCAAATGGTTAGACAAAGCATCAATTTCCCTTTTAAACATCCTAGCAGGATTTAATCCTAACTTGCTACAAAATCTCACTCTTACCCAACTGTGAAAGTAGTTCTTGGACATAGTACTCAGTGTCCATGTCAACTGCTCCACCATTATCTGTGGGTTTAACTGTTATTTCTTTGTTGTTTGGTAAAGCTTCTGCAAATGTCCTCTAATCAATTCTGAAGAGATTTCCAGGTTCAGTATTCACATCATGGTGTAATAGATAGAACCAGATAAAATGATAAACGATTTACTGTTATGAGTTTGCCATACTATATTTATTTTATCACAGGTCAGTAACTGTTTACCTAGAATAAAACATTATATTAGGTAAAAAAAAACAGTCAGGTTAGATATAACTCTGTTTTAACCTGCTGTATGTATTTTATATTCTAAAGCTTAAAATTCTTACATTAAATATTCAAAATATTATAATCAGTATCGGTGGAGAACTGCACTACAGTAGCAATTTTTCCTTCTTAAATGTATGTCAGGGGACTCTGTCAGGATTATGTGAAGGGATTACTGTTGGTGTTTGGTGCTTTAAGTGGTTATTATAATTTACTTGTTTGCACCCGTATGTTGCAAGAATTGATTGCATTATAAATATTGGTCCACTAGGTGGCACCACATCTCTTGATAAGGCAACAGAGTGTTGCAAAACATTGAGTGTTGAGCTGCTGCCTGCATTTACTGCTGAAAGAAAATAACGTACTGCACTTCTGCACTTTGAATCAGGTCTGCATGACTTTCCCTCCCTCAGCTTGCATGGGAAGCCTGATTTTTTTTGCAAGAATGGAGTGGAGACAGGCTGAAAAGTAGAAATGAAGAGCATGACTGCTTGATGCAGACAGGAAACTACAGAATACAACTGTTTTAACAGAACTGTTTGAGGGGACAGAGAGTACAACTGTACAACCATGATTGATTGTAAAATCCATTCCAGAATTAATCTGTAATTTAAAAAAATATATTATTAGGTGGGAAGAAGGCGGCATAGATAAGGTAACCAGTAATACAAGTTTCAAGCACAAGACAAGAAACAATACAGTCAGGAGACCTGATGGACAGCACTGAAGACAACATTTCCAATTATATCAAAAACAGAGAACACCTGCATTCTTTTACCTTTGAAATTAGATTAGGGCAACATTTTAACAAGGAAACTGGAAAATACGTAATCTATCCCATATCTCTCAACCTTCTGTCAATGAAATGTGGGACATATCAACCACGGAGAAACAAGTTCAGAACACAATAGAAAAAGTACCTTCTACCTTTACTTCTCAAAGTTTAATTATATCTCAGAAAATCAGAATATAATGAATGTCTACTTTAAAAGTCTAAGTGTATAGCACCTACTCTAAAACAGAGTGGAGGCCTGTTATGAAAAAACCCTAAATGGCAAGCAAAAATTTTCTCATAACAAGGATTTAATGTACCGTCACTGAAAACAATGAAAATGACAAATTAGTGTTTAACATGTGATGAAACCAACCCCACACTATTTTTTTCTGGGTTGGCCATTTCTAAGTTTTAGATAACATTTTTAAATAGCTTTTTAAGTAAACAGGAGTATTATTCCTGAAGTATATGGATAACCACTTTTTCCTATTTGAAGAGTGACACCTAGGGGACCGATAGTGGAAAATGGGCAAAAGCAGAGCCCTTACCCACGACCGCGAGGACGCAATATTCAGTCAGAGAGCACAACGGAGCTGTCCTGAATATAGAACCATGTCAGGGCAGTGCAAAGTTGAGTAGCGCTGCCCCGACATGGATCTGGGCTGTATGCAGCCCACACAAAGTGCACAGAATGGTGCATCCCCAGACCTGTTGGCGCCTGGAGCCCTGACGCACTAGTCAGTTGGCAACATGCAAATGAGCCATTTGGGCATGCAAGGTGCTACGGGGCCATATGCATGCCTGTTATGGGCTTATTTGCATGGCAGGTTTGTGCCCCTGCAATCACCCCCCCCCCAATCGCCATCCTCGATTAAAGTAAATATTCCTGGTGTCCAGTGGCACCTCCCCCAATCTCCATCCCTGTTAAGAAAGCAACATTCCCTGGTGTCTAGTGGCAATGCCCACCCTCAGATTCCTGTTCCTGTTAAGTAATAATCATCATTCCGTGGCATCAGGTGACACCCCTCATTCTCCCGTCCTTGTTAAGTAAAGATCATTCCCTGGTGTCCAGTGGCACCCCCCAATCTCCATCCCTGTTAAGAAAGCAACATTCCCTGGTGTCTAGTGGCAATGCCCACCCTCAGATTCCTGTTCCTGTTAAGTAATAATCATCATTCCGTGGCATCAGGTGACACCCCTCATTCTCCCATCCTTGTTAAGTAAAGATCATTCCCTGGTGTCCAGTGGCACCCCCAATCTCCATCCCTGTTAAGAAAGCAACATTCCCTGGTGTCTAGTGGCAATGCCCACCCTCCGATTCCTGTTCCTACTAAGCAATAATCATCATTCCGTGGCATCAAGTGACACCCCTCATTCTCCCATCCTTGTTAAGTAAAGATCTTTTATTTTCAAATACAAATTCAAGCAACACAGCTTAAACGGGTGTAGTGCTATACTTCAAAAAGGCAGCCAGCCACACATATACAGAAAACACAACAAGTAGCACAGCAAGTTTCAGAATGAATTTACTGTCGAACGATCAGAGATTGCTGTAGCACAAACATCAACCAAACGCCCGTATAGTCGAGGTTTGTGCTACCGCTGTCTGTGATCTTCATTTGCACAGTAAATTCATTTTATACGAAACTTGCTGGTGCTGCTTTGTTTGTGTTTTCTAAGTAAAGATCATTCCCTGGTGTCCAGTGGCAAACTCCATCCTCCGATCCCTGGCCCTGTATTATATTAAAATACCCTGGTGTCCGGTGGCACCCCCGGCCTCCGATCCCCAGGCCCATATTATATTAAATATTCCCTGGTGTCCAGTGGCACCACCCCTGTCCTCCAGTCCCCATCCCTGTATTATATTAAATATTCCCTGGTGTCATCCCCAAACTCCGATCACCGTTCCTGTAACATTGTAATATTCCCTGGCATCTAGTGGCACCCCCCCCACCCACCAGTCCCTATCCCTGTACAAGTGTAAGTAGTCCCTGGTGTCTAGCGCCCCCTTCCGCACTGCTGGCAATGAGCAAACCACCCTGCAATCCCCCCTTACTGTGTTTGCCAGTGCTGTGGATCCAATACAGCAACTAGAACAGCCCTCTCACACCACCTCAGCCAGCCGCCATATGAACTGACAGTGAGCGCAGGTGGCTGGCCAAGGTGGTGTGAGGAGGGCTGTGCCGGTCACCAAACTGGATCCATGGCACCAGCAAACATAGTGGGGAGGGTTGCATTGCCAGCAATGCGAGGGGACCCGCTAGATGCCAGGGACCGCTTACACCTATACGGGGATGGGGACTGGTGGGTTGGGGATGCCACTAGATGCCAGGGAATATTACTAAGTTAAGCAGCCAGGGATCAGAGGATGGGGCGGTGCCACTAGACACCAGGGACTGTTTTGTTTTCTATGGGGCTAGGGATCAGAGGGCAGGGGAGGTGCCAATGGACACCAGGGAATGATCTTTACTTAACGAGGATGAGGACTGGAGGACAGGAGTGCCATTAGATGCCAGGGAATGATTATTACTTAACGGGGATGAAGATCAGAGGGCAGGGGACACCACTGGACACCAGGGAGTGTGTTGTCATGGGGACAGCAATCGGAGGGCAGAGGTGCCACTGGACACTAGGGAATGCTTGTGCTGTTACAAGGACGGGGTTCAGAGGGTGGGGTGCCACTAGACCAGCAAGCTGGTGTGCTCCCCCAACCATCAACCTGGTTGTTGGCTGCAGTGTCTCCACAGGTCACTAGGGTTGCTTGGAGTAAGTTGACCTTTTATCGGCGATACCTGCGCTGAGCAATGTGGCCGGCACAATGCGCAGTGCTATTGGGTTGAATACTGCACTGCACCCATATATGTCCCCGCCCCCCCCCTTTGTTCACCAGTCCTTGCACATGTGCTATCTCATTTAGCACACATTCCTGACCCTTTGAATACTGCACATGGGTGCAAACCCTGAGCAAACAGCGGGCAGTCACTTTGCCCACTGAGCAAAGCTTTGAACAGTGAACCCCAGGGGCCCAGTATTCAAAACTTTGCCCAGGTGCACAACCATGTCTGCCCACACAAACTGGGTTTTGCACAAATTGGCAATATTGAAAAGCCCGGTTAGCGCTGGCAAACTCGGTTTGTGCCTGGGCAATAGTCAGAGGGGGGCACAATATAAATGAAGGGGCCGGGACCCCAATATTCAGTGTATGTGTGACACGCAAGGCCATTTTGCTTGATGCTCTTGCACAGCACACGTACTGCCGATCGAAACCACGACCTACTCCTGTGCAACCCTAGAAGTTGGTGGAGGAAGTACGGCTGTGTCTCCACCCCACCCAACACAGTAGTCCCTGGCATCTAGTGGTCCCCCCCCCCCAATCAATCGCCAGCCTGATGTAAAGTGATAAGATTCTGGGGTGCAGTGCCTCCACCCCACTGTTCGCTGGCCAGATTTAAGGATAATGATTCAAGGCATAAATTAGTGTTGGAGATCTGATTATGGCCTTCGCTAATCAAAGTGAAAAATGATTAGCAATTGATCGAGGTTGAGTAGCAATTACCAATGTAACTCCTCTCCTAAGGTCGGAGCATACCTGCCCCTGCTGCTTCCCTTTTGCTGATGCTGCTGCCGTGGCTCTCATTTTCCCAGCCCGATCCTGGACTGCCCCAAGGGCCGGGGAGTGCTGCAGAGTTGTTTCAGTGCTTCCTGCGCCAGTATTCAGCATGGCTGCTGCCACTTGTTGTCTCTCGCTTCCCCGGCTCCCTCAAACTGCAATTGGAGCCAGGGAGCGCATAAAAAGTTAATTTGGGCACCTCCTGCACCCAACGAGAAGTGCCACACAGCTCCCTTGTTCCCCCACCCCTGAACTGCTGCACAGCAGGGCGGGGAGCTCCAAGAGAGGCTGCATTGTTGGCTTAGCACTGGATGGTGCTTGCAAGATGCAGCAGAAGTACCGCGGTGGGTAAATTCCTCTCTCCAGCCCCACCAGACTACAGAAGGGGCTGGAAGGGACCAAAAGAGGATGAAAATAACTTTTTAAAGCACTCTCCAACCCTACAATTGCCACCAGTGGATCGGGGAGTAACTAGGAAGATGACGACAGTCAGGACTACATGTTCCATAATGCCTAGCGGCTGAAATGGCCATTTCTATGTTCAGCTCCACCAGGGGAGCCTTTAAAATGGAGCCAGTGACTCGGCTCCTGCCCTCTAATTGTACCCCTGGCCCTAGTGACCCTCAGAAGGGACCAGGAGGGTGCTAGCCATGCAGCCAATTGCTGCTAGCAGTGCCCAATTATATTTTTACTTGTTGTAGAAGTGACTGAGCCATACAGAACTGTTGGATGGTGGCCATCTTTGCAGAGGCTGCTAGACAACAGCATAGGATCCGATTGGTAGCTGCAGTATATCCAATCAGGACAAAGGGCTCGAGAATAGAGTGAACCAATCAGTGATTGAGTTTCAAACCTGTGTGTTCTGAGTTTTTACAGTTAGTGAGAGACACTTCTGAGGAGGTTTTTGAAGTGAGAAGGTGTGTTTCTAATCAGCTCCTGCTGCTGACTAGCTAAAATCCTGTAATTGTGTGCCTTCTGCACAAGCTAGGAAACAAGAGAGACCTTCTAAGGACCTGAAATTCCGAGGGTGTATTTTTATCTGCTTTCAATGTGACCAGATAGAAGATCCTGTGGTTGATGCCTGCTGTGCAGGTTCAGGACTGGTAACTAACTATTCTAAAACCTGAAATGATTTGTTGCCTGTAAGGAAGAGTGAGGTAAACTAAAGCTACTGCCTCAGAGACTGAGTTATTTATTTATTTATTTTTGTTAATCCTTTTTCTCCCAGGCCCCAGGTCTGCCTACCTTGTCCGCGTCCTGGCATCTCCCTTAGGTCTTCCGGGCGCCGTCCCAAGGACCCCTCCACTCCTATTTGGGCCCTGCAGCTTCTACCCCCGTGGCTTGCCACCCACGGCGGGGTGGTGGAAACCCCCCCATGCTCTCTGCCCGACCAGGATCCAGTATATGCCATGTACCCTCGGAGCCAGGTGCTCTCTCCGGAGATGGCCATCATGCCGCCACGACCTGATGCCTAATTTCCTCTGTTCTGGTTCCCCCGATGTGTGTGGCATGCAGTGACGCCAAGGGACAGGAGCGCGCATGCTACTGCACGCACTCCTTCCTGGCGTCTGCCCCAGCATGTCCCATTGGACTGCTAGTGCCACTGCATCGCCCCCAGCCTACGCTAGAGGCCACCAGTGCACCGACAGCAGCACACCACCCTCCCTGGAGAAGGAGAGCAGTCCTACGGATGCTCAATCCTTCTCCTCCCCTGCCGACCCCCAATGATCCGGGCTCATTCCTGAACCCGGGTCACCGGCGTGGCGTGAGGTGTGGCGTCCAGCGCCTCAACCCTCAGCGCCACCGGGCCGGCTCAGAGACTGAGTTCTTTGTGCTGTACCTGTTCTCTGAGATACTGCCTGTTACCTGAATTGCAGCCTACCTACAGTCGAGGAGAGTGAAGACAAGTCCCTTTGTGGGGTGAAGACTGACTGCCTACCTACCTACAGTCGAGGTGGGTGAAGACAAGTCCCTTTGAGGGGTGAAGACTGCCTACCTATAGTCGAGGTGGGTGAAGACAAGTCCCTCTGTGGGGTGAAGAGGATCGTCGCCTGCATTCCAAGCCTTTTCCTGCCTATTTTTCCCAGTCGCCTGAAAAGGGGAGATGTCCCCCAACATCCAGCATCTGTGTCATCTAAGGTCGTGAGTACTGGGTTTTACCCACACAAATACTTTCCTAATTGTTCGGCTAGCTAGTTTTTAACATTACATCTGGGCTTCCTGCGCAACCTTAGCAACGCCCTTATCAACCAGTACAGCCAGGAATAAACTGTTTCACTGCACCCCCTGGCACAGTTGGTACTTTGCTCTGCAGCCACTCAGTATTTCATCTGTGCTACACCCAGCTTTTCCATGTCACAGGCCTGCAACTACTCAGTGTGTGAACAATAATATGTAGAGCTCTCACAGAGACTGTGGGGTTAACTGGTGCACCAGTGGGGGGAGTAGATCTGGCACTGGTAATTCTGAACTGCACTGTACCATTCCTGAATGTCTATGTGATTGATGTTACTGGTTTGCATAGAGTCTAGAATATTACTGAATGCTTCTATTTCCCTTTGTTTCCACTGCTCCCTACCTCTTTATCCACCCCCAAAATAAACCCCAGTTGTTTCATTTTTCTGAAAACTGTTGCAGCCATTGTATTATTGTGTAGTGTGATATTTCATGCTTAGAGTTGTAAGTGGGGAGGGGTTTGTATATTGTTTTACCTGTTTCCAAGGGAAGTGGCTGAATATCATTTCCTGTGGGGAAGCACCCTGGCAGTACGCTGTTGGAAAGATAACCCCATAGGTGAAGGCACCGCGCCAATCACACAGCCAATTTTACCCAAGAACCCGGGTGCCAACCTATATTCCCTGAGGCAGCACCACCTGTGGGTGGGTGTGCAGGTAGAAGGGAAAGGGTGGGGTTACACCAAAAATTTATATTTTTGCTCAAAACCCCATAAAATCTACTTATCTTGTTCTAGATTGGTAAAAGACACGTTGTACACAAGTTTCTGAGACTGATACTGTTTTATTTAGCCATCAGAGTTGGAATACAGCAATTGTGCAGCAGCACAAATACATTTTAAGAGACGTGAAGGATGATGTCTGCCAAAGCAGACCGTGAATTATCGTGACGTGATCTTAAGTCGTGACAATTAAAATGACCCCCCCCCCAACTGCCCCATAAAAACTTCTCCACCTGGGACAGTGATTGACCATAAACTCCAACAAGGACTGTTGCTACTTTTCTCCACCAGGCATGTAGCCAGTTATTCTGGCCTGTTTTAGGTAGGTGGGACCAGGGGGTGGTCCAAGAGTGTAGCTACTGATACTCCAAGTAAGCCATGGCGTACCAAGTTTAGTAGCAGGGGGTAGCAAACAAGCTGGCCAGCATTACTCTGCCCTCTCTAGTCCATCGTGTTTAAATTCCTTTGGTTAGCTTTGCAGGCTTTTTCTTTTCTCTTTCAGCTTTGATTTGGGGGTGGCAGAGTGGACCACGAACGTTAAAGCTGAAGATCTCAATTAGGTCCGCATGGTCCACCTGCATGGTGATTGGCTCCGGCATCTCGTAGGGTTGTGGCAAGTATGGGGCAGCGAGTTTAAATGCCCCAGCAAAGTTAGAAGCCATACTATTACTTCAATTGTACTGGGAGCAAGAGAAGCAATAGAAAACTGAGGAGCAGCAGACAGAAGAACAGACTCAGAGCCAGCTAAAAGAAAAAAAAACTTCATGTGAAGTGAATCTGCCTAATTTCAGCAGAGAGAGAGAGAGAAAAGAGTTCTGCTATGGTCTTGGACTTGTGGTGCAGTCAGTGGCATCTACCAGTGGGCAGCAAGCACCACACTAGCAGCGCAGACAGACGGTCTAGTGTGGGAATCATCTGATTGGAGCCAGGAACCTTGGACTCGAATTGTAAAGGGGTAGGCATGAACAGTAGGGGAGAGGGTAGCAGTGTGGCAGGTTGGTGTACAAATCTGAAATGTCTGGCTACACCCCTGGGGTGGTCCACCATCCACAACTGCCAAATCACCAGGACGTCTTGGTTTAGTACTAAAAAATATGTCTACAGCCCTGTCTGAGTTGAATTCAGCTGGAGGGGGGCCTTGCTTTTTAATGCAAATCAATGTTTCTACAGTATCCTCTGCCAGACTTGCTCTCCAGTCAGTTTCTACCTTGTTTATAGTTGAAAAACACCTTTCTACTATTGTATTAGACACGGGAAATACTCTCAACACATTGACAAGCTTCAACAGATTTGGATAAGAATTTTGGAAATCACATGCCAGCTTTGACCAGATAGCAAAGGCAGACATATCACTGATTAAACTGGTTTGAGCAAAAAATCTTAAAACTCTTGCCATTCTCCAAGTACTTGATTGGTGTCACAGTCAGGCTGCAAAAGAGCTGAAAAATGGTCAGCTACTTCAGTGATGTCACTTACCATACGGCTCCAGTTCCTTTCGGGCTGCTGGCCAAAGTCTGATATCTAACACTTTTGCACGGTTATAGATACTACTTTCATCATTCAAACCGAATCTTTGTCCACAACAGTTGTCAATATATGTAATGTATTTCTTACATTGCGGTTTAAAAGTTTTAATAGACTGAGCACTTAGATGTGTTAATTTTACACCCTTGTAAGTGACTTCTGGACATGCTCCTGAAAGAACGTCAGACACATTTTTTAAGAGAATGTCAAGTTCACTTTTCCACCTATGGGGCCACTCTGCTTAGCATGGTCAAGAGTGTTTCTCAAAGTTTCAACAGAGCTAAGTAGCTCTGGCATTTCAACAACTTCTTTTTGATGTGCTAGTGAGAACCTGGCAAGTGGCTGACGCAACTGTTCAAAATACAAAAGGTGTGCAACTATTTGGAATTTAGTCAAAATCTGCAACACTCCCTTGACTTTGGCCCGATCATGACTTGGGTCTGTGGCCATAGATTCTAAATGGGCAGTGATTACGGGGAATGATTTGGTAACAGCTTGGGTGGCAAGAAGTTTATGCTGCACCCAACGTGTGCCATGGGCCTTCTTGGGCTTTTCAACTGACATCTCCATAGCCTGGGAAAGGGACCGCAACTCTCTAAGTCACTTGGGACTTTTCTGATAAGTTTGAAACTTCACTGAAATAAGTATCATCCAAAGTATCTTTCATGGCCAGTTCTAATCTGTGTGAGAAACAATGAACAGCAACCAACCACTCACTGTAGGTCTTCCCTTAAAAGTGCAGCAAGACCCCGTCTTACACCCATGTTGACAGCTTCCCCATCAGTCCCAAACCCAACCATTTTTTTTTTATATTAAGGCCATTCTCCGCAAGAATGTCTAAGAGGAGATTTTTGAGTCCCTCTCTTGTGCCATCTGATACTGCTTTCATTCATTAAAATTTAGTCTCCACGTGACCATTGCTGGGATTAACATAAATTAAATAAACCAGTCCTTTTCAATTACACCACTATCAGTACTACCATCTATAAGAACTGAAAAATCATTAGCATTTTTTACAGATGACAGCAGGTTTTCCTCTGGGTTCTTGCCAATACACATTGTCAGTTCTTTCCCACTAACAGTGTTAATGTATTTATTGCCCAAATGAACTCCATGGCGCTTCTCTTGTTCTGCTATCGCTTCAAACTTTTTAATAGGAATGTACTCTTTGGCCATCATATGCAGGATCTCCATCAACCCACCTAGAACCGTTCTATGCTGTTCCTCTGCATTAATGACAGCTCTCCCTGCAAATAAATTAAAATGATTTTGCTCTGGTCCAATACTCCTACCCCCCTACCCCCAACCCCCGATTACTTTAAACTTACCAACTGTGATCTGGCGATATATTTCAAGTAGTGACCATGTTTTACCAAATTTCAAAATGTGAAGAGCTTTCTTGTGCTGCTCTGTTTGAAGGTGTTTCGGGATGGTGTCAACTTTTAGCTGGGGGCCTGTTATCCCTGCAATTAATGCCTCACTGAAGTTCCTCAACCCACGCAGCTCATCTTTGTACTGACAGCATAATTTGCAACTGGCACGCACTGCAGAGTCTCCCTCACTGCTTATCTGTAGCCAGTTTTTGTCTGGATCATATTTTTTGCGCCATCCTTCTGCAGTTGCTAATTTTACTCTATCAGCCATGTTGGACTGCAATTATTAAAAAAGTTTGAAGTTAGCAAAACAAGACTCTGTCAAGCTGTGCAACGCATCAAGTTACTGTAATCTGGCTAACTCTCTGTACTGAAAAAAAAAAAAAGATAAATGGCAGCTGCAGATTTGTGTGTGATCCCCTGAGCCCACCCCTCCCCAAGTTTCATGTAAGCATCAAGCCATGACGAACGAGGCTTCTACTGGGGAATTAATGCATGGTTGAGGGGGCACCCAACCATACATTAATTCCCCAGTGGAAGCAGACTTCAGAGTGGCTTAATGCGCTTGTAACATAGCAAGTGTTTATTAGATGTTATGTTGATTTTCACTGTTGTATTACTGAAAATAAATACAAACAACGGTTCAAAAACTTGCATTCTTTTACTGCATTTCACTATGTGATTACAGAACTGATATTTATTAATATACCGATGTTGCAAAAACAACAGCACATATATTACACAGTCAATAATAGTCTAGCATATTTCTGCTAGTTTTATGAAATTATACGGGGTGAATTTCTCTGTACACACATTAGGAGGACCATGGCATTTCTTTCTACACCTACCGTGTTCTGCTGTGATGCGTCTTTGAATGTTGTTTTGCATATGTTAACATGGCATCTGTTGTCTGTTATTCAGCCCGCAGCTTGGTTACAACTCAACAATGCGCATGTGTGACACAACGTATGTCACGGTGCAACACGGAAGACCGAAACGGACAGTGATCTATGTACAAAACACGTTGGTTATTACACTTTGGTTTGTCACTGTTATACATAAACTTCACAGTGCAATGGACCCTAAACGTGATGAAATTATGTGGGGCACTATTGCGCTCTAACACAATTCAGCCATTGTTCAACTGATCCCGTTCTCCTGTGTTATCATCTGTGTTACTCTCACTCCGTGTATCTGGATGTTTTGCGTTGCTGGGGCAGTTCTCAGGTGAAGTGCGCACAGATATTGGATTCACAGATTTTGGCTTCGATGCAATTGTCTCCAACAAAGGGTTGTGCACAATGCAGCTTGATACCGGTAGTTTCCTTTGAACAGTTTGGTGAGCAATGTCAGTGCTGACACTTTGAGGTGTTTTGCCAGTATTATGCTATTCACTACGAATGTTTCACCGATAGTGACGGGCACCTGGGTGGGTGGAAAGGACAAAATGCAGTTCCCTTTAATATCTATGGTATTCTCTCTCGACCGCTGCACATTTCTTTGTGGTTAAGTCTGGTACTTCAAGTTGGAGCAGGGATTATTACAGAAACCTCGGAGTGGGCATTACCATGGATTAATGCCATCTTCAACTTTGGTCATGTGTTGCATTTTGACCAATCGGGTTGTTCTATTTCAGTTACAAATAAATTGCTATGTTACAAGTATTGTTACACTTGTCCCCATCTCTGCCATAGGCAGGACACACACTTGAAAGTTTCAGAGTTGTGAACAGAGCACTTCCCCAAAGTTCACTGCTACAGCAAAGCTGGCACTGGCAGCAGGGCACAGTCTTATGTTACTTGTCCCCAATCTCTGCCATAGGCAGGGCACACACTTGAAAGTTTCCAGAACACTTCCCCAAAGTTCACTGTTGCAGCAAAGCTGGTACTGGCAGCAGGGCATAGTCTTACGTGCCCCCGATCTCTGCCATACGTAGGGCACACACTTGAAAATTTCCAGTTCCCCAAAGTTCACTGCTGCAGCAAAGCTCTAGCTGGCAGCAGGGCTAGTGTCTTATATTTGTTACTTGTCCCCTCAGGATCTGGCATGAAGGGCAGGGCACACTCAAGAGTATCAACTTGCCCAGTGCAACAGAGCAAGCGAGTGTATTTTTGTTTTAGTTGTACCCTTCATCTTTGCCAAAGCAGGGCACTTGATACAATCTTTACTTTTCTTTGTTTCCTCTCCCCTGAGAACTCTGGAAAAACCAGGGCACAATTCTTATCATCACAGTGCTGCAAAAAAGGGCTGGCTGGGCACAAAATAAAGCAGGCAGGGCGGGCATGACCACTGTTGTCCCCTTCATCTCTGCCAAAAGCAGGATACAGTACTTAATGTCACACAAAGAAGTTTTTCTTTTGTTTTCTCCCCTTCATAGAACTCTCTGGAGTAAACCGGGGCACAATTCCTAGTCTGTTCTGTTCCCAAAACTGTTCTGCTACTTGCAAGTCAAAAGACACAGTTTGTTTGCTTAACTCCCCATCATCATTGCTGCAATAAAGGGCTGGGCTCATTTTAAAGCTGGGCATGACTGTTTAACCACTTGTAACATGGCACCAAACATCATGCTGAAATGCAGAAAGCAGATTTGTAGAAAGGCATCAGGTGACCAAAAGCCAGCGGGTATTAATCCAGCAGCAGAGCCCACTCACTAGTGCATGTTGCAGCAATAGAGCCTGCTTCGTATCGTGAACGTGCAAAATACAGAGAGAGTGTATCTTTCCATGTTTGTTTCTGTTGCTGTGTATCTGTGCCTCTAGATGGCGTTGGTGCTGGAAGAGCGCTAGAATCCTCGTCATTATGCAGCGGAGCCATCCACCAGCTCGGGGAACCTCAGAGGCAGTAGCCGAGGTGTGTAACTGCAGCAGTAAGTGATAAATAAGTTGCACATTGCAGCGATCACTGTTGCCATCAACACACACACACACACACACACACACACACACACACACGAAAAGGAACACAAATCAGTGTCTGTATATTTGTTACTGTGACTCGTTATTTGTAAAACTGTCCCACATTGCACCGCTGTGATGCAGCATCGGGACTGAACCTCAAGGGACAAAGCACAGAAACTGTCGGTAGGAATCACAAAACGTAAATGTGGTTGTCTATTTCACACAGGAACCTTCTCTTTGTCAGTTTTTCTGAAAATAGCCTGCGCTATATAAATAGTAGTGTAGTGTGCAACGGGAACGCGCATGTTTCTCGACCATGACACTGTGTAGCAACCAGAGAAATGCAGGACAGTTTTGCAAGAATGATTATTCATCTCCGGAACTTTAGTGTGAAGTGAAAGAATTTTGCACAACATCTGCCTTGCGCTTGCCATGTTACAAGCGCAGTAATCCCCTCCAGAGTCAGGCTCTACTAGTGGATTAATGCCTGGTTGGTGGTTAGAAGCACTCGGCCAACTCCCCCCCCCCCCCAACAGGCATTGATCCACTAGTAGAGCCCTCCTCTGTTGGGGATTAATGCTTACTTGTCTCTTCATCTCTGCCAAAAGCAGGGCATATTTAGTCACACAAGTTAATTTTCCCTTTGTTTCATCTCCCCTCAGAACTCTCTGGAAAAACAGGGCAGAATTCTTATTTGTTTTCTGTTCCCAAACAGTTTGGAATAGCACAGTAAAGTTTGATATTCCCCTCCCCCCTATCACTCAGTTACTGGCATTGGGCTGGGCACAAAATAAAGACTGTTGTGTTCAAACCACTCTTTCGTCCCTCTCAAATCTGCCAAGCAGGGTAATTACTTAGTTCACTTTTACTTTCTTGTGGTTTCCTCTGCCTGATTCCTCTCTGTTTTGCCCAACAGTTCAGGCCCAACCCACGAGGTGCCCGCCTTGCCCTGACCGCTCCCCCAAGTCATGCCACTGCCCTGCTGCGTGCCTTCCCATTGAGGTCACTCCTCCAGGCTCCCAGGACAATAAATTGAAAAGTTTGCACTAGTTTTTTTTTTTTTTTTTTGTAGACGCTCCCAATTGTCTTTGCTGCGCACCGCTCCAGTTGCTCGGCCAAATCTGCGCCACGCAGCCTGCTTACCCCACCACATTGCTTCACGCGGCTCTCCTCTGGTCCCAGTCTCCTCTCTTGCCATCTCGGACTCCTCACCTCTCCTGCTCCTCAGTGCGGCTCCTCCCTGCAACAGAAATAAAGAAATTAATTACTGGACACCACCAACGAGCTAAAAAATACTATTTAAAAAAAAAAAAGGAAACTGGAACTTACTTTGCTTAAGTTTTGCTCTGGGTGCAGCTTCTGGACCTGCTTGCTCTTTTACTGCAGTCATGCTGCAAGAGGACGCTGTAACATTTCTCCCACACAGAGACTGGGTTGGGGGGAGCAGGAACATCGCTGGCCAATCAGGAGGGGTGCAGAGGAGGAGGAGGACACAAAAACAGCAACAACAAAAATATTTTAAGAAACCTGGCCCAAAATGCCAAAAAGGGCATTTTTAAAGGACCCAGGGCCAGTTCAGAATGATAAGCAATGACTGCTAATCATTTCAAAAGTTGACTCGCTTTTCTCCGATCTTGGGTCGCAAACTGCAATGCAAACCCACGTATTTGATTCCCTGGGTCTAGTGGTCCCCCCAATCACCGTCCCAATATATAGAAAATGTTTCCCTAGTGTGTAGTGGCCCCCCTAATTGCTGGCCCAATATATAACAAATGTTTCCCCTGGGGTCTAGTGGCGCCCCCTGCCAATCGCTGGCCCAATATATAGAAAATGTTTCCCTGGGATCTAGTGGCCCCCCTGCCAATTGCTGGCCCAATATATAGAAAATGTTTCCCTGGGGTCTAGTGGTCTCCCACACTGCCGATTGCCACCCACTGTTGACACAACTCAGTCCCTGGTGGCTAGTGGTTTCTTCCCCCTGCCAATCGCTGTCCTGATTTAATGTAGCACCAGCCCCTGGTGGCTTGTGGTTCCTCTCCCCACCCACACCCATGCCTATAGAGTCTGAAAGTATTCCCTGATGGTTAGCGGTCGTGCCCCCACACGCACTCATCTCCGTAGTGTACAGTATGCACTCAGTGACAGCTCAGTCTGCTGCTGGCAGTAGTGGTGCGTGGAAGGCTGTGCCAGTCACCAACCTGGGATCGGAATGGGGGGGGCCGTGTGGTGAGGCACTACCTGCCGGGGTGGAGGGGTCCACTAGACATCAGGGAATATCTTTTACCACTGCAGGCATGTGTTCGGGAGGGAGGGACCACTAGCCACCAGGGACCGATGATGTATTATATCAGGACAGCGATCAGCTGGGGGGGCGGGAGGACCACTAGCCACCAGGGACAGAGTTGTGTCAACTGCAGGTGGCGGGACCACCAGATCCCAGGGAAAAATTTGCTATATATTGGGCTGGCAATCATTGGGGAGGGGGAGACCAATAGCCACCAGGGACTGAGTTGTGTCAACTGCGGGTGGCTATCGGTGAGGGGGGACCACTAGACCCTAGGGAAACATTTTTTATACATCGGGCCAACAATTGGGGTGGGGGATGACCACTAAACCCCAGGAAAACATAATCTTTAAATCAGGCTGGCCATCAGTTGGGGGACCACTAGCACCAGGGATAGCTGTCAGGGAACAGGTGTAATCGGGGGGGGGGGTTAATGCCGTGCAGTACAGCCTCATAAATGAGCCCATAATGGGTATGCTAATGGCCCTTTACCGCCTTGCATGCCCAATGGGCTCATCTGCACAGGTCCATTTGAATATGGGGTATTTAGCACAAGGGCAAGCCACTGTGCCGCCCTAGTTCTGGGGCCAAGTCTGCCCACCACTGGGTGACTTAGTGCTGGATCTCAGTGGCCCTATATTCAGTCGAACAGCACCAATGCGCTATTCCACTGAATATAGTAGTTTTGGACACCTGGGCAACTGCAAAGGGCAGTGCAAAGTTCTGCCCTCTGCTTTGCCCAGATTTTAATATCAGGCCCCAGACCTCATAATTCCATTGATCTGAAGCCAGAATTTCTGACGCCAGATCAATGGTATTATGACAAGGAACACTGCTCCAGCTGTCTAGTTTTTTTTTTTTCTGTTAAATTTCATTCAGTCCCCCCCCCCAACCCCGTCCATCTGGACTTAAAGAAGAACTTTGTTGAACATGTCAGTCGCATATCCTGTTGAAGCTATTTTTAAATGCTGGTTCCAGGTCTGTCACTGCTTCATCTTTCCTGGCCTTTAAGGCCCAGTACACACTGGGCAGTGTTTTGAAAATTGTTTTAAACAACATTTCAGAATCAAATTCCTAGCACGGTTCTTGGAGCGTCAACATTGCAAGAGGGGTTGGATGTTGCGGGACTCGGAAATCAGAACCATCTTTATCAAATGAGTAATAAGGTACTCTAAAATCTAAATGTAATCTATTTAGCCTGTGCTAAAATAGAAAATGATACAAATGGCCTGATTTAGTAGGTGGCATCAAAGGAGGCTGGATCGCAGCAGGCCCGCTGCACTGCACTTCTGCTTGAAATCTGGGTTGTGGGTGGCGATAAAGAGCATCGTTCACAGCAGGACACATTTCGAGGAGGCTCCAACACAAGATCTAAAATTTTTATATTAAAAAAAACTCCTTGTTCTGAACTTTTTTGAATTCACTTTATATCATGTACCAGGGCAGACTGCACCCTTCCCCTGTGCCAACATGTGTGGACTCTGCAACCAGCACAAGGATCCAGCAGCCCAGAATGGGGATGTTGGGCTCACAACACATATCTGGAGCGCCCACATGGTAGCACAACACAATATCACTGGTCCCCCACCAGGCCCGGCCTCAATCCACTTTTAAACTGCGCATGTATTTTTTGTGCCTCAGATAAAAGCATCCCATATAGCACAGCATATTGAACCTATTCCTGGCTGTTTTTTTACCACATTGTGGCCCCTTTATTCCCTGCCCCCCCCCCCCGCCAATCAGGGTTGGTACACCTACATTCTTCCTCCAGCAAGGATGGTGAGCGAGCAACTATCACAGCTGACACTAAAGCCACCACTGGGGTCAGAGTTGTGTTTTACACCTACTATGTAAACAGGCTAGTGGCTGTAAAAATCAATTGCCCCCCAACCCCAGGCATCCATCTGGCCCATCAGCAGGGCTAGTAAAGAAAGATTTTACTGCCAGGATATATTATCTACCAGCATTTGGCTAGTGGGTTTTTGCCAAATTCAACCCCAGTACCCACTGGTTGGACAGGAGGGGGTGCACGAATGCTGGGCAGCCCGTGCCCTCCTTCCCCAGGAGCAGAGCACCACCGCTCCTCGTGCACACAAACAGTGCCCCTGTGACAAGAGCAGGCTCCTTGACCCAGTCGCAGGGGTCGATGTGGCATCACAGCCCACCACCAACCCTCCCCAACTGAAGCACATTGCCTCGTGACAGCTTCACCAGCCTGGGCTGCCTCCCGACATGGCAACCAGAGCTCATTCCCAAACTAAGGTCGTCAGAACAGCAGTGCATTCCATCTCTAATACTCTAATTTAATTTTTCATTATTTTTATTTTAGTAAAGATGTTTTTTTACTTATGTTTCTGTACACTAAAGGAGCTTTTACAAATTGAAAAAACATTGGCCATATACCACCTCCCCCACAAAAAAAAATGTCATGTGCATTCCCAATCATGAAGGGAGTTGAAAGGGAGTAAATGCGAGGGGACGGGGACTCCATCACTGGATGCTGGATGTCAGCTATCAGCACAGTGCTGCCTACTCCTAACGAGCCAATCAAATGGCTCTCCTCTGCCTTCATACACCGGACCCATGTATCCTGAATATGTCAGGCACTAGAAATGAATCCTCTGGGAGCAAGTTGATATATGCAGCTTGGGAAGTGGAAACTGGATTCGTAGGGTGCCTAATGCAAGTGGAGTTCTAAGGGTAGGCAACTAGCAAGGGGAACAGACCAGAAGGGAAGCCCAGATAATACAGCCAAAAGAGAGAACAACAAAAAATTTCAAAACATTTCTCATCTCACTTGAAACCTTTAAATACATGAAAGGAATAAACAAGACAGGTACAGAGGGGCTGTTCAAAGTAAGGGAAGGGAGGGACACCAGGGGCCATGATATGAGACTGGAGGGAGGGAGGAAGGTTCAGGAGGGAGATGAGGAAACACTTTTTTACAGAGAGGGTGGTGGCTGGGTGGAATGCGTTACCTGAAGAAGTGGTATCCAGTAGAACAGTGGACTGCTTCAAAAGGCGATGGGACAGGACAAGGGGGAGGGTTAATGAAGTGGAAGGGTGGAAGGGAAGGGCAGCTGCAGAATAAGGGGTGCTAGCTGCACATTCAAGCAGACTTGATGGACCTCTGGGCCTTTATCTGCTGGCAAATTTCGTATGTTCGTAGGAATGAATTAAAAAAGAGAAACAAAAATTGGCACTTTGTATATGTTAATGTTTCGGTTTGTTTAACAGCCAAGTGGATTATTTAAAAATGTAGCTTAATAACTCCGGTTTCATTTCACTGGGCTGACAGCACAGTGACTGGGGAGCCATTTGCCACAATGGCAATCCGGATTTGTATCACAAACTATGGTACACTGCTGTGGGCCAGCAGGCGGAGGAGGACTGAGTGTCTCAAAGGATGCTCCTCCTCCTCCAGAAGGGGTGGATGAGTGGAAGCTGCTACTGTAACATGCCACTGATGACCACGAGCATGGTACAGGTGGCACTAAAGAGTACTCAGCTTTAGCACAGTCAATTGTATGTGGATGAGGTTTCAAGACTCTGATGTGAAAAGGTTGTGGGCAAGGAGCACAGGGAAACTAAGAAGACTGCCTTGTGCCATTGGCTACTATGAAGAGAATCCAGATTCACCTTGTGCGCCAGAACCCTTGATCCAGGCTGGTGAAGTCTTGTGTGCTGTGTAGTAGACAGCACATTCATACTACAGGGAAGGAAGGAGGAGCACCTGCAGTACCAGTACCTCCTACGGCGACTGGCAAAAAGACATTCTCAGCGTAAGTGACCAAGTGTTGTGAGCTGGGCCCCGCCTATGCAGTTACAACTATAGACTGGAGGGCAGATCTATAGAGGAGAACAGGACAAATCACTGGCCTGGCATGTCAGATCACCATCAATCCCCCCACACCTTTACATAATTAGACCTCTAACACCTGAGGACCTTCTCCAGCCACCACCATGTTATTCTTTTATTTTTCCCCCTCCATCATTTGTTTACCCCCTCTCCCCCAGCTATCATCCAGGGATACACCCTGTTAAGAGGGATATACCTTGATTAGGCAGATTTGTTGTCATTCGGACAGAAGATTTTTGGTTTTTTACCTCCCCATTTTCTCCCCTTAATCCCTCCCCTTACCCCTTGGCCTGAGCAATGCCACTACTGGCCTCTTACTCACACACACACACACACACACACACACACACACGTTGTTGCTGTGCCAGAACCCGCAGCCAACCCTCCTCAACCAAGGCATGCTGCCACATGGTAGGTGCCGCAGTCTGGCCAGCTCCTAAAACAGTGAACCCAGTTTGCTCCTGAACTTGGGTCGCTTGCACGGCAGCACAACATACTCCTGCTGGGCCATCAGGGCAACCTTGTCGTAATATAAAATGCCAAGAAAAATCAACACATTTTATTTTCCAAGCAACATCACATAACTGTGCATTAACTCTCTAAACACACAGTCAGGTGCCAAATCTCATTTTCCTTTCCAAAAAGCCTACTTAGAGCTATTTTATAAGTGTAACAAGTCCCTTCGGGGTGTGCTTCATTGGATTTTAATGCACTTCCCAGGGTGGTAAGGATGCTCGGCCTTCAGCCTTGTGCCTTACTGCACCTCTGGGGCATGCACTAAAATCTTATAATCACAACCTTTCGTGACTTATTACTTACTTACTCGACCTGCTTTCTGCCTTGCAGCATCAGGGGAATGTACTATACCTAGACAAATCAGCAGCCTCTTACGGCGGTGCCACTAGGGTGTCACAAGGGGGTTCACGGAGGTCCTCAGAGTATCTGTTTGGGAGCAGTACGTAGACAGGCCTGTACTGAGGTGACATAAGACAAGTAGGAGGAAACAAATCTGCTGAGGTTCTTAAGCTGTAAACAACTTGGTTATGCTGCATATTTGGTACTGTGCTTTGAGCTAAGACTTATTTCCCGAACCCACTGTACTATATGTTATGTCATGCACATTATAGTTAAAAAAACTACTGGATGAACTCCAGCTAAATTTCTGTCTGACTTCCTTAACTCTTAGTGAGGGCCAGTGGCCATTATGTGAATACAATGAACAAACTGCAACATTTAAAAGTGCATACAATTTTACACACACAAACAAAAACAGACTTTAAAACAGCAGTGCAATGAAATGGAGCAAAAACTTTGGTCTTACCATTTTTTCACTTTAAAAAAAAAGACTACAGAGTTCAGTTCGAAAATCTTTGGCATTTCTGGAATTGCCTTAACATGTAACTTCTAATGAAAGTCTTTTATTTTGAATCAGATGACCAAACATGGTTATCTGCAGTCTTGAGAGAGCATTAGCACAGTCTTTTTATTTTAGTTTATTTGGCAGTACAGTTTTCTTATTCCACCAGAATCTGAGTATTTTATAAATGTTTTAGTTTTTTTTTCCCCTCACAAAAAAGATAGCTGCCACATTTTGCATAGCAATAGCATTGTAGACCTAGCAAAAGTTAGGACAGAGGAAATAAAAAAGACTCACGGGACCCAATATTCAAAAGTTTGCAAGGGCACCAACAGGTGTTTGCACCAGACTGCCATATTCAATAGGGGCATTTGTGTGGGCAAACAGGGTTAGCACCCCTTCGCAACACGTAATGTATGTGGGTGGGCAAGGGGAAGGGCATGGACATGAATATCCGTGATACCCCATATTCAGCGCTTTGTGCTGTGCAAAAGAGGTTAGCGCAGTCCTTTTCCACGGTGCAAATACTGCCAAATACAACCCCCTCTTACTCCATGCAGCCCTAGTGGTTGCTGGAGGTACTGCAGCAAACAACCCAACTGTCCGGTGGGGGAGCACGCCAGCCTCCCCTGTGGTCCATGGCACCCCCACGACCTTCCCCCACTGCCGAGCCAGGTATGCATAAGCATATCCCTGGTGGCTAGCGTCCTCCCTCCAATCATGGTCTCCATGCCCACTGAAGGTATCTCTGGTGTCCAGTGGTCCCCCCATCCTCCGATGCACAGTCCGACCAGTATATCCCCAATCTCTCATGCCCTGTGGCCCCCCCACCCTCTGATGCACAGCTCAACCAGTATATCTTTAATCCCTGGTGCCTAGTGCCCCCCCCAATGATCGCTGAGAAGCTACACAAAGAAGTGCTTAGTGTCCCAAACCCCCTCCAGCCCCATCCCGCTACAAGTATTAGATGTCCCTGATGTCCAGTGGCTGCTCCCTCCCCCGTCACCAATCACCAGCCCCATACCAGAACACCATCCATTTTCTGAGCCTACGATCTATGTTCATAGGTTCACAGGTGTATACGAGTTTGAGGGCGAGCCCAACAAGAAACTTGCCGCCATTATGTATTAATGGCGGAAATTAAATTTTCTCTCCCCCATATAATCATCCAACCTATATTTGAACTGTTCCATAGAGTTACTGGCTATAACAGTAAGCGGAAGAGAGAATTCCCAGATCGGAGGTAATCTTTGGGTAAAGAAATTATTCCGCTTTGTTGTTTTATTTGTGCTAGTGTAGAGTTTAAATGAGTGTGACCTAGTGTTGACAATTGAGACCTGCTTTTCTAAACAAATTGTTTCGAACAGTACTGGATCTTGAAAGGCTTTAAAAGCCAGACATAAGTCACCCCTCAGTGCCCTATACTCAAGTGAATGCAAGTTCAAGTTTTTTAACCTATCAGAATATGTATTGTTTTCTTGGTTCTTTATTTTTCTAGTAATCTTCCTCTGTATTTTCTCTCTGTCTGTTTTGCCACTAATGGTAGTTGGTGTGCAAAATGGGGCACAGAAGTCAATATGTGATCTAACCAAACGTGTGTATAGTGGGACAATGACCTCTGCTTCTCTGCTCTTGACCTGCTTTAAGATACAATCTATTATACCGTGACACTTTTTTGTTACATTGTTATTATGGGTGTTCAATTTCAAGTTATTAGTTATATTAATACCCAGGTCACATTCAACTGTAACTTTTTTTAGCTGAAGTCCATCTAGGGTACAATTTGCCATTTTATTATTTTTGCCAGAAGTGCATCACTTTGCACTTTGCAATATTAAATCTCATTTTGTTTTCAGCGTCACCTTTGGATAGTGAATCTAGATTGTTCTGCAATGATTGTACAGATTGTGAATCATTGACAGCACAATCCAGTTTGCTGTCATCAGCGTATTTGCGAATCCATACACCGTCGGAAGTTTGCTTACTTGCAATCATTATATTAAACAATATGGGTCCCAAAACTGAATCCTGAGGGACCCCACTTGTAACACTGCCCCACCTTGAAAAATGACTTCTGATATTGACCCTTTGTGTTCTATTTAGTAACCATGAATATATCCAGTTTATTATGCTCTGATTAAGTTTAATGCTAATTAAGTGGTCTATTAGTATTTTATGAGATACTGTATCAAGTGCTTTCTCATAATCTAAATAAATGATGTCAACAGGAAAGCCTGTGTCAAGTGCCTTACTTACAGGCTCAAAGAAACCGATTAAATTACTCTGACATGATCTTCCTGAGGTAAAGCCATGTTGTGAAATATCCTCTAAGCCGTTACTCAGCAAATATCTAAGAATTATATTTTGTCATAGACGTTCCGTCAGTTTCGCGATGTACGACGTCAGACTTATAGGTCTGTAATTTGAGACATTCTGCTTGGAGCCTGCTTTATGTATGGGTGTGATTGTGGCTATTTTCCAATCTGATACCACAATTCGCTCTCTTACAGAAGTACTGAACAACAGGGTAAATATACTTGTGAGTTCTCTAGATAGATTTGTTTATAAAACTTGGAGGTATACTGTCAGGACCTGCCGATAAGTTATATCTAGTATTGTTTATAGTTGCATAAACTTCAGATGGTGTGAACTGTATGAAATCAATTGTGTACCTTATTAGTTCTTGATTCGTTACTTCTTTTTCTTTGAAAACACTTAAGAAGTATGTAATTTGTCAGCAACTTCTTGTTCATTAGTAACCAGTTGTTGGTCAATAATTAGAGGACCCACACCAGTGGGTTTCCCTTTTAATGATCCTACGTAATTATAGAATTGCTTTTTATTATCCTATGTGATGTTAACTAGTTTGTGTTCTAATCCTTGTTTAGCAGTTCTGATAAATTCTTTTGTTTTATTAGCTTTAGTTTTAAATTTTTGCCAATTAGTTGCTGTTGGTTTCTTCTTATATTTACTAAATGCCTGTTTTTTACTTCGTATAGCTTTAATAATATTATTGTTCCACCATAAAGGTATTCTTTGTTTTTTGTTATCATATTTCGAGCGTTCAGGTACCCAAGTATTTATGCAATATTGGATTTTATTGTTTATAATCCTCCACATATTGGTTATATTCAAGTTTTTGAGCTCAGTTTCTCAATTCCAGTCTGTTAGGTCAACTGCAAAGTACAGAGACAGAACAAATATGAGTCTCTGGTGTGTCCCGGTACCCTCCCCCGATCGCTGGTATGGTCCATGCTACTGCAGCAATCCCTGGCATCTAGTGGCCCCCCACCACAGCACCAAACACCCAATCACTCCCCCTTTCTCCTTACCAGCATCTTGAGTGCCACAAAACTGCAGATGGTGACTGGCACAACTCTCCTCCCACCTCCTCAGCCAGCCACCAAATGTCCACGTAGGGAACGCACGTCTTATTTACACAACTGGGTCATGTTCCTGTCCTATAAATAAGATGCACGCTCCCTGTGTGGACAAACAGTGGGCCGGCCGAGGAGGTGTGAGCAGAGCTTCACCAGTTGCCGCCTACACTACCTCGGCACTGAAGATGCTGGCAAGAAAACGGGTGCGGGTGACTGGGTGTTCAGTGCCGCAGCGGGGAGGGGCTAGATGCCAGGGATTGCTGTAGCAACACAGGTGGTACCAACGATTGGGGGGGGGTACCAGGACACACCATGGACTCATGTTTGTTTTTTCCCTACACTTTCTAATTTACATAGAGCATAGGCTCAGAAATGGATGGTGTTTCTGGTACAGGGATCGGTGACTGGGGGGGGGGCGCACTGGACACCAGGAACATCTAATACCCATAGCGGGATGGGATGGGATGGGAGGTTGGTACACTGGGCACTTGGGGGGCTATCTTTGTGTATCTGCTCAGCAATCAGGGGGGCACTAGGCACAAGGGATCGGGAATATACTGGCTGGGCTGTGCATTAGAAGGTGGGGAGGCACTTGGTATCAGAATTAGAGATTTACTGGGTGGGCTGTGCATTGGGGGGGACCACGGGACATCAAGGATCAGGGATATACTGGTCAAACTATACATCGGGGGGGGCCACTAGGACCAGGGATTGGGGATATTCTGGCCGGGCTGTGCACTGGAGGGTGGGGAGACCACTGGGCACTAGGGATCAAGGGATATACTTGTTAGACTGAGCATCAGAGGATGTGGGGGGCCACTAGGCACGAGGGATTGGGGACATACTGGTCGGGCTGTGCATCGGAGGGTTGGGGGACCACAGACTTCCATACATGTCTGGGACTGGGGAAAGGGGGGGAAAACACTGTACTAACCTGCCTCTGCTACCCATGCAAATGTTCCCTTACTGCCTTGCATGCCCAATGGGCTAATTTGCAGGGGTCCCTTTGAAAACTGCAGATAGCGTTCTGGTGCTATCCACTCTTGAGGCACACTTTGGGATCCATGTCCGGGCAGTGCTACTTGCCTTAGCACAGTGCTGACATGCCTCTATATTCAGTTGGATAGCGCCGCTGCACTATTCAACTGAATATAACATCCTCGGACCTCTGGGCAATTTGAAAGTGCAGCACAAACATCTGCACTTTTCTGAATATCATGGTGCACAGCATAGGTGGCAACTAGATACGTATATTTGACAGGCATGCAATTTTGTTTTCTTTTTATTGTTTCTTTTTATTAACTGTAGCTGAAACTAGCTTTTTTGGAAAAAACTAATTTATTGTTGTACTGCTGCCTTACAATGCCTTTTTGCTACCCTGAATTTTATTTTTGCCCATTTTTGACTGGTAACAAAAATGGCTACCTGAGAAACTTTTAAGATAGAGCACCGTGCTTATAAACCCTGCTACCTTTCAAAAAGTTAAAAAAAGTCCTACACTGTCTATAGTAGCTCCAACCGCAGGATTAATAGCTGTTACAACGCATGTCTTTCATGCACTCTCCTGTGGCTGATCTCCAGCTCCGATGTCCACTTCGGAAGATTCAGAGATGCTCCCTGAGAGGCACTCGTTATAAAATGCTGGGTGGGATGGACTGTAGGATCGACCAGATAAAAATAAATAACTGTTGGGCACACAGAGGAAAATGTTACTTTTTAGGTGAAAACCCTGATCGGGGACGACCTCACACGAAGGAGTGGGGCAATACTTCATGGACGTTTCCCCACAGACCTGGCTCACTGGATCCTTCCTCTACCACCACCAGCCTTCCTTATAGAAAAGGACCTGCTGAGTGAGTATATTATGCTCCAAAATCAACGTTTTAAAAATATCGAGCCTGAAAGAAGTTCTTTTCTTCCATTAAAAAGTTTATTGAAATTTAATACAAACATCCGAATGTGATATTAGTATTACCGCCTCGGCTAAAGTTGCTTGGGAGCAGGATCTTAAAGTAAATCTCTCTGATTAATGTTGGGAAGCCATGTGGAAGAATGCATACAAGTGCAGCAGGGAGGTGAACGGGAGGTCGACTCAATTCAAGGTACTTCACAGGTATTATTTTTCTCCACTAAGACGGAATACAATATTCACGTCTCATCATCAGGGCTGTTGGAAATTTGGAGCTCCTTCGGCATCCTTGGGACATATCTGTTCTGGCACTGTCCAAGAATACTTTCAAAATGGAGTGAATTACATTTACTCTATCAGAGGATTGTGAAGGTACAGATTCCCTTCTCCCCTCTCATTTTCACACTTGGTGATACCACACAGTTGCCTTTTTTACCCACACCCTCTCAACTATGGGTACTGAATCTGGCTTTGGCCTACTAAAGGTTACTGTTACAGAACTGGAAAATCCATAGGATCCCTGTCATGAGAGTTACTGCATTCTGCAGGGAAGGTACCCAATAATTGCCATATTAGCTACTTAGTTTTGAATGGATTAGACAAATTCAATGAAATCTGGAAACCCTTTTTTTGATTTCAGAAATGCATAAGTTGTATTCTTGCTAACGAACGATCCTGATGAAATGTTTAAGTGTAGCATGCTGCTACTCAACTGTGGTGTTGTTTTATAGACTTTTAAAAACTTGGAAGTACTATTCGGTATTACTTTTAGACATTGTATGCATGTGTTTATCTTTTTGGAAATCAACAAAATTTTAAATTGAAATTTAATACAAATTAAATACGTGACAATAATGAGAATCAGCATCAGATACGTGCTCATACAGAATTAATTATAACTGCCAAACCTTTCCGCATAAGATAAACGTAAGATTGAAATAAGTTCCTCAGTATCTTTTGATTTTAATACATTGGAATAAATAAATATATAAAACATTTATTAAGAGATTTGGTCAGTTTCTGTAATCAGTTAACAATACTTACTGTACAGCAGGTAAGATCACGACATGGGGAAGTTGATGTTTTCTTTTTCTAAACTCAAAGCATAGTTTATTAACCTGTAGTGCTTTCTCAGGTACTGAATACTTTTATAGATTCTAAGCATTCAGATTTTAAAAGAGAAACCAAGTTTTCTCAAAGGATTGAGATTTACCAGCTGATAAATATCACATTCCCCCGTATCCTGCAACGGCAGATAGTCTTACACCATTCATCAAATGTAGGGATCTGTGGAGCTTTCCTTTTTTACCACAAGGAGTTCTGATACAGTAGTACCGAAAACAGCACAGGTTACAGAAGGTTCTGAACTTATCAGAAACAGCATTTCTACCCCTACTGGCCATAAGAAATAAAAGGAGTAGAAATACAGAAAAGCTATGAAATATCAAACCTTTCCCAGAAGTGCAGTCTACAAGATGGGAACCTAACTTGGGAACTGAGGGATCACAGGTTCAAACATCTTTAGAGCCAAATACTAACTATGTAACCGTTTGCAAGTCATTTAATCTCTCAGTGCTCGTCTCCCCCAGCTGTGGAGATGAACAGAAGCAGGACCCCACTGAAAGTGGGATGCTGAATCTAAGCAGGGCAGCCCTGGGTAAATAAATAATAAGAAATGATTCTACACCTACTACGCATTTTGGCCCTGTCCACACTACCCCTCTCTAACGTTACAGAGTGCCCAAACCGTTACCGCAATGGTTTGCGTTTACACTTGTAAAGTTACAGAAAGCATTTTCGTAACCGTTGTTGAAACCACATATGAGGTGGTTTCAACAACGGTTATGAAACCGGTTACGCCTCCGTAGCGTTACCGGTGTAGTGTGGATGCGTGGCACGGTCCCCTAAGCGCGGTGTGAGCTGCACTGTGGGATCGGGTGCCTGATAATGAGCTCGCCTGGCTCCTGAAGTATGGACGGCAGTGCGGTCGTAACGGACACCACGGCAGTGTGGATACACTGCACCGCTCCCTGGTTGTAACGGTTTCTATCCGTTACGGGGTCTGAGAGGAACAGTGTGGACGGGGCCTTAATCTGAGTATTCAACCCCTTAAAATTAGTTTTTACTGACTGATTATACCACAAGCCCAAAAGAATGCTTCCCAAAGTTAGAGATTTTTAAACAGAGAATGATAATTTTGCTCCACCAATTGAAACAGTGGGACAGCAGGACTGTGCCAGAGCAAATTATTTGGATATTCAAGGGACACTGTAGAATATAACTCCACCCCTCCCAAGACAATTTTGGCCCTTTTACAGCTAAAATGGGGAGCCTGGGTGTCCTAAATGCAGGATGTAAAGCAGTGTTTAAATTTAAAAAAAGTGAGGTCATCTTTTTTTTGAAGTTTGAAGAATTTTCTCCATACCTCTTAAAGGGTATGAATTTCACATAGCACTACAATTTTGACACTAAAATTTACCCCTTGTTCCACAAAGGTATATTAGGGCTGTTTCTGGACACACAAACTATTAAATCACTGAGCTAAATTGATAAAAAACATTCCTTAACACTAAATATTTGAGGCTCACTATTTGTAGACATGTTAGTCTTTAAAATAAGAAACAAGTGCTACTACACATTCTGGCTACTTGCAATGCATTTTAATGCGGAGAGGTTAAGAGGTATGGTTTTCTCTACTAGCTACTTGCAGTACATGTGAAAATCTGCAAGTGACCTTGTTGCACTTAGGAGATCTCATGGAAATTCTTCAGTGCTACATTCTCTCCCTTATCTGTGCCTGATTTGGCTCACCCTCATAAACCTTTCCCCCAGTTCTGGGCATTTGGTTTTGCAGCACTCCGCCAAACACCTTCCCTGTCACAAATCAACAGACCGTATCTATCTAGCACAGCTGTATTCTCTCCTACTGACCTTACTGGACAAGGGTATGATCATCTTTCCACCAGGCTGCCAATCTCCATACCCCCTGGATTACTCTCCACAACCACTGAATACCAGGTCGGGTCACATGTACTGGGCTGCTGACTGTACAAGGTATACAGTACAATAATAGTACATTTTCACAAATAGATCAGTATGTCAGTATTTCTCCTACAAAGCCACAGTAATATAAGAAAGCTGTGGATTAGAGTACACATCAGTTTGGGTAACTATAGAGAAAATAGCATGAAATAGACGTCCAGACATTATTTGAGTGGCATATTATTATGTACCCCCCCCAGTCAACCTTGAATGGTGATTGTATTTCAAACCAGCAAGTGTCAACACTGCGATCGAGTTGAACATTTAATTTCCCTGATGAGCTGTAAACTGTCCTTGTTATCTTGTAATACATTCCCCATATAGTACTTCTATCCGTCTTTCGGATATGACGTTAAACCGAGGTCCCATCTGCCTGGATTGGTGGTAGTTCAGGTGGATGTTAAAGATCCCATGGCACTTATCGAAAAGAGCAGGGGAATTTCCCCGGTGTCCTGGCCAAATTTCCCTCATTCACTATAAATACCACCAACAGCTTAATCTGGTTTCAAAGTCAGTTGGCATTCATCTGTATCCCCCTCCCCCGGGTCGTGCCTAAAAATAGGCAGGATTTGTCTAGTGCACTTACCCGGTCAACAAAAGCTAAATAAAATATAACGCTCCTAGAGATTATCTGCTCCTCTGGCACCTCTCTTCCTCATTAGGCAGAACTGACATCATCTTACTGTGTCATCCTTTAGCACTATTTGTTTGTCCTGTGATTCTTCCTTTCCAACGACCTGTCAGAAGTGCTCCATCCATTGTTCTTTACTCTCACTGCTTCTTCCCACGACGTTCTGCTCTCATCATGGCAAACAACTACCTGGAGCCATACCCTTTTGCTTCCACCTTCCATCTCCTCTGCCACGCATTACCTTGGTTTTGTTTTTTTACTTCCATTTCTCCTAATCAGCCTCCAGGTCCCCCTCAACCTGCCACAGCCCTTATGCTTACCGTTGGAGTACTCTGCGATTCCAACCCACTGCCAGCCTCCGCTTAACAAACGTCCCTCTCCCGATTCCCAACAGTAATGCACACCTTGTCCCCTTTGGTTGTAACTCATTGGTTCTCTAAGCCAGGAAGACAACTCGTATTTTAAGGTCTCAGTCTTTTGGGAGGAGCCATCACAGCAAGGGAGAACCTGGCAGGGCCCTCCAGAGCGCCTGCCTCCCCTCCTTGTGTTCATGTTGTTTTTCTCCTTCCATCCTTTTTTGTTCAACCCCTTGGTCTTGTTCTCAGACCCTTACTCCTCTATGTTGCCATGTCTCTGTATGTCCCATGTTGCAACTGCCTCAAGTTCCTGCTTGTCCTACATATTGTCTTGCCTCTCAGTTTCTTACTTTCCCTGTAAGTGCCCCATCCCCCTGCTTCTGTTTCAGTCCTTTGCATTCCCTTCTAACCGGGATGCTGCTGGGGAAGCTTGCATTGCCTCCCACAGTTGTATAAGTGCACCTCTAGCCTCCATTGTGCTGCCCTTCTCTTCCCTAGTTTAAACTAGTCCTGATGTGATCTGTGAACCTCTGTTCTAACCTTATTGTGCCTTCTTTTGGGTGCAGGCCATCCCTTCTGAACAGCCCTCATACCTTCCAATGGGGACCCCAATCTCTCAAAAACTGAAACCCCTCACCCATGCACCATCCCTTCAGCCATGCATTAGACCGACAGGCCCTGAACTATTCCTTTTTTAATGACTTGCGCCCTTGGTAGCACCTCCAAGAAGGTTACTACCCCTGCTCTTTCCCTCAGTGCCCTTCCTAGAGTACATAAGTGCTCCTTTATCCACACATCCAGGCCAGGTTGATCATGCCTACATGAAAAAGTACAGTTACGTAAGAACTTACCGTAACAGTAGATCTTCGAGAACAGCTCTTGCAGCAGGTTACACCATTAGGACTGAAGCCGTCAGGCGCCAGGACCCCAGGGAAAAATTCTATCTAGCTAACTACAGCGGGGACCGCCCCCGACGTCGGTCCCGCCTCCGGACGCTGGCGTGGTACAAAAGGGGGCGGTCCCGCCAGATTCCCCAGTTCTCCGGCTGAGACTTCTTGCCGCAGGCTGACATCAAATGGGAGACCTAGGATTCGCCGTCAGAAGACAAGAAAACACTTCCTGCTCAGAAAGACTGAGCCATGCCTCCTCCAAGGGGGAGGTGGGCGGAGGTACCTGCTGCAGAGCTGTTCTCGAAGATCTGCTGTTACGGTAGAGTTCTTCACATGTACTATCTTGCCGAGACACAGCTCTTGCAGCAGGTTACACCATTAGGACTGATTCCCAAGCAGTAACGCTGTCAGAAAATCCGGAGGAGGAAAATAAAGGATAAATACCAGGTCCTGAACCTAGGACAGGAGACCTGAAGCACGCTGCCAAGCCAACCAGCCCTTCGCCGAGAGGCGTGTCCAGGCTATAATGCCTGACAAAGGTATGCACAGAACTCCAAGTGGCTGCAGGCGCATATAGCAGAAGTGGAAACATTTTTGGCGCTGCAAAGGAAGTAGCCACCTCTCTAGTGGAATGACCCCGGACTGTACCCGGGAGGGGCTTTTGTTTGATACCATAACAGAGAGAAATACACTGGACAAGCCAGCGAGAAAGGGACTGTTTGGATACGGGTTGGCCCATCATTCTCTCAGAGAAGGAAATGAAAAGTTGCTCAGAACTACGAAAGGACTGAGTTCTGTTGAGGTAAAACCTCAGGCTGCGGTGAACATCCAGGGTATGGAGCAGAGCCTCTCCTCTATTTGAGTAGCTCGGGAAGTAGACCGGAAGGTCGATATCCTGGTTCAGAGTGAGTGAAGAAACCACCTTAGGCAAAAATTTAGGGTTCGTCCTCAGGGATACTCTGTCCCAGTGGAAAACTAAATAAGGCTCTTTGCACATGAGAGCGTGAAGTTCAGAAATTCTTCTTGCCGAGGTAACAGCAACTAAAAACAACGTTTCCACGACAGAAAACGAGCTTCGTAATCCGCGCAGGTTCAAAGGGGGAGCGTGAGCTGTTCCAGGACAAAGAGCAAATCCCATGGAGGCACAGGGTCTCTAATAGGAGGCCTATGTTAACACTCCCTACGAAATTCTTCTGAGAGTATGCCCACCTGATGCATTGCACGATTTCTCACCGGGAGGTGGTGTTTCTAAATGGCACAGAGGTGCACTTTAATAGAGGAGTAGGCTAGACCCGAATGAAAGAGGGAGAGCAAATATTCTAATATTACTCCCACAGGACAACCTAAAGGGGAAAGGTCGCGTGCTCGCGACCATACACAAAAACGGCGCCATTTCATGGCGTACGTCGCATGCGTTGCCGGCTTTCTAGCTGCAGAAAGGACTTCTGCAACCTCTTGAGAGACCCGTGACGCAAAATGGCTATGTCTCTAGGAGCCAAGCATGCAGGTTCAAGGAACGTAGGTCCGGGTGGACAAGTGAACCCTTCTCCTGAGACAGTAAGTGGGAGCTGAGCGGCAACGGGAGCAGGGGTTCCCGAGATAGTTGAATCAACAAAGGGAACCAAATCTGTCTGGGCCAAAATGGGGCCACCAGGATCATTAGTGCGTGCTCCCTGCGCAGTTTGAGAAGAACTCTCTGGATCAACGGGAAAGGAGGGAAAGCGTAGAGGAATCTGTTCGCCCAGGAGAGGGATAACACGCCCGCCAGAAAACACCAGGCCCTGGATCTAGCGAGCAAAATTGGGCAGTTTGCTTGGATGGGGAGGCGAACAAGTCTAGATCTGGAGTTCCCATCGAAGAAACAGATCCTCTGCTACCTCTGAAGAAGTTCCCATTCGTGGACTCTGGCCTGAGAACGACTCAGGCCGTCTGCAATCGTGTTGTCCACTCCGGGAGCGTGCACAGTGATCAGATTCGCGCCGTGTCTGATTACGCAATCCCACACTCTCATGGCCTCCCTGCAAAGGGGGTAAGAGTGTGCGCCTCCTTGTTTGTTGAGGTAATACATCACCGTCGTGTTGTCTGTCTGAAGTAGAAGAGTACACGGTGGGATAACTGACTGAAAGGCCTGCAGGGCATAGAGGACCGCTCTCATTTCCAGCACGTTGATGTGAAGGTGAGCTTCCATCTGGGTCCACGTACCCTGGGACTTTACCCCGTCCAGGTGTGCCCCCCACCCAAGACCGGAAGCGTCCGTGGTGAGGGTGACCTCCGGGGACGGCGCAATGAACGGGACGCCTGATGAGAACGACCCTGGGGCTAGCCACCACTGCCAGTCTTGAATCACTGGATTCGTGAGTCTGACCGGATGCTGCAAGTGGTCTTGCCTTTGGTCCCATTGCACTTTGAGCATCCACTGAGTAATTCACATGTGGAGTCTTGCGAAAGGGACAGTAGGAATGGCCGCAGCCATGTGTCCGAGCAAGCAAAGGACCGACCTGGCAGGTACAACCTTGCATAATGATAAGTCCCTTATGAGGGATCTGATGCGCCCGCCTGTCGGCCGGAAGAAAGGCTCTTCCTCAACAGTGTCCAGAACTGCTCCTATGAACTGCAGTTTCTGACGGTACCAGGAGAGACTTCTCGAATTTATGAGAATGCCCAGGATCGGAACAGATCCTGGGTGCTCTGGATTGCAAGAAGCAACGCCTCTGGAGGCGGCCATGAGAAGCCAGTCGTCCAGGTACGGAACATCGAGTGGCCCTGTCTCCTCAGAGACGCTGCCACAACTGCCATGCACTTGGTAAAGACCCTTGTGCGGAAGACAGTCCGATTGGAAGGGCTCGGAACTGAAGGTGGTGGTCGAGAAACTCGAGCGCAGGAACCCTCATGTGCGCCTGAGCCATAGGGATGTGCAGGTAGGCATCCTGCATGTCTAGAGACGCCAAAAGGTCCTGTTTGAGCATGGGGATAAGACCCGGAAGGGTCACCATGCGGAATCTCTTGTAAGTGACCGACACATTGAGGTCGCTGAGGTCCAGGATTGGACGGAGGTCCCCTGTTTTCTTGGGAACCAGGAAGAAGTGGGAATATCTAGTCCTCTCTGGCTTCTCTGGGACGTACTCTATCGCCCCTTTCGTAGTAGCTGAAGTACTTCTTGCCAGATCAAGGCTTTGTGCTGACCCTGATACCGGAGAGCAAAGGAGGCCTCGAGGGTGGCTTTCCTGCGAATTCTATAAAGTGGCCTAGACTGACCAACTGAAGAACCCACCTGTCGGTGGTAATGGCCTGCCATCCCGGCAGGAAGTTCGCAATGCGACCCCCGACTATAAACTCCCGTTGATCCTGAGGGGCGGGGGCCGGAAAGGAGTCAGGCTGTGGCGGCAGATGGACCCGCTGGCTGGGCCTGCCTAGGAGAACGCTGGCCTCGGCTGGCGGGGTGTTTGCCCTGGGCTCTACGAAAACCAGAGCCCCTCTGAGGTGCAGCGGAGCGGGTCTGTTGCCTCTGCGTCCGCGCACGGAAACGGCTTTGGTTCCTACGGAAGGAACCAAGCTTAGGTCGGTACATGGCCTGAACCGACCTTACCGCCTTCCCGCCTCTTGGAGTTTGGTAAGGATCTTTTCTGTAGGATTACCAAACAATACCTCTCCTCAAAAGGAGCGCCCAAGATGTTCTTTGACGTCGGGGTAAAACCGAGACGCGCAACCAAGAGTGTCTCCGGAGGCATACGCCAGAAGCTGCTGCTCGGCCGATGAGTCCGCTGGAGTCATACGCGCTCTAGCACTTGGTCCCCATGTCTGAACCTGCACGGAGGAGCTGAAGCACCTCCTCCTTCTGCTCACCTTCTGGCATTTTCAGCCGCCCAGACCCTGTTCCCACAAAGCTCTGGAACTGAACCATGTGGGTTAAATAGTTCAGGGATCTGATGGCGAGGTAGCGGAAGACACGTGCGCCACCCAATGCGCCCAGTTGTTTGGACTCTGGGTCCGTGGCAGGGTGCTCAAATGTTGTGGCCTCTGTGACCGTCATGTGAGGCTGTGATGACCAGAGAATCGGCCTGAGGATGCTGCGCCAAGTACTGGTCGCCCTAGGAGCCTTGTACAGCGATCAGCTTTCTGGTCTCGCCGAGCGAGTGTGGACGCTCCACGCTGCCTTGGTGACGCCCACGGTGCAAGTCAACCAAGGGTGGTACCACCACAGGCTTGGGGTCCTTTGCAAGATATTTGGCGAGGCTGCCCTTTCGGTCTAAGTCTTCAGCATCCCATCCTATGTTCTCTTGTATATGTCTCATAATATCAAGGAACGAGGATCATCCGGAGGAGATCTAGGCATCTCACGTGGGTCCGGAGAAGGGATGGAGAGTGGAGATGGGGATCTAGAGGTGGAGTAGTCTGATCCGTGTCCTCCGCTGAAGGCGATCGCCGGCGTCTCCTGGATCTCTTGGGGCTGGGTGATCCAGAAGAGGATTTCGACGGAGGTCTCCGTTTATCAGGTCTCCCCCTGGGAGGGGTTCTAGGCTCCCGGGGAGGAGGAACACGGCCTGCCGACCCCGATGGCGAGGGGGGGGCAGGAACCGGAGTAGGAGGAGGAGGAGGAGGAGGGGGGAACCATGTCCTTCCTAATGGTATCCCACCAGGAGGTGAACAGATCTTTCACCTCCACTAGAGAGAGGCCCGACGATGGCCCGGGAGCCGGTGGGTAGTCGTCGGGTCCCGGCGTCGGCTCCACAGGGGGCTCTGGTAATGGCGAGGGTTCCCTGGGAGTACCGACGGGACCGGGGTCGCCCGTCTGGTCCTCGGGCTGCTCTAGGTCCTCCTCCGATAGAGGCTCCTGACCGACGTCGGTCGGAGGCAACAGGGCCTTCTTCTTCTCAGGAGGGGCGGGCGTCGGTCCCCCTACCGGCGTCCGCTGGGATGCAATGGCCGGCGTCGGTCGTCGGGCCGACGGCGGCTCCAGGGAAGCAGGGCGCACGGCTGACGGCTGTCGAGCCGGCGTCTGGGCTACAGGCCTTTTTAAGGGCGTGAGCTCCAGCGCCTTTGGCGGAGGCGCCCGACGAAGACCTGACGCCGGGTACCGAGGAGCGGGAACCACTCTGCGGTGGTGATGGTGTCGCTCCTCGACTTCGCCAAGGCCCTGAAGGGGAGGAAGGTCGCGGATCTTTCCTGAGAGGAAGGCTTCCTCACTGCAGCCGGGGGAGATTTCGAACCGGAGCTACGGGACTCCGAACCCCTGGATGGGGACCTGGAAGGGGCCTTCTCCCTTCTCTTCTCCGCATGCTTGTGGACCTTGGAGCTTTCCCCCTTGGAGGACATGGTCTTCAGTTGTTCCTCCAGAAGAAGCGCCTGCAAAGCCTTCTGACGCCGGATCCGGGTACGGCTGTTGAACCCTTGGCAAGAAGGACAGGCCCGGGTATCGTGGTCTGGGCCCAGGCACCGGACGCAGGCCGTGTGGGGGTCCTTGAACGGGATCTGCTTTCCACAAGCGCACTTCGATGGATGGCCAGAAGTTGGTGATGACATCAAGATCTTGCTTGAAGAGAATTTGAAAAAAAGGAAATTTGTCGAAAAAAGCACTATTCACGCGTCGCGCGCTAGACTGGTAACCGAAGGGGTCAGGTAGCTAAGTCGTGACGGGGAGAAAAGGGCTAGAGAATCTGGTAGGGACCGCCCCTTTTGTACCACGCCTGACGTCGGAGGCGGGACTGACGTCGGGGGCGGTCCCCGCTGTAGTTAGCTAGCTAGAATTTTTCCGTGGGGTCCTGGCGCCTGACAGCTTCAGTCCTAATGGTGTAACCTGCTGCAAGAGCTGTGTCTCGAAGTAAGATCTATGTATGGCCTCAACTTTCCCCCCTGATGAGTTCCACTACCCTGGTACAGATTCTGCCTGCTGCTGCCCCACGGCAACAGTAAACATCCCCCTTCCCTCATGTGCATAACTCACTAATATCACAAGTACCTGTTACTCCCACTTGTAGACCCCACCAGCTCCTTGGCTTGTTCCTAGTGGATGACGCCTCCAACACAAGTGCACCAATTCGAGCCGACTTGATGCAGAATACTGATGGAGCCTCTTCCAGAGGCAACAGCCCTGCCCTACTTCTGCAAACAGAAAATGACGCAAGTGTCACTTTTGTGCCTTAATGCAGGTAAATGTCCCAAATGTGTCAACATTTAAAAAAAAAAAAACAGCATTCAACCCAGCCCAGTGGCACTGAGGGTTGAGGCTCTGGATGCCACATCTCGCACCGCACCGGCAACCCGTGTTCGAGATTGAGCACGGGTCGCCGTGGGTCGGAAGGGAGGAGATGGATCAAGCACCTGACGGATTGCTCTCCATCTCCGGGGGGGAGGGGACCTGCGGCCGGTGCATGCCTGACCCCTAGCAGAGGCTGGGGGTCACTGACACGGAGCCACAATCACAAGGGGCGGGAGCACAGCAGACACTTGACATGGCACGCACAGAGGCGTGCGTGACCTCGTCACAGGCATCATTGCACACCACACCCCCATAACAAGGGGCACAAGGACATGGAAAAATGGTGTCCTAGCTCATGGTGGCTTGATGGCCGTCCAATGGGTACCAGCTTCAGGGGCATCGCCGGAACTGGATCCGGACCTGGCAGGAGAGTTGGGGGCTCCCCGTCACCCCACCACAGGGGAAGAAGGCAAGAGCCCTACAGAGCTAGGGGCAGACCGGATGGTGGCTGAAGACAAAAGAGAAGCACAGACAGGGGTGCCAACCAGGAGCCAGCAAGAGAAAAAAAAAAGTACAAAAAAATAAATAAATAAAAAATAGCATTCAAATGTTTTTCTACATTTCAGATGACACAGGTGCAGCCTAAAATTGGAACTAGTGTCGGAGTCATTACTTCTGAAAATCCATCCCACAATGTGTATCACATAGCAGCAAGGAAACTTCCCAAAACAAACAAAAATCCAGTTACAGGTTATGCTGATGGTTGTATTTATTTAATTTTTTTCAAAAGTAACAAAATCACTTTAAGGAAGTGTAAATCTGACCACTGATTTTGTAATGTGCTGTGAGCCATTCCTAAAGGGAAAACCTAGGCTACTCTAATAATTACAGAAATTAATATATAACCTTTGACATTCATGTGTGTGAAATTTATAAGACAGAAAAAGTAGTAAAGGTAACCTCTAACCTCGGACTTCAACTACAAAGAGCCCATTCATCTGCTTTAATACTACTGTGTCTATCGGTCTAAAGACATCATTGAAAATTGTTGACTAGGAGCCTTCCCACGGCTGAGTTAGTGTTGTGCTGCCAAGCAGATAACCTGAATACGGAAGCGACTACGGGAGTCTGCACTCAGGTGGTCCAGACTGGGAGCGTTCATTTATGTATAGCATGTAAAGAAAGCTGCTAGCATCTGTGTGCCAATGGAAGTTATGGCACGATAGCAGAAAGCTCTCAAAATAAGACTTACCTATCAATGCAGCAGTAGTGCTACCACTCCAATGCCGCTGACCCAGGTTCATGAACGGGCCCAAGTCATCGGCGGCCAGCGGGGGGGGGGCTGAGTATCCCAGAGGAGACTTTCTTTCCCCCAGGGGTGGGAGGGTCCCGTTTCTCGCTGCCTTACTGCCCCTGGATACAGGGGACAGTAGGTCTCGGCAAGACTAGGAGTAGGAGTCATCATGCTGGCTGCAGGTGACGCTGCATGCATGCATGTGTGCATGCGTACACCCTTGCAAACCTTGCATGCATGGCTCCTGAGGGCTGCTAGGAACAGAAAACTGTGAAAAACAAGCATCCTGTACCAAATGATGATCTCTCAGCGCCACTAGATCTCCCTGTCTGGACCTCCAAGCCTGCCACCTGATGAAACAAGTGTTCAAAGGTATGACTCACTTGTCCCTTCCTGGGGGGTAAGCCACAGCTCTGTGGGGGACCACACCTCAGGTTAGACAGGTAATAAGGGGAAATAGCTAAGTCTTGGGGACCAGGAGGAGATCAGGTACAGAGTGAAAGGCGTGTATACGCAGAAATTACAAAAAAAAAAAAAAAAAGCTGTTGGGATCATTTGTCAAGGTACTGAAAAAAATATTGTTCTGCATAAAACCCTAATTGGAGGTACAGCTATCAACTGGTGAAGGACATCTAATTTTCACCATTCTCCTTTAATTATCATGTTTCTAAACAGAATACTTGCTGCAACAGGGAACTGTAAGAGTTAACTGTTTACATCAAGAAAAGGATACTTGTGTGGGTAGTTCCTTATAAAAACAGCAAGACAGTGCAATTCTCATCCTCAGCTCAGCCTCCGTGCTTCCCAGCACACGATTAATGCTTGCCTCAGAGTTTGTAAAAGTAAAGCAAGGTTACAAAAACTCATACTGGTGCACAAGTAAATACAGAAAATCATATGTTATCCACGTGCACTTAACAGAAGCTGCATGATGAAAAGCTAACCCTACATCTGGTAGTGGTCTTTCAGGGATCACAATGAAGTTGTGCAGCCGCTCGTGAGCAGGGTTAGTGGCTGGGAAAATCTACAGGCCCCACAGACACTCTACTGGTCCAACTGGTGTAGGTACTGTATTACTTCCCTCCAGTGCAAGCTAGGGATAGTTAAAAGAAATTGTTACAAGCCCAATACAAAATCTACTAGGTACTAGCATTTGACTAGTGGGTCAATATCAAGTTAAAACCCTGGCCTTTGGGCTAGCCATGTGATGCTGCAGCAATATGTAAATGGGGTGGATCCAGACATGTCATATGCACAACATTTTATAGGAAAATTTCACAACATTGGTATAAAACCGCACAGTGCTTAGCAAAAAATAGAATGATTAAGTGGGGGTTACAACACCTGACCCCCACCCCCAGATCCACCACTTCATTTAGCGGGCACCTTGGTGACACAGGTGCAGGTTGCAGCTCCAGAATCCCATGCAGCAACCAGCTAAGGAATCGAGCCTGCTGCAAAAATGAGGCGCTTGGCGCCTAAGGAAGAAGTGTGTGGCTGCCCCGCAGTCACACTCCCACTGAAGGCCAATCACAGAACAGAACCAGAACGGGTACTGGTTAAGGCCAGAGGAAGAGTGTAGCTGTGATGCACACACACACACACACACACACACACACACACAGGCCAATGTGGTACAGCACAGGCTCCGCTGCCACATGCCATGCCAGTGCCCCAGGCTGGTGCCCCATGACTGGGTGGGCTGTCAGAAACTGACTGGTAGAGGCAGAGAAGTTCTTTCTAATGCAGGGCTGCCCCCTGGTGGCTCAAGGGCAGGACTGCTGTATGGGAAAGAATCTGTGGTTCAAAGCTGAACACCTCATGTCAACACACTCTCAGTCATCTAATGCACAGTATGGAGGTGTTGTGCATGCATAGCGAGGTCACCAGAGGGGGTGCTGAGGACAGCACTCCCGCCCTCTGACATCCCTGACTGGCAGTTTGACAGATGCTCCCCGTAAACCACGGCCTGAGGGAGTAATAAAGAGAGGGAACTAGGGAGGAAATGCAAGTGGCCATGGGCAGATGAAGTTGCCCGCACCACCACCTTCAATGACGGCCCATCAGGCTCAAACGCTTCTCCTCACTGGCTCTGCTAGCCGAGCCAAGAGCACTCCCTGAGGAACTGGTCATGCCTAGAGTCTGCCGACAGAGGATAAGCCATGGCTTACTGCAGAGCTAGGGACTTGAGTAGTGTAGCAAAGGCTGATTCAGAAGTTGTACCCCCTAAGGATTCCTTGAAATGGTTAATAGGGCTTGGGTTAATGGAAGGAGGACCCAGACCTAGCCTTATGGTAAAATTAGAAAGAAACAGGAAGTAAAAAAATAAACAAAAGTAATTTTAGGAGTATTTGGCCCCAGTGATTCAGATCAAATGGTCTAGTTCAGCTTCATGTCGACATGCCGAGACCTGTCTTGGTGCTGTGCTTAGCATGAGCTTTTCATTCAGCCTAAAGCAATACAACCAAATACTTCTATTATTACTTTCAGTATCAGTCAACAGAATTTCTGTGCAGACATATCATGAAATCTATGTATTTACTTATTTATTTTTTGTTTACCAGGTAGGGGCACTAGACAATACAATGTCTATTTTCAGGCACAACCCAGGAGAACTACAACATCAGCACAGTGGGGAAAAAAGGGTACACTGAGCACAGTTTTACAAACATCGGCAGCAGAAATCAATCAATTCAGTAGTGCAAAACAGCTGAGCAAAATACATCATGAATAAAACTGAAAATGCAACAGATTGGCACATTACAGCAACAATACAGTGCACCTAAAAATTGAACACAAATATTTTTCTCACATTTTATGAGCATACATTCAGTTTGAGAAAGGGAAAAAAAAGGAGCAGTGGTCCATCAAGTTCCGTACCCAACCAACTCAGAATAAATAATATCCCTCTTTAAGACTTCAAAGGTGCTGTGAAATAGTTTAAAGATGATTACAGAATCCATTGATACCCAATACTCTCATCATTATTATCCTCTTTATATTGAACCCTTTTGGGAAAGCCCACACCAATCATGCAACAGCCCCCCAAAAATATAAACTAATAGGGCCATCTGTGAGGGGTCTCTTATGGTCTAAGACACCAAAGCATGAGATCTGGGTGAGAGGACTATGAACTGAAGCGGACTGGTTCTCTCTGCCAAAACTTCACGAGAGGTGTCTCTTAAGAAACATTGCTCAGAGGTCCTTTTAACTTGTTATAAATCACTCGCATTTGGTTCAAGTGATTTATAATAGATTTAGAGTCTTTTTTTTTTACCCCATAAATTTACTCATGCTGTCCTCTCCCCTGGTGCTGAAGTGGAGCGCCCTCCCCTAACACTCCTGCACAAGAGCATACTGTACACAGGATAAGATGTACAGTGGTCCTGCGCACTGACTGGCTAAAATCACGTTAGTCCGTTAAAATGAAATATACATGTAAAGACTCACAAAGCCAGAAATACTTTAACATTAAAACTTTACATTATCAAACCATAATAAGAACAGGACTTGGCAGCAATCAAGAGGACGCAAAGCAAGGTCCCAAAAAATGATCAGGGGTATTGATGACAAAAGCTATGAGGAGAAGTTGGCTGCCCTTAACATGTTCACTTTGCAAAAACGGGGCAAAGAGAGGGCATGATCTGAGTCTTCCACAAATTTAAGGGTACTGACAAGCTAACAGACAGATGTTTGCTCTGGTGTCCTCCAGCAGGACACGGGGACATGCTCTGAAACTCTGATGTGGTAAACATTAAGGAAAACATCTTGTGGGTGGTGAGTGAACCTGAGGAATGGGGTACCAATGGAAAGAATGGCCATGAAGGCAGTACTGCCTTTCAAGGTAAGCCTGGATAAATTTCTGGCTACCAACGGAATCTTTTGATACCCTAGGTAGAAGGGTGGGTAGGGAACTCCTTTATATCAGTATTTTTTTTTTGCACAGCACACTTATTCATACCTGCTTATGAAGGAGGGGGCGGCAGGTCTGATCGGGATGGGAAAAAGGTTGAGCCAAGAGCAGTGGAGGAGCGACAGCCAACTCCTCAACAGCAGCGGTTTCCTTGCCAGGCATAAGGCAATGGCTTAGGCAAAGATGAGGGCCTGGTTTATTGCCACCAGGCTAAAAAAGTAAAGGTAAAAAGAACTGAAACAAAATATATATGTTGCAATAAACTTAGTTAATGCTCCAGTTAGGGTCAACGCAACATAAATTGGAAAATGAGGCGTTAAGGTTTCCCTAACACCCCACCTTCCCAAACCAGGCAGGAGAGCAGGTGTGGGGTGTGCCTTGGACTTCTCCTGTGCATCCAATATCGGATGCAACAAGGGCCTGTAACAAAAAAAAAAACAAAAAAAAACAGCATACAAAATTCCTACCCACTGCGTATGACAGGTTGTATGTCTGTCTGTGAGAGTGCACGTTGCTCTCAAAAGACTCAGTTCAAAATGTCTGGGGTGCTGCTTTGTCAGTGAATAGGCAAGTGCTGCATCACACACACACACACACACACACACACACCTTGCGTATCAGGCACTCTATCCTATATGCACTGCACACACTGACCATGCTTGCACAGACTTCTTTATTCTATTTTTAGTCGCATCTTTTTGAGAGATTGCTACTTTGTCTAATTCCACTTCCTGTCGCACTGTTTTTTCAGCACTACAAGTGTGTGGGGGATTAGCTGTGCAGCTCAAAGAGCAGCTCCCCACTGGCAGTGTTGCTGTCTCCCCCACCCCATTCGATTCCTCACCCTGTTAGTACTGAACTGACGAAGTCCGGCATAAAAAGTCGCTTTCTACAAAAACTTATATCCCTTGTAAACTCCAAAATCGATATGCTGGCCAAAAAATGACCAACTTCCCGGTCCGGAAAACATGCCCCCATGTCAGCCCACGCAACCCTGTTTTGTGATGTCACAAAACGAAGGCTGCCAGAGCATGCCCCATTGATAAGGTAAGGAATCGAACAGGCTGGGACAGGCAGCTACTAGGAAGCTGCTCTTTAACTTTCTTTCATAAAAGGCAGAGGATCACAGGCTGCAATATTTTATTGCTCATTTGAAAGGTACATCTTGGAGTCTATAAAACCAGGTGTAGAACGATCCTACAGACCGGTTTGTGAAGTAGCTTGCCTGTTGGTCTCCTTATGCAGTCTGCCCGCTTACCACTAATGTAACAGGTATCACTGAGGTAAAGCTTAATTACACAATCAAAAGGTTATACAAAATGGTGGTCGTTACCACCTGTAATTAATAGAGGAATACCAATGCTTTTTTTCCATCTAGCTTTTCCTTATTTCCCGTGGTACAGGTCTTCCCACTTTGAGCTGCTCAGCAACCTCCCAGCCCCAACCCCACTGGCTGTCATTCTCACAGACTGCGAGGCTTATTCCACATAAGGCCCCCCCACTCCCCCTTCAGCCCCTCAGAGTCACACTGGTGTCATAGCAGACTTCACCAGCATGCAGCTTCCCTGGTTGTGGAGAGCAAACGTTATAATTGGCCAACCGCAGGGATCGCTGTGGCTGTAAAATGTGTCACCACCCCGACCACGGCTGTGTAGTCATGGAGCATCTAGACTCCTTCCCGAACCTGTCTCGCTTCTATGATAGTACAATGCCCTACTAGTGGGCTATCAGGCTGTTCTGGTACCAATGCCTTTTAAAACTTTTTTGTTTGTAAATAAAAAAAAAAAAAAAAAACACTTTGGTGAACAGCCCCCCCTTTTTCTCCACCCAACATCTTTTTTTTTTTTTTAACTTTATTTATTGAAGAGTCAGTGGGCTGAGAAGAGCTCTACAGAAACAGGAAGGCAATGACATCTTGTTCACATACATCTTATTTCATGTACAAATCATTTAGAGTACAATCCAAGATCCGTCTATATCACCAGCTTACACAGTGAGCCATACTAGCTATAGTTCATTTTGGCTTTTCTTTTTTTTTTCCTTTACAAAAGGGCCCTCGATTTACCCAGCTAGATACTAAAGTATTCCAACAATTTATTGCAACCCATCCCACGTTCCAGAGCCAGAGGACCCCCGCAATCTGTGTAAAGATTAATGTCTTCACAATAGATGACATCTTAAAAAAGTGGAAACCATTCCTTACCCAGTGCCCTCTCAAGGGGGGACCATATCAAATCATATTTATCTAGGCGTTCCAAAACTTTATACTGGATATGCTCTAATTTCATATTATTTAAGAGGGCTTTTGCCCATTGGGCGATAGTAGGCATGGCCTGGCCCATCCAATTTTGAGCTAAGATCCGTTTACCCACAGCCAAAGCCAGTCTTCTCAAAGGATGCGAGGCTTTTGGTTGGCTCCCTTCATTTCTAGTTACCCCCAGTAAAATATCCACAGGATCAAGTCAGATTTCACATTCCAAAACCTTATTTAGAATTTGATTTATCTCATTCCAGTATAATCGTACTTTTGGACACGCCCAAACCAAATGGTAAAACGAACATCCTTGTACACAACATTTAGGGCATTGATCCAAAATCTGGGGTCCACCCAACATCTTAAAGTGGGGTCCAACCAAAACCACAAAATTCAGAATTAGGCTCAGGAGATTTTATGTCCCTTCTGCGTTCTGAAATTATGTATCCCTGCAGCATTCCAAAATTGTAATTCCACCGCATTCTGAAATCTTACCCCTGTGGTACTTAAGCAATAAGGCATGACCGGAGGTTATGTTAATGGTCCGTTAATGAACCTTAAGGAGTTTATTGTGACATGCGGCATAGCCGAGTGCCACGTGCCCTTAGAGCATAATTAACTGACCATTAGACAAGTAAACCATCTATTTTATGCTGCCATCATATAAACACAGGCATGCTGAGTTTAATCGTTTTAGTTATTACCTTTATTATGCTCGTTCATATAGGCTTCATTATGTTTAAAAGCTGTGCCAAAATGTAAACATATGCTCCAAGCTAAGTATCGATACACATGCTAATATTTATAAGCAATACTAATATTTATAGTTTTAAAACAGTGCCCATAGCTTTTAGTACAAGAAGTGGAGAGGACTTGGTACAATGACATAACTGCATCATACATCAGCACCATTTTGTGAAATAAACAGTGGCTTAGGTCTTCAGAGCATTGTTTACATTTTGGCACTCTTTTAAACATGATGAAACCTATATAAAATGAGCATATTCTAAAACGATTTAACTCAGCATGCCACAGTCTATGTTTACGTGGAAGCCTTTGTCCTACAACAGAAACATAAAACTGATGAGTTTACTTGTCCAGAAATGTGGTGTGCCTTATTGATCTTATAATAAAAAAGTTTTTTGTCTTTTTTAAATAGTGTTAAACCTTTTTTAGCATATGATTAGACTCTACATGCATGTTAATCAAAGATTAACATAAGGCTGATAGAATGTTTACAGCCTATTTGAAAGCTCTAGTTCTCAGACCATTTTTATGTTGTCTTGCGCACGCGCAAGCAACATGTTGGGGTAGCCTGGAATAGCAGGTTTTGGAGGCACGGTCACGTTGTGGCCAGTGGCGCCTCTGCTTTTTCGGGCTGGGCACCCTAGCACAGAGACTGCATGCTGTCTATGACAGTAGTGCAAAAGCGTACCACCAACTTCAAACAATTTAGCCACTGCAATGAGGGAGCTCCCCCTCACTGCAGGGCATGCCTTGCCTGGTGTAACATTTCAATAAAAGATGGCGGTGGCTGTTGCCGTCCGCCTCGCAATCCCAATCAAGCCGGCAAACTGAACTGGGAAGGGGCATGCCGATGGGGGAGCCTAATCCCCGTCGGCATAATGGCCCCTTATCATTTAATTTGTGTGCCAAGGGGTGCCAATCCCCACTGGCATCATCGCCCACCCAGACCGTTTCTGTGCTGACAGGGGACCAAGCCCGTGCTCGGTCCCCATCCCCAAAATACAGGTGGCACACTGGGAGCCCACCCAGTGTGCCAAACACACCTGCAAAATAAGAAAACTGACCTGCGTTGTCTTTATGGTTTTTGTTTTGTTGTTTTTACCTGAAAAAGCGAGAAAAGCGGTCCCTGGGCTTGTCCGGTGCCCTCCCAGCCAGCGCCCACCCTCTGCGTGCCCACCTAGCCACCCCCTCACCCCATACTTACTTCTGGAGCCTGGCGTGACGATCTTCGTGGACCGGAACACGCCTGCACTCTTAAAAGCTGACCGTGAACTGAAGAAATGCCGGTAAGCTGTATAATGGCATAAATGTTTTTTTTCCCAACTTTGGTGCATATCTCGGCCATTTTTGTGAATTTTGGCACCAAATTTTCAACATGGGGTTCTTGGGACCCCACCTCATGAATTCAGTCACTGTCATGTCGTTCCTCGATCCAGAAGGTGATTTCATGGTCACTGCGTGGAATCACCTTTCGGGACTGATATACAAAATGACAGTGTCCAGTGTTCATGAGGTGGGCTCCCAAAATGCCTATGTTGCAATTGGTGAAAAAAGATCAAAAAATTACTGTGTTACGAGTGTGCATTGCATTTCCACCGCCTCGTAACTCGAGAATTTTTAATATTTTACTCACATTTTCAACATTGCCATTTTTCACACCTCCTTATGAACAGTACAGCTGTCATTTTCCACATCCTGCCCAAAATGTGTTTTCGTACATCCGGCGCACAATGGCGCAGTCGCTGTAGGAAAACAATGTTCGGGAGAGAGTAAGAAAATCACAGTAACACTGTTCATGAGCAGAAGTCCCAAAATGCCCATAGTTGAAAATTTGGTGACAAAATTCTACAAAATGACTATGTTACGAGCATGCGTTGCACAGTTTTCATGCACAGTCGTAACTTCGAGAATTTTTAATATTTTTACTTCAGATTTTCAACATTGCCATTTTTGCGCACCTCCTTATGAACAGTACAGCTGTAATTTTTCACATCCTGCCCGAAATGTGGTTTCGCACATCTGGTCCACAATGGTGCAGTCACAGTGGGAAACCAATGTTTAGGACAGATTAAGAAAATCATAGCGTCACTGTTCATGAGCAGAGGTTTCAAAATGCCTATGTTAAATATTTGGTGAAAGAATTCCAAAAAAATGACTGTGTTACGAGTGTGTGTTGTGCAGTTTTCATGCACGCTTGTAACTTCAAGAATTTTAAATATTTACTCTCTAGATTTTCAAAATTGCCATCTCTTCACACCTCCTTATGAATGGTGCAGCTGTCATTTTTCACATCCTGCCTGAACTGTGTTTTCACACGTGGCGCAAAATGGCACGGTCGCTGTGGGAAATCAACATTCCGGACAGATTAACAAAATCATAGTGCCACTGTTCATGAACATAGGTGCCAAATGCTTTCATGAGGTAGGGTCACAAAAAGGCCATGTTGAAATTTTGGAGTGCAAATACCAACAAATGCCCAGGGCGTTAGAGTTTCTAACCGTAATGTCCCACCCTGTACAGACTAACAGGAGAGTGCCTTTGGACTGTCAGCTGTAATGCTCACGCCACTGCACCCCCCATTCTCCACCCTGCAGCCACTGACAGGCATCAAGGTGTGCCTTGGACTCTTTGGCCCCAAAGTTCACCCCATTCTCCTATACAGTGCCCATCTCAACGTACTTCCTTATGGAATGGGGTGAGCATAAGGCCCAACGACCCCAAGGCACAACGTGACACTTATCAGAGTCTGCAGAGTAAGATGAGGTGAAATGACATGAGCGTTATGGCCCACGACCCAAAGGCACACCTCAATGCCCGTCACTCTCTGCAGGGTGAGGTGGGGTTGACGTTGGTTCCATACTTCACTGCCATTCCTATTATGTATCTCTCTAACTCCTGCATTACCAATGCCAATGCCGGCAAGACAACATTTGGCATTGATAAATGCTTGTTATAATCTGAAATGATGCACAATCTTGGCATTCCAAATATATCAATCAATACTCGTTATTTGCTCTTAGTCTTTGCTAACACACATAACAAAAATACACATTATACATTATTGTTTAAATTCAGTTGTCAAGGAAGCTCTGACATATGAGATGACAAAGATTTCCATACACTTGTACAATCATACTATGTAACGATCCTGAATATTACAGAATCTAAGAAACCATCACAATATGATAACAATCCTTTCAAAAATTCGTGTGTTTTTTTCTAGTTGAATGATTTTAGGAAATATGTGATTTTAATTTCTGGTGAGTTAGTGGTCATTAATTGATTTAGTAATGCTTTATCTTATTCACATGAGTTTGTTAATCGATCCCCTAAATCAATATTTCTTTAACAATCATGTAATGGAAATATTAAAATAATAAGGGGATATGTGATGGTGCAGCATCTGATAGCGGTTTTAGCAATACGAGTGGCCTGCAAGCTCGGGGTTATCACGAGTGGCTCCGCGAAGCAGAGCCATGAGTGATTAATCCCCGAGCTCACTGGCCACGAGTGTTAATGTAAACCACTATCAGATGCTGCACCATCACGTATTCGTTTTATATTACAGGGGTTGACTTCATTGTGTCGTTTGCTTGTGTATTTTTGTGGTTATTTTGCTACTTTTCTGATGTGTTCGGGGGTTTCATTTATGCTTTTGTGTTGCTGCCTACAAGTTATTTGACCGGTTGTTACTGTGTTATAGTGGTATTTGATTGGTTGTTGGGCGATGTGGGCGGGTTTCTGTTCTTTCAGGTTTCGGTCTGTGTTTCAGGTCGGGAGCGTTGCTGTATATTTGTGTATGTATTCTGTTTCTATGACGTTGTGTATATTGGGATCTATTTGTTTTGGTTCGTTTTTGTGTCTGTTATATATAATTGAAAAGTATGTTGCATGAGGAGTGTTACATTTTTTTATTCTTAATTTCAATCAGGTGTGCTCGTGATTTGTACTTTAATTTGTACTTTACTGCAGCTGAAACATTACTGGCAGCATTACTACTGAATGCAGTTTGGCATTGATGTTATCAGTGACGTGTAGACAGGGCTGATAGCAGCACCTACATAATGACAGTGCTGATATCCTGCAGCTCTTGTTGCCTGTCTACACGTCATTATAAGGAATCTGTTTAGTGATATCGATAGCTGTTTTTATCAAATGAGTTATCAGTCAACCCCTGCTATAATATAACATGCAATACATGATTTAATTGGTTCCACATTTATCAAGCAGAGACACATCTTTCTTATAACTGTAATCTATTAAATGTACTCTTATTGCACATTTTTAGACAATTCAAATCTATCTAAACAGAATAATCATTATTCCAAAGGCACATAGACTGATGCATTCCAAAACCAGCTACCCTGCTACATTCTACTGCACCGTACATCTGCCCATTCTGGAAATGTATACACCACATCCAACACAGTGTCAGATTTTTTTCCTCAAATGTTTACTTCAATCACAGATTTATTAATCTTTGGAGAAATAAGTCACATAATGTGGTTGGCCGTGAGATAGTACTAGGTTGAGCGTTCTGGAGATGACTGCTGTGTTTGGTGGCCAAAATTAAGTACCTTAAACATTCAAGGTCTTAGTAGTAAGAAAACCATGCCACACTGAAATCTGGACCTTCTCTTTTACTTCCATTCGGTGGCACATACAAGGGGAGACTGGCTTCAAAACACAGGCACACTTACAGGAAGTACATTCTCTTAAAACTGTATTATCTTTAACATTTCTTAAAGGAAGTTTCCGATATAAGGTATTGGGCTTCATAGCCCAATATTCTTATATCGTCCTGAGCTCAATCCTGCAAAAATTTAAATTTTAAAGTTTGTAATTTTAGCAGGGGAAGGGATCGTACCTGGCACCGAAGCCTCGGCCAGCCGATCCCTTCCAGCTTCCTGGTGTGCCCGCTCCACCCTTACTCCGCCCCCCACACTCTCTGAAACTGTGACATGTGGCCAAGGATAGTGGGGGTGAGCCCCATACAAGTCTATGGGGGCTATCTTTAAAGCCGTTTTTAGTAATTTTTACCAGTCCTAGAGTAAAGTTAAAGCAACTGCTTAACTAGTAGGAGCAGGGGCACCAGGAAGCTGGAAGGGATCAGTTGGCCAAGGGTTCAGCACCAGTTACGATCCCTTCCCCTGCTAAAATTACGAACTTTAAAATAAAAATTTTTGCAGAATTGAGCTCACGCTGCTATAAGGTATTGGGCTATGAAGCCCAATACTTTATAGCAAGTACGTCGGAAATTCACTTTAAAGCTATACTACACATGACAATGACATCATCAGTAGTAGCTCTTCAGTGATACCAGCTTTTTTTGAGCACACTATAAAACCTCAGATTAGAAAAAAAGGCTTATAACTTTAAAATGAAGATGCTTAGAGACTTCAAAAATTGGGCAAGATGCTTATTGATAATCGGTGGCGCTTAATATTGAATTTTGTGCTTTTGGCTGGCCCCATCTTTAACTATCAATTTACATCAAATTAGTACTTTTGTTCCCATTAAAGCAGCAGTATTTGTTAGTTATCAAAAATTTGTGTAACCCGAATGCCATGTCCAAACAGGCTACTACCCCTGCCTTGCAGGCCCAACCAAGACTGAGAGCCCTGGGTTCCTGTTCCTGATATAGCAACGGTCATTTCCCAAGATGACATGTATTGCGCAGTGCTTCCACTCAGAGAAGCTTTTGAGTGGGTCTGATGGCAAGCTAGTACAACCCCCTAGGATGCTGTACTTACCAACACTTCATGCAGTCACCCCACACACAGAATAGTATGAATCAAAACCCACAAATTCCAAATAGCTGAATTATTGACTCACTTTAATAATATGCTCATGACTCAGGTTTATACAAAACGGTTAACCAAGAATTTGTTTACAAGGGGTGTAGGGTTAGGAATGGGTAGATGGATGCAGAGGCTAATCCACATTGTAGAGTGCATCAAAACAATCATTTTGCAGTTTAAATTCAGACATCTGTCAATACTGGCCACCCACTGACCTTCTGATGGATTCAGAATAACCTTTCTAGCTATCTAGCTGCTTTAGATCTTAAAACATTAGAATATTCCAACTGGTACAGTACCCGGTCCAAAACAGAACCACACAAATCTATCTCTAGAACCTCACAATTCTCTCTGGATATCCAGTACTAAAAATTGCAGGCCTGATGCAGTTGCAGCTGGTTGGCTGGGGTTGGCGAGCTTAAATCAAAGTAACTTTTCCCTTTTCTTTAGTTACACTTTAACTTGAGCTCTGTAGGCCTTAAATACTGAACTTGGCAGAAACATAACAACTATTTACTGTCTCTTCAGATGCATAGCTAAATCTGCTACTCATGGTTATGTAGTCAGACATTTGCAGATGCAGCAATGAATCTTGCAAGCAAATATGAGGTAGACATCATTTGTAGGACTTGACTCTTGACTGAGATGCATGGCAAAGGCTTGTGCAGACCCCCTTTTTAAGCAACAGGCTCTTGCAACTTTATAGACTGGAACTTCTCTCAGTTTCTTTAACAGTTGCTCATCTTCTTAGGCTGAAGTCACATTCTGGAAATAAAGACCAGCACAGGGACCAGGGACAGCACACCTCCGACACCCACATCTAGACTTAACCCCTCAGGGGGAGGTGCAATGGCAGTGTCCAGCTGGCACACTACCAGGCTGACTCCTAACGCTGATCTAAAGCAAAGTCTAATTTTCTTTTCTATGGCATTCAGTCGCTTTTGACCATCAGTGGCATTTCAACCACGCTGCCAGCATAGCAGCTGTGGCCCTTTTATTAAGACACAGTCTCAGAAAGAATTAGACAAATTCACTGAGCTTCAGGGAAAACCCAAAAATCTTGTACTGAAGTTGTACTTTTCTTACTCTAACAGGTCCATAATCACAGATGTCACTTTCTACACTATGCATGTGCTTTTACAGTCGGATAAAGGTATCTTTCCTCACTTCTGGAGACAGACACTGGAGCTTAAGGCAAGTTTCTTGACCAAGATATCAACTGGCCATTCTTCAGACACAAGACCATCCATGGTCATTCATTCAAACAGGTGTCCACCCTATTCTGGCACTGAGGTAATGTAGGGTGCAGACAGAACTAAGCACCTCTTGGCACTGGTGGTTTCTTCGGCCCCCAAGCAGATCTCCACCACATTTGCACTTCAAAATAGATTTACTCACTTAGGTTTAGTCATTCAGCTCTCTCACAGCTGAAGTAACATATTCTTGTAGCACTCTCACTGCTGAGATGGCAAATTCTTGCAGCTCTCCCACAATTGCAGGCAAGTTCCTTACAACACTCTCACAGCTGAAGTCATGAATCAGGATTCTTGTAGGCAAAATCTTCTCAAATGAGGAAAGGCGCACTGCAAGCCCTAGGGGACAAGTAACTGGCAACTCCCCACTCCAAGTCCTTGCAGCCACATTTCTCTAGCAAGGGGACACAGCCTCCCTTCCTGTGGAGGGGCTCCTGCTGAACTGGACTCAGAACAAAGAGTCTCTGGAGTTTTGGGAGATTTTTGCAGCTCCTGATTTGCTGAATCACTTGTCCCTCTGAAAAAATCAATATTCATCAGGCTCCCTTGACGCCTAATTGAACTCAAATGAACGCCAAACATTGTCCATGCTTCCCCCCCACAATGCTTTTGCACAGTGCCACAAGTCCTTAGAAACAATTCTGGCTTTCCAATTGGCTGACAGGAGGTCAAAGGCTGCAAACTTGGCTGCTAACAAACACAGTCCTAAGGCAGTCCTTACAGTGTCCAACTTTAAAGTTGTGGTGCAGCCAGAAAAATTATTTGCATTTAATAGAAGCCCCACAGTTTAGAAGCAGTCTCTGTGCCCTATTAAGTGATTGCAGAGTTTAACATTTTTATCGAGCCCTATGCCTGTCTCTGCTGCCTGTCTCTGCTGCCAAAATACAATGTCCCAGGCAGCAGGCAGGCTCTCTCATTAATACTAATGATGTGTCATTAATATTCATGAGGCTCCATAAACACTGATAGGTGCTCTTTAATTAAAACATTGGAAGGGCTCTCTTGCACCTTCCTCACATCTCTGGTCTCTGTACTGCCACAATTGAGGACCAAGATCACTAGAGAGCTGCCCATTTTACCGCTATGGCAGTAACAAAACAGAAGTGCACTACCATGTATGCGTATGCGTGGGTTGCCTGCTCGAATACTTGTGCTAGAAACGGGGTTGGCTCCATGACCTGCTTCTCTGGCCCCCACTCCGAACTGCCAAGCAAGCAGGGGCCAGACGGAGGCTCAAGGGCATCTGTGTACTTGGGCCAGGTGGCGGTGCAGAATGGAGGAGAACAGGGAGGCAAACTAAGTAAGCCCCCACAGGGGTTGCATTTGTATTATATTTTAGCAATAATGTATTTCTGCAAAACATCAAAATAAGCCCAGCAAGGGGGGCGTTAGAGAGCCAGCTTTGAGGCAGGAAGCATCTTTACTCACTCTGATCTTTTCCCTCCACACTAACCGATAAAATTCAATTTTCAGGCACAAAAGAGATTATTAAAGCTACACTAGAGTTTGCTGATCTTATTGGCTACCGATCGATACCAAAATCGACTATGGGGCGCAATAAAAATATTGTATCTCAAGCTTCAGGACCGCAGCGGCCTGCCACCATGAACGCCACTACAAGCAAGGAAGTGGATTTATCAGACCACGCGGCACAGTCCAATGCCAAAGAACCACCTTGGCAGGCAATCTTGGAGTCAGTTCGGGCTATGGATTCTAAAATAGAGAGAGCTCTCACCCGGCTTGAAACGCATGATGCTGCCATTACATCACTATCCACCACGGTAGCGGAGGCTGACAAGCGATCTCTTACTACACAAGCTACAGTGGCCCAACTCACAAAAGAAAACCAACAGCTCAGAGGAAGGATGGAATCAATAGAAAATACAATTCGGGCCGGAAATGTGCGCATAGTGGGTCTCGTTGAAGGTATTGAAGGCTCGAACTTACTATCTTACTTGAAAAAATGGCTAGCAGAAGTCTTGAGCCTCCCGGAGCATTTTGACTGGTCAGAAATTCGTCAGGCCTTCAGAATCACACCCAGGGTCCGGCCCTCTGATCCTGACACTCCCCGGACTGTGGTCTTGAAAACCACTGGCCCAGAAATTCGGGACACATTAATTATGGCCGCAAGAGCTGTTTATCCCCTTCTTACACAAGGTAAAGATGTTAAACTGTTTCCCGATCTGTCATTCCAAACACGCGCCCGTCGCAAGCAATTTGATGCAGTGCGCCAAAAGCTACGGAATTTGGGGATAATTAACTCCTTTCTTTTACTGGCTCGATTAAGAGTGACATACAGGGGTAAGACTTGGCAATTCACAGATCCAAGAGACACGGGCCGGTGGACAGAGAAGACAGCACTTGAATTTCAAGCGCATTCGTCCAGACACTCGGAGACTGAGAGATCGGACTCTGATGGGGACTGAAATTTTGAAAAGTCGGTCTAGTATTAGTGCTTATTTTGACCATTGGTAAACACAAGGGAATGGTCGTTTGATTCTGTTTTGAGAGCTGGGGATACCAGTTACGTATTTCCTTTTTGGTTATCACAATGTCAGTTGGGCCCATTTAACTTATTTAATTTCCCAGAGGTATATATCTTTTATAGGGTAATTTGCCTGAAGATCTGGGAATGTTAAGGGCTATAAAGCTTTCTACTAAGTGTCTTTTAAATTAAACTACATGTTCAAATTTGTTTGATGGTGAATGTGGGGGAGGAGGGATCGAGGAAGGGCACATTTCTTTCTTGAAATAACTAATCATACTTAGGTAACACAGCACTACTGGATAGTGTGTATTACTACCTTTCGCTTTCTCCCTTTGGACTATGACCTAAGCCATGAAGCGGCTAGCATTTTCTATGAACTACATGTTATATGGCTCATGAAGCCCTCGGATTTCCCCCACCTCCTACTGTACAAGAATGTAAGAGTTTAATGCTGTTAACTTAATATTATCTGTTGATCTACTCCTATTCTCTTGCATGAGAATACATGCTGTATTGTTTAATATGGAAAGCAATAAACAGAAAGTAAAAAAAAATAAATAAATAAGCCCAGCAAGTCAACACAGCCGCAGCACTGCAGTTCACAATGCCAGCAACCCCAGTTCAAGAATAGGCCTGGACTACAGAGAGCTACGGGGGGCAGAATCAAGCATCTCAGAGGATGCCCTTCTCCTCCAAGGAGGTAGCCTGGCTGGTGTCACTGCTTAGCTGCAACCTGGGTGACCACATCAGCAACTTCGTCCAGCCAACAAGGAGTATGCAGGCACGCTTCATAGCAACAGTTATGGTGTGCTTACACCTGCAGCACAGCTTGGCATCTGTAGGGGGAGGGCAAAACTAAGTGGAAAAATCCCAGTGACTGGTAGCATGATGCCTGACACTCTTAGGTCCAGCCAAGTCCAGTGTTTACCTCACTCCCTACAGGACTTCCCGAAGGTGAACACTAACCCTAAAGGCACTCTGGAGCTGTGAGGAACTGAACCTTGCACCTTGGAAAATTATGAACACTGGATGGGAGGCGAATACTATTTAAAAGCAGCACAACAAAAAGGATTTTCCAAAAAAGTACTTCCAAGTACAGTTAATAAAAACATTAGCATATCTGCTTTCATATTTGCTTCCTATTCTGTGCACTACATTGTCAGGTTCACAATGCAATTTATGCTATTTCTAAGCCAAAAGAAACAGCCTTCTATTTTTAATCCCTTATTCCTTTTCTCCCCTGGCCGACTCAGGCAGGAGCTACTCCATTGTGCTGTGCCCCACCCTCAACTGGCTACCACCTCCTCTGGCACTCACTTGGATCCTATAACCCCCATGGCCTACACCTGGTGGAAGGGCCAGGAAGGGAAGGGCCATCCTCCCATTATCCATTGTGGATCAGTGATTCGGATAGCGGCACGGTTCTGGGCAGGTGGGCAGAACTTCATGGATCCCAAGTCTGTCTTTCTTTTTTGGTGTTCTCCCTGGGTCTCCTGCTGTAGTGGCATGTAAGCATGTGTGTGTGAAGGCGCGCACACTCCACAGCACTGCAGCCCCTCCCTTCATGGTGCTCAGACACCGCGCTACTCACAGTCCTCCACCTGGGGGCAACCAAGGGCTGAGAATGCAGACGTCCCTACAACAGGAGAGGAAAGCAGTCCTTTGGATGCTCGATCCTCTCCCCCTCCCCAGCCGACCACCAGGAACCAGAACTCATTCCTGAACTCAGGTTGCTGGTATGGTTCGAGGTAAAACACGTAGCAACTCAGCCCTCAACACCACTGGGAAGGGTGACCATCTTCCTATTAAAGGAAAAAAAAAAAAATAATTAAAAAACATTTAAATTCTGATGGAAACAAACAAAAAAATATTTACTGGCAAATATGACCGAGTGGCTTGGATTTGTAATAATCTGAGCCCACCAGATTACTAGTGGGTCCAAAAATACCAAGTCCAAACCCAAAAAATTATGGGCTATGCCGCACTATTCCTGCTGATTCTTGCAGTGCTATGAGGGTGCAGGCTTGTGGCAGCAAGTAAGACAGCACACAGGAGTTGGCTGCGGGAGTTCAAGATGAAGACTCTCTATGTGCCGGGAGTGAATGACTAGATGGCCGGGAGAGCCCCACTTACCTGCCCTGTGGGGAACCCTCCCCAGTTAGGCCTTTGGGAGGGGCACCACTCCTCCCTTAGTCAACTCCTGGTTTGGCGGCAAGGGGCTCTTTGTGTTGGGCAGGCAGGTGGAGCAGGGCTCAAGCAGACCTGCCTCATCCTGCTGGGCTGGACGTTCTTCAGATGTCTTCCTCCCCTAGGAAGAAACACAATGTGTTCTCAGCTGCACATGCAACAGGCATGGGAAGGAGTGCACCGCGTGCCCTTCCCTTCCCCGGTCTGCTCTGCCTCCTTTGCCATTCCGCCTGTGAAACCATGGGTTGGGCTGACATAGCAAACTGAAGACACCCTTCCCACCCAGAGGAAGCGAGAGTCATCTGGGATGCTAAATCCTCCCTTCCCCCTGTTCACCTGTCAGCCTGAGTTCACTCTTGAAACCTGGTTGGCAACATCATGAGTGGTGGTCCTGGTATGCCTTGTCAGGTCAGCCTCAGGAAATTCAGGTTAAATCAATGAGCAGTACTCTGCTCCCCTCAAAAAATTCAGTGATACTGCTGTACTGTCTATTCTACATACGTCCAGGATACTGATACATTTTTGTCCAGTTTTTTGTACATCTGTTGGAGCCATCTCACCATCTGATGCAAATTTCAAATACATAACTGGTCATCAGGTTACAGGTGTTTATTCTTTAATGTTCTGTTTACCCCGGCAGGCCTCAGCTCTCTACTGCAGTACCTTGTCTTGTTCAGTAGCATCTTCCTGTCAAGGAACTATGCCAGTCTCCAGTTTCCCTTTTAGACCAGCACAGTTAACGCCAGTAAACCTGCAGAAAAGGGCAGGGGTTGGGGTGGGACCACATGGTCACTGCACCAAGGCCACTCCACAGCCCCTAGAGGAGGTGCTCGCTGCAGAGTTAGTAAAGCCCTTCCACACATTCCAAGCACACTTCCTCTGCAGCACCACAGGACTTAACATAACAATCGAACCCAGGTGATACTGCACCTTGGAAATGAGCCGGTGCAGGTAAAGGGTAAGCGACCCCAAATAAGCACAAAGAACAAAATACCACACTCAGGAGCTTAGGTGAAGCTGTCTTTTATCTGAATGAGAACAATGAGTCCACTTCAATCGATCAAATGTGAATTTATTTCTTGAACGCGACAGCAAAATAACAATAGTAAATCAGAGAACCAATTACCCGTAAGGCAGTAACCCCTGGCGTTCATCAAATAAATTCACATTTGGTTAATTGAAGTGGACTCATCATTCTCATGCAGATAAAAGACAGCTTCACCTATGCTCCCAAGTGGTATTTTGTCCTTTTTACATGATTTAACCTCCCAGTGGAAGGAGTTGGGAGCACAACTGGGTCTCCCACATGGTTGCCACGTAGCACAACTCACTACCAAAGGCACAGACTTAGGTTTTGTTTTTGGTTTGCCTTTCTTTTTTATTATTATATAGAAGTTTGTCCTTCAAACCACCCTGCCTACCATCTTCTGCCAGCACCTTCCAGCCTGGTCTCCCACATTCTCCAAGACACACTTCACAAATTACCCAAGACCTGCTTCTTGTGGATGATCGTCTCAGTCGGTGGTGTGGGGCCTACAATAGTGGCGACATCATCCTGCTGTCTGGGGGTGGGGGTGGGTCCTGTCTCTTCTTTCCTGAGGGTTGCTAGTGTGCAATGATGCGCACACATGCATGCACGCACGCCATTGGCGTCAGAAGTTGGATACTCCTCAAGCATGTGTGTGTTCCTGCTTGTGCTACCACCTGGCTTCCACTAGGTGGCAGGCATGCAGCGGGAAGCAGTGTGCCCCCGGCCACCATGAGCAACCCGGGTCACTGGCACAGTGAGCAGCAGTGCTACCAGGCCAACCCCAAACAGGCTAGCACCAACATTAACATACAGTATGCATAAGTGTGCATGCATGCTCTCAATTTTGAGTATCAAATGAGCAGGTTATCTGTTCTAGGGAATTGCAGAAGGGTTACCAGAGTTATGGGGCTCATGTTGTTTCCCATTCACAAGGGCTGAAAGGCCAGTTAAAAATGAACTTGTAACTGCTTTAATATAGAGATGTAATGCTCACGGCTGCCTGCTGTTTTCTTGACTACTTTTTGACCCAACTCTCAGGGTTCATCTCCAAGTATCACAAGTCAGATTCAATTATCCTGTTATAATACAGCTCTTGCCATACATTATAGCTTTTTTTTGTGACCTTTCACTGTACAAATATTTTTTTTCCAAAAGCAGTATAAATAATGCATAAAATAAAAACCACTGGCCGTAAACTCCTATCTGAGACAGTGCATCAGGCAGTTTTTTTTTGGCTCATCATAAACCTGAGTGATAAAACTTTATTAAAGCAGAGGAATATGCTTGAGTGCTGAAATGTAAACAGTTCCCAACTTTTCAAGGGTTGTTGACTCCCTTTAAAAATCAGTTTTACAGCTTGTTTGATTAGATACCAACAGTCTGAGGAATGCTGACAGCACCTATCGTGGCAGTTTGATACTGTATTTTCACAAATTACTTAGTAGAAAGCAGAACAGATCATCTGAATGGTGGAACTGATTCTTTAAGGTATCAAACCAGAATGCCAAAAGAAAACAGAAATGAGTACACTGTTTCAAACTGAAAGGGCAACTCTTCTTCAGGTTAACACAAAAACATTGACTGTGACGGCAGGTAAGGGCCGTAAGGCCCACCCAGTCTGCCCATTTTTGTTAACCTTCATTTTTTTGCTGCAGACTCTACTTGATCTATGGTGCAACCCCCCCCACACACACACACACACACTTCCTTACCCCTATGATTCCCTTGTGCCTGTCTCAGGCATTTCTGAATCCCACCACTGTTTTCGCCCTCACTACCTCTGCTGGAAGGTTGTTCCAGGTGTCCATCACCTTTTCTGTGAAGAAGTACTTCTTATGTCTGTCCTGAATTTACCCCCCAGCTTTATATCATGCCCCTTGTTCTTGAGCACCTTTTTCTCTGCAAAATAACCCTTCCTGTACCTTTTTTACCCCTGTGCGGTATTTAAAAGGTCTCTATCATATCCGTCCTCTCCTCCAGGGTGTACATATTCAGCTCCTTTAGCCTCTCCTTGTAGGACTTTTGATGCAGACGCCGCACCATTTTGGTAGCCCTCCTCAGGACCACCTCCACTCTATGTCCTTCCTAAGATGTGGTCTCCAGAACTGGATACAGTACTCAAGGTGGGGTCTTACCAGCGATCTATACAGGGCCAGCACTACCTCCCGCTTCCTGCTGGCTATACCGCTTCCCTATGCACCTCAGCATCCCACTAGCCCTTTCGACTGCCTTGTCACGCTGCCTGGCCATCTTAAGGTCATCCAATATGATTACCCCCAGGTCTCTTTCCTGGTTGGTCTTTGCCAGTAGACTCCATTCATGTTGTACTCTGTTCTTGGGTTTCTATGGCCCAAGTGCATTATTTTGCACTTTTTTGTACTGAACCCCTGCTGCCATACCCTTGACCACTCTTCCAGTCTTTTTAGATCCCTGCCCAACTCCCCCCCCCCCACTGAGGTCCACTCTATTGCAGATCTTGGTGTCATCTGCAAAGAGGCAGCCTTCCCTTCCAGTTCCTCTGCTATGTCATTTATAAAGACATTGAAGAGGACCAGTCCCATGACAACCAGGTGGTGCAGAGGACTAAGGCACTTCAAGTACCCTACCTCTCCCACGCCGGTGACCCGGGTTCGGGAACAAGCTCAGGCTGCCGGGGGCTGAGAGAGGATCAAGTGGCCAGTAGGCAGCTCTCCTCTCCTGGATTGGGACACAAGCTCTTCCTTGCTCTTGGCTGCCACCGAGTGGAAGCTCTATGGTAGTATCAGGCAAACTGGGAAACATGCGCTAGGTGGGGTGGGTGGATGGGGTTGCCATTTCTGGAGCACATGCGTGCCTCCATGCTCCTGCTCATCCATGTTGCGGAGGTCCCTAGACATAAGGGAAGAAAATGAGAAAATGGTGATCACAGACTCCATGAAGCCCTGCGTCTGTCTCCCCGCCCTCGCTCCGCGCTGCCGCCGGTCCTCTGACCCAGAACTCTAGATGCTGGGTCTCCAGGTGGGGAGAGGATGGCCCTCACCTTCCCAGCCCTGCCATGAGGGGCAATCCGTGGGGGATATGGCGCTTGGTGGACCGGGGAGGCAAGTTGCCGGGCAAGGGGGACAGGGACGGGCTGAGAAAGCCATCTGGGACGCGCCCATGGATAAAACCCTTGATGAAAAAAAAAAAAAGAGAGAGAAAAGAAGAAGAGGAGGACCAGTCCCAGCACTGATCCCCGAGTCACCCTGCTGGTCACCCGCCTTTCCTTGACATGAACTCTGTTTACCACAACCCTCTGTGTCCTGTCCACTAACCAGTTTCTTACCCAGGTTACTACCTTATTACTCACCCCCAAGTTACCCAACTTGCTTACCAGTCTCCTATGTGGAATGGTGTTGAAAACCTTACTGAAAAGGCCATGACTACTGCTCCCCCTAATCCATCTCCCTGGTTACCCAGTCAAAGAACTCTAAGATTTGGCTGGCATGACATTCCTTCTATGACTCCATGCTGCCTTGTGTCTTGTAATCCACTGGACACATAATATTCCACAATCTTTTCCATTAGCAGTGTTTCCATTAACTTAGCTACCACACCAGTGACCCAGTTCACCTGGGGTTGGCCAGGGAAAGGAGGACTTAGCGTCCAGAAGATGGCTCTCCTCCTTTGGGGAGGAAGGGGTGCAGGTCCCATCGCACATCTGGCCCGTAGCAGAGGCCAGGGGGTGGGAGGCAGTCAGTGTCGGCACATTGGAACTTGGAGAGATGGTGGCCATCGATGTCTCATGCACAGTAGCCTGTGTGGTGCTTCTAAACGGCACTGCACATCCATCTTTCTGAACAAGACTAAGAAAAATGGCCAGGTGCAGCATGGATAACACTGACTCCTTGCAGTCTCCGCACCAGCTACAGGACTCTCTCCCACACTGGATCTGTATGTCTGCGGTAAGGCACCCACCATCGACCCCTGCCATGGGGGATAAGCCATGGGGAAGCACCAGGAAGAGGTAAGTCCCTAGAATGCCAGGTGATGGGACTGGGGAGGGATGTGGCTCCAGCCACAGAACTGCCGCACAGGAAATGTGCGAACTAAGGTTCGCACATGCGCAGAAGCACATGATTTTCTTGCCACTTCTGCAGCTAAACGGAAGCTACTTCCGTGCTCCCGGGCCCCCGAATCTTCTAATCGGGGCCTGGAGACACGAGGGAGGTGGCTAAACTATTTCTGTTTAATTCTCAGCCCCTCCCAAACAGTTAATTTCTTTTTCGTTTTCTGACTGCCCTTCCCTCCAAGCCTGCTATTTAATTTCACCCTCTTACCTTATCTCACCAGGGGACAAGTCTGCCCTTTTGGGCTTTCTCCTCTCAAACAAACTGCATTCCGCAGTTTGGTAAGCAGAACAAAGAGAAGCTGCCCGACGCTCACCCTCCAAGCAAGGTATGGGTTGGAACCCTGAATTTTGGCATCTACCCCTGGAGGAATATCACTTGCCCCTGATTGCCTGTGTTTCTCACACTTTGTGCAGCAATCCAGAAGTCTTCTAGGAACTGCTGCCAAAAAATTAATGCTAGGACTGACCTCTGCTTGACATGTTCTTGATTTCTCACTTTAAGTAATGTTTAGTCTGATGTAGAGATTTCTTAAGAGTTGATTTAAGTTTTGAGAGAGGTCTTAAGGTACTGTGATTTTGCCATCTGCCCTGAGCGCTGTGCCCCTTCTCTTAGAGATGTAAGTCTGTGGGCTGCACCCTTGACCTCGGTGTCCCATTGAGGCTGCTGCAGTGACCCCCCAAAAAAAAACTTGCTTCAGAACCTCCCTGCCTGTTTTTCTTTGTTTTGCTGACTTTTCCATTAGCAGATTATATCCTTTAGCCACTAGAGGGCCCAGTTATAAGCACACTTACCCAATCCAACACAATATAGTTCCTGTCTCATTTCACTTATTGTGTGGTCAGTCTATCACTATTCATCTGTCTTTGCCCCTCCCTCTTCTACTGATTGATACTGATTTTTCCCATTTGCAGCTTATAGTCTTTTTGCCCACTAAAGGGGTTTCCCCCAACTGTGCCAAAGCTGCTTTACATCTCCTTACTCTCTACTACTCCTGGCACTCTTCCTTTACTGCTTAGCTGCTATGGTTACCTACACTCCATTACTAAGTCTGCTGTCCTTCACCCTCTTGGTACAGACCTCACACAGACAGGAGCACCTTTCCTCCACACTAGGCACCTCATCCCCAGACTACCCCACAGTGACTCAGCCCTCCCCCACCCCTGACCCCCCCAACACCCCCACCCCCTCCGCCCTCCAAGGCCTGACCTGGACCCAGCTCTCTCCTGCCATCCCCACCCTTCGCACTTTATCTATCCCATGCACCCTGATTCTAAATTCCTCAGCTGGGTGTCGACCCAAGGGTCTCCATCGCCACCGGCCACTAACCAGAATAATTATACTGCTATTATTATTATCTGGTAATGTACACCCAAACCCAGGACCTATTGCTTCTAGCCCTTCTAAACCCTGTACTGCAACTGGCCTCCGCTTTGCATCTTTAAACATTTGCAGTCTCCTAAAGAAATCTGCTGCCCTCCAGTGCTGGGTCGTTCAACATCAACCTGACATAACTGCACTGGTACAGCCTTGGCTCTCCAAATCCACCCAACTCAATATCTTTCTCCTGGATACTCTGCATCTACAGGGAAGACCGAGTAGAACAACGCCCAGTGGTGTTTGCGCACTACTCGTACGGGACTCCCTTATAGGTCAGGCACTCCCAGCTCCTAAACTTGATTATGGAGCCCAAGCCCTCACCTTAAAAATCACACCTGACCCCGCCCGAGGCCCTCTCTTCCTCACGGTCTCCTACGTACCCCCCAAGGAATCAAAACCAAGCGGTCCAGTCTCTCAATGACCATCTCACATCTTCCTCTCACAAAGTGGAGCAAGTCATCCTAAGTGATCTCAATGTTAACTGGCTTGCCTCCACTGCCTCCCATATAAGGGACTCCTTTGCTGGCCTGGATATATCCCAGTTAGTCACCCAGCCCACCAGATTCAACCACTCTACTAGCACCAGCACTCTCCTAGATGTTGTTATATCTAACCGCCCCTACAAAATCCGGGATGTCACTGTCCTCCCCAACTCTCTTAGTGATCACTCCCCAGTCCTCTCTCTCTGGTCATCCTCCACTCTGAAGCCAGTGTCCCAGGCCACTCTACGCCGCCGTTTATGCCCCGGTGGCCTCAGAAAATTAAACAATACCTAGCCCAGATAGACTGGTCCCCTATCCGGCATGCCCCTGACATTGACTCAGCTCTTGACCACTTCACAAATGCCTTCTGTAAGGCTTGTGACCTTTTCTCCCCCCTCACCAGGATCCGCTCCAAAAAATGCAATGCCCCATGGATCACCCCCAGACATTTAAAAACAGAGATAATCTCTGGCACACTGCTGTAGAATCTGGAAAGGCGTCTAACAGACAGGCTTACAATGCAGAACGCAATAAGTGCACTTGGGCCATTAGGCGGGCCAAGGCAGAGCACTACCAGACCACCCTCACTTCCACTTGGGGTTCAGCCCGGACCTTCTGGGATAATATGAATGAGCTAAATGGGAAGTCCCGCTCCCCCATCTCAGCTCTCCATCAATGGCACCCCCACCACAGAGCCACTCCTCATAGCCAACTGCCTTAACACTGCCTTCTCTGACCTAAGCTCAGTCCTCCCCAGCAGCTTCTTTGACCCAATCCCCACCTCTTTCCCTCCAGTCCTGCATCACCCACCATTCTACCTGCACACCCTATCCCCCCAAGAAGCCAGGCCACACCTGCTAAAAGCCTTAGGCAGCAATAACCCCAGCAGTGACCCCCTCGACTCCAGGATCCTTCATATGGTCTTGGACGAAGTCCTAGTCCCCCTGACTGACCTTCTAAACCGGTCTCTATGCCTGGGTCAGTTCCCAAGTGCTTGCAAAACTGCTGAAATCACACCCATACACAAGAGAGGGGACTGATCCACCCCCAACAATTACCGGCCCATCTCCATCCTCCCCCCACTCTCTAAAGCCCTTGAAAAAGTGGTGTTGATCCAGCTCTCTGAATACCTAACCAAGTATGACATTATGCACCCAGAGCAGCACGGTTTCCGCCCAGGACACAGTACAACCACGGCTCTCCTGGAATTCTCCCAACACCTGCATGCTGCTCTCGGCTCTGGCAGCCTTGCAGGAGCAGTGTTCACTGACCTCTCCAAGGCCTCTGACACTGTCTGTCATCCCCTTCTACTCGACTCTCTCCACCAACTTGGCTTCTTTGGTGGTCCCATTTCCTGGTTCTCTAGCTACCTCTCTGCTAGATCCCAGCGTGTCAAAAAGATCAGCGGCTCCCCCTCCAGCACACTTCCCGTTCGCTCCGGGTCCCTCAGGGCTCCATCCTGGGTCCAATACTTTTTAGTCTCTACCTCAACACCCTCCCCAGCTCATGTACTGGTAAAATGCTCCTCTATGCCGATGATGCAGTCCTCGTTGCCTCACATCCCAATCCCACCTCCCTCCAATTATCCCTCCAGCAAGCTTACAACTAAGCCGAAAGGTGGTTCGGAGTCCGCAGACTGGTCATTAACCTAAATAAAACCAAATCAATGCTCTTCTCCCACCACCAAAACAAAACTAAAAATACCCCCCTCTTGATTATCCCCAGCACTCTGCACCCGCTAGAACAAGTGACCACATACAAGTACCTAGCTATCACGTTCGATACTGCCCTCTCCTTCCACACCCATATTAATGCCCTGTCAGCCACCATTAACTCTCGGACTGGCCTGGTATACCGGCACAGGGACTGCCTGCCTCAGGTTGCCCTCAGGCTGGCCATCACCTCCTCCGTCTTGTCCCTCGTGGACTATGGCTTGCCCATCTACGCTGCAGCTGACAACACTGCCCTCTCCAAAATCCAACTCTCCATCAGTAAGGCCTGTAGGCTCCTGACCGGTGCCCCCAGCCGAACTCACACCTGCCTTCTCTATGGTACCACCAATCTTCTCAACTTTGAGGAGCGACTGCTCTACCAGACCTGCTAGGACTCTCCCCCGGGGGTCTCCACCTCTCTACAGCAGCCATCTTCGTCCGTCACCACCCATAGCTCTGTTAAGGCCACTTTCAAGGTACCCAGAACCAAGACCTCTCTTGCCCAGAGATCCTTCCTCTGCAAGCCCCACCTGGTTCAGCTCCCTCCCTAGCTGCATCTCCAGCTTGCCAAAAATTGGCTCCTTCAAAATAGCCCTTCAGAACCATATCTTTAATACCTGCTGTTGTAGGTGCACTAACCTCTGTTGTAACCTGTAGGTTCCTGCCCGCCTCCTGGCTCGACCAACGTCCACTGGACAGCCTCTCCCTCCCAGACCTACCCTTCCCTACTAGGTCCAAACAGGGATGTAACCCACTGTCTTCTTTGAGGACTACTATATCCATGAGTGTAACTCACAATTTTGTAACATTATGTAACCTAAGTAACATACAAACTACTACATTATGTAACCTAAGTGTATCTATGTTAAATGTTCCTTTTACTGCACTTGTAATGTTATCCTCTGTTTTAATCTGCACTGTAATAACTGTCTTGATGTCTACCCCCCCCCTCGCGACGAGGTGCCTTTGTAAATGAATCTCTGACTCAAAGGTTGTAAACCCGATTTGTAATGAATGAATAAATAAAAAAGAAGCTGCGAATGTCCTTTTTTAAAAAGTGCCATGAGCACTGTAGAACGGGGGGCTATGAATATTAATATGGAGATTTCAATATTAATAAGCCTGCTGGCTGCCTAGGGGGTCAGTACATTGCAAGGGCAGCAACAGGCAGAGGGACATGCTGTATGTTGTAATTTTTCAGTCAGAAGATAGGGCAGTGGGACAGAATTCCAGACCTGAAACACTTATTGACAGTATTTGGTTTGGCTGCAGCAGACTTCTAAACTCTGGGACAGCATGTGAGCTGCCTTAGACTGTTCACAGCAGCAGCCAATCAAAATTCCAGGTGGGAAAAGGCAGCAAGTTTCAACCAATGGGAAGCTGCCATTGATCTGAAAGAAAACAGGAAGATGACAGCTCGAGGTAGTCTGGCCTGTGGCTTCCTCAGCCAAAAGGCAAGGAATCTGTCAGACAGGTTTTCTTTCGTCTGGAGAACCACAGAGAATTAAAAAACCAAAAAATTGTCACTTGACAGTTTCTTTTCTGCAGCGTCTGAGGCTTGAACTGTGTTCACCTGTGCCACCTGGAAATTCCTATGCCACTTAGATAAGAGTCTGGAGACGCCTGCAAAGGACTCTCAGAGACTGGGGAATGCCAGCAGACCAGAAAACGGTGAGAGGCAAGTGACGTTTAATTTTATAAATAAAGTCTTTCAAAAGACTGTGTGAAATTTCAGCCCTGAGGGGTGCGCCGACCGTTCCAAAAAGTATTCACTGCTGTCAACTGCAGGGCGTGGATCTGTTGTGATCTACCAAGACTCAGGACAGAAGTTTTCTGCCAGAACAACATTCTGGGGAGTCAGCCAGTGGGAGCTGTTGCTGGACCCTCTGCTGCTCTTCTTTACAGAAGGCATCCTAGCCCTGGCCCCAGATTTTCGGGTCCAGCAGAATGTGACAAGCTGCAACAGCCTGCAACCAACAGAAAGGGGAAAGCTGCTAGACATCGGTCTCAAATCCCCGTGGGGAAAGCTGCCAAATGTTGCTCTCGATCCCCTTTTCACCAGCTGCTATCTGTCAGACAACGCTCTCAATCCCTTTCAGGGCCCCAATGCCGGCCAACCCGTGGCAATGTACTGGCCTGCACCTTAGTCTGGGTACCCAGCTAGACTGTTATGGCACTGGTACCAGTGGGGAGGTGGGTTTGGTAAATGCTGTTGCTTTTGGTCGTGGGCACAGTTATTGTTGGGCCAAATTGTTGTTCTGAATGTTTAAAACTGAATCTGAACTTAATTTTGCATCACCTTTCTTCCCCCTTTCCCTAGTCAATAAACCTTGTTAACGTTAAAAGTTGTGAGTGATCATATTATTGTAGGCTGTCGTTAATTACATGCTAAGTAGAGTGCTGTCAGTTATGAGCATATTTTTTGTTATAGCCAGAAATTGCATGCAAAGTAAAGAGTTACAGTTAACGTCGGTATCCCATGGTTGGGGTGACTGGAAGGGGAGGTACGGCATCCCAGGGGGTTGTACCTTACAACCAACTGACCCACTATATTTTACTCTGGGTGGAGGCACTGCATTTTTATTATTTTGTCTTTGAGACAGAACCCCCCACTTGTCATCGAAACAAAACCCAGGTCCCTTAACTTGCACTACAGTCACCAGGCAGGGGTAGTAGCTCATTGTTACATGGCCCCCAGGTTACATCTTTGGAGGCACCGCTGGGATCTCCTGCTTACCAGTGACACTCACCATGGGGTCCGCTGCTGAAAAGGACAATATTGTGCCCCCCAAACTTGGTATTGCACCCCCCAGACCCAAAATTGTTGTTGATGCCAAGGCTCAACGAAGGCTAAATGAGTGGGTTGGAGGGGCGGATGTGGACCCTGAAAAATCCCTCTTGCTCCTGGGAGTCCCAACCGAGATGGACAAAGGGTCCATAGAGGGGCATCTGTCAGGAACTAAGTGTCTCGTCCGAGTTGTCCAAGGCCAAATGCTGGACTCTGCTACTGGGACATTAACTGTACTGGTTGAATGCCAAAATTTATTAGATGCAAAGTGGGTGCCCGATGCCATAATTCCAGAAGGCTCTAAGGAGGCCTGGCCTATTGTAACACTAAATATTGTAATTCCCAAAGAAGAGGCCTTGCCCAAGCCTAAAAGGAACACCTCACTAGGTGAAGGGACCTGGCCAAGCTATGTGCCACCTGTCACACATTCCTACCACAAACAGAATGTTTTATGGGTGAAACCCACTCCCACTGGTGAGCATGATTTTGAAACTTGGATTAACTATGTCATTCCTATGTTACAAGAGTGGCAATGCAGTGAGGGAGAAAAAAGAAAGAGACTGACTGAAAGTTTTAAAGGCTCACCTTGGATGCCATTTGGTCCCTGCGGGTCACAAGTCCTGAGGCTAGTGTTGAGGACTATATTGCCACTTTGGATAGTGCACTTGGCAGCACGGAGTCTAGTGAAGACTTGCTTTTGGAATTTAGGGACACCCAGCAGCAGCTAGGAGAACTCCAGGCAACTACCTGGTGCACCAAAGGGGGAGTATAGTCAGCAGACTTAAAAAAATGCAACTGGAGCAGGTGTTAAGGGCCGCTAAATATTCTGAACTGTTGCTGTTAAAACTGGGTTTAAATGAAAGACTGGGTGATCCACCCTCCCTCCAAGTTTTGCTAATGGAAGTGAGAGAAATAGAGGAACAGGACGCACACTGGGGACGTTATCCTGCCACTGTAGCTGTCACTTCAGGTTACTAAAAGTACCACCCCTGCTGAGACTCAAGAACTGAAAGAGCTAAGAATATAAGTAGGTATTTGATAAGGCCACCACTGTACTTGGCAAAAGCCAGGATGCCCAACAGAGCCAGCCTGCTTTGACAGCTCCATCAAATCTCTCCATGATGGGCATGGGAGTCCAGGCCCAGACACCACCAATGGACCCAAACCTTGAGGCTCACCTTAGTGAACTGTGTGATGCAGTAAATGAGTTAAAAAGCCATAGCCTGTCACTTCAGAGTGAACCAGAGCAAAGACCAGTTGTTGCTCAAGCCCCTTCTCGGATCTCTCAAGAGTATGCCGGAAGACCCAATAATCGAGGCCCGCGACCCCCTGCTGATATCTTGTTCCAAAGCAAGCAGAATCGAGAAGGCATTTATTGTTACAAGTGTGGAAAAGATCGACATGTCAGGAGGGAGTGCTGATCATGAGAGGACCCAGTAAGGGTGAGAGACAAACTGCTGCAAGAGAAGCACCAGAAACAGGGAGACTTCAGTGGGGGCTCAGTAATGGAGTGCATTGGACGCCCGGCTAAGCAAAGCTCTACTACCTATGTAGCCAAATCTTCGATAACAGTGCCCAGAGCCACATTTCCTGACCTCCATAAACTTGTAGGACCCTCTACTGAGACCACAGTCACCACTGAGGGTGTGCCTGCCTGAGCAGTACTGGATAGCGGTTCTCAGGTAACAATTATCTTTAAGAACTGGTACGACCAGTACCTGTCACATCACGAATGATTGCCTTTGGAAGGCCTAAATGTCTGGGGGCTCAGTGACAAGTTTTACCCATATATGGGTACATCAAGATGTGGATTGCTTTTCCTTCTGACATAACTGGAGTGGGGAATCTGGTCAAAACTCTGGCACTAGTCTGTCCTAAATCTGGACTATTTGAAGGGGTACCCATTATAATTGGCACAAATGCCCACATGTTTGGTCATGAGAAAGCTTACTGAGAGAACTAACATAGAAACACAGAAACATAGAATTTGATGGCCGATAAGGACAGCCTGGCCCACCCAGTCTGCCCATTTCCCTACCTAATGGATAAGCTGCAGATCCTAGTTAACCAACAGCCTACTTCCTCCTACCCCCACCCCCTAGAATTGCCTTATGTCTGTCCCATGCATTCTTGAATTCCCTCACTGTTTGCGACTCCACAACCTCCTCAGGAAGGCCATTCCATGCATTCACAACCCTCTCCGTGAAAAAATACTTCCTCACATTACCTCTGAGCCGTCCCCCCTCTATCTTCAAATTGGGCCCCCTTGTTCTTGCACACCTCTTTTTCTGAAAGATGCTACCCTCTTGGACTTTGATGATTCCCTTGAGGTACTTGAAAGTTTCTATCATGTCCCCCATGTCCCTCCTTTCCTCGAGGGTATACATATTAAGCTCCTTAAGCCTCTCTTCATATATCTTCTGGTGCAGACCCTGCACCATTTTAGTTGCCCTCCTCTGGACTGCCTCCATCTTGTCTACATCCTTGTGGAGATGGGGTTTCCAGAGCTGCATGCAATACTCCATATGGGGTCTCACCAGCTGTCTGTACAGAGGGATAACAACTTCCTGTTTTTTACTGGTGATGCCTCTCCCTATGCATCCCAGTATCCCCCAGCCCTCCTTGCTGCTTTCCCACATTGCTTGCTCACCTTTAGGTCATCTGATGTGACTACCCCCAGGTCCCTTTCCATTTTTGTTGTTGTTAGTATCTCACCCCCCCAATGTGTACTCTTCCCCTGGGTTTTTGTTTCCCAGGTGCATTACTTTGCACTTCTTAGCACTGAATCTAAAGTGTTTTCCCTACATGAATGGGATGTAGGATGTGTAACGGGTGAGGAGCACCACATCAGACTTACTGATAAATGCCCATTCCGAGAAAGATCCTGCTGGTTGGTACCCGTGGACATAGATGATGTCAGGAAGCATCTACAAGAATTGCTGGCTGCCAGTATCATCCAGGAGTCTCGTAGCCCCTATGCCTCACCAACTGTCGTAGTGCAGCAAAAGAATGACTCAGTACGCATGTGTGAAGACACTCAATAAATGAACTATTCTGGACCAATACACCATGCCCTGTATACAAGATGCCTTGGATTGCTTAAATGGAAGCAGGTGGTTTTCCATTCTCGACCTCAGAGGCGGCTACTACTAAATACCCATGGTCCCTGAAGACCTAGAGAAGACAGTTTTCATATGCCAGCTGGGGTTATACGAATTTTTACTGATGCCTCAAGGGATATCTGGGGTACCAGCTACATTCCAGCAGCTCTTGGAAAGAGCTGTAGGTGACATGAATCTGTTGGAATGACTGGTTTATCTGGATGATGTCACCCTGCTTGGCAAGACCCTAGAGAAACACGAGACAAGGCCACTGAAAGTTCTGGACCATTTAGAGGAGTTTAGCCTAAGAAAATGTCAATAGACAAATGCCAGTTTTTCCAAACATCTGTACAGTATGTGGGGCACATAGTATCTGCTGAGGACATCCCAAAAGACCCGAGCAAAGTTGAAGCCTTGACTACCTGGCCATAGCCCACCAACCTTAAAGAACTGCAACGTCTCCTGGGGTTCTGCCAATACTACCACCGTTTTGTCAAGGACTATTCAAGAGTAATTAGGCCTCTGCTGAATTTGACTCAAGGCTATCCACCTACTCACAAGAACAAAGGCAAACAAAAGTTTCTGCAAGGGCCACTGAGCTCAACCAATACTTCAAACCTGCTGAGTCCTTCGGACAGAGGTGGAATACAGAGTGTGACAAGGCCTTTGAGGAGACCATCTGTCGCTTAACTCACACTCCCGTACTGGCTTATGCTGATCCTCAGAAACCGTATGTTCTTCACACAAATGCCAGTTTCAGTGGTCTCAGAGCAGTCCTTTACCAAAGCTACCCTGAGGGACTGTGGCCGGTCGCTTTTGGCAGCAGAAGCCTGAATAGTGCTGAAAGAACATATCCAGTACACAAACTATAATTTCTAGCTCTCAAGTGGGCAGTAGTAGACCAGTTTTGATTACCTTTATGGAGCTCACATCACCATATGAACTGACAACAACCTGTTAACATATGCTCAAACTTCAGCGAAGCTTGATGCAGCTGGGCATAGGTGGCTATCAACCTTGTTCACCTACGACTACTGTGTTGAATACAGGCCGGGCTTAAACTATATTGATGCTGTTGCACTTTCCTGATGCCTAACAATGGTCAATACTGACAGACAAGACTGGGCCTGCATCCCCAAACAGATGGTAAAGGCCTTCTGCAAGAAATTTGACTCAGATGAACAGCCAGCTTCAGAAAATGCCCCTTGTCTAGTGGACAGTCTTGGTGCGCCAGGTAGTTGCACTCCCAGCGCCTACTGCAATCTTGCCATTCTGGATTTGAAGTCCATGCCACAGTTAACTCCCCAGGATCTGCAGAAAGAACAAAAAAACAAGACCCCATCATCAAGAATTTTGTCTACACACTGCAAAAAGGGGGTAACACCACCCAAACAGTCACAGGTGACCCAACCGCAAAACTACTGTTGTGAGACTGGCCAAAGGTCAAGCTCAAAGATGGTCTCTTATATTGAGAAATCAAAGACTCACAAGGGTTCCTCCATCAGCAACTGGTCCTGCCTTCCAAGTTTCAAAGAGAGGTAATTCAGGTGCTACACGATGACATGGGGCACTTAGGAAGTGAGCACACTTTGGACCTGGCTTGTGCCCACTTCTTCTGGCCATGAATAGGAAGTGAAACACAGCAGTACTGCAAGACCTGTAGCCATTGCATACAAAAAAAAGCTTTGCCTCAGAGGGCCACCCCTCTTGTCAACATTGTGACAAGTGCCCCAATGGAACTAGTTTATATAGACTTTCTAAGCCTTGAACCAAACTCCAAAAATATCTCCAGCATCTTAGTAGTCACGGATCACTTCACTCGTTATGCTCAAGCATACCTTGCAAAGGCTCAAAAAGGCTCCACAGTTGCCAAGATCCTAGTGGAAAAGTTTTTTGTGCATTATGGGGCATCCCAACGCATACATTTGGATCAAGGCCGGGACTTTGAAAGTCGCTTAATAAAGGAACTGCTGTCACTATGGGGGATCCACAAGTCCCATACGACCCCCTATTACCCGCAAGGTCATCCCCTGTCAGAGAGGTTCAACAGGATACTCCTTGGCATGTTGGACACACTTGATTCAAAAAAATAAAAGCAGATCGAGTCAACAAGTAAATGCGTTAGTCCATGCCTATAATGGTGCATAAAATGATGCTACAGGGTTCTCTCCTTGCAGCTTAATGTTTGGGCGAGAAGACAGATTATCTGTGTTTCCGTGTATCCGCCAACAGGGCCAGACCAGAGTCCTACCTGCAATATGTCCGAAAGCTAAATGATCAGTTGAATTCTGTCTATAGGTTGGCAGCTGAGGCTGCAGACAAGCGAAACAAGGCCAGTAGGGACCGGCATGACAAGAGGTAAAAGCTTGAGAATTGCTGCCTAGAGACAGTGTTATTAAGAAACCTAGGCATCCCTGAGAAACACAAGATTGCTAACAAATGAAGCCGTGACCCCTATGTGATGGTCGAGAAACTACAGGATATGCCAGTTTATAAAATTCATCCTGAAGGAGAGACAAGTGGGTGTTGCACCTTCCATGGCAACGACTTGCTGCTTATCGGACAGATGGCCATTACTCCAGATGAAGGAGTGTTAGGACCTCCTAAAGCTCCAGTAACAAGATCTGCTGTGCACAGACAACAAACTTGTCAAAGGGCCAAATCCTCTGTAGCAATCCCTGTAACTTCTGATGAACCAGCAAAACAGAGTGAATCTGACACCGAGCCAGAAGGAAGCGTGGTTTACTATCTGCCATACTACTACCCCACTCTCTGGCTTGCTCAATTGTTCGCGGGGACTTCTAGAGTAAGAGAAAAAGTGACCATCAATGCCTAGTACAGCGGCACCAACTCCAAATATCGAACCCATTACAGAGGCACCAGTCCAACACTCTGAATCTGTCATGGAGCTGCCTGCCGAAAATGCTGAGCCTTCAGAACCTGAACCCACACCCAAGATGGTACCCTTGGATAATGGGCCTGAATGTGAAGGAGTAAAAGATCAAAGAAATGGAGAGTCTGAAACGTTAGAGCCTGAACAAACAGCAGTTGAAAATCCATTAGAAATACCAGAAAAAACAGTTCAAGAGTCAGACAAAGCTGTGGAACCCACTTTGCCGGAGGATGTTTCATTGCCGGACAATGAACCCCGAGTAGCTAACTTGTAAGTCAAAGAAGAAGTGAAAGAGTCATTACACCACTCTGAAAGAGCTGTCAAACCTTTATTAAAGCTCATCTATGACTCTCCCGGGATTCCCACTGATTTGCCAATGTATGTGGTTCATAAGGGCATATATGTTATCCCAAAGTCACTTCCAAGAATTCTAATTTGCCCCTCTAGTGCCAAACCACCCTGTGAGGGAAACAGTAAAAAGGAAAGGGGTTAAAGGAGCAAAAAGGAAGGTTAAAGTATGGGTCACTTCTGTTATGGTCAAATGTCCAAAGTATTGAGCTCAAACAGTTTTACCTTCTACGATTACAACTTGATGGTATAATAGCCGGCTAACTAAACCTGAAAAGCTTTTCAGTATATGTGTAGATAGTTGCATTTGTCAAGCTAGATGTGTTAAAATGTATGTTTTATTGTTCCAGGCCCCTGGTAATTGACTTGGCACAGACAACAAGAGTTTAAGGCATGGGGGAGTGTAACCCTCCCCGCTTGGGAGGGGGCTTATCTTGCTTGCCTTCCCGCTGCCTCCCCATCTTCACTACCACCAGTCCTGGGTCCTCCGTGGCCATTTCTGGTCTCCCTCCAGCCTCCGATGGTGTTTTCAATGGAAATCGGGGCTGGAGGAGCAAGCCGCAGAACTGCCGCACTGGAAATGTGCGAGCTGCGGTTCACGCATGCGCTACTGCGTGGTAGTGCATGTTAATCGTCTTGCCGCTCCTGTGGCTAAATGGAAGATCCCTCCATGCTCCCGGGCCCCTGAATCTTCTGATTGGGGCCCGGAGATACGAGGGAGGTGGCTAAGGAGCTGCGAGAATCCTTTTTTAAAAATCACCTATCATCGCTGTAGAACGGGGGGGCTATATTAATGAGGTGATTTAAATATTAATGAGCCTGCTCACTGCCTAGGGGGTCAATACATTGTAAGGGCAGCGACAGGCAGAGGGACATGCTGTACATTATAAATTTTCACTTGGAAGATATGGCAGTGGGACAGCATTCCAGGACTGAAACTACTTATTGACAGTATTTGGTTTGGCTGCAGCAGACTTCTAAACTTTGGGACAGCATGTGAGCTGCCTTAGACTATTCACAGCAGCAGCTAATCAAAATTCTAGGCGGGAAAGGTCAGCAGGCTTCAACCAATGGGAAGCTGCCATTGATCTGAGAGAAAACAGAGACACTCAGAGCTCAAGGCAGTCTGGTTTTGGGCTCTCTGTAAAGAAAGAGGGCTCAGACTGTATGAGAGGGACAGTTTGACAGTTGGCCTGTGGCTTCCTCAGCCAAAAGGCAAGGAATCTGTTAGGTTTTCTTTCATCTGCAGAACCAGAGATAATAAAAAAATTAAAAAGGTCAGTAGTCAGTTCCTTTTCTGCAGTGTCTGAGAGAGCCATTAGCCTGAGGGAAGGCTTGAACTGTGTTCAGCTGTGTCACCTGCAAGGTCCTGGGTCACACAGCCAGAGTCTGGAGATGCCTGCAGAGGACTCCCAGAGATTGGGGAATGCCAGCAGACCAGAAAAGTATGAGAGGCAAGTGACATTTAATTTTGTAAATAAAGCCTTTCAAAAGACTGCGTGAAATTTCAGCAATGAGAGGTGCGTCGACTGTTCCAAAAAGTATTCACTGCTGCCAACCGCAGGCCATGGAACTGTTGTGATCTACCAAGGCTCAGGACAGATGTTTTCTACCAGAACAACAGTCTGGGGAGTGAACCAGTGGGAGCTGTTGCTAGAACCTTTGCTGCTCATCTTTATAGAAGGCACCCTGGCCCTGGTCCCCAGATCCTAGGGTCCAGCAGATGACAAGCTGCAAGAGCCTGCAACCAATAGAAAAGGGAAAGCTGTTAGACATTGGTCTCAAATCCCCAAGGGAAAGCTGCCAGACGTCACTCTCAAGTCTCCTTTTCACCAGCTGCTGCCATCTGCCAGACGTCTCTCTCGATCCCTTTTCACCATCGGCTGCCATCTGCCAAACATCGCTCTCAATTCCCTTCCACCAGCTGCTGCCTCTAGAGCTCCAATCCCAGAAAGCCTGCCTCCCTCAACCCCGAACTGGTAAACTGCAAAACCGTGAGTAAGCCCAGGGCCTGCCGTGGCAGGGGTTATTCAGAGTTGTTCCAAGTTAGTCAAGCAATTTCTACAATATCTCAGGGCCATAATGCCAGCCAACACGCAGCAACGTACAGGCCTGCACCTAAGTTTGGGTACCCAGCTAGACTGTTAGGGCACTGGTACCAGTGGGGAGGTGGGTTTGGCAAATGCTGTTGCTTTTGGGGGTTGCACAGTTATTTTTGGGCTAAATTGTTGTTCTGAATGTTTAAAACTGAATCCGAACTTAATTTTGCATCACCTTCCTTTGCCCTTTCCCTATACAATAAACCTTGTTAATGTCAAAAGTTGTGAGTGATCATATTATTGTAGGCTGTCATTAATTACATGCTAACTAGAATACTGTCAGTTGTGAGCATATTACTAGCTATAGCCAGAAATGTCATGCAAAGTAAAGAGTTACAGTTAACGTCGGTATCCCATGGTTGAAATGACTGGAAGAAGAGGTGAGTAGGTAAGGCATCCCAGAGAGTTGTACCTTACAACCATCTGACCCACTATATTTTACTCTCGGTTCGGAATTGCGTTGTTATTATTTTACCTTTGGGACAGAAACCCCTAACTGTCATAGAAACAGAACCCAGACCCCTTAACCTGTACTACAGTCACCAGGCAGGGGTGGTAGCCTGCTGGAACATGGCACCTGGGTTACATTTGTCCTGTTTTTGTTTTTTCTCAACGCCATGCTCCACCAGGTATCTACAATGATCCCAGGGATGTACCCTCATCTAGCCCATTGATCACTGGCTCTCTCTAGGTTTCCACCCTCCTGCTGGTGTCCTCCACGGCTTCCCCCTTCCCCCAAGAAAGAATTCAAGCTAATGCTCTTATTTCATTCTCTCTTCTGTTTGGGTTCTGTATAAGTGCACACTGCACCCTTGTGACTGAAAAAGTAATTATCTGTGCGGTAACAGGCTGTGCATTAGAGAAAGAGTAAGATACTTCTGGGAATCCCAGGTTTCAGGTGCCTTGATGGCATACCTAGTACCACAATCAGAATGGTATTTTGGGTGGCCTAGATTCACATCCCAGCTAAGACGCTTATTTCTCTCTTCAGTCTGCTGGCCTAGTTTCACATCCAAGACACTTATTTCTCCCTTCATTCTGACTGGGTTCCATATATGTGCACACCACACCCTTGTGACTGAAAATGTTTTTTTTTTTTTTATTTATTTTTGAAAGTTAGATTTACAACCTTTGAGTCAGGGGACTCGTTTACAAAGGCACCTCGTCGCAGGGAGGATAGACATGGTTACAGTGTGAGATACAACAGTGGTAACATACAGGTGCAATACAAATAACAAAAAGAACACAATATAACAGTGATTTACGGGATAAAGTTACATGCAGCAATTGTAAAAAGTATAACAACAGTAAGTCACAACCCTGGTTGTGCCGGAGAAATACCTAAGTGGAAGGGGAAACAGGGGTGAGGAAAGAGAGAGGAAAAAAGGGGGGGAGCGTCCAACGGACATTGTCAAGGCTAATTATACAAAAAGAGAAGGAGGTCCATGAAAACGCATGGGACCATGCTGGGTCGAAACACAGGAGTGCACTTAATACCCCAGGAGCTGAAATGATACAGTGTAAACAAATGTAAATGGGGTCAGCACTAAAGAGCTATTTTTAAATGTTAAAACACTTAAGGCTTTTTATTATATGCAAAAAACATCACCAAATGGCAGCACATTAAACATTGTACAGTCTCTCATTATGAATGCCCCTCAGAGCTTAAACTATTAAAAAAGAGAGACCGACATACAAATATATCGTGTCGGCAAATGTTGCAAAAAATGCCAAAAAAACGCTTTTAAACAGTGCTATTCGACCAAAGAGTCAAGAGCTAAATGAACATGACATACAGCTGGCGTAAAAACTTGTATTAAGCTTGTAGTTCGAAAAGGCATATATCAGACAGCATAACTGAGTAGCATCGTAGAAATAAAAGCTGATTAGAATATCATACCACTGTCCTTGTCTGAACGCCCAAAACATGCATTCGCCTTACACGCCATACATGCCGCAACTTTGAGCAGCTGGCCGACACACGGAGAACCCGGAAGAGACAACAGACGTCAAGCAGTGACGCACTTACGTATCGACTAAACCAGTCTTCATCAGAGCATGAAGTGGATACATCGCATCTTCTTAAATACACTCCTGCACTTAAAGAGACAGGGGGATATTAAGAAATGTTGCCAACAACACATATTATCAAAATCTACAAATTAAAAAGGAAAATACAAAAAATTTTTTGTGTAATAATCACAATAATACTTCCAACCATACTAAATAAAGAAAAGGCCTAAAATATATAGCAAAAGCCACCAAAGGGGGACAGAGCCGGAAAGTCTTGTCACCCTAATAATCACAATAATACTTCCAACCTTATAAATGAGAACAGAGCCGGTCAAGTCATGTTCCCAATAAACATCGTGGCTAGAGCACGAAAAGTCATGCCCACAAATACTATAAAAGTGCCACCACTTAACCCTAAACAAAAAAGGTGCAACAGACAATTTTAATATACTAAATAAAGAACAGACCTAATTGGTTGCCTTCGTTTCCCAAAGGAAACTATTGCTGTGGAAGGTGTGTACATTGTTCCAACACGTCTGATGTTAAATGTTTCCATCATCCGAGATCTGGGAGAAGTTATGAGATAAAATACTTTATCAGTTGTAATACCCAGGGAGTGATATACATGCTAACTTGTCCCTGTGGTTTGTCTTATGTCAGTCAGACAAAGAGAAATCTAAAGTTAAGAATTGGAGAACATAAAGGAGCCATTAGAAATAAAAATATGGATTATGCAATGGCACGACACTATCATGAATCACAACATGGGTCCCCTGCTACTCTTAGATTTACTGGCCTCGAAAAAGTAGATGTGGGTTTTCGAGGTGGAGATCTGAATTCCAAACTTCTACAAAGGGAAGCTTTCTGGATTTTTGAACTTAACACTATGGTCCCCTTTGGTCTGAATGACGACTTTCCAATATATAGTTATCTGTGATTTTGATGTAAAATTCAGTATTTGTGGGTATGACTTGTTGTGCTCTGTCCACAATAGGGTGACAAGACTTTCCGGCTCTGTCCCCCTTTGGTGGCTTCCGCTATATATTTTAGGTCTGTTCTTTATTTAGTATGGTTGGAAGTATTATTGTGATTATTACACAAAAAATTTTTTGTATTTTCCTTTTTAATTTGTAGATTTTGATAATATGTGTTGTCTGCAACATTTCTTAATATCCCCCTGTCTCTTTAAGTGCAGGAGTGTATTTAAGAAGATGCGATGTATCCACTTCATGCTCTGATGAAGACTGGTTTAGTCGATACGTAGGTGCGTCACTGCTTGACGTCTGTTGTCTCTTCCGGGTTCTCCGCGTGTCGGCCAGCTGCTCGGTTGCGGCATGTGCGGCGAACGCATGTTTTGAAGCCCAGACAAGGACAGTGGTATGATATTCTAATCAGCTTTTATTTCTACGATGCTACTCAGTTATGCTGTCTGATATACGCCTTTTCGAACTACAAGCTTAATACAAGTTTTTTCGCCAGCTGTATGCCATGTCCATTTAGCTCTTGACTCTTTGGTCGAATAAAACTGTTTAAAAGTGGCTTTTGGCATTTTTTGCAACATTTGCCCACACGATATATTTGTATGTCGGTCTCTCTTTTTAAGTAGTTTAAGCTCTGAGGAGCATTCATAATGAGAGACTGTACAATGTTTAATGTGCTGCCATTTGGTGATGTTTTTTGGACATTGTCAAGGCTATGGGCAAGAAACGTGGAGGGACCCCAACATTAGGTTGATTAAGGGCAACTACAGCTTCAGGCACCAAAGAGGTGGTTACTGAGAGCGACTTTAAGTGGACCAATTTTGGTAGACTTAGTGACAGAGAGAGGGAGGGAGGGAGCTGAACCATGTGGGGGCGCGGTAGTGGAAGGACCTTTGGGCTAGGGAGGTCTTGGTATGGGGCACCAGAAAGGTGGCCTTAACTAAGCTACGGGTGGCAACGGATGGAGGTGAAAGATGCAGGGACATGGTGAACCCTGGGAGGGGAAGAGTCCTAGCAGAGATATTTTGGCAAGTAAGCAGGTTTGGTAGTGCAGGCACTCCTCCAAGGTGAGCAAGTTGGCAGTGGAATAGAGCAGTCAAGTATGGGTGCGGAGGGATGCACCGGTCAGGAGCCTGCAGGCCTTGTTTATCGAGGTCTGGATTCTGGTGAGGGCGGTATTGTCGGCCACAGTGTAGATAGGCAGGCCGTAGTCCACTAGGGACAGGACGGAGGAGTTGATGGCCTGTCGGAGAGCGGTTTGGGGGAGGCAATCCCTGTGCTGATAGAGAAGGCCAACCTGAGAGTTTATGGCTGAGGACAGGGTATTGATGTGGGTGTAGAATGTAAGAGCCGAGTCGAAGGTGATGCCCAGGTACTTGTAGGAGGACACCTGCTCGAGAGGGTGAGCATTACTGGGGAGAATGCAGAGGGGGGTATTTTTGGCCTTATTCTGGTGGTGCGAAAAAAGCACAGATTTGGGTTTTTTGGAGGTTAATGACCAGCCGGTGGTCAAGGAACCACTTTTCGGCTTATGTGTAACTGAAAGGTAGAGTTCCGTGGAGATGTGGGGTCAGGTCAGAGGCAAGGAGAACCGCATCATCGGCACAGAGTACCATATTACCCGAGCAGGAGCTGGGCAGGGTATTGAGAAACAGACTGAACAGAACGGGGCCCAGGATGGAACCCTGGGGGAACCCCGAGCGAACGGGCAGGGTATTGGACAGGGTGCCATTTACCTTCAAGAGCTGTGATCTGGCAGAGAGGTAACTGGTGAACCAAGCCAGTGGGCCACAGGAGAAGCCAAGTTGGTGGAGGGAGTCAAGTAGGAGGGGGTGACAGACAGTGTCAAAGGCCTTGGAGAGGTCAATGAACACTGCACCTGCAACATGACCAGTGTCGAGAGCAGAGTGGAGGTGCCAGAAGAACTCCAGGAGGGCTTTAGTGGTGCTGTGTCCAGGCGGAATCCATGTTGTTCTGGACACAGCAGGTCATATTTGGCCAGATACTCGGAGAGCTGAATGGCCACTATTTTTTCTAGTGCTTTGGATAGAGGGGGGAGAATGGAAATGGGACTGAAATTGTTAGGGGAGGTTCTATCTCCACTCTTATGGATAGGGGTGATTTCTGCAATTTTCCAGGCACTGGGAAATTGACCAAGACATAGTGACCAGTTTAAAAGGTTGGTGAGAGGGGCTAGTACAGTATCTAGGACTAATCGGAAAATCCTGGAGTCCAGGGGATCACAGCTGGGGTTGTTGCTAGCTAAGGCTTTTTGCAGATGAGGCCTGGCTTCAAGGGGTGATATGGCACGCAGGTAGAAAGGGGGGCGATCTGAAGTGGGGTTGGAAGAAGGAATAGGGTCGAAAAAGTAGTTGGGGAGGACAGAGCTTAGATCTGAGAAAGCCATATTGAGGCACTCAGCTATGCGGGGAGGATCAGAAGTAATGGTACCATCTATGGAGAGTAGTGATGGTGGGAGGGGGAGCGGGTCTTTCCATTGAGCTCTTTCATATTGTCCCAGAAGGCATGGGATGAGCCCCAAGAGGGATTCAAGGGTGGCTTGATAATATTTGGCCTTAGCCTGCCTTATAGCCCAGGTGCACTTGTTACGTGCTGCATTATAGGCTTGTCTGTCAGCCAGTTTGCCTGTCTCGACAGCAATATGTCAGAGATTGTCTTTTTGTTTCAGTGTTTGGATAAGGGATGGGGAAATCCATGGGGCATTGTGTTTCTTGGTAAGGATTCTGGTCATGGGGCGTAAAAGGTCGAGGGCCTTGCTGAAGGCACTGGAGAAACAGGCTAGGGCAGAGTCAATATCCGTCGTGAGTAGGATTGGGGACCAGTCAAGCTGGGCTAGGTGCGTTTTTAGCTTTCTGAGACCCCTTGGGCAAAAGCGCCGACGCGAGGTGACCTGGGACACTGGTTTTGTTGTGGGGGATGACCAGTGGCAGAGGACAGGAGAGTGGTCACTAAAAGAGTCTGGTAGTACATTAACATCCCTAATTTTATGGGGGCAGTTCGACAGAATTACATCTAGGAGGGTGCTGGAGCCTGACTGTTAAATCTAGTGGGTGAGATAACTAATTGGGTCATATCTAGGGCAGCGAAGGAGTCTCTGATATGTGGGGCAGTGGTACTCAGCCAACTGACATTAAGGTCACCTAGGATGAGCTGCTCCACCTTGTGTGGGAGTGTGGTGAGGTAATCAGTGAGGGAGTGGACAGCTGGTCCCTGGTCCCTCGGGGGTATGTAAGAGACTGTGAGAAAAAGAGGGCCCCTGGCTGGGTCAGGGGTAACCTTGAGGGTGAGGGCTTGGGCATTAAAACCGAGCTCGGGGGCAGGAAGAGCATGGCCTAAAAGTGTGTCACACATAAAGACTGCACACCCGCCACCACGTTTGCCTATACAGTCTTCCCTGAACAGAGTGTAGCCAGGGAGGGAGATAACCGAGTCGGGAGTTTTTATCGAGAGCCTGGTCTCGATTAGTGCTGTAACATCAGGACGGTGTTGTACAGCCCAGCACTGGAGAGTGGCAGATTTTTTTTAGGAGGCTGCCAATATTCATGGATGCAATGCTGAGGCCAGTACTAGAGTGGGGTGTGGAGTGACTAGTTGACAACGGCCCGGGTTTGGGGTGTATGTTCCCAGAGAGCAGAAGAAGTAGAACAATTAATCTGATGAGCGGTCTGTGGCAACCAGGACCCTTAGTCAGGTACTGATGCGAGGTCCTACTAATGGGGGTACAAGGGATGGGTAGGGTGTGGAGGATAGGTATGGCAAGGAAAAGGTGGGCCCAGTGTGTCCCAGTGGGGGACGGGGTACTGGTTGGAGGTGGGTGCCGTGGAAAAATAGGGGTGTCCAGGGTGGGGGGGTTGGCTGCTGTAGGGTGGTAGAGGGGGGTGGGGCTCAGGGTGGAGGGTAGGGGGCAGGATGGGACGTGGGCAGAGCAAGAAAGGTAAATATGAGTAGGCTGAGGCCCAGATATTCAAACTGCGCCATAAAGTAGCGCAATAGCAGGTGCAGGCGCAAGTCCAGTGCGCCCATGCGCAACACGCGTGATATTCAAACACTGCGCAGGTCGAGATGCGCCTGCAGCACACAACTGAATATCGCGCCAACTGCGCCATGGCGCAACCAGGGATGCACCGTGGTGCAGGTCTGATGCGCAATAGCACAACCAGGGATGCGCAGTGGAGCAGGGTAGCAGCGCATCAGCACAACCAGGGATGTGCAGGGACAGGATGCAGGAGTCCACCACCCACGGTAGATATGGGCAGAGGAGCACACAGCAGAACAGACATCACCCCCCACACCCCATGCACCGTACAACCTGAGGAGAGCTGGAAGAACCACCGGTCCATGGACACCAGCAACAACCCCACAGCCGGGGCATGGTGCTCCAGCACACCCATTGGTAAGCTGTGACCGGCACACAAGGATGTCCGGCCACCCTGTGCCACACCATCCCACCAATGCAGAGCACACCCTGCACCACGATCCCCAGACACCCTGCCAAGGAGTAGCGCCCAACAGTGCAGGACACCCCATGCATGCCACCACCGCCACTGTGACAATGCAACCCTGTGCACCACGGAGCCATGCAAGGTAGCCCCACCTCAAGCACCCTGCAGCGGGCGGTAGCAGACAGCGATGCAACAACTGCATACACAGTGATGCCCTGCACATTCCCCCCGAGGTACAGCTGAGAGACCGACCATGCGTCGGCACACGAGGTACCCCACATGCGACAGGGCATGCTCCGGACCCCACCACCAGCAGTACAGCACCCTGCACACCCACCTAAGGACGCACCCCATCCCAGCACTGGCCACAACAGCCAGCACAGATACCCACAGTGTTGCATGGAAGCATGCACCACACAGGATGCAACACAGTGCATGGACAAACACCCACCCATACCCAAGGGCACACCAACACAGGGACACAGTAGCCGGTCAACCATGCCACTGGCGTGTGGCCACGGCAGCCGTGTACAGACGGCCAGCACCCCTCCATGGCACAGGTGTGCCAGCCAACCTGTGCAGGCACCATGAAGCCATACGCCTCCAGCATGCGGCCGGAGCACAAGTGACAGACAGTGGAGCACATCCCCTGCAACAGACACAAGCAACAGCATGGAGGGGGACAACAACAGCGGAGGCCACAGTGCCACCCGAGGCAGACGTGCACCATACTGGTGACAGGAGGCAACCCGGCATTGTGCCGGGTACAGTGGTTGTCCAGCATGGACAGCTACCACTGACATGCCAGCAGACTGTGCAGATCACAGACATGCAAGGATGTCAGCTGCACAGGCCATGGACGGTCTGACAGGGGCGCCATGGACACAGTGCATGCACCATGGACCACTGCACACAGTCATCCAGTGCACAGGGAACAACACACAAACCATAGACAGTGACTGATACCTACGCCCACACCATAGGTAGTTCCCCTCCGGACACACACACATGCCCATGCCTGCACCACCCCTGACGCCATGCACACCACTGCAGCTGAGCACCTGTAGCCCGCTGCAAATCAGAGACCACCACAGGAGGCATGACAAAACAAATGTATTATATAAAGGTCCAAACAACTATATACAATTATTTACATAAGGGGGGTGAGGCACCAGGTGGGGTGGGTAAGGGCAGGGTGAACAAATGGAGAGGGAAGAAGGGGTGTTAGGGTGGGTCCAGGGGGGTAGGGTGAATCTGGGGGCATGGAGGGCTTAGCGTCCGCCCCGCTTCCCGCTTCTGTGGCATCTCGTCCTCCGCCTCCGGACACCATGCTGCTCCAATCGTTGGAGTAACTCCAAGGATGCCCTCACTATCTGCAGGAGCTCCTGCATGGCCCTCTCTAGCTGCATCAGCTGCCGTCCACCTAGGACAAGGGAGCAGAGTCAATATGTATGAATATCCATCCCCTGCAGCCCACCCATTCTGTATGGCATACAGCCATGGGCCACGCCCCTGTGATGGTGTGCGACCACCCACAGTGATCGTGTCCACAAGACCTGCCTACCCAGGTGCACGCAGCCATGCGGACCGCTGCACACACCCACCGCCCAAGTCCCGCACAGCACTGCCGTGGCTGTACAGTGACATGGCTATGCGGTGCAAAGGCAGTGGCACAGCCATGTACCCGGTGCACGCATGGACCACCAGCGATGCACACCCACACATGCAGTGCCACAGGACAGTGCTGAGTGTACCATGTGGCGTGCACATCAGTGGTGTCAATGGATGGTGGCCATGCCCCGCCACCTACCCCACAACACAGCATGCATAGAATAACCTGGAAGAAAGGCACTCACCTGCATCGGCTGGATCCGGGCGCTGTTGATGGATGGGACCGGCAGCCCGTAGCTGTTGCCCTGCATCCCCTGCCTCCCGGTGCTGCCGTGCCTCTCTTGCTCTTCGCCACTCCTCAGGGCCTACGGTGCAAACATGGAGAGGGAAACAACAGTACAAACCAGTAGCAAAGCCCCCCCCCCGGGTGTGTGCGATCCTGCACAGCCCAGCCATGCCGCAACCCCACCACCACCACCGCCCACACTGAACGGGCCCTCCCCATGTGGTGGACACATGCCCACCGCGATACCCATATGGACGCAACCAGTGTATGGATGGAGCATCTACCTGGACGTGGCACTGCGCCTCGCCTGGCGCATGCCCGCAGACGGGCAAGCCTGTCTGGATCCCTCCGCTGGAGGTCTCCGTAGCAGTGGCGACACTGCTCTGCTGTTCGGCCAATCCCTGCGGCCTTTTCTAGTGCCATTGCCAGCTCCTCCCAAACTACACCCCTAGCCCTGTCCAGGGGGTCATCCCCAAACAGGGCCCCAGCATGGGGCTCCACAATGGCCACCAAACTGGCCAGCTCCAGTAGGCTTCAGACAGCAGGTCTCCTCCTTGCCATCACAGCTTCAGGTAGGATCACAAAATGGCGCTCTCTAGCACACATCCGCCACGTGCAGATGCTGCGCAGTACAGCGCTGCCATTCCCCATCGCGTTATCACCGAACAGCGTGATAGGGGTGCACCCATGCGGATGCATGGCACCTAGGGGCAAAGGTCGACCACAGGGTCATGGGTCTCTCACACACGGACCGCCACAGTACGACTGGGACTCCCTGTGTGTAGCGCGGTTGGGTGCCTGTGTGAGACGCCCTGCAGTGGCCTACCATGCTGTGGCACCATGGCACCTACGGTGCTCCAGGGTACGAGCGCCATACGTGTGAACAGCGCACTAGCACCACTGGCACAGTGGTGGCCATGCCCTGCACTGTCTCCCGTGCTCAGCACGTCAGCAGTGCAGCAGGCGTCGGTGTCAGCACCCCGGGCATGCGCCATGCGGTGCCTACTGTGCACGTCACAGAGCTGCGCCTCTGCCTGAGCACGCTCAACACAATTGTGCAAGGTGCAACAGCGCGATATTCAGCCAGCATATGCAAATCAGCTCATCAGCAATTCCATGGTGCAGCTACTGCATTAGCATCCACTTAAAGTTGCGCCTCACCTCATTTGCATGCCTTGCGCTATATAAATGCGACATGGGGCTGCAGAGGCCATAGTTTGGTATTGCAGTCTATTTTGGTGGGTTGCATGCTGTTTGGAAGTGTGGACTGTGGTGTGTGGGAGATGCATGGGACTGCACATTGAAAGGTAACACCTGTCATTCCCACAGGCTCTATAATGACCAAATGTGAGGAAGAGGAGGCCCAGCTTCACATGGGTGGAAACAGATGCCCTGTTCGAGGCATACCTCGACAGGGAACCGCTGCTCAACGGACAGCGGGGAACACCACAGGCCCATGCTGCAGCATGGGGTGAGGTTGCGCATGTCGTGAACCAGCATGGCAGCCACCAGCGGTCCGTGCAGGAATATAAAAAGGTCAGCATGGACAGGAGGAGAATTAAGGACAAGGTGGCTGCCATCAGGGCAGCATGTGCTGCAACCGGTGGTGGACAGCCGGATGTTCTATGCCTAACACCACAGGAGGAGCGGGTGGCTGGCAGCATGCGGCATTGTGCCATAGAGGGCGTTCCAGGTGGTGGCTTCCAGATGGGTGGCAGCCCATCACTGCATGGTAGGTCCTGTGCTGTCACTGTGTGGGAGGTGGGGGGAATGCCACAGGGTAGGGCAGAGACATTAACGCTACTGTGTTCCCTTACAGCTCCTGAGCGTCTACATGGGTCAGCGGTGGTGGGTGTGTCCACCGTGGGCGAGGCCCTGGACAAGGAGGAGCGCCCATCCACCTCCACAGATGTCCGAGGGTCAGTACCACTGCATACCTGCCTTCTGTCCGGACTGAAGATGGTGGTGCTGGTGCGGACGAGGCCCTGCCTGTGTCCCAGCGTGACAGCGTCCACAGACTCCAGCATGCTGGGACACGGACTGGTGCTGGATCAGGCACCGATGATGATGGATCACACATCCCGGAGAGTGATACGTGTGGGACGCAGGATGGTCCCACAGCAGGAACGCATGGGCGTAGCTGTGGTGGTGCCGCCGTGGAGGCCTGCGTGACATCACAGTCCCAGCCTGTGCCTGTATGCCCCAGTGGGGCAGCACTGGTGTGCGTCCAGGCTGGTGGGGCTGTTGTGGCCGCTGCGGCGGCACCGGTGAGCCCTGGCAATCGGCAGCCGGAGGGGCTGTGCCAGCAGTCGGCAAATGGGGATGGGGGGACAGTGTCGGGGGCAATGTCAGTGTACCGCGTGTGGACATGCCCAGGCATGGCTCTGGTGTGCAGCACCCAACTTCAAGGGGTGCTGCCTGACACGGCCACGAACACCATGAGGGACAGCATGCCGATCAGGCGGATGACCTCTTTGATAAGCAATGCCGCATACTCCAGGATTCAGTGGATCAGCAGTTGTGGCTTGTGATGGCGGTGGATACACTCAGTGCGGTTCTGCGCCAGGCAGAGGAGCGGGCGCAGCAGGGACCACGGTCTCTCCTGGCAGGGATGGACCAGCTGTGGAGGATGTGACTGCTGCCACTGACAGGCAGACATGCATTCACAGCTGTCATGGCCACACTGGGCACCCAGTTCGCTGCTCATGCACCGCAGACACCGCAGACAGTGACATGTCCACCCCCGCTCCCCGGCGTCATGCGACACCTTCCATGTCGACACCGGGTTCGGCTGAGGGCATACCGAGCATGCCTGGCGCAGGCATGTTCGGTGAGCTGCAGACCCCTGCGTGAACACGGTCGCGTTCCCACAGCGTCACCCCGGGGGACCATCAGTGCCACCCCATGAGGCCAATGGTCAGCCTGGCACAGCTGGCAGGTCTCGGCAGGGCCACCCACACATCCGTGGTGGCTGTGGCACTGTGCCACGACTGACCTGTCTCCCACTGCCCTGTGTGCAGTGTGTTGTGCACCGTACGACGCATGGGTGGGGTACCCGGCACTGCACACACATGGTCCATGTGCACACCCTCCCAGCTGCTGGCCACTGTGGCATGTGCATGAGGATGCCTGCGTTGCACTGTCCGCCAGTGTGCAATGGTGCCCAGCATCTCAGACACATACAGTGACGGCCACTGGGTGTGGTCGTGTGTGGACCTGTGTGTGGCTAGGGGTTGCAGTTGGGGTCGGCGTGCCTTCTACCCCTTGTGCATGTCTTGTGGTGTGTGTGTGTGGGTGTGGGTGGGGGTGTGTGTGTGTGTGCGTGTCGTGTTTGGCCATGCCCATCCCTGATGGCGTCTGCGGATCCACGCTCAGTCCCATTCACTTGCCACTATCCACCCCTGGGATTCATCCATGCCTGTCTGTGGGTTGTGCCCTTGCCACTGGTGGTTGCACATGGCCCTGTGACCTACCTGTGTTGGCCGAAGTGCTCCTCTGTGATGGTGTCCCGGTGCAGTTGAGCCATCCTGAACAGGCGGGAGTCCCTTCGCCCAGGGGTGGCTGCCCATCACCGCCTGGACCCATTGTCCCCTATCGTTGTCCCCTCTTTCGACCTCTACGGCTATCCCACAGTCACAATATGTTGTGTAGGATGCAACAGGCCAGAACAGCCACAGGCCTTCGAGGGCTGTACTGTAGGACACTGCCAGACGTGTCCAGGCACCGGAAATGTGACTTCAGCATCCCGAACACCCGCTCGATGATATTACGTGTGGTGGCATGTGCCTCATTGTACCGTTGCTGCAATGGGGTCAAGGGGCGCTGGTATGGTGTGAGCAGCCAGGGACGGAGTGGGTAGCCACTGTCAACCTGTGTATAGAGGGTGTACATTAGTATGGTGGTCTGCATCGCTCTGCCATAGGCCGTCAAGGCCGGTACCCATGGCACCTCTAACTATGCCTCCCCCCCCACATCTGCCCATGTCATCCCGCGGTTGTGCATACTCACCCACTAGGTGGCCAGTGGGGATGTCCCCACTCTTGAACCTGTGGCACAGTGCAGACTGGTGCCAGGTGAAGGCATCATGTGCTCCCCCAGGGTGCGTGGCACAGACATTGGTTATGCGCCCCCTGGCATCACATACCACCTGGCAGCTGATGCTGGCGAATCCCTTGCGGTTGATGTAAGCTACGCCATCCGGGCCAGGTGGCGTGTGGATGGCCACATGGGTGCAGTCAATGGCCTCGAGCACGCCAGGCATACGTGCTACCCTGTGGAACTGTTGTATGTGTGCTGTGCGCTCCACCTGTGTGCTGGGGAAACGGATGTACTCCGCAGCATGTGGCAGCAGTGCGCTGAGGAATTGTGTGAGTAGGCATGACGCGGCCGACTGGGTTATGCCTGTTGTGTCCCCTGTTGGTCTCTGGAAGGTGCCCATGGCGAGCAGGCACATGACAGCTGTCACCTTTGTCTCCACTGACAGAGCATGGCTCCGTCATGTGGGTGCCTGCATCTCATCACTGCACAGCTCACAGAGCCGCCTCAGGATCGCCCGGTTCAGGCGGTACCGGCCCACAATCTCTATCAGTATACTGCTTGAAGGTGATGCGGGCTCGGTACCGCCTGCTGGGGGCATACCACCGATGGGCCCTTCCACGGCCGCGCCCCCGCTGCCTGCCTTCTCACACCCCTCATTACCGCCTCCATCTGTATGGTGGCACTGGCCATGTCCCTGGCTGTTGTCCCCCCCCCCCGGCAGATGTTATCCCGTTCCCTCTGCTGTCCTCTGTGATGCTCCCCCTGCACCGGGTACACCTCTGGCCTTCGGCTGTCCTGCCTACTGCCACTGCCCTCACTACTCTGCAGCACTACCCTGTCTGTCCCGCACACTGTCTCAGGCTCCCCACTCCTGTCCTGTGTGGTCACAGGTGTGCCCTGTCCTGCTCCTTCTGTGTCCCACTCACTGCTGCCCTCTTTGTTATTGCTGCCAGCTCGCTCCCACCTCTGGCTTCCCTGTAGCGTTCTTGCACCTCTCTCTTGTTCCTTTTTATTTTGGATCATTTCCGCTATCGCGCAACTTCCGCTAGCTCCCCTATTGCACATGGCGCATGCTGCTGAGTATCGCACTGCGCCATTTATTCATGGTTCCTCCCCCTACGGTTGCACATGCATTGATTACAATTGCGCTCTTGCGCATTGCAACTTGAGCGGCGCAGCTACCTCCCGCTGAATAACGCACAATGGCACATTTTCAGACTTGCGCTGGCACATCTCTGTTGTGCATGGCGCAACCCTTTTGAATATCTGGCCCTGAGTGTGATAGCCGTGGTGCTCATTGCTTTTTCTATTGGGGGTAAGGGAATAACTGACCTTCAATGTAATCATCTTTGCACCACCAGGCTGTACATTAGTGAAAGGTGCTCCTGGGAGTTCCAGATTTCTAGCTGCCTTGGTGGCACAGCTGATAGCGCGACTGGAACAGTATTCTGGGTGACCTGGGTTCAAATCCCAGCTAAGCCATTTATTTCTCTCTTCAGTTTGTTCATATGAACATACGAAAACACCAGCAGAAATGGGCCTCACGGTCTATCAAGTCTGCTCGATTGTGCAGCTAGCCCATGGGGTAAATCCCTGGTACTTGTTATATTTCTGAGTTTATGAACATTCAACAGCAAATTAGGCTGCCTGGCTTGCTAGGTACTTGGTGGTGAGTATGTGTGGTCACCAGATGGAGGTCTCTGGCCAGGCACTTATGGGATGAGTTGCTTGGGGGGAGGGGTGTCTTTTTGTCTTTGAAGTACCTACCTACTACCAACCGGACCCAAGGATGAATTACGAATGTCCTACTGCCCTGGACCCGAAGCTGGAAACCAGATCCTGTCCTGCTTCGTCTAGTGCAGCAGGCAGCAGCAGCAATACACACCTGTTACGGTAAGGGAGGGAGGAAACAAATGGTGAAGGGGTGAGGGAAGATCTTTGTTTTTCTCGCTGTGTGCACTAAACTGTTTTTTTACTGAGTGGATGGCATGGAGGCTATTAGTCAGATGTGGAATTAATAACGGATTCCGATTTTGACCTTCCCCCCCCCCGATTTAGAATTTTTAGCCTCATTTCTAAAAAAAATCTAACATCTGAAAAAACTTTGAAATTTGGCAAATTCGATTTAGAAAGCTGAATTCCAATCAACTCTACTCCAAACCTTCAGCTACTTTGGCTGCATTCCTCTGTATCTTCTAGATTACCAGAGAGTTGTAGTATAGGGGCAATATAACCTCTGCTGCCATGCTTACAAAGCTTCCCTTGGTGCAAGACAGGATGGTTTGCTTTGCAAGCTACTGCTCCACACTGCTGCTCCCATTTAAAGCTGCTGCTGGTCCGTACCACCAGGCATTTCTCCTGCCTGGCTTCAGCTATCTTTTTGTCTACGCTGGGGTATCAGGACAAAGAAAGGAGAGACCCCCACTGGGACCAACTCCCACTACTCAGTGGTTATATCCTGTAACTGTGCTTTCTCAGATAATGTCATCCAACTTTTGTTTGAAACTATTTATGTTGTTTGCCAACACAATGCATTCTGGCAATCTGTTCCGGATGCCTACCACCCAGTGGTAGGGTTACCACCTTTTAAGAAGCCTAAAGTGGGACATTTTTTACTGAAACATGATTTTTTGCAGGACAGTAGGTAACCTTGACCAGTGCAGCAGACTTGTTTTCTTTATGTAATCAGAATTAAGGCTAAGTACTGTAGCTTCATAGTTGCTTCTATTGTTTCTTGTCATTTTAATGTATTTTAGTTAAGGTATTATAATTTTCTACAATATTTAGTGGAAAGTTGGAAAATATTTTTTTCTACTATAAAGTCAGGACATTCAGTATTTGTCATTTTTTTTGCAGGACACAGCTGCCCAAATCAGGACAGGTGGTAACCCTAACCAGTGGGTATCTGCCCAAATCAGGACAGGTGGTAACCCTAACCAGTGGGTATAATTTCATTAAAGTAATATTTTGCCTTTGGGTTCTCCTTTTCTAGATGCATTACCTTTCATTTCTCGCATCTGTCATTTTACTGCCCATTTCCCAAGCTTGCCTAGACTTCTCTACATAAAAGGGCCTTTTATACAACATGTTCTGCACCATTTTCATTTGTGCAGAGCAACTGCAACGTTCCCTTTTTTGTGTGTACAGGCAACCCGCACCGTACCCAAAACAAGCGCTCGCTGATCTGATGTTCCCTGTTTTCTTGGGTTCGCCGTTTCTGAATATCATTGTGGAATGGATTGGGTGGCCATGTAATCACACAGGAGCGCACAAAGCAATCCTGGAGACAGCCCCACGAGACCCTTCAGCATCCCCTGGTGATGGCAACAACCCAGTCACGTAAGGTAATGGCACTGAAGCACCAAGATGTTCGTGCACACACTGCAAAATACTGGTTAAGATATACATATACAGTCCTTGACGGAAGAATACTGAATTTGTTAAAGTGTACCAGACTGAAAACTGAAGGCTAGAACATATAAAAATCATCTCATCCGAAAAGCTGAGCCATGATACTTAAGAAGTTCAGCATTCTTCCCTCAGTGACTGTATGTTATATTTTAATGCAATTTTGCGAGGCGTGCATGAGTCTCTTGGTGCTTCAGTGCAATTACCTTATGAAACGGGCTGTTGCCATCACAAGGGGATGCCGGAGCGTCTCATGGGACTCTCTCCTGAAGTGCTGCGAGCACTCCTGTGTGAGTACATGGCCGCCCAATCCATTCCACAACGATGCGCAGAAATGGTGAACCCAAGAAAACAGGTAACGTCAGATCAGCGAGCACTCATTCTGGATGCGGTGCGGGCTGCCTGTACACACAAAATAAGAGAGAACGTTGAGTTGCTCTACACCAGTGACAATGGTGCAGAGCATGTCATGTAAAAGGCTCTAAAAATAAGGGGTGTGGAACAAGCGGTGGGAGCGGATTGAAACCGCAACGTTCCCACATAGGCTGTGTATAAAAGAGCCTTTTTGTCTACCTCCTGCTGCAAAACTATGTTTCCCATCTTGGTGTTTATGCTCTGCTGCTGACCTGAAGACTCCGTAACAGATACTCAGTATGGCACTAGGTCGCTTCCTCACTAAAATGAGCAACAGTAATGATTCTGCGTCAGTTGTCTCTAGATTGTTTTGTGACATTTTGCATAAAAAATATCATGATATATTGTATAAACTATTATGAAAAAACTGCAGCACTTCTACTTTTAAAGAGCACCAGTCTTCAGTGTTTTCTCCACGTCCCCCACCAGCAGCTTACCTGCACTGAAGTTTAACTGTTCCTATTTTAAAATTCTTCTTTTGATATTTTGTGAAGGGGAAGGGATCGTAAATGACAGCTGGCCTTCCCATCTCTTCCCCCTCCTGGTCCCAAAGTAGTCCAGCTCCCTTCCCTGTGCCACCTCCATGCTCTCACGTTTTGTGACAAAGGAAGCTATAATGTACAGGGGCATTCTGTACTGCCATTAATGAGAGTGTCTTTTATAATATATATTTTGATATTTTAGAGGGTCACTGGGGGCATATAAGAGCCACAGATCAACAAAGAAGAGCCTTTTTAGTTGATTGGTTGTACCGATATGACTCGCAGTGACTCTCTACTACATACACACATACATACATACGTACTTACATACACGTATATAGATAGATATATATATTATATATATATATATATATATACATACACACACACACACACACATATACATACACACATACATATATATATATATATATATATATATATATATATATATATACACACACACACACACATATACTGTACATATATGAATTATAGTGACACGGTAGCCACTATAGTTAGGGTTGAGTAAGCAGTTTAACATTAAACCCCAAATTTTGCAATTTAATAACTTTACAACCGTTCAATGGATCTGCGTGAAATTTGGCATGCACAGTCCTGAGGGGGTAGATCTCTTGAAGTGCCAAGTTTCACTTTGATCGGCTGTGCGGATTTTGCACAGCGCACAGTGAAAAACATGTAAAAGATGCTTTTTTCATCCATTTTTGCTGATTTTTTCCTCATCACACTGTGGCCACACCATCTGGAATTTTAGACTGTTATTTTCAGGGTAGAAAGAGCTTGCCCAAAAGAACATGCCAGCATTGGTGTGGTGAAAAAATATTAATCCATTCGAAAGTTATTCAATTTTGAAATTTCAGGTTCTGAGCATGCTCAGTTCAGTCTTTTGGATAGCTGCACAGCTTTGAACAAGGATCTGAGCTCACAAACAGGGATTTTGACAGCTCATGAACAGGGATTCATTAAATCCTTGTTCATATGAAAAAAATTCCTGTTTGCAAGCCACCATCTTGATTTCAATTTCCTTCAAAAACAAAACACTTTAACTTGCCCATGAACATCTTCTGTACACACTGAAATATGGGTTCTGTCCAGGGCAACACCCTCTACAACCACATGGCTTTGGTTCCATTTAGTTTGGTCAAAATTGACCATTTTCAAATTTTAAAAATCCTTGTTTGTGACTTGCTTCTGATCCTTGTTCATGAGGTGTCAAAATCCTTGTATGCAAGCCGATCCTTGTTGGAAGCTGACAAAATCCCTGTTTGTATGGTGATGACCACATGGCCCTATCTCGTGAACAAGGATTTCTCACAAACAGGGATTGTGACACATCATGAACAGTGATTCTGACAGCTCACAAACAGGGATTTTAAAAAGGAATCCCTGTTCATGAGCTTTCAAAATCAATGTTCGTGAGTTGTCAAAAATCCTTGTTCGTGAGCTGTCAAAATCCCTGTTCGTGAGGGGATGACCAGATGGTCCTAAAAATCCCCATTTGTGAGCTGTCAAAATCCTTATTTGTGAGGTGTCAAAATCCCTATTCATGAGCTGTCAAAATCCTTGTTCGTGAGGGGATGACCAGATGGCCCTACCGCACGAACAGGGATTGGCTCACGAACAGCGATTTTGACAGCTCATGAACAGGGAATTTTAAAGGTTGCTGTATCTTTGCCACCTCGCTGCAAAGAAACAGTTAGGACTTTTAGCTTGAAATTTTCAGGATAGAAAGGGGGTGTCATAGAGATGTGACTTATGCTGGTTTGCTGCAAACATTTTCATCGGTTCTTTAGTTATGCCATTCCAAAGTTGAGAAATTTTCCATAGGATAACACTGTGGCGAACGTGGTGCCTTTCGGTGCCCGTATCTTGAAAACCATTCGAGGTTACTGCACTTTAAGAGGGCTAAGTTTGGCAAAATGGATAAGTGCCTAAGGAATGCACTAGCAAATGGACAGGAAGAAGGGGTGGAAGAACAATGGGGAAAAATCAGAACTGCCATCAGAGGCAACAAGCCTTTGTGTGAAGCAAATAAATCAAAACAAAGGAAAAACTACTATGGTTCTCAAAAAGAGGTGGCGGGAAAAGTTCGGGAGAAAAAGAAAGCATTCAATAACTAAAATGAATCACAGAAGAAGCAGGACAGAGAACTGTATCAGTTAAAACAGAAGAAAGCAGGGAAGGCAGTCAGAATAGCAAAGGCCTAAACTGAGGAACAGATAGTCAACTCAGTTAAGAAGGGGAATAAAACCTTTTATATGTACATTAGGGAACGAAGAAAGATGAAAGGAGGAATAGTGAGGCTTAATAAAGGGGAGGAGAGGTGGGCAGAGGGTGGCAGTGAAAAGGCAGAGATACCGAACGAATACATTTATTTGCTCAGTATTCACAAAAGAAGAAGAGGGGGAAGTACCTAAACAAAACAATAGAAGCACTCTGGATAGGAGGGTTGATACCAGTTCATTCACAGGAGAAAGAGTCTTGAAAGAACTCCTAAAACTCAAGGTGGACAAAGCAATGGGGCATGACAGGATTCACCACAGAATTCTAAAAGAACTAAGGGGAGACCTAGTGATACCACTGACTACCCTTTTTAACAAATCATGGGAGGATGATGTGGTACCTGAGACCTGGAGGAGTATGGATGTGATTCCCCTTCATGAAAGTGGGAGCAAGGCAGAGGCAAGAAACTACAGACCTGTTAGTTTGACCTCAGTGGTAGGGAAAATGATGGAATCACTTCTGAAAGAAAGAGCTGTCTAGCACCTAGAGGCCAGGGGGCACAGAACCCAAGGCAGCATGGATTCACAGCGGGAAGATCATGACAGACGAATCTAATAGATTTTTTTGACTGGGTGACCAAACTAGTAGACCAGGGAGGGGCTGCGGATATGGTCTACCTAGACTTTAGCAAGGCATTTGACACAGTTTCACACAAAAGATTAATGAACAAGTTAGCCAGCCTGGGAGTGGGTCCCAGGGTGGTAGCCTGGGTAACAAATTATCTAAACAACAGGATGCAGAGGGTAATAGTAAACAGATTACACTCTGAGAAAAGGGGGGTTACTAGTGGGGTACTGTAGGGTTCAGTAGTGGGACCGGTCCTCTTTAATGTCTTTATAGGTGACATTGTGGAGGAGCTAGAAGGAAAAATATGCCTCTTTGCAGGCAACACAAAGATCTGCAACAGGGTTGATACACAAGGGGGTGGAAAGTGTGAGAAGGGACTTGGCAAGGTTAGAGGAATGGTCAAAAGTATAGCAGCTTAGATTCAATACAAAGAAGTGCAAATTAATGCACCTGGAAAACAAAAACCCAGGGGAATAGTACACAATTGGGGGGGGTACTAACAACAGCAAAAATGGAAAGGGACCTGGGGTAGTCATATCAGATGACCTTAAGGTAGGCAAGCAATGTGAGAGGACTGAGGGGATATTGGGATGCATAGGGAGAGGCATCACCAATAGAAACATAGACTTTGATGGCAGATAAGGACCGCTTGACCCACCTAGTCTGCCCATTTCCCTACCTATTGGATAAGCTGCAGATCCTAGTTAACCAGCAGCCTACTTCTTCCTATCCCCCTACCCCCCCACCAGAATTGCCTTATGTCTGTCCCAAGCATTCTTGAATTCCCCCACTGTTTTTGACCTCATGACCTCCTCAGAAAGGCCACTCCATGTGTCCACCACCCTTTCTGTGAAAAAATACTTCCTCACATTGCCCCGTGCCGTCCCCCCTCTAATCTTCAAATTGTGTGCCCTCGGTTTTGCACATCTCTTTTTCTAAAAGATGCTTCCCTCTTGGACTTTATTGATTCCCTTGAGGTACTTGAAAATTGCTAATGTCCACCCTCTCCCTCTTTTCCTCAAGGGTATACATATTAAGCTCCTTTAGTCTCTCTTCATATGGCTTCTGTTGCAGACCCTGAACCATTTTAGTTGCCCTCCTCTGGACTGCCTCCATCCTGTCTATGTCCTTGCGGAGATGGGGTCTCCAGAACTGCACGCAGTACTCCAGATGGGGTCTCAACAACTGTCTGTATAGAGGGATAACAGCTTCCTGTTTTCTACTGGTGATGCCTCTACCTATACATCCCAGTATCCCCCCAGCCATCCTTACTGCCTTCTCACACTGCTTGCTTACCTTTAGGTTGTTTGTTATGACTCCCCACAGATCCCTTTCCATTTTTGTTGTTGTTAACCCCCCCCCCCAAACTGTGTACTCTCCCTCTAGGTTTTTGTTTCCCAAGTGCATTACTTTGCACTTCTTTGCACTGAATATAAGCTGCCATACTTTTGACCATTCCTCCAACCTTGCAAGTCCCTTCTCATCCTTTCCACCCCACATGTATCAATCCTGTTGCAGATCTTTGTATCATCTGCAAAGAGGCATACTTTTCCTTCCAGTCCCTCTGCAATGTCACTTATAAAGGCATTGAAAAGGACTGGACCCAGTACTGAACCCTGCGGTACCCTGCTAATAACCCCGCTTTCTTCGGAGTGGACTCCTTGTACTATTACCCTCTGTGTCCTGTTGTCCAGCCAATTTTTTGCAACCCTGGAACCCACTCCCAGGCTGGCTAATTTGTTTATTAATCTTTTGTGTGGGACTGTGTCAAATGCCTTGCTTAAGTCTAGGAATATCATGTCCACAGCCACTCCCTGGTCTACTACTTTGGTCACCCAGTCAAAGAAAATTGATTAGATTCATCTGACATGACCTTCTCGCTGTGAATCCATGCTGCCTTGAGTCCTGTGCCCCGCTGGCCTCTAGGTACTCAACAATTCTTTCTTTCAAAAGTGATTCCATCATTTTCCATACCACTGAGGTCAAGCAAACAGGTCTGTAGTTTCCTGCCTCTGCTTTGCTCCTACTACTTTTATGAAGGGGAATCACATCTGCCCTCCTCCAGCCCTTAGGTACCACACCATCCTCCCGTGATTTGTTAAAAGGGGTAGTCAGTGGTGTCACTATTTCTCCCCTTAGTTCTTTTAGAATTCTGGGGCAAATCCCGTCAGGCCCCATTGCTTTGTCCACCTTCAGTTTTAGGAGTTCTTTCAGAACCCTTTCTTCTGTGAAACAACCAGTGTCGACCCCCCTATCCAGAGTGCTTCTATTGATTGGATTAGGTACCTCCTCCTCCTCTTCTTTTGTGAATACTGAGCAGAAGTATTCATTCAGTAACCCTGCTTTTTCACTGTCCCTTTCTGCCCACCCACCCTCCCCTTTATTTAGTCTCACTATCCCTCCCTTGGTCTTTCTTCACTCCCAAATGTACCTATAAAAGGTTTTATCCCCCTTATTAACCGAGTTGGCTATCTTTTCCTCGGTTTGGGCCTTTGCTATTCTGACTGCCTTCCTCGCTTCCTTCTGCTTTAACTGGTACAATTCTCTGTCCTGCTCCTTCTGTGTTTCCTTATACTTCCTGAATGCTATCTTTTTCTCCCTGACCATCTCTGCCACCTCTTTTTGAGAACCATAGTGGTTTTTCCTTCGTTTGGATTTATTTGCTTTACACAAAGGCTTGTTGCCTCTGTGATGGCAGTTTTGATGTTTCCCCATTGTTCCTCCACCCCTCCTTCTTGCCTGTTTGTTAGTGCTTTTCTGGGGCACTCTCCCATTTTGACAAAGTCAGCCCTCCTAAAGTCCAGTGGCCTCACTTTTGTATGGCTTGACTCTGCGGCTGTTTATCATGAACCACACTGTTTGGTGGTCACTTGTTCCCAGGTAGCTACCCACTTCTAGATCTGAGGCCCTCTCTCTGTCCCCATTTGAGAGTACCAGGTCTAAGATTGTTTCCTCCCAAGTGGGTTCCAACACTAGCTGTCAGAGGTATGCCCCCTGTAGGGCATCGAGAATGACCTTGCTCTTGGATGTGGCTGCAGCAAAGGTGATCCAGTGAACATCTGGCACATTCAGGTCCCCATCAACAATATCTCCCGTTTCCGCCATCCTAAGGATGCCTTTTATCATTTCCTTGTCCATTTCCTCCCTGAGACGGGGGTCTGTATACAACCCTCATGTGGACTGTGGTGCCATTTCTGGTCTCCAGGGTGACCCACAGTACCTCCTCGCCTCCCCGTTTATCCTTTAGTTCCATTGCTTTGATCCCTTCCCTGACATAGAGAGCCACTCCTCCTCCTCTTCTACTCTCCCTGTCCCTCCTGTAGATTGTGTAGCCTGGTATGTTGACATCCCCGTCTTGGTTCTCTGTGTACCATGTTTCTCTGACTGCCACAATATCCAAGCATCCCTCTTCCATCAAGTCCACCGGTTCAGGGAGCTTGTTACCTAGACTACGGGCATTGGTACTCATTACCCTCCATTTTTTGATGGCCTTACCCCTTTTTGCCCCATCCCTGTCCTTACTACCTTTGCTTTTTCTCCATTTGCCCCTGCCCTTCTCCCTATCGACTTCTCTATCTTGGTGTTTACCTCACTAACTACCCTGATTTTTTTTGGGGGGGAGGCCTAGGAGTTCCCTGCCCTTTTCAGTGCCCCTCGTTTCCAGTTTAAATGCTTGCCAATGAAGCATTTAAATCCTATCACCTAGATCCTGGTTCCCTCCTGGACAGATGCAGACCATCATGCCAGTATAGGCCTGCATTCCTCCAGGTGGACCCCTCCCCAGTGAAGCCAAAACCCTGAGCTCTGCATCAGTTTTTTAACCACTGATTGAATATGCAGTTTATGGATTAAGAAAACAAGTGAGATGGAGAAAACCAGTGTTTAGATCAACTAAGTATCAGTTCTCCATGTTTATGAAATTTTTAAATGAATGTTAAAATTGCTATAATATCTTTTCTGTTTTTTGTTTTATTAATTGTCTATTGAAACTGTAATGCAAATGTTAAGGTGTTTTGTATTGCGATATATGCCTTTGTAAATTATTTGACTTTTTTTTTTTTTTTTTAAAGTTTGTGTATTGAACTTCAGCCAACCCACTTTAGTGGGGTTTTGGCTGCAATATGACACACAAACAAACAAATCCCATGGTGTGGAGCACCCTAGCCTCACCCATGCCACAGACAGGCGGCACCTCCGAGAAGGTTACCATGTGTGCTACTTGTCTAAGGCCCCTCCCCAGTGCCACAAACTCCTCTGGGTCTCCTTTGTGGAGGTTCCCAGCATCCTCCTTTGTCTCCACCATGGGTGCTTCCATAGAGAAACCACGCTCTGCCAGAACGGCGTATGAATTATGGAGAGGTACAACTGGAATGATGCGTCTCTGTTCCACCATCCTCGCCCTCCCTGAGCTCACTGTGGTCCAACCACTCCTCTTTCTTGGCAACCTCTGAGGCATCGGCTGGTGGACAAAGCAATGGGGCCTGATGGGATTCATCCCAGAATTCTAAAAGAACTAAGGGTCGAACTAGTGACTCCACTGACTACCCTCTTTAACAAATCATGGGAGGATGGGGTGGTACCAGAGGACTGGAGGAGGGCAGATGTGATTCCCCTTCACAAAAGTGGGAGCAAGGCAGAAGCAGGAAACAACAGACCTGTTAGTTTAACCTCAGTGATAGGGAAAATGATGGAATCACTTCTGAAGGAAAGAATTGTCAGTATCTAGAGGCCAGAGGGGCACAGGACCCAAGGCAGCATGAATTCACAGCAGGAAGGTCATGCCAGACGAATCTGATAGATTTCTTTGACTGGGTGACCAAAGTAATAGATCAGGGAGGGGCTGTGGACATGGCCTACCTAGACTTTAGCAAGGCATTTGACACAGTCCCACACAAAAGAATATACAAGTTAGCCTGCCTGGGAGTGGGTCCCAAGATGACAACTTGGGTAAAGAACTGGCTGGAGAATAGGACACAGAGAGTAATAGTAAATGGAGTCCACTCTGAAGAAAGGGGGGTTACTAGTGGGGTACGACAGGGTTCAGTATTAGGACCGGTCCTCTTCAATGTCTTTATAAGCGACATTGCAGAGGGACTGGAAGGAAAAGTATGTCTCTTTGCAGATGACACAAAGTTCTGCAAAAGAGTTGATGCACAAGGTGGGGTGGAAAGGATGAGAAGGGACTTGGCAAGGTTAGAGGAATGGTCAAATGTATGGCAGCTTAGATTCAATGCTAAGAAGTGCAAGATAATGCACCTGGGAAACAAAAACCCAGGGGAAGAGTACACAATGGTTTGTGAGATACTAACAACAACAAAAATGGAAAGGGACCTGGGGGTAGTCATATCAGATGACCTAAAGGTGGGCAAGCAAAATGAGAGGGCAGCAAGGAGGGCTGGGAGGAAATACTGGGATGCATAGGGAGAGGCATCACCAGTAGAAAACAGGAAGTTATTATCCCTCTGTACAGACAGCTAGTGAGACCCCATCTGGAGTACTGCATGCAGTTCTGGAGACCCAATCTCCGCAAAGACATAGACAGGTTGGAAGCTGTCCAGAGGAGGGCAACTAAAATGGTGCAGGGTCTGCACCGGAAGACATATGAAGAGAGACTTAAGGAGCTTAATATGTATAACCTCGAGGAAAGGAGGGAGAGGGGGGACATGATAGAAACTTTCAAGTACCTCAAGGGAATCAACAAAGTCCAAGAGGGTAGCATCTTTCAAAAAAAGAGGTGTGCAAGAACAAGGGGGCACAATTTGAAGATTGGGGCGCTCAGAGGTAATTTAAGGAAGTATTTTTCTCAGAGAGGGTTGATGGATGCATGGAGCGGCCTCCGGAGGAGGTTGTGGAGTCAAAAACAGTGGTAGAATTCAAGTATGCATGGACAGTCATAAGGCAATTCTAGGGGGTTGGGGTAGGAAGAAGTAGGCTGCTGGTTAACTAGGATCTGCAGCTTATCCATTAGGTAGGGAAATGGGCAGACTGGGTGGGCCAAGCGGTCCTTATCTGCCGTCAAATTCTATGTTTCTATGTCCCTGGGTGGGAGAGGAGGTCCCCCGAATCCTGGCCAACTCAGCCTGGAGACGAGCAACCTCCTCCCTCAGCCCAGAGGGGTGCCTGCAGATGGGACAACACCGCATCCTCCAGAACATCTCCCAAAAGATTGCCTCTCCACAGCCACTGCACTGCATCACTCCCATCATGTCTTAGTTGTGGCCCCTCAACTTTTGTGCTGTATGCTTTACTCTTTCCTCTCTGTTTATTTTTTTTTTTTCCCCTACTTTCCTACTGCCTTCATGTCCTTAAAGCTCCTGCTCTTCCTGTTCTGGGACAGGAAGTTCCTGTATCCCTCAATAGTCTCCTTCTTACTTGCTCAGAGTCAGACCTCCAGCAGCTGGGGGGCCGGGATGGAGAGCTACTATTTTCTTCTAGGATGGTGAGTCTTTTGTGCCTCTGTGATCACTCCCTTCCTGCTGCCAAACAGGAAGTTCCTGTTGTCAGTCAAATACTGTGCATATAAAAGTGGAACTGGCTAAGGGTGGGGGGGTGGAGGGAAGGGAGGACTATATAGTCCCAGTAGAGTAGTAAAGTTCTAAAAGCACCTCCTTCCTCTTGCTGTTCTCTGCCAAAAGCTATCTGGGGCAGACACCTGGCTTCCTGCTGCCTAAGCCACACCTCCTAATTCACAGTTCCCTTCTTCACCTAGCTAACTGCACAGAGAACAGTTCCTGTCACCCCGCTCAGACAAACACACTAACTCTTGCTTGTTTGTTTTTACCCTAAATTGAAGGTCCCAGTAGTAGAGTAGTAAAGTTCTAACAGCACCTCCTTCCTCTTGCTGTTCTCTGCCTAAAGCTATCTAGGGCAGGAAGTTGTTATCCATCTGCACAGACAGTTGGTGAGACCCCATCTGGAGTACTGCATGCAGTTCTGGAGACCCCATCTCCACAAGTACATAGACAGGATGGAGGCAAGGTCTGCACCAGAAGCCATACAAAGAGAGATTAAAAGAGCTTAATATGTATACCTTTGAGGAAAGGAGGGAAGGGGCATGATAGAAACGTTCAAGTACCTCAAGGGAATCAACAAAGTCCAAGAGGGTAGCATCTTTCAGAAAAAGGGATGTGAAAGAACAAGGGGGCACAATTTGAAGACAGAGGGGGGATGGCTCGGGGCAATGTGAGGAACTATGTTTTTATGGAGAGGGTGGTGGATGCATGGAACAGCCTTCCTGAGGAGGCTGTGGGGTCAAAAACAGTGGGGGAATTCAAGAATGCATGGGACAGACATAAGGCAATTATAGTGGGAGGCAGGAGGAAGTAGGCTGTTGGTTAACTAGGATCTGCAGCTTATCCAATAGGTGGAGAAATGGGCAGACTAGGTGGGCCAAGCTGTCCTTATCTGCCATCAAAGTCTATGTTTCTATACAGATCTTTCACTAAGCGCAGCTTAGTACACCTTTAGGTGTACTAAGCATACGTGCAGGTTACCAGTCCATAGACATCAATGGGGCTGATTTTTAAAATCCGTTTTTCATACTGTAGATGGCCATCGCAAACAAATCATGGGCACTGCTCAACTAACAGGGCCCTTGTTAGGTGAGCGGTGTCCATGATTTGCTCGCAATGCCCATCTACAACATGAAACATGGATTTTAAAAATCAGCCCCAATGATATCTATGGAGTGCACCGCTGCACTCTCCACATAATGACATCAAGAAAGTGGGTGGATTACAGTATCAGGAAGTGAAAAGGGGTCGGCAGCTTGGCTCAACAGAGCCAAAATACAATCCCTTCCCTTCCGAAATGGGGGAATATAAAACCACTAACTGTAGGACCATTTAACTGCAGGCAGGTAAGGGTGTTTTGTGCTTTTTGGGGGGTTATTTTAAAAAGAGCATGAAAGGTGCTCTTTAAACTCTGGTACAGATAGCTACCTGTTTGGGGGGGGGGGCTTCAGGAACTACACTGAAATGATCAAGACTGGCACTTTTCAAGAAAAACAGTGAAAATGGGAGAGTTGGAAGATGGGGAATTTGGGAATCTCATTCCCAGCAGGACAAGACTATCCTGCCGGAGCAGGAGAGATGAGAAAGTCTGGCAAGCTTATCATGGTACATCATGCTGCACGATAACCGCAATAATGTTTTTTACAACAATAAATTAATGTCAATGGAAATTATCGTGATATATCGTCATATCATGTTACTGTGACATCCGTACTACCCACAATGCAATTCTCTACCCCACTCCAGAATTTCCCGTCTTTCCTAAACAGCTTGTTAAGAAATAAGGTATGACCAGGCTTATATTAATGTTCTGTTAATCTCTCCCTGGGAGTGCGCCTCATGTCACATGCCCCCAAGGGGTGATTAACTGAACAGTAACAAAAAACCCTGGGAATACCTAACTGCTAGTATAAATACAAAAGACAATAACTATGTTAAAAGAGTATAATTTAAAATGTATTTATGTTCTAGGCCGGCCCAGTGGCGCAAAGGGCTGGTGCACTGGACGTCTTACCTCGCGCCACGTTGGTGACCCAGGTTCCGGAACGAGCCAGGGTCGTTGGGGAACTGTCTGGAAAGGAGCAGGACTGAGCAGCTGTAATGGCAGCTCTCCTCTCCTGGGGACATCTGTGCCCCCCCCCATAGTTCTGCTGCACTGGGATGGCGGTCCGATGGGCAGCATAGGTGGGCGGGGGGGGGCGCGATAAGCGGGCGGTGCCTCAGAGCAATGGCGCACGTGTCTACACACACAAACACGTGACTGGGCATGGGGAGGGCAACGGGGGGGGGGGAAATGCCGGGGCATAAAATATAAATTAAAATAAAAAAAATTAGTTCCATTCAGAAACACATTTGAAATTAAACAGTTAATCAACCATCTATACAGCACAGCTCATCTCGACAGTGACTCATTCGTTCTGTGGCTCTGGTTTCCATGGTGACCACTGACCAGCCACTAAAAAGTTCACTGTTTGGCCATGGAATTTATAGAGAGAGCCAAGATGTTTTTTAAAAACATGTCACAACTGAAAGGTATGCTCACCCACAGTCACGACTGTTCCACACTGATCTCCGCTGAAATGGTGCGTCATGCTCTGTTCACTTAGAAAAGGGATGGCTAGGTGGTCATACGGGGATGCTAACAGAACAGTAATACTACGGAATGCACTGTAAGTAAGAATAAATTGACAATGGCCTTCTATAGTCTTGCACTATGACTACAATGGGACTAGTGACAAACCCATGGTAGTATCATGTGTTTGGGGCCAAGGCCGGAAGCGGAGTGGACCGATCAGATGAGCCTTCTCTGCTGAAGTGCTATGGTAACGGTAACGTCTCGTGTTCAGCATGATCCAGGCAGTTTTACACTGTGGACAGCATTTTACAAGTGAATACAGTGGGCTGAGGGATAAAGAGTGTGGCAAGAATATTTTTGCTTTATATTTCATTTAAACTAGCCAGTAACATGTTAGTTTACTAACTGTGGCAAGTCTAGTGGGGGTATAATGGTGGGTCTTAATTCGGAAATCTAGAAAAATAAAAAATTTCGCACCTTTCTTCCAAGAGATTAGTACTCCAGTAATCAGGCTGCATGTGTAAATTAATTTAATGGAATGTCATTAGCCAATCACAGTACTCCATTTCCAAGACCATTTTTATAATACCTCTCAGTTCCCTGGCTCCACTAGTGACTGCCCCCAGCAACTTTAGTTAGACTGCCTTCTTTCCTGTGTTGAACTATCCGTAATAACGCCTCATTTCAACAATCTGAATAGATGCATTTTCATTCACCCCCCCCCGGTTTGAAACCTCAACCCAAAAACCTGAAAAATCTTAGTTCCCTTCCACGTTTCTACCGTTATTTCAAAACCACCACTGTTAAAATGCTAGCAAAAAGAAGGTGAAAATGAGCCAACTGAGCAGTCAGTTATTGTCGGATAACACAAGAGTGACATACCATACCTCGAGTACTGGGGAGTAACCCTTTTGTGTGTGTAAATAACTGGAACAAGTTGCCATGCCATAGTGAACAGTCCTCCATCCTCGAAGTTACATTTTAAAAATCAGGAACATATCTAGCTGAACATTCTCTGTCCCGGGGCCCTTTGTCCTACCCTCACACCTGTACCTGCCTCTTTTAATCTTTTTTTGTTTGTTTGTTTTAAAGTTTACTGTACTTTCTCCCCTTGCAGCCAACCAGCCCCCATCAGTCCTGCCACTCCACCCAGCCCTGTTACCTGCCACCTCTGCTTACCTTCACTCTGCGGTTCCTCAGGGACGCCCCCCATGGGAAGGGCTGACCAGGGGTTGGGTCCTTATCCCCATCCCCCCACCCAGACAGAGTTGCTGTGTTAGTCTTGGAGCAGAGGACCCTGTCAGTGATGCGAAGCCTACAGGTGGCGGCAGACAGCATCCTACTTGGTCGGGAGTTTTTCTGTCCCCGCCCACGAACGCTGGGAAGATATGGTCGACGCAGTGCATCATGCCACCAATGTCTCCCCTCCTTCAGTCTTTGGCTCCAGCTTGCACCAGCACCTGTGGTCACCCAGGTGGCAATACTGCAGCAGAGTCCAACTTATATGTTTTGTTTATTTGGAAGTGGTTGCTTTAAAGTAGAGGATGACCCAATGGCACACCCAGACGCCTATTGGTGTGTGGGGGGGATGGGGGTGGGGTGGTAGGGGTGAGAACTCTGGAGGCAGGGCATTATGGTTGGAAACCCCAACGCCTCATTTCCCTGCTTTTGTTGCTGTGGTATTCACCCTAACTAATGCATTAACAAAGTTTTTGCAAAGAATTTTTCTTCTTTTTCAGATAATATAATTGCATCCTCATTTTACTGTGGAGGACCCTGCACTTCCATCCCTCCATCGAGACAGTTCAACAGTATCCATATGTCATGGTGGGAGCACAGGGTCCTTTGGACCCTGCACTTCAATCCCTCCATCGAGATAGTACAATGTGGTATTCACCCTAACTGATGCATTAACAAAGTTTTTTGCAAACAATTTCCCTTCTTTTTCAGATAGTATAACTGTACCTTCATTTACTGTGGGAGCGCAGGTCCCATCCTTCCATCCAGATAGTACAACAGGACCCTGCGCTCCCATCCGTACATCCAGATAGTAGAACAGTATCCATATGTCATAGTGGGAGTGCAGGGCCCTTTGTACCCTGCACTCTCATCTGTCCATCGAGATAGTACAATTTTGTACCTTATTTCTGTTATATAAACATCATTTGTTATTAAGGAATATCAGTAACAGTCACATTAATAAAAAAAAAAATTTGGAAAAAAATGAGTTAAAAAGCAGAATTTTGCCAGTGTTTAAATTAGGGAAAAAAGTGTAACTTGTTAGGTTCTAACCATACCACTGCAGCACTGTTGTTGATTTCTGCTTTTCTATGTATTAGTATCTATCACTATGGAAGCGGAAAAATGTTCACAATAAACAGAATGATTTCGAAAGACGACCGGACAATTTTCGTAAGCAACACCACATCTTTGGAAAACATGTGAAAAAGGAAGAAAATGGTTGAATAAGGCACCTTTTTTTGTGAAAACAATACAAAAATGTTTGAAAACGCTCCCTGGCTTACGAAAATGGGATGCTTCTATTTCCACAAACAGTACTTCATAAAATGTGAAAACTGGAGAAAATGGTTGAAAAAGTACCTTTTTTCCCCAAAAAAACAACACGAAAATGTTAAAAAATGCTTCCTGGCATCAGAAAATGGGACACTTTCATTTCCGCAAACAGTAAAGAATGCCCCATTTTCACAAAAAATTTCCCAATTTTGAACAAAAATGACCCATTTTCGCAAAAGATGTCCCATTTTCACAAAAAATGCCCTATTTTCGAACACAAATGCCCCATTTTCTAACAAAAATGCCCTTTTTGCAAAAAAAAATACCTAATTCTTGAACAAAATACCCCATTTTTCGAAAAAATGCCATATTTTTGAACAAAAATTACCAAGTTTCTAACAAAAAAAAAACATTTTTGAAAAAAATTCCATTTTCATGCTGAACACAACTTTTCCCACAGAAAATAACGGGGAAATTAAAAGTGTAATAACTTTTGAACGGATTAATACCTTTTCACCAAACCTTCAAAAGGCACATCTGTGACCCAAATCCTTCGTACCCTGAAAATTTCAGCCCACAACATAAAGCTATTTCTGAGATCCAGGATGCCAAAAAAACAAAATCCTGATTTTTATGTTTTTTCAACACTTTATAGCTCCGACACCACGCAACGATTCCCACCAAATTTGGCAGGTCAAGCGACCTATCCCTAGAGATTATGCATGCCAAATTTCATGCAAATCAATTGAACGGCTCCAAAGTTATTAACCCTCAAAGTTTGAACTTTAACACAGAAGTGCACTCTCAACCCAACTATAACACCGGCGCGTAATATATCAGTATAATATTATACATATTTACTTTATTTTTATTGGTGTCATATGTTATTACATACATAATTCCACATTTTACGACAAACCAAATATGTTAATAAAAACCACAGTGAGAGAAACAACCCTCTACTTAATCCTAGGATAAGTGTATCCCAAATATTAAGATATCACATCTGGAGGGATTACTAAAATTTATAACAGACAAACAAATCAAATTAATAGCTGCAGTAATGAGTCCAGGAGCAGCAGGACTAATTTCGATAAACTTAGGTCCACAGTTTAAAAGTCCCAAAATTGTACACCCCGTAATGGGGATCATGGCATCATACTATTAAGCTAAAGATACGAAAACTCCTAAATAAGCATAGGCAGCAACAGCAGCTATTTACACTCTACAACGTGTACAACGTTTAACTTATATACTGAGTTAATATATAAACAATGTTAACAGTTTGCTACTTAGTGAGGAGTAGGAGCAATTGAAGTTGACTTCCCTTAAACTATAAACAGATCCTGGAGTACAGGCCGAGCCACAATTATTAAGGTAAAACAAAATTCCTTAGCCATAGAACCCCAAAATACACCTTTCATTTCAAAAAGCCAATATAGGCTTCTCCCAAATATGAATTATAAAATATCCACAGCAGTAAACTTAAAAGTCAAGCATTAGTATATTTATACGAGGAGAAAAACAGAGTTTGTGGTGCAGTACTTATGGCAGTTCAGCCGTTAGCCCCAGGATCTCAACGATGGTTCCGACATCTGGAAATAAAACGTGTAGCCCATTTTCCTGCCTCCACTGGATCCGAAAAGACCCAGACCTTGCCCTCATGCACAGTCCTCAAGTGAGCTGGATATATCATCGCATGCATGATGGATGTGTCTCGCAACTGCCTCTGTACTCCATCTAATTTTTTGCAGCGCATCCTGGTTGCGTAGCTGAGATCTGGAAAGATGCAGATAGCTCGCTCATCCTGGGAGAGAGGCCCCGCCTGTCTGGCCAGTCTCAAAATCTTGGCCCTTGTTCTGACTCCGTCCATTACCAGAAGCAAAGTACTGGGAGCTTCTGTGTTCTCCTTGTAGCCCTGAGGAGTAATTTGATATGCTTTCTGCAAACCAAAAATGAATTGCTTGTCCCTCAGGCACATGTCTGTCTCCCAGCCACTCCTGCAGAAACATCAGGGGGTGGTCTCCTTCAATCCACTCAGGCAACCCGAGGATCCATATGCTAGAGGAGCAGGCTTGATTCTCCAACGTCTCGAGTCGAGCCTGCCAGTGCGTATTCTTCTTCACCAATAGTGTAGAGGCAGCAGAGGTGGATTCCGATTGTTTTTTAATGTCTATCATGTCAGTTTTTAAAACCTACACATCATTTTCAACCACTGTCACCTGTGTTCCAAAATTATCAATCTCAGCGTTTAGATCAGAGACTGACGATATGAGACACTGCAGCTTTACTCCTATGGAAGCCATCATCTCGTTGGGTCTTGCAACAAAGTGGCCTGTGCTTCTAGGCCGGGTCTTGCAGGCTGAGAAGAAACAGATGATTTTCCACTCATACCGCCACCTCTGTCTTTTCAGGGGTTAACCACTGTTGTTTTTTTAGGCTCCTCTTTCCGATGGAATTAAAATTAACTCTTGATCTCTAATCTAAATAGGCAACTGTAAAGGATTAAATTCAAAAATAGCAAGCTGCTGAAAGCTGCTGACACTCAGCTTGGGCTCCACAGGCTCCCCCCCCCATTATATGTTTTAATCATGTACAAGCCCGCCAGTACCCTGTAGCACCATGCCGTCTTGTGCTATTGTGGTGCATTTTCCACAAACTCCATCTCTCTCTCTCACGATGACATCCATGCCTCACCATCTGGTAAGAGCATGAATGTCTTAGCAGCCAGCAGGACATGGCTATAGTGCACACAGCACAGCTACGATACAACTGCCAGCCCTCACCCTACATACCATCTACTGTTCTTCGTCTAATATCCGCACCCGGTAGACATCCTCTCAGTAATAACTTTCTCCAGTCCCGACTCTGTCATACTGTGAAACGAGCATGGGGTAAACTAATATCTATGTTTGAAAGAGAGGACTGTGACCATGTTTTTCTGTGCTCATGACTGATGTGCCATCAGTCATCTCTTCCAAACATACTGTACAATAATTATAGCTATATTCGCTTAAGTGATGACTGTGCTAAAATAAAATGGCGCTAATTGGCCAAAATTGCATATTTTCAATGGACATAAATTAGGAGCTAATTGCAAAGAGTGAAATTAAATTTGCGCTATTGCAGCCAGTTAGTGCCATGCACTAAATATAACTTGCGCGAGAATAAACAGTTCTACAGTAGATATTAGTTTACCGCATTCTCATTTTACAGTTAAGAAACCACTGTTAGTTCATGTAGATGTCTTTCATGAAAATATAAAGTAATAACACCATGTTAATACTTAGCCCTAATTGACTGTGTAATATATGGGGCTCCAAGACTGCCTGTACTGCAAGGGTCATACATGCTCACAGTGCACAGCGTGGTTAAGAGCGGCAGTGCAGTTTCTCAGTCAGCACTGCATACTCTTACCAGGTGCTGGGACCAAAGAAAATTATTAGTGTGGGGACATCTACTGGGCATGGACATTAGAAACAGAACAGTAGATGGAAGGCAGGTACATAGATACATAGACAGTGTCGGCAGATAAGGGCCTATGGCCCATCCAGTCTGCCCATTTGAGCTTGTAAGTTCACTTTATGTTTTCCTGGAAGTTTGTTGTCCCTTAACCCTGACCTCCAGAATTCCTTTATGTCTATCCCATGCATTCTTAAATCCCGTGATTGTTTCAGCCCCCACCACTTCCTCTGGCAGGGTGTTCCACTTGTCCACCACCCGTTCTGTGAAGAAATTCTTCCTTACATTCCCTCTGAATCGTCCTCCCTCCAACTTCATCCCATGCCCTCTAGTCCTGGAACATCTTTTTCGCTTAAAAATAGTGTATTCCTGCACCCTGTTCCTCCCCGTAAGATACTTTTATGTCTCTATCATATCCACTCTCTCCCTCCTCTCCTATATATTCAATTCCTTCAACCTGTCCTCATAGGACTTGTGATGCAATCCATGTACCATCTTTGTTGCCCTCCTCTGAACCTTCTCTGCCATGTCTATGTCCTTACGTAAGGTCTCCCGAACTGTATACTGTACTCCAGGTGGGGCCTCACTAGTGTCTTGTATAGTGGAATTATGACCTCCTTTTTCCTGCTGGTGATGACCCTGCCTATGCATCCCAGCATCCTATTTGCTTTACCCGCTGTCTTGTCACACTGTTTCCCTACCTTGTGGTCATCAGAGATGATAACCTCAAGATCCCTTTCCTGCTTGGTGTATGCTATATCCCCCCCCCCAACTGATATAGCGTGGGGGCTGGCAATTGCATCACAGATGTGCTCTGTGCACTATAGCCACATGTTTCCTGCTGACTGCTAGATGCGCATGCTCCCACCTGCTGGTGAGGTATGGACATCATCAAGAGGGACGGAGTTTGTGGTAAATGCGACTACAATAGCACAAGATGGCATGGTGCTTCAGGACTTGTACAACATAAAAAATGTATGTTGGCATACTATACAATAGCACAAGATTGCGTGGTGCTTCAGGGCTTGTACAACATAAAAAATGTATGTTGGCGTACTATACAATAGCACAAGATGGTGTGGTGCTTCGGGGTTTGTACAACCTAAAAAATGTATGCTGGAGTACTATACAGTAGCACAAGATTGCGTGGTGCTTCGGGGCTTGTACACCATAAAACATGTATGTTGGAGTACTATTTGCTGTAGCCTCCAAGTACCCTTCAGGTGCAGGTCACCACCATCCAAGCTACACACTAAAGATTCCCCCCACCACACCCCATTCCTAAGCAGTCCAGAGAGAGAGTGCACTCACTCTCAGAAGAGCAGTACTCTCACCCAAAGCTTGCATCAACAGTTAGTGTTTTGGCTTACTGTACATGACATTGTAGTATCCATTTTTAATTTGAAAACTACAGCTCCAACTCACAGCCTGACCATGAACAAGTTACTTAGCTTCACAATGAGTCAGTATGCACAGCTGCCAAACGGAGTAGAAGCAGGACCCCAACTGAAAATTACACATTGGGGCTTCCATGTAAATAATGACATTAAATTCCAAACTGGAAAAAAAAAAGGCCACTAAGGCACTACGCTGCTTAAGTAGACTGTCTGAACTATTCTTTCTTTCCAAAATATTAAATGAAATCAGAGCACCAACACACATGGGACCTCTCATACCAGTGTTTTATAATGCCCTCACACGTGATCCTGAGCTTCAACCCCCCCCCCCCCCAATATATGCTGATTTATATGAAACACTAATACATAGTGTGTACAAAGGGAAACTCTCAAAACTCATGACTCATCCTTTTACTGTATGAGTAATTGTCTTCTGCTGTTTCAATATCCTGGCTACCTCCATAGGTCCTTTGCTGGGTGTCTCTTATGGTACAAGAGTGTCTATGTGTGAGATTTCGGCAAAAAGCCCATTAAGATGAGCAGTTCAGACTGCCCAAACTGCATGCAAGGACTCATACCACATGAGACACCTGGGGCAGAAGAACAATTAACTTACCATAAATCACTTGACTCAGCTTGAGCAATTTAGCTAGAGTGATTTATAATAAGTATTATCATTTACATAGTTTTTTTAATCGGAAATGTGAATCTAGCCTCCTCTCCATGGCTCTCAAGTGGAACGCACCACTCAACACTTCTACAGAAGACACTATTATGCAGGATTCTGTACCCGATTAATTTCACTGTACTTTAATTGTGTTTATTTACATCTTGTATTGATGAATTGTTGCTTTTTGCACTGTTACTTACTCCCTGTTCCTCTTTCTCAAGGGTTGCGTCTGGAAACAACCTGGTTACCAGCTCAGTATGTCTTTCCAGGTAAAATAAACAAATAAAAGGTACATGGGTTCTGAACACTGATTGGCTGCAATCACCTAAGCTAATTTATAACCTGTAAGCAACCTGCACTTGCGCGTGTTTGTAACCAACACGTGTACATCCTATTACTGCTCTATAAACAATGCACTTTTTTGTACTGCTTTTTGGGACTGGGACTCCCCCGAAAATAAGATACTGCATCTCATAGGGTCCTACCGTCGTATATGTGATGCATATTTTAAATATATATAGACTGCTGCTGTTGATACAAACTGTGAGGCACTACAGTAGTACAGACTAGCTCTGCTGCATACTAGAAAATAAATAACAAAGGGAAAGACTTCATACACGCACCCTCTTCCGCGAAAGAATATTTGTTGGCACCCACCTTCGTTATTTCCTCCTTCATCACGGCAGGTCCAAAAAAAATCAAAACCGTTCCGAGAATCCCGAGACCCAGTCCCAGAACTCCTGTTCCTAATGCAACTTTGGATTTCGACACGGTCATCTTTCGAGTGACAAGAAAGCAAAAACTTGACTGTAAACAGACATGCAGCACCCCCAGCTCCTCCCTCGCAGCATCAGCCGGTCATGTCGCGCGCGCCCCTGTCCCGGGATTAGTTCACGGCCGCCGAGCGAGCTCTCTGTTCCTCTCTGTGAGGGCAAGGCTGTACCTCTCTCGCTCCTGCTGGTGCACTTCCTGGCAATAAAACACATTTGCGTGTACTGTATGATGCTCTTTTATAACAGCAGCCAACATTCTGTATATAAAACAGAGCAAGTTGCTGTGCCATCAGGTCAGCCAGAACCTTGCTCACTGGGAGAGAAAGTGCAACCCAGGAATTCTGGGAGATGTAGTCCGCTGCTGCGAGGAGCTACATTGTCGCAAATTCTACATTGATATTTTTGCCGATTCGGTTCCGGCGGTCCGGTTTTCGCTATATCCGGAGACGGTTTCTGTTGTTGAGGTTCCTGTGTACTGTGAATTGCGGCTCCAGAGTAGGATGCGAATTACATACTGGCATTTCACCGGCATATATGTCTGCACTTTTCAAAACATTGCACTGTACTGTGTTTTGCTGTGTTTTCCATTAGCAGTTGTTTGTTGTGGGGAATTTACTATGCAAGCATTTATCTCGATGTATTTGCTTGTGCGGTATTGACCCGCGAGTCGCGACATATTTTCTTGCGCGGTATAGAACAAGGGGTTAATTAAATTGAATATTTAATTATATTGAATATAATATATATAATATAATTAAATTGAATATAATTATATTGAATATTTATTGAATTAGGGGTTAAAAGGGAGGACAGTTCAGGGATAACATTAGAAAATACTATTACTCAGAGAGAGTCGTATAAGAGTGGAACAGACTCCCAGCAGCAATCCTTGGAGAGGAAACAGTGGAGGGATTCAAAAGGGCATAGGACAACCACATGGGAGTGTTAAAGGGAAGGCACAGGTCCAAGCAGATAGCTGGGCAAAATGGCAAATGGGCAGACTTGGTGGGCCTAGTTCGGTCCTTTTCTGCCGTCACACTTCTATGAATTCCGCGGAAGCAAATACGTCGCCTGTCAATACATCGCGGGTCAATACCTCGCAAGCTAATACATCGCCTGTCAAATACCTGATTGCAGCCAGCAGTTATTCAAAACGCTGTAAATTCGCATAATATTTTCGTGGATTTATCCTGACCCGGTTCATCCTATTTGTACTGTTACTGCATTGGGGGAGGGGGGGGGGCATTGTGTGTATTCTATTTTTAATTCTAATAAAAGTCAGTTGTGCTAGCTGGATGCAGTCTTTGGGTGCCAATTCTTACTTATTTTACTGCATTGGGGGTCTGTGCCTCCCCCCATTGTGTGCAGTCTATTTTTATTTCTAATAGTCTGTTGTGTTAGCTGGATGCAGTCTGTGGTGCCAATTCTCACTTATTTTACTGCATTGTCCCATTGTGTGCATTCTCATATTATTTTCTTATATTTATTTATTTTCGGCTTGCGTGACTGCGTTTGTGATCGATAATTGTAGGTGGGGGGCACCTCCATCCCATTGTGTGCATTCTCATATTATGTAAAAACAAAAACAAGGTGCTGCGTCAGCATGCGGTCTGAAAGCAGAATAAAATGGTAATATTAAATGCACGCTGAAAATAGAAAATAAAGTTACACATCTTCTTTCGGCCTTAGGTCTTCTTCAAGAAATATCTAAAAGAGAAAATAAAGAGGGCTAACTTGTTTTTTTTCTTTTAGATATTTCCTGAAGAAGACCAAAGGTTGAAACTTAGATTTTTAACTTTCTTTTCTATTTTCATCATGCATTTAATATTACCATTTTGTTTTATTCTCATATTATTTTCATGTATTTATTTTTTGCTTGCGTGGCCACTTTCGTATTTCTAATGTCACAGGCAGCGCAAAATACCGTAGTACCCAGTTGTTGGAGTGCGCATCTGGCAGTAATCGCTATCACCAAATAGGGATGGTATTTGTGCCATAGTTTTGTTTTATAGCAGTTTTCAGATAGTTTAACTGTATAGGGTCCTATTACCTCGTCTCCTATCTCTCAAGCTCGTCACTGAATTGAGGGGGACACGGACACTCGAAATGAGGGACATTGACCTTTACAATGAAAGACACAGCTACAAAAATGGAGACGCAAGCTCAGAACACTGTGAAAACAATTGTGTTAGTTTATATTTTATTAAACATCTTAGAATTGTAGGAATATCTGCATTCAAGTCTGAATTTAAAGCATAATCTCTGTGTGGGCAGCTCCTTTTCCATGAGGGACAGAGTAATTTTAAGAGGTGAAATGAGGGACATCCCACTGAATGAGGGACAGTTGAGAGGTATGCTGCTCTCCTTGTAGTGCTGCTCTGTTCTGCTGTTCCATCCCATACACAATGGTGGTGCAAAATCAGGGTGGTGCCCTGCCATTTTTTTTGTGCCATACACAAAGCTGGCTGGGGCGATGTCACCAGGGGGGTGGAGTTCCCCAGAGACAGTCTTGCAAGTACAAATGTGCTGAGCCAGTGTTTTCAAGCCACAAACCAGGAGGACCTGGTAAAATCCGGACCAAACCAGTAAAACTAAATTGCGCAGCCAGCTGTTCCTGTTGGGCCACCCAGTCCGTTTTTTACAGTTTTGGTCCATTCATTCTGATTGCTCCAAATTTAATCTAGGTGAGAGTATGGTAAGCTCAGGACCACTGGACTGGCCCTTTCACCATTTTGATCTGGTCTGGTGAAACTGATTTCACCCATAGTCGCCTGCTATGAGGAATCCAGGCCAGAGAACGGATGGACTAAAATAGTAAAAACTGGATCAATTAGTCCAGCCAGAAGAGCCGGACACTGCTGGTTGCGCCTGGCCTGACTGTTCAGATAGTCCGATTTATATCATTTTGGGTTTGGTCCAGCAGTCCAAATTTTGCCCATACCCCAAACAGGGTGTGCACCCACTAGCATTTTATATCGCGACAGCCACTTGGGTCTATGCATGGCATAGCACCAGTTGTCTATGACTATGGCATGCACTGATCGCCAGGTAAATGGCACCACTGCCACAGTTATCATCCGTGACCTTCACCTAGAAGTCTGCTTGTGGGATGGTGTGTCTGGCCATCCCATGACATCCATGGTAGTTGAGTGACCCCCACCATTCTTTGGTGTCCAGTGGGTCCCCTCCCAGCCCTTTCCCTCAGCTTTGCAGAACAGTGATGCTATTCAGACTCCATGCTACTTCCTGTGGCAGAATCGAATCCCACAAAGGCAAGGGTCCTGAACTTCATGAAGGTTGACTTGACTTTATAAAGATTGGGGAATGCCTCAGGAAAATGGGTAGACTGGGTGGGCCAAACAGTTCTTATCTGCCATCAAATTCTATGTTTCTATGCCATTTCAATCCTTGGCCTCTCACGTGTGAGAATGCCAACAAGGGTGCAAATTAGTGCCAGGTGTGTTAGTAGTTTTTGTGATGGGAACACTTGCCCTCTGGAAACTGGACTGAGACCACCACAGCTCATTTCACATGGGCCCCAAAGTGATAATGACTTCTGGTCGCTACCGACCTGTGCTGGATTTGAACCAGTGACCTAGAGGTAAAAGGCTTTGTAACCCAGTACAAATCCACTGAGCTATCCAGTTCCCCCTTTCCTTGCACTGCTAATCAGAACCAAGTTCCTACAAATGGTGCCTCAGCCTATGTTGTAACATACCTGGAGAAGAGGCAGTATAGTCCTCAAAAGCTTTCATCTAAAGAGACATCATAAGCCGAGGGTAGCAAATATTTGCCAACCTCAGCACCAGAAGATGATGTTTTAAGCAAATCATTCTTCACAGAGCCATCAGGCAAAGCTTAGGCTGCAGTACAAGCAGCTTTCCACAGGCTGGTCTGGTAGTTTTCAATTCTAAAGCCCAATGATGCAGAGGAATAAGTATGTTTACCTATCACATCCAGCCTCCTAGATTCTTTATCAAGAGGCAAAGTACTCGTGTTTAGGTGCTCTATACCTATCACGAGCAGCAGTGATGACTACAGTTAGCAGATGGTGCAGGGTACTGCTTATCAGCCTTTCTAGGAACTGCAGGCAGTTAAGTCTGTACCATGCAGCAAAGGTAGCATCCTATAATTTTATTTATTTAAAAAAATCGGTAAACAGAGAAGGCACAGTGAGCCAAAGCTTGTTTCCAGTTGTGACCTGGGGGAGTGGGGAAAAAACAAGCAGATACAAGAGAAAAGATGTATACCACACAGGCAAGGTGCAAACAAATGTACTGCAACATGGCAAAAGAGCCAAGTGTCAAATGAGGGTGTCTGGAACACGACACACAGGACGTATTGATGGAATTATAATGGAGGGAGAGCAGGGCACCTCCAAAAATGCCATTAGATTTCTTTTTGGGAATCATCTTCCACAGCAAAGCCCATGGCAGACTGTGAGGAAAGGAGGGAGAGGGGGGACATGATAGAAACTTTCAAGTACCTCAAGGGAATCAACAAAGTCCAAGAGGGTAGCATCTTTCAAAAAAAGAGGTGTGCAAGAACAAGGGGGCACAATTTGAAGATAGAGAAGGGGCAGCTCAGAGGTAATTTAAGGAAGTATTTTTTCATAGAGAGGGTTGTGGATGTATGGAACAGCCTTCCAGAGGAGGTTGTGGAGTCAAAAACAGTGGTGGAATTCAAGCATGCATGGGACAGTCATAAGGCAATTCTAGGGGGTGGGGGTAGGAAGAAGTAGGCTGCTGGTTAACTAGGATCTGCAGCTTATCCATTAGGTAGGGAAATGGGCAGACTGGGTGGGCCAAGCGGTCCTTATCTGCCGTCAAAGTCTATATTTCTATGTTTCTATTTGCTGCATCATGGCTTGGAAGCCTGGAGCCTCATGAGGAGATCTCTGGATATAAACCACCGAATCCTCACTGCAGGATGAGAGGGAAAACCTTGAGCGAGGTGTTAAATATTGTTCTCCCTCATATTCCTCCGATAAATCTACACGATCACAGGGTTTTAAATAACTACATAACTGATTAGTACTTTCTCGGGTAAAACTGCTAATCAGTTGGGATAATACACAGCATGTGTCTCAAGTTGTTTAGCAACGTAAACTGCTAGAAAATGCATATGCATACATTTTCGCAATTGATTACAATGAAAGTGCCAGTCAATTTTGCAGTTATTTAAAACCCTGATTGTATTCCACTTTGTCACTGACATCCCTAACAATGACGGGAGCCACAGAATGCACTGGGGACAACGGTGGCAGCTGAGAGGGAGGAATATATGGTGTGTCAGAGGAATCTGTCGACAAGGGCTGAGTGCCAGGAAGTCCCATCAGTGGAATAACTGCTTGTATTGGTAGTCCAGGCAGAATGTGTCTCATCATCTCTGAAAAACAATGCCTGCACAGGCTGAGAGTTGACGGTGCCCTGTAAAGGGGCGTGATTACTTGTGTTGATGGGTATTGGCCTGAAGCCAAGCCCCAACCATAGTGTCTCATGGACAGTCGGGGAGGGGGCTGTAGATAATGCCTCTGGAGCAGACGATGACATGGATTGACCTTATCTCAACAGCGACAAGGACCTCGCCAGCAAAGCAGGCCTTTCTTTTTCTCTGTGTTTGTGACGGGATGATGAGAAAGGCTATAATGACTACTGTTCCTTTTCCCGATCCTTTGACTTCGGCAGCTTCATCTTTGGGCCCTGTTCTGTTTCTGTGGCTTTCAAAGTTTTGAGAAGAAGGAAGTTTGCTAGAGCTTTCTTACAGCATTGCCTTGTAGCCTAGTTGAAGCTCTGGCACATCTCACAAGTCTTTATGTTATGAGACAGGCATAGAAAACACACACAAAACTGTATGTGTGTGTGTGTGTGTGTGTGTCTTCCTTATAAATTTATCTCTGCACTTACAATATCAAAATAAAGGCTCTTTTGACTTCAGTGGTGTACAGAGATGACGATAGAAACACTTAGTAAAATACAAGAGTAAATGGCTAGTTCGACAATGTTTCCTGTAGCAGGTCTTACCAGGATAATCAGCAGTGGGAAAAGAACTGAGGAGTGATGGGGCCGCCCATGCTTATATACACATAGAGTTGGCACGGCATTGTGGGTGGACCCCAGCTAGCAAATGTTTCTGTGTGGTCCTAGTGCTGACGGCTATAGTTCAAAGGTGTGGCATAATGGAGGAGATGTCCTCAAAGATGATCTTTAACTTTTTGTTAGCCTAATAAAGGTATTATCTTTACCTAGCAAAAAGAGTCTCTTTTTGTTTCTTCAGAATTTTGTATGAAACCATGCTATGGTGAAAATCTTTCGTTCAGGTGGGTCCCTCCAAGAGATAATGGTACAAAGGTACAGCTTTTACAGTCACATATTCAGGCACCTCATGCCTAACGATGCACCTGAGGTGTGCGATAATATCACCATAATGCACACCCTGATGCACCGTATTGCTTACCTAAACAAGTTTTCAATTGTCAATATAATTATCCATCATGGACATGCAGCTGTGTTTACCAAGACAGGTATTATACAACCTGTGAAAAGAGAGAAGGGTGTTTTATAATATGAATTTATAATATTGGACTACATCAGCTTGTTGATACAGAACATATAATGATAATGGACCAACGTCTTGAAATACTGTGGACTATATGCTAGAATTACTCTGCACTCTTTGATAAGATTGTATGACTGCAAAGAATCCAGTGCACACAAAGAGTAGAGACCCACCACCACAAAAAAAGAAAAAACACACCAAAAAAGCTAATGATTTTAGGTCTGTTTGCTTTCTTGCCTACATTTTTTCTTCCTGCTATGATTTACAGAAAGAAGGGTCTTGATATCTGATACACAGTGTGTATATGCATCTCCAGTCCTGTTTCATTTCTGGGACATTGGAGACATTCTTCTTCATAGCAAAAGGCTATATTTTAACAGTTTCTAAAGGAAAGTTGTCAATGTTGCAAACTCCCCAACCCCAAATCCTTAACCCTCTGATTCAGCTTTTTGCAGCAAAAAATAGTTTGCAGTGGTCCTATTTACAAACTTTTTATTTTCCAAGTCCTGTAATCTTAAAACATGGCAGGTGCTGTGTAGCACCATCTCTTTCAGTGTGGCTCCGCACTGTTCGCATGCATGCTTTTCAATACAAACGAGCAGCGTGAAGCCACGCTGTACAAGGCGATGGTGCTGCACAGCACCTGCCATGTTTTAAGATCATGGAACTTAGAAAATAAAAATTTTGTAAATAGGAATACCGTGAAATAAAAAAATTTACTGCAAATAGCTTGAGAGGATTAAGAGATTTAGAGTGAAGACTTATCTGAGATAGCTCTCTTCAATACTTTCTGCTCAGCCCCTGTTTGATGTCAATCAACATTACAAAACTTTTTTTTATCCTTAATGTTTGAAAATCTCTAGCTTTTTGACTACATGTCTTAAAAAAATAACTTCATGTATATAGTGTGACAACAGCTAAGATGTAAATAGCGACATCATTCCTCCTGCTTTGATTTTTATAAGCACTTCAAAGTTTACTCAAACCTCTGCAGTTTTCTTCTTTTTTTTTCCTTGCACTTTTAATCAGAACCAAACTTTTACGAATGGCACCTCAGCCTACATTGTAACAAACCTGAAGAAGAGGCAGTAGGACAGGCCTGGGAAGCTTGCATCTTTAACTTTTTGGTAGCTTAATAAAGGTATTCGCTTTACCTAGCAAAAAGAGTGAGATGGGAAATCTTGCTCCCTTCAAGCAATAATGATACAAAGTTACAACTTTTACAATCGTGTAGATGTATTAAGCATTAAGGCTTGGTGACAGGTTCGGTTACCGGCTTTTCATATAAACCTAGGGGAATCACAGGGGTGTAGCCAAGATTTAAGAATGGGGGTTTCCACCAAAGAAGTCCCATAATTTAGTCCTGGTGTACAAAAAATAAATTATGAGAACATAATGGAAGCGAGATGGGATGGGGTTTCTGAGCACCCAGGAAATGACCCCTGGTTACACCACTGAATCACGAGATACAAAGTGAAGCTGAGTACCTTATGCCCCTAATGTCTTAATGTTATTATTACACTGAACTGTTTTATTTTAAAATTAATGTCTTTCTTCTAGTTATCTGTTGTACATGAATGTTTTCAGTAATTAATATAACTCTTCTAGAATGCTGTTAGCCAATCAGAATGTCTAATTTCCAGCCACTGTTTTATAATAATTTGCAACATACAATAAGTTACATTTTTGAGATTTATGGCAGCAGAAAACTTAAAGAGAGCAGGGAATTATTTCCAATTGGCAGCTGTTTATGCAAAAAAGTGCAAAATAATGCACTTAGGGCATATAAACCCAGGAGCAGAGCACAGAATGGTTGGAGTGGTATTGACAACCACCAGGCAGAAAAATGACCTGGGTGCAATCATATCAGATGGCAGTGAGACAAGTCATTTGGGGGGGCTAGTGGGATGCTGGGGTGCACAGGGAGGGGTATCATCAGCACAAAGAAGGAAGTGGGGTTGCCTCTATACAGATTTCTGGTGGGACCCCACCTAGAGTATTGTGTCCCGTTCTGGAAACCGCATCTTTACAAGGACATAGACAGAGTGGAGGTGGTCTAGAGGAGGGCAACTAAAATGGCATAGGGTCTGCATCAAAAACCCTATAAGGCGAGATTAAAGGACCTTGCTGTGTACACCATGGAACAGAGGAGGGCGAGGGAGATATGATAGAGACCTTTAAATACCTCATGGAGTGAATAAGGTACAGGTGGGGGTATTTTTCAGAAGAAACGGTGCTCAGGAACAAAGGGACCTGCTATGAAGCTGGTAGAGGGTAGATTCAGCAGAGACAAACCACAACATAGCAAAAAGTCTAAATTACTTGTTCGAAGAAGAGAACTACATGGAATGTTGTCCATATAAAGAAAACATTGAAAACAGCTGTTTCACATCAGTGTTTATTCAAGTACACTTAAATAGGGCACAGTTCAATGTAAATCTTTCATTTCCGTCACTAGTCACAGGTATATAACCAACTGCTGCCAGTTAGCACATATTTCCTGTCCCCTTTAAAGTAAAAAAAATCATATTATTTTAATAACAAGATTAAGGCAAAACATTCCAGGGAAATGGCAACCAATAGAAAAAGGATTTTTTCTAACCTCAAGTTTAGCTCTAGGAATTTTAAAATTGGTAGGATCTGATCTCAAAGAATACAAATAAGTGTCTAGATGTATAGTATACAAGTAGTTAGGGCACAGGACTGTGAACCTGGAGACCTGGGTCTAATTCCCACAATGGCCAGTTATTCATTGTGTGACCCTCAGCAAGTCAGTTAACCTTCCAATACTCAACCACTCTAATGTCTCTCTCTCATGTATCTTTATAGTGTATGGTGGAATGCTGTTATGCATGGAAATCCAGTAATTATTTATTTATTAGCTTTTGTTTACCAGGTAAGCACACTAGACAAGGAATGCCTGTTGGAAATTAGGAGGCAGTTTAGCGCAGTGGTTTAAGGCTCTGAGTTGCAAACCTAGAGACCTGGGTTTGAATCCCACAGCCCTCACTTGCATACTGTGTGACCCTGAGCAAGTCATTTAACTTCCTTGTGCTCCCAGGTCACACCTGTAAACAAGCTTCAGCTTAGTGTGTCTCTCCTGGTTAAAAAAATAATCCATGTCTAGCATTGTTGTGTTGCAGCAGTGGCATCAAAATTGTGTTGTGTTGCGATATGGATGTCACTACTGCAGCATAGCAACTTTGAACACCCACGCATAGCCACTTTGCTGAAGCCGTGGCTCCAATCGCAGGCGCTGACACAAACAAAACAGCGTAGTCAATCGTGGTTTATTTTTTTTTTTAATTTTAATTTATGTATGCAGGAGAGAGAGACAGAAGCCCCCAAGCAGCACCACTGCACCCCTGTACCCCTACCAGGCTGTGCCATCCTCACACCAGCTATCAGCCATCCACACTGATGTCAACTGATGCAAGTGATTTCAGCCTGCTACCAAACAAACAATTCTGCATGTGGCCACATCAGAAATATGCCACCATGTCAGACTCGTGTGCCTCAAACAGCATGAAGAATGCAGAGTCCGATTCAGTGACAGCAACAAAAGCTGCCTTCTGAAAAACGTAAGCACACTCACATTGTTCAAGCATGAATGGAAGCCCATGCACTATAAAAGACTGTGTATGGGCTTTGCGCTAGAGGTTCCTGGTTGCCATGGAACCCTGCAGATTCAGCTACATATAGAATAATGGATAGGGAACTGTGCACAATAGGGCTGTGCTTTCCATCAGCGGGGTTGATGACATCATAGACCTCGAGAATGAAGCTCAAGAGGTCCCTATGATGTCATCAACCTCCAAGATGGAAAACACAGCCTTGTCTGTCAACATTCCCTGTCATTTTATACAGTATATGGTTTCAGTATTTAAAATAACAGAAGAATTGTGTAATTGTCCCCGTCAGCCACCACTGTTGCTTCTGCTCCCAGCTGCTGTGCCACCAGCTGCATGCTGGGGAGCTCACCTTTTTGTAGAATATGAGCAAATAATAGAAACCGGTTCTTAACTGCACAGTCCTCTATTTCAGCACTGACAGGCTGGCTGCAACACATGGGAGACAATGCGTAGATGTAGAATGTAAAAGTTGTTGTAGTATAGTAGTTACGTAGCTACTATACTACAACTGTTTTGATCTTTGAACTGTCCTGTAACAGCTTTTTCCTGTGTATTACAATCTTTTTTTTTATACTATATATTTATTGTTTTATACAAAACATACAGTACAATCTACCAACATTTGATTTATCAGTTGACCATCTAATACCGCGAGGGCGCCGCTCCTCTTAACATAGTCATACATCTCATCAAATGTTAAAAGATACAACATTTGGGGGTATAGCCAGTTTAATGTAGTAAGCTTTTCCCGCTAATAAAACTGTGTTAAGAGCCCATGAGCAGCACTAGGATAATGTAAACGTAGTCAAAGTCTAAAGTCCATAATGACTATCCTATTTAGGAGTCAAAAAAATTATCCTACATGCTAAAACCATAGTAAGTGCACAAAAGTGCATATCTCGATAGATAAGGTATTATAAAATCAAATCAAATTGGCATTAGAATTCGATCTCCAGAACTGCATGTTAACTATAATTCAAAACGCTGGAAAAGATAGGCAATATTTTAAATCAAGGCACTTAAACTGCCTAAAAAAAACAAATTGCATTTATCAAAGCAGGCATTTATCATTGACATACAGCTGCAAGTGAGCAATAAATTGTAACTTTAATTATTATTATTACAGAGGTCCAACTACGATTAATTATGAGAAGGATATCCAATCTCAGCCCGGTTTAAAAAAGGTCTATATGATCACTAGAAAGTATATAGGCATATACTTATGTCTCGACAGGGCTCAACTATTTCCTTCTCTTTGAAACCTCATGTACAGTACCTTTCTGGTCGACAAAAAAATATTCATAAGCCACTTAAGTCCTCCTCTGACTTTGACTCTTCATCTTGCAAAGGCCGTTGTCTGGATGGGGCATTTTTCTGACACCACCGCATGGCGCCTGCTGGGTTGGAAAAAATGAAGATTCGGTCTCGATGTACAATCTGAAGATGAGCTGGAAACACCAACCCATGTGGAATCCCGGCTTCACGAAAAAGCGCTCTGGTGCCATCGAACTTCTTGCACTATTGTCTGGTAGCATATCTCAGGTCGGGAAACAGGCGAATTTGTTGGCCTTCACATAAGAGCAATTTCTTAAGCCTGGCCTCGGTCAGAAGACAATCCCTGGAGCCTGCTCCATCCGTTACTATTACCACTGTCCTGGGTGTCTCCGTATCCTCTACTCGGCCACAGGAAGTAACTCTGAAAGCTTTCTGAAAGTGCCGTACAGTGGCCTCAATCTCCTTGCCAAGTTGCTCAACCAGCCAGTCCTGAAGATAGAGCATAAGGTGATCACCTTCACTCCCTTCCGGTAGCCCTAATCATATGTTTTGAGACCTTGCTTGGTTTTCCAAGGTCTCCAATCACATTTTCAGGTGATTATTTTCCTTAACTATTGTTGCAACCATTCCCAGAGCAGAATCTGCTTTCTTAGATGATTCTACTGAGGCTAACGTGACAGCTTCGATCAACGATTCTACTGAAGCCACTCTATTGGTAAGGGTGTCAAACTTGTTCGACAACTCTGCGTCTGAAGCAATGAGATGATTAAATTAAATTCTGACCGTTTGCAGTGTCTCAACAGAAGGATCCTCTGTATTCCAGTCCTCTTGTTCTTGAACTCGGGCCTTCATCATTCTTGTGGTCGAAGTGCTTGCAGCATTTTTAGCTCTAGCTCCTTCTCTTGTACCTTTACCTTTGCTAGGATTTCCCATCTTTCTCCATCGATCTTCTGACACCCCTCTGTAGCTTTGGAGATTTATATTTCAAAGTATTTTCAGTTAAATTATTTGATTTTTGCCACAGATTAATCAGAGCCTTATCAAGGTGCTGCCATTTTTCTCGGGCTCAACAGCGCCCCCCTCTGTGTAGTACAATCTATCTACAATAAGGGGCGACGATGTCCTATAAGCTTGTTGTGTAGGGATGCCCACACACAATCCTCTGTGTGTTCTTTGACTCTCCCTGTGGTCTGAAACTGACAGCAACATTTTCGCCCTCTGGGACTGCAAAGCACTCTAGGATACATTCGGCATGCAAGGCACTGTAAAAAACCACACTTCTTTACCTTCTTTCATTGAGACAGTTTAACTCATAGGGACCAACAACTTCTAAATTAGCTTTTTGATGATGCTGAACAGAGAACTTCAGCAATAAAATTAAGGATGCTCCGATCCTGGTGTGGGGACAGTTGAATGGTACGTGGACTTTGGGTCACCGGCAGTTATTACTACAGGTGGTATCTCAGGCAAGTTTTGTTTACTGCAGACACCCAGCATTAGATGAATGGGAGGATATTAGGGACGTTTGTCCAGAGCCCCATTGTTCACATAAATTTGTTTTTTTTATTTAATTTTTTTTTAAATGAACCCTTGCTAGCCAGAATAAACCTCTACTGTCAGCCATGGGGGTGCTGGATTAGGGAAGGCCAGCCAGGCAGCTGGGTCACCTCAGCCACATGGCCTCTGTACTGACTGTAAAAATATTAAAATCTATTTCAATTATTGGTGCATTTATAGGCAAATTGTATGAGCAGAACTAGAATGTGCCTTACACTTTCACAGGCTCAACTACTGTTTGATTCCCATTTCAATTAAAATTATTTGTACAGATACTACGAATGCAATGTATGAAACACATTGTCAAATTCCACGATGCTTTGGACATGATTCAAAAGTCTGAAACAAGAGGCTTAGCACTTTTTGTGTTGCAGTAACGAAAGTGCTGGTCAGTCCCAGTATCTGAAAACCCCAGTTTAGGCACACTGTCAGTACATGTGTGTAAAGTGTCCTTAATTAGTGTGCATACAAGTCTAATCACCCCACCACCACCAAAGCTTTATTTGGTTTGGGGCCAAGTAACCTGGAATGCACGGACATTTGATCCTAATGTACGCAAGTCACACTAAGGCTCTCTATTATAGCACTGTCTCTGATTGAAAGCTACTGTACCATGGCTCTTAACACTCAATCCTATTAAAAATCATTAAGTATATTATATACTGAATCACATGCTGAATCGTTGGCTCTATTAAAAGTGACATGAGAGAGAGAGGGTGAGAGGCGGAGAGAGAAAGTGTTGCCATTTTCCCTCTTTGTGATTTCTCTAGGGATGATTTATGGAGAACTCAGACTGAATCTGAGAACCAGACCTTTTTAATATTTATTTTGTTTACTGGGTAGGCATACTAGGGATCTAGTTTTCAGTTTTTTATTAGGAAAGATTGTGAGGGGGAGTCACGTGATGCACTGTGTGAGCAGAGTTTCTTTCACAGCTCTACCACCCTACAGTAGAGAAACGTGTCTATAACCTGCTAAAATTCCATTTTTGTTTTACTTTCTGACTTGATAGTGTGGCAGCTAATGAAGCTGTCATCATCTTAGCAAATCTGAGGAAGAATGGAGAATGGAGGCCAGCCCTATGGTGCAGCGGTAGTGATACTGCTTGCAGTGCCGATGACACAGCACCGGGAACAACCTCAGCAATCAGAGGGTCAGCTGGGGGGGAAGAGGATCAAGTGTCCTAAGGACTTTTCTCCTCCTCGGGTGAGGTTGGGGTGAGCTTGGATCTGGGCTGGCCCCCGGTGGAAGTCAGGGGGAAGACAGCCCGAGCTCCAAGAGGTGGGGACATGGCAGATGTCGGCATGTGTGCCTTGACATCAGCGCATGCCACATCCCTGTGAGGAGAAACCAGAAAATGGTCTCAGTCATGCTGGAAGACTGCCAGCCTCCACAGGCCCCACACCCACATCCGATGACTCAAGCACCCCAGGACTCTGGAATAAAGCCATGGCAGGTAGAGGAGGGGACTCCTCACCATCCCTGCTATTGAAGGGCAAAAAGAGGAAGACTCTGGGAGAGAGGTAAGCCCTGGGAGAAGTCGGGGTGATGGGGCAGGGAGGACTGGCGTGAACGTGGGTCGACCAGGATGAGGAGCACAAAGTACAAATAAAAACAAAAGGAATGGAGAATGGAGACCTTCAAATTATGGAAGTTACTGCTGCCCCACCAGTATCACTGTGGGCACAGGCACACAAGCGCCACAAGCAAGGCTCTCCCTTGGATTCCCCGCCAGAGACTGCGAAAACTGAGAGCCCTACGGAAAAACGTGATTACTTCTTTGCAGACTTAGCCACTATAAAAAGTGACTTTACTAGAGTTGGCCAGTGATTTCAGGGCTTTTAAGCTTGCCCTGGAATTCCTAATGAGATCGGAGACTGATGCAGAAGCTTACATCAGTTCATCTGAAGACCACCAGACTGGAACAGCTCCGAACTCAAAGAACTCAAGAAAAAAAATGGCAAAACTAGAGGCCAAATCAAGAACCAGGAAGGGAGAAACAGAAGGAATAACCTGCTCTCATTGGTATCCTTGACCAAGCTGAAGGCAACACTATGCTGATTTTCATTCAAAAACTTGTACAATAACTGGCCAACCTCCCTGAAACAAGCTCGGTGTACACCATCAAGAGGACACACTGCTCTCTCAGACTGTGACCACATCCAGATGGCAAGTTGCAAGCTATCCTACTCAAATGTCTTAACTTCCAGGAAAAACTGCATATACATTTTTTTTTTTAATATTTTATGTTTATTAATTTACATAGTAAACATACAGTCACTATTCCTGATGTAGCACTTAAGGATACAGATAATCTCCAAATGAGGGCGCCACCCCTCTTAATACATGCAGATAAACAAATCCGTCATACATCTATGAGATACAGCATGGGGGAATTCCAATATAAAAGGTATTCGTGCAATTGATAAAACATCTTTAAATGCTGTGTTCGATGAGCCCAAGAGCTGCATGCTTAATAACATAATTAATTTGTTAAAGTCCATATTTTCAACTTCCTGTAAAGGAAAGTAATAAAGCAGCATGCTAAACCGAGAAAATTATACCATAACGGTATTATACAATTGGGAATATTCAAAACTCTATTTAATAAACCTCAACAAAAGCAAAGTCCTGGAACAACAAAATAGCGCTAAGCGTAAGCGATCTGCTTTGAACTATTAAAGATCAAGTTGCTTATTAAGAGGAGATATTCCCCTCTCCTCCCCAGTACAGGTCTATATGGCATCTCACCCTTCCCACTATAGTTACAAAAACAGTTACATAACCCTTTCCCAGTACGGGTAAATCATCCAGTATTTAGGGGAAGCAAACATCATCCCAGCCTTAATTATGACTATCAGACCTGGGGTCGGCAGAATGAGTGTCTCTCTAGGGCTCAGTGTCCTCGTCATCTTCCGATTTGGATTGAGAAGATTCATGTCTTCTTCTGGGCAGCCTTGCATGTTTTTGTGACCAAGCTAGGGCTTCAGGTGCATCCAAAAATATGAAGACTTTCCCAGCGTGTACCACTCTGAGTCTTGCAGGGAACAACATGTTGTGTGAAATGCCTGCTTCTCAAAGCATTGCTTGAACGCCGTCAAAACGTTTCTTTTTTTGCCTTGTCGCATAACTTAAATCAGGGTAGATGGACACTCTCTCTCTCTCTCTCCATCCAGAAGCAGGGTGCGCTTTTGTCTGGCTAGGGACAAAATAAGATCTCTGGTCCCCATATTGTCCATCACTGCCACAATTGTCCTCGGAGTATCCGTGCTGCTGGGCCTTCCTCGGAAGGCAACTCTATAGGACTTCTGAATTGACCAATTTCTTTCTGACAGGGGCTGACCAAACTGTTGTTCCAGCCATTATTTTAAAAATAAGCTGAGATGGTCCCCCTCACTGCCTTCTGGTATTCCTAGAATCCTGAGATTAGAGGCCCTGGCTTGATTCTCTAAATTCTCGAGCCGGGACTGTAAGTGTTTATTTTCCTGCACCAGACTTGCTGCTGTGCCCATCGCTGTCTCCGATTGTTTTTTGGCATCGGATACCTCAATTTTAATCGATCCAGCATCTTTCTCCAGGAGAGTCACTCTATTTGACAGGGCATCGAAATGGTCAGAGAGATCTGCCATGGACACTAATATTCGATTCATTTTCTGCCCCAATGTCTGTAAAGTCTCCTCATCTCCTTCTGTACTGGGATCCAAAGTACAGCGGCCATGCACCGACCGCGCTGGTAATGAGCCGGAGTAACTTTTACTTTTAGCGCCTTCTCCGCCCGCATCTATCTTTTTTTGGATTCCCCATCGATGTTCTATGAGATTTCCGATATCCAAAATTATACTTTGTTGGTCTTGTGTCGTTCTCTCCAACTCCAAAAAAAGGACTTTTGTCATGAGGTTCCGACTAGCTTTAAATCCCTGTGGCCATATTGTTCGGGCTCCACAGTGCCCCCCCAGAACTACATATAGATTTTAAGTAACGTAACACCTGCCATCAGAGATAAGCAGCTTGCCTGTAAGGGAATTAAAAAAGCTATTCATGCTGCCAATGTGAAATTCTGGATGCTGCACATGGCCTGCCTAATTGTCACCACCAACCAGGGCACGAAAAAATTTGTAATGTCTGACGCAGCCCAAAGAGAGTTGCCAAAGCTGATCCCCTAGGCTGTTCACTGCTGCCACCAGTTTTGACAGCAGTCACGGAGCAATGACTAAGAAATGACTGAATGCCTTTACCAGTGTTGAATCTACATTAAGCTAAAGTGGTGAGTGCAATCTCCTTATTTCCTTCACCCCCGGACTACTACAGATATTGCAACCCTGCCCCCCTCTGAACTGTGAGTTTTTTCCTTGTCAACTGTATCAGTGAAGTGTTTTGTTTGAAAATCCCACCATGGAGTTTCTGGGGGCGAAAGATGGTGGTGGCAGCATACCACTAAAAACCCGGTTCCATCCGCCTTGAACATTTATGTTTTATCCCATCACAGCACCATTGGCACTTCGTACAGCTGCAAACCTCAGCACCCATCACAGCACCATTGGCACTTCGTACAGCTGCAAACCTCAGCACCCATCACAGCACCATTGGCATTTCATACAGCTGCAAACCTCAGCACCCATCACAGCACCATTGGCACTTCATACAGCTGCAAACCTCAGCACCCATCACAGCACCCCTGGCACTCCGTACAGCTGCAAACCTCAGCACCCATCACAGCACCACTGGCACTTCGTACAGCTGCAAACCTCAGCACCCATCACAGCACCATTGGCATTTCATACAGCTGCAAACCTCAGCACCCGTCGCAGCACCATTGGCACTTCGTAGAGCTGCAAACCTCAGCACCCGTCACAGCACCATTGGCACTTCGTACAGCTGCAAACCTCAGCACTTGACATGAGCTGTCAATCTGTCAAGGTAGCTGGAAACCACACCTCTGGCTCCCCTAGCAATGTGCCTGCCAATCAACACTGGTAACCCAGGGAAACCAGTGTGGCTGACATCTGCACTGATGCACACTCAGACGCCCACAACATTCGAGAGGGAAGGTGCTCACATTCGCAGACTTGGGCAGCAGCAACACCTGACTACTGCTTTTGCGCCCTACCTTCAACAGCCAAAGCTGATGCTGGACACAGAAGCAGGTGACTGCTGAATCCTTTAACCTGTTTTGGGACTTAAAAGTCAGTCAGCTACCACTGATAGTTTCTGGAGCATAAACGCTCTGGAGTGGCATAAGGAATCCATTATTCTAGACAATTTCACTATAGAATGGCTTGGTAAAAATAGGGCACCTGTGGAGCAACATCTCTATAAACTAAATGCTATCCAAATTATTGAGGATCCCACCAGGCTAGCTAAGGGTGGCACCACAGCTGCCCTAATAGACTGGATCATTACACCCAGAAGATAGAGAGAGAATCCTCCAGTATGGCATTCTTCCAGATGCAATCAATGACCATTCTCCCATCTATTGTGTCTGGAAAGTTAAGGTTCACCCCCCCCCCCCAAGATTAATCAACTTCTGTGACTACTCTAAGTTTGACCACTTACCGTTAAATCACAATTCACACACATAAACTGGTCCTGTCTCTGGCTCACTGACAATGTCAATGATGCTGTCACATATTTCAATATGATTTTTAAGGGACTTGAAAATAAATATGCACCATTTACTACTAGAAGAAAAAAACACACACTAAAACAAAGTTAAAGCAGCTACTATAAAAATCTTCCCTCTGCTACTGTGGGATTCCAACAACAATACTGGAAAAAAAATAAAACACATTCTAGGTCAGAAAATACCCATGCACCACCTGACATGAACAGTACAAACTGCAAGAATCGCACCACTATCACTAACGCTTTTAACATTCAGTAATTTTGCACATATACAGAACTTTTCTGCCATACTGACATTTCCCCGAAAAGGATACCTCTCCGGTCGACAAGTCATTGACCACCCTCGCTTTTACATGAGAGTTGTCACAGTGTCCGAAGTGCGCAAATTACTTAAATGCCTCTCCACCTCTAAGTCTGCAGGTTCTGACGGATTTGAACCAAAACTTCTCCAGGTTGCTGCATCTGAGATAGCTCCTTCTGTTACCAAACTGTTCAACCTATCCCTCATAAACAGTATTGTGCCTTCTGCCTGAAAACTCACACATTGTCCCTGTTTTCAAAAAAGGGCATCCCAAAATCCCAAATAACTATAGGCCTATTTCAATCCTACCTGTGCTGAACAAAATATTAGAAAAACTGGTAGCAACCCAGCTAAAGTACAGTTATGTAAGAACTTAACAGTAGATCTTCGAGAGAGGTTCCTTCAGTAGGTCATCATGTATGGGACTAGCGCCATCTGGCATCTGGGCCTAGCACCATCTGGGCCACACGGCAGACTTTTCCAGCAATACCTGACAGGGGACCACCCACCCAACATCACGTGAGCAACGTCAGCATGTCCCTATATAGTGGGCGGTCTCCACGCCAGCCCTCCAGTTCTCCCGCCGTAGCCCGGAAGAGGCCTGACAGCAGGATGGAACAGAGTCTGGAGTCCGAAAAGAAAAAAGGGTGAAGGAGGGAGGGAAAAATATGACCTACTGAAGGAACCTCTCCCAAAGATCTACTGTTACAGTAAGTTCTTACATAACTGTACTATCTTACTTCAAGAGGGTTCCTTCAGTAGGTCATCACATATAGGACTAAGTCTCAAGCAGTCCCACCTAAGAGAGACTGAAAGAAATATGGGAGGAGGTGAAACACCAACAAAAAATGAAAGAGTGGAACCAGCCTAGGACAGAAGGCCCTGCAGCACAGCTAGGCCAAAACCTGCCCTCCGCCTAGAAGCGATGTCCAGACTATAGTGTTTGGTAAAGGTATGGACATAACTCCAAGTTGCTGCTGTGCAAATATCTGCCACAGAAACACTGTGCAAGAAGCTGCGGATGCAGCCATGCCCCTAGTGGAATGACCTCTCACAGACCCTGGCAGAGGTTTGTCATACTTCTGATAACAGAAGCGGATGCAGTTGGCTAACCATTTGGACAGGCGCTGCTTAGAGACAGCTTTCCCCAAGGTTCTGGGGGCAAAGGAAGTGAAGAATTGGTCATCCTTCCTGAATTCCTTGGTTCGATGGGTATAGCACCAGAGGATACGATGCACATCCATTGTGTGCAGGAGCGCCTCACCTTTATTCATGGGGACGGATAATAAACTGGGAGCTCAACTGTCTGGTTCAGAGTGACCTCCGACATCACCTTAGGTAAGAATTTAGGATCTGTTCTGAGGACTGCCCGGTCCCTATGGAAAATTAAATATGGCTCCTTGCACACTAGAGCCTGAAGCTCTGAAATCCTTTGAGCAGAAGTAACCGCAACCAAAAAACAATGCTTTCCATGAAAGGTAGCGCAAATCACAGCTCATCACTGGTTCAAAAGGTGGGAGAGTGAGCTTCTCCAAAACAAAGTTTAAATCCCAAGGTGGTGTAGGGCTGCAAATGGGGGGTTTCAGATGGAGAATCCCTTTCAGAAAGGTTTTTGAGACTTCCAACTGAGCCACGGTTTGCCATCCACCAGCTCGTGGTACGCCGAAATGGCCAAAAGGTGGACCTTCAAAGAGGAATAAGAAAGGCTCGAATCTGAAAGATGTAGGAGATATTCCATGACTTGTGGGGCAGAACAAAAAAAGGGGTTCCAGCCTTTGGAAGCTGCCTAAATGGAGAAACACTTCCACTTCATGGCGTAAGTGGAGTGGGTAGAGGGTTGTTTTTTAGCCTCAACCAAGACTTAAGCAACTCTAGTGGAGACCCCAAAGTGAGAAATCACTATGTCTGCAGGAGCCACGCATGTAAGTGCAGGGTCCTGAGTCCCAGATGCATGAGCTGGCCTTAATTCTGTGTCAAGAGGTCGTATGTCAGTGGAAGCAGAACCGGGGGTTCCACTGCTAGTTGTTGTAGAAGTGGGAACCAAATCTGTCTCAGCCAGAGGGGGGGCGATAAGAATCATCCACACCTTGTCTGCCTGAAGCTTGAGAAGAACCCTGTGGAGAATGGGAAATGGAGGAAAAGCATACAAAAATGTCTTTGTCCAAGAGAGAGACAACACATCGTGCCAGAAAGCACCATGCCCTGGAACGAGCGAACAAAAACTGTGAAGCTTTGTGTTGTAAGGGGAGGTGAAGAGTTTGATCACCAGACACCCCCACTTTAGGAAGAGAGAATCTGCCACTTCCTAATTTAGTTCCCATTCGACACTGATGGGTCTGAGACCTGCTGAGACTGTCCACCAGGATGTTTAGAACCCCTGGAACATGCATGGCTGTTAAAAACAGGTCATGCTGGACTGTCCAGTTCCACACTCTCATCGCTTCCCTGCAAAGGGGGTACGAGCGAGTTCCTCCTTGTTTGTTGATGTACCAGACGACCGACATATTGTCTGTCTGGATGAGCAGTGATCCCAGAGGAAGAAGAGTCTGGAACATCTGCAGTACGTACAAGACTGCTCTCATCTCCAGGACATTGATGTGCAATGACATCTCCAAGCTGGACCAGAGTGGTGTTCCCCAAAGTGTGCCCCCAACCCAGATTCGAGGCATCCATAGTCAGAGATGCCCAGGGACTTGGCTCCTGAAAGGGAGACTCAAAGACAGATTGCAGGGATCCCTCCACCAATTCAGATCTTTCTGAACGGCAGACGACACAAGGACCGGATGGTCCAGATCATCCTGGAGTTGATCCCACTGCACCTACAAGGACCACTGAGTAATTCTCATGTGAAGCCTCACAAGGGGAACTGTTGTGATGGAGGCCACCATCAGTCCTAGCAACCGGAGGACCTCCCTGGCTGGGAGAGTTCTGGAAGAGGCTACAAAATAGGCCTGCCTGATCAGGGTCTCCATCCTGTCTGGAGGCAGAAAGGCTCTGCCCTGGACAGTGTCCAAAACCACCCCAATAAACTTCAACCTCTGGGAGGGAGTAAGGGATGACTTGGGGATACTGACTGTAATCCCCAGTCTGCAAAACAAGTCCAGGGTGATAGATAGAGCTTCCATGGGAGTCTCCCTGGATGGGGCCAAGATCAGCCAGTTGTTCAGGTAGGGAAAACCACTATGCCCTGATGATGCAAGGTAGCCGCCGCCACCACTAGGCCTGAAGGGTACTTGGAGGCTACAGCAAATAGTACTCCAACATACATGTTTTATGTTGTACAAGCCCCAAAGCACCATGCAATCTTGTGCTATTGTATAGTACTCCAGCATACATTTTTTTAGGTTGTACAAACCCCGAAGCGCCACACCATCTTGTGCTATTGTATAGTACGCCAACATACATTTTTTATGTTGTACAAGCCCCGAAGCACCACGCAATCTTGTAATTCTACTATTGGTGTTCAGTTCACATCTACACTTAGGCAGTTCCAGTTAAGCGTAGCTCAAGTCACCACACAACTTCAAGCTTGGCTTCTCCCACCACCTGTGATGTCGTCCTCCTGCAGCCCTCTCTCCCTGGAGGAAGAAATCATCCTGTTTGAAGCACGAGCTTCCTCCCCTCAGCCAACCAGCGACAACCTGAGCTGGTTCCCGATCTCAGGTCGCCAGTGTCATGAGCAGCAGTACTACCACTGTGCAGCCGGGCCGCCCAATATGACATACTTGAGTTTAGTGCTCATCTCAAGCTACGTTACACTGAACACAGCCTCTTGTTTCATCAAATTCCAATTAAAGTTACAATTTAGCTCAAAGTGAAGACTGTCAGTGCAAAATAACTGTACATTGATGTGTATACAATTACTTCAACAGACTCAATGCATGTTGATACAATCTCACTTCCTAATGATGTGCGTTGCTGTGCAGCAACACAGACCTATTATCTGTTCCCCAAAATCTTTTTCAGCCTTTAAAAACATTGAATGAACTTGAATTTCAAACAATTCCAAGACGTTTTGCCAGGGTTTTGAGACATTTCACCTGTTTTCTAGTGTTGCTAATTTGTCTTCTAATCTCTTATCTTCACTTGCAGGCAAGCATGGGAAGATAATAATTTAGAGGCAAAAGTAAGGATGTTTTTATGGGTACCAAAGATAAGGAGGTCTGTGGAGGAGAAAGTTTTTGCACACTGTGTGCTGCAACAGCAGGCTGGAATGCACTGACAGACAGTGTCAGTGAAATTAATAACCTAAACCATTGCACCTCTGCACTCTTTACCTATCTACCCCAGATTGGTTATTGACCAGCTTACAAGACATCTATTCCCAACCGGCCCGGTGGTCTAGAAGGCTGAGGCACTGGCGCCTTACCTCTTACCATGCTGGTGACCTGGGGGTCGGGAGCGAGTTCAGGTTGCCAGGGGTCGGCCGGGGGAGAGAGGATCAAGCATCCGACGGACAGCTCTCCTCTCTTGGGGAGGGGTGAGTTGTGGATCCCAGGCAGCAGTGATACCACACAGAGGCTTGCTGTCCAACAGCCAGGGTCACATAAGGCACTGGGAGAGGCGATGGCAGACATCCACAGGATGAGTGCAGGAGTGCGCTCATGCCTGCACTGGTTGTCATTGCAAGTCCGCGCCTCTGGGGGGAACACATAAAGAGGAAGCACCCCTCTCGCTGGGAGGAAGATGTTACTCCTGCCACCATGCCCACGCTAGATCCTCCTCTTTCGGGTTCCTCCTTCACCTCTGCCTGACTTGCCACTAGATAATGGAAAAGGAAGATTGCTGCAGTGCAGAGGGTGACCCCGCCTTGGGGGGAAGACCGAGGCGTGCCAGGTAGGTGTGCCACTGGTGGGTTGGAGGAACAGGATTTCCGGCAAGAGGGGATCAAAGCAGGGTGGGATAAGGTGGGGTGACCGATGGGGCCCATGCGAGAGGTGATGGGAGGGACACAAAATTGGAAAAAACAAAAAAAAACTCTATTCCCTCAACTCCAACACAGACCACAAAACTGCCACTACTTATTTATCGGAATTCTTAAAGAGTGAACCCTATGCTGACCTTATGCTCTAGAAGATGTACATTGATTCTTTAAACCTCTGTCTGTATCACTGCCCAAACTGTACACCTACAGCAGGGCATCCCCACAGGAATTTCAAAGGATAGGGGATTTGTTGAGGAATGCAGGGATGATTCGTAAGGTCCCCATCTCCAGTACTTGATATTTCTCCCCATTTCGTTCCTGAGTCCTTTGACTTTTCTTTCTGCATGTTTCTTTGTAGCTCTAGGTCACCATCCCTTTATGTTTTCCTCTGGGTATTCCCTAAATCCTGTAATTGTAACAATAGTGGGGGCTAGGACTCTGCTTTAAAGAGTGAGGCTGGACAGAAGTTTTGCTTTTCAGAATTAGAATCAGCATATCCCCAATAAGCCTCATACAAGAAATTCGATCTCTGTTTTTTCATTTTAAAGTTACAAGACATTTTGTAACCCTGATTTCACTCCCTGTTCAAAAAAGACAGTTTCAGTGAAGCGCTACTGATGATGTCATAATCAGAACTCATGGCGTCAGCAACCATATAGGACTTATTTCTTCAAAGTTTAAGAAACTGTAGTTGTAGTAATCATTTGAAGAAAAAAACTGCTACAGGGTTGGGTGGAGTGCATGTGTTTCCAGAATGTTAAGCTGCATCGTATTGTACTTTAGAGTGTGGCAGGGAGGAGGTTTTGGAAATGCAGAGTTGGACATAGCTTAAGAATGTCAAGGTTGTGTGCAATTTCAGAATATTGGGGGTGATACTCACTCTTGGAATGTGGCGGGGGGCAGTCTCAAAATGTGGTGGGGAGGCACAATCACAGTATGCAACATGGACACGCACATCTAGGAATTTGACAGGGACAGGCAATTTTAGAATATAGTGGGGATGCACACTGTAGGAATGTGACAGGACATACCATTTTATTCTGCACTTGCTAGTCCCTGCCACACTCCACAGAATTGTACGCACCTACTAAAATTGCACATCCTTGCCACATCTGGACATTGTGCATCCCTGCCACCTTCTGACACTCTGCATTCTTGCCACATTCCAAAAATGTGCATCCACACTACATTCCAAACTACAAGTTCCTGCTGCATTCTGAAGTTGTGCATCAATGCTATGTTCTGAAATTGTGTCATCACCAAAACTGTGTGCCACCGTCACATTCTGAAACTGTGCATCACCGCCACGTTATGAAATTTCACATCATCAGATTCCATGATTGCATGCTACATTCTGACATTGTGCATCCCCACGTTCCAACATTGTGTGTCTCCATCATATTCTAAAGATGTGTGTTCCAGCCACATTCAGACATTACGCATCTGTGCCACTTCCAAAACTGCATGTCACTGCCACATTCCAAAATGTCATGTCCCCACCACATTCCAAATGTGTGCATCCCCACCATATTCTGAAAATGAGTACCTCTGCCATATTCCAGAACTGCATGTCCAAGACTCATTCCAAAATTGGACATCCTTGCCACATTCTGAAAATGTGCATCCCTGCCACATTCTAGAATTGCGAATCCCCTTCAAATTCCAAAAATGTTTTTCCCTGCCATGCTTTAAAGAGCAGGTATTTACTTCTAATAGATAGAACACTGACTATTTTATTTATTGTATTTTGATGTGTCAGTAATTACTTTCTACGTTTATAATAAAATATTTGTTAGTGCAGTGAAACAAGTGGACTTTCACCTTTGCTATTCACACTGCTAGTAAAAAAGAATTCCGTAGAATTCTGGTATTGCAATGTCAGAAACTGCCAGCTACTTAAGAGACCAATGTAGTTCAATGAGAAACTAAATGTATTTTTTTTTAATCTTTTTTCAAAAGAAATTGCTACTTATACTTGGTCCATCTATATAATTTAACATTTTCAAAAACAATAATGAGTTTCTCTTTTCTTCTTTCCAGGTAAAATCTGGTTATGAAGAAAATGTCACCTGCTAAATTATAACAAAAGATCACACGATATCAAAAATCAAAATCACATATTTCTATTAAATATATAATATTTTGGTTGCAGAAAGTGTTATTTCTCCATAAAATCTGAAAACAGACTTGCAATTTCCCATTGAAGTACACTGGCAGCATTGCCAGTAGAGTTTCTGACATCATAATAAAAGGATTCCTTTGGATTCTTTTTACGGCTGTAGTGGGCTGACGTTTTGCATGTACAAAAGGGCTGATGTCATGTTTTCTGTCTGTGGAGCTGGCTAAAGGCGTAAATAGTCTCCTCTGCCTTACCTCCTCCAAGAAATGCTTTCCACCCTCAAATAAATATGCTTTCATGTTAGTCAATGGTTGCAGGGCACTATTTTCTATTTTAAATGGAGGTACAAGAACTGGAACCTGAGTAGTGGGAGGCAGCATTCGTTTTTTGGGGAGAGGTAAGATCCACCCCCACCTCCACCTGAGAAGCTCCTAAAGATCCACTCCCACCTTTTTTTGGGTTCATGTGGGAGGGGCATGAGATGGATCTATCATGTTGGAACAACTGACTATCAGAGCTGCCTGCAGCCTGGGGCATCAGAGCTTAAGGTTCAGAAGGAAAGCAAAAGTATTTAAGGAGTGCCTGAAACTGTATCCTTGTACAGCACTTACGAAACTACATCCTGAAATTACAGCACTTGAGGAAAGCAAACACTTGCAACACAAGAATGACAATTGAGGTATAAGCCCACAAAGGAGTAAAATATGTCACCCAAAGAAGACTATCCCATATTGGATATTAGCGTGTCTGTTCCTTAAAAGCTTTGTATACTGCCCCCCCAACACACACACAGCTGACGCACCCACCCAAATAGCTACGGGAAGCTCTACATTTTTATCTCTCTGGGACCTGAAGTTTAGCAGTAATGTGTGAAGAGAATAAAGTCTTATGTTTTGTGCATTTGAACAGGTTTAGTGCTTTGAAGTTAAAAGATATAAATATATATACATAGTGTCATGGGCACATGAAAAGTAAGGAGATACTACTGAAATAAATGTTATTCTGATGCTTTATTTATGTGTAAGATTTTAAGTGTAGTTCTGTCTAGGTCACAGACACATAAGCTATAAAAAGTACATTTTTTATTTTTTTTATTTTAGTCTTTGGTAACCAGGTAAAGTCCACTAGGCACAAGTGCCTGTTTTCAGGGGCAACCTGGGAGCACTGGGTGGTTAAGTGACTTGCTCAGAATCACACAGTATGCAAATGGAAGTTGTGAGAATCAAACTCATGTCTGGTCTGCTGGATGTATCAAGCTCTTTCACACCTCGTTCCTCTAACCTCTGGGCTATACTGCCAGCCCTATTTAAGGATGGATGTATTAGTCAAAGCTTGTAGTAGCAAAATAAAGCAAGAAAAATAATATATTGTGTTTTTTTTTCTTTCAATTGTTTAACCAGGAGTGGCACACTAAGCTGAAAACTTGTTTACAGGGGCAACCTGGGAGCACATGGAAGTTAAGTGACTTGCTCAGGGTCACCCAGTATGCAAGTGGGGGCTGTGGGATTCAAACCCAGATCTCCAGATTTGCAGCTCAGATACTTAAACCACTGTGCTCTACTGCCTGCCTAGTTATGGCAGTCATCTGTTTTATGGTTCATGATGTTGGTGTAGTAAGCAACAGTACACTGCATAGCAGGTGTAAAATGTCAATAAGTAGGTCATGCAATAGATGTGCTGAGCAGTTACTGAAGCAAGAAATGTATTTAGGATAGTAAAATATTCCTGTTAGAAAACTGATAAATGTGTGATATTTGCATCTCAATTTCAGGGAGGTCCTTATGGGGTGTCAATGTACAATATAAAGTAGTTATAGTTTTCAAGTTGTCTGAGTAGTTGCTTTGTACTACCACTGTTATTAAATTTAAATTATTCTATGAAGAAAATTAAGTTTATGTAACTGTCCGCAAATATATTAAAAACATTTACTTGTCCTTATAATGTCATGCATTAAACGCTGTTGCTAGGTTAAGAAGTCACATAACAACGCCCAGAGCATTAGGGTTTCTGACCATAACACCATGCCCTGTAGGGACTGATAGGCATCAGGGGTGTGACTTGGGATTGTCAACAGTAATGCTCACGCCATTCCGCCCCCATCCCCACCCTGCAGCCAGTGACAGGTATCAAGGTGTGCCTTTGACTCTTCAGCCCCAAAGTTCACTTCATTTCCTTATATAGTACTGTACCCATTTCAGCTTATTTTCTTGTGGAATGGGGTGAGTGTAGAGCTGGAACACCCCAAGGCACACCTCGACACTTGTCTGTGTCTGCAGGGTAGGGTGAGGTGAAATGGTGTGAGCATTAGGGGCAACAACCCAAAGGCACACCCCAATGCCTGTCCATCTCTGAATGGTGGGGGTGGGGTTGGTGTCACTTCAATACTTCATTGCCATTCCTATTCTGCCTGTGTGTGTGTGTGTGTCTCTTTCTCTATATATATATATGTCTATGTAATTATCTTTCTATCAATTGCATGTATTGCTATTTGTACCTATTTCTAAAACAAACCTGCATATCACATTTGCCTAGTACAGGCATATACTTATGAAACTGTGCATATTTGTACTCCAGTGCTGCACATACCTCATACTTTCCTAATATTCCCATTATCTCAAGCATGACTACCTTACCCTTATCAAAAGTGACCCCCTCTAAAAATTATTATCACATTTTCTCTGCTAACAGTCCATCATTACACCTGACTTCTTGACATAAATACATTGCTTAAATATAACTTACATCACCTCATGGACAAAAACCCTGTTTCTCTAAAAAAAAAAAAAAAAAAAAAACTGTAAATAATCCCACGGCTGAACATATGCCAGCCATTACTTTTTCATGTACTGCCACCTTCTGTACCATCATGTAGATTTGCATGTTTCCCATGATGCTTTGCATTACTGGGGTATGTGCAATTGTGTTTTCTTTAAAATTTGGCTGTCCTAGCCCGGCCCTTGGCCTTGGATTGAATTTCCGCTTAAGCATGGCGACCGGGTCCGAGCGAGCCGGGAGCTGGAGAGCAGCTCGGGAGAGAGGACTTAGCGTCCCAAGGACTGCTCGTCCTCTCCGGGGAGAGGGTACCTGAGCTCGGTGCTTGTCTGACCCCAGGTGGAGACCTGAGTACAGCAAACCCGATGCTCCAACAGAGGGGCGTGACGTGCAGGCGTCGGCGCCGAGCCTTGCGTCATCGGACCTGGAACGCGTCGAGAAACACCAGGAAAACCCTTGCAGCCTCCTGGTAGGCGGAGCACCAGGGGCCCGACCTTCAATACCCCTACCTGCCCGGAGACAGCATGCAGAGCAAAGATTAGCGGGCGTAAGGGGCTGGAAGGGTGTCCCTACGTGACCCGCCTGGGGGTATAGCCACGGCTCCATGGGGCATGGACTGCACCGGCTCCAGGTAGGTGAGCGAAGGCTGATAAGCCCATAGGTGTCTCCCGAAGAGGAGGGGGCTGCAAGTAGGGAGGAGGATAAAGAGAAAAAAAAAAAAAAAAAAAATTTGGCTGTCCAGCCAATATCATCCGGGATAACACATACCTCAGTAGCATTTGCTCTTGGGTTCTTTTGTAAACCTATATTGCTTCCTATTCCTTCCATTAAAATGTACACCTCCATATATTTTTCTAATACTGTGTATGCCTTCCTTAGAACAGAAACTAAAACAAATCTTACTACTTACAAATCATTGTGTTGTTTCTCCATACCTCCTTAACAATTCCACACAACTTCACTAACTTCATTATGCAGCCGTGATGGATCTGACCAAACCTGTTTCACTAGCAGTTGGCAAAAATACAAATAAAATTATGAAAAATTAAGTACGGAAACAAATAAAAGCAAACGGAATGATTGCAGAGACATCTAAAGGCCCCAAACTGTCATTCTTTAAGATATACACTGTTACTAAGCACTTGCTCTTTAAAATTATGCATCCCACCACATTCACTATGTCTCCTACATTTCTGCTTATCTCTGCCACAGTTAAGTTTAGCTCTCATCTCAAGTTACATCATACTGACCGCAACCTCTTGTTTCATCAAATTCCTATTAAAGTTACGATTTATCAGCTCAAAGTGAAGAGTGACAAGGTAAAATATGTGTACATCAATATACATAAGTTTACTTCAACAGACTCAATGCATGTTGACACAATCTCACTTCCTGATGTGTCATACCCTGCAGCAACTGACTCGCCCAGTACCAATTCCCAAAATACTTTTTAACCTTTAAAAACATCTAAGTAAGCATTAAGGTATGACAAAGGAGTGTTCTACTTTGGAATTAATGCACGGCTGGGAGGGGGGGGGGTTGTGGCACGAGGCCATAGGGCTTTGAGACATTTCACCTATTTTCTAGTGTTGCCAATTCGCCTTCTAATCTCTCATCCTCTCTTGCAGGCAAGCATGGGAAGATAATAACCTAGGGGAAAAAGTAAAGATGTTTTTATGGGTACCAAAGATAAGGAAGTCTGTGGGGGAGAAAGTTTTTGTATACTGTGTGCTGCAACAGCAGGTTGGAACTCAGTGCCAGCGAAATTAATAACCAAAACCATTGCACAACTGCAGTCTTTACCCATCTACCCCACATTGGTTATTGATGACCTCTGTTCCCTCAGCTCCAACGCAGACCACAAAACCGCCCCTACTTATCTAATTCTTACAGAGTGAACCATATGCTAACCTTATGCGCTTACAGACCTATCTTGATTCTTTAAACCTTTTTCTGTATCACAGTCCAAATTGTTCACCAACAGCAGGGCATCTCCAGAATAATTTCAAAGGATAGGGTATTTGTCAAGCAACACAGGAACTACGTTTAAGGTTTCCAGCTCTGATATTTGATTTTTCTACCCCTTTCTTTCTCTGAGTCCTTTTTACTTTTCTTTCTGCATGTTTTTTGTAGCTCTAGGTCTCATTTCCTTTATGTTTTCCTCTGGGATTGTAACAATATTGGGGGCTAGGGCTCTGCTTTAAAGAGTGAGTCCGGGCAGAAATGTTGCATTTCAGAATTAGAATCAGCATATCCCCAATAAACTTCATACAAAAAATTAGATCTCTGTTTCTTCATAAGTTACAAGCCATTTTGTAACCCTGATTTCACTCCCTGTTCAAAAAAGGCAGTTTCAGTGAAGGGCTACTGATGATGTTATAGCCAGAACTCATGGTCTAGTCCTCCCTGTTAACAACCGTATAAGACTTATTTCTCCAAAGTTTAAAGAAACTGTAGTTGCAGTAATCATTTGGAAACAAAAAACTGCCACAGGGTTGAGTGCAATACATGTGTTAATGTTCAGAGGCATCGTACTGTACTTTAGAATATAGCAGGGAGGTAGTTTTGGAATGCACAGTTGGATTCAGTTTGGAATGTCAAGGTTGTATGCAATTTCAGAAATTTCAGAATATTTTGGGCGATACACAATCCTGGAATGTGGCAGGGATGGGCAGTCTCAAAATGTGGTAGGGGCACACAATTGCAAAATGCAACACGGACACACATCGATGAATCTGGCAGTAATAGGCAATTTCAGAATATAGTGGGGATGCATACTGCTGGAATGTGACAGGACATACCATTTTATTCTGCACTTGCTAGTCCCTGCCATGCTCCACCGAACTATATGCACCTATCACATTTTTTTAAATTGCACATCCCTGCCACATTCGGAAATTGGGTATCCCTACCACATTTTGACACTGCATTCCTGCTGCATTCCAAAAATGTGCATCCACACCACATTCCAAAACTGCACGTACCTGCCAACTGAGATTTTGACCAGAAATTCATTATCACTCTTTGATGCTCTAGTGAAAGCCAACAAGGAAAGTGTTTACATAGCTTTATGACTGTATCTCCATGTCTGATGATGTGCTCCACATTGGAAGAGCAGTGTCAAACATCTGCAGAATGAAAGAGTGATAGGTAATCTCCAACCCTTGATTTGTGTGCCTCTAAGCACCTATCAGAGTTGCTTTGACTTAAATTTCAAGACTGTTTAACTGTTATTTATTACTGCCTATTACTGAGTCTCTAGCATTGTGTTTATTCTGTCAATGCTGGCAAATTGCTATTTGTCACTGTCTGTTCTCTGCTACACATTGTTATATAATCTACTCACAATCTGTATCATACCTGTATAATCTACTAATAATATTTTACTCTGTGTTTATTTCCCTGTATACTAGTCCAACTTATGTACAAAAGACAAAGAACCACAGCGCACAAACACTGAGGCAATGGTTACCCCAAAGGGCATTGGCCAGGAAGCCAAGTTTCAAAGAAATACAAAATCACATATGCCTCCATAATGCAAAGCATCATGGGTTGCATATGCAAATCACCACAGTATTACTCCCTTTTCCCCAGGTCACACCAGGAACCGAGCTTCGGCTCAGTGTGCCTCTCCCAGTCAACAACTTTAAATAAATAACTAAATATTAAGTTGTATTGGATTCTAGTTCTAGTAGTCTTATTCTCTACTGTACCTGTAATTTTATCCTGCCTTGCTTTACCTATAATTCCTGGTTGACTGTAATGGCATTTCTTTCGTACTCTCCCATGCTGTATCTGAAAATAGGCATTTATGTATCTAGTTTACACACAACCCACCTGGTTAACAAAAATGAAATGCATTTATACACTTTGCATGCCTTAAGTGCTGATGATTTTTGTAGTGCAATGAAATTCATACAAAGTGACTCTAGGTGGCACCCAAAGGCCACACAATAAACTGTCACCTGAAACTAATGTACTATTTTTCTGTGTATTTTACTCTGGAGAGAAAACAGTTCTTTAAAATATGTTGTTTTATTAGGATTTGCAATATAATGTATGGTATGTTTGATATTCACCCAGAGTTCCTGTGGTTGGTGTTAATATCCGACTAAGGCAGATGGCCCTAATCTCATAAAGCAAAGTACATATTCCCAACCCACAGCTACTAGAGCCCATGACGTTCTGGGATGTGTAGTTCTAAGTAAAGGAGTGCATAGTTTCAGAGTATACTGTATGTATTCAAATTTGTGGATTCTTGTAGGATGCAAAAATTGTAGCGCCTTGTTTCTTAAATTTATTGTTCGTCCCTCTCCTCCAATCTGCCCCCTTCAGCTGGTCTCCCCAACTCCATAACCCTCCAAGATGCACCACCTGCCTCCATCTTACATGGGTTCACTTCCATAGTGAGGCAACCGGGGTGCCCTAAACCACTGCAGACACCAAATCCAAGTGGAGGGAGTGACAAGGTCAGTGTGGGGCCTGTGGGGGACCAATGTCATTCAACTGTGGTCAGGGTCTTTTCCATTTTCCTGTTTTTCCCACTCCTCCGGGATGTTGGCAGTAAGAGTGCACAAGTGCCAGCACCCAAGCATGATAATGCACAGTGGCAGTCGACATCCCCCCTCCCTATCACTTGCAGTTCCACCTGTGGTCACTCAGGTGGTATGTGCATGGCGGCATCTCTTACCCATCCTCCCTCAAGGAGCAGCATCATCTGTAATGCTCAGTTCTTGCTGTCCCCACACACTCAAACACACACACAGAGTCAGTGCCAAGCACCTTTAATGCATGCACAGTGGCATGCTGATTCAGTGTTGGCTGATATGGAACACTCTCCCACTAGTACTGTATGTAGATGCCCTGGCAGCAAAGCACTGGGGCAGCCCTCCCTTGCAAATTGATTGCATTGTGGCAGGTGCTGCAAACAGCCTCTTGTTAGCCCATTGTTAAGTCCTGGACACAGGGTGGGAACCAAGGGCACCAGCCATGGTGCTCCTGAGTTGGCCAAGTTATTAAATTTTTACCTTGCTATGCAGCAATGCCTGTGTTATTGCTGTTCTTCTGTCAGCATCAGATGCAAATACTGAAACTAATGATATCAAAGCATCAGAGGTACAAACTAGCACTAAAGATTTGCAGTAATTTCTGGAGTTTAAAATACAGTATAACCCCAATTATCTAAAAGTATTACCCAAAAATTCCAGATTATTTAATACCAATGCTTGTCCCTCGATTTACGCATGATTACATGCTTAATCACTTTGCAGTTGTTAGGAACTGTTAATAGGCACTCATTCTTAACAAATAAAAGTGCTAAACTCGTAGTCAGTAGCCCAGGATTGCTACCTGCTGTGCTGCTAATATGACCTTCAAAAGGAAAAGGGGTGTTCTGGGCATCTCTCAGATAACAGAGTTCTCAAGTGCCTGGAAAGCAGAGAAAGGACTGTGGATGTATTCATGGAGATTACAGTCTTTTTGTTAATGAATACATTGTCATAAGAATAGGACTAAAGAATGGAATTCTTGAAATTGAAATACAAAAACCTGCAGCTTCAGGAATTATTTTCTTTCTCCCCCTCTGCCAACCAGCCCCCATCCTCCTCAGTTCCATCACCCTGGCATCCTCCGGGGCTTACCTGTCCAACTCTGCCCCCTTATTAAGAGGGACCCGCCTCATTTTACCATGCAGACACTCTGTACCACTTTGGCCATAAACAGAGCACAGAACTGAAAACCCAGAGAACTGGGTTTGAATATGTTAACAGGTCTTCTGCGAGGTGTCTCCTATGATATGAGAGTCTATGACTGAGGTCTGGGTAAGAGGACCAGAATGCAAAGCTGAGTGGTTCTGGCTGCCCAAACCTCATGCAAGGACTCAGTTATACCATAAGAGACCTTTTAAATTAAACATCACTCCTGTTAGCGAGTATGATTTAGTACAAGTTTTTAAGTTAAGTACATTGTTTCCATTTAAAAAAATGACCCCCCAGCTGTGAAGTGGAATGGTCCAGTCTATTGCTCTTGCAGGAGCCCCCTGATGAAGCAGTCTTTGTGGCCTCAAAACACTGGACTGTTTGCACTTTATTGGTATGTGAAACATGATATTATGTTTTAAGAATATTGTATACACTGTGTTTTTTGTTTTTTAATATAAGATATAAAATATTTTGAATGCTAGCCTGGAGTGCTGTATTCTTATTCTTTGTGACCACTATACGTAGGATAAGAGGTCATAAGGTTGGGATGGAACTTTTTGCTGAATTGAGCTTATGCATGTGAGAGGAGCTCTGTAATCAGACAGAAAATAACTGCAAAATATAGAATTTTCCTGCACAAAATTTGAAATTCTGACAGCAGATTTGAGTTCAGCAGTGAATTCCACACCGAGTACATACCTTTTTTTTCAAAATGGGCTAGAACACCAGAGGAGGTACAGCAGGAGAAGGATCCCATCAGAAAACAACTCAGCCATCTGGGAGCAAGGAACAGCATCCCCTGGCCCTGACTACAGATCCTGCACAACCAACTAATGTGGCTCTTTGAATGGCCATACAGAACACGTACAAAAAAATGTACTTGTTGGTGAGCAAAATTATAGTACTGGACGCCTGAGTCACAAGAGTCCAGAATGAAGTCATATCGGCCTCCGACACAGTGAGTTACGTGCTCACCATGGCCGCTGGCCTAACAGAAGAAAATGTGGTGCACCGACTCTGGCTGGAACCTTTGGAAAACCAAGCCCAGGCACACAATGTAAGAGTTGTCAGCCTGCCAGAGGGCATGGAGGAGGGGGACCTTAAACAATGTAACAATGGCTGAACAAGAAACTGCAACTTCCATCAACTTTGATAACAGTCCAAAAGGCTTAATGAATCAATACCCCCTTCCCCTCAGCTGTGCCATAGGTGCAGACCCACTCCATCTAGAGCAGTAAAGGCATTCCTGGCTGATGTTACACGCATACCTCTCAACCTCCTGCCTCATAAATCAGGGACAAGGCTTAAAAAAATCAGGGACAAAGGACCAAAATCAGGGACACATCTTTAAAATTGGTGATATCCACTCAGGAAGCTGGTAGAATAAGGGGCTTAGTGTAAAATATATTTTCTAAGGAAGAACAAGTCTGTAACTTTAATGTTTGACATTATTTTGTGCTTACAAACCCCTAGTGATTGGTCACGGAAACACAATTTTTAGGAGGGACAGAGTAAAATTTTGAGGCAAAATCAGGGACGTCCCTGAAAATCAGGGACAGTTGAGAGGTATGTGTTACAGAGTGAGATGAAGTACTTCAGGCATCAAAGAAAGCAGCTGAGATTAACTGGCATGGAACACTGCTTTGGATTTTCCTTGACCTTAGTTATTGTATGCTACTAGGTCTAAACGGAAAGCATTTGATGGGGTGCAATACCAACTCAAAAGCCTTGGAATGCAGCATGCCTTAACGCTTCCCGCTCGTATTAAAATCATCTTTGGAGGCAAGACTTTCATTCATGCTGACCCTACAGCAGCGGGTAAGCTGGCACCCAAAATTGCTAGGGAATTCCCCCTCCCATGATGAAGGTACTGATTTTGACTCTGGAACAGAGGGTAGGATTGGCTAAATGTGTGGGGTGTTCGCCAGGAAGGAGTTCCCTGGGACTGTAAATGACTGGAACAGTTTTTTTCATGTTATACCTGTATATTGCTGACTTTTACCTTCTTTTATAAAAGTACAGTGCTCCAACTTTGGTTATGAACTTAGCGATGGTGACCCACCATGGTGCAGCTAGTACGCTGGAAGAACCCTCCTGCATAAAGTTAGAATCTCCAGCTGCGTTTATTTCCCGCCATTGTGGACATCCTCTAGGTTGGCAAATCTGTGTCAGCCATGTGTTAATGGCATTGACAGAAATTTAGTACTGTGTTTATGGACTGGAATTCTGCTATCTGAATGCAGCCCTATTTTTTGAAATGCTGAGGTTTTGATATACTTGTTCAATTAATAGTGCTAGATGTATCTTTTCTCACTATTCGCATCACAAAAACAGGGCATTTTCATTGTTGGTGTTTTATCTAATCAAAATGTTGATTTTATGTCTGGTGGCTGACACCTTTCATCGTGTTGCAGGTCTGTTTAAAAGTAAATTTAATAGAGACCTTAAATCCATGCTAGATGGATGGGCATCTTCCTCATGTGTCTCCAGACTGGGAATTGGCCTCGTTCTTGGCAGCGTTTGCTATTTGGACTAACGAAGTTCTGGGGTGTGTCTGCTCTTGACATTATAAGATGTTTTATGAACATACTGTACAAACATACGAAGAAGCCAGCAGAAGAAGGCCATTTGGTCTATCTAATCTGCCTGTATTGCAGGGTCCACAACTTGAGCTACTGTCCCTGCCCTCCCTCCCCACTCCTCCCATCCTCCCTACCCATGATCCTTACCTTCCCCCGATGCCTATCCCAGCCTCTCTTAAAGCTGCCCACTGTCTTCAACAAGATCACCTCTTCCAGCGGCGCATTCCAAGTGTGCACCACCCTCTCTGTGAAGAAGTGCTTCCTGACCTTTCTCTCTGAAACCTCCCACCCTCCAGCTTAAGACTGTGCCCCCTCATGTTATGGTTCCACTCAGCTTAAAGAGACCCTCCTTATCCACCTTATTTATTCCTTTCAAGTACTTGAAGGTCCCAGTCATGTCCCCTCTCTCTCCCATCTTCCAGGAAGTACATGTTCAGTGCCCTCAACCTCTCCTTATATGCCTTACCCTGTAGACCCGCTGTCATCTTTGTAGCCCTCCTCTGGACCTTCTCCAGCAGGTTAATATCCTTTTTGAGGTGTGGGCACCAGTACTGAACTCCATACTCTAGATGAGGCCTTTTTAGATGAGGTTTTGTACTACCTTCTTCTCTACATCTCAGAAAGTGAATGTTTGCATTGAATTGCATAAAATGAATAAAATGTAAGTAAAAAAAGAGGTTTCATGGGGTTCTGAGCACTGACTGGCTGAAGTCACATCAGTGATTTATAATCCTGCAGCTGCCATTGACAGATCCTAAGGAAGCCATTCAACCGCTCCGCAGTTTCTCTAATTGATCTCTGTGCTCTTCGAATCTTTCTATGTGCTGAAAACGGCAGCAGTGTTCACTCCAATTCTTTTCCAAGATTATAAACCAATTTGGGATAAGGTTTGTGTGAAGTGAAACATGCAGTTCCAACCTCAGGTGATTAAGGAGACAGCAAAGATTAGGGGTTAGAACACCGACTTAGAAACTGAGAGATCACAGGTTCAGACCTCAGCTGAGCCAAATAATCACTGTGTAACCCTGGGCAAGTCACTTAACGTTCTAGAGCTCCAGTCCACCCAACTGTGGAAATTGGTAGCAGCAGGACCCCTCTGGAAACAGGATACTGCATTCAGATGGGCTATCCTAGGTAAACAAATTGTGAACTACATTTAAGAATGGTACTCTCAGACACTGGCTACCACCAGATAGTATTTGACATACAGTATGTCTCCAGATGAGGTCCCTCCACCCCAAGCCATAAGGGTCCAGGATGACGAGCTTGGGAGGTCACCAGATTGTGGAAAGCTCTGGCAAGAGGCTAAGAAAAAAATATGGGACTTACTGTATACAAACAGACAGTGTTGGAATAGTAAATTTACACTAAAGAGACATAAGCGCAGGAAAAATGTTGCAGTGCAGTATTCCTAACAGTAAACTGACCCAGAATTAGTGCACAGGGGAATAATCAGTAAGCAGCCTTTACTACAAATATTGTGCAACAGTTGTAAGCAAGATGCATCATGTTTACATCTACCTTTGGAAACCTGTAGCTGTAAAAACAGACATATGCTAGGTAAGTAATAAGACCTGACACTGTGTGTGGTGCTGGGGGATACCCGCATGTCCAGGGCGTAGTGAGGCCCAACACTGAGGGTTCAGGGCCTCATAGCCAGGAAAAGTGGGCATTCCCCAGCACCACAAATCCTAAAGGGTCTTACCATGCTTAAAAAATGGAATTGGCCTCACATAACCCACTTTCTGAGACAGGATGGGCTTTACAGGGCTGCAAGCAGCACCGAGCAGAGCGGAGGCAGTGGTGAGCATAGAGGAGGGCTTTCAGTGTCAGCATAAGCTGCACTGTAGAAATGTGAGCAGCACAAGTGCTTTTTCTCCCCCTCTGGGCAGTGCTGACTGATACCTACACCCATCACGTCTGCTGTAAGCCTCGGGTTAGGATTCTTGTAACCCATTTTCTAAACTGTAAAACCTGATCTAGCACGTGTCTGTTGGAAGCATGGACCGAACTGATGATGAAAAACCTGTGACACAACAGGAACTCACACCCAAAAGTAGCTTTCAACAAGCTGACCTGTGTTGTGCGTGTTGTCAAAGCACCAAACAGGCACACAAAGTAGGTTTGCTGCATACATTTAACCATAGAAGGACTCCAGTAGACGCTAAACTTCTTTGGTGCATAAAACTTGTCAGATGGAAATTAAATCTCAGTAACAATTGTAATTAATTTCAACATCATGGTTTTATGAAAACAAAAATTTCAGAATGGCAGTGTCAGCAAATAGTCGGAGCCAAGAACTGTATCAGGTGATTCAGGCTTGAATCCCATTATATCACCCCTGACTTACTGTGAGACCTCTGACCTACATAAAAGTGAAGCCCATCTATTGTAATTACCTAAAGCAGAATTACTGAATGAAAAGAAAGCCTCTTATTGACCATTGCAGCAACACAAAGACCTTGTCGATATGTTATATAATGTAGGGCAAGAAATGCTGGTTAAACTCATTAAGAGAGCAGACAGCCTGCAGTGAGATTAGGAACTTGGGTCTCGATAAAACAAAGCATAGTACAGTTCTACTGCCTTAGTGCCTGTTAATGAAAACCACCCTTAAATTCGGGGTCAGACTGAGGTACAGGGGGCCCACCTGGAAAATCAGTAGGGGAGGGCCCAGGGTGACACACTCATCTCAATATTCCACTTCAACATGACACACTACCTCTGTGTTTGCATCTTACATTTACCTACAGTGCCCCAGATACCCCAGTTAATTGACAAAAAGGATGGAAAAATACAAAGATTTTCAGAGTTTAGAAGGTTGCAAGGTATCCAATTGAGGGTGACCCAGCTGAAAATGTCCACGTATCTTGGTGGGCTAGTCTAATTCTACTTAAATTCTTTGAAAAATAGTGATTGTGTTTGGAATCATAAACCTTTAGCAAGAGTGATATCATTCCATGGGAACATTTGGTACTGTGAAAGGCGAGAGCACAACAATTTTGGAACCAGCAGCTGGATTTAAATACAGTATCTACAGATTAGTGGTACCAAGCAATTTGAAACCTTGTCCCATTTGCTATAAGGCTCTGGAAAGCAGTTAGAGATGCTTTACATAACATAGTAAAGGGTACAACTTAACTGCTGACCACCTCCCCTGCCACACAGTAGTGACTATACCCAGTTTGAATACTGCTGCAGCAGTGGGAGATTCAATAGCTACAGCGCATGTTAGAGCTTTTATAAGCTCCAAACCAATGTTTGCCAGTCCCGCTGTTCTCCCAGGCTGAGTACAGTCCTCTGGGGACAACAGGATCAGCATCAAAAGAGCAGAGCTTGTAAAAACTCTAGCATTCACTGCAGGGGATTCTGGGATTTGTAGTTACATAAAATGTCAATTTGAAGTCGGTGGAATCAATCTGATGCAATCTACTGTACTACTGTAAACAATAAGTAAAAAAAAAAGTTTTGTTTTTGTTTGTTTTTTGCGGGTGGGGGCGTGAGAGGAGGCATGGTCACAGTGCTCTGCTGTGAATTGACTTAATTAAACCCTCACTTGTGCAAGTTTGCTGTCAAATTTACCTAACAAGTAGAATGCATCGTTATCTCATAGAAACATAGAAGTTGATGACAGATAAGGACCGCAAGACCCATCCAGTCTGCCCATTTCTTTTTCTACCTTATGAATGTGCCATAGGCCTTTGCTCTGTCAATGGCCTAGCTATTCATACTCATCTGTATTGCTCCCTTATGCCTATCCCATGCCTGTTTGAAGCCCTGCACTGTATTCATATCCACCACTTCCTGAGGTAGGCCGTTCCATGCATCCACCATCCTTTCTGTGAAAAAGAACTTCCTCACATTACCCCTTAATCAGCCTCCCTCTAATCTCATGCTGCGTCCTCTTGTCCTGCTATTTTTCTTATATTGAAACATGTTAGACTCTTTCACCTTGTTAATGCCCTTAAGGTGTTTGAATGTTTCAATTATATCACCTCTCTCCCTCCTTTGCTCTAGGGTATACATATTGAGCTCTGTTAATCTGTCCTCATGTTTTCTGATGCAGTCCCTGCACCATTTTGGTTGCCCTTCTCTGGACTGCCTCTATTTGGTTACTGTCCTTGTGAAGGTGTGGCCTCCAGTACTGCACGCAGTACTCCAGATGGGGCCTAACCAGTGTCATGTAAAGAAGGATTATTACCTCCCTCTTCCGACTTGTGATACCCCTACTAATACACCCTAACATCCCTCTAGCCTTACCTACTGCTTTAGAGGTCTGCTTGGATGATTTCTGGTCATCTGTGATGACGACGCCCAAGTCTCTTTCTTCCCTTGTGACTGCCAGCAACTCCCCTCCCAGCCTATAGGTGGCTTCAGGGTTTCTCTTCCCTATGTGCATGATCTTGCACTTCTTTGTGTTAAACCCCAGTTGCCACTCTTCCGACCATTTTGCTAGTATATCCAGATCTCTTCTCATTCCGCCCACCCCATCTGGATCATCTATTCTGTTGCAGATCTTGGTGTCATCTGCAAAGAGACAAACCTTACCCTCCAGTCCATTTGCAATGTCACTGATGAAGATATTGAAGAGGACTGGAACCAGGACTGATCCCTGAGGTACCCCACTTGTGACTTGCATCTCTTCTGACTGTATACCGTTTACCACCACTCTCTGTTTTCTGCCCGTCAACCAGTTTGCCACCCAATTGACCAACGTCTGATACACCCTGAGTCTACCCAGCTTATTAATCAATCTTCTATGTGGAACAGTATTGAAAGCTTTGCTGAAGTCAAGGTAGGCAACATCAACTGCTCCCCCTTGGTCCACCACTCTAGTTATCCAGTCAAAGAAATCTATGAGATTAGTTTGACAGAACCTTCCTTTTGTAAACCCATGCTGTCTTGGATCCTGTGCTCCTATGGATTCCAGGTGTTGCACTATCCTTTCCTTAAGGAGTCTCCATAATCTTGCCCACTACTGAGGTAAGACTGACTGGTCTGTAGTTCCCTGCCTCCTCCCTGCTACCACTCTTGTGGAGCGGGATCACATGAGCCCTTCTTTACAGTCGTCTGGGACCTCTCCTGTGCTCAGAGACCCACTAAACAGTTCTGATAATGGCTCTGCTAGTTCCACCCTTAGCTCCTTTAGTACCCTGGGATGTGTGCCATCAGGTCCCATTGCCTTATTCACCCTGAGCTTATCGAGCTCTTGTAGGACCCTTTCTTTTGTGAAGGGACTAGTGCACACCTCCCTCCCCCTAGAGCTGTGGGCCCTGCCCTACCTTCTCTTCAGTAAATACTGAGCAGAAGTATCTATTTAGGATAGATGCTTTTACATGGTCCTCCTCCTCACACGGCCCCTTATCCCCTTTGATCTTAGCAATACCCCATATGGATTTTCTCCTTTTGCTAATGTATCTATAGAAAGTCTTGCCACCTTCTTTTACTGTTTGTGCTAGTGTTTCCTCTGTTTGGGCCTTTGCCTGCCGTACTGCCTTCCTTGCTTCCCTTAGGGAAGTTTGGTATGCCTCCCTATCTTCATCCTGCTGCGTTCCCTTATATTTCCTGAAGGCCAGCCTTTTGGCTCTGACCTTTTCTGCTACTGTGTTTGAGAACCAAACTGATTTCCTTCTTCTTTTGCACTTCCTTTTCTCACTAACACAATGGGATGTTGCTTCAAGTATTGCATCTTTAATGCTTGCCCACTTAATGCCTGTACCCCCTCACCTGTATCTCAGACTCCAGAAAGTTTGAGAAGTCAAAGGCATGGGGAAGCCTCAGGCTGTGTCCACACTACAAAGTTGTCTGTGGTAACGTTTTTAAAAATGTTACCGCCCTTACTGTTTTGGAGTGTCCGCATTCTGGTAGTAACATTTTTAAAAACGTTACAGACATTAGTGTGGCATCCACATTATGCCTCATTTCTCCCAGTTTTAATCTGTTTGGAAGACCCTGTGAATGGAGGGTCCAAACAGTCACGCGTCCACACATCATTGTAACGTTACAGGCTCTAGAACATTACCCATTCCGATCTAAAGACCACATCCTTACAGGTCTTGAGATCAGTTTTAAAAATGCCTGTTGAACCATTACTAGTGCGGACGCGAACCATTTTTGGAGGTAGCAGTAACAGTTTACCAGACTGGTAATGGTTTACAGGGCTCAGTGTGGACAGGGCCTCAAAATCAGCAGCCCAGTCTTTTGCAGCTGGAGCCTCACAAGACCAAGGCCCAGAACACAAAGGGAGCAGTGCAGGCAGATCACCAGGGTGCCACGCTGGGACAGCCATCACTGAAACCTTCCCCTTCTGCCATACAGACAGTTGATAAAAAGGTTGAATAATTCAAACACCGTACAGTTCTCCTGCAGTAAAAAATGGACTTAGCATAGTCGGAGGATAAAAATCAAGGGAAACTGCAGAGAAAGTCATCATCACTTGTATGGAACTGGCTAAGAGAACTCCGTCATCAGAACATGACTGGAGCAGCCTGAAAATATAATTTGAGCTGCAAACCTGAGACTCCTGGGGCTGCTAAAAATAGCTGAGGAAGACCATCTGAAATTATACCTACAAAACTGGCTACCAGGGGCTTTATCTTTGGATGCTGCAATAATGATTAAAAAAAAGCAAATTAGATTAGCCCTAGACAACTAGCAACATAGGAGAACACTCCACGTATAGTCCTCATAGTTCCTGGGTGCTCTGAAGAACAGGACATAATTCTGGAAACTGTAAAGCAAACCAGGTGAATAAAAATGGAAGACACCTTGTTGAAACTCTTCCCAGACTTAAGCTACAGTACTTTAAGAATTGGGCATAAATAACTCCTTGCGTTTACTGGCCCAATTCAAGCTTCACTATGATGGCAAAGCCTACCTTTTCTCCAACCCCACTGATGTAGGTGTAACCACCCAGTCCCCCAGAAACAGGATGAGGCGGCTATAGATTACCTTACTGTATGACTGGTAATGCTTAGCCGTAGGAGAACAGCATGGCCAAGATGGCCCTACACGCGCTACCGATTCCTGGAGTACTCTTCCCTTCCCTTCTTCTTACTCTTGCATGCACAGGGGTTTCACGCTCTGCTAACAGTGAGCACATTTGTGCAGTTTCCCATGTTTCCATGGATCCTGGTAAGCACATGCTGTATCAGCATCTCAGTTGGTCTTTTAACACGCTCCTATATTTGATTAGGTTAGCAATGCCTCAAGTGTTGTAATCCTCTGAGGGAAGTGCTATAGAGTACTTGATTGTGTACTGATCCTGTTATATCAAACGTGTGTATTTCACTTCTTTGTGGAAATGTATGTGTACTACTTTTTATTACAGCTAATAAAAAGAAAGTTAAAAAAATGATTTTGCACATACAGTGCAAACTGGGACCAGTCCCACAGAGGTTCTGAATGCTGTCTGTTCCTGTTTAGTCAAATTACCAGTGAATGCATCCGTTTCTCCATATCTGGACCCTAATATCCTGAATCATCTTAGAAAAATGGTATTCTCTATTAACAGGAATGACTACTGTATTTTTTACCACTTACTCTTTTTTTCCCTTGCTCTCCAGCACTGCCAGCTACCACTAAGCAACCTTTGACTTGTCTGGAGCATACACATTTCCCTGCGACTCACCCTCCCCCCCCACCATCATATCCTGTGTAATAAAGCTGTCTGTTCCAGCAAATGTTTGTCTGTGTTTCTTGTTTTTACCATTAAAGTGTATTCTACATGTTTTTGATTACAGTTGTTACTGCATCAGCTGTTGGCGTATTTTCATAGCTCTCCTCTGACAGCAGTCAGGAATAACATCATGGAGTGACATTTTTCTCTTAGCACGTGGAGCCTCTGATCTACAGTGTCACACATACAGTATGCATGAGCATACTGCAAACCTTTACATAGCTTGTTCAAGTACAAGTAGACAATTGTTTAATTTTACTTAAATATATAATACCCAATTTAGAAAGAATCATTAGTTTATGTACTGGCTCTGTCTACCCATCACTGTGCAGACATTTCAAATGTCCCTACACAGTGCAGACTGGACTGTTCCTTATCTAACAGATACTTTCACTTGGTGAAGTCTGTTGATCACTCAGCTGATTGTAATGCTATTTGTTTCACCGTAACTGACATCTAGGTGGTTTATCCATTCTAATTTAGTGAAATGTGGCAAATACTTTACATAGAAACAAAGAATTTGTCGGCAGGTAAGGCCCGCTTGACCCACCTAGTCTAACCCTCTTTGTTAGGGCCAAAGCCGTTTGTCTGGCATGGCAGTTTGATGTGGCGCTGACTCCCTGCATTTCTATCAGTGTCACTGAAACTTCTGGCCACAAAAGAATGTGTGATCTTTTTTACCATAAACATTTTTATTTTAATTGTAGTCATGTGCAGTCTGAATGACATGTATGTGCATCTGTTCGTCTCTCAGTCTGTATATGAAAATGTTTTGCTTCTGGCAGTTTCCCCGTTTATTTTTCCATGGCGGGGGCAGCAGGCATTGATCTATACTTAAAATGTGAGAGGGCTGAGGTTGTGGACAGCCACCGAATTAGATGTGCCATTACTGTTATATGCATATCTGAATCAAACATATTGAAGAACTGACAGAAAATCAACAATACACCAGGAAAATAAAAGGTGAAACTGCCCAACCGCTGATGCAAACATGTAGAATGCAGTTTAGAGGTAAAAACAATATGAAACAAACACTTGTTGAATTAGATTGTTTTATTACACAGGCTAAAACTAGAGGAAGAAAACTGGTAAAAAAAAAAAAAAACAGCATTGTCATTGATCTCTAAAGTTACCAAGATACTCTCGAAGCTGCTCATTCACCAATTTTCTAACAAGTTGGCCTCGACAGGCAGTATGGAGATAGGATAAACTGTACATTATTGGTTGTTGCAAAGCAGGAGAGGGATTCAGTGCAATGGATTCATCTTTAAAAATGTGCAATGCTTAACAGCAGCCAGCAAGGCCAACAGAATGTTAGGTTCCATGAAGGCACTATATGAGGCACTGGTTAGACCAAGTTTAAAAGTCCTGTGTGCAATTCTGGGCACCACATTACAGAAAAAACATACAAGGAGCTGGGAATAGTACAGCATACAGTGACAGCATTCAACTTAGTCACTTATTTCCCAGAATATTCAAGAGATTATTGGGAGAAAACTCTCTTAGCTGCAAATCTGGAGACCTGGGTTTTAATCCCACAGCCCCCACTGCATACTGCGTGACCCTGAGCTAGTCACGTAACTTCCCTGTGCTCCCAGGTTGCACCGGTAAACAAGCTTTCAGCTTAGTGTGTCGCACCTGGTTAAACAATTGGAAAAAGAAAACTCTCATGGGAAATGTTTAGTGCAGTACCACTTGTGGTCCACTAGATGGTGAAAAAGTTGCAATTCACACATTGCCATGTTACAGATGTCACAGTCTGAGTAACTGCCACAAGCTAGTACACTTGGGTTGCACAGATAACACGTGGTCTGCATTGATCCAGATGAGACACTCAGTTAATTAAAAAAAGGTTGATTTTTGACTGAAAGAAAAAAGTGCTTGCACCGATCCCTTGCTTGCAGCCCCCAACCTATGCCCAAAGGGGGTTGCAAACTCCACTGCAACCGTGTGGGGAGGGGGGCACCAGTCACAGCACTGTGACCCTCACAGTTCCAGTCCTAGAATAGAGACACCTTAACCTGTAGATCTATTAAAGGCAGCCAGTATGAATGTCTAGTAAATGAGTGGGAACCAGGAAGCTGGCAGGGGACAGAGATCAATGAAGAACTGGCATAGCAGACCAATGTTATGAGTGAACTGAACTAGGGATGGTGTGCCATGATGTTAATGGGCTATCAGGAGTGGGCCCAACATGGGCCAGAAACAGACCTAAAGTTTGGGTGGTGGGGACTCACGGTACTGCCGGTGCCAGGGAGCAATTCCTATAGCACAGTGCTATGCAACTGGCATTATGCCATGTCCCAGCATACCTTTATTAATGCCACACAACAGGCGGGTGCAAACCCTGTTTGCATGCAGCATGCTGAATTATGGCAAGCACTGGGGTGGTGCTGAATCATGGCAAGCACTGGGGTGGTGCTGAATTGCATGCACTATTATCTGGTGACCCTCATTTACATTTCATCTTAGTAGCATGGGAAGCCCCCACTCCCCGACACCCAAGTCTGTCTTGTGTATAGCACTAGGTGACGGTGCAATAGGAAGGCTGTTTGACCCCATGTTGCACTTCCACCTGTTGCATCTTAGAACTGAACACCTAGGGCCCATATTCAGATGCAGTTATTGGCACCACGCAAAACAGTGCACAGCTGTCATGGAGGCATACTCCTAGAGGTATCATGCCCTATCCAGCACACAGTATCAGGCTGCGGTAGTTCCAAGCAAAGTACATGTGTGGTGCACCAAAATCCCCTGCCAGCAATGTAACACCCAGGAGCAAAGACGGGTTGCTCATCCCATACAAGCTACGCCTATGAGCCTGAGTACCATATTCAGAGGCCGCATGCTAATGACCATTGTAAGCCCCTCTGAATTTGATTGAGGCTTACCTTGGGATTCTACAATCCCACTGGGATCCCATTTCTGCCTCCGGTCCCCTGGGTTGTAGAATGGGACCAGAGGGCTCCTGTAGTGCTCGTGGCTGCAGCTGCTGCAGTTTCCTCTCCTTAACCCCATAAATGGAATGGGGCCAAGATCCGTATGTAGCATTGCACTTCCGAGCGCTGTTGGGGGCATTTCCTTGGACTGAGGAGTAGCCATAAAGTGGTGGACAAGGATGTAAACAATAATGGTAGCCATGCACCGTTTGCACATGCGTGGCCCTAGAACCTTAAAGGGGCTGTGGCTCCAGTGGTAGCTGGGGGAAAAATGCACGGAAACAGGTGTCTACTATTTTGGGAGCCCTGATGGGCAGAAGGGGCTTCCCACAGAACAAATGAGTTTTCTGGCTCCCACCAGGTAACTGGTGTCAGGACACTATATTATTAGCCCCTGAAAGGGCTTAAAATTAAAATGGTGGGCTGCCAAAGTAGAACGGCAGGCATGTAAATAATAGCTGCCTCCACAGATTTGTTTGCAGTACGGGCAGCTGGGAAGTGAGCAAAGGGTACCAGTGTGAGCCCAGCCCAGGAACTGGCCAGCCAATTAGAAGGGGAGGTTTGGGACTATATATGTAAATAAAAGTGGAGAGTCTGCAGCAGGGCTTCCTCGAGCCCAAAGGCAATTCTGGGTGCTGTTAGGCCCCTTCAGCTACAAGAGGCAACTTTAGGCAGATCACCTGCAAGAGCTCCTTTAGCAGCAGGGAGAAAGTGGACAGATGACAGTACTTCTGTGGGGAATTATCTAAATCGCTGTTGTGTGGAGTGCAGCCTGTAAATCTAGAGAGTGGCTGAACTGCTGTCCCAATGAGCCAAGGAAGAGTATTTGGGCTGCATCAGAGACTGTTTGGACTGTGTATAGCCCGACAGAAAAGTAGTCTGTGTTGGAGTTCGAGACTGTCTAGGAGCCCACCGTCGTTGCAGTCCCCAAGAGAACTGTCTGCCCAGTTATATGTCCAGGGTGAGTTCAGCCTGCCCAGACACCCTGGACTGATGAAAGGTCAGAAGATGTGAAGAAGAAAGGCCAGGAGAGGCAAAGACATCGAGAGGTATGTCAGGTGAAGACGCAAAAGACCTTAGAGGCGAAGCTGTAAAAGGCCTGACAGGTGAAGTTCCAGTCTGCTGCACTTCTTATCCAATGGCTGTGGTGCACTACAAGACTGTATCCCAATATCAGAATGGTACCATTTGAACTGAGTTTCCAGCACCCCCTGAAGCTCCAGACTGTAAGCACCTCTGAGCTGTGGCTCTGAGGATCCATCTTGCATTTTGCTAGCTAGCAAGAGAGGTTTAAAGAGGGTTAAGTCCTGGGCAGAACTGAGCAACTCACCAAGATAAGCCCAGGCAGAAAAGTGAAAGCTCACAGATCAAAAGTCTATAGTTCACATTTTAAAGAAAAAAATTACCATAGTAATATTATTTATTCCAAGGTATCCTTCAGTATGCTCAACAGGTGCAGCATGCCAGCTGGGTTCAGCTGCCCTGGAGGAGGAGACTATGCTAATGACTTTTTGGCCTCAGTCAATTAGAAAGCAGTACGAGAGAGTGCTGCCTGCGCTAGAGTGGGAGGTCAGTCAGATTCTTTTCAAAGCTAAAGGGGCAAAAGGCCCCCAAAATACTATCAGAAATATAAAAACAGGAGCAAGAACAATACGTAAAAATTATAGAACACCCATAACGAGAAAAGTTCCAATCATAAAGCTGACACAGTGAAATTTGGCCCACAAATGGACTATAGAACTACTCTGTCAGGTTATGTAGGAGAGGATGGGTGGGAGGTCAAGCATACTAAAGAATACCTTGGAAGAAATATTGCTACGGTGAGTTAGTTATTCTTCTCAACCCAAGGATTCTTCGGTATGCTTGACAGGTGCAGACTACACAGCAGTGCAGCTGAGAGGCTTGTACAGGACCTACATTGGAAAGAGGTTCTGCAGGACTGCTGTGCCAGATTTGACATCTGATCTGGACTGTACATCCAAACAGTAGTGTTTTGTGAAAGTGTGTAGAGTCTTCCAGGTAGCTACTTTGCAGATGTCCCGCAAGGGTATGTCTCTTGCAGCTGCCACAGAGGCTGCTGTGTCTCAAATGGAATGGGCCTTGAGGAGGCTGTTTGCCAGCCGAACTGTAACAGAACTGAAAGCAAGAGACTATCCAATGAGAGAGAGTGTTCTCTTAGAGGCAGGTCTGCCTTTCCCTACCTCGCCATAGGTAAGGAAAAGCTGGGTATGCAAAGCCCAGAGCCGCTTGGTGTGCTTCAGGTAGTAGGTCAGTGCCCCTTCTCACATCCAAACTATGGAGCTTTCGCTCACCAGGAATGGAACTGTCTGTGAAGAAGACAGGAAGTGTTATGGACTGGTTCAGATGGAAGTCTGATACCACCTTAGGAAGGAATTTTGTACTTGTCCCAAGAACTACCTTATCCCTGTGGGAGATAATGTAGTTAAGTTCAGTGCAGAGAGCCTGCAGCTCTGAAATCCTTCTGGCTGAGGTGATTGCCACCAAAACGACAGTTTTCCAAGTGACGTACTTTAGCTCTGCTGTGGCCATGGACTCAAAAGGGGGTTCCATGAGCTTGGCTATGCAGAGGTTCAAGTCCCATTGAGGGTTAGGCTTGCTATGAGGAGGCTGAAGGAGTAACAGACCCTTGAAAAATTTCTTAAAGATGGGATGGGAGATTAAGGACTTCTTCCCAGCTGAAATATAAGCAGGCATAGCTGCTAGATGGACTTTCAAAGATGAGGCGCACAGGCCTGAAGATGTACCAAATTGTCAAGCACTGAAAAGAGGGAAGCTTTTTAGTGGGTGAATACACCTATCCTTACACCACAGGGAAAATATTTTCCATTTTGAAGCATAGGTCTTTTTAGTACTAGGTTTCTTAGCCAGGCAAAGAATCCTTAGGTCCTGCTCCGAGTACTGAGAGTCTGGGTACTCTAGCTCTTCAAGTACCAGGCTTTGAGGTGAACAGACTATGCTGGGGTACATTACCCTGTCAGAGGTAGAGTCAGGAGACTGTGGCTCAATGGCAGTCGAATTGATTGACTGTCAGGGCCAGAAGTAGGGAATACAAGGTTATCTTGCCCATTCTGGTGCCACTAGAATCATAGTGGCAGGCTGGGTCCTGAGCTTCAGAAGGACACTGAGGATCAGAGGGAAAAGAGAGAAGGTGGTACAGAAATTTCCCTGTCCAATCTAAGTTTAGGGCATCCGCTGGCACTGTGCCTAAAACTGGAGGCCTGCAACAGTACAGGGGTAACTGATGACTGAGGCTGGAGGAAAAGAGATCTATCTCTGGAGTGCTCCACCTTCTGAAAACTGTGGCTAGTACTCATTTGTTCAAGGTCCACTCGTGATGGCCTTGACTGATGTGGCTCAGCGCATCTGCCAGCACATTGCCCTTGCCTGGCAGGTGAATGGCCAAGAGCTGAATATCCAGAGAATATGCCAGAGATCAAAGCTTCATGGCCTCTGTGCAGAGATTTGTGGATCTGGTGCCCCCTTGCTTGTTGATGTAAAACATGGCTGTGGTGTTGTCTGTTCTGATCTGAACAGGCACCGGCCCACTAGCCAAATGCTGGTAGATTTTGTATCGGGCTAGCAAGATTTTCATTTAACTAGCACTGTGGGCTTGTACTGGAGAAGGCAACACGTCAGTATGTACACCAACTGGGCCAGTGGAAATGTCTGAGGGGTCAATGGATTTTCCCAGTCATTAACCCTGCTGGCTAGTGGCTGCAAAACTTAATTTTAATCCCTGTTATTGCCAAGTAAACAGCTCTTAGTTCAAGCAGGTTTATATGGTAAGTGGACTCCTTGGAGGATCATGTCCTGCTTGTGGACTGGTCTGCCAGATGTGCTCCCTAGCCCAGAAGGAAGGCATCTGTAGTAAGTATTCTGGAAGGTTCCGTAAATCTTTCCACCAGTCCAGGGCTTGGAGCAAAGTCTTTGTGACTGGAATGAGTTTTGACATAGAGTCCCTTTTCTGGGACCAGTGAGACCTGAGGTGATACGGACTGTCCCTCATTTGAAATCTGGTGCCTGGTACTACAGCTGTGGTAGAAGCACCACAGGAAGTATCTGTCTGGTCTTGGCTGGCCCAAGACAAAACAGTTTGCTAGGTTCTGAAGGTTGCATGCCCTATCGAGAGGGAGCACGGCCTTCTCCTTTGTGTGTCCAGTTCTGCCCCAATGAATTTCAGAAGCTGAACTGGTTGAAAGTGGAACTTCTGAGTACTGATTAGGACGCCTAGGGATTACAGGGTATCCTGATTTAGTCCAAGAGGGTCTCTGACCTCCTGTAGAGACTTGCCCACTATTAATCAGTTGTCCAGGTAAGGGAAGAGACACCTGTCATCTGAGGTAGACTGCTACTACTGCCAGCCACTTTGTGAACACTCTGGGTGCAGAAGAAAGGCCGAAGAGCATTGCTGTAAACTGGTAATTGTCTGAAGGCAATCTGAACCTGAGAAATTTTCTGTGGGACTGCCTGATTGGAATGTGGAAATATGCTTCCTTCAGATCTAGGGAGGCTAGCCAGTCTCCCTTTTGCAGGGATGGAATCACCACAGCTAGGGTGACCATCTTGAATCTGGGATTGATATGTTTGTTTAGGTACTTGAGGTTCAAAATGGGTTGCCAATCCCCATTTTTCTTTTGAGTATGGAAGTATCTTGGGAAGGGGAACTCTCTCTACTGCTTTTGCAGACATAAGAGACTTTACCTCTAGCTCCAGCAGTAGCTTTTCTGTAGGAGTTAGGGTTTTATGACCCTGTTGGGGGCTTTTGAGCTGCAGGGTAAGACCGTGACTACCTCTAGCACCCACTTGTCTGTGGTAATGAGATGCCAGTGAGGGAGATAGCGGAACAACAATCCGCCTACTGGGAGAGGGGAGGTGACCTGGCTTTGGTAGTCAGATTTGTTTGGACCGAGTGTTAGAGGTAGAAATGATACCAGACCATCTCTGACCTCTCCCACCTCTTGCTCTAAAGTAACCCCTAGCCTGAGAGAAGTCTAGGGGCATGGGCATAGGGTAGAAGACTCTGGGGTAGTAGCATCTACCCCTACTTCCTCTATTCTGAGGCCTCTGAGAAGTGGAAGCTTTCTCTTTTGCTGTATTACTTTAGTATGTGGATTTGTATTCTTCCACCTTTTTCATATAAGCTTCAGTCTTGTCCCCAAAAAATGAATTATTCCCACAGGGAAAATCCACAGCTTTGTTCCGAGTGTCCTGCGAAAGATGAGTTGCCCATAGCCAGGTATGGCACCTAAGGGAGATTGCCTGGGCCATGGCCCTGGAGATAGTGTCATTAGTGCCCACTGAAATGCGTAACTGGTATTTAGTGGCTTCCAAGGCCGTGTTGACAGTTTCTATCAGATCATGGCCTATTTTGTCTGGGAACTGTTGGCTTATAGCTAACACCACGTTCCAGACAGCTTTTTTGTAGTGGGCTGCATAAGCCATGTAAGTAGAGAGGCGAAGCAGCAGAGATGCTGTAGTATAAGATTTTTTTCCCCATTAAATAAGCTTTGTAGATTCTTTTTCAGGAGACCGTGAAGAAAGGTGTCCTTTAACCCTGTCGCAAGCAGCAGCCTGTACAACCTGTTCATAATCAGGGTGAGTATACAGGAACTCTGCATTAAACCTAATTAATAGTTTTTCTCAATTTTCTTGTGCACTTCCGGACTGGAAGTAGGATGTTCAAGTACTTTAAAAGTTGCCATGCGTAGCCAGCCCAGCGGCGCTGAGGACTGAGGCACTGGACATCTTACCTCATGTTACGCTGGCTACCTGAGTTCGGGAACAAACCTGGGTTGTTGGAGAGCCAGCATTGGTGGGGGGGTGGGGAGAGCAGGATTGAGCAACAGCTCTCCTGTCCTGGGGAGAACCTGTCACCCATCGTAGTTCCACTGCCCCCAGATGGAGGTCCGTGGGCAGTGCAGGCGATTGGGCAGCAAAGCAGTCGGAGGGTGTCCCGGTAGTGCAGCATGCGCGTGCCTCCATACGTGAATGGCCGCGATAAGGGACCGGGAGAAAATGGGAGAAAAACTGAGGCAAAAAATCTAAATAAAAAAGTTGCCCTGCAAAGCTATTTATGTATGGACAAAAGCAACTTCTTGGGAGGAAGGGGACTCATCATCTCTAAAAAGTCTTCCTCCACCTCTTGGTCTATAGTTTCTTGTATAGTGAGAACAAGGGTGTCCACCATACATTGAATAAAAGTAAAGTGAGAGGAAAAGTCCTCCTGCCCATTAGTGGAACCACCAAACTCTGGGTCAGGGGAGCCTCTGGATCCAAGGGTTCAATACCCAGTCCATCTTCATCGTCACCCATATGATAAAAACCCTGGGTATGACCAGAGTTTGATATATAGAGAATAATGCATATGTAGGGAGTTGATATGGAGTTTTTTCACACACCCAAGTTGTGTGATAATAGGTAAACCTCGAGGCCCGGCTCGAGGTTTAGCTATTATCACACTGGCAGTCGACTTTCATTCTATTCCTACATATTTATTTTATAATAACTGGCACCAAAACAAATTAAATATAAATATTATTACCACTACGAGGCAGCCAGGCCAGCGCTGCTTCCTTACTAATGACACGCCCCCGCTATTCAAGACTGACATCACATAGTGTGCTGGCGTTGAGGCGTGCCTACTAGTGAGAGTAGGGCGTTGGCAGCGGTCTCTGTGCTTTGCTGTGTTTGAAACTGTTCAGTTTGGAATGCGAGTGCTGCAGGCTTCTTGGCACGAGGCTGTAAAAGTCAGGTTGATACGACTTTTTACAGTTCTCAGAAACGGGTTGATAACAGGGATCACCAGTTATTACATGAGGGGTAGTAGGGTCAGGAGAGGCATTAAAAATAATGCCCATAGCCTGCACAGTTTGGTATAAATGCCAAGCTTTAGCCAGTTCAGAGGGCATAGTTTTCTGTGTCACTGGTGTCTCCCTTTTCTTCTCAGCAGGAGGGGCAATGATAGGTTTCCCTTTTTATTTCTTTTTAGCAGGCATTTCATCAGTGACCTGTTCATTCTGTCTCATTTTTAGCCAGGTCAGAATTATTTTTATCGAATTTATTCTGAGCAGAGTCTTTATCAGACGTTCCTCAGTTCTGTGAGAAGACCCCGTCTCAGAATTTTTGGCTGGGGGGGGGGACAGACTGAGAAGACATAATCCAATGCTTTGGCTGATAGATACACAGTACTAAAAAAAAATAGTCACCCTTTACAGTTTTTTTTTTTTTTTTTTTTAAGTAGAAACAGGTCCTATACAGGTCTATCTGGCATGCCAAATAGTCAGAAGACCTAGAAAAGTAAACCCCAAATAGAAAAACAACTGAACCAATTGGTTACCAAGCGCCTCTGAACCGCAAAATGCAGTTCCACAAAAGCACTAAATAGAAAAGTAAAGTAAAGATTTGCTGTTCCGATAAAAACAGGGAACCGCAAATTGAATTGGGAGCCACGGTAAAGTTAGAAGCGGCAAAAATACACTTCAGGAAAAAGAGCAGGAACCAGGAATGGAACTGAAGAAGATGACAGCAGTGAGAAACTCTTCTATGGCAGCACAAAGACTTTTGCCAACCAGAAAGAGAAAAGAACCTTGTCAAGCGAAGTAAGAGAGCTCCAGGGAAGTGTTGTCCAGTCAGTGGAGAAAAGAATCTGACTGAGCTCCCACTCTAGCTCAGGCAGCACACTCTCTTACTGCTTTCTGATTGGCTGAGACCAATAAATCATTAGCATAATCTCATCCAGGGCAGTTGAAGCCAGCTGGTATACTGAAAAATCCTTGGGGTGAGAGCTATTGTTCCACTGTTTCCCAAGTCTTCGGTGTACCTACCCTGCGTCCACTGGTTGTCCACAAGCAACTTGGTGAGACACCCACCACAACAAACCAACTGTTACTACCAATATGGCTGGGGGGGGCGGGTGCACACCTGGGAGGTGCTGGGACTATGTGGGGTTCAACTGTTGGTTATAAAATTGTTGGTTTATGCAGTTTTCTTCCCATTCTCCAACAATAAATCTGCAACTAGTCCATTTTACATTTGTTGTCCTGGTATTCCTGGTTATTGTGGGGGGGATTGTGGTGTGGGGAAAAGTCACTGTGTGGGGGCAGTTATTGTATTCTCCTGGGGGGTGGTAACTTGTGTTATAACCAACAGGTGCCCCACAGTGATGGAAGAGGTGTGGAGGGAGGAGGTGGAAGGGGCAAGAACACAGCAAAGGGTGGAGGGGGAGAGGAACACATAACAAGGGTAAATGGAGGGGTGCACACAGAGGGAATAAGTGTGAATAGAACAGAGGAAAGAGAAGAAAAGTCAGATTCTAGGTGGAGGGTGGTGTCTCCAAATGCATGGAGTCTTGGAAACAAGATGGATGACCTGCAGGCAATATTAGCAGAGAGGAGGGTGGACACAGCTGCAGTAACTGAGACTTGGGCAACATCACACCATGACTGGGACCTTGCAATCCCTACATATAAACTGTACAAGAGAGACAGAGTAGTTGGGAAAGGGTGAGGGGGTGGCAGTTTATATCAGGGAGGGAATAACTTGCACAAGGGGGTAGTCGGTGGAGGCATTACGGATTCAGTTAAGGTCCAATAGAGGGAGAAATGAGGTTGGGATAGTTTACAGACCACCCAAATCAGGATGAGGAGAGGGACAGGGAACTGAGCTCACAAATATTGGAAGCTGCAGGGAAAGGAGAGGTGGCAATTGTGGGGGACTTCAACCTACCCAAGGTGGACTGGAGCATACCCTCCACAACATGTACTAGGAGACAGGTGATCCTGGAAGGACTGCAGAGTGCGTTCCTGACTCAGGGCGTCACTGAACCAACAAGAGCTGAGGCAATTCTTGACCTGGTGCTCACAAATGGGGAGCATGTACAGGAAATAATGGTCAGGGAGCCACTGGGTGGAAGTGACCTTTGCAGTGTGGTTCCAGTTGGATATGGGCAGGGAAAGCATCCCGACAGACCAAAATATTGGATTTCGCGGGAGAGCAGACTTCAAGAAAATGGGTGAAGTGCTAAGGAGCCATCTGGCAGGCATCAAAGCAGCTACTGGTGTGGACCAAAGGTGGTCCATCATTAAGGAATGAATACTGGGTGTCACAAATGAGTGCGTTAGGCTCAGGGGTAAGAACATAAGGGCCACAGCGCCCAGCTGGTTCAGTTATGGGGTTGCCCAGGCAGTAAGGGAAAAGAGGTTGGCCTATAAAAAAAAAAAATTCAGGAAGATCATAAGAGAGGTGGATAGGGAAAATTACCTAAGGTTGGCTAGTGAGGCAAATAAGGAAGTCTGGCGAGCAAAGGCACATAAGGAGCTGCAGATAGCCGAAGGAATTAAGAAGGGAGAGAAAGCTTTCTTTCGCTATACAAGTGAGAAAAGGGACAAGAAGGACGGGACTGTTAGGCTTAAGAAACAGGTGGAGGATAATGGGGGAAAAGCAGAGATACTAAATGAATACTTCTGTTCCCTCTTCACCAGGGAGAAGGACGGACTAGTGCCTTCAGAAGGGAAAAGAGGAGCAGGGAGAGAGGGGAACACAGATGTAGTGATAGAGAAGGATAGAGTGAGGGAGGGAGGGGCTGCTGGCATTGAAGGTGGACAAGTCACCAGGCCCGGACAGAGGACATCCAAGGGTACTAAAGGAACTGACTGGGGAGCTGGCAGGGCCACTGGCAGATCTATTTAATAGTTCACTAGAGTCAGGTGAGGTACCGCAGGACTGGAGAATAGCACATGTAGTGCCCCTCCACAAAAGTGGTTCTAAGGATGACCCAGGAATTACAGACCAGTCTGACCTCCACTGTGTGCAAGTTCATGGAGATCATACTAAAGGAAAGCTTGCTGGAATACCTAGAGGAGCATGGTCTCCAGGATGCAAGGCAGCATGGATTCATGTGGGGTGGGGGCGTGGGTGGGGGGAGATTATGTCAGATGAATCTGATTAACTTCTTTGACTGTGTCACTAAGACAGTAGACAGGGGCCAAGCAGTAGACATTCTCTATCTTGATTTCCGCAAGGCCTGACTCTGTGCCCCACAAAGGGTTAATCAGGAAGTTAGTGGATCTTGGGGTTGGGGAAAAGATGGCCAGATGGGTGGAAAACTGGCCGAGGGACAGAAACTAGAGGGTGGTTGTGGGGAGAGAGAACCTTTTTCACTAGAGGGGAGACTAGGACCTGCTGTTCCAGGTCATCACTATGCTGGTCCCACTGGACCCTCAGTGTCCACTGGGGTACCCTCAGGTGCAACGTGGCTAGAGGCACTGTGAGTACAGCTGCAGCCATCAGGCCCAAGAGCCGGAGGAAGGTTCTATGACATAGCGACAGTTGTACAGGAAGCAGGCTTCATCAATAAGGGAATCTGCCCTGTCCTGGGGCAGCAAGGCCATACCCTGACCCGTATCAAAGACTGCTCCTATATACTGAAGGCCCTGACAGGGGTCACAACTTAGTCAGGCAGGTTGACTGTGATCCCCATGTCCTGCAATGGACAAGTGATGTGTTCCAGAGTCTGTAACAGGCGGTCCCTGGCCTGGCCTTTGAGAAGCCAATTGTTCAGATAGGGAAAGATACAGTCCCTCACACCTGAGTGCAGCTGCCACCACTACCAAGCATTTGGCAAACACCAGAGTGGTCAAGGACAAGCCACAGGACAAGGCCCGGAACTGGAAGTTTGGCCCCATGAAAGGAAACCTTGGTACTGTTTGTGGAAGGCATGTATCTGGATATACAGGCAGACATTTTTTATGTCAAGGGATCAAATCCAATCTCCCTGGTGCAGAAGGGGCAGCAGACCCTGAAGTATCACCATCTGTACTTTCTGTACTGAATGAAAAAATTTAGCTCCCAGAGGTTTAGAAGGGGCTTGAGATCTCTTGTGCATCTGGGGACCAGGAAGAAATGAGAGTAGAAGAACTCTCTGCCCTACCCCTGCCAAGTCTCTGGGCAGGTTCTATGGCCCTTTTGCATAGCAAGGAGTGGATTTCCTCCCAGAGCACTGGAATGTGGTCTAAAGGATAAGAGGACAGAACTGGAGGCCAATCCAGAAGTTCCAGACTGTGGGCATGGTCTATGAGCTGCAGTACCCAGGCTGTCTCCAGTGATTTTCCTCCATTTATCCAAGTGCAGGGAGAAGCAATCCCTGTCCACCACCTCCTGCTCTTGGGGGAGAAGCAAGGACTCAGGTGAAGTGTTAAGGGGCAGCACTGGGGAGGGTGGCTGAACAGACTGAGGCTTGGGTCAGGGTGACTCTGGAGAGGGCAACAGCCCAGGTCCAAATACACGGCCAAGGCTGGTGGTGGTGGACTAGGCTGAACTGCAGCGACTGCGAGCTGGCCAAGCCTCCTGTGTGCCTGCCAAAAACAAGGGTTCGAGAAGTCAGTTGGGCACCAGAGCCCTAGGAACCAATGGCCACCACCAAAATGTTGATGGAGGGAATCTGCCCACAGTAGCCTTGCAGGAGAAAGGGCATGCAAGGCAGAAGAGGCCACCCCCAACGACTGCACTTAGAATGGTCCTTCCAGTGTCTGTGTGCTTTCCACTCAATTTGTCCCGGGTCTTAAGAGATCTGCGAGCCTCAGGACATAGATGGAGAAGCAGAGGAACTCCTGGCCTAAAGTTTCTCCTCCATCCGGGTGACCTTCTGCATTAGCAGAAAAATTTCCAAGTCTGCTCTCAGAGCCAACTGGCATCCTGGTTGAAGCCACAGCTGATCTCACAAGCCTGGGTGTCACGCAGGCCTCATCATTCTTGGGGATCTTCTTCCCACAGGCACACTTCTTAAAAAAGGTTACTGGAGATAGTACATAGCATAAATGAAATTGGGGAAGGGAATCACTTTAGAGCTAAAGCGATACACACTAGGGAAAAGAAATAAAATAAAGATTGAAGATAACGAAATTGCGGCCAAATGGCGATCTCCATGAAGTCAGATGTGCAAGCCGCCCACTCTTATGGGATAGGGCAATATCAGCGCAAGGCGTCAGAGTGGGCAACCCCCTGGTAGACTGCTACCTAGAAAAGTCTGTGTGTGGTCTTAGTGCCCAACAGCCATAGTTCCATAGGCGTGGACTTCTAGCAGCTATAGTTCCATCAGTGTGGCTTGCTGTAAGAGACACCCTCAAAAGCAGGATTAGTTGTGGAGAGTTTAAGAACTGGTTCAGCTTCATTTTTCACATGCAAAATGTGAATATGTTTAGGCATCATTTAAAGTACGTCTAAAACATCAAAAATGTTAGCAAACAGCTCAAAACTATCTCAGGACAACTTGACAGATACAGTTCTACTAACAAGTTAATCTAAAAAGCCTTTGGGCACTATACTCAGAAAGTTAGCACATTGCCAACACGTCAGCCACGCAGTCACCAGTTTTGCACAATGGGATGTGGACCACGTTCAGCAACCCTGCAATGTTAAGTCTTAAACAGAGCACTTTTGCTCAGAATATACTGTTGTACCCACAAATGATGGATCCCTCTTGTATACAGGGTGCAGTAGTGCATCTGAAGCTGCATCACAATCCATTCCCTGGTAAGCCAGCACAGCCATAGCACTACCACTCCCCAGATGACCCAGAACTGTACCTGGAGCCTGGGATGTCTGGAGAGGTGGGGTTCTAGCATTCTTCTTGGATACCTCCAGGATGGTACCCCCTCTTGCTGCACAACAACCCTGGTGACCCAGTGGGAGGGTGTGTTGCGAACATACGAACCCTCTATACCAGCCTTACATCAGCATGCACAAACCTCCATGGCATGTGACACAGAGGTATCACACACTCAATGGGGTTAAGCAGGGGAGCTCAGAGACCAATCTCATCCAGGAAGGAACAGCTGGATGTCATAGGTCTGACCTGGCTAGTGATGAGCCAGCACTAGTTCAGGAGGAGTTCAGGGAACTGGGGAGTGGTCTCAGGCAATCAGCACCATGTGCTACCTCTCTACAACAGGGAGGACAGGATACTCTGCACCAGGGACTTCAACACATGGTTGAAGGAATGGTGCATAAAGGAGGGCTTCAGCTTCACTGGGGCACCACCTAGAGGAATAAGGGCCTGTAGAGGGACAATAGCCTGCATCCATCCAGGAGGGGAACCGTGGTCTTAAGTGAATGGTTGAAATGCTACATTGGTGAGCGGGGAGAGGTGGAATGAGGGAGACAAACTGCCCCCCCCCCCCCCGGCTTCCAAGGTCAGCAATGGAAATCCTGAGTGAAATCTCAAAGATAAACAATTCACAGGGCAAAGGAAAAAATAATAATGCAGGAAATAGGGAGGGCAAATGGGGGAGGGGCAGCACAATCTGGAGCTGTGTGAGCATATTCAAAGTCTGGGCAATACAACTGCAGACCTAGAGGCCACCATAGTAGAAGCAGACCTGCAAAGTCACAAGTGCAGAGCCCTGGTGCAATAAAAACCAGGACTGGAATGTAGTCATATCAGGTTATACTCTGTCAAGAAAGGACAGGGTAAGCAGAAAAAAAAAAAGGTGGGGAAGAGGGGGTGGCTCTTTATGTAAGAGACAATATAAAAGCTACGGAAACAAAAGGAAAACTGGGAGGAGCTGAGGTACTGTGGGTCACCCTGGACACATGGAAGGGAGCAATTATTTGCACAGGAGTGATCCACAGACCTCCAGCATTTTTTTGGGCGTGCAAGGATATGATGGAAGTACTCCAAAGGATGGCACACAGGTGTTGCTGGTGGGGGAACTTCAATTTACTGGACATGTATTGGAGCCTCCCGGCTGCAGCAACAGTCAGAAGTAGAAACATCCTGGACTCCCTATAAGGGGCATTCCTCAGGCAACTAGTTAAGGAACCCACTCATGGTGGAGCAATACTGGACCTGGTACTGAAATGGTGAGTGTTGCTCACATCAGTGGGTGGCCACCTGGGGACTAGTACTCACTGTACAAGGTGGTTCAATACAAGAACTGAGCCAGAATTAAACTACATGAACGAGGGCAGATTAAGAAACTGGGGGAATGCCTCAGGGACACCCTAGCAAGGATAGGAGAGCTTGGGGAAGAGTCTAGGAACAGTGGGCAAAAATAAACAGGGGCATTGAAAAGGCAACAAATCTCTGTATCAGGCAGGTTAAACAAGGGCAAGAGAGAGGGGGGGAAAAAAAGACCGCCATGGTTCTCTTAAAGTAGTGGAGAAAGGGCAAACAATGTATTTAGAAAGTACAACAAAGGAGGATTATGGGGAGAGTTACTAGGAGAAACAAAGGGAGGCAGGGAAAGCAGTTACAAGCACAAAGGAGGAAACCGCCATGGTTCTCAAAAGTAGTAGCAGACAAAGTAAGAGCTTAAAGGGCGAGGTTTCAGGAACTATAAGAGGACCCAAAGAGAGGAAGACAGGGAGGTGTACCTAGTGTCTCCAAGGGACACAGGTAAGGCTGTTGGGAGCGCTAAGGCACAGACTGAGGAGGGACTAGCACAGACAGTGAAGGGGACAAGACATTCTGTCAGTACATCACTGAAAGGATAAGGCTCAAAGGGGATAAACGGACAGTGTAAGGAGAGAGACCTGGAGAAGGCAGAAATACTGAACAAATATTTTTGTTCCATATTCACTGAGGAGGAGGCTGGGCAACAGATGCAAAGGGGAGAGGGAGATGGACACCAGTCCAGTCACAGAAGTGTCCTGGAGGAGCTCTCGACCAAGGCTATTGAAGGAGCTGCACTGTAAATTAGCAGCACCTCTGGCAGCTTTGTTCAGTCACTCAACACAGGAGTGGTTCCAGAGGACTAGAAGAGGGCAAATGTAGTTCCTTTACACAAAAGTGGACGTAGAGGAGCCCAGGAACCACAGGCAGGTCAGCCTAACCTCAGTGGTGGGGAAGATCATGGAGACACTGCTGAAAGAACGAACTGTGGCACAACTGGAAGCCAACAGTGCCTAGGATCCAAGGCAGCGCAGATTCACAGCAGGAAAATCATGTCAAACGAATTTTAGGTTTTTTGATTGGGTGACGAAGGAACTAAATCAGGGGGTGGAAGTCTCCTACCTCAATTTCAGCAAAGCCTTCGACACCATCCCACATAAAAGGCTGCCTAACAAGATGGTTAGTCTGGACATGGGACACAGGGTGGTAGACTGGGTTAGAAGCTGGCTAGCAGACAGGAGATGGAAGGTGGTGGTAAATGGGATCCAATACAGGGAGAGGGGGGTGACCAGCGGGGTACCTCAGAGATCAGACCTCGGACCAGCCCTGTCCGATGTCTTTAAATGACTGGTTCTTCTAGGTCCAGTCATACAACGCCTGTGCTCCGCGGACTGCACTGCCTGCCAGTTCGCTGGCGAATCACCTTCAAGTTCGGTTTGCTGACCTATAAGGCCCTACACAATCAGGGACCTGCTTACCAGAGAGCTCCTCTGTCCCTACTGTCTCCCCCGCTCTCTCCGATCCACTGACGAGGGATTGCTAGAGATTCCCAGGGTTCGCTTAAAAACGTCAGGGGCCAGATCTTTTATTTACATGGCCCCAACCCTGTGGCATTCTGTACCTCGTCAGGTGCGAAACTGTCCTAAGTTTTAAATGAGCTTTGAAAACCTACCTTTTTAGTAAAGCTTATGATTTTTGAATGTTTTAATGTTGTTTAAATTATTTTATGTAAAATTGTACAGGCACCTTGGTTTAAGAAAGGGGCCTTATATAAAGTGATTTGATTTGGACATTATAGAAGAGCTGGAAGGAAACGTCTGCCTGTTTATGGACGACACCAACATCTGCAACAGGGTGGATACTCCAGAAGGGGGAAAAAAAATGAAGAGGGACCCGAGAAAGCTTGAAAAATGGTCTGAGGTGCAGCAGCTGGGGTACAATGCAAAGAAGTGCAAAATAATGCACCTGGGAAAGAACCACCCAGGAAAACATACGGGTGGGGGGAAAGAGAGGAGAGGAGAAAGGGGAGGTGCTGATAATCACCAAGAATGAAAGGGACCTGGGGGTCATTTCAGATAACCTAAAGGTGGCCAAGCAGAGCACAAAGACTGCATGGAGGGCCAGTGGCATGCATAAGCAGATGTTATCACCTGCAGAAAGCGGGGCGTGGTAATGCCACTATATGAAACATTAGTGAGGCCTCATTTAAGAGTACTGTGTGCAGTTCTGGAAGCCACACCTTCACAAAGACATCAACAGGGTGGAAGCAGTCCAGAGAAGGGCAACCAGATGCGACGGGGAGAGAAGAAAGCGTGTCTTTCAAATACCTCAAGGGCATTAACACTGTATGAGGGGGTGGAGAAGAGAGATCTTCCAGTGCTGGAGTGCAAGAACAAGGAGGCATGATATGAAATTTGGGGGAAAGGGGAGGAGAGAGGGAGAAGAGAGACAGATCAAGGAAATGCAAGTTTTCTTCAGAGAGGGTGGTAGACAAATGGAATAGCCTGCCACAGGAGGTGGTGGGAAGCAAGCACAGTGGAGGATTTTAAACATGCCTGAAACAGGCACAAGGCAACCCTGAGGAGGTATGGAGTGATGGGAAACCACTGACCACTTTGGGTCAGAAGCCACAAACAAGTATAGGGTTTAAGGGCAGACTAGATAGGCCTAGCAGTCCTCATCCGCTGACACTTTGTTTCTAAAAAGCCAACAGAGAATATTGTCCAGTCCCAAAAAAAAAAAAAGCAGAAGGGGAATTCTTTAGATACTAAGTGAGAAGAGACAGACCAAAGAAGGGATAGTTAAGGCTAAAAGGGGATGGAGGAGTTTGTGTGGAAAAGGTCAAAAAACAAACAAGTAACTTTTGTTGAGTTTATGGAGAAAGGGGTAGGGGACGGGCCAAAGATAAGGAACAAGGGCATTGCAGGAAGGGAGGCGAACACTAGTACCTTTACAGAGAAGAGTCCTCAAGAACTGGCACAAATAAAAGCAGTCAAGGCAATGGGACCAGACAGCCCTGTTTAACCGATCACTAGAAACAGGGGAGGTTCGGGGGGGGGGGGGCCCACAGATGTGGTCCCACTTCCCAAAGTAGAAATAGGGAGGAAGCAAGCAACTACAGACCTGTGAGCCTAATTCCGCAGTGGGTAAAGCAATGGAATACCTACTAAAGGAATGCAGAATACCTTGTAAGCAGTGGATTACAGGAACGGAGGTAACAATTTCACAGCGGGCAGGTCTTGCCATTCAGACCTGATTAAGTTCTTTGACTGGATTGGGGGAAAGGTACATATGGCCTACCTGGAATTCAGCAAGGCCTTTGACACCATTCCACTTAGAAGACTGGTAAGCCAGGCAGCCCAAGAATAGGTCCAAAAGTGGTGAAAAAGTAAGCTGGCTAACTAAGGAATAGGAATCAGGGAGTGGTGGTAAATGGTGTCCACGCTGGAGACAGCAAGGTGACCTGCAGAGTGCCACGATCCTCTTAAATATCTTTATTAGCGACACTGCAGAAGGGCTGGAAGGGAAAGTATGCCCGTTTGAGGAGGACAAAAAAAATGGAGTGGAGACACAGGGGAGTGGAAAGAATGAGGAACTATCAGAAATTGGAATAGTCCCGAGTTTGGAAGCGGTTTCAATAAAGTACAAAATCATGCACTTGAGGCACAGAAACCTGGGGGCATAGTACCAAATGGACCAGAAGGAATTAGTATCCTCAAAACAGGAAAGGGACCTGGGGGTGATTTCTGATGACTGAAGGTAGCCAAGCAGTGTGACAAGGCAGTGGGGAAGACCAGCAGGATGCTCTGGTGCATAGTACTTGCTACCAGTGTACTCACCCGGTCAACAAAGTTAAATAGGGAGGGGTATCAAGCAGAAAAAGGGAGATAGCATTACTCCTGTATAGCCCACTGGAAAGACCCCACCTCGAGAACTGCGTTCAGTTCTGGAGACCCCAGCTCCAGAAGGACATACGACGGGAGGCTGTACAAAAGAGGATAACCAAAATGGTGCAAAGCTTACATCAAGAGCCCTATAAGGAAAGACTCAATGAACCAAATATGTACTTTCCAGAGGAAAAGGATAGAAATTCTTGAATACCTCACATGTATTAAGATACAGGAAGGTAGCATTTTTCCACAGAAAATATGATCGTCGGCCCAGTGGCGCTGGTCGTTACACCTCATGCCAGTGACCAGGAACGAGCCCAGGCCCCCGGTGGTAAGGAACTAGAGTAAGGAGGGCTGCTCTCTCTTGGTGGGAGGGAAGTTGGTCTTCCTGCTCTCACTGACTGCCCTCTGGCGGTGGCTGGAGGGCAGTCAGGTCGGGAAGGCATGCACCGACATCACGCCAGCAGGGAGGGGACAAGACGGGGAGGGAAATCCGAGCTGGGCGGCTCCATGATGGCCACATCAGCTCCCCATCTGGATTTCACTACAGGGGTGGAGGTAAGGATGGCACCTCTGCACCCCAGTCCTGTCATGGGGGGGGGGCTCATAGGGGATCTAGGGTCAGGGAAACTGTATCCGGAGACGGAGTCCCTCCAGAGGAAGAACTGGAGCTGCCTGCCAGGCAGGGGGAGCATAACCAACCATATGAAAAAAGTGCTCATGGACAAGGGATCACACTAGGAGGAGGGGGGATTCAGAGATGAGAAAATGCTTCTTCGCTGAGAGGGTGGAGGACGCCTGGAACAGCCTCCCAATGGAGGTGGTGGGTGCTAAAATGGTAATAGGAATAAAGCATGCATGGGATGAACACAAGGGGACCCTGGATGGCATGGGGGACATTACCAGAGATGAGGTCTGTGGTGGCACAATAGGTGTGTGTGGGGGGGGGGAAGGGGAGAATCGGGCAGATTAGGTGGGGCCAAGAGGTCATCTGCCGACAACTTCCGGTTGTGCGATACTGTGAAGTGTCTCAGGACATCCTGGAAGAAATGTAAGAGGACTTGGCAAGAAAAGCCCCAGCAACTCCATGCAGATGAAGCTGCCCCACTCCCACACCATAATGGGGTCCTACAGACTCCCCTTGCACCTCCAACGTATCCTCCCAGTTTGCAGACCTAAGGAGGTCCCACATGCAAAGAAGCTGTGGGTCATGATGTGGGATTCCAGGAAGGATGCTGGGCAGAGGCTGGTGGCAGGTTAAGTCACCCACAACAGGCAGAATAGCAATGGAAGATGAAATGAGGACCTGCAGCTGGCAAGGAGCAAAGAAAAAAAAAAAAAACTTCATTCCCTGGTAGTCCAACACCTCCAATCACTTATAATGAAAGAAAAAAAAAAATTCTTCCCAGTCTCCTTCCCCCCACTGGCACCCAACACTACTGTGAAACACAACTGCTCATCTCCAGACAGCTGCCAGCACAGCCCCTCCACTCAACACCTTAGCTGGCCACCTTTGAGTGACGGCGCGTGTGCGCACACACACTGTAGAATCTTTTCTGCAGTATATCTGCCAAGTCACTCCAGATGGTTGTGGAAGAGGCAGTTCTCAGAGTAAAAAAAAAAAAAACTAGTGATCAAGTCAACTGACAATCTACAGCTGTTAGCTACTCCAGAGTATCGCACTCAAGCAGAACAGCAATGATAGTTATAAAAAGCCAAAAGCTGCAGTCCGCCTTGGTTCTGGCTCTCCTCCTGAGGAAGACTATGCCTCAAGAAAGAAATGGAACCAGCAAAGCAAACTAGAGCATTTAAAAACTACAACATCCACCAAGGATGTCCCCGTGGCTGCACCCCTGCCATGACTTCAACCTCTGATAACTGTGGGATGCTACCCTGCAGCTTTTACTTATATCCAGAGTATGTGTGTAAGTATGATTAGCTGGATTAAAAAAAAAAGCACAAACTTAAGATGGGCCAGTGGCTCAATGGTAGTGCTACCACACACCATGCCAGTGACCCAGGTTTGAGTGGACTCTGCTAGGTGAAGGAAGAGATTAAGTGTCTAGAGGGCTGCTCTCTCTTAGGGAGGTCTGCCGGCAGTGCGAGAGTGTGCATGTGTTGCCACACTGCATGCAATGGTGTTTGCACCACAGCAGGGGAACTGCCAACACAAAACGTGACACAGGCACAATTAAGCCCTACCTGCCTCTGACCAACTTGTGGTCCAGGGGTGGGAGGTAGGGACATGGCTGAAAGCAGAGCCCCGGGGGGGGGGGCTTTATGTGAAGAAAGGTGCTAAACTAGGGGCAATTTCACACTATTGAGAATAGCTGAAAAACACTGACTTGACAATATAGTCTTGTGTACAGTTGATTTATAACCCCACTCCAGGAGTCCTCCATTTCATCCAAATCCCCATCTCCTTTACTTACCGTGAAAGAATGGCTACTGACCCAATATTGCTGCACCTTATGTCCATACCTCCCCATTTGCAAATTAAGAGAACTACCCACTAGAGACCAAGATTAATAAGGTGTCAATTCAGACCTGACAGTAGCACCCCCCCGTTACAATGAGCAACCAGAAATGCATGCATCCATAGTGCTAGCCAGAGTGGAAGATGCGACACTACAGTAACATGATGGGGAAGAAGCACCCCCCCCCCATCAAAATAAATGGCAATTGGAATTACTTTGACAATTAAAATTTACCCTGGACAGGCTGAAGCACTGAGAGGTTATAGGCCAAATGAAGTATTCTGCTCTAGCAGTATCAAACCTGCCATTTCCCCCATTCTCAAATCACTACCATATGACTTGCAAGTTAAAAGATCTACCTCGTTAATTAAACTTTATTCAGATCTTAACTACACAATTAAAAACGAGTTTTTCAGGTATGCAACAGCTTTATTGAAACAAATGAGAAAAGTGAGAGTTACAACAGATATTCTACCCAGACAAACATGAAATTTGGAATTAACTGAAGTCCCAGGTAGGTTCTACAGAACTTCACTACCACCTCTCAAACGAAGGACCAAGTGCAGGGTGGATTCTTTCTGGATGTTGTAATCTGACAAGGTGCGACCATCTTCCAGTTGTTTACCAGCAAAGATCAATCTCTGTTGGTCAGGAGGTATGCCCTCCTTATCTTGAATCTTTGCCTTCACGTTCTCAATTGTGTCGCTTGGTTCAACCTCAAGGGTTATTGTTTTGCCAGTCAGGGTTTTTACAAAGATCTGCATACCTCCCCTGAGACGCAGAACCAGGTGCAAGGTGGATTCTTTCTGGATGTTGTAATCTGACAAGGTGCGACCATCTTCCAGTTGTTTACCAGCAAAGATCAATCTCTGTTGGTCAGGAGGTATGCCTTCCTTATCTTGAATCTTTGCCTTCACGTTCTCAATAGTGTCACTGGGTTCAACCTCAAGGGTGATGGTCTTGCCAGTCAGGGTTTTTACAAAGATCTGCATACCTCCCCTGAGACGCAGAACCAGGTGCAAGGTGGATTCTTTCTGAATGTTGTAATCTGACAAAGTGCGACCATCTTCCAATTGTTTGCCAGCAAAGATCAATCTCTGTTGGTCAGGAGGTATGCCTTCCTTATCTTGAATCTTGGCCTTCACATTCTCAATAGTGTCACTTGGTTCAACCTCCAGGGTTATTGTTTTGCCAGTCAGGGTTTTTAAAAAGATCTGCATACCTCCCCTGAGACGCAGAACCAGGTGCAAGGTGGATTCTTTCTGAATGTTGTAATCAGACAAGGTGCGACCATCTTCCAATTGTTTGCCAGCAAAAATCAGTCTCTGCTGGTCTGGAGGTATACCTTCTTTATCTTGAATCTTTGCCTTCACGTTCTCAATTGTGTCGCTTGGTTCAACCTCAAGGGTTATTGTTTTGCCAGTCAGGGTTTTTACAAAGATCTGCATACCTCCCCTGAGACGCAGAACCAGGTGCAAGGTGGATTCTTTCTGGATGTTGTAATCTGACAAGGTGCGACCATCTTCCAGTTGTTTACCAGCAAAGATCAATCTCTGTTGGTCAGGAGGTATGCCTTCCTTATCTTGAATCTTGGCCTTCACATTCTCAATAGTGTCACTGGGTTCAACCTCAAGGGTGATGGTCTTGCCAGTCAGGGTTTTTACAAAGATCTGCATACCTCCCCTGAGACGCAGAACCAGGTGCAAGGTGGATTCTTTCTGGATGTTGTAATCTGACAAGGTGCGACCATCTTCCAGTTGTTTACCAGCAAAGATCAATCTCTGTTGGTCAGGAGGTATGCCTTCCTTATCTTGAATCTTGGCCTTCACATTCTCAATAGTGTCACTGGGTTCAACCTCAAGGGTGATGGTCTTGCCAGTCAGGGTTTTTACAAAGATCTGCATACCTCCCCTGAGACGCAGAACCAGGTGCAAGGTGGATTCTTTCTGGATGTTGTAATCTGACAAGGTGCGACCATCTTCCAGTTGTTTACCAGCAAAGATCAATCTCTGTTGGTCAGGAGGTATACCTTCTTTATCTTGAATCTTGGCCTTCACATTCTCAATAGTGTCACTGGGTTCAACCTCAAGGGTGATGGTCTTGCCAGTCAGCGTTTTTACAAATATCTGCATTTTCTTTCTGAAAAGAAAGGAGAAAACCCTTTAAATTACACAAACAATCTTTTGACAATTACAATATGAACTGCAACACTGAAAGAAATATAAAAACTATCAAACCTTATGCCCTGCAACTATTGATTTGGTCCATAAACCCCTTAGCAAACAGCTCCCTTTCAGATTAACGTTGCACTAAATGAGCTCATCTGCACTAACCAGTAAGTTATGCATGACAGCTGAAAGTGCGTCATAATTTGCATTTTGCCTCTAGCAGGATGGACAACGCGGATAGCAGCAAGTCCCCAAACGTAAGCTCAAGTGAAAAAACGTCAAGTACTGAAACAAACATAAGGAAACAGATATCCACAGCAAATAACGACCGCTTGACCCCCTAGCCTTCGTATTTCAGAATAAATCTTAACCCCAGCCATGGCGACATACAACAAACTACTCTCCCCTAGCTAGTTAGCTCGGTATCACTGTCACCTTGTGACGCACGTATATGCGAAACATAAGGATATAGGCTACGGGCTTCTCAGTAGAGATAACGCTCGGCCCAGACCTCAGAAAAATCCATCCCCTTTTTTTAGTTTAATACGAACCCCCCCACTAACCTGACCACCGCAATCCACGAACGGGCAAAGTACGGTCGTCAACCTCTATTCAGTACTGCTTCCCTAGATTTAAAACCCCATTTCGTCTTCTAGCAGAATTTAACATTCATTTAATATCCGTGAACCGTTTGTCAAAGCAACCAATCCCATTAGAAAAAACTTCCGAGTAGGTCCCCCGCGTCAGCGCGCGGATAGCTTACGACACTGTTTGGCACATCACCATACTGCCCAAATTAAACCTGACCAAACTCAATCATCCATTAGAACCCTTAATGTTAGACCTAAAAGCTCTACATACTTAGGTTAGCTGGACATCTTATCGATTTGATAGAAACCTATGGCATCCAGCAGCCCGCCTATTTAGACTTGGCGGCTTTTAATCAAGACGTTCCCGCCCGTTACTCGAACCCGGCGCCAGAATCTGCTCTCAATCCTGAATTGAGGAGGGAGTCACGAGATTCACGATTCGCACCATAAAACCATTAAAAAAAAAAAAACCTTTTAAAATATCTCAAGTTAGCAACAAAGCCTCGTAGTACAGTTCACACTACCAATATACTCAGACACCGTGCTCAACGCATCATCGAAATACACTCGAAGGGGGAAAAAAAAACTCTTCATTTACTTACCACTGTAACGCTATATGAATTTTCTAAATTTTCTTCTTAATTCACTTAACGCTCTACTTTCCGTAGCAATAACTGCGTTGAAATGATCTGCGTCAGACAAAGACGCCGGCATATAAATAAGTTCAAGCGGTAACCATCCGCGGAAACACCTTGTCGGCACTACTTTCTGCAGATTTGTTAATCACATAGTTCTTTGCTTTAAACGTAAAAAAAATATCACAAACAGGAACAGCTACCACTAGTCATACATGTCGTTGGATACAGCTGTTTAAAAAATTCAATCTGAAACACTGTAAATTTAATCTTTCACTAGATTAAGAACCCGCGAAAGCGCACAGTGGCAACTTCCGGTTGGTGATACGTTTCTGTTTCTGGTGTTTTCTTCCGTGCTGACGAGCGGAGAGGTGGGCTCAATTACGAAAGAGGAAGGCGCTGTAATTGGGTTCGAGAAGTATGTTCTTCTAGAGTTCCGTCAGGTGATGTCCTGGGTGATGTGGTTGATTGTGACTGGGCTAAATTGTTTATTTGTTTTTGGAACCTGCTGGAAGATTCGACCATATTATTTTTTTATTTATTTACTTCGTGCTTTACCTTGAATGCATTGCACAGATTACTGCAACCCATTCAGACCACTGGCTAGAAAAATACATTTATACTGTGTTATTTTTTTTTCGCTATTAATAATTGGTCCGTAGTTGTAACTGATACACTGATCCCTTTAGGTACCCGGGATTAAGCACAAGGCCTTCTTTAATATTCGGTGACTACAAAGAACAGAACAAAAAAAAGTAGATAATTCCCCTCTTTCCACCGATCCACATGATGTGTGGTCGAGGGGGGAAAAGGGATTTTTGGGTGGATTTGTAGTTTATAATTTTTATAGTTTAAATTGTATTAAATGCTCTATAATCTATACTGGAATAAAAGTTGATGTGAAAACGTTTGCATCGTTTGCTTTTTACAGATTTTACTTCAGTTATTTAGTTTAAAAATTGATTATTTAGGGCCCCGCCTGCTAGTTCAACAGAAACCTGTACACTATACACAGATAACACAGAAATGTGACGGCAGAGAAAGGCCCCATGACCCATCTAGTCTGCCTAACACCCCACCTCCCCATTCTGTTATGCTTCCACCTTCTTTTCCCAACCTCTTAAATCTATCCCAAGCCCTCGTGAACTCCTCCACTGTTTCAGCTGCCACTACCTCCTCCAGCAGCTTGTTCCAGGCCTCCACCACCCTCTTCCTGAAAAACTGCCCTGACATTACTTCTGTATTGCCCACCTTCTAGTTTGAGGCTTTGTTCCCTCATGTTCTCTCCCTTTTTCAATTTGAACAAGCTGTCACCCTCCACCTTATTCCCTTCAGATACTCAAAGGTCTCAATTATGTCCCCCCTCCCCCTCCTAGTCTCCAGAGGGTACAAATTCAGCCCTCTCAATCTTCTCTCATAGGGTACATTCTGCATCCCTTGTACCATTTTGGTTGTCCTTCTCTGTACCCTCTCCATCAACTCAACATCTCTTCGTAGCTGAGGCCTCCAGAACTGCACCCCATACTCCAGATGCAGCCTGACCATGGTTCTGTATAATGGCATTAGCACCTCCCTCTTCCTGCTATTAAAACCCCTTGCAACGCAGGCCAACATTCTATTTGCCTTTCCCATCACCCTGCTACACTGGCTGCCCACCTTGAGGTCACGCAATACCATAATCCCCAGGTCCCTTTCTGTTTTCTTCTCCTTAATCACCGCCCCCCCCCCCAAGGGAGTAAGTTTCCATCCTATTCCTCCTGCCCAGGTGCATCAGCGAGTATTTTTGTGCATTAAACTTCAATACCCAGGTGTCGGACCACCTTTCCAGGTCCTGCCTCATGGCTTGCACCCCACTAGGTGAATCCACCCTATTGCAGACCTTTGTATCGTCTGCAAAAAGGCACACCCATTCCTCCAGACCCTCCGCTAGGTCACTAACATAGCTGTTAAAAAGTATTGGTCCTAGCACTGACCCCTGTGGCACCCCACTGGTCACTGCTCGTTCCCTGGAATGAGTCCCATTTACCACAACCATCTGACTCCTTCCCTTCAACCAGTTTTCCACCCACCTGGTGATCCTGAGGTCCACCCGTAGTCTTTCCAGCTTATGCACCATTCCACCATGCAGAACGGTGTTGAAGGCCTTATTGAAATCCAGATAGGCCATGTCCACCGCTTCTCCCTGGTCCACTATCTGTGTCACCCCATCGGAAAAACTCTATCCGGTTAGTCTGACAGGACCTTACCTTGGTGAAGCCATGCTGCCTGTCATCCTGCATGGCATTCATCTCCAAGTATTCTATCAATCTGATCTTAAGTAGTGTTTCCATTACCTTCCCCACCACTGAGGTAAGACTAATGGGAAGGTAGTTTTTGACCTCGTCTTTCCACCCCCCCATGTAGTGCGACCACCTCTGCCCTCTTCCAGTCCGATGGCACCAGCCCCTGTGACCAAGAACAAGTTAAACAGCCTCGCCAGATGCAGCGCCAGTTCATCCTTCACCTCCTTGAGAACCCTTGGGTGTATTCCATCAGGCCCCATTGCCTTGTCCGCCCTAAGTCTACCCAGCTCTTCCCTTACTCCTTCAGATGTGAATTCTGCCAGACCCACCTGCCTGTGGCTGTCACCCTCCCCAACCCGTTCTGGTCCCCTGCCCTCTCTTTCCTCCGTGTTTAATGCCTCTGCTTTTTCAAAATCCCCTTCCAGTATTGTTCCACTTTGCCCCTTATCTTTCCAATCCCATGCTGTGCCCTCCTCCTTTCTCCAACATACCTAAAGAAGGTTTTGTCCCCCCCCTCCTTACCTGCTTCGCTATCCTCTCCATCCTCTCCTCTGTGGCCTCCTTATCTTTTGCCCTATCTCCTTTCTTTTTTCCCTGTAGTTTTCCCTGTCCTCATCCTTTTCTGTCCTCCTGTACCTCTTGAATGCTCTAGTCTTCTCCCTGACCCCCTAATGCCACCTCTCTAGTGAACCACAGAGGTCTTTTCTGTTTTCTGTTCTTTCTTACCCTTCTCATACATGAGTCCATGGCTTTAAATACCCCTCTCTTGATGGCTGCCCATAATCCTCCACCCCCTGCACATCCCCTGTCCTCAACATTTCTTCCCTAACTACCTTCCTCATTCCATGAAAGTCAGCCTTCCTGAAGTCCATTACCTTGGTTCTCGTCCTAACTCTCACCCTGCCCGCTCTCACCCTGAACCTGACAGCCCTGTGGTCACTGGTGCCAAGCTCTTCCTCCACTTCCTCCACACTGTTCCCATTTGTGAGGACCACATCCAACAGGTTTACACCACTAGCGGTCTCACTGACCCTTTACTGCAGGAATATGCCCTGAAGAGCCTCTAAGATGCCCCTGCTCCTTGCGGAGATTGCTGTCTGGGCCTCCCAGTTGATGTCTGGAAGGTTTAAGTCCCCAACTAGCACAATTTCCCCTTTCCGTGCCATCCTCGCTACTGATTCTACAAAGTGTCTATCCCGTTCCTCCCCCTGCATAGACCACCTACAGACCACCCCACTGCGCAGGTTTACCCCGTCCCCTGTCTAGGGTGACCCACATTATCTGTGTTCCCCCCCCATCCTGACGTTCCATGGCCCCAATCCCTTCCCTGACATATAATGCCACCCCTCCCCCCCTTCTCCTCTGATCCTTCCTAAACAAACAATACCCTGGGATCATCATCTCCCAGGTATTGTGCTTGTTCCACCAAGTCTCACTCTCTGCTACAATGTCTAGGTTCTCCTCCATCATGGTGGCCTCCAGTTCTCACAATTTGTTCCCCAGGCTCCTGGCATTTGCAACCAAAGCCTCCATGTAGCCCCATCCCGTCCTTCCTTGCTGCTGTTCCCTTGATGAGTGTTGTGACTTGGGGGGGGGGCTGATAGCCTCTCAGCTCTGCCTACTGATAAGGATGGCCCTGTCCTTAGCCCCCCCTTATTTAGTTGAAATTGAACTTCCTTGCCATGAAGTCCCCCAGTTTACTCTTTAGTGCAGCTGCCCCTGAAGAGCTCAGGTGCAGCCTGTCTTGGGCATACAGCCCTTCCTCCTCCCATGTAGAGCCCCAGTCACCAATGCAGCCAAATCCCATCCTACTGCACCATCCTTGTAGCCAATTGTCTAATACCCTTATCTTCTCCTTTCTGGGTGTGCTCGCTGTTGGTACTGGCAACACCTCAGAGAAGGAAAAGGAAGGAAACAGTGTTGCTCCTACAGAACATAGCGAGTTCCTGAAGCCTTGCCTGTACCTCCATCAGACTGTTCCTCTCCAAGTCATTTGTGCCCAGGTGAAACACCAGTTCTTACCCCAGGAGTCCTTTAGCATCAGTAAATTTTTGCACTTAGCTGCTAGGTGCAATTGCCCCAGAGGTGTGCCTTTAAGAGATTTTTTTAATGAGCATAGGGCCAGCCAGTCAAAGGACAGGAGTGGGTGTGAACTGAGAGCTGTTGACTGCTTCAGAATTTTTTCTCCACTGGACTGAGCATATTGCCTCTGAGGTGTCTCCCAACTTTCCTCGTTGACAGCCTCCTAGTGCTTATCTAGGTGAATTTTTCCTCATAAATCATTTCCTTTAGAGTGTTGAGTGACAACTTTTACTTTTTCATTAGCGCTTTGCAAATTTTTTTATTTTTAGCGCAACGACGCTATTTAAACTTTAATTTTACCGAGACTATTTACTTTAAAGCCTAATTTTATTGCGGGTGTTTATTTTCCACGGTTTCCTTCATTTTTGACTAATTTCTTGTGGAACCGTCGAATTGGGGACAGTTGCCTTGTTTTTTCCTCAGACCTTGCGGGAATTACTGCGAGGCACCTGCAGTAGATTTCAAACTTAAACAGTGCCTGAGGATTTTCTCTCTAGATTGGCAATTATGAGGAAACCTTTTTTGTTATATTACTGGACCTTGGTATCATTTGTGTCAGGACTGTCCGTAAGGGTCCAGCAGCCACCTGTGCACAGTTGAGTATTACTGGTTTTCTATTAAGATTGGCACTGGTATAGATCCCAGTTTTACAACCAAAAAAGGAAAAAGGCACTGATGATAGACAGAGTTTATTAACGGGCAGGACTGGCCGGTGGCATTTTCACAGAAACCTGCACTCACGTCGTAGGTCCAGAACTGGTTTACTTTGCTTAAATTGGTGAACATAGCAGACAAACCTTTGATAATTATGGCTGAGGATAAAGCAAAGGTTTCCGATGAGGGGCCATTCAAAAATACTAATACCAAAAGCAGAGGTGCTGAGGAATCCTCCAGATCCCAGTCAAAAAATAAAACTTCCAAAGATGAAGTTCCTCACAAATTGAAAAATAATAAGAGTGACGAAAAAAGGAAGCTTGATCAAGCCTCTGATGAAGTGGCTAAAAAGAAACTCTGTCAAGACAGATATGCTCCCGTTGCTCCTGGGAAAGCCAATAGTGAGACAACAGGCAGCTTAAAGCATTCAGAAAAAACAAAGCACTTACAAACTGCGCAGGTTCTTCCGTCAGTGCAAGATATGGAAAAAGCATGGCAACTGTTCAGACCCTTCAAAAGATGGGTCCTCAATTTAGTGGGGCTGGCAAGCATTCTTCCACAGTTCTCTGTTCTGTAGACTGTGAGGGTGACGAGATGATGATCAATTCTGATGCCCTGACATGGATTTTGAGGGCCTTGAGCCCCAGGAGTCCCCGGACACTCGCCTTGGGGATCCCCCGGGTGACCACGAGGATCTTTCTTCTATGTTTTCATTTATACAAAATATGCTGGATACTCTGGACCTCCCTACACAGGAGCCCAACCAGGATGTCGATGAAGACGAAGATTATAGGGAGATGAAGGGTCTTTCATCCTCAAAGACCCTGGTCGTCCCTATCTATAATGCATTTAGAAAAAATACCATGAAGGTGCTTCAACACCCCACCTCAGTACTAGGGGTTGATAAGCGGCTCGAGAGAAAATATAAATTGTCTAAAAATGGTACTGAGTTCCTGTCAGCACGCCCTAGCCACGAAAGTATAGTGCAGCAGGCAGCTTGTAAGAAAGCTGGAGTCTCCTTGTCGCCCTTTCCCCCTGACAAGGATTCCAAGAAAATTGACTTTATAGCAAAGAAAATGTATGCCACAGCTTCCCTGCTTCTCAGGCTTTCTTCTTACATGGCATTCACAACCAAATATCAGAAAGCCCTTTGGAAATCTGTCCAGGCTGTCGCCCGCAACAGATCAGATTCTATGGTACAGGATCTGGTGGATATGTCAAAAACTGCCTTGGAAGCTACTATGTACCAATTCTACATGGCAGATGACAATAATGATGCAGCCTCTAGAGCGATGGCCCATGCCATATCTCTGAGACGCTTCGCCTGGCTTAGAACAACTAGTCTGACCACAGACACTCCGAACAAGGCCATGGATTTTCCCTGTGATCAAAATATATTATTTGATTACAGAACCACTGACTACATGAAAAAGGTTGATGAGTACAAGGCCTCCTGGCAGAGCCATTCATCCAAGCCTAAACCTGCCACCCCTCAGAGATCCTGTCCCAGGGGTGGTAGTGGCAGAAGTTTTGTTCCCAGGCCTTACAGTCCCTATCCCCAGTCTGACTTTAGCCAGTACAGGGTTTTTTTCAGAGGCAGGGGCAGAAAGGGCCAAAGAAGATCCACCTCTACCCAGCCATCTGCCTCTAAGTCTAAGTCCTGATGTGAGTGTCCAGGTCGCCTCCCCGTTTCTGGTTGGAGGCAGACTCTCTCACTATCTTCAGCACTGGTCCCTCATCACGTCGGACAAATGGGTGCTGGAGATAGTGGAGAAGGGTCTGTCATTAGAGTTCAAGCAGCTGCCAGACCTCAAGTGTACCCAGGTGTCAAGACCTCTGTCACCATCACAGATACCGCTGTTGGAAATGGCGGTACAAAACCTTCTGGCTTTACGAGCAGTGGAGAGGGTCCCCACCCATGAGAAGGGCAAGGGCCTCTACTCCAGGTATTTTCTGACACAAAAGAAAACTGGGGAGCGGCGACCTATCTTAGATCTCAGATTCAAAATGGTCAGTGTCACTGGTCATACAGTCCTTACTGGCTGCTAGCGACTGGCTAGCCTCCCTCGACTTAAAGGACGCCTACTTCCACATACCCATAAGAAGATCTCACAGGAAGTTTCTCAGGTTCAGACTTCCTTCGGGTCACTATCAGTTCACCGCAATGCCCTTCGGTCTGTCCTCGGCCCCAAGAGTCTTTACCAAGTGTCTCGCAGTGGTAGCAGCACATCTCAGGAGACTGGATGTCGCTCTCTGCCCCTATCTGGATGACTGGCTCATAGTAGCAAAGTCTCCTTGCCAAGTCAAGGAATCTCTTTACCTCACAGAACACTCTCTGGAGTCTCTAGGTTTCCTGGTAAATCTCAAGAAGTCTCACCCGGAACCCACTCAGCTGCTCACCTTCATAGGGGCCCAGCTGGACACTCGGAAGGGATATACTTTCCTTCCACAGGAAAGAATTCAGAGTTTCCTTTCAGTGGGAGATTCTTTCGCCCAGGGACAGCTAAGACCAGCCACACATTTCCTTAAACTTCTGGGACATATGGCCTCTATGACTGTAGTAGTCCCAGGGGTCAGGTACAGGATGAGACTCCTGCAAGCCTACCTCAGAGCTCACTGGTCTCAGAGAAGCAACACATTTTCAAAGTTAATACCTATGTTGGAGCAGTTCCTACAAAATTTGCTGTGGTGGAAGGACCCTGCAAATTTGCAGGCAGGGGTTCCATTTCAAGCTCTCAAAGCTTTAGCTCCCAGCATAGAAGGGCAGGCGGTTCAAATTTGAATGGACAGCACCACTGTAATGTTCTATATAAACAAGCAGAGTGGTACCAGATCAGGAATACTCTGGAAGCTCTGAAGCTCTGGTCTCTAGTATTCTCCCTGGGAGTCAGCCTCTCAGCTATTCACCTCCCAGGCAAACTCAGTACTCTGGCGGATGCTCTAAGCCGCATCAGTCAAGCTCAGAGCAAATGGACACTGAACAAGCAAGTAATAGCCACAGTGTTCAGGCAGTGGGGCACACCAGACGTGGATCTGTTTACCTCACCTCTCAATTTTCAGCTTCCTCAGTACTGTTGCAGGCCCCCAGTTCCGGGAACACTTCCTCTGGATGCCCTGATCCTGGACTGGTTAGCGAGGTTCCTATACGCATTTCCTCCCTTTCCCCTGATATTCAGGGTTTTGCTGAAACTCAGGCAGCAGCCTGCATCCATAATAGTGGCTCCGGACTGGCCCAGGCAAGCTTGGTACCCTCTCCTTCTCTGTGTTCTGCAACAGGCCCATTCGCCTGCCTCCAACTCGCTCCCTGCTGACCCTTCATCAGATGGGAGTGCAGTACCCAGACGTACACTCTCTGCACCTCAAAGCCTGGTTCTTGAGGAGTTAAGAGTTTCTGTCCTCACAGTACTCTGAACAGGTCCTTAAGATACTGAGGATGGCTAAAAAACTGAATACTAAGAAGACTTATGCAGCCGAATGGAAAAGGTTTTCCCTCTGGTGCAGAAGCGAAAAGGTCAAACACCTATCAGCTTCAGACCCTCAGCTGCTAGACTACCTGGTACATCTACGGGCGTCAGGCTTGAAACCATCTTCACTCAAGCTACACCTGGCGGAAATTTCAGCCTACCTTTTGGTGGGAAAGAAGAAATCAGTTTTTTCCCATGACATTTTTAAACAGTTTTTCAAAGCCCTCTTGCACCTCCAGCCTCCGACCAGGTAGCCTGTTCTTCCTTGGAGCCTGAACCTTTGCATAGATGGGCTCATGAATCCACCTTTCGAGCCTATGTCCACAGCCCACATCAAGGTTGTAACTTGGAAAACCATCTTCCTGGTAGCCATTACGTCTGCCAGGAGGATTTCAGAGCTACAGGCCCTGTGCACTGAGCCAAATTACATCATCCCTCACAATGATAAAGTTGAGCTCAGGACAAATAGGACATTTCTGCCAAAGGTGGTTTCAGAGTTTCACTTGAACCAGTCCATTACTCTGCCTGTCTTCTTTACTGAGCCATCCACTCCTGGCGAGCAAAAGCTCCACGGCTTGGATGTCAAAAGAGCCATCTTTCACTACCTAGAGCATACTAGACAGTCCAGATGCTCTTCCACTCAGTTGTTCCTCACCTACGGGGATGTAGGAAGAAGAAGACTAGCTACCAAGAGAACTGTTTCTCATTGGTTGGTCTCTTGTATTAGATCTGCTATGAGAAAGCTGGACAACAACCTCCAGTGGGGCAGGGCCCATTCCACCAGGGGCACTGCAGCCTCGCTTGCAGCAGCAAGGGACATTCCCCTACTGGATGTCTGCAAAGCAGCTACCTGGAAATCTGTGCACACCTTTGTGAAACACTACAGTTTGGATGTGCAGACCAGATCTGATGCCAGATTTGGCAGGGCAGTTCTGCAGAGCCTCTTTCCTAAGTAGGTTCTCTGCCCGCCTCCTACTTGGTACTGCTTGGTAGTCTGCCAAAAGTTACTGATGCTAAAGGACTCCTGGGGTAAGAAGAAAAAATTACTCACCTCAGTAATCTTCTTTCTTCCATGGGGTCCTTTAGCATCAGTAAGCTCCCACCCTTCCTCCCCGGTTCACCTGTCAGAAAAGGGCTCTTACGTCACCTTTTCAAATTTGGCGTTTGTTATTGATGAGTTTTTACCTCGTGATGCTGTTTCTGTTTCCACTTTTGGACATTTGCATGTTTTTTGAATCCTGTTAATTCTTTTTCGGGGCATTTGCCCTCGTTTTTCCTTGAAAAAATTCTGAAGCAGTCAACAGCTCTCAGTCACTTCACACCCCCTCTTGTCTTTTGATTGGCTGGCCCGACGCTCATTAAAAAATCTCTTAAAGGCACACCTCTGAGGCAGTTGCACCTAGCCAGCTAAGTGCAAAAAGTTACTGATGCTAAAGGATCCCATGGAAGAAAGATTACTGTGGTGAGTAACTTTTTCATGTGTCCTTTCATCCTGCTGCTTACCCCAGGAAGGAATATGATGCCTCACCTCCAGCGCCGTCATCCCTGGCATGCACTGTACCCATGCTTCATTGTTTTTTTGCTTCCTTCCTTATTTTAGCCCCTTAATTATTGAGTCCCCCAAGAGTGCCACCCTACTGGCCCCTGCTTCCTAGGTGTCCTTTTGGCCTCTAGCTTTGTGTTGTGGGGTTTGGCTCCCTTTGGACTCCTCCTCATGTTCCATCCTGACTTGGTTTCTGCCCCTGCTCATCTTTTGTTCCCCATCACCTAACCTATCCTGATTTTTACCCACACCCAGCATCTGTCCCTCTTCACCCTCTCCCTTTAGCCTTTCCTCAGACTCCCCCTCCTGTACCTCTTCATCCCTTGTACTTCCACCTGGCTTCCTTCATCCCTGCAAACCCCTCCTGCATCACTGCTTGAGCATGAGCCAACTTCACCTGACCCTCTTCTATCAGCTTCTGGCCTTCCCTGATCGCATCACTGTACCTCGTCATCCCTTGTACTTCCGCCTGGCTTCCTTCATCCATGCAAACCCCTCCTGCATCACTGCTTGAGCATGAGCTAACTTCACCTGACCCCCTCTATCTGCTTCTGGCCTTCCCCCGTCTGCATCACTGTGTGAGATTGTGCCAACTGTGCTTGATCCCCTTCAAACTGTAACTGTTCCTGTCCCGCCCATCTTTGCAGAAGATTTTGAGCACCGTAGCCCACTTGGGGAAGTCTTCCTCCTCACCACCTGTCCTGTCTATATATTTTCCCTCTCCTGCACCCTGCCCGGTACATGCCCCAGCCTCCTACTGCAGCTCCTGCCCTGCAGGGTCCCCTCCCATTCATTTTCAGCCTCCCAGGAGCTCAACTCCAGCTCTTCCAGTGCTTCCTTTCTGCCCCTTTTCTTATGCCACAGTTCCCCTAGTGCCACCCTCTCGTGTGTCCCTAATGTGCCCGTCCCCTCCTCTACCCCTTCCCCTGCATGCAATGTGCCAGCCCCCTCCTCTCCCTTCCACTACACCTGAGATATTTCCTCCCATGTCCCCCAGCCGCTCTGCCGACCCTTCTCTGATGGCCCCTGCCAGACTCCTTCCTCCCCAATGTCCTCGACTAGGATACCTAGGGTAGCAAAACTATTTGTTACTTCCGCCCTCTGGCCCATTTCACCTATGCCTGCATCATCCTTCATTCTGGGCATCCGTCTGCCTTTTCCTGAGCCTACTGTCTTCCACACTTCCTGATCCCTGGCTGACCCCTTTTCTCTAGCTACAGGCATCATTTTTGTGCCTCTAGACCTCCTGCTATCAGTTCTCACTGACCCCTTTCCTCCTGTCTTGGCGTCCCTGTCCCAACTCTGGACTTGCTGCTGTCTCTTACCACCTCTGGTTTATCCCCTCTGGATCCACTTCCATCACCTCCCTCCCAAGCCCTTGACTTCTGGAACAGTGTATCTGATCCTCCAGTGAATCCACTCAGCCCTTCCCACTCCTTCCTTGGCTTATACCGTCCCTGTCTCTCTACCCCCTTTTCCCAGCTTCTCCCCCCATTTAACCCGCAGCTTAGCCTCGCCACTTCCTCCGCCAGCTGAGTGAGCTGCTTACACGTCATACAACCTTCCATCCTCCAAGCATAATTTAGGATCATAGCCGGTCTACAGCCACTGCACCCCACCACGCTGCCGAAGATCCTCCCTTGGTCGCCTCCTCTGTGCTGCCTCCTACCATTTCTTCCGTGATACTCAGATGCAGTCCTAAAATCACACCGTATGTATTTTTGGGCCCCCGACCCTCACCCCCTCCTCAGCCCCAACCCACAGTCAAGACTTTTTAGAAATAATAAAACATGTGCAAACCATAGGCATCAAGAATTAATAACCATAGTCACCAAGTTCAAGTCCAAGTCACCATGTTCAAGTCCAAGTTCCCAGCACCTCCAGTGTCTGTAGTCTCGACCCAGTTCATTTCACCTCAATTTCAGCTCTTTTGTGAAGGATTTCTTAGTGTCTGTGTCAATTTCCCATATCCACCGAGGCTGAAGTCCAAGTCCCCTGTGGAGAAATGCAGGACCCAGTTCCTTTACTGCAAACCAGCTCCTCACAGTGATTTCCTTAGCTCAGGACTCTCCTTGCTCCCACTTTCAGTCCTTCTGTGTACTCGGCCACTCCCCCTTTAGACCAGCCTGTCAGCTCCTCCACTTCATATATGGCCACTCCTCCCCTCCGTATTTAATAGGGGTCAGGGAGGGAGGACAGGAACAAACACAGCTCTTAGCTCTGCAGTCTGGCTGGCTTTTTTAAAGCCTACCACCTTGGTGCCTCTTTCCCTGATTAGCCCGATCCTACAGCACGGTCTGTGGTTGGCCGGCCGGCCTTGCTTCAGTCGTCGAACTGCGACCTGTGCCCCTTGCTAGTTCAGCTGCAAAACAGCTCAGCTGTCCTTCCTCTGGTCACCGACTGCAACCCCGCTGCCGACTGCAGCCACAGCTCCACGCAGCTCTCCGCTCTCCTTTCTCTGGTCGCCAACTGCGAACCGCTCCCCCACTGTTGACACAGCTAACAAACACAGAAATGCACAGTCCGATTTCATTCTGTGCCACCTGGGCTATTGGTACAGTTCATGACAGATCACCCAGGGTCACAGCTAGGCAGGGATTTGACAAGAGGCTTTGACTATGCATGAGCTTGCAGGCATGCACCTCCCTGCCCCATTACATTGGTAGCCTGGGGCACACTTACTCAAGTGCAGGATGTGAAATCCTTTTGTCCTTATGTTTCGTTATTTAAAGAGGTTGTTTAAAAGCCCACAAACAGATCCCTTAGGAGCAAGCCAGACGAAAATGTGGATTCAAGCAGGACCCAGAGTCACTGACTTTGTCAGACTTAGTTGCCTGACTTCTGTTTTGCTTGGGATAGCTTCCAAAAAGTTGGTTTTAAACTGAAAATGCAAATACCAGGTGGTGATGTTTTGCAGAAATCCAGTCCAGGAGACCTTCACAGATGTAGTGAGCAAGAATGGTGTAGTTACTCCAAGCAGAAAATCTTGTAAATCCACAAAAACTAAGCCACAGACACAGACAAACACAAACAGCCACCCACACAGACCCAGGACCCTACGCAATAACCCACGACAGACCATGGGTGTATTTGGCGAATTAATGCACGCCCCAGGTACGTTGTGCGAGAGGCACGGGCACAGCCCGGTGACTTCAACCAACCGAGAAGTGCATTAATGACCTTATACATCCATGGTCTGGAGTGGGTATCACACTTATAAAATGGGGCATCTAAACATATTTAAAAAAAATCGGAAGCTTTGTAAATTTCGCTAAAATGCATCTTATTTCAAATTTAAACCTCTGCATCACAAAGTAGTTCTTTGTTAAAGAGACATTTTTAACATGTTTCTACATCTAAACAAAGCAGACGTTATCAAGTTTAACTGGATTTTTTTTAATTAACTTTCCAGGATTTAAAACTAAATACATGTTAAAACGAATCAGTAACGTCATACATCACAACGTGGACTGCATTTTGTAAAACAGAGAAGGCACAAGCAGATGTCTGTGTGTACTAGTTTACTGTTGTAACTTTTAAACATTTGGAGCAAGAACAAGAAATATGTACACAGTTTGAAATCTTTGAAGGTCTCACGCTAGATAATTGAATCCGAACACAGATTAAAAGTAATGAAGCGCCGTCACCTAAAAAAATACGGCACGACTTAATTGAAGAGACAGAAACTGAACTTGAGAATATTGAAGCAACAACTTCAAACAACTCATGCCACATTTACTTAGGTGACAGCTCTTCATTACTTTCAATTTATGTTCCGATTCAATTATCTGGCGTGGTACTCAAATATAGCAATATTGCGCATAATTCTTATTCTTCTTCCTTTTTACGTTTTCTCAGTTCACCGCTATTGTGAATGGAGAACGTGAAGGCACTGATTTTTATTTTTTTAACATTCAGCCTTACGTGACAACCAAAAAGGGTCCGCATGCCAACTGTGCATCTACCAGGGCATTAATGAATGTTCAGCTGACACTTTCTGCCCAATGGCATGTCTGCAATTGACCTTTCATCAGTTCTCATTTTATAAGCTTATATCCCCATGAACTGGGTGAGGAGCTGATGCTAGGACTGCCAGGCCAAAGAAAAGGTGGCATGCCTCAGCCAGGGGAAGGAAGACGGCAACACATTCCAGCACTGCAGCAGCTTCTGTTAGTGGGCAGGGGAGCTTGATCTCATGGCAGGAGCACGCTTTGCCCATCCCAGGCACCCCCATGCTGTGAGTTCCATTTGGGGATGGGGACAGAAACATGGCAGAAAAGCTCTGACCACTGCAGGATAAAGGTCTGCACCCCCAGAACTGCATCACTTACCAGAGAACCCGCCTCCACCAGCTCTCCAAGGGGGATCACCAGAGGGGTAAGTGACCACAAAAAGGCCCCATCATGGGTAACAGTGGACAGGGTAAGTATCTCATGATTGGGGGGGAGCAGACCAGTTAGAGGCTGGTCAGATAAGGAGTACAAGCACGTAGCTTAAAAAAATATATACTATTTGAGGATATGAATATAATTTCTGAAAATGGGAACATTACAAGCAGATGCAGATTCAAACATTTCTTATCCCCTTGAACCTGTCGGTGTATAATTTATAAATAATATACAATTTACTGTTGTGTGCTAACTATATTACACACCATGGCGTGTCTTACTGCTTACATAATTACTGCTTAAATCTGCTGTCAACTTGGAAGAACTCCAAAAATCCCAAATTGTAGTGAGAAAGAATGTTACCTACTAGTAATTAAACCTAGGCTCCCTGCCCCTGGAATACTGTCCCAGTGCCCTAACCACTGAGCTGCAGGCTCACACAGTTGGACTGGGGGTTCCTGGACACACTTCCTTTCTTTGATAATTGCATAGCCAGCAACTAGGTATAATCAAGATGACAGATGTGTGTGTGTGTGTGTGTGCAGCCACTGCTAAGCAATTTAAATCACAAACTGTAGTGAGAAATAAATATTGTGACCTACTGGGACTTGAACCCAGGTCCCTGGAATACCATATCGGTGGGATAACCACTGATCTTCAGGCTCACTGGGGGGTTCTGTGGTATTGCATATCCTGCAGCTAGGAATAATTGAGATGACAATTACATTTCTTTCTTTTTTTTTTTTTTGTTCATTTAGATGCAGTGTTAGCCACTGCAGCAACTCAGTGCTCGGAGCACCAGGCTGATAGCTGGGGACCTGGGTTCATTTCCTAGTAGGTTACATTATTTCTCACTACAATTTGCAATTGAAATTGCTAAGCAGTAGCCGGCCCAGTGGTGCTGAGGATTGAGGTGCTGGACGTCACACCTCATGCCATGCCGGTGACCCGTGTTCGGGAACTAGCACAGGTTGTCAAGGGTTGGCAGAGGAGGGAGAGGATCAGGCATCTGGAGGACAGCTCTCCTCTCCTCTCCTCTCCCAGGGAAAGAGGACTGGCATTCCTGCTGAATGATCACCCCCAGGTGGAGGCCAGAGGGTAGTGTGGGTCAGGGGGGCCAGAGGAAGGGAAGGTGCTGCGGGACTTCTGCAGATGCACGCACACCTCTATGTGTGCACATATAAGTGTGCCTCCAGCAATGAGAGCGAGAAGAGAGAAAAGCACCTCTGGCTGTGGATGATGACTGACTTCCCGCAGGCTCCGCACCCGGCGACTGAGTTGGGGTAAATCCCAGTGATACCGGGGCTGGGGGTCCGTCAAAAGGGGGCAGACAGAGGATAAAGTACATATATATATAAAAAAAAAAATAATTGCTTAGCAATGGCTAACACTGCACAAAAAAAAAATCTAAAACTCCCATAAAAAACATGGTTGTGATGTCATAATTGTGTATTACAGAGTTATAATTACTGGTTAGGATCCTATTAACGTAAAACCAACTGCTGTCAAACTTGACATCACAGACACGTAGTACAGAGCTCCCCCCGCTCAGCCATTTTCAGTCTCGGCAATTTTATTTATTTAATATTTGGTGCCTGGGATAGGCACACTGAACCGAAGCTAATTTCTAGGAGCGACCTGGTGGTGTGGATACAGCAGGGAGTGATACCACAATAACAAATAGCAATAACATGCACTGCAGGCAGTCAGGGCGCTGGCATTAGGGCACCAAAATCGGGATTCGCCACCCCCCCCAGAGTTGGTATCAGTAGGGGAAGTATGAGGGGCACAGCCCCCCACAAGGAGGGGTGCGGGGAAACAGTGGTTGGCAACATTGCCGATTGGCACCCTAACAGCATGGCACCATAATGCTGGCGCGTTCCGAGGGTGGAACTGATAACATGCCCATGTACATTAACACTAAATGCAGTGTACATGTAATACATTCTAGAAAGAAGAAAACAATGTAGAAAGTGTGCGGAGTACATAGGTTACAGGGTTTGTGAGCATGAGAGCCAGGGGAATGTGCAGTCTACTTATGTCAAAATACTTGTAACAGAATCGTGATTATTTGAAACTCAAAATTACAAGGCCAGCCATGTGGCATGGAGGGCTAAGGCACTTGGCGCCTCACCTCCTTCCACGCCAGTGACCTGCGTTTGGAAACGGATGCAGGTCTCTTGGGAGCTGGCTGGGGGAGGGAGGGAGGATTGGGCATCTGTGGATGTGCTCTCCTCTCTGGGGGAGGGAGGCTACTGTGGTTTGCTGCTTGTCTGTCATCTAGAAGTGTACAGGTGGCAGCGCCTGTGAGTCACACATAGAGGGAAGGGACCAAGTACAGGATACTGGGGTGTCCCCACGGAGGCTGAGCTGGCCACTTGTATTCAGAGCCAGCCGATAGGACTGCGCAGCCAGTAGCAGTATGTGGCACATAGCACATTGCTGGCTCTGAGCAATATTTGGAAAGCATGCTCCAGTGGAGCTCACTGTCGGAATATGGGGATGTACCAGCACAGCACAAAGTGACTGTGTGCTGCATTGACATGACCCATGACTGAATATGGCCCACAGGGAAGCCCACTGGAGATAGTGCTTCCCAAAATGGAAAAGCTGGAAAGCATTATGGGGCCATTTGTATGCTGTGCAGCAGTCCCTTGGTACCTATGCTGGGTGTGGATCAAAAGCACACCCCTGGTGTCTAGTGGACCCCCCAATGATTGATCATGTGTATAAATAAAGATTTCCTTAGTGTCCAGTGGACTCCCTCAATTGCCAGTGTATAAATAATAATGTTTTTTTCTGGTAGTCTAGCCAACCACTTTCTCCTATTGCCCATGTGTGTACATAATAATGATTTCCCTGGTAGTCTAGAGGACCCTCCCACCCCCAACCAAATCCCCCCCCACTGAGGGCCCCCTGCCCCTCACCCCCCTAACCTCAGTCACCACTTACTGATGTGACTACAAACAACTGGCACATCCCTGCGCTCACCTCCTTGGCTGGCCACTGTCTTGACAGTTACAGAACATGATTGTGAGTACTGTTGAAACAGCTATTTCTACAGTACTCAATGTGACGCTCTTCCCCCTTGCTTATGATTACTTGTATGATATCTGTAAAATAAATAACTGGTCTGTGTACAAAATTGTCTCACACAAGTTAGCAGATTTGGCCTTTGACTTTCAGGAGGTCAGTAGCTGAAACTACAGGATGTAATTAAACAGACGAGGAGGAACCATTTAATTAAGACTTCCTTACACAAGGACATGTTATTACCTTTTTATGACCTGCCCAGGCTTTTGAAGTTGAAACCAAATGTGAGTTTATGACATTTCAGGAAGGAAGGTAATTGGGCTGGTTCATTTCAGTATTAGCTCATAGCCAGAAGTGTGTAAGAAGTCATAAAATCCCTCAGATCACACTGGTATAGGAAATCAGCAAAGGGACATGATTGTGTGATTGTTAAGTTCAAAGAGAAATGTTTAATCAAAGGGTGTCAAGTGGGAAATGTTTTTTTTTTTGCAGATGTTCACATTATTTAAAAATACTTCCTTGTAGATAATTTTGTAAGAATTAATCCTAAAAGGAGAAGCTAGCTGACTCACCAAAAGGGGGTGGGGAAGATAGAGTTAAATGAAACATTGTATATGGGATTGGGTCATATCATCTTTGGGCTCTAAGACAGAAAAAGTTCTCTGACTTAATCAGCACTTAAAAAGGTAATACTTAGCAAAGATCTTAAGTATTGTGGTAGGAATCTGTGTTCTGTAATTTTCCCATTTTCTTTTGTGACTGTGAGCTCATGCTATTTGTTCTGTATTTTATTTTACTTATTTTACACTTTTTAATAAACTACCTTTTCTTTAAGATACTGCTTGTGTCTCCTCAGTCATTTTTGCAAGTCATTGCTGAACCAATATTAAGTCTGACAGCTGTAAGGGCTTGCATGGTGTTACTAAGCTGGAAAAAAGGTAAGGAATACCTGGGTCTCATATAGAGTTTTAAAAGGGTTCATTTTGGAGTCCTGGCTGGGTGCCCCTGGTGAAAGATTGTACTGCAGTCCCGAAGAAGGTACATATCTGAGCGTGTACATTGGGTATGCTAGCATAAGGTTCACAGTTTGAATCCCCCAGAACTCGAGGCTAAAGGTGATTCGGACCCAAAAACAGACAGGAGGGTTACCCTGTTTTTTAACTGTTCACACTATTGCACTCTGAGGTTGGCACTATGGGAGCAGAGGGCCTGACCTGCGGAGTGCGTTTGTGACACGATTGGGGGAGAGGGTCTCACCTCAGCTACTCGCATCCTGGGGCACTAAGTGCAAGGCCCGCCTTGTGATAGAGGAGATGGATATTGACAGCAAGCAACCCCTGACAGAAAAGTGAAGGCTGCGGAGGGTCTTTTTTTTTAGGGTAGGGGCAACATGAGGAAGGCTGTGGGTTGTGGCTGAGGACAAAGTTGCAAACAACTTCATAAACAACATATTTTTTCCCTCCCAGTGCTTATATATGAGTTGAAATGTTCTATGCTTAACCTTATTCAAAATGGCCACCTCAAGGTGAATTAAATTTGTTTCCCCTCCTACCCCATGGGCTAAACTATCCTTCAGCCCGTCCACAGCCCTGGATCCCACATCTACAGAAGCAGTCCCACTGGCCCAGTATACCTACTGTCTGCCTGCTCTCTACCAACTGGACATACCCCTCCAGTTGAGAGTAGACTTGGCCAGATCTTCAGTGATCTGAGAAGAGGGACAGGGAACTCAAATGCCCAGGTGTCACAAATGGGTGGAAAAAGTGTAGTGGTGTCACTCTCCTGGTGCCACCATTGTTTCCACCTATTTTTCACCCCCTATGGTTCCACCCATCCTCTAGGACCTGTCTTTTTTTTTAAGTGAATAACCTAATTCCTCACTGTCTGGGGGGGAAGGGTGGTGGTGGCAACCAGGTCTTTGTGACTTGGAGGGTCTGTAGTGTTGCCAAAATACTTACTACATCTAACATAGAGAATACTGGTTGGGCAACCATGCATAACCAGTTTGTGCTGCCACAGAAGGGTTCTGATTACATCAGACCTCAAGAACAAAGCTCGAGAGATCCAATGTAATCAGAAGCCCAAGGTGGCAGCTCAGGCTGGTTGGGCATGTGGTTGCCCAACCAGTATATATTTTTTTTTAGTTATTTTAATAAAAGTGTTTTCACAGTGTTCCAGCACAGGCAGGCAATTTCAGTTCAGAATCTGAACTGATTGCTGTGCACTCATCAGTGCTGTGAAAATACGAGCTGCCTCCAGAATTTCCAATGATCTGGAACCTTGTTGTGCCACAGAAGGGTACAGCTATGTTCCATGACATTTGAACTGTGGTACAAGGTTTCAGCTGGCATGGAAATCCATGCAGAACAAGCCCTCACTGTACACTATAACCTGGTTCCAAATACAGTTCTCCCTCGTTATAACGAATCCCTCCTGTAACGAATGTTAGTTGTGGATCCCAATAATAATCATTAAGCAGCACTTCAAAAACGAAAACCAAACCGTCACTTTGATTTTTTTTGTCCATTTGCGATCGCCATTCTACAAGTTCTGCTGTATTTCATGTATTAACTCAAAACAATTTAAAGCAATTGGAAGTAAGCCCTGAGCAATTTGCTATAGTATGCTACGCAATTAATCAGCACGTAGGCGCTACAGTATTAGCGCAAGTTCATCATAGCTGACATGGAGGAAGTTGGCATCGCTGCAGACTTGAGGTTGGTAGAGGGGACCAGGCCAGAAGCACAGGATCAGCTGCTGCAGTGGTTTGCATATGATGATGACCTGCCAGTTTCAGATGGAATATCAGACGAAGAAATCATCCTAGAAGTCAAAACTGAGTCTCGAGCAGTATGCGAATCAGAGGAGGATGGAACAGAGGTTGTAGGGGGGACAGAAGGTGTCCCAGAAAATATACGCTCAGCCAAGGGTACAGCAGGCCTTGAGACCGGGTTGCGATACTTGGAGCAGCAGCCTTTTGTGTCCTCTCTTCAGCTACTACACTTAAGGCAGCTCAATATGCAGTGTAAAAATGACGCGCTGCAAAAACAGACTACGCTGGACTCATTTTTTAATAAATTCAGTACATAAATCATTTAATGTTTTTAAACTACAGTGTTAATGGTTACAGTATTTATTGGACACTAAATCTTTTTCTACTATTAAATGATTTTTACGTGCTCAGTGCATCTTTTTTTCAAACTTGAAATTCAATGCATTTCGTTATAGCAAATCCTCATTAAAATGAACTTCTCAGTCGGCTCCTGGGGGGTTTGTTATAACGAGAGAGAACTGTATGTCAGAAATAAAGCATAACTATTCCTTTGCCAAACTTTATTTTCCCCGACAAGCCTACCAATTGGGAACAACTTCAGCCACTAATGCTGTTTTCCCATCCAAAGAAACTCTCTGATCCTGGCCAGCTAGGACAATGCACCTCTGCACCGCTACTACATGGCATAGCTGAGTGCCACAACCACCTGCGAAGTGCATTATTACCTTATGACTGCACAACCTTGAGTGTGTTATCCCACTTATAAATTGGGCTTTAATCTGTAAAAAAAAAATATATATATGTAACTTGGGTGAAGTGTGCGGTTGTCAGAAAAATAATCAATGGCCATGTGATATGCTTCAACCAATGAGGTTACATAATTTTTTTGGGTAACCAGGCAAGGCCCTCTGAGCAACAGAGGAAACCCAGGAGCACTGAAGAGGTAAGTGACTTGCTCAGGGTCACACAGTATGCAAGTGGAGGTTGTAGGAATTAAACCCAGGTCTGCTGGATGTACCAAGCTAATTTTATAAATAACTGTAACTTGTTTTTTGTTATGTACTGTGTACTCTGTAATACACAAGTGGTTCCTGAAAATAGGCATTTATTGTCTAGTGTACCTGCCTAGTTACCAAAAACTAAATAAATAATGGGGGAGGGTGGAGGCTAGAGAGCCTTGTATGCAAAAGAAAGGTTTTCAACAGCTCCTCTCGTAGCTCCACATTTATTTATTTATTAGCTTTTACTGACCGGGTAAGTACACTAGACACAAATTATGCCTATTTTCAGGTTAACCCAAAAGGTTACAATACAATACAAAACCATGAGGTTGCAAGATAAGCAATACTGCACAATACAATATGCAAGTGGAGGTTGTAGGAATTAAACCCAGGTTTGTTGGATGTACCAAGCTCTCTTTAGTCTCTATCTGAATGCCCTATCCAGCTTTTGCTCCGGCAAGGTCCTTTTTTATGTGGATGATGCTGTCCTCTTCGCCTCCCACCTGAACCCCCCCTCACTTCAGATCTCCCTCCAGCATTCTTTCAACCAGGTTGAGAAATGGTTTGTGGACCACAGACTTGTCATTAATATCAAAAAGACCAAAACCATGTTATTTGCACATCATCAAAACAAGGCCAGAGACTCACCCCTCCAGATACTATCCAGCTCACTGCACCCACTGGAGCAGGTCAGTTCATATAAATACCTGGGCATCACATTTGACCCTGCCATTTCCTTTCACTCACACATCAACACGCTTACATCAGCCACTAATGCCCGAGTCAGCCTCCTCTACTGGCATAAGGACTGCCCGCCTCCTGAAGCCCTCCGTCTGGCTGTCACCTCCTCAGTTCTGTCCCTAGCTGATTATGGACTCCCAGTCTATGCAGCTGCCGATGTCACCACTCTCAATAAAGTCCAACTGTCCATTAACAAGGCCTGCCGGCTACTGACCGGTGTGGACAGGAGGACACATATGTACACGCTATACTCCTTGGCCAACGTACTCAGTTTTGAGGAGAGACTACAATATCAGTCCTGCCTTCTGGAAAAAAAATTCTCCTTAATCTCCCCCCCCGGGGTATCCACATCCCTCCACCTAACTACCCCCTCTGTCTCTACGCACAGTGCCTCCAAGACTACTCTTCAGGTCCCTGAGGTTAGGACCTCACTCACCCAAAGATCTTTCTGCTACAGGGCCCCTTCCTAGTTCAACACCCTCCCCACCTCCATTGCCACCACCCCTAAAATAGGTCCTTTCAAGGTTGAACTCAGGAACCATATTTTCGCCACTCACAGATGCACATGCGCTCAATTGACTAGGTCCTAGACACCATGGGCATTCCACGCCCCGTTGGGTTCCGAAGCTAAATCTCCCACTGTGACAATGTCTCTAGTAAGACAGCATCCTTGCAACATGTCTGTATAATGTACCTACACAATGTTCAAACTGCCTAGCTACCACATTGTATAGGACTACAGTTTCAATTGCATATGACAATGTTTTCTTGTTTTTTCTCTTGTTGAATTTTTATTCTACACATTGCTATTACCTGTAATGAGCCTCTGTCTTGTAATGTCTGTTATTGTTATATCCTGAATATCTATTGTATACTGTGTATATTCTGATTTTACGTGGAGCCTTTGGAAATTAGTCCTTGACTCAAAGGGTTGTAATTCCAATGTGAATATAAATAAATAAATAAATACATTGCAGCTTTGGTAAAGGATATGAGCCCGTAGCTGAGGGAGGGAAGTAAGACATCCCTGGTGAGGGTCAGTCGAGCATTAGGCAGTGTTTCACTCGCTTGCCAGACCGAGCTTAGCATTTACTGATTTACAGCCAAGTTGAATATGTATTTATTTATGGCATTTTGGTAACCAGGTAAGCCCGCTGAGACCAGAGGTCCCTTTTTCAGGGGTGACCTGGAATTAGTTACATACAATACTTACAGTTACATAGCAGCAAATTAGTTACCATCAGCAACAACAGCAGGTTACACAGTAGCCGATTACACATGAGTAATATTTCAAAGAATTGAAATCAGCGATTAGACAATACCTAGGTGTCATGTGTAGTCTAGCACATACAGGTGCATAGGAGCACTTAGTCCCTGACAGTAGGTTGTGTAACAATTTCACAGGTAAACAGTTAAAGTCAGAGATTAGAGAATTCATAAATTCATAGATTCATTGCAGTTATTGACCCTGAGAAGGGGGGGATTGAGCATTGACATGAATGGGTTAGCTGTTACAGGTACATTAGCAGCATTCTAACTTATAGACCTTTAGTTCAGCCTTCAACCCTTTTAATGAGTTGATCTTGATTAGGTTATCAGGTAGAGAGCACCAGTAATACAGGGCAGAGTATGTGAAGGATCTTTTTCCAAGGTTGGTTCATATTCAGGGGATCTCAAGCAGATTGATGTTTGTTGAACAAAGGGTACACCTCAGGGGCTTCGGGGTCAATAGCCCAGTTAGGTAAGGAGGGGTATGGATTTTGATAAGCTTAAAGGTGAGGCAAAGGAGAGGGTAAGCAAGTTTGTGCTGCAGTGTGGAACAGCTTAACTCCATGAGAACCTCACAGTAGTGCCTCCTTGCCAGTGCATTAGTGGCAAAGTGATTAATTTTTGTTGTACAACACATTTAGTTTGTGAGTGTCACCTTACCTTAGGAAATGTAATACCGGAAAAACCATAGACCAGTGTGGGAAGCAGGGTACTCCTTGCTATGCGAGCCTAGGAGTCCAGCACCAGAGAGTTGCCCAGTCTATAAAGAAGGCCGAGTTTCTGTTGAATTATTTTGGTTACAGAATCTACTTGCGGTTTGAAGGTCAGGTCTTGATGTAGGTAAACTCCACTTTATTTCACTTTGTCAACCACATCTGTCTGGAGACCAGCTACTGTAGTCAGTTGGAGCAGGTGTTGCTTATTTGCACCTAGATGTTTGGGTACGAATAGTACAGCCTTCATTTTCTCATCATTCATTACCAGCAGATTGGAGGCAAACCATCTTTCTAGAGCTTTCAAACTTGTGGAAAAGCCAGCAGCAGTTTTGCTGGGGTTAGGATCAGTCCAGTAGACCACTGTGTCATCTGCATATAGCAGTAGGTTCCCCTTATCACAGTTTATGTCTATATTGTTGATGAATATAGACAATAACAGAGGACCTAATATAAAGCCCTGGTGGACTTTGTTGGTAATGCCAAGGAACTGGAATAGACCCCTTTCCATTTCACCTTTTGCGATCTTTCAGCTAGGTAACTGGAGAACCTGGACAGATACAGTTTGTTGAGACCAATTTGCTCGAGTTTACCAAGGAGCAGCCGGTGGTTTACCAAGTCGAATGCCTTGGTTAGGTCATTGAATATGGCCTCAGTCATTGACTTTCTATCCGTTGCATTCAGGATGTCACAAGTAAGTTTGACAAATGCGGTATCTGTGCCATGGCATTTTCTAAAGCCATACTGATTATCTGCAAGAAGATGTTGCTATAGGTAGTCCTGGAGCTGATTGAAGACTGGCTTCTCTTGCACCTTAGCTAATGAGCTGAGGATTGATATAGGTCTGTCATTTTCAACACGGATACATGATCCTCCCTTGTGAACAGGAACTACCAAGGCCACTTTCCATTTGCCATGGACAGACCCTTCCCTAAGTGACCTGTTGATCAGCATGGTGACAAGGAGAGTAATTGCCATAGCAGCTGCTCTTAGTAGCCTGGGTCAAGTTGGTCAAATCCAGAGGAGGAGTCTGGTTTAAGACATTTCAGGAGGGGTAGCACCTCAGTTTCCCTGACCAACCTCAGGTGAAATTGAGGGCAAGGGGTTTCTTTTTCATCAAAACATCGCTTTGGGGGAAGGGAGCCGGATGTCTTGGGTTTGTATTTGTCAAGGTTCGTAAATATGGAATATGAAGGGAGAAGTCAAGATGTGGATCAAGCATGACCCCCAAGTATTTAAAGGATGGCGCTACCTTCAGTGGAGTCCCATCCATGTACCTAAATAATGGACGGGGTGGGGTTGGGCAGGCACTATGTTTGGCAGGGGACTCAGGAAGCATGGTTTGGGTTTTCTCGGGACTCATTACCAGCCTGTTTTGGACAAGTCAGGTTTCAAACTTGTGAAAGTTATCTGTGAGGTGGAAGTTGATGAGGTCTATGCTCTTGGACCTGTAAAGGAGCACCAGGTCATCAGCATACAGAATGGTTTTACAGGAAGTGATGACAGCAGGGAGGTTATTAATGAACAATGAAAAAGGAACAGGCCCCAGGATAGAGCCCTGAGAGACCCCAAGCTTAACAGAGGCTGGCTTTGAGATGGTCCCATTGAACTTAACCTGTCATGATTTGACAAGTAATGTCTGAATCAAGATACAACATGCACAGACATAGCCAAGGCATGCAGTCTGGAGCACAAGAGTGTGTGGTTAACTAGGTCAAAGGTCTTGGACAGGTCAACAAAAATGCCTCCAGTGAGCTGACCTTGTTCTATGGTAGTTTCGACCCCGGTGACCACATGTGTGATGGCAGTGGTGGTGCTATGGGCCTTGCAGAAACCATGCTGCTTTGATGTTAATATGTTATAGCAGTAGAGGTGCTCAGTAAACTGGTTGGCCATAGGCCACTCAAGCAGCTTACTGAGAGCAGGGACTATCACAAAGGGGCAATAGTTTAAGATATTTGGTGTCCCCAGCCTTTGGGACAGAGACAACTCTGGCCAGCTTCCAGCTGTCAGAAATGATAAGTTAAAAATATGTTTGAATAGAGGAGCTATGATGGGGGTACAGAGTTTCAGAAGCTTGAGTTCCAGACCGTCACATCCAGCACTTGTGTATGAGGAAAGGCTAGTGAGTAGCTTCAATACATCCTAGGTCAAAGCAGCTGCCTACACAACAATCCTTTGTGGGCTATTCACCCCACAACAGTTTGCTCCTTCCAGATCTCGGGAACCTTTGCAGGAAAGTGAATGTTTCCCAGTGTAATGTAAGTTATTAATTTAGGGAGTTAAAAAAATAAAATTGTGTTGCAGTATTCCATTTCAGTGGGAGAGAGGGTGTGAACTGTCGCAGGACGAATTGCCCATAGTGAACTGACATGCTCCCAAAGCAGCCTTGAGATAAAAAAGGGGCCAATGGGAGATGGGTTAGTGGGTCTACAATAGACAGGGGAATTCGGCCTCACTGGAAGGTGGGAACAAGGAGGTGTAGGCAGAGAAATTACTAAATTGCTGATTAAAAGAATCAGTGATGGTCTTGCTGCATATCACTCCTACTATCAATGTATCAGCAGAATGTTGCTTGGAGGCGCCTTCAACCAGACCCTTGACATTTCCCAAAAAGATGTTGGGTCTTTTTCAGAAGCTAATAGGGCTTCCTAACAGTAAGCACTCTTAGTAGAGCGGATTTCACATTTGCAACTGTTTCACAGTTGATTATGCTCCTGTACATCAAAACGTGGTTTGGGATGCTTTGTTGTGGTACCATTGTTTTTATTTCTGCTTAAGCAGCTTAAGGAGACCACTGTGGAGCCACTTGGTTGCGACACTCCTTACTCTCCTTTTGATAAAGGGGGCATGGACCTCCTGAAGGGAGATGAAGGCCTGGGTGAAGACAGGGCAGTGGAGACAGAGTTAAGACAAATCATTTTATTTAAAATTATTTTTGACATTTCTCCTTGGTATCAGATTTTTGAGTCAGTCCTCCTGTCACCCCTCTGGGTTTTCCCATCTTGGTTTTTGGATCTCCATGTTCAGCATAATTGGCACAGTAACTACCATTGACCCAGCCAGATTCCCTAGAGTAGACATTGGCCACTAGTTTCATTGGAGTGGGAGAGCCCCCGCCTTGGGACAGCATCCTAACAGCTGCCAGTAGGGCCTGATGGAATTCCCCCCCATCTTTGTTAGAAATCTTTCATGTGAACTAGCTGGAATATTTACATTACTATTTAACACATCCATTGCAGAGGGGACTGCAATAACTGATTGGAAGTTTGCAAATAGCACCCCAATACATAAAAGTGGAACCAAACAGAGTGTCGCCAATTATAGGCCAATAAGCCTGACCTCCTGTCTAGGCAAGATAATGGAGAGATTGTTGCAGCAAAAAAATCCTCTTACACTTACAAAATACTGGTAATTACGACATACCACAACATGGGTTTACATAAGGTAGATCGTGTCAGAGCAATCCGATTGGGTTTTTTGAACCTGTCAGTAAGGCCCTGGACATGGGCCTTCCTGTGGACATTATATTTCTTGACTATGAAGAGGCCTTTGATTCTGTCTCTCATAAAATCTTAATAGAGCAATTAGTTAGAATTAAACTCCACCCAAATATCATTAAGTGGATTAACTCGTGGCTGGAAGACAGAAAGCAGAGGGTCATCTTAAAAGGATATAAATCTGATTGGGGTAATGTCACAAGTGGGGTCCCACAGGGCTCTGTATTGGGCCACATATTATTTAACATCATGATTTCTAGTATGCAGACAGGCAATGGAGTCTGGATCCAGAAATATGCCGATGACAGCAAACTTGGCTGTGTAGTAAATGATAAAACTTCAATTGTATCCTTGCAGGCAAATCTGGACAGATTGTCTAAATGGGCATCAGAAAATAAGATGGTATTTAATGCAACCAAATGCAAGGTAATGCATTTGGGTAAAAATAACAAACAAGCAGATTATACCATAAACGACATTAGACTACAAGTACTAACATCTGAAAAAGATCTAGGTGTTAGTATCTCCAATAATCTTAAGTTCACTACCCATATAAATAAAACCACTAAGAAATGCCATGGGATACTAAGATGCGTTTTCAAGCATATTAAAAGTCGGGAACTCGAGGTTATTCTCCTACTATACACCAGTCTGGTCAGATCCCACGTTGAATATTGTGCTCCCTTTTGCTCACCCACTGCTATAGGTGACAAAGTAACTGTTGAGTCAGTCCAAAGAAAACTCACAAAGAATGTGGACAATTTATATTCATCTGGGTATAAGGATAGGCTGAGAACTCTGGGACTATATTTCCTAGAATACAGAACTCTTAGTGGTGAATTATGCTTGCTATATAAAGCATTTCAAGATCCACTGTTGTTTGAGACAATCTGTCTTGTTAGGCAAGCTCCTTTGGATAGTACAAGATCTCATAAACTCAAATTACATGTTGATACTAACAGGACTACAAAGAGAGAGAACTTAATTACTCAAAGAATACCCCCAGTATGGAACTCTTTACCTGCTACTGTGGTAACAAGTAATAATATCGAACAATTTAAACACAGACTTGATCTGTATATGGGCAATAAAAAAATGTTTCCACCATTAGGAAACAATGGTGGTGAGTTCATTATGGGCTTGCCCTTGAACGTGTACTATCTATGAACCTGTGAAGAGATGTGGATAAAAAAACAAACAAAAAAACCCCCCAAAAAACAGAAAAGATCATTGACTGCCTCACAGCACAGGACACAAAAATAGACTGGACCATGAAGATGGCTACAGAGGCAAATGAGCGGTCATAACATAGCCAGGCAGCTTTTGTACATGTGGCCACAGAAAACAATCACTTGAGGGCCTGGCTCAAAATGTTGAAAAATGTGAGCCAGGTCATGAACATTTGCGTTGTAGGCCTAATGAAGGGACTGGAAGGAGCAGATTAGATGGCAAACATTCAGCAATGGCTCACAGAAAATCTGCCAGCGAACTCACTACCAGATCCTGATTGCCTTAAATGGGCTTACTGAGTCATTTCTCGGTGGGCCTAAGAAATGCACCACGTGGGATAGGATGCACCGTGCTAGTAACCTCAGGATTGAAGATTTGGGACACTCTCCTAGCATGGTCGAGAATCCAGCACTAACTCCAGATGGGAGGATAGGACCTCTGGTTGTTCCCGGACTGGTCTTACACAACCTGCATATTCCTCAAAATGTTCAACCCGATCTGAAGCAGCTACAGTGCTTGGGAGTAACACATTCCCTGTTGGCCTCGTTTCAACTTTACATCATCTACAGGGGAAACTCCTTTCAATGTAAAGACCATGTGGAGGCCCATAAAAAATGTCGACAAGATTGCAACAGAATTTCGACAGAGTGAGCAGCATGGACTGGACTCTGATACCTGACCGGAGGACAGTGATTGACCTTGGAGTATACACCGAATGTGGTACAGACTTATAGCTCACTGACTGGTGCTAGGCTTAAGATATGTAACTGGGCTGGAACAGGGGACTTAGTTGTTGCAGGTGAAATAACGTGCACAGGGTATTACTTATAACAAAAAACTTTCAGACCACATTTTTTTCCCAGAATAATAAGTTCCCTGTTTGTTACACAAAGTACTATTGCTAGAACGTGCTGCAGAATGGCATCAGACATGAGGTTATAGTACCTTGTGATAATGGGTGCTCTACACAACACGGTAAGTTAAATAATAGCACTTTATTTGTTCTGGTTTAAGCTGAGCCATCAAGTGAAATAAGATACAGTAGTACACCGTATAGGATACCAAGCAGCATTACTGTTTTCTGTTGTTTTTCTTATGTTGCTGTTACCTCGAAGTTCTGTTTAATGCCTAGTCTAAAATGCCACCTTTTAACCACAATGTTTTAAGTGTGGAAATGAGGGTCCTGTTGTTAGTTTAAATATGCCTAAAAAATGGGGGAACGTTTTGTGGGACCAAATGGCATATAGAGCCATGTTACAGTGATCTGGGGGCAGATTTTCAAATAAGCGCAAAGCATAGCGCAAAAATGTGTGCCACGCCTTGCGCTTACCCGGGTGCCTGAAGATGCTATATTCAGTTGAATAGCGCACTGGTGCTGTTCGACTGACTATAGGGCCATGTTGGCCCAGCACTAAGCCACTTAGTGTTGCCCCAACAGACCACGTCACTCTGTCCTATAAACAGGAGGCATGTTCCCTGCCTGTATGTATGGCAGCCGGCTGAGAAGGTGTGAGGAGAGCTGTGCCAGTCACTGTATGCACCTGCTGCACCACCAGTGAGGATCCAGTGAGTTGGGGGGTGCCCAGTACCGCGGAGGGGGAACCCATTGGATGCCAGGGAAGGGCTGTTTGTACATCCGGGCTGGCAATCCGGGGTTGGGCAGTACCACCAGGGATATACACTTTTACACCGGGTCTGGGATTGGAGGAAGGGAGGTCACCACTACCACCAGGGAATGTTATTTTACATACAGGGCTGGGAATCCAAGGGAGGGAAGGAGGGCACCAATACTACCAGGGAATGTTATTCTATGCATGGGGCTAAGAATTGGGGGGGGGGCACCACTACCACCAGGGAATTTAATTCTATATACGGGGTTGGGGATCGGGAGGGGTGACACCACTAGCATAGAGATATTATGTCTTACATAACAGGCTGGCAACTGGTGGGGGGGGTGCCAGGGACCACAGAGGGTGGTTGTGCTCCCCCAGTGGCCAACAGACTCAGTGTCTGCATTACCTCTGGCAGCCACTAGGGTTGCCCAGGGTTAAGTCAGGGTTTTGTTAGGCAGTATTTGCACTGCACAAAAGGACTGCACTAAACCCTTTTTCACAGTGCAGTGCTGCTGAATATGGGGTAGCACGCATATTCATGGCCACCCCCTCCCATTGCCCATGCATACATTATATTTTGTATGGGCACTAACCCACTTTGTCCACACAACAGCCCCTTTTGAATTTGGGTCTCCAGCTCAAACCCTGGTTTGCGCAGGCAAAGACTCATTAGTGCCCACACAAACTTTTGAATATCAGGCCCCTGATGTTTTATGCAATCTTGCTGTCTCCCATATGTCTTGCAGGGCAAGCATTCTCAAATCTCTTAGAGGGAGAGCTTTCTTTTTTGCAGGTTATACATATCTCGGAGGTACCCCATTGGACATTTCAAACATTAATGACCTGAAATCCTGAAGCTACCATGTGTGATGCATTAATGTATTGTTCAATGCAACCTCACTAATTTCCATTAACTGTATACCTTATGGCACTGTTCTTTTATAAAAGTGAATAAAACTACATTTCAAATAAATAAGTCTAGATCCAGTTTTCATGTTAATGTGCATCGTTTTGATGTAAAAGAGGAAGCTAAATGCAGACATCGGGCTGTCGCATACAGAGGTTTTATGCCTTTTGAGGACTATTTCTCCTAGCAGTAGTGTTGGTCACGATGGTCTCGAACCTAGGCTTCTCAGGATTGCTGCATCCCAGGTAGCTTCTCCCATAACTTGTTTATTTAATGTATCCCTCACCTTGGGTGTGGTGCTCAAAATCTGGAAGGTTGTCAAGGTGGTGTTGGTTTTCCAAAAAGATGATCCCGAACAAACTGAAAACTATTGACCTTTTACAGTCTTGTCTGTACCAACAAGTTACTGGAAAAGCTAGTGGCCTCTCAGTTTACAGAGCACCTCCAGCAATACAGTCTATTATCCCCAGCACAGCATAGTTTCAGACAGACCCATAGTACATCAACAGTCCTCATCCAGTTTACCAGTAATTTCAACATTGGCCAGCCCGGTGGCGCTGAGGGTTGAAGCGCTGGACGTCACACCTCGCGCCACACCGGCGACCCGGGAACAGACTTGGGTCGCTCGGGGGTTGGCAGGGGGAGAAAGGATTGCATCTCCATAGACAGCTCTCCTTCCTCAGGGAGGGGGGGGACAGTGCAGTACGCTGTACACCGACACCCAGCGCTGGCTGGGTGTCAGCACATGTGTATCACCCAGAAGAGGGGAGGGTACTGTCCAGGGCATATAGGCGATTCCGCGAAGGTGGGAGCAGCTACATAGAAACATAGAAGTTGACGGCAGATAAGGACCACAAGGCCCATCCAGTCTGCCCATTTCTTTTTCTACCTTATAAATGTGCCATCGGCCTTTGCTCTGTCAGTGGCCTATCTATTCATACCCATTTGTATTGCTCCCTTATGCCTATCCCATGCCTGTTTGAAGCCCTGCACTGTATTCATAGCCACCACTTCTTGAGGTAGGCCATTCCATGCATCCACCACCCTTTCTGTGAAAAAGAATTTCCTCACATTCCCCCTTAATCGGCCCCCCTCTAATCTCATGCTGTGTCCTCTTGTCCTGCTATTTTTCTTATATTTAAACATGTTAGACTCTTTCACCTTGTTAATGCCCTTAAGGTGTTTGAATGCCTCGATCATATCACCTCTCTCCCTCCTTTGCTCAAGGGTATACATATTGAGCTCTGTTAATCTGTCCTCATATGTCTGCTGATGCAGTCCCTGCACCATTTTGGTTGCCCTTCTCTGGACTGCCTCAATTTGGTTAATGTCCTTGTGAAGGTGTGGCCTCCAATACTGCACACACTACTCTAGATGGGGCCTAACCAGTGTCTTGTAAAGAGGGATTATCACCTCCCTCTTACGACTTGTGATACCCCTACTAATACACCCTAACACCCCCCTAGCCTTACCTACTGCTTTAGAGGTCTGCTTGGATGATTTCAGGTCATCAGTGATGATGATGCCCAAGTCTCTTTCTTCCTTTGTGACTGCTAGCAACTCCCTCCCAGCCTATAGGTGGCTTCAGGGTTTCTCTTCCCTATGTGCATGATCTTGCACTTCTTTGCATTAAATCCCAGTTGCCACTCTTCTGACCATTTTGCTAGTTTATCCAGATCTCTTCTCATTCTGCCCACGCCATCTGGATCATCTACTCTGTTGCAGATCTTGGTGTCACCTGCAAACAGACAATACCCTCTAGTCCATCTGCAAGGTCACTAATGAAGATGTTGAAGGACTGGCCCCAGGACTGATCCCTGAGGTACCCCACTTGTGACTTGCATCTCTTCTGACTGTATACCATTTACCACCACTCTCTGTTTTCTGCCCATCAACCAGTTTGCCACCCAGTTGACCAACTTCTGACCCACCCCAAGCCTACCCAGCTTATTTATCAATCTTCTATGGGAACAGTGTCAAAAGCTTTGCTGAAGTCAAGGTAGGCGATATCAACTGCTCCTTGGTCCACCACTCTGGTTACCCAGTCAAAGAAATCTATGAGATTAGTTTGACAGGACCTTCCTTTGTAAACCCATGCTGTCTTGGATCCTGTGCCCTATGGATTCCAGGTGTTGCACTATCCTTTCCTTAAGGGTGCCTCCATAATCTTGCCCACTACTGAGGTAAGACTGACTGGTCTGTAGTTCCCTGCCTCCTCCCTGCTACCACTCTTGTGAGTGGGATCACTTGAGCCCTTCTCCAGTCTTCTGGGACCTCTCCTGTGCTCAGAGACTCACTAAACAGTTCTGCTAATGGCTCTGCTAGTTCCACCTTTAGCTCAAGTACCCTGGGATGTATGCCACAGCATCGGGTCCCATTGCCTTATCCACCTGGGCTTAGCAAGCTCTTGTAGGACCCTTTCTTTTGTGAAGGAGTAGTGCTCACCTCCCTCCCTGTGTGTCCATGATGCTAAGCTGTGGCCCTGCCCTACCTTCTCTTCAGTAAATACTGAGCAAAAGTATCTATTTAGGATAGATGCTTTTACATAGTCCTCCTCCTCCATGCCCCTTTTCTCCATTAAGCTTAGCAATACCTCCTCTGGACTTTCTTCTTTCACTAATGTATCTATAGAAAGTCTTGTCACCTTCTTTACTGTTCGTGCTAGTGTTTCCTCAGTTTGGGACTTTGCCTGCCTTACTGCTTTCTCTCTGCTTCCCTTAGGGCAGTTTGGTATGCCTCCCTATCTTCATCCCGCTGTGTTCCTTATATTTCCTGAAGACCAGCCTTTTGGCTCTGACCTTTTCTGCTACTGTATTTGAGAACCAAAGTGGTTTCCTTCTTCTTTGCACTTCCTTTTCTGTCTAACACACTGGGATGTTGCTTCAAGTATTGCATCCTTAATGCTTGCCCACTTTGCCTGTACCCCCTCACCTGTGTTTCTTTTTGCCAGGGCTAGCTTGACTCTGTTGACCATCTTATCAAAGTCAGCTCCTCTGAAGTCCCATATTTTTGCCTTGGAATGGGATGATTTAGATGTAGTAGCCAAATTGAACCATACCATGTGCTACCTTGCCCATTGCACGGTTCGGGTGCCTAGGGAGAAAAAAAAACCCGAAAAAAGGCAGAGAGCCAACGGGATCCATGATGACCAGACACGGGTCAGAGACTGTGTCCTTCCGAGGGAGGGTTGCAGATTCCAGTCGGCTCTGCGGGCGCTAAAAAGTATAAATGAAAAAAAAAGTAATGTCAAAGTTGCCATGGATAGGGCTATGTACACAGGGGCCGCCCTCACTAACCTAACAAAGGCTTTTCACCTTATGAACCATACCCTAATTAAAACTAAATTATCAGCCTTTGGATTTTTGCCCACTGTTACTACCTGTTTTTCTAGCTACCTTGGTGATAGACAGCAGTTAGTTAAATGTAACCAATCCAGATCTGATCTCTCCACCATTAACACTGGTGTTCTTCAAGGCTCCATATTGGGTCCACTACGTCTAACCCTATTCATTAATAACCTGTCCAAGTCCTCATTTTCCTGTTCCCCTCTGCTTTATGCAGACAATATTTTATTTTATTTATTTTAGTTTTTGGTAACCGGGTAAGGCCCACTAGGCACAAGTGCCTGTTTTCAGGGGTGACCTGGGAGCACTGGGCGGTTAAGTGACTTGCTCAGAGTCACACAGTATGCAAGTGGAGGTTGTGAGAATAAAACTCAGGTCTGGTCTACTGGATGTATAAAGCTTGTTCACAGCTCGTTCTTCTAACCTCTAGGCTATACTGCCAGCCCAAATATGGTACTACTGTATATACTAGCTCCAAGAACACTGCTGACATTAATTTGCAGCTTTATGCTGACTTTGGTAGCATTTAGTCTTGGTTAACTCAAAACAAGCATCTTCTGAACTCCAGCAAAACTCATCCCATGCTCTTGGGTTAGTACCTAAGGTGAGGGCTTGTTCCCCTGATTTAGCTACTTTCTGTTTTGATGGTTCCCCTCTTACCACTGTAGACTCCTTCAAATACCTGGACCTTACCCTTGATCCTGCCCTTGAATTTACCCCGCACATATCTAACACCTGTAAGTCACCCAGTTCAAAAGTAGGACATACTTACAAGGTCAGATATGCCTTAACTTCTGCTGCTAGGCTATTGTTCAGGGTGTCTTGTTGCCTAGCCTCACTTATGATCTTATACCTTATTCTCAGGTGAGCAAATGTAACTGAAATAAATGGAACACTTCTTATAATAACATTTACTGCTTTGCCTTATGGGTGCCCAAACTGACTCAGCATTGCTCTGTTTACTCAAGCCTAGAGTGGCTATCCCCAACCTTACATTGGCTATGTACTCTAGGCTATACTATGGACAACATTATCAGATCAGCCCAAGCTGCCACCCTTGCTGACATGTTCATTAAACCCGATCAGCAGCCCAAGTTCCCTATTTTGCCCTGGGACCTACTGATCCCCCAGGGTGCTGGCCCTTCCATCCTCACCCCATAGCTGATGTCCCCAGCTACCACAATATCCTTCATTCTGTCCTAGTTGTGCTTAAAACCTCTAACAGTTTTTGCACCCACCACATCAGCCAGTAGCCTGTTCCATGGCTCACCACCCTTTCTGTAAAATAATACTTCCTCACGTCCCCCCTGAACCTTCCTATTAGTTTCCATTTGTGACCACGTGACCGCAAGCCAGTATTCAAATGAAATAATTTCCTGCAGTTCACCCTGTTAATTCCTTTTAGGAATCTGAGGGTCTCTATCATGTCTCCTCTCTCCCTTCTGGTTTCCAGTGAGTACATGCTAAGTGCCTTGAAGTGCTCTTCATAAGATCTGCCCTGGTGGCCTTAGATCATTTTTGTTACCCGGGGCCATACCATAGCCAGCCTATCACTATTCTTCCTGAGGTGAGGACTCCAAAACTGGGCACAGTACTCCAGGTGTGGCCTCACTAAGGATCTATACAGGGGGAGTATTATTTCTTTTTTCCTGCTATCAATACCCCTTCCAATACAACCAAGCATCCTACTTGCTTTGCTATATGCCTTGTTGCACTGACTTGATTGCTTTATGGCATCACTTATGATAACTTCAAGGTCACATTCTTCAGATGTGGTACTGAGTCTCACCCCTCCCATCCAGTACTCCGTCTTGGGGTTCCTGTTCCCCAGGTGTATCACCTTGCACTTTCTGGCATTGAATTTCAACTGTCAAACCCTTGACCACCGCTCCAGCTTTTGTAAGTCCCTCTGAATTTCCTTTAGTTCCACATCACTATCCACCCTCCTAGAGAGCTTAGTGTCGTCTGCGAACAGAGACAACCTGCGCAGACTCCCCTCACCAATGTCACTGATGAACATGTTGAAGAGCATTGGCCCAGGACAGATCCTTGTGGAACCCTGCTCGTGACTTCCCTCTCTTCTGATCCAGCTCCGTTGACCACTACCCTCTTCTGCCTGCCCTTTAGGCAGTTTCCTAACCAGTTAACTATGACCTTAGCCGCCCCCAGATCCTTCATTTTCTTCAGCAAGTGTCTGTGAGGTACCGAGTCAAAAGCCTTGCTGAAATCAAAGTACAGCAAATTGGCAGCACGGCCCCTATCCAAGTGTGTTATCACCCAGTCAAAAAGAACTATCAGGTTAGTCTGACAAGATCTACCTGCTACAGATCCGTGCTGTTTACTGTCCTGGAGACCATTACTCTCCAAGTAGTCTATGAGGTCTTCTTTAGTCAGTGCCTCCATCAGCTTCTCTACAATAGTTGTAAGACTGACAGGTCTGTAGTTCCTTGCTTGTTCATTGTCCCTGCCCTTATGGCATGGAACTGCATCTGCCACACTCCAATCCTTCAGGACTACCCCTGTTCTTAGACAGCTGTTGAACAGACCTACCAGGGCAAATCAGCCAGTACCACTGCTAATAGCGTGAGGATCCTTGGATATCACCCATCTGGTCCTGGTGCCTTATCACTCTTAAGGGCTCTCATCTCTTTCAGGACCCTTTCGCTAGTGAATGCTGACTGCTTCATCTGCGGGGCCCCTTTGAGGCTGCTTTGATGCCACTTTCTGGCAAGGCACCACAGACTTCCTTAGTGAAAACTGAGTAAATGTAATTGTTTAGGATGGTGGCCTTTTGTCCCTCCTCCTCCTCAATCACCCTATCCCCATTTTCAAGAGTGAGCTTCACAAGTTCCTTCGGTCCTCTGATAAATGCTCATGTACCTGATGCGCTGTACTCTTATTATCAGTTGTCCTTCTGTTGCATTTTCAGTTGTACTCATGATGTATTTTACTCAGCTGTTTTGCACTACTGAATTGTTTGACTTCTACTGCCGATGTTTGTAAAACTGTGCTTATTAGACCCTTTTTTCCCACTGTGCTAATGTTGTTTAATGTTGTATTTCTCCAGGGTTGTGCCTGAAAATAGGCACTGTATTGTCTAGTGCACCTATCTAGTAAACAAAAAATAAATATGGCAGATATAAGCTGAAATGGGTCTGTAAAGAGTTTTTCCAAAGTTTCTCTGGAGATGTTGGTTGCTCTTTAAAGCTCTACATATTTTTCTACGTCCTGGTACTGGGCGTCTGTATGAGTAATTTGTGTATGACTGCTGAGTCACTTCACTGAAACTACTTTGTTAGCATGATCTGCAGTAAAGATTATCTAGGCAAGTAACACCACCTCCCAAAAGAAAAATGCATTGCAATCCACCCACACTGTAAACCTTTATATCTATCGATCCAAGCCCTGTCAGCTGTCTGCAAATAGACTACGCCTGCCAAGTGACATACAAAAACAGAGAGGCCCTACAGGCAGATAGAAACACAGCAGAGCCCTAGCAACAACAGTGGGATTGGTTCACAGAAGTGTCAGAAGGTGTTCACATGGTAGGCCTGGAATATGGGAAACCTGACAACCAACCCCAGGAACTGTAAACAGATACCACAGTGTTTTGTTGTTGTTGAAGCATTTATTAGTCACCTATTCTTTATTAAGTAAAATGCACACATCACAGAACAGCTCACATGTCTGGTATGTTAAGGAACTCATACACGTCCGTTGTCAAGCTGTATTGCTCAGTACATTAACTATCATATGCTAACTTAATCCAGCCTTCTGCATCTTCAGTGTTTCAGATGAAGAACACTTAACCCTTATAGTACTGCAAGAGTTGCTAACTTAATTCAGCCTTCTGTATCTTCAGCGTTTCAGATGAAGAACACTTAACCCTTACAGTACTGTAAGAGTATATACATGTCCTGAATCTATATGCAGTCAAACATAATCGGCACTCAAAATTAAAACCAGATATTTTGCCATCTTGGTGTTGTGTGATGTTGTTCTAAAGCTGAACATATTTACAAAACACATTTTATGAATCAAGAAATATAGGGCTAGATTTTCACAACTCTTGATGCAGGTGTTAATTCTCAGTTTTGGGCTGCATCAGTATCAAAAGAAATTTGTTTGGAAAATGTTTCATCAGGAAAGACAACATGAGCTGTAAACGTTTCCAGAAGCATGGTGGGGGGGGGTACAAGAATTGGGAGAACAGGCAAACACATAGCAATACAAGAACAACTACTAAAACAAAACAGTGTAGTACAATTACAGAGAAGAAATGACCCAGACCAACCGGCCAGGGTAAACAAAACCATGTTCAGATATAACATACATTACAACAACCCAAGAGCAGGTGATCCAGTAGGGTAAAGGTATTTGAAGTGCTAGAAATAGTAGGCTGAGCACATGATCTGAAGAGCTATTGTATACCCAAGGGAGGGCAGTAATAAGACAAGTGGGGAAGTGGACAGGTAGGGGATGGGGGAGGAGAGAGAGAGAGGAGACAGCCAAGATCTAACCCCTTCAGGATGCTGAGAACCCTGCAAGGGGATAGGACCAGGCAGAAAGGAGGGAGAGAAGGGAGCAGGGAGGTAGAGAGAAGAGAGGAACAGGAGGGAGGGAGGAGAGGGATAGGGAAGTTGGGAGGCGGGCGGGTGATGGATTTGAAAGTGGGGGGAAGGAGGGGAGGAAAAGAGAAGAAGCCAATCTGTACCCCTTCAGGATGCAGAGAACCCTGCAAGGGGGTCAGGATTAGAAAGTGGGGGGAAAGTAAGGGAAAGGTAGAAGAGAGGAAGCCAGGATCTATACCCTTTCAGGATGACAGAGAACCCTGCAAGTGGGACAGGATCAGGCAGAAAAGGAGGGGAGACAAAGGGGGCAGGGAGGAGAAGTGGAATGTGGCAGGTGACCAGAGGGGGAGAGGGAGATAAGGAATAGGGAGGATGGAGAAAATAGGGGTGTGGCAGAGTTAGGCTACACCCTTGGCTGTGACTGATAGATCACTTTTCTATCTCCTTATTTCCTAGCTACCAAAACTTCTGTTGCACAACAGTTAATGCTTTTCTCTTCGCTTTTCTTCTTTTGGCCCCCTACCCTAGGTTGGCCACCTAGTGTAGCTCTTTACTATCCCTACTAAACTTCCTACTACTTCTGTCTTTTCATTATTTTTCCATTTCCATCCATCCAGTCCCTGGAATGATGCCAAACACCCAGAGAGGTGTTGTGTAAAGTACATAAGTGCATTTTGTGTACAAAAAACATGAAGGTTATTTTAAATAGGAATACATACAGTTAATTAAGTCTTTTTAAATAAAAAGGATTCAGAAGCCATATAAAACAATAATAATTTCATGATTAATACAGTTATAAGAAATCCTTAAGGTATTTTCATAAATTCAGAGTATAGACCTGTTACTGTATAGGGTTTTATGTATGAGGCTGAATGGTATGCTTTATAAAAGTGCTTAGTTACTGTGGATCAGAGATATAGAGAGTCAATATCTGTGGAGATTGACACTGTACCATTAACTGAATCAGGAAATCCCCTGAAACAACCCCTCCCCCCAGTTTTGAAACAACACGTTCAGACATGAAACAGCATATCCAGACATGTAAATAGAAAAGGGCTCAGTCAGGTGACCCCACCAAAAGATATAAAAACCTCTTCACTGAGTTCACTTCAGTCCAGTCCAGTGGGGCTCAGCCCTGAGAGAGGAGGAGAGAGGTTCTACTGTTTGCGCAGACAAGCTGTTGAATGCAGATGAGAAGGGTCTTAGGCGCGCTACAATCCAGGACTGCATTATGTGAGAAACTACTGATGTTAAGTAGTGATTTTTTTTGCAGTGTTTTTTGTTTTCATTTATTATTTTTTGAACTATTGAAAAATAAATATCACACCATGGTGTGTTTTAAACCTGTAAATTTGCCTCATCTGAAGTTTATTCCCACACGCTGAGACAAACTTGGTGTCAGTAGTGGGATAGTAGTGGTTGTCCAGAGAAACAAGGGGGACAGCAGTACTCAGATACCAGCCCTGGTATCCAGACATGGGGGCAAAGAGCAGGATGGCATAACTCCAGGATCCTGTGGATGCTAAGGATCTGTTGAAGGAGGGCTTACCAGTGTGCATATCAGAGCCCAAGTGAGAAGAACTGGATTGGAGTTCGATGGAATGTGGAGGTAGACCAGCATCGGAGAGAGGTGGAGCACCGCTGCCAGGTGCTGATGGAGGGTTCCCAACCAGAGGATTTTGTGGCGGAGGCAGAGGACCAGGATCCATGGGTTCTAGAGGAGAAGGACCCCCTTATGAAACCTTTGTTGCCAGCCACTTCTGAGATCCCGTTGCCCATTTTTCTGGGCTACTGCTACTTGGAGGATGACGAGATGAAGGCCCCCAGGTAGACTTTTTCAGGACATATACATACTGAGGTGAAGACTACAAGCAACAGGAAAGACACCATGGTGGCTGAAGGGACTTTCCTATGTTTTGAACCCCCTGTTATAGGGGATGAAATGTATGAAACATGTAAGGTTTAAAATGAATATAGCTTTTAAGGCTGGTGTTGAGTACAGTCAGTTGAGAGTACCAGAATGGTGTAAGGGTTGAAAGGAAACCCCGAGTATGTTACAAATAAGGGTTGAAAGGAAACCCCAAAGGTTTTGGAAGTTAGGAACTGGCTGGTTGATGTTCAGCATGAGAAGGTTCCTCATCTACCAGAAAATATATGAAAGGGAAATGGATAAATGAAATGATTACAAGAAATGTATAACATAAAAGAAATGTCTATACTGTATGATATAAAATGAGGAACCTAGGGTCATGGAGGATCTAGGTATGGGGTGGAACCTATGATTGAGCCCGAGTGGAAACAATGTGCTAGAATGGGGTGAGAGCTGGGTGCAACTCACCCCAGAGAAAGTTTAGGCCTGTATGGCCACCCTGATAGCTAGATGGAGGAAGCTAGAAGTCAGCATAAAACTGCTGTGTATTACTTCCTCTTTTTTAATGTACTGCTGAAGGTAAGATAGTGAGTGCACAGGACTGAAACAATGCCAAGTGATGGTATGGAGGAAGCTCGAAGTCCAGCACAAAACTGCTGTGTATTACTTCTCTTTTTTTTTTATGTAAGGATGAAGGTACGATAGTGGGTGCACAGGGCTGAAACGATGCCAAGTGATGGGTACGGAGGAAGCTGGAAATCAGCATAAAACTGCTGTGTACTTCTTAACTCTTTTTTTAATGTACTGATGAATGTACTATAATTGGTGCATAGGGTTTTGAAATGATGCCAAGTGATGGGTTCTGAAAAGATGACAAGTGATGGGTGCTGAAACAATGCCTATTGATGGGTGCCTGATATTACATATGAAATGTCTGAGTTGTAGTAACCAGAGTGAAATAGTTATGGGATAGAAAGTCACTACAGACTGAAGTCCTCTGAGAACATAGATGGGTACTGTACTGAACTGTATGACAGGCCATGGATAATGTGAAAGTATCGTCATATTGCAGTAACTTGGTATGGTAGACAATACTAAAAATAGCCAAATTAAGGGACCCTGGGGTGAAGCTCTCATAGTGGGTGAGAGAGTTTCAACCAACCCCCATTCTACTGTTATGGTAGAACATCTGTGACTGAGAGGGGGGTTCTTGAAAAACTGGTATAGTTTTGAGAGCTGTTTTTTTCTTAAGGAGGGAGGTGTGTGGTGGAGTTAGGCTACACCCTCAGCTGTGACTGATGGACCACTTTTCTATCTCCTTATTTCCTAGCTACCAAAACTTCTGTTGTGCAACAGTTAACGCTTTTCATTTGCTTTTCTTCTTTTCCCCCCTACCCTAGGTTGACCACCTAGCATAACTCTTTACTATCCCTACTAAACTTCCTACTAGTTCTCTCTTTTCATTCTTTTTCCATTTCCATCCATCCAGTCCCTGGAATGATGCCAAACACACAGAAAGGTGTTGTGTAAAGTATATAACTGCATTCTGTCTACAAAAAAAACATTAAGGCTATTTACATAGGAATACATATAGTTAATGAAGTCTTTTTAAATAAAAAGGATTCAGAAGCCATATAAAACAATAATTTCATGATTAATACAGTTATAAGAAATCCTTAAGGTATTTTCATAAATTCACACTATAGACCTGTTACTGCACAGGTTTTATGCATGAGGCTGAATGGTATGCTTTATAAAAATGCTTAGTCACTGTGGATCAGAGATATAGAGAGTCAATATCTGTGGAGATATACACTGTACCTGTAACTGAACCAGGAAATCACCAGAACCCCCCCCCCTCAGTTTTGAAACATGTTCAGACATGAAACAGCATGTCCAGATATGTAAATAGAACAGGGCTCAGTCAGGTGACCCTACCAAAAGATATAAAAACCTCTTCACTAAGTTCAATTCACTACAGTGGGGTGCAGCCCTGAGAGAGGAGGAGAGAGGTTCTACTGTTTGTGCAGACAAGCTGTTGAATGAAGATGAGAAGGGTCTTAGGAGCTCTAAGATCCAGGACTGTATTATGTGAGAAACTACTGATGTTAAGTAGTGATTTTCTTTGCAATGTTTTTTTTGTTTTCATTTATTATTTTTCAAACCATTGAAAAATAAATATCACACCAAGGTGTGTTTTAAACCTGTAAATTTGCCTCGTCCAAAGTTTATTCCCACACACTGTGACAAGGGGTAAACTAGAAATGGAAAAATGGAGAGCATCAGTGGGAGGAAGGGGGGGGACAGCAGTAGAGTGTTGAAATAGCACAAAAGGTTGTGAGTGTTAGTAGAGAGTTGAAATGGCACAGTAGGTTGTGGTAGGGGTGGGAGGAGGGGGTATAATAGGTGGTAGCATGTGAGGAGGTAATCAGAGGAAGGGTTCAGTTAGAAGACAGGAGGTAAGTCAGGGATAGAGGAGTAGGGGATAGTGCACAGGGGTGGGGAGGGTTGCAAATGGGCTAGTAACAAGTACAGTTAGGAGCATAGAAGTAAAGTAGGGCTAAAGGATAATGCGACAAGGTTGGGAGGGTTGAAGGGGGGCTAAGAACAACTGTAGTTAGGGGGAACAGAAATTGTGAAGGGCTAAGGAGATTGAAGATGAGGAAGAGGAAAGTCTGACAGGAGGTAGCAGTGAGTTCCAAAGCTTTGGGAAGCGGTAAGAGAAAGCTTCCTGGCCTATGGAGGTAGAGTGATGAGGAATAACTAGAGCGTCAGTGGATCTGAGAGGGCGGGAGGAGGGAAGTGGAGCAGAGAGTAAGGAAGAGAGGTAAGAGGGGAAGAGTCCCAAACCAGAATTTAGAAGTGAACTTGGTGCGGTGAGAGAGACACCTCCACTCAATGGAGGGGAAAGCTAGAGAATGATACAAGGTACAGTGATGTGTGTGGGAGGGGTAGTCAAGAGCAAAGTGACTAAAAGCATTGAGGAGAGTATCCAATCTGGTAAGGGAAGACTTAGGAGCAGCACTGTAGACTTTGTCACAATAGTCAAAAATAGGGAGTATCATTTTCTGAACAAGATCATGCCTAACCGGTAGTGGCAAGGAACTGCGGTTCCTGTAAAGGGCGCTAAGCTTAGGGCACAGTTTTTTCAGGATGGCAGCAATATGTACAGAAAAGTTAAGGTGTTGGTCAAGCTAGACACCCAGGTATTTGAAAGAGGTGGTGTCCTCTAGCGTTGTCCCATCAAGGGTGTGGAAGAAGGGGAGGGCAGCCTAGAGAGTCTCTGCCTAGTGCCAAAGATCATGGAGACGGTCTTTTTGGTGTGGAGGAAGAGTTGATGTGAGCTTAGCCAGTGCTGAACATTATTTATTTAGTTTTTGTTGACCAGGTAAGTGTACTAGACAAATTCTGCCTATTTTCAGGCACGACCCGGGGGAGGGGGATACAGATGAATGGCAACAGAGTTTGAACCAGATTAAGCTTTTGGTGGTATTTTAGTGAATGGGGGGAAATTTGGCCAGGGCACCAGGGAAATTCCCCAACTCTCTTAGTGGGGATGGGACGAGGGTTATGTTTCCAATACGAATTATTTTTATTTCACATGCATGTCTGCTGTTGTGCATATTTGTTGTTTTTGTTTTTATTCATTCTGTCTTGTATGCTATAATACAATTTCTATGTTATGTTTAAGTTTTTGAATAAAAAATTCCCCTACTTTTTTCGAGAAGTGCCATGGGTTCTTTAACATCCACCTGAACTACCACCAGAACAGGCAGACGGTTTAACGTCTCGTCTCATCCGAAAGACCACACCTCAGGAGTGCAGCACCCCTCTCATGCTGCACTGCAGTGTCAGTATTGGGATATTAACCCAAGTGCCTGATGTGGGGATAGAACCCACAGCCTTCTGATCTCCCGGCCTCAGAGGAGAGTGTGCTACCTGCTGAGCCACTGACACTGCCAAGTCAAGCTGTAGTCTGGAAGTCACACTGGAGGGAGATTGGCCAGAGGTGAACAAGACCATGTTGTCAGCATACATACGGATAGAGGATGAAAAGCATACTGATGGCAGGTCATTTAGAAAAACTGAGAATAAGAGTGGGCCAGGCACGGAGCTTTGAGGCACACCAGTAGAGATGGGTAGTGGAGGGGATCTAGAGTCAGCTATTTTAACAGATTGAGTTCTACCTACCAGGTAGGCTCTGAACCAGTTGCAGACAGAGACAAGCCAGCTGATGAGAGAGTTTCGAGGAGAAGGGAGTGGGAGACTGTGTCGAAAGCCTTGGCAAGGTCAACAAAGATAGCAGAAATAATGTGATCTCTATCCATGGCAGAATGGATAGAGTCGGTGAGTCTAAGTAGGGAAGTGGCTGTGGAGTGATTCTTCCGAAAACCAGATTGGAAGGGAGCGAAGAAGGAGTTGTCATCAAAAAAGGAGGAGAGTTGTGAGAGAACAAGGTGTTCCTGAAGTTTGACCAGGGTGGGTATAAGCGAGATGAGGCGGTAATTCCCAGGAGATGAGGGATCACCTCCCTTTGGTAGGGGGGAGAACTGTAGCATGTTTCCAGGCTTCAGGGATAGTCACAGTGTGGAAAGATAGGTTGAGGAGATCAGTGAGAGGGAGGAGAAATAGCATGAGCAGAGAGGTACAGCAGCTTAGGGTCAAGGCCATCGGGGAGCTGCCCTTAGTTGGGTTGATAGAGAGCAGTGCCTTTAAGGTGTCGGGAGAGATGGTGAAAAGGCAAAACTCTCTGCTAATTGGCAGTGTTGGAAGGAATCGGGAGTTAGGCAAGAGGGAAGAGGTGGTAGGGTGGGGGAGGAGGGAGGCTAGCAGGGTGGAGGTGCAGGAAGTAAAGTAGGAACTGAATTCCACCACTACTGTAGGATGGTTGGCAATGAGTTGGTTGTTTATGTTGAGCAGCTGGGATGAGGGTTTAGTATGGGGAGAGAAAAGTGAGTGAACTACTTTCCAAAATTTTGATGGGTTGTTTAAGGTAGTATTAAAGGTGGACCGGAAATATATACCGCTTTGGCCAGGCGGATGGATGGCTTTGGTACAGGCATTTCGGAATGTCCAGTAGATAGCGTAGTCACAAGGGAGTTTGGAGGATTTGTGGGTTTTCCATGCTTTATCACGCACTTGCTGACAGGCCAGGAGTTCAGGGGTTACCCAGGGGAGGTGACTACCATGCACTTTAACTTGCTTCAGGGGAGCATGTGTGTTCCAGACGTTGATGAAATTATCTTTGAAATAAGCCAGGGCATGATCGATATTTTGGGCTGAGGAAATAGGGGCCCAGTCAACGTGAGTTAAGTCATGATGTAGAAGGGCAAGGTCCAATGTTTTGTAGTAGCATATCGTTACTAGTTTGTGGGGTGCCTTATGTCTATGTACTTTCCTAACTATATAGATCATATGATCGCTCAGAGCATCTGGTAGCAGGCCCGACTGGACTACCCTGTGAGGATGGAAGGTGGCAGTCCAGTCTATGAGAGTGTAGTTATGGGACTTGTAGTTTAGGAGAGTAGGTTCTGTGATTAATTGGGACAGGTTAAGGGCAGCTATTTCAGTACAAGTCTTATGTAGGGTGGGTGACAACCAGTTCAGGTTTAGATCCCCTAACAGGTAGAGCTCACTTGAGGAGGTAAGGGACCCAATAGTGGTGATTAGACCAGTGGCTACAGAGTGGTGTAGACCAGGATGGCAATAGGCTCCTGTGATAAATATTGGTACAGAAAAGGGTAGAGATAGTCTAATGATGAGGGCTTCATAGGCACTGGGGTCAGTGGTAGATAGAACAGTAGTGGTTTGTAGAGAGGAGAAGGAGGAGTAGATAGCTACACCCCCAACCCTACCAGTATGGTCCTGGCGGGTAACAGCATATCCAAGAATTGTGATAGAAGCATCAGGGATTTTGTTTGTTAGCCAGGTCTCTGATACAATGAGGATGTCTGGATTGAGGGATCCTACAAGTGGGAGTAGCAGATCAAGTTTAAGGAGGAGACTGTAAATGTTAAGGTGGAGGATTTTTAGGCCCAGGGGAGTGAAACTGGGGTTGGAGCAGAGGCTGAGGAGGAGAGGGAGTGGATGGGGTAAGGGCTTTACTGAGTGTTGGACCCAGGTTGGGATTTATGTCTCCTGCCGAGAGGAATAAGAGAAAGATAATGATAAAATGCAGCGTGGTACTCTTGAACCAAGGTTTATTAGATGGTTCAGGGGAACAAAGTGAACAACTGAAGGTGGAGAGCTGAAATTTAAGGATGCACAGTAAAGTGAAGGAGTAAGGTAAAGACATGAGTGGGGTGGAAGGCCATGTAGAGAAGTGGGTCCAGGTATGGTAAAAAGGTGTTGGAGCTGCCACTTGATTGAAGCAGGGGGTTAGCAGGGCTGTAAGGTTTGCAAGGGATGTGTGGTGGGGAGTGGAGTGGAAGTATCTAGCAATTGAAATACATAAAAATGCTAGACTGCTGTTTTCAGTCATGTGCATTTGTGACAGTTTACCTGCTTTACAGCACAAAAAATTATGTATGCATCATTATTTTGACACGTGTCATTTTATTTACTCATTTAGTCTTTATTGATCAAGTAAGCACAGTGGGCGAATACATGTCTATTTTCAGGAGCAATCCAGGAGGTTACAAAGTAGAGAAATACGTTTTCTGAGTACAACTTGTGGAGCTTGCGACAAGAAATTAGATCATGTTTTGTGTGGTCTAGCTTTTTGACACACTTAGCAAAATTGCACTAAAACTATGACGCAAGTCATCACACATGTTTGGAGGGCCTGCAAAGATCCAACCTGCAGGCTCTTAAAGATCCAATGTGGTGGCTTTAAAGGCAGTCCTATACCTTCCATGAGCTGCAGTGCCAACAACCACTGTATATTTTGAACTTTTCAAGTCTCTTGAGCCATCAGATGGCCCAGTGGTAAACATGTCTTATCTTCTTACCATTCCGGCAAGTCAAGGCAAAGGCAAATTTAATTTTTCTGGTGCCCAATCCCGGAGGCTCTTGGCGCCATACAAATCAAGAATACTAAAAATAAAACAGTAAATTACAATAATAACTTAAATGAACAGTATAAGAAAATAAAGCCTAAAATAAGAACTGTAGCTGAGAGTGGCCAAGCCAAGGAAAGATCTAAAACAGAGTGTACGGGAAGTCCTGCCAAAGCCAGGATGTTGCACCTCAGGTGACAAAGACAAAGTCAGGTGTCCATCTTAAATGCCTTCTGCCTCAGGGAAAGGGGGAAGGGGGACTCCTACTGCTGCACTGATGGCCCAAGGAGAGGGAGTCATGCAAGCAGGAATTTACAGCCTTTCAGCAGGGAGGACCAGCCATTGACATACTATGTTATTTACATTAAGATGCTGTGGTCTCCTGTGCCAAGACATACTTTGGCACCGTAAGAGGTGGAGTGCAGTGAGTGGGTGTGGCTGCAACCCACTTCTGTGCTCTCTGGTAGGACCCTGCCTCAGGCCACACCCCATGGACAGGAGGGAGGGGTCATGGAAGAACTCACAAGGAAAATGGGTGGGATCAAGCAGATGATGCTGCCATGCTAATCTCACTCAGCTGTAACACTCTGGTCTTTGGTCCCCTGCCTCCTTTTTTCTGGTCTGAGGTATTCCAGCCAGCCCCGGTACTAGCTAGCCAGCTCTATGCAGAGGGAGACGTCCAAGATGGATTACCAAGTGTCTGATTGCGGTTAGTGGAGAGTCAGAAAAGTATCTTGCCCCACCAAATAGGTTAAAATACACAAAGTGTTCAAACTTTTTCAAGTCTCTTAATTGTTTTATTCGAATCAGGAGTTAGAGTGCTAAATAAAAAGATTCAGTACTCTGACCAAAAGTTCTGGAACACTCCCATAAGATGTCTGAGCATCTCCTGATTTACACTCCAGATGGGAAAGTGGAGATAGGAGAGAGAGAAACAAGGTGAAAAAATGGCACCAGATTGTCAACTTCTATGACAGTCACTTTTTCATTAAATATAAAGTGCTCTATGCATCCATGCAAACAAAACGTGCAAGAAATACCTTAAAGAGCTGCTGACACCTCAAAGAAAACTTTAAAAAGTATAATAATTAGATACAATTCTGCCTGCATTCCATTTATAGTTTATATATTTCTCTTCCCCATTATTTAGTACTAAGGAAATCTGCATGAATATATGATCTTTATTGCTTAGAGTTTCTTTAGAGTCCATCTGCCTCTGTAGCTTACTCCCTACATCAAGTCATAATCCTCTGTTGTGACATCACAATCTGTTGCTATGGGAGTAACTGTGAGGTCACAAGCAGTGTTCTGTTACTTCAGGTAGGGGAAAAGCAGCAGGCATAGAAAAAATCTTCAGCAGCAAAGATCCTGTTTTCTTACAGATGACCTCAGTAATAAATAATGGGGAGGAGGAATATAGCACTAATGGGAAATACAAGCTGGACTGCATCTAAATATTAGGTTTTGGTAAAGTTCTCCTGAACATGTCATCAGTTCTTTAAGGCAAACAAACATGTTGGCAAGCAAGACTCTACCAGTTTTGCTGGAGAACCAGCATCTTCAGGAACACCTTTTCAGCCTGCCTGAAATGCAGTAACAAAAACAAGGAAAAAATGGTACCAGACTTCTAACTTTAATGGCAGTCACTTTTTTTTTTATTAAATATGAAGTGCTCAGGACTGCGGCCCAGATGAAGATTTCACTGCAGTGGGCCCATCCAAGTTATAAAGCCCATTGGCAACAGCTCGAACTACAGCAGACTGGCAAAAATCAATTATGTGCTAGGATGTTTAACCCCCATGGATGCCCTACTGACTGTTTTGGCATTCTCCTCTGTAAGCAACGTTACTGGGCTGGTATCAGGGCATTAAAAGGGGCCATACAGTTAGAAGCCTACAGAAATATGCTTGGTGGTGTGCAGATAAAGACTTTGCTCCAGCCAGGCTCTCCAAATGGTATCACAAACAGGCCGAGAGGGGTATTTATGCTTCTTGGCAGTTGCTCCAGGGGAATATGATCTTACCTTTTGAGAAAGCCAGGGGTAGTTTTGCATGGACAGAAGTGGATCTTATATATTATTACCAACTTAGGGACTACATTAATGGCAGGTTACAGAAAGATGTACAATATGAGGATCTTAGACCATTCCCCAGAGCATTCGAACTTATTTGGGGGTCAATGTATGGTAAAGGAGCAATAACAATGCTATATTGGAACCTGGTGGCTGACTGTACACACAACACACGTTCTCTGCAAAGAAAATGGGAGCAGGAGCTGGGAACAGAGTTAAATAAGGTAAAATGGAGTCAGGTATTTAGGAGCTGCTGGCGCATTACATCATCTCTGAATTGGAAAGAGTATGCCTGGAAGATCAGAGTGAAGAATTTTTTAACCCCAGGCAGACAGGTCAGAATGGGCGTCAGGGCCAGCGCTCAATGTTGGAGAGGGTGTGGCTGCTTAGAAGCTGACATGGCTCACCTCCTCTGGTTTTGCTCTGAAATTCAAGTTTACTGGGGAAATGTGAGACGCCACCTGATGGGACTGTTTGGGTCAGACACCATGGTAGGCCCAGACAATACAATACTCAGGCTCTTTCCTCCAGAGATTAAAGGTAGTGAAGGGCAATATTTATGGGCCATCCTATGTATTGCTGCCTTGAAAGGCTATTACAAAAACTAGCTCCAGCAGTCTCCACCGGGCTTGTCGGACTGGCTTAGCATAGTTATTCAAATTCAAACAATGGAAAGAATTACTTTCACTGCTAACCATTGCAAAGATTTATATACGAATAGATGGACCCATTGGGATTTGTATAAAGATGAGGTACAATAAATTGTATAGAGGTTATAACTGCCCCCCCTCCCCAATCTCTTCTCCCACTGCAATGGATTTCTTATGTATCTGGTTAAGCTTACTATATGCCCTATAGATTAGTTTTGTTAATTAAATATTTTTATTGTTTTTAATCCTTGAAGTAAGAGATAATGGGGGAAAGAGAAATGTTTTAACTGACTGCAGTTTACAACATTACTTTATTACTGGTGATACGCTTATAAGCTATGTCATTATGATCTAATGCAATCATTTCATGTATGTGAAGAAGAATGATTCAATAAACTAAGCATAAAAAATAAATATAAAGTGCTCTGTGCATCCATGCAAACAAAAAGTGCACAGTCCGTTTCATGGAGTGTCAGTTTTGTACTCCTGAGATATGAACTTGAAAGGAATGAACAAGGTGAGCTGCAAGGAACTATTCAGATGGACTAGTGGATCAAAAACACAGGGATGTGAGTGCAAACTGGGGGGGGGGTTCGGGCAGGCTGTGAGAAAGTTTTATTTTACAAAGAGGGTGGTTGAGCCATAGAAAAGTGTGCTAGCTGATGTGGCAGGCGCCAAAACCATTAATAGTTTCAAGTATGGCTGGGACAGACTGAAGGGATTAGTAGTTAATCGTGGCGGTAGCAGTAAAATGGGGAGCATGGAGGTGGATAGTGTGGGCTAAAACCTGTATAGACAAAAGGTCTCAGGGTATGAGAGTGGGTAATTGGCAGAGTGGATGGTCCAGTGGTCTTTTTCTGCCATCATTGTCTAGGTTTCTATGTAAGATTTGATTACAGTGATAGTAAAATTGTGGGGAGATTATACGAGTGAATATTAGCACTGCGGGCAGTAGGTAAGGGTCGAGAGCAAAGGCTGTGGTCTTCTTTTTGTGCCCGCAGTGCTATTATTCCCGAGTGCATCCTCCCCAACATCATATTAATGCTGTTACGGTGATTGAAAAACCTGTAAAAAAAAAAATAGAGAAAAAAGATTATGTGTTATAAATGCCGCAGGAATGCCGCAGTCGGAGAAACAACGTGAGGCTGTCGGGGATCCCTGAGGGCTCTGAAGGGACAGAAATGATCCCCTCAGTTAAGAAGGGGGATAAAACCTTTTATAGATACATCAGGAGTGAAGGAAGACCAAGCGAGGATAGTGAGGCTTAATAAAAGGAGGGAGGGTGGGCAGAGGGTGACTGTGAAAGGCAGAGATACTAAACAAATATTTTGCTCAGTATTTACAAAGGAAGAGGGGAGGTACCTAAAACAAACAGTAGAAACATTCTGGATACAGAAGTTGATACCAGCCCATTTACAGAAGAAAGGGTTCTGAAAGAACTCTTAAAACTGAAGGTGGACAAAGCAATGGGGCCTGATGAGATTCATCCCAGAATTCTAAAAAGAACTAAGGTAGAATTAGTGACATCACTGACTACCCTGTTTAACAAATCATGGGAGGATGGGGTGGTACCGAGGACTGGAGGAGGGCAGATGTGATTCCCCTTCACAAAAGTGGGAGCAAGGCAGAAGCAGGAAACTACAGACCTGTTAGTTTAACCTCAGTGGTAGGGAAAATGATGGAATCACTTCTGAAGGAAAGAATTGTTCGAGTATCTAGAGGCCAGAGGGGCACAGGACCCAAGGCAGCATGGATTCACAGCAGGAAGGTCATGCCAGACAAATCTGATAGATTTCTTTGACTGGGTGACCAAAGTAGTAGATCAGGGAGGGGCTGTGGACATGGCCTACCTCGACTTAGAAACATAGAAGTTGACGGCAGATAAGGACCGCAAGGCCCATCCAGTCTGCCCATTTCTTTTTCTACCTTATAAATTTGCCATCGGCCTTTGCTCTGTCAGTGGCCTATCTATTCATAGTCATTTGTATTGCTCCCTTATGCCTATCCCATGCCTGTTTGAAGCCCTGCACTGTATTCATAGCCACCACTTCTTGTGGTAAGCCATTCCACTTTAGCAAGGCATATGACACAGTCCCACACAAAAGATTAATATACAAATTAGCTAGCCTGGGAGTGGGTCCCAAGATGACAGCCTGGGTAAAAAATTGGCTGGAGAATAGGACACAGAGAGTAATAGTAAATGGAGTCCACTCTGAAGAAAGTGGGGTTGCTAGTGGTTCAGTATTAGGACCGGTCCTCTTCAATGTCTTTATAAGTGACATTGCAGAGGGACTGGAAGGAAAAGTATGTCTCTTTGCAGATGACACAAAGATCTGCAACAGAGTTGATGCACAAGGTGGGGTGGAAAGGATGAAAAGGGACTTGGCAAGGTTAGAGGAATGGTCAAATGTATGGCAGCTTAGATTCAATGCTAAGAAGTGCAAGGTAATGCACCTGGGAAACAAAACCCAGGGAAGAGTACACAATGGGGTGAAATACTAACAACAACAAAATGGAAAGGGACCTAGGGGTAGTCATATCAGATGACCTAAAGGTGGGCAAGCAATGGGAGAGGGCAGCAAGGAGGGCTGGGGATACTGGGATGCATAGGAGAGGCATCACCAGTAGAAAACAGGAAGTTACTATCCCTCTGTACAGACAGCTGGTCAGACACCATCTGGAGTACTGTGTTTAGTTCTGGAGACCCAGTCTTCGCAAAGACATAGACAGGATGGAGGCTGTCCAGAGGAGGGCAACTAAAATGGTGCAGGGTCTGCACCAGAAGATATATGAAGAGAGACTTAAGGAGCTTAATATGTATAGCCTCGAGGAAAGGAGGGAGAGGGGGGACATGATAGAAACTTTCAAGTACCTCAAGGGAATCAACAAAGTCCTAGAAGGTAGCATCTTTCAAAAAAAGAGGTGTGCAAGAACAAGGGGGCACAATTTGAAGATAGAGGGCGGCTCAGAGGTAATTTAAGGAAGTATTTTTTCACAGAGAGGTTGTGGATGCATGGAACGGCCTTCCGGAGGAGGTTGTGGAGTCAAAAACAGTGGTGGAATTCAAGCATGCATGGGACAGTCATAAGGCAATTCTAGGGGGTTGGGGTAGGAAGAAGTAGGCTGCTGGTTAACTAGGATCTGCAGCTTATCCAATAGGCAGGGAAATGGGCAGACTGGGTGGGCCAAGCGGTCCTTATCTGCCATCAAATTCTATGTTTCTATGTTTTAAATAAACTATTTAAATTTTAACTTGGACGACTCATTTTTTTTTTTTTATATAAACCGTGAGTTTGAGTCCATATTTATTCACGTTGAACTTAGCTCCTGGCAGAGTTCTCATGAGGTGAATGATAGGTTAGAAGCTGATAAGCATGCTGCATATGTAACCCCCCACCGGCCCCTTATTTAACCAGTAGGCATACCTCCCATAGTCTAGGGGAAAAAGAGAGGGGTTGGGGTACAAAGCAAATTTGCAGATGCAGAAGAAAAACACAAGGTGTGTACATACTAGACACAACCAGGCCTATACCAGAACCCAGGTCCTGAGGAGAGAATGTTTGCTAAGGGCTATGCTAGGTTTGCACTTCTGGACAGAGGTACCTAGTAAATCCACACAGGAAGCAGTAACTAGATTGTCCATACCAGGTTGAGATTCTAGAGTGTGGCTTTATTCTGAAACACAGCTGGAAAAACAAAAGCAAAGATGGATCCCCAAGGGTTTACACTAGCACAAGGCAATGCAGAACACATCTGTAGAAACAGTACTCGAACCTCCCATACAGCATAGGATTTAAATTCTGGAATGTGGAACTAGCCACAGAAAACACACACATTTCTCCTCGAATGGCACTAGGCCAGTACTAGAACAGTTCTCATATAACATAAGCTTAGACTTCTGGAAAACTGTGGAACTAGCCACTGTGAAAAACACACAAAATCTTCTGGAAAAGGTGGCACTAGGCCAGTACTCGGTACATTTCCCATATTGCATAGGATTGTGGCACACGGGCCACGACAGAGCACTCAAGGCTCAAAACTTGCAAAACCCACACACCAGGGGTAAACTGGAGAAAACCCACATACAAGGGGTAAAGCTTCTTCAGGCACTGGCCACATGCACTGACAGAAAACAGGCACCCTTACAGAACTTGAAGTCCTGAACTGGTCACTCTAAATTGGGGGGAGGGGGATCTCCCACCTTTTGCTTCCATGTCCATATTCAGCCATTCTTTCAGAGTTACACCTCACAAATACTGAAACTGTAGAAAATGATGCCATCTTGAAATGTTTATCACATTTATTAGAAAGGTTAAAGTCCTGAACAAAGGGAAAGCCACACATGGGACGTTCACTATTGTCAGAGATCGTTAAAAAACAAAACTTTGTAAGGGAATCCTCACAGAAATGGGTGAAATTGTCCCTTTAGCAGAGAGTCACCCCACAGAAAAAAAGACAGGTACACATGCTGGGTAACTCTCAGACAGAAATCTACTCACAGTTGTACACACAGGCAGCTTCAAAGTTCTGGGTTGGATAAGGGGATTGTCCCTAAAATCCAGAGCAGTCCCTTTCATCCTACATGGGATAAAAACACAGGAATCCTTGGAGATGGTTTTCACTACTTCACAAGTCTGGAAAAGGCTGTCCTCCACTAGGGTGATAAAAACTGGTACTCATCAGAGCCCACACTGCTCACACTCTGAGCTCTGGCACTGAACTCCTTCAGAATTCTACCCCCCCAACTCACAACAGCAGCTGTGGCTTATGTTGCTGCGAGAGTTCTAAATGACATCACCTCTCAATGCTCAGCTGAAACCAAGCAGCGGAGTGGGACAGAGTGAAATACATTTAACTAGGTAATCACTAGCTGCCTTTCCTACCTAACACTGATACTGATGGGATTCTAGTAACCCCAGGGAACAGGGGGGTTACACTCACCCCTAGCCAGGTAAATGACTGTCTGCAGTCATTCCTCTACCCAGCACCAGGTCATCCTACCCTCTGTGTTACCTATGGAGAGGGGTGATCAGGCCCTCTCCTACCATGAGCCAGGCACAGGCAGGCAACACTAAAGGCACAGAAGTGAGAGGCTAAAACGTTAGCCCCTACTCTACGATCTATCTATGGAAGATCAGTGGCTCCAAGAACTGCCTGATGCATGCCCTAATAGACCAGAACTGCAGCCCCTACTGTAGCTCAGAACCACAGCCTGTCTATTCCCCTAGCCCTCTAAAGAAAATCTATCTGACCAAGCTGCTCACAGTGGAACTTCCCCCCAAACCCAGGGTACCTGCAAACCAAAACACCAGGAAACAACACATCACAATGCATTACATTTCCCACACTTTCCCCACTTACACCTGTGAAAAAAAAACTGTTAACACCCTGTTAACAACAACAATTCTAAACTCTACAAAAACAGAAGAGGAACTCAGATGAGCTCCCACATCCTCTTCTTTTCTTCTCTTCATCAGGAACACCTAAAAGAGAAGAAAAAACACAAAAACTGCATTCTGCATACTACACAGTACCTAAATCTCCACCTGAACATTAAAGAATCCCAAAAAATATTTTTTAGAAAAGTAGAAAAATAGCAAAACGGACATTATACAACACATTTTGGGAGATGGAATGCCCTAAATGTCCCATACTAGTGACAGAATGTTGTTGCTACAGGGCAAGGTCCATAAAAGAGTCTTTCCTGGGCCGCAGCCTACTGAAGAACAGTCCCGGAACAGGGCAGGGCCTGAAAAGCACTGCAATCCATGGGGAGAGTCTTTGAGGACAGTTCAAACAGTTTGTGGTAGTCTGCCAGATGTAGGGTGTGTTGTGCAAAGTCAGTAAAAACATAGAGAAGTTTGTTCTTACCAGTTTCTGGAAGATCAAAACAGAGATTACCTTAATTATCCAAGCTAAAGACTCATCCAGCAGGCGGCATCTTCAAATACAGCTGGAATTATGTCATCTGGGGAAACAGGCAATGAAACAGGAAAACAGCTGGGCTTATGTCATCTTGGAAATCGAACCATGGAACAGGAAAACAGCTGGGTCGATGTCATCTGGGATACCAGGCGATGAATCAGGAGAACAGCTGGGTTGAGGTAATCTGGAAGGCCAGCCGATGGAAATGGGAAAACACTGCTGGGTGACAAATCTGGATGCACCTTGGATCCTGGAACACCAGTAGAGCTGCATCTTCCTCCTTGAATACTGCTGCTGCTGCTGGATGACATACACTGCACTGCCACTGCTTTGCTTCCCTCGGGGCATGCTGGGAATATTCACAGGGAGTGGCACCATTAAGGGTAACACCACTCAGGGTGAGGTGCAAGAACTATGACACCATCTGGGCGTTCAAAGTTGATGTGGAATGTCTCATTCCCTGTCTTGTCCACAATTCGAACAGTGTCCATAAAGTTCTGCCCAATTTCCAGAATTTCAGTCCATCACTGATGACTATCTCTGACACATGCTACTGCACCAGGATGCAAATCTTTGCTTGCCTCTTCCAATAACCAGGATTGCCTGCTCTGTTCAATTTCCTCCCAGACTCTACGAGGAAAGGTAGGCAAGGACCTCCCATATATGGTGTCGGCCCTTCTGTGTACCAGTCTCCCCTCCTTGCTACTCTTCACAAGTGTACGGCCCAAGGCTCGGCTTGGGGGTGGCCAGTCCTGGTTAAGCCAGTGCTGCATACTTAATGAACTAAAGAACTTGTCCCCGACCATCTCTGTAGGCAGGGCAGTGGAGCCATCTTCTTCTCTCTCTATGGCTCCTCAGAGGCAAGAGCGTGAGGCTGCAAACTGGGACCCTCAACATGAAGATACACATCCACATTCTCCTCCTCTTCCTCACTTAGGATCTGGGCCCAGGAGTGAGCAGTCGTCCTTACTTCTGAGATAGTCCACTCCTCACTGGGTGCGGAGGTAGACACCTCCCAGTTCAATGCCTCTCAAAGTTCATCCTCCCCTACAAGACTAGGACTAGGACACTCCATCCATAGGTCCACGGATCCTTCCATCGCACTGCCCATCTGGGATACAGGCATGGAAACACCTCTAAGTGTCTGCCCTTGCAGTAGATCCATATTCTCTCATTCTGTGCCACACTCTACGGGGCCTCCCCCAACAGGTTCAACCTGGTGCTGTGTGCTGCTACTTGCAGGGTTTCCTACTTTGGTCCAAGTGGGAGTCAATCGAATCTGCGATGCCCTCTCTGGTGGTGCACCCTCGCTCATCCCATATTTCACAAGGCAATCTGAACAGTGGGGTATCAGAAACACATCCCTTCCAGCCCTGAGGCACATAATGCATAATCCCACTGGATAACTAGGGATCGCAATGTCTGGAGGCAACCCTTCACCGTAGAAAGTTCTCTCCATTTCCCTTAGTGTGGCAACCTCCTCTGCTATCATAGCTCGGGCATGATCCAGGTAGCGGGATATTCCCGAAGCCATGTCTGCAATTAAAACACAAAGGTTTGTTGTTACTATTTGTTTACAAGTCTCAGTGCAGTCTCACAAAACGGTTCCCTGTTGCTGTGTTTACATTGCTAACCCCACCCTGTAATGGCTGCAGTAGTTCTCCTCATACATCAGATCTGTTTCTGACTCAAAACTGCGCATGCAACATTTTCTTGCTACTGATTTTGCTCAAACTGTAAATGATTGCACTGCTTGCATCTTTCTCAGCACATTCATGTGATTTTTTAGGAGTCTTGAGATCAGCACATGAATTGGACTATTTACACATGCTCAAAGTCACTCACAAGCCACAGTATTTCTTTTTACAGAATTGCCCGTTTGCTGCAGAATAATACAACCCACAGTCTCTCACTTGCTTTAAGAACATGTTACTGTTGCTGAACCCATCATAAATGCTCACAGTCTATGCTCAGAATTTTGTTTGCTGCAATTGCTGTTTACAGCTCACAGTCTTCTTTGCAAAAAATCTGCTTGCTCACAGATTCAACTGGCTTTGAAAATCACAACACAGTTTGATGCTCAGTTTGTTTAGATTTGTACTCACTGAAATCAGTAGCTGGCTTTCTCCAGTGGAAATTTTCAGCTTGGTACCAATCTTGGAAGGAGTCTGGGGTGAAACGGGCTGGCGAACCCGATTGATGTCACGAATGCCACGCTCGCTTTCCAATTGGTTGGATAACGGGTTGAGTCCAAATTTTAACAGCAAAGGTCTGTATTTCACAGAATAGAATGTTCACAAGCCCCTCGATGGTTGATCCTGGTCTGACCAGCTTGCACACCACTCGCTCTCCTTCTTGAACACTGGGCTGCACTCTGAAGCTGGCTAGGGGGCGGGATTGATTGGTGCGACTGCAATCACTCGACATCATGTAAATGATCCTGTTTTTCTGCTCTCTCCTCGTGCTCTTCCTCCACGGCGATTGTCAAGCAGGGCAAATTTAAATTGCAAACGGAACTTTTTTTCCCTCGGCTGAAATTTCAAGGTGGGAGTGCTTTTTTAACACATATCTTTTTATTCCACCTACTCTCTCCGAGCTGCACTTCTTCAGGAGCTCCAATGAAAGACTGCCCCCACTCCTGCCACCTACCTGATCCCACGGTCGATCCCCCATGGAGCTGCGGATCTTACCCCTGGGCGGGGACGAGATAGGCAGAACACCCCAAACAATCAACTTTCATTGGGAGACCCTGGCACCAGGCAGACGGGAGCCATTAGGGGTCTGCCTCGATGCTCCAGAGCTCATAGAGTGCTTTTCCCTGTTTGTGTGGGAGTGGCACATGCCTGACACAAAGGCATCACTGCCAACGTCGCCACTCCCCCGCCCCGCGTTGGCTCCACGCTTGCCATGCCTTCGGCTTCTGCCAGAGGCCGGTCAAGTACCGAGCAGGGACCCCCTCCCTCCCAGGACAGGAGAGCTGTCCTCCGGACGCTCAATCCTCTCCCTCCCCTGCCAACCCCCGACAGCCCGGGCTCGTTCCTGAACCCGGGTTGCCGGCGTGGAACGAGGTGTGGCGTCCAGCGCCTCAACCCTCAGTGCCACCGGGCCAGCTGGGACTGCCGTTTTTGACCATTTTCACACACAGAATTTGGCAATTTCTTTAGCGACTCCCCCAATTTGCACACAAAGCTCATGAAACATTCAGGGCACATTTCTCTCTGTTTCCTAAAGTCCACAATACTTTTGGCAATTAAAATTTGAGATTAAAAAGTTCTGTAAAATGTCCTAGATACAGAGAACAAGGACATTCACTTACTGGCTTTACAGTCCATTGCTAAGTTGGCACAAGCACACAGCAGCACTGTAACAACATGCACACAGCGGCACATACGGATGGCACTATCCTATGCAGATCCTTTTGTGCAAAGCTTCCTTTCCCAATTTTGGGCTGCCACACTGCCAGACAGACAAAACGCTAGCCATACCCTAAGCAATCTCCTGTTCTCCCCCCAAATTAAACAATATCGTCGGAGCAGCCCCCATTTTTGTAACCCCCCCAACGGCTCCTTATTTAACCAGTAGGCACACCTCCCATAGTCTAGGAGAAAAAGAGAGGGGTGGGAGTACAAAGTAAATTTGCAGAGGCAAAAGAAAAACACAAGGTGTGTACATACTAGACACAACCAGACCTACACCAGAACCAAGGTCCTGAGGAGAGAACGTTTGCTAAGGGCTATGCTAGGTTTTCACTTCTGAACAGAGTTACCCAGTAAATCCACACAGGAAGCAGTAAATAGATTGTCCATACCAGGTTGGGATTCTAGAGTGTGGCTTTATTCCAAAACACAGTTGGAAAAACAAAAGCAAAGATGGACCCCCAAGGGTTTACACTGGCACAAGGCAATGCAGAACACATCTGTAGAAACAGTACTCGAACCTCCCATATAGCACAGGATTTAAATTCTGGAATGTGGAACTAGCCACAGAAAACACACACATTTCTCCTTGAATGACACCAGGCCAGTACTAGAACAGTTCTCATATAATATAGGCTTAGACTTCTGGAAAATTGTGAAACTAGCCACTGTGAAAAACACACAAAATCTTCTGGAAAAGGTGGCACTAGGCCAGTACTTGGTACATTTCCCATATTGCATAGGATAGGAATGTGGCACACGGGCCACGACAGAGCACTCAAGGCTCAAAACTTGCAGAACCCACATACCGGGGTAAACTGGAGAAAACCCACATACAAGGGGTAAAACTTCTTCAGGCATTGGCCACATGCACTGACAGAAAACAGGCACCCTTACAGAACCTGAAGTCCTGAACTGGTCACTCCAGATGCGGGGTCTCCCACCCTTTGCTTCCATGTCCATACCCAGCCATTCTTTCAGAGTTATACCTCAAAAAAACACTGAAACTGTAGAAAATGATGCTATCTTGAAATGTTTATCACATTTAACATCAGGAACACCACTAGGGTACAAGGTTAAAGTCCTGAACAAAAGGGCAAGCCACACATGGGACGTCCACTATTGTCAGAGATCTTTAAAACACAAAACTTCTTGAGGGAATCCTCACAGAAATGGGTGAAATTGTCCCTTTAGCAGAGAGTCACCCCACAGAAAAAAGGCAGGTACATATCCTGGGTAACTCTCAGACAGAAAGCTACTCACAGTTGTACACATAGGCAGCTTCAGCAAAGTTCTGGGTTGGATCAGGGGATTGCCCCTAAAATCCACAGCAGTCCCCTTCATCCCACATAGGATAAAGACAGGAATCCCTTTAGACTGTTTCCACCACTTCACAAGTCTGGAAAAGGCTGTCCTCCACTAGAGTGAGAAAAACTGGTACTCATCAGAGCCCACACTGCTCACTCTCTGAGTTCTGGCACTGAACTCCTTCAGAATTCTAAAAACTCCCCCCAATCACAACAGCTGTGGCTTATGTTGCTGCAAGAGTTCTAAATGACATCACCTGTCAGCTGAAACCAAGTAGCAGAGGGACAGAGTAAAAATTAATTTAACTAGATAATCACTAGCTGCCTTCCCTACCTAACACTCATACTGATGGGATTCTAGTAACCCCAGGGAACAGGGGGGTTATACATACCTAGTGAGCCTTTATCAGCTTTTTTACATGTACTAGTGTGCCTTTGTAGCCTGATAAAGGCATAACTAATAAGTGATCTGATTGGCTGAGGGAGTTTCCATTTGCTGTAATGCAGAATTTAAAAATGGTGGAGCTCTGCCAGCCTAATGGTGCAGCAGCAACATACATGTTGCACTGCTGCCTGAAAAATGGGATCACATGAGTTGCAGAGTCCCACCCTGGCAATCTAGAATGTTGTTGAGTTGAAGAACTCAACTCCTGGGGAAGGACAACAAGGGCCACCTGGAAAACCAGGGTTTATGTAAGCACCAAAGTCCCAGGCTGGAGGCCGACAGTGTCATCGAAGCAAAGCACTCAACTCCTAGGGAGGGACGGCAAGAGCCACCTGGGAAACTGGGGTTCACACGAGCCCCACATTCCCATATCAGGGGCCAAAAATGTCGAGGAGGTAAAGCACTTGACTCTTCTAGATTGCTGGCAAGGGCCACTTGGGAAACCAGGGTTTACATGAGCTCTAGTGTCCAATACTAGGGGCTGAGTGAAACTGTCATGGAGGCAAAGCACGACTCCTCGGGAGGGAAGATGAGGGTCACCTGGGAAACCCGGGTTCATATAAGCTCCCGTGTCCCATACTGGGTGCTAAGAATGCTGTGGAAACAAAGCACTTGACCCCTGAGGAGGAGCAGTATAGGCCACCTGGGAAACCAAGGTTTATGTGAGCCCCAGTGTGCCATGCTGGGGGCCGGGTAAAAATGTCATGAAGGCAAAGCGTTCAGCTCCTGGGAAGGAATGGCATGGGCAGCTTCTCTGTCCTTCTTTGCCAGTTGATCAAGGAGTGTCTGTGGCATTGGCTGTAACAGCAGCCAATCACCGTCTCTCCCCGATGGAGAAAGGGTGCAACCACAGTGACTCCATCATCAGCGTGGGGTGGTCAAGGCAATAGTGGTAAAAAAAATGGGAAGACAAAATGATAAAAATGGTGGAACTCAGTACTGGAGAGTTTCTGCTTACTTCAATCTCTGCTGCATCCAAAACATGGAGGTAAGTCAGTGACTCGCTATGGACCATTGATTCCACACCAGCATGAAGGGAAATAGCTCCTGACATTGCTTCTCCACAGCAGGGGAGGAAATTTTATTCAGCAATTTTTGTGTAGGGCCAACTAAATTGTGCCAAGTGGTGGGGGACCACTCTGGCATGCATGGCAACCGAGACTCAAGTCCCAGACCTAGGATATCTGGAGCCTTCTAAGGGAGAGGCTATGCAGTGTGTGGCTCTATGAGTGGTTCCTGGTGGTGCGCTTAGTTGCATGGGTGTCCACACATCACTGCATATCTCCCAGGATGTTGAGGCATACATGCTTGCGAGAGAGGGAGCAATGTGGAAAAAAAAAAAAGAGTACATGACCATAGTACATTAGCTGATGACTCCCTCAGTCCTGCTATGTCACCCCTTCAGTGCTCCAGCTCTGTCCCCCCTGCTGCCATCCCATGGTTGGTATTTATTCCCCTCACCTAGTGCACAAAGGAAAGTACCCCAACAATGGATAGCCCAGGAATGTTTGGATAGTGGATCCCATGGAGAGCTACGACGTGGAGTGTGACAACACAGCGGACAGAAGGGAGAATTTGGAATGGAGTTTAAAGGAACAGAGTACGGGGGAAAGGAACAAAATATATTTGTGTAGCAGTTGCTGTGATACTAAACTTAGAGCCTTATTAACCAAGTCCATAGGCTAGTTTACAAAAATGGAGCTAAGCAGGTGATATGTCGGGGTACTGGTGTAATCCATGCCATGAATTAATCCACTTTTGCAAGGCTTTAAGCAGCCATGATGTGTGTACATATGTTACAACAGGATGGACCCTGTGGAAATACATATACACGCCCTCATAGCAAGGATTACTGGGCCCAGGACTAGCCATATTGACAGATGCCAGCCCTTCACAAGCCCTCTTCCTTGACATGGATGTCTGCGTGACACAGGGCAGCAGCCATTACAGAATTAAAAAAAAAAAAAAAATGATCTCTGTGAAGGGGATAGTTCTCTCCTCCCTGTCTACCCATCCTCCTTTGAGGAGTTTCGTAGAGGCATGGGGGGTTGCTGGAGACTATGCACGCTGTCAGAATGCAAAGCATGCCACACTGCATCACTCTGCAAGCCAGCAATGTGCTTTTTTTTTTTACCATATAGCTTTGTCTTCCCAGCCGGTAAGGCGTCTCAGAGATATACCCTGGTCAAGCTGAACCTGGCTGTCATTTAGATGGCTACCAGGTATTTTCTCTCTCTCTCTCTCTCTCTCTCGCTCCCTCCACCCCTAGCAGAGGTAATGCCTCTGTTGGCCTCACACAATCACAGTTCTCCCCACAGCAGGAGCAAGCTCCCTGACCCTACCACAAGTGTCGCTGTGGTGGCAGAACCCACAGTTAATCCTCTCTGGCCATGATGCATTGCCTAGCAGCAGCTGTCTCAGCCTTACCCTGTCTCCTGACGGGACTTCCTGGGCTCATTTCTGAACCAATGTCATCGGCATGGTAGCGATGGGCCATTGGGGTGGCTAGCAACATACGATCCAAGTGTATGGTAGCCCCATTGGTGAACAGAGCTCTTCATTTTAGCAGGAGTAGGACTAATGACACCAAAGACCTGCCTGAAGCCCAGAAGACAGAACCACTCAGTCAAGCTCCTGATCAGGTGCTTCTACTGTCGGTGGCGCGGCCTATTCTCACCGCTGCTCACTGCACCGAAGACCTGCCTGAAGCCCAGAAGACAGAACCACCCAGTCAAGCCCCTGATCGGGTGCTTTTGCTGCTGGTGGCATGGCCTATTTTCACCACGGCTCGCCGCACTGAAGACCCACCTGAAGCCCAGAAGACAGAACCACCCAGTCAAGCCCCTGATCGGGTGCTTCTACTGCCGACAGCATGCCCTATTCTCACCGCCGCTCGCCGCATTGAAGACGCGCCTGAAGCCCAGAAGACAGAACTACCCAGTCAAGCCCCTGATCAGGTGCTTCTACTGTTGGCGGCGCGGCCTATTCTCACTGCACCGAAGACCCACCTGAAGCCCAGAAGACAGAACCACCCAGTCACGCCCCTGATCGGGTGCTTCTACTGTCAGCGGCGCAGCCTATTCTCACTGCCACTTACCACACCAAAGACCCACCTGAAGCCCAGAAAACAGAACCACCTGGTCAAGCCCCTGATTGGGTGCTTCTGTCAGCAGAGTGGCCTATTCCCATCGTCGCTCGCTGCACCGAAGACCCACCTGATGCCCAGAAGACAGAACCACCCAGTCAAGCCCCTGATCGGGTACGTCTACTGTCGGCGGCATGGCCTATTCTCGCTGCTGCTTGCCGCACCGAAGACCCGCCTGAAGCCCAGAAGACAGAACCACCCAGTCAAGCCCCTGATCATGTGCATTTACTGTTGGCAGCGTGGCCTATTTTCACCACCGCTCGCTGCACCGAAGACCCGCCTGAAGCCCAGAAGACAGAACCACCCAGGTACAGTCCCAGTGCCATACGGCTATTTCCTTTCAAACTTCAGCACTCTCAGGCCTGCTACCACCCGACTGGCTGCCTTTGCTGCAACTATCTCCTGATTGGTGAACCTTTTTTGCCTGGACACTGCAGCGCTCTCAGACGCCCTGTTGCCTCACTAGTTCTACAATAATTTGCTCGGACTAGCCAAAATTGCTTCCACTGCTAAACTGTGTTAAGTTTTCGCTTTTTCAACCTTGCTGCATGTGTCTACCATCCTGAGTATATTGCAAGTTAATTGATTCTGCCTGAATTTGCTAATGACCAAAGAATGTTGCTAAGTTATTTGTAACTGCCTAGGATTTTTCTAGTGCTAGGTACTGTTACTGTTAACAGCCAGAGTGTTTTACTGCCTAGCCCTTCAACCCTCCTCTTTTTTTCCTTTCTCAATTCTCTGCTCAGCTCCTTACTTTCTGCCTACTCCCCCTATTCTCAAATTCCCCCCCCCCCGCGGTGCTAGGCGCTGACCTGCCCTGCTACCACTTTGTCCTCTTCTCTTCTTCAGTGAACCGCCCCCCCGATTTCACTTCTAAATTGCTCTCTAGCTCTGTGACCCAGCCCTCCACTTAAGCTTTTCACAGTCTCTATAGACGTCTCCCAACCCCTACTGCTCTGCTGTCGCCAGCCCCCGCCCTCCCTATTCAACTTGCCCTTCACTTAACCCCGACCTGGCTACCTGCTATATCTAACCTGTTGGTCATTTCTCTCCCACAATCAAGCCCCTGATGGTGGGCTTCTACTGTCGATGGTGCAACCTATTCTCACCGCCACTCGCCGTACCAAAGATCCACCTGAAGCCCAGAAGACAGAACCACCCAGGTACAGTCCCAGCACCATACGGCTATTTTCTTTCAAACTTCAGCGCTCTCGGGCCTGCTACCACCTGATTGGTTGCCTTCGTGGCAACTATATCCTGACTGGTGCGCCTTTTTTGCCTGGACACTACAGCTCTCTCAGCTTCTCAGACACCCTGTTGCCTCGCTATTTCTACACCACATTTTCCTTCTATTGGCCACCTCTTGCTCCCAATCTGTCTCGTGCTGCCTAACTCTCTCTCTGCACAAATCGCCTTATCTGTCTTGACACCTGGCAGTTCAAATATCTAACACACCTAGTTGGCCTCAACTTGTCTATGACAATCTAGCTCCCTCCTTTTCCTCCCCCCTCTCCCCCCTACTTCTTCTACTTGTGCAGGATTTATTCTGTTGGGTCTGCACCCCCAGCTGATCTGCCTGACTTGCTTTACTGCATTTATGCCCTCCTTCTTCATCTCTCCCCAGTGCCTCTTTCCCCTCCTTTTCACCCTCTTCTCCTTTCCTACCCTCCTTCTTCAAAATACTTCCACCCCCCATTCTTCCTCCTCCTCCTCTGAATTTCCTACCCCCCTACTTACCCCAAACATCAACCAGAGGACTGCCCCCCCTCGCCGATCCATCATCACTGGTCCCACTTCTCTTCATGACCATCCGCCTCAATCTTATCTATCCCCTACTCCTACATAATAGTGTGCCTCCTTAAATTTCAACTCTATGCTCCAGCCCACTCCTCCTCCTGTCCCCCTAGCTCTGCTAGCATGCCCTGGATCAAGAGCACTAAGCTTTACTTTATCATCCTCTCCCTATTACTCCTCTCTGCCAGAGATATAGACCCAAACCCCAGTCCTCCTCCTGGCGTAGCACCTAACTCTACCACTCCCTCCTCTCCTGCTCCCACCTCCACCCCTGCCTCTCTCCCACGTGGCCTAAGAATCCTCCACCTCAATATTCGCAGTCTCCTTCCTAAGTTAGACCTGTTTCTCCCATTAGTTGTATCCCTCACTCCTGACATCCTAGTGACTCTTCCATCGTAATACCAGGATACGCTGTTACCCATCAGGGCCGCTCTGGTAGGGGAGAGGGCATAGCAATCTACTCCCCCTCCTCTCTCCAGATAGTCACTGTAGTCTCTTCCACTGACCCCAATGTGTACGAAGCCCTCATCATAAGACTTTCTCTCCCCTTCTCCATGCCAATTTACATTGCAGGAACTTACTGTTGTCCCGGCCTACCCCACTCTGTTGCCACAGAGCTAATCACCTCCATTGGGTCCATTACCTCCTCGGGTAAGCTTTACCTGCTAGGGGACCTAAACCTGAACTGGTTAGCACCCACTCTAGATAAAACCCACACAAACATTGCTGCCCTTAACTTGTCCCAATTAATCAATGAGCCCACCTGCCTAAACCATAAAACAAAATCACACTCTTATTGACTGGGCCCTCACCTTCCATCCTCACAGGGTAATCCAGGCTGGCATCTCGCCGGATACCCTTAGCGACCATCATATGATCTACCTCATCAGGAAGATTCACAGACCTATGGCCCCAGAGACACTAATCACGATCCAATCCTACAAATCACTAGACCTTGCCCTCTACCCACGACCTAACTCAAGTCAACTTGTCTCTGATAGCCACTTCAAATTCAGTAGATCATGCACTGGCACACTTCTCTACCAATTTTACCAACATCTGCAACAGATACACCCTGCTGAAGCAAGTCAGAGTGTGCAGCCACCTCCCCGCGTTACCTCTAAACTCCTGGCCTGTCCGGACGAGGCATGGAAAACCCACAAATCCTCCAGACTACCACGTGACCTCTCTATCTACTGAACCCTCAGAAACGCTTGTACAAAAGCCATCCGCCTGGCTAAAGTGGAATATTTCTGGTCGGTCTTCAATACCAATATAAATAACCCATTAAAGTTCTGGAAAGTAGTCCACTCACTCTTCTCTCCCCAAACTAAACCCCCTCTCCCGATGCTCAATATAAACAACCAACTCACTGATGACCCTCCCTCAGGTGCCATGGAATTCAATTATTTCACTTCCTGTGCCTCTTCCCTACTTGACTCCCTTCCATTCCCTCCTACAACCCCACTGCCCCCTCACAACCCCCAGCCCCAACTTGCAGAAAGCTTCGCCTTCTCTACCCTCTCCCCCAACGGCAGCTTAAAGGCCTTACTCTCTCTCAACCCATCAAGGGGACACTCCCCCGATGGTCTTGACCCTAAGTTACTCTACATCTCTGTGCCTGCCATTTCCCTCCCTCTCGCTGACCTCCTAAATCTGTCTTTCCACACCACAATGATCTAGTCAGTCTGAAAATATACTACGGTTCTCCGCCTGCCTAAGGAAAGAGATCTTTCCTCTCCTGGGAACTACCTTCCCATTTCGCTCCTTCCCACCCTGGCTAAACTTCAGAAACACCTTGCTCTCTCTTAGCTTTCTTCCTTTCTTGATAACTCCTCTTTCTTCAAATCTGGTTTTCAGAAGAATCACTCCACTACCACTTCCCTACTCAGACTGACTGACTCTATCCATTCTACCATGGACAGAGGTCACATCACCTGCGCCATCTTTGTCGACCTTGCAAAGGCTTTCATCACTGTCTCCCACTCCTTCCTCCTAGAAACCCTCTCCTCTGCTGGCTTATCTCAATCGGCCTGCAACTGGTTCAGAGCTTATCTGGTAGGACGTACCCAATCAGTTAAAATAGCTGATTCTACATACCCCCCCACCACCCATCTCCACTGGAGTGCCTCAAGGTTCCGTCCTTGGCCCACTCCTATTCTCAATCTTTCTGAACAACCTACCGTCTGCATGCCCCTCATTCTCAATCCACATGTATGCTGACAACATGGTTTTCTTCACCTCTGGCCACTCCCCCTCGATGTGATTTCCAGACTACAGCTGGACTTCAGTGATGTTCAACACTGGCTAATCTCACATCAGCTCTTCCTCAATGCCAAGAAGACAGTTTCTATGACCTTTGGCACTAGGCAGAGACTCTCCAGGCTGCCCTCCCCTCCTTCCACACCCTTGACAGAACTGCTCTAGAGGACACCTCCTCCTTTAAATACCTGGGTGTATGGCTTGACCAACACCTTAACTTTTCTGTACATATCGACACTATCCTGAAAAAACTGTGCCCCAAGCTTAGCACCCTTTTTAGGAACCGTAGCTCCCTCCCACTACCGGTTACACAATCTGGTTCAGAAAATGATCCTCCCTATAATCGACTATTGTGATATATAGTCTAAAGTACTGCTCCCAAGTCTTCCCTCACCAGACTGGATACTTTCTTCAATGCTTTCTGTTGCTTTGCTCTTGACACCCCTTCCCGTGCTCACCCCTGCTCCTTGTACCATTCTCTTGCTTTCCCCTCTCTGGAGTGCAGGTGTCTCTCCCACCGTGCCAAGTTCACATCTAAATTCTGGCTTGGTACTCTCCCCTCTTACCTCACCAATTCCCTCTCCGTACACCTTCTCAGATCCTCGGACGCTCACACTCTAATGATCCCTCGTCGGTCTACCTCCATTGGCCAGGAAGCCTTCTCCTACCGCTTCCCTAAGCTTTGGAACTCCTTGCCCTCACCTGTTTCTCATCGTCCTCCCTCATCCTCTGTCTCCTAGCCCTACATAATTTCTATTCCCCTAACTGCACCTGCCCCTAGCCCCACCCTACCCTACCCTCCTATTCTGCCTATCTCCCCGTCTTATCTAATCTTCTCTCCTCTGCTTTACCTCTCCTAAATTTGCTTATGCCCTTCCCAGACCCCTAGCTTTGTCCCTCTTTGAGCATGCCCCCTTCCTTCCTGTCTCTCTGGCTAGCGTCAGGCTCCCCTTGCAGGGTTCTCTTCATCCTCAACGGGTGCAGTTCCTCACCCCTCTCTCCCCCCCCACTTGTTCCCTTCCTCCTCTTTTGAATTCTCGTTCCCCTTGCAGGGTTCATTGCAACCTGAAGGGGCTCAGATTTGGCTAGCTAGTTGCTTCTCTCTACCATCCCTTCCCCACCCGCCTTCCAAACCTCTGCGTGCCCCCTCCCTCCTCTTTCCCTTCCTCCCTCCCTTCCCTGCCCCTCTCCTCCCAACTCCCCCCGCTGCCTGGTCCTATTTTTCCCTTGTGGGGTTCTCAGCATCCTGAGGGGATCTTGGCTCTAGGCTGCCCCCTTTCTCCTCTTCCTTCACCCCATCCTCATACCTAGCCCTTCCTATCTCTTTCCCCCAATTTGCCTATTCCCACACCAAGGGCCTACTCAAGCACTTCTCGCCACATGCTGCCTACTCCCACTGCACTTAATCTGTGTTTACCTCCTCTAATCCTATACCCCATTTGGTCATACTTCCTGTTCCTTTCCACGTAAGTTTGTTCTCCCGCAGGATGGCCTTGGTCATTCTATTCCCCTCTGGTATGACTCTGTTAAGATGTATTATTGTATACTTGCTCTGCAGTGTACTGCTCTGTATTTATGTGTTTTTGTTCTCCCAAAATTGTAACCCCCCCCAACCGGACGCTTCTGGAAATGAGCTGTTTACAGCTCATGTTACCTTTCCTGGTGAAACATTTTCCAAATAAATAATGGGTGTAGCATTTTGCACATAACCATGTGTGAAATAACTGTATAATCACTTATTGGTAAAATCTTATGCACACAGCAAGTGACTGCTACATATAAATGATTTTCTGTAGTAGGAAAGAAAATTAGAATTGGAACAGACAAGCACAGTCATTTAAGGTCAGAAGGGACTCTAGGTCCATCAGCTAGATTAGCTTTGTGAGTTGTAATCTTATGTCTTCACAAATCTTTACAATAAGTAGGAGTCACAGCAGTTGGGGAGTAATACAGCTACATGTTACTGTGGGAACTCAATCTTATAAATGAAACTTCTCATTTGCCTTTTTTTTTTTAACTGATTTTTATGCTCCTCCTGTGCCGTGGCCCCTACCTCTGGAGGGAGCCCCCAGCCCCATCCCCCGGCATCCACCATCCAGCGCTGACCCATACCCCCAGGGCTTGCCCTGGGGTTCCACAACCCCCACTGGGGACTAGTTCCAGTGGCCAGCACTGTGGCTAGCCGGGAGTGGAGCCTGCGAGGCGCCCTCCATCATTCGATGCGGCACAGTTTCCCCCATTTTCTCCCCTGTAGGAGGTGAGGCATGCAATGACGCCCATGGAGAGAGCGCACACTCATCTGCATGCTCTGCTCCAAGCATCTGCCCCATCTCCTCCCCTTTCTGCACCATTGGCACACTGTCCCCCAGCCTCCACTAAGGGCCAGTGAACGCAGACTACTGGTGGCCCCCCCTCCCCGGTGAAGTAGAGCAGTCCAGACGACACTCAATCCTTCTCCTACCCTGCAACCCCCGGCGGCCCATGCTCATTCCCAAATACAGGTTGCCAGTGTGGTGCGAGGTAAAGCGTCCAGCACCTCAACCCTCAGCGCCACCAGGCCGGCACAATTTGCTACTTGTTTTGAATGAAAAAATAAGTTAAATCTGTACAAAAATAACATAGCTCCATGAAGTGTTGTTCACAGAAGAGATAGGATAATTGTTTAGACTCCCTCCCCAATGATCCTTACTTTTGATCTGAATTTGAATTAGGAGCCAGTCCATTGGCTGTATGGTAGCAGTATCACCCACCTTACCAGTGACCTGAGTTCGGCAGTGGACTCTAGCTTCTAGGGAATCGGCTGGGAGGAGAAGAAGATCGAGTGTCCAAAGAACTGCTCTCTTCTCCCTGGGAAGGGTGGCTCGCCACTCCACTGTTGACTGCCACCACGTGGAAGCCTGATAACAGTGCAAGCATGAGTGACATGATGGGAGAGGTCGCAGGTTTGCCGTACTGCACATGTGCCTTCAAACGACACACACCGTCCTTGCCACAGCTAGGGAACCTGGGGAGAAAAGGGAAAATGGCATTTTGGGTGCCATGAATCCCTGCCTGCCCCCGACCTGCACTACCACTTGGGACACCTGAACCAACTTCTAGATTGGGTCTTTGGGGAAGGAGACACAGCCCTCTCTCTCTTCCCCCCCCTAGCCTCACCATGGTGGGGGAGGGGATCTGTGGGAGAACTTAGGGGACAGGTAAGTCCTGTGGGAGGTGGTTGCTGGTCACAGGTCGGGGATAGAAGAGACAGGACTAATGCAGCAGCCTGAGATGCACAGGCGGAAAAGCTTTTATTGAAAAAAAATTTTAATTTGGATCCAGAGGGGGTCGTCAGATGGTAGAGCGCAGTCTGAGAGGCATGTAATTCCATCAGGAGTGGAGAGTTAGCACCTGCATGCTGCACAGCCATATCTACTACTGTTGGCCCAGGGAGAGACTGCTGTTCCAGCACATCTTACTCCACCTGTGTGCCCACTTGCCTCTGTCTGGCTACAAGGCAGCATTTAACGGGAGGCTGCAGCATTGTCAATGCTGAGAACTGTAAAGATGCCTTCGAGGCGAGGCAGAGGAGCTCTAGCACAGTCCCATGTGCATGGATATATTAGTGATCACTGGCTGCTGACACAGCATTACTTTTTTACTAGTTTTTACTGACCAGGTAAGTACACTACACACAGATTAGGCCTATATGAGGGGATGGAGGGACTACAGCAAGTGTGACCCTGCTGAGGCCTGTTTGAGGGACCATGATGTAAGGTCACAACATAAAGGATCAGGCCATTAGGGGAAAATTGAGAGAGAGAAGGACAAATTTTAACAAAATCAAGAAAAACATTCCTCTAAATGACTGTGGTTGAAAAATCATATTCAATCCTCTGGTTTATTGTGACCTAAAAAGTAAAAATCCAGTTTTAACAAATGAGATTCTGGGGCTTACAGGTTTATTTTCTGTATTTCCCCTTAAAACAGATCTAGTAGGTTTCCAGGATTCTGTCAAGTTGGACCAATTAGTTTTACAACTTTCCACAAATCCAATAGTTTACTGGTTAAAAAAAAACATAAATCTGTGGCTATCATATTCAACTAAAAGGTACAAAAGAAGTTTCTCATGTCCAACAGTATCTTTACAGATGTAATTGTTTTTTTATGTTTAATATTTGTAATCCTGATTTTATTTGTTATAACATATGAGGAGACGGGGTCTCACAATTGTGTAAATAGACTCAAGTGATGGAGTGTGTGTGTGTGTGTGCATGCGTGCGCGTGTGCGCCGAGTTGGGACATGTGACTGTCAGAGGTAAACCACCCCCAACCCTGTCATGTCTCACCACTTAAATACTGCAACCAGTAATGTACAAAACATACTGATTATGACATTTTTTCAGCAACTCGTGCCCTCCAAGATTTCTTGTTACTACAGAGATGTGTGTATGGAAAACCAGGTGACCACTCCTTGAGCAACTGGATTCTATTAATGGACAATGTCATAGTTTACTGAAACCTTGGGAGGGGGCAGGAGGCACTGGTGGAGCAATACTGGCACTGTGTTTTTTTTTTAATGGCAAACTGGTTGGCCCCGTAACACAGTGGTGGCACTGCTACTCCCTACGCTGGCGACTCCGGATTTGGAAACAGACCTATGTTGCTCAGGGCTGGCAGAGGAAGGAGGACTGAGCACCATTCCAGGAACAGGTCTCTTCTTTTGGGGTGGGGTGAGATACGAACATACAAACATAAGAAAGGTGCCAGCAGAATAAGACCTGGTGGTGTATTGAGTCTGCTTGTACTGCAAAGTCCCAAGCGGCAGCTAAGGACTCTGCCTCCCATCCCCAACTAATACCTCTTCCTTTTTAGGCCATTTCTCTATTGGCCCTGACCTTGCCTTTTACCCTGTCCCATCCCCTTTTGAAGCTTTCCACTGTTTCTAGTGATACCACTTCCTTAGGGAGTCTATTCCACCCTGCCACTACCACCTCTGTGAAATCTAGATTTAGTAGTTGCCGTATTGGTCCTTGCAAGAATAGATCCAGAAGCAAATGATTTGATACATCTATGTTGGTCCATTAAAAGGTAACAACAAGAACAAAGTGCTCTAGCTTTCGGACCAACCAGTCCTTCTTCAGAAGCTCATGGCAGTTGTTTAGACAACTAAACAACTCTAAACAACTGCCATGAGCTTCTGAAGGACTGGTTGGTCCGAAAGCTAGAGCACTTTGTTTTTGTTGTTACATCTATGTTGGTCCATTAAAAGGTATCAAATCATTTGCTTGTGGATCACCTCTGTGAAGAAATGCCTCCTGGTCTCCCTCTTGAACCTTCCCCTCCACCTTAAGGCAATGCCCCTTCGTGTTCTTGTTTCCACTGAGCCTGAAGAGGCACTCATTATCCACCTCGTTAATGCCCTTCAGATACATAAAGGTCTCAGTCATGTCCCCAGCCCCCCCAAGGGCTACAGGGTTTCCAGCCTCTCCTCATATGACCTGCCCTGCTGACCTTTAACCATATTTGTCACCCTCCTCTGGACCTTCAGCAGATTAATGACCTTCCTCAGGTAGGAACGCCAGTACTGCACACTATACCTCAGATGCGGCCATACCAGCGACCTGTATAACGGCATTATGACTCTCTCCCATCTGCTGCTGAGCCACTGACAATGCAGCCCAACATTCTGTTGGCTTTGGCTGCCTTCCTGCATCCTGAGGAGTGCTTTGAGTCACTAGTAATCAACACCCCCTGATCTTTCTCTTCCTCGAATTTGGTTACCAGGGCCCCTCCAAGGCTATACTCCATCTTCAGGTTCTTGGCTGCAATGTGCATGACCTTAAGCTTCTTCAAATTAGAGCCAAGTTGCCATTTTCCGGACCACCTCTCCAGCCTGGCTAGAGCTTTCTTTAGGTCCTGTATCCCTTCTGCTATATCCACCCTCCCACAGAGCTTGGTGTCGTCTGTGAACAAGCAAATCTTGCCCTTTATGCCTTCTCCAGTGTCACTGATGAAGGCATTAAACAGTACCAGCCCAGACACCGAGTCCTGTGGGACCCCACTGGTGACATCCCTAGAATCTGAGAGCTCACCACCACCACCCCTGGGTCCTATCTTTCAGCCAGCTAGGTCGGTACCCATCGAGTGAGTCTCTCTCCTACCTCCAGATCTTCCAATGACAGCATGTTCTGCTATGCACCTGCTACCTGGATGAAGCCAGCTGGCAGTGCAGTCGGATGAATGCCGGCTCTCCAAGGGACAAATGGGGAGGAAAAACTCCTTGGCAGGGAGAATGACACCAGCACCCCCCCAAGGCTCTGCACTACTGACCATAACACCCACCCACCAAGTGGTCCAGAACAAGTGGCGGGATAAGTCCTAGAGAAGGAAGATGTTGAGGCTAGGGTGTTGGCAGAAGGGGGGCAGCCAGCGAGCCCTAGCGGAGAAAAAGTAAATACAGAAAAAAACATGCATCAAATTTAATTAAAACAGTGGTGATATTAGCTAATGGCATCTGTACCTGTTTTGACTAAAATATCTTTTTCAGTTGGTCAGTCATGAAGAAAAAAAAAAATCGTCACATACAATATAATATGTAACAGTAAAATCTAACAGCAACGAGTATACTCAGAATATGGGACAGCTGCATTTTTTTTTTTTTCAAATTTATTCTTTCACCCACCTTGTCAACCTCATGGCCCCCATCAGTTTCCCAGCCTTTTCACCTGCCATCTCTGCCACTTACCCATTTCCCGTGGCTTCACCCTCATGATGGGGCCTTAGAGAGAGGGGAGTCCACTTAGGAAGCTCCTTAGAGAGTAGTAGGTAGTTTACATGTTCAGGGTCCAGGAGTGCCACCAAGGTAATCCTGGGCATGCTAGGAGTTTTCCGCCATTAGTTTTCCCCCAACCCTTACTAGGGGTTTTCCACCATTAGTTTTCCCCAACCCCACTAGAGGTATGCCACCATTAGTTTTCTCCAACCCCTGCTAGGGGTATGCTACCGTTAGTTTTCCCCAGCCTCTTACTAGGGATTTTCCACCATATGTTTTACACACCCCTTGCTAGGGTTTTCCACCATTAGCTTTCTCCAAGCCCCACTAGGGTTTTCCTCTATTAGTTTCCCCCAACCCCCACTAGAATTTTCCTCCATTAGTTTTCCCAAACAGCTGGATGCAACTTGATGCTCCAAGCTGCAGCGTGTGCCTCTCTGTGGCACCTGACTTCAGTCCCCCACCCCTGGGGCCACCCTGGTTACAGCTGCCCAGCATTTTGGGCCAGTCTCCTATCCCAGAGGAGGACAGCATTCTTTAGGATACTCAATCTTGTCTACCACCAATGGCCTTCAAAACAGATGATGAGGTAGAAGACAAAGTCTGGAGGTGGATACTAAATTTGTTACCAACAGATACTCAGTTTTTTAAAGAAATGCACAAAGGTAGTACCAGCAAAATATTGAATAAAAGGACTTCATAGTTCCAGTAGAGAATTCAGTTCAGAACAAAAGTGAGGAGTAAATGCTACTGGATGAACAGGAAGGGTAGCACAGTAATTAAAAAAGAGAGAAGACAACCTAATTTTATAGAAAAAATACATCCCATAATACATAAAAGTACATCAAATAAAGTGTAAAAATACAAAATCCTATGGGAGAGTGTACCCCAACAATCCCACGGAAACACAGAAGTTGATGGTAGATAAGGACTGAAAGGCCCATCCAGTCTGCCTATTTTTTCTACCTTATGAATGTGCCATAGGCCTTTACTCTGTCAATGGCCTATCTATTCATACACATCTGCATTGCTCCCTTATGCCTATCCCATGCCTTTTTGAAGCCCTGCACTGTATTCATATCCACCACTTCCTGAGGTAGGCCTTTCTGTGAAAAATAACTTCCTCATATTACCTCTTAATCGGCCTCCCTCTAATCTCACGCTGTGTCCTCTTGTCCTGCTATTTTTCTTATACTGAAACATGTTAAGACTCCTTCACCTCATTAATGCCCTTAAGATGTTTGAATGTTTCGATCATATCACCTCTCTCCCTCCTTTGCTCTAGGGTATACATATTGAGCTCCGTTAATCTGTCCTCATATGTTTTCTGATGCAGTTCCTGCACCATTTTGGTTGCCCTTCTCTGGGCTGCCTCCATTTTGTTAATGTCCTTGTGCAAGTGTGGCCTCCAGTACTGCATGCAGTATTCCAGATGGGGCCTAACCAGTGTCTTGTAAAGAGGGATTATTACCTCCCTCTTACGACTTGCGATACCCCTACTAATCAATCAATCAATCAATCAAAATCTTTATTTATTCAGGATGAACATCATTGAGCATAGCTCATTTACAAGATGGACCTGAGTGGTCATAACAAAAAAGGTTACAGAGTGTATACAAAAAACATGATATTGAAATAGCACAAATACAAACATTTATGAGTGAGATAGATATACAATTATTTACATATATACAAGGCAAAGGACAGTAAACCAAAAACCTATTAAAGGTGAGAAACAAACAGTCTGGTGGGGATAAGGCTTGGATAATGGTACATGGGTGGGCATATATGTTTGTGGTTTGATGTGGAAAGGACCAGAGCAACGATAGAAGAATAGGGATGAGATTTAGAAGGAGGTGGGGGAGAGAGAGGTGTGGGGTGTGGGAGGACTAGGCCTTGTGGAAGCAATTGCATGAATCTGGGATTAGGCTGGTGTGCAGCTTTTGAAGGATGTAAGGGGGTCAGTGTTTCCATTTTCAATGTCTTTTGGATAGAATTCCAGATAGTGCCAGGGAATAACTGATTGCAGCTCTTCCATACCGGGTGCAGGTGATAGGAATCTTCAGCAGGATCAGTTTGTTGATCCTCAAGGTGTAGGCCTGGATGTGATCTGGTTGAAGCAATCTGAGATGTAGGAAGGGAGTTTGTTTGTCAGAGCTTTGTAGATCCAGATAGCAGCATTTTTCTTCTTCTATGTTGCAGGATGTCCAGCTGACTGCATTGTAGAGAGAGCAATGATGGGTGCTAGAGGAAGGTCAGTAATGAATCTAATAGCTCTATGATACAGGGTGTCTAGTTTGTTTAGATGGGAGAGGAGCAATGACCATAGAGGAAGTCAGCATAATCAATGAGAGACATGAATGATGCAAGGATTAATCTTTTGTTTGGAATCTTTGGTCAGGTAGTGTTTGATTCTATAGAATAGACCAAGTCTTTGTCTTAGCTTTTCAGGAGCTCTTTCAACTGGGTAGTATAGCTCTAGCTTATTGTCTATCCATACTCCTAGGTATTTGAATTTGTCAACATATTCCAGATTTTCACCAAGGATGGTAGAGAGTTGTGGGAGGGTGAATGATGGGATAGTGGAAGAACAGTTCTTGTGGGCAAAGAACATAGCTTTGGTTTTCTTAGCATTTAGTAATAATTTCTTTTTAATAGGTTATGCTGGAGGAGGGAGAATTGAGACTGTAGGAGCTCACAGGCTTTTGATGGTGAGGATCGCTCACATAAAGTACAGTGTCATCTGCAAAAGGTGGATATTAGAAAGAGAGAGATTGGAGTCAATATTGTTGATGTAAATGGCTAAAAGGATGGGACCCAGGATGGAGCCTTTTAGTACACTCTTAGGAGTGGCTTAGGGTAGATAGATCACCATCATTCTTTACCAGTTGTAGCCTTCCAGAGAGATAGCATCTGAACCATTTAATAGAGAGTGAGTCAAGGCCTATGGAGTTTAGTGAGGTGATTAGAAGATCATGATCCACAGTGTCAAAGGCTTTGCTTAGATCCAGAAACACAGCACAGGTATTATTCTTTTGTCTAGGGCAGTCTGCCAGTCATTTGTGACTTTTGCTAGAGCAGAGATGGTGCTATGCATTGATCTAAACCCAGATTGAGCTGGATTTAGGAGATTGTTGGTATCAAGGTAGGCAGTTAACTGAGAGTTTACCAGCTTCTCAAGCATCTTGGATAGTATTGGTAAGATGGAGATGGGCCTATAATTATTGAGGTCCATGGGATCACCTGCCTTAAGTAGTGGAACACTTGATCTGTTTTCCATATTGAGGGATAGTACCAGTGACAAGTGATAGATTGAAGAGATGGGTGAGGGGCGGTTAAGGCATACAGTGCTACATTTAGAAGTAGGGATCCAGGGAGTCTGCACTCGCGCTTTTGGTGGTATCTAGTTGGAGTAGGAGGTCTTCTACTTTTTAAACAATATTGTTTTGAATGAGAATGTGGAAGCAACCTTTTCTCAGTAGATTGTAGGTTTAGGATCTTAATAGGTTTGCAGGAGAGGAGTCGAAGCCAGGCCAGCTGTAGTGAAATGGTCATTGAAGGCATTCAAGATATTTTGCTTGTCGGTGATTTCAATATTATTTAATTGAATTTTGGATGGTAAGACAGGGTAGAGGTTTGACCTAGGATGCCCTTTATGGTACCCCAGAACCTGGAAGGTTGTTATAGGAGGCATCTAGTTCAGCTGTGTAGAAGGTTGCCTTGGCTTTTCTTACTTGTTTTGTGCAGGAGTTTCTGGCTTTTCTGAATTGGAGCCAGTCATTTGGGTCCTTGTCTTTCTTGCCCTTTTCCAGAGTTTGTCTCTGGCAAGCAGTGTGGATTTAAGGTTTGGCAGAGAACCAGCGACAGGATTTGAGTTTGGTTCTGACACTGGTGAGGGTGCATGTGAATTGAGGGCACTTATGATTATATCATTTAGGATTTAAAGAGCTGACTCTATTGAAGCTGTGAGATAGAATTCTTGCCAAGCGTGTGTGTGGCACAGATCATGGAGATATCCTGTAATGTTAAAGTTCTTTTTGACCTTCGTGGAGGAATTTTGCAGGATGGGTGGCTTGATTGTTGATCTAATGGCAGCTATGGGACAGTGGTCACTTATGTCACTGAGAAGTACTCCTGCATAGGGATAATGATGAGGTTTATTTACCAATATAATATCCAGGAGTGTGCTGTTGAGAGTATTCTTTAGGTTGATCCTTGTTGGTTCTTTGATTAATTGAGAGAAACCATAGGTGTCACAGAAGGTTACCAGGGTGCAGATGCATTAGTCAGCCAATTTAAGTTCATGTCTCCTAAGATGATGGTGTCTTCAGGGCCCAGATTAAGTATGGATCCTAAATGGGATAGGAGTTTGAGGCCTGCAGAGGGGCCTATAGCAACCAACCAGTTGAAAGGAAGATGTGTCGGGAAGGGTTATTTTAATAGACAAGCATTAGAATTCCTTTGGTTGAGATGTGGAATTGAGGCAGGATGCAGAGATATTTGCTTTGACATAGATGGCAACCCCGCCCCTGGATGAGCGGTCAGATCTGAAGAGCTGATAGTTGGGAAGGTTTATTTCACTATCTTTTGTTGCAGATTTGAGCCAAGTTTCAGATATAACCAGACAGTCCGGTAGGGTGTGTGCAACCCAGGCCTGTATTGATGAGAACTTTTTTAGGAGGCTGCAGGCATTGAAGTGAAGAAAACTCAATCCATTTATGGAGGTTAGGTCAGTTGGAGAGATCTAATACACCCCAACATCCCTCTAGCCTTACCTACTGCTTTAGTGGTCTGCTTGGATGATTTCAGGTCATCTGTGATGATGATGCCCAAGTCTCTTTCTTCCCTTGTGATTGCCAGCAACTCCCCTCCCAACCTATAGGTGGCTTCAGGGTTTCTGTTCCCTATGTGCATGATCTTGCACTTCTTTGCATTAAACCCCAGTTGCCACTCTCCCGACCATTTTGCCAGTTTATCCAGATCTCTTCTCTTTCTGCCCACCCCATCTGGATCATCTACTCTGTTGCAGATCTTGGTGTCATCTGCAAACAGACAAACCTTACCCTCCAGTCCATCTGCAAAGTCACTGATGAAGATATTGAAGAGGACTGGTCTCAGGACTGATCCCTGAGGTACCCTACTTATGACTTGCATCTCTTCTGACTGTATACCATTTACCACCACTCTGTTTTCTGCCCGTCAACCAGTTTGCCACCCAGTTGACCAACTTCTGACCCACCCCGAGCCTACCCAGCTTATTAATGAATCTTCTATGTGGAACATTATCAAAAGCTTTGCTGAAGTCAAGGTAGGTGATATCAACTGCACCCCCTTGGTCCACCACTCTGGTTACCCAGTCAAAGAAATCTATGAGATTAGTTTGACAGGACCTTCCTGTTGTAAACACATGCTGTCTTGGATCCTGTGCTCCTATAAATTCCAGGTGTTGCATTATCCTTTCCTTAAAGAGTGCCTGCATAATCTTGCCCACTACTGAGGTAAGACTGACTGGTCTGTAGTTCCCTGCCTCCTCCCTGCTACCATTCTTGTGGAGCGGGATCACATGAGCCCTTCTCCAGTCTTCTGGGACCTCTACTGTGCTCAGAGACTCCCTAAACAGTTTCTGCTAATTCCACCCTTAGCTCCTTTAGTTTCCTGGGATGTATGCCATCAGGTCCCATTGCCTTGTCCACCGTGAGCTTAGTGAGCGCTTGTATGACCCTTTCTTTTGTGAAGGGACTAGTGTACACCTCCCTCCTCCCTGTGTCCATGGTGCTGAGCTGTGGGCCCTGCCCTACCTTCTCCTCAATAAATACTGAGCAGAAGTATCTATTTAGGATAGATGCTTTTCCCTTGGTCCTCCTCCACACATTCCCCCGTATCCCCTTTGATCTTAGCAATACCCCCTCTGGACTTTCTCCTTTCACTAATGTAGCTACAGAAAGTTTTGTCCCCTTCTTTTACTGTTCATGCTAGCGTTTCCTCGGTTTGGGCCTTTGCCTGCCTTACTGCCTTCCTTAGGGAAGTTTTGTATGCCTCCCTATCTTCGTCCCACTGCTTTCCCTTATATTTCCTGAAGGCCAGCCTTTTGGCTCTGATCTTTTCTGCTGCTGTTTTTGAGAACCAAAGTGGTTTCCTCCTTCTTTTGCTCTTGCTTTTCTCTCTAACACAATGGAATGTTGCTTCAAGTATTGCATCCTTAATGCTTGCCCACTTTGCCTGTACCCCTCACCTGCATTTCTTCTTGCCAGGGCTAGCTTAACTCTGTTGGCCATTTTATCAAAGTCAGCTCCTCTGAAGTCCCATATTTTTGCCTTGGAATGGGATGATTTAGTTCTAGTGGCCAAATTGAACCATACCATGTGATGGTCACTGGCCCTCAGGTGACCTCCTACCTGGAGATCTGTAATCCTTTCCTAATTAGTCAATACTAGATCTTGTATAGTCCTGTCTCTTGTGGGTTGTTATACCAGTTGTTTGAGGCCCTCCCCCTGTAGGGAATCTACCATGCGTCTAGCTCTGGTGGATGTTCCTACTGCTATTGACCAATCTGTATCTGGCATGTTGAAGTCTCTCATTATCAGAATCTCCCCTTTAGCTGTCATGTTTTGTACATCTTCTAACTGTAATGTGTCTATGTCCTCCCCCGGTCTGGAGGCCTGTAGACAACCCCAGTTTGTATAGCTGTCCCATTTCCTGTTTCCAGGGTGACCCACAGTTCTTCTGGCTCCTTATGTGTCTACTCTTTCGTAGAGTTTGTAATTTCTGCACTCAGTGTGGTGGGTTCCACAAGTGAAATTTTTTCCCCATTTCCACCACTAGATACTTTAAAAAATAGACATACTGAGACATAAAAAGAAGGAACAAAAGGCATATATAGTGAGGAACAGGTCTTAGGAACACGTTTATTAATAAATATGTTAAGCCATGCCTTTTGCCCTGTCCCATGCTGTATCAGGTGAGTGGTATTCTCATATTCTGGCCAAGGAGATTATTAGCGATTAGCATCTTGCTACACAAAGCTGTTTGTTGTATTTTAATTGACCATGGGATTGCCAAGCTGATCATAATGAGTTTTTCTGTGGGCAAAGAATGTGATCTAGTCAAACTGGGGAGTGGAGCTAGGTCACAATTAGGGAATTACTTTTAATTACAAAGTTTATCCAGCTTAATGTTGTTATGATAAACAGTTTTTCCCATGTGCATATTCATACACATACACACACTTACTCAAAAGGAGTTCAGGCAGCTTTACAGTACATAAACATAGAATATGACGGCAGATATGGACCAACCAGTCCATCTAGTCTGCCCATTTCCCTACTCGGTTTGGCAATCCCTGCCCTTATTTGGACTGCCATTCCCCCGCTCTGCTCCACAGCAGGGCGCCCTTATGCTTATACCATACACTTTTGAACCTCTGTACTGTTTTCGCTTCCACCACCTCTGACGGAAGGCTGTTCCATGGATCCACCACCCTCTCTGTGAAAAATACTTCCCAACTTTCCCCCTAAACCTCCCTCCCTCCAGCCTGACGTTATATCCCCTTGTCCTTGTGCACTTCCTTCTCTGAAATATGCTTCCCTCCTGTACCCTGTTTATTCCTAAGGTATTTGAAAGTCTGTCATATCCCCTCTCTTCCAGTGAACAGATGTTAAGTTCCTCGAGTCTTTCCTCATAAAGCTTGTGGTGCAGTCCATGTATCATTTTTGTTGCTCTTCTCTGGACTGCTTCCATTCTGTCTATGTCCTTCCTGAGATGCGGTCTTCAGAACCGGACACGGTATTCCAGATGAGGCCTCACCACTATACAGTGGCATCGTCACTTTGCTCCTCCTACTGGTTATGCCCATTCCTATGCACCCCAGCATTCTGTTTGCTTTTCTCACAGCTTTTTCACATTGTTTGGATGACTTCAGGTCATCGGATATAACCCCCAGGTCTCTCTCCTGACTTGTAGTGGCTAGAACCTGCCCCCCATCCTGTATTCCTCGCTTGGATTTCTGTGTCCCAGGTGCATTATCTTGCACTTCTCAGCACTGAAACCCAACTGCCATACCTTGACCATTCCTCAAGAAGTTGTAGATAGTTTCTCATTTTTTCTATCCCCTCGTGTGTCAACTCTGTTGCAGATCTTGGTGTCATCTGCGAACAGGCATACTTTCCCCTCCAGCCTTTCTGCAATGTCGCTGATGAAGACATTGAATAGGACTGGGCCCAGCACAGATCACTGTGGCACCCCGCTGGTCACCTCCCTCTCTGTAGCTTTTATGCCATTTATTACCACCCTCTGGGTCCTGCCTTTTAGTCAATTTCCAATCCATTTCAACACCTTAGAGCCCACACCCAGATTCCCCAATTTGTTAAGCAACCTTCTATATGGAACAGTGTTAAAGGCCTTATTGAGACTTCCGGTGACGCCACGGAGCTGAAGCAAGCTTAACCCACTGAGCTCCCAATCCCAGTCGACTAACAAAACCTCCAAAAACTTGGAAAATCTACTTGTTCTGCAATTAAAATGTCTAAAAAATAGTGGAGGAACATATCTTGTCAGCAATAGAGGCAAAAATCATCCAGATCATAAAAATAAGGAGAAGGATGCCATCAGACTAAAAATGGGCCTATCTAGCAGACCATCCTCACCAACTAACTCAATGGCAAATGAATATGATACGGATGGAGAATGTGAGCAGTTGTCGTGCTCCAGATTTGAAACTTTACTGCAAGAAATAAGAGTTGAGGAAAGAGAACAAACAAGAATTTCGAGCAATGCAAACTCAATTATCTACCTTTGAAAACAGAATGGGAGCAGTCGAGGAATGGATCTCGGTAACGGAGGATACGACAGCCCAACTTTCGGAGATCATTCAAACCCTATTATACCAAACTGAAACACTACAGGCAAAATGCTTAGAGCTGGAGGGACAATCGCAGCGTGAAAACCTTCGACTGTATGGTCTCCCAGAGAATATGGAGACAACTCCAATGGTGCCGTTCATAGAGAACTTGCTACGAGATGCGTTACAGCTTCCGCCTACCCTTAATTTCCACGTGGAGAGAGCACACAGATCACTGCAGAAAAAACCCACAGACCCTATGGCAAGGCCATGATCCATAGTATTCAAGCTGAACTCATTCAGTGCAAAAGAAGAAATATTAAGGCGAGCCTGGGGTTAAAAAGTGAAATATCTTACAAATCGCCTGTTTCTAGACCACTATTACCCACAAGAAGTGCAATCCCAGAGAATCAAATATCTCCCCATTCTAGGAGCATTACGAGAGAAGACCATTCGCTTTCATACCCCCTACCCCTCTCAAGTGAGAGTATTTTGGGAAGATGGAGTGAAACTTTATTTAACATACGAGGAGGCACAGGAGGCAATTAAAGAGGGGAATATCCACAGAGAAGAATAGGAATCAAGAGACAGAGATAAGAGGGCCGTTCAGACAACGCACCATGTACAGAAGATGGGGGAAACAAACCTATGGCGCACATGGAAGCAATACACAGAATCCAAAACATCCTGAGCAAAAGTGCTGAACAGACCCAACCTGATACCTGAAAGAAATAGTGAACTTAAGCAATTTAGTTTGCTGAATCAACTTAAAGGACAGTCGAGTAGCTACTGAAGTATCCCCGAGTGGCAACGCTTCCCTTCAGCTAAGTATCGATCACATAATTAAGCTCAGAGTACCTCTATGAAGGGACTGAGAGATATACAAAAAGGGGTGGGGAGAGAGTCAGCACCAAGATGGTATATAAATGAACCTGCTGAATGAAGGAAGGAAAAACGGGACTTGGTTCTAGTACATCAGCATAATTTCCGTGTAGTTTACTGCATGATAAGTTTGCATTACCACTAGGATTTTATATACTGAAGCAAAATGTTAGTTAACTAGGATGTTTCTTCTTTCTTGCCCTTAGAAATTACTGCCTAACACAAGGATCCATGGGAGGTTCTGGTGATCCTAAATATTATTTAAGGTAGTCCTCTCTCACCCTCTTAAGTAAAATATGGGCAGTTTGATTGAGTTGCAAAGAGGGTTAACACTAGGCCAAAGGTCAGTTAGTCCGCCATATTTCAGGACATATGCTATAGATGTCTCCATACTAAGCCTAGTTTTTCTTTTAGTAGCTGGCTGGGAACGGGGTGTAGTGGAGATCAGCCCGTGACCCTCACACAATAAATATGGAGCCCACTGATATCGAGGTTCTAGAGGGGGTCCTCCGGTAACAGAGGCACATGCATCCCTCCTTGTCCTCCTTAGACAGGAGAGCACAGGGGCTAGAAGGGTATCTAGCCTCCAACCTTGGAAGTACACACTGTACATGTATATAAATCTTCAGACAGCCATGTTGGCTATACAGTTTTTGTTAATTGTAGCAGGACAGTTGGAACTTTTAATTAAGGAATACTATCAATGGTACAAATATAATGCAAAATGAAGGCGGTTATCCTTGGGGAGACCAGACACATGAATTATGTATATGTACCTAATGGAAGTAATTGACTTTCTGTAAAATGGCACAACCCTATGTAATATGCACTTATAATGTGCATGGTATTACGAACCCAGTTAAAAGGAGTAAAATACTACAATATATATGAGAAGGGAAGGAGCTAACATTTTACTATTACAAGAAACTCACCTTTCCCAAAGTGAGCATAAAAAATTTGAGCGTCTAGGATTTATCCAGGTGGTGGCCTCTTCATATCGAGGTGGGAGAAGGCGAGGGACCGCCATTATGATAAGGCAGGGGATACATTTTGAACCAAAGGACCGAATTATAGAGAAGGATGGGTGTTTTGTTCTATTAAAAGGCCTGCTAGATGGGCAAATGGTGACACTGGCCTCAATTTATATACCACCAGCATCAGACCTCTCGCTCTACAGAACCTTTTTTAGTAAATTATCGGAATGGGCAGAGGGTAGGGTGATCTGTGGAGGAGACCTAAATATAAATATTAATGGGGAAGGCAGAGATCAAATGGCCCAGGGGCGAATAAATAAAACAACCAGAAGTGTTAGAAAGCTGATACAGAAAATGGGCTAGGACGATATATGGCAATATATAAATGGGCCCACTAGGAGGCACACTTTTTATTCGCAGGCTCATGATTCCTATTCATGTTTAGAGTTCCTTTTAGCCCCAAAAGAGCAACTGAATACAGTGCAAAGCATATGGCAGGGGACCTTTAATCTTTCAGATCATGCTCCCATTTTCTGTAAACTTCAAATGCAGGCTACTCGAAGGAAGACCTTTTGGCGATTAAACCGCTCTCCTAAGAAACCTAGAGGTGCGGGAATAGATTACAGAAATGATAACCCACGCCTTACAAGACAATGATACTCAGGACACCTCAATGGCTATGATCTGGGACACCATTAAGGCAATTGTGAGGGGAAAACTAATAGGGATTTCATCCCACAAAAAAACAAAACAAAGGGAATCACGTAGGCTCACCCTAGAAACCCAAATAGGGGTACTAGAAAAGCTACAAACTGAGAAACACTGAAAGGCAAGATCTCGAGAGATCACCGCCCTTAAAAAGGATTTAAACGAGATCCTTGATTATACTATTGAGCAGAAACTCCTGTTTTTAAGACATAAATTTTACGATGGGGGACCCAGGTCTGTGAGATTGGTGGCAAGCCAATTACGGGCCATGAGAGTTAAATCATCAATACTAAAAATTAAATACTCCATTAATGGTGACCTTAAAAATAATATGCATGACATCTGAGGCTTTTCACCAATTTTATTCAAAATTATACTCTAAAAAAACATCTCCTCCAAAGGAAAGTATAAATGAGTTTCTGTCATCCCTAGATCTTCCCACTATAAACCGGCAACAATCCCTCAGCTTGGTAGCTCCCATATCCCTAAAGGAAATTACTGCAACAATCGGGCACCTAAAAACGGGCAAAAGTCCGGGCTCTGATGGACTCCCGTGGGAGTTCTACAAAACCTTCTCGAAGACTCTTGCCCCAATATTGAGTAGGCTATTTGCCTACGTGAATACAGAAGGAGGAATAATCCCTCCATCCTGGAATGAGGCTATAGTCTCGGTTATGCTAAAACAGGGTAAAGACCACACAGATTGCTCTTCTTTCAGACCCATATCCATATTGAACACAGATTACAAAATCTTTGCATGTATATATGCTTAAGACGTAAGCAACTTGCACCACCTTCAATACACAGACCAATGTGGTTTTATTCCTGGGCGGCAAGCCCAAGATAAAGTTAGACACACAGTTTATATCATAGAACATATATGTGCCCAAAAATATCCCAGCAGTTATCTTGGGACTGGATGCAGAAAAAGCGTTCGATATGGTGTCATGGGACTTCTTGAGAGGGGTACTGACTAGGTTTGACTTTCCACGTCAGTTTGTAGATACCATCTTCAAATGTTATACAAATCCTACAGGATACATTAGGGCAAATAGTCATATATCAGAGAAATTCCCCCTATTCAGAGGAACCAGACAAGGATGCCCCCTATTCCCACTCCTATTTGCTTTTTATATTGAACCTTTGGCTCAGTGCCTGCACCAGGCTCAGGATATAAAAGGTGTTGAAATAACAGGCCTTGAACAGGGACTGGCTCTCTTTGCTGATGATATTCTATTATACTTGTCAAATCCAGATACCTCCTTGCAGGCCCTCTTTCAACATATCGGTAAATTTTCTAATATATCTGGTTTCACCCTAAACGTAAATAAATCTGAGGCCTTGACTTTTGACTGTAACCCTCCACCACGACTTAAAAAACAATACCCTATTAAATGGGATAAAAATGTCTATCAAATACCTGAGAATACAAATCCCAAAAAACCTGAACCAGCTTTTCATTTAAACTACCATCCCCTAGTGAGCACAATCAAACAGGACTTGAGAAGATGGGACTTGTTGCCGTCCTCTTTTTATACAAGAACGTTATCGTTAAAGATCAACGCCTTACCAAGATTTCTGTATTTATTTCAATGTGTACCATGTGTAATATCCCCAAAAGAGCTTCTTTCTTGGCAAAAAACCCTAAATGCTTACCTGTGGAACCAAAGGAAGCCAAGAATAAGCCTAAGTTGCACCTGCCTAAGGATTTAGGAGGAGTAGCCCTACCCTCCCTCTTAAATTACTGGATCTCGGCCCAGATGAGGCTGGCTCTATTGTGGGGTACTAAGGCATACCAAGCAGTCTGGAAGCAGACTGATTTTCCAGACCAGTCTCAACCCCACTTCCAGCCTGCCTCTTCTCCCCACCTCATCTTAATAAAATTAGTCAAGAAACACCATTGGTGACTGCCACCATACTAAAGGGCTGGCAACTGGGTATGAAACACAGAACCTTCCAACAATATTCTTGGAAGTATAAGTGCTTTATAATAACCCCCCTTTTGATACACCAATGCATAATAAATGGTATAGAATTCAGTACTCTGAGGGATTGAAAGCTCCCTGGCAATTATTAAAGGGCAATGAGTTAGTGGATTTCGTGGAGGCTGGGAGGCTTTATTCCTGGACAGAAAGGGATGGGTTATATTACTACCAAATTAGAGACTATGTTCTAACACAAATTAGGAAGTCAGGGAGGGACCCTCTTCTGGGAGAGGATGGTACCCCTTTCCATCAGATTTGGATCTCTTGCCTGGGGGAAAAGGCAATATCTATAATATATAAATCTCTTATACAACAATCGGCACATACCATGTTGGCAGTTCAATCTAAATGGGAACAGGAATTTACATATCCCATATCTAGTAAACAGTGGCAGATCTGGGAAATCCATGGAAAACCACCTCCTCCCCAATTTGGAGGGAATTCACATGGAAAGTCAGGGCAAGGTTTTTTCTGGTCCCCTCAGTGGTAGCTCTTAGAAACCCGGGGTCCCCCTCCAGTTGCTGGAGGGAATGTGGAGAGGTAAAGGCCTCACATAAACATATTTTCCTGGATTGTCCAGGGTTATCAGCCTTCTGGCTCCAGGTAAAGATGCATGCAAAGTCAATCATGAGCATACAGAGTGAGCTTGGGGGTGCTAATCTAATCTTGGGGATACCACCAGAGGAGACCAGGGATAAGACTAGTTTATACCTATGGGCCATATTTCTAGGTTCAGCCTATAAAGCTATAACTCAAAAGTGGTTTCTCAGGACTCCCCCTAGTAATTTCTGATTGGAAAGCAAACATATTAAATATCCAACACAATGAACAGATCTCATTTAAACTCCAAGACAAGATGGAAAACTATATAACATGCTGGTCAAGGTAGGGATTATATCAGGAGCAGCTCTAGAGGTAGACAGGGTGTAAATCCTCTATTTGTCCACAAAAATAGTGAAGAAAGAAACATAGGGCACGGTGAGCGAAAAGTATGGCCTAATCCTCGAGGAAAAGAAAGCGTAGCTTTGGCATATGAATTTTTTCCTTCACTCTTCTCTCCTGTAGAATCTTTACTTTTAGCTGATGTCAATAACTCCACCCTAGAGATAAAGAATGAAATGTAAATGTAGAATAATGGTAGTACCTTATGTTCCAAATTGTGTTTTTTATCCTGCTCAAAGTTGTATTAAGTTTGAAAATCAACTTTATCTTGTAATCAAGTGAAATTTATAAGCTGTAATAGTTTTATCTTAACAAAAAAAGAAAAGGAAAAGAAAATATGTAAGATAACATTCAAAGAATGTAATCATACGAAGAATGGAAGTATGGAACCAAATCCTTCAATAAAGCAAGTACAAAAAAAAAAAAAAGGCCTTATTGAAATCCAGATAGGCCACATCCACCACCCCGGGCGCCCAGTCAAAGAAATGTATAAGATTAGTCAGACAGGACCTTCACTCAGTGAATCCATGCTGCCTTGGGTCTTTTGCACTGCTTGACTCCAGGAACTTCACTACCCTCTCCTTAAGCAGGGACTCCATCAGCTTCCCCACTACCGATGTCAGGATTACAGGTCTGTAATTGCCTGCCTCCTCCCTACTTCCACTCTTGTGTAGGGGGACCACCTCTGGCCTCCTCCATTCCCCAGGTACCTTCCCTGTCTCTACTGATTGGTTGAAAAGGGTTGTCAGTGGTCCTGCTAGGACTTCCTGAGTTCCTTCAAAACGCTAAGGTGAATCCTGTCTGGCCCTATTGCCTCATCTGTCTTTACTTTCGAGTTCCTCTAAAACTCTATCCACCGTAAATGGGCTGGTGTCCACTTCTCCCCCCGTAAACCTTTCCTCATGAGTCTTGGCCCCTCCCCTGCCTCTTCCTTGGTGAATACTGAGCAAAAATACTTGTTCAGTATCTCAGCCTTTTCAAGGTCATCCTCCACCCACCCACCCTCTTCCTTCTTTAATCTAACAATACCATTTCTGGTCTTCCTCCTCTCACTAATGTATCGGAAGAAGGTCTTGTCTCCCTTCTTAATAGCCTGTGCTATCCTTCCTCTATTTTTGCCTTAGCCCCTCTGATGGCTTTCCCAGCTTCTCTCTGTTTCTCCAGATATTTTACTCTGTCTTCTTCCTTCTGTGTCTCTTTGTCTTTCCTGAATGCCTTCCCTTTTTCCTCGCACTTTCTTGGCTACTGACTTAAGAGAACCACAGTGGCCGCTTCTTTCATTTTTGCTAAGCAGTCCAACACATTGACTTGTTACTCCTGCTATGGATCTCTTGAGCCTATCCCACTGTCCTTCTACCTCTCCCCCTGTACCTTATGCTGCCAGGGCAATTTTAAGCTGTTTCCCCATCTCCAAGAAGTTGGCCTTTCCGAAATCTAGGACCTTAATCTTTGTATGGCTTTCTTCTGCCAATGTGTTAACTTTAAACCACACTGTCCTGTGGTCACTGGTTCCAAGGGGACTGCCCATCTCAACATCCTGATTCTGTCCCCAATGGTCAGCACCAAGTCCAGTACAGTCCCCCTTCCTGGTGGGCTCAACCACAAGCTGCCTTAGGATTGCCCCATTCATGAAGTCCCTGCTCCTTGATGTATCCACAGTCTGAGTGTTCCAATCCGCATCTAGCATGTTGAAGTCACCCATTAGTAGTACTTCTCCTTTGGCTGCCGTTTTGTGGATGGCCTCCACTAATACTTGATCTGTTTCCTCCTCTGCATAGGAGGCCTGTAAACTACTCCAGCATGGATGGCTGTTTTATTCCCAGACTCCAGAGTGACCCACAATGCCTCTGCTTCATCTTTGGATCCCTGAACTTCCGTTGCTTTAATCCCCTCCTTCACGTACATAACAACCCCTCCTCCCTTCCCTATTCTTTCTAAAAAGTGTATACCCTGGTATGGCTGCATCCCAGTCATGGTTCACTGTGTACCATGTTTCTGTAATAGACACAATCTCCAGCATGTAAAAACATGTTAAAGTGCTAGAGTACTGCCTAAAACTAATATTGTTTTGTTAAAGCAGTCAGCTATTTCGTTTTATAGCTGAGGTACTTTTTCTTTTCCCTTTGGTTAATCAGAAGATTTTTTTTAACTTAACGTTAGTGGATGTGATGTGTAGAACAGCACTCTGCCTGGCAGCTGACACATCTAGCTCTATTCCTCCCACTACATTATCAGCACTGTGACCTAGTAGACTGACATCACAACTGCTCTGGAAGTGTCACTCGGCAGCTACCAGGTCAGTGACTTGTGATGTCACTGTCAGTAAGATCACAGTGCTGATGATGTAATGGGAAGACTAGAACTAGATAAGTCAGCTGCCAGGTAGACTGCTATTCAACACATCCAGAATAATACTATCACATCAAAAAACTTTCTAATAAGCAAAAGGAAAAAGGAAAATACTTCAGAAGTATAAAATTACAACAGACTAGTTCCTAAAATTTGTAACATTTTACTGTCTGCTTATTTTGGTTCTAACAGCTCTTTAAATGTCATTTATGCTCACCCCCTTCCCCTGCAGCCTAAAAAGACCTTTTAGAAACATAATGTTGCCAGATGAAGGTCTTGCAACCCACCCAGACTTCCCAAAATGTTGCCTACTACTGGGAAATTTCCCTAATGGACATTCCCCTCCCTCCATCTCCGTTCTGTTCCACAGGCACCTTTCCCGTGTGCCTGTCCCTCTTCATTCGACCGCCCCACACTGTTTCAGCACATACAGCCTCCTCAAGAAGATTGTTCCATTTCCCTGCCACCCTTTCAGTAAAGAAGTACTTCCTGACATCTTTCCTTTTTTTATAAAGGTTTTTATCTCTCCTTGGCAGGCTGGGCAGCTGTATCAGCCCTGTCCTATCGCATGCAGCCATCTAGAGTCTCCATCAGTCCCCAGAGACTGGGTGGCCCACCAGTGCTAATGGGGAGGGCTTCATTAAGCCCATCCTCCATTTTCCTCACAATTTTCTTCCTGGGATCAGCTGGACATGCAATGAGTAGGATGTGCTTACTCCATCTCCACGAAGAAGCTCTCAGCACTCTTTACGCTGGCCCGTCCCTGAAGTACGAGACTGTGCATGTACTACCACCAGGATTCCTCCAGGTGGCAGTCGAGCGGCGAGTAACAGATCCCCCCTCCCCAAGAAAGAGAGCTGTCCTACAGACGCTCAATCTTACCTCTCCCGGCTGAGCCCCCAAGCGACCCAAGTCCATTCCCGGACCTGGGTCGCTGGCATGGCAGCAGGGAGACATGGATACCTCAACCTGCCATGCCACTGGGCCCACACCTGACTTCCTTTCTGCCCCTCCCACCAGCTTCATGAAGTTCCCCTGGTGCCCATGTTCCCAGTCAGTGTGAACAACTCTACCTTGTTTATCCCACTGCAGTAACTGAATGTCTCTATCATGTTCCCCTCATCCTCCGTATACAGAGAGCGGTCCCCAAGTCACTCCCAATATGACTTCCCCTGCTGTCCCTGGGTCATGTTGGTTCCCCTCCTCTGCACCAACTCCCACCTCTCTCTGTCCTTCCTCAGGTTTGGACTCCAAAACTGCACAGTACTCTGAGTGCAGTCAAACAAGGGATCTGCATAAGGCCAGTATCGCTTCCCTTCCTCTGGTACTGAACCCCCCCCCCTCCCTATGCATCCCAGCATCCTATCTGCCCTGCCCACAGCCCTCCTACACTGTGCAGATGCCTTCAAGTTCTCCACTTTTAATATGACCAGATGCCAATGCTTTCAAATTTTCCACTGTTAGTATGTCCAGGTGTCTGTCTTCCATTCTTCTCTCTACCAGTACCCACCAATCTTTTTTTTTTTTTTTTTTTTAAATAAACTCTTTCTCCACCTACCATCGATGGCCTCTCTCAACTGTGGAGACCTGATCTGGTGCTCTGTTGCCCGCCTGAAACCCTCTGACATGCTTTCTCCAGTCTGGTCCCGCTCCTCTAGCCTCTCCGGCCACTCGACCCCCTTGCTCTCCCTTTCTTCTGATGTTCTATCTAGAATCTAGTGGAGCAGCCATCGAGGAGGAAGCAGATTGGATACACATTTTGGCAGAGCCCAGCCACTGCTCCCACTGTCGCTGCAGTAGGGTTTTTTCAATGTTTGTTTCCCCAGGACATAGCATGCAATGGCTCCAGCACGGCTACTTTTCCACACCTCTGCCGCAGGAGCCTGCCAATGTACTTCACTCTCCGATGTCCCGTATGCTTACATTACCACTGGTCCCCACCAGAGGCCACTGCAGTGCCAGGAAATCCCTGGATCCCTCCCCAGGAGGAGAGGCAGTCCATCGGATGCTCGATCCCTCCCTCCCTCCCTCCCCTACCGACCCAGGTCCATTCCTGAACCCGGTTGCCGGCATGGCATCCATCACCTCAACAATCAGCGCCACCGGGCCGGCCACCCTACCAACCTTGTATTCTGTTATTGGAATCCTTGCCCTTTTCCATTACCATGCACTTATTGATGTTAAAATTTCAACTGCTATACCCTTGATTACCTAGCAGTCTTCCACATCCTCACTCAGGGCCCTTACCCCCTCTTTGCCATCTACTCAGTCACAAATCTTAGTAGCATCTGTGAAGAGGCATATCTTCCCCTGGCCTCCTCCCCTATGACATGCATGAGGACCAGTCCCAAAACCAATCCTTAGGGCACTCCGCTTGTGACATCCCCTACCTCTGAATGCTCCCCATTTATGTCTACCCTCTGGGTTCCCCCACTCAGTCAATTTCTCACACACCCAGTTATCTCCCACTCCCAGATCACCTCGTTTCTTAATCAGCCATCTGGGTGGGATGGAGTCACAGGCCTAGCTGAAATCTAGATACAGGTACACTGTCTGACCCTTCTCTACATCCCTAGTCATCAAATCAAAGAATTCGATCAGGTTCATTTCGCACAGCCTCACTAGTAATCCTATACTGCCTGGCGTACTGCAGGCCATTTGCCTTTAGGACCCTCCTAGCCTCTCCTTTATTATTGATTTCAATAGTTTCCCCATATAGATGTCAGACTGACTGGTCTATAATTGCCGGATTCATCTTGCCTCCCACATTTGTGCAGGGGGACTACCTCTCCTGTCCTCAGATACTGGCACCTCCCCCATTTCCAGGGTGCAGCTGAAGAGATCTGTCAGTGGTCATGCTAGTACCCACCCCACCTCCCTCACCACCCTTGGATGCATCCTATCTGGACTTATTGATTTATCCACGTTTTCATGCCTGTATGCCCTTCAACACTCTCTCTTCCATGATGGACTCCATGTTGGCACTCACAAATAACCCAATTCCCCCTCCTCTTAATATCCCCATTTTTTAAAAATTGGCCCGGGCAAGGGCCACTTTCAGTGAACCACATACTTTGTGCTTGTTCAGGAAACCATATTTGGTGAGGGAGTGTGGTCTAGTGGTTAGAGCAACAGACTGGGAAACGAGAGATTGCATGTTTAAAGCCCACTAGAACTGCATACTTACTGAGTGACCTTAAAAAGCAACAGTTGTGCTCGTGTTAAAAACAATACCTCATACCGACACCCCAACTCCCAATGATAGTTTACCTGTGAAGGACTTAAACAGTTCACTTTGCTGAATTTTTCATTTCTTAATTTTTGCAGGGGAAGAGATTGTAAATTTTGCTTGTCGACTTGATCCATTCCCCTTCCTGGTTCCAGTTTTCAAATGCCCTGCCCCTGTGCCCCCTCCACACTTTGACGTTTTGTGATGTATTAGTATATAGAGCATGGGGGTGTGCTATATTGATTTTGATGGGAATGGGGTTTCAGAAATATTTTATAGGGTCACTGGGGTCAAATCAAAGACACAGCTCAACTAACAAGGGCCTATTACACAATACAAACTAATACCTCACAAAACATCAGGATCGGGCAGAATTTATGATCCTACATAGGCAAGCTACCATTGGGGGGTATGATTAAAGCACCTAAACTGGTGCCCTTTAAGCATGTCAGTTACGTGGCCCAGTGGCGTGGAGGTCTAAGGCATTGAACACCTTACCTCCTACCATGCTGGTGACTCATGTCCGGGAACGAGAACAGGTTGCCGGGGATCGGCAAGGTGGGAGAGGATTGAGCGCCCCAGGGACTGCTCTCCTCTTCCAGAGACAGGTGGCCAGTCATCTCAGCCTCGGACTGCCACCGGATGGAGGTCGGGTGGTAGTGCAGGTTGCGAGCAGCTCTAAGGGTGGGGCCATGGTTCTGCAGGACATGCACGCCTCCTTGCATACATACTGATGTGTTGCTGTTGCAGGGGTCTGGGTGAAAATGGAAAAGTGGGAAATGGGCTTACTGAAGCACTGCCTGCTCCCTTGTGGCCCATGCTGCCGCTCAACTCGGGGGGCCCAGATATGTTGAATGGTGGGAGGGGGAGCCCTCCTGGCCCCACCATGGTGAGAGGAATCCATGGGAGCCTTCATCCTGGGTTGAGAGAGGCATGTGATGGTCACAAAAAGCAGGGACAGGGCTGATGGGTGGCTCTATCATCCTAGATAACGTAAAAAGCTTTATGGAAAAAAAAAAAAAGCATGTCACTTAATCTCTCATTACCAAAGTCTAGCTGCAGAAATGGGTAGGAGCAGGATCCCACTGGAAGCAAGATACTGCATCTCATTTGGATTGTCCTGGGTAAATAAACTATAAAATTAAAAAAGTTAAGATCTGGGTTTTGGAGTGTTCAGTCATGCTCAAGATTCGGGGTGGGGGTGGGGGATCACCAGCCCACTATTCTAGCACCAATGTCGGCTCCCCACTAGCATAAGCATGGACAGTACCGAGATGTGGGAGGTGATAGGGATTTATAGGGGATCAAAAAGTTGGTTCTCAAAAAGACATCCTTCCCTCCTACACATGCCAGCAGATTACCGGCAGCCCTCCTGGACTCCCTAACACTGCACTGGGTCCTGAAACGTGGGAAAGCCTGTTATGGGGGTGGATACACAGTATTAAGATGTTCAGGGGTGGTGGAGACCCTGTGGGGTCTGTGTGCAGTGTCAGTGAAAGTTTGGGAGAGAGGACATCCAATTGCTCATGGCTGGTGACCAGGGATCAGTAGCAGCCTCAGGATATTGAGCTGGGCAGCCAGGAGGCTGGGATAGCACTACTGCACCACAGTGCAGCCAGCCAGGGGCATCCTGGTTCTGGCACCATAGTGACCCCTGCGGAAGGCCAAGGGAGCTTGTCTCCCCTTCAGGATATCGCTATGTGTGTCTGAGGGAAATGCGTGAGTAAGCACGTCATTCGCCAGGACAGCAGGGGTGGAGAAGGCAAGGGAGAAAAAGCTGAAAAATAATTGCACCGGACACCGTGAAAGACAGCACTGGTGCCCTTGATTCTCACCCCATATGTACCCTGGCTGGTGCAGAGGCAGGACGAGTGGCAGATGGGGCTGGGGGTGCTGGAAAAACACGTGAGGCAGGTGCATGGCAACAGCTGGGGGCCAAAAAAAATATCCTGATGGAAAGAGAGTTTGAGAGAGGAACTGAAGTTAAGTGTGGCCAAGCCGGGGGATAAAAATGTCACACTAAGGCTGGCCCATTAGTGCAGTGGTAGCACTACCACTCATGACACTGGTGACCAAAGTGCAGGAATGACCCTGAGTTGTTGGGGACTGGTTGGGGGGGGGGGAAATCGAGCATCCCCGCAAATGCTCTCCTCCTCTGGGGAGGGAAGGCACCATCCTCCACCACAATACTGCCACCTGGATGACCGCAGGTAGCAGTGTGGCTGGCAGGGCCAAAGGGAGAGTGAAGACACAGCCAATGCCAGTAGGCAGATGCACGCATAGCATGGATGGGTTCACCTTGGCATCTTTGTGTGCCACACCTCCTAGGGGATGGGAGAAAACTCAGAAAAAAAAAATCAGGCCCCAGCCCTCCACGATGAAGGCCGCAGCAGCTCCTGAGTCTCCACCTCCCCAGTATGGCACAGCCTGACAAAATGCGCAAGTTCGGGGGGAGGGGGGCACCTGTGAGCTCCATGGAGGTAAGAGACTATGGTTGAAGGAGGCTCAGGAGGTGGCCAGCGGATAGGAGGCCTAAGAGGGGGCTGGAGACAGGAGGCATAAACAGAAATTGCAGAACAAAAAACAAAATCACACTTTCCCCCAGCTACCCCGACGATCGGGACCACCATGGCTGCAGTGTTTCTCTGGCCAAGAGCATGGGAGAGTGTTACTCTCAGTCAGCACCAGAGCTGCTCCACGATCATCCGAAAGGGAGTGCACGAAAACCCGGCGGCCTACATCCTCCCTTCCTGGAAGTCAAGTGCCTCACCTTGACATGGCACACCCGGCCACCCAAGTCAGCCTCAGCATGGGATGCCAGGGCTCAAATGTGAACCCCCGGTCTCCCTGGTGGCATCATGACATGCTGCTGCTGTATGCCACAGCCATGAAAAGGTCTTCTGATTAGAATGGATGTGTACATTCTCGTTAAATAAAATGTAAGAAATGGAAAAACATGAGATACCTTCAAGGTTAAAGAGAGGATGTTATGTTAAATGATTCCATGCAACAGAACACAGGCTAGGGCATTCTGAGGTACATATCTGTGCAGACACCTCACACCTATTTGAACACAATTACCAGAAATTATACAGTGCGTTACAAGTTGATATGGCCCATTGGACATTGCTACCATTGACAGTTTACCCAACTAAGGATCTAAGGTTCGAGCAGACTCGATAGACCGTAAGGCCTAATCTGCTGGCAAATAGTATGTTAGTATGTTAGATCTCTGGTGCTCAAAATTAACTTGTTGCCAAGGTTGCTGTTTTTATTTCAGACCGTCTGTATCCCTATCCCAGTGAAGTTTTGAAATAACCTACACAGGGATATTTGCACATTTATTTGGGGAGAGAAGTGTCCGTGAATAGCAGAAAATGTACTTCAGTAGCCAGTGGAGGGGTGGGACTTGGCCTTCCATAGCTAAATAAATATTGTCTAGCAGCCCAGGGAGCCTTTCTTTGTACCTGGGCAAAGCAGAGGGTAGCCTCCGGGTGGTACTGTATTGAAGAAGATATGCTGCCTGGTGGGGAACTCTGGACCCTGCCTACAGTGGGTACTCTTGCTTGGATCTTCCCACATATACATAATCCATGGACCAAACATACCCTGCGTATCTTTGTGAAAATAAAAAAGTCAGCTAATGCGCCTAATGGGGTAAGGCCCCCCCGTCTCTAATTTGACATGAAGAAACCTTCATCTCTCTCTCCATGGATGGCAGATTTGCATATTGGCCTTACGAGGTTTTCACAATGCCTGGCGGCCCAAGGCTGCTGCTCCTTTGAATAGCTTAAAGGTATATTTAACCTACAAAGGGAAGATCATCACTGGTATGTGGAGGTGTGCCATTTTATCCTTTCCGTTAATCTTCAAGACCTCCGAAGACGGCTGACGTCCTTGAAGCAGTTCTTCCTGGATGTTGTGGCTCTCCAGGCAAAAATTAGATATTTCTTGGAGCGTTACAAAATTCTCATGGTAGCTACTGTACATTTTCTCCATTGGAAGCAGTCAGGATGGTTTTGGGGGGGGGGGTCGATCACACCTAAACATTGGGAGAAGAGGCTCCAAGGAGGGCAGAGGGTGACTGCCTCCCCCACCTGGAGAATGTACAAATGAAAAATATTGATCCAATTTTTCCATACACCAGTAGTTACCAAATACTTTATAAATAATAATTCTAGCACCTGGTGGCGCCAATGTGGAGGGGGGGCCAGGCACCCATCACATGTTCTGGTGCCTGCACAATGCTGGATGCCTTCTAGAGAGCCGTCCACCAAACCATTCAACAAATCCTAGGCCGTACCTTCCCTCAAACCTTTTCTAAACAGGTACTGGGTTTCCCTTATTTCTGAGGGTACCAACAGTACATAAAAGTTGAAGCAGATTCTTAGGCTAGCAGCGGTCAAATGCATTATTATTAATTGGTTACCCCCCACGCCACCTACATTTGAGCAATGGAAAGCCAAAGAGAATGATATTGAATGCATGGTGAGGATAATAGGTGACCTTGGGTTAAAAAGAAAGTAATTTCTAGACATATGGGCCCCCTGGCACAGAACACTGGCTCCTGTTAGAGTGGAGGAGGGAAAGGGTAGGTCTCGGTGATAAGGAAGCCTATAAACGTCTAATTTTGCTTTACAGGATAACAACAAATGTGAACTGTTAGGATTTTGGGAATGTCCCAAGACAGAAAACCTCTTGCACTCCTACTACATTTCATAACTGCACAGGAAAAGAGACCTGACAGGACCCCTTCAATAAGTACTGTGGGCCGAGGCTTAACTATGCATTAACTTTATGGACCTTTAACGAGTGGCTATTACACAAGTTGGACAGCCGAGGTAGGGGGAGTGACGTGTTGGTTTTAGTGTTTTAGTAATGGTTAGATAACTGTTGTAGTTGTTTAACTAGGTGCCATATTTATGTATTCTTTTCACTAAACTAGTAGGGAGCCCACTGTTATTGGGTCCCTAAATACTTATATGGGTTGCAGTGTGCCGCAACTGAACCAGTAAACTTCTGAAGTTAAAAAACAAACAAAACAAAACACACACACACACACACACACACACAGGCCAGGACAGAGAGACCTGGCAGTATTACACACGCATTCCCTCTTCGGATGCATATATGAGTCAGAATGTCTGCAGTGGGATGCTGGGTGCATAGGGAGGGGGCTCACTAGCAGAAAAAGGGAGATGGTGTTACACCTGTAGAGATTACTGGTGAGACCTCACCTGGAGTACTGTGCCCAGTTCTGGAGACCTCACCTCCAGAAGGCCATAGAAAGTGTGAAGGCAGTCCAGAGGAGGTCAACCAAAATGGTGCAGGGTCTGCATCAAAAGCCCTATGAGGAAAGGCTGAAGGACCTTGATATGAATACACTGGAGGAGCGGGGGATATGATAGAAACTTTCAAATACCTCGCAGATATAAAAAAGGATCAAGAGGGAGGCATCTATTTTTTTTTTTTTCAACTTGTATCTTTTATTTTTGTTCTCACATAGACAATGCGTACTTCTTGAATGAGTCATTTTCCCAGATGATAAACACAAGAGGCAATATCAGATGTACATATATTACAGGTAATCTCTAATATACACATCATATCTCACCTCTGCGTACTATATAAGATAATTGTACAGTTTTGTGGTAAATGTACTTAGTCCTTTCTATTTCTTTCAAAGGTTCCAGTCCTCATTACTCCACCAGGAACATCAGAACTGTGATATCAGTATATAAATCATACATCAGGACATTCAGGTCTCTACTCAATAACGGTTAAATGAAAAAAAAACACAAAAACCTGTAACTTCTACATCTTCCATCCTCATTGTCTCAGACTCTGCTACATATTATTATTATATCAGATAGATGAAGAGCAAATTGTTGAATAAACATATAGAAAAAAAAAAAAAAACATGGTCCACTGTGTGTTCTGTTTGTCATTTAATTTCTTAGATGTTCAGACTACTATCTTCGATGGGGAGCCCACCCTATTTGTATCCCTCTATAAAAGACCTAGCGAGCCACAGCAGCCATTCTGGGACTTCAACATAAAAATGGATCCAGTACTGGGATCTTCTCTATATCTTCTATGTAATGATAAAATGGTAACCATCTGGCATAAAATTTTTCTATTTGAAGTCTCAGTTTTGCTGTAATAGCCTCCAAACACTTAATATGGTGAACTTTCTGAAGGCACTGTCTAGTTTCCAGCTTATTGTTTGTCCGCCAATTTTGTGTTATAACTTTTTTGGCTGCTGCTATTAAAATATAAAAAACATATTTTTGATCCGGTCCTCATAGCTCACTAGGTGGTAACCCCAAATATCAAACTTTTGTAGCTGGGAGTGAGATTTAGGGCCAGGATTTTCATAATTTCCTTCATGATTTCTGACCAATAAGGGACCAGAACTGAACATGACCAAAAAATATGGTAACGAGTCCCCGTATCTCCACACAATCGGCAACATAGACCTGATGAGTACGTACCAAAATCTTTGGAGATCATGAGGGGTTATTAAAAAAAAAAAAAAAAAGAAATCTAGTGCAGATTTCCTATCGAAACTCTCTCCAAGATAATGAATAAGTTCTGCCCAAATCCCATCCCAGCAGCTAGAGGGTACAGCATACGTCATACCTTTCTCCCATTTACCTTGTATGGCATCCCTCGCCACTTGGCCATCTCTCTCGTAGAAGCGAATATATCTGTGCTATAAAATGCTTTCCATCTCCACAGCTGCTCTTGGTTTTCACTAGTATAACCCCTGGTGGTGGCATTTGCATAACCTCCGAGATACCCGGATCTGTAAGAATGTAATGCCTACACTGCAAAAAATATATAAAAGTTGGAGTTTTGCAGAGAAAACTCTTTCTTTAAAGCCTCAAAAGATGTCAGATTTCCCTTAGATCAAGCAATTGTGTTATAGATAATCCTTTCTTCACTGAGAATTTGAAGCAAAGATCCCATCCCCCATCTGCAAATCTAGGTAAGTATTGTAGTGGCATGCATCTCCAAACCAGAGTGGGCACCTCCAACCTTTGCCTTACTCGTAACCACATGCGCAGACTATGTTTAGTCCAAGGGTTGTTAACCTCTGGGAGATCTTGTAATGATACCACCCATGGGAGGATTTTAAGGGGTATAGTAGGGTGAGCATTTTCCTCGATCTCTGGCCAGACTCCAATATCGTCTGGTGCCAACATTTTTAATATTGGTAACAGCTGCGCAGTCTCATAATATTTTTCTAGATTTGGAAGCCCCTCCCACCCCTGTAATTTTAATTCTGTTAACAAGTACCTTCTGATTCTAGGCTTTTTTCCTTGCTCAGATAAAATGGGCAAGTTTCTTCCTTAGATCTTCCCACTCCTTAGATGGCATTGGAAGTGGCAAAGTGGAGAAAAGCAACAACAATTGGGGTAGAATATTCATTTTTACTGTATCTATCCTACTGGAGAAGAGAAAAAAAAAAAGACACTCAAGGACAAGGGGTCATGCTATGAAGCTGTAAGGGATAGATGTAGGAGAGAGATGTGAGGAAGTACTTTTTCACTGAGAAGGTGGGGGATACCTGGAACAGCCTCCCATTAGAGGTGGTGGGGGCAAAAACTGTAACAGGGTTCAAGAAAGCATGGAATAGGCATAAGGGAACCTCAGTGATAACACAAGGTGGGGCTAAGCCGGAGATCAAGTAGGGTCTGTGGTGATACAGTAGGAATGGAAAAACGGGCAGACTAGATGGGCCAAGTGGTCCTTATCTGGCATCAAATTCTATGTTTCTATGTAACCTTATTCAAAATGGTCATTGTGTGTCAATATAATGTTGTTGTACCAGTAGTCTTGAAACAAATAGTCATAGGCATGCTACTACTGAAATATGTTTTATGTGCTGTGTAGTTGTGTATTTCAAAAATGTTGCCAATAAACTCTGATTGCAAAATGTTTGTCACAAACCAGAATGAGCATAAATGGCTAGAAGCCTCAGACTTTCTGCACAATGCTTGAAAGTGGCTAAGAATGCAAATAGAATCCTAGGATGCATATAAAGAGGGAGAAATTATAAAGCAGTCGATGTAATCTTACTGTACATTATAGTGTGGGATTTGTGAGCGACATTTAGAATATTATACTCAAATTAAGTTACTTTATTAACGAAAGGGATTGAAGAGATTAGAAAAGTAGTGAAGATAACCAGAATCATTTGTGGCAAGGTGAAAAAAGTCCTCAAGTTTGATGGCCATACAGTATGCGTACTATCCTTAACTCCTGCACCAGTGACCATTTCATGAAGCATTTGACATTGCACAAAAATAAGGGAAAACTTCCAAAATACAGTGGGAGGAAGTATGTCACTCCCTAAAGGGAAGAAGAAAATTCAGTGACTTCAATTGTTTAAGTATGGAAGTACAACATGGTAGCTTTTTGTACAGAAAGTATGTTTTGCTAGTATTTTTTGTATTACTGTCCACAAAGTGATCACTTTTTGAATACTGAGTTCTAAATTTAGGGCCTGGGAAGTAGGACTTCCACAGACTAAAATGACTTCCACGTGTGGACACATGGAAGTTTTTGAATTACACAAAACCTGATCACTACACTACAAGATTCAATTTCCGAGCTCCCCCAATAGACCTACCCCTATGGAGATGGCCTGGTGCCGTCCTTTGAGGGATTTGACCCCTGATGGTCTGATGACAGTGCTGGATCTATCAGGATTACTGAATGCAAGCATTGGTCCAGACAATCTGCTGCTAGCCTATAACAGGGCTGTGATGGAGGCTCTGGATTCCATTGCTCCTGTCCGCATTAGTCCTCTCACCCTTCACCCTCGTCCCCTTGGTTTGATTGGATGTTGAGGGAGTTATAGCAAGTGGGACGAAGGCTGGAGAGACACTGGCGAAAACTGGGCCTTGATGCCAACAAACTTAGATTGATGGACCATTACAGGGAATATCAATCTGCTATCTTTTGTATGAAGGCAGAGTTCCTGTCCAGGGAGATAGCACAGCACAGAATCGACCAACCCAGCTCTTCTGAACTGAGGATAGACTGTGCAATCCAGTCTGTCTGCAGATCTGGACAGTGTTTTCACAGGAAACGTGTGATGAGTTTGGTCGATTCTTTGCTGATAAGGTGGCTGACATCAGGTCCGAGATTCAGCTGGCTTGCTCCAATGGGGGTCGTGGCACTCAGTGGAAGGTTACAGTTCCTCGGTTTGAATGATCCATTGGCGATCGTAGATGTCATGCAGATTGTCCAGAGTATGCGGCCGACCTGCTGTGGTTTGGACCCGGGCCCAACCTGCCTCCTTGTGGGGTGTGTTGAAGTCATCAGCTCGGTCCTAGCAGAGATGATCCAGTGTTCATTTGAACAGGCGAGTTTCCAGACTCCCTGAAGGAGGTGGTGGTGATCCCCTCTTTAAGAAACCTTCTCTTAACCCAAATTGTCCTGCCAACTATAGACCAGTCTCTAACCTCCCCTTTATGGGGAAGGTTATCAAGAAGGCAGTGCTGCTACAGCTGGAGAATCACCTTACCATCCACGATATCTATTCAAGAACGCATGGGACAGACATAAGGCAATTCTTGTGGGGGGGGGTAGGAAGAAACAGGCTGTTGGTTAACTAGGATCTGCAGCCTATCCTGTAAGTAGGGAAATGGGCAGACTAGATGGGCCAAGCGGTCCTTATCTGCTGTCAAAGCCTATGTTTCTATCCTCGCCAGTCAGGATTTCAGAAGAGGCATAGCACGGAGACTGCCCTTGTTCGGGTGCTCTATGATCTCCCGATAGCGAGGGATCAGAAGAGCCACTCTGTCTTGGTTATTCTTGATCTCTCTGCAGCATTCGACACCGTGGACCATGTGGTGCTGCTGGAGTGCCCGTGGATGATCTTTGGCCTGGCTGGTATGGTCTTCAGATGGTTCCATTCTTTTTTTCACCAGCAGATCTCAGAGGGTGGTATCTGGGATGTTTTCCTCCCCGAACCATTCTCTCTGCTGTGTGGGGTTCCACAGGGCTCTGTGCTGTTGCCTATGTTGTTCGCGGTGTACATACTGCCACTGGGAGACATTGTAAGGCGGTATGGGTTGGGTTTTCACTGCTATGCAGATGATACCCAACTCTACCTGTCCTTTGTGTCCGAGCAGAAACTCGAAGAATGGTCAGGGGTTTGGCAGTTGAAATTCAATGCAAAAGTGCAAAATAATGCATATTGGGCACAATATATCAGTTTGGGGTGAGGATATAGAATGCACCAAGCAGAGAAAGGGATCTTGAGGTTATCATCTCTGATGACCTCAAGGTAGGGGAAACCTACCGGGTCATAATGTTGCATGCTTAATAGTGTACAACATTATGGCTAACACGGTACAGCGCAGTATGCTACTGCTACTGGCGCAATACCACGTATACTGCTGTACGTGTTATTGCACCAGTAGAGCTCTCCCAGGCAGAGGATAAGACCTCTGCTGGGAACAAGTTCCAAAAAGCAGCTGACATGGCTCACAGGACTGGGCCACAGCAGTTGGAACCCAGGTGCTGCGTCTGGGACTGGGTTTGATTCCTGGTCCCAGAAACATTTTATTACCCCCTGACATGCTTCTCCTCAGGTTGGACCCCCCAGGTTTTAGAATCCTTAGTAGGGAGTGGGTAGGCGAAACCCCAAAAAAGACATGCCTCATGGTACAATTGTGCTGTACTGGCAGCGATTTTGCCATGTGGCACGCCTTGTGACATTATGATCCTATGTCAGTAGGGAAACGGAAATGATAAGGCAACAGGTAAAGAATAGCATGCTGGGATGCATAGGCAAGGCATCACCAGCAGGAAAGGGGAGGTCATAATTCCACTATATGAGACACTAGTGAGGTCCTACCCGGGGTACAGTGTACAGTTCTGGAGACCTTACCTACACAAGGACATAGACAGGGTAGAGAAAGTTCAGAGGAGGGCAGCAAAGATGGTACATGGACTGCATCACAAGTCCTACGAGGACAGGTTGAAGGACTTTAATATGTACTCCCTGGAGGAGACGAGGGAGAAAGGGGATAATGACAGAGACATAAAAGTATCTTACAGTGAGGAACAGGGTGCAGAAATACACTATTTTTAAGCAAAAAACATGTTCCAGGACTAGAGAGCATGGGATGAAGCTGGAGGGAGGACAATTCAGAGGAAACGTGAGGAAGAATTTCTTCACAGAATGGGTGGTGGACAAGTGGAACCAGAGGAAGTGGTGGGGGCTGAAAGAATCACAGGATTTAAGAATGCATGGGATAGACAAAGGAATTCTGGAGGTCAGGGGTAAGGGGCAACAGACTTCTAGGAAAACAAAGTGAACTTACAGGCTCAAATGGGCAGACTGGGTGGCCGTAGGCCCTTATCTGCGGACACTGTCTATGTATCTATGTATAATGGAGTAGTTAAGATAGTATTTTTTGGGGGGGGGGGGCCTGAGTCCAGGAAAGACGCTGGTGTAGTTCCTCAAGATAAGTAAACAAACACGTTTTGGCATGGTAACACCAGTATGGTGGGCACTCAGTTTTTCACTTTTTTTTTGTTTTATTTTTTATCGTCCTGCTGCTGAGGCCCCTACCTCAGGAAGGAGCCCCAGTCTCGTCCCCCAGCGTCCACCAGCCAGCGCTGACCCTTACCCCCAGGGCTTGCCGCCCCGGTGGGGCCAGAGTGGTTCCCCAACTCCTGCCGGAGACCAGATCCAGTGTGGCCAGCACCATGGCTAGCCGGGAGCAGGACCTGCGAGGCGCCCTCCATTATGCGCCACAGAAACTGTTTTTTCCTCCATTTTTCTCCCCACGGAGTGGCATGCAACGATGCTACAGAGGAGGGGCGCACACGCATCCGCACATACTCCTCAGGCGTCTGCCCATATCCGCCCCCCCTTCTGCAGCATCGGCATGCTGCCCCCCCAAGCCTCCACTAGGGGTCAGCTGTACGGCACCCACTGGCACCCCCTCCCCAGAGGAGGACAGCAGGCCCTTGGATGCTCGATCCTTCTCCTCCCCTGCCGACCCCTGGTGGCTCGTGTTTGTTCCTGAACATGGGTTGCCAGCATAGCGTGAAGTAAGGAGTCCTGCGCCTCAGCCCTCAGTGCCACTGGGCCAGCTAGTTTTTAACTTCTTAAAAGGAAAAAGGGGTCTGAATCAACCAGCTACATCAGCAGTCTCTATAGAATATGAATAATCATAAAATATTTTTTTTTTTTTTTTTTTTTTTTTAAACAAGAGACACTTTGAAGCCCAAGGGGGTTGACAGTGTCCCTTTAATTTACCTGGCATCACCCGAACCAAGCGACAATAAAAACTTCTTTGCATTAAAATAAAAAACATTTTTTTCAGTTTTAAACACAATAACCCACAACATAGTTTTAAAATTAATGCACTTCCTGGGAGCATTCAAAGGGATTCAGTCTTTCGTTACCAAATTTGTGTATTGTATTCTACCTAGTAACAGCCTAAGAACATGAAAATAAATCCTTTCTTCACTAAAATAAAAACCTTTACCACTTGATAGTGCAATAATCCACTCCAGGGCATGCATTCTTGAGAATGAATGCACTTCCCTGGTGCACCTAAAGGCACATGGACATTGGTTTTGTGCCTTCGAATTCCCCTTCGTGATGCACTAGTTCTAGGGACATGGATATGTTGTTCATCCACACTATCTGGCAGGTTCCTTGCCGCTTTAAATCTTGCCGGAAGGTCTTCAAGCTGGCTCCTCCCACCCACCCACGTGGTAAAACTCTTGGCTCCGCCCCATGACGCCAGATCTTCCTTACCGCTTGGAAGCTCAGGTTCCCTCCTTAGCGCTCTGCGTTTTTCGACTGGTTCCTGATTCTTCGGTTCATCCGAATTTAGTTGTGAAGTTTTCCAAAACTTTGGTCTTCCCTTGCGGCTGCGATGGACAATTCGTTCCCCGGCTCTCAGAGGCGCCCTGGCGGCTGGAATATCTCCAGGACTGATCCGCACTCCACGTCTGTATACTGCCTTGACTTGGACCATGACCCGCAAGTTTACGAACTGTGCTGCGCCCTTTCGTCCAACGCCCTGGAGGATCGTGCGGCCCGATTTAGGCTTGGGCGCCCGAGGATTTTTCCATGCCAGTAAAATCTTTAGAGGCTCGTCGGGCGGTGTCCGCATCGGCTGTCTCGGCTGAGCAGCTCGATCTTTCTTCCTCCCTGGGGGAGCAGCGGCTATGGCTGCATCTCCCTCCTCCTCGGTCGCGGCATTTATCCCGCTAAGTTCCTCTCATTCGGCTTCGTTCAGGGAGCTTCACCAGTCCCTCTCCTCGAAGGGGGAGGGGCCATCGGGAACTGCCTCTTGGCCCAGGTCCAGGGGGTCGCAGGGTAAGTCCCATCGTCGGCATCTGTGGGTGTGGGAGAGTTCCCCTTCCCCGGTCCGCCGATCTTAGACTTCGGTCGAGGTTGCGGCTCAGGCTGTTGGCTTCATGATGTCCCCGTCAGGCCATCCGGCCAAGACGCCCATCGACGCTGTCGAGGGCTCCCTCGACTCGTCACCCAGGCGGTCTACTGCCAGAGCCATCAACCCTTCCCCAGTGGAGGCAGAGGTTCTGCCTGCGCCTCCGGGGTGGCAGTCCTCGGCCAGTATGTTCGAGCCGAGGGAAGAGTGGGTGTCCCCCGCTCCTTCCCAGACCCACCCTCGGTTTCGCCGAGGATCTGGGTCTCGGTCCTCTTCTCGGTCAAGCCGCTCCCGCCTTTGGCGGTCTCGGTCAGGGCACAGAGTTAAGTGGCAAAACCGATCCTCCTCGGATGAGGAGAGGCTGCGACGCAGATGGCGTCGACGTTATGAGGAGTTTATGTGGCAGCAGTTGCTGCTGTCCGGGAATCAATCGACTGATTCATTCCCCATCTATCAAGCAGCTGCCGCCTGAGTGGCCGACACAACTGCTCGCTGCAGTCAAGGTCCCCATTTCTGGGCCGGTTGTTCGACCAAATCTTGCTGCTCCACTGACTGCGGTGGAACCTCGGTCGGGTCACGGCCTGTCCCGCAGGTTGTCGGTCACCCTCACTCCCGCCCGCCCTCGGCGGGTGAGGAGAGGCTCAGGCCTGAGGCAGCTCTTTGCAGACCTTTCAGAGTCAGATGACGACTCCTCCCTGTTCCCCAGGAGGGAGGGCCCGGAGTCCTCCCCGGGCCGGTCTTTGGACGACAGCCCATCGTCCTTCCTGGGTCTGCTTAGACTCATCTCGGAGTTCACCGGGATGCAGCTCGAACCCGTGTCCAAGCGGGCCTATTATCTCCTGACGGAGATCCTAGACCCAGGGGGTTCACCCTCGAAGGCCTTCCCGGTGGCTGAGGCCATTGTCGGCCCAGCCTTGGAGCTTTAGCAGCGGCCTCCTTCCTGTCCTGCGCCCTTGGCCAGGAAGTATGCTGTCCCTATCGGCTCTTTGCCCGGTTTTTAGGGGCACCCCTCCGCCAAGGGGTTAGTTACCGATAACTTCTTCCAGCGTTCGGTGAACGCTCGGGATGTGGATAGGTCCCCCCCCCCCGACAAGGAGTCCAAAAGGATGGACTATGTCGGGCGCAAGGTTTACGCCGCTTCCTCCTTAGGCCTCCGACAGGCCAGCTCGGCCGCACTGATGGCACATTTCACCCACGCCTTCTTGGACTCCCTGGATGAGGTGCTCCCTCATTTCCCGGCCGATCTGCGGACTACGGTCCAGCGGATACGGGACCAGGGTAGGGCGGTGGCGAAGTAGCAGCTTCAGACTGCTCTGGACATAGGTGACACCTGTGCCAGGTCAGTAGTGGCAGCGGTGGCCATGCGCCGCAGGGCGTGGCCGAGGATATCCACTTTCTCGGCTACCCAGCACAAGTTGGCAGACATCCCCTTCTTGGGGACTGACCTCTTTGACCCTGGAGTGAAGGGACACCTCCAGGGGACCGAGAAGTCCGATGCCACTCTGGACTCGGTCACCCCCGCCCAGAGGGACAAGGGCCGCCGGCAACCTTTGCATAAGCCCCTTTGCCCTTCGGCCCCTGCGGCACGATCGGCCCATCAACACCAACATGAGGGCCAGCAGGCTTGCTCTGGGCATCCTGACCCCAAGCCAGCGGCTTCCTCTAAAGGGAAGCAAGGAGGTAAAGGCTCAGAGGCTCCCTCGGCCAGTTCCTCCTCCAAGCCTGCTCAGTGACGGGCTGCAGGGTGTTGCCCCCGGCCTAGTCACCCCTACCCAGGTCCCCCCGTGGGGGGACAGCTCCGCCACCTGGTCCGCTATCACCACGGGCCGCTGGGTGTTGGAGGTGCTAGGGAAGGTCCTGCCTCTGGAGTTCGAGCAGGTCACACCCCTTTGAGCCGTTGCCCCTCGGGGGGCTACGGGGTCCACAGCTTAGCTGTTGGCCCACCGAGCCGACATTTCCCTGCTCCTCTAATTAGGGGTGATCAGGAAGGTGTGGATCCTCCTCCAGACCCGGGGTTTGTGTCCAGGTTTTTTCCTGGTCCCCAAACGGACGGGGGTCTGGTGCCCCATTCTCGACCCGCTCGACCTGAACAACTTCTTAGGGTCTCGGTCTTTCTGGATGGTCACTCTGACTCAGATAACCCATCCTTGGAACCAGGCGGGTGACTCTGTTCCCTGGACCTCCAGGACGTTTTCTTCACATTCGTTCCATCCGTTTCTTTAGAGACTCCTCCGCTTCAGAGCGGGGGATCTCTTTACGAGTTCCAGGCCATGCCCTTCGGCCTCTCCCAGCAGCATTCCTGCGGTGCCGAAGGGTCCAGGGGTACCCCTACCCGGATGGCGGGCTGGCTGCAACCCCTCCAGAGCGGAGGTGGAGTGGTCCGGAGTTCGGGCCCTCTAGGTTGCTCTCAGACCGGTCTCCTCTCCAATGGAGCCAAGTAGGAACTCGTGCCAAAGCGGGTGATCCTTCATTGGGACAGAGCTCGACTCTTTGAGCGGACAGGGCCGACGTTCTTCCTCCTTTACCTAATCATGTTTGATTGGGCAATCACGCCCCGCCTGGAACTTCGTGCGCCTCCTGGCGGCCTGCACCAGCGTGGTCTGATCGGGCCCGTTGGTACATGCGTCCCACTTCAATGGGGGCTGGCCAGCCAGTGGTCACAATGCTGCGATCCTTTGGACCAGCCCATGACAGTAACCCAGGGGATGTGGAACGCTCTCCTATGGGGGACCGTTCCAGCACATCTGCAGGAGGGCATCCCGTTCATCCGCCCCGAGTCGATGGTCTTCTTCGACCGATGCATCTCTGATGGGTTGGGGTGCCCATCAAAGGGAGCGCAGAATGCACTGCCTCTGGTCCCCTCGGGAGTCCCGATGCCATTCAACCTGCTGGAGCTTCATGCGGTCTGCTTAGCTCGCACCGTTTTCGCTCCGTTTGTGCGGGGTCAAGTGGTTCAGGTCCAGGCAGACAATACCACAACCATGTGCTACCTAACCCGCCAGGGCCAGACGCGCCCCTTGCCGTTACGTAAGGAGGTTCTCCGCATTTGGTCTCGTGCGGAGCCTGGAGGCGGTTTTCCTAGCCATTTCGATGGCAGGAGCCTCCAACACCCTGGCCGATGCCCTAAGCCTCACGAGTGGTCTCCCCTGCCGGGGGTAGCACAAGATTTTTCTCCCACTGGGTCACGCCTCAGGCAGACCTTTTTTCCTCCAGGGAGAATGCAAAGCAGAGACTATTTCATGCCCGCCCCCCTCAGCAGGGCTCGCTGTAGGGGATGCCTTTGAAGCCGCGGACCCCGGGTCTCTTCTACGCCTTTCCCCCATTTCCCTTGATCCACAGCCAAGGTAAGGAGGGACTAGGCGCAGGTGATTCTGGTAGCCCCAGACTGGTTCTGCCAGCTCTGGTATCCAGCTCTCCTCAGTCTCAGCCCCAGGCTCCTGAGGCGGCTTTCAGCCCACCTGGACCCGATTTCTATTATCAGGGGAAGGTATTCCATCCGGACCTTCAATCCCTGCACCTGGCGGCCTGGTTCCTGTGCGGCTAGTTGCCAGGCCTTAGGTCTTCCGGCGAGGACCTAGACGTTGTCGAGGCGTCCCGCCAGGAGTTGACTGGATAATGCTATGCCTTCAAATGGAAGAGTTACTCCATTTGGTGTTAGGATAGGGCCTGGTCCCTTCTCCTGTTCCTTGGCGAGCATTCCGGACTTCCTGTGGTCCATTCTTCTTCAGCAAGGGCTTTGGTCGACGACCCTTAAGGTGCTCCTGGCAGCCACCTCTGTCCTCCGGGCGCGGGCCGGAAGGCAGTTGGTGGCACAGGAAAGGTGGTCTGGCGCTTTCCAAGGCCTTGATCACGCTTCCTCTCCGGGGAGAGGAATCTCCACCTCTGTGGGATCTACTGCTGGTATAGGGCTTAGCTCACGGGCAAGCCATTCGAACCAATGCACAGATGTGATTCTCCCACCTGCTGTGGAAGAACACCTTCTCGGTGACTACCACGTCAACCAGAAGGATGGGAGAGCTCCAGGTGCTTCCTTCGAGTTTCCCTATCTGGTCTTTCACAGGGACAAGGTTGTCCTTCGCCCCACCCGAAGTTCCTTCCGAAGGTGGTGTCGGAGCGTCACCCTATCAGGGTGTTGACTCTGCCGGGGCTCTATCCCATTCACACCTCGGAGGCCGCATATAGGCTCCATTTGGACCCTAGCCGAGTGCTCGCCTTCTCAGGGAGCGTAGGGCTGAAGTTCGGGAGAGGTTTGCCAGCTGTTTGTCATCTACGCTGAAGCCGCACCTGGCAGACCTGCAGCCAAGCGGACGATGAGCGGGTGGGTCACCTCCTGCATAGATCTCTGCTATAGGTGGGCGGGCATGGAGCCTCCCAGAGGGATAAGTGCTCATTTTACCCGCCCTTCCGCTGCATCGGTGGCTGCTTCCGGGGATGTCCCTATCCAGGATATCTGCAGGGCTCCTACCTGGAAGTCGGCACATACCGTTTTACACCCTACCACATCGACCTTGGGTCACGGTTCTCCAGTCTTTATTCCCTAAGTAAGGGGTGTGCTCCTTGCCTCCCTCCTCCCGGAGAACTGCTAGGAGTCTGCCAGATAGTGTTGATGAACAACATATCCATGTCCCTAGAAATACAGGTTACTCACCTGTAACAGGAGTTCTAGGAATGGTATATGTTCATCCACAGGACCCAGCCGACCTCCCCGGCTTCGACGCACAACCTGGCATCCAGCGGGCTAGATCTGGCATCATGGGGCGGAGCCGAGAGTTTTACCACCCGGGTGGGTAGGAGGAGCCAGCTTGAAGACCTTCCGGCAAGATTTAAAGCGGCAAGGAACCAACCAGATAGTGTGGATGAACAACATATACCATTCCTAGAACTTCTGTTACAGGTGAGTAACCTGTATTTCTTTAGAAACACAGGGCCTGTCATAGGTTATTGCCAATTTGGATAAAAGGAAAAAAAAAAAAAAAAAAACACACACAAAAATGTTAAATTGATGTTTGTTTTTTCCCCTATAAGATAGCCGTATGCATTAATCTTGGCTATCCTTGCGTGGATAACTTCTGACTGTATTTATGTACCTGCATATGTTATAATGACTATATACTGTACTCTCCCAGGTTGTATCTGAAAATAGGCAGGACTAATGCCTAATGCACTTACCCAGTTATCAAAAGCAAATAAATAAACTCACAATTTTCTTTAAAGAACAATCAGATAAAACTGACGTGTTCATCGGGCTTCAAATGCCCATTTGATAAACATTTTCAGGCTTAGCTGGAAGCATTGTTTTGACTATATTCCATACAACAATACTGATATGGCTGAAAGCTATGCAAGTACTTTGAATGCTATATATAGCACAAATCTGGATTTGTCTGTAGTTACTGTAATTACATCATAAACGCCCACATATATTCCAGAAGTGTTAGACAAGGTTAAAGAACAGTCATCTGAAAATACACTGCAGGCGGACGTCTGTTACTAAGAACCAAAACAAATAAACATACAGTATATTGGAAACAGATCTTGTGATAGTATTACACAGCACAGTCACTGCATTTGCATTATGGGGGTATGTATCATGTTGTATGTCATTACACATACACACACACACACACACACACACAGATGAGGCACACAGAGTCCTGGTAGGACAGAACACGTGCAGTACTGGCATCCGTATCTGAAGAGGGACATTAAGTTACTGGAGGGGGTCCAGCGCAGCGCGACAAAGATGATCAAGGGGCTGAGGGACATATGAGAGGAGGTTGAAGGAGTTGAACATGTACTCACTGGAGGAGAGGAGAGACAGGGGTGACATGACTGAAACCTTTAAATACATGAAAGGAATAAACAAGACGGGTACAGAGGGGCTGTTCAAAGTAAGGGAGGGGAGGGCCACGATATGAGACTGGAGCGAGGAAGGTTCAGGAGGGAGATGAGACACTTTTTTACAGAGAGGGTGGTGGCTGGGTGGAATGCGTTACCTGCTGAAGTGGTATGCAGTAGAACAGTGGACTGCTTCAAACGAGGACGGGACAGGACAAGGGGGAGGGTTAATGAAGGGGAAGGGAGGGGCAGCTGCAGAATAAGGGGTGCTGCACATTCGAGCAGACTTGATAGACCTCTAGGCCTTTATCTGCTGGCAAATTTCGTATGTTCGTATGTTCTATCTTCTGTTGGCACCCTCTGCAGACAGAGAGGCCTTTTGGCACCACGCATTTCTGCTTAAAGTTGAACCAGCATAATATTTTGTGGTGATTTTCATATACAGCCCATGATGCTTTGCATTATGGGGGTATATGCGATTTTGTGTATATATAAAAATTTAAGTTTAGTAGGGACTCTAGGTTCATCAAATGTGACCAAACTTCATAAGGACGAACCAACATGTGTGCTGGACAAATATGATTTCCCATCCACCCTACTACCCAGAATACCCTGTGATTTCCTTGGTGAGCAGAAATGTGTCCAGGCTTACCTCAAAGTTGGTACCCTTCAGTATTTAATACTGAAATCACATTCCCCCACGGTCTTGTTTTCTGTAGGGTGAACAGGTCCAGGACCTTTAGCCTCCCTCATAGCTTTTGTTCCCCATACCCCTGATCATTTTGATGGCCACGAGTTGCATCCTTTCAACTGTTTTAATGTACGTCTTGTATTGGAAAGCCCAGAACTGCACTCCTACTAGGAACAGGTTATATAGTATTTCATCAGTAGTATATTAAATAAATACACTACAATAATATACAATTGAACAGCACACATATCCCAAAACAAGCAGTGCTTAAAGAGCCCCTGAGACTGTTAGCACTACTCTGAAAAAAAAAAAAAAATATTTAAACATAATTCAGTGTATATTTAATATTTTTCTGTAATTCCTATCCCTGTTTCTTTCTGACAGGGCATTCTGCATGAAAACATGATCTCTACTGTATCTGTTCTGGCTGCTTGTCTACACCTGACATCAAAATTATGTTTATGACATCACAATCTGTTGCTGTGGAGATGATCATGATGTTGTAAACAAGGAATGATGATGTCAGGTGTAGTCTCGTTGTCAGGACGGAATAGTCTAGGCAACAGTGATCCTGCTTTCATGCAGCTGTCCTCAGTAAAAAAAAAAGGGGGGGGGGAAATAATTACAGAAAATATGAAATATAATTTGAATTGTGTCTAACTCTTACATTTTTCAAAGTTTTCCAAACTGTGCCAGGGGCTCTTTAAATAACTCCTTAATATGCAGAGGCTACATTAGCACCAATAGTGTCGATAGCCATATTGGTCCAAGGAAGCAAAGACAAGAAAAGGGGATCCCTAGCCAGCTTGATAGTTCAGTGGAAGTGCCAACACTCACCATGCCAGCAACCAGGTTTCAAGAATGGACTCTGGTTATTCGGGGGGGGGGCAGCAAAGGGAGGTCCGAGTGCCCCAAGGACAGCTGCCCACACTGGGGACTACCATCTGGTGGAGGCTAGGTGGCAGCACAGCAGGAACACCTAGATTGGGGGGGGGGGGAGAGGCAGCCGCTGGACTCTGGCATGCATAAGAGCTGCATGTTTGCATGCCAGCATCCTCAGGGAGAAAAACAAGGAGCTCTGGAACAAACCTTGGTCCACCATTGCACGGGCACCCCCAACAGGCCCACACATAACCACAGGCCACCCACCAGTACCACGATGCTGGGCAATTTGTGGAAAACCAGTCAGTTCATGAGAAGGTCAGTGACGGGTCTGGCAATGATGCCATCGTGCAAGCTGCAGGATGAGAAAAAGTTTAATTTAAGAAAAAGGGGGTGATCTAGTGGAGCTATCAATGCCTGAGCATGTAAGAAATTTGATTATACACATTTCAGTTGAAGATGCCTGGCCCTACTTTGGACAGGAGTTCCTGGCAATCTGTAACAACCCCCTCCTTACCACTGGGGGAGGTGTCTGTTCATTGAGGTGTGCCAGTGGAAGCTGATGCACTGGTATCATCCCCGAGAGTATAGATGGGAGAGGAGTTTGGGAGAGTAGATAATTAGGGCACCCTTGTGGTGTCAGCGGGGCTCAATCCAGTGGTCAAGAAAGGAGCAGGAAAAAGGACAGGAGGCAGGTGCCCTTGGAGTTCCATGGGTTGCTGAGGTCTCAGACACCATGATCATTTATGTGCTTCAAACTAAGTTCCACTCTAGAACCCTGGTAACCTGCTAGGGAGGGACCTCTGGCACTGGGGACAGATCCCTGCAACCTGGGATCTGGAGGGGAGATTTCTTTGAGTGGTTGCCCCAAGAAGAGGAGGAGTATGTAGGGAGCTGGACAAGGGCCATGCGGTGGATGTCCTATATTTGGATTTCAGCAAGACCTTTGATTTGGACCCTCATGGGCAGCTGGGGGCAAAGCTGAAATACATAGGGGTGGGGGCCAAAATGGCTAACTGGATCAGAACTGGCTGGAAGATAGATTGCAACAGGTGGTTGTGTGTGTGGGGACTCATCTCCTAGGCCAGTGACCAGCGGTGTGCCTCAGGGCTCTGTGCTGTGGCCGGGGTTGTTTGGTCTGTTCATATCAGACATTGCACACAGAGTTAGGAGCAAGGTCAGTTTGTTTGCTGATGACAGCAAGATGTGGGCTGTGGTGGATGACAGAGGGGTGGCAGAAGCTACAGGGTGACCTAACCACACTTGTGGAGTGGTCGGCAAGGTGGCAATTGGGTTTTAATGCAAAGAAGTGCAAAGTTATGTACCTGGGGCGAAGAACCTGAGGAGGGAATATTGGTTAGGTGGGATGCAGTTGGGTGTCACTGAGGAGGAGAAAGATCTTGGGGTCATAGTAACTGGGAGCATGAACAACTCTGCCCAGTGCAGGAAGGCTGTGGTTAAGGCCAATAAGATGCTGGGTGCATCACGCAGGGGGTTCTCGTCCAGACACAAGGATGTGATCCCACCCCTTGTACAGGTCCTTGGTCAGGCCACATCTGGAGTAGTGTGTGCAGTACTGTCATCTATATCTGATGAAGGATATCTAAATGCTCAAGGTGGTGCAGCGTACGGTGACAAAAATGATACAGGGAATGGAAGGCAGAACCAACGAGGAAAGGCTGAGACACTTGAGTCTGTACACCCTGGAGGACAGAAGGGATTGGGGAGATATGATTGAAACTTTCGAATATTTTAGGGGGAATCAGCAAATCTGGCATGGAGGGCTTGTTTAAGCTAAGGAACTGAAGAAACAAGGAGGCACGAGCTAAGACTAGAGGGTGGCAGATTCAGGAGGGAGAGGAGAAGGCATTATTTCACTGCGAGGGTGGTGTTGAAATGGAACGCTCTACCAGAGGATGTAGTCGCATACAAGATGGTGGGCAGTTTCAAAACTGCATGGGACAGGGCAAGGGGGAGGCTGGATAAACAATGCTGACTAGTTTCCGAAGGTGAGAGGGGGGAATGGGGCAGCTGCAATATAAGGGTGCTAACCGTGCATCCGACCAGACTTGATAGACTGAGAGGCCTGTTTCTGCTGGCAAAGTTTCGTATGTTTATATGTAGTGGGACCAATGGAAGGGTGCAAAAACACCAGGGGGTTTCCCCTCAAGGTAAACAACCTGATAACTGGTTGCACAGATACTGGCCTGTATAGCAATAATGCATCTGAAGATAGTAGGTGAGGCTGCTGCATGGTATCTAGAAGGATGGTAGAAACCAAGTCCCTTAGCAGTGGTATGTTGACTTGACCTGCAGAAAGAAGGGGTTCACGATGCTGGGTCGATGGTCACCAAGGGATCACACCTGGTTGAATGTGGATCTAGCAGAGCACTGCCTGTATTAGAGCTGACAGAGTCGGTGAGAGACCATGCTGAAGAAGGCACCAGGCCACCAATGGTCTTCTCTGGTAGGTGCTGAGCTTGAGAGTGGTATACATGTCCTGACAGTGGTATATATGTCCTGACAGCATGGTTGCTAATAAGTTAACCTTAAGGCAAAGCAGAGACGGCTGCAAAGGATGGAAATACATCAGATTCTAAAAAGACCAGAGATAGACAACAATCAGTTATTGGTAATCACAGTTACTGTGAGGATAGAGGAGAACAGGAACCCCAGAGTGATACTCTGGTACACATGGACAGACCAATCCATGTGGCATGAGAATACATGCAGAGAAAGACAGACAGTGTTAACAATGGAATATCAGGATGAACTGGGAAGCACTGGGGACAAGACATGTTTATCATGTGTTCCAGCAACAGTCTGCATGCAAGTCAGCGAAGCTACTGCCAGCCTGATGGCAGCGTCAGGAGTTATCCCAGAACTCTGGGAGAATCCGTGGAATTAGCGCTGAACAAGATCAGGAAAAGTACATCAATTTGGAGATAGGACTGAAGGCCTTAGTCTATACCATGATGTATCATGATCTTTGAGTCTGTGAAATGAGTGGAACTGAACTTCACTTTTACAGTTTATTCACCAGAAGAGAGACAAGCAGTAGACACATTTCTCTCCATTTATTTATTTTACTGAAAACACCAGATAGGTGTGTGTCCTGTGGGGAACTTCAGGCCTGGCAAGCACATGTGACTATATAGTAGACAAAGAACCTCTGTGCATAAACACTGAGGCAAGGGTTACCCCAAAGGGCATTTGGCTGGGAAGCCAAGTTTCAAGAAATACCAAAATCACACATGCCCCCACAATGCAAAGCACCATGGGCTGCATATGCAAATCACCACAGAATGTTATGCTGGTCCAACTTTAAACAGAATTGCATGGTGCCGAAAGGCCTCTCACACAGTTTGCAAATGGTCCTACCAGGACTCATCAGTATGCCTTGTCTGTTTGACACCCCAGTGGAATAGACCAGCTACCCCTAAGGCAGTGTGCCTGGGATATATTGTGGTGAACCCATTAAAATAAAAAACTATTTAAAAGACAAAGAACCTCTGTGCATAAACACTGAGGCAAGGGTTACCCCAAAGGGCATTTGGCTGGGAAGCCAAGTTTCAAGAAAATACAAAATCACACATGCCCCCACAATGCAAAGCACCATGGGCTGCATATGCAAATCACCACAGAATGTTATGCTGGTCCAACTTTAAGCAGAATTGCATGGTGCCGAAAGGCCTCTCACACAGTTTGTAAAGGGTGCTAACAGAAGACATAGACACGTGTTTCGTCCTACCAGGACTCATCAGTATGCCTCGTCTGTTTGACACCCCAGTGGAATATAGTAGCGCAACGGGACTTCTGTCGAGTTTACGATTAACGTACTAAAAGAAACTCAACATGTTTTATTTATTTATTTATATTTATTCGTTCTCTGATTACAATACCTTTGAGCGCAAGGCACTCATTTATAAAGGTTCCACAGCAGTGGAGGAGGGTGAACAAACATACATAGGTGGTAAGACAAAGACTTGATTTGATAAATGGCATTAGTACATTATTTGTATACATAACTGAAGTTTTAGAATAGGAGTTGAAGCAGAGGGAAAGAGGTACAAAACAGGGAGTTGAAGCAGAGGGAAAGAAGTACAAAACAGGGAGGTGAGGGGGTAAGCAGCCAGGAGGCCTTGTCAGGATGTGGGACGATAAATGCGGAGTGGAGAATAAGGGTAGAGAAGGCAATGCTTAGGGGAGAGGGAAAGGGGTTGGATGAAGCACGACAGCTGGTGGAGGTATTAGGTGAAGCAGTCACAGGAACAGTTAGCCGTAAGATGCTGATGGAGCATGTGCTTGAAATGACAAAGTTTCGGTATGATCGAGATTTCTTTGGGAAGAGCATCGAAATCAAGTGGCGCTCTGTAAGCAAATGAGCGCTACCCTTGAGCTGTCCGGCACCTGGGAACATGCAGAGATTGGTGGGCTGAGCTTTGGGTGTACTGGGAGCTGCAGTGGAGGCTTAGGAGGTTGCTGGTTCCAAGGGGTAGGAGGCCAAGAAGTGTTTTTTTGGCTACCAAACATGTTTGGTACTGTATCCTTCCACTTAGTTGAAGCCATTCAGTTTGAGTGCACAAGTCACAAGCATGGGTGAGGCGTGCAGCACCAGTAAGAAGCCTACACGCCTTATTTAATGTAATGGATATTCTATAGAGTGGAATTTCTAGCAGCACCATAGATAACCAGGCCAAAGTCAACAGTTGTTAAGACAGAGCTGGTAATTTCAATTCTGAGGGCTTCGGGTGTCAAACACTGTTTATGACGGTGGAGTAAACCAATCTTGATGTAGACAGCTCAGGTGACATTGTCAACATGCTGTGCATAGGAAAGTGAGCAGTTCGGTGTTACTCCCAGGTATTTGAAATGTTGGATTTGTTCGAGAGGTACTCCCACACGGTTCCTGATGGTGAGGGGCTGAGACTTGTGTTTACTCCGTGTGCTGCTGAACATCGTGACTTTAGTTTTTTTGTAGTTCAGGATCAATTTGTGAGAGTTGAACTAGGCCTCTACTTCATTAAAACTATGCTGTAGTTGACATTCCAATTGCAGTGGGTCAGGGTTACTGGTAAAGATGACAGCATCATCCGCATACAGGAGTACCTGTTGGTGGCAGGCCCAAGGGAGACTGTTAAGGAAGACGCTGAAAAGTAGAGGCCCTAAAATAGAGCCCTGCGGCACTCCAGAGCAGACAGGCTGCTTGTCTGATGTAACATTTGAGATCTTCACCTGCTGCGATCGATCGTCCAAGTAACTCTTGAACCAAGGTAAGGTGTCAGAGGAGAGACCAACGGAAGTTAGCTGCTGGAGAAATAGATGGTGGTGAACGGTATCAAAGGCCTTTGTCAGGTCAATGAAAGCTGCTCCCACTAAATTACCTTTGTCAAGTGATTGCTGGATGTAGCCAATGAATTCCAATAAAGCTGTGGTGGTGTTGTGCCGTTTTTAGAACCCATGTTGCTGCGGGCATTGGATAGAGTATATTTCAAGGTAATCCATCAATTAGTCAGATTATGTGGAAAAAGGACATCAAAAGACAGGAGACAGGGAGCAATCTAAAATAAAAAAGTATATGTCAAACTTTTCATCACCAACATGTACTTCTGCTATGCTTAAAGCACTTGAAATATGCTATCTAACATAAAAAAATTTGGAAAACAGCATACTGTGAAAAACTTACTGGTTCACACACCTCATGGGTGTGGTGATACTGTGAGGCATTCAAGCTTTGCTGTCATGCCCAAAGATGTCACAGCACCCACTAGGTGTATGAACCAGTCTGTTTGCATTTCTTGTTCTCTTCTTGTGCGTTCTTTCTGGTTCTGCAGCTCACTGATTCCCATCTGAGACTCTAGTGTATGCTCCTCCATGTCACTGGCCAATGCAGCTCCCCCAGGTTGCAGTCAGGGGAGAAACACAGAGCACACCTGCATGTAGCCTGGCAAGGGGCCTGTCTGTGGTTAATGATTGAGCCAACACATCACCCTATGTCCAATGGAGGACTCTGTCCCCTTTAATTCCCAAACTCCATCCCTGCATGAACACGAATGAGCACAACTGGTCTAGGGGTTGCCTGTCGGCATGTTTTCACCTGAGCCACCACAATGCCACTGGCTGCACCCCTGGGGTGGCCCATCATTGAGAGAGATATGTGGTAGGGGCTCATAATGAAAAATTAGGGTGCAACATTGTAGAATGTCCCAGAACCTCCCCTTGTGCCGAGGGCCCTCGCCCTGAACCCAGAGGTCCCCACTTGACTGTTGCATCCTGATGCCAAGGCAGCCCCATAATGCATGGTTGGGCTCTTGACCCATATGAGGGTAGCCATTTAGCACATGACACCAATTAGCTAATTACACTGCATTAATGTGTTATTAACACCTTAATAACACATTAATACTCAACACACTACAAACCACCCAATACATCCCTAATAAAACATGTAACAAGCATCTTAACACATGGAACAGCCACCTTATTAACACACAACACCCACCCAAAACCCTATATAACTGCAGAAAAGTACCATAGCTTATACAAGCAACACACCCCAACAACCTCCCTCCAACCTCACTCATCAAACCACTGTGTCCCTCAGTGCTACAGGTCTCTCTGTTAGGCCCTGCATGCTGCTGTTGATCCTGCCTCCATGATGTTATGGTCATCGATGTTCTCGACTATACTGTGTGCTTGAACTGCTGCTCCTGACCACTGCTGCTGGACCGCTGGCGTAGCGGTAGCGCTACCGTGTGTGACGCCAGTGACCCGAGTTCGGTAGTAAGCCTGGGCTGCTGGAGGGCTGGCCGGGAGAAGGAATGAGCACCAAGGGCCGCCTGACTTCTAGGAGGAGGGAGGAGGGCTGCAGTCCCCGCTGCTATGCCGCCACCTGGGTGACCACGGGTGGTGGAGCAGTTGGGAGACACAGTAGTGCAGGAAGGGGCAGATGTCAGCCGAGGGCCTGGAGTGGAGGCATGTCTCTGTGTGCCTTCATCTCCTCAGCCCTCCTCGAGTGCTGGCTTCTGCAGGGGTGGGACCAGAAAAGAGAGAAAAGCCCTATGCCTGCACCTGGAGATGGATCCCTGAGCCAATGACTGGAGGGTTTCCTAGGAGAACCTCAGTGGCCGCTCCCATTAAGGTAAGGAAGGGGGTTGGAGAGACCCTCTCTAGCCCACCCCGGGGGGCGGCAAGCCAGGCGCTTGAAGGTTCTAGGAGTGACTGCGATGAGTAGATGTCCTCTGCCCTCTGGCACAGCCTGAGCAGACACACTGGGAGATCCTGAGGATAGGTGTAGGTGTGGTGTCAGGGGGGCATAAAGTAAGTTAAAAAAAAAATTAAAAAAAAAAAAAAAAAGGGACAAAATAGGCAATCCCTCAGGAGCCACACTACAGTATAAGAAAATACAAGCACTACACTACGGAAAAATCCTACAGTATGGGAAAACATTACCTATATACAAAAAAAAAAAAAAAAATTGCCAGCACCACTAGTCCAAGTGCATTCAGGCTTTATTAGTGCAAAGTACAACTGCCGCAGCTCGGGCTTGCAAATCTTGACTGGTTTTGCAGTCTTACTGCGTCATCAGGAGGAGGAGTAAGATTGTGAAACCAGTTCAGATTTGCACGCCCTGAGCTGTGGCGGTTGTACTTTGCACTAATAAAGCCTGAATGTACTTGAACTAGTGGTGCTGGTAATCGTTTTTTTGGATTTGTGGGTAGTTGACCGGGCACACTAAGCAGACTGAGCTGGGAGTTGCTTCTCTTCTGTTACCTATATACCACTACACTATGGAAAATACAGCTCACAACAAACAGTGTCCAACCTAATGCATTATATAAAACAAATAATGGCAAAGTCTGGCATACTAATGAAATAATATCATTGAGCGGTCGAACAAGCTATAAACGTCACTCGGCCTTCAGGCTCGTGGCTTTATGGCTTGTTCAACCCATTGATGGTATTATTTCCTTGCATACCACATTTTGCTATCATTTTATATTCCCCCCCCCCCCATATCTATATATAATTGGTAGGAGGGGGGAAAAAAAAAAAGTGAACCTCAGGCTCCCTGATTGGATGAAACACCACATGACCGTGCACTGTGTCACAATGACTGCACACCTCCCATAATGACCACAGGCCTGCACTTCTTTCCATCCCTCAGAACCTTCTCACTGGTAGTTAAGAAAATGGTCAGAATGGATTCTCTATTCCGATCGGCTAAAACTACCTCCAACCTGGGCTTCTATTTTTCAATAGATGCCCAGCACAAAATAAGTACCAGCTAAAGTGCCACTTCACAAGGTACCCTTCTACCCTGCTGCCCAGCCTACTTCCTCACTAGCTGAAGGCAACTGATAAAATTTAAAATCCCTGCCATGTTTTTCTCTCACTTAGCGAGAGACTACTTGTTCCCCCCCCCCTTCCCACACACACACACTTTCTCTCAATAGCAGCTAATAAATAAAATAAAGAGTAACATGCAGTCTGGTCATTTTGCAGGTCAGAAGAGTGAAAACTGCCGTCTTGTTTTAAAATGGCACCACTCTCCTGACTACGCTCTCGCAAAGTGGACTCAGGAAGCCGTCACTCTCATCAGCTTCTTCCTGCACGTTCCATTTAAAAAAAAAAAAAGGAGGAAACCAGTAAGATAAACCACAATTCAAATGCCCCCACATTCTCTTCATTTCATAAAGAAAGAAATCTTGTACCTTGCAAGTCACCCTCACAGGCTCACAGAAAAAACAGGATTCACTTCAACTATGGTCAAAGGTCGTGAGCTCAACACTCAGCTTCCGAGTTCCGACTTACAACCGTAATGAAATAAAAGAAAACAATGTTGAAGAATTCAAAATAACTATAAACTGCCGAAACACTGTTAAGTCCAATTTTTTTAATCCACACTCTTTTTGTCCTTCAATCTGTGGGTGTGTGTGCGCGCGCGCGTGTGTGTGAGAGAGAGAGTCAGTCCACCAGAACGGCTCTGTAGGCAGCAGGGAGGAGTAACATATAAACATAGAAACATAGAAGTTGACGGCAGATAAGGACCGCAAGGCCCATCCAGTCTGCCCATTTCTTTTTCTACCTTATAAATGTGCCATCGGCCTTTGCTCTGTCAGTGACCTATCTATTCATAGTCATTTGTATTGCTCCCTTATGCCTATCCCATGCCTGTTTGAAGCCCTGCACTGTATTCATAGCCACCACTTATTGTGGTAAACCATTCCATGCATCTACCACCCTTTCTGTGAAAAAGAATTTCCTCACATTCCCTTAATCGCCTCCTCTAATCTCATGCTGTGTCCTCTTGTCCTGCTATTTTCTTATATTTAAACATGTTAGACTCTTTTCACCTTGTTTATGCCCTTAAGGTTTTTGAATGCCTCGATCATATCACCTCTCCCTCCTTTGCTCAAGGGTATACATATTGAGTCCGCTAATCTGTCCTCATATGTCTTCTGATGCAATCCCTGCACCATTTTGGTTGCCCTTCTCTGGACTGCCTCAATTTGGTTAATGTCCTTGGAAGGTGTGGCTCCAATACTGCACGCAGTACTCCAGATGGGGCCTAACCAATGTCTTGTACAGAGGGATTATTACTCCCTCTTACGACTTGTGATACTCCTACTAATACACCCTAACACCCCCTAGCCTTACCTACTGCTTTAGAGGTCTGCTTGATGATTTTAGGTCATCAGTGATGATGATGCCCAAGTCTCTTTCTTCCTTTGTGACTGCTAGCAACTCCCTCCCAGCCTATAAGTGGCTTCAGGGTTTCTCTTCCCTATGTGCATGATTTTGCACTTCTTTGCATTAAATCCCAGTTGCCACTCTTCTGACCATTTTGCTAGTTTATCAAGATCTTCCTCATTCTGCCCACCCCATCTGGATCATCTACTCTGTTGCAGATCTTGGTGTCATCTGCAAACAGACAAGCCTTACCCTCTAGTCCATCTGTGAGGTCACTAATGAAGATGTTGAATAGGACTGGCCCAGGACTGATCCCTGAGGTACCCACTTCTGACTTGCATCTCTTCTGACTGTATACCATTTACCACCACTCTCTGTTTTCTGCCAGTCAACCAGTTTGCCACCCAGTTGACCAACTTCGACCCACCCTAGCCTACCTAGCTTATTTATCAGTTGTCTATGTGGAACAGTGTCAAAAGCTTTGCTGAAGTCAAGGTAGGCGACATCAACTGCTCCCCCTTGGTCCACCACTCTGGTTACCCAGTCAAAGAAATCTATGAGATTAGTTTGACAGGACCTTTCTTTTGTAAACCCATGCTGTCTTGGATCCTGTGCCCCTATGGATTCCAGGTGTTGCACTATCCTTTCCTTAAGGAGTGCCTCCATAATCTTGCCCACTACTGAGGTAAGACTGACTGGTCTGTAGTTCCCGCCTCCTCCCTGCTACCACTCTTGTGGAGCGGGATCCATGAGCCCTTCTCAGTCTTCTGGGACCTCTCCTGTGCTCAGAGACTCACTAAACAATTCTGCTAATGGCTCTGCTAGTTCCTCCTTTAGCTCCTTAAGTACCCTGGGATGTATGCCATCAGGTCCCATTGCTTATCCACCCTGAGCTTAGCAAGCTCTTGTAGGACCCTTTCTTTGTGAAGGGAGTAGTGCTCACCTCCTCCCCTGTGTCCATGATGCTGAGCTGTGGGCCCTGCCCTACCTTCTCTTCAGTAAATACTGAGCAAAGTATCTATTTAGGATAGATGCCTTTACAGGGTCCTCCTCCTCACATGCTCCCTTTTCTCCATTAAGCTTAGCAATACCCTCTGACTTTCTCCTTTCACTAATGTATCTATAGAAAGTCTTGTCACCTTCTTTTACTGTTCGTGCTAGTGTTTCCTCAGTTTGGGACTTTGCCTGCCTTACTGCCTTCCCTGCTTCCCTTAGGGCAGTTTGGTATGCCTCCCTATCTTCATCCCGCTGTGTTCCTTATATTTCCTGAAGGCCAGCCTTTTGGCTCTGACCTTTTGCTACTGTATTTGAGAACCAAAGTGGTTTCCTTCTTCTTGCACTTCCTTTTCTGTCTAACACAATGGGATGTTGCTTCAAGTATTGCATCCTTGATGCTTGCCCACTTTGCCTGTACCTCCTCACCTGTGTTTTTTGCCAGGCTAGCTTAACTCTGTTGGCCATCTTATCAAAGTCAGCTCCTCTGAAGTCCCATATTTTGCCTTGAATGGGATGATTTAGATGTAGTAGCCAAATTGAACCATACCATGTGATGGTCACTGGCCCCCAGGTGACCTTCTACCTGGAGATCTGTGATCCCTTCTTTGTTAGTCAGTACTAGATCTAGGATAGCCCTGTCTCTTGTGGGTTGCTGTACCAGTTGTTTGAGGCCCCCCTGCAGGGAATCCACTATGAGTCTAGTTCTGGCAGATGTTCCTGCTGGTATTGACCAATCTGTATCTGGCATGTTGAAGTCTCCCATTATCAGAACCTCCCTTTAGCTGTCATGTTTTGTATATCTTCTAACAGTAATGTGTCTATGTCCTCCCTCTGGTCTGGGGCCTGTAGACAACCCCAGTTCTTATGGCTGTCCCATTTCCTGTTTCCAGGGTGACCACAGTTCTTCTGGCTCCTTATGTGTATTCTGAATTTCTGTAGCTTTGATATTTTCATTAACATACAGGGCCACTCCTCCCCCTTTTGCACCTCGCTCTTCTGAACAATACATAGCCAGGTACTGAAGTCTCCCAAGTGTGGTTACTGGTAAACCGCGTCTCACTAATTGCTACTATGTCCAGTTTAGCCTCTGACATTATTGCCTGCAGGTCTGGGATCTTATTTCCCAGGCTGTGAGCATTGTGTACATGATTTTCCATTGGCAGATTTTGGTGTGTTGGTTAGTTGGGTGAAGTTTGGCATACCCTGTGCATCATATGGGGAGACAAACCTTTTCTTACCTGGTGATGCAAATGAACGGCAAACATGCTGAATTCCTGTTTGACCACTAGCTGAGGGGGGAGGGGTGTTCTTCCCATTCGACATATGGGGTGCTGCACCCCTCTCCCCATTTGCTAGTTTAAATATTCTGCAAAGATGTCAAACTTCTGCCCCAATGCACTGACTCCCTCTTTAGTCAGATGCAGTCCATCAAATTTAAAGAACTTTCGCTCCCAGAACTGTTGCCAGTTCCTACAAATCTGTGTCCTTTTCCTGGCACCAGTCCTGAGCCACGTGGTTTAGCTCCCTATCTCCCCTTCTCTGACCTTCCGTCCATCTGCTCCCTTCTCCCAGACTGGCAGGATCTCAGAGAAGGAGATGCGGGCAAAACAGATGATAGTTTGTCACCCAGCTTAGTCAGGTGTTCCTTGGTCTCCACAACTGACCGGCTGGCTAGATCATTAGTCCCTATGTGTACTAGGACATCAATGTTTTCTCCTGCTTTGTGAACAATTTAGTAATGTGGTCAGTGTCTCTCCATGCTGATGTACCTGGGAGACATCTGACCATCACCCTGGCTGGAGATGGGTATCAACTCCCGAATCATGGAGTCTCCTATGATCAGAAGTTTTTGGATTTCCTTTGTGCTTGTTTAGTTTTGGTTCCTGATTTGGGTGAGTATTGTTGTGCTAGCTCCTGTGCGCAGTGTCCTGCTCTGCAGTGTCTTCTGCCTCTTTATTTGATTTCAGAGATAGAGGCAGATACCTGTTTGTAGTGTTTATATGGTTTTGGAGGTAATGTGTTGGAGAGCACAGAGTGATGGGGCACCTGATTGTGCCCTCCTAACCACCTGCCAACCTCCTGGACCAACCACCCTCCTGCGGTCGAGGTTTTTCTGTTGGATGCTGGGGAAATGGCGGGTGGTTCTTATAATGTATTTCCTCTTCAATATGAAATTTGAGGCGTGCAATCTCTGCCCTATGCTGCCCGGAGCTGAGACCTAAGATCTCCAAAGGCCCAGCATGTAGGACAGTGTCCTAAATCCTGTAAGACTGTCCTTCTGAAAATTGTTCCACAGTACCTGCAGTTAATGAAATCCATTCCAAATAAGTTGCTGGATTTGTAACCTAGTCTCTGTAATTAGAAGGAAAAAAAAAAGGAAAAAAAATGCAAGTAATGGTTTAATTGTGCTTTGTTTAACTTGTTATAACAAGTTAAATTACTAGTGCCCTGTAAATGAGATCACCTTGTGGAGGCCCCACTGATCCGCCCCTTCCTGCTCTGCCACAGGAAATGTCACAACTGTGGTACCCTATAAAAGGAGTGTAGCGTGGGGTGGTTGGGCCCTTCCCCTGCCTAAAAAGAAGAACCACGGACGAAAGAACAAGGAGGTAAGAGCAGAAACAATCAGTCAACAACAAATGCAGTAACCCTGAAAGCTTATCCTAATGTTAGATAAAACTGTAAAACCTGTAAAGCACCACCTGTAATAATTTCAGAGAAGATATATCCTGTAAGAAACACTTTGCTCCAGAGAAAAATAAAGCAGTAACAGAAGATATACCTTGCAAAAGACAATTTGAATCAGAAGATTACAGCAGTAATCTGTTAGCACACACCTGTAGGCACACCTTGTAATAATGCAGAAGAAGGTATACCAGCAACAACAATTTGAATCAGAGAAAAAATAAAGCAATGAAATGTTAGCAACAAACAGTAGCAATCCCTGTGAGTAAAAAATAAAAACACCACCACACAGTAAATCTGCTTAGCCAAACTAAGTCTTAATCCTTCTCCCTTGCTCTGGTAAGTTTCTCTACTCTGCCTTTCAAGCAGTCTTAGAAGGAAAGAGCTCAGGTGAAGCTAGGTGCCTTGGCCAGCAAACCAAGTCTTCTACCTCCAGAACAGAACCTAGAACAGTATATGCACTACTTTCTCAATTAACAGTGTTTTGTGATACTTCTATCCATTTTTTGAAACTCATTTCCTCTTATTTTTACATTTAACAAAAATTTACTTAGATGGCCATTTTCTAAGCGGAATACCACCCTCCAGGGTGGGCATTATTAGGAAATACCCATCCAGGGGTTATAAGACCCTCTGCCTGTGGCGTTGGGCCTCATTATGCCCCTGGGTGGTCCGGTATTTCCCCAATAATGCCCACCCTGTCGGTATTATTGCTTACCTAGACAAGGGGATCACTCCATACCTGGCACACACAGACTGCTACACATTGCCTAATGTAAGCATCCCTAAGCCAGTGAATATATGTAGCTATCCCAAACTGCTCATCTAGTTCATTAAACAAGACGGTTATCTGGTTAATCCTGCCAAGATTCAGTTACATTAAAAGTGATTAACAATAACAACTAATAAAAAAAAACATCCTTATCTGGTTGATCCTGCCATTTTAACACTGTTGCTAGTCTAATCACTTTCTCTTCCAAGTCGCAATGTAGTATGACAGAACGATGTTCCTTGCGGTAAAACAATGTTGACAGAAGTTTATAATCAGAAAGCTTTTTGCATAAAAACATGTAATCCATGTGGTTTCAAACTCAGTTTAGTCAATTTTTCTAAAAAGGGCTGCTGACTCAGTCGGCCCAGTGGTGAAGATGGCCGAGGAATCTTGCATTGCTTTACCTTTTTTCACAACGGCAACCTGGGTTCGGGAACAGATTTGGGTCATCGAGGGTCAGCAGGAGAGGGAGAGGATTGAGCATCCGAGAGACTGCTGTCCTCTCCTGGGGAGGGGTGGCTTGTCAGCCCTATCTTGGCTGCCTCACGTAGAGGCCTGGGGGTAGAACAGGTCTGGGAGGCAAAATTACAAATTACAGGAGTGATCTGCAGGTAACTTCAGATAGATGCACCTACACACACACACACACACACACACACACACACACACACACACAGCGTCAAAAATTCTGCAGTAGGGGCAGGGAAACCAGAAAATGATACGGGGGGGCAGCTTCATGAAGCCTGGCCTAGCTGCTTACATACCCACACCATCACTCGGCATATGACCCAGTCTGCCTCTTATTTGTTGTACTGGGGGATGGCCTCCTTCCTCCCTCCCGACAAGAAGGGAACTCTTGTGGAGATTCACTGACTGGGCGCATGTAGAGGACAGCGGGGAGCTGGCATGATGGAGCTGGGGACTGGGCTGATATCCTGCCCCTCCAGACATGGGAAGTAAACCACCAATATGGCATAAACCTGCCGACTCTACAGTGAGGACAGCAAGTGAGTCACTGGCTTCACAAGTGTAGGTGCAAGCATGAGCGAGTGTTGCTATAGGAACCCTCGCTCACGTTTGCGTCTACACTTGTGAAGTTGCCAACTTGCTCAGTCCTCTGGCTCCCCTGCTGACTCCAGATGACTCTAATCCATTTCTGAATCTGGGTCACTGGCATGGGAAAAGGTAAGGAGTGCACCTGGGCTGGCTGAATCGGTAGCTTTTTTGTTGCAGAAAACAAAGTAAACCGACTTTGAAACCACATGGGTTACATCTTTTTATGCAAAAAGCTTGCTGATTATAAACTTCTGCCAGCAATTTTTTTTTTTTTTTTTTACCAGAAGGAACATCACTTGGTCACGCTACTGTGCAGCACGAAAGTGACAGTTATTAGTCCAGAGACTGTGTTAAAATGGCAGGATCAAACAGATAACTACTTTTCACCACTTCTAAGCTATCAAAATCACAGCAGGATCAACCAGAGCACCAATATGAAACTCTAATTTGTGCTAGACAAGGATGACTTTTGCCCCCAAAAAAATCCCAAAACATTTCTTGCCATTTTAAAAGATAGATAATCCAGTGCAGGGTGTGCAGTCATGCTCTGATACACACATGCCTTGCGTGTTTGAATACACTCTGCCTGCGGACTCGAGTGTCATAACGCACACCAAGGCGTGTGTATATCAGAACATGACTGTATGCCCATTAGTGGATTATCTATGACATATATAGGGGATATGCAATGGGCTGCCTCAAAACAGACAATTTATTTTCTAGGTGAGGAATCAGGACCATAACTTACGAGTGGCAGAGCCACGAGCGAGTTATAAAAGTCCTGCCCACTCACAAGTATTTATTTTATTTATGTATTGAAATGTTTCACCAGGAAGGCACACTGAACAACAAGTGCTAGTCTCCCAGTGCAATCGGCGGGGGGTACAATTAGGTGGGAAGATCAGTAATTTATACAAACAATTACATTTAGCATACATGGACAATTAGGATACAGTAATAAAAACGCCACTTTAGCCTACACTAACAATAACATTTAGCATACATAGATGATTATGATACGGTAATAGAAACAACACTTTTTCTTACTCCCTGAAGGACTGACATAGACAAACGCAGTTAAATGTACAGCTGTTTGGTTGCAGTGGAAGGATAAGCAAGAGGGTCAGGGGAGCCAGCTGTGGAGGGAAAAACAGGCAAGAACAGGGGGAGCCTACTGGGGAGGGGGAGGTAGGTGGGACAGAGGTGAGCAGGGGCTAAGCCAGTACATAGAAACATAGAATTTGACGGCAGATAAGGACTGCTTGGCCCACCCAGTCTGCCCATTTCCCTACCTAATGGATAAGCTGCAGATCCTAGTTAACCAGCAGCCTACTTTTTCCTACCCCCAACCCCTAGAATTACCTTATGACTGTCCCATGCATGCTTCAATTCCACCACTGTTTTTGACTCCACAACCTCCTCTGGAAGGCCGTTCCATGCATCCACAACCCTCTCTGCGAAAAAATTCTTCCTTAAATTACCTCTGAGCCGCCCCCCCTCTATCTTCAAATTGTGCCCTCTTGGTCTTGCACACCTCTTTTTTTTGAAAGATGCTACCATCTTGGACTTTGTTGATTCCCTTGAGGTACTTGAAAGTTTCTATCATGTCCCCCCTCTCCCTCCTTTCCTCAAGGCTATACATATTAAGCTCCTTAAGTCTCTCTCTTCATATGTCTTCCGGTGCAGACCCTGCACCGCTTTAGTTGCCCTCCTGGACAGCTTCCATCCTGTCTATGTCTTTACGGAGATTGGGTCTCCAGAACTGCACGCAGTACTCCAGATGGGTCTGACCAGTACATCTGTACAGAGGATGATAACTTCCTGTTTTCTACTGGTGATACTCTCCTATGCATCCCAGTATCTAGCCCTCCTTGCTGCCCTCTCACATTGTTTGCCCACGTTTAGGTCATCTGATATGACTACCCCAGGTCCCTTTCCATTTTTTTATTTGTTAGTATCTCACCCCATTGTGCTCTTCCCCAGGGTTTTTGTTTCCAGGTGCATTACCTTGCACTTGAGAGCAAAACCCTGGGGAAGAGTACACAATGAGGGGTGAGATACTAACAACAACAAAAATGGAAAGGGACTGGGGGTAGTCATATCAGATGACCTAAAGGTGGGCAAACAATGTGAGAGGGCAGCAAGGAGGGCTGGGGGGGATACTGGGATGCATAGGGAGAGGCATCACCAGTAGAAAACAGGAAGTTATCATCCCTCTAGCAGTAGCAAATAGCTGGGCTAGTGGTGCAAAAACAGGTTAAACCAGACTAAATGCAAGCTGGAGTTCACACACAGGCCACACCATCAGAGCGAAGTGCAAATAAAATTTGTACAGTGCCTATAAGTGCTAGGGGTACCTGTAAGTGCCGGGGGTAAAAGGAGGGTCGGGAGGAGGAGAGCAGGGAGAAAGGGTAGTAGCAGGGAAGGGAGGAAGAGCTTGCTTAAAACTAGCCCCCTTCTGGATGCTGAGAACCCACTGAGAAAGCAAGTAAAGCAAGGACAGTTGGAAGAGCGAGGTGGGGAAGGGAAGAAGTGATGATAAATTGACTATTTTGAATCAGACTATTGTATATTCGAGATATATATATATATATATATATATATATATATATATATATATATATACATACACACACACATAACACACACACACACACACACACACACACACCAGTAGTTTACAAGTTATAGCTTTTAAAGGAGAACTGCAATATTCATAAATTACCCTTCTCCGTAAGCCTTACCCCCCAATTAGGGGTTTCGCAAATAGAGCGCCCTTTTCAGTGAAGTTTAACTTACTTTATTTAATTTTTGTAAAGTTTGGCGTTTGGCAAAATGGCATGCTCTGTGGTGCCATTTCATGACAGTATGCACGCACCTCTCGACCCGATACACTTGTATTGGAGCCGAGCAGTGCGGTGCCGCACTTGTCATTTAAATACACCACAGAGCATAAGCACGCCATTTTGCCGAATGCCGGCATGTTAAAAATTAAACTCTCAGGCAACTTTCTTGCTCTGGACAGCAAATCATGAATTTTAAATTAAAAGTTCTCCTTTCAGGCATTGGAAGGTAATACAGGTACATCCTGGCTAGTGGCTAAACAAGCCCCTAGGCAGGCTTTCTTCTTTTCCTCACACTACTCAGGGAGCAAGGAGCAGGAGTCCCCTCTCTCAGGAGGGGCTCCAATCAAACACCGACTGGAATCTCTCTCTCGTCAGATTTCAAACTACAAGTGTCAAACTGGATCTGCCCCCAGCTTCAGGGGATCTGATCAGGGTCCCAACTGGTCAATCAGGCTGTCAGTCAGGCAGTTCAGTCATTAGAACATTCATTCGACGCCTGATTGGTTGGCCGTTTTGGTGGGAGCAGTCAATCTTCACTCTCTCCCAGAAGCCATCACTGCAGCTCCCAAACTCCAGATTGGCTGTGCTGCAGTCACAATGCTGGCAAATATGGCTGCCAGAAAAAACAATTCACATAAGGTCCCAACATTAACATCAAAATGCAAGCAATCAGTAAAGTTATACATTTATTTAAAAACACGCATTTGTGGCTGCTTCTAAGCCCTTTCATGCAACTGAAAAGGTGGTTTAATTCAAGGCTTCATGTGCCCATAACTACCTCCGTGGTGCTGTCCCTCCAGGACACCAGCAGGGCTCATTAATTATTCATGAGCAACCTCAGCTGCTCCTTAAAGTAAGAGGCACCCATTTCATTAGTAGCGCTTAAGAGTGCTTTTTAAAATATTTTTAATTTATATGCCCCCCCCCCCAGTGCTTCCAGGCCCCCTTTCACTTCCTTGTACTCGGGGCTGGGGCACACACAAACTGCTGCTTTACAGCCGCACGGAACGGTTGTACACTGGAGCCAGGAGAGCCGACTGTAGTAGCTTGCACACCATGCTGCCCAGCGATCGCCTGAACTGCTAAACTGGTGGCTTTTCTTTTCCTTCTCCGTCGGTCCCCACAACATGCAAAAGGACAATGGGGACATTAAGAGCATCCAGGGGCCCCACAGGAGCGGGAACTGGCAGGCACTAATGTGGGAGGCATCTACGAGGTAAGCCTCCACCGTGTGTGTGTGGTTACACTCTCCTGTGCCTTAAAATACTTGGTGTCCCTGCCAAGTCCATACTAGGACCTGGCACCAATAACATTACCAAATACTTTAAATCATCTGCTGTCTGACTAGACAAATGATTCCTAACTGTATAGGCAATAAACATGTCCTAATCTAGACAATTACTAACTATCTACACAATAATAAATCACTAAATGTTAAGACTGCTAAAGGGGGTGCAATGTAGGCGATGGAACCACAGTGATGGAACAGGTCTGGAGGGAGGAGGTTGAAGGGGCAAGAACACAGTAAAGGGTGGAGGAGGTGAGGAACACATAACAAGGGTACATGGAGGAATGCACACAGAGGGGATAAATATGAATAGAAGAAGAGAAGGAAGGTCAGATTCTAGGTAGAGGGTGGTGTCTCTGAATGCACGGAATCTTGGAAACAAGATGGATGACCTGCAGGCACTATCAGCAGACAGGAGGGTGGACATAGCTGCAGTAACTGAGACTTGGGCAATATTACACCATAACTGGGACCTTGCGATCCCTGGATATAAACTATACAGGAGGGACAGGGTAGTTGGGAAGGGAGGGTGGCAGCATATCAGGGAGGGAAATGACTTGTACAAGGGAGGAGTCGGAGAAGGGAGGTGGAGGCACTATGGGTCTGAAGAAGGTCCAATAGAGAGAGAGAGAGAGAGAGAAAGGTGGAGGCTGGGGTGGTTTACAGACCACCTAGTCAGGATGAGGAGAGGACGAGGAACTAAGACTCACAAATATTGGAAGCTGCAGGGAAAGTAGTGGTGGTAACTGTAGAGGACTTCAACCTGCCCATGGTGGACTGGAGCATACCATTCACAACATATGCTAGGAGCCGGGTGATCCTGGAAGGACTGCAGAGTGGGTTCCTGACTCAGGGCGTCACTGAGCCAGCAAGAGCCGAGTCAGTTCTTGATCTGGTACTCACAAATAGGGAGCATGTACAGGAAATAATGGTCAGAAAGCCACTGGGTGGAAGTGACCATTGCACAGTGTGGTTCCAGTTGGGTATGGGCAGGGAAAGCACCCCCACCAAGACCAAAATCTTGGATTTCAGAAGTGCAGACTTCAGGAAAATGGTTGAAGTGCCAAGGAGCCATCTGGCAGGCATCAGAGCAGATATGGGGGGTGGACCAAAGGTGGTCCATCATTAAGGAAGGAATACTGGTTGCCACAGATGAGTGCATTAGGCTCAGGGGGAAGAACACAAGGGTCAAAGCACCCAGCTGGTTCAGTTCTGGGGTTGCCCAGGCAGTCAGGGAAAAGATGTTGACCTATTTTTATTTGCTTATTTATTGAAATGTTTCACCAGGAGGGTACACTGAGCAACAAGTTGATCGTCTCATGGTGTGACCTGGTGGGGAAGGGGTTACATAGGGTTGTGAAGGATGGTCAGTTACAACAGTATGTAGGTAGCACAAACAGTAAAACAATGTAAGATTAAGCAACAGTTGGAACACAAAGTCAAGTACAATAAACAGGAGTGGAACTTGGGTAAATTACGATACATATCCAAAAATGTACAAAAGAACCTATAAACATACAAAACAGTAATAAAGTGACAGAACCATTTAAAGTGCACGAGTGTATCAGGAGCAGGCTCGAAGTAGTGCCGTTGGAGTAAAAAGGATGGGATAGGGTGTGCTCACGGATGACCCAGAAAGGCAGGTGGAGAGGAGAGGCAAGAAGTGAATATGAGAGGGGTAGCCACTTCCTGATTACCCCTACCAGATGTTGAGAACCCTGCTGGGGGGATTAGGGTAGGAAGGCAGAAACTGGGGGTACGTATTAAGGAGAGTTAAAGTAGGAACAGCTGAGGGAGAGGTAATTGTGTAGGGCTGAGGTAAAGGAGTAGCTAGAGGAGTGTCTTATTTCAGAGGGAAGTGAATTCCAGATTTTAGGGAAGCGATAGGCGAAACCAGTCTGATTGATAAGGGTGGAGCGTGAGGGACCGTCGAGATGTAGGCATCATTTGATCTGAGAGAGTGGGTGGGGGGAGGTGGAGTGGAGATAGAGGATGAGAGATAAGAGGGGAGCATTCGGAACCAGAATTTGGAGGTTAGTTTGGCACAGTGTGAGGTGAGTCTGTGAGACAGTGGAAGGAAGGTAAGAGAGTGACAGAGATCACAGCGGCGAGAGCCGGAAAGGGAATCGGGAGCAAAGCAGCAGAAGGAGTTAAACAGAGTGTCCAACTTAGTCAGGGAAGATTTGAGAGCAGCACCATAGACTACGTCACAGTAGTCAAAGATGGGGAGGATCATCTTCTGGACAATTTCGTGTCTTGCAGTCAGCGGGATGCAACTATGATTCCTGTACATAGCAGCAAGCTTGGGGCACAGTTTCTTCAAGGTAAGCATCAATATACACAGAGAAGTTGAGGTGCTAGTCCAGCCAAACCCCCAGATATCTAAATGAGGAGGTGTCCTCCAGGTTGGTCCCATCAAGGATGTGGAAAGTGGGTAGGGCCGGGAGCCTAGGGAGTCTCTGCCTGGTGCCGAAGGTCACTGAGACTGTCTTCTTGGTGTTTAGAAAAAGCTGGTGAGAAGCAAACCGGAGCTGAACTTGGTTAAAGTCAGACTGTAAGCTGGTTTCCACAGCAGCAGGATTTTTGCCGGAACTGTATAAAACAGTATCATCGGCGTACATGTGGATAGACAAGGATGAGCAGGCTATGGGAAGATCATTAAAGAAAATGGAGAAGAGTAGGGGGCCAAGCACTGAGCCCTGAAGGACACCAGTGTTGATGTGGAGATGGAGTTAAGGATTCTCACTGAGTGGGTCCTGTCAGTGAGTAGGATTTAAACCAGTTGGTGGCTGACAGAGCAAGGCCAGCTGAGGAGAGGGACTCAAGAAGCAGGGGATGGGAAACAGCGTCAAAAGCTTTGGCTAGGTCGATGAAGATGGCCGAGATGATCACGCCATCATCCATCCCAGAAAGGATGGCGTCAGTAAGCCTGAGGATGGGAGGTGGTTATGGTTCTTCTGAAAACCAGGTTGAAAAGGGGTGAAGGAGGAATCTGAGAGGAAGAGTGATAGTTGAGAGAGAACTAAATGTTCTTGAAGTTTGGCAAGGGTAGGAAGGAGCAAAATGGGGCGATAGTTGCCAGGGGAGGATGTGTCACTACCCTTGGGGAGAGGAAGGACTACAGCATGTTTCCAGGAAGAGGGTACTTGGGCAGAAATAAAGGAGAGGTTAAGGATTAGGGAGATAGGATAAGCAATTGCAAGAGCAGAAAGGTAGAGAAGTTTAGGATCAAGCTCATCTGGTTAGGAGCTTTTAGAGGGTTTGACGGATAGGAGGGCGCTAAGGGCTTCATCAGAAGAGATAGTAGAAAAGGAAAAAGGGGGAATGGTAGGTGCTGGCTGAGACGAAGAGCTGAAGTTAGTAGGTGGCAAAGGAGAGAGGGAATTTAGAAGAGATGTGGCACACGAGGTGTAGTAGGCATTAAATTCATTTGCCACGAAGCCAGGGTCGGAAACTAGGGAGTTATTCATTTTGAGAACTGGAGGAAGGGGTGAGGGAGAAAATAGGGCACGAACTACACTCCAGAATTTAGATGGAGAGTTAATTTTTTTTTTTTGTACTTTCTATTTTTCCCCCCTCTCTCCCTTCAGCTCTGGTCTCCTTGGGAGCACCTAGGAGTCATCCCACTACGGTTCGCTCCTATCTGGTCAGTCCTCCATCAGTCACCCAGGTTTACCCCCCAGGCAGGGACAAGGTGGGCTCCAACACCCTGAAATTCTCTGGCTGCGTCAGGAGAATGCTAGGAGGGCGGCCGAAAATCATGGGCACGCTCCGGTTCTCCGTCAGAGCTGAAGAGTGTTTTTCCCTTTTTCTGGGGAGTAGCTAGCGCCCTGACATCAAGGCCTTACCGATGTCTGCCACTCCTCACCCCTTCGCTACACTTAGTGCTTGCTGTATCTCTGGCTTCCGCCAGAGGTCAGCCGAGCGCTGAACAGGGACCCCTGTCTCTCCTGGGAGAGAAGAGCTCTACTCCAGACACTCGATCCTCTCCCTCCTCTGCTGACCCCCAGGAACTCGGGCTCATTCCCGAAGCCGGGTCGCTGGCGTGGTGCGAGGTGTGGCATCCAGTGCCTCAACCTTCAGTGCCACCGGGCCAGACTAGATGGAGATTTAATGTTAGACAGGAATGAGGAATTGAAATATTCTGATTTAGCCAATCTAGTAGCTTTAGTACAGGAATTATGTAGCATTCTGTACTTGGCATGGTCATTTGGATGTTTTGTAATTTTGTGTTTCCTCCAGGCACTGTGTCGCTCCCTGAAGCGAGCTAGTAGTTCAGGGGTGATCCAGGGGAGGTGAAGCCCACGGATTCTGGTCTTTCTGAACGGAGCAAAGGCATCCCAGTTCACAATGAATTTATCCTTAAAACAGTCAAGGGCTTGGTGAACAGAAATAGCAGTGGAGAGGGGGGCCCAATTGGTGGAAGCAAGTGCAGAGCTGAGTTGGGTTAGGTCAATGGATTTAAAGGACCGGAGCTGTATGATTTTAGGGAGAGGTTTGGGGCGATGGACCTTACATATAACTAAGACGGAGTTGTGATCACTAAGGGCATCAGGGAGGAGACCAGATTTAATGATGCGGTGCTGGTGGGTTGTGAGTGCCCAGTCAAGCAGGGTGTGGTTTTATGTTTTCGGATTAGGGCATGTGGGCTTGAGTACAGTTGAGTGAGGTTTAGAGCAGTGGCGTCATTTCGTAGTTTGTTTGACCTGGGAGACTACCAATTTAGATTTCACGTCACCCATTATGAACAGTTCACCAGACTGTGAGAGGGAGGTGATGTTGGCTAAGAGTTCAGTCGTGACTGAGGGTTGAATGCTTGGGCGGCAACAGATGCCAGCCACAAAGACTGGGATTGAGAAAGGAAGGGTAATGCGGGTGACAAGGGCTTCGTAGGTAGCTGGGATGGAGTTAGAAAGGGTGATAGTAAACTGCAGTGAGGACAGGATATACATGGCCACTCCATCTCCGTGACCAGATCAATCTTGTCTGGAGAGGGTATACCCAGGGATAGCAATGGCATTGTCAGGGATGCTTTTTTTGAGTCATGTCTTGGTAATAATTAAGATGTCAGTGGTGTGTGAAATCATAAGTGTTTGCAGATCATCAATTTTGAGTAGTTGGCTACAGATGTTCAGGTGGAGGAGTTTCAACCTGTTAGGAAGGGTTGAAGTGAAAGTGGGGTAAGGAGACATGTTTGGGTTAAGAACCAGGATAGGAAAGAAATAGGGCCAGGGCTGGGGTGGATATTCACTGATCAAAGAAGGAGGGCAAGAATGAAATAGTGAAGATAGGACTTTTGTAATGAGAGTAGGAGATAAGGGATGGAGGGGAAAAGGGAGGAAGGGTTGGAGAGAAGGAGATAGGGAAACGAAGAAAGGTAAAGTGACTAGAAAGGGAAAACAGCGAGGCTGGAGGGTAGTAGGAAAAATAGGGTCTATTTACAAGAGGAGCTGTGGGGGTGATTGACAGGATGATGGAGGTATCTGGAAGGGAAGAGGAGACAGAAGTGGCAATAGGTACGAAGGGGAAGACTGGGATAAGGATAAGAACCAGGAAGGGTGCGAGTAGGAGGGGTAGGGTAGTAGAGACTTTGTACAGACTTACAGATTCAGATCACACCACCGAATGATAGGATGTAGGCAATTTGCTATAGGTATGAAGGACCCAGGACTAGAAGTGTTAGGAGAGCAGTGGGAAGAGGGTTGCAACCCACACGTGTTGTTGCCCTCTAATGGCTTTGCAGTATAAGCTGCAAATGGAAAAGTAGACACAAACAAAAACCAGAACCGAGCAGCCTTTCCCATTAAAAATAAGCTCACAGAGAAAGGTAACTTTTTTGCAAGCCAGAGAGTACAGCATAGAGAGAAATGCCAGTTATTCAAAGTAATGAAAACTCTACTGATGTCCCAAAGTGACTTCTGGCATTGCGGAGGAGCTCAGCTGTACTTGAGATCCAGAAGATGTGGCTGAAGATCCAGGGGGGTGGATGGCAGCTGAAATGCTGGAAGTGCCACAGGAGAGAGGCAGCCCACTTTCAGCCTGGTCAGAGGTAGGGCTGGAAGGAAACAGAAGGAAACCGGGGTTTTAGTAAATACTTGGATTCAGAGGAGCGATAAGGTGGTGGGGGAGAGTATGAAGAGACAAATAATCAGCAGGGTCCTAGGGCAGGAGGTAATAAAAGGGTGTTTGCATGGGGATGGAGTGAAAGGAAAGAGAGGCAGTTGGGGGGGGGGGGGGAGCCCTGCCAGGGGTTAGTAGAAGGTTATCTCAGAGTTAGGGGGAACAAAATGGCAATGAAAGAAAAAAATAGTTAAGGCTGCAGTTTTAAACATACATTACAGGCAGTAACCCAGCCTATAGAAAATTCAGGAAGACCAAGAGAGGGGTGGATAGGAAAAATTACCTAAGGTTGGCTAGCGAGTCAAGTAAGGACGTCCGGAGAGCAAAGGCACAGAAGGAGCTGCAGATAGCTGAAGGAATTAAGAAGGGGTAGAAGGCTTTCTTTCGATATATAAGTGAGAAAAGGGACAAAAAGGAAGAGATTGTTAAGCTTAAGAAAGGGCTGGAGGACAATGGGGGAAAAAGCAGAGATACTAAATGAATAAGTCTGTTCCGTCTTCACCAGGGAGAAGGATGGACCAGTGCCTTCAGGAGGGAAAAGAGGAGCGGGGGAGGGCACAGATGTAGTGATAGAGGAGAGAGTGAGTGAAGGAGGGGCTGCTGGCATTGAAGGTGGACAAATCACCAGGCCCGGACAGAGTACATCCAAGGGTACTAAAGGAACTGGCTGAGGAGCTAGCAGGGCCACTGGCAGACCTATTCAATAGTTCACTAGAGTCAGGAGTGGTACCACAGGACTGGAGAACAGCACATGTAGTGCCCCTCCACAAAGGCAGTCCCAAGGATGACCCAGGGAATTACAGACCAGTCAGTCTGACCTCCATTGTGGGCAAGCTCATGGAGACCATACTAAAGGAAAGGTTGGTGGAATATCTAGAGGAGCATGGTCTTCAGGATGCAAAGCATCATGGCTTCATTTGGGGTGCCAAACAAATCGATTGACTTCTTTGACTGTGTCACTAAGACAGTAGACAGGGACCAAGCGGTAGATATCCTCTATCTTTATATGTTTTTTTTCCCCCCTTTTATCTTTTTAAGAACAGCAAGAAGGGACTGTGCAGCTCACTCTGATGTGGCATCATTATGTCATTAAGAAGCTATGACCCAGTCAACATCAGGCAGATGGGCAGCAGTGGATGGGGTGGGAAGGACAGCCCCCAAGGACTAACACTGCTGTCTCCCACTAAAAAGTGTAAATACATCCCTAGTTGTACTTAAAATAAAATGACGCATGTATGGGCTACAGTCAAACACACAGAATGAAGGTGGGCCAAGTAGGGGGCACCCAAAATCTTAAAGCCAGCCTTGGGTATGTGTGTGTGGGGTAGTGGTGGAGATAGCGGGATATTTGTCATTTTTTGCTTTATTTTTTGACAGCTCTTTTACAGGTACTTCTTTGGGAGAGTTACATGGAGTGGTTTTATTGGCGGGGGTGTCAACTAGGAATCAGGAAAATCCCCATCTGTCTGATAAGGGGCCTTGGGAATAACTCCTACCTGGACATCCTCCAGGGATAGGCAGAAGGGACTTGGCAGTTTGGTAACTGACAACGTTTTTTTTTTTCCTTTTTAAACGAAATATAAGGTCTATAGTAAATAGTAGTGAAAAAAAAGAATCAAATTGAACAATAATTTATTTAAAAAAATATACACATACACCCGGAAACATATTGTTGTCAGTTTTATCATAATCGAAATGTTTCGTCTTTTTCTATAAGAGGGGATGTAGCTCAGTGGTAGAGCGCATGCTTTGCATGTATGAGGCCCCGGGTTCAATCCCCGGCATCTCCACTTTTTTTGTTCTCTCCTTTCTCTAACTGCACAGAATATGAAATCAAAAACTCGAGGCTAATGTTTTTTCCCCCTCTAACTACACAGAATAAGTACAATCTTGAAGCTGGCTTCAGATACAACAGATATTTTATACGCAATATGCACTGTGTTCTCCTTGGGAAGATTTAACTTTGGGTATTCTTAGTCGTCCCTTGACCAGGAAACTATTACAACAGAAGTCCAAATTCTCGGAGAGTCGCCACAAGCTACATGAAACGCAGCAGCTACATGATCTCCTAGTTTTTAAGTGAAGGACAAAACACAAGCCATAGGTTCCGAAAATCTTGGCAAGAATTACCAAAAACAAACAAACAAAAAATAGGTGGTATACAGTGTGCACACGCGTAAAGTTCCCTTTACGATGAAAACTAACCGACGGCACTCGGCAGGAACAATTATTTATGCAATGGGAAACAGAATTAAAAAAAAAGGTTTTATTATTTAGAGCGATTACAAGCCTCACGTGTAAAATCGTTACGCATCTGACGAAGCCTCAGGGTTACGAGGCGAGGCGCTTGGACTAAGTGCCGTGTTTTCTTATAGTCAATTGAATAATTTTGTAGTTACCATCGACTTTGCCTTTATTTCCCTGCTGGGTGCGGCCGGTTGTTCTTGCTTTTATCGCTGATTATGCAGCGGAGCACCCCTTCCGTATCGGGAGCGATAGTGTTTGTGTACACTTCCCCTTTATAACCTAGATAATATTATAACTGTACATACTTACAAAATCCTTTGAAGGCAATCTCCCCTTTTGTAGCCTAGATCATATGGTTTAGATTATTAGAAAATACACATGAATAAACAGAAATGCCTTTATATCCTATATAAAATAGTCTAAGAACATGTTTTTTAGAAAATACTCAGAAAAAAAAATCTCTTTTAGATCCTACCTGATTATATGAAATTATGAAAACACCCAGGAAAAAAAAAATACAAATTGAAAATATTAGCCTCCCCGTCGGGGAATCGAACCCCGGTCTCCCGCGTGACAGGCGGGGATACTTACCACTATACTAACGAGGACTGGGACACGAAAAGACAATCCAAATGAACACAGATAATGTCTACCCATTTTACTAAACGTTCTTCACCTTCGGAAATTTGGAAGTTCATCGCTCTTCATATTTCAAATTGTGAAGAACAATATTCCCCATAAACTTGTAGCAGCAAGAGCATGTTGTATTATGGAAGCCCACGCTGAGCGGTCACGGACAGACAGCCCCACTCACCAAGGGCAGTCTGAAGTGAGCCCCAGTGCGCTTCACTAAACCTATTTACAACTAACACAGCAGCAGTTCTCATTGCATTATACGTAGTAGCAAAAACACACCTTCAGTGAGAACCCAACAGATTGTAGAGCAGTACATAAGCCTGAGGTGTAGCACCCTTGTCAGGTCCTTTGAAGGAATTTTCCTGTTTGTTTCTCAAAAAACTTTGACCTCCCCGTCGGAGAATCGAACCCCGGTCTCCCGCGTGACAGGCGGGGATACTTACCACTATACTAACGAGGACTGGTTTGGTAACATAATGAAAACTGACTGTGTTATACCAAACAGCCTACATTATAACTACTAGAATACAATTGGCAAATCTTTTTCTGCTAGTCAGTGAATGGATAAATGTGCATGTTTTCATAATTTAGCATCTGTGTGCGGTGCGGGTGTTTTTATTCATATATAATATATATAAACATTTAACATGCTAGGCTACGGTGTCCCTGTTCTTCAACAAAAGCCACATCACTTTCTTAGAATCCTCGGATTTATGTAACAGAACGGAACTGCTCTGCCACACAACCGCTTGCTGCGCGTTTCTGCGGTTTCACCGGACCATATATTCTGTCCAATGATAAAGCAAACTTCGTAATACTATGAGCGAGCCATACGAGTGCTGTTGTAGTAGTGAGGTTTTAGTTTACTTTAGAAAATGTCCCGCAAGTTAAACATTATGTTATCAATTCCGTTTTGTATACGGTGTGTTACAAAGATAGTAGCACGCAGTGTTGTGATGCAACACGTTTTGGGAAGCACGTTTGTGAACTATGACATAATGGTCTGTCGTTCACGTGGCGTTAAAAACACCTGCTGGCTCGAATTGCAGACTGAAAAGTACCAGGAGGCCGAAGTAGTGTACTGTAATTTAAAAGTGCATCCATGATTCGTTTGGCCATGTCATTAACTCTAAAACGTAATGGTGGAAGAAGGGTGAAGAACTTAGTGCGTTGTTTACGTTACACCAAGTGAAATATGATCTAAAACCGTATGTTTCCAGCCTGCACAGTATCCCAGTCCACATACCTCTGAACTCTTGGCATGAGGGGCATCCCTCATTTACCCCTGGAAATTGCCCTGTCCCACACGAAGACGGTGATGTTCCTACAAGGAAGTTGCAGTTGCCGCTATTTTAGTGACAAAAAGTTGACTGAGATATGGTCTATTCATACCTGGCTCTCTTTTTTTCACATCCATTATGCAGCTTACCTACGGCCTACCACGTGCAAAACTCAATAGGGCCAGCGAGCACTGCCTTCAGCGTTTTACATTATAGAGCGAGGGAGCGCTCCCGACCAATTGGCGCGCTCCGTTGCGTCTAACGTGCAGGTGCCCTGGAAACGGGCGTGTTCGCGGAACTTTTTTGATTATATTATTGAGCATTGATGGGTAGTGTTCATAATATTTTTCCCTATCGCTATAATTCCAAATCCTGTGTCTTGCAAATGAGATATCGGGCATACCTGTAGCTCACAGTCTAGAGATTACAATGTCTAAGTCTGTCTATGTTTAAACTACATTGCCACCATTTTTCGAACTGTGTGATGTTACATTGAGCTGGAACCTGGCTTAACACTTGGTAGCAAAGGACTGGACAAACAACACCTTCGTGTCATACCCTCTTCTGGTATGCCACTGTAGGGTTTCAGTTCAGCCTGTTTGGAGTCATAGATTCCTGCCCACATGACGCCCTCCCAGCTGGAGCCACTAGGAAGCAGTTGGGTAAGAGCAGGAGCCCCTCCCTCCACTGAGACAGGGAGGCATCTAGGAATGACACAAAGCAATGTCTGCTGCCAGATATGAGGTTTGAAAATCAAACCTGGGTCACTTGGTAAGTTGTATAGCTTATGTTAACCTGTTTTGCAGGTTTATATGTTCCCCAATGGCGCTCTTTTGCACTCCTAGGGTGTGTGAGCCACAGATCAAAGGTGAGCTGCTCCAACATGTTAATGATGTTAAGACCAGTCTTACATCAACAAGAATGCTGTGAAAGTCAGCTTGTTGGCATAGGGTAAGGCTACTGTGCCCGTCCTGACACGCGAGCCTGAGTTGTTGGGGCTGACGGGGGAAGCAGGATTGAGCATCCCGGACCCAAAGGATGCTTTCTTCTGGGAAGGTAGTGCAGCCTGCTGTGTTGCAGTACTGCCACCTGGATGACCACAGTTGGCAGTGCATTTGGGAGCAGCTATGTCGGAGGGAGGACGCTGGATAGTACTGGGCTGCACATGCTTGCATGCATGCGGATGTGTACCATGGCTGCTGGCATCCTGTGGGTCTGGGAGAGAGAAAAAAGCGGAAACATCCCAACCTGGCAGGAGGAAATCTGACCTGCTGACCCTATACTGGTGCCCTAGGCACCTCCTCCATCTGTATCCAGATTGCAATGGGAGTTGGAAAGCCTTAACCCCTCCCCCCACCATAGGGTTAAAGATTCTTAGGGTAAGTCCAGGAGAAGCAGGTCGACAAGGCTGGACTTGCCTGTTTCGGAGGCAACCTGCATGTGAAACACTCTACAGAATAAAGCCAAGGCAGCACTCTGATTGATCGAGTGTGTTCCCTCAGTCTGTAATTATTCAGGTTTTGCAAAATTGTGTCTGGAGTCAGGTTTTAGCTTTAAGCTAGAGATGTGTGAAGTCCACAAAATTCACTTCGCCAATTAATTTACGAATTGTGCCAAATTCGCGTAGTGCATTTCGCAAAATGTGCCAATTCACGGAGTGCAGATTGATGATGAAGAGTGGAATTTCATGGGCAAAATTCCACACTTCGCCCACAAACTACCCTGCTGTTTACTAGTGGGTGCACCCCTCCCCCCGGTCAATGGACGGCCACAATGTATTTTAATTAGATCACTGGTATCTAGTGGTCCCCCGATCACTGGCCACAGTGTAAAAAATGATTATATATTTTTTTAATTAAATCCCTGATGTTTAGTGGTCCCCCTGCCAAATCCTTGGTATTCATTGGACCCCCCTAACCCCCACCCTGTCAGGGAGTGCCCCACTACCCTGCTTCCCCCTGACCTAGAGGGGGCAACCAGCACAGCCCTCCACTCCTCACCACGGCTGGCCACCCGATTGACCTGGAATTAATGAAGCACGCGCTCATTCATTTCAGATCAGTCGGGCAGCCTGCCGTGGTGGACAGTGGAGGGCTGTGCTGGTCACTTGCTCGGGGTCTGGGGTGGGGCCGGGTGGTGGGGCACTCCTGATGGGATGGGAGGTCCACTAGACACAAGGGATTTTATTACAAAATATAGATGTTTTACATTGTGGCTGGCGATTGGGGGACCAGAACTCAGTTATAATAAAGATATATATAATTTTTACATTGTGGACGGCAATTGGCGGGAGAACACTAGACACCAGGTATTTAAGATATATATCATTTTACGGCTCCGTGGGTGGAGCTTCGCAGACGTTATGCCATCACTGTAGGAGAACGGGGTCGGCTCTGGAACGCGACCGTGTGTTCTCCAACAGTGCTGCGGCAACATCATGACAGCGCTTACTGTACAGCAGCTGTCCTCCGTGATGGAGCTCTCATCCGCAGAATGATCTCCCGCTCCCCACGGTGCAGTACTTTGTAGGTGCACTTCCGCATTCACTGCACATACGCAGTGTTGCCACCGCCATCTTTTCAAGGGCAACCATCACCGCTCACTGCTGCTCCATGACCGGCTCTGATGTTGCTACCGGTGCTTCAGTGCTCTACGAGCTGTGCTGTCGCCACTCTGTCATACCTGTACAGGTAAGAGCTTGGTGCAGCTGTATTAGCTTTGACTAGAGTTTGTTTACATTGTGGCTGGTGATCGGTTGGGGGGGGGACCACTAGACACCAAGGATTTGGAGATTCACCATTTATAACTTCTCCTTGATTTGGTTTTCTTTTTAAGTGCAATTTACACTTAAAAAAAAACCCAAACCAAGGTGAAGTTATAAATGGTGAATTCTCATTAATGGGGGTCACTTTGCAAACTAATTTATGGAGGCGAATTTGGCGACTTCACCTACAATTCGCCTGTGAAGTAAAACTTCACTGCATCTCTACTTTAAGCATTATGCAGCTAGACTTCCTGATTATGCATCTGCTACTTAGAAAATCATTCTATTTGAGACTGTCCCACTAGCTCAGCTGTAGCATTAAGATGTGGGTGACTCAGATTCAGCATTGAGCCTGGGTCTCATAGATACATAGATTTTGATGGTAGATGAGAACTGCCAGGCCCATCTAGTCTTAAGGGTATTAAATAAGCCAAAAAAATTGATTAGCAGTTTTACACGTGAAAGTGCTAATCAGCTGTAAAAGTGCATAGCACATGGCACATAATGGTTAGCAAAATATAATAATATATATAATTTTATTAATTTTGTCTACTGTGCTATAGACTCGCTGGAAAAAATGGTTAGCAGTCTACTGCTATGCATTGTTGGAAATGGTTTGCATTACTCCGTTTTGTGTAGTGTTTTGCTATGCTATACCAGCTATTTAAAACCCTGAGGTCTGCCCATATTTCCTATTCCCTACCCCCCCTCCAGTGTCCCCTGACTACCCTTTCTGTGCTGTTGCCAGGGTTCCCTTATGCCTATCCCACACATTCTTGAAAGCCTGTTTGTACCCCTTCTACTTCCTTGGGGAGGCTGTTCCAGACATCCACCACCCTTTCTGTGAAGAAGTACTTCTTCACATTCTTCCTGATTCTGCCTCCTTCGAGCTTCATATCATGGCCCCTTGTTTTTGAGCATTCTTTTTTCTGAAAGAGGCTCCCCCTGCCAGCCCTATTAAATCCCTTGAGGTATTTAAAAGTCTCTATCATATCCCCGCGTTCCCTTCCCATCTCTTCTCCAGCAAGTACATGTCGAGGTCTGCTAACCGTTCCTCATATGTCTTCTGGTGCAGCCCCTGCACCATCTTTGTAGCCCTCCCTTGGACTGCCTCTCTTTTGTCTATGTCCTTTCTGGGGTGCGGCCTCTAGAACTGTATGCAGTATTCCAGATGAGGCCTCACCAGTGATCTGTAAAGTGGCATCATCATTTCCCGATTTCTACTGGAGATACCCCTCCCTATGCACCCAAACATACTGCTGGCCTTCCTTACCACTTTCTTACACTGTCTGGCCACTTTTAGGTCATCTGTTATAATCACCCCCAAATCTGTTTCCTGTGTGGTGGTTGTCAGCACCCCCCCCCCCAACTGAGTACTTTTCTTCTGGATTCCTGTGCCCTAAGTGCATAACTTTGCATTTATTAGCATTAAATTTCAGCTGCCACACCCTTGACCGTTCTTCTAGCTTACCCAGGTCTCTTCTCATCCTTTCCACTCTCTCTGGTGTATCTACTGCATTGCAGATCTTTGTGTCATCTGCAGATGGACACAGTTTCCCCTCCAGCCCCTCCGCAGTGTCACATATGAAGACATTAAAGAGGACTGGCCTCAGCACTGATCCCTGGGGCACCCTGCTTTTCACCTCCCTCTCCTTGAATTGAGCTCCCTGATTATGCAGACCCCGAGCAGGGGTTATGCCGATGTCCGCTCTTCCTGGCTGGGGTTGGGAGGTGCCGTGGTTCCACAGCTATAGAAGTCCCTGTTCTGAATCAAAGGAGGTCATTCTCTGCCTCCTTCACATTCAGGAGTGAGCCTGGGTCTCCCTGATCATGTGAACCCAGGGCAGGTGTGCTGCTGATGTGAGCTGTTCTGGCTGGGAGATGGAGGTGCCCTGGTTCTGCAGCTGTAGCAACCTGTTTTGGATCAAGGAGGTAGTTGTTTGCCTCTTTCTCAGGGGGTTGCTGCAGACATAAGGGCTGTGTAGGGGTACTTTGAGGGTGGAGGATAAAAATGGGGGTAAACGCCCCACATCTGTGCCAAGGGGCAGAAATGCAACTGTATAGTGTTTGTTGGGGCTGGACCTAGCCAATCATATTCCAATGGGGTGGCAGTTGTGGTGGAGAAATACACTCTATTCCCTCACAATTTGTTGGGACCACCTTAACCTGGGTGTTTTATCTATGACCCTATATTTGCTGCACATATTAGACAAGTATGGATTGTTTCGTATGTGTAACAAAGCCAATATTTGTAGATTTATGGATGACACTGCTACTAGATTGTTTAAAGTACAGGCACTGGCCCGGTGGCATAGAGGGCCGAGGCACTGTAATGCACCTTACCTCTCCCAAATTGGCGACCTGAGTTAGGGAACGAGCTCAGGTTGCTGCGGATCAGCCGGTGGGGGCTGGGAGAGGATGGAGCGGCCGCCTGGCAGCTCTCCTGTCCCAGATTGGGGAGGTAAGTACACCATCCTGGCTCTTAGCTGCCATCAGGTGGAGGCCCAGTGGTAGCACCAATGCTTGGGTGGCTGGCAGTATGCCAGTTCAGTAGAACAGGGCTGCAGTTCCTGAGCACATGCGTGCCTCCACACGCACGCTCCCTCCATATTTGCCGTAGCTCTGGGGAGGGTGAAAACTTAGGTGGAAAATGGACGGGGGACCAGGTTTCATGAAGCCCTGCCCGAGGTGCCATGGCCTGTCCTGCGACTCTGAGAGAAGGACATCTGGAGGAGAAATGGAGTGTGGTAGCTGGCCAGCTGAAGGCACCCGGGACAGGGCTGAACAAGGTGTCCGGTCACCCAGGACCATAAAAACCTTTATATAACAAAAAAAAAAAATCAGGCATCAACTTAAAACTGATGTTAAAAGCCTGTTCTGTTTATAGCAACTGCATTAAACGATAATATTTTCTAAGTTTTTGGAATTGTCCAAAAATCAGTCTTCTCAGTCTTTGCTGTGTTTCACTTTAACAAGTACTGTACATATGAACATACAAAGTTGCCAGCAGAATGGGCCTTAAGGTTTATCACGTCTGCTCGAGCTGCAGCATACAGTACAATCACTGCTGCTGCGCCCCTCCACTTTTCCCTGTCTTCCCCTGAGGTTTCCCACCCCGAGTTCCATTGCTGGTCACTTCCCTCCCCACCTGCACCTTGCCTCTGTACCTATCCCATCCATTCTTAAAACTTCCCACTGTTTCCATTGAAATCACCTCCTCTGGTAGTGCATTCCAGTGTTTCTGTGAATAAATGTTTCCTCAGTTCTCTTTTATACACCCCCACCCCCCCTTCACCAGTTTTAGGCTGTGACCCCCTCGTTGTCCTTTCCCCTTTCAATCTGAACAAACCCTTAGTGTTTACTCTGTGGATGCCCTTCAAATATTTAAAGGTCTTGATCATATCCCCTCTGTCCCTTCTGTCCTAGGCTCCAGGGAGTACATATTCCCCTGCCTGTTTTGAAAAAATCTGACTTTCCCTAACTGTTCTCTCAACTGCTGTTTGTCACACTGCAGTGAGTTGCCATGCTAAGCACTGTTATGTCATAGGAATTGCACTCTGAAGTAAAAAAAGTCCCTATGAATGCTTTTTAGTCAGACTAATGAAGAAGCAGACACAACATGCACTGCAGCAAACTTGAAGACATACCTGTACAATAATTCAGAATCATGTTTTTTTTAATGCACTCAAAGTTTTGAAGGCTTTTTAAGAGACACAACTATATTCGTATATGTTTGCAGTTATTATTAGCTTAATGATTTACCCGATTATGGTATGTCCTAAGGATCTAGTTCAAGGTCAAAGATTATTAAGCCATTCAACCCATGCAGTTTTTTTTTACAGCACATTTGAAAACATAAAAACAATAGTTAAAACATCTCAACTGTAGGTTGCACACTTGCCTCTGAGGCCAGAAGATTGGAAAATTGTGGGTTCTAGACCCACACCAGGAACTTGGAGTAAATCCTAATATTGAGAGTGTAATGCAGTATGGGGGGTACTGCACATCTAAGGTGCTGTCTTTTGGATGAGATGTTAAACAGAGTTCTCGATTGTCTATTTTGGTAGTTGTTCAAGTGGACCTTAAAGAGAACCTTTCCTCCTATTTTTAAAAGCGAAAACAAATAAGAGGATGCCCCCTTACCTCCTTGAGAGCTCCTCTGTGGCATTAGCAAATTTTTTTTATATCCCTGATGTGAGGGAAAGGGATTATAAATTGTCCCGAGGGGCTAGCCGCATGATCCCGTTCCCCTTCCTTGTTGCTGGCCACGCCAAGTCTATGGAGCGTGATTTGTAAATGCAGTTTTTGCTGTTTTAAGTGGTCATTTGGTAAAATCAGAGCCAGGGTTCAATTAACAAGGCTCTTGTTAGTTGAACCCTGGCTCTGATTTTACCAAATGGCCACTTAAACGGCCAAAAACTGTGCTTACAAATCATGCTCCATAGGTCTCCCTATACATATGTCATAAACCATCAGAGCACGGGGCCGTGGCTAGCTACTAGAAGTGGAAAGGAATCATGCGCTAGCCCTTCAGGGGCAATGTATGATCCCTTCCCTTTGAGTAAAAATCTGCTAGATACACAGGCGTCTCCCATGGGGGTAAGGGCGATCTCTTGTTTAATATTGATACAATAGCAGCACAACTGCTTGCGATGCGGTGACAAGTGTTGAGAGCGAGTCTTGGATTTTCGGGGCCAGCGGGGAGGAGGATCCAGCGTCCAAGAGGGAGCTCTCCTCCTCAGAGAAGGGAGGGCAACTGGCTCCGCCATGATACTGCCACCTGGGTGACCACTGGTGGCAGTGCAACTGGAGCGGCTCATGGGTTGGAGGACATCGGTGGGCACTGTACCATGCACAGTTGCATGCTTGGCATGTCCTTATGCCGACATCCTGCGGGAACTGGGAAGTAAACAAGGAAAACAGTCCCAGTGACTAGATGAAGCCGACCTCACCAGCTGGCCTCACACCTGGCTACTTGGCGCCTGCCTCTTGAACCGGATCTGTGTGTGGCGGAGGTATGGGGGCACCTGCCGCCCCCGGCCAGAGGGAGAAAGCTCTGTAGGAACACGGGAAGGCAGGTAAGTGCCGTGAGAATGATCCCATGGCACTTCTCGAAAAGAGTAGAGAAATTTCCATAGTGTGCTGGCCAAACTCCTCCACTCACTAAAAATACCACCAACAGTGTACGTTAGCATGCATCTGTATCTCGTATCCCCCAAATTGTCTAGCTCTCCCTTCATGGTTAACAAAAGTAGATAAATAAATATCCTAAAGTTATGTATTATTGCGGTTTCCTTGTAGTTTTTATACAGGAAAGCAGAAACGTATCGATTTTTTGTTTGGGCATGTTCAGTTTCATCAGTAAACAGATATTACCCAGTGGTTAGCTGTTGTCGTACATATTTTCCCAGTTATGCTGCCCAAATAAAAAAAACAAACAAAAAAACCTTTTATAGATGAAGGACAGAAAAGAATAACATATTTCAAGTCTTTGCTACTTGTATCAGTATTATTCTTTTTACCAGGTCTTTAATGGTTCTGAAATATTTTTTTTCCAGTGGTTTTACATTCTTTATTTTACTATACCAATGACTGTATCTCAAAACACTAACTTGTGTTATATCCTTAACTCACTCTGGAATATGCACTGCGTTATTGGTAATGATGGGGGATTATTCCATATATACAGAAGGCCAGTTTCAGAGAGAGTTGTTTCAACAAATGTCAGCCAGAGTGTATGAATACCTCTGTCCTTGTCGGACAGTTTTTCTACTAACAAATTTTGGGAAGTCTAAGATTTCCCTATCTGAGTAATCGTCATTAGCATGTTAGCAATCTGAGTTCAGCCATACGCTGAAACAAATGTGACCTAATTCAGCACTAACCAAGGAGAATTGTAGGCAGAAGGCCCAGCAATGTCCTGTAGGTGCAATTAATTATTTTGACCAGGAAGTCATTATTTATTGTACTCCAAGGTCCAGATTCACAAAGCTTTGTCCCGGCGCAAACTGGGTTTTGTGCTGAGGTGGTAGTCACAAAAGCCCAGTTTGCGTGCTGATATCGGGTTTGCACCGGGGCAAAGTGTGAAGGGAGCCACAATGCAAATGAGGGGGAGGGGGTGTGAATATCAGTGCTGTCTGATTCACAAGATATTTGCTCCACATAAGGACCTCTTGTGGGCCCCCCTTCGCTGACTGAGACCTTGCCTTAAACCTGTGCAACCCTAGTGGTTGGAAGAGGTGCCCCCCCCCCCCGTGATCGCTGATCGTTGGCCCAAATATAAATACGATGCCCTGGCATCTAGTGGTTCCCCTCTGCCAATTGTTGCCTGATAATAAACATGTAAATTTTCCCTGATGGCTAGCATTCCCTCCCCCACCGACCACTGGACCAATGAACACAACACATGTGTCCCTGGTGTCCAGTAGTCCCACCCCCCCCATCTGCACCCAAGCTGATCTTTTCTTCAGTATGCCCTGGTGTCTAGTGGTCCCTCCCCCATCTGATCCCATGCCCGATATTCCTTTACAATTCCCTGTTGACTAGTGCCCCCTGCCATTGGCAATCGTTGGCCCAATGATGAACAAACACTGTAAGTTTCCTTGGTGTCCAAAGGTTCCTCCCCTCACCCGATCACCCACCCGACATGTAAATCATATACTCTGGTGTCCAGTGTAACCCTCCCCCATCTCGATCCCCTGTATAGTAGATAGCAGTGTTTCCTGGTGTCTGGGGACCCCTCTGTATCCCTGATCCTGTATGGTGAATTGACCACGAGGAGCCTGGTGGTCTAGTGGACCCCCGACGGTAGTAAGTCCCCAACCCCACTCCCTTATCTCGACCTCTCTGTGCTGGTGACTGTCACTGCCTTCCTCTTACCACCATGGCCAGCTGCTAACTGAGCTGTGAAGGAGCACATACTGTATACAGTATGTACTTACTGACATTGATTGAGAGCTCAGAGTGAGCTGCCAGTCAACGAGTGCATACTGTATATAGTACGAGCTCCTTGATAGCTCAGTCAGCAGCTGGCTGGGTGGGAAGAGGAGGACTGTGCCACTCACTGGCTGGAGGTCAGGATGGGGGGTGGGAGTGGGGTGGTGGGACACTACTTGCCAGGGCAGGGGGTCCACTAGACAATGAGGGGTTGGTATCAATTCACTGTACAGGGGATCAGGGATGGAGGGGTGTCCCCAAGCCACCAGGGAAATGTTTCTATCTACTATACAGGGGATCAGGGATGGGGGGGGTGTCCCCAAGCCACCAGGGAAATGTTTCTATCTACTATACAGGGGATCAGGATGGGAAGGAGCACTGGACACCAGGGAAACTTATCTGTTCGTCATCAGGCCAGCAATCAGTGAAGGAGGGGCACAAGTCACCAGTGAATAGTAAAGAAATACTGGGCATGGGATCAGAAGGGGGGAGGGACCACTAGACGCCAGGGCATATTAAAGAATCATTCTGGTTCACAAAGCATATTCAGTTAAAAAAAAAAAAAAGAAAAGATTGGGCATGGGTGACGGAGGGTTGGACCACAGGACACCAGGGACACTTGTGTTCATCGGGCTGACGATTAGAGGGGAGAGGGACCACTAGCCACCAGAGAATATTTTTTACATCTCAGGTGAGGAATCGGGTGGGGGGAGGGAACACTGGACACCAGGGACTATTCGTTGTTTTATTCCTGGGACGGTGATTGTCGGGGAAGGGGCCACTAGTCACCAGGGAATAGTACAGAAATATTGGGCATGGGATTGGGTAGAGGGAGGGACCAGTGGAAACCAGGGCATATTGAAGAAAAGATCAGGCATGGGTGCAGGTGGGGGGAGGGACCGCTAGCCACCAGGAAAAACGTACATGTTTATTAGCGGGCAGCGATTGGCAGGTGGGGGGGACCACAGGATACCAGGGTATTGTATTTATTTATATTCAGGCTGGCGATCATGGGGGGCGCCCCACTAGCCACCGGGGACTGAGGCTGCATGTGTTGGGCAGGGGCTGGGGGGGGGCGCTAAGCCACACGCAGCCTATGCAAATGAGCCTATAATGGGCATGCAAATGGCCACTTAGCACCTTGCATGCCCAGTGGCCTCATTTGCATAGGTGCCTTAATGAATCAGAAATAGCACACTGGTGCTATTTGGTGCAAGGCCATTCTCTTGGCTGCGGGTCAGGGCGACGCTAGTGGGATGGCACTGACAGTAATGGGGTTATCGCCAACGTGACCTAGCCCTGTTCACAGTCGGATAGCGCGGTGTGCTATCTGACTGTGAATAGCACATTGTTAAGACTGGGCCATCACAAATCACAGTGCAAACTTTTGCACTGTGATTTGCGATTGTTTGTGAATCGGGGCCCAGATTTCTACCACATCTAATGCTTCAGATTTGATCTTGGCATTTATGACTTGAAGAGTGGCTTTGATAGAGTTATGTTACATGTTATATTTAAACCTATTTATGCCATTTTGTATGTTTTGCAATGTTTTTTGAAATGTTATTTATATGGGCATTCCATTTAATTTTGCATGCAATTTTAAGGCCTAAGTAGGTACATTTCAAGATGCTTTCATTGAATTTGTTATTCAATTGTGTAATATAATTTCTTACAGTTAAATCCAGTTGTTATTATTTTTGTTTTCTCATTACCGATTAGTAATTTAAAGAATGACATAATCTCAGAGAATTTGTTCAGTCTGCATTGAAGACCAGTTTGAGTTAATGAGCATAACAACATGTATTCAGCAAAAGCTTAGATACTACAGGTATTTCCAGTCATCAGTTGGTAATTACTTCTTCTTACCCCAGGAGTCCTTTAGCATCAGTAACTTTTTTGCACTTAGCTGGCTAGGTGCAACTGCCCCGGAGGTGTGCCTTTAAGAGATATTTAAATGAGTGTAGGGCCAAGCCAATCAAAAGACAGGAGGGGATGTGAGCTGAGTGAGAGCTGTTGAATGCTTCAGAATTTTTTCTCCGCCGGACTGAGCAATATTGCCTCTGAGGTGTCTCCCAGCTTTCCTTGTTGACAGCCTCCTAGTGCTTATCTGGGTGAAGTTTTCCTCATAAATTATTTCCTTTAGTGTGCTGAGTGAAAGTTTTACTTTTTCATTAGCACTGCACAAATTTTTATTTTTAGTGTGACGGTGCTATTTTGACTTTATTTTTACTGCGACTATTTAGTTTAAAGCCTAATTTTATCGCGGGTGCTTATTTTCGATAGTTTCCTTCATTTTTGGGGCAAATTCTTGTGGGAACCTTCAAATTAGGGACAGTTGCCTTGTTTTTTACCGCAGACCTCGCAGGGTTTACCACAAGGGAATCTGCAGTAGATTTCAAATTTAAACAGTGCATGGGGTTTTCTCTCTAGATTGGCAATTACGAGGAAACCTTTTTTGTTATATTACTGGACCTTGGTGTCATCTGTGTCAGAACTGTCTGTAAGGGTCCAGCAGCTACCTGTGCGCAGTTGAGTATTACTGGGTTTCTGTTAAGATTGCCACTGGTATAGATCCCAGTTTTACGACCAAAAAAAAAAAGGCACTAGTAATAGAGTTTATTAACTGGGGCAGGACTGGCTGGTGCATTTTCACAGAAACCTGCACTCAGTTCGTAGGTCCAGAACTGGTTTGCTTTGCTTAAATTGGCAAACATAGCAGACAAACCTTTGATTATTATGGCTGAGGATAAATCAAAGGCTTCCGATGAGGGGCCATTCAAAAGTACTAATACCAAAAGCAGAGGTGCTGAGGAACCCTCCAGATCCCAGCCAAAAAAAAAAGCTTCCAAAGATGAAGTTCCTCACAAATTGAAAAATAATAAGCGTGTCAAAAAAAGGAAGCTTGATCAAGCCTCTGATGAAGTGGCTAAAAAGAAACTCTGTCAAGACAGATATGCTCCCGTTGCTTCTGGGAAAGCCAATAGCGAGACAACAGGCAGCTTAAAGCATACAGAAAAAAACAAAACACTTACAAACTGCGCAGGTTCTTCCGTCAGTGCAAGATATGGAAAAAGCATGGCAACTGTTTCAGACCCTTCAGAAGAGGGGTCCTCGATTTACTGGGGCTGGCAAGCACTCTTCCACAGTTCTCTCTTCTGTAGACTGTGAGGGTGACACAGATGATCAATTTTATGATGCCCCTGACATGGATTTTGAGGGCCTTGAGCCCTAGGAGTCCCCGGACCCTCACCTTGGGGATCCCCCGCCGGGTGACCACGAGGATCCTTCCTCTATGTTTACATTTATACAAAATATGCTGGATACCCTGGACCTCCCTACACAGGAGCCCAACCAGGATGCCGATGAAGATGAAGATTATAGGGAGAGGAAGGGTCTTTCATTCTCAAAGAGCCTGGTTGTACCTATCTATGATGCATTTAGAACAAATACCATGAAGGTGCTTCAACACCCCACTTCAGTATCTGGTTGATAAGTGGCTTGAGAGAAAATATAAATTGTCTAAAAATGGTACCGAGTTCCTGTCTGCACACCCTAGCCATGAAAGTATAGTGCAGCAGGCAGTTTGTGAGAAAGCTGGAATCTCCTTGTCACCCTCTTCCCCGACAAGGATTCTAAGAAAATTGACTTTATTGCAAAGAAAATGTATGCCATAGCTTACCTGCTTCTCAGGCTTTCTTCTTACATGGCATTCACAGCCAAATATCAGAAAGCCCTTTGGAAATCTGTCCGGCTATCGCCCACAACAGATCAGATTCTATGGTGCAGGAGCTGGTGGATATGTCAAAAACTGCCCTGGAAGCTACTATATACCAATTCCACATGGCAGATGACAACAGTAATGCAGCCTCTAGGGCGATGGCCCATGCCATCTCTCTGAGATGCTTCGCCTGGCCTAGAACAACCAGTCTGACCACAGACACTCAGAACAAGGCCATGGATTTTCCCTGTGATCAAAATATGTTGTTTGATTACAGAACCACTGACTACATGAAAAAAGTCAAAGAGTACAAGGCCTCCTGGCAGAGCCACTCATCCAAGCCTAAGCCCGCCACCCCTCCGAGATCTTGTCCCAGGGGCGGTAGGGGCAGAAGTTTTGTTCCCGGGCCTTACAGTCCCTATCCCCAATCTGACTTTAGCCAGTACAGGGGGTCTTTCAGAGGCAGGGGCAGAAGGGGCCAAAGAAGAGCCACCTCTACCCAGCCATCTGCCTCTCAGTCTAAGTCCTGATGTGAGTGTCCTGGTCGCCTCCCCATTTCCGGTTGAAGGCAGACTCTCTCACTATCTTCAGCACTGGTCCTTCATCATGTCGGACAAGTGGGTGCTGGAGATAGTGGAGCAGGGTCTGTCATTACAGTTCAAGAGCTGCCAGACCTCAAGCGTACCCAGGTGTCAGGACCTCTGTCCCCAACACAGATATTGCTGTTGGAAATGGAGGTACAAAACCTTCTGGCTTTATGAGCAGTGGAGAGGGTCCCCACCCATGAGAAGGGCAAGGGCCTCTACTCCAGGTATTTTCTGACACAAAAGAAAACTGGGGAGTGGTGACCTATCTTAGATCTCAGGTATTTAAACAAACATCTGAAAAAAAACAAATTCAAAATGGTCACTCTGTCACTGGTCATACAGTCCTTACAGCAGGGAGACTGGCTAGCCTCCCTCAACTTAAAGGACGCCTACTTCCACATACCCATAAGGAGATCTCACAGGAAGTTTCTCAGGTTCAAACTTCCTTTGGGTCACTATCAGTTCACCGCGATGCCCTTCGGTCTGTCTTCGGCCTCAAGAGTCTTTACCAAGTGTCTTGCAGTGGAAGCAGCACATCTCTGGAGACTGGGTGTCGCTCTCTACCCCTATCTGGACGACTGGCTCATAGTAGCAAAGTCTCCTTGCCCGGTCAAAGAATCTCTTTCCCTCACAGAACGCACTCTTGAGTCTCTGGGTTTCCTGGTAAATCTACAGAACTCTCACTCTGAACCCACCCACCTGCTCACCTTCATAGGGGCCCAGCTGGACACTCAGAAGGGATATGATTTCCTCCCACAGGAAAGAATTCAGAGTTTCCTTTCAGTGGCAGATTCTTTCGCCCAGGGACAGCCAAGACCAGCAGACATTTCCTCAAACTTCTGGGACATATGGCCTCTATGACTGCAGTAGTCCCAGGGGTCAGGTACAGGATGAGACTTCAAGCCTACCTCAGAGCTCGCTGGTCTCAGAGAAGCAACACATTTTCAAAGTTGATACCCGTGTCGGAGCAGTTCCTCCAAAACTTGCTGTGGTGGAAGAACCCTGCAAATTTGCAGGCAGGGGTTCCCTTTCAAGCTCCTCTTCCCACAAAGGTGATCACCCTTTTGGGCTGGGGAGCTCATTTGGACAGTGCCTCAGTAAGCGGCAACTGGACGCCTGAAGAGTCACAGTTGCACATAAATCTTTTGGAACTCAGAGCAGTCTTACTAGCTCTCAAAGTTTTCATTCCCAGCATAGAGGGGCAGGCGGTTCAAATTCGAATGGCCAACACCACTGCAATGCTCTACATAAACAAGCAGGGTGGTACCAGATCAGGAATACTCTGTTTGGAAGCTCTGGTCTCTAGCATTCTCCCTGGGAGTCAACCTCTCAGCTATTCACCTCCCAGGCAAACTCAATACTCTGGCAGATGCTCTAAGCCGTATTAGTCAAGGTCAGAGTGAATGGACACTGAACAAGCAAGTACTAGCCACAGTGTTCAGGTGGTGGGACACACCAGACGTGGATCTGTTTGCCTCTCTCAATGGTCAGCTTCCTCAGTACTGTTGTAGGCCCCCAGTTCTGGGAACACTTCCTCTGGATGCCCTGATCCTGGACTGGTCAGGGAGGTTCCTATATGCATTTCCTCCCTTTCCCCTGATATTCAGGGGTTTGCTGAAACTCAGACAGCAGCCAGCATCGATGATCCTAGTGGCTCCGGACTGGCCCAGGCAAGCCTGGTACCCTCTCCTTCTCTCAGTGTCCTGCAACAGGCCCATTCGCCTGCCTCCAACTTTCTCTCTGCTGACCCTTCCTCAGACGGGAGTGCAGTACCCAGACATACACTCTCTTCACCTCACGGCCTAGTTCTTGAGGAGTTAGAGTTTCCATCCTCACTGTACTCTGAACAGCTCCTTAAGATACTGAGGATGGCTAAAAAAACGAACACTAAGAAGACTTATTCAGCCAAATGGAAAAGGTTTTCCCTCTGGTGCAAGAGCGAAAAGGTCAAACCCCTATCAGCTTCAGACCCTCAGCTGCTAGACTACCTGGTACGCCTACAGGTGTTAGGCTTGAAACCATCTTCACTCAAGCTACACCTGGCGGCAATTTCAGCCTACCTTTTGGTGGGAAAGAAGAAATCATTTTTTTCCCACAACATTTTTAAACGTTTTTTCAAAGGCCTCTTGCACCTCCAGCCTCCAGCCAGGGAGCCTGTTCCTCCTCGGAGCCTGAACCTTTGCATAGATGGGCTTGTGAATCCACCTTTTGAGCCTATGTCCACAGCCCACATCAAGTTTGTAAGTTGGAAAACCGTCTTCCTGGTAGCCATTACGTCTGCCAGGAGGATTTCAGAGCTACAGGCCCTGTGCACTAAGCCGAATTACATCATCCCTCACAATGATAAAGTTGAGCTCAGGACAAATAGGAAATTTCTGCCAAAGGTGGTTTCAGAGTTTCACTTGAATCAGTCCATTACTCTGCCTGTGTTTTTTACTGAGCCATCCACTCCTGGCGAGCAAAAGCTCCACAGCTTGGATGTCAAAAGAGCCATCTTTCACTACCTAGAGCATACTAGACAGTCCAGAGGCTCTTTCACTCAGTTGTTCCTCACCTATGGGGATGTGGGCAGAGGAAGACCAGCTACCAAGAGAACTATTTCTCATTGGTTGGTCTCTTGTATTAGATTCTGCTATGAGAAAGCTGGTCAACAACCTCCAGTGGGGCTCAGGGACCATTCCACCAGGGGCACTACAGCCTCGCTTGCAGCAGCAAGGGACATTCCTCTACTGGATGTCTGCAAAGCAGCTACCTGGAAATCTGTGCACACCTTTGTGAAACACTACAGTTTTGATGTGCAGACCACATCTGATGCCAGATTTGGCAGGGCGGTTCTGCAGAGCCGCTTTCCTAAGTAGGTGCTCTGCCCGCCTACCACTTGGTACTGCTGGGTAGTCTGCAAAAAAAGTTACTGATGCTAAAGGAGTCCTGGGGTAAGAAGAAAAAAATACCACAGTAATCTTCTTTCTTCCAAGGGGTTCCTTTAGCATTAGTAAGCTCCCTCCCTTTTACCAAATTTGGAGTTTCTTATTGATGAGTTTTTAGCTCGTGTTGCTGTTGTTTCTTTTTCCAGTTTTGTGGAAATTTGCATGTTTTTTGAATCCTGTTGATTCTTTCTCAGGGCATTTGCCCTCGTTTTTCCTTGAAAAAATTCTGAAGCATTCAACAGCTCTCACTCAGCTCACACCCCTTCATGTCTTTTGATAGGCTTGACCCTCTGCTCATTTAAATATCTCTTAAAGGCACACCTCCGGGGCAGTTGCACCTAGCCAGCTAAGTGCAAAAAAGTTACTGATGCTAAAGGACCCCTTGGAAGAAAGATGATTACTGTGGTGAGTAATTTTTTCATCTAGGTTATTTAACAGTTTGTTAACATACTGTATAAGTTGAATCATGTTGGCACCACAGGACATTTGACTCTCCCAATAATTGAAGAACTATCAATTACTGAACCATTCAGAGTGTATCTTTTTTTTTTGTTATTTCATTTTTGTCCTCCTGATGTCTTGCTGGCCCCTGTCTGCATGCCCCCCCCCAGCCCATTCACCCACCATCTTTAGGACTTACCCTTTGTGGCAGGGTCAGAGGGGCTTGCCCCTCTGAAGCAGGATTTGATGCCCAGACTGTGGTGCCAGGCCTGCAGGGGGCATCTTTCATCCCACCCAGTGAGGGTTTTTTCTCCAGGTTTCTGTCCTTGGGACGGCACCGTGCAGGGATGCAGAGCATCCGTTGGCATCTCATACCATTCTGAGCTTCCTGACTGTCTTGACACACAGCTTCTGCTAGATGTCAGGCACATAGAGGGAGACGTGACCCGCCCATCCCATGAGAAGAGAGCAATCCCTCAGATGCTCGACTCTCTCACCCCTGATGACATAAGTCTGCTGGAGAACCCTGGTCATCAGTATAGCAGGTGTTAGTACAACTGCTGTGGCACCCGGATGGCTTGACTATAGTTTATTTTTCACCAAGTTTTATTATGCACACTTGTCATTATGAATATTAGTTCCTTGTTGATATTAAGAGCAAGCATTATCTCCTGAAGAATGTTATGGGTCAGAAAACCAAAAGCTGCCTTTGAGTCTATTAATACCAAATACCGCTTTTGCTTGCGAATATACGCATATTTTTCAATTATTTGATTAGGTGTAAGAAAATAAAACTGTAATAATCAAGTACTTTTTACAAAAAAGCAACTTGACCCAGGCTAATGATATTCTTTTGATTACTCCCTTTCTCTAGCCTATTCAAAATGATGACTTTTGAGAATATTTTAACAAGTGTATCTGTCATACACAGAGATCAATACATTGTTGAATCATTGGGGTTGCCTCTCGTGTACAGCGATTATTAAATTGCGTTTCCATTGATAGAGAATATACCTGTATTTTACTGTAAAATGATTTATTTTTACGCAAAGTAATTTTAGTGCAAAGCCAAATGCAACTATAATTGCGTAAATTGAATTTAGCACTAAGACATTAGTGCCACAATGGAAAAAAGTGCTAAATCACTGTGTAGCGCAAATTACTGCTTCAGCGAATATAGTGAAAGTTATTTGACAGTGAACATTTCTAGTTTTACAGTATTGCTTGATTAAAAAAAGGCTGTCAAAATCGTGCCACCCATCAAGAGATCTGAACAAGATGCCAGTGAAGAAATAAGCTCTCAATAATTGTATCTGTTGTCGTTTTTTAAGGTGCTCTGTATACATTCTTTTATGTTAAGGTCATTGTCAGTCTGTATGTAATTTTAAATTGTTAGAATAACATTCTGGCTTTTTTTTTTGTAATGTATGTATGTATTTATTTTTTAGCTACTTTTGTTCTGAGCTGACCAGCCCTGAACCTTCCGCTATGAAAGCAGATAAACACGAAAACATAACTGCAGCCCCTATAGGTCTTTCTTTTGCTATTTAGAAAATGGGCTTTTTATTTGGAGGCATCTGATTGGCTGGTACCCCTTCCAGAGGGGTACATTAACTTTCAATAGATGCCCACCAAATAAAAAGCGGGCCTCATTACGCCCCTGGGCGGTCTGGTATTGCCCAATACCACCCACCCTGTCGGGTATTATTGCGTACGTGTACTACCATATTCTAGCTCAAGCATAAAAGCGTTTTATGCAGACTGGCATGTCCCTCCTGGGGAAGAGGGGAAGATGGTGCTGTGCTAGGCGGCTGTCTGTGAGCTTTTAACCCCTCTCTGCTTTTTATTTGTTAGTTTACTTTAGTTATTTTACTTACCACTATTTTGTTAGATAGTTTTAAGGTAGGGCATTATTTGAGTGTTAGGGACTTGTGAGGCAGTGTCAGGGAGTATAGTTTTTTTTTTAAGGCAAGCTGAGTCCAGTTTGCATTGCCGAGGTGCTTTTGTCACCTTGATTTAGTTCTTGTTCACTGAATCAGCCAGTTTCTTGCTGGCGTGCTGGAACAGTTTTAGTGTTTTCGCATTTGTTTTTGCTTTTTGCCTCACTCACAGTGCAGTGAACTAATTGTGGCTGGTCCCACGTTCGCTGTGAGGTAGGGCATTACTCTGTTTCTGCAGGGAGTGCCAGGACTGAGTGGCCAGACGCAGTTCTGCGTGTCAGAACCAAGGACTGCTGTTGCTGTACATTGGGGAAGCTTGTTCGGCCTGTGTCATACCAGCTGTTCAGTTGGTACCCAGCCCTGGAAAGGTCACTCTTCTCCCTTCACTCAAGACATTTGCAGCCGCAGGCAGCAGCAACATGAAGTGTGTCTGTGGTTCCTGGTACATCCTGGATTGGCCTGGTTAGACCTGAGAAAGTGTCTTTTGGACAATATCTGTCATCCTAGGATCTGTGGTGAGAGAGCAGCTCCTCCAGTGGCTGACTGTTTATTGGAAAAACTGTAGTGAGAGTGCAGTCTGCCTATTGTTCTCTGACCTTAATGGTCAGAGGGTGAGGGGAGAGAAGCCACAGTGAGAGAGTGCCTCCTTCCCTTTTAGATCCTGTATAGTGGGGTGCTGGAGCTGAGGTGAGAGCAGCCCCCCCCCAAAAACAAAAAACAAACTCCTGCTGTTTTTGATCCTGCCAGGTTCTCGTGTTCATGGACAGTGTTGAGCGACTCTCCTTTTGTGGATTATGTGATCTATCCCCAGAACTCGGCATCTGTCCGGACTTGTTGGATAATTGCTTCTTGCCTGGGGGCAGCAGGTGTGGGGTTTCAGTTTGCTTTCTTTTTATTACATTTTATTGGCTATGGTTTTTCACACATATTCTGTTCTGTTGGACTTTGGCACCTTGGAGTCTGCTCCTGAACTCATCAATTTCTATTTAATTTTGTGATTGTTATTGGCTGCATGTGGAGTGTGTCTGCACAGGTGGTAGCTGTTCTGGTGTGTGTAATTGGGGGTGTGAGTGGTGAGACAGGGTGGTTTTATTTTTGGAGGAGAAGGTTGGGTTTTGGTGGGTGTTTACTCTATAATCTGGTTGGCTTATTTAGCATAGTAGGCATTTATTAGGATGTGCCTAGACTCTACATTTTTGTACTGCCCCTTGTAGGCGCATCCACTCTTCAGACCACCTGTGTCAGCTCCGTCCTTTAGAGTGGTATCAGTGTGTTCTACCAGTGGTGGTAATGAATCCCTGAGCGGGACTGAGGATCCTCTGGAGGCAGACCAAGGGTCATAGAGGAAATCTAGAGGGAGATGGTGGTGGTGGTTCCAGATCAGACAGGTGAGGTCAGTGAGATGCATGTGTGGGATCTGGACCATTTCATTTTGTGACTCTGAGAGGACTGTCCATTCTCCCGGGTGCTACACTGCCCACTGCCAGAGCACCCATTCTTTTCAGGATCCCTACCTTCTCCCATAGCTGTCAACTGTTAGCACAAGGTAGGGCTTAGAGAAAACTGTAGAATTTTGTATGTTAAACTAACCAAACTCACAAAAACCAAAAAACTCATGTATTTTAAACTGAAACTGAAGAACTGAATGCTGTTGTTGTATAGACATTGAAGTTCTGGCCCCGACGTGGACAGCGGCAACACTACTGCTGCACACTTGATGGCAGAGAGAAAAGGAACAGAAGCGGTTGGGTGTAGGCACTGTTGTATATCAATGGGCATGTACAGTGACACGTAAGTGGGGCCTACTTATGCTGTCAGCCCTCCAGAAAAATTCTGGCTCCTCTGGGATCCTAGTGCCTCTGGCTCAGATTTATTAGTGGTAATCTATGGGGAAGACTGATTCTTAGAAGATTATGGTAAATCCTGGCATGGCTGCAGGATTTTACCAAGGTTTTGCAGGCCCTGCACCCACCGATCAGGCTGTGCTCCATGCAGGTTCAATCACCACCAGGACACCTGGTCTCAGCCCTATGGCTTCACCATAGGGGTACATTAAGGGGCATCGAAGCAGGTAAGTACTGGTGATGGGGCTGGGGACGCCAGTGGAAGAGGGTATAGGCTGCAGTTTGGAGCAAGAAGAATTAATTGGAAGGGGAAAAAAAACAGTAGATCTTCAAGAGAATCTCCTCAGTAGAGTCACACACATTGGAATGTAAGCCAACAGTGCCAGCACCTCATGGGGAACTTTTTCCATAGCTGGAGCTACCCATGCACAGTGTAAGAAGCCTGTGTCAGCTGTGTAACATGGGTATTCCTCATACTCATCAGTTCACACTGTTGAGAAAAATAGAGTTCCAGCATCTTCCAGACTGACAGGAAGAAGAAATCCAATCCAGGATAATCATACATGAGAGGCAGGGAGAACAGATTACTCCAGTTCACCAATTAAAACAATCGGGTACCTAAAAGGCAGACCATGCAGTGACCTGTAAAATAAAGCAGTCCTCCATAACAGAGAGTTAGTTACATGGCTTTGTGGAGGAGATTCTGGAAAAATAGGTTACTCACCTGTAAGCGTAGTTCTGGAATTGGTATATAGTTCATATCCACATGATGGCAGTTCCACTAGAAGTGCTGATTCATTGGAATGTCTTTAAGCAAGGCTTCTCCCACCACCTGGATAGTATATACTCTGGCTTCACCCTGTGAAGTCAGATCTGGCATGCTGGAAGCAGGGTTCCATGTACCCCTTGCCAGGGGAGGTTGGGTGGGCGTTGTGAATGTGAACTGCATACCATTCCTAGTACCCTTGCAGGTAACTTATTTTCTTGGGGCATGGATATAGTTCACTTATCCACACAATGGCAGACTTCCAGCAGTTCTCCAGGAGGAGGGGGCAAGGCACACACCCCTACTTGGCGAACAGACGTTGAAAAACTGAGGTGTCAAAAGCAGCATCCCAACAAGGCTGCAGGTTGATGCTGTAATGGGAGATGAAGGCATTTGCTGACTTCCTGGTGGCAGCCCTGTAGATCTCCTGGATAGGGATATCCCTGGCAGTAGCCACTGAGGCAGCGATACGTTTGGTGGAATGAGCTCTAAGCCTTATGTGAGGCTCCCTATCAGCCAACCTATAGCAGAAGTCGATGCAGGATGTTATCCACCTGTCAATCATCCATTTATCTGCTGGTCTGCTATGGGCAGCTTCAGTGTATGTGATAAACAGCTGGTGAGCCTCACCCTGAACTCCAGTTGTGCGCTCTACATTGTAGGAAAGGGCCTGCCACACATCCAAAGCATGGAATCTGTGGTCAGCTTCTAAAGATGGGTTTGTAAAATATACTGGAAGGTTAATCACCTGAGTTAAGCGGGAACTCTGCTACAGCCTTTGGGAGGAACTTCAGGTGGGGGCAAAGGACTACCTTTTCCCTATGGAAGACAAGATATGGAGACTCCATTGAGGGCACTTAGAGCTCACTAATCTTTCTGACTGATGTAACAGCCACCAAGAAGGCCATCTTCCATGACAAATGAGACATCAAATACCTATGCATAGGCTCGAAAGGCTTGCCTGCAAGCATAGCCAGTACCAGAAATAAATCCCAAGGTGGTGGTGGTGCTTCATGTACCAGAGGGGACAGGTGTTCTAGGTCTTTAAAAAAAAAGGTCCCAACCACCTTGTCCTGGGCCACCGTTGACATACCAACCCACGCCCAATATGTGGAGATGGCTGCCAGGTGTACCTTGAGGGTTGTCGCTCACAGCCCCTGGTGGGAGAGGGACCAGAGGTACTTGAAGATACTAACCATAGGGCAGGCAAGGGGATCAAGTTACTTGCCCTGTCAGAAAATAGAAAACCTCTTCTGTTTAGAGGCATAGCACTGGTGAGTCAGCTCTTTTCAGACCTCCACAACATGGAGCACATCTTCTGAAAGGCCCAAAGCCTGGAACTCTAGCCACTCAGGAACCAAGTTGTGCGGCGCAGGGACTGAAGGTCTGGGTGGGTACCTACCCCTGTTGTCTGGTCAGCAGATCCAGGTGAAGAGGCACCTGCCATGGAGGCCTTCTGCTAAGGCTGAGGAGATCTGGGTACCAGAACTGATGTGGCCAGTCCGGAGCTACCACCACCTTGTGGATTGGAGGAAAAGGAATAAAGGTGTACACGAGGCCTGGGGCACAGTGCCCTGTGAAGGCCTTCGCCATCAGTGTCGCGGACTGTGAAGGGGGTGGACACAAAACAGCCTCAGTTTTGCATTCTCCTATGAGGCAAACAGGTCCACCAGAGATATGCAGTTCAACCAAAACCAGGCACTCAAAGACCTTCCTGAATTAAGTCATTCACTGACTGAAAACTTCTTAGAAATGCTTTTATTAAAGTGCTCCACAGTTTGCAATCCAGCAAACAGGCACCGGAGGCAAAACATCCCAAAGTTTTGTGCATTTGTGCATCTTGACAAAGTGCATGCATGCACAAAACGTTGGGATGTTTTGCCCCCAGTGCCTGTTTGCTGGTTTGCACACTGTGGAGCACTTTAATAAAAGCACTTTTAAAACAAGTTTTTGAGTCAGTGAATGACGTCATTTGGTAAGGTGTTTTGAATGCCTGATTTTTGGTTGAATTGGACTGAACTTTTTACCACTGAGCACCCACTGACTCTGGAGTGTTTTCCTAATTTGAATTGGAGCACCGGAGGTGTGCCCCACAGGGAGAACAGGTAGTTCACCACCTCCAGAAGCATGGACCATTCGTGCAACGTCTTGCCCACCCGACTGAATGTGTCTGCCAGCTGACAGTCCACTCTGGTGACATGGATCTCCAAGAGATCTTTACCCAGGCTGTGCATCAGAGTCCAGGTGCGGAGGGCTTCCTGACACAAGGGAAAGATTGCGTGCCACCCCGCCTGTTCAGGTAGAGTGTGATTGTGGTGTTGTCCACCTGGACTTGCACGACCTGACCCCTGACTAGAGCAAATTCCATCAGATCTAGTTGCACTGCATGGAGCTTCAGCAGGTTGATGTGATGATGGGACTTTCTGGGTGACCAGAATGGCTGGGCCCTTTGGTTTCCCATGTGCACTCTCCTCCTCACCAGAGATGCATCCATTGTGAGAGTGACGGTTGGTTCTGGGTGGATAAACTGGTCTTCTTCCTCTAGATGTTCTGGGATTAGCCACCACTGGATGGCATCCTACATTGGCTGGGTCACTGTGAATGGCTGGTCCAAGTGTTCTAGGTGCTGGGACCACTGATGCCCCAACTCCCACTGCAGGTGCCATATCCACCAGCAGGTCCACAGGACCACACAGTGCAGGACGCCACATAGCCCAGCAGCCACAGGAAGTCCCAGGCAGGGTGCGAGTACCCAACCAGAAATGATATTGACAAAAGAGGTAAGGTCCAGTGCCTGGTCCCTAGGGAGTCTAACTGCACCCTGAAGAAGTGAATCACGTGCAAGCAGGGCTCCAGATAAGATGAGTACAGACCTATTTTACTTGCCTCATTTTAGGAAATACTCTTCAGAAAATAGTTTTTATGAGTACCAGTACTCGCCCAACATTTGTAAATGCTGCACACTCCGTAGAATAGTTCTTCATAACATAACTGGTGATTCAAAATGAGCATTTTTTCCCCAGATTTACAATACTCGTACACATCCAAGTTTTGTTTTACTCACTATGTTTTAAATTGATGAGTAAATTACTCCTACCTGCCAACATTAGCTGGAGCATTGTTGGCACCTAATTAGTTCTCATCTAAAAAAAAACTACACAGGTTTTAAAAATGTACTCCTCACTCCAGCCTGTGTGCAGACATTTGTACGCATCTGAATTTGGTTTTACTCACCTAACTTTCAGATTGTATAATCACTTACCAAGCAATATTGCTCTCTTAAGACTGTTTCAAAGTACTACTTAAATAAAAGTTATTGTCTGATGCTGCTTGTAATTGTTTTAACTAATCCTTTTATCAAATCCTGTATGCTATGTTATTTGTAAATTGTTATATTATTGTTTTTGTAACTGATGTTTGTCTGTGTTTTGTATCTGTAACTGGACATCTGTGAAAAAGGGCATGTATACTCACAGACTTTTCAGCATGAAAAATGAAATGAAAATTGAGGAATAAAGTACTCATCCCCAAAAAATCTTATCTAGAGCCTTGCCTGCAAGGGGATCAGTTCAGACTTGGCCGGCTTGACCAAAAGGCTCAAATCTCTGCCAGTTTGGAGGGTCAGCTCTCTGGACCATACTTTGTCCTCCTTGGATGACCCGGCTATCAGCTAGTCATCCTGGTAAGGGTAAACCCTGATGCCATTGTGCGGCAAGACTGTTGCCACCACTGCCACACATTGGGTAAAGACCCTGAACACAGATGAGAGGCCAAAGGGCAAGACCAGGAACTGATAGAGAACCCCTTCTGCATGGAACCAAAGGTGCAACCAGTAGGATGTGGAAGAACACATCCCGGAGGTCCAGGTAGCAGAACCACATGCCCTGCTCAGGGATGGTATTATCTGGTTCAGAGTGACCATCCAGAACTTGTGCTTCCACATGAACTGGTTGAGACCATGCAGATCCATTTAAGGCGCAAGCCCCCATCTGTTTCGGGACCAGGAAGTATCTGGACAGATAGACCTGACTGCCTAGGCATATGGGACATGGGCTTTAGCTCTTTTTGCAAGGAGCTGAGTAGTGTCCTCCCTGAGGATGGACAGCATGGCCTTTGACACCGAGGACTTCCTCAGAATGTGGGATTGGTAAGTCAGGAGAGTCTCAAAATTGAGAGGCAACCCTCTGTCTACCACCTCAAGAACTCCCTTGTCTGTGGTAATGACAGACCAGTGAGGCCAGAAGTGGTGAAGCCCGGCCCCCACAGGCATCTGGGTCAGGGACTGGACAGGTGTGAGGCAGATAGCCCCCAACCTGTCACTGGACAGCTTTGGAGGGGGCACTGGCCTCTGTGGCCGGAGGGGCACAACTTCCCCTACCCCACCTGTTTTGGGTCCCTGGCCAGAGAACTTGTCCTTGGGGGCAACGTAGTGGGTATTGCCCCTGCTGGGGCTGCTGTCAAGGCTGCTGTGGCTGCAAGGACAGAAACTGAAAGGCCGTTTCTAGTTTCTGGGCCTTTGGGTCCTTTTGGGAAGAAGCCGCTGAGTCTAGGGTGGTGTTGGACTTCTCAATCTGGGTGAAATGACCATACATCCCTGGGCCAAAGAGGTCAGTGCCCAAAGAAAGGGACATCAGCCAGCTTATGCTGAGTGTCCACCATAAAGGTGGAGAGCCTCAGTCAGGCCCTACAATGCATTGCTATGGCCACTGCTGTGGCATGGGCACAAGAGTTGCTCATATCCAAGGCCATCTGTAGATGGTGTTTAGCCAGCACCTGACCCTGGTCTCTGACTACTTTGACCAGCAACTGCTTATCATCAAGGAGGTGAGGGAGGACATTATGTAGCACTCCTAGCAGGGAGTGACCAAAGTGAGTCATCTTCAAGGTGTAGCTCCCCAGACTGAGTGAGGAAGCAGCATAGACCTTATTGGCCACATGGTCTTGGTTCTTCGACTCCTTGTCTGGGTTGCCCATATCCCCCGTGTTTCTGGACTTCTGGAAAGCCAAGTCCAAGACCAGATCCTTGACTGAGAGGTAGTCCGAGATCCTGGACAGAGAACTTGATAGGGAGCACATACTTGCAGACCATATGGGCTGGGGGGGTGCCAGGCAGGATGCTGAGTGCTTCCAGAGTCAGTCCCAGAATGGCCTCGGCCATGGGAAAGGCAACCCCTGAGGGATTCGTCCCTATTCAGGATGTCTTTGAAAGGGTACTTGGCCCTTTTCTAAACAGGCTTCAGAGGGACACTCATGGACTCTGACATAAGTTGGAGTAGAGCCCCAAATGACACCGGCCTATGGACGGTGGTCAACTGCTTGACCAAGTCGCAGTCAAAGGTATGCATCCTCGATGACCTTTTGCCACCATGAAGCAACCTAGAGTCATCCGAGTGGTGATTTCCAATGACAGCTGGCCTGGCAAGTCAGTTGCAGCATGGGAGTCCTTAGTTGGGGCTCGAAACAAAGACTGCAGTGAAGGTGATTCCACCAGCAGGGATGAGAGGTGTTGGCGACAACTGCCTCAGGAAGAACAGCATGGGCTTTACTGGCCATCAGGTGTAGAGCCCTACCCTGCCCCACCAAGGTCCATTGCTGCCAGAGGAATTCCTCATAGCACTGCAGCATGCACTGGTGGAGCCTCTCCTCATCCAAAGATGAGGAGGATGAGGAACATCGACGGTGATGCCTCCCAGTTGTGGGACTGAGTGCAAAGAGCACCTCCAACCATCAACCCGAGGGCCAGTATTGAGAAGAAGCCACTGGGGGTTCTGTATAGATAATATGCACCAGCTGCAATGAAACAACCACTGGTGGAGGCTGTTCCCAAGTAGCTGCAGCAGGAGACACTGACTGATCCATGTCCCCCTGGGTGAGGACCGGGAACACTGGGGTCTTGGAGATTGACTTCTCATCGACCTCCTCTGACAACTGGTTGACCAAGTCAAGGAAGATCTTTACTACCCCAGCTGGTGGGTGTCGAAGTGGACAAGCCCAACAGGGTTACTATGGAGCTAATGAACTGGCCCTTGACCAATTTTGGGTCGGCTGAAGCCAGGCGCTCAACAAGCATCGAGCGGTTGGAGCGGATGAAGTGTGCTCTCTCCCTGTGCCACAACTGACAGCAGTGCTTTTTATGTTTCTTACCGTGGTGGGCAGGGCTCTGCTTGAAGGTCTGGAGGGCCTAACACATCTCCCAGAACTCAACAGTGAAGGATGCATCTGGTGCTGGCCCCAGCTGTGAGTAGCACTGAGGCCGATGTGTCTACTGCGACCCTTGCTGCCACTTCTTCTGTGGCTGCGAGTTGAGCCATGGACCCTGCCCCAGCAGAGGCCACCTTGCAACCCTTAGCCAGCAACTTAAGGATCTTCATCAGCCAGTGGCTGAGGAGAAGACATGCCTTGTGACCCTCCAGGGAGGGAGGAAGGGAGCATTGTCTGACACAGGCCACAACCTGCGACATTGTGTGCCATCCCCAGGCTGTAGAGGCATGAAACGCGTCGGTCTGTGACATCATCTGTTGGCACGTGACACATTGCTTGAAGCTGGGAGCTGGCTTTGCTTCTTTGTGTTCCATCTTCCCTTCATGGAGGCTGGAAGAGAACCAGGGAATATAGTGAAAAATTGATTTGTTAGAGAAAGAATTAAGTTCGCCAATGGCACACTTTTAGGTCCTACAATGTATAGAGCTGCAAAGGATGAGATTGAACTGTTCCAGTGGAAAAGAAGATCTGATGTCACGGGGTGGAGCTGGAAGATATACCACGTGAGTGATGGGAGGAACTTCGCTTAAAGACATTCTAACGAATCAGCACTTCTGGTGGAACTGCCATCATGTGGATAAGTGGACTATATCCATGCCCCTAGAAGATATACTGGTAACTAACCTATCACCTTTGAGGATATCTCTCTATAGAGCCCCACACAATGGACAAATACACAGCAGTACATCACCCAACACAAAGGGAAGAAGGCAACAGAGGAGGACAGCAACCCCTAAAACAGCAGGCTCTGCAGCATAGCAAGGCCATAAGTCCATCTATGGAAAACCAGATTCAGGCTGTAATATTTGGAACAGTAAATGTATGCCTCTTATTCTAGGTAGTGGCTGAACAGATCTCAGAAACAGAGACCAACCAAAAATAAGCCGAGGCTGCCATGCATGGTGTGCCCTGTAACTGTGTCAGGAAGCTCTTTTCTCACTTCCTTATAGAAAAGACATATGGGGGCTATCCACCTGGGGAGAGACTGCTTAGAAGCTGATTTGCCCAGCACATGAAGGGAAAAGAACACAAACAGTTGTAGCGAATGCTGGAGGTCATTAGCGTGATCAAGATGAAAATGCAGTACCCTGTGAATGTCCAGAGACTGCAGGAGTGCCTCCCCTGCATTTTGAATGTTCAGGAAGAACACAGGCAGGTTGCTGGTTCAAAGTGATTTCAGACACCACCTTCGGCCAAAACTTAAGGTGACTTGTACACCATCCCTTCAGGATGGAAAGTCAGATGGGGGGGCTCTACAACCAAAACCTGGGACTCTGATGCCTGATCACCTGGCTGAATGTCTGACAAGTGGGGCAGCTGTGAACATCACGGTTTTATGCTGAGACAGTGCACACATAGATCATGTTGGTCCTTACGGTAAATCTGACCATGCCAAAGGCGATAAAGTGGCATCTTGTACAGTGCTTGTGGGTGCAACAGCATAAACCGTACAGAGAACAGTTGATAGTACTCCCTTAGGATGGCATCCCTTGATGAAGGTGGTGAATAAGTATTAGCAGATGACTACAATGTTTCCAGTGGATTCGATGGTCGGCAAGAAAATAACTGATGTGTATGGGGTCTGCCTATATTATTTCGGTGATACCAAGGTGTCTTTCATTATACATGGGGAAATAGCAGCCCCAACTATGGAAAAAGGCTCTCATGAGGTCCTGACACAGATGACTTACAGTTCAAAGTGTGGGGCTCTATAGAGGCGATATCCCTGAAGAAGATCCCAATGCTTAATTTTTATGTTTTGATTACGATCATGCGCTGCACAAAAAAAAATTACATATAAATATGACTGGAGTGTAGAAATACCATGGAACATCCTTAAGCAGGCTGTTGCAGACTCCCTTCTCCAAGTGAATATGTTGAAGAGCAGTTGACCAAGGAGTGACCTTGTGTGATACTCTAGTCAGCACATCCCTCCACATTAAATGCTGACTGTCATCCACCACTCTGCAACCTACCCATGAACTTATTTGCTGTCAGTTTCCTGTATATTATAAATCATTGGCATTGGTTATTTGCTATCCAGCTCCTCTGTATTTTGTGGACCCCATATTGTGCTAGTGTATCCATGAGTTTTTCATGTCTGCCAGTACTATGGTGAAGGCCTTACTGAAGTCCAAATAGACTACATCCACTTCACTGCCCACCTCCCTGGTTACTGTCGTGGGAGAGAAAATCAGATTATAGTGCATGGTTAGATCCTGTTGTGTATGGAAATCCATACACAGCATATTCCTGTTGCACTACAGTTCAAAGGTCACGAAAAGTTGTAGTAGTATCAGTCTAATATCAGAATGATATTGCCACAACTTCTGTACTTTAAACCTCGCAGCTGCCCTTGCAGTACCTCAGTAAAAAGAGCGAGTCAAACAGCGAGTTTCACATAGTGGTAAATCCATTTTAGAGTTTGCATTTTCCACATGAAATCCTCTTTAAAGTGGCTATGTACTGCACTGCTTTGGGTACGGGGGCTCGAGGTAGTAGCACGGTGGCAGTGAGACCACAATATTTTAACTGAAAGCCACTCTCTCCCTCTTTCCACACAGTGAACTCTAGCTGAACTGAGACAAGCAGAAGACAGAAGAATAGCAGTACCCTTTCTAGATATGGGCTTTTGGAGATTAAATTAAATTATACTCATGTGTCTCGATTTCTTGAATGCCTGATTGGCAATGTTTTAAACTGTCACAGCAAACAACAGAGTGTGAGAAAATAAAACACAGACCTTTTTTTTTTTTTTACAATTTCCATTTAATTCAACAGGACCTAACAATATATTATATAAAACAGTGTATGGGGAACCACACGTAGCAAGGCTAGTGTTTCCACCTTGGGGCTGTCATGACGACAGGGACCTCTCGAGCTTCGCTCTTGAGGTCAGTCTGTCATCATAACAACTCCTCAGTGAAAACAGCCTTGTGTGTGGTTCCCATACACTATTCCATATGTTGTGTATATTCTAAAGTACTGTGTTCATTCCAAACAGTGATTCAGCACAAGTCAAACGTCATAATATTTGAAATTCCTCATTTACCTCACACCCAGCTGCTTACTAACCACCAACTGCCCAAAGCGGTAAAAGTCTGTAAATTAAATTTCAATCACAGAACATAAAAAGACAACTTTTATTGTTTTTACTAGGGGGTTGGGGAGTGCTTCTGAGGAACAAAACACACACACTATACTGTATAAAATAAAATATGGGCACCCACCCCTAACCCAGCATGTGCTTCTCTCGAGGAGCTGAAATAACAGCATGGATCGCTTGAGCTTTGTTCTTGGGGTTCATATGCTGTCACCTCAATTTCTTGATGGAAACATATGTGTATGGTTGCCCATACAATACATTACTCTTTATATTTTTGCAGGATCTCCCTTTTGTGAAGCCGTGGTGCATGCGAATGAAAGGCTTGTTTTCTTCCATGGGTTGAATCACTGCATCGTTCATGATGGACTTTTTTTTTTTTTTTTAATCAGGCACCAAGGTAAGGCTTATAGGTCTATCACCTCAGTCCAGCCTCATCCCCTTCTTTAATAGGGTGGAAAACATTGACTATTTGCCACTCCCCTAGCACTATTTTTGTATTGTTGGAATTCTATTTTTATTCTCTTTGGTGGGTTTCAGTACAAGGAAGGCTGTGTGTCTGAACTCAGTTCCAGTCAATCAAGGACAATATGTTGTGTGCAAGGTCCCTAGGACATACCTATGGCAGTCACACAGGGTCACCTCAGTGGTGGAGCCAGGTTTAGGAGCTTTTGGGGGCCGTGGGGGCCATTCAGTCAGTCACAGGCTCCACAATGGGCACTAAACAGTGAATAAAGATGGTGGCGGGGCACCGCTCTTCACACTGGGGCAGTCAGCAGGGGTGACCGCCCCCCCAGTCCCCCCCTCTAGCTCAGCCATTGGGTCACCTGTGGTGGTAAGTGGCAGATTTCTCTCTTCCCTTTATTTCTAGTCCATTTTGCCCTGTTCTGCTTGCCCTCTTTGGCTGTACTTATACCCTGATCTGCCTGCCTGCTGCAGTTCATGAGTCTCCAGTATAGCAATGGAAGGCAGCTCCACCTTGGATAGGTAGGAAAAAAGTACAGTTACGTAAGAACTTACCGTAACAGTAGATCTTCGAGAGGAACTCTTGCAGCAGGCTATAACAGTTAGGACTGTGACGCAGGCACTAGGACCCTCTGGAAAACTTTTCAGCCAGCAGTATACAGGAGGTGTGACTGGGGTAGAACACTGTCAGAGTCAACACCTGGTTAAGGTGAAACTCCGACACCACCTTCGGAAGGAATTTCGGGTTGGGGCGCAGGACAACCTTGTCCCTGTGAAAGACCAGATAAGGAGCCTCGATGGAAAATGCCTGGAGCTCTCCCATCCTTCTGGCTGACGTGATAGCCACCAAGAAGGCGGTCTTCCACGACAGGGGAGAGAGCTGTCACATCTGTGCATCGGTTCAAATGGCTTGCCCATGAGCTTAGCCAATACCAGCAGTAGATCCCATGGAGGTGGAGATTCTCGCACCGGAGGGGATATGTGATCAAGGCCTTTGAAAAAGCGCCCGACCACCTTCTCCTCTACCACTGACTGCTTGCTGGTCCGCGCCCAGTAAGCAGAGATGGCTGCCAGGTGCACCTTGAGGGTCGTTGACTAAAGCCCTAGCTGAGAAACGGACCACAGGTAGCCCAGAATACTAACCAAGGGAAAAGAAGAAGGGTCCAACCCCTTGTCCTGACACCAAATGGAAAATCTCTTCCATTTGAAGGCGTAGCATTTTCTCGTTGACTCCTTATGGGACGCCTCAACAATGTTGAGGACCTCGTTGGAAAGACCCAAGGCCTGGAACTCTAGCTGCTCAGGAACCAGGCCATCAGGTACAGGGATTGAAGGTCCGGATGGAGTACCTTCCTGTTGTTGACTGAGATTAGGTCCGGGCGGGCTGGAAGCCGCCTTGGGAGCCTGGAGCCGAGGCTGCGGGGATCTGGATACCAGAACTGGCGGGACCAGTCTGGAGCTACCAGAATCACCTGCGCCTTGTCCCTCTTCGCATTGAGAAGCACCTTGTGGATCAAGGGAAATGGAGGGAAGGTGAAGAAGAGGCTCTGGGGTCCACTGCCTCGAGAAGGCATCCCCCTGCAGCGAGCCCTGCTGAGGGGGGCGGGCGTTAAACAGCCTCAGCTTCGCATTCTCCCTGGAGGTGAGCAGGTCCACCTGAGGGTTGCCCCAATGGGAGAACAGATCTTGTACTACCTTCGGCAGGAGAGACCACTCGTGAGATGCAGCGCCTATCTGGCTAAGGACATCAGCCAGACTGTTGGAGGCTCCTGCCACATGGATGGCTAGGAGATCCATCTCCAGGCTGATCACGAGAGACTAGATGCAGAGAGCCTCCTTGTACAGAGGCAAGGAGTGCATCCCGCCCTGACAGTTGAGGTAGTACATGGTCGTGGTGTTGTCCTTCTGGACCTGGACCACTTGACCCCCTACAAACAGAGCGAAGGCAGTGAGGGCTAGTTAGACCACTTGAAGCTCCAGCAGGTTGATGTGGCATCGAGACTCCTGAGGGGATCAGAGGCTGTGGGCCCTGAACTCCCCCAGATGGGCACCCCAACCCATCAGAGAGGCGTCGGTCGTTAACGTGACCGTCGGCTCGGGGCCGACAAATGGGATACCCTCCTGCAGATGAGCTGGGATGAGCCACCACTGTAGGCCATCCCACATCTCCTGGGTCACCGTCACCGGCTGGTCTAGGGGATCAGAGCGCTGAGACCACTGGTTGGCCAGTCCCCATTGCAGGGCACGCATATGCCAGCGGGCCCAATTGACCATGCTGGTGCAGGCGGCCATGAGGCTCAGAAGTCGCAGGAAGTCCCAGGCAAGGTGCAGTTGCCCAACCAGAAATGATTGGGCAAAGGAGGAAAGGGCCTTGGCCCTGTCTGCCTGGAGCTGGGCTGTGGCTCGAAGAGAGTCAAGCTCTGCCCTGATGAACTGAATCACCTGTGAAGGCACGAGTTCTGATTTGGCCTTGATGAGGAGGCCAATCTGAGAGCAGACCTGGAGGGCCAGATCCCTGGACCGCTCCACCTCCAACCTGGAGGGGGCTGCAATCAGCCAATCGTCCAGGTAAGGGTACACCCAGACCCCTCGACACCGCAGGAATACTGTCACCACTGCCATGCATTTGGTGAAGACCCTGGGAGCTGGAGAGAGGACAAAGGGCATGGCCTGGAACTCGTAAAGGGATCCCTCTGCTCTGAAGCAGAGGAATTGCTGGTGAGATGGACAGATTGGGACATGAAAGAACGTGTTCTGAAAGTCCAGAGAACAGAACCATATGCCTAGTTCCAAGGATGGAATAATCTGAGACAGAGTGACCATCCTGAAGGTGCGAGGCCTTAGGAACTTGTTCAGGTCGTGCAGGTCGAGAATGGGGCGCCAGCCCCCCATCCGTTTTGGGACCAGGAACTACTTGGACACAAACCCTGGGTCTGGAGGAGGGTCCGCCACCTCGCAGATCACCTCCTTCTGGAGGAGCAAGGCAATGTCAGCTCGACGAGCCAACAGAGAGGCTGCAGAACCTGTAGGCCCCCGTGGGGCGACAGCTTGAAAGGGAGGGAACTGCTTGAATTCCAGAGGCAGACCCCTGCCGACCACTTCTAGCACCCAGCGGTCCATGGTGATAGCAGACCAGGTGGAAAGGAAGTGGCGGAGCCGTCCCCCCACTGGGAGGAACCGGGGGAGGAGTGATGAGGTTGGGGGCGACACCCCTCAACCCATCACTGGGCAGGCTTGGAGGAAGGGCCCACTGAGGAACCTCCTGGATCTTTGCCTCCAGGCTTCCTACTCGAGGAAGCGGCAGACTTGGCCTTAGGGTGCCAAGTGTGAGCCTGCTGGCCCTGATGCTGGTGTTTCTGGGCCGGACGTGCTGCAGGAGCAGAAGGATGAAATGGCTTATGCTGCTGCTGGTGGCCTTTGTCCTTCTGGGCAGACGTAACTGAGTCCAAGGTGGCATTGGACTTCTTGATCCTCTGGAGATGGTCTTCCACTCCGGGCCCGAACAAGTCGGTGCCCAGGAAGGGAACATCTGCCAACTTGTGCTGGGTGTCCGCCGTGAAGGTGGAGATCCGCAGCCAAGCTCTGCGGCGCATGTCCACTGCATCCGCTACTGATCGGGCACAAGAGTCACCAAAGTCCAGTGAGGTTTGGAGCTGTTGTTTAGCCACTGCCCTTGCCTGATCCCGCACCTGCTTGACCATCGCCTGAAGGTCAGCCGGGAGATGAGGCATCAACTCATCCAGGGAGCCCATCAGGGCATGTGAGAAGTGTGCCATCAGTAAGGCCGAGCTAGCCTGATGAAGGCCTAGTGAGGAAGCAGCATAAACCTTCCACACCGAGTAATCCAACTTTTTGGATTCCTTGTCGGGCGGTTTGTCCACATCCCGAGTGTTCCCGGAATGCCGGAAAATGCTATCGGTCACTAACCCCTCCACAGAGGGGTGCTCCGAGAAACTGGAGAGTGAGCCGGTGGGGACCGCGTACTTGCGAGCCATCCTGGCCGAAGGCATGGGACAAGAAGCTGGTCGCTGCCACAACTCCAGGGCCAGGCCAACAATGGCTTCAGCCACCGGAAAGGCCTCCCTAGGGGAATCCCCTTGGTCCAGTATTTCCGTGAGGGGATACTTGGCCCGTTTTTGAACGGGTCCGAGCTGCATCCCAGTGGACTCTGAGATGAGTTGAAGCATACCTAAAAAGGAGGATGGGCTCTCGTCCACCGACTGGCCCCCCGTAGTCTCCAGGTCAAGCGGCCTGGAGAACAAGGAGTCATCATCATGAGACTCCGAGGAGTCCGCGAATGGCTGCTGAGCGCCTGAGCCACCCTCCACCTGCCGAGAACGATCGGGAGTGAGGGTGACCAACAACCTATGGGGCAAGCCCTGACCCGACCGAGAATCCTTGGTTGGGGTCCCAGTTTTCAGTTGTGGAGGCGGAGGTTCTACCACAATGGGTGGAGCAGCCATTTTCGGCCGAACAACTGGCGCCGGGGTCGGCTCCTCGACTATCATGAGGGGTTGTTTCGGACGCTCTGGTGACAGCCACTCAATGGCTGGAGAAGGCGATGGAGTCAGCTTGTTACCGGTCAATAAAAGTTGCTGCTACATCAAGTCCTTGTAGTGCCTACGCAACTGGCGCTGGAGCCTATCCTCCGAAGAGGATGACGAGGACGAGCGGTGACGCTGCTTTCCATAGTACCGAGACCGCCATCGGCGGGACCGGCTGGACCTGGAAGAGGACTGAGTCCGAGACCTTCAGGGATACCGAGGGTGGGTCAGAGAGGGGATGGGGGAAACCCACCCCTCCCTCGGTTCAGGGACCTTAACCGGGGACTTCGGCACAGAAGGCACAGACAAGTCCTTGGTAACCATCGGGGGAACCGGTGAAGAAGGGTTGTCGGCTTCTCCAGTTGACAACCGTCTGATGGGTCGAGACAAATCTCGACCGCGTCGATAGATGTCTTGCCCGGCTGACCTGACAGGGACACCGTGAAGCCAGTGGCCGCAACCTCGACTGAAGTTGAGAGTCGACTGTCCGGTGAAGGGGATCTCTCCCGCTCCCACGAACATCGATGGTGGGACTTACCCTTAGAATCCGTCATCTTGGACTGACTGGTATGTCCCGATGGCCCTTCTCCCTTAGTGGAGAGGGACTGACAAAGCTGCGTAAAAGAAGCAGAGTAGGAGGAGCCCAAGGAGAGTGGGATAAATGCCGCGGCCGAGGAGGAAGAAGAAGCGGCCTGGGCCGCCTCCTCCTCGAGGGCGATAATCTGCTCCAACTGCTCCATGGAGCCTGCCACCGTGGACACCACCCAACGGGCCTCCTTAGACTTGACCGGTGGGTACCGTTTTTCGGGGCACCCGAGAAGTAGTCTGGCAGCGTGGTCCTCCAAGACCGAAGCCGAAAAGGACTTGCACAGTTTGCAAGCCTGCGGATCGTGCCCATGCCCCAGGCAATAGACGCACGTGGAGTGTGGGTTGGTCCAGGACATCTTCTGCCCATAAGGGCACCGACAGAAGCCGGGAGTCAATTTGTCCATTGCAGCCACAAGGGAAGACGAAGACCTTAGTCTCGAAAATTTTAAAATTAGTTTCGGAAAGTCCGAAGAGTTTGGATCCAGGCCTAAACGGCGAGCGCTGAGGAGGGAACCTGAGCTTCCAAGCGGTAAGGAAGATCTGGCGTCATGGGGCGGAGCCGAGGGTTTTACTACCCGGGTTGGTGGGAGGAGCCAGCTTGAAGACCTTCCGGCAAAATTTAAAGCAGCAAGAAACCTGCCAGACAGTGTGAATTGAACAACATATCCACATCCCTAGAATTATATTTATTGTCCACATAAAAATATTCAGATCATAGAAACATAGAAGGATCCATGACACCAGCGCGACAACCCTGACCGCGACATCCGCTACAGCCCTGGCATAATCGCGACGCACAATGCAATATATATCTAACTCCATGTCGCACAGAGGAATTACATATTTACACCCCACCCCCGTCGCCCTAAAGTGTCTTGACACAAAACCCCTGTTGCTGCCAATTTAGGTGCGGTTGGGGTTTTGCTGTGGGGGGTTCATTGTGTGGGTGTCACTGTAGTGGTGGCATACCACGTGGAACATGTTGACAGATAAAGTTCTATTGACTCATCAGGCCTGTCTCGTTATGGGACTGCCCATCAGTCCTTATTTCTTTGCCCTCCCTCCACAACTCGTCCCCATACCCCCCTTTTGAACCCTCTATTGTCTCAGCTCAGAGGACCTAGTCTGGAAGTTTGTTCCAGTCTGCCACCACTCCTTCCATTAAAAAAAAAAAAAAAGTACTTCCTGATAACCTTTTTCACCCCACCCCCAAACTGTTGTGGAGTTCCCATGGTGCCCATGTTACTACACACTGGGAACACGTCTGTGCTGTGCCACAGAGGCACTTGAACATCTCAAGCATGTCTCCCATCTTTCTCCTGTTCTCCAGCATGTACATATTGAGATTCCCTCCAACCTGCATCACAAGACCGCCCTTGTAGCCCTTCCCTGCACCAGGACTGCAGCTAGGAATTTTGGGGACCCTGAGCGGTAGTTTAATTAGGGACCCAGTATCCCTCCTTACCAACTAAGCCAGGGGTGTGGGGGCCACCAGGAGCTCTGGGGTTTTCAGTGTTCTGTGGTGAGTTTTGGGGCTTTTATTTAAGCTAAAAACAAGATTTTGTGAAGCTTTCCCTAATCCACAATCCATGAAAAAATGTATTTTTTAACCACTGGTGTCAGAGGTGTTGTAGGCTCTGTCTAGCTACAATCTGCAGCTGGGGGGGGCCCCAAGTACAGTTTTCAGTGCACAAGGAGGGCCATCACCCCCCTCCACATTTTATGGATGTTGTCACAAACCCAGTCTATCCTGTACTGTCCTGGCCCTCTTTTGCTTGCTCACACAGACAGACCCAAATGCTTTTGAGACTGGTGGACTACAACCTACTGATTACAGAAGAAAAAGTTTATAATTTTTTTTTTTTTTTAGACAGTGAGCAAATGTCTGGACATAGTATAAATAATACCACATTCACAGTTCTTGCTTGAGTTGCCAGCCATACCATTAGTATTACCATTACAGATGAATGAAGCAACATTATTGGGTAATTGTGCCCGGCTATACCACCACCACCACCCAGCTCCCATCGTGATTTCAGTACACATTACCGCTGGCTTGCCCCCACGATTCTTCTTTCTTCCACTCGAGTCAGGAGGATAACAGATAATAGCAATTTTTTATTTACCTGGATGTTGGAGGACTGGATTCTGAACAGAGCTAAAGGACATCTTAAGTTACCTCAGATTTGAAATAACATTTTTAAAGGGGATACATACTGTGTGTGTATTAAAACTACAGATACCAATTCTGAGTTGCAGACAGAAAAGCATATAAAGGGGTCCTGTAAAAATCACACTAATAGTAGGCCACAACCATGATGCTCAGTGTCTGATGCACACCATGGTCCACCCCCAGTTCATTCTTCCACTCGACTCGAATCAGAAGGATAATGGATACTAGCGATTTTTTAATTTTTTACCTGGATGCTGGAGGACTGGAGACAAGTTCAGGTTGGGAGGAGAGGAAGATATCTGAGAACTCTTTCACGACGAGGCGAGCAATGGTCAACCGATGACTGCATTGCGTCTCTGCGACTACCTCACATCACCAGGCCGCACGTGTGTGTCCAGAACCAGAAGAGATGTCCGACCAGGTGACCACACTGACGGATACTGTCTGTCTGCTCCAGCGGCGGCAGGCATATGCTACGTGGCGGCTAGATAATTTTTTTCAAAATGTTATGGGGTGAGACTGGTGAGCGGGCAACAACTGCAAGCAAGAGAGACAGTGCAATACAGTTGAGCCTACTACAGCCCACCAACAGCAGCATACGGGTAAGTGCTATAGAGGCAGAGCTCCTTCACAAACGCATCATGTGAATGTGATGTTCTGATCATACATTATGTAGATCTCTCCCCAGGGCCCGGCAACACAAGGGAAATTAAATGTCAGTCAGGCAGCCAAAAAAAAAAAAAAATAATAAAAAAAATAAAAACGAACAAGCAGATTGGCACAGACGGCCCCCCCCAGAGCTTGGGAGAGAAAAAAGTCCTGGTTGCCACCCCCCCCAATAACGGCGGCCCTGCCTCCAGCCTATTCGTGTCCTTCCTGAAGTGTGGGCTGCAAAACTGTGCACAGTACTCTACGTGTGATTGAACCACGGATCTGTAGAAGGGCAGTATTACCTCCTTCTGTCCGCTAGTGCTCCCCCACCTGATGCATCCCAGCATACGCTTCACCTTCCCCTCGGCCTTATTACACTGTGCCAAGGCCTTCAAGTTTTGAGTTATCACTACAGGTCCTTTCCTCACTTATAATCTTCACTGCACCCGCATCCATCCTGTATTCCATTCTTGGCCCCTATGTGCATTACCTTGCACTTTGCATTAAATTGTGGCTGCCACGCCCTCTACCACCTCTCCAGTCTTTATGGCCTTACCCCTTCTTCAGTGTTCACTCTACTACAGATCTTGGTGTCATCTGCAGAGAGGCATATCTTCCTGTGGACCCCCTTCCTTATGTCACTTATAAATATGTTAAAGTGGACCAGTCCTAAAACCAAATGCTGGGGCACACTGCTCTTGATTTCCTTTACCCCTGAAAGCACTCCATTTGGGACTACACTCTGGGTCCTCCTACCCAGCTAATGTTTTACTCACCTCGTTATCATCCCATACTCCCTGGTAACCCAGTTTTTTGTTTATTAACCAACCTCCCATGTTGAATGAAGTTGCTGAAGTATAGGTACAGAACATCTACTGCCTGACCCCATTCCACAGCCTTTGTCACCCAATAAAAGAATTCAGTCAGGTCCATCTATCACAACTTTCCACAGTTAAATCCATGTTTACTGGAGCTAGGAAGTCTATTATACTCTTTTTTCACAACAGAGTCAAATAGTTTTCCTAGTATTGACACCTGGCTCGTCTCTGCCCTCACTTTTTTCATAAGGGGGACCACATTCATTGTCCTCCAAAATTTTTTTTTAATTTATTTATAAAGTTTTACCAGGAAAGACATATTCAGCTGGTAACATCTAATTTCCAAATGTGTCTTTGGGGAGGATCAAAAGACAATGAGATACAAATGCATGCCAGTGCTCCATCACTTTCCATTTCTCTAAAGAGCAACTGAAGAGACCTGCTAGTGGTTCAGCCAGGCCCTCGCTATCTCCTGTAAAACCCTCAGATACATGCTTTCAGGGCTCAGTGATTTATTCACATTTGGTGCCTGTAAACCCTTCAGCACTCTTTCATCTGTGACAGGCTCCCTGTTGTTACTTGCTGGTGATCTCCCACAGACTTTTATGCTGTAATCTGTCCGAGGACCCTTGTCCTTCAATACTGAGGAAAACTGTTCACTAAATTCACCTTACCGTTCTCATTGTACACCTATCTCTCCCACTTCTTCCTTGGTTTGGCACTGCTCTCATATACAGTGAAACATTGCTTTGTCACCTTCCACTAGCCTCAGCTCTGCCTTTGTGTGTCTTACTACTGTGCCTTCATTTTTCTTGATATGCCCCCCCATTCTCTTCTGTCTAACATTTAGCATCTGACAAACCTTTTTTCCTCTCACTGACCCTTTTGAAAACTACAGGCGGTTCTTCCCCTTCTCTACCATCTTTTCACAAAGCCTTGTCACCACCAGTGCTTCATTTTTAATCATATCCTTCTGATGGCTGCTGATACCATTGCCATCACGTCCTGCAATTCCCCTCCAACACCTTCCTCATCCTCCCAACATTTGCCATTCTGAAGTCCAGGACCTTAGTCCTGGAGTGTACTCTATCGGCTTTTAGCTTGACCTCAATCCACATGGTTCTGCGATTACTAGAACCCAGTATTTCCCTCTCCTGGACCTCCCCCACTTGCCAGAACCAAGTCCAATATGGCCCTTTCCCTAGTGAGTGCCATGACCCCGGCTCCAAATGCCTCTGGCAACTTCGATAGTAGGGACTGGTTCTTTGCGCTTGCTGTTTACATCTGTCAAATTGAAATCCCCCAGTATCAGCACCTTTTCCTGTCCTGCCATCCTGTTGATCTCTTCTCTTAGCTCTTTGTCTGTTTCTTCTTTCTATGCTGCAGGCTTGTAAACTCTGACCCTAATCACTTTCCCCTCACCCCTGCAATTATCTGCGTCCATACTGTTCGAGTCCCAATGACCTGACCTACTTCTTGGATTTCTGAGGCCCAAGATGCCCTCCTTAACATATGACACCACTCCCACCTCTTCTGCCTTTTCCCTGTCTCTCCTGAACATTTGTACCTCAGTACACTTAACCCCCACTTATGGTGCAGTGTTCCCATACTGTGTCCAATTGTGCCTCGTCAGTTAATGCCTAGCAGTCACCAGCCTTGTTACCCAGGCTCCTACAATTATTGCTAGCACATATCACCCTCTATACCTGCTGCTTCTCCTCTTATGTCTGGTCTTCTCAGGTGTCTCCTTAAGACCTATTTCTGTGCTTCCTCTTGCTCCTGCTATGTTCCACCACCCTGTCTCCTTCTTTCCCCTTTGAGATTATTTTTTCTGTTTGTCCTACTGTATCTTCCTCTTCTTCCTCCCCCAACTGCTTTCACTATTGTTTCGGTGGGGGGGGCTCCTGGCCCCCCTCAGTTGTGTGCATGTGCCTCCCCTCTCACCTAATTTAAAGGGCTCCTGCACTAGATTGTGTTTCTTAGCTTGTTTTTATGAGCTATTTAGGCTGAATACCCATTTGAAGCTTGCCCTTTATCCTGATATGCCCTTCCTAAGAAAATATTGAGTTTCAATTCTACCATATTACTGCTACCCACCACCTCCATTGGAAGGCTGTTCCAGACACAGATTACCCTCTGGTTGAACCAACTGGCCCTACACCTGTAGAGCAAGTTTCATCCCTAAGCTGTAGACTATAGGCTCATGTCCTGTAATTCTGTTTCCTTAATTCAAAACCCAGGCATTTTCATAAATCATCATTAGGTAGGGATCCGAAGAGCAGGCACAGACCTCCTTGCAGCCTTCTGTACTCCAGGGACTTCAACCTGTCCTCTTAACTCAGGCCATTAAGACCAGACACCATCTTAGTAGCTCTTCGTTGGACCCCCTCCAGTATTCTTATCCCTGCTTTTGTATTGGGTGCCCAAAACTGAGAGCAGTATTCCAGGTGGGGCCTCACAAGGGAAGTACAGTATACAGAGGCATTATCACTCCCTTACCTCTACTTCTGTTGCAGTTTAAAACTGCATTTGCCTTTTTTGCACTACAGTGACCTTGCCACTTAAATTGTGTCACTTGTGTCAGTGGCTGAATAGGCAGCACACTAGCATCTGAGGCCGGAGGATCTGAGGGCGGTGGATTCAGTTCCCACATCTGGCACTTGGGTTAATATCCCAATACTAACACTCTAGTGCAGCATGAGAGGGGTGCTGCACTTCTGAGGTGCCATCTTTCGGATGAGATGTTAAACCGAGGTCCCATCTGCCTGGATTGGTGGTAGTTCAGGTGGATGTTGAAAATCCCATGGCACTTATCGAAAAGAGTAGGGGAATTTCCCCAGTGTCCTGGCCAAATTTCCCTCATTCATTAAAAATACCACCAACAGCTTAATCTGGTTCAATTTCAGTTGCTTACCATCTGTATCCCCCCTCCCCCCTGAAAAAGGGACTTCTAGGCCCAGTGGACTTACTGGGTCAAAATTCAACAATCAACAACAAATCTCAAGTGGTTTGTCACTAGCATACCCAAATCCTTTTCCTCAGTTATTACCTTGAGGAACTTGCCGTTCTGTTTTTACTGGGCCATTGTGTTAGACCTGCCTAAGTACATTATGGCACATTTATCCACATTAAACCTAAGTTTATATTTTAGGGACCAGGAAGTTGAACAACTCATTCTGTAGTTTTTCAACCTCTTCAGGACCATTGACAACAAAACCAATTTTAGTGTCGTCTGTGAATTTTGATAGCCATACTCCCTCCCTGCAGCTCACTGAGGCAACATATAGGTTAAATAAAATGGGCCCCAGAACTGATCCCTGCGGCACCCCATTGGTAATCCCTGCCCATTTGGATGTCATTCCATGAATGTGTACCTGTTGTTTCCTGTCACTCAACCAAGAACCAATCCAAGCTACTAGATTAGTGTTTAGACCATAGTTCAACAAGATGTTGATTATTTTTTGGTGTGTCACTGTGTCTAATGCCTTACTAAATTTTAAAAATACATCTATGGGATGTCCCCTGTCCAGTGTCATGCTCTCCCAATTAAAAAACTGTAGTAAGTTTGTTTCACATGATCTGCCCCTGGTGACGCCATGCTGTCTGAAATCTGCTGCATTAGAATCTCTACTAAATTCCTCTTTTATTATGCCTTCAAGCACCCTCCTCAGGACAGATGTCAGACTTACTGGATGATAGTTTCTTTATTCCTTCCTGCTGCCTTTTTTTATGAGTAGGGAAAACTGTTGGCCTGCCTCCAGCTATTTACCACAGAGCCATTGTTCAGTGATGTTTGAAAAAGCTTTCTGATCGGTCCAGCTAACTCCTTAATCACTCTAGGATTGACCCCATCTGGTCCCGGTACCTTGAGTTAATTTGCTGTAACCTTTTTTTTTTTTGCTCCTTCCATCCCCCTAGCCGGCCACTCCTTCAGGTTGCCTGGGCTCTCCGTCTGCTTGCCGTCCCCAATGATTGTTGACACCTCACATTGTGACCCCCCCCCCGGGTATCCCAGTGTATCCCTTCGCTGGACGGGTCCCTCTTTCTCCAAGGGGGAAGCCACCGGTGGAGGCAGCCAACGCACTCTGCAATTGGCTGGGTGTCACGGAGGTGGGGTTGGTTGTTCAGGGATTGGTGGCATCGGGAGCCGGTGACCTTCATCCAGCTGGCCAGGAAGCTCTTTCCTGGTTTCCTCCTCGGGGGGGGGAGAGTGGTGTGCCACAGATGTCAAGGTGTATGCCAACATCCGCCACTCCCCTACTTGTCTGGGGCTGGACGTCCTGTAGTGCTCCCAGCCTCCGCCAGGGCCAGCAGGCGCCAGGCCAGATCCCCACACTCCTTCGGAGAAGGTGAGCCATCGCTGAACGTGCCATCTTCCCCCGGGCTGGCCCTCCGGTGACCCGGATCCGTTCCCAAACCCGGGTCGCCGATGGAAACTCAACTGCTGCGCCGTCCATTGTAACCTTCCCGTAATGTCACTCTCTACAAGTTCCTGTGCATGCTTCTCCCCATCAGTCTTAATTACAGTAGCTTCACATCATTAAACACTGAAAAGAAACAGTTATTTAATAACTGGACCACATCCCTTCTCTTTTGTGACCAGATTGCCCTTACCATGTTCTAGAAGTCCCACCTTTACATTCAGTCGATTATGCTTTATGTAATTATAGAAAGCCTTGTAGTTGTCCTTCACCTTGGGTGCCAGCCTTAGCTCATACTTTATTTTATTTATTGAATTTTGTTGACCCGGTAAGCCCACTGGGCCTAAAAGTGTCCCTTTTTCAGGGGCGACCAGGGGGGAAGGGGGATACAGATGGTAAGCAACTGAAATTGAACCAGATTAAGCTGTTGGTGGTATTTTTAGTGAATGGGAGAAATCTGGCCAGGACACCGGGGAAATTCCCCTACTCTGAGGCGTTGCTGCGTCTTGGTCAGTAGGGGAGCTGCTGACCTACGTGATGGCCACTCGGGCAGATGCACTGATGTGTGCGGGTGGAGTACCGGCTGGAGAGCCGGAGATTGGAGCTATGGAGACCGAGGAGGAGGAGGAGGAGGTGCAGTTGCAGTCGTAGAACTGCAGATGGAGTTCTCTAATATAGGAAAAAGGCGAGGCCTGTAACGGAGCTACCAGCAGAGGTCCTTGGAACAGATGAGGGCCCAGGAGGTTCGGCTGGATGCAGTTCGGAGACGGAGGTGGCTGCTGTGGTGTTGGAGCGAGAGATAGAGGCGGAGTCGACCCAGGAAGGAGTCGCCGGAAGTGGACCGCAGTACAGGCGCCGGAGCTGCACAGGCACAGCAGTCCGACGTGTTTCCGGTTATCGCGAGGGCTGCTATGCATACAGAGGAAGGAAACGGCGGACAGCATAGAGTGTGGGACCGGAGGTACAGGCCTGGAGAAGGGTCCGAGTACTGACTGGTCGGAAGAGATCCTATCGCAAGCAGGATGGCTTCAGCAGGCGGACGGTAAATGGGTGCCTGATCCAGAATGGTTATCCTTTTCTCCAGCAAACACTGATCCAGCAATCGATCTCTACAGGAGGGTGAGTCTTTGACTTTAGCTAAACAGCCCAAACGGGCCAGACTTTAGTTCAGAAGGGATGTTGATGTGCAGGAGAGAAGGGTATTTCCTGCTAATAGCGTGACTGAACTGGTTTCAGAGGAGCAAGAGGTGAGGAGGGGCCTGCTTCGGATCTATTCAAAAGGAATAAAGTGGAACAAGCCCCAAGAAGAAATGCAGTCGGCTGAGGTACAGAGGGGTCTGCCTGAGCATCCTGATCGGATTTATGTGGCAAAGAAGTTGTTAATGGACTCTATGAACTTTTGCCTATTGATATTTATGCATTAATTAACATACGAGGAGGATACCTTGATATTAGTTTTAAACAAATGGCCAGTTTAGAAAAGTTTTGGCATAGATATGATAGTTGCAAGTTATTGCATTTATGGTTACCTTTTCTAGCTATCCCAATTACTAAACCTGTATTTAAAACTGTGAATGTTATGTTTAGGAATGAGGGTGTGAATGTGGGGATATTGTATTCTGGTTAAAACAAAGATGTGAGGTTCTGGGCCCACTGGAGCTTATTCTGGACTCAGAGAGTATTTGGACCGGGCATGGAAATTTAAAGTCAAACTGCATGTGGTGAATAATGAAGTTTTACATGTTCCCAATAGTTTTTCTTAGGTAGAGATCGTGGGGTTTGCTTTTACCCAGGACAGCCAAAAGCATGTTATAGATGTGGTAGTCGAGGCACTTAAGTAGTGCATCGACAAAGTTAAATGTGCTTTATGTGGCGAATTGGACCATGATAGTGTGGTCTGTGGAATGAATTCAAATGCAATTTGTGTGATGATTTGGGTCATGCCTATCACCAGTGTCCGTGGGCAGAGCAAAATAGACAAGGGGTTTAAATAAGGAGGATTTGATTGCTCAGGCCCAGGTTAGGGATGGCCTGCCCAGTCAAATTTAAGTAGCAAGGGAAGGAGTCAAGGGTGGAGACAGTATGATTGGCCCGGAGGTTTCAGTCGATACCCTTAATGAAAATAGAAAGCTGGTAGATCAATCCACAGCTTTGAACCCACAACAGGTTTTGGTCCCCTCATTTTGATCAAGGACTCTTGGCCCAGCCTACGTCTATAGAAGACCCAGCCATGGAAAATGCAACAGAAATCCTTTCAGACCCCTCGAGGGTTACCTCGAGCAAGTAGTCGTTCTGGAGGGTTGTTTGACTCAGAATTCTTTTTCAGTATTAGCGGATTTAGAGGGGAAGGGGTATCAGATTTGCTAAAATCTGATGACAATTTGAGTATGGAAATTGAGGAGGAGGGTGGACGGAAGTATTGGAAGGAAGAAGAAAAAGGGAGAAAGAGGAAACAAGAGAAACCCTGAGTGGATGAATTATAGTTGATATGGCCTGTTTGAAGATTATTTCTCTAAATTGTTGTAGCTTAAAGAGTTACAAGAGCTGCCTAATTGGTTTGCAGCAATGCAGAGATTTTAAAGCGGACTTTATTTTTTACAAGAGACACATTTTTCTTCTTTAATGGAGGTGTCTCAAGTAAAGAAACTGTGGTGGAAGGCCCTTCCTTTGGTCTTTTGGGGAAGATGGCAGACGGGGTAGGTATATTATTTTCTAACCCTGCAGTTCAGGTAACAAGGTTGTTAGATGTCCTGCCTGGGCGGTTATTGATTTTGGATTGTCTGGTGTATGGTGTTTGTTTTAGACTAATTAATACTTATGCCTTCATAAGTTAAAACAGCAAGGATTGCTTTGTTTAATTTGGTAAAACCATATCTATTTACATCCAAGCATGTAATTTGGGGAGGGACATGAACTGTAGTTTAGATATTCGGATAAAAATGGAGTTCAACAAAAACTTATTGTGACTCTCATGCCCTTTCTCAAACAATAGAGGTTGCAAAATTGAAAGATGCCTTTAGAAAACTGCATTTATCTTCAGGTTTTACTTATAAGAGGGCCTCTTTCAAACGAGAATTGATTATTTTTTCTTCCAATTGTTTAATACCTTTGGTGTGTTTGGTGGTGCCGTATGATTTTTCAGACCATAATGCCTTATGTAGCCGTAAGTTTACATCGGATTCCGGCTTCATTTCCAGCATTTGCAAGCAGATGGATGTTAAATTCAATGCTACTTTCAGAAGCAGTGTTTTTGGCTCAGTTAAAGGAATTTATGTTTCTTCAGTAAATCAGTGGCAGTGTTTTCCCAGACTGGATTTCATGGTGGTCAGATACTAAGTTGGCTCTAAAGGATTTTATAGCTTATGGGAAAAGGAAAGGTTCGTGGAATATCTACAGTATTTAGAATTTCAAATCAATACTACAAATTACAGTCGCATCCAAGAAGTAAAGATATAGAGATTCAGTCTCAGATTAAATTGGTGAAGAAGAATATGTTAAATTATCAATATCAGAGGGCAGTAACCCTACATGCCAGTTTGAAGTTTGGTACACAGCAACAACCTTTCAGGATCCCTATAAGGCGGTAAAATAAGATTGAGAAGAGATTTATGTCAGGGCTACAAACTCTGTCGGGGAGTTAAAACGCCTGTGGCAGAAATGTTGGTAGTGGCAGAGGAAGGGTGGCTTCCAGTTTGGAGAGGGGTTTGTTCCTTCCTCTGCTTGGGAGGATGTCTTACATTTCTCGTTCCTACTATTTCTCAGGCTGATGTTGAGCTTTTACAGGTCCCATCGCACTGCAGGAGGTCCAGCAGGCGATAAGTTCTTTTGCGGTGGGGTGTCACCTGGGATAGATGGGTTAACTAATGAATTCTATAAAACTTTTTCTGAAGACCTGAGTGGTATACTGACGGACGTCTTTAATGATATCCTACAGTATGGATTTGGGGATATGAAATTTAACTTAGCAATTCTAATTTTTATTTTAAGACAGGGACATTACAGATCTTGGTAATTGGAGACCATTCAGCTCCTGAATACTGGATTACAAGATTCTTTCTACGATTTTATGTAAAGACTGCAGGAAGTTGCAAAGGGGAGCTTCACCCTGCACAAACATACGCGCTATTCTCCAACGATCAATCCAACAGAATTTAAAATTATTAAGGGATGCATATGAATTTGGAATACAGAAGAAGTTGTCAGGTTTCATTTTGGCGTTAGATCAGGCTAGAGCCTTTGATTCCGTGTCCCATGATTTCCTTTTCAGGTATTAGATAGGTATGGGTTTCAAAAGTGTTTATTAAGTTTATTTATACCTTATATTACAAAGCGAGTTCTTGTGTAAGTATCAATAAGGTTGTAGGCTCTGAAATTGGATGAATTGTGGGGTTAGGCAGGGTTGTCCTATTAGTCCCTTATTATATGCTTTTGTACTGGATCCTTTGTTAAGAGAAATTGAGTATAACAAGGCAATTCAGGGGTTATCTCCATCATATATTTTACAGGTCCAGAAGATTTCTGCATATGCAGATGATATTTGTCTGTTGGTAGAAGATGTCCAGTCAGGTGTTAAGGCTATTCAAGTGATTAATGGATTTGCAAATTTAAATGGCACTAGGTTAAATTTAGACAAATGTAAATGTCTGGCTATTGAGGATTCTACTGATTGTCAGAATATTGGGGGTATAATAGTTAAGGATTCTATTACCATTTTAGGGCTTCTGTTTGGTAAAGGGGATTTAGCATTATTAAATTGGGAGAAAGCCTTGGCTATTGCTGTTCAACAATGGAAATCCTGGGGTTTTTCTAAAAAGAAGCGGGTATTAATTATAAAAACATTTCTATTACCCATTTTTTTACATGTGTCTTCCATTTTTCCGGTACCTGTTTTATTAGAAACAAGATTGTATAGTGTATTTTTTCAAATGGTGTGGGGTAGCCGTTTAAATCCGATTAAGCGGGCAGTTACTTATTTGAAGTTAAATCAAGGGGTCTGGGGATGATAAACCCGTGGTGTCTTTTTCATTCCTTTTCATGATTGCAGCTTTTCAATCAGTGGTTAAACCTCAGGATCACCCATGGTCGGCTTGGACGCAATTGCTTTTTTCACCTTTTATGTCTAACTGGGAAGGAGGGGGTTTTCCTATTAAAAGTAAGGTAGCCTTAGCCCCTTCCTATGCGGATTCCTCAGTAAGGAAATTACGGGAATGGAAACTAGGAAAGGCTCAATTACAGGACATACCTAGGAAGGACTTTTATGCAGAAATTATGTTTAATTTTTTCTATGTTCAAGTGGATTTCCCTTGTGTACCCTACAAACTGTCTCAAGCCTCGCTCTTAATGGACTATAGGATACCCCCAATATGTGGGATGTGCAGTGGCTTTGTTGTCATGGGAGGTTGGGAGTTCGAGGTAATTTAAAACATAAGCAGATCATGGATAGAATGTATTAGATCAGGTGTACAGATCAAATTGAAACATTAGAACATTTCCTGCTTTTTTGTCCATATGTAATGTCTTTTTGTCAGATTTAGCTCCTTCGTGGAGTGGGGAGTTTTGAAACATATTACTTATCAGAGCCTTGTTTTGGGTGATTATTCGTTTTCATAAGATATCACCCAAGTAACTTTAAATCTGATTTTTGCTTGTATTAAATATCACCTGTGGCAAGCTAGATGCCAGTTTTCTACAACATACCCTTCTTCCTTACAGTGTTATTTTTAACCGTGATAGAATTAGCAGTAGGTAAACAAAAATGTATGAACAGCTAACATTAGAGAAGAATGTTTTTCAGGATCTTTGGAAACATATTGTTTGGTTTAAATGACATAGGTGAAAACTGCTATATGCGTATTTTTGTTAAAGTTTTTAGTTCTGTTTATTGATTTTCGGGCATTGTATTTGAGTTTAACTAGATTTGTCATAAGAAGAATGTGATTTTTATTTAGAATGTTTTATGTTTATGGGTGTTTTTGGAAAATGTTAAATGAGATTGTTTCATATTGTTATTGTTTTGTTCTTTCAATAAAAATTCCCCTCCTCTTCTTCATTAAGTGCCATGGGATCTTTAGCAACCACCTGAACTACCACCAGTCCAGGCAGATGGTTTTGGCCAATTTAATCCTAGTCTTGCAAGCCCTACCTATTTTATTGTAGCTTACCCATGCTTCCGAGGAGTTAATCTTTTTTTGCCTTTTTATAGGCCCTCTTTTTCCTAATATGCCTACTGACCTTCTTGGTAGTCTACCTACTTCATTGCATTTAATCCTCTCCAATACATGCTTGTCAATTACATGTCTAGTTTATTTATTAAAGCTTCCCACATTTCATCCTGGTTTAGGTGTTAGAAGTCTGCACTCCAATCCAAGGCACCTAGTTCCTGTCTCATCGTGTTGAAATTTGCACTCCCAAAGCATTTGATTCTGGTTCTACCGACTTCACATCTCACCATGGCATGATCACTAGTCCACAGGGGTGCCATTGTATGGCATTCCTCTATTTGATCACCCTTACTGCTTAAAACCAGCTCCAGTATATTTGCTCCCCTCGTCCCAGTTGTAACATATTGTTCTAGGTCCAGCTTATTTAACTTTTTTGTGCACTAGACAAATCCTGCCTATTTTCAGGCACGACCCGGGGGAGGGGGATACAGATGAATGCCAACTGACCTTGAACCAGATTAAGCTGTTGGTGGTATTTTTAGTGAATGAGGGAAATTTGGCCAGGACACCGGGGAAATTCCCCTACTCTTTTCGATAAGTGCCATGGGATCTTTAACATCCACCTGAACTACCACCAATCCAGGCAGCTTAATAATCATGTCCAGAAAACTCTCTTCTGGATATGTTTTTCCATTCATTTCTCCCCAGCTTATGCCTGGCATATTAAACCCCCCTAGTAAAATGATATTTTCTGGATTCAATTTACCAAGGACATCACACATTTTCATATCTGCTTCCAGCTCTTGAGATGGTGGCCTGTATATCAAACCTATAACTATTTTCTTACCAGGTGCAGAGTTTGCTCTAACCCATAGGTTTTCTGCCTTTTTGTCCTCCATCTGTGTTTGTTCAACTGGAATGGAGTCTAATATGTACAGGGCTACACCCCCCCCTTTTTTTTATTCTGACCTCTCCTTGCTAGAGAGTCTATAGCCCTCTATGTTTCTCCCCCAGGTCTTTTGATGATGGCACATACTTAGACTTTGTCTCTTATCAAAATATACTCAAATTCATTAGTTTTTCTTATTAGACTCCTAGGACTTAAGTAAACACCTTCAGTTACCGCATTTACTTCTATTGATGGTTTCAGTATGCATTTCCTTTTTTCCTGGCAGAGTCTACCCCGCCCATTTGACCCTGGCCATTTAGTTTAAACAGTTTGCTATACTGGTTTTTATCCTGTTTGCCAAAAGTCTTGAACCATAGCGATTTAGATGCAAGCCATCCCTGCCGAACAACGGTACATCCCTGAATCTATCCCAATTTCTCAAGAACTCGAAACTCTCTCTTGCGTACCACCTTCTGAGCCATCTGTTTAACTATATGATTTCCCGTGTTCTGGCTGCACTAGCCGTGGGTACCGGTAGTATCTCAGAGATTATAACTTTACATTTTATGTTCCTACCCATTTGAAGTCTTGTTGGATGCCCCCGGTTCCTTTCTTCTGCCTACATCATTTGTGCCAAAGCGCAAGGCAGTAATAGGATTTTTTAGAGCCCCCTAGGATACCATTCAGGTTATTCTGTACATCCAGTATTTTTGCACCAGAAAGTGAGGCCATCATAGTGTGCTCCTTCCTCCTATTACAGATCACTGAGTCGGTATACTTTAATATAGAGTCCCACAGAACCAAAATATCTCTTTATGGTTGGTTCACCCGTTACCACTATTAGCAGCTACCTTATGGGATACAGATGTTCCAGCATGAGTACAGTTATCAAGTAATCTTGGCTCAGTCTGAGTTATCATGCTGCCCCATGTAATCTCTGTAGCTCCTCCCGATTTTCCCATTTCACCAAATCTATCATTTACATCAGTATTAGTACCTCCTATAGCTAGTCACCTTCTCCTCTTAGTATTGCCCTGTACCAAGGACCACTGTTCCTCTGGTCCTTCCATGTCACTCTCAGGCACCCCTTTACTGGCTCTTTTCCTTTTATCTCCCCGTAGCAGTAACGCAGCTAGGATCTGTTTCCATCATGGGGTTTACATCTCCCTCCTCCTGTAGGCCGAGTGCTGTATTATCAATAAACTTCTCCGATCTGAAGATTTCATTCAGTACTTCCAGTCTTTTATTTAGTATCTCTATTTCTTTAGTTCCTTCATAAGTACACATTTAGTTGCATGTGAAACTCTCAATCATGTCTTCCTTGGTGTAACATGGAACATGACACACAACATATATCAATTCCCATGGTACTAGTACCCTTAGCCACAGTATATCTAATATTTATTTAAGCCAATTGTAAATAATTCTACGTTTGTTATCAGATGGTGAACATTACCTCCTAGTTTGTCATGCAAGTCTCAGAATAAAAGTAGGGTGGCCACCTCCCTTGTCGGACGTAGGCAGGCGCAGCTTGCCTCTGCCAGCATAGCTGACACTCACTAGAGATAGTGTTTATGTAGCAGGGAACCAGAAGTGCCACGGCCCGCTACTTCCAGTTTAGCGACCCCTTTGCTGTTCAGAAACTTAAACTCAATAAAAGTACAACCAAAGGTGGACTTGAGCCCCCTGTAGCCACTACAATAGCGATCACAATCCCTGTCAAAACACTACTGGGCTTAAAATCATGGTTTGTTCAGAGGTGGCTTGGCAAGATCACCACAGTCTCAGGATGCTCCTCTGGGCAGCAACACTCTCAGGCAACACTATTCATTCCAGTTGTTCATCAGTTCCATCCAATCTTGCTTTGTTTGTTGAAGGAAAAAAAAAGGCACTGCTAGCTAGCCTGTTTGGTGCAGCTTTAGGATTATCATCTGTGATGCCAGCAACCCAGGTTTGGAAACAAGCCAAAGTTGTAGCCAGCCGGTTGGGGGAAGGAGGCTACAGCATTCAAAAGGATGCCTTCCTCTTCTGGAGTGGGAGGGTACCATCCTTTTCTGCAATACTGCCACCGCAGTGGTCAGAGGTGGTAGTGCCATCAGTGGGGCATCACTGCTGTCAGTGCAAAAGCATTGCACTGCGTGTGCATGCCTATGACGTTTTTGATGGTAACATCTTAGGGGTTGGGTGGAAAAAATATGGACCCCCCCCATCATGGCAAGATGATTGTCCTGGCAAAATCAGGCACCACATTCCTTCCCCACCACCTCACATGAACCATAGGCACCACCTTGGCCCCTACTCTGTGCCATATCCTGAGAGTGATGGGGCGGGGCGGGGCTGTGATGGCGGTGACAAGGGGATAAATAGTTAAAAAAAGCACTGCCAACTATTTTGATTGTAACCCTGTATTACAGTAGGCAGTGTGGTCTAGTGGTTATTAAACCAGTTCGGAACTAGGAAATCACAGGTGCAAACCTATGAGAGACTAATAATCACTGTGTAACCTTGAGCAAATCACTTAACCTCCCAATGCACCAGTCAACCCAGCTGTGGAAATGGGCAACAGCACAACCCCACTGGAAGAGATGTTTCATGTCAGCTGAGCTATCCTGGGTAAATAAGGTGAAGAAAAAATCTTTATTACACTAACAAAAAGCCACTGTAAAACAGGAGTGCAATACCCACAAACTGACGGACATGCAACCTACAAATCAGACACACAAAATTCTCTACAAAGGAGGAGCTACTTGCTCGCATCTGATTTCATTTTCTTTGTTCTATTTTTAGCATGTTTTCATGTTACTGTAACTTTCTCTAATGTAAAGTGTTGTCGAATTCATTTCTATGAAAGATGTTTATATGACATAAAAACTGTACTGTATAAGAAAAGAGAACAGAAGGAAGACGACCTGTGGTTCACTGAATCCTTTACCCCACCAGCTAGGTGGGTGAATTTCATTCCCTTCTCCTCTGGTACTCTGGCCTTAGTTTAAAAACATGGGCAGTTTTGTTTAATAGAACTGCATTTGATATACTTGCGCCTGTATTTGTGAAGTTATGAAAGTCACAGTATAGCACAGAAACAGTACATTTACTTGCTGTAAGTGCCTTGCACTCAGCTGCTTCATTAGCGTTGGGCTTTTTAAATGAAAGCTGAGCAATGGACTCATCTGATGCCTATTAGCACTAATGGAGGAAAAAGGACTAGCTGCCTCTGCACGAAGTTATCAGAAAAAAGGTCTAACATTTTAAAATGATTCTTTATAATTGTAATTTTTACCAAAGTGTTAATGCATAGAACCATTCAAATCCACAGTTGGAGTACCAGTTTAAGGACATGTCAGTTTTAATAAAAACACTGACAACATATTCTGCAATAGCATATAACAATTTATGCCAACACCCTTCTAATAACATTTTACAAATGCTGATTTAAAAAATAAAAACAGAAACAAAACCAAACAAAAAAGCTTTCTTTTCAAGGTTTGCCCCAGTTTGACTTAAACACAATGTACAAATCTGATTTCGTGTGTATCAATGTTTGAAGGGAGGGGGTGTAGAATTAATGTTAACTAATGTAAAAAAAAAAAAACAAAGCCGGAGCCAAGTCTTTATTCTGTACATTTCTTGACAAAAAATACAGAGCATAAAATACATATTACGTCTTATAAAGACTAAAAACGGTACAGTAACAGAGCCTAAGAAATTGATATATTACTAGCAATACAAAATGAAAGCTCAGTTCAGTTTTAGTATTTCAATCTGAAACGCTTTCAATTATCTGCATTGGTCTGGTGTATATAATATATTCATCACAATTTCTCCAAAGGCTCCAGACTATAGATAGTGATTAAGGCTTTCATCACTTAGGTATTGAAGTCTATTGAAACAGTTTATATGGACAGCTATACAATAATTTCAGAACACGCTCTTTATCAAACAAATCAGCTCTAGTGTAGATAAGAAATATATTTCTGTCTCATTTAGGTTTCCTTAGTACACGTGTTACAAAACAAAAAGAACATCTTGAAATTACCACAACTCTAACAGGCTTTTTGCCCCCATTATTCTGTTTATTACCCCCCATCTGACTGCCCTCCAAGCACCATCTTCTATCAGCCGCCTCTTCAGATACTAACCACCTGCCTTATGATGACCTTGAGCTGGGCTCCACAGGCACCTCGTGGGAAAACCTGACAACTGTAGGCTCCAGAAGGAGCCCTGGGAATATGGTTTGGTGTGGGGGAGGGAGGTGCTGGGAAGGCCCACAGGGCTGTGACCTGGGGTCAGGAGGGCATGTACCACATGCCAGTTGGGACATTTTTCCCTCCATGATGCAGGTCTCTCCTACCTCACTATACTGGTACACTAACAGCGGGTATCCAAACGACAGACTGCGGGAGGAGCAGGATGACGTGTGGTCACCTATGCTGTCAATATCTCCATCTTGCCACAGGAGTCGATCATCCCTCTTCTTAGAAGCAATGTCTGCATCACTGTGCAGGCTCTACAAAATCTGGAGGGACAGTGCTGTGCCACAAACCCGGGTTCCCCAAACAGAAAAATGTTATGCTTGACTTGCTCCCCGAGCTGGGCTAAATTACAGACTTTGTTGAGGAATAAACTACATGTTCCTGGTCTTGCACTCAGTGTTTGTTAACCTATATGCTTTTTGAATAAAGCTTTTACTATTTCTTGACCTTTTTTTTTTTTTTAAGGGGTTTGCCATATGATATGACCTCTTTCTCCTTAATATAAACAACCCCATCAGGTAAAGATGGAAGCAATCTACAGAACAGGCACTTCAAGAAAGGCTTGATGAGATTGCTTAATAGGGATCTGTTCACTGTACATCTGTTTTAGAAGTACTCAGAAAGGTGGTACAGATTCTGCAGTATATCCTTACAGTAAACAGTTCATTACGTGTGACCCCGGGAGCCAGCCCTGAACATGCATGCACACCAACTGGCAAGCTTCTGTTGGCATCAATGTCAAGTGTCTTTAGAGCAGCTCTGAAGTTTTAGAAGGTTCTAAGATGCATGACATTGAAAGTCAGTACTAGATACATATGTACATTCAGGGACGTCACTCAGAGTTGGGTTGGGTTGGTGGGGTAATGAACTGTTTACTAAGATTCAATGTTTCCCTAGAAAAACTAAAAAGTTTGTGGGCATCTGTCAAAGAATACAAGCATGATATGTACTGGCCCCTTCTAGGTCATTTGATTTAGCTCATTTCATTTTCTGGGTCCTTGACTTTTTCTTTGCTCTGCCTTTTTTCTCCTCTGGGTCTCCTTTTCTTTATTGTTTCAATTTCTGTTGTCCTACATACAAGTAACAATACTAGGGACCTACTTGATGCATTGGGGGGGAGAGGACGGGAGAGTTGCAAAAGTATGGGTACACGTACACCCCCATGCATAAATACACTGGGGGTAACACTGCCACAGAGGAAGTCCCTAGAAATCCTCATTCAGGAAAGCGTTTGGAGTGCCACTTGTCTGTGCAGTGCTATAATCGCTGAAATATTTAATTTAAATGTTTGTTTGTAGCTTCCATCTCAGTCATTGAGGCCTCCTTCGGTTGTTGCCAAGCCATATTCGATTCAAGGAGCTTGTTGTTGCATTCCACTGACCAGCACCGCAAGTGCACCAAACCACTTCCCCTGGACTGGGACCCAAACATACCCCCCCAGCTCTTCAGGAATCATCATCTATGTGTGTGGTGGGAGCAGATGACTCAAACCCTCGAGTATGGGTGTAGGCGCGCACCACACAATCTTCCCAATCGAGGGTCAGCTCTGCACAACATAGGAATGTTAGCCCCGGCTGCCACCACTGCAAGTGGTGTCCCTGCTGCTGTGTTACAGCCTGACCTAAATTTTTTAAGAACTTTTCTATTTTACTCAAATAAATCACAACAATGGGCTACTTAAGTGAACATGTGTGTGGCGGGTAGATACTCAGTACTCCCAGCAGGCTAGGAACTGATTCCATAATGAAATCAATATTTTGAAGCTGATTGTGGTCTTTTCACCCTTTGACTGTTGGTAAAAGCAGCCTCATAACTAGCCAGTCAGTAGAAAAAGGAAGTTCCTAAACATTCTCAGTAAGGAAAGAGTTACGGGTTCACTCAGCTGTACATGACACACACTGACTACAGCTGTGACCTGAGTAGCATGACTTAGTAGAATGGTCTAAAACACAAATGGGAAAATATCAAAATTACTGCTCACACAGCGATGGAGAGACAGGTACAGCATTTGCATTCCACAAGTACAGTTTGATCTTAAATAGTTCACAAAGGCTCCCATCATATGACAGTGCCTCTCCCAGTAGCTAGAAGTCCACCTTTCTATTGTTACAACTGCAAATCGTACTGTACTTTGATGATGCTAAATAAGAATTTAAAAGTCTTTTTAACCGGGATAACACCACAGTAGTAAAGTGCAGTGCAAAATATTTCCAGGTGCACAAATTACACATTTGTTCCGGACCAGCAATATTGTGGTGTCACACTTCTACTGGAGGCCAGTGTTTGTTAATGTCCTTATGCATTGCTTCAGGAAGCCACTGGCAATATACAGACAACAGATCTGTGAAACAAAAAAGGAAAGTAAGAAATATTAGACAGTATTGTTAATGCTGGGGTAAAAAAAGCACACAGATGTTGACTTTCATCCACTCCTCGGCAGGAAGCATAAAAAAACTGTCCCATGAGGTGTGTGTGTAATGGGCTGAAACCAAACTACCAAACTGTTAAGGGTACTGTATAGGTACACAGAAAGGAAAGGCTAAAAATACCCAAACCAGTTCTCATTTGATTGACTTAAAATGTAAGCTACATTGCTAACATTCTCGCTGGATGAGTGATCAAAGACATACAAGAAGTAGAGAAGGGAGGGCGGAGAGAGAGAAATGAATTTGTGTTAGAATAATACAGTTATTATCAAGCCTACACCCTAACTCCATGGCAATAAATCAAAACTTTGTTGTGTACCCAGTCAAGTATTCTTAAAAATACTGATGAGAAATAGTCAAACCAAACTACTGAAGCTGTTTTACTAAATTCAAATGATTAAATCCTATGCTTTCTAAAACAAGGCTGTGAAAATTGTACAAGTCATAAGAATTGCATACCTGCCCTTTTCTGTTGCAGCGACTTTCCAGTTATATCTAGACAGGACCAAACACTGGCCCCAAAATTTCTGTGTGCCCACACTTCCACCTGCATTAACACTTTTGAGTATTTTGCTTCCAAAGGTACCGGATAACAAAACTCACTATTCTATGCTTCAGTGCAAATACAGTTTTCATTCATTTCTGCAGTCTCAAACACCAGGTTACAGACATGAACTCCCAGGCAAGCAGCTAAAACACATCCCAACTGAGCCAGCCCACTAGCGGATCAGCAGTGCTACCACTCACAATGCTGACAACCCGGGTTCGGAAATGAGTCTAGGTTGCTGAAGGGCCAACTGGGAAGGAGGACTGAGTGTGCCTCTGGATGCTGTCCTCCTCTGGGAAGGGAAGGGGTGACCACAGGCGGTGGTGCAGGCAGGAGTGTAGTTCCAGGATCAGGGACTGCTGATTGACCGACTGGACTTAACACAGCTTACATCCATCAGCCCAGGCATCCACAGTCAGGAAAAGCAAAGAAAATCCAGCTGTGCCATATGACGGCTCTGGGCAGCACGCAGACCCCGCACCCCACCAACCTTGGCTCATTCTGGAATCACCACAGATAGCCTTTCGGAGGTATCTGGCAACACTCCTGGAGCATGGTAAGTCCTGGGAGATGGTGGGGTTGATGCAGTTGGAGCTGTCCAGGGCTCTGAGAAGGGCTACTGCCAGCTGAGGGGAGCATAAACCAAAAGTTTAAGCCAAAAACACCCCAAACCGATTTCAACTAAAGTCGTCTTCTTCTGGGAGGAAAAAAGGAAGCCCCAACTGCCATATGGAACATGCCCCACACTCCAAACTAAGATGCCACAAAACGTTTGAGCGTGGGGGCACGTCACTTACTATAGAAAATAATTGTGGGGGCAGGACACTTACTATAGGAAAGAATTGTGGGGGAAGGGCACTTATTATAGGAAAGAAATGTGGGGGCAGGACACTTACTATAGGAAAGAATTGTGGGGGCAGGGCACTTACTATAGGAAAGAATTGTGGGGGCAGGGCACTTACTATAGGAAAGAATCTGGCAGCTGGCTACTAGCAGCCACATTATGATTACTTCACTTTTAAATGGCTGCTGTAAAATCAATTTAGCAAATGGATTACTGGAGTCCACTAATGGTAAGCCAGCTTTTGAGTGGGGGTTTCAAAGTGAGCACAACTGGTGTTCTTTAAGGTCCTCTGAAGCAGCTAGTTGGATAGTACCCAACTTCTGGAAAGATTTCAGTACATGGGCTTCTTCTCTGACCCCCACCCTGAATGGAACAGTCTGTCAACTCCTGTTCGAAAAGTGCAGAATCTGTCCACTTCCCAAAAGTTGCTACAAACTGTATCTAAATACCCTCCTACCAGATTCTCATTCACATCCAACACTCCAATATTCATTCATTTATTTTATTTGTTTACCGTGCAGGTCCACTGGCCCCAGGGACTGTTTTTAGGCATGACCAGAGACATGAAGATGGAACATGACAGTGCAGTAAGAATGCATATACATATAGGGCAAAAACCATAAAGACAGCTGGCAAAGCAAAGTGTACTTGATTTGCTTCATTTTTATGTATGAATCAAAAGCAAGAAAGAAAGACAAAGAAAAAAAGCAAGAAAGAAATACTGGGACAAAGTGTTGATTTTTGAGTGGAGATCCAGTGCCGTGTCCTAGCTGGTTCAAGGAGGGCAAACCAGCACATGCTGAATTTGTCGATGACAGAGTCAGTGACCTTATAAAGGATATGACTATTGTATTCTACAGTGGGTAAGGGGACCTGTTTGGCTATGGTCGCCAGGCATTATTCAAGTACTGTATATAATCTCTGAATTGACAAAAAGAGAAATACTTTACTAATAAAGTTGCAACTGACTACTATTATTAAAATAAATATTCTCTGTCTGCTCTTCCTCTACAAGCCCTTTGAAACACCAAAGGAACGTTCTAAGTTTCTTATTTTAAAAGTATGCAATACAGTATAAGCTTCTTTACGGGAGTTACTATGACTAAAAATACCATTTTTTGATCCCCCTCCTTCTCAGCACAGTTAATACAACACTAGATATACGATGGGCAGTTCCAGGGACACTGTCAACCTCCTTAGGTCTCAAAGTGTCTCTAGTTTAAAAAACACATTTTATGATTGCCATCATTCTGTAAAGATTGCTGATGTAGCTAGTAGTGTGATTCTGATTATTTATTTTTTTAAGTGAAAAACAGACTGCTCACCATACTGGTGTTACCACGCGCAAACAGGTTTGTTTATATTCCTTGATCACCTCCAACTGCATCATTCCTGAACTTGGGAACACCCATAACACAATCTAGCACCTCATGATGCAGTGGGAGTTCAGGAGGCTACAGCCTCATGAGTGACTGCACTGTTTGGGCGTGTTTCTAATGCTCAGGAAGTATGCAGTAAGAACAGATCCAGGATTGTAAATAAAACAAGGTCGTTTATAAATACACATTAGCATGCATTTCGGTTCTACTAAACATAGAAACATAGAAGTTGATGGCAGATAAGGACCGCAAGGCCCATCTAGTCTGCCCATTTTTTTTCTGCCTTATGAATGTGCTATCGGCCTTTACTCTGTCAATGGCCTATCTATTCATACCCATCTGTATTGCTCCCTTATGCCTATCCCATGCCTGTTTGAGGCCCTGCACTGTATTCATATCCACCACTTCCTGAGGTAGGCTGTTCCATGCATCCACCACCCTTTCTGTGAAAAAGAACTTCCTCACATTACCTCTTAATCGGCCTCCCTCTAATCTCATGCTGTGTCTTCTTGTCCTGCTATTTTTTCTTATATTGAAACATGTTAGACTTTCACCTTGTTAATACCCTTAAGGAGTTTGAATGTTTTGATCATATCACCTCTCTCCCTACTTTGCTCTAGGGTATACATAAACAAGGAGACAGACAAAACAAACAGCAACATCAAGGAATTTTAGAGAAGATAAACAATCATAAAATGTAGGTTTTTAACTAGAAATAATATGATGAGAAACAGGTTGACGGTGTCCCTTTAACTGCAAACTAAATGGAAAGAGCAGCAAACGGATTCGGCCCCAGTTAACAATGTGAAATTACAGAAGGGGCCGCTATTTTGAGATCAAACCTGTTGTCCCTTCTAAGGAAACATGAAATCAGTGTTGATGTACTCTGTGCTGGTGACCAATATGTGGCAACTCTGGCTCCATCATGTGGCAATACAAGTCCTGTGACAGTTCACTGATGATGTCGCAGGAACTTGATACTAACTTATCCAGTGCTATCTTTGCTTTTCTGCTGTGTGCCAGAAAGCTGATGTTGTGTTCTCCTTTTCCACTTACAGATTCCCTGAACTGTACCTCTGAGAAGATGAAAATTACACTTACATTTGCTATTTCTCTTCCAGGCAGCTAAAAGGGCATCTCGGTTATCGACCTTTTCAGAAACTAAAGTCCCCAGCAGAGCTTCTGTCCTCGGTTGGAGCCTGTTGCAGAACAATTACACATAAATGCAGTTAAGCACTTACAAAAGCTTTGCTATTTTACACCCATTTCTATGATTTTATGACCAAGAAGCAAGTACTGATGGCAAATAAGGAGGTTAGGGTAGTAAGGGTGAAGCACACAGTTTAAATTAAAGGGTTCTGCTAAATGTACACTGAGAAATATAGCGCAAGAAGTTAGAAAAAAAAAAAAGCAACAGGTTACTCATCTATAACAGTAGTTCTAGGAGTGGTATACAGTGTTCATCCACACTTCTGGCAGTGTCCTTTCCCCTTTAAGACTTGCTGGAACGTCTTTAGGCTGGCTCCTCCCACCCACTTGGGTGGTAACTTCCCTGGCTCCGCCCCATGATGCCAGATCTTGCGTGGATATGGTGTTCTATCTACACTTCTGGTAGACTCCTAGCAGTTCTCCAGGAGGAGGGGGCAAGGCGCACACCACCTACTTAGGGAATAAACACTGGCAAACTAAGGCCCCCAAACCAGCATCCTGACGTGACTCAAGGTTGATGTGGTAGTGGGAAATGAGGGTGTGTGCTGACCTCAAGGTAGCAGCCCTACAGATTTCCTGGATAAGGACATCTCTGGAAGCAGCCACTGAGGCAGCAGTGTAACAGGTGGAATGAGCCCGTAGCCCTACGGGAGGCTCCCTACCCGCCAACCTATAGCAGAGGTTGATGCAGGATACAATCCACCTGCCAATCGTCCGCTTAGCTGCTGGTCTGCCAGGCGCAGCTTCAGCATAGATGACAAATAGCTGGCAAACCTCTCCCCGAGCTCCAGCTGTGCGATCCTTGTAAAATAGGTGAGCGCTCGCCACAGGTCCAAGGAATGGAGCCTGTGCTCAGCCTCCAAGGTGTGGTTGGTGAAGTACACTGGAAATTGATCACCTGGTCATGGTGAAAATCTGACACAACCTCAGGAGGAACTTCAGGTTGGGGTGGGGGTGGGGGAGGACAACCCTGTCCCTGTGGAAGACCAAGTAAGGAGACTCCACCGTGAGTGCCTGGAGCTCACTGATCCTCCTGGTTGACAATGATAGCCACCAGGAAGGCAGTCTTCCATGACAGGTGAGACATTTCACACCTGTGCATCGGTTCGAATGGCTTGCCCATGAGCTTTGCAACACGAACAACAAGTCCCAAGGCGGTGGTTGTTCACGCACCGGAGGGGAAATATGGTCAAGGCCTTTGAAAAAGCACCAGACCACCTCCTGCGCCATCAACTGCTAACGACCCACGCCTGGTAGGCAGAGATGGCTGCCAGGTGCATTTCAAGGGTCGTCGACTGAAGGCCTGACTGGGGGAAGGATCAAAGGTAGTGAAGAATGCTAGCCACTGGGAATGATAAGGGGTCCAGCCCCTTGCCCTGGCACCAAATGGAGAACCACTTCAATTTGAAGGTATAGCATTTCCTGGTCAACTCCTTCTGAGATGCCTTAACCACAGCAAGGACATCGTCGGAGAGACCCAAAGCCTGGAACTCTAGCTGCTCAGGAACCAGGCTGTCAGGTGCAGGGATTGAAGGTCCGGATGGAGTACCTTCCCTTGATTGATGGAGAACAAGTACGGGTGGAGAGGACAACGCCTCAGGAGCCTGCTGCTGAGGCTGAGGAGATTGGAGTACCAGAACTGGCGTGGCCAGTTCGGAGCCACCAGGATCATCTGAGCCTTGTCCCTCCTTGCCTTGAGCAACACCTTGTGGATCAAGGGAAATGGAGGGAAGGTGTAGAGGAGGCCCGGGGTCCAGAGCCTCGAGAAGGCATCCCCCTGCTGCATTCCCTGCTTGGGGGGGGGGCGCAGTACAGCCTCAGCTTTCATTCTCCCTGGAAGCAAACAGGTTGACAAAAGGGGTGCCCCACTGAGTGGAGAGACCACCATGAGACGCCTTTCCCCACACGGCTGAGCGTCCACCATCTAGTTGGGAGAAACTGGCCACATGAATGGCCAGGAGATCCACCTCCAGGCTGCGCACGAAGGTCCACAAGCGGAGAGCTTCCTTGCACAGAGGAAGGAAGTGCATCACGCCCGGTTTGTTGAGGTAGTACATGGTCATGGTGTTGTCCATCTGTACCTGAACCACCTGCCCCCGAATCTGAGGCACAAAAGCAGTCAGCACCAGACGAACTGCCCAGAGCTCCAGCAGGCTGATATGGCACTGGGACTCCTCAGGGGACCAGAGTCCATGGACTCTGTGTTCCCCAAGGTGGGCACCTCAGCCCATGAGGAAGGCATCGGCCAACAGGATGACCGTCGGCTCTGGGCAGACAAACAGGATACCTTCCTGCAGATGTTCCGGGACTAACCATCACTGGAAGGCATCCCACAGCAGCTGGGTCACAGTGACCGGCTGGATGAAGTAGCCCTTGCGCTGAGACCATTGGCGTGTCAACTCCCATTGCAGAGAGCGGATTCGCCAGCAGGCCCAATGGACCACACTGGTGCAAACCACCATGTATTTCAGGAGGCCCGGAAAGTCCCGAGCAGGACGCAACTACCCAACCCCAAATGATCGGGCAAAGGAGGAGACAGCCTCTGCCCTGTCCACTGGGAGCCGAGCCCTGGCTCTGCAAGAGTCTAGCTCTGCCGCGATGAAACTGATAACCTGCGAGGGCACGAGTTGCGACTTGGCATTGTTTACCAGGAATCCTAGGGAGATGCAGGTGTGGAGAGCCAGGTCCCTGGACCTCTTCACCTCCTGCCTGGAGGGACCTGCAATTAGTCGTCCAGGTAGGGGTAAACCCAGACTCTTTGGCATCTCAGGTAAGCTGCCATCACTGCGATGCATTTGGTGAAGACTCTGGGGGCTGAGGACAGACCGAATGGCATGGCCTATAACTCATAGAGGATCCCCTCTGACCAGAGTGAGAGGAACCAGCAGTGGGATGGATATATTGGGGTATGAAAGGACCTGTCAAAGATCCAGGGAGCAAAACCACGGTCCTTTGACTTGGAGTGGGAATGGACCACCAAAGGAGAGTGGGACCTGGAAGGCTTGGGCCCCTTATTGGGAGCAGGTTTGTCAGGCGGTGCTGAAGGACTGCCCTCAGTGATCTGGTTCTCCGCATTATCAGAGACCAGGGCCAGATTAGGTTTAGGACAGACAACGTCCTGCTTTACCTGGCTCCACCACAACAAACAGTTCGGTGAGCTCCTCTTTACTGAACTGGGATGCTGCTCCCCTCAGCCGGGGCATCACAGGCTGGTCCTGAAGACTTGGTGAGGCAGGCAAGTCATGGAGAACATGAGGCAAAGTGCCCGCTGAGACGTCCTCCAGGGTAGAGTCTCTCTGCACCGGTGACTGTGCCGTATCCGGTGTCGCCTGGTCTAAAGCACAACCGGGCCCGGTACCTGAGGTTGGTTTCTGGCCACTTTGCTTGACCGGCGCTGGGTCATGTTTGACCAGAGTCTTAGAAGGGCAGAAAACCAAGGGAGATTTTGCGGAAGGTTCCCGCTCCTTTGAAGAGCCCTTACCTAGAGCACCGGGTAGGGCTGAAACTGAGGCTTTCTTTGGTGGGGCCGAGGCATGCATCAAAGAGGAATCCTTAGAAGAAGTGCCAGAGGTAGAAGGGGGGTGCAGAGGCATGACCTTTACCTTAGCGGACGGCACCAGCTGGGCAACCAGGTATTGTTTACCTTCTACTGGCGCCGGGGTTTTAGCATGGTCAGAAGGCCTACCCTGGTCCTGGGAGTGTCTTGAGTGCCGAGTGGCTGGAACCTAAGCCCGGCGAAGTCTTTTTTTTTATGAGCATTGCTGACCTGACTGGCCACTGTCCTTGTCAAGGATCTCTATGGTGTGACTTGTGCTTGGATTTCTCTCCTGGAGAACTCTGCATCACGGTGACCTGCTTCTCTAGAAGGTGGGCTTTTAATGCCTTCAGGCGTCGAATCCTCATCCTGCTAGTAAAGCCTCTGCAGATCCTGCAGGTCTGGGTGTCGTGGTCTGGTCTGAAGCAGAACATACAGGCCTCGTGGGGGTCCTTGGCAGGAATCTGGCGGTGACAGGAACACTTTGTTTTTTTCAGTCCCGACGAGGACACCAATGATGGTGAAGAAGATATAGAACGACAAACACTCGATCGAGAAGAAGGGCTACTGGAGAAAAAACAGAAAAAAACACTGAAAAACTACGCTGAACTGCTAAACAACAAGCCAACAGCAACTGTTAAGAGCGGGTCTGTGGCGGGAAAAGAACTGAGGTGGAGCTGGGGACCGCCTCCTTTTGTACCACGGCTGGCGACGGAGGGGCGGCCCCTGCTGGTACTGGCATAAGAGTTTTCTGTGGGTCCTAGTACCAAGGTGTATAGTCCTAATGGTATAGCCTGCTTCAAAAGCTCCCACTCGAAGTAAGATCTTGTGTTTCCACATGAACTGGTTCAGACTGTGTAGATCCAGTATGGGGCACCAGCTCCCCATCCGTTTCGGAACCAGGAAGTACCTGGACATGTAACCCTAACTGGCCAGGGCATCTAAGACATGGGCTATTGCCCCTCTTGCAAGGAGCTGAACAATGTCCACCTTTCTGTGACACACTAGACTCTCAAGGCACGTGGAGGCAGTAAGGTGGGAGAGCCTCGAAATCCAGAGGCAGTTCTCTGCCCACTACGTCCAGCACCCACTTTTCCATTGTGATAGCAGACCAACATGGCAAGAAGTGACGTAGTTGGCCTCCGATGGGGAGAGCAGGCATGGACAGGATGGGTGGAAGGACAATGTCCCCCTTTAGCAGGGGCACCAGTGGCTGCGGACAGAGGGGCACTCCTACACCTGCCCCCTCTTTTCTTAGGACCCTGGCCCTCAGATGTGAGCCCGGAGTACCAGGCCTGGTACTGTCCTTGGGGCTGCTGCCGAGAAGACTGTGACTGAAAGGACCAGTACTGGATTCGCCAATGGTGCACTATAACGTAAGCAGAAGCTGTGAAGGAGGTGACCTGTTCTTCCAGCAGAAAGATCTCACATCATGGGGCAGAGTCAGAGAATATACTGCCTGGGTGGTGGGAGCAGCTTAGTTTAATGATGCCCGGCCAATCAAGACAGTCCCAGTGGAACTGCCAGTGTGGATAGTGAATGATAGCCACATCACTAGAAGCAATGTTTCAGACTGGAGGCCTTCTTCAGGACTGTAATGCTGCTTAAGATTCCAAGTGCACCAGTTTTAATCACTGATTTATTCTGGAATAATTTATTATGAAATTAGAGTTAGGGGATCCAACAATAAGGACAGTCCTCCGAGAACCTGAGTGCCACTGTACTACTATGATTGACTCTTCACAGGTTCCTCACAAAGATCATCATGGCACCTTACAGGTCTGCATCTTTACTATGGATCTGAACGTGAACCCGGAACACCATCAAAGCAAGCTGCTCACCCAGCTGTTTTGCTATTGGGACAGTGAAGGGTTGCCATTTTTACTTGGGATCAGAGTGGGACCCCGGATAACTGGCAAGGCAAACAGCTCCACTAGCCACTGTGCTATCTGGCTGGTCATGGGTCACCGTCCTTACTAGGGATCATAGCATGAACCTAGAATGCTGGCAAGACAAGCAGTTCCACTAGCCGATGCACTATCTGGCTAGTCAAGAGTCACCATCTTTACTAGAGATCACAATGTGAAGGTTGTCAATGCAAGCAGCCTCACTAGCCGCTGCAATATTGGACCGGTCATGAGTCACAATCTTTTCTAGGGATCAGAGTGTGCCTCCAGAACACTGACAAGGATGCAGTCTTACTAGCCACTGTACTATTGGTCTGGTTACGGGTCGGCATCTTTACTAGGAAGGGTGTTCATTCTGTAACTAGCACCTGACATTACAATTATAGAGTCTGTTGCTGGGGAAATGCTTATGATATCACAAGGAGAGCATTATGATGTGAGGCGTAGACAAGCAGCAGAGGACAGTGATCCTGGATTCAAGTTAATGTGCATAATTTTAAAGATAGGAGATGTGAAAAACATTTTTCTTGTTTCCTTAGAGATGCCCAAGGCTCTTTAAGTACTCACCATGTCTGATACAGCTGGCCTGGAGGTGCAGAGGGCTGAGGCGCTGGATGCTCTTACCACGTCACACCAGCTATCCGGGTTCATTAACGGATCGGGTCATCAGGAGCCGGCATTGGGGGAGGAGGACTGAGCAGCCGTAGGGCAGGTCTCCTCTCTCTCGGGTGGACATCGCCCCCTCAGTAGGCCGCTGCCACCAGGTGGAGGTCCGTGGCTAGCGAGGCAGAAGGGCAGCAAGTTACGGAAGGTGTCTGGTGCCGTGGCGCCTGACATGCTCACATGCGGCGCTCGACCGAGACTGGGGACAGGGAGAAAACTGTCTAAAATGTATATATATGAAAAAAAAAAAGCACGCCTGATACAAACAAAATATTACAGATACAAAAAAAAAAAAAAAAAAGACAGACTTACTTGGCCCATGTCTTCAGCATGGTTGAAGGACTAGAGAGCAGACAGCTGCAATAAGACTGCAGTTTTTTAATCACCTGAAAAACAGAATGGGTGATTTAAACATAGCCTCCTATTGGCTAAAAAGAAACTAAGACTGCAGTGGCACAGTGCTTAATGCTGAGGATATGGTTTACAGATTGTTTTGATTCCCATTCCTCTGGCATCAGAAGCCAGCATCTTGCTGGGCCACCGGCGCAGTGGTTGGATTTCTGCTTGCAACGCTGCTGACCCAGGTTCAGGAACGAACCCAAGAGTGGGAGGGCTAGCTAGAGGGAGAAGGCTCGAGCGCCCAATGACTGCCTCCGCCTTCTCTTTGGAGCTTTACGCTTGCTGGCCCCTGGTGGAGGCCGGAGGCACAGCAATACATTGGGCTCCACTGTGAGAGGGAGCGTGACAGACGTCGGCTCCAGCCATGACGTTGTGTGGCACGTCACACCCCTGAGAGAAAAACGGAAAACAGCCCCAACCTGGCTGGATGATGGCCGCTCCTCCTCCCACCATGCTGGTCCCCGGAGCGCACCTCCATCTCAGTCTCCCGTGTGTACCTGCCCCGGGGGCACCATATCACTGAATTCTTCTCCCTTCCTCCCTAGGAGGGGCCCTTCTGGTAGGGTTAGTGCCGGCACCCCCCCAGGTGTGGGGCATGCAGGACTGTGGTCGATGGAGGAGAGGCAGCGGAGGTGAGACGGCAGGCACAGGGAGCTATGCGGGCCTGAAGGAGTGGCAAGGCTGGGGCCCGGAGGAGCATATAAAAAAAAAAAAAGCCAGCATCTTCAGTTCTTCATCCCCCTTCCCCAAACTTTGTCAGTTACTGCCAACCACACCTCAGCTGTCAGGGATGCAAGCGGGGGACCTTTTCAAAGACCAGTGCCAAGTCCTATTTATAAACTATGTCAGTAAGAGGTGAAGTACAGTAATGCATGCTACCTCCCCACTTCCTCTGAGGAACAAGAACCCCAAGGTCACTTCTGAACCCATGTTTCCCAAGCTGAAATGCAACATGTCACCATCTAGCAACCCAAAGAATGGATTTAAATTATAATGAGACTGCTTACTCTTAAATCAAGAACTGTTGTGATTAGTAGAGAAAGGTCTCTTTTTAACAGGGCTGCTAAAAATACGGGGCCGGGACTTGCAGTCTCAGGCCTTTAAAACAGTGCTGAACTTATAAACCATTTCTTTCTGTGGAAGCTATGTTGTGATGAGAGCTTACTACTGGCCTGAAATGACCGGAGATGTGGTGCAGTGTTTAAAGGAGTGTCGAGATGTGCTTTGGCCAAGGACGTGTTTCCTCACACTAAGTTGTCTCTGACGAATATGAATGTGGATGCACCATAGGAGGTATAGCAGTGGATTTTACTTTTTTAGAACCAGTGACAATCGATATGAGAATGTGTTGGTGATCTCGGACATGTTCACTAAATACATGGTGACCATGCCTGTCAGAAAAGTAAATCCTGGGTCCCAGTCCATTAATGTTCGGTCTTTATTAGCCTTTTAGTAAACCCAGTGGGTGTTTCTGATTCACGCACTGGTAGTAAGTGCCATTTTAGAATTGTATAATGTAGTTTATGTCCCTGCCAACCACGGAGTTCTACAATAGAACACAGATGCATTGTGACATTAAAAGAGCTGAACTATGCAAGCGCAGCGGGGTTGATTTCGGTTGCGGACGCCGCGCCCGGTTCAGAATGGACCCAGGATGCCTAAGGACAGCTGGGGAGAAGGACCGAGTGTCCCCAGGACTGCTCTCCTTCTCCGGGGGGTGGGGTTGGGGGCTTTGTGCTCAGTGCAGGAGCAACACCTGGCGGAGGCCAGTGCGTCGCCCAGTGCCGACGCAGGATCAAGACTCTCTGGGGTGGGACAGACGCTGGACGTCACTGCACGTCTCCACCCCAGCCTACAGGAGACAAACTGCCGCTCCTGCCGTCTCTATGAAACCCTGCCCCCGGGCTTCAATTAGCCTCCTGGCCAAGCTCTCCCAACCAGTTACCGTTCTCACGGTACTGGTGCCTGCTACAATTCCGTGACCCCACCCCCTGGGGGTAAGCCAGGGGTAACCAGGAGAGCAGGGGCTTAGTGGGAGGTGGAAGTCGGAGCACCCTGACCAGGGCAGAGAAAACTGACAGCATGTGCGGATGAAAAAGAAGAGTAAATATATATATATATGTGTGTATATATATATATATATATATTCCAAAAAAAAAAAAAAAAAAGAGCTGAACTAGGCCAAACTACATTCTCTAGTTCTAACAACGTTGCTACAGTAAGTGTGTAAACCACAAACACTCACTAAATTTATTAATTAAAATGACCAGTAAATATGGAACAAGTAAGGAATGTGAACCAGTGTTTGAAAAGCAGCCTCTACAGAAAACACAGGCTCACAGATTAAACACAGTTCTCCTTTATGGATTGAACACTGCAGGCTGCAATAAGCAGGGAACGGACTGTGTTCAGGATACGACCACCTCTTCCTTTAGCACTGTAAGGGTAAAACTGACAAATAGCTGAACGCAACATGGATGAAATGACTCATGCAGGTTACTCACCTTTCCTTCCAATAAAAACTTGGCAAAGTATTTGTAACGGTCAAGGCCTTCTGGATAGTCCACCTCTACCGCAGGAAGCTGCCAACTCACACGATCTGTAAATGGGGAATAACAGCTGTCATAATTCTAATTTAATTTGCATTTCAAATACTGGGCCAGAGAACAGCCTTGGAGAAAGAATGTATCCTTTTTTTTTTTTTTAAGAGGTCCTAGTGAGGAGAAGATGACTGAAAAGGTTCTATTAGAACTGAAAGATAAAACTGAACATTCAGGGACAGATTCACAAGTGTTATTCACCCCTAATGCTGCAACAAATAAAGGATTTCCTTAGTTTTACTGTGTTAAGAATGGTATGCCTAGCCCAAACAGCTGAGACCCACGTCTGTATTGTGAGCTCAGGATGTCAGGAACAGAGAGCAGCAGGGAGGGCAGGTGGAGCGCCTGTGAACATGTTCTCCTCCTGAGAGAGGGTGGGGCAGCTCACCACTTGGAGAGCAACTCCTGGTGTCAACCTGGTGCTTTGGCTGGAGTGTACGACCACGCACCTATAGATGCCACCCCCATAATGATGGCCCGAGGGATAAGGTGGAGGAAGACTCAGAACCAGGAGAAATGCTGCCTTGAATTACTGGATGACAGCCCTCATGGTCCCCCCCCCCCCCACACACACACTCTCCACCCGACTGTGAGGAAAATGCTTCCCCCAAATATAAACAGCAAGTTTCTTCACTCCATTTCTGCACTGCTCCTTGCTCCTCTTGCCTGGACAGGGCAGAGTCTAAAGATGGGAAAGTTTTGTACCCATGGACTCGGCATACAGCAACACGTCTTGTAAAAGCATGCAGCCCTCTGCAGCAGTGCACAAACTTCACTTATGCAATTGTGTGCACCCCATCTCCTACCCACTGGTCTATTTATGCAAACTGTAAAGTAATCCTGCTTTAGGAGCAAGATAGAACAAATCAGGTAGCCAAGTGGCCAATGGCTAATTAAAAAAAAAAAAAAAGAGAGAGAGTTGGATACCGACTTTGAATGTTAGTGGCCAAGTGGGCACCTGCTAACAAAGTGAATTCTCCACAATGGGAGTCATGCTGTATAGAAATCTCAAAAATGATAGCCACTACAAAATGTATTTTGGCTACCAGATTTTGAAAACTAGTGGCTGACTGACTACTGACCCATAAACACATTTGTCCCACCCCATTTAGAAATACCCAGCAACACAAATTAGAACATTTCAAAGCAATAAAAATGCATACATTTATGGAGTGCGGCAGCCAAAGATTAACCTGAAAAATCTAAAATGGGACCCCAGCCCTTTCGTGATGTGCTTGCAGAAACTTACAGAATGTGCTCTCTCTGTGACACTTGACCCTGCCAGTCTCAGTACAGTATCGAGGAGGAGGGGTTTCCAGTGGGTTACCAAAATGGCAGTACTGAGGTAGCAGGACAGGGATCCACTCCGGTTCAATGGCTGAAACACCTGGGGGGGCAAAAGTGGAAACTTCATGTACTTGTCCAGGCTGACCCTGTCTTTAAATTAAGGCTAAAGTGCTGAGAGGAGAAGGCAGTAAATTTAGAGAACACAAAATAGGATACAGTGGAATAACACATTCATCTTCCCTACTAAGTGGTAAGAGCCATAACTCACGAGTAGTGAAGCCACATGTTAGTTACCAAGATCTTACTACTCGAGTGGACATTTCTTGTGCTGCACCCTAGTTGATAATGTCAATAACATTTATTTTACTGTAAAATGAATAACGAGTTCCAAAGGTGGTAATGTATTCTAAGTGAAAATAAATACCCCCAAATAACATTTTTTTCCCACTTATTCACCACTGGTGTGGTCTATATAGGGGATATTTATTTATTTGCAAAATGTTTCACCAGGAAAGATAACAGAAGCATCCTGGGGGAAGGGGTTACAAAGATGGGTGAGCAAATAAACATTACCATGTTACAATATAATGCTTACTGTGCAGGGAAGAAAAAAACAATACTATCATTGCAGTGAAGGAGATTTACAGAGTAAATAAGACACATTTGATTTATGAGGTAGCTAAGCCAAGACGGATGAATAACTATCGCTGAAAAAGCTTGCATAACCCTGTCATGAGCAGTAGGGCCTGGGATAGTGGTCACGTAGTACAAGAAGAACAGGTTACTCACCTGTAACAGTAGTTCTAGGAGTGGCACATGTTGTTCATCCACACTTCTTGGCATGTCCCCTTCCACTTTAAATCTTGCCGGAAGTCTTCAAGCTGGCTTCTCCCACTCACCCGGTGGTAAATACCTCGGCTCCGCCCCATGACGCCAGATCTTAGCCCGCTGGAAGCAAGGTTGTGCGCCCGAAGCAGGGGAGGTCAGGTGGGTGTGTGGATGAACAACATATACCACTCTTAGAACTACTGTTACAGGTGAATAACCTGTTCTTCTAGGAGGGTGGATATGTTCATCCACACTTCTTGGCAGACTCCAAGCAGTTCTCTGGGAGAAGGGAGGCAAGGCGCACACCCCCTACTTAGGAAATAAAGATTGGAGAACTGAGGCCTCAAAACCAGCATCCTGGCGTGACTCAAGGTCGATGTGGTAATGGGTAATGAAGGTGTTTGCTGACTTCCAGGTAGCAGCCCGACAGATTTCCTGGATAGGGATGTCCCTGGAAGCAGCCACCAATGCAGCAGTATGGCGGGTAGAATGAGCTCTTATCCCTCTGGGAGGCTCCTTGCCCGCCAACTCATAGCACAGACCTATGCATGATGTAATCCATCTTGCTATGGTCCATTTGGCTGCAGGTCTGCCAGAAGCAGCTTCAGCGTAGGTGACAAACAGCTGGCTAACCTCTCCATGAATTTTCGCTGTCCTCTCCTTGTAGTAGGAGAGAGCACGTCTCAGGTCCAAGGTATGGAGCCTGCACTCGGCGTCCGAGGTATAATTAGCGTAGTAAACTGGAAGAGTCAACACCTCGTTAAGGTGAAACTCTGACGCAACCTTTGCAAGGAATTTTGGGTTGGGGCACAGGACAACTCTGTCCCTGTGAAAGACCAGATAAGAGGAGTCCACCAAAAGTGCCTGGAGCTCCCCTGTCCTTCTGGCAGACGTGACAGCCACCAGGAAGGCCGTCTTCCACGACAAGTGTGAAAGCTCACATTTGTGCATGGGTTCGAATGGCTTGCCCATGAGCTTTGCCAAAACCAGCAACAGATCCCATGGAGGTGGAGGGTCACGCACTGGAGGGGATATGTGATCCAGGCCTTTGAAAAAGCATCCAACCACTGTTTCCTGCGCCAATGTCGGCCTACTGGCCCGCGCCCGGTAAGCAGAAATGGCTGCCAGGTGCACCCTAAGGGTCGATCACCGTAGACCCCCTTTGGAGAGAGACCAAAGGTAGTCGAGAATGTTAGCCACATAACAGGATAAGGGGTCCAGACCATTAGTCTGACACCAAATGGAAAAATGCTTCCATTTGAAGGCATAACATTTCCCGGTCGATTCCTTTCTGGATGTCTCCACCACGGTGTAGACATCTTTGGAAAGACCCAGAGCCTGGAACTCTAGCCGCTCAGGTACCAGGCTGTGAGGGGCAGGGATTGAAGGTCCGGATGGAATACCTTCCCCTGGTTCAGAGATATCAGGTCCGGGCATGTACAAAGCCGCTCTGGGGGCCTGCAGCTGAGGCTGAGGAGATCTAGGTACCAGAACTGGTGCGGCCAATCTGGGGCTACCAGGATCACCTTCGCCTTGTCCCTCCTCACCTTGAGTAACACCTTGTGGATCAAGGGAAATGGAGGGATGGCGAGGAGGCCTGGGGTCCACGGCCTCGAGAAGGCATCCCCCTGCAGCAAGCCCTGCTGAGCGGGGGCGGGCATGAAACAGCCTCAGCTTGGTGTTCTCCCTGGAGGCAAACAGGTCCACCATCGGTTTGCTCCAATGGGAGAACAGACTGTAAGCTACCTCTGGATGGAGAGACCACTCATGGGATGTCTGGCCTATGCGGCTGAGAGCATCCGCCAGCTGGTTCGAGGCTCCTGCCACATGGTTGGCTAGGAGATCCGCCTCCAACCGGCTTACGAGGGTCCAGATGTGGAGTGCCTCCTTGCACAGCAGATGAGAGTGCGTGCTGCCCTGTTTGTTGAGGTAGTACATGGTCGTGGTATTGTCCATCTGGACTTGAACCACTTGACCCCGGAGCTGAGGAGCGAAAGCTGACAACGCCAGTCTGACTGCTCTGAGCTCCAACAGGCTGATGTAGCATCGGGACTCCTTGGGGGTCCAGAACCTGCGGGCCCTGTTGTCCCCCCCATGTGGGCTCCCAAGCCCATGAGAGAGGCACTGGTCGTAAGGATGACTGTTGGCTCAGGGCGGACAAACGGATCCCTTCCTGCAACTGGTCTGGGGCGGTGCACCGTTGGAGAGTGTCCCACATCTTCTGGGTTACAGTGATCAGCTGGTCGAAGAGACCAAATTGCTGAGTCCACTGGGCGACCAGCTCCCATTGGAGGGGGGCACATGTGCCACCGGGCCCAACGGACCACTGAGTGCATGCCGCCATGTAACCCAAAAGGCGCAGAAATTCCCGAGCAGGGCGCAAGTGCCCAACTAGAAATGATCGGGCAAGGGAGGAGAGAACCTCCGCCCTGTCCGCCGGGAGCCGAGGTCTGGCTTGACAAGAGTCAAGCTCTGCCCCGATGAAGCCCATCACCTGAGAGGGCACGAGTTCCGACTTGGCCTCGTTGATCAGGAGGCCAAGTTGGGAGCAGGTTTGGAGGGCCAGATCCCTGGATCTCTCCACCTCCTGAAGGGAGGAACCTGCCAAGAGCCAGTCGTCAGGATAAGGGTAGATTCTGACTCCTCGACACTGAAGGTGGGCTACCACCACTGCAGTGCATTTGGTGAAGACCCGAGGGGCTGATGACAGGCCGAATGGCATGGCTCGGAACTTGTACAGGGTCCCTTCGACTCTGACGCGGAGGAACCGCTGATGGGATGGACGGATTGGGATGTGAAAGAATGCATCCTGTAGATCCAGTGAACAGAACCACATGTTTCGCTCCAGGGATGGTATAATCTGGTTCAGAGTGACCATCTGAAAGGTGCGGGACCTGTGATACTGATTCAGGTCATGGAGATCTAGGATGGGGCGCCAACCCCCCATCCGCTTGGGCACCAGGAAGTAACTGGAAACAAAGCCTGGGTCTGTCGGAGGAGCTGGCACTGGAGCTACTGCCTCCTTACGGAGGAGCTGAGCCACGTCGTCTCGAAGAGCTGACTGGGTGCATGTGGAGATCCGTTCCTCTCGAGGGGCACGGGCTTGACTGGGAGGGTACTGCTCGAATTCCAGAGAATGTCCCTGACCGACCATTGAGAACCCACTGTCCGAGGTGATAGCGGACCAGGCAGAAAGGAAGTGGCGAAGACGACCCCCACGGGAGGGGCCCAGAGGTGGCGTGATGGGTGTAGGGGTGACAACCCCAACCTGTCACTGAGTAGGCTTGGAAGAGGAGGAGGCTCCAGGACCTGTGCCTCGGCCTCCTTTACGAGGCTGTTGAAGACCCTGCTTGGGCTGCGGGCGCCAAGCTTGAGCCTGCTGCTGCTGACCTCCTTGATAGGAGGGCTGCCTGACCGCAGGGGAAGAGTGCCGAAATGGCTTCTTCTTTCTCTTCTGCTGGTTCTTGCCCGAAGAACCCTTGGCAGCAGTAGTATCCAAGGTGGCACTAGACTGCTCTATACGCTGAAGGTGACCAGCCACTCCTGGACCGAATAAGTCAGTCCCCAGGAAGGGCACGTCTGCAAGCTTATGCTGAGTATCTGCTGGGAAAGCCTCAGCCAAGCCCTGGGGTGAGAGGCCACTGCAGCTGCCAAAGAGTGGGCACAAGAATCTCCTATATCCAAGGCTGTCTGGAGCTGCTGTTTTGCGACAGCATGACCTTGGTCATGGACCTGCTTGACTGTAGTTTGCATGTTTGGTGGGAGATGAGGGAGGACCTCATCCAATGACCCCAGAAGGGCATGAGAGAAGTGTGCCATAATAACAGCCGAGCTGGCCTGACGAAGGCCCAGAGAAGAGGCAGCATACAGCTTGCAGGCAGAATGGTCCATATTTTTGGACTCCTTGTCCGGGGGTCTGTCATTGTCAGCCGAACTACCTGTACGCCTGAATACAGAGGCAGTCACCAGGCTGTTGGCTGAAGGGTGCTCTGTGAACCCCGCAAGGGACCCCATGGGCACCGCATACTTGCAGGCCATGTGGGCAGATGGTGCCGGGCAGGAGGCAGGATGCTGACAAAGTTCAAGGGCCGGGCCAACAATGGCCTCGGCCACTGAAAAGGCCTCCATCGGGGTATCCCCTCTCTTGAGTATGTCAGTGAGAGAGTACGCTGCCTTTTTCTGGATGGGCTCCAGGGGCATTCCGGTGGAGTTGGAGAAGAGGCGGAGAATGCCCTGGACGGAGGAAGGGTCTTCCTCCATCCCTGCATCGACCAACGACTCATCATCCCCGGGATGTGAGTGCAAGCTGGTGATGTCCAAGTCCGAGGAGTCATGGTAGAGCGGTTTACCACCTAAGTCACCCTCGATATGCTGAAGACAGTCCGGGGTGACTGTTATCGACAGACATCGGGGAAGCCCGGTGTCTTGTCGGTACTTTTTCGAGGACGCCCCTCCCTCAGGCTGTTTAGGCGGTGATTCCACCTGAATCGGTGGAGAGAGTGGAATAGGCCGAACTGGGAGACGGGCTGGCCCCACGGGCAGAGGAACCGGTGGCTTAGGTTCCGGAGGGGTCGGCCTAGGAGGCGGAAGCCAAGTTATGGACGGGGTGGGCGGCCGAGCCAGCTTCTGCCCGGTCAGGATCAGCAGCTGCCACATGAGGTCTTCATAGCGCCGATGGAGCTTCCTTCAGAGCCTCTCCTCGTCCAAGGAGGAAAAGGACCTGTGGCGACGCCTCTTCTTAGAGTGCTTGTGGCTCTTTCTCGGTCGTTCGGCCAAGATCAGGGAGGCAGACTCGGTCGATCAGGAGACACTGGGGTCGATGAAAACTGAGGGGCCGGAACTGGGTCCTTGATGGGGACACCAGCAGGCTGGGTCTCCTCATCAGGGAATACAAGGACCAGAGTCCTTTCCAATGAGTCGTCGGCCACGGCCGGCGACAAAGGGTCTATCGGGTCGAGGATAATTTCGACCTCGTCAGCTACTTCCTCGATCCCCTGACCAGATGGAAGGTCAGTGAAGCCAGTGGCCAAGGATGCGATCTCGACCAAAGTCGAGACCACGTGTTCCAGGGACTCGGACCTCTCTCAGTCCCAAGAATGTCTTCGCTGAGACGAAGACATGAGGTCCTTATCTCTCTTCTGAGAGCGGGAGAAGTGCGAGCCCGAGGGTGCCTCATTCTGAGTGGGGAGAGACTGGCACATCTCCTTGAAGGAGCTCGTAAAGGTGTAGCCAAGGTTCAGAGGAACAAAGAAGCTTCGATTGGCTGAAGCGCAAGCTGCTTCCTCCTCGAATGCCTTCATCTGTTCCAGCTGTTCGGTTGATCCCGCAGCCTCGGAAACCGCCCACCTTACCTCCTTCTATTTCACCGGTGGGTTCCTTTTCTCCGGTCTCCCTAGCTTCAAGCATGTCTTGCAGTCACCCAGGACGTTGGGATGGAAAGCCAGGCAAAAACTACACGACGAGGTGTCATGGCCGACACCTAGGCAGTAGATGCACGTGAGGTCAGGATCGGTGCGCGACATCTTCTGGCCACAGGGGCACCGGCGAAATCCGGGGGAAGATTTTTCCTCCATGGTAGATGCGACGAAAGCGCGATCGCTAACTCTAATGAGTTTAATTTTTGGTAAAAAAACGGTTAGAATCCAAGGCCTACAATATGCTCAGAGCACGAGGGAAGGAAGATCTGGCGTCATGGGGCGCAGCTGAGGTATTTACCACCCGGGTGGGTGGGTGGAGCCAGCTTGGAGACTTCCGGCAAGATTTAAAGTGGAAGGGGACATGCCAAGAAGTGTGGATGAACAACATATCCACGCTCCTAGAAGTACTGATATAAGAGAGACTGGGTAAGTAATAAGTGCTAGAGTAATCACAAAGGGAGGTAGTTATAAGGGAAAAGGGGTGGGGGTGGGGGAAGGAAGGAGATGGCCACAAGCTAATCCTCTTGAGGATAATATTGAATTGAGGATCCCGTAAGTAGGACAGGTCGTATTAGGTAAGGAGTAGAGAGAAGAGGATAAGGAGAGACCGATAATGTGAGAGGGGTGGGTGATTGGGGAGGAGGTGGGAGGGATGGGTGTTTGGAGAGAGGAAGTAGGTATGATGTAGGAGGGAATGAGTAGCATTCCCACGGTGATATGAGAGGGATGGGTAATTAGGGAGTGGAATTGGGGAGGAGGTGGGAGGGATGGGTGCTTGGAGAGGGGAAGTAGGTAAGATGTGGGAAGGAATGAGTGGCATTCCCACGGTGATGTGAGAGGGATGGGTAATTAGGGAGTGGAATTGGGGAGGAGGTGGGAGGGATGGGTGATTGGAGAGGGGAAGTAGGTAAGATGTGGGAGGGAATGAGTGGCATAAAGTGTAGTGCAGGTGGGGGGAGGAGAGAGGAGATGCAGTGGAGGTCTAAACCACTTCAGGAGGAGGGGACTGCAGGGGGGAGAGGAGAGACATGGGAGGACTATACCTCTTCAGGACATTGAGAACCCTGCAAGGGGACAAATCCAGGTAGAAAAGGAGGATGAGGAGAAGTATTAGAGTAGGGAGAGTGTGTAGGTGCTATCAGCAAGTGCAGTTGGGGAGTAGAAGTTGTGCAGTGCCAAGGAGAGGGAGGAGGGGGACGAGGAAAATCTGACAGGGGTGGAAGCGAGTTTCAGAGTTTTGGGAACCGGTGTGAGAAAGTTTCCTGGCCAATGGAGGTGGAGCATCGACGTACAGCAAGAGTTGGGGAGTCAGAGGATCTAAGGTGTCTGGAAGCGGGAGAGGGGGCAGCTAGCGAAGAGGAGAGGTAGGAGGGAAGAGTCCCAAACCAGAATTTAGAGGTGAAATTGGCGCAGTGAGAGCAGCACCTGCACTCCAGGGAAGGGACAGCTAGAGAATGGTATATGGTGCAGTGATATGTGCGGGAAGGGGAGTCAAAAGCAAAGTGACAGAAGGCGTTGAAAAGGGTGTCCAACCTAGTAACGGAAGACTTGGGACCAGGACTGTACACTATCTCACCACAGTCAAAAGTGGGGAGTATCATTTTCTGAACAATATCACGCCTTAAAAATAGTGGTAGAGTGCTGCGGTTCCTGTAAAGCGCATCTAGCTTGGGGCGCAGCTTTTTCAGAATGATGTCAACATGTTTGGAAAAGTTAAGGTGTCGGTCTAGCTAGACGCTTAGATATCTGAAAGAGGTGGTCTCCTGAAGGGAAGTCAACTGAAAGAGTCATTACCTAGTGCCAAAGATCATGGAGACTGTCTTCTTGGCGTTGAGGAAGAGTTGATGTGAACTTAGCCAGCATTGAATGTTGTTGAAGTCATGCTGCAGTCTGGTAGTCACATCGCAGGGTTAGTGTCCAGAGGTGAACAACACCGTGTTGTCAGCATACATGTGGATAAGGGATGAGGAGCAAGCTGATGGTAGGTCATTTAGGAAAATGGAGAATAAAAGTGGCCCAAGAACCGATCCTCGTGGCACGCCAGTGATGACTGGTAAAGGGGGAGACATAGTGTTAGCTATTTTAACAGACCAGCTGATGAGAGGGTTTTGAGGAGGAGGGAGTGAGAGACAGTGTCGAAAGCCTCTGCAAGGTCGACAAAGATGGCCGAAGTAATGTGATCTTTATCCATGGCTGAACGGATAGAGTCGGTAAGTCTGAGTAAGGAGGTGGTTGTGGAGTGGTTCTTCCGGAAACCAGACTGGAATGGAGTGAAGGAGGAGGAGTCATCCAGAAAGGAGGAGAGCTGAGAGAGAACAAGGTACTCTTGAAGTTTAGCCAGGGAGGGTAGCAGAGAGATCAGGCAGTAATTCCCGGGGGATGAGAGATCACCACCCTTGGTTAAGGGAAGAATGGTAGCATGTTTCCAGACAGTTGCGATGGTTGCAGTGTGGAAGAACAGGTTGAGGAGGTCAGCTAGAGGGATGAAGATGGCAGGAGCAGATAGATATAGCAGCTTAGGATTAAGGCCATCAGGGGAGCTACTCTTAGTAGGGCAATAGAGAGGAGAGCTTTTAGGTGTCATTTGGAGAGATGGGTGAGAAGGAGAAATTATCTGTTGATTGGCTAGGATGGGAGGGGAAGGGGGAGGCCAACAGAGTGGAGGCGCAGGAAGTAAAGTAAGAGTTGAATTCCACAGCTACCAGCATATGGTCAGTTGTGAGTTGATTGTTTATTCTGAGCAAGGGAACCTGTGGTTTAGTTTGGGGTGAGAAAAGTGAATGGACCACTTTCTAGAACTTAGACAGGTTATTTATATTTTAATTAAAGGTGGACTGAAATATTCCGCTTTAGCCAGCCAGATGGCCTTAGTACAGGTATTTCGGAGTGTACGATAGGTGGAGTAGTCCTGGGGAGGTTGGAGGATTTGTGTGTTCTCCATGCTATGTCACGTGCTTGTTGGCGGGTCAGGAGCTCAGGGGTTACCCAGGGAAGATGGCTTCCTCGAACTCTAACTCACTTTAGGGGAGCACGTTTGTTCCAGATTGTTGTGAAGTTTTCTTTGAAATGTGTGAAGGCATGATCTATAGTATTGGCAGAGGTTATAGGAGCCCAGTCTGTAAGGGTTAGATCCTGGTGTAGAGAGGCAAGGTCTACAGATCTGAACGAGCGGATTGTTAGAAACTTGGGTGGTGCCTTCGGTCTGTGTACTTTCCTGACTAAGTATATCATGTGATGGTCACTAATAGTGTCAGGCAGTAGGCCAGACTGGATTACTCTATGAGGGTGGGAGGCCCAGTCCAAGAGGGTGTGGTTTAGGCGAGTGGGTTCCTTGATTAGTTGGGTCAGGTTTAGGGCAGCTATGTCAGTATGCGTCTTGCTTATGTTGAGTGACAACCAATTTAGATTTATGTCACCTAATAGATAGAGCTTGCCCGAAGAGGTGAGGGATGTAATATCAGTGATAAGCTCTGTGGCTACAGAGTGGTGCAGGCCAGGGTGACAACACGTACCTGCTATAAATATTGGTTCAAAGAAGGGTAGGGACATTCTTAAGACAAGGGCTTCGTACGCAGAGGGGACAGAGGACAATAGTACAGTTGTGGATTGGAGTGAGGAGGAGGAGGAGTAGATAGCTATACCGCCACCTCTGCTAGTGCGGTCCTGACGGGTAACAGCATAACCAGATATTGTGATAGGTACGTCCGTGATTTTGTTTGATAGCCAGGTCTCAGACACTAATAGTAAGTCCGACTTTAGGAAGACTACAAGGGGGAACAGTAAGTCAAATTTAGGGAGAAGACTACGAATGTTGAGATGAAGGATCGTCAGGCTCCAGCGGAGGGAAACTGGGGTGTGGGCAGGGGAGCTGGGAACGGTAGAGGGGAGCAGAGGGTGGGGCCAGGGTTAGGATTTATGTCACCAGCAGAGAGGAGTAAGAGAGAGATGATGATGATGAAATGTAGTTTACCAAGCTTGATTAGTCGATTTTGGGGTGCTATGTGGGTAGTATGAGGTATGGAGTTGAAATTTGAGGAAACATAGTAGAGTGTAGGAGTACAGTATAGCCATGAGGGAGGCAGCTGGCCGTATAGAGAAGTGAGTTCAGGTGTAAGTAAAAGGTGCTGGAGGTGTCACTTGGTTGTAACAGGGGGTCGGCAGGATTGCAGGGATTCCATAGGACATGTAGAAATAAGCTTTCTATTCACTCTGGAATGTTGGTAACAATGCTGTCTAGCAACAAGTTGGCAGAGCAAAGCGGAGCCCTGAGTTCTACATCAGCTCTGTTTGCAGCATTCAAGATGGAATAAAAAGCTTATTCCTACATGCCCTGTGGAATGTCCTATTTATACCATAGAACAATGAATACCACTGTGATGGGGCTACAGGGAAAATTACATGGGCTTCAGGGAAAATAACATGTTATTCCCCCCAGAGGGTGAATAACAAGGCAGAATAACCATTTTTATTCAGCCCTGTTAGTCATCTCTCCCATAGTATAAATGGTTAAACTCCCTGGTTTGGTGGAGAAAGAACTCAATGGACCAACAAGCCTTTGTTCTTTTTCATTTTCATATGTTCCCCAGCATGTTACAGAAGGTAGTGAAACACATTTAATCCAGACAGATCAAGAGCAGTGTCTCTTCATCATTTTATACATAGCCTGTCATATTGCAACCATGGCATTATACAATTTAAAAAAAATGGAACTAGGCAAAAGAATACACCAATTATTGTTGGTATTGAAATATTAAAGAGCAACTCACTACTACAATAAATAGCTTAAAATGATCAGATTTCCAACAATTTTGTTTAACATTAGTGTTTTCTTTTACTTTTGTTTGTTCTTGGCCTATTAAATATTTCAGATAATACTGTTCTATTTCACAGAGTCCTTCAAAAAGCATCTGACTGTTTCCAACTGACCTCACAACTGTTTGTGATATCACAGTCCGTTGTCATGGTGACCACTATGATATTATAAACAAAGGCTCTATGAGATCAACAGGGATATACCAATGCTTTTTATACAAGCTTTTTGGATAGACTACCAAAGTGGTTATAAACCCCAGAAAGGAAATTAAAAAAAATGTATTCGCTAGTAAATTGTTACAGTCAAAACATCATGTTTAGGAGAATACATGCAAAAGGGCAGCGTTTCTCCTTAAATATGGTATTTGGGAGGTACTTTGGTTCAGTGGTTAGAACACAAAACTGCTGACCCAGAAGAGACACAGGGTTTTATGCTTGTGGCAGTCTGGCCCTTAGCAAGTCACCTGACCTCCCTGTGCTTCAGAGCTCCCTGCTGTAAAATTGTGTAGAAGTAGGATTTTTACTGAAAACAAGATGCTGTATCTCAGCTGGGCTAGCTTGAATAAATAAACTGAAGCTGGACCGACTGTACACAGACTGAACGCTGGCAACATGGGTTTGATCCTGAACCCAAGAGCAACCCATCAGACCAGCAGGAGGGGGAGACAACATTCCACAAGATACTTGCCACCTCTGGGGTGGGAGGGAGCCCCATCCTGCAGCACGTTTGTCCCCCTGGTGACCCTGGGGAAAAAGGATTTGCATGGGCACGGAACTGTGCGGACGAGGTACGTGCATGTCGACACGTTTTCTGGGCTTGGAGGTGAAAATGGCCAAGTGACCAGATAATGTTAGTCCCACCTCTTGTCCAATAAGGATCATCTGGGCCAATGAAGCCTCCCATGACGATGTCGCCTCCCTGTCTACTGGGATTACGCTGGCTATGGATTTAGGTCAGATCCCACACTGGGGAAGGAGGGGGAATGAACGGATTTAGCAGAAGAGGAGCTGCAAGAGAGATGTTCTCTGTAGGCTGGTTCCTCTGGATGGGAGGAGTCATGGGAACAACAGAGTTTCTAAACTGTAATGCTGAATGCATAAATAGCTGCAAGAAGTGCTTCACTGTTTTACTGGAAAATCCCTTTAATCCCGCCAATGGAAAACACTGCCAGGCACCAAAGGAGACCAAAGTCAGTGTGTGCTCATGGGAGGGAGCAGGGAGAAGACAATGAGACCAGATTTCTCAGCAGACAGGACCCCCAGCCCCACCCTTTTTCTCATTTCTCTCTTCCCCTACTTTCCCCTATCACTGCCGAACCGAATCCTCCGAATGCTCCACTTCCGCTCCTGGAACACCTTGGGAGCAGCAGTGCAGTGGAAGAGCCCGTCCAGACTTCCTCATCCAGAGCAAGACAGCCTAAGGGTTTGGGTTCAAGCCTGGGAATTCCATGCTGAGGCAGGAGGGGATAGAACAATGCAAATTATGGGGGTGAAGCGTTCGGCTCACTAGAGGAAGGGTGCAGGCTGACCAACATTTGTGTGGCCCCTGCCAACCGATCAATTAGTGGAACTGGCACCAGCTGTGAAAAGTTGATCACCCACCCACCACCGGGCTGGAGAAAGGGTACAACTGCGGCAACCCAGATCACCAGTGTGGGAGACAGGAAAACAAACTAATAAAAAAAGCTGCTCCTCAATTCCATTTTCAGCAGCAGCAGCACAGTGTGCTTTTGTTGTCTGAATTTTTTTTTGCTGTTAATCTATTTATTGCCTCATCCCCTATGGCGCTTACTCCTGCCAGGGTGCCCAGCCCCATCTCCCGCTCGCAGCCTTACTCCTCCTCTTTCCTCCACGGCTTGCCCCGTGGTGGGGCAGCGGAATCCCCTTACCCGAACAAAATCGGTCTTGGGGAGCTGCTGCCTTTGCAGGAAGGGGCTTGTGGCATCCAGCAAACATCCTGCTGAGGGGCCATCCCCCCAAGAGTGGCACAGCTGACAGTAATGACACCAATGGCAGAGCCATAAGTGCTTTCTGCACTGACATGCCAGTGTGACTGCCCCATAACCGCCCCTGTGTGGTGAGCCAGGGTCAGGCATGCAGCGACTCTCTCCCAACTCCTCCCCGGGAGAGGAGAGCTGTCCTCAGGATGCTTGATCCTTTCCCTTCCCAGCCGACCCCCGGCGGCCCGCTCGCACCGTGAACACGGGTCGCCGGAGTGGCAGAAGGTAAGGCATGATGCCTCAGCTCTCCACGCCACTGGGCCAGTGCAATTTTCTGAATTTACTACGCTGTTTTTTTTTTCTTCCTGACTGGCTATCATTGGCCAGTCTTTCCTTCCTAGCCCCATCATCCACTGTCCCTGAGACTTAACTTCCAATCAGTCAGTGCCCCACGGATTGCCCCCATGGTGGAGGGCCCCTTGGGTTCCCCAAGCCCAGGAGGTGTTAGAGCTGGGTTGCAGTCGGGAGCCTGGTGAGCTGTATGGAGCCTGTGAGAGGGAGGTGGCATCATGTTGCTTCATCATCATCATTCATTATTTATAAAAAGGCGCCTTTCTAAAACCAAGGTGCCTGTACAACAACAATTAAAACACATTGATAGATACATAATACAAAAAATTATAAATATAAATTCAGCAGCGACATTAAAAATCAGAAAACGCTAGGCTAAAAAGATATGTTTTCAAGGCAACTTTAAAACCTTAGATGGTCAGACAATCTCGCACCCGAAGAGGTAGAGAATTTCACAGGGTCGGGACCATAAAACTAAATGATCTTGCCCCAGAAGTCTGTAAATGAACCCTGGGAATCTCCAGCAATCCCTCGTCGGTGGATCGGAGAGGACAGAGGGGACAGCAGGGGTGAAGGAAATCTTGCAGGTAACTAGTCCCTGATCGTGAAGGGCCTTATAGATCAGAAAACCGACCTTGAAGGTGATCTGCCACTGTACTGGCAGCCAGTGCAGTCCGCAGAGCACAGGCGTTACATGACTAGACCTAGGAATACCAGTTAAAAGCCTGGCTGCTGCATTCTGCACCAGCTGCAAGCGGTTGATATCAACCCCCGGTAGCCTAAGGTAAAGGGCATTGCGGTAGTCAAGGCGGGAGGTAATGAAGGCGTGGACCAAAGTTGGAAGATCGTCGGGGGAACCAGATGCTTTACCCGGGCAATATTCCTGAGATGGTAAAAAGAGGTTTTGACAACTGCTGACACCTGTAGGGTCAAGCAGTCATCAGACATCATGCCTAGGTTCTGTACCCGGTCTAAGGTGGTTAGTCGAACACCCCCAAGCCACAGACCCGAAGGTGATCCCAACAAACCTGCCCCCCCCCCAAACGACCTGGGTCCACAACCAACACCTCAGTTTTTTTATGGGTTTAACTGTAGCCAGCTCACATTCATCCAATTCTGGATCTCGGCTAGACAGCTGTTAAAGACCGAAACAGCATCATCTTGGCCAGGCACAAAGGACATATACAGCTGAGTATCATCAGCACAGCAGTGAAAACTCAAGCCGTACCACCTAATAATTGCTCCTAACGGCAGCATATACACCATAAACAACATGGGTGCCAAGATGGAGCCCTGTGGCACCCCGCAGGATAGGGAGAATGGAGCTGAGGAAAAAATCCCAGACACCACCCTCTGAGTCTTATCCTTGAGAAATGATTGAAACCATCTGAGGACTGTCCCTGAAAGTCCACTGATGAACCGCAGGTGCTCCAACAGCACACCATGGTCTATGGTGTTAAATGCTGCAGAGAGATCTAGAAGGGCCACGATGGAACGGGTCTTTCGATCTCTCGCTGTTAGGAGGTTATTTAGTACCCGGACAAGGGCTGTCTCAGTACTATGACTCTTCCTAAATCCAGACTGGAGAGATTCATAGACATTGTGGTTGGTCAAATGGTCATCCAGCTGCGACGGACCACCTTCTCGATAACCTTACCCACAAAGGGTAGGTTAGAGACAGGCCTGTAGTTAGCCAGACAGTCCAGGTCCAAGGAGGGCTTTTTAAGAAGGGGCCGAACCACGGCCTCCTTCAGGGGATCCGGAAAGATCCCCTTCTCCAAAGACATCCAGACTATTTCGGCAAGGACTGGGCTGATTTTATCCACACAGCCTACGAAGAGGCTTCAGGCAAGGAGGTGTTTTCTTCCCTCACCTGAGCGCTGCGCGGGCTAGGACCAAGTGGACGTCTGCATGCAAACATACAGCTGTCCTGGCCAGGAAGTGCCTGCCCACCAATTATGGCTCCACTTGTACTGCCACCTGTGGTCACCTAGATGGCAGTGTCACAGTGGAGCAAGCAGTCCTCCCTCCCCAGAGGAGGAGGGCATCCTCTGGAACACTCGTAGTCCTCTCCTTAGCTGGCCTCCAATGACCCGGACTCGATTCCGAACCCAGGTCACCAGCATCACGAGTGGTAGCACTACTGCTGCGCCAACGGGGCCTGAAAACAGTGCGCTTTTGTGGTGCAAAAGGTCTGTAGCGCTTCACTGTCTGATAGAGACACCCACATTGCAGAGGTCTAGCTCTTGTTTCAGAGATACTAGTTTTTGATATCCGTGGATTTTACATTGGAATGCTGAATCAATCTTACTAAGTAGGGACTTTCCGTATACACTACGAGCAATTTGGGAAACGTTACAAAATATCAGAACAAAAATACTTCTTCAGGTGCAAGATACTATGAAAAGAAAAGCTCATCTTACCTTTCATGTACATCTTTGAAGTTTCTACTATTTCTTGATAAACTACAAAATCAGGAAGTTGCTTGAAAAGCACAGAGCTGGGGTGAATAAAAACTGGATCATCCAGCAAAGGGGTCTGTAAAACACAAGCAGAAAGTTCCCCTTGTAGTTATGTCTAGGGACAATAAAGGAGTAACTAGAAATGTTTTTCCGACAGCACTGAAAAAGGATAGCGTTTCTCAGGAACAAACCAGGAAGACGAACTGTTCATGATTTACAAAGATGACTGTTACTGACAGATCAGTCACCTGCTGGGGGTGGAGACATCTGATTAGCAACATTTTCATTTTGATACTGCTTTTGAAATTAAATGTGCGGTGTATTTTATTACCCCACTTTTTTATTTATTTATTTGCTTTTGGTGACCGGGTAGGTGCACGCGGCAGGACCTGCCTAATTTCAGGCACGACCCGGGAGACAGCAAAACAAGTACAGATCAGATAATCAACTAGAAGGATGACATCAAAATGAAATACAAAGGAGTTTCAGGTACAATGGAGCAGGTACAGTAGTAATTAGGACACTGAGCTTAGCAACAATCCGTATGACAAAACAAGACCTAGAAAGTAAGTGCAGGAATCAGGAGCAGGCAGCTACAAACAGCAGCAAGTAGCAGATGGCTTCAGTCAGGACAAAGACCAGCGGCGAGCGTAGGCCAAGGTGACAAGCAAGGTTAATTAAGCGCTAGATGGAAAATAAGGTCCGCGGGTAATGGAAAGAGGGAGAAAGTTAACATGTACAGGCATCAAGGCAGGTGAGGTGGGCGAACAGGGCTCATTTGAATGCAGCATGCGATTTGGTACACCCGAGGTGTAGAGGAAGGGGGTCCCAGAGTTTGGGTGTATAGTGGGCAAAGGATTGTTCCCCCATTTTGGTGAGGCAGTGGAGCATGGAGAGTAGGGCCGAGGCAGTAGACTGAAGTTGACGAGGTTGTGCCACGGGGGGGGGGGTGAGAAGCCCAGCAAGGGAGGCAGGCTGTGAAGATCGAATAACGTTGTCGACTAGGCAACCAAGGGTGAATACACACTTAGATGAGGGGGAGAGCCACCGTAGGTCCGCGTATAAAGACCAATGGTGGGTAATGTGACAGGCAGACAGCGAATCTGCAGATATTATTGTATGTGACATTCCACTTTTGAAGGATGCCCGCTGGGCTCTGTCCAAAGATGGGCAGAGCATAGCACAGCTCAGGCAGGAGACCTTGGGCCACCAAGACCCTAGCTGCGGGGTGAGGGTGTGTCGAACAAGATAGGCTAGGCCCAATTTGGCATTGATAGATTTACAAATGGTACTAACATACAGATGGAAGTCAAGGGCTAGGTCAAGTGTAACCCTGAGGTATTTGAAAGATGAGGTTATGTGGACAGGGGACCTGTCGAGACAGGCGACGTGTAGTGAGGCAGTAGAGGGGGAACATTTCCTACGAGAATCAAAAAGCAAGGCCTGCATCTTGGCCACATTAAGGACCAGACTATTGCCGGCCCGGTGACGCTGAGGGTTGAGGTGCTGGATGCCACACCTCGCTGGCGACATGGGTTCAGGAGTGGACTCGGGTCGTTGGGGGTTGGCCGGGGGGAGAAAGGCTGAGCATCCGACAACAGCTCGCCTTCTCCGGGGAGGTGGGGTGATCCATCCCGGGTGAGCGGTGACCTCTGGCGGAGGCTGGGTGCACGAGACCTCGTCGACACCTCGGGGTTCGATTGGCCATGGGCGTAGGAGGCCTATGGATCAATCACCTCTAGGGGCTGCACCATCAAGGGGGGAGGACATTGCGGATGTCGGCGCTCATGCCTTGACGTCAGGGCCAGCAATGTCCTCATAGAACAGGGAAAAAAATCACCCTCCAGAGCTGGGTAGACAGAACGCAGAACCCAGTCCTGATGTGCCGACTGCCGCTGTCTCAGGGACCGGAGAAGACATTAGTCAGGGTCCACCTTGAACTCTGCCCGGGGATCCGGCAGGATGAGGGACCCCAAGCTGCAGGTAAGTCGGTGGCAGGGATGGGTTTCACTTGGCGATTACTGAATTACTGAAGGGGCAACTCTGGCAGGGACGTAGGAGGGGAGAAAAAGAAATTAAAAAAAGAAAAAAAGGACCAGACTATTGGAACAGAGCCATCTTTGGGTGAGGTGAAGGTTGGAGGAGAGAAGGGAGTTGTTCTTGGATACTGAGCTGAAAGAGACGTATAGGACCAGATCATCAGCATATACCAGGGTACGACGGCATGAGGAGATAGCAGGCAGATTATTAATGAAAATAGAGAAGAGCAGAGGCCCAAGTATGGACCCCTTAGGGACACCCGCAGCGATGGGAGCAGGGGAAGAGAGGACCTTGTGAAAAGAGACCACTTGGGAGCAGTCGTGCAGGTAGCTAGAAAGCCAAGCAAGAGTGGATTTGGAGGCCCCAAGGGAGCCGAGACGTAGCAGGAGCAGGGAGTGGTCATCTGAGTCGAAGACCTTGGACAAATCAATGAAGACTGCCCTAGTAAGTTGACCGCGATCCATGCTGGTTCTGATGTTGTTAGTAAAGTGGGCTAGGGCGGTGGTGGTGGTATGGCTAGCACAAAAGCCATGTTGGACAGGTGAGAGGAGGTTGTATTTGAGCAGGAAGGTGGACAACTGGCGGTGGATGAGTTTCTCCAGGAGTTTGCTGAGCGTGGGTAGAAGAGCTATGGGATGATAGTTTGCTGGATTTCTGGGATCACCTTTTTTAAAGATGGGAATGACTCTGACCATCTTCCAGGAGCGGGGGACAGTGGACAAACTAATAGAGAGGTTAAGTAAGTGAGTGAGGGGCGTGGTCAGGAGGGACGCGCCAAGCTTGAGGATCCTAGTTTCCAACCCATCAGGACACTTGTCTTTGGCCTTTGTATCCCCCATCCAACATCCTCTGGTGTCATCCACCTTAATCATACTGCACCATGGCCAAGAAGGAAACAGACAATTTTCTGCCTCAGACATGGGTGCCAAGTTCTGCTTTAAAACCAGCCAGAGGTAATACTACTTGTCGACATGTGTTATGGTCTTTCTGGAAGGCTAACATAATGCATCATCTCAGTGATGAGTCCACTGTCTGCAAACCTGTGGGATGGAACACCAGAAGCTGCTTGCACGCAGCCATGCAATGTGCTACTAGTAAGCCACTGGGCCAGCTTTTTTTTTTTACTGCAATGTAATACATATGGCCACTGGTCCCACTCATTACAGACCCAAAAGAATGAGGCTTCCATGTTGGCAATTAATATCCAGAGTCAACGCTGTAGATGGTCGCTCTACAATATACACCCTTGGTAACAGCTGGCCTCCACTAGTACCTGAGAGTCACTTCTGGCACTGCTATGTGTGGTATATATACACCCCTGGTGCTAGCATACACTACATACTGTCACAAGGCATAAAAAATAAGTTGACTTGGTAGTGCTTCTGCTTGCAGCAGCAGCACTACCGCCCACAGTGCCAGTGACCTGGGTTCAGAAACAAATCCAGATTGTCAGAGGCTGGCCGTGGGGAGAGGGATGGTGCGTCCTACAGGACGTTCTCCCTCTCTGGGGAAGGTGGGTCCTGCTCTCTGCCATAATAGTGCCATCTGAGTGACCATGGTAGCAGTGTGGTAAGAGGGTAGTACTCTGCAGGCATTTCATGTCACCATGCTTGGTGCGTCTCTTCCCACTGTTGTATGCTGGGAGTCCCAAGAGGGACAGAAAAAGTGAAAATGTCCCCACAGGTGAATGACACTACTGCGTCTGGGGTTGTGCTCCACCAGCTGCCTGTGTGCCTCCTGACAGCTACAGTTAGCTCGGCAGTAAATTCCTGACCCCGCCAGGTGGCTACTCTGTGACAGAATGGAGGTGGTGGCACACCAGTGAGGTAGGAATACCTCACGGCTGCACCATGGGGGTTCAGATGGAGTTGGGGGTCAGAGACGAGAAGGAGGCATAAAGATAGAATATTAAAAAAAAAAGAAGTTTAATACCAAAGCTTGCTGGTGCTGGCAGTAGAGTGTTGGGAGACCAGAGTAAGAGAACAGTCTTAGTCTGAGCCAGACTCTCACACCCCAAGTGTGAGGACTCTCAGTCTCAGACTCTGGGTGGAGGGTTTAGCAAGGCCCACTGTTTAAACACCTATGTTGGAGGAACTGGTAGTGGCCTTGGTGTCATAGGGCCTCCACAATGTTGGCCCTCTCCCTCAAACCTACCTGTCACCAAAGGCTGGCTCTTACTGTGGGAGATGGGAAGGTATGAAAGGAGAAAAGGTGCATGTTGCTGGTGAATAAAAGCAGTCAGGAACCCATGCCATTAGTCCAGGACTACCTAGGCTCCTCCACCTTGGCAAGGATATGTGATCCCAGCTCACCACCAGGTCAGTATCAGCAAGGCATGGACAAGAGGCTGGAGGATCCAGGCTGTTTCCCCAACGGGAGATGCCTGCAGCCTCCTGAACATACTATAAGAGGAAATATAGCAGCACAGGTGATAAAACAGTGGACAAAAAAAAATAGGTTACTCACCTGTAACCATACTTCTAGGAGTGGTATATAGTTCACATCCACACGTTTGCAGTTCCACCAAAAGTGCTGATTTGTCAGAACATCTTCAAGCTAAGCTTCTCCCACCACCAGGACAGTATATCCTCTGGCTCAGCCCCATAGTGTCAGATCTTACATGCTGGAAGTAGGGATCCGTGAGCCACTTGCCAGGTAGGTGGTGTGGATATGAACTAATGTATATAAAACTCCCAGAACTACAGTTACAGGTGAGTAAATACAGGTTACTCACCTGTAACAGGAGTTCTAGGAATGGTATATGTTGTTCAGCCACACTCATTGGCAGGTATCCTTGCCGCTTTAAATCTTGCCGGAAGGTCTTCAAGCTTGCTCCTCCCACCCACCCGGGTGGTATAACTCTCGGCTCCGCCCCATGACGCCAGATCTGGCCCGCTGGAAGCTCAGGTTGTGCGTCGAAGCCGGAGGAAACGGGTGAATGGGATGAACAACATATACCATTCCTAGAACTCCTGTTACAGGTGAGTAACCTGTATTTCTAGGGACATGGATATGTTGTTCATCCACACTCATTGGCAGACTCCTAGCAGTTCTCTGGGAGGAGGGAGGGAGGCAAGACGCACACCCCCAATACTTACTTGGGAAAGAGAGACTGGAGAACCGAGGCTCCAAAACCAGCATCCCGGCGTGACTCAAGGTCGATGTGGTAATGGGTAATGAAGGTGTTTGCTGACTTCCAGGTAGCAGCCCTGCAGATTTCCTGGATAGGGACGTCCCTGGAAGCAGCCACCCGTTGCAGCAGTATGGCGGGTAGAATGAGCTCTTGTCCTCTGGGAGGCTCCATGCCGCCAACTTATAGCAGAGATCTATGCAGGAGGTTACCCACCTGCTTATCGTCGCTTGGCTGCAGGTCTGCCAGATGCGGCTTCAGCGTGGGTGACAAACAGCTGGCGAACCTCTCCCAATTTCAGCCGTGCGGCTCCTTATAATAGCGGCGCCCTTCTAGGGTCCAGAGTATGGAGCCTATATTCGCCCTCGAGGTGTGACTGGGGTAGAACACCGCACAGTCAACACCTGGTTAAGGTGAAACCTGACACCACCTTCGAAGGAATTTCGGGTGGGGGCGAGGACAACCTTGTCCCTGTGGAAGACCAGGTAAGGAGACCTGATGGAAAGCGCCTGAGCTCTCCCATCCTTCTGGCTGACGTGATAGCCACCAAGAAGGCGTCTTCCACGACAGGTGAGAGAGAGCACACCTGTGCATAGGTTCGAATGGCTTGCCCATGAGCTTTGCCAGTACCAGCAGTAGATCCCACGGAGGTGGGGGTTCCCGACTGGAGGAAATGTGATCAAGGCCTTTGAAAAGCGCCAGACCACCTTCTCCTGCGCCATCGACTGCTTCCCGCCCGCGCCCGTAAGCAGAGATGGCTGCCAGGTGCACCCTTAGGGTCGCCGACCTAAGCCCTTGACTAGAAAGGACCATAAATAGTCCAAGATGCTTGCCAAGGAACAGGAGGAAGGGTCCAAGCCTTGTCCTGACACCAAATGGAAAACCTTTCCATTTGAAGGCATAGCATTTTCTGGTCGACTCTACGGGACGCCTCAACTACATTGAGGACCTCGTCGGAAAGACCCAAGGCCTGGAACTCTAGCGCTCAGGAACCAGGCCGTCAGGTGCAGGGATTGAAGGTCCGGATGGAACACCTTCCCTGATTGACTGAGAGCAGGTCCGGCGAGCTGGAAGCTGCCGCTGGAGTCCTGGAGCTGAGACTGAGGAGATCTGGGTACCAGAACTGGCGAGGCCAGTCTGGGGCTATCAGAATCACCTGCGCCTTGTCCCTCCTCGCCTTGAGAAGCACCTTGTGGATCAAGGGAAATGGGGGAAAGGCGTAAAAGAGGCCCGGGGTCCACTGCCTCGAGAAGGCATCCCCCTGCAGCGAGCCCTGCTGAGGGGGGCGGGCATGGAACAGACTCAGCTTCGCGTTCTCCCTGGAGGCAAACAGGTCCACCTGAGGTGTGCCCCAATGGGAGAACAGATGCTGTACTACCTCCGGCAGGAGAGACCACTCGTGGGATGCAGCCCCTATCCGCCTCAGGGCATCGGCCAGGGTGTTGGAGGCTCCTGCCACGTGAATGGCTAGGAGATCCGCCTCCAGGCTGCGACGAGTGACCAAATGCGGAGAGCTTCCTTGCATAGAAGCATGGAGCGTGCCCCCCTGGCGGTTTAGATAGTACATGGTCGTGGTATTGTCCGCCTGGACTCGGACCACTTGACCCCGGAGGAACGGAGCAAAGGCGGTGAGAGCTAGGCGGACCGCCGGAGCTCCAGCAGGTTGATGTGGCATCGGGACTCCCAGGGGACCAGAGGCCATGAGCCCGGTGTTCCCCCAGATGGGCACCCCAACCCATCAGAGAGGCATCGGTCGAAAGAGAGACCGCTGCCCGAGGCGACGAACGGGATGCCCTCCTGCAAATGATCTGGAATGGTCCACCACTGGAGAGCGCTCCACATCCCTGTGTCACCGGCACAAGCTGGTCCAAAGGATCGCAGCGCCAGGACCACTGGCTGGCCAGTCCCACTGAAGGGGACGATGTTCCAGCGGGCTCAACGGACCACGCTGGTGCAGGCCGCCATGAGACCCAGGAGGCACAGGAAGTCCCGGCAGGCGCATTGCCCAACCAGAAATGATCGGGCAAAGGAGGAAAGAACCTCGGCCCTGTCCGGGCGGAGCAGCTCTGGCTCAAGAGAGTCGAGCTGCGCCCGATGAATAGAATCACCTGCTCGGCTCGAGTTCCGACTTGGCCTCGTTGATAAGGAGGCCCAGTTGAGAGCAGACCTGGAGGGCCAGATCTCTGGACCACTCCGCCTCCTTCCTGGAGGGAGCTACACAGCCAGTCGTCCAGGTAAGGGTACACCCGGACCCTCGGCCAGCAGGGAATGCTGTCACCACTGCCATGCATTTGGTGAAGACCCTGGGAGCTGGAGACAAGCCAAGAGCATGGCTTGAACTCAAGAGGGATCTTCCGCTGAAGCGGCGAATCTCTGGTGAGATTTGGACGGATAGGGACGTGAAAAACGCTGCCTGCAAGTCCAGAGAGCAGAACCACACGCTGCGCTCCAAGGATGGTATTATCTGAGCCAGAGTGACCATCCTGAAGGTTCGAGACCTTAGGAACTTGTTTAGGTCGGTAGGTCGAGAATGGGCGCCAGCCCCGTCCGCCGGAACCAGGGTACCTGGACACAAACCCTGGGTCTGAAGGAGGGTCCACCACCTCTTATCACCTCCTTCTGGAGGAGGAGAGCGATGTCGGCTCGACGAGCCGCCAGTGAGGCTGGGGATCCCGGCCCCCGAGGGGCGACGGCTCTGAAGGGTGGTGCCTGCTCGAATTCCAGAGGCAGGCCTCTTCCCACCACCTCCAAGACCCACCTGTCCGTGGTAACAGCGGACCAGGCGGAACGGAAGTGCCGGAGCCGTCACCCCACGGGGGGACCCAGGGGTAAGGTGACGGGAATGGGGGCGACACCCCTCAGCCCGTCACTGGGCAGGCTTGGAGGAGGGACCGGCCGAGGGACCTCCTGGGCCTTTTCCTCCCTGCCTCCTGTTAGAGGAAGCCGGCGGCTTGGGTTTGGGATGCCAAGGCCGAGCCTGCTGGCCCTGACGTTGCTGGGCCGGGCGCGCCGGGGGCACAGAAGGACGAAAGGGCTTAGGCTGTGGCTTGCGGCCTTTGTCCTTCTGAGCGGAAGAGACCGAGTCCAAGGTAGCATTGGACTTCTCGATCCTCTGCATGTGACCTTCCATCCCATGGCCGAAAAGGTCAGTCCCCAAAAAGGGAACATCCGCCAACTTGTGCTGGGTATCCGAAGTAAAGGTGTATATCCTCAGCCAAGCCCGCCGACGCATAGCCACTGCGGCCACCACCGATCTGGCACATGAGTCCCCTATATCCAAAGCAGTCTGGAGCTGCTGTTTGGCCACTGCCCTGCTCCTGGTCCCGCACCTGCTTAACCGTAGTCTGCAGATCGTGGGAAGATGAGGGATGACCTCATCCAGGGAGCCCAACAGGGCATGAGAAAATGTGCCATGAGGACGGCCGAACTGGCCTGACGAAGGCCGAGAGGACGCAGCGAGACTTTTCGCCTGACATAGTCCACTCCTTGACTCCTTGTCAGGAGGTTTGTCCACATCCCTGGCGCGTGGCGCCGAAAACGCTGTCGGTAACCAACCCTCAACAGAGGGTGTTCCAAAACCGGACAAGGAACGGTCGGACCGGATACTTCCTGGCCATCCTGGCCGAAGGCGCAGGGCAGGAAGCAGGCGCCAAAGCTCCAGTGCCGACCCACTATGGCCTCGCCACCGGAAAGGCCTCCGTCGGAGAATCCCTCGGTCCAGAATCTCCGTGAGGGGATACCTGGCCTGCTTGGAACGGGTTCGAGCTCCATCCCGTGGACCTCGAGATGAGCCGAGCAGTCCTAGGAAGGACGATGGCTATCGTCCATTGACTGACCTCCTGAAGACTCCAAGTCCAGTCGCTTGGAGAAAAGGAGGAATCATCTTCGGACTCGGAAGAGTCCTCGAAGAGCTGCCTCTAGCCTGAGCCACCCTTCACCTGCCGAGGTCGGTCGGGAGTGAGGGTAACTGACAGCCGATGGGGTAGACCCTTAGCCGACCGAGAATCCTTGGTCGGAGCCCCAGTTGGTGGCTGTGGAGGCGGAGGTTCCACCGAATCGGTGGAGCAGCTGGTTTTGGCTGAACAACCGCCTGGGTATAGGCCCTCGGATAAATCGAGGGGTGTGTCGGCGCCCGTGACAGCCACTTAATGGCCGGAAGGCGACGGGTTGGCTTACTCCTGGCCAGGAGGAGCTGTTGCAACATAAGGTCCTTGTACCGTCGACGTAATTTACGCCGAAGCCTCCCCTCGTCCGAGGAGGAGGACGAGGACGAGCGGCGACGCCGCTTACCGCGGTGCCGAGACCGAGACCGCCTATGACGGTGGGATCGGCTGGACCGCGAAGAGGTCCGAGACCGAGACCGAGAGTCCCGGAATTTCCGAGGTCGGTGCGGGGAGGTGTCGGCCGGAACCGGCACTCCCTTCGGCTCGGATGGTCCATCCGAGGGCTCCGGAACCGGAGGCACAGGCGAGCCAACGGGATCCTCAACTCCTCCCGGGGGAACCGGGGAGAGGGGAATCTCGGCTGCTAAAGGCGACAGCCCGTCCAACGGGTCGAGAAAAATCTCGACTTCATCGGTGGGAGTCTCGGTCAACTGACCTGACGGGGACACCGTGAGGCCAGTGGCCGAAGCCGAGCGGTCGACCGAAGCCGACGGTCGACGACCCGGGGAGAGGGACCTTTCCTGCTCCCAAGAGCGTCGACGGAGGGACTTACCCCTGTCCCTCTTTTTGGACCGAGAATAAGGTCCCGCAGATGTAAGCCCTTCTCCTTTAGTGGAGAGGGACAGACAAAGCTCCTTAAAAGAAGCCGTGTAAGAAGAGCCCAGAGAGACGGGATAAATGCCGCGGCGAGGAAGATACGGCCGCGCGCTTCCTCTTGAGGCGACCATCCGCTCAAGCTGATCCGCTGGGCCGCGCCGCCATGGACACGTAACCGGCCTCTTGGACTTCACCGGAGGAACGCTCGGGACGGCCCAGTTGCACCGGGCAGCTACGGTTCGGCAGGACGAGGCCGAGAAAGATGAGCACAGGCCGCAAGCCGCGGGTCGTGCTCAAGGCCTAAGCAGTAGACACACAGTGGGTGTGGATCCGTTCGAGACATCTTCTGCCGCATGGGCATCTCCGAAATCCGGGTCGATTTGTCCATCGTGAGCTGCGAGGGATAGAAGACTGAAGTCTTTTCGCAAAATTTATTTTTAAATCCGCAAACGGAGAAATAGGAACCAGTCTCAAACGCAGAGCGTTAAGGAGGGAACCTGAGCTTCCAAGCGGTAAGGAAGATCTGGCGTCAGGGGGCGGAGCCGAGAGTTATACCACCCGGGTGGGTGGGAGGAGCAAGCTTGAAGACCTTCCGGCAAGATTTAAAGCGGCAAGGATACCTGCCAATGAGTGTGGATGAACAACATATCCATGTCCCTAGAACCTATTTTTCTAGGGGGTGTGGATACAGTTCATGATTCATATGAAAGCACACTTCCAGCAGTTCTCTGGGAGGAGGGGGTAAGGCGCACACCACTATTTGGCGAACACGCTGGAGAAACAAGGTCCCAAATGGAGCATCAAGAGACTCAAGGTCGATGCAGTAATGGGAGATGAAGGTGTGTGCTGACTTCCAGGTGGCAGCCCTACAGATCTCCTGGATCAGGACGCCCTTGAAACAGTCACTGAGACAGTAGTATTTCTTGTGGAATGAGTCCTAAGCCCTATGGGAGGCTCCCAACCAGCTAACCTACAGCAGAGGTTGATGAAGGATGTTATCTACTTGACAATCGTCTGATTAGCTGCCGGTCTGCCAGGCGTGGCTTCAGCGTATGTCACAAACAGCTAGTAAGACTCACACTAAACTCCAGCCATATGCTCCCTGTTAATACAAGCACACCCTTCGTAGCACCAGGATATGGAGCCTGCAATCAGCTTCTGAAGATGAGCTGTTAACTCATTCTCTCCTGGTGGCCATTTTGGGTAGGGCTCAGCAATGGATGGTTCTGACGCCATATAGCGGCTATGGGACTGAAGGAGTTTTAAAGTATACCAGTAAGTTAATCATCTGGTGAAACTCCAATACTACCTTCGGGAGGAACGTCAGGCGAGGGTGAAGGACAACTTCATCCCAGTAGAAGACCAAGTATGGAGACTTCACTAAGAGCATCTGGAGCTCGCTGATCCTTCTGGCTGATGTAATGACCACCAAGAAAGCCGTCTTCCATGACAGGTGTGCACAGGTTCACATGGCTTGCCCATGAGCCTAGTCAGCACCAGCAGTAGGTCCCATGGCGGTGGTTCATGCACCGGAAGGGATAGGTGATCAAGGCCCTTGAAGCATACCAGACTGCATCAGGTATGCAGAAATGGTGGTCATGTGCACCTTGAGGGTCATCCTCGCAGTCTCAGCTGGGAGAGGGGCCAAAGGTACTCCAGGATACTAGCCACAGGGCAAGCAAGGGATCAAGCTCCTTAATCGGACAACAATTGCAAAGCCTTTTCCATTTAAAGGCATAGCACTGTGAGTCAACCTTTTTCAGGAGGTCTCTACAATGTGGAGCACAGCTTCCGGAAGACCCAAAGCCTGGTACTCTAGCTGCTCAGGTACCAGGCTGTGAGGCGCAGGGACTGAAGATCCAGTCAGCAGGTCCAGATGAAGAGGCAATCGCCATGGAGGCCTGCTGCTGAGGCGGAGGAGATCCACATACCAGAACTGCTGTGGCCAGTTTAGAGCTATCAGGATCATCTGTGCCTTGACCACTGCCTTGTGGATCAAGGGGAAGGGAGGAAAGGCATACACAAGGTTTGGGGGGTCCAGGGCCTCATGAAAACATCCCCCATCAGTGTCCCAGACTGATGGGGTGGGCACAAAATAACCTCATTCTGGCATTCTCCCAGGAGGCAGAGAGATCCACAGGAGGGGTTCACCACTGGGAGGAGGCATACCACCTCCTGATGCAGGGACCATTCCTGTAACCTCTCTCCCACCTAGCTGACAACATCTGCCAGCTGACTGTTCACTCCTACGACATGGATCAGCAGGAGATCTGCATCCAGGCTGCACACGAGGATCCAGGTAAGGAGAGCCTCCCACCACAAGGGAAGGGAGTGTGTGCCGCCTTGCCTGTTTAGGTGGCACATGGTCATGGTATTGTCTGTCTCGACATGCATGACCAGACTCCTGATTAAAGAAGCAAATACTGACAGAGCTAACTGCACTGTAGGGCACGGAGCTTCAGCAAGTTGATGTGATGACAGGACTCCCAGGGTGATCAGAACCCATGTGCCCTATGGTCTCCCAGGTGCGCTCCTCACCCCACCAGAGAAGTGCCTGTCATGACTCTGATGGTTGATTCTGGGCAGACAAATGGGATTTCTTTCTCCAACTGTTCTGGGATCAGTCACCACTGGATGACATCCCACACTGGCTAGGTAATTGTGACCGGCTGGTCCAAGTGGCCTAGGTGCTATGATCATTGATGGCCCAACTTCCCCCACCGGTGATGCATCTGCCAATGGGCCCACCAGTCCATGCTAGTGCAGGACACCATGTACCCCAGCAGTCATATGAGTCCCTCACAGGGCGTGAGCATCCAACCAGAAATGATCGGGCAAAGGAGGTAAGATCCCATGCCTGATCCATAGGGAGGCAGGCCTTGGCCTGCAGGGAGTCTAGCCCTGTCCCGATGAACTGAATCACCTGTGAGGGGATCAGTTTAAACTTGGATAGGCAGACTGGCAAGCCCAAGTCTCCGCAGGTCTGCAGGGACAGATCTCTGGACCGCTCCACGGTCTCCTTGGACAGCCCAGCTATAAGCCAGTCATCCAAGTAGAGCTACATCCTGATGCTGTTGCATCTCAGGAACACTGCCACCACTGCTATGTATTTGGTGAAGACCCTGAGCACGGATAATAGGTCAAAGGGCATGAATTGGAACTGATAGAGAACCCCTTTTGTGCAGAACTGAAGGTACCGCCAGTGGGACTGATGGACTGGGATGTGGAAGAATGCATCCTGGAGGTCCAGGGAGCAGAACCACATGCCCTGCTCCAGGAGTGGAATGATACGTTTCAGGTTTACCATCCTGAACTTGCACTTCCGCATGTACTGACTGAGATAGTGCAGATCCAGTATGGGGTGCCCGCCCTCCCCCACGTCTGTTTTGGGACCAAGAAGTACCCAGCTACATACTTCTGACTTGCTGGGACATGGGACTCTTGAGGAGCGTGGGATTGTTAAGGTGGGAGAGCCTTGAAATCTACAGGCAACCCTCTGCCAACCACAAAAACCAGAACAATCCAGGGAGCACTACATGTATAAAGATTTGTTCACTGGTAATATGCTGGCCTTACTGAGGTGCCATAAGGCATGCTTTATGGCACCTCAATAAATTTGGGCACTTTATTTATTTGGTGAGCAGTGTATTTATACATGTGGTGGTGAGTGCCGGATTGTTCTTGTACCATTGCTTTTTATTCTGAGCACCCCAGCCCTGTGCATTTTTTCTTGTTTGGTCTTTGCCTTTGCCAACCACCTCTAGGACCCACTTATCTGTGGTAATTAACAGACCAATGTGGCCAGAAGTGGCAAATCTGACCCCCCAGAGGGAGCTGGGTCAGGGACTGGACAAGCAAGAGGTTAATACCCCTGACTCATTACTGGGCAGCTTTGGAGGGGGCACCACTTCCCATACCCCTTGCCTCTTTTTTGGTCCCTGGCTAGAGAACTTGGCCTTGGGATGCCAGGCTGCTGCCGATGCTGCTGTGGCTGAAAGGACCAGTACTGAAAGGCCTTCTTTTTCAGTTTCTGGGCCTCAGGGTCCTTTTGGAATGAGGTTACTGAGTCCAGCGTGGCACTGGACTTCTTAATCCTTGTGACATGTTCTTCCACCCCTGGGCCAAACAGGTTGATGTCCAAGAAAGGGACATTGCCCAACTTGGGCGAAGCATCTGCAGTAAAGGTGGACAACCTCAGCTAGGCTCTGTGATGCATCATGACAGCCGCTGCCATGACACGGGCACAGGAGTCACCCACGTCTAAGGCTGTATGGAGCAGGTGCTTAGCCAGTGCTTGACCCTGATCACTCACCAACTTCACCAGCAGCTGCCTGTCTGCAGGGAGGTGAGGGAGGACACCATCCAGTACTCCCATCAGGGAGTGACTAAAGTTGACCATCAAGGCATAGCTTGTCAGACAGTCACCAAGAGAGGAAGCGGTACAGATCTTCTTAGCTGCATGGTCAACCTTTTTAGACTCTTTTTAATAGGGGAAGGGGGGCTCATTCATGTCCCCTTGAACCCCGGACTTCCAGAAGGTCGCATCTGAAACCAGGCCCCTTAGCCGAGGGATGGTCCAAGAATCCCGAAATGGCCACACAGGGAGCGCATACTTGCGGACCCATACAGGTAGAGGGCACTGGACAGGATGCTGCTAGAACTCCAGGGCTGGTCCCAAAATGGCCTCAGCCATTGGAAAGGTGACCCCTGGGGAACTGTCCTTGTCCAGGATATTAGTAAAAGGATACTTAGCCCACTTCTAGACTGGCTCCAAGGACATATTCATGGATTCAGGCATCAGTCGGAGAAGAGCCCCACATGACACTGGCCCATGCTCGGTAGTCATCTCCGTGACTGAAACCAGGTCGAAGGTACGCTTCCTTGATAACAACACAGATGACCCATCTGATTCATCCAAGGACTCTTCAAAAACTGCCCATGACTGTTTGCCGCTGTGGATCACCTGAGTATCTTCTGACTGGTTAATTTCCACCAACAGCCAGCCTGGCAAGCAGGGTGGAGCACGGGAGTCCTTGGCTGTAGCTCCCAGTGCAGGCAGCTTCACATGCAAAGGTGGAGAGGCAGATGCCAGAGACACCTCTCAAGCATGGACCAGTGTGGGCATACCTGGCAACTGCCAGTCGACCATAGGTGTCAGGGTAGAGCCCTACCCTACCCCTGCAGTGGTCCACTGCTGCCAGAGGAGTTCCTTGTAGCACTGCCGCATCCTGCAGCAGTGCCTCTCTTCACTCGAGGACAAGGAGACTGAAGAGCATCAATGGTGGCACCTCCCGGTTGAGCATAATCAAGAGCGGAAGTGGTGCCTCAACAATGACTGCTGACCTGAGGGCTGACACCAAGGAGATGTCACCAAAGGGTTGTATAGACCACATGCTGAGATGCATGGACAAGCACCGTCTTCAGCGGCACGACCACTGGTGGAGGCTGGGGTGAAGTCGGTCAAGAACACTGACTGGTCCACGTCCTCCTAGGAGACGACTGGGAAGACAAGGGTGTTGGGAGATCAACTCCTTGTTGATCCCCTCCAACAACTGGTCAATGGGGTCAAGAAAAATCTCAACCATCTGACCAGTTGGTGTCGAGGTTGACAAGCCTGACTGAGGCATCATGGAGCTGTCGACAGAGCCCTTGACCACAGTCAGCTTGATGTGTGTCGAGCGGTCAGGGAAGTCAAGGGAGCAGGAGAACCTCATTCTCTCCCCGGTCCCATAACTGGTGCCAGCAGTGCTTGTGTTTCCTATCAAGGCAGACCAGGCTCTCCCTGTAAGTCTGAAGGGCTGCACACATTTCATTGAAGTCCTCCATGGACGACCCTCTTGCCCCCCCCCCGGAACAGCACTAAGGCCAGAGAGGTGTGGGCTGTAGCATTCACTGCCACCTCTTCTATGGTTGCAGTTGGGCAGCCAACCCTGCCACAGTGGGGGCTGGCTTTCAGCCCTTCGGCCAGAGCTCTGGATCCCTGTCACCATGCCAGCCGAGAAGAAGCCAGGCTGCACAATCTTTCAAGGAAGAAGAAAAAATCATCTGACACAAGCCACAGCCAGAAACGTCATGTGCTGCACCTAAGCAGTACAGGCAAGACACATATGGGTCTGTTATTGACATCTTCTGTCGGCATGTGATGCAGCACTTGAAGCCATGAATGGACTTCATTTCCTCAGAGTCCATCTTCCATCAATGAGGCTAGAGCTGGAGTGAAAAAGAGGAGAAATAATCAAGAAAAAGTTTGAATACGAAATAGTTTGAAATCACCGATGGCACACTTGGTAGCCTACAATGCTGCAGAACTGTGAAGGAAGAGACCAGACTCTTCAGCGGAAAGGAAGATCTGATGCCACAGGGCTGAGTCAGAGGATACACCGCCAGGTGGTGGAAGGAGCTTAGCTTGAAGACATTCCGATGAATCAGCACTGGATAATGAACTATATCCATGCCCCTAGAAAGAAAGCTTATTTTTGGTATTTCTACGTGGGACCCTTCCCCACTGAGTACAGTACTTAAGACTGGTTGCTGTTTGACAGTAACAGTCAGTCTAACTGACACACTGTACATGTAAGATGTCAAAGTGCCTGATGGGGAATCCTACTTCTTGGGGGAGGGCTTACTGGGAGATCTACTTGTACTGTCTACTATTGATCTACTAGGGAGGCAGTATAGAGTAGTGGTTTAAGGCTCTGAGCTGCAAATCTGGAGACCTGGGTTTGAATCCCACAGCCCCCACTTGCATAATGTGTGACCCTGAGCAAGTCACTTAACTTCCCTGTGCTCCCAGGTTGCACCTGTAAACAAGCATTCAGCTTAATGTGTCTCACCTGGTTAAACAATTGCAAAAAACAAAAAAAACCAAAAACTTGTGTAGCTACAGAGTGCATCTCCAGGAAGCTGCCATGGTGGCAGATTTAGAGTTATTAAAATAAATTTACCTTGTAAGCATTTTTCCACTTCTCATCCAGCATTTCTTCTGCCTGGATTCTCCTGGCGATGTGATCCCCTAATCCAGCCATCACTATCTGTCTAAGGTATGTCACTTGAGCCTCTGTTGGGGGCTTCATTTTGGGATCAACAAGGAGATCAACATCACTGCACACAGAGTTAACTTGGGAGACAAACAGGATGGAACAAAACATTCTTAGTAACCATGAAAGTTTGGAACAGGCAAACTGGCTCATATCTGGAAGTTATTGTTTTTTGCTTAAAAAGTCTCAGACATTACAAAGAAAACTTTGGAAACATAACATTAAGACAGCATTCAACTTAAAATTATGATGTTTTCTGCATTTCCCACCCACTTATCCTTCATGACTAAGGAATTTACATGGAAACATGATCTATGTCACTTGGCTTTCATCTGCACTGACTACCTGTCTACAGGAGACATCATAATCCTTCCCTGTGACATCCTGATCATTTCTACAGTAAGCAGGTCAGATGTCACAAGGCAGCACTGTGCTGTCACTTGTACACGAACAGCCAAAGCAGATGAAAACCAGGTGAGAAGAGATACTTAATCATCAATAAGAGATCATGAACATTTCTTAAGTAATAAAAGTTTGTGCATGAATTATAAATACATACAGCAAGTTAAAGTGTCGCTTGTGGAAAAATGTCAACAAAACCCGTTAACCAAACCTTAATTAACCACAACTCTCAGTTATCCAAAACTGTCGCGTGTCCCCCAGCTTAACAGACTACATTGTAAACTGCTCTCATGTATCCAAAACCTCATTTATCCAAACAGTTACAGTGTCCCCCAGCTTATTTGGATAAATAAGGTTATACTGTATTCAGACACAGTTCTGCTTACTACTACATGAATTTGTGCCAAATAATATCAGGTTCTGCAAAATCGACTGGAATGTCATAGCAATTCTTTTCTGGTGCAACTCTCATTTCACGTGTGTTACTCCTCTGTCTCACAAACATGACTGCCTGACAGTTTGGACAGTGGAATCTGAAACTTGTATGCCGGGCTAGTGGTGAGGCAGCCTCCCCTACTTTGCCACAGGGATTCAACTGCCTTGACGTCAATCTAGCAGGGCTGGACATGTCACTAGGTGAAGCTAGGGGTGGGGAGGGTGTGCAGCAGTCTCCAATGATTAAACTGGAAAGGTTTAGGAGGGGAAACTGTCATAGGTGACTGAGGAGTGCTACCTCAAAAACAATTTCATAGAGAGGGAACTGGGTTCCTGTGTGTCCCTGTCCAATTTAACATCTGGTACTCTTCCCCACTCTCCCAACTAAAGGAAATGCATGACCATGGTAGTCTCCAAAGGGGAAGCAGGATACACAGATGGAGAAAGTTGGGAGAAACCTCCTCAATGAGCAAGCTGTCTTCCTTCTCCTACTATCTCCTGTCCCTCTGGAACCTGTTCAGTTCGTCTGTCTGCCTTTCCTTTCTCCCAGCCCTTACATACCACTTACAGCTCCTCCCCAGTCCCACCTGTCCCTTTCAACCTCTCTCTCCTGACTCTTCCTCCCCCATCCGCCCCTCCCTACAGCATCATCACCACCTCCTCAGGCACTGTGCACTTTATTCTGTACCTGCAAGTTTGTGCTACAAGTCCTTGTCACTACCAATAGTTGATTGCCTGTTAGTGCATCTTTTTGCTCTTGCACGTTAAGTTGTTACTGTAATTGCATACTGATGTGTCACTGAAATCTTGCTATGCCTGTACTCCACTCCCCCCCCCCCACGCGGGTCACACCTGGAAACAAGCATAAACTCAGTGTGCCTTTCCCAGTTACCAATTTTCAGATAAATAAGATAACAAAACACTATCAGTCAGACTAATGGTAATTTAGGTTTGAGTAAATTATTAAGCAGAATCAAGTGATATCAACAGAAGCTAGCTACATACAAAGAAAGTTGAATTCAATAGCCTCATTAAAACTGGTTGATGGCCCATGTTGAGTCCAAAGCCCAGGCTATTACACATCAGGTGACAGAGACAGTGGTGAGCATTCATCTTGGATGCCTCCTGCCTCAGGAAAAGGGTGTGTCACGTTGGCAGGAACATGTGGCTCAAGAAAAGGGTGAAATTCAGTCACTGCTGTAATGTAGGATGCTGATGTAGGGTGTGGTGGTGACATATGTCTAGTCCTGTGCCAGAGAATGTTGGCAGGAATAAGAGTGGTGGACTTGGTCCCTGCCCACTGTCTAACTGGCAAGACAGGGCTCCCATCTCAGGCTGCACTCCAGTAACATGGGGGTTGGACATGGATGTGTGTGTGTGTGAAGAACTGTTAAGAAGAGTAGTGCTCAGGCAAATGATGCAACCACGTTCTTGTTGCTCAGCTGCAGTGCATGTATCTCTGGATTTGCTACCCCCCCCCACCCCCCAACAGAGTAGAATGTTCTGCTGGGCTCTATTTCCAGCCCCACCCAGAATGGTAAGTCTCAAAAGTGAGGTCACAGGCAGTTGGTATCTCGGGGAACAGTGCTGCTTTAACAGGTATGGGATCAAGGACTTCTGTACAGGCTAAAGGAGGTGTGGCATCAAAGGCTTGTAGAGGGGTCAAAGGATATGTGGATTCAAGGACTAATAGGGCTAAAGGAAGCATGGAATCAACAGCTTGCAGATGGGCTAAAGGATGGCTGGGATCAAGGATTTGTGGATGGGCTAAAGAAGCCCTGAGATCAAGAGCTAGTTTACGTGCTAAAGGATTGGTGGGATCAAGACCTTGTGGACAGTCAAAAGGAGGGTGGGTGGGGTGGGGTGGGGGCACTGTGGAGCATGAGCTGACTGGCAGCAAATTTCAATAGCTCTCTCCGCCCAGAATATTAAAAAGTTTAAAATCGCCTATTTTGAGCCAAATTTCTACAGAACTTTTAATATTTTTAGATAGAGGGGTCAAAAACTGTGTACGATGGGTAGTCCTCGGAAGGATCGTGGTGGTGGAGCAGGAAGGAAATCGAGTGGAACTTCTCAGCCATCGAGATCGGATTCAGATGCGCAGGCCGCAAGTGCTTCAGACACAGAGGAGAAGCTGTCCTCTCTTGGACTAAAACTCCAGAGATTAATGTCTTCAGTATCTGATCCGAGTACAAAAATAGACTCTTTTGGGGCTAGAGTTACAGCTGTTGAGATGACAGTGGATCACCTCAAAGTTGAATTTAGCGATGCCAAACGACAAATGGATTCTGCCGTTGCGACCACCACAACACTGATAAAAGAAAATGCTCACTTCAGGGCCAGACTAGAAACCCTTGAAAATCAGGCCCGATCCTCACATCTGTGCATTCTCAGCCTACCAGAAGGGATCAAAGGGGATCATCCCCTTCTGTTTCTACAGGACTGGTTTAATGAAAAAATTGTGCCCACAGGAAAAGAATTTCAATTCGCTACAGAAAGTCAATTGTATCTCCCCGAGGCCATCAAGAGCAAACTGATAACCCACGTGCCTTGCTGGTGGTCACGGACGTTGTGGGAACCCATGATAAGATCCTCCAAATTGCCAGACAAGCATGACCATTCAGTCTATTTATTCCCCAATATCAGCTATGCGACTAGGATACGTCGCAAAAAATTTGACGGAGTGTGCCAGAAGTTAAGAGAGGCCTCCATATTGCATACGATGATATATCATGCCAGGCTTTGCATTATTTACGAGGTTAAGGTTGGATCTTCTTTGCGTTCCCTCTGAAGTTGGTAAATGGGACTCTCGGTTTCAACCTAGTCACCGAATCCAGAACACCACAACCGGGAGTAAGAGCACCGAACTGGAGACAGATGAAGACGACTGAATTGGACAAAGTATCCCTCAGTTCTTTCTTTGTTTTATTTCAGCCTTGTATACCAGACTCTAGTGGATGAGTCGGGATTTGGAGACTTTACATTGAATTTGACTCTTTTACTCTAATTGGGGCTGACTATACTGATAAGAAAGTTTTCTTCTGGACTGAAAGAGAGGTGTTGTCGGTTAATGTCGCCTCTTCCTTAAGTTTACTAGGTTGGATGGAGCTCTGAAGTTGGGTATACTGTATTTAATAGAGCACGTCTTGTTGTTTTAGCTCTTTACACTCTATGTTCCCAGTCTGGCTAATTAAGTTTTTTTTTTCTTATATAGGTTCTATAAATAGAATTAATGGTATCTCCATTAGTAAATGGGTGCAGAGAGGCTTTACATATTTTAGAAGTATCCACTGTTGCAAAGTTTTGCCTATATGTCCGGCCAAATTGTTTTTTGTTTATTTTTACTATACTTTTTCCTGCTAACGACCACCCAGTACCTCAGCCCGGTCACGGACCCTGCGACTTCCACTCTCACATTTGCTGCAACTCCCCGATACCCCCGGCTTGCCTCCTAGGGTGGGGTTGTGGCACCGGTCCTAAGTGCCGCATCCGACGGGATAGGTCAGGGAACCGGCCTGAGAGCTAATTGAAGCTGAGGGCGGGCTTCATCAAGGGCAGCCAGCAGTGCTTTTTCTAGACTGCCCCAGGGGCGAGGACATGCAATGATGTCCAGCGTCCACCCCACCCTTCTTGTGTGCTGGTGCCGGTCACCTGTGGTTCCCCCAGCCTCCAACAGGGGTCCCGCGGGCATCAGATGCTCTACCCCTCCCTCCCCCCGAAGAAGGAGAGCAGTCCATGGGACGCTCGATCCTTCTCCCCTGGCCGGCCCTCCAACTCCCCGGGTCCGTTCCCAAACCTGGGTCGCCAGCATTGCAAGGAGAAATCCAACAGCTGGGCTGGCATCCTGCCACATTTTTAATTTTATGGTTCCTAACTTCTCTTTAGATGAAAGCATGACACCACAAGCCCCAAGTAGGGTGTGCAAATGCTGGATGTATATTTTGGACTTCAGTTACACGTATTAGTCATACTGCTCATGGGCTTGTGATCACAGCAATGTCTGTGTTAATCTTTAGCTAATACATTTTAGTAATCCCTCCAGATGAGGTATCAATATATCTAAGATACACCTATCCTGTAATTAAAGATGCTATGCCTTCTTGGGGTTAAGTTTAAATTGTACATGGAATGTCTAAGATATGGAAGTGTATTTCTGTTTTATAACCGAAACTAATAAAAATAAAGTTAAAAAAAGGAGGGGTGGGATCAAGACCTTGTGGACAGTCAAAAGGAGGGGTGGGATCAAGACCTTGTGTACAGTCAAAAGGAGGGGTGGGATCAAGATCTTGTGGATGGGCAAAAGGAGGGTGGGATCAAGAGCTTGTGGATGGGCAAAAGGAAGGGTGAGATCAAGAACTTGTGAATAGGCTAAAGGAGAGTGGTGGGATCAAGAGCTTGTAAACGGGCTAAAGGGATGGGATCAAGAGTTTGTGGATGGACTAAGGGAGTGTGGGTTCAAGAGCTTAAGATGGACTAGGGGAGTGTGGGATCAAGAGCTTAAAATGGACTATAGAAAGGGTGGGAGCAAGAGCTTGTGGACAGGCTAAAGGAGGGGTGGGTTCAAGAGCTTGTGAATGATCAACAGCTTACAGATGTGCTAAAGGAGGGGTAGGATCAAGGGCTTGTGGACTTATTAAAGGAAGGGTGGGATCAAGGGCTTGTGATTGGGCTAAAGGAGTGGTGGGACCAAGAGCTTGTGGAAGGGCTAAAGGAGGGGTGCGATCAAGAGCTTGTGGATGGGCTAGAGGATGTATGGGATCAACGGCTTGTGGATGGGCTAAAAAGAGGTGGGATAAGGACCTGTAAACTGGCTAAAAGAGGGGTAGGATGTGGATAGGCTAAAGAAGGGATGGGATGATCAAGGGCTTGTGAACAGGCTAAGAGAGTGGTGGGATCAAGGACCTGTGGATGGGCGAAAGGGAAGCCTGGTCAACAGAGTAAGGAGGCAGAAACAGTTAAAAAACTATTTGTACAAGTGACATCATGATTTTTACAACAGTAGGTCACAAACTATTTGTCCCTTTTGTTACTTGGTGATACAGTCACCCGTGCAAGACCGGCCAAAGGAAATGATAATTTTATTGGCTTGAGTTTAGTAGAAGAGTTATTCTTGCTCCCAGCATGAATCTACTGAAGATGAGAATGTAGTAAACTGCCATTTGCACGAAAGCACAGAGTAATATGTAGAATCATTCACCAAACCAACCATCCCCATTTACCAAACATAGATTTATAAGACTTGCATCCACGCAACTCTGACATAAACTTTCTTTCATCTGCCATATTTATCTTATGTTTTAACATTCTATTTTGCCTTCTTAACCAGTGGGCCAGATTCTCTTTAACCCTGCACATAAGTCTTTGAATCCATGCCTACTGGAGCCTCTGGGCCCTAACTGAGACACTAGGCCTTTCTGGACAGTCAGAAGCAGACTGACAGCAAACCATGACTGACACAAGACTTGATGCATGATGCCATCGTGTCACATATTAACACCCTGCATCACTCCAACAGCAGGGTTTCCTTCTCTCCTGATCTGGAGTCATGTATTCCTGTCCACACAACTTCTTCCCCCTGGGCCACCAATAAGTAGTCCTGTAATGGCAGGGGCCATCCACCATCTCCATGGCAGGAGGTCTCTGAGACAGATGCTAAACATTTCCTCATGGGCTCAAGATGTGAAACCAAGCTGCCCCCAAAGTAAGCCATACTGCTTAATAACAGGCCACTGACTGTCCCATTTATCTCTCTCTCACCCCATCTTGCTTTTTCTCCCACTGTCTGTCCTTCAGCACTCTGCCAGGTCATTCAACCAGTGATCATGCAGCCCCCTTAGTTGCTCCATGCAGCCCCCTTAGTTGCTCCCTCCACCATCAAACTGGCAGAGATCCATGGAGGGGAGCCAGCTGCACTTGCACCGACGACAGCAAGGGGTTTGTGCTCATCCCCCTGGCTGTCTTGCTTTGGCAACTCCCACCACCCAGCATGACACTGTGCCATGTCTCTAGTGGGCTTATACTCACACAGTGGACCCCCTGTGGATGAGCAAGTTACCCGTCTCACTGCAGGGGTCACTGTGATGGAAAAACCTGGTACCAACCCCTCCCCAGCTGGGGCTACTGCCACAAGGCAGCGGCACCCAAACATCCTGAGCCAGCAACCAAGTTCACATCAAAAATCTGGGTCACTGTCACAGTAGCAGAATGCGCTATTGCAAGCCCATCAGCACCCCCCCCCCCCAATTTATCTCTTTTTAGGTAGAACTCAACAAATATTTAAACAGTTTAGAAGAATGCTGAGAACAGACTAAAATTTACTTTTGTGACTTTCATAGCTTTGCATCATTTTCTCTTTGAGTAGGTGCACCCTTTTAGATTTTTCTCAAGCAGATTTTTTTTTACGATAATGTACAATCAATAAAAAAATCCTTACCAGCATTAGTCAGCTGCACTCGCAAACGTCTTATCTCCACCATGGATTTGTACCGAAGTCCATTGTCTTCACAGAACTTGGGAGTACAGCCAGCATACTCACAAGCACCCACAGCCCCTACAAAAAAAAAAAAAAAAAAGGTACAGTGTTGTTACAAAGGCTGAAAGCTACCTTTTTTTTTCATTTTCTTTACTACTATTTATTCTGCCTCTTATGGCATCCCTCTGCCAGGCAACCGCCTAGCTCTTTACCATCCTGGACCCCAGGAAGTCCCACTCACCTGCTCTGTGGGAAACCCTCCCACAGTAGGGCCTTTAGGGGTAAGGGGTGGATCCCCCATCTAGTGCACTCTGAATTCAGTAGAGGTAGGGCCCCTTGTGCCGGGTAGGCAGTGTGGAGCCCAAGAATGCTTGCATCATCTTGCAGAGCCGAGAGAGCTTCTCCCTCTGTATTTTATAAACCTCGAAATGACAGACTGTGAATGTGTTATGTAGCATGCAATGGGCATGTGTGTCACAAAGCCCCCCCTGCATCTCCTCTCCCACGGTTACCCTAACTGACCAATACCACCTAGCATATCTAAGTGACACGCAGTGGGGGACAGACTGTCTCCCACACCAAAAAGGTGCGCATCTTCTGGGATGCTCAACCCTCTCCTCCATACCAGCACTCCGGTGCCTCTGGCTCATTTCCAAATCCAGGCTGCCGGCATCATGACAGACAATCCTGAAGTTGCACCAAATGGCTGTCAGTCTGTAGCTATCTTTGAAACGAGTATAGGATGGCCTCAGTGGGGCGCGGGCAGTGCTTTGTGCTTCTATCTCACAGACCTGGGTTTGGGGGCAGTTTTGGGGGTCCAGCACTGGGACTGGTAAGAGGCCGGCCAGCTTGCAGTGGCGACGTGCTCAACTGATGGGGAAGAACGAGTGAGGGTCACCTGGCATTTGTACACCCTCTGCAGGCCAACCAAGAAGTGGTACTGGCAGACCCCTGCCCACCCTCTCAGCTAGATATAGGGAGGATCAGGGTGTCTGGCCCACAATAAAAAACATTAAAGCCTTTTTTTTTTTTTTAAATACAGAAAAAAGACATTACAGCAAATAGTTTAAAAATCTTTATAAAATCAATACTTATCTTACTATGATGCAAGTTCAAGGGCAAGTTTTAGCCTTTCTGAATATTTTTTTCCTGAATACATTTAACACAGACCATGTGTAACCACAAAATCACTTCCTAAATGTATGAACCGCTGTTTCTATAGCAGGATAAACAGAAAGCTATGATACGCACACACACATACACACACAAACTTTCGCCATTTGATGTAGGAAGATTCCCAAAATGATCATTCTTTTGACTATAATGCTCACTGGACGTAGTTAATTTCAAACCAGATCAGTTACAAACAGCAACTGGAGCACACTCAACTGCCATAAAAGTGCACAAAAAAACCCCAAATGTTTCTGCTCTTGTACAAAAAAAACAGATGCTAAAGTGCCAGGTTTCGTTAAATGCATGGTCATGTCAAAAGCAAGTCACAGATTAGCAAAAAGCACCCCACATATTTTTGTGGTCAATTCGCCCCTTTATTAAGGTACTGATCCCCCCTAGTGATTTTGGTTACAAAAAAATGAAAATGACATACCTACCACAATTCTTGATCTTCTCTTGTATCTTCACCATTCATTACTGCCGGGTGTAAGCCGGAGGAGGCGTGCAAATGAAAAAGGGGGATAGGGAAATCCAAAGATGAGGCAAGACAGCCAAGGGATAGCAAAAGGAAAGGATATAAACTGAAAAAGGAATAAGGCGACCAAAGGACAGACTGAATAGAATTTTTCTAACTGGCCTTAATGCCTCAGCCCCTGAGCGGCAGCACAAGAAAGAGAGATTGAAAAAGTGAGAAAAAGGAAAGAGAAAACAAAGATATAATATAATATATATCTATCTCTATGGGAAAAAGGGGAGACCTCTGCTGTGCTAAGCCAGAAGACCATTAGCTTATTTTCAGCCTCAAAAACCTGAGCGGTATGAAGACGCAGGTGCAAGGTTCCCGGCAGCTTCAGAGACCACTAGACATAGGTTCACAAAAGAGAATTTGAGATGGTTTTGGAAAATATAAAACATGGCGGAGACTGACCCACCCCTAAACCCACATTCGGGATGAAAAGTTCCGGAGCATGGCCCTCTCTAGCTTACCACCTGAGGGTTTAGCAAATGGGAGGAAAAAAAACCCTAAACAGGGGAAGACTCTGTCAGAATGACCCCTATAAGGAAATTAAAAGGAACAAGCTTATCAGGGATCAATGGCGTCAGATGAACTCTCAGAACCGGGATGGAGGAAACGAAGCAGCAGGAACATGGCATCGAAAATCAGGAAAGGCCTAGTGACGCAGTAATTTTCTGGAGACTCGCGCAGCAGGTGCTACCTCGAAGGCGGGAGAAAACAGACCTGGGGTGGTGGAGGAGTCTGCGGTGCCTAACGGCCAACCTTTGTTGTGCACCACACAGTGCGTCGGCCTTGTGGGTGGCGCCATCGGCACCGACCCCCCCCAATAAAAGCTCTTGTGTAGGTGTGCACCTCCAGCTTACACCCAGCAGTAATGAATGGTGAAGAGTGACAAAGGGAAGATCATCTGGGGTGCTTTTTTTGCTAATCAGTATATGGCTTACTTATGACATGCCCAAGCTCAAAATGAAACCTAGCACTTTAGCATCTACCTTTTCTATACAAGTACATCCTGTTTTATGCTTTTTTACAGCCCTTGGGTCTGCTTCGGTTGCTATGTGCAATTTGTGTCTGATCCTTGGGTCACACAGCAGCACCCCTCAACTCAGCAGCACTGTATCCTCCTCTGTTTTGTTTCACACAGTATTAGACATCAGCATCTGAACCAGGTGTGTATCATCTCTGTAAAGTTATGCTACACCCTGAGTCTTGCTACAGCACAAAGTGCCATCCTCCATACCTAACATCACCATGAGATCCCCAAGTTCGAGAGAAGGGCCCTGCCCAGCCCAGATCCTCTGCATCTGCAACACTCGCAACTTCTTCCCTTTCAGTTTCTCCTTCTCTTCTTCATTGGTGACAGGTCTAGAGAGAAAACATTTCAATTACTTTAAACATCTGGGAGAAAGGAGAAAACCAGCACGCAGTTTGGCAAATTAAAACGCCCCCTGCTGGTTACAGAATAAAATATACAAGTGTTTCACTGGGATGCCTTATGATAACAAACTGCAAAGGAGAGGTGAGAACAATCCTGTAACATTAAATATCAAGGGATGAGGAAATTAAAAGGGTAGAAGGAAAGTCAGGGGGAGCTTTAAGGAAAAACATAGGCAGGGCTGGAGGGGGAAGCAAAGAAACAGGCAGGGTGGAAAGAAGGTGTGGAGAGCCATGTGCGCCAATACAAGGAGTCCTGGAAACAAAACTGCAGACTAGAAGTCACCACGATGGAGGCTGACCTGGATTTAGTGGCCAATGCATTGCCGTGATGCACTGAGCACCACAACTTGGACGTGGCTACACTGGGCTACTCTATGTTCAGGAGAGACAGGGCAGGAAGGAGGGATGGGTTGTTTTGTATGTGAGGGAGGGAGTCAAGGCCATGGAGGTACAGCGGCACTAGGAGGAAAAGGCAGGGCTGGAGGTGCTGTGAGTTACCCCGGAGATGGGCTCTGGGGCCGCTATCAATACCAGGGTAGTGTACAAGCCTCCAGTACAGGGGAAGGAGTTGGAGAAGGCACTTGGGAAAGTTATCAACAGAATGGCAAGTAAGGGGGAGGTGTTTCTAGCGGGTGACTTCCATCTGCCAGACGTGGAGTGCAGCCTTTCATCTGCAGCCTCCTCAAGCAGTTGGGCCATCCTGGACGCCCAATAAGGGACTTTTCTCGGGCAGCCAGTCACAGAATTCACTGGGGAAGGGAGGTGCTGGACCTAGTTCTTGCAAATGGGGACAGCATTGCAGACGTCACAGTGGGCAGTCCTCTGGATACCAGAGATCCCTGCACAGTGTGGTCTAACATTAAGCTAGGAACAGAGGCTAACCACATGAGGACGAGAGTCCTGGACTTCACGAGGGCAGATTTAAAAGAAATGGAGGACTGCCTCAGAGACTATCGTGGCAGGGTGGGGTTTGACGGGGTGGGGAGGCACAGAGGTCAAAAATAAGGGAGGTTATAACTAAAGCAACTAACCTTTGCGTGAAGGAAGTGAGTAAAAGCAGATGGAAAAAGAGACCATTATGTTTTTTTTTTAAGGAAGTGGTAAAAGAAAGAAAGGGTGGCATTCAAGAGGTACAAGGAAACACAGAAGGAGGAGCACAGGAGGTATACCTAGTAAAGCAGAGGGAAGCAAGAGCAAGGTGGAGAGTGGAGCAAACAGAAGAAAGAATCGCCAAAGGGATCACTGAGGGATATGACTTTATTCAGATAGTTAAGTGAGAAGAGGAAAGCAAGGGGAAAGATAAAGAGGATTAGAAGGCAGGGGGGAAGACCAAGAAAAAGCAGACATCCTAAAAATGTATTTCTGCTCATTCTTCACAGTGGAGAGTGGGGGGATGGATCACCAGGGAACAAGTAAGCATTAATCACCGACAGAGGAGAGCTCTACCGGTGGATTAATGCCCGCTGGGGGGGCGTTGTTGCACGAGGGCGAAGCCCGAGGGTTTCAACTCCCCAGCGGGCATTAATCACTGGTAGAGCCCGACGCTGGAGGTGATTAATGCCCTTGTAATATGGAGAAGGTCTAGGGCTCCCTATCTCTCTCTCCCTATGTGCGTCCTGAATTCCTGCGGCACAGTCTCGCTGCTCGCTGGCTCCATCCCCGTTTCTCTCGCTAACCCCCGGCCGGCACAGCGCCACTTGCAACCCAGTGGCTGTCGTGGCCACTGCAGGAGCAACACGGCATTATGAGACGATAATGCTGTGTTGGGCTCGTGAACGCGCTTCCCACAACAGCAACACGGCATTATCGTCTCACAATGCCGTGTTGCTCCTGCACCACGTGACGCCCTCCCGCCTATCGCGTGGCGCCCTGGCAGGGCTCTCCATAATGCCGTGTTACAACATACCATAGAAGAGAGGGGAGAGAGAGGTGATGTGATAAGGGACCTACAAGTATCTTACAGGGCTGAACAGGGTGCAGGAGGGAAGTCTCTTTCAAATGGAGTACCAGGACCAGGGGGCATGTGATGAAGCTGGAGAGGGGAAGTTTTAAAGAGATGTGAGGAAATAACTTATTCACTGAAAGAGTGGTAGACGCCTGGAAAAAACTGCCTGAAGTGGTGGAGGCAAAAACAGTGGGGGGCTTCATGTCTGCATGGGAAAAAACAGGTGCGGAGAGAGAATTGCTGGAGACCAGTTAGGGTCTGTGGAGACAGATAAGGCTGGGAACTTCGAGGCAGATTGGGTGGGCAAAGTGGTCTGTTTCTGCAAACAAATTATGCATTTCTGTATCAGAGATTACAAGGGCTCTCTAAAGCTTCCGATTCACACTGATTCACAGTTGACTTTTTCCTCCCCCCATTGAGGCATTAGCAACAAAGAAGCTCTGCTTTAGCTTGCCTGGCAGCAACAAATGCTGTACACTTTGTTACCATTGCTGTTGTAATGCAAAAATGCTTTGCTGCCCTCAACGGAATGACAGCACTTGGACTGTGGAAAATTCACTTAAGCAAGTGGTGAAATCTTTTGAAGTAGTCGGATGCCCAAATGACTTGGTTTCAGGTATTTTTTGATAAGATTTGTTCACTCCGGTTCAGCTCAGCTCCTACTAACGTGCTCCCATGTCCAGATCAAAACACTAGGTGCAACAGTACAGCAAAAACTGTTTAATTGGGACACACTGGTGTTAAGCTAATTGTCTTCATTATCAGGCCCTCCATATCTATGTAATCGTTTTGCTGTTTTGAATCTCTTCTGTCCTGAAGTTCCCTTTAGAGACCTTCCAAGCATGGGTCACTCTACCGTTCACTTGGAAGCCCTGTGGCTAGTCTTCTACAGTGGAAGCCTCTCCCTCACCTTCCCCGGCTGGTGAAATCCATCATCACAGGTGACAGCTTGATGAGGACACACCCCTTCATCTAACTGTGGGCTCTAGGACGTTTTCCCTATTATAAGCCCTGCCCACAACAGACATAGGCAGACTGGTTCCACGCAAAAGTGTGCAATGGCATGTTCCTTTGGAACTGCCAGACACTTAGTGGAAGTGTCACACTTGCATCCTGGGCCACCACAGGGCACAATCACATACTGATGCTACAATTCCACCCACACGGGAGGGAGAAAAGAGTACAATGAGGTTGCTTTCCCAACCTCTTGCTGGTCGGAAGTGGCAGACCTGCACTCAGCACAAACCCAGGTTTTCTTGCATATTAAGTTGCACTGCTGTCACAAGACTGTCAGGGGACAGACTAGCAGACGTCCCTAATTAAAAAGATTTTCCAGTTTCCAGCATAAAATCCACAGTTGGCATCAACAGAACTCAGTCACACAAAATCCCCTCAAACATTCGACTTTCATAACCTTCTTTTTTCTTTCTAATGTATACATTTTCATTAAAACTGGATCTTCTCCCTTTAGACTGCATCTGTTTCCACTGCTTATTACTGCCATAAAGTCACAGAAACATAGAACAATATCCACAGAAAAAGATCTTTGGTCCATCCTGTGATTTTAACCCACATTATCCACCCCATGTTCCCCACCTTATTGTTACCACCCTGAGCAACCACTAAGCCCTACACTGTGTTCCAACCATGTTCGAAACCACTGGTGGTTTTGGTGCCCACCACATCTGATGGCCAACTGTTTCATGTCTCTACCACCCTTTTTGTAAAATAAAAAACTTCCTCATGTCATTCTTGAATGTCCCCCCTAAACAGTTTTCACTCGTGCCCCCGTGCTCTTGATTCGCTACTCATGCTAAATAGTTCCTGTAGATGACCTTGTTCATTCCTTTCAGGAACTTGAGGGTCTATATCATATCATCCCTCTCTCGTCTGACCTCCAGTGAGTACATGTTCACTGCCTTGAGCCGATCCTCCCATGATTGACCATCCTGGCTCTTGCACCATTTTGGTCACCCTATGTTGTGCTGTCTCCAGACTATCATTATCATTTCTCAGGTGAGGTCCAGAACTGTGGAGAGTACGTCAGGTGGAGTCTTACCAGTGATCTACGGAGAGGTAGTAAATACAGGTTACTCACCTGTAACAGGAGTTCTAGGAATGGTATATGTTGTTCATCCACACTTACTGGCAGGTTCCTTGCCGCTTTAAATCTTGCCAGAAGGTCTTCAAGCTGGCTCCTCCCACCCACCCGGGTGATAAAACTCTCGGCTCCACCCCATGACGCCAGATCTAGCCAGCTGGAAAGCCAGGTTGTGTGTCGAGGGCGGGAGGGGCGAGAGTTGTGGATGAACACATACCATTCCAAGAACTCCTGTTACAGGTGAGTAACCTGTATTTCTAGGGACATGGCTATGTTGTTCAATCCACACTTACTGGCAGACTCCTAGCAGTTCTCCGGGAGGAGGGTGGCAAGGCGCACACCCCCTACTTGGGAAATAAGGACTGGAGAACCGAGGTCCCAAAACCAGCATCCCGGCGTGACTCAAGGTCGATGTGGTAGTGGGTAATGAAGGTGTGTGCCGACTTCCAGGTAGCAGCCCTGCAGATTTCCTGGATAAGGATGTCCCTGGAAGCAGCCACCGATGCAGCGGTATGGCGGGTAGAATGAGCTCTTATCCCTTTGGGAGGCTCCATGCCCGCCAACCTGTAACAGAGATCTATGCAGGAGGTGACCCACCTGCCTATTGTCCGCTTGGCTGCAGGTCTGCCAGGTGCGGCTTCAGCGTAGGTGACAAACAGCTGGCGAACCTCTCCCCGAACTTCAGCCATCCACTCCTTGTAATAAGAGAGCGCTCTTCTAGGGTCCAAAGTATGGAGCCTGTATTCGGCCTCCGAGGTGCGACTGGGGTAGAACACCGGCAGAGTCAACACCTGGTTAAGGTGAAACTCCGACACCACCTTTGGAAGGAATTTCAGGTGGGGGCGCAGGACAACCTTGTCCCTGGGGAAGACCAGATAGGGAGATTCGATGGAAAGCGCCTGGAGCTCTCCCATCCTTCTGGCTGACGTGATAGCCACCAAGAAGGTGGTCTTCCACGACAGGTGAGAGATATCACACCTGTGCAAAGGTTCAAATGGCTTGCCCATGAGCTTAGCCAGTACCAGCAGTAGATCCCACGGAGGTGGAGGTTCTTGCACCGGATGGGATATGTGATCAAGGCCTTTGAAAAAGCGCCCAACCACCTTCTCCTGCGCCACCGACTGCTTCCCAGCCCGCGCCCAGTAAGCAGACATGGCTGCCAGGTGCACCTTAAGGGTCGTCGACCGAAGCCCTAGCTGAGAAAGGGACCACAGGTAGTCCAGAATACTGGCCAAGGAACAGAAGGAAAGGTCCAACCCCTTACCCTGACACCAAATGGAGAATCTTTTCCATTTGAAGGCATAGCATTTTCTGATCGGCTCCTTACGGGATGCCTCAACAACGCTGAGGACCTCGTCGGAAAGACCCAAGGCCTGGAACTCAAGCCGCTCAGGAACCAGGCCGTCAGGTGCAGGGATTGAAGGTCCGGGTGGAGAACCTTCCCCTGGTTGACTGAGATCAGGTCCGGGTGGGCTGAAAGCCGCCTCAGGAGCCTGGAGCTGAGGCTGAGGAGATCTGGATACCAGAACTGGCAGGGCCAGTCTGGGGCTACCAGAATCACCTGCGCCTTGTCCCTCCTCGCCTTGAGAAGCACCTTGTGGATCAAGGGAAATGGGGGAAAGGCGTAGAAGAGGCCTGGGGTCCACGGCCTCGACAAGGCATCCCCCTGCAGCGAGCCCTGCTGAGGGGGGCGGGCATGAAACAGCCTCAGCTTCACATTCTCCCTGGAGGCAAACAGGTCCACTTGAGGTGTGCCCCAGTGGGAGAACAGATCGTGTACTACCTCCGGCAGGAGAGATCACTCGTGAGATGCAGCCCCTATCCGGCTTAGGGCATCGGCCAGAGTGTTGGAGGCTCCTGCCACATGGATGGCTAGGAGATCCGCCTCCAGTCTGCTCACGAGAGACCAAGTGCGGAGAGCTTCCCTGCACAGAGGCAAGGGCGCGCCCCGCCCTGGCGGTTTAGGTAGTACATGGTCGTGGTATTGTCCATCTGGACCTGGACCACTTGACCCCGTACAAACGGAGCGAAGGCGGTGAGGGCTAGTCGGACCGCTCAAAGCTCCAGCAGGTTGATGTGGCATCAACACTCCTGAGGGGACCAGAGGCCATGCACTCTGAACTCCCCCAGATGGGCACCCCAACCCATCAGAGAGGCGTCGGTTGTTAGAGTGACCGTCGGCTCTGGGCGGACAAACGGGATACCCTCCTGCAGATGAGCTGGAACGATCCACCACTGGAGAGCGTTCCCCATCTCCTGGGTCACTATCACTGGCTGGTCCAGAGGACCGGAGCACTGTGACCATTGGCGGGCCAGCCCCCATTGTAGGGGACGCATGTGCCAGCGGGCCCAACGGACCACGCTGGTGCAGGCCGCCATGAGGCCCTGGAAGCGCAGGTAGTCCCGGGCAGGGCGCAACTGCCCAACCAGAAATGATTGGGCAAAGGAGGAATGAACCTCTGCCCTGTCTGCTGGGAGCCATGCTCTGGTTTGAAGAGAGTCGAGCTCTGCCCCGATGAATTGAATCACCTGCGTTGGCATGAGTTCTGATTTGGCCTCGTTGATGAGGAGGCCAATCTGAGAGCAGTCCTGGAGGGCCAGATCCCTGGACCGCTCCACCTCCAGTCTGGAGGGGGCTGCAATCAGCCAGTCGTCCAGGTAAGGGTACACCCCAGACCCTTCAGCGCTGCAGTAATGCTGTCACCACTGCCATGCATTTGGTGAAGACCCTGGGAGCTGGAGAGAGGCCGAAGGGCATGGCCCGGAACTTGTAAAGGGACCCCTCTACCCTGAAGTGGAGCAATCGCTGGTGGGACGGACGGATTGGGACGTGAAAGAACGCGTTCTGGAGGTCCACAGAACAGAACCACATGCCTTGTTCCAAGGATGGAATGATCTGAGCCAGAGTGACCATCCTGAAGGTTCGAGACCTTAGGAACTTGTTCAGGTCGTGTAGGTCTAGAGTGGGGCGCCAGCCCCCCGTCCGTTTTGGGACCAGGAAATACCTGGACATAAACCCTGGGTCTGGTGGAGGATCCGCCACCTCCCTGATCACCTCCTTCTGGAGGAGCAGGGAAATGTCGGCTCGATGAGCCGATAGAAAGGCTGCGACTCGTGAGTTTCTCGCGGGGGCGTGGCGGCTCATAGGGTGGGGCCTGCTCAATTCCAGAGGCAGACTCTTTCCTACCACTTCCAGCACCCAGCGGTCCGTGGTGATATCGGACCAGGCGGAAAGGAAGTGACGGAGCTGTCCCCCCACGGGGGAAACCCGGGGAGGAGTGACGAGGTTGGGGGCGACACCCCTCAACCCGTCACTGGTCAGGCTTGGAGGAAGGACTGGCCGAGGGGCCTCCTGGACCTTTCCCTCCCAGCTTCCTACTGGAGGAAGCTGCAGGCTTGGCTTTGGGGTGCCAAGTGTGAGCCTACTGGCCCTGATGCTGGTGTTGCTGGGCCGGATCTGCCACAGGGGCTGAAGGCCGAAAGGGCTTACGCTGCTGCTGGCGGCCTTCATCCTTCTGGGCAGATGTGACCGAGTCCAAGATGGCATTGGACTTCTCGATCCTCTGCAGATGACCAAAAAGTCGGTACCCAGGAAGGGAACGTCTGCCAGCTTGTGCTGGATATCCGCTGTGAAAGTGGAGATCCGCAGCCAAGCTCTGCGGCGCATGGCCACTGCCGCCGCTACTGAGCGGGCACAAGAGTCTCCAATGTCTAAGGCAGTTTGGAGCTGTTGCTTAGCCACCGCCCTTCCCTGATCCCACACCTGCTTGACCGTTGTCTGGAGGTCAGCCGGGAGATGAGGAATCACCTCATCCAGGGAGCCCAAAAGGACGTGTGAAAAGTGTGCCATCAGAACGGCCGAACTGGCCTGACAAAGGCCTAAGGAGGACGCAGCACAGACTTTCTGCCCAGAGTAGTCCAGTTTTTTGGACTCCTTATCGGGTGGCTTGTCCACGTCCCGAGCGTTTCCAGAGTGCCAGAAAACACTGTCGGTCACTAGCCCCCCTTCGGAGGGGTGCTCCGAGTATCCAGAGAGTGAACCAGTGGGAACGGCATACTTTTGGGCCATCCTGGCCAAAGGTGCTGGACAAGAAGCTGGCCACTGCCATAGCTCCAGAGCCGGGCCAACAATGGCTTCGGCCACGGAAAGGCCTCCATGGGGGAATCCCCTCAGTCCAGTATCTCCGTGAGGGGATACTTGGCACGCTTTGAAACCGGTTCGAGCTTCATCCCAGTAGACTCTGAGATGAGCCGAAGCATTCCCAGGAATGAGGATGGGCTCTCGTCCACCGACTGACCCCCAGTGGACTCCAGGTCGAGGGGCCTGGAGAACAGTGAGGAATCATTGTCAGACTCCGAGGAGTCTGCAAACAGCTGCTGAGGGCCTGAGCCACCCTCCACCTGCCAAGGTCGACTGGGAGTGAGGGTGACCGACAACCGATGGGGCAAACCCTGACCCGACCGAGAATCCTTGGTCGGTGCCCCAGTTTTAGGTTGTGGAGGCGGGGGTTCCACCACAATGGGTGGCGCAGCTGGTTTCGGCCGAACAACCAGTGCCGGCTTCGGCTCCTCAATTACAACGAGGGGTTGTTTTGGCCGCTCTGGTGACAGCCACCTTAATGGCCGGGGAAGGCGATGAAGTTGACTTGTTCCCAGTCAAAAGGAGCTGCTGCCACATCAGATCCTCATAGCGCTGACGCAATTTGCGCCGGAGCCTATCCTCCGAAGAGGACGAAGACGAGGATGAGCGGCGCCGCTGCTTTCCTTGGTGCAGAGACCGCCGATGTCGGCGGGATTGGCTGGACTGAGAAGAGGTCCGAGACCGAGACCTTCGGTGTTTCTGAGGGTGGGTCTGAGAGGGAGCGGGGGAAACCCGCTCCTCCCTCAGTTCTGGGACCTTAACCGGGGAATCCGACACAGGAAAGTCCTCGGTTTCTACCGGGGGAACCGGTGAAGAAGGGTTGTGGGCTTCCTTAGTCGACAGCCCGTCCAACAGGTCGAGAAAAATCTCGACTGTGTCGACGTGTGTCTCGGCCGGCTGACCTGACGGGGACACCGTGAAGCCAGCGGCCTTAGCTGCAACCTCGACCTAAGTCGTGTGTCGACTATCTGGGGAAGGGGACCTCTCCTGCTCCCACGAACGTCGACGGTGGGACTTACCCTTGGAGTCCTTCTTCTTGGACCGAGAGGAATGTCCCGAAGGGCCCTCTCCCTTGGTGGAGATGGACTGACAAAGCTCCTTGAACGAAGCCGTGTAGGAAGAGCCCAAAGAGAGTGGGATAAATGCCGCGACCGAAGAAGATGCTGATGCGGCCTGGGACGCTTCCTCCTCGAGGGCGATCATTTGTTCGAGCTGTTCAGCCGAGCCCACCGCCGGATACTGCCCAATGGGCCTCCTTCGACTTTACCGGAGGGTAACGTTTCTTGGGGCGCCCAAGTTGCAATATGGCAGCGCGATCCTCTAGAACTGTGGCCGAGAATGCACAAGTTGCAGGCCTGCGAATCATGCTCAAGTCCAAGGCAGTAAACGCACGTGGAGTGCGGATCGCTCCGGGACATCTTCTGCCCACAGGGGCACCACCGAAATCCAGGAGTCGATTTGTTCATCGCAGCCGCGAGGGAAGAAAAAGACCGAAGTCTTGTAAATTTTAAGATAAGTTTTGGGTTAACCGAAGAGTTAGGATCCAGGCCTAAAACGCAGAGCGCAAAGGAGAGGAACCTGTGCTTCTAAGCGGTAAGGAAGATCTGGTGTCATGGGGTGGAGCCGAGTTTATCCCGGTTGGGTGGAGGGCCAGCTTGAAGACCTTCTGGCAAGATTTAAAGCAGCAAGGAACCTGCCAGTAAGTGTGGATTGAACAACATATCCATGTCTTTAGAAAAACAGGTTACTCATCTGTAACAGTAGTTCTAGGAGTGGTATATGTTGCTCATCCACACTTGTTGGCATGTCCTTTCCCTTTAACAATCTTGCCACAAGGTCTTTAAGCTGGCTCCTCCTACCCACCTGGGTGGTATATCCCTCGGCTCCGCCCCTTGACGCTAGATCTTGCCTGCTGGAAGCAGAGGGTTGTGCATCAAAGCCGGGGAGGTCGGGTGGGTTCGAGTGGATGAACAACATATACCACTCCTAGAACTACTGTTACAGGTGAGTAACCCGTTTTTCTAGGATTGTGGAAATGTTGTTCTAGCCACACTTGTTGGCAGACTCCTAGCAGTTCTCAAGGAGAAGGGAGGCAAGGTGCACACTCCCTACTTAGGGAACAGAGATTGGAGAACTGAGGCCCCAAAACCAGCATCCCAGCGTGACTAGGTCGATGTGGTAGTGGGAAATGAAGGTGTTTGCTGACTTCCAGGTAGCAGCCCTGCAGATATCCTGGATAGGGACGTTCCTAGAAGCAGCCATCGACGCAGCAGTATGGCGGGAGGAATGAGCTGTTATCCCTATGGGAGGCTCCTTGCCCACCAACAGGTAGCAGCGATCACTGCAGGATGTAATCCATCTGCCAATCGTCCGCTTTGCTGCAGGTCTGCCAGGTGCGGCTTCAGCATAGGTGACAAACAGCTGGCGAACCTCTCCCTGAACTTCAGCCATACGCTCCTTGTAATAAGAGAGTGCCTGTCTCAGGTCCAAAGTATGGAGCCTGTACTCGGCCTCCGAGGTGTAATTGCGGTAGTACACTGACAGAGTCAACACCTGGTTGAGGTGAAACTCCGACACCACCTTCGGAAGGAATTTCGGGTGGGGACGCAGGACAACCTTGTCCACGTGGAAGACCAGGTAAGGAGACTCGACAGAGAGCACCTGTAGCTCCCCAGTCCTTCTGGCTGACGTGATAGCCACCAGGAACGCAGTCTTCCACGACAGGTGTGACATCTCACACCTGTGCACTGGTTCAAATGGCTTGCCCATGAGCTTTGCCAATACCAGCAGTAGCTCTCACAGTTGTGGTGGTTCACGCACCGGAGAGGAAATGTGGTCGAGGCTTTTAAAGAAGCACCAGACCACCTTCTCCTGGTCCAACGTCTGCTGACCGACCCACGCCCGATAAGCTGAGATGGCTGCCAGGTACACCTTAAGGGTCGCAGACCTCCTTTGGAGAGAAACCAAAGGTAGTCGAGGATGATAGCCACCGGATAGGACGAAGGGTCGACGCCCTTGCCCTGACACCAAATGGAGAATTTCTTCTACTTGAAGGCATAGCACCTCCTGGTCGACTTCTTCCTAGATGCCTCAACTACGGTGAGTACATCTTCGGAGAGACCCAAAGCCTGGAACTCTAGCCGCTCAGAAACTATGCTGTCAGGTGCAGGGATTGAAGATCCGGATGAAATACCTTCCCCTGACTGATCGAGGGCAGGTCTGGGTGTGCAGGAAGATGTCTCGGGGGCCTGGTGTTGAGGCTGAGGAGATCTGGATACGAGAACTGGTGAGGCCAGTCTGGGGCTACCAGGATCACCTGTGCCTTGTCCCTCATGACCTTGAGGAGCACCTTGTGCACCAAGGGAAGTGGAGGGAAAGCACTGAAGAAGCATGGGCTCTACGGCTTTGACACGGCATTCCCTTGCAGCAAGCCTTGCTGAGGGGGTGGGCATGAAACAGCCTCAGCTTTGTGTTCTCCCTGGAGGTGAACAGGTCCACCTGAGGTCTGTCCCGGTGGGAAAACAGACTATGTACTACCTCGGGGTGGAGGGATCACTTTGTGGGACGCCTCACCCACACGGCTGAGTGTGTCTTGTCAGTTGATTCGTGGCTCCTGCCACATGGATGGCTAGGAGATCAGCCTCCAGTTGGCTCACGAGGGCCCAGATGCGGAGCACTTCCCTGCACAGAGGCTGGGAGCGCATGCCACCCTGCTTGTTGAGACAGTACACAGTTGTGGCATTGTCCATCTGGACCTGCACCACTTGACCCCGAAGAAATGGAGCAAATGCAGTTAGTGCCAGCCGAACTGCTCGGAGCTCCAGCAGGCTGATATGACATCAGGATTCCTTGGGGTCCCAGAGTCCACTGACTCTGTGATTCCCCATGTGGGCACCCCAGCCCGTGAGAGAGGCATCGGACTTCAGAATGACCATCAGTCTGGGATGAACAAATGGAATCCCTTCCTGCAGGTGTTGTAGGACAGTCCACCATTCGAAAGTGTCCCACATCCTCTGGGTTACAGTGACCAGCTGGTCGAAGTGACAACTGTCGCAGTCCACTGGCTGTCCAGCTCCCACTGGAAGGGACGCAGGCCGCCATGTACCCTAGAAGGCGCAGGAAGTCCCGGACAGGGAGCAAGTTCCCAACCAGAAATGATCGGGCAAAGGAGGAAAGAACCTCTGCCCTGTCTGTCAGGAGCCTGGCTCTGGCTCGACAAGAGTTGAGCTCTGCCCCGATGAAGCAGATCACCTGCGAAGGTGCAAGTTACAACTTGGTCTCGTTGACCAGGAGACCAAGTTCGATGCAGGTCTGGAGAGCCAGATCCCTGGATTTCTCCACCTCCTGTCTGGAGGGACCCGCTATGAGCCAGTCGTCGAGATAGGGGTACACTCTGAGCCCCACAATGCCGAAGGTGGGCCACCACCACTGCAATACACTTGGTGAAGACCGGGAGGGGGGCTGATGACAGGCCGAAAGGCATAGCTTGGAACTCGAAGAGGACTCCTTCTGCTCGGTAGTGGAGGAAAGTACAGTTACATAAGAACTTACCGTAACAATAGATCTTTGAGAACAGCTCTTGCAGCAGGTTACACCATTAGTACTGAAGCCGGTAGGTGCCAGGACCCCATGGAAAAATTCTAGCTAGCAATATCCAACATGGGACCGCCCCTGACGTCGGCCCCGCCCCCGACGTCTGGCATCATACAAAGGGGGCGGTCCCCCAGCATCCCTCAGTTCTCCCGCTGGAGACTCCCGGCATAAAGGTGACTTCTGAAGGGGAGACCAAGTATCCGCTTCCAAAGGAAGAGCTATGAAAATAATTATATTCTGGTTGCATCCAAGACGCCCAGGTCTGAAGACCAAACCTCCTGAGGGAAACTACCTGCTGCAAGAGCTGTTCTTGAAGATCTACTGTTACGGTAAGTTCTTACGTAACTGTACTATCTTACTTCGAGAAACAGCTCTTGCAGCAGGTTACACCACTGGGACTGATTCCCAAGCAGTAAGGGAACAAAATACCCTGATCGGGAGGAGGATAGGAGGGATCCAGGCATGAACTAAAATTAGGACAAAAGTCCTTGCAGGACTGCCAGGCCGAAACCAGCTCTACGCCTAGAAGTAATGTCCAAACTGTAATGCCTGATAAAGGTATGTACAGTGCTTCAAGTAGTGGCTGCGCAAAGGGCTGATGTTGGGACATTCTTAAGCGCTGCGAAAGAGGTAGCCACCCCCCTCGTGGAATGTCCTTTTACCGATCCCGGTAAAGGTTTGTTGCGCTTTTGGCAACAGAGCATGATGCAGTTGACCAGCCACTTGGAGAGAGTTTGCTTTGATACAAGTGCTCTTGCATCCTTTGAGCAAAAGGAAGGAAAAGCTGATCTGACTGGCGATGGGACTTGGTTCTGGTTAGATAGTACCCGAGGATCCTATGCACATCTAATGTGTGCAAAAGAGCTTCCCCTCGGTTACAGTGATTGGGATAGTACACTGGAAGGTCAATATCCTAATTGAGAGTTAATGTTGAGACCAACTTGGGAAGAAACTTAGGATTTGTCCTGAAGGACACTCTGTCCTTGTGAAAAACCAAGTAAGGTTCTTTACACATGAATGCATGAAGCTCAGAAACTCTTCTGACGGAAGTAACCGCAACTAAAAATAGCGTCTTCCAAGAGAGAAGACGCAGCTTGCAATCCACGGCTGGTTCAAACGGGGGCAGCGTGAGCTGCTCTAGGATGAAAAGAAAATCCCAAGGGGGAATCTGATCCTTGATGGGAGGTCTCAAATGGAGGATGCTGCGCAGGAAGGCATGGGAGGCCTCTAGCTGCGCTAGTGACCTTTGACCAACCGTGGAATGGTATGCCGAAATGGCACAGAGGTGTACCTTTATGGAGGAACAGGCGAGTCCTGAGTCATACAGGGATAGGAGGTAGTCCAGCACTGACTTCTCAGGGCAGTCAAGTGGGGCTAAGCCGCAGGCCTGAGCCCAAAGACAAAACCTGCGCCATTTCATGGTGTAGGTGGCATGAGTGGAAGGTTTTCTTGCCACTACTAGGACGTCCGCCACGTCCTGCGAAACCCTGTGTCTAAGGACTGATATGTCCTTAGGAGCCAGGTGTGCAGGTTCAAAGATCTGAGGTTCGGGTGAACCAGGGAGCTGGCATCCTGTGACAACAGGCGTGGGCTGGCCGGCAAAGGAAACGGAGGTTCCTGGGCCAGTTGGTGCAGGAGTGGGAACCAAATTTGCCTAGGCCAAAAGGGCACCACTAAGATCATTGATGCGCCCTCCTTGCGGAGCTTCAGCAGAACCCTCTGGATCAAAGGGAAGGGCGGGAAAGCGTAGAGGAACCTGCCCATCCAGGACAGGGACAACGCGACTCTCCAGAAAACACCAGGCCCTGGATCTAGTGAGCAGAAATTGGGCAGTTTTGCATTGGATGGGGATGCAAATAAGTCTAAGTCTGGTGTCCCCCATCTGCGGAACAGATCCTCTACTACTTCTTGCAGCAGTTCCCATTCGTGAGCCATGGCCTGCGACCGGCTCAGGCAATCTGCGATGGTGTTGTCCACTCCAGAAAGATGCACTGCAGTGATCTCTGCGCCGTGCTATAATACCCAATCCCACACCATCTTTGTCTCCCTGCAGAGAGGGTAGGAGTGGGTGCCTCCTTCCTTGTTGATATAGTACATCATAGAGGTATTGTCTGTCTGTAACAGCAGGAGACCTGGTGTGATCTCTGACTGAAAGGCCTGTAGAGCATACAGGACTGCCCTCATTTCAAGGATGTTGATGTGAAGGTGAGACTCCAGGGTGGACCAAGATCCCTGGGTCCCGACACCCTCCAAGTGTGCTCCCCAACCAGACCCTGAAGCATCCGTGGAGTGAGTGAGAGTTTGGGCAGACGCTAGAAAGGGGGCTCCTCTGGAAAGGTGCTCTGGGACGAGCCACAATTGCCAATCTCAGATGACGGCATCCCTGATCCGGACCGGCTGATGCAGTTGATCCTGTTTTTGGGCCCATTCAGCTCGAAGCATCCACTGGGTAACCCTCATATGAAGCCGAGCTAGGGGAACCGTCTCGATGGTTGCTGCCATGTGTCCGAGCAAGCAAAGAACGGTCCTGGCTGGGACCAGATTCTTGTCCATCATATCCCTTATGAGGGACCGGATGCGTTCCGCCCTGTCCTGAGGCAGAAAAGCCTTCCCTTGAACGGTGTCCAGAACTGCACCTATAAATTGCAACCTCTGAGAAGGGACGAGGCATGACTTGTCCCGGCTGATAATAACGCCCAGCGATTCGAAGAGAGAACGAGTGTCCTGAATCGCGGCTATCAAAGCCTCTCAAGAGGGAGCCATGAGGAACCAGTCATCTAGGTACGGAAACACATAGTGGCCCTGTCTCCCAAGGGCCACTGCCATGAATGCTGTGAACACTCGAGGCGCCGAGGACAGTCCGAAGGGGAGTGCTCGGAACTGGTAGTGATGTCCCAGGAACTCGAAGAGTAGGAATTTCCGGTGTGCTCGAGTGATGGGGAGATGGAGGTATGCGTTCTGCATGTCCAGCAACGTGAGCCATGCGCCCTGCTTGACCATGGGGATGAGACCCAGAAGGTGACCATGCGGAAGCGTTTGTACAACACGAATGTGTTGAGATCGTGGAGGTTCAGGACTGGGGCGCAAGTCCCCTGTCTTTTTTGGAACCAGGAAGAAGTGTAAATAATACCCTTCTCCTCTCTGGTTCGGTGGTACTGGTTCTATGGCATCCTTTTCCAGGAGTGCCGAGATCTCTTGCTTGATAAGCAAGGTGTGCTGACCCGAATAGCAGGAGAGCAGAGGAGGCCTTGATGGTGGGCGGTCTAGGAACTCGATAGAGTGTCCATGACCTACTAACTGAAGAACCCACCAGTCGGAGGTTATCCACTGCCACCCTGACAGGTGGTAAGAGATTCGACCCTCAACCCTTCCTTCCCTCAGATTCAGAGGTAGGGCAGGGGCCGGGAAGGAGCCATGCTGTGGTGGTGTTGGCTCCGACAGGCTGGGCAGACTTTTTGGTGTTTCTGGCCCTGGCCTGCAGAGAACCTTGGTTGCTGGCCAGAATGTGGCTGTTGCCGTTGTTGCCTGCCGTGAAAACTATTCTGGTTCCTATGAAAGGAACCAGCCTTGGGCCTGTACATAGCTTGTACAGTCCTGACTGTCCTGTAACTCGGTGATTACTCTCTCTGATTCCTTACTGAACAGGACCGCTCCGTTATATGGGATGTCCAGGATGTTCTTCTGGACGTCTGGGGTAAAACCGGAAACCCTCAGCCAAGAGTGTCTCTGGAGACAAATGCCTTTAGCTGCACCCCTGGCCGCCGAGTCCGCGGAGTCGTAAGCGGCTCGAAGGACCTGGGTCCCCACGTCTGACCCAGTACGGAGGAGGTTGAGGAGCTCCTCCTCCTTTCTGTCATTCAGGAAATCTTTAATAAGGTCTTGACCCTGTTCACACAGGGGGTTCTGAAACTGCACCATGTGCGTTAGGTAATTAAGAGACCTTATTGAGCATGTAGCAGCTGCGTACATGCGTCTCCCCAGCAAATCTAGCTGCTTAGATTCCTGGTCCGGTGACTGAGTGCTCAGGTGCTGAGGTCTTTGTGACTGGTCATGTGAGGCTATAATGACCAGAGAATCGGCCAAGGGCTGCTGTGCCAGATAAGGGTCCCCTATGGGTGCCCTGTAAAGGCAGTTGGCCTTCTTGGGTACTGCCGGAGTGGAGTGTGGGCGTTTCCACGCGGCTTTGGTGACATCTGTAAAAGGTATCCACCAACGGTGGGACCACCACAGGCTTAGGATCTTTTTGCCTGAGGTATTGTGCAAGGTGTCTTTCGGGGTCTAAGTCTTCCGTCTCCCACCCCATATTCTCCTGGATGTGCCTCATGATATCAAAGGAGGAGGGATCATCCGGTGGTGACCTAGGTAGGTCTCTTGGGTCAGGTGATAGGAGACTGATCGGAGAAGGAGATCTAGAAGTGTTGGAAGTTGGCCTTGAGTCATCCCCCCGCGGAGTGGGTCATCTGCCTCTGGGACGTTTTTGAGCTGGGAGACCCCGAGGGAGACCTTCTCCTTTCTCGTGACCTGTCTCTAGGGGGTGGTGTAGGTCCATGAGGTGTAGTGGGCACCACATCCTTCTTAATGGGATCCCACCAGAAGTTAAAGAGGTCTTTCACCTCTTGTAGATTCAAACCGGACGACGGGCCGGGCGTCGGTGCCTGCCTGTCAACGGGATTGGGTGTTGGACCCTGGGGTGTAGTTGGGTGTCAGGGCCTTCGGCAGTCCGATGTCCTCAGTGTTGCCTGTCTGGTCATCAGGCATAGTGGAAAAAATCTCCTCTTCCGAGGACCCCTGGCGACCGGTATCAGCCGGCATAGGTGGGGCTGACATTGTCTCTTTGGCCCGTTTAGCGTTCATGGGGTCAGCCGCCTGTTTGGTCTCTGAGGTCCGCTTGAGGGACATCAGCTCAGTGGTCTTTCTTGGAGGGGCGTCCGGTCCTCTTGGAGGTTGGGAAACTGAGCGGTGGTCGGAGTCCTGGCGTCTGATGCATCGGTGCCCTGTTTCGGGGCCGACTTAGCCTTATGCCAGTCCAAGGCCTAGGGCCTGGCCGTAGAGCCAGACGTCCGACCATCCTTCTTGGTCTTGAGAGGTTGAAGGGAGACTGTGCTTGAGCCTCCTGAAGACCTAATCTTTACCAGAGGGGGTTGAGAGCGAGCCCGGGAAGGGGACCTATCTGACCTTGTGGAGCTGGAACTGGCCCTGGATTCCGAGGCCCAACTCGGGGATCTGGTCCTGTCCTTGTCCCGGTGCTTTTCACGGTGTTTCCCAGATTTATGGTGGGAAGATTCCCCTCTGGAGGAAGGTTCTTTCTCCATGTCCTTCAACTTATCTCCTAAAAGGAACCCCTGAAGAGCTTTTTGGTGGCGGTTCCTGGTCCTGCTACTAAACTGCTGGCAAATGGAGCAGGCCCCTTAATATCGTGCTCTGGGCCTAGGCACCGCACACAGGCCATGTGGCAGTCCTTAAACGGGATCTGTTTGCCGCAAGCGCACTTAGAGGGGTGTCCTTCGATGGAAAGAGTCAGAGAAAAAGACATGCGGGTGATTTTTAGAAAAAAATACTTGATTTCAAGCTTCGTTCGTCTGCTAGAGGCATCTGTGAGGCCGATGCTGGCGAGTCAATGGTGGGGAAAAAAAGGATGCTGGGGCACTGCCCCTTTTGTATGATGTCGGGGGCCGGGCTGACATCAGGGGCAGTACCCTGCTGGATATTGCTAGGTAGAATTTTTCTGTGGGGTCCTGGCGCCTGCCGGCTTTAGTCCTAATGGTGTAACCTGCTGCAAGAGCTGTTTCTCGCAGTAAGATCATTCGATAAGATGGAAGAATCGGGACGTGAAAGAACGTGTCCTGGAGATCCAGTGAGCAGAACCACATGTTCTGCTCGAGAGATGGTATGATCTGAGACAGTTACCATCCTGAATGTGCGAGACCTGAGAAATTGGTTCAGGTCGTGCAGATCTAGAATGGGGTGCCAGCACCCCCCATCCGTTTTGGGACCAGGAAGTACCTGGAAATGAACCCCGGGTTGACAGGGGGATCAGCGACTCTGGCCACCACCTCCTTGCAGAAGAGTTGGGTGATATCATCTTGCAGAGCCGACTGAGTGCGCACAGACACCAACTCCTCCTGTGGGGCGCAGGCTCGGCTTGGTGGGTACTGCTCGAATTCCAGAGGCAGCACCTGGCTGACCACTTCCAAAACCCACCTGTCCATTGTAACAGCGGACCAGGTGGAAAGAAAGTGGCGGAGCTCGCCCCCCCCCATGGGAGAACCCAGAGCTGGTGTGACAGGTATGGGGTTGGCAACCCCCATCCCATCACTGTGCAGGCTTGGAGAAGGAGGATCCGGTTTGGGGACCACCGGGACCTTTTCCTCTGGGTTTACGAGCCGCCAGGGGCCCGGACTTGGGACGAGGGCATCAAGGTTGAGCCTGCTGCTGTTGCTGCCCTGACTTGAAAATGAGGCTGCTTGGTCGCAGGGGAAGAAGGCCGAAAAGGCTTTCTTTTCTGCTTTTTGGAAGCCTGGGATTCCTTCTGAGCAGAAGTCACAGAGTCCAAGGTTGCACTGAACTTCTCTATGCACTGGCGGTAACCATCCACTCCTGGGCTGAAAATATCGGTACCCAGGAAAGGGACGTCCGTCAATTTGTGCTAAGTGTCTGCCATAAAGGGGGAAACCCTCAGCCAGGCCCTGCAGTGCATGGCAACCGCGGCTGCCACCGAGCGGATGCAGGAGTCCCCAATGCCCAGTGCCGTCTGGAGTTGCTGCTTCGCAACCACCTGGCCCTGGTTGTGGACCTGCTTGACCGTGGTCTGGAGGTCTGCAGAGAGGTGAGGAAGGACCTCATACAGAGAGCCCAGGAGGGCATGGGAAAAATGCGCCATGACGACGGCTGAGCTTGCCTGATGAAGGCCGAGAGAAGAGGCAGCACAGACTTTCCGAGCCGAATGGTCCAGTTTCTTGGACTCTTTGTCTGCGGGTCTATCGGTGTCTCCCGAATTTCCCAAGCGCCTGAACACAGATTCGGTCACCAACCCCTCAGCCGAGGGGTGCTCTGTGAATCCCAAAAGGGAGACGAAGGGAACTGCGTACTTGTGGGCCATTCGGGCTGAGGGCGCAGGGTGCTACCACAGCTCCAAGGCCGGATCAACAATGGCCTCGGCCACTGGGAAGGCCTCTGTCGGAGAATCCCCACATTTGAGGATATCCGTGAGGGAGTATTTGGCCAGTTTCTGAACGGGCTCCAAGAGCATCCCCGTGGATTCAGAGATGAGATAGAGGATACCCATGAAGGAAGTGGGGCCCTCCTCTGTCGAAAGACTCCCTATGGATTCATCGTCCAAGGGACGAGAATGTAAGTCACAGTCCTCGGACTCTGGATAGATTAGCCAACCACCAGAGTCGCCTTCCACCCACCTAGGATGGTTGTGAGTGAGGGTGACGGACAGCCAATGCGGAAGGCCCATAACGGGCTGAGACTCCTTGGGAGGAGCCCTGGTGGTAGGCTGTTTAGATGGTGGTTCCACCCAAATTGGTGGAGAGGACGGTTTCGGTCAAGCCGGAAGGGTCTTGACCGGCTCCACAGGTGGAGGGGCGGTGTAGACCGGCTCCTGAGGAGTCAGCGTCGGCCTGGAGGGTGACAGCTAAGTAATGGCCGGAGAAGAAGTCAGAGTCGACTTTTGGCTGGTCATAATCAGCTGCCGCCACGTCAAATCCTCGTAACATCGACGCAGCCTGCGTTGAAGCCTCTGCTCTTCTGAGGAGGACGAGGAAGAAAGGTGGCGGCGCCGCTTTTTGGAGCACTTATGTGCCTTCTTCGGCCTGTCGGTCGAAGGGGTCTGAGACCTCGACTTGGACTGTCAGGGGGACCGACGGGGTCATTTGGGAGGAGCCGGGGTCCAGGTCAGGGACCAGGACCGTGAAGAGGTTCCCAGTGGGCTGGGTCTCCTCCTCAGTAGGTCCAGACAGGACCGGGGTCCTGAATAAAGAGTTGTCGGTCTCATCCAGCGACAATGGATCGATGGGGTTGATAATAATTTCGGCCGGATCATCGTCCCGCATCTTGCCTGGCTGGTCTGATGGGGGTACTGTGAAGCCAGCGGCAGAGGCCGCAACCTCGACCGAAGTTGAGGCAGCAGATTCTTGGGACACAGATCTCTCATGATTCCAAGAATGTTGGTGGTGAGACGAACCTTCTTTTAGCTCTTTATTCCTTTTACGGGAATGAGAGCCGTGTGCGCCCGAAGGACCCGCTCCCTTGGTGGGGAGGGACTGACACATCTCCTTAAAGGAGCCTGAGAAGGTGGAGCCAAGGTTGAGTGGGACAAAGACCGAGAGAGAAGAGGACCGATCAGTGGCCTGTGCCGCCTCCTCTTTGAAGGCTTTCATTTGCTCCAGCTACTCAGTGGACCCAGCAGCCACGGAGACCGCCCAACGGGCCTCTTTGGATTTGACCAGCGGGTTCCGTTTTTCTGGTCTGCCCAACTGTAGTTGTGCAAGACGATCGTCCAAAACATTGTGATGAAACGTGCGACACATCTCGCATGCCTGGGTGTCGTGATCATGACCCAGGCGATAGACACACGAGGCATGCGGGTTGGTCCGGGACATCTTCTGCCCACATGGGCAGTGGCGGAAACCGGGTGAGGACTTGTCCTCCATCACGGTCGAAATTGCGACACAATTAGGAGAAACTCTAATGAGTTTTAGTAAATCCAGAGATTTGTTCGCCAGGGCCTATAGTAACGTGTGAGTGATAAGGACAGAACCTGAATCTTCCAGTGGAAAGGAAGATCAGCGTCAAGGGGCAGAGCTGAGGGTTTTACCACCCGGGTGGGTGAGAGGAGGCAGCTTGAAGACCTTCCGGCAAGAATTACAGTGGCAAGGGACCTGCCGGACAATGTGGATTGAACAACATATCCACGTCCCTAGAAAAACTGTTTCTAATTATGTAGTGCAAACCTCCCATTTCCTTTTCCCCCAGGTCACACCTGGAAATGAGCCTTGGCCCAGTGTTCCTCTCCCGGTCACCAACTTCAAATAAATAAACAGCAGCTTTGTTTTGTGTGGGGATGCAAACAGGTCCCGCTCTGGGCAACCCCATCTTGCGAAGAGGTCGGTCACCATTTTGGTCAGCAGTTCCCATCCATGAACCACTGACTGGGTAGGTAGTGAGACAGAGCCCTGTCCCATACTCTTATTGCTTCCCTGTCAAGGGGACAGGAGTGCCCCCTTGTTTGTTAATGTAATGCATCACACCAACACTGTCCATCTGGATTAGCAGAGAACTGGAGCAGAGATTATTCTGAAAGGCCTTAAGGCTGTACAGTCTGCATTTCCTGGACATTTACGGGTAGCTCAGCCTCCATTTTGGTGCAGGTCCCTACGTCAGGAAAGGGCCGAAATGAGCACCCCAGGCACAGCCCAAGGCATTAAAGGTGAGGATCTCTACAGGAGCTGGTACAAAGAATGGAATGCCTTTCAGTAGACTGCTGCAATCCATCCACCATAACAATGCTCTGTGTAGTGGGGACAGGACAAGAACCATTTGTTCCAACTCATCCATCAACTGATCCCATTGGACCCCGAGTGTCCACTGTGGTATCTGCATATGAAGTCAGACTAGTGACATAGTCACTATGGCTGCAGCCATAAGGCCCAAGAGACGTAACACTGTTTATGCAGAGAGACAGTGCCTCCTGTGCACCAAGTCTGCCTGAGCGATCAAAATGTCTGCCAGGCTGTGAAGCACAGCTTCCCTGGAGCTGGACTTGGGATCCAGTCATCCGGTTAAGGGAAAACATACAGACCTTCCCTGCGAAGGACTGCTGTAATCACTGCCAAGCATTCTGTAAAACTAACAAATGGCAACAGCTTGTTCAATTATGTTTCCTTCAGCAGCTTTGAGTGACGAGGCAACCAGGTTATATATGCTTTGGTGCTGCACATCACTGTGGGTGGGTCCTGGCTAGCAAAAGTTTCCTTGTGGTCCTGATGCTGATGGCTAACAGTTCCAAAGGAGTGGCCTAATGGAGGTGAAATCCTCAATGAAAATCTGTTTTTTGCCTCCCTTGACCTCCTCCCCAATACGCAGCTCTGTATCTGCCTTTTCTTCTGTGTCTACCTTCTTGGTTTCCATTGTTTTCATTTGGTGGTCTGTCCATTCTTCCTCCCCTTGTTTTACCTTGTAGCTGGTGATGGCCTTCTTTCTGGCTCTCATGGCTTCCCTGATATTTCCACAGAACCATATTGGTCTCTCTCATACCTGTTATTTTTTATTACCATTCTCGTGCAGAACTTGTTGCCTTGAGAATGGCCCACTTGATTGTCCCCCATCTTTCCTTCACACCCCCGATGCTATCCACTCCAACCAATTTGTCCTGTTCAAGCTCCCTCATCCAGCTGAAGTTCGCTCTTCTGAAATCTAGGACTTAAGCATTTGGTGACAGCTTACTGGCTCTAAGGGCCAGATCGAACCATACAGAGTTATGGTCGGTGGACCTCAGTGACTTCCCTAACCTCACTCCCCCCTACCATTTCCAAGTTGGTGAGCACCACATTAAGAATGACAGCCTGCCCAGTAAGTTCCTTAACCAGCTGCACCAGCAGGCAATCCTGCAGTGTACCCAGTAGGGCCTGACTTCTGGAGCTTCTGGCTGCAGGAATGTTCCAATTAACATCCAACAGGTTTATATCTCCCACCAACACCACCTTCTCCTTTGCCACCCTCCTTTCCAGCCTTGCTCCTAGTTACATTTCTCTCTCTCTCTCTCTTCCCCCTGTGCTGGAGGTTTAAGATCACCCCCATCCACAGTTTCTTGCCCGAGGCCACTGTGAGCTGAAATCATAGTGATTCTGTTTCTCCATGACCTCCCTTGATTTTTCCATCCTTCACTGCCTCTATGCCTTCCCCTCACATATAGGACTGCACCTCCTCGTTTACCTTTTACTCGCTCCTGCCTAAACACGGTGCAGCCCGGGACTGTCAGGTCCCAATCATTATTCTCTGTGGCCCAAGTTTCTGTGATGACTATTAGGTCCATTTCAGTGGCTGCCCCCACTGACTGGAGCTCACCAATTTGATTTCCAGACTCCTGGCATTAAGGCAGACCCCTTAGCATCTTTCTTCTGATTCCCTCTTGCTTTTTCTTGTTCCTTCTCCCTTATTCTTCCACAGACTTTTGTTTTTCATGCTGAATGTAGGCTTTGTCAGCCCTCCCTCAGTGACCTCTTCCCCTAACCTAATTCAAACTTCAACCTTGTTTTTATCCACCTTGTTGCTGCTGCTGCTAGTCCCCTTTTCAGATGGACCCCTAGCTAGGTTCCCCATCTGCTCTCTCTTCCAAGTGGTCCCCTTAGCCTCAATCTCCCCCATATTCAGTTTAACTGTCCAATGTAGACGTCAAACTTCTGCCCTAAAGCACTGGCCCCCCCTCTCTCATCAGGTGAAGGCCGTTACCCTCGAAGAGTCTCCTGTCCCAGAAGCCCCCCCATCCCCCACAAAGTGGTACCACTCCTCCAGACACTATCCCTTTAACCACCCATTAAACTCCTCAATCTCTTCCTTCCTTGCTCTTCTGTCCCATTTCCCCCTATTCCACACAGGGAACACCTCAAAAAAGGCCAAACAAGCCATGTGCACAATCAGTCTATCTTTCAGTCTTCTGTCTATGACATCAAAGCCTGCTGCCACGAGAATGATGTTGATGTCACAAGCATGGGACTATGAATTCAGGGCAGGGAAAGCAACAGGAACAGATGAAGTCCAAAGGTCAAAGAGTCCGCTTTTTTGCAAATACGTTTAGTATCAGTATCAGTAGTTCAAGTATGGGGCATGCTCGGCTCTGGCAACAGAACATCAGAAGGCGTTGAGGGTTCTAGCCCCATATCAGGTACTTGGGGTAATACCAAGAACGGACACGGTCGTGCAGTACGAGAGGGTACTGCACTGCTGAAGTGCCATTCTTCAGATGAGACATTGAACTGAGGCCCCTTTTGCCCATCTAAAGTCACAGGTGGACGTAAAAGATCCCATGGCATGTACGGAAGAATGATGGAGTTTCTCTGATGTCCTGGTCAACACTCCCTATCAGTAAAACAGGTCTCTGCAACTCACGCCCCATGATGCATCTGTAAATATGCTATCATAGCTTAGTGTACCTTTCCTGGTCAAAAATTATAAATATAATTAAGAGGAAATGGATACCATGAAATTCAGAATTCTTTGGAATGGTAAAGGGGACAGAAAGTCATTTTTAATTGGCAGCTGTTTATAAAGTTCATTTTTTTCTGAAATATATTCACTTCCCCTAAATTATCCATATGGCCGGGACGTCATTGCGCAATGACATTATCAGAGCGACAGTGCTCCGAAGCGATCATTCAGTATGTATAGGGACCTTATAAATATACTTATGTTTTCACCTTTACAGTGTTTCTCAACAAAATCCTTTGCAATGTGGGTCTATACATACTGAATGATCGCTTCAACCTGCTATCGATAATCTTTACAATTCCGTCCAGCCTATTTAGGCATCTACTGAGCGGGACTTCTGAATACATAGCGTGGCTTCTATATATATTTTAAACCTGTCGAAATTACTTTTAAATCCCCGTTTTCTACAAAATGGAGCACTGTAGGTAAGACTACAACCTACAATTCTGTCATTTCAGATTTCTTGATTGTTACGTTCACGTTTTACCCTGTTTAGTTGTCCTTTAACTATGCATAGCATCTTTCAATGAAACGGTATCCTAGAATGCTTCATAGGATTTCTACACAGCATAAACAAAACACAAACAACAGTGCTGCAAGTTTCAGCAGTGTATGTTGACAATATAAAAGACTGAATTTCAGTAACAGAATCAATTTTGTTCTTTTTTTTTTATTACAATACAAGCTGGACACAACCACACATTTCTCCTATTAAGACTGCGACACAATGTGTTTGACAATACAAAACCTGAATCTGACTGCAATGAACGTACCTGTCAAACTCCTGGAAGATCTCACGTACTGTCATGGCTGATACTATAGTAATGACATACAGCAGACAGCCATGCTGTTTCCCTAATGCCAGCATTTTAGCGTATCGAGGGGCCACAGGGAAAGCAGCCATGGCCCTACCCAAAGGAGTGATGGGGCAGCTCAGCCGTGCTCTCTGCAGCTCTTTTAACCTAACAAAAAACAAAAAAACAGTTCGAAATGAAAAATAACTTTGCAGTACATCTGGACAGTTATCTTCCTTACTAACTTGTGATCAAAACTAAATCCACTTTACTGAGAAGTCTGACCTTGTATTAGTGTTTACCTTATCTTCGGGTCCCTGCATAGATACTGTTTTGTATTCCAGTGTTAGGCTTTCGGTGTCTATTTCACATCTGAGTATTGTGAAGCAACACAGTACAGTTAAGAACAAATGGGTGTACCATGTCAGCTGATGGGCTACAAATGGAACAGAATGATTATCTGAGAAGTCTGGTCTGACAGCCAGGCAGGGAGCACATCTGATAACCACGCAGAGAACTTGGGTTTATCATGTCTTCAGCACAGGTTCCCAAGTCAGGCTGGTGAAGGATTTGAGCAGTCACCAAGAAAAGAACAATGTCTTCTGGAAAGGTCAACATCAGCAGTGTGACACAGGGGGTTAATCAGGCATATCAGTTCCTCCATTCCTGGCCCATCCCTAAACACTCAGAATGGTGTGTTGACATGAGTCTGTGTACATGGGTCAGGTCCACTCCCTTCAGCTAACAGCATCATGTGCAGACCAGACTTCCTCCTCCCTCTCTGCCAAAACCTGGTTAATTCCTCATTCCTGGGGGTCACATGCATCCCCCGGAGGGAGTGTGCATCATATTATTCTACAGTCCAAGGAACCAACTCGTTCGGTGTGACTTGGGAGTCCATTCCTGGCAGCTGACATTTTTCCCCTTATTGTCTTGTCCTAACCTCCCCCATTTAATTTCATGCATGCAACTGCTGATCATTTCTAAAAATGCATAGCACTGGGCACAGAATGGTTAACACAACTAAGCGAGGCAGGTTAACAAAATAAAGCGAGGCAGGGTGCCATCACGTGCGGATCAGCAAAATCAAAGCGAGCTAGGGCTCCTCACATCCCAGAAAGATTCCAGACCATCTCAGTGGTCTTTCTTGTATTCCCATTTCCTCATCTGACTTTTATCTATTTGAGTTGTCTTATTTTCTCTCTGTCCTGAAATGGAGCTCTGTACTTTTCTTCTTTCCTCTTGTTACTGAGGAACCCTCAGTGTGCGGCTATGCCTTTTTTCCCTACTTATGTGTACATCTCCTTTCTTTACTTCTTTGGCTCTCTAAGTCTCTATATTGTAAACAGTGCTCCTTTTTCTGTCCCATAATCTAATTTCTGGGCTTTTTTCTGCCCCTCCCCCCCAACTCATTTTCTCTTTAACATGGGTTTATTTCTGTGCCTATTGCACCTTTTAACGTCTATGCTTTTCCAGTGCCCTTTTTCTGGTTCTTATGTTTTCTTTCCCCACTTTCTTTTTGGCTGCACTTGTTACATCTTATGTTACATCTTACATCAGTATTTTTGCCAGCATTTCTAAATTTATGAGGCTACAATATATATTATATATTAGTCCCATACATGCAGAACTGCCAGCAAAGTTATGATGTGTACATTTAGACAGCTCCCTCCCCCAAGTCCTGTTAAAATGTACACAAGGGCGCCTGCAGCCTGTTTCCTACTTCACATCACGTTAAAGCTTATTTTAGGTGCAAGGCTGCAGCCCTCAATGGCCACTCAGCTTGTGCATTGAAGTTACCAGCCGAGCATATAATGGTTCGTTTTTCTCTTTGTACTGAACAAAAAACTGTGAAACCTAGTGAAATTAGCTCCTTAGAAAGGTACCTCCTTGGTATGAGTTGCCTGCATTAAGTGCGAAATCTTGTAAGCTGCTCTTTAAAACATCTTAGAACCAACACACTGTTATTTTGTAACACCAACTGCTTCCTGAAACTACGAAACATCAAAGACAAAAGTACAGTTATGTAGGAACTTACTGTAACAGTAGATCTTCGAGAGAGGTTCCTTCAGTAGGTCATCACAAATAGGACTGACGTCGCCTGACGTCGGGCCGCACGGCAGACTTTTCTAGCAATCCCTGACGGGGGACCGCCCACCTGACGTCACATGACCAACATCAGCGTGACGGTGTATAGTGGGCGGTCTCCACACCCGCCCTCCAGTTCTCCCGCAGGAGCCAGGAAGAGGCGTAACAGCAGGAGCGAACAGGATTGGAGACCCTGTAAAAATTAAAATGAGGGGAAGGAGGGAGGGAAAAATATGACCTACTGAAGGAACCTCTCTCGAAGATCTACTATTACGGTAAGTTCCTACATAACTGTGCTATCTTACTTCGAGAGGGTTCCTTCAGTAGGTCATCACAAATAGGACTGAGTCCCAAGCAGTCCCTCTAAGGAGAGGGCAAAACAAGATACATGGAAAAAACTGAAGTACGAAAAGGACCCAGCCTAGGACAACAGACCCTGCAGGACAGCTAGGCCAAAGCCAGTCCTCCGCCTAGAAGCAATGTCCAAACTATAATGCTTGGTAAAGGTATGGACAGAACTCCAAGTAGCGGCAGCACAAATATCCGCTGCAGAAACATTACGAAGGAAGGCTACAGAAGCTGCCATGCCCCTAGTAGAATGACCCCTGATAGAGCCCGGGAGGGGTTTATCATACTTTTGATAACAGTATCTAATGCAGTTGCCCAACTATTTGGAAAGGCCCTGCTTGGAAACCGGTTTGCCTCGTGTTCGTTGTGTGAAGGAGACAAACAGTTGATCGCAAGAGCGAAAGTCTTTGGTTCGGTGGGTGTAATACCTGAGAATCCAGTGGATGTCCATCGTATGGAGGAATGCCTCACCCCTGTTAGCGGGAGCTGGATAATATACTGGAAGCTCTACGGATTGGCTCAGAGTAGCTTCCGACACCACCTTTGGAAAGAACCTTGGATAGGTTCTGAGAACCGCCCTGTCCCGGTGAAAAATTAGATAAGGCTCCTTACAAACCAGCGCATGAAGCTCCGAAATTCTTCGAGCTGAAGTGATAGCAACCAGAAACAACGCCTTCCAAGATAGAAAGCATAGGTCACAGCTCATTGCTGGCTCGAAAGGAGGCAAGGTGAGCTTCTCCAGGATGAAATTCAAGTCCCATGGTGGTGGTGGGCTGCGGATGGGGGGTTTCAGATGGAGAATACCTTTCAAAAAGGTCTTTTGAGCTATCCAACTGAGCCACGGGTTTACCATCCACCAGCTCGTGGTACGCTGAGATAGCAAAGGGGTGCACTTTCAGAGATGAATAGGCTAGACCTGAGACCGATAGGTGAAGGAGGTATTCCATGACTTGTGGGGCCGAGCAATAAAAAGGGTTCCAGCCCTTCGTGTCGTCCAAATGGAAAACTGCTTCCACTTCAATGCATAAGTGGAACGGGTAGAAGGTTTTCTGGCTTTGACAAGGACCTGTGCCACTCTGGGGGATACCCCAAAGCGAGAGATGGCTACATCTGCAGGAGCCATGCATGCAGATGCAGGGTCCTGAGCCCCGGATGAATCAGACGACCTTGATCCTGAGTAAGGAGGTCGTGTGTCAATGGAAGTGGAACCAGTGGTTCCCTGGATAGCTGTTGAAGCAGCGGGAACCAAATCTGTCTCGGACAAAGAGGAGAGATGAGAATCATCTTGGCCTTCTCCGTCTGAAGTTTGAGGAGGACCCTCTGCAGAATGGGAAATGGAGGGAAGGCGTATAAAAATTTCCCTGTCCAGGATAGAGATAATGTGTTGCTCCAGAAAGCACCTGGCTCTGGAACGAGTGAGCAAAACTTGGGAAGTTTTGCGTTGAATTGAGAGGCAAATAGGTCGAGTTCCGGCCACCCCCAATTTTGGAAGATGGAATCCACCACTTCCTGATGAAGTTCCCACTCGTGAGTAGGGGTCCGTAATCTGCTGAGACTGTCCGCCAGGACGTTTAGAACTCCCGGTACGTGCATGGCCACTAGTGACAAGTGGTGCAGGACTGCCCAGTTCCACACCCAGATCGCCTCCTTGCAAAGAGTGTACGACCGGGTTCCTTCATGTTTATTATTGTACCAAACCACCGACGTATTGTCCGTTTGGATCAGCAGTGTTCCCTCGGGCAGCAGGGGTTGAAAGGCCTGTAAAGCATACAGGACCGCTCTGAGCTCTAGAACACAGATGTGAAGAGAAAGCACCAAGCCGGACCAAAGTCCCTGGGCTTGATGTTCCCCCAGATGCGCACCCCACCCCATGTTCGAGGCATCCATGGTGAGAGTGGCGACGGGTGCTGGACTTCGAAATGGAAGCCCCAAGGAAAGATTGTGTGGATTCATCCACCATAGAAGATCCTTCTGGACCACTGAAGAGATGAGGACCGGATGGTCCAGATCATCCAGAAGCTGGTCCCACTGCACCCTCAGGAACCACTCAGTGATCCTAATGTGGAGCCTGGCTAGGGGAACGGTACAAATGGAAGCTGCCATGAGGCCTAACAGGCGAAGGAACTCCCGGCCGGAATGGTCCTGCAAGACGCCACCTTGGAGGCCTGGTGGACCAGAGTCTCCACTCTGTCCGGAGGAAGAAAAGCTCTGCACTGGACCATGACGAGGACCGCCCCAATGAACTGCAGTCTCTGGGTGGGGATAAGGTAAGACTTGGGCACACTGACAGTGATCCCAAGTCGATTGAACAGGTCCAGGGTAAATGACAGAGCAGATTCTTGGAGGCAGGAGGGGTGACGGTACCCGTGGCCTTCCGCTCACCTTGGCGACGTGCTTGAGCGGATTTCCCCTGCTTCCAGGTCCTCTTCTGAAAGGGTTGCTGTTGTCATCACTGAGGAGCACCCGATCGGTACACAGACCGAACAGACCTAAGGGCAACACCTTTGTCCTGTAGTTCTGTAACGATGTCTTTGGTGTCGCCTCCAAAAAGGACTGAGCCCCGGAATGGAGCATCCTGAATCGCAGACTGAACCTCGTTAGCGAGGCCGGATAGGGCGGCCAGAGTGCCGCTCAGGGCCACGGCGGTCGCCAGGGCCACCGAGTCGACTGAATCGAAGGTGGCCCGTAAAGCATGCCTACAAGAGATCTTGGAGAGGTGGAGATCCTTGGCGAGTTCCTCCTTGAGAGGTGAAGGATCCATAGACTGGACCTTCGCCTCCAATCTGGCCATAATCGCCTTTTGGTGGGACACCATATGGGCCATGTAACTGAGGAAGCGGAGCGCTCACGTTGCAGAAGAGTAGATTTTCTTGCCAAACTGGTCCATCTGGCTCGACTCCTTATCTGGAGGAGTAGTGCTCAAGTGCTTGGGCGTAGCGGAGCGATCATGAGCCGCTGAAATGACCACGGAGTCTGCCTTCGGATGGGTCTTCAAAAAAGGAGCATCCTTAGGTGCCCGGTAAAGCCTGTCCGCCCCGCTTGGGGACAGCCGGGATAGCGTGAGGCATCTGCCAGACTGTGGTGGTGAGGTCTTGGTGGGGGGCCATCCACGGAGGAACTGGGACGGGAGACAGGGACTCTAAATCGAGGTGCTCTGAGAGTCACTGTCTCATCGGGTCCTGTTCCTCTGACTCCCAATCGAAAAATCTCTGAGGGCCCTCAAGAGATCAGAGAAGGAAGGATCCTCAGGCGGTGATTTTGGTGGGGTCTTGCTTCTCGGCTCAGGTTCCTCCACAATTTCCTCCTCCGAAGAGTCCTCTCTCCCATCAGAACTGTCGTCGGCCTCCTCCACTGGATGACGTTTGAAGCAAGAAAGGGGAACGTCCAGTCGAGTCTTCCCCGAGAAGTGGACAATCGGACCCGAACTGCTGGGAAGGGACCTCTGACGACGGAGGTGGGAGCCTCGCTTCAGGTCAAAACCAACTCCGACCTTGCTCCTGCTACCAAGACTGTGGGAAGGACTTGAAATCCGGCATAGCCAGCGGAGGTGGAGCTGGTTGAGGCTGGGGGAGGAGGAGGAGGTGGAGGGGAACAGTGACTGGAGGAGGGTAATATCCCTGCGGACCCATGTAATGGGTATAGGGATGATAACCCTGATAGAACTGTCCCATTGGACTCCATCCAGGAGTGGGAACCTCCGGGTAGGGATCCCCAGGATACCCGTGGGGGTAATGGGGGACAGTGAGGGGACGGTTATAATACCCCGTCGTCAGCCCTGATGTCGGGGGAACCCACGTCAGACCTGCTGTGGTGTAGATCAAGTTAGGATCCAATGTCGGGACAGTCCACGTTATACGGACCGACGTCGGCAGTGGCGCCACCTGATCCGGCGCCGGAAGAGGATCCGGCGTCGGAGGGGCCGGGGTCGGCACCGGATGAAGAGTCTCAGTTGTAGGAGTCGGGTCCGGCATCGGGCCCGACAGAACAGGCCTGACCACCGGTCCTGGAGTCAGGACTGTTGTAGGGACTGGCGGCATCGGAGGCGCCGGCAGTCCGCCCTCGGGTTGAGGAGGGACCTCCAAAGAAAGGCCATCCAGCCGAGAAGGAGCCTCCTGACCCTGGTCCCTGGCGGGGGAGTGTGGGGAAGAACCCCCGAAATCGGCTGATTCACCAGCGCCCCATCGGCCTCGCCGGACGTGTCCATGGTGGAATGCGAGGACACAGGCGAGGGAAGAACAGGAGGGAGTGGGGCTGTCTCCCTTCGGTCCCGCCGGACGTCGGTAGATGCGCCAGTAGGCCCCGACGGGGGAACCAAGCCCGTGCGGTCGTCAGGGACGGCTGACTTAGCGGGCGTGGTCGGGCGGTCAGGGAGAGGACCCCCGGCCGACTTAGTAACTGAGGCCGGGCGACTGCTCCCAGTCAGGGAGTCGACTTAACGGCCGCTACGGTTCCTGGAGGGAGCCGGAGGTCGACTTCCCTGGCGCGGGTGAAGCGCAGGTCGCCGGAGGAGCCGGGCGACCGACTTATCTGCCGGAGTTTCTCCTTACCTGGGTGCTTCAACGGTGGCTGGGCCTTGCTGGTAGAGGGCCTTATGTCGTCCGCGGAGTGAGCCCGCTCCCCAGTCTTCTCCTTATGCTTTTTAGGGGAAGATTTGCTGGACGAGTCCCTAAGCTTGTCCATCTTCTTCTCAAGTGAAAGTAGATGGGCCTTGAGAAGATGGGCCTCCAACGCCTGCTGTCTCCGCTTTTTAGTAGCCTGATTGAAGGACTGACAGTCGGGGCAGGAGGAGACTGGATGGTCTGGGCCTAGGCAGATGACGCACTTGGAATGTCCGTTTTGTGCGGTATCTGAGTGCCACACTTGGAGCACTTCTTCTTCGGAGAAGATATAAACTAACGTTTTAAACTGAATGAAGAAAATAGCGAGTTTGAAAAAACTGCGTGAAAACACTTTCCGACGAACGCTGAATAAAGTCTGTGAAGTGACTAGCATGAGGCGACGGCGGGAAAGAACTGGAGGGTGGGCATCGGGACCGCCCACTATATACCGGCATGCTGATGTCGGTCACGTGACGTCAGGTGCGCAGTCCCCCATCAGGGATTGCTAGAAAAGTCTGCCGTGCGGCCCGCCGTCAGTCCTATTTGTGATGACCTACTGAAGGAACCCTCTCGAAGGAAGATCTTACCTTCCCTTTTTCCGCGGCTCCTCCACAGCTCCCAGTGAAATAAGCAACTCTTCCGCAGCTATAAGTGCCTCTGTAGGGGGTGGTGTTGGGAAAGGAAAGTTAACTACCTGGCAAATAGAGGAGAAAAACAACTTATGAGTCTCTGGAGGCATCCCATCTACCCTGCATATGTTTTTCATTGTTATTAACGGGGAGATGGCAAGGGACAGGTTTTCCAATGAAAGTTGCCTCAACAGCCACCCTGCCTTGGGAGGCGGCCCTTTACTGTTGCGCTTATTCTTTCTCACATTTAAGTCCTTTTGTCTATATATTTAGTATTCTAACTCCACGCTGCCATGGATCACCACTCTAGTGAAATTCTGACCAAAGAAAACCGAGGGGATCTTATCTGGATTCAAACTCGCAGTCTCTTGTTTATCAGACTGTAGACCTTTCCACTATACCGCCAAGTCGGCACAGCAGTGAAGCTCAGCTCTTCAGCTGTGCAGGTTAAAGCCCTGCCTAGAAGGCAGCCCTATCCATAATGTCTGCCTCCAAGGCAGCACCACCTCAGAGGCAGGACTGCCCTGGAGGTCACTTACGTTGAAAGAAACTGCCCCTTGCAGGGGGAGAGGCTTTTTCTGTCCTTCTTACCCTACATTTACATGCTGCCTAGCTGGCAACTTTAGCTAATGTTCTCTCTTCCAGCCACCTTGACTTGGATTAAATCATCATAGAAATTTATATATTTTTGTATTTTCATATTGATGTATATATAAATATAAACACATAAATGTAATTAATCAAGGTTAATGGATAATGTAACTGAGGTATAAAAAGTTCTCCAAATATAGCAGAAATCCATATGTAAGGTAGGCCTTTTTGTATGAAAGGATCAGTATGGAGATGATGTACAGTGGGGAGGTAGTCAGTTGTGGGACACTCTTTATCAGGATTGTGCTCTGGAGGAAGGGGCACTGCCTCATCTGCAGGACCTTCACGGAGCTCCATACTCAGCTTGTAGCAGGCAAGAGATGAGGTATCTTAGCTGCAACACTGGCTCAGCTGGGGTCCACCCCCCCCAAATCCGCACTCCCCGGGGGGGGGTTGGAGGGAAAGGACAGGGGAAAGGGTGGCAGGGGCAGCCACGTGGGGTTTGACCAATCTCACATCATTCAGACAGCAAATCGCTTTGCAACCCCGGAGAAGGCTCAGGTGGTGACTCTATAAGTGGGGGGGACTCTACGTCTGTCATGGAAAAGGGGCAGGACAACTTGGTGACATCTGAGGGGTGAGCAGGAAGAAGTCAGCAAGGACAGTCTTAGTGATTGTGGACTTAATGATTGGGGGAGCAGAGAGGGTGTTGGGAAGGGGAGTGAAATGGTCAGATGCCTTCCTGGTGCATCAGCCATCTGGGATATAGCTAAGGTAAGGAGGATGGTAGAGAAGTAGGAAGGGCAGCAGGGGGTGCTGGTACACTTGGGTACCAATGATCTGGTGAACCAGCCTTTGAAGGCAGTGACACAGACCTTTAAGAGGCTGGGGGACAGATTGAAGGCGCACTCAGCTTCCCTGGCCTTTTCCAAGGTCATCCCTGTGTTTAATGGGGAAATGGGTACGACAGAGAAATGAAAAAAGAGGCTGAGGAGTATGACAGGTGGTTGAAAGGAGGGTGTCAGGATAAGGAGTACCACTTTGTGGGGGAATGGAGTGATTTCTGGGACAGGAGGCTCTTCAAGGGTGATGGCATTCATCTGACAAGGGGGTCAGTACTTTGGGGCAGAAGTTTGATGTTTGCACTGGAAAGTTAAACTGACTGCAGGTGACATGGAGTCTAGGGGAACCGCTAAGAAGGGACAGCAGGTGGGGAACCTAGCTAGGGCTCCCCCTGAACAGGGGACTAGTAGCAGCAAGTTGGGTAAAAATACGGCTGAAGTTCAAATTTGATAAGGGGAAGAGGCCAATAAGGGGAGGCTGACAAAGCTTACATTCCGTATAAAAAAAAAAAATAATAAGACTAGGGAATAATAGGGGAGGAGAAGAATAGGAAAAAGCAAGAGAAGACCAGGAGGAAGATGGAAAAGGGTTTGCCTTAATGCCAGAAGTCTGGGAAATAAAATGAGTGAGCTTCAAGCAATGGTGGCAGACAATGAGATGGTTCTAGTAGCCATCAAAGAAGTCTGGGCCACAGAGAATAACAATTGGGACCTGATGGTCCCAGGCTACACCATGTTTAGACAGGATCAGAGGAAAGGGTAAAGGAGGAGTCATAGCCCTATATATCAGCGAGGGCATAGAGGCAGTGGAGGATGGAAACTTCAGGGGAGGTCATGGGGGAATAGAATCGCAGTGGGTTCAGCTCACGGCATCCTCAGGCAAACAACTACGAACGGGAGTGATCCATAGACCTTAAGAACAGGGGGAAGAGAGAGATAAGGAGCTAGGGGCAGGACAAGAAAGGGGGGTACCATAGGGGGAAGGTGGTGGTGCTGGGAGATCTAAACCTGCCAGATACTGATCGGGTCATTCCAGTGGGCAGGAGCTCCAGGAAGTCAGGCCCTGCTGGATTCACTACAGGACTGCCTGCTGATGTAGCCAGTTAATGAACCCACTGGGCAGGCTGACATTCTTAATGTGGTGCTCAACAACTCAGAAGTGGTGGGCAGAGTGAGGGTAGGGGAGGCACTAGGGTCCAGTGACCGTAACTCCATATGGTTTGAACTGGCACTGGGACAAGTAACCCTCATCAAAGGCTGAAGTCCTAGATTTCAGAAGGGCAGATTTCAATTGGATGAGGGAGCTGGCCAGGCACGAGTTAATCAAAGGGAACAGCATCAGGGCGTGGAGGAAAGGAGGAGAGCAATTGAGGCCATTCTTGATGCAACAAAGTCTTGCACGAGAATGGCAATCAAAAGAAAAAGGTACAAGAGAGCAATATGGTTCTCTGGAAAGGTCAGGGAAGCAGAGAGAGCCAAAGAAAGGCCTTAACTAAGTACAAGGAAAAACAAGGGGAGGAAAAATGGGAGAGTACCAAATGAGAAAGTACAGTTACGCAAGAACTTATTGTAACAGTAGATCTTCGAGAGAGGTTCCTGCAGTAGGTCATAACATGTATGACTAGTGCCACCCGGCATCTGGACCTATTAGCAGACTTTTCCAGCAATGCCTGATGGAGGACCGCCCACCCGACATCACGTGGCCGACGTCAGCGTGACCCTATACAGTGGGTGGTCCCCATGCCCACCCTCCAGTTCTCCTGCCGGACACCAAAAAAGGAAAGACAGGAGATGGTGCAGGTTCTGGAGACCCAAAAGAAAGCTGGGGGAAGGAGGGAGGGAAAAAACATGATTTACTGCAGGAACCTCTCTTGAAGATCTACTGTTATGGTAAGTTCTTACGTAACTGTACTATCTTACTTCGAGAGGGTTCCTGTAAGTAGGTTATAACATGTAGGACTGAATCCCAACCAGTCCCTCCGAACAGAGACTGAGAGAAACACGGGAGGAGGAAAAATCTGAAAGGAAAAACAGAATGGGAACCGGCCTAGGACACAAGGCCCTGCAGACCAGCGAGGCCAAATCCTGCCCTTCACCTAGAAGCAATGTCCAGACTATAATAATAATAATAAAATTTATTTAATTAAGCGCCTTTCAAATTTCCAAGGCGCTGTACAAAAAGCATAAAACACCAAGCATCAAAAATACAATAAAACAGAGCAACAATTATAACAAATAAAAAGCCGATCACAATATAGCAGGAAAAGCCTTACCCCATAAGAAGGACTTTAAGGCCTTTTTAAAACTGTCCACCGTTGTACTTTCTCGGAGCAGACAGGGTAGAGAATTCCAGAGGGAAGGAGCCACGAAACCAAAGGCACGGGCTCCAGAAGACTTCAAATTAACCCTTGGAATCTCCAGCAACCCCTCGTAATGCTTGGTAAAGGTGTGGACAGAACTCCAGGTTGCTGCTGCACATATGTCCGCTGCAGAAACATTTCAAAGAAAAGCTGCAGAAGCAGCCATGCCCCTAGTGGAGTGACCTCTGATAGCCCGCGGCAGAGGTTTGTCGTACTTCCGATAACAGAAGAGGAAACAGAAGCGGAAACAGTTTGCTAACCATTTGGACAGGCACTGTTTGGAGACGGCTTGCCCCAAGGATTTGGGGGCAAACGAAACAAAGAGTTGATCGTCCTTACGGGAATCTTTGGTCCGATGAGTGTAACACCTTAGGACACGACGCATATCTAAGGTGTGTAGAATTACCTCACCCTTATTCACGGGAGTCGGAAAATAGACCGGAAGTTCCACTGACTGATTCAGTGTGAACTCAGACACCACCTTAGGCAAGAACTTAGTATTTGTTCTGAGGACTGCCCGGTCCCTATGAAAAATCAAATAAGGCTCCTTACACACCAGGGCCTGAAGCTCGGAAATTCTTCAAGCAGAAGTAATGGCAACTAAAAATAATGCTTTCCAAGAGAGAAAGCGCATGTCGCAGCTCATCGCTGGTTCAAAAGGAGGGAGAGTGAGCTTCTCCCAACATAAAATTAAAATCTCAGGGTGGTGTGGGGCTGTGGATGGTGGGGTTTCAGATGGAGGATCTCTTTCAGAAAAGTTTTGGAGATCTCCAACTGAGCCATGGGTTTGCCATCCACTAGCACGTGGTATACCGAAATGGCGGATAAATGTACGTTCAGTGAGGAATAAGAAAGGTCTGAAGCAGAAAGGTAAAGGAGGTAATTCATGATTTGTGGGGCAGAACAAGTAAGTAAAACGGTCCCAACCTTTGGATGCTGCCCAAATGGAAAAGTGTTTCCACTTCATGGCATATGTGGATCTGGTGGAGGGTTTTCCAGCCTCCACTAGAACGAGGGCAACTCTGTTGGAAACCCCAAAGTGAGCTCTCGCTATGTCTGCAGGAGCCACGCATGCAAATGCAAGGTCCTGAGCCCCAGATGCACAAGCCGGCCCTGATTCTGAGTCAGGAGGTTATGGGTCAATGGAAGTGGAACTGGGGGTTCCTTCGCCAACTGCTGAAGGAGCAGGAACCAAATTTGCCTCAGCCAGAAAGGAACAATCAGGATCATCCATGCTCTCTCTGCCTGAACTTTGATGAGAACCCTCTGTAGAATGGGAAATGGAGAGAAAGTGTACAAGAATTTCCCTGTCCGAGAGAGACAACGCGTCATGCCAAAAAGCACCATGCCCTAGAACGAGCTAGCAAAACTGTGACGTTTTGCGTTGGATGGCGAGGTGAAAAGGTTGAATTCCAGTCATTCCCATCTTTGAAACAGTGAATCTGCCACTTCCTGATTTAGTTCCCATCCATGACTGAGGACGTGAGATCTGCTGAGGCCGTCTGCCAGGACATTTTGCACTCCTGGAACGTACACTGCTGTGAGACACAGGCCGTGCTGGACTGCCCAGTTCCACACTCTCATCGTCTCCCTGCAAAGGGGGTATGAACGTGTACCTCCCCACTTGTTGATGTACCAGACGACTGACATGTTGTCCGTCTGGATGAGCAGTAATCCCTGAGGAAGAAGAGACTGGAATGCTTGTAATGCGTTCAGAACTGCTCTCATCTCCAAGACACTGATGTGCAAGGCCACCTCCAAGCGGGACCAAAGTCCCTGAGCTTGATGGGCCCTCAAATAAGCCACCCAACCCAGGTTGGAGGCATCCGTGGTCAGCGGTGCCAGCGGGGCTGGGCCTTGAAATGGGAGACCTAGAAACAGATTTGAGGGATCCCTCCACCAAGCCAAGTCCTTCTGTGGGCGGAGGAAATTGGGACTTGATGATCCAGGTCGTCTTGAAGTTGAACCCATTGAACCCGCAAGGACCACTGGGCAACCCTCATGTGAAGCCTTGCCAGGGGAACCATGGAGATGGAGGCAGACATCAAACCCAGTAAATGAAGCACCCCCCCAGACTGGGAGGAACCTGGAAGAGGCTACCAGAGTGGCCTCCTTGATCAGAGTTTCCAACCTGTCCGAAGGAAGGAAGGCTCTGCCCTGGACTGTATCCAAGACTGCTCCAATAAACTGAAGGTTCTGAGATGGAGACAGAGAAGATTTGGAAATACTGATCGTAATCCCCAATCTGGACAACAAGTCCAGGGCGGTGGCAAGGGCCTCAGAGAGAGACTCCCTGGATAGGGCTGAAATCAGCCAGTCGTACAGGTAGGAAAAAACCGCTATGCCCCGATGAGAAAGGGCTGCAGCCACTACTGCAAGGCACTTGGTAAAAACCCGAAATGCAGAAGAAAGACCAAAGGGGAGAGCTCGAAATTAGAAGTGTTCCCCTTGGAAGGCGAAGCGCAGGAAGCGGTGGTGGCTGGGAAAAATCGGGATGTGCAGGTAGGCATCCTGCATATCCAGAGCGCAGAACCAATGTACCTCCTGAAGAAGAGGCAGGAGGCTCTGAAGGGCTAGCATCCTGAATTTTTTGTACTCGATGAACAGACTGAGTATGCCGAGGTCGAGTATGGGTCGCAGGTCGCCCGTCTTTTTTGGGACCAGGCAAAAGTGGGAGTAAAACCCCAGCACTCTCTGATGAAGAGGGACTGGCTCTACTGCTTCTTTTAGCAAGAGAGCCTGCACTTCCTCCCTTACAAGAACGGCCTGGTCTCGAGAGTAGGCAGACCTTCGAGGAGATGACTCTGGAGGAAGTTCCAGAAACTCCAGGGTGTGTCCTTGGGACACTAACTGCAGGAACTCACGCATCGGAGGTGATGCTTCACCATTCCTGCTGCGTGTTGAGCAAACCTCCCCACCAGCTCTTGGCTCTGAGGCTGAGGAGAGGGTGGGGCAAAGGAGTCAGGAGGTGGCAGGGGCAGGCCGAGGAGGGCCCCGGACTGGCGTGATTCTTGGAGGCTGGAGGAGAGGACAGGGTTCCCGTGGCTTTGCTTTGCCCTGACAATGAGTCTGGGCATGCCGACCTGCCTCCAAGTCTTTTTCCAAAGGGCTGCTGTGCTGGGCGCCCGATCGGTACATGGACCTTACGGACCTAAGGGCCTGGCCGTGGTCCTGAAGGTCTGTAATAATATACTTGGTGTCTCCACCAAAAAGCACAGAGCCCCTGAAAGAAGCATCATGAATCGCAGACTGGACCTTGTTAGTGAGACCAGAGATGTGAAGCCAAGCGTGCCGCCGAAGGGAGACGGCAGTCGCCAAGGTCTGGGCCACTGCATCGACAGAGTCACAAATGGCACGAAGAGCATGCCTGCATGAAATCTTGGACTGGAGAATGTCTCTGGCAAGTTCCTCCTTGAGGTCCGAAGTGTCCATAGACTGGACACTGGCCTCGAGCTTGGCTAGGGTGGCCTTCTGGTGAGACACCATGTGGGCTATGTAACTGAGGACACTAATGTGCATGTAGCAAAGGAATAGACTTTCTTCCATACTGGTCAATCTGCCTCGATTCTCGTCGGAGAAGTGCTCATGTGCTTAGGGGCAGTGGAGCGGTCATGAGCAGCAGAAATGACAACAGAGTCAGCCTTAGGACGCGAACTCAGAAAAGGAGCATCTTTAGGTGCCCGTTAAGTCCTGTAGTCTCTCTTGGGGATGGCCAGGATGGAGTGGGGCAGTTGCCAGATAGTCGTGGTGAGGTCTTTATGAGGTCCAATCCACGGAGGAACAGGAATGGGGCACAAAGACTCAAGGTCCAAATGTTCAGCAAGTCTTTGTCTCATGGGATCCTGCTCCTCGGACTCCCAATTATAAAATTGCTGTATGGAATTTAAAAGGTCCAAAAATGAAGGATCCTCTGGGGGAGACTTGGGAGAGGCCTTCTCTTTCGGGACCCGATGACTCCTCCTACGAATCCTCCCCAGAATCCCTATTATCTCCGGAAATTACATCTGGAATAGATAAATTCCACGAAGTAGACCCTTTGACGTGAATTGTGGATGGGGGTGAACTCAGGGGGGGCAAGAACCTGGGAGGAGAACGAGGAGGTGGGAGTCGGCTCTCCATGTCCATTACCAACTCAGACCACGCCTCCTTCCACCAGGACTGGATAAAAGTCCTGAGATCCAGCTGAGAAGTTGGAGGGGGTGGAGGAGGGATAGCATGGGGTGGAGGATAGTGATACCCCTGGTATCCCTGAGAAGAAAATCCCGGCGACAGGGAGTAGTCCGGGAAATAATGTCCCGCAGGATGCCAGTGAGGTGGGCCAGCTGGGGGGATGGTCCAAAAATACCCTGAAGGGTAGTGCAGGACAGGAAGGGGTCTGGAGAAAATCTCCGTCAGAGGAGCTGACGTCAGGGGGGCCCACGAGGGACCAGCCTTGGTGTAGATGAGTGACTGATCTGGCGCAGGGGCAGCCGAGGTCAGAACCGCTGTTGTCAGAGCCATGCCGCTGGGCCCGGCGTTGGAAACGGATCCGGCGTTGGGTAGGCTAGCATCACGATCTGATGGAACCTGGTCTGCCGGTGGCAGGGGCAGACGGACAGGTCCTGGCAAGGAGACTGGAATTGGAGGGTCCGGCATCAGAACAGTTTTGGCCGGCTCCGATGGAGGAACAATGTCTGGCGTCGGGTCAAGAGCTGAAAGGGAACTAGTCCTCCTTGGAGGGACAGGAGGTGCTTCCGTCCCAGAGCCCCCAGAGGGGGAGCAGGGGTCGGATCCTGGGGTGTTTTCAACATCCAGGAGTCCGGCGCTCTCTCTCCACCCAGGGTAGCCGGATTAGAAGGCTGGGCTACTGGTGGGGGAGAAGGGGGAAGAGGGGAATTCTTCCCCGGGCTCATCCGGGCGTCAGGTGGGTAGACAGACATCCCCGATGGGACAGCCGCGTCAGTGCGACCACCAGAGGAGTTCGGCTTGTCCGACGTCAGAGCCGTGCAGGAGGGGGAGGATCCCCCTGCTGACTTAGCGGCTGAGGCCGGGTGGGTCCCCAAGGAGCGGGGAGCCAGTTTATTGGTGGTCGGATGGTCCCCAGAGGAGCCGGGAGCCGACTTAACAGCTGAAGCGGGGCGGTCGCCAGAGGAGCCAGAGGCCGTCTTACCCGCTAAGACCAGGAGCAAAGTCACGGTGGTTCCGCTGGAGTCCCCGGACGCAGCCTGGATAACCTTGACCGGAGGCAGCGGGGGAGAGGCCTTACTGGTGGAGGGCCTGGTGGACTCGGCCTTGACACCCACTGTCGAGTGCTCCCGCTCCCGGTGCTTCTCTTTCCTTTCGTGCTTAGAAGGAGAAGGAGAAGGAGAAGAAGAGGACGACTCCCTGATGCTTTCCATTTGCTTCTCCAATGAAGCCAACCAAGATTTCAGCAAATGAGCCTCCGGAGCCCACTGTCTCAGTTTCCGGGTGGCCTGGTTAAAAGCCTGGCAGTCTGGGCAGGTAGCCGTAGGATGGTCTGGGCCTAGGCAGATGACGCACTTGTGGTAGCTGTCCTTGTGCGGGATCTGGGTGTCGCACACTTCTCCTTTGAAGTAGAAGAAGACATAGAAAGCGCGAAAACTGAGAAACTTGGAAAGGTTTGGAAAAAACTAGAATTAAATATGGTCGCTGTAGAAGCCTACCGCTAGGTAACTGCACGAGGCAACAGCAGGAAAGAACTGGAGGGTGGGCGTGGGGACCGCCCACTATATAGGGTCACGCTGACGTCGGCCACGTGACATCGGGTGGGCAGTCCCGTCAGGCATCGCTGGAAAAGTCTGCCATGAGGTCCAGACGCCAGGTGGCACTAGTCCTACATGTTATGAGCTACTCGCCATGGCTGCCCCTCTCTTCGGGGTCCCAGCACACCCACACTAGCTTGAGTGCCCCGCCCCCCGTGGATTCACGAGCCCCCAGGCTGCTCCCTCGTTGGGGAGGAGGAGTCCCTGTTTTCTCCCCCATACCTCAGGAGGGAGCGTGCACCTGGAGCTGCGGTGCAGGGACCTGTCTACTTGTGCGGCCGTGTTTTTTTTTTTCTTTTTTTTTCTGATCCCGCCCCCACAGACGTCAGCACATGGGGAGGGCCAATGAGATGAAGGTGTACGGAGACATGCCTTCGCTCAGGCCCTGGGCTGATGTCTGCTCCCTCCCAATGCATCCTCGACTGCACCACCACCCGTGGTCATCCAGGTGGCGGTATAGCAGCGAGGACTGCAGCACACCCTCCCCGGAGAAGGAGAGCGGCCTGACGGGCACTCAATCCTTCTCCCCCCGGCCCACCCTCCAGGAACCCAGGCTCGCTACTGAATCCGGGTCACTGGTGTTGCAAGTGGTAGCGCTACTGCTGTGCCGTTGAGCCAGCTTTAGGAGGCCCAGTTTTTAAGATTTGCCAGAATTTTTGATAGGACTGGTCTGCCATAAATCCAAATCAAAAAAATTTCGGATTATCACCAGAAAACCATGTAGCAAGATGAGCAGCAAGCCCCTCATCCCGTATCAGTTATGAAAAGCTGCAAAAACAATACACTTAGTCTCTTGAGCTTTGCACTTTAAAAATGATCTGAATCTGTCCGCAGGATTTTTTAAACCTAGTATAACAAAATAACCTAGGCTGTAATTCAAACAGCAAGAACTTCAGAATAATAATTAGCGAACTGAAGTCTGTGACTTCCACTCCGGGGATCAGCCAACCTGCTGATACACCTGGTCTGGAGAAAATACCAGTTGGTAATTCAGTGCTCTCCAGTCGGGAGGAAAGCTGTGGGTCTGAAGTTCCACAGGCCTCCCTACAATTTGTGCCGAAAGTGGTGATGTCTCTGTACAATGAGGCAAATGCCCCTAAGATCAATCTACACCCCCTCCCCCCAAAAAAGAATTAGACAGGATAGGCATGCTGTCTCACGGTGCCACCATAAACAAGTTCACTGCTCTCCTTCAGTGTCCAAACTGTATTACTGAAAATTAGTCTGGACCCAAACTCAGGAGCTTAACAGTGCAAGCCCAAAGAATCTGCACATAGAGATCTGTTAATGACCCAGCCATGAGCCGGCATTTATTGTTCCAAGATTCAACTGCTAAGCTTGTTGTTGTGCTGCATTTATTATGTTTAGCATCAAGGTACAGTCAAAGTGCCCCATCTAGTGGTCCAGGCTGTCCAAGTTAGGTTCAGCATATAAGCATGTGCTTCTGCCTAGACAGAAGAAAAATGAGAAAACAGGGTCTGGGCCACGAAAAGGTCAGGCCTGCTCCACCCCGGCACTCCAGGTAATCCAGTTTAAAACACCAGTGAGCTAACGGCGATATGGATGAAAATACCAGAAGGAATGCTGTATGTCAAGGCCGCAACAGATACAGGAGAGACACTCCCTGCTTAAATGAAAGTTTGTACCATAAGAGAAAACAATCAGTCCAGCAATACAATCCACCCCTAGGCAAAAATACCAACAGGTACTGGGTACCTCCCTGAAGACTGGGTGTACATGCATCACTTAGTAACACAGAGAGCTTCCCCAAAGGGGAACGAGCTGAGGATGCACCCCTCAATGCTACCTAGCCACTCCTCCTGGTAGGCTCAGTATTTGCTAACGGGAGATATACTCCATGGTATTTAACTGGCCCCTACTCGGGGTCGCAGTGCAACAGGGAGACAGTTGGGAATAGCAGACCTGGTGCAGTGAGACCACATTACCGTGGTACTGGCAGCGGGGTGAGACAGTTACGCCAGACTAGGGAACTGTGCTAAACATGGATCAGTGGGAAGCCCTCACCCCCACCCCCTGACCCAGACAGACAGACCTTGATACGTCTTAAACAGAGAAGTGCCAGGGCAGCACCTGCCCACCCCACTGCCAGCCCCGTACCTGAATATCTCAAAAAAGTTAAGTTTCCAGTGCATGCTGAGAGTGGTTTCATACAGAAAGTTCAGTACAGTGCTGATTAATGGAGTGAGTTTCTTCTTCAATGTAAAGGCAGCCATGTCACATTTCAGTTGGGCAATGAGCTGCTGTAATGTATGTTGTGTTTGTTGCTTCCTCTGGGCCTTTTCCGAGCCCTGCTTCCACTAATGGGTGCGCTGCAATTTGATGGTAAGCGGAGGTAAAGTAATGGTGTTAACTGGAGCGGGATGCAAGCCACGCCTCTGCAGATCCTGCGCTGCCACCTCCACAGAGTCAAACAATTTTTGGCCACCTGGGAACTGTATCAGAAGTTGGGGGTAGGGGGTGGGGATGGGGAATACAGGGTATGAAATTTTAGCTGATGGTGACACAGCATCTTATGAAGTGGCATGTATGTGACGACCTGCTGGCGCAGCAGCAAAGCGTCCGCTTGCGACGCCGACATTCTGAGTTTGGGAAAGGACTCAGGAGTTGGGAGGGACATCCGGGGGGAGAAGGACTGAGCATCCAAAGGATGGCTCTCCTTCTCCTGGGATGGGGCTGCATGTCTGGCACAATACGAACCCCTGGTGGAGGCCGGGGGATCCACCGTGACTGGTGCCTGCATCAGAGGGAGGAGTTTGTCCCATGGACATCACTGCACACCCTGCCTCCCTTGGATTAGCATTACACGAAAAGCCAGTCCCCCCCACATGACGCCTGCTCCGCTGCATTCCTGCTGTTCTTTCACTCCCCCGCCAGTGGGGGTCCCGCCTCCGTGGCCCTGGCCTGGGGGTTAGCAAGAGCTGCCTTCGTCTGTGGGGTGGGTGCCTGCTCGGCAGCCTGCCTGGCGGGGGCGGTAAGCCTGGGCATGGTGGGATGGCGTGGGGTAGGGGCTTAGCCCTGTAGTGGGGGTAGGGGTTCCGGACCCACAAAAAGTGAAATTTATACCTGTCTACACTGCACGATAGCTGGAGGATAATTGCTACCATAAAATATAGTAACTCCACTAAACTTCACAGTCTTCTGTTGCCAAGCTTTGTGTAGAAAATCTTGTTTAGTGGCATATTTTAAAAAATATAAATTGATGGAATGGGGATGAGCTGCAGGATCTGCTGATTTGGGGCTGAGGGTCTGATGCACTCACTGGATCTCCAATTCAAAATGTGGGGGGCAGTGAGATTATGTATTTAAGTGGGGTGTTGAGAAAGTCAACGAGATTAGGTCCTTCACTGCCCTACAGAATACTGTAGATACAGAGGTTGTTCCTCTGGGAGTGACTCTCCAAATCAAGCCGTTTGTCCTTTAACTGCTGCTGGGATTCCAGAAGGCGCACTAGTTTCTTCAAGGATTGCGGTATGCGAGTCCGTGGCTGAGAGGTATTTGTTAGTCTCAGAGAGAGTATGGTTTCCAAATCTGTTACATTTTGTTATCTAGCGTGTTGAACAAGCCTGCCATTTCGCCCTAAAGGCTTACAGCTTACACATTATAATTTCTAATCTTTTCCCCCCTTTTGGTAAATTTCTGCACTTTTGTTGGGGTGGCATGCTTGGAGCGGGGCTGGCTTGAGGCGATGGAGGCCTCTCTATCAGACCCAGGGCTGTGGTATCCGCCGGCATCCTCCGTAGTACATGAAGATTTCTGGAGTCTGGATTTCATGTTTTTTTTTTTTTTTTAACGAACTCTGTTTATCGCTCACCACACAGCTGAACTCTCTCCGGAGACCTTCCTGCTGCATTCTCTACCTCCGTGTGTTGCTCGGTATCCTTCTCCACTTCCCTCCGGCACCGGGCATCCCCCGGGTCTGCCCTCCGGGGAAGGGTCGCCCCCAACCAGGGTGCTCTTTCTATTAGTATTGAGCCACCGGGCCGGAGAGGAGAGAGGAAGCGGAAAGGACCAGGCCCGACTCCAAGAGTGTGGATTGCGTGGGAAGGCGCCATCGCCTATCAGTGGTGGAGGTTTTTTTTTCTTGGTTTTTCTCCCCTGTGGAGCCCAGCTGTCATGGCAACATGCTGCCGTGGCTCCATCCCCAGGCTGACGCCACTACGCTACTTTGGGCTCCCTCCGGACACCGCCAGGGGCACGCCTCAAGCGGTCGTATCCCCATCCCTCCCCTTGGAAGAGAGAGCAGTCCTGCAGACGCTTGATCTCTCTTCCCTCCCTGCCGATCCCCACCTGTCCGGGCTCATTCCCATACCCAGGTTGCTGGCGTGGTGCGAGGTGTGGCGTCCAGCACCTCAACCCTCAGCGCCACTGGACTGGCCCCTTCATGTTGTTTCTGTAAGAAATTCTCTGTTACAATGCTTTTTGTTGTGGAAATGGTGAATTTGAGAGGATTTTAAAGGGAAACTTGAGCAGAGCTCTAGCATCTGCCAACCACATAGGTTGGTGACATCAGCAGAAGTCCTTGTAGCTGCCATTTGGACCCATTTTATAAATTTATCTAATCCTAATGTGATTCTAGTGGCTGGTCGTGTCATCCTTATTTCCTAGTGGGCAGAACCCTGGCATCCAGCTTGTCAGAGACCCCACCAGGTGGTGGCACTGTGCAAATACTGTTCTAAACACTGACTCTGGACCCAGGGCTGTCTACTCAAAAGCCTAAAGATAAAGCCTCTCAACTTTTACTGGCTGCACCAAGAACCTTGCAGGTGGGTGGGGGTAACATATGTATACAAAAAGAAAATCTGCAGAATACTGCTAACCTTCTCAATGTTTAAACTTTTCATTTGTAGAACCAAGTCATCCACAGGTCGCCTTGTGATTTCAGCTGGAGAATGCTTCTCAAAGTCACTGAAAACCGCAGAAGAGTACAGCCTGTTCAAATACAAAAACAGTTGTTTGTGTACACAAATGAAACACTTAACTGTCTTTCAACACTGTTATGAAGGGTAAAGAATGGCTGAAATTATTGGAATGATGCAGTCAGAGCACCAAAAATATTCCAGACCCCTTCGATTCTCGCTACAAGGTGGCATGCTTAACCAACGAAACACGAGCTGGAAATTGGTCCAGTGACAGGATGTCATGGAAGCCTCAGCTGGCGTCCAACTTTAGGCTGTCCCAGTTTTAGGTAGAGCACAGCACATCATAAACTGTGGCCATAGGTGCAATGGGGGGGTTGGGGAGGCATGTTTCTTCCCACCAACTCCGGCTAACGCTGAAGACTATTCACATCTCTAAAATCCTGAAACTGCCCCCGATATTCCCCTCAACGTTTTATATGTAGGCGCTCCTCTGGGTGAGGCACTCGGGAGACAGCACCATCTGCTCAATGCTGAAGCACCTTTCACTGGCTGCTTATGGAGCAACACTGATGTAGTTTGCAATGACAGTTTCCCACTATCATTCCTGGAAGAAGGGTGTGGCTATGGCAGCGACACAGGTAAGGGCTGGAAGTACAAAATACAGTAAAATAGGGGTGCCATTTGCTCCCCCTTCTGCTACAAAAGGTTTGAAAATGTAATCTTCTGACTGATTGGTAACCTGCCGCACAATTCTCAAATGGTCACATGACAAACAAGGGATATACAGTAGCTGGACACATGGAAGATAAGTGAATGTTTCAACAATATTAAGGCAAAAAGAACAGTTACGTACTTACTGTAACAGTAGGTCTTCAAGAGAATCTTTTTCATCAGGCCACAAGTATGGAACTTGTAGCCACCAGGTTCTAGAAGCACATGAAAACTTTTGCAAGCAGTCCACGAGGGGCCACCCACGATGACGTCTGACGTCGCCTCTCCCATGTAAGCGTGGGCGGCCCCATCCCTCCTCGGTTCCACGCCAGAGAACATGCTCAGGGGACCTCCCTCTAGGTAACCAGGAGGGAACCCTGATCTCTGGTAAGTATACAAGGCAGAGAGCAACAGGCAGAACTTCATAGAGAAGAAGACAGTATATACAGAGTGTCAGAACTCTACTGGGAACCTATGACTCTGCTAACCATACGAGGCAGAGGAAAAGAGGAAGAATCTCATGGAGAACCTATAGGGGGAAGGAAGGAAGGTTGGCATAGCCTGATGAAAAAGATTCTCTCGAAGATCTACTGTTACGGTAAGTACGCAACTGTTCCATCTTCTGCGAGGACATCTCTTTCATCAGACCATACCTATGGAATGAGTACCAAGCAGTACTGACCATAAACAGTCTGGGTGGCTTGAGACTACAGGCCTGAGGAAGAAGGCCTTGGAGCACAATTAGGCCAAAGTTTGCCCTTTCTCAGGAGGCAATGTCCAGACTGTAACATTTAGTGAAGGTGTGCACAGAGTACTCTAAGTGGCAGCTGCATAGATCTCTGCAGCAGACACATGCTTGATATATGCAACTAATGTAGCCATGCCTCTGGCTGAATGGCTGTGAACAATCTCAGGAAGTTTATTACTGTACTTCCTGCAAAAGAAAAGAATACAGTGGGCCAGCCAGATGGACAGGCACTGTATAGAAACAGGAGCAATGCTTCTTCTAGATTAGCCTACTCAGGAAGAGACACTGGCTGATGGATGGTGTAGTTTAAAGTCAATTCAGACACCACTTTTAGTAGAAACTTAGGGTGCGTACGCAGACACCCTGTCTTTATGGAATATCAAATAAGGAGGCTCACATATTACAGTCTGCAGTGCTGAAATCATTCAAGCAGAAGTGATGGCAAACTAGAAACAATACTTTCCAAGAAAGAAGGCATAGGCCCCAAGTTACGGCTGGCTTAAAAGAAGCCAAAGTGTTTCCCACACAAAATTCAGGTTCCAAGCCAAGGCTGAATCATGAATAGAACACTTTAATTATAGAATGCCTCTCAAAAATGTATGGGCCACTTCCAGCTGGGCAACCGTATGATCAATAGGCACATGGAAAACTGAAATAGCAGCCAAGCGCAAGATTACAGAAGAGTATGGTAAACCTGTATCTGACAAGGACAGCAGATACTCCAGAACCTAATTTACTGATTTGTAAGTAAAACAGGTGTAAGTGACAAGACGTGGCCCACAAAGCAAACCACTTTCACTTCACGGAATAAGTGGCCCTCATGGAAGGCTCTCTGGCTGCCGCCGAAAGATCAGCCACATTTTAGGAACCCCCAAAGCAGGCAATGGCTATGTTTTCAGGAGCCATACAGGGAGATGAAGGGACCTGAGGTCTGTATGGACCAGAGTTCCCTATTTCTGCAGCAGTAGGCCCCGGCATAAAGGCAGGGGTACTGATAATACCACCGCCAGCTGCTGTAGTAAAGGTAAACAGATCTGACGTGGCCACATGGGGGCAATGAATATCAGAGTTGCCCCTTCCACTTGAAGCTTGATTAGCACCCTCTGAATTAGAGGGAAGGTGCAGAGGAACCACCCCTTCCCAGAAAAAGATAATGTGGCTCGGCAGAAGACTTCAGGCCCTGAACCAAGCGAGCAGAAGATCAGCAGTTTTGAGCTGTGTGGGGACGTAAGCGGTCCAACTCCAGACGCACCCCATGTGTCATAGAAATTGACGGCAGATAAGGACCGCTAGGACCATTTAAGTCTGCCCATAAACCCTACTCTTTATTAGCGGCCGCTGACCTTAGTTGGCCATTGGCATTAGCCTCCCCTTCCCACCTCTAGGGTTCTCTTACGCCTGTCCCATGCATGTTTAAATCCCCCTGCTGAGCTTGCTCCCACCATCTCCTTTGGCAGGCTATTCCATGCATCCACCACCCTTTCTGGGAAAAAAAACTTCCTCACATTTCTCCTTATCCTGCACATTTTCCAATCACATATCATGCCCCCTCGTTCTTATACTTCTCCTATATGATGTCACCCCCTTGCACCATGTTTATGCCTTTAAGATACTTGATGGTTTCTATCATGTCTCTCCGTTCCCTCCTTTCCTCCAGTGAATACATATTGAGGTCTTTTAATCTCTCCTCATGTTTTCTGGTGCAAGCCCTGTACCATCTTAGTCACCCTTCTCTGAATGACCTCCACTCTGTCTATCTCCTTGCAAAGATGCAGCCAACAGAACTGTACACAGTACTCCAGATGTGGCCTCACCAGTGTTTTATATAGTGGAATCACCACCTCCCTCCTTCTGCTAATGACTGTACTCTGCTTGGTCACCTTTAGGTCATATGAAATGATAACCCCCAGATCCCTTTCTTCCCTGGTGACTGTCAGAAACCCCCCCCCCAGCTCTCTCCAGGGTTTCTGCATCCCAGGTGCATGATTTTGCACTTCTTCGCATTGAACTTCAGCTGCCACACCTCGGACCATTTTTCCAGCTTTCCTAAGTCCCTCCTCATTTTCTCCACCCCATCTGGCATGTCCACCCTGTTGCAGATCTTGGCGTCATCTAGAAAAAGGCAAACCTTCTCCTCCAGCCCATCCGAAATGTCACTAATGAAGACATTTAAAAGGACTGGCCCAGGACTGATCCTTGAGGTAACCCACTGGTCACCCCCCTCTCCCCAGATTGGATCCCATTTACCACCACCCTCTGCTTCCTGTCCGTTAACCACATTCTAACCCAGTTTATCAACTTGTGACCCATGCCCAGGCTACCCATCTTGTTAACCAGTCTTTTACACGGGACATGTCGAAGGCCTTAATGAAATCGAGGTAGGCGACATCCACAGCCCCTCGATTCACTCTTTACCTCCAGCCAAAAATCTATCAGATTTGTTTGACATGACCTTCCTGCTGTGAATCCATGCTGCTTCAGATCCTGGGCTCTGCTGGATGTCAAACAAGTCTTCTGTCACAGAGGTCAGCAGTTCCCACTCGTGTATCCTGCACAGTGACCTGCTTAACCTGTCTGCCAAGACAGTTTGGACACAAGAAACATGGACTATTGACAGTTTTAGACTGTGTTCTACAGCTCAATATTAGACTCTCATTAATTCATTGCACAGGAGTTGGGAATAAGTTCCCCTCTTGCTTGTTGACAGGATGCATTACAGTGATGCAGGCCTTCTGCATTAACAGAGGACCTGAGCGCAAATGGGTCTGGAAGGTCTACAGGCCACGCAGAACAGCTCTCAGTTATAACACATTTATGTGGAGGGTGCTCTCCACTGTGAGCCCCGTACCTTCTGCTAGATGGAACCCCAGATGTGCCCTTCAGCCTATCCCAAGCCATCTGTAGTTAGAAGTAGGCGAAGGGAGGAGATCAGGAAAGGAACCCCCTTCTGCAAAAGGCTGTGTTCCCTCCGCCACTGAAGCACCCTGCGGAGAGAAAAAATTACTAGAACCTTCTATTTTAAATGTTTTGTTCGCTTATCCCATTGGACTCAATGTCCACTGAGGGATTCTCACATGCAGCCTGACCAGTGGTACGTTGTCAATGGCTGCTGCCACCAGGCCTAGGAGCCTCAGGAATGTCCTGACTATGACATCCCTGCTGTTGCAGACCATTTGGATTTGTGTAAGCAGACGTTTGACCCTGTCCGGGGCAGGAAGGCTGAGCCTTGGGCTGTGTTCTGGACTGCCCCCATGTACTAGAGATGCTGGAAAAAGGTAAGACAGACCTAGGCACACTGACAGTAAGCCCTAGAGCATTGCACAGTTGTCTGGAGCTTGCTAGGGCATGAAAGAGAAGCTCCTTGGAGTGACGTTTTAGTAGCCAGTCGTCCAAGTAATGGCAGACCTGAAGGCATGCCCTGCAAAAGGCTGCAGTTACCACTGCTAAGCATGTGGGAAAGACTTGTGGTGCAGATGATAAGCCAAGGGACCATACCCTAAACTGGTAATGTTCTCCCTGAAACAGGAACCTCTAATACTTGCTGTGAGGTTTGCAAAGTGCGATATGAAGGCAAGTAACCTGCATGTTGAGGAAACAGACCTATTCCCCTTATTGCTGTAGCTAGAGCAGGCTTACCAGGATGACCATACTGGCCTGAAGTCCCAAATGGGCCTCAGGTCTCCCATCCCTCTGGAGACTGGGAAGTGCCATGGGTACCCTGGATTCCTTTGTTCTAAGGGTACAAGCCCCATGACTGTCCTCTGAAACAGAATCTGAATGGACTTTAAGGACACAGCCTACAGCAGTGAATGGGTGGTTCTGCAAAATTTCTTGCAGTCCAGGGAGACGTAGGTCTGGGAGCTGTTATCCCCAGGGTGGACTGGAGGAATCCCAGTATGGAAGACCTGCGTGCCACTGTTCTGGAGGGACAGGTGCCCCTAGGGCTCTCTTGGAGCAATGCTAGCAGAGGCTCCCATATCAGAGAGAGATGCTCTGAAAAAAACAGGGCAAGAAAAACTGCTACAGACTGTGGCCAGCATTTTAGTGGCTTGAAAGTGACAGAGTAACCCAGCACAACTGAGTGGGAAAGGGACTGAACCTGCTCAGTGTACTGCAAAGAAGGCGTAGTTCACCTGCAGTGGGACCCCCACTGAGCTGGGTACTATTTGGCCCCTAGCCTTTGTAATATGTAAGTGGCTCCTAGCAGGGCCTAGCAGAACACCCTCCTGTATTATGTCAACAGGAGACAACAGGGAGGTCCCCGGCTGCCCTCTGAACACCAGTACATATTAACTGGTGTGCCCAGGATGGACAGAAAGGGCCCCCTGATATAGGGGGAGAAAAAGGATCTGGTGTCCCATGGCAGAATGAGTGTCCATGCTCTGAATCCCTTATTCCATGTAGTTGCCTCCACTATTATAAGGGTAAGATAGTGTGCCCTCATAACATTGCCTCTGTTGATGACGGGGGGGGGGGCCCCATCATCGGCCTTGAAAAGTTAAGACCAGCTGATGAAGAAATAGGCGAATGCAAGTAGGATAAGACATAAACGCCACTATAATGAAGTGGACATGATCGCATCTTGCATCACTGAGGAGTAGGCTGCAAACGCACTTGACGTGGCAGCCTGTCGGCTGCAATAGGGAGGGTTTTAGTGAAAGAATGCCCCATCAATGAGAATGATAAAGCAGGCTGAAAAGTCAAATCACTGCCCCAAGCATCAATGTCACTGTGCAGCAGTGGTCATAATCATGCTTGTCAAGATCAGGGATAAAAAGCCCTGACAACATGGTGATGTACCACCGTAGGAAGGACTGGGTAGCACCCATGGGAGGCCTTGACCATAGGGGTTGACGATGGTCAGAGAGCCAAAGTCGATGGTGGGTAGAAACCCTGGCAATGACGAGCGGCGTACTGTTTGTATAAGTACAGTAGACAGTACTAGGCATTGATGCCACTGTATGAAAGTGGTTGAGATCATGCCTGTCTGGGTATAATGAAGCCCACAAAACATGGTGATGTACTGCCCTAGGAGGGTCTGGTAGCGCTGGAGGTAGGCCTTGAACGTAGGAGTTGATGACAGTCAGAGGGCCAAAGTCGATGGTGGCGAGCAACGTACTGTCCGTATAGGCAGAGCAGTGCAGAAGCCAAGCCTCGACCTTAATGTCTGAGTGATGATCGGTGGGGGTTGGGGTGGTGGCAGAGAAATCGATGATGGGGATGATCCGCCGCCAAAAACAGCGTACCGGCCATATAAGTCCCAATACGGCAGAAGCCAAGAACCCAACCTTTAGTGTCTAAACAACAGTTAGGGTGAAACATAGAAACATAGATTTTGACGGCAGATAAGGACCGCTTGGCCCACCCAGTCTGCCCATTTCCCTACCTAATGGATAAGCTGCAGATCCTAGTTAACCAGCAGCCTACTTCTTCCTACCCCCACCCCCTAGAATTGCCTTATGACTGTCCCATGCATGCTTGAATTCCACCACTGTTTTTGACTCCACAACTTCCTCCGGAAGGCCGTTCCATGCATCTACAACCCTCTCTGAGAAAAAATACTTCCTTAAATTACCTCCGACCACCCCCTTCTATCTTCAAATGTCGCCCCTTGTTCTTGCACACCTCTTTTTTTGAAAGATGCTACCCTCTTGGACTTTGTTGATTCCCTTGAGATACTTGAAAGTTTCTATCATGTCCCCCCTCTCCCTCCTTTCCTCGAGGCTATACATATTCAGCTCCTTAAGTCTCTCTTCATATGTCTTCCGGTGCAGACCCTGCACCATTTTAGTTGCCCTCCTCTGGACAGCCTCCATCCTGTCTATGTCTTTGCAGAGATTGGGTCTCCAGAACTGCACGCAGTACTCAGATGGGGTCTCACCAACTGTCTGTACAGAGGGATAATAACTTCCTGTTTTCTACTGGTGATGCCTCTCCTTATGCATCCCAGTATTCCCCAGCCTCCTTGCTGCCCTCTCACATTGCTTGCCCACCTTTAGGTCATCTGATATGACTACCCCAGGTCCTTTCCATTTTGTTGTTGTTAGTATCTCACCCCCATTGTGTACTCTTCCCTGGGTTTTTGTTTCCCAGGTGCATTACCTGCACTTCTTAGCGTTGAATCTAAGCTGCCATACATTTGACCATTCCTCTAACATTGCCAAGTCCTTCTCATCCTTTCCACCCCACCTTGTGCATCAACTCTGTTGCAGATCTTTGTGTCATCTGCAAAGAGACATACTTTTCCTTCCAGTCCCTCTGCAATGTCGCTTATAAAGACATTGAAGGACAGTCTAAACTGAACCCTCACGGTGCCCCACTAGTAGCTCCTTCTTCAGAGTGGACTCCATTTACTATTACTCTCTGTGTCCTATTCTCCAGCTAATTCTTTACCCAGGCTGTCATCTTGGGACCCACTCCCAGGCTGGCTAACTTGTATATTAATCTTTTGTGGGACTGTGTCAATGCCCAGCTAAAGTCTAGGTAGGCCATGTCCACAGCCCCTCCCTGATCTACTACTTTGGTCACCCAGTCAAAGAAATCTATCAGATTTGTCTGGCATGACCTTCCCGCGTGAATCCATGCTGCCTTGGGTCCTGAGCCCTCTGGCCTCTAGATACTCAACAATTCTTTCCTTCAGAAGTGATTCCATCATTTTCCTACCACTGAGGTTAAACTAACAGGTCTGTAGTTTTCTGCTTCTGCCTTGCTCCCACTTTTGTGAAGGGGAATCGCATGTGTCCTTCTCCAGTCCTCGGGTACTACCCCATCCTCCCATGATTTGTTAAAGAGGGTAGTCAGTGGTGTCACTAGTTCTACCCTTAGTTCTTTTAGAATTCTGGGATGAATCCCATCAGGCCCCATTGCTTTGTCCACCTTCAGTTTTAAGAGTTCTTTCAGAACCCTTTCTTCTGTAAATGGGCTGGTATCAACTTCTGTATCCAGTGTTTCTACTGTTTGTTTTTAGGTACCTCCCCCACTTCCTTTGTAAATACTGAGCAAAAATATTTGTTTAGTATCTCTGCCTTTTCACAGTCACCCTCTGCCCACCCTCCCTCCTCTTTAATTAAGGCTCACTAACCCTCCCTTGGTCTTCCTTCGCTCCCTGATGTACCTATAAAAGGTTTTATCCCCCTTCTTAACTGAGTTGGCTATCTTTTCCTCGGTTTGGGCCTTTGCTGTTCTGACTGCCTTCCCAGCTTCCTTTTGCTTTAACTGATACAGTTCTCTGTCCTGCTCCTTCTGTGATTCCTTATACTCCTGAATGCTTTCTTTTCTTGAACCTTCACTGCCACTTCCTTTGAGAACCATAGTGGTTTCTTACATTTCATTTGTTAATTTGCTTCACACAAAGGCTTGTTACCTCTGTGATGGCAGTTTTATTATTCCCCATTGTTCTTCCACCCTTCCTTCCTGCCCATTTGCTAGTGCATTCCTTAGGCACGCACCCATTTTGGCAAAGTCAGCCCCCTAAAGTCCAGTACTTTTGCCTTTGTATGGCTTGACTCTATTGCTGTGTTTATTGTGAACCATACTGTTCGATGGTCGCTAGTTCCCAGATGGCTACCCACTTCTACATCTGTGATCCTCTCTTCATCTCCATCTGAGAGAACCAGGTCTAAGATTGCTCCCTCTCGAGTGGGCTCCAATACTAGTTGTCTAAGGCATGCCCCTTGTAGGGCATCTAGAATAACCCCACTCTTCGAAGTGGCTGCTGCAACTGCACTCCAGTTAACATCTGGCATATTCAGATCACCAATCAGCAATATCTCCCTTTTTCTGCCATTCTAAGTATTCTTTCTATCATTTCCTTGTCCATTTCCTCCCCTGAGAAAGTTTATGTACAACCCTGTGCGGATTGTGGTGCCATTGCCGGTCTCAAATTTACCCACAGTGCTTCTTCTGCTCCCTGTTTTCCTTTTGTTCTGTTGCTTTGATTCCTTCCCTTATGTAAAGAGCTACTCCCTCCTCTTTTACCCTCCCTGTCCCTCCTGTAGATAGTGTGTATCCTGGTATGTTTATGTCCCAGTCATGGTTTTGTGTGTACCATGTTTCTGTGACTGCCATGATATCCAGATGTTCCTCCTCCATCAAGGCCACTAATTCAGGAAGCTTGTTACTAGACTACGGGCATTGGTACTCATTGCTCTCCATTTTTTGATGGCTTTACCTTCTTTTGCAGCATCCCCCACTGACCTGTCTACCTTGGTCTTTTTCTCATTTAGTACCCTGTTTTGTAGGGAGAGGCTGGGATTTTCCTGCTGCTTATCAGTGCCTCCCCCCTTGACTAGTTTAAAAGCTTGCCAATGAAGCATTTAAACCGATTGCTCAAAAGACTTGTTCCCTTCCTGGACAGATGCAGACCATCCTGCCAGTATAGGCTGGTGTCCCTTCAGGTGGAACCCAAGTCCCCAATGAAGCCAAACCCCTGTGCTCCACACCATTTTTTCAACCATTCATTAAACTGCATGGTGCAAAGTACCCTCGCCTCACTCATGCCATTGACAGGCAGCACCTCAGAGAAGGACATTGTGTGTGCTACTTGTCTTAGGCCCCTCCCCAATTCTACAAAGTCCTTCTGCACTGCTCTAATCTCATGATTAGCAAAGTCATTTGTCCCTAGGTGGACAATGACGTCCAGCTCAGACTCCCGTGCAGCTGTTCTCGTGATCCTGAGGATGCGCTTCCTGTCTCTCTAAGCCATGGCACCAGGCAGGCACCTTACTTCAGTTTTCCCTGCTCCCCCCAGTTCTATCCCCCCAATAACTGAATCCCCCACGAGGAGCTGCTTCCTTTGGCAAAGATCAATGCCGGGTAAAGATCTGGTGGTATACATCAGCATACCAGCTGAAAAGAACCGGTGGTGAGGAGACCAGACCTTTACCGTGGGTTCCCAGAGGTGATCGAGGTGTGCAGGAATGTTGACGTCACAGCAGATGACTATGAGAGGAACTGCATAAGCAGGCCCCAATTCTCAGAAGAAAAGAGTGGTGGTCCTGTCAACGGCCGCAGTCCTGACGCCAGGAAAGCCGACCATCATTGGCCACTGGCGTAAAAGGCAAATTGGCTGCCTACTCGGGCTGCCCAGCATAAGAAGGCCAGGGCAGGAGGGTTGGGAGATGGGACACTAAACCATCATCCTGACCAGTAAAAAATAACAGGACTGTCAGTGACAAGAAGGCGCCAAAAGGAATTACTAAAAAGTGTAGCTGCTAACAGCAGTGTTTCCACAAAAGTCACACGCTTATGGCTGACGGCAGGAAAAGAAATGAAGAGGGATGGGACCGCCCACACTAACATGGGAAAGGTGATGTTAGATGTCGTCATGCATGGCCCCTAGTGACTGCTTGCAAAAGTTTCCTTGTGGTCCTAGAGCTTTGTGACTACAGGTTTCATAGGTGTGGCCTGATGAAAAATATATCCTTGAAGAAGATCACAAAATACTTAATGCAAAAGACCTTTAAGGGACGCTGTCAACCCCCTTAGGCCACAAAGTATCTCTGGTTTAAAAAACACCGATCAGTTACATTTTGTAGAGATTGTGGATGTAGCTGGCAGTTTGATCTTGATACTTTCTTTTTAAAAGAAAAAAAAAAAAAGACTGCCCACCATACTTGTGTTACCACTAAAAAACTGCCTGTTTACAGTTCCTGATCAACTCCCACTGTATCTTTCCTGGACTTGGAAACAGCCCCAACACAGACTAGCAACTCATAAGGCAGTGAGAGGAGACTACTGCATCATGAGTGGCTGCACTGTCGGGTGTTCCTAATGTTCATGAAGTATGCAATGAGAACAGATAAGGATCTGAAACAGAAAGAGTTGGTTATAGCTATACCATAAGCATGCATTTGAGTTCTACTAAGAAGGGAAGAAGGTGAAACAACCAGCAACATAAGTGAGAAGGTCAGCAATCATATTTATTTATTTATAATTCGGAAAAAACACCTTTGAGCACAAGTGCTCTTTTGCAAAGGTTCCACGTCTGACAAGTACAATGAACGAAAAATACAACATACTGTACAATCACCAGCTCAAGAAGAGCCTGGTCATCTCACACTTACCATCAATATAGGTTTTCAACTAGACATTATTTATTTATTAAATTTTGGTGACCGGGTAAGCCCACTGGGCCCCGGAGGTCCCTTTTTCAGGGGCGACCCGGGATAACATAGCATTGGTAAATATCATAGTATGAATGAAAATTATACAGTATGATGCAAGTTATACAGTATTATACAGTCAGCTGGTTACATGTGCTGAGAACAGCATGCATCTGTGGTGGGTACAGGAGTTTAGCAGAGTATGTGACTAGACACGAAGAATGAGAGAAGAGGGTGTGAGCCACATTACATAATACGATTTACTCACTGAGGGTAATACTGGACTGTGGGATTCTGTTGACCGTGAGGTGGTCCCAGGAGCCTAGCATCGGCATTTGGAAGTTGCAATCATGTGAGCCTTAAGCCTAGTGTGGAAACTTTTGATTGACAGTGCTTCCTGCACCTCGGGAGGAAGGGAGGGAGTTCCACAGGGTGGGTGCAGTGTGAGCGAAGGACTTGCCTCCTGTCTTGGTTCTTACTCTGGGGACCACTAGGAGTGTGTGATGTGTTGTGCAGAGGAGCCGGGGATTAGTCTTTAGCTATGATATTTAATTTGATTTATTTATTTAATCTGGCTAGTCCATGGGCCAAAGACCCATTTTTCATGGTCGACCAGAGTACAATAACAACATACAAGTGACAAATACATTAAGAACACAGGGTACACATCCATTCACACAGTGTCCCAAACAAAGGAACATATGATATGATGCAATAAGGGTTGATGGTGCCCCTTTAACCAATTTCATAATAGTGGTAAATATTTCCAGTCGAAGGGGAGAGTCATTCTAGCCACCAGGCATGCAAGGAGCTCAGATTATATTGAGGAAGGTTAGAGAATGCTTCGGGTGGTTAAGTACAGAGCAAGTGAGAGAGAAAGGTGGTTAAGCAATGTGAGCCAGACTGAGGGAGAATACAAGGTGTACATGCAGAGTGCTCACTGTTCACTAATTTAATAACCACTGACCTGTAACAATGACCTGGTTCTGTACGACCAGCGCGGCCTGCTCTCTGATTGGCTGAAGCCTGGGAAATCCAGCAGATCTTGAAAGAAGAGACCCCGGTAACTTTGTCATAGAATCGTTTCTTCACCTTTCCACAGTCTACTACATACTTAATATTCGGAATTGTAAGTGACGTTTCAGCTACATTGGTCGCTACCACACAGAGCCTTGTGCCATCAGGAGCGGGCTTGAATACCTTTTAAACAGAAAATGAAAAAAAAAAAGAGTTGACTGAAAAACAACATCCACTCCCTTTCTGTCTTCTAAACGTTTTAAGAGCTGATGTCCCTTAATCTGAAATTAGCCAAAGGGATGCTCTTGGACATGACAGTCTGCTTATTATTGTTTCAGATGGCAAGGCAAACCTTTATTATTTTTTTTTTTTTTAAATGGTTCCCTTGCCTCCTAGGTTCTGATAATCATGGGATGTGGACAGCCTAAACCAGCGACATTGACTCAAAATGAGAACAAATGGTAAGGAACTCTAGGCAGTACTGTTTATGGGACTATGTGGAGGCTGTTTAATATTAGCAAGCAGTAGGGGAATCCAACCATCAGTAACAAAAAACAAAAAAAATCTGTTGATAGCAGGCCTCAGTTATCCAACCTTCCAAAATAAAATTCAATTAAAACTCTTCATTATTTATAGGGCTGTTTGTATGAAAACATAACACATGCCCATTACAGTTCACATTTTTTTTTTGGCTAGTATTTATGCCCTGGTTCTCCAACCAACCCAGTGATCCGTATCCTACCAGAGCATTATACTCTTTGGCTCCTGCTTTTTCTACATGACCCCTGACCTTCTCCCTCCCCCCACCTCCCCTCCCCCCCCCTCACACCACTACGGCACATCTCAGACATCGGTCCCTCACTGTCAAATTTCCCCTGCACTATTTCTAGTCACCCCTCCTCCCCTCTGACAGTGACCCCTCAGCCTGCCTACTTCTTACTGACCCCCTCCTACCCTGCTCATACTATCTGTCTGTTGCTTCATAATATCTTTCTCTGTTACATGATCTAGCTGCTTATTAAGTTGCTCTCCAGTAATGTCTGTAATTTCTTAAGTGCGTTATGACTGTAAACCATTGCCAACCTTTGTATGTATGCTACCCCATCCTTTGACGTGAAACCTTTGTAAGTGAGCAGTTCTTCTCAAAGGTACTTGTAATCCTAGAGACTAATAAATAAATAAACAAACTTCTGCTAATTTCCCCAAGGAACATCATGTGCTTTCTTCCTGGACTTACCCCTACCTCCTCCTTCCATTGGCTGTCCTCCATGGTGGTGCCACTGGGCCTTACCCAGGGGTTCAGTTAATTTATTTTCAATGAAAGTCTAAAACTTCCAGGAGTTCAAATCTGGAAGTCATTCCAATTTTTTGGAAGTCAAAATACTTACAGGATCCCTCTTTTGGAAGTCAGTATTCTAGGATGGACAAATTTATGGATGTTAACGTAATAAATTAGTGGTAAAATACAATTTCATTTAGAAAAATCCATAATTTCTGACTTCTATGCTTGCAATTTTGGAAGTCATCTAATATTTGGTTTCACATCTAGAAGTCAATGACTTCCTCCCTCTTTATTTTGGAAGTTTTTGCCTTATTTTTGGAAGTCAAGTACTGCCAAAATGGAGTTAACTGAAGCCCTGGCGTTACCCCGATCCCCCTAGTGAAGGGGGATGCAAGTGGAGGGGAAGCTGAAGTTGACGGTGTGAAGCCTAAGAGCCACAAGTGCCATCCTGCAGTGGTCGGGTCTGTTTCTCACTTTTTTGCCCCCATCCCCTGGGGACACCGGCTGCAAGGCTAGGCAAGCATGCAGTACCAGCCGGCATCAATCCCTCTCTGTAGCATCAACATGCGTCTCCGCCTGTGGTCCCCAAGTGGTGCTAACATAGGGGCATCTGCCACCTGCCATCCCCGGGACAGCATCCACATGGATACTCGATGCTTCTCCATCCAGATAGCCCCCCAACAGCCCTGTAACACAGTCCAGATGCTGTTCACTAGTGGTTACAATCCTCTGCTTCTGACATCGCAGTGTTCTGCAATGGAACCAGCTGTGACACCACAAACCAAGGGTTATGACCGCCACTCCTGAACAACATCAGGGCAAAATGAACTTAAAGAAAAAGGATCTTGTTTTTGGCACACATTCTTGTTTTTAAGATACAGAATTAACTGGAAATGAACTTTTCTTTGGGACTGTTGTGTAACTGGGATCTGTTGATGCCAACTCAGATCTGTGTCATTATCACTGGAGGAGCCCCCTCTTGATTAGTGCAGAAATTTTTTTTTTTTTAAATGCTCTAACTCCCCTTTTCATTAGTCTTTGTGCCTTAAGTTATTAGACTGAGGTATATACTATTATTCAGAACTAATCAGCCTCTAAGTAGTCCCTTAGAGAGTACGTCCAAATGTCGTTCTCCACACACCATCATGGTCTTGATGACATGACCTCTGAAAATGCTGAAAAATGCAGTCAGTGCTATTCAGGATGCCCTCCAGACTGAGGCAATACTGAGCCTCACTATCCAATGCATTCCATGACAGGACTCCAGTCCCCTTAGTCACCTCTTTTACCTACCTGGGCATCATCCTTGATCCCACACTAGATTATTCGCTGCACTAGATTATTCGCTGCATGCGATGGGTATCTACAAATCTCTCAACTCCAGGTTGGGTGTCTCCTACAAAGCTGGCTGCAACCTGACCCCTCAAGCTCAACTAGATATGGCCTGTGGTATGCTCCTTCCTATTCTTTTCTAAGGTGCTTCCGTCTTCTGTGCTGCCTCGAAAACCACTCTCTCTAAATGGGATGTTGTCTGTAATAATATCTGCTGTTTTGTACTGGCATCCTACAGACTTAAACATCACTGTTCCTTTTACGACAGACTTGGCTGGCTTCCCCCATCCCAGTCTCATGACCTCTCTCCTGGGGGGGCGGAGGGTAATCTATAGCACTCTCCAAAATCGCATGCCTCTATCCCTTGCCACCTTCCTCAATCCAGCACAGTGTATACCCCTTGAGGTCTGGTGACAACGCACTGTTGAATATCCCCAAGCTTAAAATTAGGGCTGGGGACTCTTCTCTTGCTTTTGTTGCTCCCAAGTTATGGCATTTCATTCCACTTGAGAGTTGACTATGTCCTTTGGCAGCCTCATTTCTCAGTACAAGTGAATACCTATTCAGGATGTCCAAGTGTCTCTGCTGTTGAGTTGCGCTATTTCATTGCGTACTGTTACTTGTACTGTTACGTGTATAATCATGTTATCCTACACATTTGCATTGTGGACCATGACTACTGACTTAAATCAAACTCTCCATGTCCCCTGTGGATATGCTGCTGCTTTTAAACAGGTTCCCAATATTTACAGTGAAATGTACAATATACTATTTTCTACTACTGTTGTATGCTGCTTGTTCTTGCCCATATTTGTTACATTAATTGTCATTTCACTGTAACATTCTTTGTAATGCCTTTTTGTAAGGAACCTCCCAGGTCGTGCCTGAAAATAGGCATTTGTTTGCCTACTGCATTTACCTGGTCAACAGAAACTAAATAAAAAAAATATAAATACTTGGGTATGTATTTGGATCCAAGTTAATCATTTTTTTCATCCAACTATTTGGCCTCTGGTTTCTGCCACATGCCTGCTTCCGACGATTTTCTGTCTTCCCAAACATGATCACGGCTCACCTTCGCCCCCCCCCCCCCGTCAAATCAACAGGGATACACAAGGGGCAAAGTCCGGGGGTGCCAGCACAGTCAGTGACGGCTGGTGCTCACTGTTTATATTGAGAATTCAGCTTTACTAAAAGTACTGAAATAAAAGGAGTTGGACAGAATACAGAAACACTGGGAAAAGAATACTGTAGCTCCCTTTGGAAGTACAAAACTAAGAGCATGATCTAACACTACAGGTAAATGTAGGAGAACATTATGCAAGTAATGAACCAGTAACGGTTTTCAATCTTTATGATGCCAAATTATGCTACTAGGACACTGCTATGATCCTCAAGTATCAATATACCATATCATAAATAGAACCTGAAACCGTGCCGGCCTGTCAGAGCAGTAGTAGCGCTGCTGCTCACGATGCCAACAACCTGGGTTCGGGAACAAGCCTGGGTCACCGGGGGCTGGTCGTGAGGAGGAGCATTTAGTGTCCCAGAGGACACGCTTCTCCTCCGGGGAAGGAAGGCAGTCATGCTCCGGCGCAATACTGCCACCTGGGTGACCACAGGTGGCAGAGCACTTGGAGAGATTTACTGGACGGGGAACGCCAGTGGTGACGTGCTCCATGCTTGCGTGTGAGGTTGTGTACCACTCCACAGCTGGAATTACAGGGGAGAAAACCAGGAAGGAAAACGCCTAACATATCAACAATGAGAGGTTCGACCCCTTGCAGGCTCCACACTGGCGACAGGCCCCCAACCCCTCGTTGAACCAGATCCATTCTCCAGCAAGTAAGTGGGGGCTTGCTGCCACTGCCATGGGGGGGGGGAATCCATGGAATAAGAACGGAGTTTAAGTTAAGTCCCTGGGATGCCAGGTGATGGTGGTGGTGGTGGTGGTGGGGAACTGGGATAAATGAAGCAGAAATTATTTACGAAAAAAAAAAAAAAAACACCCGAAACACTACAGGCAATGAAATCTTCAATTTCCACCTCAACTGCGCTGCATCCCCTAGAAGGCTCTGGGAAGCCAAGGGACAGTAGATATAGCACTGTGTGAAGCTGGAGGTGGTTCTGTGAATGGTCTTGCAGGCGTATATAATTTGTTTGCTCCAATTAGTGTTATTCTCTTTTCTGTGGTCTGTTTATGAAATGTACTGGTTCTATTTTTATGAAGGCAAAAGTAAAGATAATAAAATGAACGTTATTTTACTGATCTCTTCCTCCGTTAGTCTGTCTCTTTTGCAACAACATGTACAATTCTTGCATAATCGCGGACAAAAGCAAATAGGCTTTGTCATTCTTGTCTGTTACCTATGGCTGTAACTGATGTGAAAGCAAGTACACAGGTTCCCTGCAAATACTCAAGGGTGGAGAAACCCTTACCTTGGCTTGTTTTTCTGATGCCAGCAAAGAATACAGTGGGAGAACATACAGTGGAAGAGAAGGATCTGCCTTCTCACCTATATCCAGACAACAAAGAAAAACTGTAGTGAGAGGTACATAAAACATGCAGTGATATCACAGCAGTAACACCTCTGATCAGTTAGAACAAAGATATGGTGCAATATTACCATTAACATGTTAAAGTTTAATCAACAGAAATTAGCATAAAGGTCTACAGCCTGCATTTTTTATATGCTTACAAAATTAAATAAACTTGCTGGCCAGGTAGTTATAACTTGCTACCTGGGTTTGGGAGCAGACTTCCATCCATGGGGGCCAGACGGTGAAGAGAGGAGACAGCATCCCCCAGCCTGCTTCCTTTCTCGAGGAGGGAAGCATTTCGCTCTGCAGGTTGCCTGCCATCTTGTGGAAGCTGGATGGAAGCACAGCAGGAGCATCTTGAAGCTGGTAAACTGATACATGCATGTGTGTAACTGCGTGTTCTGCGGCCCTGAGGAGAAAAAAAGGTCAAAAGCTCCGAATGAGCAAGACAGCGTTATGGTCATTTGCAGGCCCCGCACCACTGACTAGGCTCCTCCTCCTCCAGAGCTATATGCAGGTGTGCTCTGGAGGGGCTTGGCCAGCCCTGAAGGCTCCACCATGGGGGGGGGGGAATAATTCATGGGGGACTTGGCATGGATTCACAGCGGGAAGGTCATGTCAGACAAATCTGATATACTTCGTTGACTGGGTGACCAGGGAAGTGGATCGAGGGGAGTGGTGGATGTGGCCTACCACGATTTCAGCAAGGCTTTCGACACCGTTCCACATAAGAAGCTTGTAAACAAGCTGGGCAGCCTAGAAATGGGTCCCAAGACAGTATACTGAGTTAGAAATTTGTTGACGGATAGAACACAGAGGGTGGTAGTAAATGGAGCTCAACCAGAGGGAAAGAGGGTAACCAGCGGGGTGCCACAGGGATCAGTTCTGGGCCAGTCCTATTTAATGTCTTCACAAGTGACATTGTGGAGGGGCTAGAAGGGAAATACAGGTTACTAACCTGTAACAGGAGTTCTTGGAATGGTATATGTTGTTCATCCACACTTTGTGGCAGGTTCCTTGCTGCTTTAAATGTTGCTGGAAGGTCTTCAAGCTGGCTCCTCCCACCCACCCAGGTGTTAAAACCCTCGGCTCCGCCCCATGACGCCTAGATGTAGCCTGGCTGGAAGCCAGGGTTGCAGTCGGGCCGGGAGGTTTGGTGGGGTTAGGTGGATGAACAACATATACCACTCCTAGAACTCCTGTTACAGGTGTGAGCAACCTGTATTTCTAGGGACGGATATGTTGTTCAATCCACACTTTGTGGCAGACTCCTAGCAGTTCTCCGGGAGGAGGGAGGCAAGGCACGCACCCCTACTTAGGGAATAAGGACTGGAGAACTGAGGTCCTAAAACCAGCATCCCGCGTGACTCTAGGTCAATGTGGTAATGGGAAATGAAGGTGTGTGCTGACTTCCAGGTAGCAGCCCTGCAGATTTCCTGGATAGGGACGTCCTTAGAAGCAGCCACCAAAGCAGCGGTATGGCGGGTAGAATGAGCTCTTATCCCTTTGGGAGGCTCTATGCCCGCCAACCTATAGCAGAGATCTATGCAGGAGGTGACCCACCTGCCTATCGTCCGCTTGGCGGCAGGTCTGCCAGGTGCGGCTTCAGCGTAGGTGACAAACAGCTGGCGAACCTCTCCCTGAACTTTAGCCATTCGCTCCTTATAAGAAGAGAGCACTCTTTTAGGGTCCAAAGTATGAAGCCTATATTCGGCCTCCGAGGTGTGACTGGGGTAGAACACCGGCACAGTCAACACCTGGTTAAGGTGAAACTCCGACACCACCTTCAGAAGGAATTTTGGGTGGGGGTGAAGGACAACCTTGTCCCTGTGGAAGACCAGATAAGGAGACTCAATGGAAAGCACCTGGATCTCTCCCATCCTTCTGGTTGACATGATAGCCACCAAGAAGGTGGTCTTCCACAACAGGTGAGAGATGTCACACCTGTGCAATGGTTCGATTGGCTTGCCCATGAGCTTTGCCAATACCAGCAGTAGATCCCACGGAGGTGGAGGTTCTCATGCTGGAGGGGATATGTGATCAAGGCCTTTGAAAAAATCGCCCGACCACTTTCTCCTGCACCACCGACTGCTTGCCGGCCCGCGCCCGGTAAGCAGAGATGGCTGCCAGGTGCACCTTAAGGGTCATCGACCGACACCCTAGCTGAGAAAGGGACCACAGGTAGTCCAGAATGCTAGCCAAGGAACAGGAAGAAGGGTCCAACCCCTTGTTGTCCTGACACCAAATGGAGAATCCCTTCCATTTGAAGGCATAGGATTTTCTGGTCGACTCCTTGCGGGACGCCTCGACGTTGAGGACCTCGTCGGAAAGACCCAAGGCCTGGAACTCTAGCTGCTCAGGAACCAGGCCGACATGTGCAGGGACAGAAGGTCCGGATGGAGAACCTTCCCCTTGTCGACTAAGAGCAGGTCCGGGTGGGCTGGAAGCCGCCTCGGGAGCCTGGAGCTGAGGCTGAGGAGATCTGGGTACCAAAACTGGCGGGGCCAGTCTGGGGCTACCAGAATCACCTGCGCCTTGTCCCTCTTCGCCTTAAGGAGCACCTTGTGGATCAAGGGAAATGGAGGAAAGACGTAGAAGAGGCCCGGGGTCCACGGCCTCGAGAAGGCATCCCCCTGCAGTGAGCCCTACTGAGGGGGGCGGGCGTGGAACAGCCTCAGCTTTGCATTCTCCCTGGAGGTGAACAGATCCACCTGAGGGTAGCCCCAATGGGAGAACAGATCTTGTACTACCTCCGGCAGGAGAGACCACTTGTGAGAAGCAGCGCCTATCCGGCTGAGGGCATCGGCCAGACTGTTGGAGGCTCCTGCCACATGGATGGCTAGGAGATCCGCCTCCAGGCTGATCACAAGAGACCAGATGCGGAGAGCCTCCTTGCACAGAGGCAAGGAGTGCGTCCCGCCCTGACGGCTGAGATAGTACATGGTCGTGGTGTTGTCCATCTGGACCTGAACCGCCTGACCCCATACAAATGGAGTGAAGACGGTGACGGCTAGTCGAACTGCTTGAAGCTCCAGCAGGTTGATGTGGCATCGAGACTCCTGAGGGGACCAGAGGCCGTGGGCTCTGAGCTCCCCCAGATGGGCACCCCAACCCATCAGTGAGGCATCGGTCGTTACAGTGACCGTCGGCTCGGGGCGGACGAACGGGATACTCTCCTGCAGATGAGCTGGGACGAGCCACCACTGCAGGCCGTTCCACATCTCCTGGGTCACTATCACCAGCTGGTCCAGAGGACTGGAGTGCTGTGACCACTGGCTGGCCAGCCCCCATTGCAGGAGACGCATATGCCAGTGGGCCCAACGGACCATACTGGTGCAGGCCGCCATGAGGCCCAGGAGGCGCAGGAAGTCCCGGGCAGGGTGCAACTGCCCAACCAGAAATGATTGGGCAACGGAGGAAAGGACCTCGGCCCTGTCCGCCGGGTGCCGGGCACTGGCTCAAAGAGAGTCGAGCTTTGCCCCAATGAACTGAATCACCTGCAATGGCACGAGTTCCGATTTGGCCTTGTTGATGAGGAGGCCAATCAAAGCAGACCTGGAGGGCCAGATCCCTGGACCGCTCCACCTCCAACCTGGAGGGGGCTGCAATCAGCCAGTCGTCCAGGTTAAGTGTACACCCGGAACCCTCGGCACCGCAGGAATGCTGTCACCGCCGCCATGCATTTGGTGAAGACCCTGGGAGCTGGAGAGAGGCCTAAGGGCATGGCCCGGAACTCGTAGAGAGATCCCTCTGCTCTGAAGTGGAGGAATCACTGATGAGACGGACAGATTGGGATGTGAAAGAATGTGTCCTGAAGGTCCAGAGAACAGAACCACATGCCCGGTTCCAAGGATAGAATGATCTGAGCCAGAGTGACCATCCTGAAGGTACGAGGCCTTAGGAACTTGTTCAGGTTGTGCAGGTCGAGAATGGGGCACCAGCCCCCCGTCCATTTTGGGACCAGAAAGTACCTGGACACAAACCCTGGGTCTGGAGGAGGGTCCGCCACCTCTCTGATCACCTCCTTCTGGAAGAGCAAGGCAATGTCGGCTCAGCAGGCCGACAGAGAGTTCTGGAACCTGTGAGGCCGTGGGCGACGGCCAATAGGGAGGGAACTGTTTGAATTCCAGAGGCAGACTCTGCCGACCACTTCTAACACCCAGCGGTCCGTGGTGATAGTGGACCAGGCGGAAAAGAAGTGGCGGAGCCGCCCCCCATGGGGGGAACCCGGGGAGAAGTGACGAGGTTGGGGGCGACACCCCTCAACCCGTCACTGGGCAGGCTTGGAGGAAGGGCCTGCTGAGGGACCTCCTGGACCCTTGCCTCTAGGCTTCCTACTAGAAGAAGCGGCAGACTTGGCCTTAGGGTGCCAAGTGTCAGCCTGCTGGCCCTGATGCTGGTGTTGCTGGGCTGGACGTGCCGCAGGAGCAGAAGGGCGAAAGGGCTTACGCTGCTGTGGGCGGCCTTTGTCCTTCTGGGCAGACGTGACCAAGTCCAAGGTGGCACTGGACTTCTCGATCCTCTGGAGATGGCCTTCCACTCCAGGCCCGAACAAGTCGGTGCCCAGGAAGAGAACGTCTGCCAGCTTGTACTGGGTGTCCGCCGTGAAGGTGGAGATCCACAGCCAAGCTCTGCGTCACATGGCCACTGACCGGGCACAAGAGTCACCAATGTCCAATGAAGTTTGGAGCTGTTGTTTAGCCACCGCCCTTCCCTGATCCCACACCTGCTTGACTGTCGTCTGAAGGTCAGCCGGGAGATGAGGAATCACTTCATCTAGGGAGCCAATAAGGGTATGTGAGAAATGTGCCATCAGAACGGCCGAGCTAGCCTGATGAAGGCCTAGGGAGGAAGCAGCGTGAACCTTCCGCCCTGAGTGATCCAACTTTTTGGATTCCTTATTGGGCGGTTTGTCCACGTCCCGAGCGTTCCCGGAACGCCAGAAAATGCTATCAGTCACGAACTTCTCCGCAGAGGGGTGCTCCGAGAAACCGGAGAGTGAACTGGTGGGAACTGCGTACTTTCGAGCCATCCTGGCTGAAGGCACGGGACAAGATGCTGGCCGCTGCCACAACTCCAGGGCTGGGCCAACAATGGCTTTGGCCACCAGAAAGGCCTCCGAAAGGGAATCCCCTCGGTCCAGTATCTCCGTAAGGGGATACTTGGCCCATTTTTGAATGGGTTCGAGCTGCATCCCAGTAGACTCTGAGATGAGCTGAAGCATACCCAAAAACGAGGATGGGCTCTCGTCCACCAACTGGCCCCCTGCAGACTCCAGGTCAATCAGCCTGGAGAACAGGTAGGAGTTGTCGCCAGACTCTGAGGAGTCTGCGAACAGCTGCCGAGCGCCTGAGCCACGCTCCACCTGCCGAGGTCGATCGGGAGTGAGGGTGACCAACAACCTATGGGACAAGCCCTGACCCAACCGAGAATCCTTGGTCGGGGCCCCCGTCTTCGGTTGTGGAGACGGAGGTTCCACCACAATGGGTGGAGCAGCCGGTTTTGGCCGAACAACCGGCGCCGGGGGCAGCTCCTCAACTACCACGAGAGGTTGTTTCGGCCGCTCCGGTGACAGCCACTTAATGGCCGGAGAAGGCGATGGAGTCGGCTTGTTACCGGTCAGTAAAAGTTGCTGCCACATAAAGTCCTCGTAGCGCCAACGCAACTTGCGCCAGAGCCTATCCTCCGAAGAGGACGTGCGGCAACCTCGCTTTCCATGGTACCGAGAACGCCGACGTCGGCGGGTCCGGCTGGACCTGGAAGAGGACAGAGACCTTCGGGGATTCCGAGGGTGGGTCAAAGAGGGAACGGGGGAAACCCGCCCCTCCTTTGGTGCAGGGACCTTAACTGGGGACTTTGGCACAGGAGGCACAGGTAAGTCCTCAGTATTCGCTGGGGGAACCGGTGAAGAAGGGTTGTCTGCTTCTCCAGTCGACAAACCGTCCGACGGGTCGAGAAAAATCTCGACCGCGTCGACGGATGTCTCGGCCGGCTGACCTAACGGGGACACCGTGAAGCCAGTGGCCGCAGCCGCAACCTCAACCGAAGTCGAGAGTTGACGGTCCGGTGAAGGGGATCTCTCCCGCTCCCACGAACGTTGACGGTGGGACTTACCTTTAGAGTCCTTCTTTCTGGACCGACTGGAATGTCCCGATGGCCCTTCTCCCTTCGTGGAGAGGGATTGGCAAAGCTCCTTAAAAGAAGCAGTGTAGGAGGAGCCCAAGGAGAGCGGGACAAATGCCGCGACCAAGGAGGAAGAAGAAGCGGCCTGGACCGCCTCCTCCTCGAGGGCGATCAATTGCTCCAACTGCTCCGGTGAGCCCGCCGCCGCAGACACCGCCCAACAGGCCTCCTTAGACTTGACCGGCAGGTACTGTTTTTCAGGGCACCCAAGAAGTAGTCTGGCAGTGCAGTCCTCCACGACCGAAGCTGAGAAAGACCTGCACAATTCGCAGGCCTGCAAATTGTGTCCAAGCCCCAGGCAGTAGATGCACGTGGAGTGCGGATCGGTCCAGGGCATCTTCTGCCCACAAGGGCACCGACGGAAGCTGGGAGTCAATTTGTCCATCGCAGCCGCGAGGGAAGACGAAGACCGTAGTCTTGTAAATTTTATAATTAGTTTCAGAAATTCCAAAGAGCGTGGATCCAGGCCTAAAATGCAGAGCGCTAAGGAGGGAACCTGAGCTTCCAAGCGGTAAGGAAGATCTGGTGTCATGGGGCGGAACCGAGGGTTTTACCACCAGGTGGGTGGGAGGAGCCAGCTTGAAGACCTTCCGGCAACATTTAAAGCGGCAAGGAACCTGCCACAAAGTGTGGACTGAACAACATATCCATGTCCCTAGAAAGTATGCCTCTTTGCAGATAACACGAAGATCTGTAACAGGGTAGATACTCCAGGAGGGGTGGAAAAAATGAGGCGCGACCTAGGTAAATTAGAGGAATGGTCAAGAGTGTGGCAGTTAAGATTCAATGCAAAGAAGTGCAAAATCATGCATTTGGGACACAGGAACCCAGAGGAGGATTATATGATTTTTTTTTGGGGGGGGGATACTGACAGCCACCAAGTAGAAAAAGGATCTAGGGGTAATTATATCTTATGACCTGAAAGTGGTCAAACAATGTGTCAAAGCTGTGGGGAGAGACAGGGGGATACTGGGGTGCATTGGGAGAGGTCATCACCAGCAGAAGAAAGGAGGTGGCGATACCACTGTACAAATCATTGGTGAGACCTCATCTGGAGTACTGTGTCCAGTTCTGGGGGGCCACATCTCTGAAAGGACATAGACAAGGTTGAGGCAGTTCAGAGAAGGGCAACAAACACAGTGCAGGACCTGCAGCAAAAGTCATATGAGGACAGACTGGAGGAGCTCAATATGTGTATCCTGGAGGAGAAGGGAGAGATGATAGAAACCTTCAAATATCTCAAGGGTATAAACAAGGTACAGGAGAGTAGCATCTTTCAGAAAAGCAGTAGTTTTGGAACAAGGGGTCATGACATGAGGCTGGAAGGGTGCAGACTAAGGGGTAATGCAAGGAAGTATTTCTTTACGGAAAGGGTGCTGGATGTCTGGAACAGCCTCCCAGCGGAGTTGATGGGAGCAAATTCGGTAGGGGAATTTAAAAATGCATAGGATAGGCATAGGGGAACCCTAGCAATAGGAAAGAGAGTGTAAAAGCCAGAGATCAAGAAGGGTCTGTGGTTTTGCAGTGCGTAGGGAACATGGGCAGACTGGGTGGGCTTTGCAGTCCTTTTTTGGTGTTGGTTTCTATGACTTCATTGGAGAAGTAAGCCCTAGAGATGGTGGGTGACAGGAAAGTGTGGACAGGGGCAGATAGGGGCCAGCTGGCAATGGGGAGAATAAAAAAACCTTGATTAAAAAAAAAAAAAAAGAAACAAACAAACATAAGAGCAGTGTGATCCTAAACAATTTAACCCTGAATTTCTTTCTTTTTTTTGTGTGTGTGTATAAATATATGTTCATAGAATGTTCTGTGCATACTGTCAAGTGACATTAAAACAGATGTATTATATAATCACAGTGTTGGTTGGGTATTAATGTTACTATTCCACTTTGCATATCTTGAAACAGTTATACTGTTTGTCCTGGCTTTGGTCTTCCACGTGGTTTAGCAGTGTAGGGAGGTGGGACTGACCACTGGGACACTTTAACCTGGAATTTCAATCACATTTGTTGTTCTCTTAAAGGGAAGGTCCCCTCTGCCTTTTATTCTGTTTACCTATGTAGTTTGTAGCCATGAACAATGACTGCCTCTACTGCACCTCCTAATTTCATCAGGATTTAAATGAAAATGAAGGTATCTGGTGTGAAAACCTGCTTGACTTCATTGCAAAGGACACGACCCCGACTCAAGTAAGGCATCCTGGAATTTTATGATGTTTTAGTGCTATAGCCTGCAGTAGTTACACTGTATTAGTCAGTAACTTGTCTTATGCTAGCCATGAAACTCCCCCCCCATTATTTGTTTTTGCTCCTGGGAGCCTGGCAGGCGGCTCCATTCCGTCCCTTGGAGGGACTCTGTCTCCGGCTCCCCATTCCCCACCCGACTTCCCCTACAATCCCCCATGGGTTCCCCCCCAATGACAGGGCTGAGGTGAAGGGGCGCCGGCTTTCCCCACCCCCTGAGCGAAATCCAGATGCTCGGGGAGCTGGGACAGGTGCAGGAGAGCCATCACGGAGCCGGCCAGCTCTATTCTTCACCACTTTTTCTCTCCTCCCCCCCTTTCCGGCCAATGGCGTACGTCGGCAATGTTCCTCTCGACTCACATCTCCTCTGGCCACCACCAGAGGGAGACTGGCGAGCAAGACGGCAATCCTTCCCTCCCCGAGAGAGGAGAGCAGTCCTTCAGGTGCTCAATCCTCTCTCTCTCTCTCTTCCCTGCCGATCCGGGCTCGTTCCCAAACCTGGGTGGCCGTCGTGGCACAAGGTGTGGTGCCCAGTGCCTTAACCCTCAGTACCACTGGGCCGGTACACCATGAAACTTTTCAAGGCACAGTAAATGCCGAGTAGTGTTCTGTAGTTTTAAAGTGTATCTGCATTAGGAACAAAAAATGCTTTCAGAGAATACAAGGATCTCACAAGACATATAACAGAACTGAATGAGAGTACAACTTCTGCTGGCTTGTGCAGGTATGCATCACCAACTCCAATGATGCTTTGCATGAGTGGGGTCATGACCTTTGCAATGGAGACAAAAAGGTTTCCACACCAGGGCAAAACAGAGTGTAGCAATGTCATTTATATTTAAATTAAGATGAACGTAGGGAGTAGCAAAAGAGGGAATCATTGTTCCTGCCCACAAACTACACAGGTATACAGAAAATAAGTTGAGGGGACTTTCCCTTTAACTGTGTTCCCGCTGTGCGCAACACAGGTTTGCTGCTCTGTTACTGTCTAAGTGTCTCCTGTACTGTGAAACCGTTACTAATCTAATCCCTCTTTTTTTGCCACCCCCACAATGGTACTCAACGGCTGGGGCAATGTGTGGCTTCTGGGGCATCAGAACAGCACTGCCCTGACAGGGACAATGTGTGGAATCTCTGTCGCCCAGAAGGAAGCAGGCAACAAAAAGAGATAAGGCAGGCAGCAGACATTATTGTGAAATTTTTTTAGAAAACAGTCCAAAATAGGGCAGTCTCATCAGAGCAGAGGAATCTGTGATGCTAGCGACACGGGTTTCGGAACGAGCAAGGGTGGTAGGCGGGGCTGGCCGGGGGGTGGAGTGAGGGGACTGAGCATCCCACTCTCCTCCAGGGCGGGAGGGTTGCTGCCTCCGCCCCAGTACTGCCACCTGGGTGACCACAGGTGGTAGTGCAGAAAGGGAAGGACAGTGTCCGTAATCTGTGCTGTGACACTTTATGTACACTTGGATCCTCCAGTGCGTTGATGTCCTCCGGTTCTGGGAGGATGAACAAGGAATCCCCCCATGATGGGTCGCATAGGGCTCTGGCCTGACTGAGCAGCCAACCTTCCCTATAGCTCTCAACCTAGGAGGGCCAACACCTTGCCCGGTGCTGCTAGCCCGGCAAGTCTTACCGGGGGGAAGGGGTGTTAAGCCACGGGACTGAGGAAGAGAAGGACCTATTCCTACTCACTACTGCAGTTGCTCTATTCATATTCCAATTTGCTTCTTCCTTTTTATTCACCTAAGGTCAGGTGCACTGTTCCCTCATCCATACTTCAACCCCCATTCTTCCACCACAGTACTTACAGAATGACCCATGTCAACAGACCAGTTTCCTCTGCAACCTCACCAGGTCCCATTTGTTGCTCAGCTGTAGAGGGTGCTACAGTGACATCCTCTAACCCCGCCCGCACCATCCCCAATCCTGAAAAGTGAGCCCATCACGTCAATGACATGCCTACCCTTCAGAGCCAGAGAAAAGAGGTTGATTTTGAACCAGCGTCTCCCACAATACACTGTAGCATGACAAGCCACTGAGATGGCTTTATGATGCTTTGGTTATTTTTTTTCCCCACATAGGTTTCCTCCTGGCGTACCATGGGCGTCTGAGTCCAGCCCTGTCCCTGCCTCCCAAATCCATCTACCACCTCTCCAACTTCACTGATCCCCATTCCCCCACGGATTTCCCCCCATGGCGGGGCTGGGAAGAGGAGGGCCATCCTCCCCCTACCCAGGAATCACAATCCAGATTGGCTTATCATCCAGCCATCGACGGAGCGAGATGAAGGCAGGCAGGCATGGCTTCATGTAGCCCACAGTCGCCATTTTCCTCCCAATGCCACTGCACCGTAAGTGCATGCACGTGGAGGCGTGCACATGCTATGTAGCTGTGGCCCCTACTTGCTGCTTGGATTCCGGCACTGCCACTCAGCCTCCACCAGATGGCAGCTGAGGAGCAAGACAGCAAATCCTCCCACCCCGGGAAAGGAGAGCAGTCCATCGGTCACTCGATCCTCTCCCTCCACCGCCTACCCACGGCAACCCGAGCTCACTCCCAAACCTGGGTCGTCGGCAGGAGGTGTGGTATCCAGCACCTCAACCCTCAGCGGCACTGGGCTGGCTTGATGACGCTTTGGTTATTTATTTATTTTTTTAACGTACATTTATTTTCGGTTTTTACCCCCGTTTTCTCCTGTTGTGCCCAGGGCACCAGCACACGGCCGTGCATGTGTGGAGAGGAGCTCTCGCACCCCGTGAAGCTGGCTCGGCCCCTTCCACCCCATCCCTGGCAACTGCCGAGCTCCCCATGGCCCAAACCGCCATCTGTCCTCCACCGGGTGGCAGGCAAAGGCGGAGGAAACTCCACATCCCTCCCTGGGAGGAGAGCCACCTCAAGCAGCTCAGTACCGCTCCTCACCCTCCCGCCCCGCTGACCGACAACCCAGGCTCGCCTCGACAAGGTCACCGGCTTGGTATGAGGTGTGGCGCCCAGCGCCAACCCTCAGTGCCACCGGGCTGGCTGATGCTTTGGTTACTGAAAGAAAATTATTGACTCCCGCTGCCCACCCTGGTGCTCGAGCCTTTTTTTCCGAGGGAAGTGGACCTGCCTTGATATCACAGGTGGCCAAACAATGACCCTCCCCTTGAATTCCCAGTGTAGTGTGGACGGTTCCATGACACAGAAGGGTATATACAAAGGAAAAATGGTACAGGCCTCCCCAACACATTGATGACCTACCAGGACTCCCCACCCCAACACTGGATCCCAGAACATAGAAGGCCTGATGCTGTGGTGAAGCCGAAAAGATGTTTGACTGGCCTCTGAAAGAGGCTCCATGGAGAATGCTAGTGTTGTTTGTACCGGAGTTAGAGAGAGAGAGAGAAGCTAAAGTACAGCATAGCCTGGTTTAGAGGAGGGGTAAAATAAATGACAGTTTAAAACTTAAAATGTTCAAAGCAAAGGCTGGCCTGCTGGCACAGCGGTTGGATTATCGCTTGTGGCGACGATGACCAGGGTTCAGGAAAGAGTCTGGGTCGCTGGAGGGTCGGCCGCGGGGAGGAGGATTGAGTGCCTGAGGGATACTGCACCCGCAGCAACACCGCCATCTGGATGCATATGGGTGGTGGTGGTGCAGTGGAGGGTGCCACATGGGAGGGTAGGACGTCGGCTGGAGTTTGAAGCGGCGTCACGTCTCAATGTGTGCTTGTCTCCTCGGACCTCCTTGGTGGAAACGGGGAGAAAACAGAAAATGGCCCTGTAGCTGTGCCTGGTGACGGGCCCTGATGGGGGTGCAGTACGGTCCTGAAGCGTCGGTCGGAGGCCTGACACATACAGAGTAAGTGGGGGAGGCAGCTGGACCTCCCACTTCCCCACCTGTGAGTGATCCGTGGCAGGATGGAGGCCAAGAGGACCGAGCTTCGGGGCTGAGTCTGGCCCCCACCACGGAAGTCCCCGAGGAAAGGCAAAGCTGCAGAAAGAAGGGGGCGTGAGAATAAAAAAAGCCTAAACCACAACACCTCACGAAACAGTAAAAACTTTGTGGTATTCAGTGTTCCATTCTTTTTCCAAAGTCTTTTTTTTTATGGCTCAGATTCACAAAAATGAATTTCTAAAGGCTTACCTCCTTCATCTCCCTCATCATCTCCCAGCTCAAGATCCAGATCCGATCCCAGTTCCTCTTCCTCATCACCAATCCCTGCCTCTCGGTCCTCATCTCCTTCATCCACTGGTATGGCAGAGTAATTATTCAGATCAATTTTAGGTAGTGCCTACAGAAAAGGAAATGGCCACCTTTAGTAGCATTCTTGACAAGTCTTGTGAGTCACCTTAATTAAGCAATTGCATCATTATACATTAGGCTCAATAAAATTATGAGTTATTATGCAACAAATAATAGAATTTTAAAGTACACTTCACATTTAAAGAATGTAATTTTACAGGTTACATACCATTTTAATAATTTTTTTTTATATTTTAATAATATTTATGTACATTATACCCAGATTAATGATTAAGCTGATAAGCTCATTTACAATACTTTTTACCCAACATATTTTATTTAATTTTCAATTAACAAGATATGACACGCCCCTGTTAACAACCACTGAAAAAATATTAGTTATATTATCACTGTACATTTATCTAAACACAATATATTCTTGGGAGGTTATCTTGCCTTATGAAATCCTCCATGAAAATTCTGCAGCATCATTGGTCAAAAATGTCACGTAACCATTGATTATAGTCTGACAACCTCACAGCTCTCTTTAACTACTTTTTTTTAATTAAACAAATGAAAGCCCATTTTAAAAGTGGAATAACACACTCAAGAGTGTGCAGTCGTATGGGAATAATGCAGTTTTCACGTGGTTGTGGCACTCCTCATGCCTACCAACCACCAGAGGCATACATTATTCCTTTATAACCGCACACCCAGTCATGTGTTATCCCTTACATGGTCACAGTTACCATGTCTGTTACGGTACTTTTTTTAATTCATTTTTTTCTAAGATGTGTTTGTTTTGTTTTTCTGTGTGTGAATTTAGTGCTCATGGAAGGTGCTACACTGATAGCACTGGAACCTGAAAGTCCTCCGTTTATCCGCATGACAGGTACAGCATGTGTGTTCAGTGTGTGACCCTTCCCACACTGCCAACCAATGTGCCTCAATCCTGTCATGGAGTGACCACCACGAAGGTGAGAGTGTAGTTCAGACTCCATGTTCAGTCAGTCCGTGGCCTTTCAAGCGAGACTGCCAACAAGGGTGCCAATAGTGCCAGCTGTTTTGGTGGTTTTTTGCGATGTGGGCACCTGCTCACTAGAAACTGGACTGAGCCCACCACAACTCATTTCACACAGGCCACTGAACAGCCCTCAGGTGATAATGGCCTTTGATCACTACAGACCTGCGTTGGATTTGAACCCGTAACCTAGAGGTGAAAGGCTCTTTAACCGACTACCATTCCACTGAGCCATCCAGTTCCCCTACGGTGGTTTTTTTTAAACCAGAACCAGACGCATAAATACTCTACCACAGTTTTCTTTTGTTTTGCTTTCTTAAATTTTCTGATGTCTTCAGCAGAATCACCTTTTTCTGTAAACAAAAAACGACAAGCACTTCAGTTACTTAATCATCTTTTATTTTGCTCTTGTCAAATACAATTCACTTTTGTTAGAAATGTATCCTGATAGATATTTGTTATTTTTTCGATACTTTCCTTGTTTTGCCCCCAGTATCCCTCTGCCCCTCACTTACTGCTAGCTGCATTGCAGCGCCTACTCTCACGAATGAGGATGCAGATCACAGCCTCCCCCAAAATCTGCTCTTCACTTGGCCACAGGGGGCTGGGGTAATGGTGCTGCTGGAGAGGGATGTGGTCTAGCCCTACCTTCCCAAGAGCCAATAATTAACATGGTAACATATTGCTGTGGTGACAGAAGGGACTCAGGGTCTACCTTGTCTGCTCCTCCTACCACATGGCAATGACTATACCCAATCTGAATATGGGCACACATCCAAGATCATCAGCACGAATGCTACCCCTACTCATGCTGGTAAATCTTCATGACTTTCTCCCTCAGGAATCGACCTAGCACAGCTTTTTAAGCCTGAATAGTGCTAGCTTCCACCTTTTATACTGCACCAGTTTTCCTCAATTTGTAAACTTGAGAGTGCCCCGTCGGGTACTTTTTAGCATTGGCAGATCCCCCCAAACATTGTTCCGGACCTCCGGAAGGTTTGGAGTTAAAAAAAAAAAAAAAGTCTTGTGTTTGTAAAATGGGATGGCTTAAAAAATAAATAAAAACTCAGTGAAGACCAGACTTGCTAGGACACCTTGAGGTTTTAATGATATCACAGCACTACTTGAACTTTGCTCTTATGGGTCTGCGATGTCAGAAAAAATTCCTCAGTGTCTTATCAGCCCGGTTCTTCACAATCATAGCTTAATTATTCTATATTTCCTTCAACGGTGTCCCTTGCGAGACCCAGAATTCCATACAGGGACTGTTCAGGAGGCCAAAGGAATTGTAAGAAGAGATGCCCGATTCCTTGGGGGGGGGGGCATGTGATGCCTGGTGTTCAACACATCCCCCCCTTTTCAGCTGATTACATAATGGCACTGACATTGGCTCCGGCAGCCTCTCTGTCATTTGGAGATACGGTAAAAAAAAAAGTCCATCTCAAAGCTTACCTTCTATTTTGCTCTTAGGCCTGAAGGGAAATGCTCTCCTTAGCCGTCTAATGAGTGAATATACTTCAGCCTGGCCTGTGACAAACACCAAGATACCTCCTACGAGAAAAGAAAACATGCAGAGTCTCGCTGCAGATTTTATTTATTTACTGAATTTTGCTGACCCTGTAGGCCCACTGGGACTAGAAGTCCCTTTTCAGGGGCAACCGGAAGGGGGGATACAGATGGTAAGCAACTGAAATTGAACCAGATTAAGCTGTTGGTGGTATTTTTAGTGAATGGGGGAAATTTGGCCAGGACACTGGGGAAATCCCCTACTCTTTTCGATAAGTGCCATGGGATCTTTAACATCCACCTGAACTACCACCAATCCAGGCAGATGGGACCTCGGTTTAACGTCTCACGAGTCATCTCAAACACATTCTAGGAATAAAATGCCATGATAATACATTCAGCCACAGTGTAATTATGCTACTGGAAAAGCACTGGTGTTATGCTGGTGCACATGGCCCAGTGCTCACTTGGGATCCACTGCTAAGAAATACTGTGTCAACTTTTTTTATTGTCTTTTTCTCCCGTCAGGTCATCCTTCCCTTTTACTAAATGTTTTAGTATGTGAGTCCCACTTCAAAAAAAATCAGGCAATCCACACGCTGATCCAAGATGAAACCGACTAGGCATAGTGCTTATGTAAGGGGATAGATACGTTGTCAGTGATGATCACATAGAAGATAACACTGTACCTGCAGTACTAAAAACTTCAAGGGCTGGATTTTTCCTTTTTTTTTTTTTTAAACTCTTTATTGGCATAGTCATATAAAATACAGGACACTGACGTGAAAATTTAACATGGCTATAAGATATTTAACGTCGATAATCCCGATGTTTATTTCTGAGCTGTTGTTTAAAGCACAGTCTGTTATTTCCTGTTGGAAAACAATCTTTTTAAAGGTGACTCCATTTCAAATTCAGTGCCTGAAGAAATAAAATTCCAACAAAACCATGAGACTCTGGTGTCATTTGTCCATTTTTTTTGTTTGCAAAATAAAACATTAATATTTGAGACTGCTTATCTGAACATCTATGTCTTATCTAATATACACAAAAGTCTAGAACTCTAGATTGGAGACCTACATCCAAAATTCCTCTCAGGGTGAATAAGGTCACCGAGAACTCTATTAAGAGGTTTGATTGCCAAAGTGTGTGTGTATATATCTATATCTATATATATATATATATACATATATATATATATATATATATATATATATATATATACACATATATACATATACACATATATATATATACATATATATATATATATATATATACACACATATATATATATATATGTATATATATATATATATATAGTGGCACAGTAGTGCCACTATAATTAGGTTGAGAGCCATTTCTATGTTAAACCCCAAAACTTTGCACCTTAATAACGTTGCAACTGTTTGACGGATTTGGCTGAAATTTGGAATACACGATCAAGATCCATAGGCCTTGGGATCTGCCAAGTTCCGTACTGGTCGGATATCGGCTGCCGAAGTTATTAAGCATGATCTGTCGCGCGCTTACGCTTTTTCTGGAATTCTACGGTCGCATTTACAGGTCGTGACGTGTTTATGGATCGCCCGAATCTTCAGGGAACGTGCGGCCGGGTTCCCTGTGCCTTTTCAAGATTTCGTGAAAAATATTAAACGGTTCAAAAGTTATTCAAAAACAGTTTCCCATTATAAGTCAATGGGAAAAGTTAAAAAGTTCCGACAGTGTCGCAAATGCATTTTTACTTTCGCAAATGAGCCTGTTACTTTCGCAAATCGGCCATTTTGTTTTCAGTTGGTGATCAGAAAAATGGTTGGCATTTAAATTTGGGACCCTCTAGCAACCTAATTCTTTTTGTATTCAGCTAGTCGGACCCTGAGGATGCTTGCCATGTCTTTATTTTGTGGTAAAACACCACAGAAATATGTTTTTCAAATTTCTGGAAAAAGTACTTTCGCAAATTACTTTCGTGCTCACGAAAGTGTCGAACTTTTTTGCGAAAGCTTTCGCAAATTGCGACAGTAGTTTTCCATCTGTGGGTAAGTGACAGCGATTCTTTGGCACTGCGCTGCAAAAGAACCGTTGGGAGTTTTGGGCTGAAATTTGGAGGGAACGGAGCCGACATCTCACAGATGTGCCTTTCAGTGTTGCATTGAAAAAATATTACACGGCGGCAAAGTTACGGCACTCCAAAGTTGACGGTTTTTCCCATAGGATAACATTACGGCGCCCGACGCATTACAGAAATCCTTTGGATTCCTGCTGCAAAATAACGGTTTGGTCTTTTTTCCTGAAATTTGGAGGGAAGACAGCCAACAGCCCACAGATGTGCCTTTCTGTGGTTTGGTGAAAAAATATTATAGGGAGGCAAAGTTATGGCACTCCGAACTTCTCTTTTTTTCCCATAGGATAACATTATGGCGTTCGCCGCGCCTTTCAGGGCCCGTATCTCGGAAACGGTGCGAGATACGGACTTTTCGTCGGAAAATTTCTTAGTACAAAACTAGCCAAGACAGTTGTAAATAATATGACTTTTAAATTTTTTTTCTACGTCGTACCGTTCCTGAGATATAACCTATTTAGTATTCCAAGTCCACATTTTCTGCTCTGATATCCATTATTATGCATACATTCTTTGTACTCACTGTCTTTCTCTATGCAGCTTTTGGGGAAAACCAGCCTGTGCACTTACATTACTGTTACTGTTGCCCTTTCTGCTTGTGGTTCCGTACCCGTTTCACTTACTGTTGACGTCTGCGCCACCATGTGCGTTATCTTTGGCGTTTTCATTTTCGGTTGCGTTTCTGTTATTTTTTGCCATTTGTGTCTACAGTACTGTTTCTCTTTCTGTTTTAGTTTGCGCTACCATGCCCATTGAAATTTCCGTTTGCAGGCACCATGTTACTATGTGACAACACATCACGTGGCAGACCGTTCCGTCTCGCCACCATGTGCGTTACCCTTTCTGTTCTTATTCGCTTGCGTTTCCTATGCGCCACTGTTAGGCGCTTCTGTTTGTGTTGCTGTTCCTGTTACTATGCCTCAAGACATCCGCGTGGTGGGGCGCGGGCTCGAGGGCCCCGTGCTCCGCTTCGCTGATTACATTCACTATTTCTTTATCATTCTCAAAAGAAGGGAAATTAGAGGCAAAACTCAGTTTAATGCATTAGTTAGGGTTGTTCCACAGCGACAAAGTGAGGGAATTCGCGTTAGGGTTGAAAACCCAACTCGATCCACCCCCAGCACCACACACACACATGCAAGTATGGGGAGGACCAAGTCAACACAACCAATGACAGACATCCAGCAGCAGGTGACAGAAATAACAAACAATTGTCTAAATGTGCTACGAGACATCCCCACCCACCTGACCAGGTACTGCATGCTCAGTGGAGATCAACAGCAAAACTGAGGCCATGTACACCAAGCGCATACATCCCTGATTGCAGCTGCACACAACGCATCACACTTAGTAGTTGCATGGCCTTACCTACCGATGCCCCACACCAGACCACACCACATGTGGTGGGCCACCTGAGCAATAGAGTTCAGCAAAACCAAGGAGTTGTACAGGTATAATATCTCTGATTATAACAAGGGTTTGAGAAATGCAGCTTTCTAATTGATTGTAAACATTGTAACAGCCTTATGTTTAGTTTTTATTAACATACATGTAGAGCCTAACCATATGATGAACACGGTTTAATGTTGTTTAAAAAACAGTTTTATTATGATAGCAATAAGCCACTCCCAGGTATTATGTTAATGGTCAGTTTATCACTGTCTAGCGACATGTGGCACTCGGCTATGCCTCATTCAACATTAAACCCCTACGGGGTGATTAACAGACCATTTAACATAACTGTTGGTCATGCCTTATTGCTTAATTGTCTTTATTTATTTATTTATTTTTTGGAGGTCCTCCGTCTTCCTTCAGCCTAGTCACGGCCCCCCGGAGCTCCCACCACTTGCCCATTTACCGCCCCTCGGTCACCCCGGCTTTCCCCAGAGAGAAGCGGGGCATGACACTAGTACCCCCTAGCTCAGTGTCGCCCGGAACCAGTAACTAGTTGGGAGTGCGGCGGCAGGGTGAATTGAAGCCCCCAGGAGGCTTCACCTAGACGGAGGCCCTCCTCCTTCTTTTTCCTCCTTAGTTTCCTCCCGAGGCGGGACGCAATGACGCCAGCGTCGCCCCGCCTCCTCCCCCGATGTGGCGTAGCGCGAGAGCCCCCAGCCTCTGCCAGGGTCCCCAATGCTCCGGTGCTGCCCCAGCCTCCCCGGAGAAGGAGAGCAGTCCATAGGACGCTCGATCTCTCTCCCTAGCCAGCCCTCTCCTGGCGGCTCGGGGTCCGTTCCGAACCCGGTCGCCAGCAAGCGGAAATCCCACCGCTGTGCTGACGGCCGCCTTAATTGTCTTTAAGGAGTAGATACTCTCCTCTGCTAGGCACTGCAGCAGCTTTGCAACACAGTGTCCCACCCAGTTACACCATACACTGTCTAGTTACTGGAGAATGGCTGTGAATATGAACTCATGAAGATGAACAGTGTAACTTGATCATTACAGTCATCGAAACCTTAGTGTGATTATAACTGACAGAGTCAGTGATAGAGAATAACCCCTGCTGTCCTAGTACACTTACCCCATTGTGAGTTAGATCAATACTAAAAGACATTCTGTTTATATCTACACCATACCTACTTGATTCCTGTTGTACCACAATTAACATAGTTATCACTTTGATAGCATCAGTGACAGAAGTGTGGCAAACCCAAACACTAGGCATACAGCCTGAGTATGAAACAACTGTTAAAAAAAATTACACTGTGTCCATAAGTGGCATAGATCACTCATTGCAACAATAGTAAATGTATTACTATTTGAATAAGTTAGTCATCACAGATGCAATGAGATTGTCTTTATCACGCACAACATACTCAGTAAGTGCCTACAGGAAAATCTATCCTATATACATCTCCGATACAGGTACGTTATTGTTGGCTCAGTAGTGCTATGATATTTGAAGTTGCTTGGCCTGATCCATGCAATTACACTGTTTCTTACAAAAATACTTACTGCATCTTTAGTATTGAAACACACTGAAGGTCTATGTATGTACATCAGCAGTACATCTTCATCAGTAAGAATGCATCTGATACTGGCAGTACGAATTTCACAGCGTTGAACAGGCAATGCTTTTCCACAATGCTTACATCAGCCTCTCTATCTTGAGTAAACCCGTGCAGTAAATGTACGACTATGTAAATCACCTACTAAATGTAACACTACTTTTATCTTGAGCATGCTAGTGTATTGTAGTTAATTTATGTACTTCTCTTAATTAATGTATACTCACTAGTGTTAAAACCTTTCTACAACTGTCATCATGCACCTTCAGCATTTATATTGACTAACGGCACAGTACCAGTTGTGGTGTGGTGTGGGGCATCGGTAGGTAAGGCCATGCAACTACTAAGTGTGGTACGTTGTGTGCAGCTGCAATCAGGGATGTGTACGTTTGGTGTACATGGCCTCAGTTTTGCTGTTGATCTCCACTGAGCATGCAATACCTGGTCAGGTGGGTGGGGATGTCTCGTAGTACATTTACACAATTGTTTGTTATTTCTGTCACCTGCTGCTGGATGTCTGTCATTGGTTGTGTTGTCTTGGTCCTCCCCATTCTTGCGTGTGTGTGTGTGTGTGTGTGTGTGGTGGTGTGATTGAGTTAGGGTTTTCAACCCTAACAGCGAATTTCTCACTTTTGTCGCTGTGGAACAACCCTAACTAATGCATTAAACAGAGTTTTTTTTGCCTCGAATATATATATGTATATATATATATGAATACTAAGCCTAATAAAGCAGTATAAAAAAAAAGAAATATCAAATTAAACTGTCAATGGGGTGACATTTTGATTAAAAACGAGTACAGCAGGGCCGGATATTCTAAGTGCTGACATAAGCGATGGGCCTACATTCAGCAAAACCTACCTGCTACGTCCCTTACTTTCTTGGATGCTATTTTTGAAAAGGCGTCTAATATGAGACAACTTGGCAAAGTTTCTGGCAGCATGTTGTCAGTCTACAGCTGCATCTACTGATAGAGGCCAAGTCAACCTACAGCAAAAAAAATTTATAAATAAATAAAAGCGGACAGTCCCTGGTAACATGGGTCCAAGAAGCTTGTGGATCTTGGGGTTGGGGAAAAGATGGCCAGATGGGTGGAAAACTGGCTGAGGGACAGAACCCAGTGGGTGGTTGTGGAGGGAGAGTTATCTGGTACCAGAGCGGTAACCAGTGAGGACCCACAGGACTCAGTGCTAGGGCCGGTGTTGTTCAATGTCTTCATCAATGACACTGGGGAGGGCATTAAGGGCAAAATGTGCCTATTCACACATGACACCAAGCTCTGTGGGAGAGTAAACACAGTTGAAGGGATACAGGACCTACAGAAAGATCTGGAAAATCTGGGTAGGTGGTCCAGGATCTGGCAGCTTCAATGCCAAGAAATGCAAAGTTATGCATATTGGAGCCACGAATCCTAGGACACAGTACTACCTGGGTGGAGTCCGAGTATCTACATCAGAGGAGAAGGACTTGGGAGTGATGATCACTAGTGACCTGAAGCACTCCACACAGTGCAAGACAGCAGCAGCAGCAAATGCAAACAAGATGCTGGGATGCATATCTCGGGGGATCAGTAGTAGGAGAGAGGAGGTTATACTGTCCTTGTACAGGTCACTGGTAAGGCCGCATCTAGAGTATGGAGTTCAGTACTGGTGCCCACACCTCAGAAAGGACATTAACCTGCTGGGGGAAGGTCCACAGGAGGGCTACAAAGATGACAGTGGGTCAGCAGGTTAAGGCATATGAGGAGAGGTTGAGGGCATTGAACATGTACTCCCTGGAAGACAGGAGAGAGAAAGAGAGAGAGGATATGACTGGGACCTTCAAGTACTTGAAAGGGATAAATAAGGTTGATAAGGAGAGTCTCTTTAAGCTGAGTGGCAACCATAACACTAGGGGGCACAGTCTTAAGCTGGAGGGTGGGAAGTTTAGGAGGGAGGGCAGAAAGTACTTCTTCACAGAGAGGGTGGTGGACACTTGGAATGCACTGCTGGAAAAGGTCATCTCATTGAAGACAATGGGTAGCTTTATGAGAGGCTGTGATAGGCAGAGGGGGAAAGTAAGGATCATGGGTAGGGAGGCTGGGAGGAGTGGGGGAGGGCAGGGACGGACATTAGCTCACCCTGCAATATGAGCAGACTTGATAGACTAAATGGCCTTCTTCTGCTGGCTTCTTCGTATGTTTGTATAACCACTGTGAGAATTTCTTGCTTCTGTGGCATATTTCTGACCAGTCACCGTTAAGCATTCCATACCATGTGAGGTCACAGATGACATCAGATACCGAGCGTGGGAGAGGAGCTTACGATACCATGTGAGGTCACAGATGACATCAAATACCGAGTGTGGGGAGAGGAGCTTAAAGACAAAGAAGGAAAACAGCCAGGAAGTTTTAAATAAATGTCATTTAATGGTGGTGAATTCTGTGGCGACCCATAAGTTCTGCAGCAGGATAGAAGTTCTGCACCCTGTTCTGTTATCGCAAGCTCCAGAAATCTAGGAGACTTGATTATAAAGTTGTTCCTATTCAAATCTTTCTTTAAAGAAAAAAGCATTAATAACTGTAACCGTTTCCCTTTCCATTAAAAATCCTTCTTTTCTCTGCTCTAAGACAGCTGTTAACTCACGTGTTCCTTATAAGTTACCACTATGCAGTAAACACCTTATTACACGCCCCCTGGTGTGAGCTACACTGCCCAGTCACATTCAGGAAGAATCATGCTATGCACAATCTGGTCCCCCGTGTCAAGACTGAACTACTTGGCCTTTGGCACTCAGTAGTTAACAGAATCTGGAGCCATATTACTGTCTTGTGTAACAAGGAAATATCCCAGTTCTCACTCCTTCTCAAACTACATCAGTGGACACTGTGGAGAACACATTACAGTTTTTGCCCTCTTATGACCTTGTCTTCTGCCCTTCCCTCATCCTTCCCCTTCAGCTAGTTTTAGGAGTTCAGACATTTATTGTATCAACTGATTTATTCAAACATAAGATGCACTGGACATTGGTTCTGAATGTACTGACAAATGCTCACCTGAGCTGCCTGCATCCAAATCTGTATGTTACAATACTTGAGGTGGAGCCTTTGCAAACGAGCACTTAGCTCAAAGGTTTACCGATGTACAAATAAATACATAAAATAAAATAAAGCGGCAATTAATGGTAAAGGGAGCTGCTGCTTGTGGAGGTGCCCTCCAACAGAAATTCACTCACTTTAAAAATCAAAATGTCTTACCTGGAGGTAATAGCCGGTGTATTTTACAGACCTTCCTAAAAGCTTCTCCTATATAGTCATCAAGCGGAGTTCTCTTGTTAAAGTGTATAGTGACAGGGAACTGTCTTGAATCTACCTACAATTAAATTACAAAAACATACTGTGAATTTTAGCTATGTAATACACATTTATAGTATGGTATGAACAGCTTTATAGACAGTGCTCTACATGGCAATAATTTTGGTCTCCATAGGAGCCTGAACTTTATTTTGGTTAGAGGAGATAGAAACGCAGAATTTGATGGCAGATAAGGACAGCTTGGCCCATCCAGTCTGCCACTTCTCCACACCTACACTATTACCGCATACCGTATCTGATCTACAGCTCTTTCTCCCTCCCCCTTCCTTTTCACTATGATTCCCTTGTGCTTATCCCATGCATTCTTGAACCCCACCACTGCTTTTCCCTGCACCATTTCCACTGGAAGGCTGTTCCATGACTCCACCACTCTTTCTGTGATGTACTTCCTCACATCTCTCCCTAATCTACTCCACCCCAGCTTCATAGCACGTCTCCTTGTTCTTGAGCACCTTTTCTTCTGAACAATACTCCCCACCTGTACATTATCTACCCCCCTTAAGGTATTTAAAGGTCTTTATCATATCCCCCCTTCTCCCTCCACTCTTCCAGGGTGTACATATTGAGGTCCTTCAGTCTCTCCTCATAGGGCTAGTGATGCAGACCCTGTACCATTTTAGATGCCATCCTATTGACTTCACTCTATGTCCTTCCAGAAATGTGGTTTCTAGAACTGGACATAGTACTCTAAGTGTAGTGTTACCAACAATCTATTTGGAGTCAACACCACCTCCCTCTTTCTGCTGGCGATTACCCCCCCCCCCCCAAAATGCATCCAAGCATTCCACTAGACATCCCTACTGTCTTGTCACACTACCTGGCCACCTTTAAAGTCATCCGATATGATTAGCCCCAGGTCTTTTTTCTTGCCTGGTGGTCGTCAATACCACTCCACCCATTTTGTAGTCCACCCCTGGGTTTCTGTGCCCTAAGTGCATTATTTTTCACTTTTTCGCATTGAAACCCAACTGCCATAACCTTGGCCACGCCTCTAGTTTTCTCAGATCTCTGCTCATCCTTTCCGAAGTGTCCACCCCATTGCAGATTCTGGTGTCATCTGCAAAGAGGCAGACCTTCCCTTCCAGCTCTTCTGCAAAGTTACTTACGATGACATTAAAGAGGACCGGTCCCAGCACTGATCCCTGAGGCACCCCACTGGTCACCCTCTCTACCACCCTGCTTCCTTTATTAATTTGCACCCTTGGAGATTCCTTTCCCCTTGGGTTCTCCTCATCTCTACTTCAGCCTGTGGGGGGGGGGGCAGTGTCTGACCCCCCCTCCCAATTCTTTCCACCACCCCCTTTGGCAAGTTTAAATGTTCATCGAAGTAACATTTAAACCATTCACTGAGGACTGCAGTTCCCCTCCCTGATGGATGCAGGCCATCATCACTATATGGGCCCTTATCCTCCCAGGTGGGTCCCCATTCCCCAGTGTTTCTATGTTTTATGATATTGTGGCTACCAGAGTTTTACTTTGGCTAGTAAGATTTCTGACTGATGGCCAAAGTGGCCATCTAGCAGAAACCCTAGCATACAGTCTTGTTTCCAGAGTTTAGACAGCTTGATCAGGGATTCAGATGATTACTATTCTGGGTTATAAAATAGGCTTAAAAAGTCCTGTAACCTCATTAGTCCAGACATATCACATGACCTGGCATAAACTGCAAACAAACTGTGGCTGCCTAAGCAGGCCTTGTTTCCTCGGCTGTAGAGATGGATCTCTCAGATCACAGAAGCCCCCACACAAACCCTTTATTCCCTTTAAAATTAAAGTTGTAGCGTCCATTTTAAAAGCAAGGTAACACACTTTAAGGTGTGCAGCCATAGGAAATAAAATGCACTTGGCATGAACAACCATGCGAGATGCACGTATATTACCTTACAACGGCACACCCTGCAGTGTGTTATCCCTTTCATAACTATCAGCCAAATTTTCGAAGTGGTGCTAGGACACAATAGCAATGTTCAAAACTCCTTGCATATTTTCGTCAGAGACAACAGATAATAAAGATCCTACAATGGGAGAGCCATTGGTCCACCTGTCACTGAACTACCCCAGCTCTACAAAGCGGAGCTGCAAACAAAGTTCGTCAAACATAGAAACATAGAAACATAGAATTTGACGGCAGATAAGGACCGCTTGGCCCACCCAGTCTGCCCATTTCCCTACCTACTGGATAAGCTGCAGATCCTAGTTAACCAGCAGCCTACTTCTTCCTACCCCCATCCCCCAGAACTGCCTTATGACTATCCCATGCATGCTTGAATTCCACCACTGATTTTGACTCCACAACCTCCTTCGGAAGGCCGTTCCATGCATCCACAACCCTCTCTGTAAAAAAATACTTCCTTAAATTACCTCTGAGCCGCCCCCTCTATTTTCAAATTGTGCCCTCTTGTTCTTGCACACCTCTTTTTTTGAAAGATGCTACCCTCTTGGACTTTGTTGATTCCCTTGAGGTACTTGAACGTTTCTATCATGTCCCCCCTCTCCCTTCTTTCCTCGAGGCTATACATATTAAGCTCCTTAAGTCTCTCTTCATATGTCTTCTGGTGCAGACCCTGCACCATTTAGATGCCCTCCTCTGGACAGCTTCCATCCTGTCTATGTCTTTCTTGGAGATTGGGTCTCCAGAACTGCACACAATGCCAGATGGGGTCTCACCAGCTGTCTGTACAGAGGATAATAACTTCCTGTTTTCTACTGGTGATGCCTCTCCCTGTTGCATCCCAGTATCCCCCAACCCTCCTTGCTGCCCTCTCACATTGCTTGCCCGTCTTTAGGTCATCTGATTTGACTACCCCCAGGTCCCTTTCCATTTTGTTGTTGTTAGTATCTCATCCCCATTGTGTACTCTTCCCTGGGTTTTGTTTCCCAGTGCATTACCTGCACTTCTAGCATTGAATCTAAGCTGCCATACATTTGACCATTCCTCTAACCTTGCCAAGTCCTTTCTCATCCTTTCCACCCCACCCTGTGCATCAACTCTGTTGCAGATCTTAGTGTCATCTGCAAAGAGACATACTTTTCCTTCAGTCCTTCTGCAATGTAAACATAAAGACATTAGAGAGGACGGTCCTAATACTGAACCCTGCGGTGCCCCACTAGTAACCCTCCTTTCTTCTGAGTGGACTCCATTTACTATTACTCTCTGTGTCCTATTCTCCAGCCAATTCTTTACCCAGGCTGTCATCTTGGGACCCACTCCCAGCTGTCTAACTTGCATATTAATCTTTTGTGTGGGACTGTGTCAAATGCCTTGCTAAAGTCTAGGTAGGCCATGTCCACAGCCCTCCCTGATCTACTACTTTGGTCACCCAGTCAAAGAAATCTATCAGATTAAGTCTGGCATGACCTTCCGCTGTGAATCCATGCTGCCTAGGGTCCTGTGCCCCTCTGGCCTCTAGATACTCGACAATTCTTTCCTTTAGAAGTGATTCCATCATTTTCCCTATCACTGAGGTTAAACTAACAGGTCTATAGTTTCCTGCTTCTGCCTTGCTCCCACTTTTGTGAAGGGAATCACATCTGCCCTCCTCCAGTCCTCGGGTACCACCCCATCCTCCATGATTTGTTAAAAGGGTAGTCAGTGGTGTCACTAGTTCTACCCTTAGTTCTTTTAGAATCTGGGATGAATCCCATCAGGCCCATTGCTTTGTCCACCTTCAGTTTTAAGAGTTCTTTCAGAACCCTTTTGTTCTGTAAATGGGCGTATCAACTTCTGTATCCAGAGTGTTACTACTGATTGTTTTATGTACCTCCCTCTTCCTTTGTAAATACTGAGCAAAATATTTGTTTTAGTATCTCTGCCCTTTTCACAGTCTCCTCTGCCCACCCTCCCTCCCCTTTATTAAGCCTCACTATCCCTCCCTTGGTCTTCCTTAGCTCCCTGATGTACCTATAAAGGTTTTATCCCCCTTCTTAACTGAGTTGGCTATCTTTTCCTCGGTTTGGGCCTTTGCTGTTCTGACTGCCTTCCCAGCCTCCTTTTGCTTTAACTGATACAGTTCTCTGTCCTGCTCCTTCTGCGATTCCTTGTACTTTCTGAATGCTTTCTTTTTCTCTTGAACCTTCACTGCCACTTCCTTTGAGAACCATAGTGGTTTCTTACATCGTCTTGTTTTGTTTATTTGCTTCACACAAAGGCTCGTTACCTCTGTGATGGCAGTTTTTATTATTCCCCATTGTTCTTCCACCCCTCCTTCCTGCCCATTTGCTAGTGCATTCCTTGGGCACTCACCCATTTTGGCAAAGTCAGCCCTCCTAAAGTCCAGTACTTTTGTCTTTGTATGGCTTGACTCTATTGCTGTGTTTATTGTGAACCATACTGTTCGATGGTCGCTAGTTCCCAGATGGCTACCCACTCTACATCTGTAATCCTCTCACCATCTCCATTTGAGAGAATCAAGTCTAATATTGCTCCCTCTCGAGTGGGCTCCAGTACTAGTTGTCTAAGGCATGCCCCCTGTAGGGCATCTAGAATAACTGCACTCTTCGAAGTGGCAGCTGCAACTGCACTCCAGTTAACATCTGGCATATTCAGATCACCCATCAGCAATATCTCCCTTTTCTGCCATTCTAAGTATACTTTATCATTTCCTGTCCATTTCCTCCCCTGAGAAGAGGTCTGTATACAACCCCTCAGCTAGTATTGTGGTGCCATTGCCTGTCTCCAAATTTACCCACAGTGCTTCTTCTCCTCCTGTGTACCTTTTTGTTCTGTTGCTTTTATTCCTTCCCTTATGTAAAGAACTACTCCTCCTCCTCTTTACCCTCCCTGTCCCTCCTGTACACAGTGTATCCTGGTATGTTTATGTCCCAGTCATGGTTTTGTGTGTACCATGTTTCTGTGACTGCCACGATATCCAGATGTTCTTCCTCCATCAAGGCCACTAATTCAGGAAGCTTGTTACCCAGACTACGGGCATTAGTACTCATTGCTCTCCATTTTTTGATGGCTTTTCTTATGGCAGCTAAAGGGAGTGAAATAGTCTGGAAAATGCCATAAAGAGCACCTTTCCAGCTCTTTCTAATGAAGATTAAAAACAAACTGGAAGCTCCCTTACCTGTATGAGAATTCCGCTAAGGTAGTTGTAGAATTTTTAATAACTGCCCTTAGGAAGTGTAAGGATCATAGTTTACGCCCCCCTCCCCCGTGCCAACCCGGTGGCGCTGAGGGTTGAGGTGCTGGACGGCACACCTCGCGTCACACTGGCAACCCGGGTTTGGACGCGAGCCTGGGTTGTCAGGGGAAGGATAGGATTGAGCGTCCGGAGGACTGCTCTCCTATCCTGAAGTGGGCTGTGGGTCTTCACCGCTCTGTAGCTGCCCCTGGGGATGCCTGGAGGCACTGCCAGAGATAGTGTAAAGAAGGGAAGAGTGCAGCAGACGTCAGCATGTTAGTGCTAGACGTCATTGCATGTCTGCACTCCTGGGCAAGCTAGAGGAGGAAAATGCAGCACTGTCCGCGGCAGCTTGATGGCTGCACTCCCTGAGCCTGGCGGGGTTGTGGCGCAGATTCTGTGGCGGTATTGGATCCTGGCCTGGTAGCAAGAGGGACCGTGGGGGCCCTGCGGGTACAGCTGCATATGCCAGCTGGCCTGGAAGAAACGTCTCCGTGGTCATCGGGGGAAGTGGAGCAGCGGCTGGATTAAATAACAGGTCAGTGGCTGAAGGGGAGAAAATAAACTGAAGATTAAAAAAAAATAATAATTCACCCCCCTAGTGGTTGGCTGAGAAAACCTCTTCTACTTCCAAATTAGCCCCCATGCCCAGATGTTTAGTGATGTATGTAGAGGAAGAGTGTGGGAGCATACTTTATACAGTTCTATGCAGCATCTTTTTTAATGCAGTTTTCTAAGTTTTAAATTATTTTTTGGTAAAGAAATCAAAGCCAGTGTCATGTCTGAGTATGGGGACAGAGATGGCTAACACGGAAGTTCATAGGATCGTGCAGCCTGCCCCTTAGTAGCAAATTCAGATCCTGAAGGGTGCCTTGGAGGAACTCCTATACAGGTAAACGAGCTCCTGTTTTTTTTGTTTTTTTTTTAAGCACTGAAAAAGGTACTCTAACAAAACAAAACAAACAAACAAAAAAAAAGGCAAGACCAACACTGAAAACTGCCCACATTATGGTGAAACTTTTAAACATACATTATTATCTGTTATCTATTTCATCTTAAATTACACTTTTTTTCTTGTCTTGTACAATACCCTTTTTCCTCTGTTTCAAATGGTGCTTTGTCATTTGTTTTAAGATTTGAAAAATAATTATGAGTCAACATGAATAATTATGACTGCCGTAACGTTTTCATCACTATTCTCAGCAGCTTTGAACAAGATTGTTTAAATTACGGTTACGTAAGAACTTACCATAACAGTAGATCTTTGAGAAAGTACAGTTACGTAAGAACTTACCGTAACAGTAGATCTTCGAGAACAGCTCTTGCAGCAGGTTACACCATTAGGACTGAAGCCGGCAGGTGCCAGGACCCCACGGAAAAATTCTAGCCAGCAGTATCCAGCGAGAGGACCGCCCGACGACAGCCCCTCCCCGACGTAAGGCATCACATAAAGGGGCGGGTCCCCAGCATCCCCAGTTCTCCCGCCGGAGACTCCCGGCTCGTGTGACATCTGAAGGGGAGATCGAGGATCCACTTCCAAAGGAAGGTTAGGAAAAAAAGGCGTCAAAGGACGCTGTAGCCTAAAACTAGGTCAGAAGACTCAACCTCCAGAGGGGAAGGTGGGAGGGAAACCACCTGCTGCAAGAGCTGTTCTCGAAGATCTACTGTTCAAAGTCTTTATTTAACCAGGCGATCACCGTTGAGCAAGCTCATTTTCGAGGTGGACCTGGGTTTGTTAACAAGGAACAAGGGACAATATACATGGGATGCAACACACAAGAAAATAGTAATAATACAAATAAAGTGAGATACAATAATACAGTATATACAAAGTATCAGCAGGTAGCATTGACAGTAGTATATGTTTGGAAGAGAAGATACAGCTAGTTTTGGGTAGGACACAATTTTTCATAAAAGTAAAGAAATATACATATCAGGTGCACCGAACACAAATAAAACCTAATATAAAAAGATATATAGTGATACGGTATGGAGAATTTAGAGCTGGAACCAGGGTCAAAGGAATGTGGAAGGGACAGATATGGGGGTAGAAAAAAGGGAGAGGGAAGAGTCAATTATAGATGTGATCAGTCTTTTAACAGTAGTAATTAGAGTGTGCTTGGACTTATAGGAGTCACTATTTAGGGTAGACAGGCACAGGACTCCTTTATGATGTAGATAGTAGATTTAAAAGCTGCTAGGCTGATGGGGTGAGTTAATTTCAAAGTTTTTTGCAGCTTGTTCCACAGTTGAGGGAGCACAAAGCTGATGGCTGCTCTGCCAATGCGAGATTTTGCTTTGTAAACATAAAGGTAGATATATGAGGTGCTTCTCAGGGCATACTTCCCCAGAGTGCACAAAGATAAACAGACAGAGATATACTGGGTCAGTTTATTTGAGATAGCTTTGTATGTCCAAACCGCAGCATTTTTTTACCATCTGTAAGCAAGGGATGACCATCCCACTGCCGTGTACAATGCACAGTGGTGGGCTGAGTATGGAAGACCCTTGATAAATCTCATGGCTCTGTGATAAAGCGTATCGAGTTTGGCTAGGGTACCTGCAGGTCCCTGACTATACAGAAAGTCTGCGTAATCCAATAGGGAAAGAAAGGTAGTTTGAACCAGTTTCAGTTTAGCGTCTCTTGTGAGGAGATTACTAATCCTAAAGAACAGACCAAGTCTTTGACTAAGTTTCTTTGCCAGTTCTTCTAAGCGATCTGTGAAAGTAAGTCTATGGTCTAACCAGATTACTATCTTACTTCGAGAAACAGCTCTTGCAGCAAGTTACACCATTAGGACTGATTCTCAAGCAGTAAGGGAACAATTTGCTATCGGAAGGAGGGTAGGAGAGATGACTCAGACTTCAGGACAAGAGTCCTTGAAGGACCGCCAAGCCGAATCCAGCTCTACATCTACAGGCAATGTCCAAACTGTAGTGTCTGATGAAACTGTGCACAGTGCTCCAAGTCGCTGCCGCACAGATGGCTGAAGTGGAGACATTTTTGAGCGCAGCGAAAGAGGTAGCCACCCCCTCGCAGAATGACCCTTCACTGGTCCTGGTAAGGGTTTATTGTGCTTCTGATAACTGAACATAATGCACTTGACCAACCATCTGGAAAGCAACTGTTTTGAAACAGGAGCACCGAGCATCCACTGTGCGCAGGAAACAAAGAGCTGGTCCGACTTACGATGGGCTTTGGTTTTGGTCAGATAATATCTGAGACATCTATGCACATCTAGAGTGTGCAACAGGGTCTCCCTCCTGTTACTGTAATTTGGGTAATACACCGGCAGGTCTATATCCTGGTTGAGTGTGACCGCCGAGACCACTTTGGGAAGGAACTTAGGATTTGTTCTTAAGGACACCCTGTCCTTGTGAAAAACCAAATAAGGATCCTTGCACATGAGTGCATGAAGCTCAGAAACTCTTCTGGCAGAAGTAACAGCAACTAAAAGGAGCGTCTTCCAAGTGAGGAGACACAGCTCGCAATCCGCGGCTGGTTCAAAAGGAGGTAGAGTAAGCTTCTCTAAAACAAAGGGGAGATCCCAAGGTGGAACTGGGTCTCTGATAGGAGGTCTCAGGTGCAGGATGCCATGCAAAAGCGCTGAAGCCTCTGGTTGAGCTTAAGAGAGCTGATGACCCATCGCTAATGATAATACTAAATGGTGCACAGGTGAACCTTTAATGGAAAGAGTAGCAAGGCCTGCCTCGCACAGGGTTAGAAGGTAGTTTAACACTGACCTCTCTGAATAATCCAATGGGGTCAATCTGCGAGCTTGAGCCCAGATGCAAAATCTGCGCCACTTCATGGCATAAGTGGCGTGAGTGGAGGGTTTTCTGGCTGCCCTAGAACGTCCGCAACTTCCAGAGTGACCCCGTATCTCAGGACTGCTATGTCTTTAGGAGCCAGGCGTGCAGGTTCAGCGACCGAAGATCCGGATGGACTAAGGAGCCTGCCTCCTGGGACAGAAGTTGAGAGCTGAATGGCAGAGGCACCGGAGGTTCCTGGGTGAGCTGATGTAATAGAGGGAACCAAAATTGCCTGGGACAAAAGGGCGCTACCAGAATCAGTGATACCCACTCTTGTCGGAGCTTCGGTAAAACCCTCTGGATCAAAGGGAAGGGTGGGAAAGTGTAGAGGAATCTGCCCATCCAAGAGAGGGACATCGCGTCTCGCCAGAAAACACCAGGCCCTGGATCTAGTGAGCAAAAATTGGGCAGTTTTGCGTTGAATGGGGGCACGAAAAGGTCTAATTCTGGTGTCCCCCATCTTGAAAACAGATCCTCTGCGACTTCTGAAGCAGTTCCATTCATGGACTCTGGCCTGTGATCGCTGAGACTATCCTGATTGTGTTGTCCACTCGAAGCGTGCACTGCAATAATATCTGCGCCATGTTGCAGTATCCAATTCCAAACCCTTTGAGCCTCCCTTCAAAGGGGGTAGGAATGAGTGCCTCCTTGTTTGTTGAGACAGTACATCACCGCAGTATTGTCTGTTTGAATCAGAAGAGTACCCAGTGGAATGTCCGTCTGGAATGCTTGCAGGGCACAGAGGACGGCTCTCATCTCCAGAATATTTATGTGCAGATGGGACTCTAGAGACGACTATGTGCCTTGATTCCTGACCCTGTTGAGATGCGCTCCCCATCCAGATCCCGAGGCGTCCGTGGAGAGTGTCACTAAAGGAGGTGGCGCCATGAAGGGGACTCCTTTCGAGAGATGGTCCGGGACGAGCCACCATTGCCAGTCTCGGATGACGGCATTCGTGATCCAGACTGGATGCTGCATATGAACTTGCTTCTGTCCCATTGAGCCCGCAACATCCATTGGGTAACCGCATATGGAGTCGGGCTAGGGGAACGGCCGCAATGGCAGCCGCCATATGTCCTAGCAGGTAAAAGAATGGTCCCATGCACCGCTGTCTCGCCATTGTGTCCCGTATGAGGGATCTGATGTGTTCCACCCTGTCCGAAGGAAGAAATGCTCTGCCTTGAGTGGTGTCCAGAACTGCTCCAATAAATTGCAGAGTCTGAGACGGGACAAGGTGCGACTTCTCCTGGTTGATGATGATGATGCCCAACAATTGGAAAAGAGAACGGGTATCCTGAATCGCGGACATCAGGGCCTCCCGAGAGGGTGACATGAGGAGCCAGTCATTTAGGTACGGAAAAACATAGTGGCCCTGCCTCCTGAGAGTTGCTGCCACGACTGCCATGCACTTCGTAAACACCCGAGGTACGGAAGACAGTCCAAACGGGAGGGCTCGGAACTGGTAGTGGCGTCCCAGAAACTCGAGCGCAGAAACCTCTGATGCGCTCGGTGATCGGGAGATGAGGTGGCGTCCTGCATGTCCAGCGCTAGCCATGCACTCTTTGAGCATGGGGATGAGACCCGTAGGGTCACTATTGGCGCGAGCTTGTATAACACAAACGTGTTGAGATCACTGAGATCTAAGATCGGGCGCAAGTCCCCTGTTTTCTTTGGGACCAGGAAGAAGTGGGAATAATAACCTTTTTCTTTCTGGTCCGGTGGAACGTACTCTATGGCCTGCTTGTCCAGGAGTGCCAAGATCTCCTGCTGGATGAGCAGAGCATGCTGACCCGAGTAACGGGAGAGCCGGGGAGGTCTGGATGGTGGGTTGCCGAGGAACTCTATAGTGTCCTCGCTGTACCAACTGTAACACCCACCGGTCGGAGGTCATCCTCTGCTATCCCAGAAGGTAATGAGAGATGCGACCCCCGACCTTTATCCTTTGATGCAGAGGAGGGGCGAGGGTCGGGAAGGAGTCATGCTGTGGTGGCACTGGGTCCCGTGGGCTGGCCTGCCTTGGGATGCTTTGAGCCCTGGCCCGTGGGGAATCTGGCTTGACTGTTGCGACCAAAATTGCCCCGGGGTTGCTGGCCAGAACGTGGCTGTTGCCGTTGTTGCCTGCCACGAGAACGGTTCTGGTTCCTCCAAAAGGAACCAGATTTGGGCCTGTACATAGCCTGTACAGTCCGAATTGCCTTCCCGGCGTCCTGTAGCTTGGTGATGACCTTCTCGGATTCCTCACCGAACAGGACAGCTCCATTATAAGGGATGTCCAGGATATTATTCTGAATGTCTGGGGTGAAACTGGAGACTCTCAACCAAGAGTGTCTCTGAAGACAAATGCCAGTAGCTGCTCCCCTGGCGGCCGAGTCCGCTGAATCGTAAGCGGCTCGGAGAACCTGGGTCCCCACATCCGACCCAGTATGAAAGAGGTTGAGCAACTCCTCCTTCTTTTCGCCATCCAGAAAGTCCTTCAAAAGGTCTTGGCCCTGCTCCCAGAGGGCGTTTTGAAATTGCACCATGTGCGTGAGGTAATTCAAAGACATTAACGAGCATGTAGCAGCCGCATACATGCGTCTTCCCATAGAATCTAATTGCTTAGATTCTTGGTCCGGAGGCTGTGTACTTAAGTGTTGCGGTCGTTGAGACCGATCATGAGACGCCGTAATGACCAGTGAGTCTGCCAGGGGTTGCTGCGCCAGATACAGGTCCTCCATAGGAGCTCTGTAGAGGCGGTCAGCCTTCTTAGGAACAGCCAGTGTTGAGTGCGGATGCTTCCAAGCCGCCTTGGTGACGTCTGTGAAGGTGTCCACTAGAGGTGGGACCACCACAGGCTTTGGGTCCTTTTGCCGAAGGTAACGGGCAAGGCGTTGTCTCTTGGGGTCCAAGTCTTCAGTCTCCCATCCCATATTCTCCTGGATATGCCTCATGATTTCGGAGAAAGAGGGATCATCCGGTGGTGACCTTGGCTGGTCTTGTGGGTCTGGTGATGGGGGACTATAGGGGGATGGAGACCTGGAGGTATCGGACGTATCTGGTCTAGAGTCATCCCCCGGTGGGTGTTGTCTGTCCCTGGGTCATTTAGGGCTCGGAGACCCAGATGGAGACTGTGATGGGCGTCTTTTTCTCTCTCTCGCTAGATCTGCCCCTAGGAGGTGGAGTTGGCGCCTTAGGGGTCGGGGGTCTTGAGCCTTCCCCCTCCCGAGGAGGTGGTGGAGGTGGAAGAGGCTTACTGGGGACCACGTCCTTTCTGATGGTCTCCCACCGGATGTTGAACAATTCCTTCACCTCCTGAATTTTCATGGCTGATGACGGACCCAGCGTCGGTGTGGGTCTGTCGCCAGGGTTGGGCATTGGGTCCTGGGGAACCACCGGATCCGTCGACAGCTCCCTGGGCGAGCCAGCGTCCTCCGTGCTGCCCATCTGGTCATCCGGCAGCGCGGCAACCTCCTCTCCTGAGGACCCCTGACGTCCGGTGTCACCTGGCGTCGGTACAACTGCCGTCGGGTCGGGAGTCCATTATTCGGGCATCGGGTCAGGCACCTTTTTATTCTGTGACGTCTGCTTAAGAGGCGTGAGATCCTTGGTCTTCCTTTCCGGAGCCTTGGGAGGCTGGGAGACGGACCTGAGGTCAGTGTCCCGGCGTCAGCCTGATGCCCCGCTAGATTTAGAGGAAGACTTCCTATGTTTTTCTGAAGAGTCAGGCCTGGAAGAAGAGTCGTGTGCCCGGTGGGTCTTAAGCGGGTGCAAGGAGGCTGAAGAACCCGCTGAATACCTTACCTTAACTGGGGGAAGTTGGGAGCGGGCCCGGGAAGGAGAATGGTCGGACCGTGTAGAGCTGGAGCTGGCCCTGGATTCAGAGGCCCTACTGGGGGATCCCGACCTACCAGAGTCCTGATGCTTGCCCCGGTGCTTCCCGGTCTCATGGGAAGAATCCCCTTTGGAGAAAGGTCTTTTTTCCATTTTGCGAGGTTTCTCTTCAAGAAGGAACCCCTGAAGGGCCTTTTGGCGGCGGATCCTGGTCCTGCTATTAAATTATTGGCAGATGGAGCAGGACTGGGTGTCGGGTTCCGGGCCCAGGCACCTCACACAAGCCGAATGATGGTCGGCGAAGGGGATCTGCTTCCCGCAGGCACACTTTGAGGGGTTTCCTTCGAGAGAAGGAGTTGAAGAAATAGACATGGGTTTTGTAAAGATTTTGTGCATCGTATCATTGATGCAGGCGTCCATGAGGTCAATACTGGCGAGTCGACGGCGGGAAAAGAACTGGGGATGCTGGGGGACCGCCTCCTTTTATGTGATGCCTGACATCAGGGAAGGGCCGACGTCGGGGGTGGTCCCCCGCTGGATACTGCTAGCTAGAATTTTTCCGTGGGGTCCTGGTGCCTGCCGGCTTCAGTCCTAATGGTGTAACCTGCTGCAAGAGCTGTTTCTCAAAGTAAGATCAGCTCTTGCAGCAGGTTACACCATAAAGACTAAAGCCAGTAGGCTGCAGGACCCCAGGAAGCTTCTGGCTAGCTGCCAGTGAGGACCGCCCTGACGTACACATGAAGGCGGTCCCCAGCATCCCTCAGTTCTCCTACCGGAAACTCCCAGCACAGCGATGTGATAGAGAAGGGGAGATTGAGGATCTGCTTCTAGAGGAAGGCCAAGGACAAATTATATATATATATATATATATAATTTTTTTTGGTCTGAAATTGTAAGAGAAAAGATAACCTCCTGAGGAGAAGGTGGGAGGCAAACTACCTGCTGCAAGAGCTGTTCTTGAAGATCTACTGTTATGGTAAGTTCTTACGTAACTGTACTATTTTACTTCAAGAAACAGCTTTTGCAGCAGGTTACCATAAGGACAGTACCAAGCAGTACCAAATAAACTCTGATGTCGGGGGGGGGGGGGGATATAAGGGCGAGAGAGAAAGGGAGAAAGGATCTCTCACGAAAGCAACCCTTGAAGGACTGCAAGCCCAAAACCCGCCCTGTGCCTGGAAGCAATGTCTAGACTATAGTGCCGGATGAAAGTATGCACTGTACTCCATGTGGCTGCTGCACAAATGGAAGCAGCTGACACATTTCGCAGGGAAGCGAAGGAAGTGGCCACTGCCCTGGTGGAGTGACCTTTTACCTGGCCAGGTAAGGGTTTGTTTTTGTGCTTTTAGCAAAAGGTGACACAATTCACCAACCACTTGATGAGTGCCTGCTTTGACACTGGAGCCCCAAGCATTCTGTGAGCGAAGGAGATGAAAAGCTGGTCGGTCCTTCGGAGGGGCTTAGACCTGCCCAGATAGTATCTAAGTATCTGGTGAAAATCCAGGGTGTGAAGGAGAGTCTCTCCTTGTTGGTGTAGTAAGGGAAGTACACTGGCAAGCCAATGTCGTGGTTGAGTGTGAGTTCCGGCACCACCCTGGGGAGAAATTTAGGATTAGTTCCCAAGGACACCCTGTCCTTGTGAAAAACTAAATAGGGTTCCTTGCACATGAGTGCATGGCTCTCCGATATCCTCCGGGCAGAAGTAACTGCAACTAAAAGCAGAGCCTTCCAAGAAAGGAGGCGAAGCACGCAACTTGCGGCTGGCTCAAAAGGTGGTAGCGACAGTTGCTCTAGTACAAAGAGGAGGTCCCGAGGGGGAACAGGCTCTCTGATGGATGGTTTCAGGTGTAGAATACAGCGCATAAACACTCATGACACCTCGCTTTTTGGCCAATCGGTGCATGGTAGGCCGAAATGGCGCAAAGGTGCATCTTCAGGGAGGAGTATGCTAGTCCCATCCTGAACAAGGAAAAGAGGTAGTCTAGGACTGACTTCTCTGAACAGTGGAGCGGATCAAGGGTCCATGTGGTGGCCCAGAGGCAAAACCTGTGACACTTCATGGCGTGGGTAGCATGAGTGCAGGGTCTCTTAGCTGCCACCAGGATGTCAGCAACTTTGTGAAATACTCTGTGCCTAAGGATGGCTGTGACCTTAGGAGCCAAGCGTGCAGGTTCAGGGACTTGAGGTTCGGGTGAACGAGAGACCCTCCTTCTTGGGACAGCAAGTGAGAGCTGACCGGTAGGGAAAACAGAGGCTTCTGTGCCAACTGGTAGATCAGCAGAAACCAGATCTGTCTGGGCCAGAATGGTGCTACCAAGATCATTGTCGTACTTCCGCTTGCAATTTGAGGAGAACCTTCTGGTTCAAAGGTGTAGAGGAATCTGCCCATCCAAGAAAGGGACAACGCGACTTGCCAGAAGACACCAGGCCCTGGATCTAGCGAGCAGAAATTGGGCAGTTTTGCGTTGTATGGGGATGTGAACAGATCTAAGTCTGGGGTCCCCCATCTGTCGAACAGTATTTCTGCGTCAGGCTGAAGCAGTTCCCACTCATGAGTGCTAGATCGTGACCTGCTCAGAAGGTCTGCTATTGTATTGCAAACTCCAGGAACATGTACTGCAGTAACAGTGATGCCGTGCTGCAGGGCCCAGTTCCAAACTCTCATCACCTCCCAGCAAAGCTGGTAGGAGTGAGTGCCCCTTGCTTGTTGATGTAGTACACCACTGAGGTGTTGTCCATCTGGACCAGTAAGTGGTCTGGGGGAATTTCTGAATGTAAGGTCTGAAGTGCGTATAAGACTGCCCTCATCTCCAGAACACTGATATGGAGATGAATCTCCAGTGGGGACCAGGTGCCCTGTGTCCTTGTGCCATTTAGGTGAGCCCCCCAACCGCACCCTGACATGTCCGTGGTGAGCGTTAGAGATGGTGCGGGAGTAGAAAAGGGAACCCCGCTTGCAAGGTGCTTCGGAATGAGCCGCCATTGTAGGGCTTGCATTATGGAGTCTGGAACCCGGACAGGGTGAACGAGATGATCTTGTCGTTGATCCCACTGCGCTCTGAGCATCCACTGAGTGACCCTCATGTGGAGACGGGTGAGGGGAACTGTGGCAATGGCCGCCGCCATATGCCCAAGGAGGCATAGTATGGTCCTTGCTGGAACCTGCTTCCTCGGGCTGATGGACCGGCTCAGGGCCCGTGTGCGTTCCACTCTGTCCTCTGGCAGGAAAGCTCTGCCCTGGCGGATATCTAGTACCGCGCCAGTGAACTGCAGTCTCTGGGTGGGAACCAACAATGACTTTCCATGACTGATGGTGATACCCAGCGACTCGAATAAGGAGAGGGTGGCCTGTATCATCCTGTCCAGTTCCTTGTGAGATGAAGCCATGAGGAACCAGTCATCCAGGTAGTGAAAAACGTAGTGGTCTTGTCTCCTGAGGGCTGCTGCCACTACCACTAGGCATTTGGTGAATATCCGTGGTGCCAAGGAGAGACCAAACAGGAGGGCCCGAAATTGGTAGTGGCATCCCAGAAACTCAAACTGTAGGAACCTTTGGTGCGGTTGAGCAATGGGGGGGATGGAGATATGCCTGCATGTCCAATTACGCTAGCCAACCGTTTTGTCTGAGCATGGGGATGAGACCTGGAAGAGTGACCACATGGAAGCGTTTATACGCTACCGAGGTATTGAGGTCGCTGAGATCCAATATTAGGCGTAGATCCCCCGGCTTCTTTGGGACCAGAAAGAAGTGGGAATAGTATTCCCTTCCTCTCTGGTTCCATGGGACTATTTCTAAGGCCTCCTTTTCCAGGAGGGCAGAGATTTCCTGTTGAATGAGCAGGGCGTGCTGTCTCGAGTAATGGGAGTGCAGAGGAGGCCTTGATGGGGGGGCGGTCGAGGAACTCTATAGAGTGCCTTCATCCAATGAGTTGCAGAACCCACTGGTCGGAGGTAATCCTCTGCCACCCGGGGAGGTGGTGCACGAAGCGACCCCCGACCCTTTCTTCCCTTTGATCCAGAGATGCGGCAGGGGGTCTGAAAGGAGTCATGCTGTGGTGGGGTTCTGTCTGGAAGGCTGGTTAGGCTTTGTATTCTGCTGTACCTAGCCTCTGGAAAATTTTGGCTGATCTTTGTGGCCGAAGTTGCCCCATGGCTGCTGGCCAGATCGGGGTTTCCGCTGACCCAGTCTGCCACGAAAACGGTTTTGGCCCTTCCGAAACGGCCTCTGTCTTGGTCTGTACATGGCCTGTACGGACCATACAGCTTTGCCAGTGTCTTGTAGTTTAGTGACGAACCTTTCTGATTCCTCTCCGAAAAGATGGAACCATTGTAAGGCACATCCAGGATACCCTTCTGGACATCTGGTGTAAAGCCAGAGACCTTCAGCCAGGAGCATCTCCTTAAGCAGACACCGGATGCTGCTCCTCTAGCTGCGGAGTATGCAGAGTCATAGGCAGCCCGAAGGACCTGTGTTCCAACATCAGAGCCATCTTAAAAAGGTTAAGAAGCTCTTCTTTTCTGTCTCCTTCCGGGAGATCTTTCAGAAGGTCTCAGCCTTGTTCCCATATTGCATTCTGAAACTGCACCATATGAGTCAGGTAATTTAAAGACCTTGCGGAGCAGGTGGCCACCACATACATGTGCCTCCCCATGGAGTCCAGTTGCTTGGATTCCCGATCTGGGGGTTGCGTACTCAGGTGTTGGGGTCTCTGAGATCTGTTGTAGGTGGCAGTAATAACCAACGAATCTGCTACAGGTTGCTGCTCCAAATACGGGTCCTCTGCGGGCCCTATACAGGTGGTCCGCCTTCTTAGGGACTGGGGGCAAGGAATATGGGCGCTTCCAGGCAACCCTGGTGGCGTCCTGGAAGGTATCCACCAAAGGCGGAACCACCACAGGCTTCAGATCTTTTTGCCGAAGGTATCTGGCCAGGCGTTGCCTCTCGGGGTCCAGTTCTTCAGTGTCCCTGCCCATATTTTCTTGGATGTGCCTCATTATGTCCATGAATGAGGGGTCATCGGGGGGGGGGACCTTGGCTGATCCCTGGGGTCGGGCGAAGGGATACTGAAGGAAGAAGGTGATCTGGAAGTGTCTGAGGTGTTCGGGCAGGACCCTTCTGATGAAGAAGAACTAGACCTTCCACGAGGCTTCTTATGCCTGCATGAGCTAGGCGATAGTGAAGGGGTTCTAGAATGGCACCTCTTCGGTTTCCTACCCCCAGACCTGCGGTTTCCTGTTGTCTTCCGAGACCTGCCTAGGTGGGGAGTGTCTCCTGGGGGTTTGGGAGTCAGTGACTTGGGAGGTGGGGTCTCCTTGGAGGCTTTGCGGACTACATCTTTTGGATTGTGTCCCACCAACTGGAGAACAACTCCTTGACCTCCTCAATATTCAATCCTGATGACGGTCCTGGCGCCGGCACTTTCCCCATCAGGCTCTGGGCCTTGAGGGTGGACTCGCCCATCGCCGGATCTTGGGGTAACCCCGGTCCTCCACGTCACCTGTCTGGTCGCCGGTAGCGCATTGGGCTCAAGTGTTCAGAAGGCTGCCCTTCCGGACGCATCCTGGCGCCTGGTATGGATGGCGGGTTGGGGGCCATGTGAGGTATCAGGTCCTCTGGAAGCTTGGCACTCGTCTGGTCTGCAGACCGTTTAGGGTCCGATGTCCACTTCAAGGACGTCAGCTCAGTGGTATGCCTAGCGGACGCTTCCAAGGGGCCCCTCGGAGATTGGGAGACCGATCTCTGGTTGGTGTCCCGATGCCGGTCCAGGGAGTTGGGGCCTACCTTGGCAGCTGACTTGGACAGCAGTTTGTGGTTCCTGTCTGAGGAATCAGACTGGCTAGAGGAGTCTGCAGGCTAGCTAAGGGAATCCTTAGGCTGGATCTTTAGAGGTTATAAGGAAGATAAAGTACCTGACCCACAGGACGTCCAGATCTTGACCGGTGAGGGCTGAGACTTTGCCTATGAAAGGGATCTGTCTGAGTGGTACGAGCCCAAGCTGGCCTGGGAGTCCAAGGTGCGATTCGGGGATCTATCTGTCTCCCTTCTCTTTTCTTTGCGTTTCCCTGACCTGTGGGACGATTCCCCTCGGGCGGATGAATCCCTTTCCATTTGTTTTACTTTTTGTTCCAGAAGAAAGTTCTCAACGCCTTCTGGCAGCGGATCCAGTGCGATTATTGAGGCTGGCAGATGGTGCAGGCAGCAGTGTAGGTGGTCGGGGCCTGGGCACGGACACAGGCCGTATGTTTATCTTTAAACGGGATCTGCTTGCCGCACGCGCACGAGGGGCGTCCTTCAACTGAAGGGGTTGGGGACGAAGACACGCGAAGCGAGAAACGGTGATGAAGAAAATCACTGAAAATTCAAAAGTTCTGGCGTTGTTCAGTAGCTGATGGCGTCCGTGGAGACGATGCTTGCGAGTCGATAGAGGGAAAAGAACTGAGGGATGCCCCCGCTGGGTATAGCTAGCTAGAAGTTTTCCATGGGGTCCTGCAGCCTGCTGACTTTAGTCCTTATGATGTAACCTGCTGCAAGAGCTGTTTCTCGAAGTAAGATCATCATTTGTTTTTCACTAAAATAAACCAGCATTCTACTGAAACTACTCCCTGACCTTATGGGACACTGGGGACATCAGGACAACCTCCAGGCTAAACTTCAACCCCAACTTGATGAACATTAAATGTGGCACCATATAAATGAATTTTGGGAAAAAGATCAACAGCAGGGATCTACATCAGTGGCTGAAAGCGGACTGCATGAAGAAGCATGTAAAAAATTTTTAACATGACATGCTGTCTTAAAGGGAAAACCTCCAGAATGGCCACCGAGTGTCTCTACTGCTGTATGCATGGTTCGCTTCAAAGGAAGTCTCTGTGAGTAAAAATTCAAGCTCTAAAAAGCCAGGCAGTATTGGAGTGCTGAATAGCTCCATCAGTATATTGCGGCTTTGCTTTAAAGGGTTCTGATCCTTGCCATCCGAAACCAAAATGAACTATACACTTACAGTAGTAAAACTGAGAAGATAATAAAAAACTATTTTTTTTCAATCAAGGTCAACAAAAACTAAATAAACACCATAAGGCTGTCATGCCAGCACCTAAAACACGTATGAACAGCTGACCCGGTGGCACTGAGGGTTGCAGGTGCCCCACTGCAGGCCATGCCAGTGATCTCCAAGCCCTGACGAACCCTCTTACCATCCACCATGTTCCTGGGGACTGGGACTGGGGCAGGGGCATGGGGCTTGAGGGACCTGACACCATTGTTTCATCCCCTGTTCCCTCCCATCACTCACCAGCACTATGCACAGCCCGTTAGCAGCTTCACATGCACACAGAGTGCCCCACGAAGAGAAGCAAGCTAAATTTTGAATAACATATTGTGTTTTTAAATCAGATTACCAAAAGGAAAGAAAAATCAACAACGTGCACATTTCTGTTTCGGTTGTGCCTTGATATATCTGATTATGCTGCCCCTTGGTGCCAACCACAGGCACAATTTATCTTTAAAATGTTGCCTTTTTAATTTTTCTCTCACTGCGCCCCTGTTGAAACTGCATATAAGGGGGTATCACAGGACTGGACAAAAACTACCATATTAGCATCATAATGTCAGAAGACTCGATGCAGCCCAGGTACACTGTGGCAGACGACTAAAGTTAGTAGAGTTCCCCAAGGATAAACCCCACTGGAGCCCCCTAGTCGTAGTGTCAGTGGCTCAGCAGGTAGCACACTCGCCTCTGAGGCCGGGAGATCAGAAGGCTGTGGGTTCTATCCCCACACCAGGCACTTGGGTTAAATCCCAATACTGACACTGTAGTGCAGCATGGTGCTGCACTCCTGAGGTGCCGTCTTTCGGATGAGACGTTAAACCAAGGTCCCATCTGCCTGATCTGGTGGTAGTTCAGGTGGATGTTAAAGATCCCATGGCACTTCTCGAAAAGAGCAGGGGAATTTCCCCAGGTGCCCTGGCCAAATTTTCCCCCATTCACTAAAAATAGTACCAACAGCTTAATCTGGTTCAAGGTCAGTTGGCATTCATCTGTATCCCCCTTCCCTGGGTCGTGCCTGAAAATAGGCAAAATTTGTATAGTGTACTTACCCGGTTAACAAAAACTAACTAAATAAATAAATAAAACACCATAAGGCTGTCATGCCAGCACCTAGAACATGTATGAACCGGTGGCGCTGAGGGTTGAGGCGCTGGATGCCATACCTCGTGCCACGCCGGCGACCCTGTTCGGGAACGAGCCTGGGCTGTCTGGGGTCGGCAGGGTAGGGAGGGAGAGGATTAAGTGTCTGGAGGATAGCTCTCCTCTCGAGGGAGGGGGGGCACAGTCTCGGTGCTTGGCTGACCTCTGGTGGAGGCCAGAGGTACAGCAAGCGTGCGGAGCAAACAGACAGGGTTGGGAGTGGTGGACGTCGGTGGGAAACACCTTGATGTCGGACGCACACCACTCCCTAGAAAAGCAGAAAATCCCCTGCAGCAATGCCTGGAGACGGGCCCTGGCATCACGAGAGCAGGACCGGAGAGGGGGTTGCACAAGTCCGGCCAACACTTGGATGATGGATGGAAGACTTGGGGTAGGCCTCCCACTCCACTCGGGGGGTAATCTGAGGGCGATGGCAGAGCAGACGCATGAAGGGCTCATATCCCAGAGACCTGGCAGGCACAACGCCTTGGGAGTCCCTGAGGGAAGGTAGGCACTGTGGTGAAGGGGGGAGAAAAACAGTTGGAAAAAAAAAAAAAAACAACGTGCGAACATAAGAACTAGTCAGCAGAAGGAGACCTCCAGACCTATTTTTTTTTGTTTGTAGCGTCTATTTCTGCAGTCTACTCTCAGGGTATCTCTCACGGTCCCCGCTGACAGCCGCCACACTCAGCCGCCCACCTGAACTAGCCACTCTGGAAGCTATATCAGGTATGTGGGGTCTGGGGCTCTCCCGACCCCACGGAGAGGCCCCCCAGACCCCAAGGAGAACCGGAGAGTCAGCCGGTATTGGGCGTGTGGTGGGTCGGCTTGCCAGAGATCGCCGTCGTCTCACCCGAGAGTAGAGGGATTTTCTTGTTGTGTTTCCTTCCCTGAGGCACGGACATGCAATGACGTCCCGCCTGGCGTGAGCACGCTCCCATATGCTCCCGGAGGACATCTGCCGCTGTCCCAATCCCCATGCTTCTTGCGCCATGCACTGCAGTGCCTCCAGCCTCTGCCAGGGGATGCCAGCGCCACGGGAGAACCCCAAACCGACCCCAGAACTAAGAGAGCTGTCTACGGACACTCAATTTTAGTCCTCCCCTGCCAACCCCCGACGACCTGGGCTCCTTCCTGAACCCGGGTCACCAGCGAGGCGTGAGGTGTGGCATCCAGCGCCTCAACCCTCAGCGCCACCGGACCGGCTCTCCAGACCTATCTTGTCTGATCGACTTGTGAAGAATAGCCGTTAACAGCAGCAGCTTACAAGTTGAACTGAGCAGTGAAGAGGGCACTGGGGCAGCTAACAACAACTGCTCACATGCTGAACTGAGTAGAGAAGGAGCCCTCGGGCAGCTAACAACTGCTCACAAGCGGAACTAAGCAGTGAAGGGGCCCTGAAGCAGCTAAGAACAACTGCTCACAAGTTGAACTGAGCAGTGAAGGGGCCCCTGGGGCAGCTAACAACAACTGCTCACAAGCTGTACAGTGCAGTGCAGTGATATTAGCCGTGGGGCAGCTAACAACTGCTCACAAGTCGAACTGTGTAGTGAAGCCGGCCCTGAAGCAGCTAACAACAAGTGGACTGGCCCGGTGGCACGGAGGATTGAGGCATCCGCCTTACCTCGCTCCACACCGGCAACCTAGGTTCAGGAACAAGCCCGAGGAGCAGGTGGTCAGTCAAGGAGGAGAGGACTGAGTGTCCGATAGACTGCTCTCCTCTCCTGGGAGGGGGTTTCCATCTCACGACGCTAGTGGTGCCCAATGGAGACTGGGTGCACTGCAGTTGGGGACTGTGTGAGGGGCCGACGTCAGGCGGCCATCCTGCGGATGTGGGCGGAAGCACGCACGTCACGCCGTGAGAGCACTGCATGTCCTGCGTCTGTGTGTGTGTGTGGGGGAGACAAAAAAGCGGAAAGAGCCTCGGCTCCGGGGAGGTGATGATGGAACCCCAGTGGCCGACCCTGCACGCCAAATGTCAGCCCAAGCCCGGATTGACTCTCCGTGGTCCCCACCTCTCCCGTAAGGGCCGCCAGGAAAGGAGGAATCCAGCATCCGATTCCTCAGCTGGGGGAAGGGTTCAGGCGGGTGGTGGAGGCAAGGTTGAGAGGGTCCATCTGAGAGATGCCTCGGTCGCCAGAGAGAGGGGGATAAAGAAAGTTAACAAAAAGCAAAAAAAACAACAACAAGTGTCCCATGTAGCAGGTCTGCCAGCACAGCAGTAGCACTACCTCTTGTGACACCGACACCTGGCTTTGTGAGCAAACTCAGGGTCATCAGAGGGAGGATGAGTGTCCGAGGGACTGCTCTTCTCCTCCGGGGAGGGAGGAATCAGGATCCCGGCAACACTCTGACCACTAGGGACAGTTGGAGGTTGGTGCGCCAAAGATCTAAGCTTAGTCTGGGAAGAGCAGTACGGATTTTACATGGGGAGGGCAGAAGTGCTCCTGCCACAAGCTGACCTCAGTTTCCTCTGCTCCACTAGGGAAATAAATAAAGCAGCAAAAACCCTCCATGCGTGCAGCTTAATGAAGCTGGATCTGCTTGGCCCCTTCACCCGAATGCGCTCAGCTGGCTCGCTGGGGGAACAAGGTAGATTTTGTCGTCCCCCGGAGTCCCACCATGAGGGGTAAGTCACGGGTGCATTCAGCTGAGGGGATCCTGCGTGGAGGGAGTGGGGTCACTGGGGCAGATAAGGGGTACATCCTTGCAGCACACTGACAGAATAAAACGGAGCTTACCAAAAAAAAAAAAAAAGATGTTGCATGTACAGATATCAACTGCATGTGGTTTGATAAGTACTTGGATACCCCATCCTGCACTATGCTTCTAAGACTCATGCCCAGTGGTGTCTTAGATCATTATCATTAGTTATGCTTACAGTGGAACAATCAGCACAAAGGATGTGGGGCTGGTCCCAATGTTCACTTTGTGGGTAGAAACAGTCTGATTTATTTACTGTTCACTGTAGTACAGTAGATTACATCAGACTAATTTTGCTCAGCTATAGGCTGATATCTTTCACAACAAATCCTAGAATCCCCTACAGCTGACATCAGAACAGTATGTAGCAGAAAGAGATTCAATAGCCTGCAGTGCATGTTAGAGCCTTTATAAATATCCAATAAGGTGTTTTCTGGGACTGCTTTTCTCCAGGGGCTCAGCATAGTCCTCTGTGACTGTACACAGACTGTGGAGGACAGCGGGACCAGCAAACAATCAGAGCTTATATAAACTCTAACATGCACTGCAGGCTATAGAATCTTGTCACTGCTGCCTACTGCATCTGCAGGGGATTCTGGGATTTGTAGTAACAGAAGATGTCAGCATACAGCTAAGAAAAATTAACCTGATAGAATCTATTACCATAAAGTAAACAATAAGTAAATTAAAGTATTTTTGTGCACAAAGCGCACACTGGGACCAGCCCCAAACTTGACTGTGGAGGCCTTTGTGCTGCCTGTTCCCCTTTAAGCATAACCAATGAATAATGATCTAAGACACTGTCGGGCATGAGTCCCACACTTGAGTGTGTGTGAGGCCACTGGTTGTGGGCCACAGTTGGTGACTGTGGTGGTGGCTGTTCCCCTTTAAATTACCTCTGAAATCTACATCTTATGGTCAGAGGTCTTTTGGTTACAGAGCCTCAAAAAAGTTTGGAATGAACTTCCACACTAGCAAGAACACCTTTCAGGGTGGGCAGTATTGGGCTATACCAGACCGCCACAGGGGTGTAATGAGGCTTGATGCTGCAGGCAGAAGGTCTTATAGCTCCAGGGTGGTCCAGTATAGCCCATACTGCCTACCCTGGAGGCTATTACTGCAGTTAGAAAATGGGCTATATGTGTCATTTTTGTAAGATTTAAAAAAATCTTGCGGCAGGTGACCTGCTGTCCGCCTCAAATGTCAGAAATGATGGTAGCCGAGGGACTTACTGCTACCCAAATTTATAATGCTGACAAAATGGGAACCTATTGGAAAATGTTACCTGAAAAGACTTTAGCAGCATGGAGTGAGAAATTTGCTCCTGGTTTTAAAAAAACAGAGAGAGAGACTAACCGTGCTTGGTTGTTGTAATGCAACGGGGACCCACCGTTTAAAGCTGCTTATAAGAAAAATGTATGCGTCCCTGTTGCTTTAAACACATTAATATGGATACACTCCAGTCACTTACAAAGCAATGTGTGGATGAATGCCACAATTTTCAAACATTGGTTCAATTCTGACTTTGTACCTGCTGTCAGGTCATACTAGTCTGTTACCCCGGTGCAGTTTTGTTAATTGACAATGCAGGCGCACACACCTTGACCTGGAACTACTAACATCTGCAGATGGTGGTGTGCAGTGCGTCTTTTTACCAGCTAACACCACCTCGAAACTTCAACCAATGGATGAGGGCATTTTATGTAAAGCTGCTGTCAAATGTCCTGGCTGATGAAAACGATCAGCTTACTCTGACAGAGGCAATTAAAAAACTAACCATTAAGAACGCCTGCTACCTTCTAGGTGAAGCCTGGTTAGAAATCCGATCAAAAACACTTGTCCGTTGCTGGGAAAAATGCAAAGTCTTGTGTGATCCTCAACAAGAACCAGCTGTAATCCAACAAGAAACTGAGGCAAACAAGGAGCTGCTCCGGATAGCACAGGACACTGACTGTTCCACTGAGGCTGTGCAGCAGTGGCTAGAGTGTGATGCAAACGATGACGGGTATAGGGAACTGAACGATGAGGACATAGTCGCCATCACCCAGAAGACACCGGAGGTGATGGATGCCACCGAGGAGAAAGAGGATAACGACACAGGGGGTCATACTGGGACTTCGCAGGTACAGACAGCTTCTGAGGCAGTTGAATCCTTCAACAGGTGTATCCTGTGACTTGAGAGCCAGGGTAACACTGACTACCTTCGCACACTGCTTCTATGCAAACTTAGGCCCCGTCCACACTACACCGCTCAGACCCTGTAACGGACAGAAACCGTTACAGCCGGGGAGCAGTACAGTGTGTCCACACTGCACCGGTGACCGGTTCGAGACCGGTACCGCCAGTCCACACCTCGAACCGGCGCACGCTACTGCAGTGCCCAATCCCAAAATGCAGCTCGCGCTGCGCTACGGGCTCTGCAGGGGACCGTTACCGCCCGTCATGTTACCGAGGCGGGACCGGTTTCATAACCGTTGTTGAAACCACCTCATATGTGGTTTCAACAACGGTTACGAAAACGCCTTCTGTAACGTTACAGGTGTAAACGCAAACCGCTACGGTAACGGTTTGGGCACTCTGTAACGTTACAGAGGCGTAGTGTGGACAGGGCCTAAGACTGTAGGCTGTAGAGCAGTTAAATAAATCTAAAAAGCTGAGTGCAATAACCAAGTTTTTTAGTGTGGTATAGAGCTTTATTAAAGTTACACTGGTCTGCTGCTGTTTACTTGATCCTTTGTGCACGTTAGTCTCTGCCGCATACTGTTTTGAATGCAACCAGACACTATCTACTGTAGATGCTTTTAACTGATTTACTGTATTTAGTCTATTACATGTAGCACTGTTGTGTGTTTTTAGTGAAATTAAATTTTACGTTCCTATCTGAACACACACTCTCGTGGTCTGTTACATGAAGTGTTGTTACTAATAGAGGTGTAACCCCCTATAAATGGGGGTTCCCAAAAGTCTTCCTTGGGTGTACGTAAATGCCCACTGCCAGGCGGGCATTCTGTGTCTTTACAGGTGTAAAAGTGCTTGCATGCGAGTTCCCTGTTAGCCTCTGTACCTGTCCCTTTAAGAGACATTATTTTTGTAGTGTATAATTAATCTGGATAGGGGCCGAGTGTTTCCAGGCTCGAGTCCTGCCTGAGCTGCAATAATATTGGTCTGTTCTGCCATTGCTAATGGTGCAGAGGGAGCTCTGTTAGAACTGGTAATTGTTTGCTGATTAGCTACTCTAATAATAATGGTATTATAGTTTGTCTAACCTGCCTTTCTTTGCAGCATGGACATTTCTGTATTGCATCAATCAGTACCTTTTGGGGACCTTAAAATGAAGTCTGTCCCCAGGGGTCTTGTGGGAGTGAATTTCTGTAGGAATTGTAGTTTTTTCATTTTGGCGCCTACATGGGCATAGAGGGGGAGCCCCTTGCTTTGACAGACACATGAATCAACCAACCAAACCCTTTTTGGATCAGAAGGAAGTCCCGGTGCTGCCTGCAGCAGAGAGTCAGTCTGAGTTTGGAGATGAGAGAGTGAACCGCTCAAGACATTGGAGCAGCTGCTCCTGCGTAGTAGCACAGGAAACTGGTGGGAAGGCTGTATCTGGCCTGCCTGCTTCATCTTCCCTGCCTGCTTCATCTTCCCTTCTGAGGGATTTGCTAGTGAAATTAATCGGACTGAATCTGAACCGGCTTGTGACCAGAAATACCGAATTGTGATTGCTCTGTTAACTGAAGAAGACCGAAGATTTGCTGTAAGTGATCGGCCTGTCAGGATATCCGAATCACCACAGAGATCACGGTTTTGCTCAGGAAAACTGAAATTGACACTGGACTGTCATCCGACCTGTGGTATTGTGTTTTGCTTTACTATAAATGTGCTGTAAGCTGTCAGTGGGTTGTGATTTGGTTCCCCACTACTTAAGTGTGTCTCACCTGATGGAAGCTGTTTCCAGAACCTATCGAACTGAATCCGAACTGTTCACCCGGCCTGGGCCCTGCCACCTTGGCCCAGTCAGCTACTTCAGATGCAGAGATCACCATCGATGAGACTCACGCGGGGATCAGCCCCCTGCTCAACATCTCGAACAGGAATGACACCTCAGTGAATCGTGTGGGCCCTGCTTCTCCTGGCATACCAGCTTGACGACCTGCAGTCTCCATTTTGTCCCTCCTGTGTTTCGTATTGGGTAGCGTGAGTAAACACCAGGGTAGCTCCCTGCAACATCAGCTAAATCAAGAGTATTGTCATCTGATTCAATTGTTGTTTTCTTGTCACGAACTGAGCCTCCAGGCTCCGGATTACAAACTGTGTGTGGTTGTGCATGCTCCTTCTTTCCATCACAGGGCCCCGACCAGCTGCAATGCCGGCCTACTCTGGGCAACGTGTCAGGCTAGCCCACCTTTTTTCCAACTGGGTACCCAGAGTGTGTGACTGTGAAGGTACTCTAACATGCATGCATGATTGCCTGATTGAATCAGTTACAGAACTAAATCAGACAAATTATACTCCTCCCTTGTTCATTTCCCCTGAATATATCAGATCTAATTCTTTTTGCTTTTAACTTGATTGTGGTTCCATTTTGTACAAGAAGCACTGTACTGTTGTTACCTGCTGTGTCTAACCTTATTTTACAGGGGGTCTATAGGGTCAAACTGGTGGAATCAGCCCTGTTGGTAAGTGCAAACAGAGTGGGGATTTGTATGCTGATTAGGGGTTATTGTAACTGTGTCTGTTGTTCACTGCTTAGGCCACTAGAGGGGAAAGAGGGGGGTTACAGTGTCCCGGGGGTCTGTACCTGGGTCAGCTATGCTACCAATAACCCTGTCCTCTGGGTGGAGACACCTATTTTCAGTACCCAGGCCCCTTAACCTGCACCTAGTCAAACAGGCAGGGGAGCAGCCCTTGGGATAGCACCACCTATGGGTTACAGACGGTCTATTAGTTGAGCGGTGAGCCTCTACTAGTTGAGCGATGGTTTTCATATATACCACAAATTGCTTTATCACTTTAAAAAAAGTTTTGAAACCAAGCCCCACAGACTTCAATGGGGCACGTCCCTGCACTCTCCTTGGTTAGATGTCACAAAAGTGGCCAGCAGACGGGACATGGAAGGGATTGGCTGGCCATCAGGCTTGGCCCAATTTATGATCCCTTCCCTTCCTAAAAGGACTAATAAACATTTTTTATGGCTCAAGTGACTTACACTGCAGTGAGGTAACGGGCTATAAAGCCCAAAAGCCCCTAACAAAATGCTGAAAATTCACTTTAAATTATCTGGTAACCCAGTGGGCACCCATTCATCAAGCTTTTTCAAGAAGTTCAGAAATCTACCGGATTAGTAGCTGAAGAGTCTAGCCCGTATCTCAAGAAGTGAGATTCTCACCTTCTTCACTGTGACAGCTGAAGACCCGAATCCAAATCTGACAAATTTTAAGTACCAGAATCAAGCCCCCAGTTCAAATTTAAATCCCCCAAAATATGATGACATCATGAGCATCTATCTGAAGCGCTTTTCGAAGTCTGAGCTTTCCATTGCTTAATCTTGATAAAAATGGCCACACAGACAAAACTGAGATAAAAAGGCACAGAATATATTCCAGATCAATTAAAGTTGCTGCGTTATCCATTGATGGGTGAAAGCATCCAATCAGGCACACTGGTCTGGCTGAGGTCTATAAAATTTCAAGCAATACCAGGGGGATAAGGTACCAGGGATCTCTCTCACTGTAATTTAAAGAACTATAGCTAGCTGCTCCTCCTGTTCAGTTATTGTGGTCCTTCCACCAGCACTGGTTGCCCCTGATGGATACCAGTGCATCTAGGGTTTTGCTAGATGCCCAAGTTTCCATTACTATTACAAAATTTGGTTTATAATCTAGTATACAACAGGTAACTATTGTAAACTAAATCAGAACAGAGAAAAATTGTCTTTTAATGCCCTATGAACTACAAGCACATTTTAGACACGCTCTCAGTAGGTTATACACATTTTAGGCCTACAGTAGGTTATCCACATTTTAAGACACGTCCAAAGTAGGTTACCCACGTTTCAGATACACCCACAGTAGGCTGTCCATTTAGTTGATATAAAAAAAGAGGAAAAAAGGCATGTTTCACTTTAACTACCACTGAACTTTTAAAATTCTGTGTTCAAAATTCCTAGTCATATAATAGTAACAACATTCAGTTAGCCAGAGTGTACTCAGAATAACCAGCTTCTGCAGTTGATTCAACATCTCAGCCTTCGGCTTCAGCATTGATCCGCCCACAGCAGCCAGTTATTCCTCTGTATACTCTGGCTAACAATGTTATCACCTAATTATTCAGTCTCTAATCCCATCCATTTTGCCATAACACTACATGCATTAAAATGCACAAGTGATGGACCTTCGGAGCATAAAATCTCAACAGCGTAGACAGACTGGTGGACCCACAAGCACAGATACTGTGCACTAAATGCGGTGGGTAGGTGCTGATGCGAATTCGGTCAAGCACTACACAGGTCCACAAACAAGGCAGTGCACCCCAAGTGTGCCAAATTTTAAAACATTAACACATCAAACTGACAATACTCCATTTGTCTGATGTCTTAAATAAATCTTAAATTTTACATACTTGGAGTGTGCTGCTCTTGTTTACGGAGGTGGAGTCTGAATACACACTTGCATAGGGGCAAACAGAAAAAATTTAACAGTAGCGGCTTGACAGTCTAAGGATTTCTGGGCCTCTCAAAGTAAAGCAGGGTGCAAAGAGGGTAAACTTACAAGCACTGCAAGATGCACCTAACAAGTGGTAAAGGCCAGACTGAGGTATGACGTAAGAATCTAGGAGCACTAAAGGTGGGCAATGGAGAGTCTGGAGGAGAAAAAGCGGCTTCTTTGTTCAACATTAATATAAAAAACTGCAGTAAACACATTACTAATCCAAAGCGTAAAAAATCAGCTTCATATTTGGGGGTCAAGCCCCCCGCAAGTCCAAACTTTTTAGGGAGCCACAGTTCTCTGGTAATAGTGGTTAATTCATGCAACTGCACAGATTAGACACCCAAAATCTAGTTGTCATATCGCCACAAAGCATCATTTTTGGTGACCACTGATGATTTTTAAGTGGCCGACTGCCATGTGGTCACTGGATTTTCTTCCTCACCTTATGGTTTTGCACCTTTCCTACTCCTGATCCTGTGGCACTCCCCCAGCCCTGTCACTGACCTCATGGATTTACCAGTTATCTATCACTTACCCAGGACCACATGAAGTGGTGGGCTAATGCCAGGATGGTCATGTGTGGGCATGCGGGGGGGGGGGTGATGGATCAGACCAGGGCTGTTCTCCTTTGGTTTCTCCCCAGGGCGCCATTGTGAAATGACGTGCATGCATGCATGCATACGGTGGTATACATGGTGTCCTACCTTCTCTTAAGTGAGTGCTGGCTTGTGCCAGGTGGCAGCCGACCAACAAAACCTTATATTCACCCACCCCATGGGAGGACAGCTATCCCTGGGATGGTCAATCAATCCTTCCCTCAGCCGGCCCCCAACAACCCAAACTCAATCCCAAGCCTGGGTCGCCGGCGTTGATAGTGGCAACCTTACCACTGTGCCAACGGGCTGGCTTTCATTGGATATTTTTTTTTTTTTTTTTACAGTGTGAAGTATTCTCATCTGAATCCCGCAGTTCACACACACGTCACGTTATTATAACAGAAAGCAACAATCAAGAAGACAACCTGTTCACAGGTTTAAAAGATTACTTTTATAACAGGAGGAGTAACAGGGAACAGTTTCTTGCTCTGTGTGAAGTCCTCCACACGCAGAGTAGCTGACATGATAATCAGCTTCAATGGCTGTCCTTTCTGTGAAGAAAAATTGCAGAGATATAGGTTTTAGATTTTTACTTTACCTGTAGTTCAAGCAGAAAACAAAACCACAACGTATAAAATAAGATATGGGCAACCATACACAAAGCTGGGTTTCTGCCAAAGGGTTGAGATGACATCATAGGGACCTTGAGAGCAAAGCTCGAGAAATCCCTGCTATCATCTCAACTCCGAGATGGAAACACAAGCGGAGTGGTGTTTTAGTTGCCCATATATTATTTTTATAGTATATGGGATTTTAAAACTGAGCTGGCTGTAGTACTTCTCTTCCTAATAAAAACAAGAAAAAACTTGCTTTTAAAATTTAAAATGGAAAATATGAATGGCAAACCTGGTTTGGGGTGATCTGCAGGTAAGCCTCAGGAGGACAGACTGTGGGAGCAAACGTCAAAGGGAAAAGATGTAGTATAGTAGTGATGTCACTACTACATCAACTTTTCATGACCTTTGAACTGTATTACAACTTTTGTTAACCTGAGAACTGACCTACAACAAGATAACTGCAGGAATAGAAATCCATACACAATATGGGCTTATTATATACAATAAATAAGTTGAAGGCGAATTGTACTCACAGGAACAAGAATTTTTTTAACACCAAAGAAAGGATCTATATAGTTTAGGATGGGAGGGAGGGGGCACCAAAAATGTAACCAAAGTAATAGGAAGGTTATAACCCCAGTGCATGTGTGGAAGTAAAACAAGACATGATTACAACTTAGGAGTCCTGACAATCTTGCCAACTATTTCTACAGGCATCCCGTATGTTTCATTACCGTTCTCATTTTCAAGTTGGCTTGCTGATAAGATCATTTTTTTCACTTAAATCTTATTGCATTTTAATCTGATTCAATATCAAATACATAAGTTCCCATAGGGGAATGACACAAACAGGGAAAATACTGGCTTCAAATTTGTTATAAGTGGGTGGGGAGTGGGAAGGGGACGGGACTCCGACTAACTAACTGCATCCATCCTGGAGGGGAATCCAAGCACTCAATGATAAGTTTAAATGCTACACTGACAAGCATTTAAACTAGCAAAGGGGGGTGGCAGGCCAGCAAGGAGGGTACCTACTTGCTCACCCCCCACAGCTAGCAGTGGAACCAGTGAACCAGAGGAGTGGCTATCTCTGCAAAGCAGTGTGCAAAAGATGGAATTAGTGCCCAAGAGGTGGATAAGCAGAAAGGGCAAAATTCAGCAGACGGGCAGACAGCAAGGAGAACCAGGGATAAATGACAACCAAGGAAGGGCTGAGTAGAACAGTGAGACAGTCTAGGAGGTCAAATCATGAAAGCCATGTGTGCAAATGCCAGGAGCCTTAGCAACAAGATGGAAGATCTGGAGGCTGTCATGGTGCAGTCAGACCTGGACATTGTGGCATCACTGAAACCTGGTGTAATGATAACCACGACTGGGAGATGGCCATACCTGGCTACAACATATTCAGAAGAGACAGAGCAGGCAGGAAGGGAGGAGGAGGCACTCTATGTGAAAAATGACATAAGGGCCACAGAGATCCAGGAGGAACAAAATGGGAGAGATACTGTGGGTTAAGCTGGAAAGGAAAATGGGGACAGCCATCCGCACAGGTGTGGTCTATAGACCACCAGCCCAGGAGGAAGAAACAGATAGGAGCTGATGCTAGCCATCCAAAGGATGGCAGACAAGGTGAGGTAGTACTGGTTGAGACTTCAATATTCCAGGCGTGGACTGGAGCATCCCAGCAGCAGCATCAACTAGGAGCAGATTTATCCTGGACTCCTTCAGGGTGCCTTCCTCAAGCAACTGGTCATGGAACCAACTTGGCAGAATGCAATACTGGACCTTGTAGCACAAACAGGGACAGTGTGATGGGGGTAACAGTGGGGGAGCACCTGGGAAACAGTGACCACCAGTCATTGTGGTTTGAAATCACAGAAAGAGCAGAACCAAACCACACAAAACATGTATCCTGGATTTTGGGGGCAGACTTGGGAAAATGGGAGATACTTGAAAGAGGCATTAAGGGAATGGGACAGGAATCAGGGGTTGGGAACAGTGGGCAGTATTTAAAATGGGGATTACAAGAACAACAGAATTATGTATTAAGCAGGTTAGCAAGAGGAAAGGAAGAGGAGACCATTATGGTTTTCCAAAGAGGTAGCAAAAAAGTGAAAGCCAAAAGATTGCATTCAAGGCAATACAAAAGAACACAGGCAGAAGGGGATAGGAGAAGTACCAGGAGAAGCAAAGGAAGCAGGGAGGTCAGTAAGGGAAGCCAAAGCTCAGACAGAAAACATTGCAAAATCAGTGGGTAGAGGACAAACCTTTACAGGTACATAAGTGAAAAAGAAAGACAAAGGAGGATAGGTGAGACTGAAGGGGAGGATGGGGCGCGTGGAGGATGACAACAGTAAAGCTGACATACTGAACAGGTATTTCTGCTCAGTCTTTACTGAGGAAGAGGAGGGTAATGGGTCTGAAGGAGTACAAGAGGGAGAATGGTGCAGAATGGACACAAGTCCCTTTACACCAGAAAGGGTCCTGAAGGAACTGGAAGCAATAAGAGTTGATAAAGCAATGGGGCCAGATGGGCAGCCCAGGTCCTTAAAGAACTAAGAGGTGGTGGCTGAACCTCTGGCTATCCTGTTTAGCCGATCACTGGAAACAGGAGGTACCCAAAGACTGGAGGACAGCAGATGTAGTCCCTTATACAAAGTGGGAACAAAGAGGGCGCGGGAACTACAGACCAGTCAGCCTCACCTCAGTAGTGGGAAGATCATGGAAGCACTACTGGAAGGAGATTGGTGGAACATCTGGTTGTCAATGGACTACGAGGACCCAAAGGCAGCATGGTTTCACCAGGGGAGATCATGTCAGACCAACCTCATTGAATTTTTGACTGGGTGACTAGGGAGGTGGATCAGGGGAGGGCAGTGGACATGGCCTATCTGGACTTCAGCAAGGCCTTTGACACTGTGCCACATAGAAGACTATTACACAAACTGGGGAATATGGGTGTGGGCAGGACAGTAGTGTGGTGGGTAGGTAACTGGCTGGGTGGCAGGACACAGAGGGTGGTGGTAAATGGCTGTAACTCACAGAGGGAAGAGTGACCACTGGGGTACCACAGGATCAGTGCTGGGACCGGTCCTATTCAACATCTTCATCAGTGACATGGCGCGGGACCTAGAAGGCAGAATTTCACTGTTACGCTGATGACACAAAGCTCTGTAACAGAGTAGACTCACCAGAGGGTGTGTAGACAGAATGAGAAGGGTCCTGCAGAAACTTGAAGAATGGTCAGGGGTTTGGCAGTTGAAATTCAATGCAAAGAGTGCAAGATAATGCATATGGGGCACAAAAACCCTGGCACAATATATCAGTTGGGGGTGAGGATATAGCATGCACCAAGCAGGAAAGGGATCTTGGGGTTATCATCTCTGATGACCTCAAGGTAGGGAAACAGTGTGACAAGGCAGCAGGTAAAGCAAATAGGATGCTGGGATGTATAGGCAGGGCATCACCAGCAGGAAAGGAGGTCATAATTCCACTATACAAGACACTAGTGAGGCCCCACCTGGAGTACAGTGTACGGCTCTGAGACCATACCTACGCAAGGACATAGACAGGGTAGAGAAGGTTCAGAGGAGGGCAACAAAGATGGTGCATGGATTGCATCACAAGTCCTATGAAGACAGGTTGAAGGAACTGAACATGTACTCCCTGGAGGACAGGGAGGAGAGGGATATGATAGAGACATACAAGTATCTTACAGGGAGAAACAGGGTGCAGGAAAACACTATTTTTAAGCGAAAAAGATGTTCCAGGACTAGAGGGCATGGGATGAAGTTGGAGGAGGACGATTCAGAGGAAACATAAGAAGAATTTCTTCACAGAACGGGTGGTGGACAAGTGGAACACCTGCCAGAGGAAGTGGTGGGGCTGAAACAATCAGGATTTAAGAATGCATGGGATAGACATAAAGGAATTCTGGAGGTCAGGGGTAAGGGGCAACAGACTTCTAGGAAAACAAACTGAACTTACAAGCTCAAATGGGCAGACTGGGTGGGCCATAGGCCCTTATCTGCCGACACTGTCTATGTATCTATGTATCTATGTAACTTGCTTCCGATCTGTTATAAGTGGGAAGGACTCCAACTAAAACTAGTCTTAAGAATAAAGTTGACGGAGTATGGGGTCCAGTTCTGGAAACCTCACCTAGCAAGGATATAGACAGGATTGAAGGGTTCAGAGGTGAGCAACCAAGATGGTGCACGGTATGCATAGGAAACCATATGAGGTGAGATTTAGGGAATTGGATCTGTGCCCACTGGAGACTAGAAGGGAGCAGAGGGACATGATAGAAACATTTACATACATGAAGGGGATAAACAGGGTGAATGAGGGGAGCTTATTTACAAGGAAAGTAGGTGCTAAAACTAGGGGTCATAGTCTAAGATTGGTAAGAAGAAGGTATAAGGGCAATGTGAGGGAGCGTTACTTCACTGAGAGGGTGGTAGAGTCCTGGAACAGACTTCTGGAAGAGGTGATGGGAGCTGAAATGGTGGAAGAATTCAAGAGGGCATGGGACAGATGTAAGGGATAGCTGGGGGCATGGGTGGATGTCTCCAGACAAAGGAACAAGTGGGGGTATGGGGCAGGCTCAGTGGGTCAACTGGGTCCTTTTCTGCTGCCAGATTTCTATGATTCTATGTGATGAAAGTGTTGCTGCCAAGGTTACACGACTTGAATGACAGACAGTAAATTGTTGCAACCAGCTTTCAACAGCTTGAAATCATCAGTATCAAATAAACAGCCAACGTAGCTGGGCAAGTCAGCTAACAGCCTTCAGAAACTTCTGTAGAACAACTTCAAAGGAATGCATGATCAAAATACTGCATTAACACAACCGAGTGTTACAAAACTGCAAAAACTTCACAGGACAGTGCTGTTTTCCCTCTTTCCCATCCCTTGGGCCAGGGCCTCCCCAACTGCCCTCTGACCAGAGGCACACCAACTGCCGAGGGATTCGACTCTGGTCTCCCTGACAGGGATGGCCTTTTTATCCCTTTTTCTATCATCCATCCCTCCCATCAGCAGGCTCCACCATCCATGGTGGTTCCACCTCAATGAATCACAAATAGGTCCTCAGTCGGCACCCGGTCAGATTAGCACTACATTAGCAGCACCAGTCAGGACAGTGCTACTCCCTATAGCGCTACAACGGACAGCGAGTGGGGATTTATAGTGTTTGCTATATGCACTCTCCTGGTCACCGTCCATGGTGCTGCCACAGGGCAAGGGCACCAGAATTGAGGAGGCTGGATCCCGTGGTGTGGAGGGATGGGGCATTGAGCAGCTCAACCAGGTGGCAGTGGAGACCAGGGTTCTAATCCTGGTCTCCTATCATTTTGCCAGATCAAGACTTGTTTTTTTAAAAGGGGGCCATGGAAACAGTATTTCACGGCCCCACAAACTGCATCTTGCCCCGTGATCTGCTTCCCCTCCCCCCGGAGTGAGAATCCTTTAGTCCAGGGGTGCGGGGGGCTAAAAATGAAAGAAACAGCATTTCTGCCATGCAGTCCTTGTCGACGGCATCGTAGTCAGCTATGTTCTGACCCAGTGCCCCTCAGTCACATACCAGGACATCGCACCTCAATCATCCTGCAGGATGAGAACGCCATTACAACCTGTTGCCATGACAATGATTCTGGTGTTACAATTGGAGGATTATGACATCAAAGCAGGAAAATCAGCAGGAACAGATGTAGTCTGAAGGTCTAAAACCCTTTTTTCTTACAAAATGTCTTCAGTAATAATAAAAAAAAAAAAAAAATTATGTCCAGAAATTTACACTTACAGGACATTTTGTGTAACAGAGTTCTGCTTAGGTCATTTAGGTCAGCTGTGAATTGTTTGCTGGAAATCAGAAAATCACTTTAATCAAGGTTTGCAGACATGCTTCATCCTACCTTATGACGAAGAGGCACAATCCGGGATAAGAGGCCTATCAAAATATCAGTGTATACACTCCGTTCATGGGCCTCGTCAATAATGATCACTTTGTACCGTGTGAGCAAGAAATCCTGAAAGATATCAAACAGAGCTAATTAGAACTGTTAAGTGATTGCTGTATATTGGTAAAGATACAGAAACACTCGGGGCCCTAGCCATGATTGGGGCTGGCATGTGCATGATTCGTGGGTTGCTAGCCAGTGGAGCTCTGCACAGTGAGCCACTCTGCATGAGTTGCACACTGATGGCATTTAGTGACTCTGGTCTCCCTGCCCGCATGTGCAGAGGCAGCCTGAGGGGCACAGCTATGCAGGCTTCAAATCAGATGCCTGGGTCCAGTCACAAAAAGGATCCCGTGCCCTGCAGCAGCAGGGAGTCACAAGATACGAAAGCCTGTGGCCAGAGCTGCCTAGTTGCTTAAAACAGGGAACAATTTACAAAAAAAAAAAAAAAAAAAAAAAAGGCAGAGAAACTGCTGCCCTTTTACCTCCCCCCACAAGCTGTGGAATGGAGTAATGCAGGAAATGGGTCAGCTCACTGAGCTCAGAATGTATATGGTGCTCACAGACCACAAAAGTGTTGCACAGAGGGATGCACATGTGTCCCCTGTGCCGTAACTTCTGCATCCTCCAGTCGCCATGTGGAAGTGACTTCCTGAAAACGGTCGCATCTGACATGCGTCCCTGACACAGCCACTTGCATAGCTCCACAGAAGGGCTGGGATCAGTTTGGGGGAGGCTGTGCAAGGCCAGCCATTGATGGTTGGTGAATGGGTCTGCCACGGGCCAACTTGTTGTAAAGAAGCTTAAGTGCCACTTAATAGTAACGTGTAGGCTTACAAAACAGGAATTTTTCAGTAAATGAAATGTGGCGTAATTTATGGTCTATACATTTTAGCTACAATTTATTTAAGCAGGGCAAGGAAGACAGAGCTAGCAATCTCATTTACAGCTGTGGCATGGGGCATGGTGGTGGGTGAAGAAAAAATAAAAACAACAAAAAAGTACAGTTAAGTAAGAACTTACCGCAACAGTAGATCTTCGAGACAGGCTCTTGCAGTAGGTAATTACATATACGACTGAAGCAGGCAGGCATCAGGACCCCACAGAAAAATTTCTAGTTAGTCTCTGGCGGGGGATTGCCCCCATGTCAGGTGACCGACGTCAGTATAAAGGGGCGGTCCCCCACGCCCGTCTTCCAGTTCTTTCCCGCCAAGGGCCCAAAAGGCAAGGCGAGAGAAGCTGGATATTTCCTTCCTGGAAAAGGAGCTGAAAAAGCTAAGGGGGATGGAGGGCGGGAAGCCATTACCTACTGCAAGAGCCTCTCTCGAAGATCTACTGTTATGGTAAGTTCTTACGTAACTGTACTATCTTACTTTGAGAGGGCTCTTGCAGTAGGTAATTACATATAGGACTCAATCCCAAGCAGTCTGGAACAAAGAAAAGCACTCGGGAGGAGGAAAACTAACACACTCAGAGAACCTCCGGCTGTAAGGGTCTAAGAGAGAGAAGACCATGCAAAACAGCCAACCCAAAGCCTGCTCTATGGCGAGAGGCAATGTCCAAACTGTAGTGTTTCGTAAAGGTGTGGACAGAATTTCAAGTCATGGCTGCGAAGATGTCTGTCGCTGACACATTCCTAAAACACATAGCAGAGGCAGCGACTCCTCTGGCAGAGTGACCTCTAACTTGACCCGGCAGGGTCTTATGGTACTTGTCGTAACAGAAAGTGATACAATGAGCCAACCATTTCGAGAGGCGTTGCTTGGAAACTGCACTGCCCTCTCTTCTGCGAGCAAAAGAGAGAAAAAGTTGGTCCGATTTCCTGAGATCCTTAGTCCTAGTGGTATATTATCTCAGTATTCTATGAACTTCCAAAGTATGCAAGAGGTACTCCCCTTGACTGGAGTGTTGCGTAAAGAAAGCGGGTAGTTCAATGGATTGATTCAGCGTAGATTCCTCTACCACTTTAGGGAGAAACTTAGGGTTGGTGCGCTGAGCCACAAGTTGCTTGTGAAAAATCAAATAAGGGATTCTGCACATCAGGGCCTGAAGCTTGGAAATTCGCCAAGCAGAAGTAATGGCCACTAGGAAGAGAGTCTTCCAAGACAGGAACTTCAAGTCTGCTGAAGCCGCCGGTTCAAAAGGAGGCAGAGTAAACTTCTCAAGAACGAAGTTCAGATCCCAAGGAGGAACAGGAACGTGGATTTGGGGGGGGTCTTAAATGGAGGCCCCCCCCCCGAGGAAAGTCTTAGAAACTTCCAACTGTGCGAAAGGTCCGTCTCCAAAAGGGACGTGGTAGGCCGAGATAGCCTCCATGTGAACCTTCGAAGAGGAATGGCTGAGACCCAGGTCAAAGAGAGGATGCATGTAGTCCAGGACTCTCTCGACAGGGTAAGAGAAAGGCTCGAAGTCCTTTGAAGAGGCCTAAATCGAAAAACATTTCCACTTCATGGCGTAGGTGGACCTAGTGGAAGGCTTTCTGGCCTCCACCAGAATATCTGCGACGAACGGAGAAACCACGAACCGGGCTTGAGCTACGCCTGCAGGAGCCACGTATGCAAATGAAGGGATTTGAGACCTGGATGAACCAGGGTCCCCTGATCTTGGGTCAGCAAATGCTGTGACAGAGGAAGAGGAAGCAGAGGTTTCTGCTTCTGATTCTAGAACTCTGAGCTGAGTGGCTGTGTTTGAGAAGAGCTCCCAAAGCTAAGTGCTTTTTGCTATAATTTTCAGTTCAAAAATTGTTTTGTTTTATGTAAATTTAGGTGATTATGAAAGACAAGCCTGTAGGCTCCAGGAAGATATAAAATTTGAGTGGTAGATATTTGCTGGAAGTCAGAAGGATCAACACATTTATTTAGTGTGATCTTTCTACTCTGATGTGGTTAATTTTAATACTATAGTTTAAACCCTTTCTGTGTGTGCCTTTGGTGGTGTCTGATATTGAGAACCTAAGTGTCATTTGTGGGTATTCTGTCTGTTTTGGTAGGTACTTTATTTTCTCTGTTAAACAACTGAGTATACTATTGCCTAATACTTTATAGTACATTGTATCTTTTTGTGCAGTCTCTGATCTTTTCTTCTTTCTCCAATGTTTTAGAACTGTTTAGTTTTTGTGGCAGAGGTGTGGTACTGTGTTCTTTCTTGTAGATCAAGGTGCTTTTGGGACTGCTGATTTCTACTGGTTTAAAAGATTACATTTTTTTTTCTATTTTAAAAAAAGCTACATCAACTTGGTATGTTGTCACCTGTTTGTTGTTGCTAAGCAGCAGATGTTTTTGCATTGTGCTCTGGTTCTGTGATAGAATCTGTATTAGTAGAAGGTAGATTATTGTGATTGTAGTTACCTTTTGATGGTAAGGGTAAAGAGCTGAGATAAGAATGTATGTATTTTTGAATGTTATAGAAGCCAGAAGGGGAAGGAAGCATATTCAATTCAATGCTTTACAGTAACTGGTAATTGCTGTTTTTCTTTTAGACTTGGATTATGGGCTTTTGGTGACACTGTACTTTCTTTGTTGTCTTTACTTAGAATTGTTCCTGGGCTGCTGAGGATTTAAAACATAGTGGTGGTGTATTCTTTGCTGTCTTTGGTTGCTGCAAATTTTCGCCCCCCCCTTCCCCCAACTCTTGATTATATGCCCTGTTAAATCTGACTTACAGGAGCTAAACACTGGGTATAGTAAGGGGTGTGGAGTAGGAGGGGCATACCAGGAAAGGAACAGCAGCAAGTGAAGAGGTGACTGCTCTCTCAGTGGAAGGGAAGTAAATGCAAATCTAGGAGCTTTCATTATTACTTCTTTGCATTGATATTGCATTGGGGAAAGGAGGAGTAGGAGTTTGAAGAAGGTTGTGCAATGGCTACTTAAAGCCTGTTTTTGAGTGTGGATAGGAATATAAAAAGCAGTTGCTCAATATATCTAAATGCATGCAACAAAGGAGGTAAGGGAAATAAAGAAAATGTTTTGCACTGATAGAGGAGGGAGAGGGGAGACTTGGGGGAGTGTTTGGTATCCTGCATCTGGAAGGGTGGGGGGTCGCTGGTGGGCAACAACAGCAATGGGTAGGGTGGTAGGCTGCAACAACTGTGGTGCACCAATCTTTCTAAAAATTGCCTGGAGTGTGGGAGGATGTTTAGTATGCAACCACAAAGAAAAACTCAGAAAGGAGATTGAGGGTCTGCAGGAGGAACTAAGACAGGCAAGGTAGATTGGGGGTGGGTTTAGCCCAATACTGGAGGGAGGATGAAGGGAGATGAGGAGGCGATTTAAGCCAACAGTGGTGAGGAAAGGGTCAAAAGAAGGGAAGCAGAGACAAAGGGGCCCAGGCCAGGAAAAACAACTGCTGGGGAAACCAGGTCAGGAGACAAAAGACAAATGGAAGGAGGAGATAGGGACTTGTGAGGGGAGGTGAAGAAGTGGCAAAAGTCATGGAGTGGAAAGGAGAGAACAGGTTACTATGAAGAGAGAGGGAGCGGCATTTGTGAAGGGTCTTCAGAAAATAGCTGTGCACTGCTAGAGAGGAAGAAGGTGGAGGAGGGAAATGATGAAATTAGAGGAGTAATCGATAAATGCCTGGACCAAACTGGAGCGGGGGGAAGTTCTGCTGGGAGAATTGCAACAGGGGTAAAAGGGGGAAATGTGCAGGAGGAAGAAGAGGAGCTGGAAATGAGAGAGGGAGATGAATGGAAGCAAGCAGGGAGTAAGAGGGTGGAATCTTAGTGCTGGGGGACTCAATACTAAGAGGAGTTAGGTGGGGTAGCAAGGGGAGAGGCATAGTCGCATTTGGGTGGAGGCCATGCCAGGAATGACAGCGGAAAGGGTGGGATAGTCTGTTCTGAAATATGCTAGAAGGGGTAGGGACAAGCCTCATTTAATTATACATCTTGGGACAAACGACCTGGCTGACAAGACAGCAGATACAGTCCAAAGGAGGTTTGAGGAACTAGCACAATTATGTGAGGGGGCAGGAAGATCAGTAACTTTTTCAGAGATACTTCCGGTGCCAAAGGCAAGCACAACAAGAAAGCTGAGAATAGAGGAATTTAACGGATGGCTAGGAACCTGGTGTTGTGCTAAAGGGTATGGGCTGTTAGGGGGGTTGGGAGGGACCTGGGAGGACAGTAGTCTCTATGCCAAGGACAGACTACACTTGAGTGAGGAGGGAAAGAAAGTGTTGAAACAGAGGATGGAGGAGTACATAGAGGAAGTTGGGAATTTAAACTAGGAGTGGGTGGTGGCAGTTGGGGAAGAGATATGCAGAGACCACAGGTTGGGAAACCATATGAGCTTACCCCCATAACAGTGACAAAGGACAAATGGCAAGTACTATTGGTGATGCTAGGAAAGGAAGGCAGGATGGGAGGGGGGAAAGGGTGGAAGGTGGTTACCCTTAATGCTAGGAGCCTTGGGAGAAAAACTGCAGAGTTACAGGTTCTCATGGCAGAGGGAGAGGTGGACATTGCAGCCATCAAGGAAACATGGGCCACCCAATACAATGACTGTGACCTGTCTATACCAGGGTACAGGTTATTTCGTAGGGACAGGGTGATTGGGAAAGGAGGGGGGGTGGCACTATATGTGAAGGAAGGACTGAAGTGTGTAAGGGAGGAAGGGGAGGAGGGTAGAATGGAGTCACTTTGGATGCAATCCAGGATTCCAAGAATAGGATTCTTAGAATGGGAGTGGTGTACAGGCCACCATCTCAGACGGAGGAGTCAGACAGGAACTAGCGGGACAGATCAGGAGGACCTAGGAAGGGTAGTGTGGTGATTGTGGGGACTTCAACATGCCAGGAGTGGACTGGAGCACCCCAACAACCAGGAACAGAAGAGAGCAGGTACTGCTGGATGCCTTCCAGGACAGCTTCCTGCTGCAAATGGTCAGTGAACCAACCAGGTTAGGGAATACCCTTGACCTTGTGCTGGCAAATGGGGACTTTGTGAGAGAACTTACAGTGGAGGAACTGCGGTCAGGGAGTGACCACCACTCAGTATGGCTCACATTGGATATGGGCAAGGAAGGAGTGGAATCTGGCACAATAGTGCTGGACTTCGAGGGCCGGCTTTGGGAGGATGGGGAAGTGGTAAAGGGTACCTGGCCCAGAATTCAATCTAGTATGGACACTAACCAGAGGTGGGAGCTCATAAAGCTGGGGATAGTGGAGGCAACCAAAACCTGCTGCAAAGCCCAGAGCAAGAAGGCTAGGCTAAGAAACCAATCTGGTTGAGCAAGGAGGTAATGGAAAGGTAAGGAGGAAAATAGCTGCCTTTAGGAAGTATAAGAAAACAGGAGGGGAGGACAGGGAGGAGTACTTGACAGAATTGAAGGAGGTGACAAGGGCAGTAAGGGGCCAAAGCATCTACGGAACTCAGGCTGGCACAAGGCATTAAGAAGGAGAAGGACTTCTTTAAGTACATCAGGGAGAAAAGGAGCTGTAAGGACCACATAGTAAGGATTAGGAAGGAGGGGGTTGGGTGGAAGCAGGTGGCATAAGGCAGAAGCACTAAATGAGCATCTGCTCAGTATTTACTAAAGAGAAGAGGGGGTGACACCCAAGGGGAGAAATGGCAGAAACAGGGGGAAGGGGTGACAGATGGGAAATCATGGAGAGAGAGTTCGAGAGGTTTGAAGGCATTGAGGGTGGACAAGGCGCCAGGCCCAGATGGCATCCACCCCAGGGTACTGAAGGAGCTGGCAGAGGTCCTTGCAGGACCTTTGGCAGACCTATTTAATGCCTCACTACATTCGGGGTGTGTACCTCAGGACTGGAAGATGGCTCATGTGGTGCCCCTCCACAAGAGTGGCCCCAAGGATGAACCGGGAAACTACAGACCAGTGAGCCTCACATCCATCGTGGGTAAGCTAATGGAGACTATCCTGAAGGAGAGGCTGGTGGCCCTCCTAGAGGCCAAAGGACTACAGGACAGCAGACAGCATGGCTTCATACGTGGCAGATCCTGCCAAACCAACCTGGTCGAGTTCTATGACTGGGTAACTAGGCAACTGGACAGGGGCCATGCAGTGGATGTCCTGTATCTGGACTTCAGTAAGGCATTCGACTCAGTGCCACATGGAAGGCTGGGAAGGAAGTTAGTAGGCACAGGGCAGGTGCAAAGCTGGTGAGATGGGTAGGAAACTGGCTGCAGGGAAGGCAACAGAGGGTGGTGGTGGGTGGGGAGCTCTCACACCCAAGGGCAGTGAAGAGCGGTGTTCCACAGGGCTCGGTGTTGGAACCAGTGCTGTTTGGGATATTCATTGCACATATCATGGGACGCCAAGAGCAAGATTCGCCTGTTTGCTGATGATACCGGTGTATGCGGTGGTGGATGCCTAGGTGGATGGTAGGGCAGGATCTGGCAAAGCTGAAACCTGGTCAGACACCTGGCAACTGGCTTTCGTGCCACAAAGTGCAAGGTGCTGCATTTTGGGATGAAGAACCCAGGAGGAGTTACCAGCTAGGGGGGAGTGCAGCTAGCCCAGACAGAGGAGGAGAAGGATCTGGTGTGTTTTTTCAGGGTCATGAACAACTGCACAATGTAGGACTTGCAGCTGCAAAGGCCACAAATGCTGGGTTGTATTGTAAGGTATATCCTCAAGGAGGGAGGAGGTGATTCCCACTGTATAGGCGGTTGTTAGACATACCTGAGTACTGCGCAACCGTCCATCTGAAGAGGGCATTGTTACTGAGGGGTAGCGCAGAGCCACGGACAATGGTGGGACTACATAGAGAAGTTACGGATGAACATACTACTGGAGGAGAGGAGAAGGTACATTGAAAACCTTAAATACATGGAAGGAATAAACAAGACAGGTACAGAGAGGTTGTTCAAAGTAAGGGAGGGGAGGGACACCAGGGGCCATGATATGAGACTGGAGCGAGGAAGGTTCAGGAGGAAGATGAGGAGACACATTTTTACAGAGAGGGTGGTGGCTGGGTGGAATGCGTTACCTGCTGAAGTGGTATGCGGTAGAACAGTGGACTGCTTCAAACGAGGATGGGACAGGACAAGGGGGAGGGTTAAGGAAGGGGAAGGGTGGAAGGGAGGGGCAGCTGCAGAATAAGGGGTGCTAGCTGCACATTCGAGCAGACTTGATAGACCTCTAGGCCTTTATCTGCTGGCAAATTTCATATGTTCGTACTGCAGAAGAGAGAACCAGACTTGCCTAGGCCAGCATGGAGCAATGAGGATCATCTGGGCTCCTTCAGAACTGAGTTTGTGTAAGACCCTCGGAATTAAGGGACTTGGAGGGAAGGCATAGACGAATCTGTCCCTCCAGTCGAGAGACAGAGCTTCCCACCAGAAATTGCCTCACCCTGGAGTGAGCGAGCAGAAGGCGGGAAGTTTTGCATTTTGAGGAGACGCGAACAGGTCTACCCGAGGGGTTCCCCAATGCAGGAAGATATCGTCTACTACCTCTTGATCCAGTTCCCATTCATGGGCTTTGGCTGAAGACCGACTGAGGTGGTCTGCCAACGTGTTTTCTACTCCTGAAACATGAACTGCCATCAGGTGAAGGCTGTGCTGAACAGCCCAATTCCAAACTCTCATTGCTTCTCTGCACAGAGGGTAGGAATGCGTTCCTCCCTGCATGTTGATGTACCAGACTACACACATGTTGTCGGTCTGGATAGTCAGATGGCCGGGAAGAACACAAGAGTTAAGAGCCTGGACAGAGTACAAGACAGCTCCGAGTTCGAGCACGTTTATATGGACAGTCTGTTCAAGTCTGGACCAGGATCCCAGAGTCCTGTGAGACTCTAGGTGGGCTCCCCAGCCCTCTCCTGAGGCATCTGTTGTCACTGTTTGGGAGGGGGGTTCGAGGCAAAAGGGAACTCCCCGGCAAAGGTTCTCTTGCACCATCCACCATTGCAAGTCCCGAACCATGGGATCGGAGACCAAAACTTCCTGGTCTAGGTCGTCCAAAGTCTGGTCCCACCGAGACTGAAGCGTCCACTGAGAGATCTTCATATGGAGCCAAGTGCGAGGGACTGTCGGAATGGCAGCCGCCATGAGCCTGAGAAGGTGAAGGACTGACCTGGCACTGACCCATCTGTGGCTGGACAGCAGACTTGCATGAGCCTGGAGGGTGTCCATCCTGTCCGGAGGCAGAAAAGCCATGCCGATGGTCGTGTCCAGGATCGCATCTATGAACTGGAGACTTTGGCAAGGGACCAGATGGAACTTGACCTGGTTGATGGTGATACCCAGGTTGGAAAAGACCTGCAGAGTAAGGGAAAGAGAGTGCAGAAGTTCTTCCCTGGATGGGGCCGCCACGAGCCAGTCGTCCAGGTACGGGAAAACCTGCACTCCCTGGGTATGCAGGTGGGCCGCTACTACAGAAAGACATCTGCTGAACACTCGGCGAGCTGCTGAAAGACCAGATGGGATGGCCTTGAATTGGTAGCGGTCCCCCTGGAATGAAAACCGAAGGAATTTGCGGTGGGAAGGGCAGATGGGGATGTGCAGGTAGGCATCCTGCATATCCAAAGCGCACAGTCACTGTCCCTGCCGAAGTAGTGGCAGAAGGCTCTGCAGGGAGAGCATTCTGAAACGTCTGTACTCCACGAACATGTTCAGGGAGCTGAGGTCTAAAACAGGCCTCACATCTCCCGTTTTCTTTGGAACCAGGAAGAAATGGGAATAAGTAACCTGTCCCCCAAAGGTGGGTCGGGACAGGCTCCATCGCTGCCTTCAAGAGAAGGGAGGAAATTTCTTCCCGAACCAGAGGAAGATGTTCCGGGGAGTAGGACGACTTGGGGGGTGGTTTTCTGGGTGGCTTCTGAAGGAACTCGATTGAGTGTCCTGCTGCTATCAGTTGGAGCACCCAAGCGTCTGATGTGATCCTCTCCCTACCCGGTAGATGGAAGGAGACCCTCCCTCCTACTGGTTCCTCAGGGGGTCCACAGGCTGTGACAGGGGTCATGCTTAACTTTTTTTTGCACTGGTCCACCCGGAAAGTGATGCTGTTGTTGCACTGCCCCCCCAACTGATTGCACTAGCCCCAAGTTTACATTAAAATATTAAGAAAATAAGCACAGTGACACAGTCGGTATGTCTGAGACAGCATTTTTTAAACTGTTTGTTATTTTATCTATTTATTTCATATTTTCCAGTTTAAGTTTCATTTATTGTTGTTCCTGTGATAGATGTGCATGGCCTCAATTTGCAGGGAGTTACTGGCAGAACTCATGCAGCCCACCACGGCTGCAAGATTTGATGCCCCAGAGATTCTTTCCTCCACCCCAAGTTCACCAGCCCTCCTTTCTCAAATTCCCTCTCATGCTGTCCTCCAGAGCTACAAGATTGTGTGCCCCAGGGATTCTTTCCTCCATCCCTCAGTAATTCTGTTCATCAACCCTCCACCCTCAAGTTCCTTCCCTGCTTTTACCACACATTCACAGCTTCCTGCAAGCCTGAAGCCACTGCTGAATTTAAACTTTGATATTTTTTCTGCTCCCCTTATTATATATAGCACAGTGACTTATTTACTGGACTTGCTGAAAAATAACCCTCCACCCTCCCCAGTCTCTGCATTGTGTTTTATTTCTCACTGTACTTGCCTCAATCCAAAGTGTACACAGCATAAGTTCAGACACAGCTACCTGACCTTACCTTGCTATACTAGAGACCCTTTAGAGAAGCGGAGCCCCAGTGTTGCTCGACTGGCCATACTGGTCAACTTTTTAAACACAGGTTCCTCATTTTATCTCAGCAAATTTGTTGTTGTTGGCAGCTAAGGGATATAAGGGGAGTTCATAAATTAAAAATGGCTATGTTGGTTAACACCCCTCAGCTGCCGCTGCCGAATACTTGGTTTCAGTCGCACAAGTGTGATAGTCAAGTCTCGGCCACAGCTCTGCAGGGACCAGCCCGGATTAATCAGCCTGAGGACGTTGTCAGACTGGCGGTCAAAATTCAGCAAGTAAAACTGAAGGTGCCAGGAGCAAGCTTTCCTAGTGCAGAATGCAGACATAGCACCCAAATCCCATAGAAGTGCGAAATATGTATAATTTTAGTAAAACTCACTTTTCTGTCGATCCGTCGGAAATCTCGGCTCTGTGCATCCACAGAATAGAATGGCGCCGAGCGGGAGCTCGTTCATGACTGATTCTGTTATTTTTGGTCCTATAGGTAGTAGAGGTCTTATCTGGTGCAGCTGCCAACAGAGAGGTGGGCAAAAACATTCATATTTCAAAACAAGCACTCTAACTTACTGTATTTTGTGTGCAAAAAGCAGAAGCTATACTTCCGGGCATAAGCATTACTGGAGCTGAAAATGCGCATGCCCGGAAGTACAGCTCTGGTCTTTTGCGCACAAAACAGAATAACTTAGAGTGCTCATTTTGAAATATGAATGCCCAGAGTGGCGTCAAGCATGTCAGACCAGAAGTGCATAGGGAGGCAGAGGTAGGTGCTGCAAGGATGAATAAATAGACACAAAAAACTCAACTGGTTAGTGAATATTAAAGGGCTCTTTCAGAAACAGGATACTGCCTTACCTTCTGAATTTCTTTAAGTAGTACACCATCAGTCATATACTTAATTTTCATTTCGCTTGTTGTATTTCCTTCATAACGGATCTGATATGAAACCACCCTGAATGGAAATCACACAACAAAAATCAGCTACTCCCTTCCAAACACTGCCCAAAGGACCAGCTACAGAAACTTCCTGAGCAAAGGAGCAACACTCAATAATGACCTAACCGAAAAAAGGAAATGTATAATGACATTCTAGAAACACCTCAGACTGCTCATGGTTCCAATACATAGACAACTGAACACAATACTAACCAGTGTATGGCTCCAGTAAAGAGGTTATCAAAACAAAGAAATATAAAAGGAAGAGCAGGAAGTGAAGCTCCTTACCTTTGTGACAGGTTCATTTCTTTTGCAACTCGATGAGACATGCTCACTGCTGCTACACGTCTAGGCTCGGTAATGCCCAAGATGCCGTCCTCCATGCTTCAGGGGGAAAAGAATAAAGAGATCAGAAACAAACTACAACAATGACACTGAACAAACGCTTAGAGTATTATACTACAATCTGCTGACTGTAGGGCACTGGAGACAGAATATGAAGTGATAATAATTATTTAAGAACAAAACCTTGCAGCGCAGGCACAAATGAATACAATGTCCAGTGTATTGAGATGCAGTTGCCACTTATTTCAGCAGATGAACAGGTGCAACAGAAACATTCAACGTTTCACTCCACACCTGGAGGTTTGTCAAGAGTGTACATTTCTCCTTTTTGTTCCTAAACTGTTTACCGGACTACATCGCGCTCACTGGAGCGGATGTTTTTGTTTTTTGTACTAATTATTTAACGTCAATACAGTATATATAAATGAAGTTTCCAGACATATCATCACACATTTTTTTTTTTTTAAATGGTTCTTCCTTCTCCTGTTGACTCATTACTATATGGTAAGGCTCTAATCACCCTGAAGCTTTAACTGCACCACCATCGATGCCCTGCAGATCCCACCACACTCCAGGCCTCTTAGCAAAGCACCAGGATTTTTTGATCCGATTTAGAGTCACAGAAAAAAAAAATCAATGTGCTTCCGCTCATTTACAGTTATGTCCCAGGGTTCAAAATTGGCACCGGCCCACTAGTCAAATGCGGGCAGATTTTGTTTTGGGCTCATAAAAGTTTATTCAGCTAGCCCTGCTGGTCTGTACTGGAGAGAGTAACATCTCAGTAATTACACCAGTGAGGCCAGTGGATTTTCCCAGTCACTAACCCGGTTGGCTAATGGCTGTGAAACCAAATTTTGACCCCTGATGTCTCATCAATGATAGTGTAACAATAAGAATAACACAGGTGTGCGGTGACACATTGGATCTGCACATGATTGGCACAGCAAAATGAGCAGAACACAATCAACAGCATGATCAACTTCTCTTTAACCACCAAGGAACATGGCACCCCACATGCACCAGAACTGTGAAACCAGGCTAGAATTCTAAAGGGAAAACCACACTCCATAAGCTGTGTCCTTAGTGAATTTGGAACAGAATTTCAACAAGATCCAAAATAACAGAGGGATTTTAATCCAAAACTAGATTACATTTCCACTGCAAAATCCAGGCAGTCTGCAAATCTAAGGCCAGGTTTAGAGGTACAAAAATGTAAACAGATCAATAAGACAGAGTATGACCCTTAAATACTTTGTGGACACGAAGACTGCAATGCATCCTTCTTCTTTCTTCCAGGTATACCCATTTTAATTGTCGGTACATTTCAAAGTGTGCAGGGCTCATGGGCAACTGGATACAAAACAAGCTATACTGTTATAAAGCACATTCAGCCTTCTTACTTGGTACAGAGGGGTTGATGTGTACAAGGAGTTCCCATAATTCAAAAAGGGAAGCAGACGATACTTAACTGCAAACTAGCTTCAGAACAAACCAGATTTTTATTACAAAACAAAAAATGTAGGGGTTCAATTTGCAAAGACACTCGGGTTTGCTTATCCCATGAAAGGGACTGATACAACACACTACCCAATCAACTTGCTGTAATCACTTGCCTTCGTCTGTTATGAAATCAAATACTGGAGAAATTTTAAGGCCAAGTTTGGAACCAAATATTATCTTTGTCTTTTCAGAATTAAAACCAAAACTGTCTATTGATTAAAACCCTTCTGGAGGTTGTATTGCACAAAAAGTCTCTATCACTTGAATACAAAATACAGACATCAGTAAACAATGGCTATTTCAACTCGAGAAAATTTGTAAATCCATCAAAATTGCCAATCTCATTCCGATTAAATTACAAGCAACAACAAACCAGGTGCAGAACCTTGCGAGATACCAGCAGTAACTGAGGTTTGTGTTGAGAGCGAGCCCTGAATAAGAACTTGACCAAATATATGGTGTAGATCATTTTCCAACCACCGCTGTGGACCTCCCCCAAAGCCCAGCCCAACAGGTTTGTTCAGCAACAAGCTATGATCAACAGTATGAAAAGCCATGGATAGGTCCACACAGATGGCTCCAGTCCAAAGCCCTCTATAACTAGTTAGGACTATGTGATTACAAAGCCTGGAAAGTGCTGAAACTGTACTCTGGTTCATCAAAACCCAGAATGGTACAATTCTGTACTGTTGTTACTGGCCAGAAAATTATAATATTTGCAGACCAGTCTCTCCATATGTTTAGATGCAAAGAGAAGGGAGCTAGGTCTATAATTAATAATTTTGGCATGTTTGCTAGGTTTGTGGGCAAGAATTACCTGAGCCATTTTCCAAACCTGGAGTGATTTACTGCACCTCAGACTAACACTAAACATTTAAGTCAACGGCTTGTTTATCTGGCAGGCAGTGTATTTCAAAAAACAAGCATCAATGCCCTCGAGAACAGCACTTTTCCCTGTTTAAAGATTGAGTAAACTGGCTAGCAGTATAGCCTACAGGTTAGAGTAACAAGCGGTGAATGAGTATGGTACATCCAGCAGACCTGGATTTGCTGCCTTCAACCTCTGTTTGCAACTGGTGTGACTCTGAGCAAGTCACTTAACCTCCCCAGTGCTCTAAGGTCACCCCTGAAAATAGGCACTGTGCCTAGAGGTTCTTACCTGGTCCGGGCTTGCATTAACCCCTACTTAAGTCCCCAAATGGGATTCTGCAGCACAAAAATAAAAGCAGTGTTTCAGCACTGACCCTGTATACTGAAAGGCTTGCACATATATCTGTGGTAGAAAAAGTATTGGATAATGTTGAACAAAGGCACTCCAAGACTTTCTGTTCTGGCCCCCAACATTTGAAGCAGAGGATCAAACGGACTCCCACTTTACTAGTGCTAATGCAAGCCCTGCCTGGTTACCAAAAGAATTATTAAAAAAAAAAGTAAATGTTCCAGTACATCAACCAGGTCAAGGATACAGCATGCGGGGGAGGGGGGGGGCTTCCAGAGGCTACCAGCAGGTCAGAAGATGTGGAGAGGCATGCGGCACCTCCAGTCGGTTTGCTTCCCCCGCAAATCCCCCCCTTACCTCCCTCAGTCTAAATGACAGACTCATCCTCATTATAGCAGCTTATGATGCCCAAGCCTGAGGTGCTGATGCAGTGGGCAGCAACTGTCTTGCCACTGGAGTCACTGAGTGTCTGATCTTAACTTATTGGGGTGGGGGTTGCTAATGTTACGTGGTTACTGGCAGTATTTACAAACTCCAATACAACCTGCAGGGCAAGCAGTTCCCTCCCTTCATAGTCCAAGTGAGCTGCTTCCATAGCACACCCTATGACTCCATTAAACAGGTGTGGGAGTCACACTCTGAACGTGGACACGGATATTCTGTGTGGTGGTGCAATATGCTACCCCGTATCACTGGGCTAGGTTCCTGTCACAGTGTTTTAACTGGTTTGCCTCACTGGAGCCACTGGCTATTTACTCAATGGTCTACAGCTTAATTTGGATTCAGTCACAAAACAATATGGCCATTTAGTTTTTCTTGCTGTTTATTTTTTTTGCACGTTATTGTCAGAGTTGTACTGTACTCCCTGGTCCCCCAACCCCAGGGTGCATCTGGAAATGAGCCGCCATCAGCTCAGTACATCCTTTCTGGCAAAACTTTTGAAATAAATAAATACTTGAATAAGTTCTGTTACAGAAATTATAAATCAGAAGCAACCCAGGAGCTAGGTACACTGGGCACAGCTTCGTTCCTCTTGCTGCTCCGCGCACAGGATGGCAGTAGCAGTAGATAACAAAAGGTAATAATGTAGCACTCAGGGACACATACAAGGAACCAGCAGCTGAAATTAGCAAAACGTGCTTACTTCATTAGTAAGAGCTCGCCCATGTGTGTTCACAATGTAGCAATCCGTTAAAAATGCCAAAAGGTCCACCAGGAATAAGGCTGTGCCAAATCCGGTATAGCAGATAGAGTTCCAAAAAGTTTTAAATCCTAAATGGTAAATTCCATAATCCAAGGTGGTGCAAATGGCAAATTGTTGCTGGTAAGGTCCAAAAAGGAAAACTAGCCTCTGCCCCGGCGCTTCATCTCAACAGTCCCCAGACGAAGTCCCTGCTGAGACAAAGCACTGGGATGGGGGCTAGTTTTCTTCTTTGGAGCTTTACCTGCTATACCAGATTTATTACAGCCCCTATTCCTGGCGGACCTTTGGGGATTTTTGTGGACTGCTACACTGTGAACACACATCAGTGAACTACTAATAAAGTAAGCATCTTTTGCTAATTTTGGCTGCTGGTTCTTTGTATGTCTCCCTGAGTGCTATAACCTTTTTTCCCTATCAAATTTTCTCTCCTAGATTGACCAGCCCCCCCACCCCAGCCCGTTTCTCAGGCATCACAGGACTTACCTGGATGGCACCAAGGTGCCCAGCTGGCCAGGTGCAATGCAGAGCTTGCAGAGGACCGGTGTCATTCCGCTGGTTGATCATTTTCTGTTTTCACCCCCTCCCGTTGCTGGGGATAACAAGTCAACGTGCATGTGTGGAGATGCATGCACGTTGCGGAGTCCTGCAGCACCCTCCCTTCCACTGGTGTCCCCAACCCGTTCTGCCCTCAGGCCTTTACCTGGGGGCAGTTATTCGACGGGACTGCCAACCCACCCTCCCGGGGAGAGGAGAGCTGTCTTCCGGATGTTCAATCCTCTCCCTACCGATCCCTGGTGACCTGCTCGCACCATGAACACGGGCGCCAGCATGGCAGGAGATAAGGCAGCGATTCCTTAGCCCTCCACGCCACTGGGCCAGCTGTGGTATAACCTTTTTGTTGACTGGTTCAGTGTGGTGGTTAGCCACCCTTGTTATTTAGCACCACTAGAATCACGGTTGCAATCTGCTGGGAAGTGTGGCAGTAGAAGTATTTTGTTTTGTTGGCAGTTTTTCTGATACACATATGGTTAAAGAACAAGTGGACTACCTCTGGATGTTATCCTAATCTAAAAAAACAAATACACTTTGTTTCTTTAACAATAATTTAGGTTTGCCCCATGAATGTCCCATTTCTAAACTGCAGGCAGAAATGCTGGCTCCACGGCCTTTCTGATATGCCAGAGAGAAGCTCCTAACATGCATTAATGGGCTGAGGCAAAAGTCAGTTTAAACGCTACACTGGGCTTTCATTATTGTTTGGTTAGTTGTTACAAACCTTACTGCACAAGTTAAATGGCACAGGAATGGGTGCCTGGCTATACTGGTTCATTAACGTATTAAAGGAGTTTAGCATATCATAAAGATGGCAGAACTAGCATCACTGCCTCCAGTTTATGAGTTCTACGCAACAGTACTGGGTAGACTAGACTTTATTTATTTAGTTTTTGTTAACCGGATAGGTGCACTAGCCATAAAATGACTATTTTCAGGCACAGCCCGGGAGAGTACAACAAAAGGAGAACAGTTGAACAACAGCAACATGGGTACAATAATACAAATAGAGGAACAGTACAGCAGTGCTACAAAAATACAATGGGTAGAAACAACAAAAAATAATGGCAAGCATTATACAGATAATGGCAGTAAGATATATAATAATTTAAAGTGACAAAGTAAGTAAACTGAACAAGCCTAAAGCAAAAATCAGTGATTTGTTGGATTAGGCAGTGGTTATTGTTTAAAATACCAATCAGCTGGATTTTCGGACCTAGAACATGAGCCCATTAAAAAACAAACAAAAACCAAAAAAAACATGGATTACATTATTTTCTCCTTGTACTGTGAAAGATGATACACCGTCTGCCCATTCACAAGATCAGATCCCAACACTGCTGGAATTTGAATGTGTCCCCAGGTATCCCTAATCGAACCACTTGATCACCCCAACTTACCCCTCCAAGCAGGGGAATAGCCAGCCAGAACAATATTGTTCTGGGGAATGGGGAGGACAAGGGAACCAAAAGTCTGTATGTCATCATCCTCTGCCATCGCTTTACTGCAGTTTTCAGTTTTCCACCCTCCCCACCGAGGTGTGGTCTCTCACATTCCTTCTGGGTCCTGACCTCTGGAAAATCATCAGGATGGATATGGGAAGCTCTTTAACACCTTCCTTGATCAACTTGACTTTGTACGGATGGTGGTGATGTGCGTGAGAGGGGCAGCTACAAGCAGGAAAGCAGCATGACTGCATAGCTCCTAAAACTGAAACTTTTAAGCAAGTAAAAAATAAACTTTTTTGACTGAGCGCAACACTTTACTTAGTACTAAACAGAAGGTGAATGACCCGGTTACGAGATGGGTAAACTGGTGGAAACCCAAATCAGGTTGGAATGCCAGCAATGAGGGCTGGAGCAGGTCTTCAGGGTGCTCTAGCAGAGCTGGGTCAGAAGAGACCTTGCAGTCCTTGGGGCTAAATATATAGGAACTGATCATACTGGTGACTTACCAAAGTGTTTGTTTCTTTTTATAAAATAGACAAGAACGATACTGTGTCCTGATTGGCTAGGACTTGTGCATTGAGACAGCACAATGCACAGGTCAAAAAGGTGCTGGCAATCAGGACATAGTACACTAACAATACCAATGTATTTTTTAAAAATTCCTGATCTCCATAACAAACACAGATGCCCCCTTTAATCATTAAAGAAAAAATAATCTAGGCCTAAAAATTAAACTCCCTCAAAATAAAAAGAACAAAAACTGACTGAATATAATTTTCCTTTACATACCACTTCTTACACATATACACAAATTAAACTGAAGTACTACTCACAGTTTTATTTTTTGGAGTCCCAATCATCCTCCCCCATAGTTACCTGCCTACCACAGAAATCATTGATGCTTGCCCTGCTCCAGATAAAACTGAATCCCTGACTTTACTGAGGCCTTCTGGTGTGTGTGTTGGCGGGGGGAGGGTGAGCATTCAACCAACAGAATTCTGCAGAAATCTGAACTACTGCATTCCATGGTAAACAAACATTCCATCTATTGAATGTCTGGATAGACAGATGCTTGACAGCTGGGAGGGTCTAATTTTTACTAGTTACTTTTAACAAAAAAAATACTTGTTTTTAATTAAGAAAAAGTTGGCTTTTTAATTTTTTTATTTTCTCAAGTTTACCCATGTTGTAAAAGCAGCAAGACACTTCCAGGTGTGTATTATGCTGATACTACCGCATTTCAAGAGGCTGAAGTTACTCTGCCTGCAGCATCAGGCCTCACTATGCCCCTGGGTGTGTGGTTAGATCAACATAATGCATGTCTCGTTGTGTATTACTGCTTACTTGTTCAATGGGTAAGTTCACTAGAGTGTGAAACTCCATTTACAGGAACGACCCAGAATGGGTTCACACATGTAGAGAAGCATAACAGGTAAGAACAGATCAGCACACATTATAAGCACATTAATATTACAGTATGGTCAGACAGACAATAGGAAATACAAATTTAAGTACAAGCAGGGCAATACACGTCTTTCTGGTTTACTGGACCATGTGTTCCTGCCGACAGGGCTCCTGTTCGTTTAGGCCACCAGGGGGCAGCAATGCATAAGTATCCTGCCTGTCTTGAGACCGGCAGCATCCGACTGAAATGCTTTACCTGTTTCTGCTGGTCTGAACTGTAAGTTCTGTGCTTGAACGTAGACCTGGTTCTCCCATGTGGTAAACAATATGCTACCACAAAACTATTCTCCCAGACCCAAAAAAGTGGAGAGCTGATACAGATATACAGATTCTCACTCCACCGCCGCCTGGCTGCTGCAGCCAGTCTGCTCAGTTGGCAGAACGTATGGCACTATACCCTTTTTCGACTGGAAAAAAACACTCTATTTCACTTTACACAACTTGTTTTTTATTCTGTACAGCTTTTTCTCTCCGGCTATGCTAGTCTTGCAGGTATATACCTTGGTCCCAGGATATACTCTGTTCGGTCCTGTCGACTCCAGTCCTCCCTGGGTCCAGTGCCACCACAATGTCCTCCGTAACTTCCTCACTGTAGCAAGGGCTCCACGGCCCCCCCGAGGCAGCCCATTTTGTGGACTAGGATCCAGTGCTGGTGGGCACTAGGATGTGGGGCAGTTCAGGAAACCATGCCATCATTTAAATCATACGTGGGTTTTTTCTCCCTGGTTTCTCCACGTGCAGAGTTCCACAGTGCTTTGGCTGCACACATCTTGTGGAGGGAGCAAGTGCTCTTGGACAACCACAGGGGGTTCCTGCCACTCCGGTTGCACGGCGCCATCCCTCCTAAGCACAATGCAACACACTGCTGGATGGCAGCTGCTGCAATCTGTCCTGCCTCCTGACGCAGTGTCCTCACCTACACGGCTGCATGACATGCTACCACTGTGCCATCATGGCAGCTGCTACACACACCTTCCTTTACTGTGGATTCTTGTTGCTTGGCACAGTGGAACCCAGAGGAAGAACCCATTACATGCTTGGAATGTCAGTCCATAATACGCATGTGCTTGATTAATCTAGCCCCTAGTGGACATATATTGAGTTAAGAAGCTTTCTTGCTTGATTTTGTATACAGTAGTCATCTCCCTTTTTTGACTATGTATTTTATCACACTTTTGCAATAAATGTGTCCCACCTGATTATTCTTGGACCACAGACTACACCCAGGGCTTAAAGTGTGCAGAAAAACAGCTGGGTCTATAGGGGTCTTAATTACTGGAAGACGGATGGACTACTACTTGAAGTTCTTTTCTTTCCTTCATGGTGAAGCTTCTGCCTTTCCATTAAGCCAGTTTTTTAATGAAAATGTAAAAAGCAGATACAAAATATTGCGATACTGTAGAACACTGAGGAACACAAGAACTACGGGCCATACTGCCCTCATGAAGTTTTGGTGGGGGGGGGGACATGGATAAAGGGCTCTGCTTCTAGACCCAGTGAGACCCCACCAAAAAAATCCCTCAAAATGTTTTTGCCAGGTCTGAGGCCCTGCAAGACTCTGCACACTTTAAGCCTTGACTACTGTACATCCCATAGTAAAGAATTAAACCTACCTGGTATACCCAGCTTCATAGAGAAACTGTGGTACCTGTGTGGTTTTTCCACTACCTGTTTCACCACACAGAATAACGATGGGGTTCTCTTTAATAGCCTCCATAATGACCTGTTCCTCTGCCAAGATCGGCAGTTTCAATCGAGCTTCCTGAAAATAATGTAAAAAAAAATGTAACTTCACATCACATTGCTAACTTTTCAAATACTTTATTTGCTAGTATACTCTCATGTGAACACCAAGACTCAATTTTCTGTTTTGCAACCAAGGTAGTGAGGAGGTCAGTAATGTCACTGATTTCATAGCACTTTCTTTAACTTCAACCTGGATGGTGACCAGAGATGGGCAGTAGGGACGTCTGTTTAACATCTCATCCAAAGGACAGCACCTCAACAGTGCAACATCCGCCTTATACTGCACTAAAATGGAAGTTATGGGTATTAACCCCAAGCACCTGGTAGCTATGGGTATTACTCCCAAGCACCCGATGTGGTGAGAGAGCCCATGACCTCCTGATCTCCCAGCCTCAGAGGTGAGCATGCTATGTACCGAACCACTGGCATGCTGGGAAAATGGATCCTAATCCACTGACCCGGACTGAGGTTAGCATGCGAGCCCCAGAATCCCACATTGGTGCCAGCTGGGGGCGGAGCACGTCACAGAGCTGAGGCACTCGCAGTTCTCGGGGAGGAAGGATACAGGGCCACCAGCATTCGCTTATCCACTGCTGGCTGGCCAAGGATCAGCACTGGCGTCTATTATGAATGCAGTCACTTGCTCACCTTCACGGCTAGAAGATGGATTACTTCATGCAGACCCCGAATGTCAGCGTGGAGGGCAGGGAGAACAAGGGATAAAAACTGGATAAGCACAACAATATACTGTAGAACTGTTTATTCTCACACAAGTTATATTTAACGCATGGCACTAATCGGCCACAACTGCGCAAATTTAATTTCATGCTCTGTTAGTTCCTAATTTATGCTCACTGAAAATGTGCAATGTTGGTCAATTAGCGCCATTTTATTTTAGCACGATTATCACTTAAGGGAATACAGCCATAATTATTTTACATCAAATATAACCTATTCTATAGTACAAATAAAAAAAAAACTCTGAAAACTGACCTGAATTTCAGGACTCCTGTCTACTGGAATAAAAACTGCAGGTTCAGAGGAAGCTTTGAGAGCCGCTGCTGGGGCTGTCTGCTTCTCATCAGCTGAAGGATCTGAACCCTGGGTTTTATGAGACACAGTTTCATCGCTTCCTGTTAGACTGTGAGCATGCTCACTCTGCTTCTCATTATCAACTTTTGAATCAACAGCATCCATCTTTTCTTCATCTCTTGTTTCATCCTCATGGTCATGTTCGTCTGAGTCGCCGGAGGACATTTCTGAGTCAGATTCCTCTGCATCTTCGTCATCTTCTGGGTCGTCTCTGCGCCTCTTTCTATATGCACCACTGATACTGCTGATTTTCTCTGGACTTAAGGTCTTTCCTTCATCCAAACATCTGAAATTGGACAACAACATATTAAAAAGATTATTATTTTTTTTTTTTTTTAATTCCACACTTGAAACGTTGCTGCTATTCTTCAAAAAAAAAAAAAAAAAATCTGAAAATGTATTTCCCTCTGGATAACTTCTAGCCATGTCATTCTACCTGCACTCCAGAGGCTACTTTTACCTTCAGCACACATCCCCATCGGGGCAGAGCCTTCAGGGTGGCCCCATTTCCGGCAGCCAAATTCAAGAGAGCCTTCATGTTGGGTGAGCAAGGAATATAGGGCCCAAGAGTATCCCAACCACCCTGCAGCCTGTCAGGATGGGGATTTTCTGCAGTTTCTCCCAATACCAGCATAAACACTCTGCCACAAAATGTATGAAACAGGGCCTGGTGGCGCTGAGGCGCTGGACGCCTTACCTCGCGGTATGCCAGCGACCCGGGTTCGGGAATGAGCTTGGGTCATCGGTTGGCAGCAGGGGGGAGGGCGGAGCTGGACTGAGCTGCCGATAGGCAGGCTCTCCTCTCTGGGGAGGGGATACGGCACCCCTCAGCCAATGGTGACCCCTAGTGGAGGCTAGGAGTGGCACAGGCTTGGAGGAGGCCAGGTGTTAGGCCATGGGATGGAGGAAGGAGTCATAACTGGGGCTGTAGGGTGTATGCGTGCCTCCACACACATGCACCCCTACTCCTGGGGCTCCTGGGCGATAACCGGAGACAGAAAATGCTGGCAGCAGCAAGAGGATGACAGACTCCCTGCAGGCTCCACTCCCGGGCTGGGTACAAGGTAAGCGCCGGCTATTCTGAGGGACGGGGCGGAGGGCTTGGTCAGAATGGGGCGGACGACTGGAGACGCATAAATAGAAATAAAATTTAAAAAATGTATGCAACAGGTTCTCTGACGAACAGGCAGGGTACCTGAAAGCACTGGTGAGTCAGGTTGTTCCTATGTGTTGCCACCATGCCACCATCTGCTATGTACTAAATAAATGTAAGTTTTACAAACAAATCTTCTCTGCGGTCATTTTTTTTTTTTTTTAAACTAGTTCTGGGACAGCATCCTGAGTAGTTTTTTTTCCCTCAGAGAAGAGCAGCACATCTCCCCTACCTTTAGCTTGCCTGCCTGTCACACCACATGTGGCACCCAAGTGATGCTAGTACAGTGGGAAAAGACGGCCTCCCAACCCAGAGTCCTTTGAGATGCCCAAACCATCTTTCCCTGCTAACCCTTCAGCATCCTGGCTTGTTCCCAAACCAAAGTCACCCTCAGATGAGTCCTGGGGGAACAGGAGTAGGACATGTAACTGCTGAAAATACAAATGACATAAATACATGGAAATTATTGTAAAATACATATACTGCCAAGCATCATGAGATGTACATGCAATCCATCATCCTCGGAAACAATCTGCAAAGGGTGAAAACAAAAGAGGTACACACGTTTCATCAGTGTGCTTCATCTGTATCTCACCCCAGTGGAAAAAGAGCCAGCCCTAATGTGGTCTTGTAGGTCTGGGCCATGGTGGACCCAAAAGGCAGTATAGCGCAGTGGTCTAAGGCTCTGAGCTGCAAATTTGGTGACATCCAGCAGACCTGACCTGGGTTTGAATCCCACAGCTTCCACTTGCATACTGTGTGACCCTGAGCAAGTCACTTAACCTCCTTGTGCTCCCAGGTCGCTCCTGTAAAAAAGCTTTCCGCTTAGTGTGCTATACCTGGTTAAATAAATAAAAAAAAAAAAAGAAGAATGCAAGCTAAACAGATGAAGAACCTCGGCACCAAAGCACTGAGGCAAGATTTACCCCAAAAAAGCACTGGCAATAAAGCCAGGTTTCCAAGAAATACAAAATCATACATACCTCCGTAATACAAAGCATCATGGAATAGATATCTATATATATACATATATATATAGATATACACAAATCAAAAATATAGGCTGGTTCTATTTTAAGCAAGAATGCATGGTGCCAAAGGGCCCCACATACAATCTGCAAAGGGTGAGAATGAAAGTCACAGACATATAGGTTTTCTCTTACACAGGACTCATCAGTGTGCCTTGTGGTGATCTGCACATATATCCCATGATGCTTTGTACTATGGGGGCATGTGCGATTTTGTATTTCTTGGAAACCTGGCTCTGTTGCCAGTGCCATTTTTGGGCAACTCTTACCTCAGTGCTTTTGTGCTGAGATTCTTTGTCTATTTAGCTTGCTTTCTTATTTTGGGCCCACCATGACTCAAACCCGTAAGACCACATTAGGGCTGGCTCGCTTTCCACTGGGGTGAGATACAGTTTAGGTTCTTGTCTTTAAAATATATAAGATACATATACATAATGTAAAGATTACTGATTACAAAGAACTAGGGTATTAAGAACCAATAATTAAACAAGACAGTTAGAAGTGGCCACTGCAGGTAAAGGTCATGTACAGGTACAGGGGACAAAAACAGCATGGGAAAGCAGTGAGCGCGTGCGAGAGAGAGCAGACAGGGCAGAGTGAGAGGGTGAAGAGGACAGGAGTAGAAGGAGGAGTTACAAGTAGGAACAAATATGAATACTGTGTTCTCAGAGAAGTTTCAGAGTAGTGGTGGAGGCAGCTTGAACCACAAACAAAATTCCTTATATGCACTATATATTAAAATGCTCTACATCTTGCAAACTGCGACTTCTGAAAATCAAGCCCCTCGAATGAAAGATCTAAGAAATCTGGATGCATCTAGAAAGTATGGGGTTATCAAGATGCAATCCTGGTAGTGCGATACCTTCTACTGAGAAACAAGTCTCTTTCATCTGGGGGAAGTCTACCTCATTTGAAGATAATCCCCTTGTTGAGACAGACCATTGGTAAAGCAGTAGTGCTACCGCCTCGCCTTCTTAACCAGTTTTACAAGTGAGCCCTGGCCGCCGGGGCCGCTGAGGGAGGACGAACTGCTTGTTCCACTATAATACTGTCACCTGGGTGACCACAGGCGGCAGTGCAGCAGAGCTGCAATGGTGGGAGGGGCGTGGGCATTTCCTAGCCAGGACATCTGTATGCTTGCGTGCAGACGTCCACTTGGCACTAAACCCACAAAGCGCTCAGGGGAGAGGACTTACAGGGAAGAAAAAATACCTCCCTAGCCTGCAGTAGCATGATGCTATCTCTCCACAAGCCCAGCACTGCTCACTGGGCTCCAATTGCAACCCAGCTCTAACTTCTCCTGGATTTGGAGAACCTGGGAGGTTCCATCATTTGGGGGGGGGGGTAATCTGTGGGGCACTGACTGGTTAGAAGATAAGTCCTGGGAACAGTGTGTGAAAGGCCTGGGAAAGAGAGTGGCCAAAGACAGCCTGGCAGGGATGCAGGAATAAGTACAATACATTAAAACAAAACAAACAAACAAAACAAAAAAGATAATCCCCCTATGTCTCTCTCTAGCTTTCTGAAGAGCACAACCTGGGCCTTACCTGGTTACCAAAGAATAAAATAAAACAAACTGGCAGCTACATGTTGTCGCTCGGACTCTTCCACCTAGTCCCACCAAAGTTTGCCCACTCTAGCAAAGCCCCTCTTTATAATTTGAGACAGTTTTGCACCTACACTATGACGTCCTGCAAGAACAAGCTCTCTGCCTCACCACAGGGGGTGCTGTTGTGGCCGAATGTGGCACCAGCCTGAGCCGGGCAGGAGGCGCTGCCACATGACAGCACCACCCCAGTCCCTTCAGCCACCTGTGTCAGCTCTTGAACCCAGGTTACTGACATGGCAGCATGCACTAGGCAGTCCTAAAACCTTCCCTTTACAAATTCAGATTAGGGGATGCATCGTTCTACCCTGTGTGTGATAAGGGTTCAAGAACAGACTCGAGCAGCTCACTGTCTTGTGGCCAAAGCTGGGGAGTTCTCCCAGCCAGTGGAAGAATGGTGTCGCAATGGCTCCTTGTGGTAGGCCATGACGGCTTGTTCCCCAAGGCTTAACTGAGGCTAAGAGTGGCACCACAGGATAGTGGGAGGGGAAAAGGTCAAACACTCCAAAACACACACACAGCTACTTTAGGACTGAGACTAGAGGGGAAGAAAACTCCCCACTCTGTCAAGAGGACTGATGCATTGGAACTCACAGGTCTTGTCCAGTCCCTCCTTTAAATCAGATGAGAGCCTGTGTGTGTGTGTGTGTGTGTATCGGAGTGGTATTCTGGGCTGCCTGGGTTCATATCCCAGTTAAGGCCCTTATATCCTTCTCTCTTCTGTCTGTTAGGGTTTCATAAATGTGCACACCACCCCTCCTGAATAAAAATGTAATGATCTTTGCAGGTTTCCAGTTGTCTTGGTAGCGCAGTTGGTCGCGCAATTGGAATGGTATTCTGGGCAGCCTGGGTTCAAATCCAAGAGTAGACACTTATTTCTTTATCTCTTCTATCTGTCTGGGGGTGGGAGCCTGCAACCCGAGGGCCCTAGCACAGGGGGAAACCACGGAGGACAAGGCTATAAAGTGAATCTGGTTGTGGCTGGGAGGTCATCGGAGGAAACCTGGGGGCTGGTCCGGGGAAAAATAAACAGTACAGTATTAAAAAAAAAAAAAAGGCAAACCAGCTGTTTACTGGTTTAAGAGGGTACCTAGTGTTACTTCACTGCACAGCTGGATCAGCTCATTTACATACCGTTTACTCTGGTACATGCGCTCTCCGGTACCCAGTTTAGAAGAGGTAAACAAAAGCTTCATCTCGGCCTCGGAAGCTTGGACCTCACTCAACTTTGTCAGAATTTCTGCTTGCTGGAAGAAACAGGGAAAGATATACAAAAAGCAGATAAATGGTTAGAAAAATTAACTGGCCCCCCTTACTCAGCTAGTGTGCTTACTTAAATGTTACCTCTTCCAGTACAAATGGGCAGGGCTAGTTAATGGGGAACATAAACTTTGCGCTACTATTTTTAGTAAAATTGCACATTTGGGCATGAGGGTAGCTTCCTTAATCTCCCTACGACACTCGCATTTTTTCACTTTAAAATAATTTTGTTTTTTCCCCCTTGTTAATTCTTTATTTGGTTTTTGATAACTTTGTTAAGTGCACTAGACAATAACATGCCTATTTTCGGTCATGCCCTGGGAAAGTACAATTTAAGATGCAATTGAGTACAACAAATGCAGTGAACAATAATTACAGAAGATTAATGGATGGAGTGTTGAACATTAGTTTTTTTTCGTAATACCACATACACAAGTGTGAAGCACTAGTAGTTTGTGATGGTATTAGACAGTGAGGGTGCAAAAAAAAAATTAATAATGTAACACCCCATTCTTTTTTTTTTTTTTGCATCAGTCAGAAATCAAGAGTTTAGGCTGGCATTAATGTCACCAAGGTTTTTGAAGCCAGCATAGAGCATCAAGTCATCAGCATAAGGTAGGGTGCAGCAGGATACAGGGATGAGACGGAGATCATTAACAAAAATAGTGAAGAGAATGGGACCCAAGACAGACCCCTGAGGAACACCAATGTTTAGTGAGGTCCGAATCGGCTTCACTGAAATTTGACAAATTGCGATCCTTGAAGTAGCTGTCAAACCACAAATCAACCTTTGGGGATATGCCCAGAAACTGCATCTTTACTTTGAGTAAAAGATGGTTCACTAAGTCAAATGACTTCAGTAAATCAATAAACACAGCCCTTATGAACATGCCTTTATCCATGGATAATAAACACTGGTTCATTGTGCCTCCACCCACAGCAGGTCCACGCTCAACCGACATGACAGGCCACCTAACCACATCTGTGGTCCCGGTAAGTGATGGACAACCATTAAGCCCATGATAAAGTCTGTAACAGGGATGAAGGGGTTGGGGCAGATGAGCTGGGGGATGAGAAACAACTTCATTTAAAAAAAAAAATACACAAAAAAGTATGTATGCATGTATGTATGACCACATGAGGTGTAGCAAGCACTGCTTGCTCCCTAACAAGATTTAGTTTTTTATTTTTATTTATTTGGGTTTTGCATACAGCACCGCTGTTTACAATGAATTCCTAGCCACGGGATCGCTGCTACTGTGCTCCTTGTAAATACAGCTCTACTAAGGAATGATAAATGATGACTCTTTACAATCTCTCAAAGGTATACTGCTATAGGTACCGTAATTTAGCTACTGAAAGAACACGGTTTCCATCGCAAGTGTTGAAGAAAGGAACTTTCTACATGTATCAATTCACACAAGTTACACAGCTTCCCCGAGACTCCTAGGTCTTTCAGGTCTGACACCCAACAAGGAGGCTGGAAGCCTCAGGTAACCCTGAGGGCACCTCGGAAGCAGCATCTTGAGTTATAGGTGCATGTGCAACTCTCATTCCATATTTAGGAAATTTAATTTTTTTCCTCACCCATGATTTAATGTAATAATTATTTTGACTATTGAAGCAAAAAGTGATTTTCTCAGTTTCATATGTGTTTCAGTGACAAACAGATGCCACCACTGAATTGTGGGGCCATGGGAGCCAGACAATATTTCAGTGATGGCTTTCTTGGCCATAGTTTAACAAGATTATTTCAAAGTAAACAAATGAAAAAAGCACAGTAGGAAAATTAAGCAGGCTGCACACATGCCTAAATGTCAAGTTCTATTAATAAAGGCAGAGCACGGTATAACTGAATTTACTGGCCCAAGGCAAATATGGCAGTATATGGCAGGTGGGCCAGTACCACTTCTGACCCCTGTGATGGATGGGAGATGGGTCCACAATGCAAACCCAGGTCTTTCAGATGCAAGCCTCACCCCCCTAATCCAGTGCTACTGGGACAGACATGATTCTCTTTCACAGTATAACATGTAAACAGGCCTTCAGATTAAAACAAATAGCTTTCAGTTATCATCCTTGACTACATAAAAGGCTATAAATCACTGCCATCATACCTTGGCTTTCTTCTCTTTTAGTTCTAAAATTTTCTGTAGATGTTTCCTCTGCTTTTTGTTCAGCGGCTTTTTCTCCGATCCTACGCACTCATTTATTTTCTTCCTTTTTGCCTTCTTAGCTGGCAGAACCAGGGCATTACTGTCATCCACACCTTTTAAAGTCTTCCCTTCTGCAACACATGCATTTTCATGAGAGGGCAAGAGTACAGAATTCTTTTCAAAAGACACTAAGGTCCTGAATGATCTTTTCTAAAGACAGTACACATATAGATTTTTCTCAAAATATTGCTGTATTTGCATTCGTAGTAAACCAGTACTGATAATCTGTAAATGCAGCAAGAGGCCAGGGTAGGGCTGAGAATTAGTGTAAGGTAGGTATTCAGGGCAGATTTGAAGGGCTTACAGACTTCCTCTGCCCTTACTATGGTTCTGTATATGCACACATAAAACGCACTATTCGACTTCTTCCTACCCTTTCTTTTCAATTCTGTTAATGCCTCCTGGTCAACCAGTGGTACCTCCTTCCACTGCAGTCAGATGCCATCTACCCAATCACAGAGCCTCGGCATGCCACACTCTCTCCAGGGCCCAGTCTTGCCAGTCCCAATGCCCTCCCAGCCTGCCTCTTGGGCTGCAGCACCAGCAGTTACCCTCCTGGGTTACTGTCCCTTACAGTGCAGCAGCAGAGCAGTGCATGAAATATCCTGCCAGCAGCTGTAGACAGAATCCGGTCGGGAGGACAAGAGGATGGAAACAAAGCTTGCATTGCATTGGTCATGGGGGTGGGTGAGGATTTCATCTGACCAACTGGAGGCCCTTTTCCTTAGTTAGGTCCCAGCCCATGGGACTGCGTATCATGGAATGCGTGATTGTGGGGGGAGAGTTATCTGGCACAAGACAGGTAACCAGTGGGGTCTCGCAGGGCTCAGTGCTGGGGCTGGTGTTGTTCAATGTCTTCATCAGTGACACTGGAGATGGCATTAAGGGCAAAACATGCCTATTCGCAGATGACATCACACTCTGTGGGAGCGTGGACACAGCTGAAGGGATACAGGACCTACAGGAAGATCTGGAAAAGCTAGAGAGGTGGTCCAGGATCTGGCAGTTTGGCTTCAAAGCCAAGAAATGCAAAGTTATGCATATTGGAGCCAAGAATCCTAGGAGAGAGTACTACCTGGGTGGAGTCAGGGTATCTGCATCAGAGGAGGAGGAGAAGGACCTGGGAGTGATGATCACTAGTGACCTGAAGCACTCCACGCAGTGCAAGAAAGCAGTAGCAAAGGCAAACAAGATGCTGGGATGCATATCTAGGGGGATCAGCAGTAGGAGAGGAGGTTATACTGCCCTTGTACAGGTCACTGATAAGGCCGCATCTAGAGTATGGAGTTCAGTACTGGCACCCACACTTCAAAAAGGACATTAACCTACTGAAGAAGGTCCAGAGGAGGGCTACAAAGATGATAGTTGGTCAGCAGGGCAAGGCATACGAGGAGAGGTTGAGGGCACTGAACATGTACTCCCTAGAAGACAGGAGAGAGAGAAGGGACATGATTGGGACTGTCAAATACTTGAAAGGGATAAATAAGGTTGATAAGGAGAGTCTCTTTAAGCTGAGTGGCAACCATAACACGAGGGGGCACAGTCTTAAGCTGGAGGATGGGAAGTTTAGGAGGAAGGTCATGAAGCACTTCTTCACAGAGAGGGTGGTGAACACTTGGCATGCGCTGCCAGAAGAGGTAATCTCGTTGAAGACAGTGGGCAGCTTTAAGAGAGGCTGGGACAGGTATGGGGGAGGGTTAGGGCCATGAGTAGGGAGGATGGGAGAAGTGGGGAGAGGGGGCAGGGACAGTAGCTCAAGCTGTGGACCCTGCAACATGAATAGACTTGACAGACCAAATGACCTTCTTCTGCTGGCTTCTTCAATATGTTTGTATGTAACAATGCCAGCATGACCTCTCACAGCCGTTCAGGTAGGTGAGTGCGTGGCTACTACACTGCACTGCCACGTAAGATCACCCAGGTAGTAATACTATACAGGGCTGAGACAGCCCTCTCTCACCGAACAGGAGAAGTGTGTCCTGTGAGACTCTCAATCCTCCTCCCCGGTCATCCCTCCAATGATCAAGGCTTTCTGAACCCGGATCACCAGTTCTGCAAGTCACAGCACTGCTGCTGCAGCACCAGGCTGGCCCTCTTCCTTCCCTTTAAATAAGACTCCTACCACCCAAACTAAAAACAAACACACACAAATTAGTTTTTGCAGTTATATTATTTTAGTAAAAACAATTTCATTATAAAGTGAGAATTAATGGTGAGAAGAAACTATTTTGTTTTTGCTCCTGTCTCTCCATCGCTGCCCCCTTCCAGCGGCTACCAGTCAGCCCCCATACCCAACCTTCTCCAGTGCTTTATCCCTTTCAACTCCCCCCCCCGCCTCAAATTACTGCCGCCACCTTCCTGGAGCGGGGCTTACCCAGCTGGCCACACAAGCCAGCAATGTGTTGGCTCTCCTAGAGGAGGACCTCCAGGGCAGGATGGCTGGTTGGTTGGTTGAGCAAGGGCCTCAAGTGTGCCCCACCATCATACACTGTGCTATTGTTTTTTTCCTTTGTTTGTGCTTCCAGCCCGGAGACAGAGGTGCACTGGGGAATCCAGACACATGCGAATGCAAAGCGTGGCAGTGCTGATTCCAGGTGGCATCTTCCCCTCCCTCTGCAATACCTCCGCTGCACTACCCCACCCCAGTGGTCACCCAGGTGGTAGTATTGTGGTGGAAGCAGCAACCCTACCGCTCCAGAGGAGAGTGCCCTCTGCGACAATCAATCCCCCCTTCCTGACAACTCTGCTTATTCCACAGCCCAGATCGCCAATGTTAAGAGCAGCAGTTCTAACGCTGTTTTTTTTTTTTTTTAAAGTATGCTTTTTGGTGCCAAGACCTCCTGAAACTCAGCCCCCATCTCTCCTGCCCCCTTCCCTCACCGAACTTAACCTGGAACGATGAACCACCCGAAATATTTTGAAATTCAAATTCTTTGTTCCTGTAACAGCATCTTCCATTCACTTATATCTGCTTTTCTAATATATGTAGGCATTTTTTGTTTAATATGTTTATTGCATTTCTCATTAAAAAACAAGACAATACTGAGGGAAAAACAAATTTGGATTATAGACAAGATAAAAAAACAGTTAATTCTACATACATATACATCACATAAAATAGATAACAGTTACAATACAACTATTGGACACAGAAATATTGGACTGAGACTTCCTCTCCAGGCGCCCTTATATAGTTAGCAGGAGTGTCTGCTGCGGCGAGCAAGGCCCATTATACCAAGCCGTCTTGTACCACCAAGGCCTCCACAGCTGGCAAGGAGTCCAGGAACCTTCCTCATCCCCTAAGAAACAGTTCCTCTCGTCCCCGCAGAACATAAATGAGCCCAGTGCTCAGATAATGATGGCATTAAAGAGCGCTGTACTCTTAATTCTTTAATACAAGATGAAATATAATTTTAATAAGTAAATGTGCTTAAAACGTGGGAAACAGCTCCTTTTGAAGTATCTATGAAGCATTTCTAAGGGTTGGGATGAGTACTGGTACTCATATTTTTATGTTAAATAATTAAAAAGTTTATTGTATTTCAAATAGCAACAGGAAATCACAAGCAATACACTGCAAAAACCCTAGCCGGGGCATTGATCCTTGGATAAGTATTTCTTAAATACTGAGGCACAAAATAGGCCAGTACTCACCTCATCTGGTGCACAGGGTTCGGCCTTTCCAGTGCAAAGGTCTTGATGATCAGGGTAATCCACTGGGTCGCAGTAGGCATTACACAGGACACCCAGGTATTCAGAATATACTGCCTTGCTAGGGCCCTCATACACCTGGTCATCCCCCAAGTCCTCCATGCCAAACAGAGTTGAGACCGGGATACAAGGGACTGGTCATTCAAAACACTCTGGGCAGTTCCACTGGGCCATTTTTTAATTATAGTTGTAACTGTTCTTTTGTTTGCTGTGTGGATTCCAATTAGCAATACAAACTACTTGCAAGAAAGGACCTCTATACCAGAAGAGATCCTTGCATGCAAGTTTAAAAAAGGTGAACTGTTTAACTTTTTCAAGAGAGGTAATTCTATTTCTATTCAGAAACAAAACATTTTTCCTTTTTTTTTTTTTTAAATTCTTTTTTTTTTCTTCTGCTCACGGCCGCTGAGACCTCAGCCCGGTCACGGACCCCCACCTCCATACTGGCCGTGACTCCCGACACCCGCGGCTTCCCCCTCTGGGTGGGGTTGCGGCACCTGAGGCTCAGTGCTGCAATCGTGGACCGGAGTTGGGAGTCGGCCTGGAGGCTGATTAGGGCCAGGGGCGGGTGTCATGTATGGCGGCCACAAGCAAGGTTTTTTCTGCTTGATCCCCAGGGGCGGGGACGTGCAATGACATCCTGCGTCCGCCCCGCACCTCGTGTCTTCCGATGCCGGCGCTTGTGAGTCTTCCTGGCCTCAGCTAGGAGTTCTCACGCACCGGGCAGTTCCCCAACCCTCCCCCCAAAGGACAGCAGCCCTACGGCGTTCAATCCCTCTCCCCTGGCTGGCCCTCTAGCTCCCTGGGTCGCTGGCGTCGCGAGCACAAATCCCACCGCTACGCCGGCGGGCCGGCAGAAACAAACATTTTTCTAAAGAAAATTGACATTTACTAACGTATAATACACAATGTGTTTTAACGGTGACCTGAAAATGTTGTTCTTGATATATGTTGTGAACAACTTTTTCAGAACGTTTAGAACAACCCAGAATGAGGAGCGTGAGGCCAGCTGCAGTCCCAGGTGGGGTAATCAGAGCCACGTGCTAAGTTTTAAAATCACAGGAAGAAAATACTTTGTGACCTACCAACATCACTACTGAACAAAAGCTAACAAAAAAAAACACAAAAAAAACCTAATCTTTTATAATGGCTTCATTTCACCCTCAAAAAATATAACTTTAGTATTATAAAAAATAAAATCCCAAATCGTTAAGCACTCACAGGTTCTCATACCCCGTGGGTGCCATGACACTGTTGAGCATTGCTCTTGTGCCAAATTACATCACAACACCCACTAGGGGTGTGAACCAGCTTGTTCTTAACACTTTGGTGTTAGTTAGTCCCTATATTATAAGACAATTTCTAAAATATTAATATTGATGACAAAATCAATATAGACTCTTGAAGAGTGTCACCTGTTGTGTCCTTTTGGTGCCAGTCCTCTAACCCAAAGGCTGTGCGCTTCGACACTCAAGCAATAGTGCCAAGACACTTCAGCGTCCATATTTATATACAAAATAGGGATGTACCAGTACGAAATTCTCACAGTATGATGTCACATGTAATACCGTGTTTACCATGACGATACTGGAGGACTCCAGAACCACACAAATAGCGTAGCGGTACATCACAGAATTAGTGTACATTATACTATAGTACCGCTATGCTATTTGCCACTCTGCTGGTTTCGGTACCCAGTTGTGTACCAGCTTATGGTACTCATGGTCAGTTAGTATGGTTGCATTCGTTTTTTGTTTTTTTTTAATCAGTTTTTTTTTGTTTTATTAGTTTATTTGAGTTGGGGGGCTCTGCTACCACCCACTTTTTATTTAAACATTGGGTCTCAGGGGTCAAAGCCCCCAAACTTAAATGAACTGATAAAAAACCTACAAGTCGACGTGGCGTACAGCATGCCGTACTTCTCAAGTAGTGTAAGTGCATCCGGAGTCCTTCAGTATCACCATTAATATTATACCAGGATATTACAGAAGCAGTCATTTTTGTACAAAAAAGAAGCCTTCTTAATCTCTTGCATCAGAGACAGTTCTTGAAAATACAAAAAAATTAGTTGAAAGGTCTGAATACTGCAATATACAGTGAACCATGATTATCACTGTATTGGAAATTGCCCACAGTATCAAAACCGTGACTTCTGATACTGCAGTATACCATAAAACCGTGATACTGTGACATTATCTAATACAGAATACATCTCCATACTTTCTAGTTCAATCTGAACCTCCTTCTCAGATTCATCACATTTTTCTTCCACTGTCTTTATTTGGAGCCGTCCTTTCCAGTTGTGCCTTCTCCGTAATTTACCCATTTCAAATAGTTAGGTACAGCCCTGCAAATTAAGAGTCAAGAGATACAAGCATTAAAAACCATTATAAAAATTGGTCTGGTCAATTCTGGCTCCTCATTGGTCAGGACGCTGTCACATGGTACTGCATTAGCCTAGTATATACCCCTGCTCAAAAGACATGATGGGGTGCATTAATCAAGAGCACTGCCAGTCGGGGTCAAAAAGGTCAATATACTAATTACACATCTTCAGGGTGACAATGCAAATCAAACAACCCCGCAACATCAAAAAGAATTCACATATAAAAAAAAAAAAGTGACCCCACTCCCCAACAACATGGCCCAAGAATCAGATTGTCTGGTTCTGGTGGTGGTGGGGGTGAGTGCTTCCAGCCACCAACCAGGCATTAGTCCCCCAGTAGAGCCCGACTCTGGAGTGGATTAATGCTCTTGTAACATGGGAAACTTGGAATTTAGATTTCTTGGATTGTTATCTGTAACATACTATACACAAAGATAGCTGCACTGTTTCAGACTACGAGCACAAATGAGAACAATGCAATAACTCAGATGTTCTTTGAACCATATTTATTCATACACTGGTGTGTTTTTTTAACAAAACATTAACTGCTGTTTTTTTAAAAGCAAAACAATTACTTATCGAATCGCTGTATTATTTTTTCAAACTACATGTACAGTTTCTTTTATTTTTATCCGCAATATTGGTTGTTCTATGTTCCTTGTCACTGCTGTGATGCAGCGGTATCTAATTTGCATATTTACCACATGCCGGCTTCGACACAATTTCAGTTTTGCTGTCTGCCTCTATTAATCTACTTCTACTAATTGACTCATAACTATCTTATAGTAATGTGAACAAATTCTATGTCTAAAAACACTTTGACAGACATTGTTTCAACATTTAAAGTATCTGCATTATGGTGCGCGTCACCACATCCTACCGATGCTGCCTTTTATACATTCATTGCTCGTTTTCTCCCCTACTAGACACAATTTCAGACTTCATATTCTCTGGCTCTGTTTGTTTACTTGTACTGACTCAACCTTACAACCACGTTTTACTTATGCTAATAAACTGTTACTGAGAAACATTTACAAAACTTGTACATTACTGACCTGTTACCTGCGTCGAGAGTACAGTGTCCACGGGGTGGGTGGGATATAACAGTTATTCCACTCACAGAGCGCATTTTGTCACTGGCTACTCTGAGTAGTACAACTGTGGGCATTATTGTATGCGACACGCGTTTCTGGTGGCTTTGAAAGGAATAGCAACAGCGGGCATTACTACAGGATTAATACCTGCTGCATTGTGCTCAGCTGTTGCTTTTCCACCAATCGCGGGGCTGCGTTTGACTCGCAATTAATTCCCATGTTACAAGTATGCATACATCACTAAACCAGCATGCAGGGGGAAAAAAAAAAAACGCACAGCTCACACTCCCCGCTTTAACCTAATCAACTGAAATGCAGTGCACCTAGGTAAGGTCACATGACATCCAATCAACAGCCTAGGCTACCAGATCTGACTCTGATCATGTGGAAAGTACAGGAAGCACAAACCAGGCTTCCAGCTTAGCCACACAGATCCTGTAGGAAGTGCACTGTCACTGCAGGAAGACTATTCCCGTGACAACTGGTCTGGGACCAGTTTCTCACCTGCACTTATTTTTTGTCTTGAGCTTTACCCGTGAGTGTAGATTTACTATTACAACACCACGCCGCCATGGATCACCATTTCAGTGAAATCTGAGGTCAAAAGAATATTAGTGGAATCAGGATTGAATCCCAGACCTGCAGGATCACACTGAAATCACTTCTGGTAGAAAAAGGAGAAACAGGTCCCAGACCAGTCATCGCGGGAACAATCTTCCTCCACTGGGAAAAGTGCGGGAAGTCAAGGATACCTTGACCAACTACAACCATAACCCAGCTCCTTGCAGTGCAACCACACCGAACTAGTGCACACCAGCTGCAACCTAATCCCTGCTCATATCTAATTTATGCTAATGCACTAAAGACAACCATTTAAAGACATAGTACCAAATTACAGCACTAACAGTACTACACTGCTATAAAAACCAACATTACTAAACATTTTAAAAGTTGAATAAGGTAATTTCATTGGGCAGATTATGCTATGTCAATGCACCTCATGGTGGCTGAAGTCCCTTGCCCGAACCCACCACTCAATACATTAACGTAGCTTGTAACATGGGAATTGTGAGTCAGGCGAAGCCCCGCGATTGGTAGAAAAGCAACAGCTGAGCACCAAAAACATATGTCGAATACAATAATGCCCACAGTTGTACTACTCAAGAGTAGCCAGTGACAAAATGCGCTCTGTGAGCGGAATAACTGTTATAACCCACTCACCCCATGCTCTTGACGCAGATAACAGGAGATCAGTAACGTACACATTTTGTAAATGTTGTTTCACAGTAACAGTTTGTTAGAATAAGTAAAACGTGGTTATAAGGTTGAGTCAGTACAAGTAAATAAACAGAGCCACAGAATGTGAAGTCTGAAATTGTGTCTAGTAGGGGAGAAAACGAGCAATGAATGTATAAAAGGCAGCATTGGTAGGATGTGGTGACGCTAGTCATAATGCAGATACTTTAAATGTTGAAACAACGTCTGTCAAAGTGTTTTTAGAGTTAGAATTTGTTCGCATTACTATAAGGTAGTTGTAAGATTCAGTCGGTAGAAGTAGATTAATAGAGGCAGACAATAGCAAAACTGAAATTGTGTCGAAACCGGCATGCAGTAAATTTGCTAATTAGATACCGCTGCATCGCAGCAGTGACAAGGAACATAGAATCACCGATATTGTAGATAAAAATAAAAGAAATTATACATGTAGTTTGAAAAAATAACACAGCGATTCAATAAATAATTGTTTTGCCTTTAAAAAAACAGCAGTGTTAATGTGTTGTTAAAAAAAAACAAAAAACAGCATATGAATAAATATGGTTCAAAGAACATCTGAGTTATTGCATTGTTCTCATTTGTACTCGTATAGTCTGAAACAGTGCAGCTGTCTCTGTGTATAGTATGTTACAGTTAACAATCCAAGAAATCTAAATTCCAAGTTTCCCATGTTACAAGAGCATTAATCCACTCCAGAGTCAGGCTCCACTAGGGGACTAATGCCTGATTGGTGGCTGGAAGCACTCGGCTGCAGGCATTTAATCCCCTAGTAGAGCCCTCCTGTGTCGTGGATTAATGCTTGCATAATCCCCCTCTCAGTCATGTTTTAACTGTTACCCATCACAACATTCATGGTTCCTTGACTTTCTGGAGAAGCAAATGAACCTAAATGTCCCCCCCAGCTCCTATATAAAAAGATTAACAAAAAAAATTTTGCTGGCTGTGGTCACTGTGCCTGGAGCCAACACTGTCTCTTCACCCTACCCTCCTTCCATAGCATGACCCGGAAAAGCCCCCATATAATATCATTTAATAGTTGCCCCTCCCCACTGCCTGCAACCCATGATTTGGGCCAGGTGGAGGTGGGGGGCAATCACTGCTATAGGCACCAGGCTAACTTAGTCATCCCCCTTCCTGTCCCCCTATACCAGGAATTCTCACACTTTGTCTTAGTGAGCCTCCCCCAAGCCTTGGAAAAGATCTTGAGCTTCCCCCTACTACAGAAATAATTTTGGGCCTCCCCATAGTTAGAACAACTGTCATAGTTTGCACATTACAGGAAGAATCCAATGAAGTGCATTTGAGTCGAGTTTATTCTCATTTTACTGAACTTGTTATTCTCCCTTTCTATAACCCCCCCTTCCCAGGTCAGCCTACTTGCTCCACACTTCTGACTTTTGGACCCTATTTACCCCTCATTGCAACACCTCCATGAGTCAGACTGTTTTCTTTGGCTGTTTTACCCTGCTCTTAAACACCTTCTCGGGGGCCATTTTGCTCCCTCCCGGCCTTGCTCCTAGTATCTCTCTGCTTAGCCTTTGTATTTGTGCTTTTCTGCAGCCAGTACAATGGGTCAGTTGTTACCTTGTTCCTATTCATTTGCATTATTTTGCATTTTGTTTCGCACAGTTTCCAAGAATTGTTATTTCCTCCATACAGCTTTCCCCCATGTCATACCAGGAAACAAGTATTTGTTGAGCATGTCTTTCCTGGTAACCATTTTGTACATAAATTTGCATGCCATTATTCGCTTTCAGTTTGCTGCATCCTTTCATACAAGACATCCAAAACTTTTGACATTTAAATATAGTACATTTTAAGGCTTGCTTGTGCCTCCCCTGGGAGGCTGGCCTCACCATTTGAGAAAACCTGCCCTATACGCACAAAGAGACTTGGCAAAAACTGGAAAATGCGAGGAACCAGAATGCCCCCAAATCCCCTGCCAGAATGCTTGATTCCATCACAGGCATTAAGTAAGGGAAGGATTCTGTACAGGGGGCACCACTTTGAAAATGGAATGCAAGACAAATCAGGACACTGACCCCGAACTAAATGCCCTCCCCTACTTAATGCCCCCTTCCCATCTGTAGTTACTGCCCCAGACAGAATTCCCTCCCCATGATAGCCACAGTTAAATTGTGGCTGAGGATTTAGCAGCATTCCAGTTCCGGATACCACATTATCCCTTACTGCCCATGTCTCCACCCTGGTCAAAACACTGAACCAGAAGTTGTGACTCCTTTACCAAATCCACCCCTTTCTAACTTCTGCCTCTTGTATCAAGATTGCCTTCTTATCTCTTCTTCCTCTTTTTACTTATAGTGCGCCCTTACTACTGTCTACCAACGCGTCTAACATGTGACTGCTTGCCCAGGCCTACCATAGGGTGGGAAGGTTTGCTCTTGGGGTCAGTAACCGCCATCACCACTGCGACGTCCTCTCTCTCCTGGGATGGCTCCCTTATGAATCTAAACTAAGGTACTCGACCTTGAGTTTTGTGTATAAGCTTGTTCACAACTTTACCCCTCCCTGCCTCGGGGAGATTATTCGCCTTAGGAAAGCTGCATCAGCCTCCCGATCTGCTACCTGCCCCTTCTCGAATGGCCTAATCTGAGGCTTGCAGTAGGACATAAAGTCCTTCTCCTTCGCAGCAGTAACTGACTGGAACTCCCTGCCTCCTCCATTCCTTTATTGTACCTCTCTACCCAAGTTCCAAACCACTTTACTTGCCTTCTTTTCCTTCTCCGCTAACTGCACCCGTTTTCGTTAACTCTCTCACTCCACATTCTCATCTTTACTCTATCCCCATGTCCTCTTGCCCCTCTACCCTCCCGTTACCACTCTACCCTACACTGTACCCCGATTCAATCGCCCTTTGTTTAACCTGGTTATTCCCCACCCATGTCCACTCTCTACCTTCACTCTGACTCTACAGACATCACCGTACCTCACATGTTTTCCCATGCTATCTCTCCGAATAATTTTGGGTCTTGATTTTGAAACCATGGTATCTTGTGAATAAGCCTGATTGTACTTATCCGTTTTACTTATTTTATTTCTATGTAGACATCTATTGTAATTCTTTGGTAGGCATTGTACTCTCTGTATAATATGTATATACCTAATGTATTCATTTTTACCTATATATATTATATTATATATATCTACTGAAATTTTGATTAGGCTTTGCACTGTATTCTAAACGTGTTTCTACTCTATTTATTTATCTGATTTACAAGCTTGATCTTACATAGTGGCTCTTTGCACATTTGCTATACTGTAACCTGTGTTGAATTGTCATGCTCCACATGACTCCAAGTTGTCTTCAGTTCTCAATTTTATGCTATTGTCTTTTGAATCTCTTAAAGTTACCTTCTGTATTGTCTTTTTATTGCTGTCCTTCCCAGGTCAACCCTGAAAAAGGGACTGTAATTTTCTTAGTGGACTTACCCGGTTACCAAAATTCAAATTAAATAAATAATTTTACAGACACACGCACACACACACACACACACACCCTGGCTTCTGGCAAACGCCAAATACTGTATAACCCCCCCTTGCCTCCACATACCTTGATTTCAAAGCCACCACCCCAACTCCAATCTTTGACTGGGGTGGGGAGAAATCATCCAAATCCAGGCTAGCACAGTCAGTTGTGGCACCTTCTTCCCTTCCTAGGCAGGGGTGTTCAAATCAAATCAAATCAAAACTTTTAGGACTTGCCCAGCCATGACTGTAGCTGAATTTTCACTTTTTCATTACAATGAAATTAGCTCTCTCTTTTTATACTTGCGTTTCAAGGAAATTTACTAGTTCTGGACAGGGGCAATAGGATTTGTACACCCCTGTCCCTAGGCCAATTTCTCCAGAATCTAAATACCTTTCAAAGCCCCACTCCCCTCCCCCACCCACCTGAATCTATGCAAATCCCTGCTCCTGGTACTGGTCATTCTAAATCCCCCCTCTGCCAAGGCCCATGATCTCTAAAATGTATTCACCCTCTCTAACCCAATCCTATAATAGATTCCCCTACCTAGCCAATACCCCCAAAAAAACATTCCCCACTCCCTAGATGGGTCCAGCAGATTCCCCCTTCCTAGTTCATTCCCCCTTAATAGACCCCAATCTCCAAATAGATTCTTCCTCTCTAGCCCAAAATCCAAAAGACTCCATAGAATCCCACCCCCCAGCAAGCTCATAATACAGTCCTGGTACGATGCTAAGAGGCATACCATGTTCCTTCTAAATCTTCCTCCCTACTGCAGCTCACAGGAAAAGCCCCCATATACCATTTATAGCAGCCCCCTTCTGCCACCAATCCATGATGGGGGGGTAGTTTAATTTACAAATAGCTCAGTCACGCCCTCCTCCCCCACAGCCATGGTGCAAGCTCACATTATTCCTATTGATGGACTAAGCACATGCCCAAGAGGGAGCAGGGCTCATACCACCAGTAAGCATTATCAAGGATACCAAGAGCTCTACGCAGTCCCTCTCAGCGCAGGCAACCCAGCAATGGGGTTGGTGCATGTCAGCTGTGGGTTAGGGCGAGGATGACCGAGCTGTCTGAAAATTTAACCAATGGCCCTCTTAACTGTGGATCGGCAGAAAAGTGGGGCCTCTACCAAAAAGGTCTGTTGTACTTTCTTTTTTGGGAGGGGATTCAGAACACAGTGCCACCTCTTAGCATGATACCAGGAGCCATATAATCACAGATCATGCTGGGCCGGGGATGGAGGGCTTCTAACGAGGGAAATCTATTGGGTGAAGGTTGAGCTAAGGAGAAGGTGAGGAGCCTAGGTTTGTCTGCATGCCTAGATTTGCCTCGTTCACATCTGCATTTAACTACTGTGGAAAGACACACTTGCAGACCTAGACTGTTACGATAAAGATTCCTAGTGGAGTACACAGAAACATAGATGTTGCCGGCACATAAAGATCTATGGTCTATTCAGTCCGCCCATAAAGAGCTTCCTACCTATCCCCCGACCCGATGTCCTAAAGGGGTTTTCTACCTCAAACCCTCCCTCTCCCTCTCTCCCCCAATCCCTCACCTCTCTAGCACCTCCTCCTCCTGGAATTATCGGCCCTCTTAACTTGTCACAGCCGTGTCTGAACACATTTATAGTACCTACCCACACCACTTATGCCGGTAACCTGCTCCACGACTCTGTCACCCTTTCGGTAAGTAGAACTTCCTCACTTCTCTCCTAAAGTTTCCACTGTCTAGCCTCCATTCATGCCCTCTCTTGACTGCACAACTGTTCGTTTAATAGATTTTCACAGTTCACTCTATTAAGTTCAACAAAATATCATACAAGTTTTATGCACACATCGCAAAAGTTAGTAAAAATGAATGACATAATTCCTTCATTTCCTTAATTACGCTACTAGACATAGGGTGATGTAGTGATGGACAATGTCCTAGTTTAACTGGTCACACAAGAAAGAGAGAGTATTCACATTTCACAGATGAAGCTTTCAAGATCATCAGATTGTTTTTTTATCAAAAATTATGTCCTGCCTCCCGAAACTGTGGCATACTTCTGTAGTTATTGCTTAGTTCTGTAAATGTACAAGATCTAATGTTGTGGTTATTCATTACATGTTTAACTACACGAGTGACCACGTTTACAAAAAAACGTTTTTTAAACATTTTCTCGGGCTCGGAGATCTGCAATTCAGCGTTAGCAGTTTATGTTGCTTGGCATCCTCTACAGACTACTGTGTTATAGACTGACATCCAATAGTATTAACAACAACCTTTGCACCCTACCCCAAAACATAAAGGATCAGGACGTAGCTGACTTCATGTAAAGGTAATGGTGTGTGACAATGTAAACCCGTAATAAAATGAAATATTTTAGCATACCTGTGAATCGCTGAGTATAAAACCGATGCAACAAATAACACTGGAAAAAACAACAATCCTACAGTACTTCGGTTACTATTATTCATAGAACAAAATATAACTCGAAGCTTTGCCTTCTTTTTCTGTAACTACAGTACCAACTCCATGCAACACATGCCGTAACAGGAAACACACAAGCTGGCCCTGAGAGCCGCTCGCACTAAAGCCCCGGACGGGAAGGGGTACAGGCAACGTTCGGTTCCGGGGAAGAAATGTTCCGCTGTGGGAGCCTGAGAGACGAAGCCTCCACACGTACTGCTCACGTCTTGTCTGAAATGTGAATCGTTCCCAAATCCCATTTGCTGTAGCATAAAAGGAAAACTCTGGATCTTTAGAAGTTCAGTTGTTTTAGGTAAAAATAGTAGACTATTATGTGTCTATATTACAGTATAACCGATAGGATCTGCGGTCAACGGCGTCACTTTCCAGGAAGCCGTTGCGCTTCTATCAGAAGTAGCACGATGCTTGTGACCCTGTAGCGAATTCTGTTTTATTTTAATTTGTTTACCAGGAGAGACACACTAAACTGAAAACTTGTTTACATGTGCGACCTGGGGGCATAAGGAAGTTAAGTGATTTGCTCAGGGTCCCACAGTATGCAACTGGGGACTGTGGGATTCAAACCCAGGTCTCCAGGTTGGCAGCTCAGAGCTTTCACGCGGTTATTCAAAACGCTGTACAATGCTGCAAATTCGTTTACTTGGATTTATGTGGTGCAGAGAAACGAGTGCTTTACTGTGTTTTGCTATCTTTTCCATGAACAGTTTGTTGCAGCGAATTTACTATGCAGACATTCAGTGCGATGTATTTGCTTGCGCGGTATTGACACGCGACGTATTTGGTCGTGGTCAATACCGCGCGAGCAATTATGTTGCGGGCCAATACCGCGCAAGCAAATATTTGATTGCCACCAGGCAGTAATTCGAAACGCTCTGTCCCATTGTGTGCATTATATTGTTTTTATTTCTAATAAAATGTTGTTGTTTAGCTGGATGTAGACTGTAGGTGCAAATTCTCACTTATTTTACTGCATTGCCCCCCTCCATCCCACTGTGTGCATTCTATTTTTATTTTTAATAAAATTCTGTTGTGTTAGCTGGATGCAGTCCGTAGGTGCTAATTCCGACTACCGTTGCATTGTCTGCATTCTCATATTATTTTCTTATATTTATTCATTTTTGGTTTGCATGACCGCGTTCATGATCGATCGTCGTATGGGGGTGGGGGTGGGGCTCCGTCCCATGTGTGCATCCTCATATTATTTTTGTGTATGTATTTATTTATTGCTTGCGTGACCATGTTCCTCTTGCTCATGTCACAAACCAGGAAGTGGGCGTGATTACAGGCAGCGCAAAATACCATAGTACCCAGTTGTTGGAGTGCGCAGTCTGGCCGTGATCAGTTAGTATCACCCTGTCGACCAGGTATCAGACCCTGGGCCGGATATTCAGACAGCGCCAGGCTGGGGCGCAAGTCTGGGCGCAGCGCAACTGGGATGCGCCAGGGCGTGACCTGGGTGGTATTCAAGGGTGCTGCGCCATGGCTCAGCACTGTTGAATATGGCACAGTGGCCGCCCGCATTGTGCAGTGGAACTGCGCCAGTGCAAGTGGCAAGTGAGGAGCAGGGGGATGCTTCAGCGCAAGTATGGTTGCGCTAGGCACAGGAGAGCGACAAAAATGGTAAAAGGTTAAGCCACCTATCCTATGAAGAAAGGTTGAGAGATCTGAACATGTACTCCTGGAACAGAGGAGGGAGGGGGACATGATTGAGACTTTCAAATACCTTAAGGGTATAAACAGGGTGTCGGGGGGGGGGGGGAGCCTCTTCAAGATGAAGGGAAATCAGAGGACGAAGGGGGCATGGCCTACAGGTGAAGGGGGACAGTTCAGGGGTAACATTAGAAAATACTATTACACAGAGAGAGTAGTAGAAAAGTGGAACAAACTCCCAGAGGCAGTTGTTGGAGAGGAAACAGTGGAGGGATTCAAAAGGGCATGGGACAACCAAATGGGAGTGTTAGAGGGGGGAGGTACAGGCAAGGGTGTAGGCAGGCATACTCCAAGCACACCATGGTGTGCAATTTTATTTAAGGGGGGTAGCAAATAGGCTCTGAACTGCTTCCTTTTTCCATGAAAACTAACAAAGAAAATACTGAACCTGTCTGTAATTTTGTTCATAGGAGTCGAAACTAAAAGGACTGGTCACTAATACTCTTTGCATCCCAAGGACAATACAACTTTACAGGCTCTGGGCTGGTATGTGGGTGTCTTAGGGAACAATGCATGGCATTTGTATTTACCCATGCGTGGCAACAACCACTGTCATGAGATACAAAAGTTGTATTTATTGTGCCAAATGAGGCAACAAACATGGTCCTAGTGTACATTTGTATATTGTCTGGCTACATCCCGGGGGGGGGGAGTAGCAGTGAGTCCACTTGGTGTGCAGATCTGAAATAGCTGGCTACACCCCTGGGTACAGGTCCAAGCAGATAGCTGGGCAAATGGGCAGACTTGGTGGGCCTAGTTTGGTCCTTTTCTGCTGTCACATTTCTATGAATCCATTCAGCAGTGGGTATGCAAATGGGGCCATTATGCATGCAAGACGCAAATGGGGCCATTTGCATTTCATTATGGTCCCTTTTGCATGCAGGTGCACCGATCCCCGACGACTTGCGCCTGGCGCCCTGCCAGGCTGCAGCCATCAGGGACCAACGCCCCCTGCCCCTAGGCGGCAATGTGCCCCAACGCCTGATCACGGGCTATGTATAAATGGTTTCATCCCTGGTGGTCCAGTGGACTGAATCCTGCCCGATCGCAGGCATATAAGTAAACAGTAATTTCCTGGTGGTCCAGTGGACGAATCCTGCCCGATCGCGGGCTTAGTAATTGAAAACACCCTGGTGGTTGAGCGGTGCCCACTGAGCCCCACCACCCCGCTCCCCTCCCCGGTCAGTGTCAGGCAGCAGCTCCCCAACCGCAAGCCGCCTGGCCGAGTGACAGCGTACAGTACAGCTGTATGCCCATTGGTCCATACCATTCACATATCGGGACTAGCATAGTACAGTCTGCACATCCATTGGCCCACGCCAGACCAGTGGGTGTACAGCTGTACTGTACGTTGTCAGTCAGGCGGCTTGGCGGGAGGGGGAGCTGCCGCCCGCCGCTGACCGGGGTGGAGCGGGGTGGCAGGGCCCAGTGGGCGGTGGGATGGGGGTACCGCTCGACCACCAGGGTGTTTTCATTACTAAGCCCGCGATCGGGCAGGATTCCGGGAATTACTTTTTACTCATATGCCCGCAATCGGGCGGGATTCGGTCCACTGGACCACCAGGGAATTACTGTTTACTTCCATGCCCGCAATTGGGCAGGATGCGGTCCACTGGACCACCAGGGAATTACTTTTTACTTATATACCCGCAATCGGGCGGGGGGTGGCGATGCCTGGTCTGTGTCTCTGGGGGTTGGGTGGCCACCCACAGCTGGCAGCTGCCGTGTTGCGTACTGCAATATGGCAGCTCACCTGTGGGTGGCCAGTCCTTGCTCCAGTTTTTTCGGGGCACATCTTTGCGCCCCCTGTGCGGCACAAGGTGTGTGTGTGTGTGTGTGTGTGTGTGTGTGTGTGTGTGTGTGTGCATATGCGCCGCACATCCCAGGCTGAATATCGGGATGTGCTGAATATGCATGGGCACGCCCCCTGCATGTGCACCACATACATTACTGGTGCGCCCAGTGATCGGGATTTGGCGAGCACAACCTCCCTTTTGAATATCGCGTCAAGATTAGTAATACGCGATGAGCAACATTGTTGCGCCATGCACAACCCCTTTGAATATCCCGGCCCTTGTATTTTCCATTATCAACCTAATAGGACATTGCACCAGGATGATATGTGTTACACCTGCCTGCACCCTGCTTTCACCTGCTTGGGCGATGGAGTACGTCTAGCTGCAAGGAAGGTTAGTTACAGGACTGGCAGATCTCTGAGTTATGAAATTCTAACCATAACAACAGTTTAACTGAACACAGAGGCAGAAATCTCTTTCAAATTGGAGTCAGTTTATTGCCAACCCACCACAGGATTTGAAAGCCAATTAGCTACGGGAGAGGAGCCTTGTTGGGCCCAATGATTGGGTAATTGACCCCTTACATGCAGGCCAATCAGCACCGGTAACTAGTAATGTAGAGAGGGGGAGAGAGAGGGAACAAAGGGGAGGCTCTGTTCTCCTACATGGGTACCACTGCGTGATCAGCAGAAAAGAGATAGACATGGAAGAGTCACATAAAAACAACAGTTTACTAAGATTCAGACAGCATAACACATATAATGGAAGGGGAGAACCTGTACTGTAAAGAAATGAATAAGGGAACAAGTGGTTAAGTGCGAAAAAGTTCAAAATGGTACTAGGGAGCAGGGTTTTAAATAACTGATTAGCAGTTTTTTTCCTTGGGACAATGCTAACTGTACAGAAAGTATTTATATAGGTTTTCTAGAAGTGTTATGTTTGTTTAACACAGTGAGGCAACTGCTATGCATTTTCACAATGTTTTAGCACCTTTATGAGCAAAACACTAATCAATTTGTGGAGTTAAATAAAACCCTGGGGAGTCTCAGACATGACGACTTGTAGGTTAGCCCATCTTGATCACTGGGAGACAGCGATTTTGTGATCCTGAAGCCAGGGATGTCTGCGATGGGACAGCTGCTATGGCATAGGCCCTCTTCTGACCACCTCAGATGGTCCAGTCTTTACCCCAAGGAAGTAAGTTGCCTGTGGCAAGGCAAGCTGCTATGGCATTAGCCCTTTCCTGACCACCCCAGATGGTCCAGTCTTGACCCAGGGGAACTGAATTTTCTGCGGTGGGGCTAGCGGTTATAGTGTCAGCTCTTTTCTGACCACGCCAGATGGTCCAGTCTTGACCCCGTGGAACTGAGTTGTTTGCAGTGGGGCAAACTAATACGGTCTCGTCCCTCTTCTGACCACCCCAGATGGTCCAGTCTTGATCCCAACATTCTGGTTCTGGTTCTCCAGCAGTGGCCCTTGGTGCAGAACCGCTGGTTCTATGGTGCCGAACCCCTGATACTGAATCTCCTTGCCTCTGGTACTTCCCCACTAGACTCTGTACTGGTCCGCTGGTTCTGTGACGTCGACCCTCTGGTATTGGAGCTCTGTGCCTTGAGCTGCTCCCAAGACGTTACCGCCTGGTTCAGCAGCTACCTTACAAACAGATCGCAGTCTGTTCTGATTGGGAAAGCAATCTCTGCCGCATAACCCATCCACACTGGTGTTCCACAGGGTTCCATCCTGGGGCCCCTAACTTTCTCACTGTTTATAAATAATCTCCCAGCTGAAAGCATAAACTGTAACGCGCTCCTCTACATGGATGACTTCATCATCTACCACAGCGCCAAGTCACTTGAATCAATATCTACTACCCTCACGATATACTACGGAGGCACTCATTAACGAGAAAAAAACAAAGGCCATGCTGTTTGGCTCCATGTCTTACATTGCTAAAACAGCCAAGTCGGAAACCTTGTTACGCGTACTTACCCCAGCAGGCCCTCCTCTAGACATTGTATCCTCCTTCAAATACCTAGGAGTGACTCTTGATCCCTCCCTAACATATAGTGATCACATTTCTAACTCCATACAGAGAGTTCACCAAAAGCTGGGGGCAGCCTACTGTATTAACCACCTCCTGACCCCAGAGGTACTTCTCGCAATTGCCCAGGGTAATCTTCTGCCCCTTATTGATTACTGCTCCCCAATGTTCTCTTCCATGTCCTCCTCACTTCTTAATCGCCTGAACACCACATATAACTCAATTTGCCACTTTGCCCTTCAGGTCCCCTACTCCACTCATCACTGCTCACTATACCAGTCCCTAGGCTGGCTCTCACTGCAGGGCCGATTTGAATTTGCCTTGGGCTGTCTAGTTGATGCCACTCTCAGGAGCCCACATAAGTTCCCTTACTCCTTTCTCACTGACCGGGTGATAACTAGATGTCTCAAGGTTTCTTCCCCTCCCCCCTTGGTTTTTCCCCGTGTATCCACTGTCATGGGGAGCAAGTCTTTCTGGGTCTCTGCCCCCTCATTTTGGAATAAACTGCCACCTGCCATCTGTATGCTACCCTCTCATGAGTCTCTCAAGCTGAAACTGAGATTGGCTTATAGCTCAGGCTTCCTGTACATGCTCCCAAGGTTACACCCTTGCCAGAAAGCCACCTTGAGGGGCTCAGCGCACCTACTGCCATATTTCCCATGTCCTGGCTATTGTATAACAATTGGTCTTATTACTCTGTGTGGACACTGTTGAAATGTTGTTATCTCTCATTCCCTGTATCTTATCTGTCAATTTGGCTGTAATGTCAGTATCTTTTGGAAGTGTATTGTCCTGTTTCCCTGCATGCAGAGAAACATTGCCTATTCTGTAATGAACTTGCTTCTGTGTTAAACCTCTATCTTATGAGGTGATGTATTACTGTTTCTGATGCCACTGTACTATATGTTATTCCACTTTATTATGACTTGCACCTGTTTTGTCGTGCCACTGTATGACTCGGGTTGCAACCGAAAATGGTCCATTGGATCAGCTTGCTTACCCGGTTACCAAAAACATAAATAAAATAAAATAAATCTCTGCACTCTGGTGCTGAACCTCTGGTACTCAGGATCTGGCACTCTGTCTGTGGGCCTCTGTCATGTTGGATCTGGGCCCCTGAACCTTCGGCACTGGACCTCTGGCACCATGGTTCTGGACCTCTGGCATGCCATTACTGAACTTCTGAACCCCTGACACTCCGGCTCTGGACCTCCGGCAATCTGGATCTGGACCCCTGGATCTCTGGTGCTGGACCTCTGGCACTTTGACACTAGACCTCTTCCAGTCTGACACTAGACTTCTGGCACTCCAGCACTGGACCCCTGGCTCTGGATCTCTAGCACTCTGGATCTGGACCTCCAGTGCTGGACCTCTGGCACTGCGGCACTGAACCCCTGGCGCTGGACCTCTAGCACTCTGGATCTGGACCTCTGGCAGTCTGGATCTGGGCCGCTGGACCTCCAACACTGAATCTGGAAAGGATGAAATTTACAGAGCCGGATTCGCTCGAACCCGAGCAACACAGCTTGGCTACTTTACCTGGCTCGGGTCTCCTTCTCAACGGAATGTGGACAAAAGTCTCAAAATGGGGGCCAAAAAGCAGTCCCACACAAGTAAACTTCACAGATAGCAAATAATGCAGTTAAAATCTGGCAAATCAAAATTTAGGTATTGTGTCTTTAAATCGGTCAGTTTTGCAGTCTCTGGGCAGCTGTGTTCAGTGCTTCCCTGTTTGCATAACCTCCACATTCGTGAAGCCCACTGGTTATGATGGAGATTCATATGGATAGGAGGAGCCCCTCTCCAACCTACTCCTTAGTGGGGGCCACTTACAACAGTGCAGCTGTAAATGCTCCTGTGAGAGCTCTGCATGGCAGTCCCTACCCTGTGTGCCCCCCACAGCTTGGGTAAGTATAAAACTCAGGGATTGTCCTGCCCTAGGCTCCACCTCAGAGCTCCTTAATTTAAATAAAGATGCCTCCTGTCCTGTGTTCCAAACAGGGGCACATTAACATAAATTTGAATGGATCCATCTACAGGCGGTCCTCATTGCCGGGGCCTTGCTTTAGCACCCCCAAAACTGTAGCCACTGCTGTCCCTTGCCTGCACCCTAGGTGCGTTTAAACAGTTTTTACATTTCTTTAAAATAAAACGGTTCTGGCAGTCAGCACCTAGCTGTTGGTGCTACCGCCGACTCACCACCCCGGCTCAGGTGAAGGAGGAGGGGAAATGTGTTGCTGCAGGTGGTGTTGGGCGGTCCTTCTTCTAGGATGGTGGGTCCTTTCGGTCAGCTCCACCCCCACCTCTCAACGGCCCAGTGGTCTCCTAAATACTGTGGCCCTAACCCCACCATGCCACAATGAGCGGCCGGCGAACTCAAAACACTAAACAAGGCTACACTGAGCCCACATCATGGCTGACGTCTGTCGACTGCTGCTTCTGACTGCTGCCACAACTCACGCTGCACTACACAGACCATAGGCTGCTTCAACTGGGGACTGGGAGGAGAAAGCTGAGGCACACAGATGATCTCTGGGACGGCTTCAACCACCCAGGTAAGCCCACATGTCCCCACGGCAGCTCTCTGTGTCCTCTCTCCAACTCGTGCTCCAACTTTCCCACAAAAAAAAAAAAAGTTCTTCCCTAAATCGGTGGTTCTGCAACTGTCGGCCACAAGCCAACATTCAAAATCACCACTTGGATTTAACTCACGCTGGGGAACCTCAGCTTTGCTCCCCACACACACACACACCACTCCCATTGCACGAGAGCACTAAAGCAAAACATTTTAAAGGGGGGGAGACTTAGGGGAAAGAGGTTGCAGAAACTCTGTTACATTATTTAGCAATCCATGAAATAACATTTTTTTTTGTTTTTTTTTTTTTTACTTCAGCAGTGGCTCTGTCAGTGATTAGAATTCGGCTGCACAACCTAAACAGTAAAGTAACACTTGCACAAAATGAGTATCAGTTCTTTTTTCCCTGGCAAAAAATCTGGAACTCGTTGCATCATTCATTTTCCACCCCAACCCCAAGATAAACAGTGGAATGTCCCAAAATCTGTTCAAGTTTCTTTTAAAAGTCACACAGTCCCTGTTATCTCAGTCCAAATGGGTATTGTCAATGAGGGTGATGAAGTCTTCGATGCGCTGCCCTGGCCAGGGATTGGTGAGGCACCCTCTTCCGATGTCCACTGATGGCTGTGCTGCACTTTTGGTCCTCCAATCTTCTGGCTCTGCTCTGCTGCATCTTTGCTGCTATTCTGTCCTCTGTTGAGTAGGTGAACCCCTCCTTACAAACTTTTAACTATAAAATAAACTCTTTGAAGTGTCTTGACAATTAACTGGAAATAAATGTACTTCCTTTCACTCCTCCTTTGATTGGACTGTCAAGGTCCAACAAATAGGTAAATAATCTGACTTTTCCTGTCAAAATACTTTTTCCCACCTTGGCAGTGATAGCCCCTTAACTGACTAGCCTGTTACATACACTTTCCCTGTTTTGTTTTTTTTTTCGTTCGTGGAGTAGGAGTTGCCTGTGGCAGAGCCCTCCCACAACACTCCTGTCAGCTTGGTGAGGAGGAGAGAAAAGTCCCCAAGCTCCTCCTCCTCAGACCTTTAGCTCACCCTACTCGACACCTGATTGATGCATTGAGTTACCAAGGCCACTGGCAGCCAATCAGGAGAGAGCTTGAGCCCCCTTAGAGGTGGGAACGTCTCAAACTAGCTCCTCCCAGTTGCTGCCCTTTACCCTTTTAAGCCCCATTATAAGATAACCTATGCAAAGTTATGGTGTGGGTAGATAGGGCTGGCGATTCCCTAAATACCCCACTTTATACTTTTTCAATTTACTAAGTCGCTTGGCTGTTGGAAGTGGCCAAATACAGCCCCCCCCCCCAAACTTTCCCCTTAACTGTCTGGCTGATCCTGCCTCTTGCTGCTGACCTCAAGACATCCTAATGGCGTCAACACCAGCCAGCTGGCTCCAAACAAGGCCTATCTGGAGTTTGCCTTGAGGACAGCTTGCCTCCCCAGGTAGACCTTCATTTTACATATTTTTTATCATTTGTTATTTATGTGTTTATGCCCCTTTGGGCTTCTGCAGTGAGCCACTGTGCAGCTGTCTGTGGGCTCTCCCAGCCTTAATGTGACACTCCGTCTCCCCTCATTCTCCTTTACTGCCCCTCAAGGGTATCCTATAGCTACGGTGTGGCTCATCCAGTACTCCCCTTGGGGAGCGCTCAGTCCTTACCTGCATCCTGCAGGCTTTTACAATTAAATTAAAATTTAGCCCACCGGGCATTGCCAAAAGCCATGCCACGGCTTACACTGTATGGGACCCGTCACTGCTGCTGCCTCCATTCCACCTGCTCTGTCTCTAAACCCCCCCCCCCGGCTTTGCTAGTGTTGCGGAAGCGGCTTTACTCACTGTCAGCTCCTGTCATCTCTCCAGCCCCTTCCTGGCTCTAAGTGCCGTGAGCGTGGCTTCATTTAATGGCAGTTCCTTTGCTGCTTCTGAGCCCCTTAGGGCTTGAATTCTTCTATTGCTGGAGTGGCGGTTCAGGACGGTGGAGGGGGAAGCGCTTTCACCATTGCCTCCTACACCTTCCGCTGACTCCCATTTCTTCTCGCTGTTCCACCTATGTGGAGTAGGCTGCAGCCTGAACTCTGTACGGGCTGGGAGTTGTGAGTGCCTGCAGGCACTTTCACTTTCAGCATGATCGTGCTATGGCTGGGTACAACTGCAGCCCCAGTGTGTACTGCTGCTCCACGTCATATGCACTCACACAATACAAGGGCTCAGGGAGCCCCCACTAGACCCCCAGAGAAAGGGTACTCATCTGTTTAATTGCCTTGTTTAACCTGTGTTTACTTGTTTGTAATTTTCAACTATGTAACTAGGGTCCTCTTAGCCTGAATATCAATCTGTATTGTTTATGTATAACTCTGTATAACCTATTGTATTTTGTTTTGATTGAGTAAAGTTTGCCCTATGTACTGTACTTAAGAAAATGTTGTCCTCTTTTGTATCTGTGACAAGAAGCCTTTACAAAAGAGTCTTTGACTCAAAGGTTGTATTCCGATGATTTTAATAAATAAATAAAGAAAAGAAACGCTGGCCTCAGCCACCAGGGAACTAGCCCAGCAGGGTTAAAATTACATTGTGCCCCTCCTCCAGAGTATTTCCTAGCCCTGAAGACCAGCAATGCCTTCGATTTATTACCCACAGGCCTACTAACCCCTAAGAGCCTCCACTAGCCCGCCTGGGCTACCAAGTGCAATACTGGCCACTCGGCCACCAGTAGGGGCACAGAGGTTGACTGAGCCCCCCCCCCAACCACACTTCCTTTCCTCTGTTTCTGCTCCACTACTGTATTTTTTCCCAACTAACCTAATTTTCTTTTGTTTTGCAGGCCTGACAGGATGCAAACTCCTACCCCATCAGATAAGTGTAATTCCATGCCTATCCTGTCCTTTCCATCCTAACGTTCCCCTAAGAGCTATGGCTCCTTTGTGACTCCCTTATACTCTTGGCTACCTAGCACTCGGGTAAGTCCCTCTGTTTTACACTGTATTGGGTGGGTTGACTGAAATGGGGCACCTGCGCCTGTTACATTCCCTTCCAGCATGAACGAAGTTGACAAGGCTGCCAAACAGGCAGGCTTAAACGTGGAAGTAGCAACTCATAACTATACACAACTAACATTACAACTATATTCAAACTAACATTCAGGTTTTAATGGCATGATAGTTTTTAGCATAACGATCAGAGCTGCTAGTTGTCCCCCATGGTTTCCCCAGTTGTGCAGGACTCTGTAGTTCACTAGTATTGTTGGTCTAAGCCTGTCCTTCCCTGAGTCCCTACTGTTTTGGTTCTCCTCTTCACCAGTTGAAGGAGCGTGAGACAGCCTGGTCTCTAGCCCAGTTCAGTGTTAGGGTACGTGTGTCCTATCCTGTCCTGGAACTTCCTAATGTTTGAGATGTGGTGTACCCCTCTGCTCCAACCAGTGTCAGGTTCCACCAGGCCATATGTAATGTCTGAACATCTCTTGGAAATGATGTAGAGTTCCTCCCAAACTCGAGTGAGCTTTGCACAGAAGCCATCTTCCTTGCTGGATTGCATGTGTCGTTTCAAGAGCACCATGTCCCCTAATTCATAAGTGACACACCACCTTTTCTGATTAGAGTACTTTTCCTGGTGGACATAACTCAGCATTCGAATATGTCACACCTGCTCTGTCTTCACCTCTGGGAACTGCTGTAGAACTTCCTCCAGAATGCCCATCCTGGGGCCAGAATGCCCGCACTAGTGACTGAAATGCCCATCCAAGGAGATGGAATGCCCACCCTGAATAGGACAGTGTACACCCTGTATGCCAGGATGCTGACCTTTAGACAGGAATGCCCACCCTGTGTAGCAGAATGTCCACCCTAGGGTCAGAATGCTCACCCTTTGCACCAGAATTCCCACCCAGGGGCTAGAATAACCCCCTGTGGGCTGGAATACCCATACTAGGGACTGGAATGCCCACCCTGGGGGTTGGAATACCCACCCTGAGGGGGCACAGTGCCTACATTAGTGTGCCAGAATGCCCACCTTGTGGCTAGAATGCTTACCCTGTGGGATGGAATACCTATGCTAGGGGTCGGAATGCCCACTCTGAGGGGTAGAGTGCCAACCTTTTGAGCCAGAATGCCCACCCTAGGGCCAGAATGCCACCTCATGTACCAGTATGCCCACCCATTGTGCCAGACAGCCCATCCAGGGGTCCAGAATGCCCACCCTAGGGCTGGAATGACCACCCTCTGGCCAGAATGCCCACCCTGCACTGAAACTGCCTCCCAGTGTCATGGAACACTCACTGTGCCACCAGAATGGCCTCCTGCCACTAACCACATGCACATCCTGCCCCTGGATTGGCCTTCTGCACCCATGAAATGCCCACTGTCCCTCCTGAATGGCCTCCTTACCTGAACAGAATGCCCACTATACCCCCCAAACAGCCTCCCCCCACAGAACGACCACACTAATGCTGGAATGGCCTTCTGCCCCATGGGATGGCCAACTTTCTTTCTGAAACAGAACTTGTCCCCATACCAGAAGACCACCCTATGGCGAATGTCATTCTGCTCCCAATGGAACACGCAATCTGCTCCAGGAACATCCCCCATAGAATGCCCATCCTACACCCAGAGTGGGCACCCACACCCAGAATGCCCTTTAAAGGAGAACTGCACTGAATCTGTAAGTCAGTTTTCCCAGTAGAAGTTGCTTGTTAAATACTGGTTCAAATTCTGTTATTGCTGTAGATATCCAGGCTTTTGAGTTATCATAGTGGGCGTTTTTGATTCACATGCTGCTAGCGAGAACCATTTTAGAACCGTATGAAGTAGTTTATGTCCCAGTTCTAATCTTCTATTGTTGGCACAAAATGCATTTATGTTCTACTGTAGAACTTTGAGGTTATTTAGGACATAAACTACATCATAGAGTTTTAAAATGGTACTTAGCACTAGGTTGAAAAGCAGAAGCACCCACTGAGGTTACTAAAAAGACACTATAGATGGAACAATAACAGAATTTTAACCAATACTTAAAAACAGCTTGTAATGAGAAAAGTGACTTGCAGGTTCAGCGCAGTTCTCTTTAATCCACCCCACATGGCTCCAACACTCCCCAATGCACTATGACCTACTTATCTGCTTCCCTCCAGCTTCAGAGAGATAGGGGGTTGGAGTCAAATCTTTCACACTTTGCCGACATGCTGCCTGCCAGAAAATGGGAGATACTTTGTACAAGAGGCATGCCGGCATCTCTAGCACCTCAGTATGCTGATTACTGGCACCCTGATATGCTGGTGTGGCTGCACCCCCCCCCCGATGCTTTTTACATCTTCTGCCTCGGGGTCTCTCCCTCATGATCATTACTACCCTTTGTGCAACTGCAGCTACCCCTTAGTCCCCCTCTGCTTTGCTCTGAGAGGTGGTCAGATGTCTAGTAGTTGAGATTTAACACCTAAAATGATACACTTGGGGAATAATAACCCAAGCACTGAGTACTGGACGGGATGGGTGAAGTTGGCCACTTCACAGAAGAGAGAGATCTGGGAGTCCCCATCGGTGACTCAAGTCAAGCAAACCAGCCAGTGCAACAAGGCTTATAGCAAGGTATCTAGGATGCTGGGGTGTATATGGAGGGGTTTTAACAGTGGTGGGGGGGGGGAGGCAATGCTGTCCCTACACAAATCACTGGTGAAGCCTCACCTCGAGTACTGTGCCCAGTTTTGGAGTCCTTACCTGAGGAAAGCCATTGACAGGCTGGTGTCAGTGCAGGTAAGGGCGACAGAAATGATTCAGGGCTAGGAGGGCAGATCATACGAGGAACGTCTGAAGGCCCCTAACATGTACTCCCTGAAGGCCAGACGGGAGAGAGGGGGACATGATAGAGACTTATAAATTCCTAAAGGGTATAAATAGGATAAATTGTAAGAACCTGTTTGTTAGAAACAGAAATGTGTCATGAGGGGGCATGATTGGAGATCAGTGGGAGGTAGATTCAAGAGGATCTAGGTCAAAACCACAGCAGTAGAAATGCGTAGTGAAAAACGTCACCGCGCGGACGCTAGAAAACAGGTGCAGTGAAAAACCACACTAATATATATAAATATCCTCCGAAACCACACACGCTATTTAGCCCATGCAGTTTTTGACCGCAGGTCTATGCCGCCACAGGCCAGACTGGATACCAATTCATTCAAGAAGGATGTGAGGTAGTTTTAATTCACAGAAAGGATAGTGGAGTCTTGGAACAGATTACCGGCGAGGTTATGGGGACAAGGACCATCAGTGGGTTCAGACATGGATGGTCCAGGGGACTGATAATCCCACATGGGGGAACCAAGAAGTGGGAGAGAGCAGAAGGGAGGGAAGGCATGAATAACCCACTGCAGCACTAGGCCAGGGGTAATGTAGTACCAACTGTGGGCAGACTTGATGCGCCATCGGTCTCCTGCTGTCAGAATATATGTTTCTGTGTCTCTGTACTGTTTTTTTCTTTCTGGCCATTTGAGCTCTGTCAGAAGAGTAACCCGAGGAAGTGTGGCCTTTGGCCAGAAGGTCAGTATTGTGTCACGTTGTTCTGCAGTCTAGATGAATGTGTAGCAGAGTGAACTGTAAATAAAACTTTATCATGTAAGCTGTTTATAAATCATAGACCAGCATAATGAGCCATTTGGTTTTAATAACAATTTAGTTCTTTTCTGTGCTTTGTGGCATACTCCATAAATCTATGCCTATTAGCAAAACACAGAAATCTACAGAATTTGATCAAGTTTTACTGCTGATGAGAATAACTGTAAAAAGACTTTCCAGTTTCCATAAAAAACAAACAAAAAAAAAGCTCACAGCTGGCACCAGCTAAACTCCGTAATACAAAAGTCCCCGTACCATTTCAGTTTCAGGACCTTTTTATTCTTTACTTCTCAAGACTAGGGATAAGAGAACCAGTTTGGATATGTTCAGAACCACCCAGAACCGATGCCATTTTCTGTAAAAGAAGTTTATCAGAACCTTTTTTCAGGTTCAGATTATTTTAAAACATTGATTTTGGAGTTTAATGTACTCTCCTAGCAGGTTGTTCTCTAGTGTGAAGGCTGGTTATGGTGGTAGAAAGTCCCTAAAGAAGACTGGAGGTAGTTTGGTACCACTCAAAGTTGTTTTCAGATTCCATTCCCTTCATTGACAATAAAGTGAGGGCAGACAATGATGGTTAAAACAATTTTTGTACTTTCAAGTAAAAGGTTTCAAATGTTCTGATATGGCTTGGATAACTATCAGAACCTTTTATTGCTTATCAGAACCTTTTAGAACCTCAGGACATTTGTGTGCCTCCCACCCCTACTCAAGACATAAACAATCTTTTCCCCTGAGACTTCATCCCATTCCTGCTGCTTATTTCCGCTATGAAGTTGTAATCTTCTGATTATGACATCTCAACTTCTTGCCATGGAAATTATTTCAGTGTCTCAAGCAGAGGATTATTAGTTCGGGGGAGCAGAACCAACATGTCTAACATGCAAAAACCCTGCTTTCATGCAGTCCTCTTTAGCGTTATAGAATTGAATGCTGGCTGCCAGATTGCCCAGTGGAAGCAAGTTATACATCTGTTCTGGTGACCTGGGTTTGGAAGCAGAGTTGGATTGCTGGGGTGGGGCAGCCAGACCTGGTAACGTGCTGCCCAAGGCATCACGGTACAGATGGGAGGGAGGAGTTGCCACTGCTACCACTACAGTGACCCCTCGCAATGGGCTGGGGAGCCTGCTGTCACATGGGGAAGGGGTGCACTTGGCACATGGATACTATTATGTACCTGGCTGTCAGAGGCACTGCTCAGCATCACGGAGGTAGAAGGTTCAAGGGTTGCAGTATTAATACTCATGTGGTGCACCGATAAGACATTAAAGGAAGAAAAAACGCTTTCCTGCTGGCAGTCTGGTACCTTTTGGACCTGACATGTGAACTACCTCTCACCAGAAGTCTGCCTAGCTCAAGGTGGGGGGGTGGGCACCCTAACATGAGAGCCCCATAATGGAATGCAAGTGATGGAGGCAGGTGTTCTGGATTGGGCAGGGATATCACCGGAGTTAGCAAGAGAGCAGGACAAGGTAGGGAAGGTCACAAACAGTTGATCTAAAAAATAGAATGTCCTGAAATTTACATTTTGTTTTAATGTTATGAGATTTGAATTCTGTTGATGCATACTGTAATTTTGTTTTTTGTAGGAGACTGGAAAATCACCTTAACAGTATTGTGCTAAAGCATTGTAATAATGGTTGATTTTTCATTCAATTTATTCGTTTATTTCTCCAGCTTCCACAACAACCACCTGCTCCTGACTTCCCTCAGGCACTGTCACCGCCAGCTGTCCCTACCACATGCTGTTTACTACCAGCTGCAGTGGTCCAGATCCTTATCGTCTTCCACTTGTGCTCTGTGCCTAACCCCCATACAGAAGGTCGGCGTGGGTCTGATGGTGAGCATGCACCTTCTGGCCATCGAGATATCTCGTAAGGCAGGAAGGAGGGCTTTTGGGGGTCTAGCAGCTTCTGAGGTGAGTGGGATTTTGTGCCGCATGTTGTCAGGAGGACCTGTGTCTTTCCCCTCATTAGGCCCACCCATCTACCCAGCAACAGCCTATGGCTGCCCTCTGCACCATCCTTTACGCAGGGGCCTTGCTGACATCATGTGGTCAACCATGACGTCAGTGCCACCACCTTCCCTGTTGTATGTAGTGCCACCACATTGGTCCCTGGAGTTGGCATTAAATTGGATCTCTTTATATAAACTGAAAAAATATGTACTGCTCAGAATTATCCCACTGTAGCTAACTCCTCCAGCCCCCGGGGGGGGGGGGAGCGCTGCTGCAATTATCTCCATACCCTCCACCAGTATAGTTCTCGCTGCCCCCCCTTTATTGTGCACTTACTATATATTGTCATTTTCATTTTTCTCCCTGTCTTTGCATTTATCATGTACTGTGTAGTGTTGCAAACTATAACCTGACTGCCTGCCTAGTCTCACTTGAGCCTGTTCTGTACCTCTCACCATTGTAGAGCCTGCGGCTCCTGACTGTAATTTCTCTTACATTGTATTTCTGTTTACTTAGCATGTATCTTGTTACCTGTATGCTCTGTAACTCTCCCGGGTCGCACATGAAAATAGGCACTTGGTTGTCTAGCGTGCTTACCTGGTTAACAAAAGCAAATAAATAAACAGAAATATTTTTTACAGTTGGGTTTAGATATGTTCATTTAAAATATTAGTTTAGTGTTGTGGATGAATTATTAATATGTATGTATTTATTTGGTCTGGTTGAGCACTGACACACTTTATTTATGAGTGGTTTGAAATATAGCACTGTCACTTTAAGAAGGCCATTTATTATGCCCTGTACTAACCAGGAAGTGCTAGCCTCCCTAATGATATACTAGAGTGTACACAACCGATCGAGGTCTGTTTCAGAGACGTACCTTGTTCTCCAGTAGCATGGCATTTTTATTAATATGTAATAAAGTTTTTTGCACTTTACAGTTCAGCAGAGGAGTGCGGTCTTTTGCTTTTCTTATCTTTCTCTCATGCCCATTTAATTTTTTTTTTTTTAGTGTGCTTTTTTTCGCCCCCACAGCTGACTGGCCCCCATCAGTCCTGGCTTCCTCACCCAGCCCCATCACCGGGCAGGGCCATTGCCCTACCCACCCCCGTTGGAGGCATGGTACAGTCAGAGTGAGAGCTGCAGTCGGGAGTGTGGGATCTGCAGTGAGCGGCAGACATCCTCCTGCACCAGTCGGGAATTTCCTGTTTTTTTTCTGGTGCCCCAACCCAGGACATTTAACGCTTGTGCACGCGCACACAGTGCGTGCCTGTGCGCCAGAGCAGAGCCAACGTCCTCCCACCCTGGTTCCACTGCACTGGCTGCACTGCCACCTGTGGCCAGTGGCAGTAGTGCATCAGCGTCTGTTCACCTTCCTTCCCAAGGTGGAGAGCGTTCTCTGGGACACTCTCTGCACCTCCCCGGTCAGCTCTCTGATTACTTGGGTTCATTCCCGAACCCCGGGTCATCAGCGTTGAGGGAGGTAGCTCTACAGCTGTGCCAGCGGGACAGTTTACTTATGTGCCCATTTCAGGGACTGAATATTTTAATGAAACAGTTCTTCTTGTTTGAGATTATGGTCTAATGCCTGCAGTTTTATACCCACGTTTAGTTTCTAGTCAAGATTAACTATAATTGCTCCCCGTTCTTGTTCTCAGAAAATCAATTACATAACTGCTTGTTGCAGAGGTTCATAATTCCTTTGCTTACATTTAGGCCTCAGTTTGATAAGCTTTAAAGAATTTAGTCTGTGTTATTAAATATTGATTACTTACTTAAAACAGGCTTCTCGGACGGCTCTAGGATATCATTGAGGGGGCTCAGACAATCTTAGCAAGCTTAGGATGTAGAACATTTCACAACATTTGTGTTTTATATATCACTGGAACTATGAACCCAGTGCCCTGGATCCTTTTGAAATTATTGGATCATGGACTGGAAAACCCACGAGAATAAATAAAAATGAACAGTCTTCAGTATTCTTGTGTTTCTTTTATTTCATCTTTATTGCTACAGTCTTTTTTTTTTATAAACATTTTGTGGTTTTTGGTTTATGCACTACTCCATCAGGAATGTTTAACATAAGGATGGCAGCTGAGAAAAACCACACAAGGACAAGGGTCCTGGCCTTCAGGATGGCAGATTTTCAATAAATGTGTGAATGCCTCAGAGACAAACTAGCGGGGGGGAATTGTGAGGGTGGAGTGGAGGAACAGTGGGGCAAATTAAGAGATGGCATAGTGAAGGCAACAAACCTTTGTGCGAAGGAGGTGAGCAAAAATGGGAGGAAAAAGAGACCAGTTTGGTTCTTGAGGGAAGTGGTTGCGAAGGTAAAGGCAAAAGGGGTGGCATTCAGGGGGTACAAGGAGACTTGGGGGGTATGGAGGGGTACCAGGAAAAGCAGAGGGAAGCAAGGAAGGCAGTGAGGGGCACATACACACAAAGAGAGGAAAGGATAGCCAAAGGGGTAGCTAAAGGTGACAAAACCTTTTTTAGATATGCAAGCAAAAAGAGGAAGACGGGGAGGGATTGTAAGGTTAAGAAGGCCAAGGTGGGACTGTGCAGAGGAGGATCAGAAAAAAAGCAGATATCCTGAACAGATACTTATGCCCAGTTTTTACTGTGGTGGGAGAGGGGATGGACCATATAGAAACAGCAGGAACACTGGGGGAGGGAGGGAGGTGGACACAAGTCCATTCAAAAAAGACGGTCCTCGGAGGACTTGCAAATCTGAAAGTGGATAAGGCTATTTGGCCAGAAGGAGTACACCAAAGAGTGCTGAAGGACCTCAGCAGCAGGGAGGAGGCTGGCAACTAGAGGCCCGTCAGTCTAACGTTAGTAGAGAAGTTAATGGAGACACCATTAAAAGAAAGGATAATAGAGTATCAAATCCAGCAGGTTACAAGATGCGAGGCAGCACAGATTCAGGAGGGAGGGTGGAGGTCATGTCAGATGAACTTGATTGATTTCTTCGACTGGATGACCAGAGAAATAGATCAAGGTGGGTCAGTAGATGTGGCCTACTTAGACTTCAGCAAGGCCTTCAACACCATACCACATAGGAGGCTTATAAGGAAACTGGGTATTTTGGGAGTAGGATCCAAGGTGCTGAACTGGGTACGGAACTGACTGATGGATAGGTGACAGAGAGTGGCAGTGAATGGCACTCACTCTAATGAGGAAAGAGTGACCAGCTGGATACCTCAGGGTTCAGTACTAGGACCAGTGCTCTTCAATGTCTTCATAAACAACATTATTGAAGAGCTGGAAGAAAGGTATGCCTCATTGCAGAAGACACCAAAAATCTGCAATAGGTTAGATACTCTGGGGAAGGTAGAGAAAATGAGTAGAGACCAGAGAAAACTCGAGGAGTGGTTAAGGGTATGGCAGCTGGGTATCAGTGCAAAAAAGTGTGAAATCATGTACTTAGGGTGCAGAAATGCGGGGGCAGTGTATAAGATGGGGAGAGATACTGATGTTGTCTAAGCAGGAAAGGGACCTTGAGATTATCATATCTGATGACCTCAAGGTGACAGAGCAGTGTGAAAAGGCAGGAGACTGGGCCAGCGGGATGTTGGGGTGCATTGGGAGGGGAAGCACCAGCAGAAGAAGACAGGTGGTATTACCATTGTCTTGATCGTTGGTGAGACCCCCACCTAGAGTACTGTGTCCAGTTCTGGAGACCACATCTCAGGAAGGACATAGAGTAGATGCTGTCCATAGGAAAGCAACTAAAATGGTGCTGGGTGTGCATCATAAGTCCTATGAGGAGAGAACGAGGGATGTCAATATGCACACACCTGAAGTGGGGGAGACATGACAGAGACCTGTAAGTTTCTCATGGAGGCGAACAAGGCACAGGAGGGAGTATTTTTCAAAAGAGACTGTACACAAGGACAAGGGGGCATGCGGTGACGCTTGAAGTGGGGACATTTAGGAGAGATGTGAGAAAGTACTTCTTCATGGAAAGAGTGGTGGACATCTGGAACAGTCTACCAGTGGACATGGTGGGGCAACAACAGTGGTGGGCTTCAAGCATGCATGGGATAGGCACAAAGGAATCTTGGTAGTGAGGGAGGGAGTAGCTGAGGTCAGATAGGGTCTTCGGTGACGTAGGCACGGACAAACTGAGCAGGCTGGGTGGGTCAAATAGCCCTTCTCTACCGATAAATTCTATGTTTCTATGAATATATAGCTGCTAAAAATAAGCCATTTGTAAGTTATTATGAACACTTGAAACAATGTCCATTAACGTATCTCATGTCAAATATGTATTAATACAGTGACTCTTTCTCTAATATGTATCTTATTTTTCATGCAAGGTAATGCCAATTTATTTGCATCAAGTTACTTATGTTGCCTGTGTATAAGAAGTGAAAAAGACACAAACTCAATTTCCTTTTTAAATAAAAAAGATGTATACAGCTGGAGAGAAGTACTAGCACAGTTCTGTACTTATTGTGTTGCTTGTTAACTCCCTCCTGCTTTGGTTTTTGAGGATTTACTTTCTGTAAGTTTCTAACAAGTATTCTACAGGAGAAAATCATAAGAATATTAATATGTAACAAAAATAAAAATATTGATTTTTAAGATGCTCTGCATGAGCCGGCCCGGTGGCACTGAGGGTTGAGCTGGATACCACATATGCCACACTGGCGACCCAGGTTGGAGTGGACTCGGGTCGCCGTGGGGTTGGCAGGGGAGGAAAGGATCGAGCATCTGGAGGACAGCTCTCCTTTCCTGGGGGAGGGACATAGGTCTTGCCATCTGGTGACCCCTGGCGATAGCTGGGGGTCCAGCAGCAGTCGAGTCCTGGAAGCGCTGGGGCATGGCCGCGACGGCACTTCTGTGAGCATGAGCGCTCACGCACTGCGCTGGAGCACATTGCATTGACTATAACCGAAAAGATGGATATACTTGACACATTCAATTGCCACTTTGCTACTGCAGGCATGGCATTTGATAACTCCCCTGCAAACATACTTCGCTCCCAGACTGCCAGCCAACTGCCTGAAACTCCGATAGTTTCGCTGCCTTTCTCGCTTCAACCTGCCCCACTGAAAGAGGTAGAGGACCTCTTGCTTCAGTTGGATACTAGAAAAAGTGCTGGGGCCGACACCCTTGACCCTTACTTCCTAAAAATTGCCTACCACGTACTAGTAATACCCGTCACCCACCTTTTCAACTTATCCCTGTCTCAGGGCACCTTACCACCTATATGGAAGACAGCACATGTCATACCACTGTTCAAATCAGGTGACCCTGGCGATCTCAATAACTACAGGCCAATTCCTCCTTCCGGTCCTGTCCAAGCTCCTAGAGAAAATTGTAATGCACAGCTGAGGACTCGCCTTGAGTCTAGGGAACTGCTAAATCCTATGCAGTCCGGATTCAGAGCTAAACATAGCACTATCTCAGCCCTCGCCAAAGTTACTAATGACTGGCAGCGTAATCTTGAGAGCAAAAACTTTATTTGTGCTGTTTTCCTTGATCTAAGCAAGGCTTTTGACACCGTCGACCATAGTCTGCTCCTCTCCTCCCTTCAAACCATAGGTGTGGACCCCTCCTCTCTGCGTTGGTTTGCTGACTATCTTACAGGGCATCTTCAACAAGTTAAAGCCAAAGGAGGCCTGTCCCCCTTAAAAACTCTGCAAAGAGGGGTACCTCAAGGTTCTATGTTAGGGCCCTTACTTTTTGCAATCTACATTAATAACATCGACTACTGTATAAAAGAAGCCAACATCCATCTGTTTGCAGATGATTCAGTTCTCTAAGTGAGTCGCCCAACACCTGAAGCTGCCTGCAATGACCTACTGTCAGAATTCAATCTTTTGCAAAGCCAACTCCTCCAAAAAAAGCTACTCCTTAATGCCAAAAAAACTAAAGCGATGGTCTTCTCCCCTTTTATCTGTACAGCTAACCCTGTGTCCAGTGGGACAGTTCCCCAAATTACCACAGTTCTAGGTGAAAAACTAGAATTTGTTACAAAATTCAAGTATCTGGGAGTTTGCATAGACCAAAGACTCTCCTTCATTGAACATATCGAGGACTTGCTAAAACGACTTCGGCAAAGGCTTGGATTGTTTTTTAGAGTCAACCAATTTCTCACCAGAGATGCCAAGAAACAACTGGTCCAATCCATTTTCCTATCATTGGTTGATTACGCTTACTTCCTCTACAGCCAATGCCCCAACTCTTTACATGGCTAAACTGGACACACGCTACCATCGAGCACTGAGGTTTATAACGGGACTCCCTTTCAACATGCATCACTGCACCCTATATGCGGCAGTGGGGTGGACATCACTAAAGTTCAGGCACCACAGAAATGCCACTGTCTGGACCTATAGAGCCATCTCTAATAAGCTGCCTTACTAAATCTCCTGCTGTCTTCCCCTGAGTATAATTGGGAAATATGCGTTAAGAAGTTACTCAGCTATTATACTTAAAGTACCCAAAGCAAAATCCCCCTTCGGCAGGGCAGCCATAAGCTTCATGCTACCTACCTTATGGAACGATCTACAAAAACCCCTCAAATTAAGCACTCTAATCGGTATAAATGCCTTCAAGACGCTTTATTTCCATACAATCAGAGAAGTATGTAACTGCTTCACCCACTCAGACCCAGTACCGGTGTCTGCACTGGTATATAGCCATGCCTAGACCCAACTTTTAGTACTGACCCCCCAGCTTGCTCCTTACCAGCCTAATTGTTCTCTCTCTCTTAACCCCCTGTCTTATCAACACTAGGCCCATCCATCCCCTTATTCTTCCTTTCCCAACCTCTGATAGGAGCTCACTACCCTGGGTTGTGACATCCTACCATGCCCCGTACTTTATAGCATTAAATCCCGGGGCTCACACATACTCCTTTTCTCCATCCACGTTCTCTACATCCCATTTTACCAACTCCTTTCTGTGCACTGTCCCCTCCTAGCCTTTCTCCCCCTACCTCCCTCCCTTCCCCCACCTTCACCTCTACCTGGTGTATATTTTTATTTTTTCTTCCGTTACTTCTTCCTGCAACCTTAGATAACCTGCTTTATCTTCCTATAGACACTTCCATGTATGTAAATACCATGTAATCTGTACAATATCTGTATAATTCTATGTACATATGAACTTCTTTTTCTTCCTCTCTGTAAAGAGTATTATCTGTATTGCCTTGTAAATACCTGTGTTGACCTGTATATACAATTGTTCATGCTCCACCCAGGTCCATCTTGCAAATGAGCTTCTGCTCAACGATGAATGCCTGGTTAAATAAAGACTTGATTGATTGATTGATTCCCGGGCCAATGGGGGAAAGTAACAAGTAAAAACCCCCTTCCCATTGGTAGGCGAAGGCGGGTCTAGTGCACTGGCACCATGTCCAGTTCCAGGCTTTGAAGCCCATCTGTCTCTCCTCCCATCTATCCCACCAGCCACTATAGCTAGAGCGCCAGGTAGGAGTCGCAGTCCTTGCTTCCGGAGGACGTAGATCCAGGGGGGCTTCGCTGACACGGTGAGGAGGAGGAGGAGGTGCTGATTAGGAGTGGTGGAAAGGCTTCAGGAGGACGAGAACAGTCGGGTTAGCGAAAGGACCATGCTGGAGAGAGTCCAGTGTGGTAAAGGTGTACAAATAGAGTTGAAAAAAGAAGATGCTCTGCATGAACTATAACAGTATTTGTTTAAACATTTCCTGATCCCAGAGGCCAAAGGCCTGAAGTTCTGCTTCCCACGTTTCTAGTCAGGAGGATCTACATACCACAGGAATGCTTTGTTTTTGCAGTTCAAAAATATTGTTTTATCAGGGTTTATGTTTATATTATCCATGCACCAAAGCATTGCTTTTAGGATGTGTGGACACGTTGGGTGGGAAAAGGGAAGGGCAGGGGGCTGCATGGATGGCATTAACTGGTGTGGTCCATATGGAAGAGTTGGGAAGTCCTACACATGCCAGTAAGACCATCTTCGGGTTTATGGATGTCATTCCTAGTGACCTCCTGTGGCATCAGCCTGCAGTGGTGTTCAGGTGGAAGGTGCAGAGTGGGGAGATGGGGAAGGGAGAGGAGTGGCTATGGGGAGTCTGGAATAAAGCCCACCACCTGCAGGGCAGACCATGTATACCTCTTAACAGTTTGTCACTGAAATGTTGGACATTAACATTCAAAATGTAGGAAAAGGAGGAACCCTGGCCCTCCCAGTGTGGGACAAATGACCAAACACACAGAGACACAAGCTCAGAACATTGGAAACTAGTGTTTTTTTGTATCAAAGTTTAATTTTTACTAATTATCATCATAATGGAATATAGAATTTTTGCTTCAAATTGTTTTTTTCCTTTTTTTTTTAACTTCTTTTTCCCTCTCATCACCGCCTGCTGGGGGCCCCATCAGCCAGCTCCACACGTTTTCCTGTCCAGCTTGGTTCCTCTCTACCAGCTCCCTGTTCCTCCAGCCACCCACGACTCACCTGTGTGGTCCCCCGGGGGCAGGGTTGCCTTCAGCGCCATGGCAATTGGTCCTCACATCTAGGCCACTACAGGCGGAGGTAAAGGAAGGAGGCAGTCGGGGTCCGGCGAGCAGGATCCAGCGATGGACGTGGGTGGGTCGGAATGGCATCTTCCTCCCTGCTGGTGGGGTGTTTACTGTGTTCATGCACCCCCCCTCCCCGAGATGTTGACATGGCAGTGACCTCCTGCGTGGGTACGAGCGTGATCCAGCACTCCTTCCGCAGACGTCCACTGTTGCCTCCCCCGACACTTTGCGGCCCAAGCTGTTGCACAGCATGCCTCTGCGTGGTATCGCTGCTGCAGGGGATCCATGACCCACCCCTCCCCAAGAGAGGAGAGCTGTTCTCTGGATGCTTAATCCTCTCTCCCCCAGCCAACCCCCGGCAACCTGAGCTTGCTCCAAACCCCGGGTCACTGTCGTGGTGTGAGGTAAGGTGCTCAACACCTTAGCCCTCTGCACCACTGGGCCGGCTATTTTGCTTTAAAGTTTGCATTTACAATATAAGACTGACCCTATCATCTTCAGTCAGTACTTTTTTCCATGTGGGACAGATCAGTTATGAGTGGATGAGAGACATCCTTTCAAATTTGGGGTAATTGAGAGATACAGAAGACCCTGTGCCCCACTGATTAGTAAGGGTAGTCTGAGACTCGTGTGATGGGCTGTCCAGGACTGTGAATACATCATGCAAAAACAAACACATGCAATCCCTAAATGCATACAGTTTAACTAGTACAAATATGCAAAATCTTAATCTTCCCACCCCCAAACCACCAACACATATACCATTCAGGAACTGAATATGTTACCCTGGCAATTTTTCCCATTCTACCTGTGACAGGGTTAGGTAAGACCCTGTACCAGTTGTTTTTCAGAGAGAGTTAAAAGCAAGGATCTATTGTGTCCTGTCCTATTCTGCCATTTGTCTGTCTCTTGCTTGCCTGATTTGCACAATCACATTTTTCTTGTGACACCTAGGAAATAGCCATCCTAATGGTGCCATAATTTCCCCCCGTTTTCTCCCTTCCTTCATTTGCTGTTCTATTCTTTCTTTCACTTTCCCTTGCTTCTTAAAAAAAAATATATGTGATTCTTTAAGTGAAACTGGGATCCCCTGGTTTTGTATACTTAATATTGTTGAAATGGTTGCAGAAAGCCATTTGGTTTTCTTAAAACAAGTAACAATCTGTAATACAGGGGGTTGATCTTGAGACATATTTTGACCTCCACAAACTTGTTTTCAGAATTGTCAGCAGGAGACCAGCTGTGGGACAGAGTGTTCTATTTTGTTACACCTGTTAAGACCAGACATATTCTTCAGGCTGGCCTCAGGAAAGAAATTGCCAAACTTATGATACATTTTGTGAAAAACAGAAGATGTAACAATAATAAGGATGCACAGTATAAACTGCCAGGAAAAGACATCTTATAAAAAGAGAGTAATATGTTGTATAGCGAGAGAGATGGAGAGATTGAGATTTAAATTGAGAGAGAGACTCTCAGATGTAGAACTTTTTTGATTCTACTGCCTGTATGAAGAGCCATACTGTGCAATTTTATTTTTCATTGTATTGTTACTGATAATAAAAGTAATAATAAGTTACTTGTGAATTTTATAACTTCTCCTGGCCTGCCTATACTTCCTGACCTATGCCTCTATGACAGTTGGTGCAACAGTGGGATTTACGCCTAGCATACTCTATGCCAGGAGTTTTGTGTGTGGGTACTAGACCTGGTACCAGGGAAGCATAGAAGAAAGGTATGGATCCTGCAACAAGCAGAAACAAAAGTACAAATTGAGACTGTACAGCTTGCACCAGTGATGAAAGAAGAAGAAGAAGAACAGGCAGGGACAGAACCTGAAAGCACATATGCCTTCTTCAAATGGTGGGCTGTGCAACAAAGAGAGACTGAGAAGCGGAGAAGGGAAGAGATGCAGCGACAGGAGCAGTGATGGCTGGATGCCTTGCAAGCTGTCAAAGCTGGTACTCCAGCAGATCAACAAAACAAAAACAACTTAAAAGACATTAAACTTACAAAGCTGTGTCTCTCAGATGATATTTAAGCATACCTGACAACTTTAGAATGGGTCGTAGGAGCCTGCATATGGCCAAAACAGCAATGGGCAGTCGGGCTGGTACTTTATCTGACAGGTAAAGCCCAACTTACTTACAGCAGTAGGACATTGCACAGTTAGAAAACTATGACCTCGTGAATAGAGAAATCCTTAAAAGATACGACATCTCAGAAGAGACCTACAGGCAGGGATTCCGGTCCCTGAAGTACCAGTCAGTCGACAATCCTTGAGAAGCCTTCACCAGTCTCAGAGAACTCCTCATTAAATGACTCTAACCAGAAGGCAAAAACAGTCCCACAGATCATCGACACTTTTGCAATTGAGCAATTCATCAACATCCTACAGATGTGTGGCTTTGAGTAAAAGAACACTGACCAGAAAGTGAGGAAAAAAGTTTCTTTGGCTGAGGGCTATCAGATGGCCATACAGACAATGCAGCAGTGAAGTAACAGCTAAAGAACGGTAAGGCTGTCTTTTTCCCAAATTAACTCCAGATCAGAGAGGAACTCCGAGGGAGCTAGAAAATCTGCACTCAAAGACTTTATTTGCTATATCTGTAATAAGCAAGATCATATTGCAAATGACTGCCATAAAAATAAGGGCCTAGATATTCAAAGCAGATGCTCGGCACAACCCGAGAAGGTAAGGAAGGTAACATTGGAGAAAATTTGGCAAGTATTTAACAGATGTCAGGGTGGGAGGTAAGACTGTGAAGGGACTTATTTTTGTGGCTGTTGAAGTTCTGGGAAAAGATTGTGCAAAAGGACAAGGTGTTGGGTTCATCTGCATCCACGGGTAAACTCCATACTATCCCACCACCTATGTGACTCTAAACATTAATTGGATGTCACACCAAATAAAAGTGGGGATGGTACCAACATTACTTGTACCTGTGATTATTGGAAATAACTTTCCAGGATTTGCTAAGTTAATCACAGAGGGAGTAAACCCAGCTGTTTCAGCAGTTATGATAACAACAGCATAGGCAAAAACATCTCAGATGTTAGGGACTCTTTTTTTCCTTTTGGTGACTTTAATTCAGATTTGTTTGAGTGAAGCTTCAAGGTCCGGATATCCAGGAAAGAAAGAAGACACCTAAAAAACAAAACAGTGGCAACAAAAGACTGATGGACACAAGTGTTTCAGAGGCATAGGCAAACCAGGAGCAGTTATACAATTTGCAGTTAGTGTTCTATTATTATCAGTAACAAAATAAAAATTGTACAGGATTGTAATTCTGGTGGGGGGGTAGGAAGAAGTAGGCTGTTGGTTAACTAGGATCTGCAGCTTATCTAATAGGTAGGGAAATGGCCAGACTAGGTGGGCCAAGCGATCCTTATCTGCCGTCGAGTCTATGTTTCTATGGCTGTTAATACAGGCAGCTGAAACAAAAGTCCTTCATCTGAGTGCATCTCCAAATCTAAAAACTGGCTAGCCAATGTATTGCGCTCTTCATATTATGTCTTTGCCGGACAGTTTTTTAACTTTACATCCTGTCCTCATTAAGCTGTGAGACATTCTTTCTGGGGCTGATCTCCTGTTAACTGTTTTGCAGAAAAGTTTGAGGAAGTCAAAAGGTTTTTCAAAGTCAAACCCCTTGTGTTACAGATGTAAGCCCCCCACCTCCAATTTGGGGGGCTTACCTTTGACCCATTAACTCTCATTTCTGCTCTTCCTTCAGCACCTCCCGAATGCCTGACATTTTTTTCAATGCAGCCTGAGTTCTGTTGTGCCCGCAAAGACAGCTGGTGTGCGAATTTAGCACAAAGGGGCTCCAAACTTCAGGCATGCCTCCCTGCTGCCTGTTTCGGCACTCCGGTGCTGTGGAGATCGCGCATGCACAATGCTGTGCCCTTGATCTCCCAACCACTCAGTTTGTGGTTGAGCGGGAGAGTGTTCGGTGGTCCTGGTCCCTGTATGGCCAGAGTGGGGACTGGTGACCACAGCAAGGGCCATAAGAGCCCATTTTTCAAAATAAATAAAAAGATCCACAGAGTGTCATTAATTGAGGCTCATAAACATAATTGAGCCAGAGCCCTGATCCTTATGAATATTCATGAGGGTCTGTCTGCCCTCAGGGAACAGTGTTTTTGGCAGCTGCTGAAAAAAAGCAAAGTGTAAATAAATAATGCAGCTACTGTTGGACATTTGGGGGAAAGTGTTTAGAAAAAGAAAAGATGTTTAAAAGGGGAAATAAACAAGTGTTTAAGTGAATAAATAAATAACTAAATCCTGGCTGCACCAGTATTGTTGGGACTCAAATAATAGCCTGCCTGCTGCAAGAGGGTGTTACAAAATATTGGCAGCAGCGACAGGCAAATGGACTAAGAAAATTGCTAAAGCTGGGCAGCGAGTATAAGGACACACATATGGCTATTGAACTGTGGGGCAAGTGGGCAAATATATTAATTATTCTGGCTGCACCAGGACTTTTTTTGGGACTGTGTTAATTCTGTTTAAGGGACTGTGTGTTCAGCAGCCATTACAGAGCAGCAACAGCCAATCAGAAAGCTGGGATTTTTAAGCCAGGACTTGGGGGACTTTTGCCAAAGCTCATGGAAAACTTCCAAGTGCTTATGAGGAACTGCAGGGACCTAAACTCAGGTGCCAAAACAACAAACCGACTGTGCATCGAGGGATGTTAATGAATAATTAATTTTTGTGATTGACAAGCCTTCCAGTCTATCACAGCCAAAGCAACCAATAGCCTCAGCCAATAGGGAGCCTCAGGAGAGCTCCATAAAAGACAGTGTTTCGATGGACTTCCAGTGACGTCACCGAGCCATGTGGTAGCAGCACCTCGGAGCTCCATCTGTCCTACAACCCAAAAGTCTAATTTCCAGTGATCCTCCTGCGGGCCACCTCGTCCTAACACCACCGGAATATTTCCCGAGCAAAAATAAACCATGATCGGGAACTGGTGGAGGGCTTAAACAACAAAAACTTGACTTGGCGCCTCGGGGCAAAGCAAGAGGCCTCAGGAAACAGCCGAGAAAGACATGCCCAGTGATTCGGAGGATAGCGAGGAGGCATTCATGATCACCTCAAGGCAACTATGTCCGGAGCTACGACGCCTCACCCAAACGTTGGATTTGATTAAAGCGGATGTAGCAGACAATAAATTAAAGATCAGAGAGCATGCCATACAATTGCAAACCTTTGGAGACCATCTCACACAATACTCAGAAACCTCAGATCTCCACAATGGAGCTATTCTGCAGTTGCACGATCCCTCACAGCTCCTCCTCAACAAGATCGAGGATTTAGAGAACTGCTCATGCAGAATAAATCTCCGACTGCACGGTCTCCCTGAACATACTGAAACCGGTAATATCCCTGAGTTTGTCGAGAGCTTGTTAAAGGAGGTGCTTAATATAAAGAAAATCACTCAACTTAACATCATCAGGGCACACCAAACACTCATGGCACCCCCAAAAGACCCCAAAGCAAAGCCTCGCTCTCTGATCATAGCATTTTTAGACTACAGGACTAGGGAGATGGTGCTAAGAAAAGTTTGGTCTATGGGAGACATTGTGTTTGGAGACACAAGGCTCTTCATTGAGCTGGACTATGCACCCTCTACGATGGCTAGGTGTAGGCTCTGGTTCCCGGTCTTGAAAATGCTTCGGAGTAAGGGTCTGAAGGCAAGAGTTGATTTCCTGGCCAAACTTAGAGTTATCTCAGACAATGGGGTTAAAATCTTCAACTCAGTCCCCGAAGCTAAAAAGTATTTGGCTTCACTGGACATTCTGGTCGATAACCTGATCAACCCTTCCCTCATTAAAGAACTCAAGAAGCATCAGTGGTAATCTGTGAGGCCTCTTTACAGCTACAAATGCACCCTCCCAGGGTTCAAAATCACGCAGACCTCGAATCGCTGGTCCAAACTGCAGGAACTGTCAGTCAAACAAGCTGAGGTTAAAAATAACACCGCTGCCACAGATGTTCCTCACGGTGCAGTTGACTTGAACCTGGGAACAATATGCTTTGAAGACTCCATGTCATAAGCTGCCTGAAGGGTCAATCAAAGCACTCCTTGCTTGCCTAATACAACCCCCACCCCGGAGGGACAAAGATACCCACATCCACGAAGTTAGAGATGAGTCCCCACATAATAAACTTTCCATAGGTACTAATCAGACTCTTTAGGGGGATACACTGATCAGATGGCAATTATTAATTTTCTATTTTTTTTTCAGTTTAAGGTTGTGCATTTCAGGAAGACAACTTTAGTGCCATCTATTGGTGTCTGTTTAAATACCCATCTTGTTAACGAAAACACTGTAGTATATAAGTGGGTTTTGTCCTTTTATTTTTTTTTCTGGTGTTGGGGGGGTGAGCTCGCGGAAGCACTTAAAATCAACGGTGACTGGGCAGAGTCCTAGATGTTTTTGGGACTGCTGAACCGCCTAACATAATTACAAAAGAAGTGGGTTGGGGAGGGACGGGGACTAGATACCATGGCACAAGTGACACCACTAAGATCACTTGGAGAGCACCCCCTGGCGCTCTGGCAGTACAGTGTGAGATGTAATCCCACACATCCCACCACCATGCATCACCATACGTGTGGTGGGCGCGAAGTGGCACCTTTGAAGCAAACCTGTAAATTTAGTTCAAAATGGTTGATATTTGGTAAAAATTTTGTTAATTTTCAATTGCAATTGTTAATTGTTTGGCTGCATAATCTTCCCCCTTGGTTGGTTCTGGAGATCCCAGAATGGCATTGCTATGTGGGAAAACCCTGGGAAAAATCTTTAGAGTTGCAGAGGTGTCTAGCTAGTAAAGATGGGTGAGTTAACAGTCGTAACATATAACATAAGGGACCTTAATAGTCCAATTAAGAGAGCAATGCTTCTGCAGGAAATGCAAAGAACTAAGGCTCAAATACTCGTGTTACAAGAAACTCACCTTACAAACCCTGAGCACCAGAAGCTCTGCAGACAATGGGTGGGCTCAGTGTTTGCTTCTTCATATTCGCTCCACCCCCATCGGAGGGGAACGGCAATCCTCATACATAAGTCATGCCCCTTTAAGATTGAAAAGGTAGAAACAGACCCAGAAGGACAATTTGTAGTAATTCTTGGTACTCTGGTTGATACTTCCTGCCTCTTCGCAAGCATATTTGCCCCAAATGTGGACATAGAGACTGCTCAATTTTTTTAGAAAAACCTTTTCAAGATTTTTAATGGCCTCAGGACACCTCTGCATCATAGGCGGGGATTTTAACACCATTCTCTGCCTGGTAAGAGATAAAAGAGGGGGGTCATTTAGGCCTACACTGGGGATGGCGGGCATCACCCTCTCCAGACTGCACGAACCAGAGGTTTGCTGATGTGTAAAGGGAGGTCAATGGGGACCAGTGAGACTATACACATTACTCTGACAGGCATAATTGCTACTCCAGAATATACTTTTTCTTTCTCTCAAAGGAATGGCTATACGCAGTAGACTATTGTGACATTCTACAATGTACTTTATCTGATCATGCCCCGCTTAAAATGAAATTGAAACTGGGTCCCTCCACCAGGAACTCCCACTGGAGACTCAACGTCGGGCTACTAAATGACCCAGATTATACTGAAATGATAGAATCCACCATTAAGTCCTATACCCTAAATAACCCTCCAGAGGCAACCACTCATGCAATCCGCTGGGACGCCCTGAAGGCAGTTCTGCATGGTGCAACAATTGTGTATGCCTCCAAAAAATGGAGGAAAAGAGAGTACATAAGAAAGCAGTTAGGAACTGAAATAAAAGACCTTGAATTTCAACATAAAATCTCCCTAAATGAGTCAATGCAAACTCATCTGACAGAGAAAAGGAGAGCCCTTGAAACTCTCCTCTCTTACCAGATAGAGGCAAATTATAGATGGATTAAACAAAATGACTATGAAAATGGAAATAGGGCTAGCAGGTTGCTGACTTCTACAATGAGACAACAACAGACAAGCCGTTTGGTGTTTCAACTGCGAGATAGGGGAGAAGGAGATCAAGTGGTCAGCCACCCGGGAAAAATAACTGCACTTTACTTGAATTATTATGAAACATTATACTTCCAAGAATCAATCACTGACATAGAAGCCAAAATCTCCGTATTTTTCGAGGATCTTGCCATCCAGAACCTCTCCCGATCGCAGTCGGAGAATCTGGATAGGGAAGTCACCCTACCAGAAATCAAAGCACAACTAACAGCTCTTAAGAATGGCAAATCCCCGGGTCCGGATGGATTTTCCTCTGAATTTTTTAAACAATTTGCGCCTCTTCTACTAACCCTGTTACTCCCAGTCTGCAATGAGGTGATGAGGGGTGACCCCACCCCACCCTCATGGCAGCTAGCCCATATCTCAGTTATTCATAAAGAGGGAAAAGACCCTTTGGAATGTGGGTCCTATAGACCTATTTCCTTGTTAAATGTTGATTTAAAATTGTTCATGGGGCTTTTGGCTAGGAGGCTGCAATCTTCAGTCTCTTCCCTGATTCACAGGGATCAAACATAATTCATCACAGGTAGATTCTTGTCAGATAACATACGTAGGTTTTAAAACATTGTCTCCTCTCAGAGCTCTCAGAATGATCTCCAGATAGCCATCTCCATGGATGAAGAAAAAGCGTTTGATAGAGTAAATTGGCAGTTTCTCAAAGCATCCATGGAGAAAATGCAATTTGGCCCTAAATTCTTACAGTCGGTTTCACAACTTTATAAGAATCCCCAAGCTCTGGTGAGGGTAAATGGAACACATTCCTCCTTCTTTCCTCTAACCAGAGGAACAAGACAGGGGTCCCCTCTCTCTCCCCTACTCTTCGCACTGTGCCTTGAACCCTTGGCTGCCAAAATTAGACAGACACGGGTGATAAGCGGTGTTATGGTGGGTAGTTCTGAACAAAAAATTTCCCTATATGCTGAGAAAAAGAACAGAACTCATATCAGAGTAAGAAAGATAAGCTCCAGGCTCCTTTGTCCATAAAGTAAGCACATTTTACCATATTTAAAAGTTTACAATGAGTATTAACATGACAAAAGTGGACGTTTAAGCCTATAGAGAAATGTTGTAATGCATTATTAAGGCAGAGAGACTGTAAGTCTATCTATACGACTGTGTGCACGGTGCAGTATTAAGCAAAAGAAAGATGATAAAATAATAACAATTAAATGTAAGAGCACTGATACTTTTGTATACTGAAAAAAATGTTTGAACTTAATTTAAAGATTGTTTATGGGTTCAAAGAATAAAAGGACAACAATATCTGGTTCAATTTCAGTTGCTTACCATCTGTATCCCCCCCCCCCAGTTGCCTAAAAGGACTTCTAGGCCCAGTGGGCTTACTGGGTCAACAAAATTCAACAACAACAACAACAATATGACAGATTTGTGAGGCCTTAGCCAGAGATCAAAGTAGGTAGCCTCATTTGACATACATGACTACTAGTAGGGCTAGTACATATTTGGAAAGTGATGCCACAGTTCTTGGAATTTTGATTATCTAATTGAAATATTTAAAGGGAATGTACCTCTAAACAATTTATAAGTTCATTATGTGAGTGATTCATGAAGTTTATTACGCTATGAATTAATTTTGAATATATAACACAAATGTTAAGATATGAATGTACTAATTTGTTTTTAATTAATTAACAGTTCCCCAGAAGAAACCATTGATTGGCGAAACGTTGGGACACTTAATGACCAAAATGAATGAGAATTGAATAGAGACTTCAGTGTATGGCTTTTTGCTAGAGTGGTTGCAGCGCTTGTTTTTTTCTAGATGATTTGGTGGACAGATTGGGAAGTGCCAAGTACATTAGTATCCTCAAGCTCATCAAGGATACTGGCAAATTCCCCTAGCTAAAGAATTCAGAGACAAAACTGCATTTTCCACTCCAATTAGATTCTGTCAGTTCACCACCATCCCATTTGGTTTATGTGGCACACCCACTACATGCCAGTGATACATGGATGTACTTCTAGCCCCTCACATTGGTTATTATGCTGCTTACCTGGATGATGTGTACAGATGTAGTGTACAGTCAAGACTAGAAAAGCCACCTGGAACACCTATGAGCAGTTATCCAGTCTATCAAAAATGCAGGTCTGACCATTAATCCTACCAAATGTGTATTAGGCATGTAGGAAACCAGATATTTGGGTTATATTTTGGGAAATGGAGACGTAAAGCCAGATATTTCCAAGATAGAAGCTATAGCTAACAGTCCTGTCCCTAAAACAAAGAAACATGTTAGGTAATTTTTAGGTCTGGCTGGTTACTACTAGAGATTTGCTCCCAAATGTGCCCAGCTAGCTACTCCCGTCACTGAACTCACAAAAAAACAGTACCCAAATAATGTGAAATGGTCCCCAGAGTGTAATGAGGCTTTTCAGGCCATCAGGACTGCATTATGTTCAGCCCCTGTGTGAAGAAATCCAGATTCTGAAAAACAATTTCTGTTACAGACAGATGCATCAGTGATAGGCCTAGGTGCAGTCCTGAGTCACGCTATAGATGGGATGGAACATTATATTCTGTGTTTCAGTAGGAAACTGCATGACAGAGAGAAAAAATACTCCACTATTGAAAAAGAATGCCTTGCTGTGAAATGGACAATGGAGTCCCTTAAGTTTTATCTGTTAGGCGCTGACTTTTTACTTACAACAGATCACAATCCTCTCTGTTGGCTTAATCAAATGAAGGATAACAATCTAAGAATCACAAGGTGATACCTGCACTACAGCCATTTAAATTCAAAGTGATGCACAGATCAGGAAAAGAGAATATCAATGCTGATTTTCTGTCAAAATATGGTTCCAAAATTGAGAATTCAGAAAGTTGAAAAAAAATGTGTATGCTTAACTGAAATGTTTGATACAAAAGGTGTTATGAAAAAATATTTGTGAATCTTTGTATGAAACTGTGATCCATTGGTTTGCAAATGTATATACTTAATATTGTTGAAATGATTGCCAAAAGCTATTGCATTTCTTTAAAAAAATAATCTGTGGGAGGTGCTGCTGAGCAGCTCAATAGGAGCAGTACATCTCTAGAGCTCCTATAAAACTCTTATCTTTTTACCACGTAAAAGTTACTTTCTTGAAGACTTTTCTTGGTTTTCATACTCTATTGGGTTTAATAGCCTACCAGGAGGACCCATGGGGAAAACCAAGGGCAACGTGGCTGTCTTGGCTGAGTTTTTCAATCTGAGACATAAACGGGATGCTAAAGGCCGGCCCGTCGGCGCAGCAGTGGGATTTCCGCTTGCGGGCGGCGACCACGGTTCGAGCGGGATCCGGGTGGGAGAGCGTTGCCGGGGGAGTAGGATTGAGCGTCCGATGGGCAGCTCTCCTACTCCGGGGGGAGGGTGCGGGCAGCATTCGGTGCGTTGGGGACCCCTGGTGGAGACCGGGAGTGCCACGCAGCCGACGCTTGACATGGGGGAGAAGGCGGGGCGGACGCTGGCGTCATTGCCTCACGCCTCCTCCTGGGAAAAACCAGGAAGGGAGGACCACCTACCGCCCGCCAAATGGCTCGCCGTGGCTTGATGTGCCCCCAGGCCAAGCCCCGACCTAATCCCAGTGCCTCGGCATAGGGTCGGTGCCGTAGGCCCCACCGTGGGGAGCAAGCCACGAGGTATTGAGTGGGCTGGTGGCGATTTGGGGGGCACAAGCCGGCGGCCCGTGACCGGGCTGAAGTCTAGGCGGTAGGCGGTTCGGGAGTAAAGAGGGGGAAAAAAAAAAATAAATAAACGGGATGCTGGGCCTTCAGAGCACGCAGCTGCAGGGACCTCTGCTATACCGGATACTGAGGAGATCACCCTTGCCACAGCGAATTCCACGCTTATGTGACTGGTAACCTTGGTGCAGGAACTAGATAAGAAATTCAATGTCTTGACCCCTCGGGTAGCTGAACTTGGGACTCAAATGGTTATTACGGACCAAAAAATCACAAAGCTGGATGCCAGTGTAAATCAAACCAGGGATGTATCCACTAAGCTTGTTAAAGACACCTCCTGGCTTTGTCAGAGACTTGAAACAGTAGAGAACCAGATGTGGGAGAAGAACCTAAGAATTCTAGGTTTACCCAAGGCAACTGAGGGAGACGACCCATTGGGGTTCATCAGTACATTTCTGCCAGGATTATTGGGACTGGATGAGGAGGCCCTGTTGCTATCTTTTGAGTGGGTGTATGGAATTACCCAGCACAGAGGCACAGTGCCCCAGACCATGCCATGCTCAGTGGTAGTGGTGTGTTCTAGAATCGGAGACCGAGATCAGGAATTACAGGAGGTCCAGTGAAAACGTTGCTTGAAGTACAGAGATGTGGAGATCTCAGTGCTTCCAGATCTCTCTTATGGTACACAGCAGAGGTTAAAGGCATATGATGGGATATGGAGTAGTTTTCGCAGCCTGAAAATTAACCAGCAGCTTGTATTTCCCGCCCGTTTAAGGATCTTCTGGCAGGACAAGGTTTATATGTTTGGGTCCCCAGAGGAGGCTAACAAAATTCTCCCAATTTTTGAGCAAGGAGTTACTGAGAGCCAGGATGAAGGGGATTGATTCCCCGAACTGTAAAGTACATTATTTGTTCTTCCCTTTAAGTTAAAACTCAGCCTCTGTGTGGTGTTTATCTGTACTTCACTTAGTCTAGACTGTAATTTTTCAGTCATTGTTTCCTGAACTTAAGGTAGTCTATCTTGTCCTATTGGCAATTGTATTAATGGCTATTTGGGGGATCTGAGGGATGGATAAAACCTCTGGGAAGCCTGGCCATGTTTGGAACACACATTTATTGTCTTATAGCTCACTTTTACACCGGGTAGATTTTCTGCCTGTGTTTTGGCCAGGAGTGATGACCTGTACTTTATGTTGGCGACCTAAGGGCCTACAGGACTTTCTGTTGTATTTGTACTATTCTGGTTCTATTGGATGGCGGTAAGAGGTTTTATACTGACTATATATGTGTAGACTCCCCCTCACATACATGGGGGTTTAGCCTAACTGTTTAATATATGATCTATAGTAACTTCTGTTTAAATGTGGTAGCTCTGTTTCTGGGCTGCATTGACTCAGCTTGGATTAATGTACTGGAGCTTGAAAAATAGATAGAAACAACTACCCTCAGGGGATAGTGGGTCAATTGACTTGCTTGCCAGCTGGTTTGGATTGCTAACTGGGTAGGAATATCCCCTTGGTTACTTCCTGAGCTGCATGCATCGGATACAATTGTGAAAATCTTATTGTGTACGTTCCCCAATGTGGAGATTGTATTGGTGGGGTGTTTCCTTTATTCATCCTGTGTTTTGTACTGCACTGTAGATGGATTTTTTCCATGTTAATGGATTCACCCATGTATCGATGCTTGTGTAAGCTGGTTTCTTGCAAAAGCCTAATAAAATATTATACAAAAAAAAGTCTGTAATACGGGGGGGGGGGATTGACCTGAAGATGTATTTTGACCTTCACAAGCTTGTTTACAGAACTGTCAAAAGGAGACCAGCTCTGGGCAGAATATTCTATTTTGTTGCATCTGGGAAGACTAGATGTGTTTTTCAGGTTGGCGTCAGGAAAGAAAGTGCTGAAGTCATGATACATTTTGTGAAAAACTGGAGACATAACTTAACAGCAATCAGGACACAGAGTTAAACTGCCAGGAAAAGACAGCTTATAAAAAAGAGAGCAATGTTTTGTTTACAGAGAGAGATATAGGGGTTGAGATTTAAACAGAGAGAGAGAGAGAGAGAGAGACTCAGATGTAGGACTTTCTTTGATTGTACTGCCTGTATGAAGAACCATCCTATACAATTTTATTTTAATGTATTTTATTGTTATTGATAATAATAAAAAACACTACTTGAAAATGTTATAGCTTCTCCTGGTCTGTCTGTGCTTCCTGACCTGTGCCTCTATGACACCACCACAACCCACATAAACAAAAAAATGGTTGAACTGAGGACAACTTGTTTTCAAATCAACACATCTCAGAGTATCTACCAATTCAAAAGAACAGTCCTTGTTTTAAATTGGTGTCTGCTTTTGATGACATTTGTGATAAAATTTAATGACTTTCCAGTGTCTTGTGGTGAATTTTGCCTGGGAGTTCCCATCTCCGTTCAGCCAAAAAAGGTGTCGAACTGTGCAGGATTGCTACCTTTACTTAGCAATGCTAATAATTTGATGATTAGCACGGTTGAACTAGTGATTTACTTTATTTAGCAGCTGTTAAACAGGGGCTCCTCTCTAAAGCGTCTTGCTCTGCTGGCCACACCCCCTCTCAACCAGTATTTATTTACTTATTTGTTACCAGGTCAGTGCACAGATCCCAGGGACTGTTTTCAGGCACAACCTAGGCCATGAAGATGGCACAAATACAACGGGTACATGTACAGCTGGAGTTTCAAGTACAATACAAAGCACTGGTACACATGCAAGTATTACTATACAGATTGCACAAGGATAAGCATAAAGTTAATACAGTACAGGTAAGTAAAGTGCACATCAACATAGTTTCGACCTTGTTTAACTTATGTGTCTGCTTATTGCACCTGTGACCTTTTCCTACTAGCCTGGCTTGTCTCTGTAAATGGGCTTTGTGCCCAGAGGGCCATATCCAATTACAAAAGACTAAAATAAATTAATAAACAATAAATACACAAATAAATAAATATCCTGTCCCCCAATCTCTTCTGTAGTTCTCTTATTCTGCACAGGAGCTGTCAGCATTGCACATTTCTTTGAACTGCTGGTTTTCTTACTCCCAACAGCCCCCAACCCTCCAACCTAGTGCATCAGTTCTGATGTCTATAGCACCCCTGAGGAGGAGAGAAAGACTCGTGTGTCTTAAGTAAGAATGACAACACTTCCAGAAGAAACGTTCTGAGGGAAAATGGTATCAGGGTGGTGAGGATACAGCTAAAGTGAACGTGCAAGAAGATCCAGGCACTATGGGTTTCACTGTGGTACTTAAGAAATACTTCTCTCAACACTACAGCTCTGTAACTCTTTCCAGCAAAGACACACCACTCACTTCATGCTGTAGTGAGCAGTTATTGTTTCGCATAGTTTTCTGACAGAGATCATGTGCCACACCCAGCACTGGAATTGAAAACCATGCTTACATTTGTTGTTGCAAAAGATTAACAGTGAGACGTGGCTTGGAGCACTTGCCTGAGCATTGCAGAGCTGTATAATACCCCAAGGGATAAGAGGAATTTGCTTGACAGCTTAAAGTAGATAAGCTTACAGTCCTTTTAATTTTCATATGAGAAGACTGAAAACCCAACATTAGAGAAAGGATGAAAGCTTGTCTATGTTATGCAGCTTCATTTCACGCAAGATGTGGACTGCAGAATTACCACCATGGAGTCTAATCCTGTTAGATCTCAGAAGCCAAGTAGGATGGGGCATGGTCTGTTGCTGGATGGGATACCTCCAGTGAATGCCAGGTGCAGCAGGAGATGGTGCTGGTAGCTCTGCAGGAAGCATCCCCCCTTCCCCATTTATAAGTAGCCATACCAATACCCTTGCATGGTGTTACAGGAACACCACACAATCTTGAGGTACCATCTTCAAGTGAGATTCTGTTTGCCTGTTCTGGTGGTTGTTAGGGCAGCAGATTTTCTGTTGTATTAGCTTTCTGTACACATAGATGTGCCTCTTTGGCCATATATGATTTCGGTGTATTAATGCGGATGTAAGTCTGCTGTAGAATGTGCATGGAAAAATCAATATAAAACTTTATTGAAAAAAAAAAAGATCTCATGGGACATTTCAAGAAGCGCAGAGTAATAAATGTCCCCCATTCACTAATTCACCAAAGGCACAAATAGTAAATGCTGGCTTTTCAAAATTCTTAATGCAGTGCACATTCCAATTTTTGGCTGTGCCTGCATCAATATAAATGCACCAAAATGCTGGGTTGCTACTTTCAAACATGTTGGTGCATGCCTGCCTAGTGGTGCTGAGGTGCTGGACGCCTTACCTCCGTCACGCCCGGCAACCCATATTGGGAACAAGCACAGGTGGCAGGGGTCAGCAGGGGGAGAAAGATTGAGCATCCAATGGACTGCTCTCCTTCTCTAGTGAGGGGGGTCCTCGCCTGTCAACATCCACTTGCCCCCTGGCAGAGGCTAGGGGACAGAGCACTGCAGTAGCTTGGGGAGGAGCTGGGAGCAGATGCCTGGGGGGAGCGCACATGAATGCATGCGCGCTCCCCTCCGTCAACGTCATTGCATGCACCCAGCTTCAGGAAGTAAACAGGGAAAAACAAGTGGCATCCTAAGTCAAGCAGCAGTGGACATCAAGATCTCCAGCGCTCTGGGGGGCGACTGTTTTGATCCATAATTGGGTGAGTTGGGGGCTCCCCACCACCCCTCTGCAGGGGGTTAGCCGCAGGGGACAAGACGAGAGACCCTAATTGGAGTGTGGAGGATGGACGACGGCCAGAGTCCTGGAAGGATTGCCAGGAAGAAAGGAAGCAGACCAGGTATGCCACGAGGGAGAGAAAAATAACAGCTAAAAAAACCAAAACATGTTGGTGCATTTGATATAGTGCACTTGCTTTATGGCAAAAATAATTGTCGCATGCATCATTTTTGTTGACGCATATGTCATTTTCTGAGCCCAACTTGCGGCACTTATGATAAGAAGTTACTCCACATTTTATTTGGTCTAACCTTTTGAGGCAAAAAGCACAATTGCTCTACAGTCGTGAAGCGAGTCATCACGCTGGAGGGCATTTGAATATCTAGCCCCAGGTATCAACTAAAATAGAGAACCAAAGTTCTTGTACTTGCAACAGTTAGGGTTGATTTTACTGTTTTATCATTGTTTTCTAGTCTTTTGTTGGTGGTCGACTAATTATTTCAGAGAACATAGTGCTTAGTTCATTGTGCCATTCACCTCGTTCACTACATCATCCAAAAGCATGTGACAGTCCCCAACTGACCTCACAAATTGCTATTCGTGACATCGTGGTTTACTGCAGTAGTGAGCACCATGATGTCGTACACAAAGGCACTGTGAGGTTGGCTAGGGACAGTCGAATGCTTTTTGTACAGACTCTTAGACTATCAAGAAGAGTTAGAAACCCTGGAAAGGCAAAACAATATCTAAAAATATGTTCCCAAATAAATCATAATAGCTGAAACATCTTTATGCAAGTGCATACTGAAGTGAACAGAAACACAGAAAATGTCAGCAGAAAAAGACCATTGGTCCATCCATTGTGCCCTGTTTTACCCCATCCTACTCTGTGACCTATTGTTTAGTCAGGGTTATTGCCCTCGCTCCTCTACCCCCACCTCCTGCCTTACTTGCTCTTTAACCTGGTTCAGTATTAATCGATATTTAACCTGGTTCAGTATTAATCGATATTTAACCTGGTTCAATATTGAAACTGGAAACAAGATTTGGCTACAGCCAGCAGGCTTGACTGTTTCAAGATAATAACGAGAACAAAATGGCAAAATAGCTGAGAAGATGGTTAAAGTCAAACAGAGGTAAAAGTGGAAAAATGGTGGACACAGGGATTTACAAATATTCAAAACACACACACACAGATGTGAACACAGACACTGATGCACACTAATACATACACACAGATATGAACATACAAAAACATACAAAAAGATACACACACACACACACTGATGCACAGCAGTATATACACACAGATATGAACACACAACTAAAAACACAGAAACATACAAATATAGACAATGGCAGCACAAAAAGACCATTGGTCCATCCAGTCTGCCCATATAACCCTAACAAACCCAGGACCTATTGTCCATACAGGGATCTAACTCACACTACCCCCCCCCCCCACACACACACCCTGCCCTACCACTACCACTCTAAGCAACCACCCTAAGCCCTTCAGTTTGTCTCAGCTGTAAGAGGTCTAAACCTCACTTTCAGGTTCTTGGCAATATTGGAGATGCAAATAATCACAAACAAGTTGCATTCAAGTAATAAACAAGTTTATTACTACAAACGAGGATAAATCACAATTGCCTAAGCAGTTCTTACCACGGAACTGAGCCAGCAGCTGCCCTAACACCCCAGGTTTCTTTTAGTCTCTGGGATCTCTCGACCGAGGTGTAAAGCCTGTGCATAACATTATATACCTATGATAGTTACTATGGTTACTAAAAGATAGAAACATTTCTAGTTACAGAGATGAGCCCTATTGGCTAAATTAGAGGTGGCTCCACGGTCCAAGATAACATTATATAATTCTGTAAAGTCATCAGTTTTAGAACAAAGACATTCTTATACAAAGTCTTACATAACAAGGTGAAGTGGTGTCCATCACCAAAAGATGGCAATGTTGCCTTACACATTATAATTACTTCAAGGACAGGTGTCTTGGCATCTGACAAGTAAGAAATAGACAGAAAATACATGGTATAATGTGTGTGCATTAGCAAGCAAAGTGAGTTACAATAATATGTATTCATATCCTGACATCTACTCTTGTACGGTAGATGCCCTATGCCCTATGTATTAGTATAGCCTATGCCTAAACATTAGCTGTCTACGGTGTACCTCTGAGGGTATCAATTAGGGTGCAGGGACCTCGTGTAACACAGCCATGTTTGAAACCATTAATAATTTTGGAGCCCATCACATCAGCTGGAAGAGTGTTCCATGGCTTCATCCCTTTCTGTTAAACAAAACATTCTCACTTCCCTCTTGAACCTCCCCCATCATTTTCCACTCATGTCCTCATGTTCTTGATCTATTACTTATGCTAAATGGTTTCTCGCAGCTTACCTTGTTCATTCTTTTCAGGAACGTAAAGATCCCCATCATATCTCCTCTCTCTCGTCTGGCCTCCAGTGAGTACATATTCAACACACAGCGTAGGGTGACCAAAATGATTCAGAGCCACCAGGGCAGATCTTACGACGATCGGTCTTGAGCCAGTCCTTGTAAGATCTGTCCTGCTGGCCCTGAATCATTTTGGTTGCCATATGTTGCACTGTTCCAGTGTGCACTTTGTGAGCAAAAACATTTTGGTGTACTTACTGTTTACTGTAGTATAGTAGATTATATCAGACTAATTTTGCTTAGTTGTAGGCTGACATTTTCTTTTACTACAGATCCCAGAATCCCCTGCAGCTGATATCAGAGCAATAAGCAGAAGTGGGAGATTCAATAGCCTGCAGTGCATGTTACAGCTTTTATAATCTCTGATCAGGGGCTAGATTTACAAAAAATCGCAAACTGCAGTGCAAACATTTGCATTACACTTTGCAATTGCCCAGGTGGTAAAAAATGCTATTCACAGATTGATAGCGTATGGCGGTATCCAACTGTGAATAGGGCTAGGTAGAGGTGGCATTAAGCCCATTACTGCTACCTCTATTCCTGCTAGAGCTGCCCTAACCTGCATCCCTGTACATGACCCTGCAATGAATAGTGCTGGTGTGCTGTTTGGTATTCACAAAAGCAGCCATGCAAATGAGCCCATTGGGCATGTAAGGTGATTGCTGGCCATTTGCATGCCCATTATGGGTCCATTTACATGGGCTGTGATGGAGGTTTGTGTACCCCCCTGTGCCTGCCTCAGAGGCAGCCTTGTGGCCATGTAGTCTCCTGTGCCCCCCTCCATTGCCGATCGCCATCCCAAGTAGAACAAAAGACTTCTCCCTGGTAGTCTAGTGGTCACTCCCCACTCCCCCGATGTCTGAACGCCATCCCGTAGTAATCATAAAAACATCCCTGGTAGTCCAGTGGTCTCTCCCCCTTCCCCCAATGTCCAATTGCCGTCCCGTATTAAAGTATAATTGCTCCTGGGTTTCTAGAGGTCCCTCCCCCTTCCTAGTTCTCTGATAGCCATCCTATACTAATATAGAATTGTCCCTGGTAGTCCAGTGGTCCCTTCCCCCTTCCCTGATGTCCAATCACTGTCCCGTATTAAAATATAATTTTTTCTTGTAGTCTAGTGGTCCCCTCCTCCCTCGATGTCCGATCGCCATCCTGTATTAAAATATAATTGTCACTTGTAGTCTAGTGGTCCCTCCCCTGTTCTCCAATCGCTGTCCGTATATTAATATAGAATTGTCCCTGGTAGTCCAGTGGTCCCTACCCCCTCCCTATTCACCAATCGTAGGCCCATGTGTAGTGGACCCCACAATGTCAATAAGCTTGTACTGTAGACATTATGCGGTCATTGAGAGCTCAGTTCACAGCCAGCTGTAGCGGTGAGAGGAGAGCTGTGCTGGTCGCTGGCCTGGTTTCGGGATGGGGAGGCGGGTCGGTGGGACACTACCAGCCAGAGTGGGTGGGTGGGGGGGTCCACTATACATGGAAAATCTACTTTTCCTATAGTGGCAGACTGGGGATGGGTTGAGGAGGGCGCTAGACCACTAGGGTCACTTTTAAAGTCTGGTAGGGAGGGATTGGGCATAGGGTGGGGGGGCTTACTAGTCCACCGCGATTGTTCTTCTTCTAATAACAGGCCTACAATCAGTGAACAGGGGGAGGTGGAGGGACCACTGGACTACCAGGGAGAATTATATATTATTACGAGAAGGTGATCAGAGAACAGGGGAGAGACCACTGGACTGCCAGGGACAATTCTATATCAATATGAGATGGTGATCAGAGAAGGGGAGGGGACCAGTGGACCACCAGGGACAATTCTGTATTAATACAGGACAGCAATCGGTGAACGGGGAGGGGGGAAGGACCACTAGACTACCAGGGACAATTGGACCACTGGACTACCAGGGATATTTTTATCATTTCTATGGGATGGTGATCAGACATCGGGGGAGGGACCACTGGACTACCAGGGATATTTTTATCATTACTATGGGATGGCAATTGGACATCAGGGGAAGGGGAAGGGACCACTGGACTACCAGGGACTCGGTGCTGTGGGTCGGGGGACGACCTTGCACTACCTCTGACAACCACTAGAGTTGCACAGAGTTAAGAGGAGGTTTTCCTCTCCGGTATCTTCTCCAAGCAAGGGAACCCCGCAAGAGGCCCTAGTGTGGAGAAAATGCTTTGTGAATGGAACTGCGCCGATATGCAGGTTCTCTCCCCCTCATTTGCATTTCTGCCCTCTCAAAACCTTGCCCTGGTGCAAACCTAGTTTATGGGTGCAAACTGGGCTTTTGTGAATACCACTTTGCTGCAAAACCCAGTTTGCACGGCATAAACTAGGTTTGCATCTGGGCAAAGTTTTGTGAATCTGGCCCAAGATGTTTTCCTAGACTGTTTTTCTCTAGGGGCTAAGTACAGACCTCTGTGACTATACATAACCCAGGGAGGACAGCAGGACCAGCAAATAAAAGATCAGAGTTTATATAAACTCTAATATGCACTGCAGGCTATTGAATCGTCTCATTGCTGCCTACTGCCCTGATGTCATCTGCAGAGGATTCTGGGATTTGTAGTACCAGAAGATGTCAGCCTACAACTAAGCAAAATTAGTGTGATACAATCTACTAAACTAGAATGAACAGTCAGTAAACCAAAATGTTATTGCACTCAAAGTGCACACTGGGACCAGTCCCACACATGAGCATGTGGAACCTTGGGGGTGACTGGGCAGTGAGGGTGAAGGGGCAGATTAGCAGGATTAAATCAGGGGAGGGATGGGCACAAGACCCGGGGGAGCAGGCTGAGGTACTAAATGAGTACTTCACCTCAGTTTTCACCCAGGAAAATGGGGGTGCTGCATCATACATGGGAGGAGACAGAGATACTGAGGAGGGGACCCTTACCGATCGGCAGGTCTGGGGAGAGGGGGAGGCATCACTGGCAGGTGGGGGGAGGGCTAAGAAGGGAGAAGGGGTACCGGAAGTGGAAATCACAGCTGAGAGAGTGAGGGAAGCCCTCAGCTCCCTTAAGACAGAGAAAGCACCGGGGCCGGATAAATTACATCCCAGAGTGCTGAAGGAACTTGCAGATGTCCTGGCAAAACCCCTGGCAGAGCTTTTCACCATCTCTCTGAGGACAGGGTGGGTGCCCCAAGACTGAAGGTGGCGCATATAGTGCCTATCCACAAGGGGGATCAAGGAGGTGGCAGGGAACTACAGGCCTGTCAGCCTGACCTCGTGGTGGGCAAGGTGATGGAGGGCATTGTCAAGGAGAGGCTGGGGGGGACCTGGATAAGTCAGGGTGCCTGGACGATAGACAGCATGGATTCATCCCGGGGAAATCGTGTCAGACAAACCTGGTGGAGTTCTATGACTGGGTGACAAGTGCCTTGGACCTGGGTAGACCAGTGGATGTCCTCTTTCTGGACTTCAGCAAGGCATTTGACTCTGTTCCTCACGTGGGCCTGTTGGATAAGCTGGGAGAAATGGGGGTGGGGAACCAGATGATCAGATGGATAGCAATTGGCTCCAGGACCGGACCCAGAGGGTCGTAGTTGGTGGGATAGTCTCATCCCCAAGGAGGGTCATTAGTGGGGTCCCACAGGGATCAGTCCTTGGGTCCCTTCTGTTCAACACCTACGTATCTGACATAAGGACAGGAATCAGGGAGGAGATGAGTCTCTTTGCAGATGACTCAAACTGGAGGCGGTGGTGGATGGGGAGGAGGGAGGGAGGGTGGCCCTACAGGGGACCTGGAGGCTCTGGAAAGATGGTCTAGAAAGTGGAAGCTGAGGGTTCAATGCAGGGAAATGCAGGTACTCCTGAGGGCCAGAAACCCAGGTCATGTACACCCTGGGGAAATGCTACAAGTCTCGCATGGCTGAGAGGGACCTGGGGGTGGTGGTGGATGTCAAGATGAACAACTCTGAGACTTGTGAGGAGGGCAGCAGCCAAGGCCAACAGGATGCTGGGATGCATCGCTAGGGGATCACCTCCAGAAGGAGGGAAGTGATACTCTCTGTATAACTGCTTGGTGAGGCCGCACCTTGAGTACTCGTGCAGTTTGGGAGCCACACTTAAGCGGGACATTAACCTCCTGGAGAGGGTCCAGAGGAGGGCAACCAAAATGATTTGGGGCTTGGGGACAGAACCTATGAGGAGAGGCTCAAAGAGCTAAATATGTACACATTGGAAGAGAGAAGGGACCGGGGGGACATGATAGAGGTCTTTAGGTACATGACGAGGGTAAATAGGGGAGGAACAGTCAGGGTGCTTTGAAGGAAGGAGGAAGGGGCCACTAGAGGGCATGGCTGGAAGCTGGAGGGGGGAAGATTCAGGGGAGAATGGAGGAAGTGCTACTTCACTGAGAGGGTGGTGGAGCCATGGAATGCACTGCCTAGGGGGCTGGTGGAGGCAGAGACAGTGGAGGGGTTCAAGAGGGGGTGGGACAGGTACAGGGGAAGGGTTCTGGAAGCAAAATCCAAAGCAGCAAGAATATCCGGAACTGGGAAGGGAGAAGCCAGAGAAGGCGAGGGGGACAGCAAGGTCAGCACCCAGGTTGGGGACTGACCAAATGAGCAGACACGAAAGACCGTTAGGCCTATTCTGCTGGCATTTTAGTATGTTAGTATGACTGTTCCCCTTTAAATGCTGTTCCTTTCTCTCCACTGCCTGATTATAAGGATGCTAGCCTAAAACTTGACAAAAAGTCACAGAAATGGTAAAGAGCCCCTTTTTTATATTTATTTACCTAGTAATCTTACACTCTGTCATCACGGGAGCAGCAAGTTTGTGCAACCCGCTCTGCTTGCTTGCTTGCTCACAACTGACTGTGCCCACCTTCACTCAAACTGCCAAGACTTTCTTTAATTGCACTACCACAGATGGTAGCATGCTGGTGGCTAGTCAAACATGGATCTTCGGTCTCTACAACCACACTCAGTTTTTTTCAACTTTCCCACCTACCAACTGATACCCACTGTCTTCCATGTTTCTTTCCTTAGTCGATAGACAGGTGGGGATCTATAATCCAGGGACTGCATGAAAAGATGCTGTAACTCAGGACCTGGTGCCTCCATAAAGGAACTGCATACTATTAAAAAAAAAAAAGAAGGCAAGCCAAAATGGTGCCAAATGAAGTGAGCATTTGAAATGTTTGTGTGGGCGTGTGTGTTGGAATTGCGGGGGAGGGGGGGAGTGACAAGAGCCTACTGAAAAATAAAAATCTCCAGGCTCAAAATGAAACTGCACTCCACATGACAGAACGGGTTCAGACTCAGAAGATCAGTTCACTTTTTAGTTGTCAAAAGACGTGCAATTATATCGAGCTAAACTCTGACATACAGTTAAATAGAGCTGAGCCTCCGTGATGAAGCCTTGACTGGCAAAGCGCCGGGGCACTCACTTCTGGTGTGACTAAACCTGAGGTAAGCTCTATTTAATTATATGTCTCTTGGCAAATTAAAAGTAACTCGATGTTCTGAGTCTGAACGCGTTCTGTCATGAAGAGTGCAGTTTCATTTTGGTCGGTATGCAACCATGCTCAAGTGGATCACGGGGGAAGGGGTGCAGTTTCAGGGGTGGCTAACCCCCACTGTACGCAACGCCATGATCATACCAGAAAATAAAAAATAAAAAAAAAAGCCACCATCAGGCAGGGCGCATATCTTGGCAGAGGAACTATTTTACCTTTTTTTTGTATGGATGTTTCCTGAAATTTCTTTTAATTTATTAATTTTACCAAATGTATGTAAATTTTCACAGGTACCCATTTTATATGTGCAATAAGACACTCTAAGGGTGTGCATTATGCTGTGACAACTACTGTGAAGGCACCCGTCTGCGACCTCATGCCTAACTACAGTCTGGGAGTGCGGTTATCTAAGCATAAGGCACATCCGATTGTGTCCTATTGCTTACTTATCTCAGCAAATGTTGCATGCAACAAACATGTAACTACAGTGTAATTACCCTGTTGCACATAATTAATGATTAGTTACATTGAAACAGACACTTAAAATAAAGTGCAACCCACTAAACAATACCAACATACTGTAACCAAAGAAATTGAAATCACCACCATGTGATTACTTTGCAAACGCCGGTAGCTTGGAGAACAAAGTGGTCTCTGAAGTGTCTGATCAGGAACTACCAGACTTTCAGGATAAGAGAAACATGCCTCAAACTAAAGTAACCCAAAGGAGCTTGGGATAAAAAAAAACAACAAATAGAGAAGTACTGAAGCAAATAAACTTTTCTGGCAAGTTTAGAAACTGCTTGCTCAGACCCTGACAGACTTGTTAACATAAATCAACACTTGCTTGACAGTTTGGAAACTCTTGGAATTACAAAACAAAAAACAAATGTCAGGTCGGCAAACTGGGCCACAAAATGCTAAGAAACTGGCCATGTATAAACTCTGAGGTTTTGAAAGACTGCCAAAGGAGAATTTCATAAATTTGCTGAGACTGTGGGAATCTGAAGATACAGACGGCACAGAATTTGATGGTATCCTTAATTATATAAATATCAGTTGCCATACCTTCACTGTTCCAAAGCTTAGAATAAATGAATGAGAGAATTTCCTTTTGTTAGACCTTTCCTATGGAATAAACACGCAGTATATGTTGAGACAGAGAACATACCATGCCTTTCTTAAAATCACTTTATGTTCTTAGCATCTCAGACTTGACCTGGGATCCTGTTTGCGTCTCTTTCAAGGTTCCTTTTCTGCCCTTGGAACCCTCTTGGGACTAGCACTTCTTTTCTGCCTAGGCTTATGCCAGACTCTGGCCCCTGAACCAGTAACCTGTGGCTTGTCCACCACAGGTGGGACTTCAGAGGGGGACCATGCTTTTGAGGATATGTTGTACTTTGCTCAACTGAATATGATACCAGACAGAGGAGTCGGCAATGACGAGGTGGGCCAGGCAGCCCAGGTGGGCATGGTGGGTTGACATTTTTCTCCATTAACCGCCCCTTATCCCTCCCACAGGGTGTGCTCCTCTGGAGCAACCTGGCACTCAGCCTATCAGGGACACTGAAGGCACTGGTGAGCCCCCACCTCTCCTTCAGTACTCCCCTACTGACCCCATTCTTAGTGTGTGGATCCTCTGCCTCACATGCCAGATGAATGGGTGCATGTCAGTGAAAGGTTGCACCATAAGCGGCCACCACATGCCTTACTTCACAGGTCCCCAAACCCCTGGGTCAAGGGAGTGGGGGGGCAGTCATGCAGTGGAAAGAGGTGCCCTCCCTTCCAGAGGCAGGAGACATTCAAAACAGATGCTAGAACCCCACCTTACTGATCAATACCAGATGTACTTACACTTGGGTGCAAGCTTGGTCATCTGGATGATCTCAAGCCTTTTTAAATCTGAGTTTAAGAGAGATCTGACATGATTTGATGCTGTGTTATTGATTTACCCCACAAACTCTGTATTAATGTAAATGTTTATATAGTGCATTTCTTTACTGAATGTTATGTTCGATGCTGTACCACTCTCTCTGTGGGACAGGGCTGAAAACTAAACAGTCTCAATGCACTTGCCTAACAATCAGTAAATAATCAATTAATTGGAGCAGCCCATGAAGGAGAATTGTGTTGAACCAGTACATATTTCTCCTTCTTTTTCTTTCCTATATCCCCAGCTGATACCCTTAAAGCTGTTCTTGCTCTAAACTCCTCTAAGGGAAAGTGTCCCTCTGGACTTGACTCCAAAATCCTTTACCTGTCTACTCCAGATATTGCTATCCCCCTTGCTTCTCTCCTAAATTTAACTGGCTGGAAACACATTACAGTTATACCTTTCGAAAAAGGTGGTGATCCCTCCTCCCCTGACAACTACTGGCCCATCTCTTTGCTTCCCATTCTCGCCAAGCTACAGAAGTGATTGGTGCTATCCCAACTCTCCTCCTACCTTGACTCATCCTCCTTCTTCACCCCCTTACCAGTCTGGGTTCAGGAAATGCCACTCCACCACTTCCTCCCTCCTCAGGCTCACTGACTCCATATGTACTGGCATGGACCAGGGACTCATCACCTACGCTATCTTAGTCAACCTCGCCAGTGCTTTAAGCATAGTCTCATACCCACTCCTGCTTGCCAAACTCTCAACTGCTGGGCTCTCAAATGCAGCTACCAGCTGGTTCTATTCATACCAAGTAGGAAGAACAGAATCTGTTTGGATTATTGATACAATGTGCCCTCCACTTCCCATCAACACTGGAGTTCCTTGGGGTTCAGTGTTGTGACTCTTTTCTCTATTTTTCTTAATAACCTTCCCACTGCCTGTCCTTTCACCTCCATCCATACGTATGTAGATGATACTGTCCCGTATACATCTGGCCCCTTCCCCACTGATGTAGTGTCCAGACTTCAGTGTGATTTTGATAAGGTCCAGCTCTGGTTTTGCTCAAATCAGTTATTTCTGAATACTAAGAAGACTGTCTCCATGACCTTTTAGCACAAGGCAGAGACTCTGTCGGCTCCCATCAAGGGGGTTCTTCCACACCCTAGATGGGACTTTACTGGAGGACAGTTCCTCCTTTAGCTATTTTAGGGTCTGGCTTGACCAGAACCTCAACTTTTCTGGACACATAGATGCCATCCACAAAAAGCTGCACCCCAAACTGGGTGCCCTATACAGAAATTATGAGTGTATCCCATTGCCGGCCCACCGCGCATTGATCCAAAAAATGATTCTCCCTATTTTCAACTATGGGGACATAGTCTACAGTGCTACTCCCAAATCTTCCCTAACCAGGCTGGACTCTCTCTTCCATTCCTTCTACTATTTCATTCTTGACTGTCCTCTCTGCACCCACCACTGCAACCTTTACCAGTCTCTCTCCCTTACTTCTGTAGCAGACAAGCATCATGTACACCGTGCTAGCTTTCTAGCTAAATTCTGGTTTCACTCTCTCCCCTCACATCTCTCCTCGTCTATTGCCCTCAAACCACCTTCCTCTCACTCCCTTAGAAATGTTGACTCCCAAACCTTAAGCATCCCACCCAGGTCTACCACAGCAGGCCAGGCAGCTTTCTCCCACTGCTTCCCAAAAATATGGACCTCCCTCCCCCACCTATCTGTCACACTGCCTCCCCTTAGGTCCTCTCCTCCCTCCTAAAAGACTTCCCCCTCCCTCACCTACACCTGTGCTTTATTCCCACCCTCACTATGTATTGTCTCTGCTTGCTACTCAGGTTAGCACTAATTCAGTGTTATTCATACAAGTGATAGATTGTTAGTATTTTACTCCTAGTACATTCTAGATTGTTGAAATGTCTGTTCTAATTATTGTCATCCTGGATCCATTATTACACGTTTTTCTTATTTTTATATGTATCAATTTTTGTCATCCTAGTTACTGGTTGTATCTCTAATCCATTATTATGCTGTATTTGTCATTCTTATACTGTTTGGTCCTTTTCTTGCCTGTAGTCCCCATCCCCTCTCCCCCAGGATGCAACTGGAAATGGGCATTTACTGCTCAGTATGCCTTTCCTGGTGAAACATTTAAATAAATAATAATAAAAAAATTCTATAAAAGCTGTTTTAAAAAATAAATATCAGCTCATTGTTTAATCTTTTTTTTTCTCATTCCTCTGCCCCTTGGCCCCCACTCCTTTGGGCCCCACATATAGCCCCTGGTTCCATCTGGACTCACTCCTCACCATTAACTGTTGTCATTTGTTCCTAAGGTATATCCACTACTGGATTGTCTTTTGATCCCTCTCTCATGACCCAAATTTTATTTCTAGGTACATTAAATCTGAGGGAGTATTTAAATTGCTGTCTTTGTTGAGAGAGGACACTGCTACAGGAATTGATAACACAGGGAGAAACATACCACAGCATCCCCAGTAAAACTACCACACAAAAACAGATATCCAGCAATTTTACCATTTATTGTTTGAAAAGTGCAGTTCAGGGGCGTGACCAGCAGCCGAGCAGAATAGACGCACACCATTCGAGTTCTGCTGAACTTCAAAGGAATCTCAAAGTAAACTTGCTAAATTTGGATCTATTTACTATAAAAATGATGTTGGTGTATTGGTTGTGGTTGATTGATAAGCAGACAATTGTTATTGAACATGGGCAAACCTAAAGCCGCTAATCGGAATGAATCTTCTGCCGGGATCTTGGGGCCTCTGACCACACCAGCAGGCCCGAGCCAAGGAGGAAAACAGGGAGAAGGATCTAATGCAGAGACCCTGCACAGAGCAATTAACATGTTAACCCAGACTATTCAGAAACCCGACAAAAAGCTGGATCAACAAAACGACAGAATAGTGCAGGCAGAACAGTGTATTGAAGCAATGGCAGGGTCAGTCACTGATCACGGACAGACAGATGGCAGAGAAGGTGATGGCCGCAATGGCCACAGTGATTAAAGAGCAAACTGTAGCATGAAGTCGGATTGAGCAATTGGAGAACCTGACCCGTTCGGCCAATGTCCATCTCCTTGGGATTCCAGAGGGGGTGGAGGAAGGTGATCTTGCCACATTCCTAGAACAATGGCTGCTAGAAGTTGTCAGGCTTGGCTTTGCGGTACCAATTGTCAAAGAGTACCGCATCACACTGTGCAGACCTCTCAACAACACGGAGGGTCCAAGAACAATCCTATTTACAACTATGACCACCTTGCTTCCAGATCAAATTTTACGTGCAGCAAAAGAAGCCTCACCTGTTAAGATCAGTGACACTAAGGTACTTTTTTTGTGGACTACTCATACGCCACCAGACAGATGCAAAGCATTTGATGGAGTGGATAAGAAATTGAAAGTTAAAGAAATTGTGTATAGGCTTCCATTCCCAGCTCGATTGTAATTCACCTACCTAGACAAGATGTACTGTTTTACAGATGCCAAAGCAGCTGGAGTCTTTGTCGAGAAACTACCCTTGTTCACCTCAACGCCTGATACAATGGAAGCCGATGTGAAGGACAGAGAGAATTGAGCAGAAACTATTAGACCCACATAGTGGGTTAAGTTAAAATGTCTTTTTAAGGTACCCTCTCCCTTGAGTTAATGGTGGGCATGTACAAGGATCGAGCTTAGTTGTCCCCACCATAACCCAGTCAAGAATGTATGTTACATAGAAACATAGACTTTGACGGCAGATAAGGACTGCTTGGCCCATCTAGTCTGCCCTTTCCCTACCTACAGGATAGGCCGCAGATCCTAGTTAACCAACAGCCTATTTCTTCCTACCCCCCACAAGAATTGCCTTATGTCTGTCCCATGCATTCTTGAATTCTCCCACAGTTTTAGACCCCACAACCTCCTCAGAATGTTCCATGCATCCACTACCCTCTCTGTGAAATAATACTTCCTCACATTGCCCCTAGACCACCCCTTCTAACTTTAGATTGTGTCCCCTTGTTCTTGCGTCTCTTTTCTGAAAGATGCTACCCTCTTGGACTTTGTTGATTCCACTGAGGTACTTCAAAGTTTCTATCATGTCCCCCCTCTCCCTTCTTTCCTCAAGGGTATACATATTAAGCTCCTTTAGTCTCTCCTCATACGGCTTCTCTTGCAGACCCTGCACCATTTTAGTTGCCCTCCTCTGGACTGCCTCTATCCTGTCTATGTCCTTGTGGAGATGGGGTCCAGAACTGGATGCAGTATTCCAGATGGGGTCTCACTAACTGTCTGTACAGAGGGATAACAACTTCCTGTTTTCTGCTGCTGATGCCTCTTCCCTATGCATCCCAGTATACTCCCAGCCCTCCCTACTGCCTTCTCACATTGCTTGCTAACCTTAAGGTCATCTGATATGATTACCCCCAGGTCCCTTTCCTTTTTTGTTGTTGTTACTACCTCTTCCCCCATTGTGTATTCTTCCCCTGGGTTCTTGTTTCCCAGGTGCATTATTTTGCACTTCTTTGCATTGAATCCTAGCTGCCATACTTCTGACCATTCCTCCAACCTTGCCAAGTCCCTTCTCATCCTTTCCACGCCTCCTTGTGTATCAGCCCTGTTGCAGATCTTTGTGTCATCTGCAAAAAGGCATACTTTTCCTTCCAGTCCCTCTGCAATGTCACTGATGAAGACATTAAAAAGGACTGGACCCAATGCTGAACCCTGCGGTACCCCACTAGTAACCCCTCTTTCTTGAGCGTGGACTCCATTTACAGCAATGTGTATAAAATAAGGAGTGGCCGGGTTATTGGAGGGGATTAGCTTAACAATTTGATGTCTGGGAAGGTGACAGAAAGTAAGTAATACAAGGTATCGTATGGGCGTGTTAAATATTACAGTTAAGTGCTGGAGTTGATTCCTCTCCTTGATACTGATTCTGGATTATTGACAGAGCTGGAGAGTAAAATGGTGGCATACAGGTGAGGGAATCTAATGCATTCAGAGATGCATTATGGTAAAATGGCATCTTAGATGTTGTCTTATGGATGCCCCAAGTAGGTGAAAAGCACAGTTAGTGAGCGATCTGCTGCATCCTAGATTTACTGATCTCAGCAACTGCTCTTAATATTTCATAATTATAGACCGCAGGTAAGAATCTGATCCTCTTTCTGCTGGCTCTAGATTAATTAACTGGAGCAATATTGGTTTTAGTGGTTTCTTTGTACTGCATTTTAACAATCAACCTTCTGTTCTGTCAAGTTTGTAAGTTTTTACATTAGATATGTAAGGAGTTATTTTCACCACTCCTTTGGAGTTTTTTAGGGGCCGAATGTTGTGCCAGTTTAGTGATGTCATGCAGAAATGTAATACATAGGAATGTAATCTAATGATAGCCATAGAGCTAATGTGTATATCTTTATAGGATCTAGAACTCTGTATATTCCTACCTGTGCACTTGCTGCAGCTATGGTCACAATTGGTGTGACTTAAAATAGCAGAAGAAAAGTTCTGAATTGAGGTACTCCTCACAGTAGATATGCTGGAGATGATAGTCTCGAAATCCTGTATTAACATTAAATGGTACTTTGTCTGATATTGTCTCATGTAGTACAGTAATGGCATGTAATGCTATTAAATGCAATAAACAGAAACCTCAAAAGAAAAGTGCAGTTCAAATCCAAAAAACCCTAGTGAGTGGTTGCTCACCGACACCACACAACTATAACATCACAGCATAACCGACGCCTAGAACTGACATTTCACACAGGTATGCCCTAAGCTTCCTCAGAATGCTGTGCAACACGCAATGGTGCTTCATTTATAACCCCTATATTAACACTGCACATGTGAATTCAATTAATTAAGCTAAAAAGCTGTAATAGATTTTTGTATATTTTCAAATCCGTTTTTGTGTGGTATTTCTGCTGTGGGTGTTGTGGTATGTTTCTCGTTGTACCTCTAGTTTTACTATTAACACCATAGCTTTATTCCTGATGCTGTCATGCCTTGCTTTCATGTCTCAAGGGAATCCATAATCAAGACAATTTTTTGCTTAACTGTAGCGCTGACATTCTAGCCCCTCTTCTAACCCATGCTTTACATTTATCCCTTACCATCCAAACTTTTCCCTCAGCATGGAAACATTCTTTAGTTATCCCCTTGCATAAAGGCGGGGATAAAACTTTAGTTGAAAATTACCACCAAGTTTCCTTGCTCCCTATAATTTCTAAACTTATGGAAAAAATTGTCCTTTCTCAGATTCTGAATACCTGGTCAATTATCAGATCCTTTCCAATTTTCATCTGGGCTTTAGACCAAATCACTGTACACAAACAGTATTGATTGAGTTTCATGACTCTCTCTCTAGGGCATTGGATTAAGGGAATCTTATAGGTTCTGTTTTTATCAACCAGTATAAAGTCTTTGATGTAATCAATCACTTATTGCTCCATGCTCATCCATCTTATGATTTTTCCACAAATGCTATCACCTGGTTTTCATCTTCTTTACACGGAGAACACTTTCTGTGTTCTGGAATGGTTGTCTTTCTTCTCCTCTCTCCCTTTCCTCTGGGGTTCCTCAAGGGTCTAAATTTGGTCCTATTTTGTTTAATCTTTTTGTAGATCTCCTACCCTCTGTTGTGGACCATTGTTCAGTCTGACTCTACTCTGACAACGCAGTCCTTTTTTATGCTCACAAAAATCCATCTTCTCTTTCCTCGACTCTCCAAGGTGATTTAGACAAAACTGTGAACTGGTTCTCTGATAACCTTCTTCCTCTAAATAATAAAAAGACTCACCATGCTGTTCGGGTCTTAGTCAGCCTTGTCACTGGCAACTCCCTCCTTCTCAATCACTTTAAATAAGAACCCACTTGAGCTTGTAAGTGAATTTAAATATCTCGGTCTCATCTTCGATTCTTCTTTGACCTTTCAAACTCACATTGACAAAACTATACTAAATGTTTGTCAATCCCTGGGTCATCTAAAATGTGCCAGGGATTGTCTGTCATGGTTGGATTGCAAACATATTGTTGTGCAAGCCATTCTCCCTATGCTAGAATATGGTGATACTATTTACCGCCATGCCTCTGTTTCAAAGCATATACTATGGTCAGCCCGACTGTCAGTGTCCCGATCCCGGGCGTCTGAAACACGGTTGCCTGACATTGGGATTTTGCCTCCAGGGAGTGATTGAGGGGGCTTGGCCCCCACCCCCCAATGTGGGGGGGAAGGATTCTTACTCCGGGGGGGGCAAAATCCCGATGGACAACTGTGTTTCGGGCGCTCAGGTTGGGTTATTGCTGGTCGGGCTGATGCAGTTTGGCCGATCAGAAGTATCCCGTTACAAATCTTCTTCCCTTGAATAATGTTTATTATCACTTACTACAATTTATTTTAAAATCTAAATGGGATGAACACTATTGTACTGTATTGCATCAATTAAATTGACTGTCACCCTCCTCCAGTCACACATTTCATCGTCTATCTCTTGTTTACAAAACTGTGAATAATCAGATCCCCACTTACCTATCTGAAAGGCTTATAGTTCCCATCTACAAATACATGGAAACATAGAACATGATGGTGGAAAAGACCAGAGATCCATCCACTCAGCCCATATTCCCTATTATCCCCATTCTCCTCCCCGCTGGTCTTGTCGCCTCAGGCAACCACTATTCCCTTCATTCTATCCCATGCCTGCTTGAGTCCCCAGACTGTGTTTGCACCCACCACCTCAACTGACAGACTGTTCCAAGGTTCCACCACCCTTTCTGTAAAGAAATACTTCCTCACGTCCCTCCCAAACCTCCCTCCTTAGTTTTTACTTGTGACCGCATGACCTCAAGTTGATATTCAGGGTACATAATTCCCCACAGTTTACCTTGTTAATTCCTCTAAGAAACTTGAAGGTTTCTATCATATCTTCCCTCTCACTTCTGGTATCCAGTGAATACATATTTAGTGCCTTGAGGCGCTCCTCATAGGATCTGCCCTGCTGGCCCTGAATCATTTTTGTTACACTGCGCTGCACTGTCTCCAATCTATCCATATCCTTTCTGAGGTGAGGGCTCCAGAACTGGATACAGTACTCCAGGTGAGGCCTCACCAGGGATGTGTATTGGGGAAGTATTACCTCTTTTCTTCTGCTATCAGTATCCATCCCAGTATCCTGTTAGCCTTGCTATAGGCCTTGTTGCACTGGCTCATTTGTTTAAGGGAGTTAATGATGATAACTCCTAGATCCCATTCCTTTTCTGTAGTGTTACGTCTCACCCCACCCATCCAGTACTCTGTCTTGGGTTTTCTTTTCCCTAGGTGCATTACCTTGTACTTTTTGGCATTGAATTTTAACTGCCAGACGTTTGACCACCTCTCTAGTTTTTGTAGGTCCTTCTGCATATCCCCTATTCCCTCATCACTCTCCACCCTCCCCCAGTTTTGTGTCATCTGCGAAGAGACACAGCCTACCCTGGATTCCTTTAACAATGTCACTAATGAACATGTTGAAGAGAACCAGACCCAGGACAGATCCCCGTGGAACCCCGCTTGTAACCTCCCTCTCCTCTGATTTAACCCCATTGACCACCACCCTCTGCTGCCTCCCTTCTAGCCAGTTACCCACCCAGCTCACTACAATTTTAGCTGCACCCAGGTCTTGCATCTTTTTGAGCAACCTTTTGTGCAGTACCGAATCAAAAGCCTTGCTGAAGTCACAGTTCAGTAGATCCACGGCATGGCTCTTGTCTACTTCCTTGGTCACCCAGTCAAAGAAAAAAAAATCAGGTTAGTCTGACAAGACCATCCTGCCCCAAAATTGTGTTGCTTACTGTCCTGGAACCTGTTGCTCTCTAGCTAGTCTATGATGTCCTCTTTGATTAGTGATGCAGTTTTTGATACAGTCATAGAAATGTGTCTCATCATGGCTTTTACTTGTCTAAGTTTCAAACGCATTTTGGGAAACAATGTTTTTCCTGTGCTGCTCCATTTTCATGGAACAACCTCTCTCCTCATCTCAGAACTTCTCCTACCCGTGGTATTTTTAAACACAGCCTAAAAAGGTTATTGTTGCTGGAACAACCTAATTGTATTTGTTTTAATTGATTTTTTTGTATGTCAGTTTATGTTTTTATTGTTATTTTAATCGACTTGGGACATTCTGTAAATGAAACTTGCTTCTCATAGGACAGTTTACCCACTTTGGTGCAACAAGCAAAAGGGCAACCGGCATTGGGATGACAGCACAATGTCAATGGCAATCATCCAGCCCAGTAATCGTGCCAGCTGACTCCCATCATGCCCAGTACAGTACAGCAAATGCTGGCTGTTTGTGGGGGACTTTTCCCCCCCTGCAATGCCAGAAAATTACAGTAATCACCACCACAGCGGAGGTGTATTGGGGAGGGGGTGCAACACCCATGCTGCGCTCTCCCTGCAGGGTACTCTGACAACTAGTTCACCACTGTGACAGGTGAACTAGTTGTGGTGCCCTCATTCCATTGTCCTTATTCCTTCCTTTGCTCCATCAATGGGATACCGCATAGAACCTATCCTGTATTCTGTGCAACTGTTAAATAAAAAAATATATAAAGTTCTGCAGCATCCAGGTACTACAGTAACCCTTTTCTGAGGCTCTGTCTCTGCTACCACCAGAGAGGAAGTGCATCTCTGTCAGGGATATTAACTAGGGGTAAACACCTTGGTGCGCTGATGGGGCCAGGTGGCATGGGGAGACCCGAGAGGGCCATCATATGGCAAGTCCAAGCAGAGATTCGTCCACTGCTGTTTGTTAGATCCGTCCTCCTCCACCCTCATCAGTGCACACCATGCCTACTTTCTGGGGGAGATGCTTACCAGCAGTGGTCCCCCTTGCCAGTCAAGGCACCCGCTCACCACCAAGAGTCACTCTGAGCAATACAACACTCCACCTACCCCTAGAGGCCCGCTGTTGTCCCTGCCAGCCTTCGCTTCTGTCATTTCCTGCCCAGGGCGGGAACCTGGCTTACCAGCGTATAAAATGGATGCCCCATTGCATAGCACCACAGTGCTGGTGCATTGTTTTATCTTTAACTGGCCTTTTCGTTAACTCAGTGAGTGTTTTAGATCTACGCATTGGTGGTAAGTACCACTTTTGAACTGAATGATGTACTTACTTCCCTTTCAACCACAGAGTTCTATATGGTTATTTATTTTATTTGTAATTGGAAAGTTGGGCATTTATGAAGTCTGTTTACTACCCCCCCCCAACCATGTGTTGTTTTATTTAAATGTTTTGAAATAGCTCTGTTTTCTCTGGAACTCTGTGACGTCAGTTGAGTGAAAGTCCTGCACGGATTGCTTCACTTGAGACATCCACTCAACTTATGTCACTGGGTTCTAGAACTCATATGTAAGCAATGAGGCATGAAGAGAGGTGTGTAAAACATATTTTACAGCACAGTCAGAGGCGTAGTAAGGCATGAGGCTGAAGGCCGAGTGACTTTAGCCGCTGAACATGCTGTAAAATATGTTTTACACACATCCCTGAGTGCCTTACTACACTTATAAAACTGCCTCTTTTTTAAATGTTTTACTGTTGGAAAATGCATGTTTATATATGTAGAAACAATAGATTTACCTGTGTGCATTTGTGATAAAATAGTCCTTCCACCCACTGCAAGTAATGTCATTGTTAATGTCATTGTATTATTGCCTACTTTCTTTCTTCTGTTTTTTTTCGTCTGTTTTTCTCCACATTCAGTATATGGAATGTTTATCATGGAATGTTTACCATGGAATACATGGATTCAAAATTCTGCTGAGTTCCACTGGCAGAATGTTTTTCTCCTAACACACTGCACACACAGACAACAAAGGCCTTCATTACAGCCATAGACTCAATTATCTCACTGTCAGGGCAAAAAGAAGAGAGTTCCCTGATGAGCAAGTAAAGACAGAAGGGGCATTTTTCACTGTCAAGAAAGAAACAATTGTAGTGAAAACTACAAACAATACTTATTGTTTCTAATTTGTTATATATGTAAGGAGAGTGTGATAATTAGGGAAACAACATTTAATTAATTTGTTTTATTTTATGTTTAAGGTGGTTTTATTTTTAGGGCCCAGTTGAAGTTTTATTACAGTGTAAAGGTAGCAGCCATGTTTGTGGTTGAAGATCAGTTCTGGCCGTAGGGGGCGAACTGAAATGCCTGTATTCCAGATGCCCATTGATCTGCATTCCAGACACGTCGCTGCTGAGCAGTCCTTTTTTAACCCTGCGTAAACCATATTTTACACGTAAATAAGAGCCAATCAGATTATTGGATTTTACCCTGCCATTTTATAAGTAATTATATAAATAAAAACAAGAGCGGGCTAGAGCCAACAATGGCTGCCATTGATTTATTTTGATGTATAAAGTTGTTGTTTTGTAAGCACACTATGCTGAGTGCCTATTTTCCAGGTTTGACCGGGATCGATTGACCTGATATTGCAACGGGTATAAAGAAATAGAATATAAATTTTGAAAAAATGACAGAAATGTATTAAGCTGGAGCCCCATGCCTTTTTTTTTGCAGAGGTTACATATTTGCTTGAAACATACGAACATATGAAAAAATCAGCAGAAGAAGGCTATTTGGTCTATCTAGTCTGCTTGTATTGCAGGGTCTGCAGATTGAGCTACTGTCCGTGCCCCCTCCCCACTCCTTCCATCCTCCCTACCCATGATCCTTACCTTCCCCCATGCCTATCACAGCCTCTCTTGAAGATGCCCACTGCCTTCAACGAGACCACTTCATCCAGCAGTGCACTGCAACTGTCCACCACACTCTCCATGAAGCTTCTTGATCTCCCTCCTAACTCCCCTCAGTTTAAGACTGCCCCCTCGTGTTACGGTTGCCACGCAGCTTAAAGAGACCCTCCTTATCCACCTTATTTATCCCTTTCAAGTACTTGAAACATCTGCTATTGAATGTTTAGTCATAGACTTCTAGCGTGCAGAAACTTACATTAGTGCTGGGAGATAAGGGGTCATGACACACCTAAGGAGTTCCTCATATCACACCCCACGCACTCCAAATATTACACCCCAAGTGTGCTCAAAGGGTTCCTCATATTGTACTCACACCCCAGAAGGATTTCTCCTATTATACTCCACACACTCAGAGGGTTTCTCATACCACACCCCTGGCCTCAGGGGATTCCTAATATTGCACCCACCACACTCAAAAGGCTTCTCATAACACACACACACACTCACTTCCTCATATAAATGCATAACCAAAGGGTTCAGAATCAAACTGAAGTGCATTTATTATCTGCATTACTCTTTTCCTACACCTAACACATAACATCACATTGACAGGAAAAGAGACACAGCTTATCAGTATTAAACAAGCATTTGTCAATGCCGAATATTGTCTTGCTGGCATTGGCATCAGTAGTTAGAGAGATGTATAATAGGAATGGCAGTGAAGTATTGAACCAACTAACGCCAAGCTGACTCCCACCCTGCAGAGACTGGCAGGCATTGGGGTGTGTCTTTGGGTCATTGGCCATAGTGTTCATGCCATTTCACCTCACCCTACCCTGCAGACACCAAGTGTCACAGTGTGCCTTGGGGTCTTTGGGCCTTACCCTTACCCCATTCCATAAGGAAATACGCTGGGATGGGTGCAGGATAGGAGAATGGGATGAACTTTGGGGACAAAGAGTCCAAGGCACACCTCAGTGCCTGTCACTGGCTGCAGGGTGGGGGTGGGGGTGGAATGGCGTGAGCATCACAGCCGACAATCCCAAGTTACACACCTGATGCCTGTCAGTCTCTACAGGGTGGGGTGTTACAGTTGGAAACCCTAATGCCCTGGGCATTTGTTGGTATTTTCACTCCACATTTTCAAGATGGGCTTTTTGTGACCCCACCTCATGAACAGTGGCACTATCAGTTCATTAGCCGAAAGGTGGTTTTGCACAGTGACTGTGCCATTTGGTGCCACAGGTACATAAACACATTTCGAGTAGGATGTGAAAAATGACAGCTGTACTGTTCATGAGGAGGTGTAAAAAAATGGCAATGTTTAAAATCTGGAGGGAAAATATGAAAAATTGATGAAATCACAAGCGTACGTAAAAACTGCGCAACGCATGCTCGTAACCCAATTATTTTGGGGATTTTTTTAACCAGATTTTCAACATAGGCATTTTGGAACCACCACTCATGAACAGTGTCACTGTGATTTTGTTAATCTGTCCTGGACATTGATTTCCCACAGCGACCATACCATTGTGCGCCACATGCGCGAAAACACATTTTGGTCAAGATGTGAAAAATGACAGCTGTACTGTTCATAAGGAGGTGAGAAAAAATGGCAATATTGAAAATCTGGAATGAAAATATTAAAAATTGTCGAAGTTACGAGCGTGCGTGGAAATTGCACAGTGCACACTTATAACATAGTCATTTTTTGGAATTTTTTCACCAAATTTGCAACCTAATCTTTTTGGGACCCCATCTCATGAACAGTGGCACTGCCATTTTGTTAATCCGTCCCGAAAGGTGATTCCACTTAGTGACCGTGAAATTACCTCTTGCCACTGAATAACGAGATGACAGTGCATGCTTTCATGAGGTGGGGTCCCAAAAACCCCATGTTGAAAATTTGGAGCCAAAATTCCAAAAAATGGCTGAGATATCCACCTAAGTTGACCCCCCCATTGATGCCATTATACAGCTTACCGGCATTTCTTCATTTTGCAGTCTGGCTTTGAAGAGTCCAGATGTGTACCCACTCCACTGAAGATCACAGTGTCTGACCTACAGAGGTAAGTATGGAGTGAGAATGGTTGTGGGGAGGTGGGGTGTGCAGAGGGTGGGTGCGGATTGGGGGAGGGGGTGCCGCGGACAATGAGGGACCGTTTCCTTTTTTTCAGGTACAGAAAAAAAACCAAACATCACAGGACCATTTTCTTTCTTTACAGGTGAAATAAAACAAATGTTTGGCACACTGGGGTGGACTCCCAGTGTGCCCCATGATTTTTGGGGGGGTGATGTTGGCCACACTGGGGTGGGCTCCCAGTGTGCCACACAATGGAGGTGGGGCAGGGGGAGGAACATGCTGACATGGTTGGCTTTCTGTGAGTAGCGGCACACTGGGGTGGGCTTCCAGTGTGCCACACAATATGGGGGGGTGACGGACATGCCAACATGGGGATTGCATCCCCCATGTCTGCTTTCTTTGGAATCCTGCCACCGCTATGTTTATTAAGATGTTTCACCAGGAAAGGCACATATGGGAGGCATGTCATCTGCGCCGCTGAATGATGAGCTTCTCTCTGATTGCAGCGGCACATTTCTTTCAAGTTGTAGCCACTTTACATAATTCATGCATCAGTGCTAGCATGCTGGCTAATTGGGGAATGAGGGACGCACCTACTAAAACATACACTGCATTCGCCAACACTGACACATCTCTGCATTTCTACTAGTACCACAAGATGTTGCTTGTGCATGCGCTAGACAACATAAAAAGACTGCTGGGTGGGACCAGTGCAGCTGCTCCTGATGGAGTGCATAATATATAGAATGACTGGATTTTTAGGAGCATATGATTAAGCTGCTGACCCTTAATTAAAGTTAATTTTGTTAGACAGAACCAACCAATACACTAGGTGTAAAACTCTTGTGAAGGTTGTAGCTATGTCTGCGTAATGCTGTGCAGTGGATGTTTACACTCTGGGACAAATTATACCTGGAGTATGATTATAAATGCGAAGGGTATTTTTGTTTATTTTCATTTTCCCCTTGATCTGCTTGTGCTTACCTCCGCCATCTTCAATCTGGCCAACTCCTGTCAGGACGCTGGCAAGTGTCTTCCTGTCCACACCACCCCGATTGCTTCACCCCGGCCCCAGCAAGGGGGCACATTTCATCTGGAGGGGAAAAGAAGCCTTTTTTGGGATCACATGTCCATGGTAAGGGGGTGAGGATGACTCTGTTACTTAGGCAAACCCATTAGAGGCCATCATTAATGGCAGTCAGAATTTTCCCCATTAAAGAGCCACCCAGTACTCAATGAGGGGGAATGCAGAGGGCATCACTTGGTCACTGGTGATGTCAGTGTTACTTACCCACACATCCAAAGAGACTTGTTCAGTATGAAGAGCACGACCCTGCCCCCAGAGTCAGTGTCCCAAGACTCCACCAGACAGGGACTGGAAGTCAGTAATGCAATGCAAACCCAGGTCTCACCATGGTGTATAGAATAATGTGATGTAATGTGTATGGCAGGATTGGAAGGTAAGGAAGAGAACAGAAACGCCATCACAAATGAGGGAGATACGCAGCAGAAAAAAAGCATAAAATCTTAGAAATTGTAAACCAAAAAAACTAGTCTGCTGATGAGACTTTACAGCATCTTGGTACATTTTAGAAGCTTTGGTGGATGGGTAATGTTTTATTATCACGAAGACACTATGCACACATAGTTTCTTTTCTCTGCTAGTAATTCCCATTAGGAATCTCCCAGAAAGAGAAATTCATGCAGTTGCAATTATTAACAGCTAGATGCCCCCCAAACAACATGTAAACAACACCCATCATGGTTTCTTCTGTTCATGTCGGCACTTGCATTATAGGGACGCGCTGTAAGAACAATGACGGTGCAGGCAATCAACTGCAAGGTGCAGGCTTCCACGTGGTGGGGGGAGCTTTGGGATTGGGAGGTTGTGGGTCTGATCCCCAAGCAAGAGTCACTCAGTCTTATCCTAAGTATAAAATGTGTAGTGCATGTGCTGCAGGCTGGTTACATGTCTAGGATTTAAGAGAAGTCATGTTTTCTTTGGCTTCCCGACAGAACTAGAACTTACCATCTGGATTCCATGCAGGGTACTGTTATGGGGAAATTCATAGGAGTACGGCAGCCTGCTGCTAGCAGTGGGTGTTGCTCTGAGCACAACGCTGCTATAAAAGCAATAGCTACAAAAAGGGGGAGGTCAGCAGATAAAACTGTAAAAACACTGGGTGGGGGGTCTAGTTATTACAGCTTGTTGGACTGGTGCCAGTAGAATTCCATTTGATGCTGCTAGAGGATAGGCCAGCTTGTAGGTGTTATACGTTCATAGATTCTGTTGGCATTTACTGTGTTTTTCATTTGACTATAATAGACTTGTTATTGAAGAAATAAAACTATTTGTTTCATATCTGTGTTACTGCTGCAATAAAATATATATCACTGTTCAAGGCTTGTTTCTCTCCCATCTCCTTGGCCACGTCTCTTTTTTTTTTCCCCCTTGATCTGGCTATGGGCAATAGCCCATATGACCTGGACCATAAGTTTCTGCCTCGCACTACCACTGCTATAGCCATCCCAATCCCTTCCCTCCTCAACCTTTCCTTCTCCTGTGGTCAGGTTCCGGTTGCCTGGAAGCATGCATAGATTCTTCCACTCCACAAAGTTGTTGAGTGACCCTTCCATACCTGGTAATTACTGGCATATCTCCCTCTCTCCTGTGCTTGCAAAGCTTCAGGAGAAGGTGGTATTTTTCCAGTTCTCCTCTTCCCTTACTTCTTTTCCTTCTTTAGCCCTTTCCAGTTAGGCATCAGGGAAAAAAAATTCCACTGCTTCCTCCCTCCTCCAGTTCACTGCTTTTACCCTGAAGGGGATGGATCAGGGTTTTTTTTTTTTTTGATTCATCTGTTTATACACCCCCCTTGCCAGCCCAGCTGCCTGCTCCTTCAGGTGGCCAAGTCTCACCACACCACTCCTTGGATCGCTGTCTTTAGCTCTTTCAGGTGCTGCCCCTCGACCGACCTGACGTATCCCTGTGTCGGGGGGCCCCCCTAGCCATGGAGGGGACCGAGAGGGGAGACTGTTGTGTGCCCATAGGCACACCTTCAAGTCTCACTGAGGACAGCGAGGGTGCAGCTTGGGTTCCTGTCTTTACATTGATGGAGGGTGGGCTGCCATCATCCGGTGGCTTGGGCGGCCATTTTTCCTTGTTCCTGATTGTCACATCTGGAGCATGCGCCGCAGCATCCTAGTGTTTGTGCATACGATGTGTGGTCACCCATGCCGCAATGTGTGATGCCGGAACCGGCCACCAGGAGCTACCAAAGGACAATGCACTCTTGGCCCTCCCCCTGGGAAGAGAGCATCTATAGGATGCTCTTGAGCCCTCCCTGCTGGCCACTGCTCCTGTTGTCCCGGGCTTGGGCGCGAACGAGGGTTGCCAGGATGCCATGTGATCCCATATTGCCTGGCACCACGGGGCCGGCTGGATCAAGGTTTTAATGGTGGCAGGAATCTGTACGGGGGGGGGGGAGTGATCTCCGGATATGGTCACACTTAATTTAATGTGTAATGGATAGAAATGTGGCTGTGTCTCTATAGCAGCCACAAGTTCCAGCCATGCAAACATAAGATAATTTACTTCCTATGTAATTGTTCCATAATAATGTTATTTAACATTTTTTAACAGGTGCCACCAAAAACTGTCCAATGACATTTTATTTTAGTGGGACGGCAGATCCTTCCCATCTTTTCTAATGCTGGGGAGCTGGCTGCAGCGTCCAGGTAAAATGCTGGAAAACTGAAGGTATCACAGGGAATAGCTGGAAAGGACCTGCTGCCCCACAAACCATATTACCTTGTAAGATTCTACAAGTAACAGAATTAATAAAAGCAACCACTTTGGTTGATCACCGCATTCCCTGATAAAGTGATGCTACCACAAAATGCTGATGGAAAGTTTTTGGAAGCAGACGATAAAAAATGTAAAACAAAACTGCATAACACAAAGCCACCAGTCAGTAGTGATAGGCCAGCACGTTTAAGTAAGGAGACTTCAACCAGACTCATGTTAAGCACCTTTTGCACTAAGGAGGATCACACTCTGAAGATGATGCCAGATAGCATCAACACGTGTTTTTTGACTGCCGCTCCACAGGTCAGCATGTCCAAGTTTGGGGGTTTACCTATGGTTTGTTATTTTCTGGTTCTGGTACAGAAAATCAGATGCTTTGTGCTGCTGATAGCCTGCTGTTCCAGTACCTAGCTTGTGATCTGTATGGTACTGCCATTCCCCCTCTCCATTCCTGGAAACCTGACACTTGCACTGATGGTAGCTGGTAAGCCTGTTACAAAATGTTTTTTGTGTCATTCACTTTGACTAAAGAGCTGCATTTTTAAGGCTATTTGATGTCTCCTTACTTAAAAGTGCTGACCCATCTCTACTGAGTGGAGGATTTGTGTTATACAATTTGGAATTGCACCTTAGGGTATTGTGCACTTTATCCCCATGGGAGCTACCAAGCTGCATGTCCTTGTATAATATATCTATTATAGCCAGCCCAGTGGCATGAGGGGCTGAGGCAGGGGGCCTTGCTGCCAGTCATGCTGGCAACCCTGGTTCGGGAATGAAATGGGGCCACTTGGAGACTGGTTGGAGAAGGAGGATTGAGCATCCTGCGGTGGCTCTTCTCTTTTGGGGAGGAGGGACAACGTGTACCACTGCTTGGCTGCCTGGCTGCCGCCAAGTGGAAGCTGAGTGACAGGGCAGTGGTCGCCAAACTATTTGGCTGGGTGCAGGTGCTGAAGCGTCACTTCATTTTCACGCACTCTGTGTGTGCCTTTGTATGCATGCTGGTCCGGGGGGGGGGAGCTGTAAATGGGAAAACAGCACAGACAACTGATGATGGTGGCACCCCTGATGGCAGCGCAAGACCCACCCACCCATGGCAGTTCAAGAAGTAAGGGGGTTAAGTCCTGGGCAGGGTAAGTGATGGGGCTGGGGTATGCAACCAGAAGTAGAGAGACTGCCTAAGCAAGAGGCAGATAAACAATAGAAGAAACATAAAACTATTATGGAACAATCGCAAAGGAGTTGAGTTATTTTCCTTTTGTCTTATTGAAGCAGGAATATCCGTCAATCTGACCAAGGCATTCTGCACAGTTGCTTATCCCCTGCTACTTGATAAATTGGCTGGGTCAGAGCTCTCTGACCTCTCTGTCAGATGGTTAAGCATCTAACTGTCCTCTTAGTCTCTGTAGAAGATCCCCCCTGTGATTCAATTTCTTTTTGGTGTTTTCATCCTCATCACCTGTATTGTATTTGCATCTTGTTCGCTGGACTTGTGCATTAATTGTACTTTGCTTTTCCTTTGCCCTTATACTGATCATTTGAACCTAGTCTGACCATCCTGTATTCAGTTATTGTATATTCACCTTGTATATTGACTTGTACTTTGCTCTTACCCGGGTAACTTTGTAACCTGCCTGACATTGTTGTATTTTCTGTAATTTTGCCTCCTGATTCCCCCTCCCATGGGTCGCACCTGGAAACGAGCCTTGGCTCAACGTGCCTCTTCTGGTTACCAAACTTTTAAATGAAAATAAAATGAAATTCTCTCAGGTGTCCTGCAGGGCTTGGCCCTGAGTCCTGTTTTGTTTTCCATCTTCCTGAATTATCTCCCAAAAACCTGCTCCTTGTTTCACGTTCATATGTACGCAGATAGAAGAGCTCTTCCTAACTGCTCCCTCGGCTTCCAAGCTGGAAACCAATGTCCGGCATGATTCAGCAGCATCCAACACTGATTCAGTTCTAACAAACTCACCCTGAATTGTTGAGAAAGAGTCTCCATGACCTTTGGTAACAGGCAGTGGGTAATCAGTATTCCAAATCCCCCCACTCTACAAGATTCTGGATAGCTTCCTGTTGGAAAAAGTACTCTCCTTCAAATATCTTGGTGTCTGGTTTGAGCAGCATCTTAATGTCTCCAGACATATAGGCATAGACATACTGTGATAATGTTTTTACAAACACTATTCAAATCAGTCTTAAGATCTGCAGTTAGACTGTCCAGATAGTGCTCTGTCACCATGCTGCCCTGAGCAAGCTCCCAGGCACCTTTGTGGTACTGGTGCATGGCACTGTGGGTGCTGTGGTGCATGTTGGGATACTTGTGAGCGACCGGGAGTGGCTTCAAATATGACAAAAAGTATCAGCAGTAGGATTACTAGCTCACAACAAGCTCACTAGTGAGCTGACATTATTTTCCGTGGCTGTGTAAAGTCCCAAAAAACAATTCTTCAGTTTGCACGTGCCTGCCTTAACCCAAGTTAGAGCATGGTTCACATCCACACTGCTGGTAACTTGGGCTAGGGCAACTGTGCTGCTCTGAAACTGCGTTCTAGCCTACCTCCTATCAAGGTTAGAAACTGGTTTTAGAACATGGATTGTAGCATGGTTTCTACCATTATAGATTGAAGGAGTGCTGTTGACCAATTGGAGCACTCCTTTCCTCTGCACAAGACACTTATTCTTGTGCAGCTGCCCTTGAAACAGGCACGTTTGGGGCAGGTGTTCATAAAATTTTAATATATTATTGATCCGTCTCAATCAATAATATATTAATACCGCTGCGGAGACCATGCCTACAATTGTAACAGTAGTCTCATATCCTGAGGGTATCAGAATGGGTGTGAGATCACTCTTACAACTGTAAGAGTGATCTTAGTGGCAGAATTACATACATCATCTCTCTTTCCGCACATTCAGTAGACAGAATGTTTGTTTATTATGGAGTAGAGGAATTCAGACTTCTCTAGAATTCCTCTTGACAGAATGTTCACCGCCCCACACACACGCAACCACAGAGTTCTAGGAAGAACTAAAGCGTTAGCATTCCATGCTGTTAGTAGACTACAGGGCACCATGCTGTTGGCCTTTTCAAGAGAGGAACAACAGAAGAAAGCTTTCTGATGGCTTGTTCTGTCTTCCTCAGCTCATCTGTTGCCAATAGGATATTTAAATGAATCACCTTTTAGTAAACATTTCTAAGAAAGAAAAAAATTAAATTCTACAATGGCAAGGAAATTTTCTGTCCTCTGATTGGTTGGTGTGCGTCTGGGACAGTGATGTTATTAAACAACAACATCACTGTTTGAAGTCCAGGCACACACATGACCGTATGACACCATGAGAAATCACGCCATCACGCCAAAAAGTTACCACCACTCTCAACCCACACTGAAACCGTCTCATCTTAAACCCCACCCCCACACCAATTTCATCTCTCACTCTGGCAGTCACACCAAATTGCACAGTTTAGTGTATAAAATCAAGTTTAAGTTTCTTGGCAGCATTTTCTTCCTGAAGCGAGTGGCTTCAGTGTTCCGCGCAGATCGTAACTACTGGTCACGCAGTCCACTGAAACTGCTCGCTTCAAGGAGAAAATACTGGGAAGAAAATTAATTTTCAATCCTGACCCCCCCCCAACCCAGCCACTCACTCCTCCAGTTGCCACAAGAATATTTTAGTACTCAGGCCCTCACGGCTTTGCACATTCCCGCTGTACCCTCAGTCTTCATCCTGACAGCAAAAAAAGTGAAACCATGACAACCACCATGAGCGAGTGTAGTGTTTAAACCACCATGCTCCACTTACCGATCTTTGACTCTGTTTTCTTTTCCCGACACAGACACACTGCAACAGTTCAAAAGAGCCCCGGTGTGTTGTACATTAAAATAAACAAAACAAAAACTGAGACTAAAAATGAAGCTGTGACAAACAGCTTTTCAGTCTAGCCAAGATGCTTTGTAGGACTGGCAAGCAGGATCAGTCAGGCAGCAGCTCCACCTACTGGTGGAAAAATATTGTGGCTTTTTTTTTAAACATATACCTATACACAGAAAAAAAATCAAATAAAAGTACATCAAAATGTACCTTTTTTCTTTCTTCTTTTTTATTAGCAAATGAGTCATTGTATAATAGCAATAAGGCGCTCTGGGGTGTGTGATTTTTGTGCAATAATGTCACTTCTCGGGTGTTGAATGCACTCAGCCTGCGGCCTCGTACTTCTACCACTTAAGGCATGACGTTATTACACAGTAACACACACCCTGTCATGCCTTATTGCTTAATCGAATGCCCCCCAAACCAGCAGCATGGCATCCACTAGGAGACTTCACTGTTTCCTCCCAGTCAGCGCTCTACTTATAGAACTCTGCGTACACAACAGAACACCTTATGTATGTAAATACTGCCTCCAAGATGACTCATAAGGTTGTAAGAGTGGTCTCTCTTACATTCTTAGGGTAAAGGAACCCCAAACTGAAAGTGAGCGGTTCTGATGCCTTAAGGATGTAAATAAGACCACTCTTACAACTGTAAGAGTAGTCTCAGTGGTGGCAGTAATAGATTATTGATCAAGATTAATCAATAACATATCAAAATTTAAAAAGTTTGCCCCGAATTTGCCCATTTTCAGGGCAGCTGCACGTGAGACACCCTTCACAGAGTGTCTCACATGTACAGGAAAGAAGCACTCAGATTGGTCGGAAACCCTTCTTCGATCTATAATATGGAGTCAAAGGATAAGAAGTAGACATTGTTAAGGCGAGTTGGTTAGGATAGGAGAGGGATTTTTCATGATCACCAGAAAAACACTCAGAATTAGAACCATGAACAGTACTTAATTTTTAAAATTTTTTTTAGAATATTTCTTTTTGTTACCTCCTCGGCTGGGGGGTGGTCCTATGGTTCCCCTCTTCTTCAGGCATCCTCTCGGCTGCTGCTTCCGGACCCAGTCAGAGCTCAAACCCTTTTTGCCCTGCCATCCCAGGTCATGTCACAATGGGGATTTAACCCGCATACTGCGGAAGACCTGGAGGCCAGGGGCTAAAGGGGAGCTGGCTTAAGTGGATCCGTCATGGTGCTGTCGAAGCTGGCTGTCACTCGCGCTGGGGGAGTGATGCTTTTTCCTTTTGTCCCACAGTCCTCCCATGGCGTGGGCATGCAATGACATCAAGGATGCCACCGTGCATGCCCTTGCATGCAGCGCGCCCGACGCCAGCCCACACACGTTGATCCCTTAGCCTGCACCCCCCTGGCCACCTCCAGGGGCCAGTGTCTCAGCCATTATCTCCACCCTTCCTGCCCAGAGGAGAGCAGTCCATGGGATGCTTGATCCTCCTCCCCCCCCGGCCGACCCTCTCGAAACCTGAGGTTGCTCCCGACCCCAAGTCATTGGCGTGGGAAGAGGTAAGGCACCAGAGCCTTAGCCCTCTACGCCACCGGGCCGGCCCCAGTACTTCATGTTTTAAAATTTGTGTACAGTATATAAGGAGGGGATCATAAGAGAAAAGAAAATTATTTATTTATTTTAATTTAATTTAAACTTAAAGTAGTTTACATTTTGGGCCTTGCTGAAGGTTTTCAGTGAGTAAAGACGGCAGCTGTATTTGTAATGGCCATAATGGATGAGTGAAGTGAGTCATGAATTCTGTGGGTGATTTGCCCAAATTTCAAGTCTCACTGCCTAACCTTGTTTCTGCCTGTGTAGTTCTAGGGGATTAACATATAGATCTCCAAACTTAGTTACCCAATCAGGAAGCAGGAAATAAACTTCCAACCCATTTTATAAGTGTAAAAAGTGACATATATGCGGCATTATGCTTAGACATTTTATTTCTAATCCTAATTTCATTATTAGAATACCTCATCAGCTACAATATCTATGCACGACAGATACATGTGGTGCGTACATGTGCATAGTGCAGGTGCGGAGGTGGTACGGCACCCTGACACGCATGCCACTGCACAGCAGCATGCACGATGGGTGCATAGTGGGTGTACAACAGATGTGCATAGCAGTACGCTAACACTGCGCCCCGCTGCTAAGCGAGGGTGTGGCCGCATACACAGGTGCGTAGGCACACGCAATGCGCATGCACAATGGCCCGCATGATGGAACAACGCGCAGGCAGCGATGCACAGGATATGCGATGGAAAAGGTGGCGTACCATGCTGTGCAACACCCCATGGGAGGCTGCACAGGCCAAGGCGGTGTGCAGCCACCCAGGCACAGACCTGCCAGCACACCTGCTGTGGCGGCACACCGGGAGCACCAAGGTCTGTGGCACAGCACCTGCAGAGGCACACAGCACCAAGGGCACAACCGCCACCCACAGGCACCACTGTATGGCCACACAGACACACGACAATACCCCAGTACAGACCACAGTGACATGCAGATGGTGCACCAGCATGGCCGCAAGCCTGCTAACAGCGTGACACCAGTGGCATTGTTGCAGCACACCACACACCCACCCGGAATGACAGGGATGCCCCTGACTGCACGCCAGAACACCCATGGGAAAACAGAACTGCGGGGATGCCAGGCAACAGACATGAACCACACAGAGGCAGCCAACATGGAAGCACACCCTGGCAGCAGCGGGTGGCTAAACACAACACCATGTATGATGTGCCCCTGGCAATGAGTTCATGTCAGTGTGTGTGCTAGACCCCACGAGCTGGGCACAAGGGCTGCAAGGGAGAGATGCAAGCCAGCCAGCGCACACACACAGAAGCCCAAGAGTGCCTCCCCCATACAGACAACCCCAAGCAGCAAGGCGTGCCAACCCCCACTGACCCGCCCCCCCATAGACAGTGAATACACAGGGTTTGAAGACAGGCATCTTTAATGCATGTAAGGGTACACAGACATGAACACAACTAAGAAACACCCATCCCCAGATACCACACAGGCAACAGCTGCAACTGGCAGGTACCCCGCCCACCACGGCCTGCACAACGGCCACAGGCACACCCTGATGCACAGCCTGTCGGTCCCCCAGTGCTGCAAGCAGCCACCGCACACAGAACGGGGTCCGCAAATCCACCGCTCCACGGGCACCGCACATCCATGCCTGGCCATGATCCGGGCCTACAAAAGCGCCTCAGTCAGGTGTCCTCCTGCAAGAATCCCCTCAGGCTGTTGCGGCCACGGCCATGGCCATGTCAGTGTGGAACGACCACTGTCCAGCTTGTTCCCTGGATCCTCCGATGGTGACCGGTGTGATTGCCTCCCTCTGAGGCATAGCACCATCCTCTGCACAGGTCCACGGTAACGCTGAAAGGTAACGGGTGACACATCAGTACAGTAACAGTCCCACACACGTGTCGACACACACGGGGCACGTGCAGCCATACGTACCGGGGAGGGGACACAGATATCCCAGGCCCTGAAGTTGTCATCCTCGTAGTACAGGTCCCCTCCCAGCACTCTTCAGGATCATGTAGTGCAGCAGCCACTCCTGGAACCACCGACACTGTGCTGCCCTGGACTGCACCAACACATGCGTCCCATCTGGCTGAACCTGTAGGGTCAGCTGTAGTCTGGCAGGTATCCCACCATTGTCCTGTGCAGGGGAGAGGAAACATATGAGCATACAGTACACTGCCAGATGGACAGCCCCCCCCACCCATTGCGCATACCACTCGCCCTGTCAAATGCTCTGACGGCCCACAGGGCGCCGTAGCCACCACTGTTCACATAATCCATCTCCACAACCCGGAATACGTGCCAAGGGAACATGGCCCTGTGCTCGACCATCTGCTCCACCATCATGCCAACAGTATGCACTGACACAGGCGACACGTGGCAGTGCCACATGATGCAGGGCGTGCCCGCCCCCATGCTTAGACATGCCCATGCATGGGTGGGCCAGTGGTGGGATGCTGGTACAAGAGGTGGAAGCAGCACAGGGGCTATGCTGCACAGATCACCACATCACAGTCATGAGATGTATCCAGGTGTGCTTATGGACATCCACCTACTGGAGGAGCTAGCAGAACAAAGGCAGGGATGATGACACTGACCACGCATGTTCCACACCTGCATAGATGGCTCGGCAATGCGGAACACACATCGCATTGAGAGGTTCCGCCAACCATTGGACACCATCAGCATGCTGTGTGAGTGCATCCATGGGGCAGTGGAGCCACGGACATGCCGGTCATGCACCATAATGGTGGAAACACAATTGCTCTGCGCCCTTGGCTACTATGTCACAGGATCATTCCAGTATGTCACCGATGACACAGTCAGTGTGAGCCAGTCCTCCGTCTCCAGGGCTGTGGCACGGGTGATGGACGTCCTCGTACAGCATGTGGGGGCACACATCGCCTTTCCATGGATGCCTGCAGAGGTCTGGGCGATGAAGGAGACATTCTATGCAATGCACGGCATGCTGATTGTCTGCAGTGCCATCGATGGGACACACATCACCATCCTCATGCCCGCCACCCATAAGGAGGCATACAGGAACAGAAAGGGATACCACAGCATTAACTGCCAAGTGGTCTGTGATGCACACGGCATGATCACAGATGTATGCACCAAGTACCAGAGCTTGTCACATGATGCCTACATCTTCCCTGGCTCGGGCATGGGTGCATACCTTCATGCCAGGAGGATCGATGGCTGACTGCTCAGTGAGTCGCTGCATTCATGCAGGGTACGTATTGCACATGTCACAGGGCCTGCCACTGACACCTCATTATCTCCTGATGCAGATGACAGTGGCTAGCCACATCAGACCACACTGATGATGCTGTACCATGCACCATCCACGCCTGCAGAGGTCACATACAACATGGTGCACAGACGGACACAGGCTATTGTGGAGAGGACCATCAGCCAGCTGAAGAGGCATTTCGGATGCCTGGACCATACCAGCGGCAGACTCATGCTGAGTCCAGCAAAGGCATGCAAGTTGTTCACAGTGTGTGCCATGCTGCACAACATCGTGAAATGTGTGAATGTGCTACTGCGGGCTGATGCCCCCAATGACTTATATGGTGATGGGGATGATGATGCCAGGGCAGAGCCTGCCAGGGTCCAGAGTACGGTGGGTGGCTGTGCGGCCTGGCAGGCACTCATGGTGGGCACGTTCACTTGCTGACGGCACATCATGCATGTGGTGGGTGACTGTTGCACTGGCTGTGGCACAGGGGACATGCAGGAGGCGGCGCATGGCCACTATCACAGGGTGCACGGTGCAGTGGCCCTGACCAGCATGCCACAGTAGCCTGCTGGTGCACAATGATGAGGACATGTCTGAGTATGCCATGTCGTGGGTGGGCGGGTGGGTGTGCGTGTGTCCATGCAAGGGGGCGAGGATGTGTTGGCTCCAGTGGTGTGCATGTCCATGGGTCAGTGCACCTGTCATGGAGCCATCTGTGGGGCTGTGCTACTCCAGCCCCTCCATACCCGTGCGGTCCGCGAGCTGGGATGACTCTCTTGCTTCCCAGCCAGCATGCTGGTGGGTGCATATGTGGCCCAGTGTGTCCACGACGCCCGCCAGTGTCAGCGGTACCGTGGCCCTGCCATGCATCGTGTGCCTGTGTGTCCTCACTGTCTGTACCCATGTGTGCACTGTGTGCCATGTGTGTTTGCAACCCTTCGGACATGTATGTGCCTGGGCATGGCGTGCCATCCAACGTAGGCCGCATGGCATCACTGACCTCCCCTGGGCACATCGTGCATTCAGGGGCTTGCGCAGTGCACTGAGTGGTGCTGTCTGTGGCCTCCAGCTGTGCGGCTGGACCCTCACCGGCCCTGCCGTGTGTGTGAGCCAGCATCTCTTGCATGCCCTCCAGTACGACCGCACATCTGAGGATGGCAGTGTACATGCTCCGCTGCACCACTATCTGTGCTTCCACAGTGGTGGTGTTCCTCCATTGTTTCTTAAGGCGATCACGCTCCAGCTGCTGCAGTTGCTGGTACTGCTTCTCCACGTAGGGCTGTGGCCGTGGTCGATGGTGCCGTGTATGGGTACGGTCTGAGGGCCCCTCATCCCCATTATCCCTGTGTGCTATCGCCGCTGCACTGTGGCATGTGGAACCAGGCTGTGTGTTGGCATCCCTGTGTGGCTCGGGGACCCTGCAGGTTGGCAGCTGTGGGAGTGCCGGTACACCTGGCCCGGCCCCTGTGTGCTGCATGTCTGTCCCCGCTGCTGTGTCACTGCCAGTCCCGCCATCCTCCTCCTGTGGGTTGGTTGTGCTGTCCTCCTCAATAACCACTTCTGCCTGGGTCTCCTGGTCAGCTCCTGTTAGAGTGCAAGGGGCATATTAGTTTGCCGCACACAGCTGCACCTTCCCCATGCCTGGTTGTGCGTATGTACCCCCCTCATCTGCTGGCTGTTGACTGCTGTTGGTGCAGCGGGTGTCTGTTCCCTGCTTTGCACTGCTCCGTGGCACATGGGTCCAGCATCACCTGTGGGTACATTGCAGAGGGTTACTTGGGCTGTGATGTAACTGGGTTGCTGTGGCCGTATGCATGCGTCTTGCATTATCTGCCATTGCGTCCACTCCTTCTGCCACTCCGTGGACAGCGACCGCCGTCAGTGTCTCGGCCAACAGTCACTCCGGGGGGGGTCAGCTGTCTGTCTGTGCTTGGCAAGCCACCGCCCGTGCCACAGCATGCTGCCCTCCCACCAGTGGCTAGCTTCCACTTCACTGCCTCCCTCAGGTCTCGCCACTTGTGCCTGATCACTGCCAGGGTCTGTGCCTTGATCCGGCAGCGTTTATTGTGGCCTGTATGTCAAGCCATATCCTGGCCTTGACCTCTGCTGGTGTCTTCAAGGCCTCTGCACCGTACAGCCTTCTGCGGTGCTGGTGTATATCGGTGACCATGGCGGTGATCTGACCACCATTGAAGTTCGTAGTGCGGGCTTGACTTCCACCCCATGCCTGGCCATGTTCCCGTTCATGGGTGCCACCGCCCCTTCATCCATTGCCATCCTCACTGTTCTCTGCTCCCACCTCTGCATCCACTTGCTGTTCTGCCATGGTGTACTGATGGCTGCTATGCATGGTATTCACAGCTGTGTGGCTGTGTGGGGGGTGTGCTGTCACCTTACATGGCAGGGTCACAGGGCATTCCCACATTGTGCGGGCCTGACCGCAGTGCCTGTGTGGTGCGCTTCGTGGCTCATCTGGCCCTGCCCACTGCATGCGTCTGCCTTCATACATACCACATAGCCGCCATCCACTTCATGGCACGCAGCTGCGCACATCTTCTACATCTGTTTTTATCATACTTCCCGTGCTTTCATGCATAGGGCCCACTGATAGTAAATCAGTTTCCAGTTCTTATGTAATCATTTTTTTTGGTTTAAAACCTTTCTATGCTGCTGTCTCGTTCATTACATCTTACATTAACTATACATAATATATACAAAACTCGTGTACCCTTAGGGGTTCCTAAACACGTGAGCAGCTGCCTTCATGGCTCAGTGTCTTAAAGAGGGATCCCCTTGGTGCCCATGTCATGTTATATGGGCATGAAAGTCAGGGGGTGGAGTCAGACTGCTAGACGTGAGAATGTTCTAGGCAGTACCAGTCATATCTTCTTCGAGATATCTCTTTCATCAAGCCACACCTATAGAACTTATAGATCCAGGCACTAGGACCACATGGAAACCTTCGCAAGCAGTCCACTAGGGGCAGCCCATGACGCCTTCTGACATTGACTCTTCCAAATAAATATGGGCAGCCCCCTTCCTCTTCAGTTCTTTTCCCGCCGTTGACCATACTCATCAGATCAACCATCAGAAACGTCACTAGCAGCTAATTTTTTTTTGTTTTGGCCCATCGGCCGGCCACCATCCGTTCGTCCCTACCACACAGACCCCATCTCCTGGGACTTACTGCCACCAGAGATGCTTTTTTGTCTATGTCACCATCTATGTCGCTGGCAGTCACCATGTTTCCAACCTCAGCGATGGTACTGTCTTCCTTTTTCATTTATTCTGCAGCCTAGAACTTCCACACTGGAATCATGCTCAAAGGCCAGCTAGTCTTCCCCTCTTGCTCTTGGGAGATGCTGTACTGCCTTCCCCGCTGACTTGATGGTGGTCGTCGACGGTGTTTTCAGGGTGACTCCTTGAGGATGGGGGCTACCCCAACAGCTTCCTGTCTTTCTGTTCACCTTGGTGTCAGTGATTCCTGCCACCCCAACCATTGCTTAGCCACCAAGGTGGGGATTTGGATTTAACCATACTGGGCCTAAATGGCTGATATATTGGCATCATCGCCTGGCTTTTGCCTGATGTTGACTTACAGGCCCCCAGCCATCATTCAGACACCAAGGCTGGGGCTTGGCTTCAGCTCCGTCTGCCTATATGGCTGACACAGGGCAATTGTCACTGGGTTATACCACTGTCAACTCAAAGCCTCCCTTACCATTGCTCAGACACTAAGGAATGGACTTGGTTTCTGCACTACTGAACCTATATGGTGATCATGTTGCCATTGTTGCCCCACCACCGACCTCGAGCTCTCTGACCGTCATTAGACAATATGGTCAAGGCTTCATCTAGGTGCTACCAAGCCTATCATGGGTGGTGTGTTGTCACCATCATCAGAGCCTTCTTGCCTGACATCAACCAGTGAGATTATGACCACTCTCTTCAAGTGGCATCACCACTTTGGACAGTGCTTTTCTCATAAGGCTGCCTTCTTCATTCTCATCAATGGATGCTTCCCCGTTGATGCCGCATTCAGTTATATTGTGGAAAGGACCCATTCAGTGGCCACTGACATTGCCGTCTGGGTCCCCCCCCCTACTGCCAGAGATGCCAATGGGAGGGCCCCCCTGCACTTATAATGGCAGAGGTTGTTCCCTTGAATGGGGCTTAGGATTGAGGGTGACCACTTTTTGCATAGCACCAGCTCACTTTTCTTTTCCTATAACTGGAGGTCCTCCCTTCATGCCGTGCTGCAGCAGATGCACAGCTGCCATTGACCTTAATTTGGGAGACCAGGATTCCCATAACAAGAAACCTGTCACTGTCTCTGGAAATGACAAATTCTTCCCCCAGCGTTTTCCACTGAGTACCATAGCTTTACTAATGCACCAGCTATGCCCTGGATAGGCTACTCACATAGTCTCTGTGCCAGTCTTATTGTGCTGATGGGTTGAGCATCTGGTGGTGCCCACAACTGCCCATGACATATCTGGGGCTATTGAGCCCCTGTGTCCCCTCCACCTGCAAGAAATCCTGGAGGTGTGACATCTTGGGCATTTGTCTCTATAGCCTGGCATGCCTTCTTTTAGATCCTGTCAAAGACTCTAGGAGGGGAACTGCCATGGGCCCTGCTAGCAGCTACCCATACATTGCAGGGGCTGTAGGCCACAAGTTACCAGGCTATATAGTAAGTCCCCCCTTTGCCAGTGGGCCATATTTCTCTTTCTGCCCACAGTGTTGGCAGTCCATTTATGTGGCTTTTTCACTGTCCCTGCTGGACCACAAAGCTCCTGGCAGCAGTCTAATTCCTGTTATTTATCTTGTACCACACCAGCAAAAGGCTTGTAAGTTGCCATGCTTACAATCCTTTGGAGACCTGCACACATTCAGGTCACTTTGACTGCTTGTCTAATTTTCTTCTCTACAGGGTAGGGAGTGTGGTTCTCTCTCCTCAAGCACCGGGCATGTCCCTGTTGCCTGCTTATCTATGGGCATTACCTCTATAAGACTGAGTAGTGTCCCTGTTTCTCTAATGCTGGGGCCTAAGAGCTTTTCCAACTGCTGCCCCCTTGCCCTCAAGTGGCAAGAAGACTTCTGACTTGTTTTAGACCTGGAAATAGGAGGGCCTGTCTTCCTCATGAAATACACGGAGATTCAGAGGGTGTCTCCACGGGTCTCCTTCCTATAATGTAAACAGGGGTTTGTCCATGCTCCCTAGACATGCAGGCCACATACCTGTTTATCCATATCCAGACACCTTGCAGGTAATCCTGTGAGTTCTGTTCCCCGGGGCATTACCATTTTAGGGTATTGCCCTTTCGCTTATGATCTGCACCATGGGTCTTTACCAAATGCTTAAGCTTAACAGTAGTAGCAGCCCTTCACAGGGAAGACCTCTATGTATTTCCTTACCTGGATGACTGGGTGCTAAAAGTTCACTCCAAGGAGCAACTCTTACACACCCTACTCTACACAAGACACCTGTTCGGTGCTCTAGATGTTCCTGTCAATGTTCCAAAGTTGGTCTTACACCTTGTCAGCATCTGCAATATATAGGAGAGGTTCTGGACACAGTCAAAGGCTTAGCCTTCCTGCTCTTGTACAGAGCAGATCATCTGATTGCATAGGCCCAGATGGTCCTCAACAGCCAGGACATTCTTGCGGCTACTAGGCCTGATAGCAGCGGCCATTGTCACAGTACCACTGGCCAGGCTGCATATGAGAATTCCTCAGTGGACACTAAGAGTCCAGTGGGATCAGCACACAGATACCTGCATGGTACAACATCTGTCTTGCTAAAAGTGGCTGGTGATATTATTAGGGCTATGGACAGGAAGATGTCGGTGGGGCAGTCTTTATTGATTTGTCTAAAGCATTTGACACCTTGACCCACAACATCCTCCTGTCCAGATTAAAAAAACTGGACATATTCATGAAAGTAATCAATTGGTTCCAGGCATATTTGTTATGTAGAAAGCAATTGGTATCTATAAATGGTTGGACATCAGGACTTAGAACTGTTATTTCAAGAGTCACCCATCTTGGGTACCATCTTGTTTAATTTGTATATGAATAGTCTTAAATTGTCTCATCTGGGTATAGGTTGGCACCTGTACGCTGATGACACAATTATTTATACAGAAGGCTCATCGTTGCAGTTGTTTGAGGCTACATTACAAGTAGCATTTGGTGAGCTACAGAATTTTTTCCTGGAGTCAAAACTTATTTTAAATCCAAAAAAAAAAAAACAGGTCATATTGTTCACTAGAGAGAATAATCTTGGGACTTCAGGACCTTGTTTAAGGATAAATACCTTGGATAAGATTATTCTTGAGCAAACCCAGAACTATAGGTACAGTATCTGGGTTTGTACCTGGATCATGCACTTAAATGGACTACTCACATAGATTATGTAACAAAAAAGTGGGGAAGTGTCTGGGAGCATTATACAGGATTAGAAATTGCATGACTGAGCATGTAAGAAAACACGTAGTTACAACCTTAGTATTGTCCCTTCTGGGCTATGGGAACATGATATATATGGGTACATCTACACAACTATCCAGGGTGGATATCCTATTTAATAAACTGGCAAGATTCATCCTAAACATTCCAGGAAGGACCCATAGATGGTATTTATATAAGACTTTGGATTGGGTTTATCCCAAAGATAGGAGATGATCCCATGTCCTTAATTATATGGTAAAATGTTTCACGTGTGAGGTCCCTGAATATATTTTGCATGGGTTACAATTTAAGGAAATAAGGACTGGGTTGCATTCCACGGAGGGTATTGAATATATCCTTCCAAGAGTTAGGACAGAACTGGGAAGATCACATTTTTTTTACAGGGGGCCCCATACCGGGAACATTATCCCATCTTCTCTTAGATCAGTTAAAAAAAATATTCAGCTGGGAGAGATTAAATCTTGGTTCTTTCAAGAAGCCCTGGGAAAAATTTTTGAGGACCCTACTTGAATGAGTATACCTATTATCTTGATAGCATTTAGAAATTCCACATCAGGTGTGACAAAATGTCTATCTGTGATATACTGTGTTGCACATTTCTAGGCATCTGTATGTATGTTTATTCATGATTAATTGTGTTGTATACTTGTATGCATTTATGCTTATTAATTGCATTTGTTAAATTATACTGTATGTTGTACTCAAGATAATGCTTGTATATTTTTAATTTTGTAACAGAACCAAGATATAATAAGGGCCTCACTGGAAATGAGCTTGTCTCAGTCGAGTTGTACCTGTTCATTGTTTTTCTTAGATGAATAAAACATTTTCTACCACTACTACTACAGATAATCTAGAACAGAAGGTTCTAGTAACCTCTCCTGTCCGCAAGGTATTACAGTGGTGGATGGAGACCAGCAATTTTCTGAAAGGGGTTCCTTTCCTGATCCCCTTCCTTCACCAGATTTAACTACATGTGGCTCAGGGATGGGCTTGGGGCATGTTTGGGGCTCTAGAAATGGTAACTATTCTGTACTGCCTACAGACCTTCCAGATCCACCTGTCCCCAGGTCCTCTGTTACTACAGATGGAACAACATCAGTGTGATGCATTATATCAACAAGAAGTTGGGAACTCATTCCTACCCCCTGCGCAAGGAGGCAATGAGATTCCGGTATTGGGCTCTAGAACACGATTTAGAACTGTCAGCAGTACATATTTCAGGTGCCCAAAACATTTTGACAGACAGGCTAAGCAGGTCACAGCCCAGGATACATCAGTGGGAACTACTGACCTCTGTGGCACAAGACCTGTTTGACAGACGAGGTCGTCCAGAGTTGGACCTTTTTGTGATGCCATACAATGCAAAATTGCCACTTTTGTGCTGGCTTGTTCCAGAGCCTGTAGATTTCTGGCGAGATGCATTGTCCCTGTCTTGGAAGGGGAGGTTCCCGTACCACTTCCCTCACTTCCCTCTAATTCAGAGGGTGCTAGTCAAGCTCCAAATGGAGAGGCAACTATGATTTTCATTGCTCCCCTCTGGTCTTGTTAGATCTGGTTCCCCTTACTGCAGCAATTGGCAGTTGAACTGCCTGTACCCCTGCCCATATGCTGGGGCTTACTGTCACAGGAGCTAGGAACTCTGGGCCACCTGGACCTCAAGTTCCTTCACTTTCATGCATGGCTCTTGAAAGTGTAGCCATTGCTAGATCTGGGGTTTCGCAAAAGGTGGCTGATGTATTGGTGGCTGCCAGAAAGCCTTCTACCAGGGCCACTGATTCTAAGAATTAGAAGCAGTTTGCTTTGTAGGCCGCTTCTCATCACTTTGATCTATTTACCTGTCCAGTAAATTAATTTCTAGAGTATCTGCTGTCCTTGTCAGCTGCAGGCCTTCAGTAGTCTTCTATCAAAGTGCACTTGGCTGCTATTTCAGCTTTCCATGTGCCTATAGAGGGTCATATGGTTGCCCAGCTGGAGATGGCCATACAGTCTTGAGAGGCATTCTGCACTTGAAGCCACCTATAAGTCATCCAATCCTGGATTGGGCCCTGAATTTTTTGTGGAAAAAGCTTACTCTGGCTCCTTTCGAGCCAGACATGACTTGTAGCCTACACTTCCTTTCTCGGAAAGCATTATTGTTAGTTGTTATTACTTCTGCTCAAAGAATTTCAGTGCTTTAGGCTCTAATGTGTGAGCCTCCTTATTTGATTTTTCATAAAGACAGGGTGTCTTTGCTATGGAGGGGCCAAAGTCTTCCCTTGAAAACTGAACCACTTTGAATGCAAGTGGCTCAGTTTTTGTGAGACCCGAATCAAACACAGCTGGCTCAGCTCAGATATCACACTCCCCAGCTTCCCTGTCATGTGGCTGGCTTACTCCCTGTCATGTACCAGGGTTAGGAGGCTTGGGAAAAGGTCAAAGGGTGCCTGAGCATATCGCAACTCAGTTATATATCACGTTTGCACATGTGCACAAACTCAGTATATAGCAGACGGTGCAGCTGCTCAATGCGCCATTCTGCTAAGGAAGTCAAGGGAGGGAAGGATCAGGTCCCTTGGCCGCCACAGAGGTGCCAAGATGCAATCTCATTTTTGGGGGCACACGTTGCCCAAGCCCTGTGGCTACACAGAAGATGCCCCCAGCTCCCTCATCTTAGCTTGGGGCTGGCAGTATAGCATAGAGATTAGAGTAACAAGCTATGAATGAGCTTAGTACATCCAGCAGAATTGGGTTTGATTCCCACAACCTCCACTTGCATACTGTGTGAATCTGAGCATGAGCAAGTCATTTAACCTCCCAGTGCTCCCTGATCACCCCTGAAAACAGGCACTTGTGCCTAGTGAGACTTACCTGGTCACCAAAAGAATAAAAAAAAAATCTAATTTTCGGCCACCGGCTTGCCCAAACCCTGTGGCCATCAACCTTTTTTCACTGCAACATGAGATACAGCCACTCAAAATGAGGGACACTGAACCTCAGAATGAGGGGCACATCCTTAAACAGAGATACAAGCTCAGAACAGTGTGGAAACAAGTGTCTTCACTTGTATACAGTTTGTTTTTGATTTTGCATGTTAGAATATCATTCATTTCTGCTTTAAAGTCAAAATTTTCAGCACATTCTCTGTGTGGGCACATCTTTACCATGAGGGATGGATGAGAGTCAGAGCAATTTGTAGGGGCAAAATGAGGGACATCCCTCATAATCAGGGACAGTTGAGAGGTATGCACTCAGATGTCTCTCCTCTCCAATTTCCTTTTCGGCTAGCAGGTTGCCCAAGCCCAGTAACCACACAGATGCCTCCCACCTCTTTTTTAGCCAATGGGTTGCCCAAGCCCAGTGGCCACACAGATGCCTCCTGCTTCTTTTTTAGCCACTGGGTTGCCCAAGCCCAGTGGCCACACAGACACCCCCCTTTTTTGGCCACTGGGTTGCCCAAGCCCGGTGGCCAGTAAAACAAACATCCTCATCCTCTCCCACCCTCTTAGCACTCCTGCCACCCATCTCCTCCCTGATTCAGGTTAAATCCTGTAAAAAAGAAAACAGTCTAACACTGTCCTCATTTGCCCCCGCCCCCGACTAAACTGTAAAAGGACATGGTGCGACGGCGCATCTCCCACCCCAGCACCCCACCACCCTCACCCCCAATCATCCACCTGCCTCTATAAGGTCCCTTGTGGTAACCTTCTCTTACCGCAGCATGTGACCTCTCTGAACCACGTCCAGCCCCAAACTGAGAAAAAAACTAAGTCTAAAATGATTTTCAAATTTAGTTTTTTTTCTCATTTCATTTAACTTACACTCATAATTTCATGATTTTTAAAGATCTGACCCCAAATTTTCAACATAGGCTTTTTTTTTTACCCCAACTCATGAACGAGACAGGTGTAATGTTTCAAATCCCACCAGAAATGTTGTTTCACCTTCGTTCTGCAAAATGACATTTCTGTTGGGATTTGAAAAACAACACCTGTCTACTTCATGAGGTGGGGTCAAAAAAGGCCCATGTTGAAAATCTGGGGTCAAAATCTCAAGAAACCATGAAGTTATAGGTTTGTTTCCAGTGGTTTTCAACTTTAACATAACTTCATATTTATTTAAGATTTTGACCCCTCCATTTTCACCATGGCTTTTTTTTTTACCCTACCTCATGAACTGCACAGGTGTCGTTTTTCAAATCCCACTGGAAACGCTGTTTTGCCATCGTTCTAAAAAATTACTTTTCTGTTGGGATTTAAACGATGCCACCAAAAAAAGTCTATGTTGAAAGTTTGGTATCCATACATGTAGGTTGGTCAGAAATTAACACTTTAAACAACAGGATGTGATATATCTCAGGCGGTGGAACCTCTTTTAACATTTCTTTCACTTCAATGACATTTTCTGGTGCTTTTCCCTTGATAACCCCCTTTTTCCTTCTATTATACATATAGGCCACATCTGACAAATCCAAATCCTTTCCAAATCCAATCTCAGCCTAGATTTTTTTATTTTTATTTAAGTCTTTGGTAACTGGGTAAGGCCCACTAGGCACAAGTGCCTGTTTTCAGGGGTGACTTGGGAGCACTGGGTGGTTAAGTGACTTGCTCAGAGTCATACAGTATGCAAGTGGAGATTGTGAGAATGAAACCCAGGTCTGGTCTGCTGGATGTCCCAAGCTCATTCACTGCTCGTTACTCTAACCTCTAGGCTATACTGCCAGCCCAAAACCAAAATACAAATCCTTTCCAAATCCAAATCCAAAATCAACCTAGATTTGGCAAATCCAAAACCAAATCCAAATCCTTTACAAATCGAAATCCAAAATCAGCCTAGATCCGGCAAATACAAAACCAAATCCAAATCCACCCGGCTTTGCCCATCCCTAGTCTTTGCATTCCTATCCTACCTTTCTACCAAGCATGGTGTCTGATTTTACTTTGAATCAAACCATCCATCTGCCAGTTTATTTTTCTGAGTATGCCAATCCAGGGCAAGCATTGCTTCTTACTCTAGCTGTACATAAAATACTCAGGTACTGTATTCATTGGGCCAAATACTCAGAAATGCACCAAAGGCTGGCGCAAGTCCAGCGCAGTGCAAAACCAATGTGCCATGGTGCAATAGGAGCCATATTCAGAGGTTGCGCTGGCCGCACTGCGCCACCACAACATTGCTGAATATGACATAGTTGTGCCATGGCACAACCATGGATGTGCCTTGACACAACCACAGGTGTGCCATGGGCAGACACAGAAGTCCCAGGGCAACCATGGGAGCAGAGTACCAGAGCAACTGAGAGGGGGGCACGGCACAGAGAGGAGACCCAGGGACAGAGCCAGGAAAGTGGAGTGACAGGCCACAAGAGGCCACCACCAGCAGGGCATAGCAGGGCACACACAGGCACCCAGACCCCCACCTCAGAACACAACAGTGGCACAGACAGGAGGCAACAGGGGGTGCCAATGGGGGACGGAGGGCCACCAAGGGGGCCCCCTGCAGGCAGATTGCCATGTCTCCCCTGCACATCCAGAGCAGGTCAGGTCAGGCCACACCCAGGACCATGCAGCCAAGCAGACACACCTGCCACACAACCTTGACAGCCACCCCCAGGGCAACCCAAGGCACAGCTATCAACCGAGGGGAGGGACACCACTACCGTGGGACACACAGCAGCAGCACACAGCAGTGATCCACAGAAGCACAACATGTGCCCCAACACATGCACACCACAAGGACAGGCACTGGGCCACTGCAGCATGGCTCCTCACGCCACCTGCAAAGCAGACACAGACACAGGCAGGTAAGTCAAAATAGTTATGTATTCAAAACAACTATATACAGTAACAAGGGGGTGGGAAAGGGTAGGATAGCGAGGGAAGGGGCTAGGGAACAGGGACTGTACAGTGGGATGAGGGACTGGAGGGGGAGGTTTGGCTGGGGAAACAGGGGAACACAATGTAGGGCTAGCGGCGGCTACATCCTGCCACCCCCTGCTGCCGTTGGTGCCTTCTGACCGGAATACAGCCTTCATTGTTGTCGCAGTCACCAGGATGAGCTGCCTCAGGAGCCTGCAGTACAGGGGCCTCCTCCATCATCGGCGGACACCTAGGACAAGGGACAGGACAGGTGATCAGTGTAATGTCCCAAGGAACACGGCCCAACCACAGCACGTACGAGGCAGGGGGATCACACCCCCTGGAGGGCCCATACAGGCCACCCACAGGGGCGTGGGTCAACGCCTGCTGGCAAGGCGGCACACCACATCAGTGCACAGTGGTGGTCCTCACTGCACAGTGGCCATCCGACTGTGCAATGGCAGTCACATGGCATAGTGCCCTGGCTGCACCACAGCAACATCAGTGGCAGCCATGCGCACACCCACCCCACCAGCAGCTGGTACACGTGACCAATGGATGTGCCACAGTGGCGGGCACCACGCACAGTATGACACAGACAGCTGCCACGGCACACAGCACAGGTGGCCATGCCCGCACCCATGCTCCTGCCACCCCCCACTGACAGTGCACAGAACAATGTCAGTGCCTACCTGCCCTCTGTGGCCCCACTGGCGCTGGAGCCGCTCCTCCTCCCTGGGATGCTGCAGCCTGGTGACCCACCAGCATTGCCCAACGTCTGTCCTCAGGTCCTGGGAATGGAACAGAAACAGGTACACATCAGTAACCAACCACAGCAGCTACCCACCACCCCCACCCCTGTGCACAGGAGGAGCTCCTGCCCGATACATCCCACAGAGTGGCAGTGCAATACAAGTGGCGGAGGGCGATGCCACCCCACAGTGCGCACAATGGTAGTACTCCACCCTGCAGGGCACGCCAGGCAACCTAGCCAACACCACAGTACAGCACCAGGGCACACATGCATGATGGGCCCACTCACCTGGCTGTGGCACAGCCCCATGCCTGACTTGCACCTCCATCCTCCGGAGTTGCTTTGGGCCCCTCCGCACCAGGTCCCCATATCAGTGGTGACACTGCTTTCCACTTCTGGCCACCTCTGTGTGCTGTGTGAGTGCTGCAGCAATTGCCTGCCACACAGCCACCGGGGCTGCTGCAGTGGCGCCTTCCCAAACAGCTGGGGTGCTTGTGACTGGACGCACGCCACGAGGTTAGCCAGCTCCACCTGTGTCCAGTTGGCCACCCATCCTTGTTGCTTCTGTTGCTGCGCTGTCACTGTGGTGTGAGCCGCGGAGCAAAATGATGGCAAGAGGCGCACGTGGCCAGTGCATGCACCAGATGCACGGGCTGAGGGGACATGTGCTGTGTCAGCTCATCACACAGTCACAGAGATGTGCAGCATGGGTGTGGCCAGGTGGGGTCATGGGTACGGGGGTCACCCAGGGGCAGAGGTCACAGCAGGGGTCAGGGGTCGGCTGCTGCACAGTGCGCACGTGCGCAATAGCAGGCATGGCTCACTGTGTACCACAGTTCCTATTGTGCAGTGGGCAAACAATGCGTACAATGTGCAATAGGTGGCAGCACACCGACATGCGCATGTGCACTGCAGTTCTGCGCAGTGCACATGCGTGTGCATGTGCCATGACTTGCTCCGGAGCAATCTCACTGCGCACAGAGCAAATTTGCGATATTCAGCCACCACATGCAAATGAGCTCATCAGCCAGTATGTGGTGCACTGGGAAAATTAGCATGTCATTACCATTGTGCCAACGCTCATTTGCATGCATTGCAATATAAAAGCGCCACAGACCGGCACAGGCCATGGACCGGTATTACAACCTTCTGAGGTAAGTTTCGCATGTTGCTGGAGCACACTGAGCCCAGCCAGCACAGCAGGGGGGATGGATTAGGGTGCTGCTGACACTGACACACTGTGCTGTTCATGTCCACAGGTAGCAACATGTCGGAACGTGAGGAGGGTGAGGAGCGTGGGCCTGCTCGCAAGCGCAGGCCCAATTTCATGACGGCAGAAGGCAGAGGCCCTGTTTGAGGCCTACCTCGACAGGGAGCTACTGTTGAGTGGTGCCATGGGCACACCACAGGCCAGGGCTGGGGCTTGAGAGGAGGTGGTGGCATGCATGAACCAGCAGGGCAGCCACCAGCAGTCAGTGCAGGAGTGCTGCAAGAAGGTGGGCACAGATAAGCGGTGCATCAGAGAGAAGGTGGCGGCCATCTGTGAAGCCCGGAAAGCCACCGGAGGGGGGCCTATTGATGCATCCCAGCTCATGGCGCAGGAGGAGTTGGTGGCAGCCACCATGTGCTGCAGCACCGTGAAGGGTGTGCCAGGTGGAGGATTCCAGAAGGGTGTCAGTCCATCACTGCATGGTGCATATGTCAGGCACGCACAGCATGCAGTGGCTGTGTTGGGAGGGGCAGGCACTCGTGGGCCTTGCATCACTGACACACCTGTTTTCTCTTTCAGCACCAGCACACCTGTGTGTGGAGGATGGGGCACCAGCAGCAGCCGTGGAGGCAGGACCAGCCCTGGAGGACCAGCCATCCGCCTCCACGGGCAACCGGGGGTCTGATAGACTGCAGTACACCACCACTGTCCAGCCGGATGTCCTGGGCATGGGGTTGGATGAGGCCCTGGATGTGTTTCTACAGGATGCCAGTCTCAGCGTCCTCTGTGTGGAGACGACCTAACCATGATCCTGGACAGCATGGGTGGTGTTGTGGGGGAAACGCCCATACCAGACACCAACACAGGCAGTGCACCCAGTGGCCTGTCAGCGGTGGAACAGCTGCCCGCCATCACTGTGGGTGCTTCTGTGTGCACTGCCACAGCTGTGCCATGTGGTGGCGGTGGTGCAGCCGTGCAGGTGCTGGGCAGTGTTCAGCAGCCAGATGGGCAACGGCAGCAGGCTGCAGGAGCTACAGGGTAGCTGGGCATGGGGTCCACTGCCAGGGCACCTGCTAAGGACATACCCCATGAGGACCCCACTGTACAGTGCCCACCTGAGCGGGGGCTGTGCAGCGTGATCAGTCACCGCAGGAGGGTCGGCGCCCCACCCAGGTTCCCCAGGGTGCCGACCAGTTGGCAGAGCACACCCATTTGCTGTGGGCCTCCATGGAGTAACAGGTGCTACTTGCTGCTGGGGTGCATGCACTGTGCATGGAAGTGCGCCAGGTGGCCAAGCAGCACAAGAGGGGCACTGCGCAGCTCCTGGTGGCTATACAGCACTTGCAGGAGGCCATGACTGCATCCCAGGATCGCATTGCCAATGCAATCACAGATGGCCTTGCACTGCTGACTGCCACAGGACGTGGCCAGCCACCACAGACCCCATGCAGTGCACTGTCCACCCCACGATCCCAGCATCAGGTGACACCCACACTGTCAACACCAGCTCTGCTGTTGGCATTCCAAGCATGCCTAGGGCGGGCCTGTTTGGGTGCCTACACACCCCTGCGTGGACCCAGTTGCGGTCCTGCAGTTCAACCCCTGGGGCTGGGGGTCTGTTGCTAACACCCCTGTGGCCGATGCGCAGCCTGTAGCTGCTGATCAGTGCCGGCATGGCCGCCTCCGTGGCCATGGTTCTGTGTGGCGGCCCTGATGTGCATGCCGCCCTGACCGAAGTCTGCAGCCGCTGCCCTGTGCGCGCATGGGCGGCGTATGTGTGTGCATGCCACTGGTGTGGCACCTGTGTGTTGTGCCGCATGCTGCCTGTGTACATGCCTGCCTATCTGCTGGCTCATGTGGTGTGGGCATGATGAGGGCAGTTCTGCACCGGTTGCGCCTTCACACCAGTGCAATGCATCTGATCCCCGCCACTTGCCAGCGCGTAGGTGCGTGTGTGTGTGTTGCTGTGTGATGCTGTGAAGTTGTGTGTGGATGTGTGCCACTGACCCCCTACCCCTGCAACACGCCTCTGTGTGTGCATGCCCATTGCCATGCACACCGCTGCCTGTGTGCTGTACCTGTGTGTGTGGCCTTTGCGTGGGTTTGGTGCCACCTACCTTTGTGCACCATAGTGCTCCTGTGCGATGGTGTCTCGATGCTGCCGCACCATCCTTTGCACCCGGGGATCCCTCTGCCCAGGGAGGTGGCTGTCCACCACCCTCCAGGCCATTGCCTTCGTCATCCCCACTACTGTCGCCCTCATCAGTCTCGACAGCTATCCCGTGGTCAATGGTCACGTTGTGCAGTATGCAGCAGGCCAGAAATAGACCACAGGCTTTCGAGGGGGCTGTACTGTAGGGCACTGACAGACCTGTCTAGGCAATGGAACCATGCCTTCACCATCCCAAATACAAGCTAATGATGTTTTGCATGCTGGTGTGTGCCTCATTGTAATGTTCCTCTGCTGGGGCTGATGGGCGCCAATAGGGGGTGAGCAGCCAGGGCCTCAGTGGGTAGGTGCTGTCTCCTGTGTGGATAATGACATGGTTATCCCTGCAACATCCTTTGCTATACCCCTTGCCTGTTCCTGGGATCCTCGCCAGCACACCCACCCAGCCCTCCCCCATACCATGGCCTGCTCTGCCCATACCCCTTGCCTGTCCCATACTCACCCACTAGGTGGCCCGTGGGGATGTCCCCATGCTCTAACCTGTGGAACAGCGCAGAACTGTGCCAGATGATTGCATCATGTGCACTCCCAGGGTGTGTGGCACAGACATTGGTGATGCACCCCTTGGCATCGCACACCACCTGGCAGTTCACACTCAGGAACCCCTTCCTATTGGTATAGGCCACACCCTCAGGGCCAGGTGGCATGCAGATGCCCATGTCAGTGCAGTCAATGGTCCCAAGCATGCCAGGCATACATGCTACCCTGTGGAAGTCCTACAAGGTTGCTGTGTGCTCCGCCTGTGTGCTGGGGAAATGGATGTTTTCCGAAGCACGTGGCAGCAGAGCATTGAGGAGCTGTGTGAGGAGGTGTGACTTGGCCAACTGGGTTATACCTGTGGTGTCCCGTGTTGGTCTATGGAAGGTGCCTGTGGTGAGCAGGCACATGACAGCTGTCACTTTTGTCTCCACAGACATTGCATGGCTCCGTCTTGTGGGTGCCTGCATCTCTTCACTGCACAGCTTGCAGAGCTGCCTCAGAATGGCCCTGTTCAGGCGGTACCATCCCACAATCTCCACGTCTGTGTAGTTCTCAAAGGTGGTGCAGGCACAGTACCACCTGTTCCAGGCTTACTGTCGACGGGCCCTTCCTCGGCCATGTCACTGTTCCTCTTGCCCCCTCACACCCCTCATTACAGACTCCATAAGGAAGGGCACACTATCCATGGCCCCTGTTGTCCTGTCTCTCCCTGAGCGGTTGGCTGCTGCGGGCTGTGTGCCACCCTTGTGCACTGCCTGGCACTGTGCCTGTCTGTCCCTCTTGCTCTTTCTGCCCCAGGCTCACTCTCCACTGCCGCCTCTGTCCCTTTCCCCCTGTGGTTGCCTGTGACAGTCTCTCTGTCTCTCACTGGCTTTGTCTCCCTTGATCTGTCTTTTTGTCTGTCTGTCTCAAGTGCCTTGCCAGCCTCTCTCTCTCTGTTGCCTGGCGCAAGTGCTGTCTGTGTGCTTGCGCCCTGTATTTATAGGCTCAAGTCTGCTTGGCGCATCAAGGTTTTGCTCTGCACTTGCACCATGGTTCCACGGTTGAATATCGCACTGTGCCGAATATTCATGGGCACGCCCCCTGCTCTTGCATCTGCATTCATTATAGTTGTGCATTGGCGCAATGGGATTTGTGCTGTGCAATGACTCCCGCTGAATATCGATCCTTGGCGCAAGTCTGCACTTGTGCCAGTGCAACTGCTTTGAATTTCCCGGCCATTGTACAAAGGACTGCAGGAAGTCCTCACAGCTTTTTATTTCATTCACCCCAGAGAAAGAGGGCACTTCTGTTTCTAAACAGTGCCTGTCCAAATGACTGACCAGTTATAGTGCTTTCTTTTACAGGAAGTACAATTAGGAAATTTCCTGATGTTGTTCATGGTCATTCCACTAGAGACATGGTCACGTCTATTAAGATTTGTGCAGCTACCACCTGGAGCACTGTCCTCATTTTCACTAGACACTACAGTCTCGATATTGCCTCCCGAAAAAGGGTTGGCTTTGGCCTACCTGTGCTTCAAGGCCTTTTTCTTAGGCCTGTAGGCTCCAGCCACCCAGGCTGTTCATTGTCAGTACTGCGTGGTACTCGTTCCATAGGTGTGGCTTGATGAAAGAGATATCCTCGAAGAAGATAGAACAGTTACGTACTTACCATAACAGTAGCTCTTCGAGATAATCTCTTCATCAGGCCATGCTATCCCACCCTCCATCCCCATAAGGGTCCTAGGACTCTGTAAGTGCTGTCTCCTTCTCCGTAAAGACCTACGTGTTGCTCTCTGCCTCACCTAGACAGCAGAGCCTTAGGTTCTTGCCTGGTTCCCTACAGGGAGGTCCATTGAGCATGATGTCCAGCGGGAAAAGAACTGAAAAGGGAAGGGGACGCCCATGTTTACACAGGAAAGTCGACGTCAGACATTGTTGTGGGCAGCCCCTAGTGGACTGCTTGCAAAAGCTTCCATGTGGTCCTAATGCCTGGTGGCTATACGTTCCTTAGGTGTAGCCTGATGAAAGAGATTCTGTTGAAGATCTGCTGTTATGGTAAGTATGTAACTGTTCTTTTCTGCAGGGGGTAGCAGAGAGAGATGGCACACAAAAAGGCAACACTTGCAGCAGGAAAAACATTTGAATTACTGGGTCAGTACATGAACTTGCTGTATGACTAACCCCAGCAGCAGATCTAGGATTTTACAATGGGGAGAGCAGGGGTTGGGACTTGGTATGCACATTTTTAACATGTTTTTAAATCCTTTATATAATCTGTGTTTACCTTTTTTGTTACATTTTTAGTAAAAAAATACAAAATCTAAATCATGCCATTTTGGAGTGGTTTGGGAATCAGCCACTAGGGGTGGGAAGGGTATCGCCAAGTATTCATGGTGGGTTGGCTACCACCTCCTCAGCACCCCCCCAGTGCAGCCACTTTTCATTTTAATTTGGTTTGGAGCTAACTGCACCACATGGCATGCACCAACCCCATTTTACTGAGCGCAACTCCTATAGTGTTTCTTAAAACAATGAAAATTATTTCTGTTTTTTTTCTGCATGTTCTAAGTGTTAATAATATGGGATTTTCTAACTAATTCTCATTAAGTTTCTGAAGAAGGACTTGTTGGTCTGAAAGCTAAAGCTCTTTGTTCTTTTTGTAATGTCCTTGTTGGTCCAATAAAAGGTATCAAACCATTTGTTCTGGATTTGTTATACAAAACAAAATTACCATATTTCTCCATAACCATTGCTGATAAGACTAGTTCGACACCCTAGAGGATCCACAGGCACTTAAAATGTCTGGGTTAAAGACTGGCCGATTCTCTCTCTCACTCTTACAAGTGTGTTTCAAACCTTAGTTCTGTAGTAACTGTGTCAATCATGAAAATGGGCAAGCTTCATGAGTTTTTACCCATTAGCCAAAGATTAAAATAAACAGTTTATAGAGCAAGTAAGAGCATATTCTTAATTGTGTCTACATTTAGCTACAGCTGTGGGGCTGGGAGGCAGGGAGCAACCTGCTAACCAATGGAAAGACATACTGTAGATGCCTGCAGCAAGCAGAGCTCAGCCTTCAGTCAACATGTCCTGACAGTGAGCTCCAGATGGGGGAAGGGCAGCCAAAAGCACTGAAACCAAGGAATGTTTTTTTAGCAGTAAATTGAAAAATGCACTTGTGGCAGAAACAAAATCCTCATTGTTAAAGATTTTAGGTTTATATTTATTTTACAATTTATCTCCCCAGGACAATCCAACTGAGATGCAACATTTTGCTTTCAGTGGGGGTCCTGCTTTTCTACGCAGTATTACAGCTGGGCCGGCTGAAGCACCGAGAAGTCAAATGTCTGGTCCAGGGTCACACAGTGAGACAGTGTCTGTGGTGGGACTTGAACCTGTGATGTCTCACTTCAGGGATCAGCGCAGCAACCATGAGACAGACCACATTCCCTGCAGTATTACTGGTAATATCTGCACTGATGCCTAAATAACTATAATCACGTACAGAAATATGAGTTAAATGGTTTCCCACTGCTTCCTCATAATTGACCCTGCTAAAATAGTCACTATGCATGTTGGAACAGTCCACTCAGGCAAGGCTTTACAAGTTGGAAGTCTACCTCCACTAAAAGGAAGAAAAATTCACATTTCAGACCTGAAGTAGCTAATGTATGGTTTCAATGTATCAGACACGGATTTAAAGCTCTCTACACAGCACCATTAATTAATTTGTTTATAGCTTTGGGTGATTGTAGCAATAAGAACTGAGCCGTAAGTGTTCAAAGCGTATCTAAGATTTCAGTGGGATTCATATTTCAGGGGTTTGATCCAGCAGACATTAAGGCCGTGTAATTATAATATTCTGAAAAAAAATGTATTTACCATAAGTATGTTCAGCCAAGTTTCTAGTGTTTACGAGAATATCTTAAAAAAATAAACTTAATCTTGTTTATTTCAGTTCTCTGTGGGCCAAAGAGTTCAAAAGTACACATCTCACATGTGTTTCCTTGGTGATGAGTCTGCACAACCATAGAACAAATGCAATACTGTATTTATAATTTAGTAAGCTGTTATATGTGATCAATAGCACACAACAGGGTGTGAGTTCTGCTGTAACAACCTAGGTCCCCTGTAATAACCCAGACCCCTTATAATAAACCAACCTACCACCTGTAATAATCCAGGCCACCTGTAATAACCAAGTACTCTGTAATAAACCAGGCCCCCAGTAATAAACCAGATGCCAGTTAGTTGGGCGGTAAGAGGGACAGCTACTTTTTGCTAAATCTCAATAAAGAAGTGAGTGGCACAGAACTGGGCATGGTGACCCAAGCTGTCAACTATCTCTCTTTACAAAGGGACATCACTCATTTTACCCCTCAGAATGTCTCTGTCCCTCATGGAAAATGTGCTGCCCACCCAGAGAAGGTGCTGTAAACTCAAACTTTAAAGCAAATATTCATAACATTCTATGACACGAAAGCAAAATTAAACTTGCAAGAGTAAAGGTACTAGTTTCCACTGTGTTGCCATGTTTGATGATGTGCCCCACATTTTCAGGGCCAGTGTCGCACACTTTGAGTGGCAGTGCCCATATTCCAGCATCACTCGGTTGGGAGGTTATGATGGGGGACACAGGGAGACTGCTGTGACTATGATCTAGCCTGTTGAATCATTATAGTCAATGCTGATATCAAAGTCATGCTGGGTAGTGTGGGGATCTTTCTTTAGGAGTCTATCCACAAGCTTCAGCCTTGCCAGAAGCAAATTTACTAGCACCAGAGTTACAAGAACTGTTATCAAAAGGCTGAGAATGTGGACCAGGGGCTTAAGGACTTTGGGGTCCAATTGCAAGTTAGTCGGGACTCGTAGCCTTAGCTGTAGACATCCTGAACATGGAAGATGAAAGTGAGGTTGGGCCAGGATATCGTTTTGATGTCTAGCATGTCTCTTGGTCATGGACTTGCGCTCCCACTCATATTTTAATTTTGTGAATGGTACTGTACCCAGATAAAATAGGCATAAGTCTGCTGCTGTTTAAACTGGGGTTTGGTGTCTCTCCATCCGAACAGGGTTATAAGATACCCACAGGGGAAACTTGACACTCTTTTTTTTTGTTTTGCTTTTCTAGCCCCCACAGCCTTAAACACATTTCCCATCACTGCCCTTCACTGGGTGTCAGCGACTCCCTGTAGAAGCCCCTATGGCTCCGCAGACAACAAGCTCCAGATCCATCCCATCCTGGGGAGCTCTAGCTCATATGCACGGGGGGAGCCTCAGAGCATCAGAGACTGATAGGAATGAGAGGGCAGAGTGGCCACCATCTAACATGACAAGATACATAGATACTGTCAGCAGATAAGGGCCTATGGCCCACCCAGTCTGCCCATTTGAACTCGTAAGATCACTTAAAGTTTTTCTAGATGTCTGTTGCCCCTTACTCCTGACCTCCAGGATTCCCTTATATCTGTCCCATGCATTCTTAAATCCCATGATTGTTTCAGCTCCCACCACTTCCTCAGGCAGGGTATTCCACTTGTCCACCACCCTTTCTGTGAAGAAATTCTTCCTCACGTTTTCTCTGAATCACCCTCCCTCCAACTTCATCTCATGCCCTGTAGTCCTGGAACATCTTTTTTGCTGGAAAACAGTGTTTTCCTGCACCCTATTCCTCCCCATAAGGTAATTGTATGTCTCTGTCATATCCCCTCTCTTCCTTCTCTCCTCCAGGGAGTACATATTCAAGTCCTTCAGCCTGTCCTCATAAGACTTGTGATGTACTTGTTCCCATTTTCTCCCCTTGGCTTGCTGACATTCTTAATAAAGATCCCGTCTGTCAGTGCATCAATCAGTGGGTGGGGCAGAGGCTGATGGCAGGGGGTCACTGTGCCCTCAATCTATACTGTCAGCTGCCATAGAATGCGCCAGACTAGCAGATAATCTTCACCCCGCAGGAGGCCATATGCACTACTGCCGCAGTTCACCCAGGACTCCACTTACTCAGGTCTACCATATGACAGTGCATTCTCAAAGATGGAAGGAAAAGGAGACATTGAATGTCTTTCAAAGGAGGAAGATAAAGTGAAATATATGAGAAAGAACTACATCACAATAATTGCATCAATCAAAAGGTATATATCAACCAGAGACCGAACAATCCAATATAAATAGAATAATGAATAGGTGAGTGTGTATTACAAGGCAGTAAAACCATCTCGAGGTTCCTTTGTCCCCAGAACCTCGAGATGGTTTTACTACTGAGTCATACACACTCACCTATTTTTTATTTTTTTTAATATATGGATCCAACAATTTTTCTAATGAAAATAATGGGCACCCAACTACTTCGGTAAGCCTTCGGCTCGAGTGCCCGACTGTTACTCCTACTACTCTGCACTGCACTGAAGACTCGCTGGTTCTGAGTCTTACCTGCATTTCTGTGGTGAGATGTGTGAAAGCAGGATCAACCAGATAATTTTCGAGGTGCTGGACAAGGAAAGGAAAAATTAAAAAAATTAAAATAGCACGGTGCTAGCCCAAGGACATTTTCTCGCTAAGCGACTGAAAGAGCCACCATCTTTTTCAAAATTGTTCTGCCCGCCCACACTAGAAAAGCAGCCAATAGGAAAGCACATTTAGGATGATGCCATTGTCAAAGCTGCACTTGCGCAGTTGAGGTTTATTGATAATACTATCGTTCAGGTCCCGAATGATAGTATTACGGCACCTGAACGATAGTATTGTCACTCGTGAATGGTGGTATTATCGCTCCAGGAGCGATGGTATTACCGGGAATTTTTTGTATACTTTACAAGGGTATTATTTTACGTATCCATATATTAAAAAATGATTAACAGGGCATATTTTACCCCCACCAATTGTACAAAAAGAAGCTGATCTTTCAGATAAATGCTGGCATGGCCAGACTGAGGGTGCTGACTTATACCATGTGCAGTGGTAATGTGCAATGATGCAAAGATAGTGGCAAGGGTTTTTTAGTACATTACATTTATTTCGAGTAAAAGAGGAGTACTCCGACTTTTCACATATGGTACCAGGATCAATGTAACTCTCTCCTTAGTGATAGAAAAGATGTTGATATCCTAAAAGCATGCTCAATGGGGGTGAAGAAGATTATTTTGAAATATCAGAAAAAAGAAAATCATTTGTACAAACCTTTTCCCTGGATAGAATCGAAACAAATATTTATAACTAATCTATATGGTAGTCTTTTTTGTTTTGTTTAATCTGATGAACAATTCTGGAACATTTGTTTAAAACCTATATTGGAATGGAATGAAATGTTATTCTCTCAAGTGTGATAGAGTGACCTCCGTTATATCCCTGGGGTAGCCGGTGTAGGTGTGTCCAAGGAAAATATACACAGTCTGAGATAAAACAGTGCAGTTTATTTTTCAGGCAGTTTTGTCTCCAGCTGACTGGGTCGCAGCCCCTTTAACAAACAGAAACAAAATCCTACTCTTGTTTGAGTTCTACCTAAACAAAATAAACCCTCTCTACCTCTGGTTACCAGCTACTCTGGTTCCCAAACTCCAGGTTTTATCATAAAGTCCACTTACAAACACCACAGCCCTTTCCAAAAGTCTCTGCAGCCTGAACTTGCCATTTGCAGCACAGCTTTCCCCCAGGTCTGTGTGTGTGTGTGTGTGTGTGTGTGTCTCTCTCTCTCTCCTGTGTTGCCTAGGCGGGTTTTATAAACTGATTCTGATTGACACGTGTCACTTACTTTTTTATTTATTGATTTATTTGTAAGTCAGTTTACAACCTTTGAGCCAGGGGCTGGTTTCCAAAGGTACCTCGTCACATTGAGGACAAACATAACAAATTCAGGTTACAGGGTATAGGTAGCTGAAATTGGCGTTATACAAGTTGATTTCATACATTCTACAATCTAGTGGCAATTACAATAATACAGCAGGCACAGGCCTGTTATAGCATAGGTATGGTGCTCAGGGGGAGAGGTGGAGGGGGGGTGAGGTGGAGAGCCGCCCGGCGGGCGTTGTCATGTGTGGAGAGGTTGAGGCCACATTTAGAGACAGGAGCAGCTACGAGTATTAAAGAGTTGGCTCCGACGAAGGGCGGTTTTGAAGTTGGAGATTGCAGCTGTGTTTGAGTAGCTCCCTATCTGTATGTTTCCAAAGTTTTCCTTACCTTGATGCTTCCAGAGTTTTCTATGTTTGATTAACTCTGTGTTTGATTAGCTCCTGCCATTTGATTAGCTTTATGTTTGATTAACCTCCTACTTAGATGCTTCCAGAACTTTGTGTAACCCTTTTAGCATTTCTAAAAAAAGAAACAGAGCTTTATCCATTCTTTTGTTGACATAAATACCTTCTACCACTCTTTCACACAAGGTTTAGTTAATCAAGCTCTCTATTATATATATTGATATTGGTGAATTAAATGATTTGGATACTGTCCTATTTCTGTGATGCACTCAATGTATTTATGGTTCTCATTCTCTATAATAAAAAAAGGAAGAACAGCATCACAGAACAAGTAGTGGACCATTGAATAGACATCCAGAATAGGTGATGTCAGCTGACACTGCTTCTGCTTTGAAATTCAAAGTATAGTAGGTGAACACCTTGATGAAAAATTACCCTAGCTTCTTGTATGTCTATATTTTTAGCACTTTGCTGTTACTGTATAATTCTATATTTTTCTTATGTCCTCCCCACAGTGTACTTCTAGAGATGAGTTGTTTCACAGCTCAGTAGGTCTTTCCTGGTAAAACACAGGAAGGAAGGAATGAAGGGAGGGAGGAAAAGGAATTAAGAGAAAAGAAGGAAGAGAAAGGGAGAACGAAAGGATGGAAAGAAAGAAAGAAAGAAAGAGTGAGTAAGGAGGGCAGTGTTTGCATTGCTTGTAAGGGAAGGAAACTTGATGGGCCATTTCTCTTTTTTCTTTCATAAATGTGTATGTTTGTAACAGAAAACTGTACAAACTACAGTTCTTGTGCAGAGGGCACTTGGGTGCTCCAGTGAGTTTAAGTAGGAGAAAGGATCATCCGATGACACTGGGGGAACCTGGACTGCCAAGCACAAAGCAGAGTGTAGCACTTGAGATACTCTATATTTGTGCAATGATTGTTCCAAAGGTCCTGCCCATGTGTAGCTGAAAATGCAATTGCATGGGACTGTGGTTAAATCCACAGTGTTAGACGTAAAAGTCATGTTACGGATAAAGAAAGCTTTAAACCAAGTGTTGAACAAAATATGCAACTTCATACTTGTCACTAACATTTTTTATCTAAAAGGTAACATTATTAAGGAGGCTGTCACTGCAGGCTGAAACGTTGAATTTCAGTATGCTTTGCCGTGCGATCTTGAGCTTTCATGTCTTGAAGATACTGTACTGAGGCTGAAGGCACATCGCAACTTTTTCAGTTTTAATCAGAACCACTATTGGCATGTTTTCAACTATAGGACCCCTTGCATGCACGAGTGGCCTAATTTGCATGCACAAAAAATGATGGGATAAGCATTTGTGAGTTTCAGTGGAGTAAACCCATTGATGGGGGGGGGGGCAGAAACCTCATTAACTTTTGTGTGTACTGGCAGTTTTTTTAACTACTTCTGCATTTTGGCCAATAAAATGTCACAGCACTGTATATGCAAATCACTATGACATGCATGTGTACAGCTGTGGCTACTGGGTGCAAATTATCAGGTTTTTTTTATATGTTTATCTTCTTGGCTGGGTGCCTCACAACTAGCTTCCTACAGTGCCCCCCCACCCCCATCTCCCACCCTTACCTGCTCCAAAGTTCCATACAACCTACCTCCCTTCCTAAATTCTGGAGTCATTTGGAGGCTCCCCTCTGTACAAAGATGGTCTGGCATGAGAACATCAGGGAGAGTGTGGGGTCTGAGAGTGCTGACACCATCATATAGTGGCTGCTAGTTTTCCTCGGGGTGTGCCCTTTAACCCATGGTACCTCCCTTCCTCCTACCCTGATAACAAAGGGAGCCTGGCAGCTTGACTCACACGCATAACAGGACATCCTGATGGGAACAAGCTCCCTGAAAGTTACTGCAGTTGCAGAATGCACCACCCACCCTCTCCTTTACACTGGAAGGCTTCCCAGTTGGCCACCTGTTCGTTAGCATTCGAAATCTGTTCCCAAACCCAGGCTGTGGCCATGGCAGCACAGTATGTTTAGTGAGGGAGTGGGGGTTGGGGTTAGGGAACTGTGAGTTTATGGACTGTAATTGCTGGGCGGCAGAATAAGTGTTGGGACTTTAACCCTTAGGCTCTTCTACTTCCCAATCCTGTTTCATCAACTGCAACTCTTTTGGACCCCCACTTTTCCAGTAGCAGCTTATCAATGCTGTAGGGAGGTGAGTACTGGGAGAAGGCAGGGAGGTGGCACTAGGGTTTTGGGGAGAGCTTATGGGGACTGCTTTATTGGGAGAGTGAGGACCAAGAGACTGTCCAGGAGGAAATTGGACAAAGAGATATGCCAGATGTGGTTAGTTCTCATACCCAGGGATTTCAAAAAAAACAAATGGACAGGCAGCCATGAGGCTGGCTGCTTCCACCCCTTCCCTTCGGGTAATTCTGTGTAATGCCAGGTTGGCGAGGTATAAGACCGCTTTGACAGCGGATTTTATTTCTGGCATAGTGCTGCCCACTTATACGGAACTGGATGGTTCCATGTCATAACAGCGACCACAAAACAGCGATCATTGTTATGACGAGTGTATATTGCTGTAAAGCAACTCGGCAATATACACTTTAAGGCAACTCGGCATCTGGATGTACAAAAACTGTTTTTCAGGGGGAGGCCTGTGCCTCCCACACCCTCTTGAATTAGGATTCTGAACTCGGGGTCATGTTGGGGAGGGGCAAATCCAGATGTCGATAAAAAATAAAGTGCCGCAGCAAAATGTAACCCACTGCTGGCCCTGAACCCAGTATCTGCTATGCCACAGCTAATCACCATGCCACACAGCTAGCTCAGCAGCAGCAGGTACTCCAGTCCCTCTCAAACCCTTCCCTGTCCCTCCCCTTCCCCATGCTATTCCCCCCTTCCTTTCACCCTTCTCCATATTTGCCGTCCCATACCCTCGCTATTCTGCAAGGTAGCCCAGAATAATAGCACCCAAAATGAGTTGCGATTTTTGCAGTTGCTCATTTTGGGTCGGTATTTTTACATGTTACCGAACTGGTTATAGAAGAATTTTGCTTTCAGTGGAGGGCTCCCATTAGCCAAATGCCTTCTGCATATGCAACAGCATTAAAATTACCTCTACAGTGAACTATGCAGCCTGTGTAGAGTGTATGGCTGGCATAATTTAACTTCAAAAACAGTAAGCGATTAGCACCATTCACACTTTTAATTCATGTTCACGAATGTGGTGCAAAGGTAACTTGCGGTCACTACAGTGGCAGGATACAGGTTACTGTAGGTTAATTATGCGTTAATTAAGAGTTAATCACCCCTGCCTGGGGCCACAAAAATCATGTGTTACTCACCCAAAGTAGCTAGCACTGTTCTGTTTGTCAGGATGGCTCCCAAACGGAAAGCACTGTCACTCACCCATAAAGCTGAAATCCTGAACAAGATTCAGGCAATGTCTGATCGGAGCCTTAGGGAACTGTCAATAAAGTTTAACACACAAGCACTACCTCAAGCACCCCTCACCCTGTACACGAGGCACAAAGAACACAAAGCACGAGTGCAAGCATAAAAAAATACAATCTTAGCCATGAACAAGCTCCAGAAACAGGTATGACAGGCTTACTAAACTAGAAGCCCGCTACTTATTTCAAACACGCTATTTTAATAGCGCCAACGTTATTTCAGACACCGGCTATACCAGAAGAAATCCAGATTCATGGACGTGTCTGACATAAGCGGGCTGCACTGTACCCTAGACAACCTGTTGTGTGTCATGGAGAACTGGTTGAAAGATGACTGGCTCGGTGTGTGGGCGGCTATCGCAGCTGACTACTTTGTGATACACTGCCTGAGGAGGCATCGTCACCTATGGGGTAGCCATCTGTATTAGAGCTGGAATGAGCTTCACTGTGTACACAGTGGGAGAGACCTTAACATTTGAATGCATGGATATGCGTTGGGGGAGCCAGTGCAGGATCCTGCTCTTGTACCAGCCAGGGCATGGGAGGCTTTCCTGCAAGAAATGACAGACTTTATCACTGACAGGGGGTTGGAGTTACCCAGATGGTTAATTCTGTGTGACTTTAGTGCCTAGGTCAATGACAGATCCTCACAGTTTCGTCAAAATGTCCTCCAGATGATGGATTCACTGGGCCTTGAACAGGTCATTACATCTGGGCCCCATCAACATGACACACCTTGTACTTGGTCTTTTCCCTCAGTCTCAAGATTGGTGATCTCAAGATTAATCTGTTTTTTTGTTCTAATCATTGTGCGATGAAGTTCGCCTTTAGGCCCACCCCCTGTGCAGACAGTGCAGTACCGTCCTTTAAGAGTGCTGAAGCATGAGAGAATCCTGGCGGTACTGGATGTCTTGGGTTTGTTGGCACCTTGTGAGATGGCAGCAGAGGAGGCCACTCCACACCCTTGGCACGTCAGCTGTTGTGCGCCCTGTATTTAGGGTGCCAAACCCAAAAGTCATTGTCCTCTTCCTGAGGTCTGCCCCTCCCCAGAGTTAGAATCCTAAGTAAGGGGTGTGAGGGCACAGCCCCCACATGAAACTCGATTGTCAACTTTCAGGTTTGACATCCTAATGACGGGGCACACAACGGCCGTCGCGTTCCGAAGGTGGAACTGGAGGAGGCAGTGATGGCCAATAATAGGACCTTTGGCACCTCGTTCGATACAATAACACTGTACCATGTACAGTCCCTGGTCTCCTGTTGAGGCTCGACATGGTTTGATGGGGAGTTAGTTAAAGGCCTGAGGCTGCAGGTTGTAGCATTGTTGGAGGAGGTCCAAGGCTCTGGATGACAAGCTGGCTCTGACTAGTTATTTTGCAGATTATTAGAAGGCAGTCACCCATAATATGACATCTTTTTTGCTCTATTAAATTTCAGCTGCTGGGAGGAATTGACTGGCCCAGCATTTCTTGACTGTAGGCCTGTCTGGAGTCTGGATGGGCTTTGTCAACAGCAAGATGCAAGGAATTCACTCGATTCTTTTCAGACGTCATCTATTTGAGCTGGGATTTTTCCAAACTGGCTGGGGTGACCTGGTAATATCGAGTCTAGATGTCCTGGAAGTGCCCATCCAAGCTGGGGAGAGTTTAGTCCAGTTACATTGGAGGAGATATGTGGGGTCTTTTCAAAGCTGTGACCCATGTTTTGAGAACTGGACCCAATCCCGATGGGCTACTAGTGAGCTGCATGGGGCAGCTGTGTCTGGTGTTTGCCAGGTTAATTTGATGCTCCTTCCGGGGGGGGGGGTGCATTGGTGAGACCTGTTGTAAAGAAACCAATTTTGAACCTGAAGATCCTGGCAAGTTATACACCTATCTGTAATCTGCCCTTCTTGGGAAAGGTAGTTAAAAAAATTGTGGTGTTGCAGCTTGAGGTGCCCCTCATGGTCTTTGACATCTTTGAGCCCCTTCAGTCTTGCTTTAGGTCTAGGCGTAGCACTGAAACCGCATTAGTCAAGGTGCATAGTGACCTGCTTAGGGAAAGAGACAGAGGTGAGCAGTCTGTTCTCGTTCTCCTCGATCTCACCTCAGCTTTGGATACTGTAGGCCATGGGTTATTACTGGATCAACAGAGGGAGTACAGATGACTCCCTAGCACTGTCATCTGCTGGTTTGAATCCTTTCTCAGGGATAGGACATAAAGGGTCATGTTCTCCTGCCCAGTGGGGTGCCCCAAGGGTTGGTCTTTTTTGTCCATGTTATGTGCAGTATCTGTGCTTCCCTAGGTGGGATCATCAGATGTTACACAATGGGTTTTCACTGTTATGCAGATGATACCCAGTTGTATATAGCATTTGTGCCCAGGGCACAGGATGTGGTGATAGTGCTTAACAACTGCCTGGCCAAGATCCAGCACTGGATGACTTTAAGCTAGCTGAGGCTCAACCTGAACAAGATTGAGGTACTGGTGACTGATTTGAGTCTGAGGAGGGGAGAGAAGGTGGTGGACGAGGTTATGGGGCACAGGCTTAGGTCCTTGTCAGAGGCAGTATAGCATAGTGGTTAAGGACACTGAACTGCAAACCTTGGGACCTGGGTTTGAATCCCATCAGCCCCCACTTGCATATTGTGTGATCCTGAGCAAGTCACTTAACTTCCTTGTGCTCCCAGGTCACACCTGGAAACAAGATCTGGCTTAGTGTGCCTTTCCTGGTTAAACAATTTTTTCCCTCCCATTAAAGCTGTCTTCTTCTGCCAAGGTAAACAATCTGGGGTTCAATGTGGGAGCAAGTTGACATCTGAATCTTAGGTATCAGCAGTTGCTTGAAGTGGCTTTATCATCTTAGGAACATCAGCCAGATGAAAGTCTTAGTCCCCCTGAGGAGCTGAAGACACTGGTACACAAATGCGTGATATCTGTGCTTGACTAGTGCAATGCTGTGTACCTCGGTGTGAATGGAGGTTTGCTACTTTGCCTGCAGTTGGTGCAGAACGTGGTGGCATGGTTACTTCATAGATCCTGTCATGTGACCCCGGTGTGGCACAAGTGAACCGGCTGATGGTGAGGAGGCATAGGACCTTCAAGCTTGATCTGCAAACATAAAGCCCTTCAAAGTATGGCCCAAGATAACTGGTTGAACTTCTGTCTCCTCACTCCACCTGATGCCCTCTCTGCTCTGCCAATGTGGGCTTTCTTAGGATACCAAGGGCAAGATTTAAGACCTCAGGTGATCAGACATTAGCAGTGTCAGCCCTGGAAATGTGGAATGTGCTCCAGAGAGATCTGAAAGAGGACCAGTTGGTAGAGGCATTTAAGAGTGATCTTAAATATGACTTATTTCAGGAGATGCACAACACAGGTGATTTAATACCTTTTATTGGACCACCAGCGAGTTACAGAAAATCCTTAAGCTTTCGAACCTACACTCTGTAGTTTCGAAAGCCTAAGGATTTTCTGTAAATCTCTGTTGGTCCAATAAAAGGTATCAGATCACTTATTTTGTGCACCTTATGGTACAAGGATCAATATGACAACAGACCATTTTTTATTTCAGGAGGTGTTTGCGAACACCTTAATTGTCTCCCTGCTTATTTATGTTTTACTATTGTGATCCACTGTCTCTGTTCTAGGATGGGTGTGTGTTATGTTGCTGTTGTGCTGCTATGTTACTTATTTATTTATCTATTTAAATGTTTTGATTTTATTGCACAGTGCCGTGAGCCTCCAGGAAAGGGTGCCTAATTCAATAAAACTACTATTACTATGTTACTAAAGTGCACTACTGCGGGGCCCTTGTGTGGCCCCAAATCAGCAGTTTTTTAAATTAATTTTCCTGACACCTGGCTTTCCTCCATCACTCATTCAGGCCCTGCCAGCATCCACTGTTCCTACCTGGGAACTGCTCCAGGGGGACCCTCCCTGCCAGGACCTCAAACATTCAACACTACCTTTGAGCTCTCAGCTGAACCCTCAATGGTGCAAGTAACACAAAGTAACTCAGAAGAAGCCATTATCTTCACTGGGTACCCAGCTGTTGGAACGGTGCAAGCCTGATGATGTTGCAGCTGGTTGGCCGGTGTTGGTACACTTTAATTAAATCAAACAACCCCCCAAAGGCCATGCATTTGTAAAAATGGCAAACTGTAATTCGTGACCCAATGGCAAAACAGTATCTTTGGTAAAACAACTATTTACAGTTCCCAGTTGCAGAGCAAGCCCTGAGGTTGCTCGCAGTTCTTTAGATACAGTTCTTACAGGGTCTGAGCAACAGGCAGGTGAGCCAATCAGTCAAGATGGGGGCCTCAGTCTGTACAAACAGACTGGCAGCTTGCTTGACTGTGGCAGGACCTGACAGCTTGTCACCTTTTGAGATGTTGCAGGTTCTTTCAGCTTGTCACCTCCTGAGATGTTGCAGCTTCTAGCAGCTTGTCACCTCCTTGCTCGGCTGGGGCAGCAGGCTGGAAAACCAAGTACTGGGGACCAGAACCCCACATGTCCAGTTAATACCTAGCTGTAACACTACCTCGCCGATTCCCCAGACCGTCCTCTGCTGGCAAGGGTTCTTCTCTCTGGAGCTCAGAAGTAAAGCTGTAGATGGCTTCAACCACACTGCAGACTGGCAGCTGTGGCAAGAAGTTTAACAAGAACAGTCTCTGGATTTCCTACCAGATTGTAGTAGGAATCAGTGTCTCAGCGTCAGGCTTTTGACTGCTCAGTTGGAGACCATAAAGCAGTTTACACCTTCTCTCTGACTCTCCAGTTGTTGGAAATGGATCAGACTTCCCTTGGGTTGTTGGCTGTGAAAGACCCAGGTAAACCACCAAACTCTCCTAGAGTGCACACAAAGCCTCCTCTCACTCTGGAGGCTCCCAGACAACTGCTGCCAGATGGATCTATCCTCCAGGTTTCAGGGCTTAGATCAGGGTCGCAATTTGACAATCAGGCTGTCAGTCAGGCAAATTAGTATTCAGAACATTCACTCGATGCCTGATTGGTTGGCTGTTCTTGTGCCAAAAGACAATTCTCTCCTTTTCCCAAGAGCCATTGATGCAGTCCTTTAGGGCTCCAAGATCTCCTACTAGCTGCTACAGGGGTCAGGGGTGACAAAAATGACTGCTAGTTCAGTTTATGGGAAGTTTATACACAGCCCCGCCTTTAGAGTCTTGTTTGCAGAGCTTTTACATTGTTCTAAACATCAATACCCTCAAGATTTGTTAGCTGCCCCTCTGCTCTTGTGTCAGGTAGCAGAGTGGGGATTGAAAGGGACTCCGTCTGCCTGTCGTGAGTGCTGTAGTGCTCTCCCCCTAGGCAGCAGGCAGGGCTACACAGAAATAGCAGCCACAGCTACTCTTAAAGAAACAGTGCCCTTTTTTATATTAATAGTGCTTAAAAGCGCTTTACTTTGAAGTTTTAAATCTTTTATCCCCCAAGTGCCTGTGCACCCCTCTATACTATTTTATGCTCACAAGGGCTGAGGCAATGAAATCAACTGGCAGAAGCCACCAGAGCAACTCTGAATATCAGTGCCGCAGTGCTGCCATGGAAGAGTGCCGACACACCACCTTGGACATTTGAGCTGTGCAGCAAGTTGGCGAACCGCCAAGCAGACGGGGTTACTTTTCACTTTGCTGCACCGTCTCCCACTTAATGTATAAACATCGGGAGCCGGCAGGAGCACAGAGGTGCCACAACGGGACCGAGGACTGGTGGACATTGGTGGCCAGGAGGCAGCAAGGTAAGTGCCACCCATGGGGGTGGGGGGGAGAGTTACACAACAAAGAACACGCGGAAAGAAAAACAGAATGGCAGGATGAAGGGGTATACTCGGGTCTGGGCTCCGGTAACTGGCCACCCCCTGCCTTACTTTGGAGGTCCCTATATAGAGGGATACACAGTTCCCACAACCCTGCCCTAGTCGAGGGGAGGTGGCCTCAGGGGATAAGCTGAGGTGTTCAAAGAGGGGAGGGATTGTTAGTATGAGAGATGCTGGGGTACTGGATTGAGTAGTAGCCACAAGGTTGGCTAAACAGTCATCACCTTGGTGATAAGGAACTGACAGGTTAGCTTAACATTACCTGTGCAAACTGCTAAAGGACCAGTATTTTGCTTTCATTTTTTTCAGGCAGCACAGTGTCTCCCACAATGGACTCAATGCAGATCCCTTCCCATGCATAGGTTATCATCATGGTCAAGCAGACATGAGTCACCCCCCCCCCACTCCCACCACCTCCCACTCAGCTAACTATTGGCAGTTTATTCACTGCACACCTGTAAACAAACCACATGTTTCATTTCTAGATCTTGTGTCTCGTAAAGGATACCACTTATTAACATTAGTTTAGTACAGTGCTGTGTTTCATGGAAAAAAAACAAAAGGGATGCCAAAGTAAGATACTTTTGCAATGCAAAGAAATGTGCCTAAATACAATTTATGAACAGCATTTGGCAATAGATAATTCAGCTTTAATCACTGCCAGTAAAGCAAAGTGCTAAGTTCAGCTATATTTGTGATGAAAGATTCCTTTGTGTTTTGTACACTCACCAAAATTTGGCATTCAAAAGATGACGTGTGGTTTGCAGTATATCACAAGGATTAAACAGTGAAGGACTGGCAGACTGCCATTTTATTTTTAACCCTTGGTTTAACATTAGTTATACTGATGTTTAACATTCTAAGACTTGGGGGTCGAAATGCAAGTAGCCAGTGTGCATGCAAATGGGCCTGCAAATGTGGGTGCGCAAAGTTGCACAGTGACCACTTTTGCTACCCTCAAATAGACTTGAGTATCACACAGGAGGAGCTCCCTGACCCACATGATATGGACACATTTAAATGAGCTACAAAATTAGACATACCACCATGATGCAAAGCATCATGGGACGTATATGCAAATCACCATGATGCTTTGCATTATGGTGGCATGTCTAATTTTGTAGTTCTTTGAAACTCGGCTTTATTGTCAATGCCCTTTAAGATAACCCTTGCCTCAGTGCTTCCACACTGAGATTCTCTGACATTTAAATGAGGGTACAATCCCCACATCCAGCTGCTCGGTGATGGTGAAGGCTATATGATTTTGTTTAGGGGTGCAAAGTTATTTCACTTTTCCACACTGCCTTTGACTGGTTGGACTGTGCCTTTGCAGCTAAATTCGTGGCATTATTATGCAGTTTGGGAAGTGTATGCCCAGCACACATTTATTCTTCAAAAACTGTCTGGCTTGAAAGTGCAGCAGCTGGTAACTGCTTGCTATGATGGCGACTCGAAAATGCGTCAAGATACTGGGACATTGCTGAAGGCTGACATGAGCTAGAGCTGAGTCCCAGTGATTGCTCTCTAACTCTGAGAAGAGAGTAAAGTGTTGTCATACTGCCTGAAGCAGGATGAACAGGCATCCGAGGGTGGGGGGAGGAGCACATACACATGCTCATCCAGAGGGGTGGACTGTGGCTTACTAAAGTGGCTCCTTTGAAACAAACAGAAAACTACACTTGAAAATGGTGGGCAAAGGCCTCACAGACCACCCATGCCACTGGGCATGTCCGTGTGGGGCCTCCTCCACCAACAATCCTTCCCCTTGGAGGCAATAAAGCTTACTTCTTTTGGGTTACTTAATGTTATTTGCACCATTGGGGGTTCAGCTGAGAGCTCCAAGGTGGTGTCAGATGTTTGCGGTCCTGGCAAGGAGGTTCTTCCTGGAGCAGTTCCCAGGTAGGAACAGTGGATACTGGCAGGGCCTGAATAAGTGATGGAGGAAAGCCAGATAGCAGGAAAATACATTTCAAAAACTGCTGATTTGGGGCCACACAAGGGCTCCGCAGCAGTGCACTGTAGTAATATAGTAATAGTAGTTTTATTGAATTAGGCACCCTTCCCTGGAGGCTCACGGCACTGTGCAATAAAATCGAAACATTTAAATAAATAAATGAGTAACATAGCAGCACAACAGCAACATAACACACACCCATCACAGAAAAGAGACAGTGGATCACAATAGTAAAACATAAATAAGCAGGGAGACAATTCAGGTGTTTGCAAACACCTCCTGAAATAAAAAAATGGTCTGTTGTCGTATTGATCCTTGTACAATAAGGTGCACAAAATCAGTGATCTGATACCTTTTATTGGACCAACTGAGAATTACAGAAAATCCTTAAGCTTTCAAACCGTACGGAGTTCTTCAGAAGAACTCTGTAGGTTCGAAAATCAAAAGCTTAAGGATTTTCTGTAAATCTTTGTTGGTCCGGTAAAAGGTATCTGAGCACCTGTTTTGTGCATCTTCTGAAATAAGTCATATTTAAGACCACTCTTGAAGGCCTCTACCAACTGGTTCTCTTTCAGATCCTGCTGGAGCACATTCCACAGTTCCAGGGCTGCCACTGCTAATGCCTGGTTACCTGAAGTCTTCAATTTTGCCCTTGGTATCCTAAGGAGGCCCACATTGACAGAGCGGAGAGGGCGCCAGGGGGAGTGAGGAGACAGAAGTTCAAGCAGGTATCCTGGGCCATACTTTCTAGGGCTTTCTATGTTTGCAAATCAAGCTTGAAGGTCCTACGTCTCCTCACCATCAGCCAGTACATCTTGTGCCACACTGGAGTCACATGACAGGACCTATGAAGGAACATCAGTAACCATGCCACCACGTTCTGCACCAACTGCAGGCAAAGTAGCAAACCTCCATTCACACCGAGGTACACAGCATTGCACTAGTCAAGCACAGATATCACGCATTTGTGTACCAGTGTCTTCAGGTCCTTAGGGAGGTTAAGGCTTTCATCTGGCTGATGTTCCTAAGATGGTAAACCCACTCCAAACAATTGCTGATACCTGAGATTCAAATATCAACTTGCTCCCAGATTGAATCCCAGATTTTTCACCTTGGCGGAGGAAGGCAGTTTTATGGACCCAAGCCTACACCCTATAACATCTTCCACCTCCCTCTCCCCTCCTCATACTCAAATCAGTCACCAGCACCTCTCTCTTGTCCAGGCTGAGCCTCAGCCAGCTTGAAGCCATCCAGTCCTGGATCCTGGCCAGGCAATTGTTAAGCATTATTACCACATCCTGTGCCCTGGGCACAAATGCTATATACAACTGGGTACCATCTGCGTAACAGTGAAAAACCATATTGTAACATCTGATGATCCCACCCAGGGGCAGCACAGGTACTATGAATAACATGGGCAACAAGACCAACTCTGGGGCACCCCACTAGGCAGGGGAACATGACCCTTTGTGTCCTATCTCTAAGGAAGGACTCAGACCAGCAGATGACAGTGCCAGGGAGTCCTCTGTACTCCCTCTGTTGGTCCAGTAATAACCCATGATCCACAGTATCCAAAGCTGAGGGGAGATCGAGGAGAATGAGAACAGATTGCTCACCTCTATCTCTTTCCCTAAGCAGGTCATTATGCACATTGACTAATGCGGTTTCAGTGCTACGCCTAGACCTAAAGCAAGACTGGGAGGGGCTCAAAGATGTCAAAGGCCGTGAGGGGCACATGAAGCTGCAACACCACAATTTTCTCAACTACCTTTCCCAAGAAGGGCAGGTTACAGATAGGTTTATAATTTGCCAGGATCTTCAGGTTCAAAGTTGGTTTCTTTAGGAGGGGTGTCACCAATGCATTTTTTAATGCAGTTGGGAAGACCCCCCCCCCCCCGACAAGGAGCATCAAATTATCCTGGCAAACACCAGACACAGCTGCTCCACACAGCTCACTAGCAGCCCATCTGTTCTGGGTCCAATTCACAAAACATGGGTCACAGCTTTGAAAAGACCCCACATACCTCCTTCACTGTAACTGGCCTAAACTCTCTCCAGCCTGGATGAGCACTTCCAGAACATCCAGACTCAACACTACCGGGGTCACCACAGCATATTTAATTAACTGGTGTAAACTGGTACCAGTCAGGAAGAGGCTAGTGTGTGCTTGTGGGAGGTCGGCACTGTGCATGTTCCTGTTTGCTGACAAAGTGATTGTCTGTTATTTATCCTCTGCACTTTTTTTCCCCTTCCCTATTCCTATCCCGTATAAATAAATTGATGGTTAGCCTTTTTAGAACTGACTTGTGAGCATGTTATTAATGAGCATATTATTAGCTGGTCAGTAATTGCATGCATATTGAAATATTGCATTGGTTTTTGCTATTCCATGTGTGGGGCGACTGTGAGGGGATGTAGGTAGGCACAGCATCCCTGGGGGACGTACTGCTCAAATCATCTGGCCCACATTATATTTTAACTCTGGGTAGAGGCACCGTGCTATTTACTTTACTTTTGGTAAAGAACTGCCCCCTTTTCCAACAAAACCAGAAACCAGGCCCCTTAACCTTGCTTGAGCCCACAAGACAGGGGTAGTAGCCTGTTGGTACTTGGCGCCCGGGTTACAGTTGGATTCAGATACCCTCCCACATGGAAGCCGACCCTCGAGGAGCATCAAGTGTGCACACCCTACTATGCAACCACCCCTCCCTCTCATACTCTGCTGCACTACCACCTGTGATCACCCAGGTGGCAGTGTGATAGTCTGGACCGCAATCCTCCCTCCCTCCCTCCCTCTCTTAGAAAGGAGAGCATGCTGTGGGATGGAAAATCCTCCATCTCCCACCAGCCCTCCGGTGACTTGGACTCCTTCCTGGGTCAGTGCTGTCTCAAGTGGTCAAATAAATTCAAATTGGCACTGAACCTAGATAAATGCTTCATCATGCACTTGGGAAATAGAAATCCTAAACTACCTTATAAATTAGGAAATACACCACTTAAAATAACATATGAGGAAAGAGATTTGGGTATAACAGTTTCTAGCAATGTGACATTCTCATCTCATTGCCAAAATATAGCCCAGAAAGGAAACAGAATCCTGAATTGCATATTGAGGCACATATCATCTAGAAGTAGGGAGGTAGTTTTGCCCCTGTATGTATCCCTGGTGAGGCCCATTATGGAATATGGAGCACAGGTATGGTCACCTTTTAAAAACAGGATATTGCCCTGTTGGAGAGGGTGCAGAGGAGAGCAACAAGAGTTGTTTGTGGTATGACAGGAAAAGACTGTGGGACTAGATTGAAGGAGTTGAACATGTACTCCTTAGAGGAACGTAGAAAGCGAGGCGACATGTGCTTGGTATATGGCGCTTGGCAAAATGATGACTTGTGGGATGTTACGGGGCTAGAATTTAATAGTTGTATGAAAATACTAGGTCCCACCCAATGCAGTTAACAGCATCTAAATGTAATAAAGTGAGAACTACATGGTGGTTTAACCAAAGGGTGGTGCATGCTTGGAATGCACTGCCGTTGGAGGTTGTAGCCAGCCAATCTATTGCTGAGTTTAAATCCAAGTGGGATAGGAATATGTATCAGATTTGAAATTAGATGATCATGGCAACCATATAGGATGTAAGTCCATTCAGCTCAGTATCTTCCTATGATTCCTATGATTCCTATGAAGTGGAAATGCTACCACTGTCCCAAATGTGCTAGACAACCTTCATATTTTAAATGTATTTTGTCCATATTTTTTCCCCTTCTTTTCTGAGGGGAACAGAAGAAAAGACAAAAAAAGCTAATATTTTACTTGGAGCGATGTCGGCATAATGTTATTGTAATGTAGGTATTACTAGGTTTAGATTCTAAATGCTATATACAGTAATTACTTTGACTGAAAAATGCAACCATATAAAGAATACAGTGGTGAGTTCTGGTGATCCTTGGCTGAATTTTTCCCCTGCAGGTGTGCTGCTCCTTTGCTTAGTGAGTATTTTGTTTTTCCGTTGCGGACTCTGCTGGTTCCATTATGCGCCACTCTTGCCTCCTGAACCTGATGTCAACTGTTGGAGAACCGAGTCAACTAATTGTGAAGAGACATGTAGGTGTTTTAATGGAGGCCGGATAACTGGGCAACATTTTCAGAATGCCTGTGCCGTGCCAACTAGCGCTCTGTCGTGCAGCTCTCACCAGTTGTTGCCAGCCTATGATGTTTCATCTTCTCTGGTTGTGTACGCTCAGGATTTTGTTTTCTGGATATCTTTGAATCCTGACTAAGGTCTGTTCACCTCAGGTGCACCGTTCCTCAAAGGCACGCTGTGCCTTCAGGTTCTGGACAGACAAAAGAGGTCTGCTGAGGTTACTTGTAGAAAAATGGTTTCTTCTTTCTTGTTGCAGCTATTTATAGAACAGGTACAGGCATACAATGCATGGCAGAAGGCTCCAGCTTACAAGTTTCTAAGTCACAAAAAGAAAACCACAACACAACAACCCATCTGTCTAGTGTGAACAGCCCCCCCCCCCGATCAGTGGGCCTTACCTTTTTTTTTATAAATATATTTTTATTGAACATACTGTGTATACTGTCATTTTATAATAAAAGATCAGCATTATACAGTCACAATGTTGAGTGGGTTCAGGCATGACTAGATACATTCACAATGCTAAACATTTGGTATACTACTTGTCCCGATTAAGTCTCCTGCATGGGTCAGCATTGCTGGGAGGTGAATCCAGCTTTGGAACATTGCCTGCTGTATAATGGAGGTAACATTTGTCACTTTTTGGTGTTAAATCCTGTAGCCATGAAAGGGGGGGAGGAGGGACCAGACCCAAGTGCTCCATGCTACAACAATGTACCAGATCTTGGAGATGGAAACATAGAATTTGATGGCACATAAGGACCGCTTGGCCCACCTAGTCTGCCCATTTCCCTACCTAATGGATAAGCTGCAGATTCTAGTTAACCAACAGCCTACTTTTTCCTACCCCCCCACTAGAATTGCCTTATGTCTGTCCCATGCATTCTTGAATTCCCCCACTGTTTTTGACTCTACGACCTCCTCAGGAAGAGTGTTCCATGTATCCACAACCCTCTCTGTGAAGAAATACTTCCTCACATTACCTCTGAGCCGTCCCCCCTCTATCTTCAAATTGTGCCCCCTTGTTTTTGCACATCTCTTTTTCTGAAAGATGCTACCCTCTTGGACGTTGTTGATTCCCTTGAGGTATTTGAAAGTTTCTATCATGTCCCCCTCTCCCTCCTTTCGTCGAGGCTATACATCTTTAGTTCCTTTAGTCTTTCTTCATATGTCTTTTGATGCAGACCCTGCATCATTTTGGTTGCCCTCCTCTGGACAGCCTCCACCCTGTCTATGTTTTTGCAGAGATGGGGTCTCCAGAACTGTACACAGTACTCCAGATGTGGTCTTACCAACTGTCTGTACAGAGGGCCAACAACTTCCTGTTTTCTACTGGTGATGCCTGTCCCTATGCATCCCAGTATCCGCCCAGCCCTCCTTACTGCCTTTTCACATTGCTGGCCCACCTTTAGGTCGTCTGATATGACTACCCCCAGGTCCCTTTCCATTTTTGTTGTCAGTATCTCAACCCCCATTGTGTACTCTTCCCCTGGGTTTTTGTTTCCCAGGTGCATTACTTTGCACTTCTTTGCATTGCATCTAAGCTGCCATACATTTGACCATTCCTCCAACCTTGCCAAGTCCCTTTTCATCCTTTCCACCCCACCTTGTGTATCAACCCTGTTGCAGATCTTTGTGTCATCTGCAAAGAGACATGCTTTCCCTTCCAGTCCCTCTGCAAAGTCACTTATAAAGACATTAAAAAGGACCGGCCCCAGTACTGAACCCTGTGGTACCCCACTAGTAACCCTCCTTTCTTCACTGTGGACTCCATTTACTATTACCCACTGTGTCCTGTTGTCCAACCAGTGTTTTACCCAGGCTACCACCCTGGGACCCACTCCCAGGCTGGCTAATTTGTTTATTAATCTTTTGTGTGGGACTGTGTCAAATGCCTTGCTAAAGTCTAGGTAGGCCATGTCCACAGCCCCTCCCTGGTCTACTGCTTTGGTCACCCAGTCAAAGAAATCAATTAGATTTGTCTGACATGACTTTCCCGCTGTGAATCCATGCTGCCTTGGGTCCTGTGCCCCACTGTCCTCTAGGTACTCAATAGTTCTTTCCTTCAGAAGTGATTCCATCATTTTCCCTACCACTGAGATCAAACTGACAGGTCTGTAGTTTCCTGCCTCTGTCTTGCTCCCACTTTTGTGAAGGGGAATCACATCCACCCTCCTCCAGTCCTCAGGTACCACACCATCCTCCCATGATTTATTAAAAAGGGTAGTCAGTGGTGTTACTAATTCTTCCCTTAGTTCTTTTAGAATTCTGGGGTGAATCCCATCAGGCCCCATTGCTTTATCCACCTGCAGTTTTAAGAGTTCTTTCAGAACCCTTTCTTCTGTGAAAGGACTAATATCAACCCCCCTATCCAGAGTGCTTCTATTGACTGGATTAGGTATTTCCCCTGCTTTTCCATTGTGAATACTGGGCAGAAGTATTCATTCAGTATCCCTGCTTTTTCACTGTCGCTCTCTGCCCAGCCACCTTCCTCTTTGTTCAGCCTCAGTATCCCTGCCTTAGTCTTTCTTTGCTCCCTAATGTACCTATAAAAGGTTTTATCCCGCTTCTTAACTGAGTTGGCTATCTTTTCCTTGGTTTGGGCCTTTGCTATTCTGACTGCCTTACCCGCTTCCTTCTGTTTTAACTGGTACAGTTCTCTGTCCTGCTCCTTCTGTGTTTCCTTATACTTCCTGAATGCTATCCTTTTCTCCCTTACCTTCCCCGCCACTTCTTTTGAGAACCATAGTGTTTTTTTCTTTCATTTTGATTTATTTGCTTCACACAAAGGCTTGTTGCCTTTGTGATGGTGGTTTTGATGTTTCCCCATTGTTGCTCCACCCCACCTTCTTGCCTGTTTGCTAGTGCTTTTCTGAGGCACTCTCCCATTTTGACAAAATCAGCCCTCCTGAAGTCCAGTACCTTCACTTTTGTGGCTTGACTCTACAGCTAAGTTTATCGTGAACCACACTGTTTGGTGGTCACTTGTTCCCAGATGGCTACCCACTTCAAGATCAGAGATCCTCTCTCCATCCCCATTTGAGAGTACCAGGTCTAAGATTGCTTTCTCCCGAGTGGGTTCCAAAACTAGTTGTCTGAGAGTATGCCCCTGTAGGGCATCGAGAATGGCCCTGCTCTTGGATGTGGCTGCAGCAAAGGTGCTCCAGTCAACATCTGGCATATTCAGGTCCCCCATCAGCAATATCTCCCCTTTCTCTGCCATCCCAAGGATGCCTTCTATCATTTCCTTGTCCATTTCCTCCCCCTGAGACGGTCTGTATACAACCCCTGTGCGGATTGTGGAGCCATTTCCAGTCTCCAGGGTGACCCACAGTGCCTCCTCTCCTCCCTGTTTACCCTTTAGCTCTGTTGCTTTGATCCCTTCCCTTACATAGAGAGCTACCTCCTCCTCCTCTTCTTCCCTCCCTGTCCCTCCTGTAGATTGTGTACCTGGTATGTTGACATCCCAGTCATGGTTCTTGTGTACCATGTTTCTGTGACTGCCACAATATCCAGGCATCCCTCTTCCATCAAAGCCACCATTTCAGGGAGCTTTTTACCTGGACTACGGGCATTGGTACTCATTACCTTCCATTTTTTTATGGCTTTATTTCTTTTTGCCCCATCCCTGTCCCTACTGCCTTTGTCTTTTTCTCCATTTACCCCTGCCCTTCTCCCTATCGACTGCTCTATCTTGACATTTACCTCACTAATTACCCTGATTTTGAGGGGAGGGCTAGGATTTCCCTTCTCCTCTTTAGTGCCTCCCCCCTTGGCTAGTTTAAATGCTTGCCATTGAAGCATTTAAACCTATCACCTAGGATCCTGGTTCTCCTCCAGGATAGATGCAGATGACAAAGCCAACCCATTCGAACCTGCTGTGCCTTGTAAAGTGCACCTTTTCTACTGTGCATGGACCCTTTACATTGGCTGTGATGTGGGATTTCGCATAGATACTCTTTCAAATAGTTACTTCATTCATTCTTTATGTTTACTCAGGAAAGATGTGGGAAACCACTGTAAATCCAATGGTGAGCAATATGCAGGTTAGTGCAATGAGCGCAGAACATTGCCCAATTCCTGGGATTGAGGTTATCAGCCATTAATATAACAAATGCCATCCAGCCATGAGTACTCAAAGGTCTACTTGATCCTGATATTTAAAAAAATGCAATTTCAAACAGTAACAGTTGCCTCGTAGGAGTAGTAAACTAGGGGAATTTACAACCCGAACTAGGCAGCTGGTTCTTGTTGATAAACTCACCTTTTCTGTATGGGCTCATATAAGTTAAGTTGGCAATAAGTGATTTCCTTTTACTGGACAAGTGGATCCATGATGATTCTCCTTGCTGCCATCTGGGATTCTTGTGTTTACATGCCGAGTCAGGTTTTTCACCCTGGGAATGGATTGGGCTAGGTACAGTGCTGCTCAGAAAGATTTTTTATGGTTATTTATTTATTTATTCATATCTCGGATTACAGTACCTTTGAGTCAATGACTCTTTTACAGAGGTTCTACGTCAGAAAGAAGACAAACACAACAGAGAACTAAATACATAGCAAGTGGAATACATGATACATGGAATTGTGGTTACAATCCGAATAAAAGTTACAATCAGGTGAAAAGTGTTAACATTCAGGTTACAGCAAAAAATTTAAATCAGGTTAAATTTTACATTCAGGTTACAGTAAGAAGTGCAGTAGGTTTTGGGGATTAGGGAGGTGCCCCGTGCGGAAGAGCAAGGAGTGATGCTGTCAAGAAATTTGACATTGTCAAGGAGTGTAGTGGGAGATGAGAGGGAAAACTGAGGGGTGAGAAGGAGTGTAGTGGGAGAAAAGAGGGAAGACTGATGGGTGAGAGGGAGGCCAGTGGGGAGATGGGGAGAAAGGGGCTGGCAGGGGGTCTGTGGGCCGTGTTAGGAGTGGGATAGCGAGGGGAAGAGGAAGGAGAGTGAGGAAAGGAAGGGAAAGGAGAGATGGAAGGAAAAAAGGGGGGGTGAGACAGCACAGGGGATGATGGTCAAGGTAGGGGGAGAGTGCAGGCTGTAAACAGCATGTGAGGCTGAAATGGGGGCCTACATGTGGCAATCACAGCTGCTAATAGCAGTGAGGTGAAGCAGTAAGATGAAACACTCTGCAATAAAAATGTCACATTTTCCATCATGCTAGATTGGAGTAACTACCACTGGATTGTGTTGTGTTCCTTCAGCATCCTGCTAGATATCATTGGCAGAAACTGTGATAAGCACTTTATCCTGCTGTGCATCACTGCACATCATGGCAGGGTGCTTTCGTCATGACAGGGGGCCCAGTACATCATTACAGGGGGCAGGTACATCATGACAGAGGGCTTGATACATCATGGCAGGGAGCCTGGTACATTATGGGAGGGAGCCCAGTACATCATGGGAGGGGTCCAGGTAGATCATGACAGGGAGCCAGGTACATTATGGCAGGGGGTCCAGTAGGTCATGTTAGGAGGCCCAGTACATAATTGTAGGGGGTGATGTATATCATGGCAGGGAGCCATGTTTATCATAGCAGGGAGCCAGGTACATCATAGCAGAGGGCCTGGTGCATCATAGTAAGGGGCCAGGTATATTATGGCAATGGGCCAGCTATGTCAGGGCAGAGAGCCCGGTAAATTATGGTAGTGGGTCCAGTACATCATGGCAGGAGGTCATGTATATTGTAGCGAGGAGCCCGGTGCATCATGGCAAGTGGTCTGGTACATCACAGTAGGAGGCCATGTGCATTGTGGCAGGGAGCCCGGTATATCATGGCAGGGGTCCAGTTAATCATGGAGGTGAGGGGCTACACTCTGTATCATAGAAAAAGGTGCTGCTACTGGGAGACAATGTTGGAAAATGGGCCTTTGGGCCACAAATATCCACTTTCCACTCTACACCAGACAGTACTAAGATTTATTGACCATTTCTTCTAAGTCCAGCTTTTAATGGCAGGTTGCACTAACAGTTGTTTTTTGGATAACCATATTAAATTAATTTAAAACTTGAATTCAGTTTATTTATCCAGGCCAGCAGAGCTGACATGCAGTTTCTCTATTTCGTGGAGGTTCTGCTTCTATCCATTGTGTAAAATTAATTTTCTACCCAGTTTTCCCCCAAGAAGATTACCTTGGAAGCCATGAGTTAACTCTACAACAGTAAGATAAACCTAGAAAAGGAAAGGCTAACAAAGAGAAATTTAAAACTTGGGAAATGATTGTTCTCCAAGTTAATCAGGATCACAAATGAATTGTTAAAGAAAACATTTATAAAATCAGTTTTAGGCAATGGCGATCCTGCCACCCTAAGTAAGTAACCCCTCGAGTGGTGAAATATTGGTGGGTTACACAGGTCTGGTCTGTATCCTAAAGAAGTTAATAAAATACAGTATGCATTTGAATTTTACATCTAGTGAGTGAGTTTTGTTGTGTAGCCTTTTGCATACACCAAGTTTTTCCTCTGGTTCTCCTACCTAGTACCGTGCAAGTGGAACTTCAGCAATGACACCCTTCCTTGGCTAGGCTTATCCCACATTGTGAAATGGGTAGGAAAAATGCTGAATTCTGATTGGCCGAGAGCTGCTTTCAGCTGGGCCATTATCCCAGCACAATGGCCCAGCTGGAAGTATTATGTTTAAAAATGCATGAAATTATCTAAAAGTGACCCATTTCATAATCGCAATAAGGCGCTCCAGTGAGTGTGTTATGGTGTGCTAACGGCCCTTCTCAGGTGGTGGAAGCCCTCAGCTCCACCTCGTGCTTCAACCCACCCTGAGGTGGGCCGTTATCCCACCATAACACACCCCCTGTCATGCCTTATTGCTTAATTAACCCAACTCCTAATTAATTCCTCTTACAGCACACAGTTGAATTTTACACCTAATTCAAATATGCATACAGTCTTTACACATTGTAGTACAACACTAAAAAACAAGAGATCAACAGAGCAGCATTAATATATGCTAGAAGGTATTTTTTTATATTTACTGTCTCTGCATGTCATGATGCACCACACTCTTTGCACACAGGGGTGATAGATCATAACCCTATTTGTGTTTTGCTGTAATTTCAGTAGTGGTGAGTTGCAGATGTAAAACCAGCATTTTACAAGCATGAAAGGATCGGACATTTGACTCACTCACTGCGTTATTTAATATTGTTATATTTTATTTAATTTAAGAAGCCCAACACCAAATGAGCCAGCGTTTCATGGTATATTACAGTCACCACTTCATTAGGGCAATATGTTATGGGCTTTAAGTCTTAAAGTGAATTGTGAAATCATACCACTGTTTCTAATATGGTTAAAAACTCACCTTACCGTTCTGTGGCTTTACCAAGCAAGTGAATTGGGTTAAATGCTTTCCAATTTAAAATCACTAAACACTAAAGAAGCAGATAACAAGGCTATAGAAAATTTTCCATTATCATATTTATCCAGTCATTTGCTAGCATATCATTGGTTCATATATCGTCACCTTCTATTTCCCTTTTCTATGAATAAACTTAAAGGGATTTAGAACCTTCCCTGAAAAAATTGACAAAAGCATATTAAAGAGCTACTGATGCCTCAAAGGAAACTTAAAAAAAAATAATAATTAGGTACAATTCTGCCTGCATTCCATTTATATATATTTTTTTGCATAATCTTTTTATAAAGTTTTTTTTTCCATAATACATCCACATGTACATACTTATATTCCATTCATCTTAAACCATCACATTAACCCATTAACAATTCCCCTCTCCCCCATCCTAACGTCGACCCCCTTTTTCATCACTCTTGCCATTTGTGCCTTATTTTCCTAACATACATCTCTTAGCCATCGGTCTTGATTGTGGTTTAACTTTATAATTTGTAATGCTCTAGCTTCAGACTCAGGCACCCCCTCTAGTCCATTTATTCCTTTAGCCTTTCATCTTTACACCTCATTGTTCCTCCAACCTCTCGGCATCCCAAGCCATTCACCTCAACGCTCCAACCCAATTTCCAGAATTTCCCTTTCCACCGGAGAGAGAGAAAACATGTATGTCCCCCATGTCACCCAAAATTGATCTTCCCTGTTCCTTGACATATAATATAGCTTTTCCATGCTGAGAGCCTGCAGGCACAGATTCCTCCACTGCTGCAGAGTAGGAATATCCCCTGATATCCACGTGTTTAATATACAATGTCTGGCCATTGCCACCAGAATTCTTATCCATCTTGGAAGGGGTTTCCACTCGTCCTCCTCCGAATCATCTACCCCAAATAGGAGGAAATATGGATTTTTCCCTACTTACCTCCCCAACACCTTGCCCACTTCCATAGCCACACCTTCCCAAAATTGCGCCAATTGTTGGCATTCCCAAAAGCAGTGTATGTAGGTACCAACCTCACTCTTACACCTCATACATAGGGGTGATATCTCCAGACAGTATTTGTGCACCAGATACAGGGGGCACTATGTCCTATGTAGAAACTTATAAAAGGACTCTTGATACTTATTACAGACCAATAGGCCCTTGTGTTGTCGCATCAGCACCTCCCAACCCTGATCAGGTATATATCCCTACCCAAGTCTCTGGACCACAATGCTCTAGTTTTACAAACATAGGAGGGTCTATATTTCCTCCCCATCCTCGCCGCTTTACCTATTATGCCCTTCGCCTCCTTCTGGATACTAAGTACTAATTGTTCCATCTCTTTAAGGTGGGAGTTCCTCTTCCTATTTTTCTTAATAGCCTTAGCATAGTCTCTCGCCTGAAAAATACAAAACATGCCTAAACCCATCTTCCCCTCTAACTTTGCCCCTGTCCCTACCCCCTCCTCCTTCCCAAAATCTCCAACACACTTTACCCCTTTCTCTTCCCACCTCCGGAACTCAGCGTCTTCCATTCCCACTATAAATTCAGGATTCCCTCTGAGGGGGAGCAACAAGGTCTCTTCTTTCGAGTTCACCCCCATCCATTTATGAAGTTGCTCCCATCCGTCCAGCACCAAAACCACCAGAGGGTTCGGGTCTGGTCGATTTCTATATGCTTTCTTCTCACCTATCCTCAAAAACACTGACAGCCTCACTCCCGCCTTCACTTCTTCCAAATCTAGCTTCGGTGGTCTATTCACCCAGTCCCCTATCAACCTATACTGGATGACCAGTGCATATTCCTCACATCTGGGAAATTCAGACCCCCTCTATCCGAGTCTGCCTGTAGTCTATGGAGGCTCATCCTAGGTCTCTTTCCACACCACACAAACCCTGAGAAAGCCTTTTCTAACCTTTTGACATCCTTCTTATTGAAGCCCTCTGGCAACATCTGCATCAGATATAAAATACGCGTTAGTGTATTCATCTTCAGGAGATTTATCTGTCCCAACCATGACAGTGGAAGACCCCTCCATCTTCTTAACTCCTGCTCCACACTCTGAACCATCTTCCCATAATTAAGTTTATATAGCTGACTCAGTTCATGACCTATTCGAATGCCTAAATATGTAAATTCCATTTCTACTTTCTTTAAGCCCCATGCCATTTCCCCATGCTCTCTTTCATTACTTCCCCACAGCATAATTTCAGATTTATGGATATTAATTTTATAGCAGGAGAATATAGCAAACTCCTTTATTACTTCTAATAATGGGGGAACAGACCTGACTGGATCCCGTACAAACAATAACATGTCGTCAACATACAGTGTTATCTTATGCTCTTCCCCTGAGTTCCCAACTACCCCACTAATTCCTACAGAACTTCTAATAGCCACCGCCAGAGGCTCAATTGCTATAGCGAATAGCAGGGGCAAAAGGGGGCATCCCTGTCGGGTTCCCCTATGAAGAGCAAACCTCCCAGTTAGACCCCCATTCACCAGTACCCTTGCCACTGGGGCCTCATATAAACTCTCCACCCACCCAATAAATCTGTCCCCCAGGCCAAGTTTCTGTAACACCCCAAATAGGTACTCCCACTCTATGCGGTCAAAGGCCTTTTCGGCATCCATTGTAAGCACCACAATATCCTTACGTCCCCGGGCTGCCCCCATTTATGTTTTGTATATTTTTCTTCCCCATTATTTTATTACTAAGAAAATGTGCATGAATATATGATCTTTATTCCTTAGAGTTCCATTAGAGTCCATCTGCCTCTATAGCTTACTCCCTACTTCAAGTCATAATCCTGTGTTGTGACATCACAATCTGTTGTTGTGGAAGTAACTGTGATGTCATAAGCAGTGCTCTATGACTTCAGGTAGGAAGAAAGCAGCAGGAATAGATAAACTCTTCAGGAGCAAAGATCCTGTTTTCATACAAATGACCTCAGTAATAAATAATTGTGTGTCTGGGGGGGGATACAGCACTAATGGGAAATATAAGTTCAACTATGTCTAAATATTAGGTTCTGTTAAAGTTCTCCTGAATGTGCCACCAGATCTTTACGTGTTTTCAACTGCCTATTATAAAATAATTTTTTGGGGGTGTAAAAAATAAACACAGCACCTTTCTTTGTCTCTCATGTCTATCCTTTTTTTAATCACTGTCTCTAGTACAGCTGAAAAAAGACAATATTATAGAGGATAATGCCTGAGGATCAGTTGTTCACCACGCTGTAATCACCTCAAGCGGTTGCCAGGATGACTTAGTAAACCTTGAGAGAGCAGCTGAAGAGGTTTACAGTCATCATGGCAACTGCGAGAGGTGATTACAATGAGGTTGAAAACCGATCCTCAGGCATTATTTTTTATAGAGTATGGGATACCAGTCTTTCACACAAAAAATTCAAGATAGTCCTTACTTTTTTCTTTGTAGCCCGTAGCATCGCTCTCCATTAGGATCAGTTCTTACCTCCATGGCCGTTCGTTGTGAGCCTCCACCTCAGATGTGCACATGTGCAGATCGGCTTCAGTTGTAATCCCATCGCTATGACGTACTCAAGAGGGGTTAACAACACCCTACATCATAGCAATGGGATTATAAGGAAATAATCTTGCTGTTTACTAACAGTAATAAGGCTCTCCCATACATTATATAGCAAATAAACTCCTTTCTTATCTGATTCATGCTATTATTCATTGGTAAACCTTCTTCTATCTGCTTTAATAAGTTCTAGCCATCCCTCCCTCTATTCATAGCTGCCATTCTTTCTATCAATTTTCTCTCTCTCCATGCATTTTTCTCAGTTTATGCTTTTGAACATGGAGGTATATTGGAACAGACTCCTCCCAGTTTCTTGCATTGTTTTTTTCAGAGTATTGCAGGAACACACTGCAGTACAGATTCTGATTAGTATATGCTGAGCAATATCCCCAACTTGGCAATGAGAAAGTCCCAGAAGAAATAGTTGGATCCCATTAATGGAGGACCTGAAATTTTATTTTGCCATATACCTACTCATGGCTTTAAGAGGTCCAGAAAACTACTGTAACAAGGACAACTAACAAGAACTTGATATATCTTGGTAATGCCATTGAAAAATAATTTCTATATACTCCTTTCTTGTTCTCAAATGCTCTCATAAGCATTTGTTTATATACTGTTATACAATGGCAAGAAAAAAATCCTGGACTCTGATTGGTCAGTCTTGGGCTGGACCCGTGATGTTGTCCCAGCACAACATCATGGGTCTACTGGCATCATTATGGAACCTACTCTTTTTTTTTGCATCTTCTCTTAAGAAACAAAAATATTTTTCCACTCTAATAAAAACATTCTTTAAAATTATTTTTTATTTTATATATAACAACGAGCCATTGTATAATAGCATTAATGCCCTCCAGGGTGTGTGTCATTTGGGATAACGTTACGCCTCAGTTGTTGGATGCACTCGGCCTCCAGCATTGTGCCCAACCACCTGAGGCATGACGTTATCCCAGCACGGCACACATCCTGTTGGGCATTATTGCTTAATTTAAGAACAGAGATCTTTGATTATTTAGACAAACTAGCAGAAACAAGGTTATTACCAATCAATATCACACAGGGGGATGAAGAAAGAATCTGGGGAATTCCAGCAAGAAAAGTTTTGAAAGATAAAAGCAGCAGTATTTGCTGGTTGTCATGTAATTTTCTTAGTAATAATGTATTTCTGGCCAAAATATCAATATACCATTTTTTTCGTGTTTTTTTAATTCCTGGACTGAGATACATAATTTGAGGTTTTTAAAGGTTCTGGCTCTGTTGCAATGTCCACCATAAAAATGTCAAACATCTTAGTGTGTGGTGCAGTGCTATTTACCATTAGAAATTTGCCAGCACCACTGTAATATATCCACAGTATACATCCAGTACGTGCAATCAAAAGGTACCCTCAATGGAAGACATTTTATGTATTGTGATGAGTGGCCGCCTTCTTTAATGACGTGAGTCATTAATTACAAAACAATAGTTATAAAGCTGTTTTTTAATACAGTATCTGAGGAAATTAAAACAATAGTGATTATGAATCTAAGGATGTCAGAAATAAATTTTTGCTTAAAAAACTGCATGTTATACAATGGCAAGAAAAAATCCTGGACTCAGATTGGTCAGTCTTGGGCTGGACCCGTGATGTTATCCCAGCACAACATCACAAGTCTACTGGCATCATTATGGAACCTACTCTCTTTTTTTTTGAAATTACTCTTTATTCCTCCTCCCAGCCTGCCACCTCCGACCCTTCAGGGAGGACAATTGGACATCCCACTGCCCGGAACCCTACCCACACAGACCACAAATCCCCCATGGAGCAGCGGATTACCCCGGGCGGGGCCGGCGGGGTTCGAACCCGTTACTTCGTTTCATCGGTCTGTGGTCTGCTAGGAAGGGCAGCAATTCGTGGGCATGGGGCCATGGTCCTCCCATCTTCCCAGCTGAGGCAGGCTTGTTCGCATTTTCTCCCTCCCGAGCAGCCAGCGACCTCCCATGATGTCATGGCGCTGCAGCCGATGTCCGTGCTGCTCAAGGCCAGCCATCCCTAGTGGGGCTTGCAGTTCCTCGAGCCTCGCTCGGGGTCATGCAAGTGTCGGGCATCGGCCAATCCCTCCCGGAGAAGCGAGCTGTCATTGGGCAGCTCGGGCCTATCTCCCCGGCCCGACCACAAGCGACCGAGTCCGCTCGAACCGGGTCGCCGGCGTGGAGTGAGGTGTGGCGTCCAGCGCCTCAGCCCTCAGCGCCACCGGGCCGGCTCCTCTTTTTTTGCATCTTCTCTTAAAAAACAAAAATATTTTTTCTGCGGTCTCCTGCCCAACCACCTAAGGCATGACGTTATCCCAGCATGACACACACCCTGTTGGGCATTATTGCTTAATTAAACCTTTTTACCAGCTAATAAATACTGCTGCTTTAATTAGCACTAGAAATACGGTCAGTACTCTTGAACAACTGAAATTTAAACAGATACAGTGAGCGTGGCATGCCTTACATTGTGGCACTATGTAAAATAAAGCACCTCTCTAGGGGGTTATACATTCTTCTCCAATCTAATTTGGAATTAATAACACCCATATTGAATAACAAATGGGATAGAGCACTGAATCACTATGTTGCTTGCTCGCATGTGCAAGAAATACAGTGCCATCATCCGAGTTTTCGGAGGTGTGGCACCCGTCTTCCAATTCAGTCAGTGTGTTTGCAGGCGCGGCCCGAGTTCCCCAATCACTGCTGCAGCTGTCTATGACAGCAGTTGGAAATGCAGTGGACGTACAGTTGAAAGGGAGAGCTCCCCACACACACATGCAAGCATGCATACTGCGTGCTGATGCACTCCCTCCCCCCCACGCACACACTATGTGGCCGACAGGGGTGCCCAATCCCTCATCGGCTCCATGCCCCCCCAACAAATGCTATCCAGGTGCCATGCTGGGAGCCTAGCCCAGCATGGCAAAAACTGTTATAGCTGACCGGGGTGCCCAATCCCCCACCAGCTCCACGGCTGCACGCTCCCCCCAAAAGCTTTACAGGTGCCACGATGGGAGCCTACCCCAGCATGGCAAAGCTTGTTATAGCTGACGGGGGTGCCCAATCCCCCGCTGGCTCCACGGCTGCACCGTGCCAAATGTTTTCCAGGTGCCATGCTGGGAGCCCACCCCAGCGTCGCAAAGCTTGTTATGGCTGATGGGGTGCCCAATCCCCATCGGCTCCAGCCCCCAAACAGTTTTTTTCGCCACACTGGGAGCCCACCCAGCATGGCAAATGTCCCGCGTCGTCTTAATAAAAACAAAAACCTGTAAACAAAAAGGTCCCTCGTGAGTCTCCCCTGCCCCCACAACCCGCACCCACCCACTGCGCACCCTGCCTCCCACACCCCCACACATACTACCTGTGGGTCTGGTGTGACGATCTTCGGTGGACCGGGAATATGTCTGCACTCTTCAAAGCCGACCGCGAACTGAGGAAATGCCAGTAAGCTGTATAATGGAATAAACAGGTTTTTTTAAACTTTGTTGCATATCTCGGGCATTTTGGGGAATTTTGGGCCCAGATTTTCGACATGTGGTTTTTAGGACCCCTCCTCATGAATTCTTGCACTGTCATGGCGTTAACCGGGCCCGAAGAGTGATTTCACAGTCACTGTGTGAAATCACCTTTCGGGACCAATTAATTAAATGACACTCTCAGTGTTCATAAGGTGGGTTCTCAAAAAGTCTATGTTGAAAATTTGGTGAAAAAAAATCTTAAAAATGACTGTTTTATGAGCGTGCGTTGCGCAGTTCCTATGCACACTCGTAAGTTTGTGAATTTTCAATATTTTCACTCCAGATTTTCAATATTGCCATTTTACCACACCTTCTTATGAGCAGTACAGCTGTCATTTTCACATCTCACCCAAAATGTGTTGCCTTATGTAGCGCACAATTGGCATGATGGGTTCTTGAAATCAATGTATGGGACAAATAGAAAATCCCAGTGACACTGTTCATGAGCAGATGCTTAAATGGCTATGTTGAAAATTTGGTGAAAAATTCCTAAATGATTGTTTTAGCATGTTGTGCAGTTCCTACCCACGCTCTTAAGTTCGCAAATTTTTAATATTTGCACTCCAGATTTTCAACATTGCCATTTTACCACACCTCCTTATGAGCAGTACAGCTGTCATTTTTCACATGTTGCCCAAAATGTGTTTCTCTGCATGTAGTGCACAATGGCACAGTCAGTGTGCAATCAATGTTTGGGACAGATTAAGAAAATCACAGTGACACTGTTCATGAGCAGAGGTCTTAAAATGGCTATGTTGAAAATTTGGTGAAAAAATTCCCTTCAGCCATTCTGCAATGTTACTAATGAAGACCCTGCAGCACCCCACTGGTCACCCCCTCTCCCTAGACTGCACCCCATTTACCACCACTCTCTGCCTCCTGTCTGTTAGCCAGTTTCTAACCCAGTTTACCACCCTTTCTCCCATGCCCAGCCTACCCAGCTAGTTTATCAGCCTCCTATGTGGGATGGTGTCAAAGGCTTTGCAGAAATCAAGGTAAGCGTTGTCCACTGCCCCACCCTGATTTACTTCCTTTGTCACCCAGTCAAAGAAATCAGCCAGATTTGTCTGACATGATGTCCCCACTGTGAATCCATGTTGTCTATGGTCCTGGGCTCCGATGGCTTCTAGATGCCCCACTATCCTTTCTTTAAGCAATGCCTCCATGATCTTCCTCACTATTGAGGTGAGGCTGAACAGCCTATTGTTCCCTGCCTCCTCCCTGCTGCTGCATTTGTGTAGAATGACCACATGTGCCCTCCTCCAATTCACTCATGTTGAATGACTCAGTGAACATGGCTGCCAGAGGTGCTGCTATCTCCCTTTGCAGTTCTCTTAATATCCTTGGGCGTATGCCATCTGGTTCCATCGCTTTGTCCACCTTCAATTTAGTGAGCTCCTGCAGGGCTCTTTTGCCTTTGAATGGACTATTGCCCACCTCTTCACTCCCTTGGCAACTGCTGTACTGCTGTGGCCCTTGCCCCTCCCACTCTTCTGTGAATACTGAGCGGAAAGACACAGTGGATGACTTGGGAGGAAGGCATGGAACTATCACTTCCAAATACCTAAACAGCACATACAAGCAAGCAACATTCGGCATTGACAAATGCTTGTTGTTCACATGACTTCATGCTCATTTTAACCAAGATGCTTACTGAGGAGCTAGGGATTACAGGAAAGGAGAGAGAAAGAACCTTAACAAACAATTTCAAACTAAGCTTGATAATATAGATTATCAAGCATTTATTGATAAAATGAACAAAAGATGGAATATGAAGACAATTTAAAAGCTCAAAAAATAAAAAATAATTCAAAAGGGATTTAGGGAATTGAGGGGATGGGAAGCTAAACTGTTCTAAAATCAGGAATACACAACAAAACGGGAGGTATGTTAACCCCAATTGAGACAGCTCATTATATTCATCAGAAGATAGTTCTGACAGAGATGTTTATTCATTTGGACAAATGACGTGGTGATGTTATTTGTTTTCTTCCAAGATGGAAATTCAAAGGGAGACTCAAGAGAGGCTTCAGGTAAGATTTTACATGGGAAGATTTCAGAGACAAACAGACAGATGAGCCAGAGGAAGGGCTAGTAGGTACCATGGTAGGTGATAGGAAAAGAAAAAGAGACAGTTGGGAGGAAAAAGGAAAAGAACAGAGTACAGCAGAAAGGCTAAAGACAAGGCAACAGCAGAGAAAATAATGGTTTATAATCTGTCAAAAAGAACACTTACTTATGAGCAACTAAGTGTTCTCAGTAAGGCACTTAAAGGGGACAGAAACTGATTACTCATGTGCAGCGGCTTGCAATGCCTCTATTTTCATAAATTATACTCATACCTCTAAAGCATCCCTATTTAACTGTGCCTGAATACAAGCTGAAGCTGTCAGTTGTGTTTTGCATTGTTTTCTTTGTATGGACAACATTCTGTGCAGTTCCTTTCATGGAACCAAGAATTTGGAGTTTTGTCTACGTCACTTCATGATTTCAGAAATGTGAGCATGAACTTATCAGTACAGTGTCCCCTTTAAAACATTTTGCCTATTTAGAGTTAATGAATTAACAGTACTACTTTATTTATTTCAAAAGTTTACCAGCAAAGACTTGCTGAGCTGTTAACAACTCATTTCCAGTTGCATTTTGGGGTTGAGAGATATGGAATCAAACAGTACAAGAGGAGAAAAAATAAATAGTAATTAACAGCATTACAAACTAGTAGTCGTATATAGCAGCGCAGTACATTAAAGGATCATAATCATAAACATTTGAAGGCAGAACAGTATAACAGGTACCTGTGATAGATAAAATTGAGCTTAGTAGGCAATGGGAAATTACCCATAAAGCATAGCAGGGGTGGGAAGGGGAGGGCAATATGAGTAGGGGAAGGAGATCAAAGCAGTAGGGGTCATGGACAGTTGCAATTGAGAGTAGAAAAGTCACAAAGAAGAGACTTAAAGGAGAAGCAGCACAGCGGATTGACAAGAGAAGGGTGGACCAGAGTTTAGGAAAGTGATATGTAAGTAAGTAAAAGTTTATTTATAAAGCACCCTATCACTGAAGCTCAGGGTGCTGTACACGATGCAGATAGTAACAATTCAACATATTAGCATATGTAAAGACCCAAAAATAAGACCGTTTGATTAAAACAGCATAAGACAGTGGCTAGGGGATCTAAAACTGGGAGAACATGCAAAATCCCGAATGCCTCCCTAAATAGATGTGCCATCAGGTCCCGCGTAAAAGCCTCCAACTAGGGGGCCTCCCTCAAGGACCTTTGCAGCGAATTCCACAGGGCTGGTGCTACCACCCAAAATGAATGGTCTCCTGATGCTTTAAACAGGGCCCTGGGAACTGCTAGGAGGCCCTCCTCAGAGGAGCGAAGAGAGCACTGGGAGCAGTGAGGAGCCAGGAGGTTGCACAGGTAACCAGGGCCCAGTCCATATAGGGCTTTATAGGTGAGAAGACCCACCTTGAAGGTAGTTCTCTGCCTAAATGACAGCCAGTGTAGCTCACACAGGACATGGGTCATATGACAGGACCTTGGAAGGCCCGTCAGTAACCTGGTCACTATAGTCTGCACTAGCTGCAGGCAATGCAGGACCCCTCCACTAACCCCAAGGTAAAGAGCATTGCAATAGTGGAGTCCGGACTTTACAAAAGCATGCACCAGCGGGAACTGGTCATCCAGCTAGATTAAGGCTTTAATCAAGGTAATATTCCTCAGGTGGTAAAAAATACTCTACACGCTCCGGCTCTAGGGTCCTCAGTGCTGTACACAGACAACCTAGTCATCATGGCCATATCTCAGGACATCGCCACCATTAACACCAAACTAAACTCGGACTTGACCACATCCAAACTTGGTTGCAGGACCATAAACTTGTTATTAACCTACAGAAGATGCAGGCCATGCTATTTGGCTCAGCAGCCAAGTTAAAAGCCACCCCGGATTCACTACAGATCTCCGGGGCTGATGGGTCACCGCTGACTGTCGCAGGCTCGGTCAAGTACTTGGGGTAACCCTTGACCCACTGCTGGATATGAACCTGCACATACGAAATACATGCAATGCCTCAAACTGCAAGCTGGGTCAGGCTTACAGAGCAAAAAGCTGTCTAACTCCAGCTGCCCGTCTTGCTGTAGCCAGGGGAGTCCTTCTACCCACGCTTTGCTACGGACTAATCACCTTTGCCCACGTTGCAAAAACTAGTCTAGTAAAGTGGGACTCAGCTTACAATAACATATACTGTTTTGCGCTCTCAGACCCTCACCTCACTCACCGCTGTGAGCTTTACACCCGGCTTGAGTGGCTCCCACCGGAACCTCACTGCTCTTATGTCGTGGGCAACTTCATTGACAATACTGTCAGAACTGCCACCCCTCAAAACCTTGCTGAGACCCTTGTTCTTGCTACACCCTCCTACAACCTGCGATCCAGCGGCTCCCATGCCCTCCTGGTACCTAAAAACCCGCACACACAAATGGTGACGAGCCGCTACATGTCGCCCAGGGTTTGGAACTCTCTTCCAACTAGCACTCGCTCCTCTCCCTCGCACCAGAGCTTTAAAGCCTCCCTCTGTGGTTTTCTCAAAATGGCTGCTACCTGTCTCTGCACTAGACAAACCCTCTCAGCCTGAAATGCCCCAACTAACTGAGATGCTACCTAAACATTACTATTTGGGCAGAGCACAACTGTGCTCATACTCCTCCTGTTCTCACAGCATATATAACAAGCATTTGTCAATGCCGAATGTTGCTTGCTTGTATGTGCTGTGTAGGTATTTGGAAGTCAGTGGAGTGCAAATATTGAAAATTTACCAAACTTACAGCGTCGTGAAGACTCATGCACTCGACGTGGAAACAGTCATTTTAGGAAGTTTAGGACCAAATTTTCAACATAGTCATTTTAAGACTTTCTGCTCATGAACAGTGTCACTGTGATTTTCTTAATGTGTCCCATATGTTGATTTCTGACACTAACTGTGCCATTGTGCGCTATATGGGCGGAAACACATTTTGGGCAAGATGAAAAATGACAGCTGTACTGCTCATAAGGAGGTGTGGTAAAAGACAATGTTGAAAATCTGAGTGAAAATATTGAAAATTAAGTTTCATTTATGAGAACTGCGCAACGAGGCTCCGTGAAACCGCCATTTTTAGGAATTTTTCCACCAAATTTTCAACATAGCAATTTTAAGACCTCTGCTCATGAACAGTATCACTGTGATTTTCTTAATGTGTCCCATACAGTGATTTCACACAATCGATCATGCCTTATTTGTGCTACATGGGCGGAAACACGTTTTGGGTGAGATGTGAAAAATGACAGCTGTACTGCTCATAAGGAGGTGTGGTAAAATCACATTGTTGAAAATCTGGAGTGAAAATATTGAAAATTCGCACACTTACGAACGTGCTAGGAACTGCGCAACGCACGCTTGTAAAACAGTCATTTTTAAGAATTTTTCCACCAAATTTTCAACATAGGCTTTTTGAGACTCCACCTTATAAACAGTGGCAGTGTCGTTTTGTTAAAGGGTATGGAAAGGTGATTTTGTGCAGTGACTTTGAAATCACCCTTCGGGCCCGATTAACGCCATGACAGTGCAAGAATTCATGAGGAGGGGTCCCAAAAACCCCATGTTGAAAATTTGGTGCAAAAATTCCAAAAAATGCCTGAGATATGCAGCAAAGTTGAAAAAACCCTATCTTTCCCATTATACAACTTACCGGCATTTCCTCAGTTCGCGGTCGGCTTTGAAGAGTGCAGACGTGTTCCCGGTCCACCGAAGATCATCGCCAAGGTCCGGAGGTAAGTATGGGAGTGAGGGGGTGGGGAGGCAGGAGGCACAGTGGTGGGTGCGGTTGTGGAGGGGGCAGGGAGAGCGCCGAGGGACAGTTTTATTTGCAGTTTTTAAAATGATGACGCTGGACGCTTGCCACGCTAGGTGGGCTCCCAGCATGGCACAAGGACAGCTGGTTGGGGGCGTGGAGCTGATGGGGATTGGGCACCCCGTTGGTGATAGCATCTGTTGCCACGCTGGGGTGGGCTTCCAGCATGGCACCCGTACTCTGGTGGGGGAAGACAGTGGCAATCCCCGTCGGCTATACGATGAGTTGCCATGCTGGGGTGGGCACCCAGCGTGGCATGTGCAACTCTGTTTGGGGCCGGCAATCCCCCATCGGCTATACAGTGTGGGGGAGGGGGGCCGAGCACGCAGTATGCGTACGATGCCTGTGTAGGGGAGGACGTGACGCAGGCGATATCTTATCGCTGCTCACTGAAGTGTAGCTCCCTTTCAACTGTACTCCATTGCATTTGGAGCTGTCATAGACAGCTCCAGCAGTCATTGGAGAACTGCGCCGCGCCTGCAAACACACTGACTGAATCGGAAGAAGGCTGCCACACCTCCAAAAACTCGGATGATGGCACTATGTTTCTTGCACATGCGTGCAAGCAACATAAAAATGGACCATTTAGGCCCACTGGCAAAACAGGGTGAGCACTATAACTGTGCAGTCCTTTCTCTCACACTGGGCCCACTCTATCCCAACTGTGACTCCTCCTTATTCTAACTGCTAGCCTTACAACTTGCTGCCTGGAGCGATGAATTCACACTGCACTTCTTCCTACTGACTGCAATGTTTAATACTGTATTGTAATACCTGTTTTGGTATTGTTGTCTTACAATGTCCCTGTGTTCTGGTCACTTTATATTAACTCTTCACTACTATTTGCCTGATGAAATCTGATGCTTGTAAAGTCCCTGTTGTGCTAATTCTATGTAATGTAATCCTTCACTTGTATTTGCCTGATGTTCATGTATGTACCTTGTAATCTCCCGGGTCGCACCTGAAAATAGGCACTTGGCTGTCTAGTGTGCTTACCCGGTTAACAAAAGCAAATAAATAAATAATAAATAGACAACAGATGACACCTGAGCCTCAAACGTCAGTCTGTTATCCAGGATAATACCCAGATTTTTCACCTCAGCTGTGGTAACAAGTGGGGTTGGCCCAGCATCAGGCCGGTTCCTGCCCCAGCAGTCTACACATCCTGCCAATTACCAGGCAGTATCACAAGCATCTCTGTCTTGTCCAGGTTGAGTCTCAGCCAGTTCTATGTCATAAGGGCGATTGCCGAACAGCGATTGTCCTAATGGCAAGTGTACATCACAGAAATTCAACTTCAGCAATGTGTAACTCCAAGCGACAGTGAAAGTGGTGTAGAAAAGTTGGTTTTTTTACTTTTATGTGGGGGGCTATGTCCCCGCACCCCCCTACTATAGATTCTCAACTCCAGGGGGGTGCATGTTGGGGGGGGTGCAACACTGGGGCAAAAAAATAAAATCCCTACTCGGGCTGGGCACAACAAAATATATCTGCGCCTGGACCTGGACCCTGTACCACATCCACCCTAGGCCAGTGCCCACCAAACCATGCCATGGAGCCAGTTCGATGGTGGTCCACAGCACTACCCCTCACAAACCCTCCTGCCCCTTGCTCGACGTGCTTGCTCTCCCCTGCCGTGCGTGTAGGTATAGCGACATCCCATTGCCATTCGTGAACCCTCCCAATCCAGTCGCCCTCCCTCCTCCCTCGCAGTGTTGGTACTCACTGCAAGTGGGGTGCCTTTTCAGTAGGCACCCACTTGCGATGTGCCCACTTCACAGGATACCACCTCAGCCAGTTAGAGGACATCCAGTCCTGGATCTCAGCCAGACAAGCATTTAGTACTTTCATAGCGTTGTGTGTTCTGGGTGCAAATGAAAAAATACAGCTGGGTATCATCTGCACAGCTGTGAAACTCCATGCTTTAACATCTAATGATCTCTCCCAGTGACAGAATGTACACTGTGAACAACACGGGTGAGCGGATTGAGCCTGCAGAAATACCACACATGAGGGGCTTCGGACAGGACGAGGAACTCCCTGTCACTGTCCTCTGCATCCTACCTGTGAGAAAGGACTCAAACCAGATGATGACAGTGCAGATGAGTCCACAGAGCTCCCACAGGTCATCCAACAACACACCATGGTCCACAGTGACAAAAGCTGAAGAGAAATTGAGGAGAACGGGAACTGACCAGTCCCCTCTGTCTCTAGCCCTGAGGAGAATCATTATGCACCCTGACCAATGCAGTTTCAGTACTGTGGACCTAAATCCCAACTGGAGAGGCTCATAGATGTCAAAGGTAGTGAGGTTGGCTTTGAGCTGCAGAGCCACCATTTTGTCAATAATCTTACCCAGGAATGAAAGGTTAGAGATAGGTCTATAATTCCCAAGATGGGGGGCTTCATCAGTGTCTCTTTCAAAGCACTAGGAATAACCCTCTGAAAGTAGAGCACTAGACAATCTCGCGAATGCTGGGCCAGCGGACCCCACACATCCCACTAGGAGATGTGTTGGGCACAGGATCCAGTTCACAACATGTGGGCCACAGCTTCAAGATTACCTCACAGACCTTTTCCACCTCCACTGGGCTGAACTCATTCCAGGCAAGTGAAGTGCTTCTGGAAATGACTATCTGACTACTCTGGGAACCCATTAGGCTTCCTCCATTTCTGGATATGGTCCACGCTCCCTTCCTCATACTCGAGCCATTAATAAACGGCTCTTCAATCAGACTCCTCTTGAATAGGGGAAGGCAGCTGGACCTGTTGAACCTCCAGTGCTTTTTTATGATGCTCCATTTGAGACAGTACTTATATGATCAGGGAGAAACTGACATGAGAATGAGAGAATTACTGAAGAAGCAAATGGACCATTTAATAAGTTTAGGAATAAAATCCTTTCTTTAGTTCCCTAGGACAAAGACCATCAAGCACAGAAACTGTTTTAATGATCTCAAGAAAGAGATTAAACAGGTCACCAAGAATGATGACTGTCAGAACAGAAGGGTTAAATATAATTTAACTATAGTGTATGGTGGAATGCTCTTATGCATGGAATTCCATGCCTGGAATATGGTTATAGTGTGTGTGGTGGAACGTTGTTGTGGATGGAAATCCATCCCTTCAACAATGTTGTTATGCTGCACTAGCTACGTCATCGTAGCTGTTGTGCTGCACTAGCTACGTAGCTAGTGCAGCATAACACTTACAAGGTTGTTGCACATGCATGACCGGGCAACCGGCGATCCTCTTGTGAACGGCTGCGATGGTGAAACAGGCCAGAGGAGGTGAAAATCCCCACAAAAAACAGCAAGAAAGTAAGGGTACTCTGTATGAGCTCCATACACTATAAAAGACTGTGTATGATTGCTCATACACAACAAGGGTATTTTTCAGCTCTCAAGGCTTCCATGGTAACGAGGCCACTTGCGCTGTGCTCTCGAGGTCTCCAGTTTCCATGGGAACGTCTTGAGTTAAAAATACCCTTGTTGTGTATGAGCGATCATACACAATTCCTCTATGTTCTGCTGCAGTAGTGACATCATTATGTTGTTCTGCTGTAGTAGTGATGTCAGTACTGCAGCAGAACAACTTGAAATGCTGTCACATACTTGATTTCCCCTGTTCAGTTAAGCTGGAAGTTGTTTTTTTTTTAAACTTGAACTTCCAGAAACATCTGCAGCACAGTTGTCAGTAATTTGAGCCTACCACCAACCCTCAAATGCCACCCCCCAACCACCAGTTCACTGAAACAAAGTGCAATGTCTGAAATAGGCATTGATGCCCATACACTATATAGAATAGAGGATAGGCAACTCTATGCACAACCAGTGTGTTGTGCCACCTCGGGGATTTGATTCTTATAGACCTCTCAAGCTTTGCTCTCGAGGTCACAGGGAATCGGTAGCCCTCAATGGCACAACACATTGGTTGTGCATAGTTGCCCATCCACTATCCTATATGTATAATTTAACTGTTGCCCAGTATGCAGCATTGCGGGTCCTACAGAATGATATCTTGATAATTATCAAAAATGCAGATAAAGGAGGCACAATTGTAATTCAGTACTACAGTTGTTTATTGCGTTTGGCAATACAATACGTAAGCAATAACCCACTACAGGATATGGGGTTGTTGGGGATTAGTCAACACTCCGAGTGCATTGTGAGGCATGAGGCCGTATATGGCACATACGTGCATGCCAGACAGTATTTCACATATAACCTCTGTATGTAAATATTGAGTGTACATTTGACTCTGGATCCTTTTAAATTAGGTCCTTGCCTGAAGTATTCTGTGTGTAATAAAAAACAAAAAAGAAGCCTCACCAGAATGGAGCTGATTGCTTCAATATACTGTACAACTTTTTAAGGACTGATTAAATTCTTTCTCATTATAACTGCATAGTGGAAACTAAAACAAACATTCCTCTATTTTATGCCATTTTATAGCAACATAAATTTAAATCCCTGATGTATTTTAACCCTGTTTTTTCTTCTAAATATTTTCCACTTATGTTAGAACTTGAAGAGCAATTTTTTCCACCACAGCAGTTATCTGAACTCTGCACAGTCAAGAAAATCAAATGTGGAGTAAGTAACGGTTCTTTTATTTTCTAATACTTGTGCAGAATTTCCAGAATAAAATTAGAATAGCCAATCCCACTGTGGCATTACAATCTCTGTTTAACTCGTGTCAACACAGAATGTAAGACACCCAACTGTCCATGTCCTTTACTTGTTTTCCTTGCTGTAACCATTCTAGCAGCTTCTCCCCATTTCAGGGGGGTGCTCTTTAGCACCTTCTCCTGCCACCTTAGCCAGAGCATCTGCCACTGTTGGCATGCTGCCAGGCTGGTTCCAATGTAAATGTTATTTACAGTATGTTGTAGAAGAATTGTAATATAGAAATATCTTGGTTGATGTTGACAGAACTTATTTACACAATGTCCCCTTCAAATATGGATTACAAGCCAGTAATAATGGAATCTTTGCTTCTGTCAGTAGGGATGTTGGGATAAGTAATTTTGATGGTATGTAACTGTTGCATATGATACCATGGTTATCGTAATCCATGGCACTATAATTTATGGACATAGTTATTTTCACACACACACCCACACACAAAAAAAAAAAAAAAGACATCTGCTCAAACGCTTGTGTTGGCCAGAGCTGGAGTGGAAGGGACAGTCATCACTAACACAAAAAAATTAGCTGAAAGGCCGGAAAAGCACAGAATGCTGTGAACCAGTTATTGTGGTATCAGAAATTGCCTACAGTATCAACACAGTGACCTCCGATAGCATAGTATACCATGTAAGCATTAAGCCATGACGAAGGTGGCATCTAATGCTGGATTAATGTATGGTTGGGATGGTTGTGGTACAACAGCCCAACCATGCATTAATAGCATTAGATGCCACCTTCGGAGTGGCTTAATGCGCTTGTAACATGGGCCGCGCAACTATAGATGTCCCATGATTCTATTTCACATCATGTGAACAACATAGAACAGCGAGTCAGTATGTTTTCATTACATTTTTACTGCACTTCAAAAACGTCTTACACACAAGCTTTTATATGCTGATGCGGTCAAAAGATTCTGTGGGCCTACATGTGCACAACGATGCCTTTTACATGCTACAACGACTTATTTTGCATTCTAGATGGGTACTGTTTTCAAACCACTTGTAGGAGGTCCATCGTTCACTACTTTCTCCGCCACTCTCTCCACTTCCATTCCGAATTTGCATGCTGCGTCCCTCACCTCTTTATGGTGCTGTGAGATAGCTCCAATCTGTGCTAGTAGTGCTTCTGCTGTGTTTCTGGTTCCATCGAGTGTGCGTTTTCTCTTTCTCCCGTTCCCCTTTCCGACACTAACCTGGTTGTCAGTCCCTGCCTAGACAAGACCACCGTCCCAATTACAGCTCGTTCTTACCTCTCCCCAGTGCTGCTTTTCTGGCTGTCTGGATGGTAGTGGTACTTCACTTTGGGCACGGCAGTTATACTGGATTAATCCCCGCTCTGATTTCCCCCACGTGATCAATTTGAACCAATCGCACATCCCCATTTGCACATTCACTTTAGTGCCATGTTACAAGAAACGTTAAAACCACCATATTCCTACCTTTCAGTTCATTGAGATGTGAAGCTTCCTCAGGAACCTAAACCATAATCCACTGCTTGTGACATCGCAGTCTGTGGCTGTGAAAATGACTGTGATGTCACAAGTGGTTTTTTGATACTCAGTCACTGTAGATGAAGTATAAGGAACAAAATTCAAGTGTTCTTGTAAATATCCTCAGTGAAGAGGAAAAGAAAGGCAGAAGATTAATGTTTGTTTGGAAAGTAGTGCAGTTGGAGCCTGTTGATGCCAGCTGTGATTTTTGTGCTGGTGGTCGAAGCGCCACTTTAAAGAGCTGCTGATGCCTCAGAAACCACTTTTTTAGATAACATTCGGGTTGCATTCCATATATTTTCTATAGATTTCTCCTCCCCATTATTTATTACTGAGGGAATTTGCATGAATACATGATCTTTATCCCTTATAGTCCATCTTCCTCTATAGCTTACTCCCTTCTTCAAATCATAATCCTCTGTTGTGACATCTCAAGCTGTTATTATGGGAGTAACTTTGATGTCACAAGCAGTGAATTATGACCTCGGGTAGGGAGAAAACATCAGGAATAGATAAAATCTTCAGGAGCAAAGATCCTGTTTTCATGCAAATGACCTCAGTAATAAATCATGGGAAGGAGGACTACGGAACTAATGCGAAAGACGAGCTGATCTGTTATTCAGTTATTTGTCCCTGGTGTCTAGTGGCACCCCCACCCTAAGACTGACTGCCCACTCATTGTATTATTTGTCTCTGGTGTCTTGTGGCATTCTCCCTTCTGATTGCCATCTCTGTAAGAATTATACATTTCCCTGGTGTCTAGTGGCACCCCCACCCTCAGACTGGCTTCCCCATTATTCAGTTATTTGTCCCTGGTGTCTAGTGGCACCCCTATCCTCAGACTGGCTTCCCTATTATTAAATTATTTATCCTTGGTGTCTAATAGCATCCCCCATCCGATTGCTGTCCTTGCTGAAATAAAGAAGAAAACAGTCCCTTGCCAATCTGACCCCCCACCCCGACCTCCCACTTAGCACCCACCACCCTGCACCTCCCACACACCCCATACACCTTCTCTCACCTGAACAGGTCCCAGGGCGAAGATCCACTTTCCAATCGAAGACACATCTTACTGCTGGAACCCCTGACTGCAATATGAAACACTAAGGTAAATGCGGTTCAATGTATTTCTATGGGGCTTTCAAGTTTGGTCCATAACCTTGCCATTTCTGGATATTTTTACACCAAATTTTTAACATGACCTTTTTTGAGACCCCACCTCATGAACAATGTCAGTGGAATTACGTAAATCTGTCTGAAAGGCGATTTTGCACTCGGTTGATGAAATCATCTTTCAGTCAGAATTTGAACATTTTTACCACCCTTGTTCATGAGGTGGGGTCATAAAAAGGGTATGTTGGAAATCTTTGGTCACAATATGTTAAAATGGCAAAGTCATGTGCATCTGTTGACATTTAGCTACACTCCCTTGTAACGTTTGCAATTTTAAATATTTTGGCCGTAAATTTTCAACATAGCCATTTCTCTATGCCTTCTCAAGAACATGACAGCTGTCAGTTTTCAAATCTTTGTCAAAAGGTCTTTTCGCGCCTTTGGCATGGAATGATGTTGCAGTGGGGATTTTACAATTTTTAGTACCAGGTTCATGAGGTAGGGTAATAAAATGGCTATTCTGACAAGTTGGTTGCTGTTGTCTTACAAATGGAAGCACAGGGCCCTATGGCAGGATGGGAGTGCAGAGCCCAGAGGACCCTGCACTCCCATAGGATTACATTATCCAAAAAAGTATGGATGAATGGGAGCGCAGGGCCCCTCAAATAAGCATATGATTATACTAGCTCGAAAAGTAAGGACATTCTTTGCAAAAAACGGTGCTAATGCAACATTTAGGGTCCAGACTACAGTGACAAAAGTAGGGAAATCTGACTTTAGGGTTTCCAACCCTAAAACTCCACCCCCACACCTACAGCAGATCAGGGGTGCAGTCTTCCTTGGCATTGTCAACCCTAAAGCTCACCCCATTCTACACACTCCAGAAAGATATGCACCTAATGGGGTGAGCTTTAGGGTTGACAATGCCAAGGAAGGCTGCACCCCTGATTTGTTGTAGGCGTGGAGGTGGGGTTTTAGCGTTGGAAACCCTAAAGCCATATTTCCCTAATTTTGTTACTGTAGCTTGAACCCTTAATGTTGCATTAACACAGTTTTTTGCGAAGAATATGCATCAAAGATGAGTATCTGAGAACAGCTGTTGAGTCAGCACCTATGGATTGCTGCACCAGTGGGTGACATTCAAAAACCCCTGCATGTGGAAAGCAGCACGGAGGGGCCAGGAATATGTGTGGGGATAGAATGAGGCCAAACAGTGGTCATCAAATCAGATGGTTGGTCCTGCACCCAAGTGGATCCCTTGCTTTGCCTACAGCAGGGGATTGTATGATACCACAGTCCTTCAAGGACTGCCATATTCATAGAAGATCTAATCCCACACTGGGATTGGGCATATACCATAAATTCTGATACCTGAGTGCAGTATTAGAGGGATGCTGTACTGTCAAGATGTGCTATTTTTCAGATGAGACCTTACATTGAGGCCCAGTCTGCCTTTTCTGGTGGTTGTTCAGGTGGATGTTAAAGATCCCATGGCACTTCTTGAGAAAAGTAGAGGAATTTTCCCAGTGCCCTGGTCAAATTTCACACATTTGCTAAAAAACAAAGTACAGTACTGTACCAAGTACAGCTTAATCTGGTTCAGTTTCAGTTGGTTTGCATCCCCCCCCCAACCCCGCGCCGGACAAGGTTAAAAAAGAGGCAGTAGTGTCTAACTCTCCTTTCCTGGTCAACAAAAACTAAATAAATAAATGCAGATTTTGTAAAAAAAATTACAAAATTTAAATAGATGGCCCCCAGACCTCGGTGCCAGCTAGGAAGACCAGGGCAACCAGAGATGGGGCTGATCTGGTGCCAGCAACTTCTTTAGGTGCCTGTGGGGACTTACACACATGTTTGGCTGGAGTTACTGCTGGCCACTGGATCAGATAAAAGTGCTACCCACTGCATACCCTCCCTGGCACAGATTTAAAGCTATGGATCACGTGGACATGCAGACACATCCCATGCCCACCTGCAACCTAGCAAAGTATGAAGACGGAGGGGGGAGCTCATCAGGTTCTGTGGATGCCAAGGAGTACTCCATATGTGCGCAACAGGCACTCCACAGCAGACAAGCCCCTCCCCATGTGTGAAGGGCCAAAAATCATTTGTGGATCAGGTTCCTAGTATCCTTGATCCATTTTAAGAATGTATGATCCTGGAGACGTATATGTTACATCACAGAAACAGCCTGTTCCCAAGTCATACCTGTTACCCTGTGTCTTACATTGTCTCCAGGCTATAAAGTAGATTGTGTTTTTGTACCTCTGTCCAAATAAGATTTCTGCTTTGCTTTGTTGCTTTCCCCTGTTCAACTAACATTAAGGATATAATCTCTGTATGCAGCTTGGTTATCAAAGTAGGTGCATTACAACGCAGTCTTATACTCATTAGGAGTTGTGCTGGAGAAGCAGGTTGCCCTTCCACAGAAGTATTTTTTAAAATTAGTAATCCAGCATACACATTCTCTCTGCTCAGTGCAGATTTTGTCCTGATGTTCTTTGTAATTTAAACAGCGTTCCACAAGTCCATTGGCTTGTTGGTACAGTAGACACAAGAATGTGCTTCGTGCCCCAACCATCCAAAAGGATTTGTATTTAACTGAACTGTATTGTGTAAATCTCATTTTTATTAAAATGTCCAACATATTTTGACATACAGACATACATACAAACATTGACAGGTTTGTTGGCATACAATGAATTGATTTATGCAATACCAGATAGACAACACATATAGTTTAGAACAGGCAATTATAAAGAGGAAGTTTGCTCATTACTAGCATTACAATATTTCATCTTTCCAGGGCCACCTGAGTCTAGGGAGTACATATCCCAGGAGGAGCCCCTCACCCCCCACACCCTTTTCCTCCTGGTTGCCCTATAGGAATAAACTTGGGCAGGTTTCAATGACCGTTTACCTGAACAAAAACCTTCCCCCAACATGGAGAGTGGCAGCTTCTGAGTAAGGGTCTTGGTTTCTGTTCCTCTTAACTGAACTGTATTGTGGACCATCATCCTAAACCATTTCTTCCCAGACACTGGCTATGACTGATTTGGTAACCTGAATTACTGTCACAGCTTTTATATTAGGCAGTTGGAAAACTTCAGAACAGTGACTGTAATAGTCCACTAACAGCAGAAACTGCTTGCTGTCCAGGGTGAAAAAAATCTGTACCAACTCTGTCATGGACTGACAAGTGCAGACATATCCATCAGTGACTTTTTCATATTTTCATGTTAAAATGTATAGCATACTTGATAGAAAACATATTTCACTTCAGTGTCTTTAAGTCTTGGGCAAAATGCAATATCTACCACCCTTCTGTTGCACAGTCCCATTCCTAAATGCCCACAGGGTGTTTTGTCGAGCACAATATTTATTTATTTAGTTAGTTTTTTAGTTGACCGGGTAAGTGCACTAGACAAATCCTGCCTATTTTCAGGCATGACCCGGGGGAGGGGGATACAGATGAATGCCAACTGACCTTGAACCAGATTAAGCTATTGGTTGTATTTTTAATGAATGAGGGAAATTTGGCCAGGACACCGGGGAAATTCCCTACTCTTTTCGAGAAGTGCCATGGGATCTTTAACATCCACCTGAACTACCACCAGAACAGGCAGATGAGACCTCGGTTTAATGTCTCATCCGAAAGATGGCACCTCAGAAGTACCTCCAGACATACTGTAACTTTATAGGAATGGCTAGGTGGTGTCCCTTACGAATGATAACATTTATTATAGTAAGTGATGCTCTGATGTTCCAATATGCCCACAACTCCTTTCTCAATGTATTCTGCTTTGCAGCCCATCTTGTGTTTAATATAGACATTTACATCATTAGCATTGTGTCAAAAGCCTTTTCATTAATCTCCTGTTTGCCCAATCCCCAGACATTGTAACATCCCTTATGACAACGTGAATATGCTCTCCCAGATCTGGTTCTTCTTTTGTACCTTGTCCATGTCCAGGAACAGATGAACATGACTGTATCTGCAATAGGAAGTTCTTTGCCAGAGTTGTACCTCACTGTCATGTCATACTTCTGTAGTCTTAGCAACATTGCTGTTTTGATGGAGCAGATAAAAATGTTTTTCCAAAATATGTTGTAGTGGTTTCTGATCTGAATCAGCAAATATTGGACTATGGGAGGCTTAGCCTGAGGTTCAATGCAGGGAATAGCTCCTCCCACAACCTCTACTTAAGCCCTCCACTAATGCACCTCCTTTGCTTAGGGACGTTTTTTCCTGGGCTCCCTTCGTGGCTGGTGTTGCTGTGCTGCTTTGTGCTTGCTGCTCTGGTTTGTGCTTCCCTCGATGCTCTCCTTTTGTTTTTGTTTTTTGTGTTTTTCCTCCTGTCTCTGTCCCTGTGTTTCCTCCTACCTCTGTCCCATTTCTGTCCTTCACCTCTGCGGCCGTACCGTCTGCCTTCCCATTCCATTCTCGCTTGCTCCCGAGTGCCCTGCGGTTTGCTTCCTTTCATTCTCCTTTTGGGCGTCTTTTCTCCTAACTGCCATTGGCGCTCGCTGAGCAACCCATTCCACCTCATTCCTCACCTCCGGCGCTGTCATGCATTTCCCCTCAGCATGTCTCCCCACCTGCACAGCACTACAGGCATTTCTGTATGGCCTGTCTTCTTCCCCTTCCGTTTCAGCTCCCTCTTCCTGTTCTCCCTGCTCACATTCAATTCCTTTCCCTGCTACCCCTATGGCTTCACCTCATTACCCAAACCCACAGTTTGGCCAGGCCATTCCTTCCGATTCTCCCTGCCTGCTTCTCTGTATGGACAAATGGACTTCAGTGACGCTTTCTGGTGTCTCACCACAGTAGTTATTCACCTGTCCTACACTAACTATTAGCAATGGTGTTCCTGACTTCTATGTCTCTTACTACCGAATTACTGGGTCCGATACCACACTGCTCCTACTGAGCTGTGCCTTTCCTTCTCATGCTGAACCATCATACCTGCTCGATGTACCTCTCCATAACGCCACAGGTGTGCTTCTCATTTTTTAAGTTACCTGACACAATTTGGGCAGATGAGTTTAACCCAGTTACTATGGGGGAATGTTATCCGCCCGCCTCCTGCTTAAGTGATTTCAATTGCACTGCCACCTCATACTGCCCTATGCCTACACTCAGTTTACTTACTTAGTCCCTATCCTGGCTGCTCCTGATGTCCATCACCTTAGGGATGTCGGCGATATCCCCTCAGTATGAAGAGAAGGACGCATCTCCATGATTCAGCTCCATCACCTTCTCCCTTTACTTCCCTTTGCATTATTTTATTTATTTATTTAGTTTTTGTTTACCGGCTAGGTGCACTAGCCATAACCATGACTATTATACCTCCTTCATGTTTCCATTGCCAGCCCCTTTGTTCCTGCCTGTGTTCTTCAAGTCTCCTTCCACAACGTATGCCCTAGCAGGGGTTCTCAAATGGTGAGGCGCGCCTCCCCAGGGATGTGCGTTCCTGTTTCAGGGGAGGCGTGGGATGTTTTGAAAAAAAAAGTGTGTAGCAGCGAGTTGCACTATGTGCGCCTCCCGATTCCCTTTCCTGGCCAGCCACATCACTAACACACCTCCCCCACCCTGCTCCACTCACCGCATGTGTGCAATTACAGTCCTCCCCCACGACCCCTATCTCCTGCTGGCAAGAGGCTGTGCTTCCTGCTGCAATGCCCAGCTCTGTACACTTCCCCGCTTCAAACTGTTCAAACCTAGCAGGGCTAGGAAGGGATCCACAGCCGGCCAAACAAAATGCAGAAAAGGTCTGTGTCAGACCAATAGGGAGCAGGTCTGTATCAGACCAATAGGGAGCAAGATTGTTTTGGCCAATCAGTAGACAAACTTCGCTAGCCAATCATTGGCTGGCTTCCATGGGCTTTCTCAGCTAATCAAAGGCCAGCTCAGGACAGTGTCGTCATCGCTTCGGGCAACAAAGCATGGCGCAAAGTTGGGGAGTTTTAACTTCTGCAGAGATCGCAATTGCCTGCCCGAAGCCGCCAACTTGGACCGTCTGCCTAAAGCTGCTGATCTGATCCACTGCCAGCTGCCGTCTCAGACCTTCACACTTTGCCGCTGCCACCTATGGACCCACGCTTGACTGCCGCCTAGGACCTGCATCTCCGATGCATTGTGCTGCCACTTAGGACCTGCGCCCACTTTAGCTGTTGCCTGGAAGCGCTCCCTCATTGTGGTTGCCACCTCCCACCTGTAGCTGCTGCCTCGGACCTCCTGAGCTCCAAACCTGGACCATCTTCTGCCTTCCAGACTTCTCACGGACCCACTCTGTACAGGGCTGGTAAGGGCTTGTTCTGTACTGCATAAATATTGTTTTGTTTGTATGCCCGAGGGGGGTTTAAACTGGTGGCGGTTGGGGGGAAAGAGAAGGGTTGAAATGGCACACTGTTCTTGGTGGTGGTGGGGTCATATGTGGGTTTGTTGCTCTGAAAGAGAGCTAAAATGGCACAATGATTTGTTTGTTGTGGAAGAGAATTGAAATGGCACGCTGTTTTTGATGGCTGGGGGAGGGTCATATATGGTGTCTCTGTTTGTCCTGAAAGAGAATTGAAACTGCACAATGTTTTCGATGGGTGGGGGGGTCATATATGGTGTCTCTGTCCTGAAAGAGAGAGTTGGCTCACTGATTGTTTTTGATGGCTGGGGGGTTGTCATATATGGTGTCTCTGTTTGTACTGAAAGAGAGAGTTGAACTGCACACTGTTTTTGATGGCTGAAGGGTAGGGATCTTTTGCAGATCTTTAGGAGGACCCTACCTGTGCTGGGTTCATATGTGATGGTTTCTGTGGGGTGCATTTTGGGCGAAGGGCCTTCTGGTATAGCTTGGGGAGGGTAGGTGTATTCTGCAGGTCTTAAGCCCAGGAGTGCTCCCCCAGGCACTTCATTTCAAAAGCAGCAAAACCTGCCTGTTGGATTCGAATGAATGGAAGTTTACAAAGTGCCTAAGATTTGGAGTTCAAATTGGGTCCTGCTAGCGCTTTGTTGGGGCATGGGGTGAGAGAGGGTTACCAAGTGCTGTGCAGCAGTACTTCTGATCTGGTCCTGTCTGAATTTTGCAACCCCTTGGTCAACCCCAGAAAAAGTTCAGGGCTAAAGAACATTGTAGGCACTTTTGTAACCCTCCTCATTCCTTCTAAACAAAGCTCTGGCGGGACCTGATCTGAACTTCAACTCTGAGGCACATTGTAACTCTCCATCGATCACCTCTGATCCTGCCAGAGGTTTGTTGGGGTGAGCGTGAGAGAGAGTTACCAACTGCTGCACAGTGGTTTTCTGATCTGGGCCTGCCTGAACTTTGTCTGGGGGTTAATGGAGGGTTACAAAGTGCTGCTGAGTGGCTGTTCTGGGTCAAAGTGCTGTGGAGCTGCAGTCATTCACTACTTATTCAGTTCTTCTCGACCTTTGGGGTGGAAGGAGTGTTCATAACTGCTGCAGATACAGTATGCTATCCTGATCTGGTCCTGCCATTGCTCTGTTGGGAGGGATTGTTACAAGAAGCTGCAAAGCAAGTCACGTTCTGGTCATGCCAGAGGTGTGGTGGTGTGTTTGTCTGGGGTGGGGTGGGGTGGTGGTTTGTTTGTGGGGTGTAGGTGTGTGGGGGCAGACACACCAATGGGCCTTTATTTAACAGTTGTGTCTTAACTGCATAAAAGAACCAGACAATATTTCTGTGGCGGGAGGGTTTTGAGGATTACCCATATATAACTCCCACTGACAATGTTGGAGCTAACGGAAAAGGAAATTATGGTAAGTATGAAGTAAGTTCTCTTATCCTCCCTCAACATTTGCCCGATGCTTCAGAATCTAGCTGCTGGGGTGGTGGCTTGCACTGACTGAAGGATTTGCTGGAGGAGCTTGATGTGAGGGACCTGATGGGCAGTGGCTGCCAAGAGTTACCATGTTGTTGATGCCGTGGACAGTGCTTGAAATTTCTGGGATGACTGTCAAACGTTATGTCTTCATGTGTGGTGGCATCAGGGCTGATGGGGTGGCAGGTGTAACAGACCAGATTGCTTTGTATAAAGAGGGCTCTTTTTTTATTACTGGTTATGTGTGAGTGTGTGTGTGTTTTGTTTGTTTGTTTGGGCCCTAGTAAGAGTCAAGGTACTTACCTAATTGCTGCTAGCAGTTGTTTGATTTCAAATGGGCACAAATGCCCACAATCTCGATCTTGCCGTCATCTGTCTTCAAAATGTGCTTCAATTGATAAGTACTTTGTGGAGTTCTTATTGTTGGTGATGGTGGGTTGTCTGTAGCAGCTGTATTGTATGTAGCACTTGAGGCGGAACACAAATGGGCATGCTCAGGATGGTCTGGCTTCAGACTGGCTTATTTGTCAACTTCTCATCAATATGAATTTACCATTGCGTTGTAGACCAAGAATGGATAGTTTTCTGGTGACTGAAAGGAAGCGTGTGCAAGACGAAGGGGAAGCTGCTGGACTGAGAGAACCTCAAGCAAAACGCAAGGCCAGAAGATATGATGAGAGCTATCTGAAGCTAGGATTTACCTGGATTGGGACCAGTGATGTGCCACAACCCCGGTGCGTTGTGTGTACTGAGGTTCTGGCACAAGACAGTATGTGTCCCCTGCAAGCTACGGCATCATTTGGAAACAAAGCATCCCAGCTTACTTTCAAAACCAGTAGAGTTCTTACAGAGAAAACTGAGTGAAGTGAGAGGGCAAAGAAAAGTTGTGGAGCAGCATGGGACTGTACCTGCGAAAGCTGTTGAAGTGTCGTGCCTTTTATCTCTAAGAATTGCCAAAGCTGGGAAACCACACAATATTGGAGAAGAGCTGCTAATTCATACTGCAAAGGAAATATGTGCAATGATTCTTGGGGAGAAAGCAGTTGCACAACTGGATGCAATCCCTCTTTCAAATGACACAGTTTGCCGCCGTATTGAGGAGATGTCTGCAGATATGAAGAGGCAGATCATAGATTCCATTCGTCAGAGCCCATTCTTCTCTCTGCAGATTGACGAGTCCACGGATATAGCAGATGCTGCACAGCTTCTGGTGTATGCTTGGTATGCCACAGACACAGATCTTCAGGAGGAGTTTCTGTTCTACAATCCACTTCCTGCAAGAGCAACTGGGGAAGAGCTGTTTCGACTGCTGAATGCCTTCATTGAGAATGAAGGCCTTGACTGGAGTCGCTGTGTTGGTATTTGCAGGGATGAGCTCGCTCAATGACTGGAAGACACAGTGGGATGGTGACAAGGGTACAGGCAGTGGCTCCCAATGCTGTCTGGAACCACTGCATGATTCACAGGAAAGCTCTGGCAGCCAAGAAGATGCCAGCTGAGCTCCACAAAGTCTTGGCTGATGCAGTGAAATCCCTAAACTTTATCAAGGCACGTCCAGTGAATTCCAGACTGTTTGCAGTACTGTGTGAAGAAATGGGAGCAAAACACACACAGTTGGTCTTGCACACTGAGGTCCGTTGGTTGTTCTGGGGGTAAAGTGCTGACCCGCCTCTATGAGCTGCATGATGAAGTTCGCATATTTCTTGCTGACTGTAACTCTCCACTTGTGGAAAATTTCCACAATCCACAGTGGCTTGCTTTGCTCGCATACTTGGCAGATATCTTTGAGAGACTGAAAACACTTAATCTGTCACTTCAAGGACGGGATGCCAGTGTTTTCACAGTCAGGGACAAGATCAAGGCATTTGGTTCCAAGCTCGAACTTTGATCCACACGAGTGCAGCAAGGATCAGTTGCCACATTTCCAACCTTGGAGAATTTTATTCAGGAACATGAACTTTCAGTCGACTGTGTCAAAGCAGTAATTACAGAACATTTATGTGGGTTGCAAGGCAAGCTACGAGACTACTTCCCTGAACATGGCAGACAGGACAGTGACCAGTGGGTCAGGAATACCTTCATTTTCAGGCCAAGTTCTGCAGACTCCTTATCACCAGGAGAACAGGAGAGCCTCATTGATCTGGCCATAGACCCAACACTGAAGGTTTCTTTTGCACAAAAGCCCCTTGCGAACTTTTGGCTGTCAGTTGGACAAGAGTTTCCAGCACTAAAAAAACAAGCTCTTGCTGTTCTTATGCCTTTTGCCTCAACATATCTGTACGAATCTGGATTTTCAGCACTGACTGCAATAAATACAAAATATCTGGCCCGTCTTAAAGGCGAAGATGACTTGCGCCTCTATCTTTCAAATGTCAGATCAAGAATACAACAGCTAACTGCACGGAAACAGGCTCGCAGACTGCCCTCTTAACAGACTGGCACTGGCTAATTATTTAACAGGCAGCATGATTTACAATATACTTTCCATACATTTTTAATACACTGTAACAATAAACACACATTTTTTTGGTTTTTAAAAGTGGCTGTGTGTGCTTTCATGTGTTATTCATTATTACAGGTATCTGGCAAGTGCACAGTGGTAACCATGCAAAAGTTGACCAGAAATCTGATTTAGTGCATATACGTGCGGTGCACTAATGGGCAGTTTTTACACAATTACCGCAGTATGCAAATATGTATGTAAATGAGGTCACGACACATGGGGAGGCCTGACATTTTTTCAGGCCCAGCAGGGGAGGCTCACCATGGCAAGGTCTGAGAACCCTTGCCCTAAGGCACTTCCTTCATATATCATGCCTACTTCGTGTTACTATACCACCCACACTACCCATATTTATTGTTAATTACTGCTCCTTCAGCCTATCCTTGTGTACATGTCCTGATTCTACTCTCTCTCTCTCTCTCTCTTCAGCAGTGTTTGCACTTTAGCCAGCTCATACCAGCAGTATTCTGGACTCTGTCCCTAGCTCGCACCTTCTGAGGTGCTGAGCGAGGGTAGGCTTTCCCTGTCTACCGGGGATGGGAGTCCGTTACTTTCACTACCTCCTACTACTTGCCAATGTGACATCCTCCATCCCTAACTCTGCTTGGCAGCATCGAGTGCAGGTTAGCTCACCCTGACTACCTGGGATGGGAGCCATGTCTACAATCTACTGAGATATACCATGACTTTTCTACGGCATACAGGTTGCCGCTTCCCCTCGGGAATGGAACTTCTTTGCTCCATATGCCTTCGTCATCCTGCCTATGCCTGGCTGCCTCACACCACCATCATCTCACCTCAGCCATCCCCAACAGGTGTCTGAGTCTACATTCTGCTGCTGCATTTATGCATTCTTGGCCTGATACCCCATGCTGCTTCCTTTCAGGTCCTTGACTTTGCCTGACTTGCCTTCTCCATCATACCCAGTCTGCAGCCTTAATTCTCGGTCCAATCCCACTAACTTCCATGACCGGGAACCTGAATCTGTATTCAACTGTTTCCACTGTCTGAGTCTTATTCCTGATGCAGGTTGCTGTTTCCCTTCAGGAACGGACCTTTTCCATATATGTACTCATCGTCCTTTCTCTCTTAGCTGCTTCCAGTCAGAATCATCTCACCTCGCCAGTCATGCCTGGACACCTGAGCTTCCATTCCGCTGCTTCATATGTGTCCATTCTCAACCTACTATCTGATGCAGCAATCCTTCTGGACCTGGACCTCCTCCTTATCGTAGTCTCCATTCTTCCTCATCTGCAGCCTTCCCTCTAGCCTCATTGCATTAACTTACCTGGTCAACAGCCTGAGCTTGCATCACTGTTTCCACTTTCTGCTTCCTTTACCCGATACAGGTCACCGCTTCTCTTCAGGAATGGGACCGTCACACTCCAACTACCTTTCACCCTTGCCTCTGCCTGTAGACATCGACTGCACATCATCTCATCAACATCATGGAGTGGTAGCCCATCTCTTGATCCACTGGGTTATGGTATCCTCTGTCTCTTGCCAGGTTGCTGCTCCTGTCTGGAAAGGACTTTCATAACTTGCTTGACTCCATCATCCTACCTCTGCAGAGTTCTGTTGAAGACTAGTTCTTTCTCTCTCTCTCCTCATTTACCAAGCCTGGAAGCTCATTTCTACAATCAACTGTTTTGATCTTACTTGCTCTCCACTGGACTGTCACTTGCTGCTCCCTCTTGGACTTGAGCGTGTCCCTAATGTGCCTTCACCCTCCACCATTATCTGCAATGTCATGCCCGTCTTTTCACCTCACCTACTTCGGTTAGGAACCTGTGCCTGCACCTGCTGGTCCCTCCTTATGCAATTTCCATACCCTACCTACTTACAAGTTCCCTCTAGACTTGGGACCCCTTTACTCAACTAACGTCCATCCTTCCTCACTACTCGCCATCCCGCTCATCCGTAGACCATCATACTTGAACCCCTTAGCCTCCTTTCCATCATGATTTGGATCTTGCCAGCTGGTCCGGTATCTATCTCAATGCAGTTTGACTGCCGCTGGGACTTCCTTGCTGCAGATCACTCATCCAGTTGATGTCCGAGTTCATTTTCTCCTTCAGATGTGGGAACTTTATCCTTTGTCGCTCCAGTACCTTCTGTCCCTTCACTAGTTGGTTGAAGCCTTTGGCAGAGGCGGAACCTATGTACCTCAGCCCTGTTACTCTTAGTACTTTGCTTCGCTCCTCGACCCTCCATAGATCTTATTCTTCTAGTGACTGCTACAGCCTTCCCACATTCTACTGCCATTCGCTGAGGTGCCGACCCTGTCCCATTCCTTCCTGCATAGTATGTCATCCTGCTTCATTCAACTTGACACCTTCTCAGATCAGTCCTTCAGTCCATCAGGATTCATCCAGACTTTTCTTCCATCTTCCATCAACAAACAGTAGTAACACTCTGGATACAGAAGTTGATACCAGCCCCTTTACAGAAGAAAGGGTTCTGAAAGAACTCTTAAAACTGAAGGTGGACAACGCAATGGGGCCTGATGGGATTCATCCCAGAATTCTAAAAGAGCTAAGGTTAGAACTAGTGACACCACTGACTACCCTTTTTAACAAATCATGGGAGGATGGGGTGATACCCGAGGACTGGAGGAGGGCAGATGTGATTCTCCTTCACAAAAGTGGGAGCAAGGCAGAAGCAGGAAACTACAGACCTGTTAGTTTAACCTCAGTGATAGGGAAAATGATGGAATCACTTCTGAAGGAAAGAATTGTCGAATATCTAGAGGCCAGAGGGGCACAGGACCCTAGGCAGCATGGATTCACAGCGGGAAGGTCATGCCAGACAAATCTGATAGATTTCTTTGACTGGGTGACCAAAGTAGTAGATCAGGGAGGGGCTGTGGACATGGCCTACCTAGACTTTAGCAAGGCATTTGACACAGTCCCACACAAAGATTAATATACAAGTTAGCCAGCCTGGGAATGGGTCCCAAGATGACAGCCTGGGTTAAGAATTGGCTGGAGAATAGGACACAGAGAGTAATAGTAAATGGAGTCCACTCAGAAGAAAGGAGGTTACTAGTGGGGTACCAGGGTTCAGTATTAGACTCGGTCCTCTTCAATGTCTTTTATGTTTACATTAGTGGAAGGACTGGAAGGGAAAGTATGTCTCTTTGCAGATGACACTAAGATCTGCAACAGAGTTGATGCACAGGGTGAGGTGGAAAGGATGAAAGGGACTTGGCAAGGTTAGAGGAATGGTCAAATGTATGGCAGCTTAGATTCAATGCTAAGAAGTGCAAGGTAATGCACCTGGGAAACAAAACCCAGGGAAGAGTACACAATGAGGGGTGAGATACTAACAACAACAAAAATGGAAAGGGACCTTGGGATAGTCATATCAGATGACCTAAAGGTGGGCAAGCAATGTGAGAGGGCAGCAAGGAGGGCTGGGGGGTTACTGGGATGCATAGGGAGAGGCATCACCAGTAGAAAACAGGAAGTTATTATCCCTCTGTACAGACAGCTGGTGAGACCCCAGCTGGAGTACTGTGTGCAGTTCTGGAGATGGATGGAAGCTGTCCAGAGGAGGGCAACTAAAATGGTGCAGGGTCTGCACCGGAAGACATATGAAGAGAGACTTAAGGAGCTTAATATGTATAGCCTCGAGGAAAGGGGGGGGGACATGATAGAAACTTTCAAGTACCTCAAGGAAATCAACAAAGTCCAAGAGGGTAGCATCTTTCAAAAAAAGAGGTGTGCAAGAACAAGAGGGCACAATTTGAAGATGGGGGTGAGGCAGCTCAGAGGTAATTTAAGGAAGTATTTTTTCACAGAGAGGGTTGTGGATGCATGGAACGGCCTTCCAGAGGAGGTTGTGGAGTCAAAATCAGTGGTGGAATTCAAGCATGCATGGGACAGTCATAAGGCAATTCTGGGGGGTTGGGGTAAGAAGAAGTAGGCTGCTGGTTAACTAGGATCTGCAGCTTATCCAGTAGGTAGGGAAATGAGCAGACTGGGTGGGCCAAGCGGTCCTTATTTGCTGTCAAATTCTATGTTTCTATGTTTCTGTGTATCTTCAGATAGTGACCTTTCATCTCCACCTTGCAGGCTCGAGGCTTCATCCTGTCTGCTGTGGCTCTGTTGGGCATCCTACCATATCCCTGGCCAGTATTCCTATTCAGGCAACTACTACTACCCTCATTTATCCATCGTATACTCCTACTCTGGCCATCCTTACAGCTCCCATCCACTACTAGATGGATCACTGTTTATTTCAGTTGAAGAAATTACTTCTAGCATGCATTCCTTGGGGGACATGCCTCAGAAACTCTTATGTTAATTTAAAATTTTCCATACTATCCAATTAGCTCCCCTGAATCATTCCGGACCCTCATTTGACTGGACACTAGAAACATTCCCATCTCCCTCTCTCCATTGGATACTCCTTATGAATCTTGCCCATTCAGTCTCCATGGACTTTCCTGTCTACCATGCCTCACAGGCTATCCCCTCGCACAGAAAAGATGTAACTTCTGTTATGCTCCGACTTACACTCTATCATTGCTCCTTCGGATCCCAGGACTCGCAAGATACTTCATAGCACCTCAGACATTGCTAGTTCAAACAACATGAAGTCTTGCCTGTATTCTGACTATATGCTGGCAGTAACCCAGCACTTGAACTGCTGAGCAGTTCAAGTACTGGGGCTAACTGCATATAGTCAGAATACAGCAAGACTACATAAGAAAAAATACAATTACTAAGGTGAGTAATTTTTTCTTTCATTCCGTAGCTTTCTACCATCACTGAATTTGTTGACCGTGTTATTAGACTCTTACTTCCTCAACAGACATTGCTTATTCTTAGACCTTCCCAGCTGCCTTCCAGAATATTCATCATTGGATCTCCACCGCCTAGCTGCTTACTAATGCCAAACCATCCAAACCATCGTTTTTTGGCTCCTGGACATCACCATTCCTCATACAATCATCCACACTTCTTCATCTAGTACCTTCAGTTGAGTTAACTGCCCTTCCAGCGGACCTTCAGCCTCTTCTTCATGAATTATCTACATTAATCTCTCTAGTAAAGACTATCACCGAGAACAGGCTCTTCTGATTTCCATCCGGAAATATGCTCTGTTAAGGTAAATTCACTAGCCTAGTCTTGCCTCTCAACCAGTCTTAATCAGCCACAGCACTAAGATCTTCTGGCATTCCACACTACTCGACCTCACTTCCAATTCAGCCTACAGACTCTTCCACATATCTGCCTCCAAGCATCTCTCAAGTATTTCAGCATCGGGTTACCTGTAAACCTAACCAACTATAAGCCACCACAGTGCATCTCATGGACAATCACACCACAGAACTAACTGTATTTACTTCAGCCAGCATACCAGCAGAGCATATATAAATACAGTTATGACATCATGCCCAAATAACCCATCCTATTACTTATACTGAACTTCCAATCATTCTCCATATATATTCAGTTACCATCTGGACTGCATCTGCAAATCTTCCTCTATTTGTCTACTTATCACTTATGGCAGTACTCCTATCAAGCACCCAAAGACTCCCCTTTACTCATTTCCTACTTTATGGACGCTTACTTAGCTATTCATTGCTCACTACTAAATTCTTTGCTTTCAGACTTACTTTGACAGTCAAACCTTACACAAGTTGAATCATTCACCTATGACTTCACAAATCATCATATTTCCCACCGTTCACTGTCTGGTACTACATCGATCAAATTATGCTTTCCCTTCTCTTCCACTCCTGCAATCCCTTTGGACAAGCATCCTTCATCACCTCGGAAATCTGGACATCAGTCACGCTTCTTCAACTGGATCTGCTTCACACGTAGGATTCTGCTGCTCCAGAAAAGACCTACTCTTCAACCTGAGGATCATCACTCCATCTGCATCATCCATGGATCAAGGATGGACCATCATCTCTCCAAGAAGCTCACCTTCCTCAAATTAGCTATGGTTACTAGAACCTGGGTCCTTCTCCTTTTAGTATGCCCACAGGATGGGCAGACCTCTGCCCATGGGTCCTCGAAGGTTTCCTCCACCTGGGAGGGGGGGTTCCTCTCCTGAGTGCCAGGGGGTCATACTCTCCATGAGCTGCAGGAGGTGTCCTTTTGGGCCTTCTGTTCCCTACAGATTCCTATCTATATACCTACTACTCAAGGGTGGGACTAGAGTTAAGCCACAAAAAGTACTACAAGGTACACAAGCACTGTACACTTCATTACTATTCCACAAACATTGAATCATAGATGTAGGAATGAAATGTTTTACACCCTGCTGTTTGCCAGCATGTCTCATTCAATAGGTGTGTAACTGACTTGCAGTGTCTACGGACATATGATGGGTGTTCGACAAAATATTCGTTGAACGCCCCGACAGTGAAACCAGCAGGTCGACCACATTTTGCAGTCGGCTGCTGGTTTCCAGAGGCTGGATGTGTTTTCTTCAGGGGGACTTTGCCCCCCAAAACCCCCCACGCAGGGGGCTGCACCACACCCACATCCCCCACTTAAGGATTATCAACTCCAAGTCAGAGCTGATTTGGGGGGCTGCAGAACCTCTGACAGACAGTGCCAGGTTCCAGCAGCTTCCCTACAGCGGCATGGCACTGTAGGGGACCTCGCTGTTGAACTGCTGCTGTCGGGTGGGCAACCGGTGTCTACAGTACTCTTGATGCCTAAGTGACGGGTCTTTCCCTTTGCAACAGAACAGCACTCAGTTCATTGTGTGAAGAATCTACTTGCAACGAAATTGATAACGTTGTATCAAAATAACATCACACCAGTCCAAGACTTTTTTTAAATCTTTTTTTTTTTTTCAGTTTCTCAAATACTGCCGTTGTAATACTGGCTTATATGCAGGCAATATTTTTAAGCAGCTATTCTCTCAAAGGAGCAGTTTCTTGCACTAACCTCTGAGAATCTTATCAGATAGTTGACATTTTCTAATGCTTGCTCAAAGTCTTTTTTGGGATTGTGGAGGTTCCATGTTCAGCTCAGCTTCAGTTTAAGTAGATCTTGCTGTATGCAGTCTGGTGTCACACCATGATCTAAGTGCTGACAGCTGTAACTTACCTCTTGTACTCCTATCTGGGGAATTTCATGGTTCAATTTTAGCTTTGTCTTTCTGCATCTTTTCAGCAGGCTTCTCAGATTTTCATCATGTTCTTGTCTTAGTGTGCCATACACCACCAAATCAATTATGATGACATCAACTCCCTTGAGCCCCTCTGCAACCTTTTGAGAGGGCCTCTGGAAAATTTCTTGTGCTTGCACAATGTCAAACTCCTTCTTACAAATGGCCTGTTATAAGTGATTGAGAAACTTTGTCTCTATCCAGTGGTAACCCCCAGCAACCAAGTCTGACTCTAATGCTATTAGAACATGCCCTGGTGCACGCATCACAGCTTGTGCTTCACTTCTGAGCTTTTTTTTTTAAATATTTGCATAATGCTTACACTCCCCTGCTGCTCTCCTCAGCTTTGCGACCTCCCAGCCCTGTCCTTTCCTTCACTATCACTTACTTGCCTTCCAGAGTGTCCAGAGAGCACCTCTCTTTGTGGAAGATTCCATCGGGGGTGAAAACAATCCCTACAGGTCTGTCAAGTGTGGGAAGCTGCAAATGATTGAGTTGGAAGGGCCAATGAGTGCCAGCTTCATACTAGGCCTTTCTCTTCATTTTTCCTAGCCCAATGGGGCTCTGGCAGCAAGGGCACTATGTGCGGATGCATACCTGGGCATGGCACCAGCCAATAACCCCCCACAAGCAGCTTCAATTACACTGCCACCTGTGGTCACCCAGGTGACAGTATCACAGCAGAGCCTACTACCCTCCCTCCCTCCCTCCCTCTCCAGAGGAACAGAGCATCCTAGGGATGCTCAGTCCTCCTCTCCAGCCGGCTCATTGTATCCTGAACCTTGGTTGCCAGCAGCACGCCTGCCATTGCACCAATGGGCTGGTCACTTCTGAGCTTTATGCAACATTCTCCTGCTATTCACTCATGTTGTCTGAACACATTTGCATATAGTTCTCCTACAAGGTCTGCAGTGAGGAATGCCAGTCGCTCTGTTGGTTGTACTGCCACTACCAGTTTTACAGATCCCATGTCACTGCTGGTTGTATATCCCAGAACCATTATGACAGGTGAGTCCAGAACATACAGCCACAATTTATACATAGAGGCCCAGATATTCAAAAGGGTTGCGCCATGCACAACAGGGTTGCGCATGCGTAAGTCCAAAAATGCGCCATTCTGCGATATTCAGCAGGAGGCAGTTACGCCACTGACAACAGGTTGTGCAACAGCGCAATGCAAATTAATGCATGCTCAACAGGAGGGGGAGGAACCATGCATAAACTGCGCAACCCGATATTCAGTCGGGTTCTGCAGAGTTGTGCATGTGCAACCCCCAACCTGCGCCTGCACAACCTTGAGCCAAAAAAAAAAGGATCAAGTTGAGGGCCACCCACAGGTGAGCTGCTGTATTGCAGGGCGCAACACAGCAGCTGCCACCCCTGGCTGGCCCCCAACTCGGTCCCTGTGCTCCCACCAGCCCGATCGCGGGCAGAGCGTAAAAACAACCCCCACCACACATCTCCGAAGCCCGATCGGGCACACGTTAACATACCCCACACATCTCCCAAAGCCTGATCTCGGGCAGGCGATATATCAACCCCGCGTGCCCAATCGCGGGCAGAATGTAAAAAGCCCCCAGCGAATATCTCCCTGGTGGTCCAGTGGACCGTAATGCCCGATCGCGGGCAGAATGTCAATTACAACCCCCAAACATCTCCCTGGTGTCTAGTGTCCCCCACCCACCCGAAGCCCCTCCACCCTGCTCCCCGGCGGCGGGCGGCAGCATCCACCGCCTGCCGCCCCGCTGCCCGCCCGACTGACTGTCGGTGGGGCTGCCGCTCATTGGTGCAGAGCTACAGCCAATAAGCGTGCAGCCCATACCCGTACATGACAGTCGGCGGCCGCCGCAGCAAGCGGTGAGATGCTGCGCCCGCCAGCCGGCGAGGCGGAGGGCAAAGGGTAGTGGGGACCTGCTTACCAGAATATTGAAAGAATAACGACATTCCGCCAACGATCGGGCGCCGACACTAACCACCAAGAATTCTGCCAGCGTCAGTACTGAGGGTTGTCCGCGTTCTGAATCGGCTTTAATGAAACATCTTACTGTACCAATCGAGAATGAAAGCCTCTGTGCCATCGACCGAGAATGTGGTGAGTCGTAATACTGTATACCTGCGATCGGGCTTCGGGAGATGTGTGTGTGTGTGGGGGGGAATGTATACACTGATACTGCCCGCGATCGGGCTGCAGGGTGCGTCGGTCCCCGACGGCTGCTGCCTGGCAGGGCGGCCAGGCGTAAGTCCTCGGTGATCAGCGCACCTACATGCTAATGGCATGCAAATGGGGTCATAAATAGATGCAAATGTCCCCCCCTGCGCCTTGCATAAATTATGGCCCCATTTGCCTGTCACCTTTTGAATATCGGAAATTTGCGCATGGCGCAATGGTACTTGCGCCACCGCAAGTTTAATGCTCAACTCTGGCAACTTGCGGTAGCGCAAGTTCCACTGCGCCATGCACAGTGGCTGTGGCTGGGGGTGATATTCAAAGGAGTTGCTCAATAGTGCAACTCCTTTGAATATTTCAGCTAACACTTCGCGCAACTATTTTGAGTAAGCGTAGGGCTTCGCCTCAGAATGGCGCAGTTTGAATATCTGGGCCAGAGGCTTTATACCGGTATTTCACATTACAACACCTTTTTACTTTAGTTTTGTGCTGCACTACTCTTTAATGCCATACTGATGCGAAACAATAAACATTGCATACAATTACACATTATGCATGCTTTTATGAAGTGAGGAGTGGAAATTATTTATTTTTCTTTTCTAAAATGTCTGTGGTTAATTTCACTTTCCCAGTCATGTGTGTGGGGACAGGGAAGGGCGGTACTGTGTCCCCAAAGCACTAAAGTGAACCTCAGTAATTCATGCAATAGTGTTATTTACTTGTAAGGGTTGGAGGAGGGACTCAGTCAAAAGACAGGGGCCCCATAGCTTCTAAAGCTCATAAAATAGCATTCCACCACTGGTTACTTTTTTAGTGCTCGTAAAAGATGACAGATTGAATGCATAGGAGTATGAAGTCCTTTATTTTTTCCAGAGGCCAAGTACGGCACATGCAGCTGCACTGCAAGCTTTCCCCCTGACTGCCCCTAGAAACATGCCTCAAACCTGCTCAGGAGGGACTATTTATAGGGTGAAAGGATAATTAAGACTCTGTGTTCATTCTGTCCTGAACGTCTTGTGAATGTCTGCCAGCAAGGGTGCCAATTAGTGTGCTCTGTGGAATGCTAGCTCGATTGTTGCATCTAAGTATAATTTACAAGACTTTCTGTATAAGGGGTTTCACGCTCATGCAGGATGACATACACTGGTGGGCAAAAAATGGCAAACTGGTACCACGCTGCCAATCATGGTATAATTTGGACTTTTTCTTTTGCCAGTAAGTGCACTAGAAATGTTCATGAAAGTCCTTAGATATCATTTTGAAATCAAAGGTAAAAAAAACTGTGTTTTCTGTGATGTTGCCACCAGTCCAGATGGAAAAGAGTTAAGATCAACATAACTCATTTCACAATGCTCTGTGATGCTATGAGATGATAATGGCATAAAGTCCAGTACTGGAATGTCCTACCTGGATAACTAGAAACTACCAAGACCACCCCCTCAGATTAGCCCCATTAAGCTCTGGAAGCACTGAGTATTTTTCAATATAACATAAAATGGCCACACAATAGCCTCACTCAATATAGAAATATGAACAGGTCCATCTTGTCTGCCCATGGTACCCTATCTGACCCCAGGACCTATTGCCCATCCAGGGTCCTAGCCCTCCCCATCCACCTACCTATCCCTCTCCCAGTTTCTGTTGCCCCGAACAACCACTATACCCTTCACTCTGTAGCAGTCATGCTTGAAACCATTTATGGTTTTGGTACCCACTACCTTGACTGGTAAACTGTTCTGTGTTTCCACCACCTTTTCTGTGAAATAATACATCCTCGTGTCCCTCTTGAACCTCCCGCCTGACAGTTTCCACTTGTTCCCCCGTGACCTTGAACAGTTACTCGTGCTAAATAATTCCACACAGTCCACCTTGTTTATTCCTTTCAGGAACTTGAAGGTATGTATCATATCTCCCCTCACACTTCTGGTCTCCGGTGAGTACGTGTTCCTTGCCTTGAGGCACTCCTCATAAGATCTTCCCTGTTGGCCCTGACTCATCTTCGTCACCCTTCACTGTACCATCTACAGCCTGATCGTATCTTTGCTGAGGTGAGGACTCCAGAACTGGGCTCAGTACTCCAGGTGAGGCCTCACTAAAGCTCTATAAAGGGCATAGCCAGTTTTAGGCACCAGCGAACCCTGCAGTTGCTGGGGTACCCACCCTACTCATGGGGGCCCTCAACCAGAGACATTTACACTATTAATTTCTGTTTTTTTTTCCTTATTATCTTCTTAAAGGAGAACTGCACTGAACCTGTAAGTCAGTTTTACCCAACAGAAGCTGTTTTTTAAGCACTGGTTCCAGTTCTGGTTTTGTTCCATTTATACAGGCCTTTTAGTAACCTCAGTGGGTGTTCCTGCTTTACAATCTAGTGGTAAGTACCATGTTAGAACTGTATGATGTAGTTTATGTCCCCCTCGGCCACAGAGTTCTACAGTAGAACATGGATGCATTGTGCCAACAATAGAACAGTAGAACAGGGACATAAACTACATCATACAGTTCTAAAGTAGTACTTACCAACAGCACATAAATCAGAAACTCCCACTAAGATAACTAAAAAGCCTGGATAGCTACAGCAATAACAGAATTTGAAGTAGTATTTAAAAAAAAAACATCTTCTACTGGGAAAACTGACTTATAGTTTCGGTGCAGTCCTCCTTTAAACAGCAATAAAAGGCTCTGCAACTCCTTTTGATCTGGTATTGTGATGTCATGAATGCCTCACCAAGCTATAACCCAACAAATAAGAGGCAGATGGGCAGCAGTGAATGAGATGGAAAGAACAGCCCCAAGGACTAACACTGCCATCTCCTCCTAAAATATGTAAATATACCATTGATTGTACTAGAAATAAAATGCTGTGCATATCAGCTGTGATCAAACACATGGAGGTGCATCAAGGTGGGGGGGGGGATGGCTTCACTAATCCTGCTGGGGCCCTGCAAACCCTAAAGCCTGCCCTGATAAAGGGGTAGAATTACATCCTTCCTTCTGCTGTCAGTACCCTTCCCTATGCACCCCTACATCCTGTTTGCCTCACTATAGGCCCTGTTGCACTGGCATGATTGTTTGAGGGTGTCACTGATAATAACTCCTAGGTTCCATCCTTCAGTCATAGCGCTAAGTCTTACCACACCCATCCAGGACTCAGTCCTGGGGTTCTTGTTGCCTGGGTGCATCACGTTGCACTTTCTGGTATTCAATTTCAACTGCCAAATCCTAGACCATGTTGCTAGTCTTTGCAGGTCACTCTGCATAGCCCTGATTCCCTTGTCGCTATCCACCCTCTCACAGAGCTTAGTGCCATCTGTGAAGAGAGACAACCTGCCCCGGATTCCTTCTCCAGTGTGACTGATGAACATATTAAAGAGGACTAGGTCCAGGACAGGTATCTGTGGTACCCTGTTTGTGACCTCCCTCTCTACTAACCTGACTCATTTACCACAGCCCTCTACTGGTTCCCCCTTAGCCAGTTTCCTATCTATTTTACTATGTCCTCAGCGATGTCCAGATCCTAGATCTTCTTCAGCAAATGTCTTTGAGGTCCTGAGTCAAAGTCTTGCTGAAGTTGAAGTAGGGTAATTCTGCGGCATTACCTTTATCCAGGGCCCTCGTTAAAGTGTCAAAGAAGACGATCAGGTTAATTTGACAGGACCTCCCTGCCACAGATCCATGCTGTTTACTATCTTGGGCAGATCATTGCTCTTCAGGTTGTCCACGAGGTCTTATTTGACCAATGACTCCATCAGTTTCCCCTACAAGTAAGGTAAGACTGACAGGACTGTAGTTCCCTGCCTGTTCCTTCTCTTTCCCCCATGGAGTAGAAGACACAACGTGAATCATCACTTATGAGAGGGCAGGACCTTCATAACTCACTCATGGATCAGCAACTTGTGAGTTATGGTCCTGCCCCCTCATTCATGACTACAAATGGTATATTCTGAGTCAGGCCATTGTGTGTGTGTGTGTGTGTGTGTATGTTATATGTGTGTGTGTGTATATATATATATATATATATATATATATATTTTATATATATATATATGTAACTACTCAGTCCCCTGGGTTACTAGAAACCCATCAGGTTAGCCCTATGAAGTTAGTGGACAGCTGTGTAAGGAGCTTATTAGGAGTTCTTTACAGATTATATCATTGTTTACTCAGCTAGGCTGAACAGAGAATGAGAATTCTCACAGCGGCATGAGCCACTTTGGAATCAGCTGCTCTGGGGGATGTTTAGAATGTTGAAACAGGAGTCAGTGAGTTAGTGTTCAGCAGTAGTGTGAAGTGGAGCTCTGAGCAGCAACAGTGCTCAGAGCGAGGTAGTGCCTGCCAGTCTTCTGTGAGATTGGGTGAAGTACCACTAGCAGTTTCTCACTGTAGTGTGTAGGACCTAGCAGAACCAGAAGAAGTGGTGGAGACCGTTTGTCCGAAGGACCCTAGTGGGTCATTTCCACAGAAAATGTGGTTTGGACTGTGTTTCTGTGGATCCAAGGGGCAATCCCCTGAAGATCCTGAAGAATGTCAGCTGCCCAGAGAGAACATGTATGCAGCTGAAGCTATGTCAAGCTACCTGTGAAGGGAAGAGGATGTTTTCCTTCATGTTTCCATGTCTGTATCAAAGGGAAAAACAAAGCTGTGAGTACAGATTCATGGGACTGGTCTTGGGGGTTGGTCTGAGGTGTATGTGCCTAGAGACAAGGCTAGAGTACACCTGCCAGGGCCCCTGTATTGCCACAAAAATAAATGTGCTGCGTGTTCAAGTTTAAAGTTTGGGAGTCCTTTTGCAATCCAAATGTATTGGAAGGATCCTGTTTCACCACAAAAATGTGCTGAATGTTTCAAGTTAAAGTTTGGGATGCCTTTGCAATCCAGGTGTATTGGAGGATCCATTTTGGTGCAACCCAGAAGGAATGGCAGTCACTGGGCATGGGGTAGGTTTGGGCATAGTCCCAATTCAGTTCCTTAGTCAGGGCTAACTGGTTCACGTATGAGCACCAGGTTTAGCTGGGCATGTTAACGGATGTCATCTCTCCAAGGGAAATGTGTTTAAGTGTGTGGCAACTACCACATCATACACTTGTGTTGGAAAAGTAAAAGTCCAGAGATTCCTAGTACAGAGGGATGGACAGTTTGAAATGTGTGTGAAGAAAAGTTTGCTCTAAAGTGCCCAAACAGTTGTTGTTCTGGAAAGAAAAGCCTTGCTCCTGTGTAGACAGTACCAAACCTGAGGGACCACCCTGTTCTGCAATTGTTACTGACTTATGTGAATAAAGCCATACTGTACAATCCCAATTTTCAGTAGTGGATATTGCATCTGTGTTTCCAGTATGAATTGTTATGGGGCCCCCACAGAAGTTAGAACTAGCATAGCCCTGGCATATCTCTCCCAGAACCTAAAGTAAATATAAATGTCATTTTGTACCCTAAACCCCTGCCACCTTTAGACTGCCGAGCCAAGTATTCACCTCAGAGCTAGGGGTGATGACTACTGTTTTTGCCAACTTGTGGCCTGTTGCCTTGTATGTGGTACAAGTTAGGGGGGTCCCAGTTTCCAGACGTTGCTGTTGGCCAGGGCATAGGTTGCATAAATATATATATATAAACATATGCATATACATATATATACACACACGCACACACACACACACACACACACACACACATATATATATATACATACATACATATATATATCTATATATATAAACCATCATTTATTTCCTCATATATGATGACAGCCAAGTAGGGTATTATGACCCTAACTAGCTGCCTATATAGGACACAGCAAACAGTGTCCACTCTTATGTATTATATAAAACAAATTATGGCAAAGTGTGGTATATGAGGAAATAACAACCATCTTGGGGCTGAACAAACTCATAAAGGCCAGTCACCCTTTGAGCTCGTGGGGGTTAGGACTTTTTCCCATTATAAAAAACATCAGATATTTCCCCATATCTGATAGTTATTCACACTACTTATGAGACTACACAGCTTATTACAAATAGAATAATAGATAGAGGACTGTGTATAACATATATAATAATGCATGGGGTAGGGTTAGGGTTAGGGTTAGGTTATGTAGCATCAAACCCCTCGGGTGTGTGTAAATTCTCATTACGTACCCAGACCCGTATTTTATTTTATATAATTGCTGGGTTTCTCGTTTTCACCTCAACAATTATATAAAATAAATACCTTTCAGGGCGGCCACAGTTCGGCTTAGTTTCAGTTTGCAGATTTGAATCGCTGTATTTTAAGAACAGCTTCTCTTTTTTTTTTTTCTGTCAGGATTTCACAGATTCTACCCTGGTTGCTACTGTATAGCAGGAAAAAATAACACAAAAACTTACCGCCGAGTTCTTCTGGTGGTGCTGGTTCAGGCGACATGGAAGCGGTGAGCGGTCTGCCTGCTTGCGCATGTGCCTGGCGGAGAAAACCCGTGTGCGTGTTTGCGTTATAAACACTCCTATAGCGACAAATTACGCCATAGTTTACCTATGGGAAAAAAGGGGCCACTATTATATATACGCCAATGCTGGGTGAGGTACAAGAAATTAATGGATACTCGACGGTGGGATGCTACATAAACCCTGAGGGTGAAGCCCCGAGGGGTTTATAATGCATCCCACACTGAGGGTGGAGATTAATTTCTCATTTTTGCACTCACCCCCATACATTGTTTTATGTAATTGCTTACACGTCTTTTTTTGCCACACAGTGAAAGGAAGATTTGAAGCGATGGGTGACGGGAAGTATTTTTATTGAAGGAACACCTCAGAAACACTGCTAAATCTTCTGTGATACATTAAAGGTGCAGAAAAATAGTAGCTTTGAACTTTTTTAATTAAAACATTTGTTTTTACCTTGTGCAATGTCCTGCAACTGAAAGGTGAACTCAGGAGTGCAAACCGCGGGTTAAAGTGAAAGGGAAACTCGGTAGTCAGAACCGCGGTTAAACAGTAAACAGTAAACGTTTAAAAACTATTGCTGTTTTAGTACTTTAACAAGGAGTCCAGAAAAGTCCATGACGCTGTTCACTTTTGCTTTTTGTTGTTTCTCTGATGTTTTCTGGGTTTCTTCATGTAGGCTGCATGTTCGGTGATATGCAAATTAGCCTAATTTTGTATTACTTTTTTTGCCTGTTGCCTTGGTGATATGGTGATTCTGCTCTGTCGTTAGGATGCTGTTTTTTTCTATGGAGAGAGGGAGAGAGAGAGAGAGACAGAAGGTTAGTTGAGTAGTTAGGGAGTGTATGTGTTTTACTAGGCAGGTAGTGTTTAGCGATTGAAGAGAAAGAGTTTTGTGGTTATGTTTTGTTTGGGATGCTGTGTTTTTCTGTGCAGTTTGGAAGTAGGTGTGCAGGGTACTTACAGTCATCGTCTGAGTCCAAGGAGGAGAGCTGCAGGACTCTGTGGAACTTCTTTAGTGGTGGACCATGGTAGATATTTATGGTCACTCCCTTATAGAAAACACAATGTGCTCCAAACAATGTCGGCATCGTGGAGCTGCTGGCAGTTTCACTTATGGAGATACTGGAGGTGTTTTTTGGTTATGTCCTGGATTGAATGTGGATATAGATGACTACTGTGTTTCAGTGGGCCTGGTAAGGAGGTCACTAATTTCTTCCTGCCTGGATTCTGAGAAAACGGAGTAATTATTAATCGATTGCAGGTTTTTGTGGCCCGAAATCTGTTGAACCTCAGTCACTGACACATGTGCATCAATCTGCTTTTGAATACTTGTTTTTTCTGGTAGAGTTATTGGTTATTCTCTTCGTTTCAGGCAGTCCTGATTGCAGTTTCATTTCTTTCATCATACTACAGAGTTTATTCATGCCAATGGTCATGTTTCGGTACCATAGACCATTTTCCTTATAATTTATATTGGGGGCTATGTAGAATGGGGCTTCTTTTTTTTCAACAAAGATTTTTATTAAAATTCTTTAAAAGTGCTCCAAAAACATTTCAGAAACACTTAAATTATCCAATTATGTACAAAGGCAGTATTGACAACTTAGACAGTAATTTTCAGGATGACTTAAATGCATTTAAAACTTATAATAGTGATCAGGTGCTTCACAAAATAGGTTCAGAATCTACCTTAGAGAACATGGGTTAACTTAAAAATTAAGCAACTATATAATACCAGCTGACTGGAACTGCTACATATAAGGGAATCCCTTAGATTAGTCCCAATTGCTGAGTCTTGCGATCCGATATAATGATGCTGGATTAATGCTCCCATCTCCCTTCAGGTGTAGCCAGGTTAGGTGACCAGGTGACATCAAAAATGGAGAGTCTGCTAGAAATTACATGAGCAACACGCTCATTATTACTAATTTCACCCAACTTGTTGTACCATTTCTGGAGTGTTGGAGGAGAGTCTAATTTCCAGTTGGAAAGTAGGATTCTTTTGAATGCCAAGGCAGAGGCCCATACTCCTGCTTTCTGCTGCTTATTAGGATGTGAATCTCCAGGGTCTAAGCCCAAAACAAGGAATTTCAGGGTAAATGATATTGAAACACCATAAGCGTCCGTACAAAATGTGTGCACTATCTTCCACAAGGGCAGAATGCGTGGACAGTTCAATAGCATGTGCAGTAAACTGGCGCGGTTTTGCTTACATTTCCAACAGAGACCCTCAGGGAGATAGCCCATTGACTGTAATCTCAGGGGACAGAAATAATAATAGTGCAGGATCTTAAACTGTGTGGCTCTCCCTAGCACTTCTTTGCTGGCTGCACAAGCATTAGACCATGAAGCAAACCACTCTGAGTCAGAAATGCCTACACTCAAGTCACTTTCCCATTTCTGCTTAGCATTTATTGTTAGTGTCCATTGATCGGCTACATCTCTGAGCTGCCTGTACTCTAAGTTCACTCCTTTTCTAAGGCCTGTCACTTTCAAGATGGTTCCCCAACTCGCACTTTCTGGCAGGATAAGATTTGGGCCTAGTATGGAGTCTTTCAGAACCTGCCTAAGCTGTAAATAAAGGACAAAGAAAAATCTATTTAATTTGTACTTCTGTTTCAGCTCCTCAAAAGATAGCAAAATACCTGAATGGTCTATCAAGTCATTGAGGTTTGTGATACCAAGAACCTCCCAGCCTGGATATTTTAAAGCGTTTCCATTATAGAGCAGATTGGGGTTGTTCCAGACTGTAGTCAGCCCTAAAGGAGGCCTTTCAATTTTTAATATGTTTTGCAAATTCCTAATACTGGAGAGAGAGTCTGCCAAACAGGCATTTCCCTTACGTTTCAGAGGCATCTCCATGAACAAAAGGTCAGTGAGTTTATAAGGAAGTGCTATCTGTTTCTCCACTTTGAGCCATAAGGGGTCCTCAGTGTCTTTGTCCAAAGCGATGTACAAGGCCGCCTGTTTGAATCTAAAGGCCACTAGATATTTCTCCCAGTGAGGCAAGCCAAACCCTCCTTCTGTTTTTTCCACCCTCAGTTTGCTTAAAGACAACCTTGGTGGAGTATCCCCCCATAAGAACTTCCTGATCAGAACATGGACCCTCTTAAAAAATTGCTTGTTGTTTAGGAAAGGGATATTCTGGAAGAAAAAAAAAAAACAATTTCGGTTCTACCATCATCTTAATAGCATTAATTTTCCCCCATATGGAGAGGTTCAACTTTGCCCACTTTGTGAAATCCCTTTCGATTTCCATTAGCAATGGGGTAAGTTTCAAATCTGAGATTTTTCTAACATCCCTCAGTATTTTAATTCCTAAATAAGTTAGGTATTCCATACACCAAGTTTCCGTTCCAAGTTTACCAAGTGCCAGATCAACATTCATGGTCTTATTCAGTGGCATGATCCGTGTTTTCTTTCAGTTTACCTCCAACCCTGCTGTTTTTGCAAAACTTTCTAAGATGTCTTCTAAAAACTTTATGCCTGTGAGGGGATTTGAAATAGTGAGCAGAATGTTGTCCGCAAATGCAAATACCTTATTGTTTATTGAACCAGCTTTTAAACCCTTTATTGACTTATTATCAGCAAGCTTTTTTATAAGGGGCTCTAGGGCTAAAATAAATAGGTATGGCAAAAGAGGGCAACCTTGCCTTGCCCCATGGTACAAGATGATGGGATCAGATATTAAACCATTAGTGATAACCCTTGCTATTGGGTTGGTATAGAGAGTTTTAATGCCTGCAATAAATCCCTTGCCCATATTGAAGTTTTCCAAGGTTGAGAAAAGATACTCCCACTCCAGTGAGTCAAAGGTCTTGAAAAAATGTAAGGCCAGTGCTACTATGGGGTCTTTAAGCTTGTCTGCTAAGAACTGGCAGGTCAGGAGTCTCCTGAAATTTTCATAGTCATTTCTATTTGGAACAAAACTGACCTGTTCCTCACTCAACAGTTTGACTACCAATCCTTTGAGCCTGTTGGCCATTATCTTAGCTAGGATCTTGAAGTCCACATTTAATAAAGAGATAGGTCGATAGCTTTCATAAATTTGTGGATCTTTATTCTTCTTTGGAATGAGAGTAATGTAAACTTGCTTCATTGATTCAGGTAAGGACCCCATGGAGAGAGTGGCCTAAAGAGTTTGTAAAATATAGGTCGGGATAGTGGGGCATAGGGACTTATAAAATTCCCCTGGTAAACAATCCGGACCCGGAGTTTTATTAGATGTTAAATCCTGTATCACCCTACAGAGTTCACCTGCAGAAATGGATCTATCTAAACAATCTATCCATGTCAGACATTTTGGGTAAACAAACAGAGGACAAAAAGGCCTTAGTTCCATCCACTCCACCCACTTGTCTACTTTGGTAAAAATCTTTATAACATTTTTCAAATTACTTTGAGATTTGGCTGTGGGTCACCACGATGTTACCCAACACATCTTTAATGCCAGTGATGTTGTTCTGCATGGTCCTTTTTTTAAAACCTATAGACTAACAATTTTCCCACCTTTTCTCCTGATTTCCAAAATGACTGCCTGACTCTGAACAGGGCATATTCGGGGATGGATTATTAGCTTTTCAGTGGGGAAAAAAAATTATTAAAGGACCTCTCGGAGACTTCCGGTGATGTCATGACCCTGGTTGCAGCCTGAATCAGGAGGCTCCATCGAGACTAAGCTAATTCACCTCCCAGTGCTACCTTTTACATCCAAATCTCTGTAGAAAACAACACAAGGAGGTAGAAGATGCCCCAAAAGAATGATCATGTGAAAAACAGACCACCAGACCTTCCAGATTCAGAAGGATTGCTGGAAGATGGTTCGGAGAGCGACGGCTCACAGGCCTCAACTGGCTCCCACTGGGGCACTGCGACGAGCTGCCAGATCCCCACCGATATTCTGCAAAGGCAAATGGCACAAATAGTGGAGCTCAGGGAGTTCCGCAAGGAGATACGGTCCACGGCAACAGCGCTTCGCACTGCTATTAATAAAATCGAAAAGCGCCATGAGTTAGCCGAAACCCAAGCCCAGGAGACAGATCAGAGAGTTTTGGAGGCGGAACAGGCTATTGTTCAACTGCACCATGCCATCAAAACTCTGCAGGACAGAGCGGAGGACGCAGAGAGTAGAAATCGACAAAATAATATCCGGATCTCGGGTCTCCCAGAGGGGGTCGAAGGCACCGATATGCTGCAATTTATTCGGACTACACTCCGCAAACTACTAGCCCTCCCAAACACACTGTCCTTGGAGATAGACAGGGCCCATCACACCCTAGGCCCAAGGTCCCCTGCAGAAGCATGACTACGGACCATCCCAGTGTGATTCCTACGTTTCTAGGACAAAGAATGTGTCCTCCACACGCTGGCTTGGTGGTGTTCTCAGGAGAAAGGCTCTATTTTGAGAATGACTGTTCGCTCAAGATCATGGCCAGGCGAAAGGCCCACATTCCAATCCTGTGTGCCTTAAAATTGAAAGGGATTTGATTCAGGGCCTCATACCCAGCAAAACTGACTGTTTTCTTCAAGGAGGGCTCCCTTACCTTTGAGAGCCCAGCTGCTGCCTTGCAGAATCTGAGAAGCAGGAAGATTGAGGTACAGCAACAGCAACCACCCTCAGGAACATCCATTGCTGCAAAACTATCCCAAAAAGTGTGAAACAATGGTCAGAGAGAGGCCAGGCAGCATCAGGGAGCAGAGGCGATTAAAAACATTGTGGAACCCCTGAAGGCTAGACAGCGGCAATCTGAAGTGAGCTGAATGGAGAAACAGGGAACAGATGGCTGACAGCGGCAAGCAGATGGTGTAGCACTGAGGACCTTGAGAGAAACTCTTGAGTTTGGATGAATGCTTTTCTGTGGACTGGGATGGGTGGGTAAACAGTGGATCTGAGGTAAGGCAGGGTAATTTACTTTAGCAGTGCACTATCCACGGGGGCCTCATGCGGCAGGGAGGGGGTGGAGCTGCAGCGCACGCGATCGCAGAGGCTTAGGCAGCCCTGCTGTTACTGATTCATCCTTCTGGGCCATGCGCCCTCTGTCTCAGCCTCCCTTCTAATGCAGTTCCCCACTCATTCGCGGTGGGGCTATTTCCCAACCAAAGCCGACCACACGTCTTCCGCCCTAGGGCTCCAGGTGGGCACTGCTATTAACCATGATGCAGGACTGGGCGGGATGCGGGGAGGTGGGGATAAGTTGGATCTCTTTCCCGATTGCAGTCACCCCAAGTACTGATTTTGAAACTAGCTACTCCATGGCCATTGCTCAGATACGCCAGCGGGTTGGACTGCTGGGGTGATGCTGCAATGAGACGTGGGAGACGGATATCGCATCTTAGTCTTGTGTCTGGGGGTCACGGGATGTAGGGCCTGTGGCTCACAGTTAATGTAGGTCTTTACAAAGGGTCCTTGCATCGCAGTTAACAGCACGAGGGCGGGTTTCTCTTGGGCGACTGGTGATCCCTGTTGTCCTGGGTCCCTGAGTGCTATAATGCTGCCTGCACTCCCATTCATTTTGATTGGCCTCCCAGCGATAGGGGTATCAAACCCCTCGAGGGCTGAGGTGGACGTCCTTGGTCTTGAGGGGTGGAGGCCTGCAACTCAGTCGGGGAGAGAGAAATGCAAGAGCTGGTTAAACGATGATGGGGCGTTTTTCTCCTCCGCCCTCCTGCGCCCCTTCCGCCCCTCCTCTTTCCTCCCCTGGTCCCTTTACCCCTTACTGATCCTCCTGGGGTAACCCTTCCCCCCTTTGAACTGTGCCACTAGTCACTGGTTAGGTATAGCAGAGGCTTACATAGTGCAGCCTACACGCAGTTGTGGTACAACACTAATATAAGTAGTCTCGGCGGGCCTACCCAAGACGTCCCATTAACCCCTATCCCCCTTTTCACTAACAGACACTATAGATGTCCAGAGGCATCTCACTCTGAGATGAAGCCTCATAGTAAGGATTTTTCCTTACTACAGAATCTGATACTGGTTCAGATTCTCACAATTGGAAGCACTGGTTCAATATCCCCTGTGATGGGAACCCAGTTGAACTCATCATGGCTTAGGTTATGTTTGTGGCTCTTTGTATTCTGTTTAAATGTTTACTGTTGTTATTCACAATGTTGTTGTTATTGGCTGTTAAAGAAGACAGGTATACTTCAAAAGGATTTAACCAAAAACCAACATGGTATGAATGGGGCCCTCCCCTGGAAAGCGAAACCTAATAAGGGCAAATATGGCTAACCCCTATGTAAAGCTGCTTTCTGAAAAACATAAATGGGTTGTCCTCCCCCATTAAGCACTCACAAGTTTTGTTGAATCTGCGTAAGAGCAGAGCTGACTTGATTTACCTGCAGGAGACGCATCTAAATGCTGCGGAACATCTCCAGCTGGCTAAATTAAGTCGGGGAACTTTATACAGCTCATCTAGTAGGTGGGGTAGGCAGTGGGGAATGGCTATACTTACACCACCAGGGACTCCCTTTCAGCATGAGCACACGCTGGAGGATCTGGAAGGCAAGCTAGTAATAGCCCAGGGCATGCTAAATGGAGTGGAAGTCACCTTAGCTAATGTATATGTCCCCCCTGCACTCCCCATCCCCCAACTGAAGGCCCTGCTAGACAGAATTGTGCAGAATACAAAGGGTGTTCTCCTAGAGGCAGGAGACTTCAACCTTACGCAGGACCCTTCTCTGCATTCCTCTAGCCTGAGAACCCCGAGGTGTTCGCCAGCACAAAAATTCTTTAAGAGATTCACGGCGGAGGTTGGATGGGTTGATGTCTAGAAACATCTCCATCCACATACTAGGAATTACTCGCATTACTCTGCGGTTCATAGGACATATTCCCGTAGAGACCAAACCTACAGCCAGCTGGAAAGCTTGAACCGGCTAGGAGATGCACACCTGGGTGATATCACCCTCTCTGATCATGCCCCCCGATATCAACATGGGACATGGATCTTAAAACCAAAAATACCAGATGGCGGCTTAACCCATGCTATTTGCGCTTGGAGCAATTTCATGAGTTTGTCTCAGATAAAATAACCGAGATTTTGGAGTTTAATCCTCCAGATGAAACATCTCCAGCAATATACTGGGACACAATAAAAACGGTACTCAGAGGCCACATTGTACAGCATCCAATGGTGCTGAACAGATGCCGAAGGGAACATAGGACTAAGTTAGAGGAGACCCTTCATTTCTTACAAATGGCACACAAGCTGGGGGATTTATCGTTTCTGCATCTGCTTCAGGAGACGAAAGCAGAGTTGGACCGCCTAGTGCTACAACAGACTGAGATTGCTCTGACTTTCCTGAGGCAGAGGTATTATGAAGTAGGACCTAGGATTACCACACTACTGGCTTACCAGATGCACAGACAGAGGAAGGCCTCAGCGGTCACTTCCCTTAGGCATCCCTCTGGAGGCCAGCCATTAAGTAAGTTACAAGACATCACAGAAGCGTTTGCTGAATATTGCTCCACCCTTTACACCCCTGAAGGCACACCTGGAGAGCAGTTGATCTCTGATTACCTGCAGGGGATAACCCTTCTCCAACTCTCAGCGGACCAGGGTGAGGCATTGACCTCCCCTGTAACTGAGCATGAGTTTTTTAAGGCAATATCCACATCAAAATCCCTAAAAGCTCCAGGTCTGGATGGATACAGGAGTGAGTTCTATAAGGCCATGAAACAAAAGATGGTCCCTGGTCTCCTCACCCTGTTTAACTCAATCCTGGAGGGTGACCCCCCATCCTGGTCCTACGCAACTATTTCAGTTGTCCCGAAAACAGGAAAAAAACTGCATTTATGCAGCTCACACAGGCAAATTTCATTCCTGAATACTGACTATAAGTTATTTATGCATATTGTAGCCCAACGCCTGGATCAGGTCATGCCCCAATTGATTGATCAAGACCAGACAGGTTTTGTGAGGAACCGCACCACAATGGATAATATTTGACGTACATGCCACATCACCCACAAAATGCAAGCCTCTGACTCTCCCTCAGCCCTCATTAGTCTCGATGCCGAAAAAGCATTTGACAGGGTCACCTGGCCTTTCCTGTATAAAGTCCTGGACAAGTTGGGCCTCCCTGGGCCTCTGATAGCAGCCCTCCAGAATATCTATGCATCCCCCCGGGCATGTGTCAAGGTCAGGGGACACCACTCCGAATACTTCCTCTTGAAAAGGGGGACTAGACAGGGTTGCCCCCTGTCTCCTCTCCTGTTTGTGGCCTACATTGAGCTCCTAGCACAATATATTAGAGAAGCCAAAGACATAAGGGGAGTAGTGATGGGAGACACGGAACACCGAATAGCACTATATTCTGATGATGTATTATTGTACCTTTCAAATCCTGAAGAGACCCTTCCAATTATAAAACAAGTGCTGGATGGGTTTGGCCAGGTTTCAGGCTACAAATTGAACCTAACAAAAATGGAGATACTCACCTTTCATTAATCCCCCTCGGCAATGATTCGTACTGTCATACCATGCCGATGGAATTTAACCAAACTAAAATACCTAGGTGTATTTATTTCTCAGATGAGTGAAACAGCCTGTAAAAACAATTATGGGCCCTTTACATTACAGTTAAAAGCAGATTTGGCCTCTTGGGCTACTTTGCCCTTGACCCTCACTAGGAGGATAGACTTAGTCTGAATGGTCACCTTACCCAGAGCTCTATACTTATTCCAGAATATCCCCATCTTTATTCCCCAAAAAACTTTCAGGGATTGGAATCGTCTTATCTCACAATTTATCTGGGCAGGTCAGAGACCCTGGGTCTGATTGAAATTGCTCACCCTCCCACGTCAGGAGGGAGGGTTGTCCCTCCCAGACCTGCAACTATACTACTTTGCAGCACATCTAACTCACTTAATGGCTAGGCAGAACAGGACTACCATTTCACACTGGATGCAGATAGAGCCAACCCTCACCCCGGATATGGACTACTTCCAGTCCCTGTACTGCTCAGGGACTGAATTGGTGCCCCCCCCCCAAAAAAAAACCTGGATTAGGCACAGCAGAAGGGTTTGGCAGAACATCAGAAAATCCCAGTAGCTGTCCCCCTTCCTAGCCTTAATCTGCCTGATCACCAGCTTAGGTGACTTTCCCCCAAATAGACTGGATCATGGTTTCCATGAATGGGAAAGATATGGTCTAAGATATATCCCACAGATAGTCTCGCAGAAGGTACTTTGGTCCTTTGAGACCATACAAAGGCGATTTGGCCTCCCTCCTCGGAACTTCTACAGGTACCTACAGCTACGACACTTTTTTCAGGGCCTACCTATTGCAGTCCAAACCCCCGATAGCTATCCTCCACTGCTAAACGTCCAGCTCCACCTTAACAACAACCCGGAGAGCCCACACCTGATATCGGCTTACTATCAAGCACCGAACCCTCAATGGCAAACACTGACGGAGAACATACGCCTACAATGGCAGGATAAGATTGGCAGTCCCCTCACACAAGAAGACTGGCAGGTAGCTTATGGGTATGTGGCCAGAGTCACCAGCTCACACCAATGGCATGAGTATGCATGGAAGAATCTCATTAGATACTTCAGAACCCCTGTGGTAACTAGGCACTACTCTCCCGCCAACTTGGCAGCTTGCCGGTGACAATGCGAAGAGGTAAAGGCTGGTCACACACATGTCATGTGGTCATGCCCAGCTCTTCAAAATTTCTTCAAACAATTGGAGGAACATTTAAAGGAGATATTTGACCCCCAACTTCAACTAACGAGAAATATGCTTCTTCCTGACACTCCCCAAAGAATACATGGGTTCCAGCATTAAATACCTCTTACACCTGCTATTAACAGCAGCTAAGAAATCAATAACAAAACTCTGGCTGACTATCAAGACACCTACAATACCAGATTGGTGGGTTATAACCAAACAGATTTACCAGTTAGAACAAATTACTCACAACATGAATGAAAGGAAGGAGACTTTCACTTCCAGGGGTAGCTGTGGGACCCTTGGCAGGTACTTCTCACATTAGGGACTCTGAGAGGAGGGAGGCTGCGGGCCTAGTGTAGGGAGAAATATACCACAATAGGACATTAGACTGTAACCCGTAATGGGAGGCTGGAGGGGAAAGAGGGGTTGGGTGTTTGAGCACTCAAACAGAAGCCCTAAATATATGATACCATAGGGACTAAATCCCAAAATGTTCTATGGATTTTTCCTTAAATTGAACGCTGGGGGCAGTTTATCTCTGGAGCCCAGTACATGTATTAAATGTCTAGACCTCTTTGTAACTATTGAAAAAATCTATTATCAAATAATTGCTAAATCCTTAATTTGTTATTCACATGAAATTAACCATCAATGACCTGTCCAGTGTGTCTGTCTGTATGTAAATAAGTTTGAAAATCAATAAAGATGAAATTTACAACAAAAAAAAAGGACCTCTCGGAGAAGGAGGCCCAGTTGGCCTCCCTGGCACAACAGTTTAAGGGTGGACCACAAACTAAGAAACATCTTCTATGCCAGATTACCCATCTAAAGTATGAGATTAATAAAATTCTCCCATCCAAGGTAGAATGGAGCTTCTGGTGACAACATAGCCTGAGGTCTGTGAGCTTTATAGAATCTGTAGGTTCTAATTGTGTCGCTCTGTGGAAACATAAAACATAGAAACATAGAAACATAGAATTTGATGGCAGATAAGGACTGCTTGGCCCACCCAGTCTGCCCATTTCCCTACCTAATGGATAAGCTGCAGATCCTAGTTAACCAGCAGCCTACTTCTTCCTGCCCCCAACCCCTAGAATTGCCTTATGACTGTCCTATGCATGCTTGAATTCCACCACTGTTTTTGACTCCACAACCTCCTCCGAAGGCCGTTCCATGCATCCACAACCCTCTCTGAAAAAATGCTTCCTTTAAATTACCTCTGAGCCGCCCCCATCTTCAAATTGTGCCCCTTGTTCTTGTAATAATTTCTTTTTTTTTTTGAAAGATGCTACCCTCTTGGACTTTGTTGATTCCCTTGAGGTACTTGAAAGTTTCTATCATGTCCCCCCTCTCCCTCCTTTCCTCAAGGCTATACATATTAAGCTCCTTAAGTCTCTCTTCATATGTCTTCCGGTGCAGATCCTGCACCATTTTAGTTGCCCTCCTCTGGACAGCTTCCATCCTGTCTATGTCTTTGCGGAGATTGGGTCTCCAGAACTGCACGCAGTACTCCAGATGGGTTCTGACCAGCTGTCTGTACAGAGGGATAACAACTTCCTGTTTTCTACTGGTGATGCCTCTCCCTATGCATCCCAGTATCCCCCCAGCCCTCCTTGCTGCCCCTCACATTGCTTGCCCACCTTTAGGTCATCTGATATGACTACCCCCAGGTCCCTTTCCGTTTTTGTTGTTGTTAGTATCTCACCCCCATTGTGTACTCTTCCCCTGGGTTTTTGTTTCCCAGGTGCATTACCTTGCACTTCTTAGCATTGAATCTAAGCTGCCATACATTTGACCATTCCTCTAACCTTGCCAAGTCCCTTCTCATCCTTTCCACCCCACCTTGTGCATCAACTCTGTTGCAGATCTTTGTGTCATCTGCAAAGAGATATACTTTTCCTTCCAGTCCCTCTGCAATGTCGCTTATAAAGACATTGAAGAGGACTGGTCCTAATACTGAACCCTGCGGTACCCCACTAGTAACCCCCCTTTCTTCAGAGTGGACTCCATTTACTATTACTCTCTGTGTCCTATTCTCCAGCCAATTCTTTACCCAGGCTGTCATCTTGGGACCCACTCCCAGGCTGGCTAACTTGTATATTAATCTTTTGTGTGGGACTGTGTCAAATGCCTTGCTAAAGTCTAGGTAGGCCATGTCCATAGCCCTCCCTGATCTACTACTTTGGTCACCTAGTCAAAGAAATCTATCAGATTCGTGTGGCAACCTTCCCTTGTGAATCCATGCTGCCTTGGGTCCTGTGCCCTCTGGCCTCTAGATACTCGACAATTCTTTCCTTCAAGTGATTCCATCATTTTCCCTACCACTGAGGTTAAACTAACAGGTCTGTAGTTTCCTGCTTCTGCCTTGCTCCCAGTTTTGTGAAGGGAATCACATCTGCCCTCCTCCAGTCCTCGGTACCACCCATCCTCCCATGATTTGTTAAAGAGGGTAGTCAGTGGTGTCACTAGTTCTACCCTTAGTTCTTTAAGAATTCTGGGATGAATCCCATCAGGCCCCATTGCTTTGTCCACCTTCAGTTTTAAGAGTTCTTTCAGAACCCTTTCTTCTGTAAATGGGCTGGAATCAACTTCTGTATCCACGGTGTTTCTACTGTTTGTTTTAGGTACCTCACCCTCTTCCTTTGTAAATACTGAGCAAAATATTTGTTTAGTATCTCTGCCTTTCACAGTCACCCTCTGCCCACCCTCCTCCCTTTATTAAGCCTCACTATCCTCCCTTGGTCTTCCTTTGCTCCCTGATGTACCTATAAAAGGTTTTATCCCCCTTCTTAACGAGTTGGCTGTCTTTTCCTCGGTTTGGGCCTTTGCTGTTCTGACTGCCTTCCCAGCTTCCTTTTGCTTTAACTGACACAGTTCTCTGTCCTGCTCCTTCTGTGATTCCTTGTACTTCCTGAATGCTTTCTTTTTCTCTTGAACCTTCACTGCCTTCCTTTGAGAACCATAGTGGTTTCTTACATCGTTCGTTTTGTTTATTTGCTTCACACAAAGGCTTGTTACCTCTGTGATGGCAGTTTTATTATTCCCCATTGTTCTTCCACCCTCCTTCCTGCCCATTTGCTAGTGCATTCCTTAGGTCACCCACTGTTGGCAAGTCAGCCTCCTAAAGTCCAGTACTTTTGCCTTTGTATGACTTGACTCTATTGCTGTGTTTATTGTGAACCATACTGTTCGATGGTCGCTAGTTCCCAGATGACTACCCACTTCTACATTTGTGATCCTCTCTTCATCTCCATTTGAGAGAACCAGGTCTAAGATTGCTCCCTCTTGAGTGGGCTCCAATACTAGTTGTCTAAGGCATGCCCCCTGTAGGGCATCTAGAATAACCCCACTCTTCGAAGTGGCTGCTGCAACTGCACTCCAGTTAACATCTGGCATATTCAGATCACCCATCAGCAATATCTCCCCTTTTCTGCCATTCTAAGTATACTTTCTATCATTTCCTTGTCCATTTCCCCCCTGAAGAAGTCTTTCTCTAACCCCTATGCGGATTGTGGTTCCATTGCGGTCTCCAAATTTACCCACAGTGCTTCTTCTCCTCCCTGTTTACCCTTTTGTTCTGTTGCTTTGATTCCTTCCCTTATGTAAAGAGCTACTCCTCCTCCTCTTTTACCCTCCCTGTCCCTCCTGTAGATAGTGTATCCTGGTATGTTTACGTCCCAGTCATGGTTTTGTGTGTACCATGTTTCTGTGACTGCCATGATATCCAGATGGTCCTCCTCCATCAAGGCCACTAATTCAGAAAGCTTGTTACTCAGACTACGGGCATTGGTACTCATTGCTCTCCATTTTTTGATGGCTTTACCTTCTGTTGCAGCATCCCCCACTGACCTTTCTATCTCGGTCTTTTTCTCATTTAGTACCCTGTTTTGTAGGGAGAGGCTGGGATTTTCCTGCTGCTTATCAGTGCCTCCCCCTTTGACTAGTTTAAAAGCTTGCCAATGAAGCATTTAAACCGATTGCTCAAAAGACTTGTTCCCTTCCTGGACAAATGCAGACCATCCTGCCAGTATAGGCTGGTGTCCCTCCAGGTGGAACCCCAGTCCCCAATAAAACCAAACCCCTGTTCTCCACACCATTTTTTCAACCATTCATTAAACTGCATGGTGCAAAGTACCCTCACCTCACTCATGCCATTGGCAGGCAGCACCTCTGAGAAGGATACTGTGTGTGCTACTTGTCTTAGGCCCCTCCCCAATTCTACAAAGTCCTTCTGCACTGCTCTAATCTCATGTTGAGCCAAGTCATTTGTCCCTAGGTGGACAATGACGTCCAGCTTAGACTCCCATACAGCTGTTCTTGTGATCCTGAGGATGTGCTTCCTGTCCCTCCAAGCCATGGCACCAGGCAGGCACCTTACTTCAGTTTTCCCTGCTCCCCCCAGTTCTATCCCCTAATACTGAGTCCCCACCAGGAGCTGCTCCTTTCCTTGTGGTGTCCTCTGCCTCCCTTCCTGTGGGCCTCCCTTGTGACAGTTGTCCTCAGCCTCCTTAGTCTCTCCTCTGTGTGCATCCATAGGGAGCTGCTCCCCCAGAATGGAGTAAGTGGATTGTGGAGGGAACAACTGACTGGTGTGCCTCTGTTTCACCATCCTCACCTCCTGAGCCCACTGTGGTCCAACTGCTGTGCTTTCTTCGCAACCTCTGAGGTAGTGGTGGTGGCTCTGGTGCTCCTGGATGGGGAGTTCCTTCCTACCATCCAGTGTGGCCTGGGGAAGGTTCCCTTACTACTGTCCAGTGTGGCCTGAAGACGGCAATGTCCTCCCTCAGGGCAGAGAGTTGTCTGCAAATAGGGCAGCATCTCAGCCTCCAGAAGGACTCCCGGAAGACTGCTGCCCCATAGCCATTACATTGCACTACTCCCAACATGTTTATCTACTTTTTTTTTTTGTGTGTGTGTGTGTTTGTGTGCATGATTGGTTTGTTATATAGAAATATATATATTATACAATGGGTTATGCTTATTCTCATAAACCCTAGGTTTTATTGGTCTGATATCTGTAGCATTGCCACCAGATCTAGTCTTGGTTTGGCACTTGTTCTATTGAATTAAATGGTTACCTTCAGAGTCTGTCCCTTCATCTATGTCTGACCAATGCAAATCGTAGTGTTCTTTAGTTTGTAGTGTAAAGTGCACCCCTAAGTTGAAGAATAGGAGGTTTAGAAGGGATGTGGGGTTGTCCATAGCTAATGTGCCTGTGCTGTACAGTATCTCAATTTCTTGTTCACTCAGAGCTTCTGCCTTTCTGGGTCTGTTACCCTTCCCATTTTTTTTAAGTTGTTTTACAACTAGTGTTCTTTTAGTGTTAATGAAATCAGTTTGAATGCCCTTGAATATGGAGTGAGGGTATTTTAAATGAACCAGATGTCTGTCAGTACTAGCAACTGTGCCTCTCACTGTCCCTGGCTCATAATCACTTCCATCTTGACATTTTAGACAATAAATAAAGTTTGCAATTTTATTGTTCAGTTCTTGAAGTGGCAAGTCTGTAAAGTTTACTGTTGTACCTGTTTCTTGAAGAAAGGTTGTGAATAGACGTAGGTCGCTTTGCGTTTTTAAATATGTGTTCCTGTTTTCTTGCTAGCTAACAAAACTTTCCCTTTCTTCTAGGTTTTCTACATCAAATCTCCATGACATTTTGGCGCCTTTTTTTTTTACCAGGCTTATCAATGAGAAGTCGGCATTGAGTCAGCTAAATAAAAACTGACGTAAGGTTTTTAGGGTGCTGTTCATTTGCCTGCCATGACTGAGCTGTGACAGGATTTCTGTCAGAAGTGTTTTTCCTTTGTGAGTGTGTGCCTAGGTGCAGCGTAAGTTATAATGGTGAATTATGACATACTCTTCCTATGGAAAAAAAGATGTGTTAATTATTACAATATAATAAACAACTGATTCACTAACGATTAGAAGTATAGTCTTATTGATGTCCCCATGCACACGCTCCACTTGTTATTTCCCTTCCTCCTTAGATTAAGCTGTTCCACTGCAATTATCATTTTTGAAAATGTTTTTACACTTGTACCTACCTTGGCATTGATAACTCTCACACCTCTCGCAGTCTGGGTGGCAGTAACTTCTTTTGTCTGGTATTGTTCCCAGTAGTATATTTCACTTGTACTGTTTAGTTTTTGGTGCCCTGATTGTCTGTATATTGTGTTTGCACAACTATAATGTATTCTTTTACTTTTATAATGTATTTTTGTTGGCTTGGATTTTATTTTTATTTCTACTGCACCTTACAGTTTGTTATTTTTTTCACTTGCAGATCCTGTACTGTTTGTTCCTCTGCTCCGTCCCCCCCAGGATGCATCTGGAAACAAGTTGTTACCAGCTCAGTACGTCTCTCCTGGTAAAATTCTTGAAACAAACAAACAAATAAATAATAAATACACATTATCACAACACTATTAACATGGTAACAGTCACCTGTATAACACATGTAAAAACCTACAAACCACCCACATTACAGCCCTAACTTCCTCTCCAGCTACAGCCCCTGAAAAAGAAAACAACACACCTGCAAAGAAAGTGTCCCTAACCTAAACTTCACAATATTAGCCCCCATCACTTGCCGTACAAACAGCCACACACCAGTAAAACCAATGTAACCTGTGTAAGGAAAGTGTTCAGGCTGTACTCCACATAGTTAGCCCCTGAACCACTTACCAGCCACTTTTGCTGCTGCCTCCATATCACTTGCCATACGAACAGCCGCACACTTGTTAACCTGTGTAAAGAAAGTTTCCCTGAGCTACACTGCACAAAGTCAGCCCCCCAAATCACTTAACCACTTTTGCTGCTCTCTCCATGCTGCTTCCTTCCATGCTGCTCCTACTCTGCCATCCTGAAAAAGAATTAAGGGAAGACATACCAGAATCACAACTCCTTTTATAGGAGGCCACTGCACTATGGAAACTTCAAAGGGCCAAAAATAGGTAGTCCCAAAAATGCCACTACACTATGGAAAACCACTAAGAGGCACACTGTAGCAGGAACATCGCGGCATTATGGAAACAGATTAACTTAAGCAAATACACTGAACAAGTCACACACAAAAACAGCACAGTTAGCAAAACAGACCAGCCTAATGTAATATATAAAATACCTGATAGGTAAGTCCCACATAGTCATGAAATATCACCCTTTTGCAGTTGAACAAACTCATAAAGGCTTTATGGCTTGTTCAACCCCTTGATAGTGATATTTCCTCATATCTGCCACTTACCTATCAGGTATTCTTCTATATATATACATATATAATAGAACTAGAAATTTTCACTGTAAAACTATTTTCACTATATTCATAGGTGAAACCCTTTCTGCAAAATAGTTTTACAGTGAAAATATCATGATGTCATATCATATCATTTCCTTATAAAATAGGCAAAGAATTTCAAGCAATCTGATTGGTTGTTGCTTACGCATTAGATGTGTCTAATGCACAGCTAAACTAGAACCCCATTTAGAATACACAAGCCCATTTTATAAGTGCAATAAACCACTCCGGGGATGTGCATTAGACAGTTCTAATGCATGGCTAGGGGACTGGATGCACTCGGCCTATGGCCTCATGCCGCACTACGTCCCCCTAGCCGTGCATTAGAACTGTCTAATGCACACCCCATTGTGTCTTATTGCTTACTTAATGTCTTAAACGGCATTTCATACAGTACCTTGGAGCTTCCCGCACTCATCCTACCTCACCCTACTACACACCATTCTATAATTCACCAGGAGCCTTAAACTCAGAAACTAAAAGTTATAAACTAAAAATGTCCAGAGACAGGACAATGGAGAGGCAGAAGACACAACACATGAAAAGGGCCACTATATTGAAGCAACGGCACTGCAGAGATTAAAACAGAAGGAGGTGCCAGCTACAACAATTTTGAAACACCAGCTTTACACTTGAAACAATCTAAAATTTGCAAAACTAGACAGGCTTGAGCAGACCTGATGGGCTGCTGGATCTGGATCTGTTGTCATTTTCTGTTTCTATGGTGTTGGAGCATGATCCAATAGGGTCTGATAGTTGTTTTTTTAATTCAAATTTTATTGAGTTTTATAATATAACAACAAAAACATTCACAAAATAGTGAATTTGTATCATGAAACACTACAAAGCCTTAATACAGATAAGAGCAACTAGATAATCATAAGAAATATTTAATTCTGCATGCACAAATATATAGCAAGGAATACCGAATTTTCAATAACCTCACACTACATCTAGAACATTCTGTAGTCTATGGGGTGCAGTAGTTAACAGTGTTAAAGGCTGTACTGCAGTCAAGAAGGAGGTGGGAGGTGATCATAACTTAGTGGAGAAGATGAAGTTTTTGACTACATAGGTAGGGTAGGTAGGTAGATAACTTAACTGGATAAGACTGTTAGGGCTTCGAGCCCAGTTTTTTAAGTAACCCTCCTGATGTTTGCAAGCATACAAAGTTACAGATGTCACAGTACAAAAGCATAACTGTCTACAATATAAAAATACTTCATGCCATTTACAGTTTTAAATACAGTGACATACATTTCTAAATTCAGATTTAGATGCTTGCTGAAACTGTTTCAGCAAATTTATGGGTGACAACTATCCTTGTCATGTGGCTAGAATGGAGAAAAAGATGAAAGAGGTGGTTGGAGAGGTTAGAAAAAATACCTTTTCAAGCACTTTATTATAATATAATTTATATTAGCTAAGATTATCTGACTCTTTGTATTCTGTCCAATGTTGATGTGTCTTAACTTTCTGTGACATTATCTGTTCCTGTAAGATTGGTTATTCCTTGTTATTTGGAAAGGTCCAATGTACTTACCCAGTCTACAAATATAAATCAGTCAATCAGTCACTTAATTAATCAATCAATAAATAGGAGGTTAAGATCTTAGGGTTAAGGGAGTTTTTACAGGAGATGAGAGTGATAGTTTTGAGGGAGCTAGGGAAGGAAGTGAGAGGATAACCCCAATGGTAACCCATGAAAATTGTGATTGCATTTAGTGGGATCAAGAAGTTCTAGTGCCTGTGGGCTCAAAGTTAAGCCCCAAATGGGGGTGGGAGGGTACATGTCTACTTGTAAAAACTTTTACTAAAAAGCCTGTGTACAGTGCTGCCTTCCCATTTTTATGTTGGCTTGTACATGCATGTGCAAGCAACATCTTGCTGTAGAAGCACTTTCAAAGGTGTTTGTTAGTTATGTGGTGAATCCAGGGGATGCTTTAGTCGGTGTGCCCCTCAGCCGCCAACCAGTGAGCACGCTGCTGATGACAGCAGTTTCAGAGACTGCCACCAACTTGAAACAAATTCACCGCTGCAATGAGAGACAGGCTCGTCATTGCAGTGGCAGATCTGACACACCTCCATTACATGCCATTCCTGGTGAAACATTTCAATAAACATGGCAACGGCTCTTGCCGTCCGCCTCTCACAATCCCTAGAAAGCCAACTTTGGGGGTGCCCAATCCCCTGTCGGCATGCCCCCTCCCTAGTTCAATTTGTTTGCTGATGGGGGGGCCCAATCCCTGTCAGCATAATGTCCCCCCAGTTTAATTTGTCTGCCGATGGGGGGTGCCCAGTCCCCCTCAGCATCATGCCCCCCAACACAGATATGCTTTCTTTGCCAATGGGGTGCCCAAGCCCCGTCAGCTCCAGGTCTCCCCCCCAAAAAAAAACAGGAGGCACACGGAGCTTACACCAATGTGCCCAAATGTAATAGTAACCTGTAAAAAGAAACAACCTTCCCCAAGAAAGTTTTTTCTTTACCTGTAAACAAGAAACGGTCCCTTGTTGTCTGTGGCACCCCCTTCCCCAACCCACACCCAGTCTCTGCGCACCCCACCTCCCCACACCCCTCACTCCCCATACTTACCTCCAGAGGTCGGTGCTGTGATCTTCGTTGGAGCGGGAAGATGTGTGCACTCTTCAAAGCCGACCGCGAACTGAAGAAATGCCAGTAAGCTGTATAATGGCATCAATGGGGGAGGTTTCAACTTAGGTGGATATCTCGGCCATTTTTTTGACTTTTGACTCCAAATTTTCAACATGGGGTTCTTGGGACCCCACATCATGAAATCAGTCATTTCGTTATTCAGTCCCAAAAGGTGATTTTGTGGCACTGCATGGAATCACCTTTTGGGACTTATTAATGAAACAACAGTGCCACTGTTCATGAGGTGGGCTCCCAAAAAGCCTATGTTGCAAATTTGGTGAAAAAATTCCAGAAAATGACTGTTACGAGCATGTGTTGCGCAGTTTCCATGCACGCTTGTAACTTTTAGAATTGTTAATATTTTCACTCCAGATTTTAACATTGCCATTTTTCACACCTCCTTATGAACAGTACAGCTGTCATTTTCACATCCTGCCAAAAAAGCTTTTTCAAGACATTTGGCTAATAGTGACGCGGTCACTGTAGTAAATCAATGTTTGTGACAGATTAAGAAAATCACACTGACACTGTTCATGAGCGGAGGTCTCAAATGCCCATGTTGAAAATTTGGTGAAAAATTACAAAATGACTGTATCATGAGCGCAGTGTTGGCGCAGTTTTCATGCACGCTTGTAACTTTGATATTTTTAATATTTTCACTCCAGATTTGCAGCATTGCCATTTTTCACACCTCCTTATGAACAGTACAGCTGTCACTTTCACATCCTGCCCTAAATGTGTTTATGCTCATTTGGCGCACAATGGTGCAGTTGTTGTTAAATCACCTTTCAGGATCGAGTAACAAAATTATAGTGCCACTGTTCATGAGGTGGGGTCCCAAAAAGCCAATGTTGAAAATTTGGAGTGAAAATACCAACAAACACATGGGGCATTAAGGTTTCCAACCATACACCCACCCTGTAGAGACTGACAGGCGTCAGGGATGTAACTTGGGTTTGTCAGCCATAATGTTTGCAGAATTCTACCCCCACTCACCCACCCTACAGCCACTGATAGGCATTGAGGTGTGCCTTGGGTTCCGTCACCCTAACATTCACCCCATTCTCCTATATTGCACCCATCTCAGCTTATTTCCTTATGGAATGGGGTGAGCATAAGGGCCGAAGACCCCAATGCACACCCTGACACATGTTGCTCTCTGCCGGGTGGGTGAGGTGGAATAGCATTATAGTTATGGCCCACCCAAAGCCACACTCCCAACGCCTTTCAGTCTGGGTGGGGGGGAGTTGACATTACTTCAATACATCACTGCCATTCCTATTTTGCATTTCTAACTCCTGCACTACCAATGTTAATGCCAGCAAGCCAACATTCGACATTGACAAATGCCTGTTATCTTACCCATGTGTCTACCATTTTTCTAAACCGCCAATCGCTATTTTTAAGAGGCAGCGAAATTGTGCAGCGCTAAAATGTTTGGTGGCGCTACTGGCCCTCGCTATTATTCAAGCGCTATAATGCAATCTTCGATTTTAAAGTCGTCATTCTTACATGGAACCAAGGTGGTGGGTATGTCCTTGATCAGTGTAGTTTTAGACTGAAAAAAATATATGAAGTTTTACATCTGGTGGCAGTAGGGACGGGACAAATCCTGAAAATGGGCTATACCTTGCAATCCCTTTCCTGTATAAAAATCAATAAACTTGAATTGAATAGGGAAACTAGTACTAGGTGGGTGGAGGAGGGAGTTGATAGTATATCAGAGGAAATTAGGATTGTCATTGCCTTTCGAAGTAAAGTGATGTGTCCAGTTTTGACTTTCCACCCCTGAGGGTGCTCCTGTAGACTTTGGAGGGATTTTCCAGACCTCACTGTGGACATGGAGGCATGATGTGTGGAAACATTGCCAAGTGTTGATGGGTGGCAATTGTTTAAGGACAGAACAGATTGAGTTCTACTGTGTTAATAGGGGTGCCACAGGAGGGATCAGCAAAGTGGATAGGGAGATACATTAAATTAGAGAGCTGGGATGGACCACGGTATTTCAGGATGTAAGGGGTTTTGGGGACAGCCCAACTTGAACATACATCTGTTAGGGTAATGGGCACCTCTCCTGGGCTTTTAATACTGATACCTTACCTTGTAGACTGCAGCAGGAAAACACATGTTCAAAAAGAGAAGTTTTACTGTTAGACGGTATTATTCAGCTTCATCAAGTGAGGACAAGTATAACATATTCCGTCAGAATTACTATCACAAGTTTATACTCGCAGAGATAATCACCCGGAAGTGTTAGCGAATGATGTCTTGGTAGGAAAAAAAAAAGAAACCAGTTTATCTAGTCTTCCAGTTTCCCAGCGGGTGGCAATAAGCTCTTCAGAAGGGGTGGTTTCTGAACTTGAAGTTTGTGATCATCTGATGGAAATGCCGAGGGGCCAGGAACTCTGCTGAAGTTGTTCTGCGCTGTTTGGACTTGGAGCCCTGGGAGGTTGCACTTCGCTTTCATGCGGTATACTAATAATTAAAAGAGCAGCAGCAGCAGGAAGGTAAGCGCAGCGTTCGAACTCTGAACTGGGCTGGCAGTACTGGAGGAGTGGGCTAGTGGCACGGTGTGTTGACACGATCGCAGGAGCCCTGGGATGCGGGAGCAAATCTGACAGCAGCACTCACCGAGCAGCCTCACTAGTTGTCAGGTGGAAGTGTATACAAAGAAAGGAGCACAAATCCAATGTTTTGAGTGTCGGAAACGTGAGTGAGGAGCATGTCCGTCGAAAGCGAACTGGAAAGTTTTGGTTTTTATGACCCGTTTCCCCGCCACTCTTTGTGTCAGTTCGCCTGCAGTTGGCGATGCGGAGCATGAGCGATGTTAGGAGGATGCGAGAAAGCGAGTGGTAGTAGGTGAGCTGCCTGGGATCTGTCTCTGAGGGAGATTGTGAGTACAGTAGGTGATACTACACAAAGTTAAAAACCAGGCTACACTAGAGCTGACCTATAACCCATAGTGGTCATAAGAAGTACCGTTTGTAAGCCTTTAAAAACTAGCTGATATAGGACTATCTGATATAGGTTTTCATGGGGAATCACTTGTTTGTACATTTCTACACTTTTTTTTTATAGAAACAAAAAATAAAACAAAGCAATTATCACGTCAGTTAATATCAAGACAACATACAAACCATTGCTTTCAGCAATTTCCTAGTTGTTGACATGCACTTACAGTACCTCTCAACCACCTGCTCCTAAATCGGGGACAAGGCTTAAAATAACCAAGGACAAATTACCAATAGCAGGGACAAAAGTGAAAAAAATAGTACTATCAGCTCAAGAAGCTGTGTACAATATACTGGTCAGTGTAAATAACGTTTTCTTAATGATAACTAGGCTGTAACATTAATGGCTGACATTATTTTATTATATTCAAATCCTTACTGTTCTGTGTCAGAAGTGCCGAAATGCGGGAGTTAGGGAGGTAATTTCTGAAGCAAAATCGCTTGTGAGGTATGGACATGCATAACTGGAATTAACATTAAAAAAAAAACAGTGAAGTGTACTTTAAATACACATTAAATGTGATTCTGCTTCTACCTGTATCAATATGAACACATAAAAGTGAGAAATTAAGTTATTTTCAAAGCTTTTTTACAAAACCTAGTTGCAGTTTTTCTGCAGAAATCAGTAGCATGAAAACTATGGAATGTCGCATCGCATGGTACAGTATTCGAGTTAAGGTAGCGAAGTGGACCCTTAGCATAGTTTTCACAAAGTGGGCACTTCATGGAAAAGAAAAGTTGCGAAGTAGGATTTTTGCAAAGTTTCCCACGTTGCGGCGTTTTGCTTTTTGCCCTTTTTTTACTTTGATTATTTTATATTATTTAATTGTTTTTTCCAAAAGTCCAACAATTCACGAAGCAGAAACTATGGGAAATGCAGCCTGTCATCAGATCGCCTATGATACTGCAGCCAAAGACACTTCAGGTCCTTGGTGTGGGGATCTGACATGCTAAACGCAGGGTAAGAGGGATTCCTCCACCCACTTCAGTCAGTCCATACCTTTTCCACCCGCCCCCATTCCTCCAGCCTGTTTTTGTTTTATAATTAATTCAGTCAGCACCTGGCGTGGTGCCAGGAATGGGACTTTTTTTTGAACAAAATGACTTGGGGGTGGGGGGGATTGACAGGTGTGGTCATATGACTAGACCTGGCTACCTGGAGACGGCTAGACTGTTATTTTTAAAAATGAACTGGCCAGCGGTTGAAGTGATGTAGAGTGGCCCAAACCTTTGATTGGGGCAGATCGAAGTCAAAAGTGCCCAACTATGGCGCATTCGCTGAATACAGATTTGGCATGCAGTTCAGGTTTCAATTTATGCAGGGAGCAATCCATTGAGCGAAACGCTCATTTACAATGGAGACCTAAGAGTACGCACTACATGTTATAACATGTATAGATTATCATTCTAAGTATAATATAAAATAGACATTGCACAGATAAATAAATTGCATAAAATTTTCATTAGCTCATTCTCAGTGATAGCTACACGTTAATTCGCTCACTGAACAGTTCTGCACTGAAAATTTGCAAACAGGCCGATTAATGCTCCTACTGCAAACCAGCGTTCAATGTAAAATCAGTTTTAATTTGTTATTGTGCAGTCAAGATTTGGTCAGTGTGTATGTTAATAAAATCCTAACCAATAATGACAGAATAGCAGATTTTCTGAAGATGTGGCACTGGGTTATTGTAATTAATTAAATGCTTTACGAGTTTTAACTATGCACATCTGCGGAGTTTGTACTGTGCCTGGAATGTACACAAGGTTTCGTCCTGGTTCTCATATTTACTTTTTTGACAAGAGAAGTCTGCAGAAAAGTCTGTAGCATGCAAATCCCCTTGCACAGACTTTTAGGGTTCAAATTACAAGTCAGGTTGTGTTTATTTTCTGATAATATTTTCCTAACTAAAATTTGTCTTTCAAGGAACTATGGTGACTACTTTTAGGCAAATGGCAATGCATTATTAAGAAAATGTCCCCCAGAGATAAGACCGTTTGTTTTTTCTCGAATAGTGTCCACCCAAATACCAGACAGACAGTTTAGAAGTATTCATAGATGTGATTAGATGTGGTGTAATGAAACACCTCTATGACCTGCATGTGACTCAAAAGTAAGGAACAAATATAAAACTTCTTCAAGATTTAAAAGTGCAGTGTATTAAAATTAAGAATGTTTTCAATTAGTACCTTATTATAGCATCACATGGTTTTCTTGTAAACTTAGTAATTCCTTGTTATACTGAAAAAGTTCCCTCAGCCAATCAGAAAACAGATTCATAGATTCATAGATACATGGAAGTGTGATGGCAGAAAAGGACCAAACTAGGCCCACCAAGTCTGACCATTTGCCCAGCTATCTGCTTGGACCTGTGCCTCCACCCTTAACACTCCCATGTGGTTGTCCCATGCTCTTTTGAATCCCTCCACTGTTTCCCTCTCCAACGACTGCTTCTGGGAGTCTGTTCCACTTTTCTACCACTCTCTCTGTGTAATAGTATTTTCTAATGTTATCTCTGAACTGCCCTTCGTCCACCTGCAGGCCATGCCCCCTCGCCCTTGGTTTTCCTTTCATCTTGAAGATGCTCCCCCTGGCGCCCTGTTTATACCCTTAAGGTACTTGAAAGTCTCGATCATGTCCCACCTCTCCCTCCTCTGCTCCAGGGAGTACATGTTCAGATCTCCCAGCCTTTCTTCATAGGATAGGTGGCCTAACCCTTTTACCATTTTTGTCGCTCTCCTCTGAACCCTCTCTATTCTCCCCACATCCTTCCTGAGGTATGGCCTCCAGAACTGGACTCCGTACTCCAAGTGTGGTCTAACTAAATGGGTATACAAGGGTACTATGACCTCCCTATTCCTACTGGTGATCCCCCTTCTGATGCATCCCAGCATTCCACTTCCCCTGGCCACTGCCCTCCTGCCCTGCCCTTCCACCTTCAGGTTCCCGGATATAATGATGCCTAGGTCCCTTTCTTGTTCTGTCTCTTCCAGATTTCTGCCCCAATACGGTACCTCTGCCTCTGATTTCTGTAGCCCAGATGCATGATTTACATTTTTCTGTATTGAATTCAAGCTGCCACCTTTTTGACCATGCCTCAAGTCTCCTCAAGTCTCTCTGCATTTGTTCCACCCCTTCCTCCGTGTCCACCCTACTGTAGATTTTGATATTGTCCGCAAACATACTCACACCCCCCTCAAGGCCCTCCATGATGTCTCCTATGAATATATTGAACAGTAGGGTCCCCAACACTGATCCCTGAGGTACCCCGCTCATGACCTTGCTCTCTCCGGATGCCACCCATTTATTATGACCCTCTGCCTCCTTTTCCCCAGCCAGCTTCCCACCCATTTGACCACCCTCTGCCCCATCCCCAGTCCTGCAATTTTACACAGCAGCATCCCATAGGGCACTGAGTCAAACGCCTTTCTGACATCCAAATAAACTACATCTGCCGCTCTACCTTGATCTATTTCCTTGGTGACCCCACCAAAAAACTCTATCAGATTTGTTTGACAGGATCTGCCCCTAGTAAACCCATGTTGTCTTGGATTCATCAGGCCGTTTGTCTCCAGGTGGCTGGTGATCCTGCCTTTTACTAGCTTCTCCATGAGCTTGCCTACCACTGATGTCAAGCTCACGGGCCTGTAACTTCCCACTTCCTCCCTCCCTCCCTCCCCTTACATGAGAGGGACCACATTTGCCTGCCTCCGGTCCTCAGGCACCACCCCATTTCCAGGGACTAATTGAAGAGTGCAGTCAAGGGTACCGCCAATACCTCCTTTAGCTCCTTAACACTCTTGTGTGCATCCCATCTGGCCCCATTGCCCTGTCCACCTACGCAGCCCAGTTCTTCCAATATTTCCACGAGAAATGGCCTCATCTCCACCCTCCTCCCCAGCCATTTCATTTCCTGCTCTGCTGTCTTCTTCTCCTTCTTCCTCTCTCTTGAACACAGAGCAAAAATAGGTGTTTAGTAGGTCTGCCTTTCTCTGTCTCCTTGTAGCGCCTCCCCCTCTTTTGTTCTTAACTGGAGAATCCCCTGCCTAGTCTTCCTCTTTTCATTTACATATCGAAAGAAAGTCTTAGCCCCTTTTTTGCCCCTCTCGCTATTTGCTCCTCTGTCTGTGCCTTTGCCCTCCTTACCTCTACCCCGGCTTCTCTCTGGCTCTGGTATTTTACCCAGTTCGCCTCCGCCTGAGTTGTCTTGAACCTCCTAAATGCTTTCCTTTTGTCCTTACCTTTTCTGCTACTTCCTCATATACCACAGAGGTTTTCTCCTCCTCTTATTTTTACCTCTTTGGCACAGATGTCAGTGGCCCCTACAATAGCTTCCTTTATCCTCCCCCACTTTGCCTCCACCTCCATCAACTCCCCCACCCCCTGCAATGCCCTCACCACTATTTCCCCCATTCTCCTGAAGTCCGTCCACCTGAAATCCAGGACCTTTAACCTAGACTGGTGAACCTCTGCAGTGTTTCTCATTTTAAACCTGACCGTGTTGTGGTCACTTGTACCGAGATGTTCCCTCACTGATAGCTCTTCCATCCTTTCCCCATTTGTCAGGATTAGATCAAGAGTAGCTCCTGCCCTGGTTGGCTCCTTGACCAGTTGATTTAGGAGGGCCAACTGCAGGGAGTCCAATATTTCCCCACTGCTGGTTGGAGCAGCTGAAAGGGTGTTCCAGTCTATGTCTAGTCGGTTTAGATCCTCCATTAGCACCACCTCCCCCCTTGCCACCATTTTCGCAAACTCGTCGGCCATACTTCTATCTGCAGATTCGTGCTGCGCTGGGGGTCTATACACTACCCCCATATGCACTGACTCCCCCTTCTCCACCACCAATGAGACCCAGAGTCCTTCTGCCTCTCCCCACTTACCCTGCAATACTGATGCCCTGATACCCTCCTTTACATAGAGTGCAACCCCTCCCCCCTTCCCTCCCTTTCCTTCCTGAACAGTTTGTACCTGGTATCTCCATGTTCCATCCCTGCTCCTGGTGGCACCACGTTTCTGTTACCCCCACTATGTCAAGGCCCTCCTCTGCCAATTTTGCTGTTAGATCAGGGATCTTTCTACCAGACTTCTGGCATTCGCACACATAACCCTCCATGCCCCTCTCTCCTCCTTTCCTATATGTTTGTCCCCTTTATCCTCTTGCTGTGTGTGTAGGGCATTCTGCTCCTCCCCTGCCACCAGCCTCAACAGCCGGGCTTTTCCCTGCCCCCCCTTGTTTAGTTTAAATGGTAGCGTCTGTCCACATAATCATCCAGTTTACATTTGAGCAGTGCCTTCCCCTCCCTGTTTAGGTGCAGCCTATCCGGAGCACATAGGCTCATGTCACTCCATGTTGACCCCCAATCTCCTATCACACCAGACCCCTTCTGGGCACTCAAACCTACAAGTCAATCATTGAATTCCTCAATATTTTGCCTTGCCTTAATGCTGGCCCTTGGTACAGGTAGCACCTCCGAGAAGGACAGAGATTTGAATTCTGAACTGCTGCAGAACCTTGCCAGCACCACAGACCTGGCCTGCACCTCCATCACGCTGCTCTTTGCAAGGTCATTTGTGCCTAGGTGGAAGATCAGATGCGTTTTCTTATCCATTACCCTCCTCCTCCTAGAGGGGACCCAATGGACAACTTTGGCAGCCATCATACCTGGCAAGCACGCCACCCATATTTTTTCCCCCCTCTTCCTTCCTTCTCCCCCATGTAACCCCTTTTATAATAAAGTCCTCCACTATTAAGACTCTATCCCCTTTTTCCTCCTGGACACCCCTCACTGCTGCCATTCTCCTCCTCCTTGTTTCCAATTTCTTCTCCTCCATCCCCTTGCTTTCTCCCTCCCCTGAAACTACCTGAGCCTTCCTCCCCTCATCCTCCATCTGTACCCTTCCCTGTGCCCCTTCCTGGTTCTCTGGTTTCTCCGTGCCACCCTTTCCCTCCTCTGAAGCTTTTCAATTCTCACTTTCTCCAACCTGCTCTTCTTCCTCACCCAAATCCTGGTTTTCTGGCACTTCCATTGTGCTATCCTTCCTTGTGCTTTGCTCCCTTTGATCTCCCCCCCATGCTTTTCCTTCTACCCTGGCCTTTATTGCCAGGCCCTGCTCCACTTCCTTCCTGCAGAGCCCTTTTCCCAATGTCCCGCTTCCTGCCTGTTTTTCCACCAAACTTCCTCCTTTCCTTTTCTTATCTGTTCATGCACCTCTCTCCCTGGTCCCCTTTCTGCTGATCCTGGGTCCCCACTTCCCCTGCTACCCTCTGACCTCTTCCTGTACTACCCCTCTCTCTCTCTGGTCTCCCGTGACCCCCCCTCGCCTGGTGTTACAGGCACTCCCGCCTTCTGGGCTCCTCCTGCCAGACTGCCCCTGTTTCCCCAGCCAACATCCAGTTCCTCCCCTTGTGCTTGAGGTTTCACCCCCCTGTGTATGTTTGCAGGCCACCCCATGTCCCTTCCTTTTCCACTCTACCAGCTGTCTCTGAAGTTCTTCCACTTCCTCCCCAAGCTTTGCCAGCTGGTGGCATACTGGGCAACCTCCAAACTTCCAAGCCCAGTCTAGTACTATGGCTGCCCCACACCCCTTGCATCCCACCACCCTCCCAAAGATGCCAGCTCTAGCAACTTGCGGCAGCATTCCTATTCTGGTTTGCATCATTGGTCACTCTCCCCTTTTAATAATACTATACAAGCACTTCCGCTCCTACAATAGGTAGTTCCCTTTCTCCTAGCCTTTACAAACAACCACACATTATCAAGTTCCCAATTAAACTGTCCTTTTGTGTCCTTTTTTTTACTCTACTGCTCTTGAGTGCAAAACCTCTATCAATGTCCTTTAAAATCCACTAAAGTCAGGTCCAATAACCCAAAATCAGGTACAACCCAAAGTCACATACAAAAAACCTCTCTCAATGTTCTTTAAAATCCACTAAAGTCAGGCCACTCCTTCCTCTAGGCTCCACCCCCACTGCCTATTTAATAGAGGTCAGGGCCGGGGTGGCTGGTGTGGGAAGAAAAATACAGCTCCTTTGCGGCGTCTGCTGTGTTAGCGGCTGGGCCTGCCTTTTAAGCCCAGCCCTGATTCAAAAACTTTGCACCCTCTCTCCCGATTGGCTGCCTCTCCTTAATTCCCCCAGTCCGCTGCCGACTGCAGCCACCGGGAACTCCCGCTCACCCTGGTCCTGCTGCCTCTATCCACCAATACGCCCCTTTCCTGCAGCCCTGGCCTGCCCAAATCCGAGCCACCAGGAAATCTCTGCTGTCCATTATTCTATGATGACCTGAAATTAAACTTAATAGTGGAACTGTATGCTAATCTGTGTGTTCTGATTTGCTTAAGGTTAGTACTACAGTATGTCAGAGAACTGCAGAACAGTTTCGTTTTTCACAGATGCAATTGTAGTGAGAGAGTGATTTTAGTAAGTATTTATTTAGTTTTTGTTGATCGGGTAAGTGCACTAGACAAATTCTGCCTATTTTCAGGCACAGCTCGCTGGAGGGGATACAGATGAATGCCAATTAACCTTGAACCAGATTAAGCTGTTGGTGGTATTTTTGTGAATGAGAAATTTGGCCAGGGCATCGGAGAAATTCCCTACTCTGCAGTAGGGGACTCTGTGCTATCTGGGCTACTGGCCAAGATGGCGGATGCTGGTGTGGAGGTGTTGCTGGATGGTGAGCAGGTTGGAGTTTGGTCTCATCTCCTGCCTTAGCTAACTTGGGGCGAGGTGGAAATGGAGTTTTTCACCTGCATTTATGAGGGACAATGGAGAAAAATCTTGCTGTGGATACTGGAATCGAACCTGCATGTCAGTCGGCAGCTGTAGCTTTGGAGCAGGATGAGCAGTTTACGTTTTGTACTGATTCTTTGGATAATGTTGTGAGTACTTCCCAGATACCTACTATGCTTTCTATGGATTCTGTAGTTCACCCAACTAGAACTTGTTGTGGCTCCCCCCCATACTGGCATCTGGAAATCAGCTGTTGATTCGTCTCATATGTGTGCTGTTGCGGGGACTGATAGCACTTCCACATTGCACGTTGCAAGTCAGTCGGCGAGTACTGGACTTCAGGAGCAACGCTGCCAAACATCAGCTTCACAGATGATCCGTCAACAATTTGGTTTGCCGGCTGCTCAGAGTGTGGTGGATCGGGTCGAATTTTCTCTACAGTGCTCCGGTTGGTGGCAAACGGCACAGGGGAAATGGGTCCCTAATCTAAATTGGGATGAAGACTTACACAATGTTCTTCCTAGATCTCCTAACAGGCCTGCAACATTCTCAGAGACTGTTCTTAATAATGAGGTACCTCTTGAACATTTTCCGTCTTTACAAGGATTACAACATGGAGATTCATGTATTTCTTCTCGTGAACTGGTTATGCAGGATACTACTGTGTTGAATCAGAAACTAGATGTACATACAGGACCTTTACCTCTTGGGGGTATTACTAAGGGTATAGGCCTCTGGGCTCTCAACAGGTAGGTCCTGATTCAGACAACAGTGGAAGCCTATACGGCTGCATCACCCAAAGGGGTACACTTCTGGGGTGATACGCAGCAAAGACAACCTACTCTTATTAATGATGATGCAGGTGAGGGAACTTGTGACCAACAGTGAGATAGTGGGGATAATGACATGCCTAAAGGTCCCACTTTGTCAGACTTGTTTAAAAACAAATTAGAGCAGGCCCCTAGATGTAATGCAGTCAGACTTGGTATAAAGGGGTTTACTAGAGCATCCTGATAGATGTTATGTGGCATGAAAATTGCTTAAAGGGTCCATGAATTTTAAACCTTCGGATGTTTAAGCCCTAATACATGTGTCAGGAGAAGACACTTTTGATATCAGTTTTAAGACTAATGCTGGCCTTGAGAGGTTCTGGTTTAAATATAATAACCTAAAACAAACACCTCTTTGGTCCCCTTTTTATGCAATACCGCTAATGAAACCTGCTGTTCAGATGGTCACAATAATGTTTTGAAAAGAGGGGGTTAGTGTAAGTGATATTTATCACTGGCTTCAGAATAGATGCGACATTATAGCTCCCCCTAAAGCAATAATTGACACTGAGGAAATCCGGACAGGTGGATGGCAATTCAAAGTTAGATTGTTTCAGGTTAACTCAGAAATAATACACTTACCAAACTGTTTTTTTCTTGGCAAGGATAGAGGGGTATGTTCCTATGGGGGTCAGCCACGTGTTATAAATGTGAGCTTGAACACATTTGAGCAGCACCTGTGATCTATTAAAATGTTCTCTTTGTGGAGGTTATGGACATCCTAGTTCTACCTGTAACACGTCTTCCAAGCGTAATCTTGTGACGAAGGGCCATGCTTGCGGCAGTGTCCATGGCAAAGAGGAATAGGGAAGATGGACGGATCAAGATGATTTGGTGCACTCAGCTCAGGAGAAACGGAGGCGCAGATACAAGGCCTCAGGGCTTCACCTACTACTGCAGAGGGTGGACCTGAAAAGCCTCAGGCTCAGATGATACCAGAAATACAGAGGATAGATCCTTGTCAGCCTCCCCTGCTCCCTCAGAACACCCTGACATTTCCACTTCTGGATGTGCAAGTCCCAACTATGCTTCCCATGGCAGAGGCTGGAAGCCTCTCAGGTTCGGAGGATTACGAGCAGCAGCAAAAAACCTTTGGAATTTGTTTTACTTTAGGAATAACTTTGCACTTTGCAGGAAACTATAGATCTAGATTCAGATTCAGCACAATCAGAGTTGATCTCTGAAATTGAGGAAGATGAAGAGGATTCTTGACCACCTAGTACAGTTAAAAAAAAACTACAGAAGGGAAAACAGGAGTAAAGAGGAAACATATGGACCCCCTGGACAGCTGGAGTAAGGGACTGGCACATTTTAGAACTTATGACCACTTTACTGTAGCTTTTTATAATGTATGTGTTAAAAAGTACAAAAAGCAACTTACGTGTTGCATTTTTTGAGCTCTTTACAGGTGGACATAATTTTTTTGCAAGGAACTCAGTTTAAAACCATTTTTGAAGTAGAACAGGTTAAGAGGAGCTGGGTTTGGGGTCCTTCATCTTGGACCTTTGGGGAAGATGTAGCGGATGGGGTAGGTACTCTTTTTAAGAATTCCCATTTGTCAGTCTCTAGGGTCATTGACATTTTGCCAGGTAGGGCATTAATCTTAGATTTTGCTTACAGAGACTATGTTTTTCGGCTAATTAATATTTATGCACCTCAAACAAAATCATCTAGGATAGAACTGTTCCATTTGATTAAACCTTTTTCATGTGCCAGGAGACATTCGATTTGGGGAGGGGATTTCGACTGTAGTTTAGACTCTAGAACTGCAGGTGAAATCAATCAAAAAACGTACTGTGATTCACAGGCCCTGAAGAGTTTAGTATGTGATGCAACATTAATTGATGCATATAGAAATCTACACTCTGATCTTGGAGCAACTTATCATAGATGTCATTATGCAACCCGAATAGATTTTTTTTTTTTCTCAATATTGTTCTCCATGTAAAATTAAAATTCAGCCAACAGAGTTTTCTGATCACTGTATATTGCTTGGCACTTTTAGTATGGCCTCAGCCCCCCCGGAATTTTTTTCTCAACCTCAGAGATGGAGGTTAAATTCGTCGGTTTTAGATGCTGTGGAGATAAAATTGGAAGTTAAGAAATTGCTTAGGGCCCGAATCTCGGTCCAATGTCTCTCTGATAATATTTGGGAGTGGTGGTTAGACACCAAAAATGATCTTAAACAGTATTTTATTTCTTATGGTAAGAAAAAATCTAATGCAGAATATTTAACATATTTGGGTTATAGGAACCAATTGTATAAACTGATGTCCTTTCCAGGGAGGGACAAGAACAAATATGTTATACAAATTAAGGAAATTAAAAAGCTAATGGTTGCACATCAATATGATAGGGCTAAAACATTGGAAGCAGAAATGAGGTATGGGACTGTTAAAACCCCTACTTTTGACCCTTTTTTTGCTTGTAAACAGAGGTTGGAGGCAACGCTTATGACAGGGTTCTATGCATCCAATGGGTTGGTTGATAAAACAGATCTAGAAATATTGTAGGATCATTTGCGGCAACATTTTAGTGCTGCTTCTCAGGAAACTTTTCCCTTACATGATTATCTAACAGCCCCTAAACCTTCCCTTACTAAACAGGAACAGGATTTTTTAGATTGCCCAATTACTGAAACAGAAATTTTTGATATCATTAATACATTGCAAAAAGGTACAGCTCCTGGATTAGATGGTTTATCTAATGATTTTTTAAGGAATTTGCACCAGAACTCAGTGAAATTTTGGAGCTAGTATATAGTTCCATTTTAAATACAGAGGCTCATTGTAAGGATTTTAGCATTGCCATCATTAGCTATATTTTTAAGAAAGGGGATATATTTTCACTGGGGAATTGGAGACCGATAAGCCTCTTAAATAGTGATTATAAGATTTTGCAAAGTCATCTGTAAGAGATTACAACATGGAGCATCTCAGTTACTTGATATAGCACAAACTTGCTGTTCCGGACAGAAATATACAAGGTAACCTATATCTTCTACAGGATATTTTTGAAAGGAAGAATAAGGAACTATAGATGGATATGTCATATCCTTAGATCAGGCTAAGGCATTTGATGAAGTAGAACATGCATATTTATTGCAAATTTTACATGACTATGGTATACCTCAGACCTTAATAAAGTGGGTAAAATTTTTATATGATGGAGCAGAGTCTCGCCCCTTCTTAAATGGTTTTCTAGGGGAAGTGATCCAGTTGAAGAAAGGGGTTAGGCAAGGTTGTCCGCTAAGCCCCCTGTTATATGCCTTTGCTTTAGATCCCATTATTAGACAGATTAATGGGATAATCAAGTGATTAGGTTATCACCGGTCTGTGTTCTTCCTGAAAACTTATTGCTTATGCAGATGATGTCTGCTTATTAGTACGGACAAGGAAGCAGGGAGGGCAGCACTGGATTTTCCATAAGTTTTCTGAAATATCTGGGGCTCATTTGAACCTCAATAAAAGTGTGGTCATCCCTCTATCAGATACTATAGAAATGGACTCTGATTTAGAAGGTATTATAATAGATAATAACCCACATAAGTTACTCGGGATATGGTTTAATGTATGGAATGTAGCCCAGTATAATTGGGAGAAAAGTCTTGAAATAGTGGATCATAAGGTTTGGATATGGAAAGCATGGAAGTTAGGGAAACTAAAAAGAGTTCTGATTGTTAAAAAGTTTTTGTTACCTATCTTTACATACAGTATCTTAGCCATGTGTTTGCCCCACCTCTACAGTTAGAGACTAAACTTTTTAGTGTATTCTTTCAAATGATATGGGGCAGTAGGCTCAATCCTATTAAGAGGGATATGACATATTAACCAATGATTAAAGGAGGCCTAAATATGGTGAATCCTATCATTTTTTTTCATACTAGGTTTCTGTACAATTTATTTAAATGTACTATTCTCCCGGTAACAGCCCCCTGGCAGACATGAACACTACAAGCCTTACAACCATATTTCCTTAAATGGCACATTTTACCCCCTAAATTAATTACATCTTTCCAACTTCCTGACTATGTTATAGGTTCCTTCAAAAAGGCTAGGCAGTGGCAACTACATAAAAGAACTGTTTGTACATTACAGAGAAAACAGCTCTATCGGTTAATTTTAACTGGGCAACAAGGACCTATCTTATTCCCAGAATGTGTGCCATCCAGAATGTCCTATGCACTAGGGATAGTAACAGATAAACAGGTACCTAGGAATACATGGGATATTAATTGGCTCTGCTATCATGGACGATTGGGGGTGAGAGGGAATTTAAAACATAAACCAATTCAAGACAGATATTGTCCAAGACAAACCTGTATCCATCTTGAAGAAGCAATGTTGCATTTTTTCTTTGAATGCCCTGACACTAAAACCTTTTGGTCTTATCTAGGAACAAAATGGTAATGGCCAGCCTTTCTGCATATTACCTATGGTACATTGATTTTGGGAGACTTTTCGGGATGGTGGAAACAATTTCACATTAGTACTCTAACGATAGTTTTTTCTCTAATTCAATTTTATTTATGGCAAAGTAGATGTCAGTTTGTTTTGCAACATATTTCTACACCACCTGATGTAGTAGTTACTCAGATAGGAACTGTTCTGGGACAGATACAACATAATAAAAGGGTAAAGTTTACAGCGGAAAAGTATAATGGGTTATGGAAAAATATGAGGATGCTCTTTTAAGGAAACAGAATGGTACTATTATGATATCATATTTTTTGAAAGAAGGACTACTTATTGTGTATACTTAGTGTGTGATTTTTGTTTATTGTTACACATGTTTTTTTCTTGAGTTGTAATGTTTCTTTCTTTTAATAAAATTCCTCTACTCTTTTTGAGAAGTGCCATGGGATGTTTAACATCCACCTGAACTACCACCAGAACAGGCAGATGGGACCTCGGTTTAACATCTCATCCAAAAGATGGCACCTCAGGAGTGCAGCACCCCTCATGCTGCACTACAGTGTCAGTATTAAGATATTAACCCAAGAACCCACAGCCTTCTGATCTCCTGGCCTCAGAGGCAAGTGTGCTACCTGCTGAGCTTCTGACACTGCAAAAGTAATTTATTTCATTTAAATCTATTTTTTAGTATAATAGTGATTGACCGCATATAGTGGTCATGGAGGAGGGACAGGTTGATTGGTAATAACCAGACCGAGGAGTTAATAACATCTCGACTTTGGCCTGGGTATTTATTAGCAGCACTTGAAGAGGAGTCTGACACAAAGATGAGAAAAAAGAGTAAGTAGCTTACAAAACCATTTTATTTGTTCAGACGTAAGCAACCATTGCTGTGTGGAACCACAGACTCAATCTCCATTGGCCTTTGGTTTCGGTGTATCATTACCCTCCTGCTCCACTTATTACCTCATACACCCCAACCACTTCACTGTTATCACTATATTATACTGCAGAAGATACCATATAGTCAATCAGTGTACAGAACTACTGTCCCAATATTCAGCCATAACAGGACAGTGGACTGAGAAATGGGACTGCGTGCTAATTCCAACATTCTAATTGGGTACCAGTGCCAGTTGTAAAACTGTTAACTGTCAGCATTCCATCACACACCTTCACTGAAGAAAAATGGGAGAAGAAACCTGATGTCAATGAGCTTTTTAATGCACTAAGTAGATAGTTGGTGACTGACACACGTATATGATTATTTACTCATGGTCATTTGTAGAAACTGCATTCAATAAATAAAATTCATGTAGTAAAACGTTTTCTTTAGCTATGTCTGTTTGTGTATATTGAAAGTAATGCATTGGTAGTGTGTGTTTTATCCTGTGTTGTTTTCTGCAGTATAAAACACCATAGTAGCATAGTGAGCTGTCTTCCTAGGAAGACTCTGGTTCAGGGTCGAAGCGCTGGGTCTTTACTTCTCTCTGAACTGTTGTCATTGAGCTGCATCATTTACTTTATTCAAAGTTTGTAACTAGTGGTAGGAAAGTTTATATCTACCATCGTTTATATTGTAATGCTAGTGGTGTTTATATCACATCAATAAAAAGTACCTGAAAATTTGCAGCTTGTGTGCCTTCACTTTTTTGGTTTATGTTGTTATAGGAGTAGCTGTCCCTTTGAGAAGAGCACTGGCTGGCCTGGGTGCCAGCACTACACCTTTTTGAACTGTCTGTGTAAACCCTGCACACTATACTATTATTGCCTAATTATACTGAAAAAGATCCCTTTCAGCCAATCAGAACACAGAGCTACTATCTCATTATTTAAGCAATATACCATGACAGAGAGTGGGTATATTGGTGATTTATTACACCTGTGGTCTGCCCAGGCGAGCTTGAGGACTTAACCACCAGAAGTGGTAAATCCACCCATATACCCACTTCTGTCATGGTATATTGCTATTATACAATGTTCAACTTGTTTTTGTTTTATAGTGATATAAAACTTTACAGTGGGTATACTGGAGGATTTATCGCAGTCATGTGATGTGTTTTGACCAATGAGGTTACAGGATTTTCTTACACCATTGTATAATCCGTAATAACCAGAACAACCAGACAATAGACTCAATTAATGGGACTGTATGCTAATCCCTGTGTTCATATTGGCTGAGACAAACATTATAGTGTGTCTGTGATGAACTATCAAACATTTTTAATTTTCTCACATGTGGTGTAACAATGGAAAGAGAGCGATTTTGGTGCTTGCTCTTACTGCACTTACTCCTGTTTTAAATCACTTAACTCTGTTCCACTTTACTGTAACTGTGAACTGTGTCAGTTCTATGTAATTGCATTGAATTGTGTACTGTGTCCATGCTATGTATTTGCCTCCTCTGTTCCCTTCCCCTTGGATGCACCTGGAAACGAGTCTTGACTCAGTGTGCCTTTTCCTGTCACCAATGTTCAAATAAATAAATAGACAAACAAAAGACTACTGTATGCAGAATGTACAGTGGTCTGTATGCTGATTGACTGACCTCATATAAGTGATGTATAAACTTCAGAATGGGAGGCTGGACAAGAAGTTGCCTTTGCCGTTGATGTCAGTGCTGCTCTGTAGTTGGCTTGCAGTGGCTGTGCAAATGCCAGGCAGGTAGCCTGTCAGCCTCCTGTCCCCAGGAGCAGCACGTCTCACCTCCATGACATCTGTGGGCCCTGGTGGTCTCAGAGCAGGACATAGAAACATAGACATGTGCCAGCACAAGAAGACCTCACGGTCTATAAAGTCTGCCTGTTATCGAGGTGCATGTCCCTTTCAGGTAAATGTCCATCCACATCCCTCCCCTATCCCTATACATAGCTCACCTAATTATTTACCATCTGTTATAGGTTTGGGGGTTGATATTAATTTTGTAATGATCTATGTTTTTTATGTTTTCATTCTGTTTTATATTTTGTAATATGGCGCCTCTCGTGTTGGGCGCCATAAAATAATATTGCCTGCTACAATGCCTTGCCTCTTCAAGCTTTCCATGGTTTTTCTATTAAACAGTGCCTCACAGTTTATTCCATACTTCCATCGCCTCTTTGGTAAAACAATACCTGGCATCCCTGCAGAATTTACCCCTCCCCCAACACACACAATTTACTGTTGTTTCCCCTCGTGTTGTTAATCCCAGTGGTGCTGAACTGTTCACCAGGGTCCTCCGTGTTTGTGCCCCTCATGTATCTGAATGTCTTCATCATGTCCTCCCTTTAACTCCAATTTCTACTGCACTTGTAGTTAACTTGCACTTCTCTTATACCTTAGCCAAGCTGTTCTGCCTGTGTTTACTCCTCACTAACTTCCCTAGATCAAACTACAACAGTTCTATTCAGCCATTTTCCAGCTACACAGTTACGTGTCATTTAGTGTATGCCTAAATGTTATTTTTTGTTGTTGTATCTATCTAGTCCAAACGTGCTGACATAGTATCTATCTAGTTCAAAACTGTTAGCATTCTACTGTTTCATTACTTCTGCACAGTCTGCTCAAATTATTTTAATGTAATGTACTGTAAATTTATTTGTGTACCAAATCTCTGTAAATGTATCTCATGTTCCCTTACCCTCCAGGTCACACCGGGAGACAAGCAACCTGTTGCTCAGCGTGTCTTCCTGGTGAAATATTTCAATAAATAAGTAAATAAAACTCCTTGCCTCTAGCAAGTAAATGTTTAGGCTCCCCAGTCTCTGCTCATATGTATTTCCATGCTGACCTTGTGTCTTCTTGGTTGCCCTTCTCTGTGCTACCTCCAACTTGATTATACAAGGACACTTGAGTCCGCAAATGAACCTTGGTCTCCCAAGTAGTGTGGGGGGAGGCACTGATGCCATGCCCCTGTGCCAGCCCTAAGTAGTGTGTCCACGGGCTAGATTACTGAATTGGGGCCCAGGAGATCTCAGTTCATGCACCAACAGAGCAAAATACAGTGTGAATTTTGGCAAGTCATTCAACCTCTCTGGGCTTTCAGTTCACCTAGGTGTTGAAATACGTAGAAGCAGGACCCCATTGTAAACTTGAGGTCACATCTCAGATGAGCTATCCTGGGTAAACAAATTGTGAAATAACGAAATCCTTCTTTTTTTTAATTTTTTTAGTCTTTTTGGTAACTGGGTAAGGCCCACTAGGCACAAGTGCCTGTTTTCAGGGGTAACCTGGGAACACTGGGCGGTTAGGTGACTTGCTCAGAGTCACACAGTATGCAAGTGTAGGTTGTGAGAATCAAACTCAGGTCTGGTCTGCTGGATGTACCAAGCTTGTTCACACCTTGTTTCTCTAACCTCTAGGCTATACTGCCAGCCCAGACAATAAACAAATGCACACAGCTATCTAAAACAGACATTAAAACTGGGACATCTTTCATCCACCTGCAGGGCAAGTTTCTGTAACTACACGGTAATTATGTTGTAAAACATGTACCCTCCATTCCAGGTAATTACATAGAAGTTACCCTGCAGTCACACAGCAACTGAAACTTACACAGTAACTGAAACTGTAATGTAAGGTGTAACCCAGAGAAGCTCTGCTACGTCATTGTTTGTACTCTGATTTTATTGTTCGTGGTCATGTACTTGCACCTCTTGTTATCACTTTGTTAATACTGTTTCACTCCCTGCTGTATCACCTTCCACCCTTCTAATTCTTACTATCCCCACCCTTGTTTTCCTAGTCTCACTTATGTACCTGAAGAAAGCCCTTGTAGCGATGACGTTGGCAATCCTTTCCTCTGTCTGCGCCTTTACTTTCCTCAGTGGCTTGCCTGCTTTCTTCTATTTTTCTAGGCATACCTCCCTGTCCTCCTCTCTTTGCATTTCCTTCTACCTCTTGAAGGCAACTCTCTTTTCTTTTACCGCTATTGCCACTTCCTTGGAGATTTGCTTACTTCTCCATGCATGGGTTGTTGTTTTAGTTATTCCCTCCCTTATTCTCCACCACTGAGCCTCTACCCCTCCCTGGCACACCTCCATCCCTCTTAGGCAGGTCCTGAGGCAGTCACCCATTTCTTTAGAATCTGACCTCTTAAAGTCCACAACCCTCGTCCTTGTGTGGATTGCCTGTGCTTCCGTCTTTATGTTGAACCACGCTGTATGGTGATCACTGGTACCAGTGGGACTGCCCACCGTGACATCTTCAAAGCTGTCCCTGTTTGTAAGTATCAGGTCTAGCACTGCCCCATCTCTCAATGGGTTCCATGACTAACTGCCTAAGAAGAGCCCCTTGCAGGGAGTCAAGGATGGCCCTGCTCCTTGCTGACGATGCATTTGGAAGGCATCACTCCACATCCGGCAGATTAAAGTCACCAACTAGCTGCACCTCTTCCTTACTTGCCATTCTGATTATGGATTCCCCAAGTGCCTTATCCATCTCCTCATCCTGTGCTGGGGTCCGTACGCTACTCTAGTATGGACAGAGTACCTAGAGTCTGCCTTTGTGGTTGACCCATAGTCATTTTAGCTCTTCATTTTCCTCTTTTTATCCCTGTACCTCCGTGGTCTTGGTACCCTCCTTTACCTATAATATAACCCCTCCTCCTTTCCTCTCTGCTCTGTCTCTCCTGAGCAGCGTGTAGCCTGGTATGTTCATTTCCCAGTTGTGGGGCTCAGTACACCACAACTCAATTAAAGCTATGAAATCTAAATCAGCCTATGCCATGGTGACTTCCAGTTCTGGAATTTTGTAACCAAGGTGCCTTGCATTATAAATGGATATACTATGGTATCCCTAAACTCAGTATCCTGAGTCTCGGGATACCGACCCCACTGGCCCGAAAAGTATACTCCCGAATCAATCAGATGCCCAAAAAATACAATTTTGGGCATCTGATTGAAAATACAGGAATGCAAGTGGGGACTTTGCCCCAGAAACCCCATGTGGGGGCTCCACCCCCACACCCTGCAACTAAAATAACTCCCAAGGAGGTGGACCTTGGAGTTAAAAAAAAAATAGTTAGGGGTACAACTTTGTTAAAAGTTGCAGGGTGCAATGCAGTATAGAACCCTTGCCTCCTAGAGCATGCTAGCTGAGCTGCCAGTGGTTTAGCCCTCAAAACCACTGGGGCAGCTCAGCCAACCTCAGATTCCTCCACTACTTAAATCCATCTACAGGTAAGGTAGCAAGCCATTGCAACAATTACCTACCCTGTAATGTCTGTCGGTTTCCTTACTGCCAGGATGCTCACTATCTGGATACCGAATCTGTCGGGCAATACTGCCCAGGCAGGTCCGTGTCAGGATAGTGAGTCTCGGCAAATCATAAGGGTACATTCCCTGCAAATAGTCCCTGATGTCATAGTTAATGAGACTTTTTTTTTGTCTTGGTAATGAGATCTGGCACCTGACCCCGCACTGCCTGCTTTTTAATGCATGGTCAGGAGATGTCTCTCAGCTAATGAGATTTCAGGATTTTTTCTTGCCATTTTATAATTAGAATAATTGAACATGCAGATTGAAAGTGTTTATTTCAGTATCTAGAGAACTTTATTTATACACAAGCCAACTTATTTTATTAATTTATTGATTGATTTACTGTGTTTATGCCCCCTCTTTCTTATGATTCAAGACATTTGCATGAAAACAGGATCACTGGCCCCCTCCCTGGCATGATCCCATTCTCCTGGTTCTCCCCCACCTGATGTCATTATTCTCCATTTGTAACAACATCCTCCACTGCAATAGAAATGATTGTGATTTCACAAAGAGAGAATGACAACTTCAGCGGAGGGAAAACAGGAGGATGAGATGATGTCAAGACATGAAGATCCTGCTTTTATGTACATGTTCTCCATAAAAAAGAATTATGAGGGACATTATAAACACAGAAACTTGATATATATGCTGAATTGAGTCTCAATATTATATTTTTAAAAATGTCCCTGGATATGGAAAAAATGCTTTAAAGTTACATGTGCAATTTTAATTAAATTCAGGTGAACAACATTTGTCACAATGTCAGTCCAGCCATTTACAAGCCAGAACTCGTATATACAGTAATTGGGTTACCATGGCTTAGGTTTGTATACTGTAAAGAAGTAACCATGTGTCCGTGCCTTCTGTTTTCAGACTTTGCAGTGTATGTAAGAGACAAAATGGCACCATGCATCCCTGATGAAAACAGAGCCAGTCTAAATTATTTCATGGTGATTTGCCTATACTTCCCATGATGCTTTTCATTATTGTGTTATTTTTGTGTGATTTTGCATTTTCCTAAAGAAGTAAAACTGTATCTGAGATCTTGCTTGTGATTGGTTGATACACTTTTGGCTGTGTCTATGCTTTAAAGAGCTAGTGTACTGCCTAAAACTAATATTAGTTTTAATAACCAGTTAATCATTACCTTTTATATCTGAGGTACTTTTTATTTTCACATTGGTTAATTAGAAGATAATTTACCTGATGTTATTGGGTGTGATGTATGAGGCAGCACTCTGCCTGGCAGCTGGCATGTCTGTCTCTATTCCCCCACTACACAATCAGCATTCTGAGCTCACTGACTGTGACATCACTGCTGCTTAGGAACAGTCACTCAGTAGCTGCCAGGTTAGTCACCTGTGATGTCACTGCTAGTGAGATCACAATGCCGATGATATAGTCAGGGGTTAGAGAGAGAGATACAGTAAGCCAGCTGCCAGTCTGACAGCTATTCCACACACCCAGCACATTATTGTCACATAGAAGTCTTTCTAATGAGCAAAAGGAAAAAGAAACATACTTCAGAAATAAAAAGTTACAACTGAGTGCGTCTTTAAATTTGTATTCTGTTCCTGTCTGTCTGATTTGACTCCACTAGCACTTTTAGGTTACTCAGCAGGTTCTAAATACATAGGTCATGGCGACCCATGTTTTGTTCCAGTTCTACCACTATTCAGACATACATTTCCATTTAATAGTTCCAGACTCGCTCAGCTCTGATATAACATCCTATAGACATTCCTTACCATCGTTTTATCACACCTTTTTGGGAATGAGTATGTTGATATAGAAGCCCTAACCTAAATTCTCAGGGCCCAAGTAAACAGTCTTGCATTTTTCCACATCAAATTTCATTTGTCACCTTTTGACCCACTCTTCCAGTATGGTGAGTTCACGCTGCAGACTGTCTTCTTTCCTGGACTCCATCACAATCATTAACTTTGTGTTGTCTGCAAATGTAATTATGTTATTTGTTAGCCCTGACTCCAGGTCATAAACAAAAATATTGAATAGTAAGGGTTCCCAGTACTGACCCCAAGCAAACTCCATTGGTGACTTCCTTCCAGCTGGATACTGTCTCATACACCAATACCTGCTGAACCCTGTTGCCTAACCAGCTTTCCATCCATCATAATATCACTTGAAATTCCAAATAACCTCAACTGCAGAACCAATGTTTCATGTTGAAATGCTTTCTGAAGGTTCAAACCTCCTTTCTTACATTTACACAAAGTTCCAGTACTGCCAGTTGAGTCTGTTTCATAACATTGTGTCTATGAATGTACTATTTGTTGCACTGGTGACAAGTAAACCAGTAACATATGGGGATTTGCTGGCTGTTTGCTTACTAAATTCACTTGTCTCTAAGGGCCCCATTCCATTTGATCATTGACCTCCTCTTCCTGTCCCTGCAAATGAAATGGTGTTTCTCTGTGTTTTCAGTGAAATGCCCCCAGCATACAGAGAACGCTGATCTTCTGGGAATGAACTGGAAATGAAGCAGATGCTGAGATCCTTCTGGTCATCTTCAGTTATTTGGATCCTTGCTGTGGCAGAGGTATGATGTCAATGTCTCTTATTCATCTTAATGAAATGGATCTGCTACCCGTGCATGACCTCTATGAAATCCCTGCAAGAGTGCACGTACTAGAATGTCTTGTCTGGAAACGGCTGCATCCAGGGACTCCTTTGAAAATGTAATGTATAGAAACATAGAAATTTGCCAGCAGAAAATGATCCAATTCCCCATCCAGTCTGCCCATTCCCCCCCACACACACACACTTGTCTGGTTTATCTTGCTCCTCTGTTCTATGCCATTTGATATAGTATTGCATTTCATGGGGTTATCCTTCTGCAGTGGTTGAAATTGGCACTGGCCCAAATGCTAGTAGAGGTTGCATTTTTTTAATTTTCCTTTAACTAGCCCTGCTAGCTAGTGCTGGAGGAGCTAACATTTTAATAAGTACACCAGTTGGGCTAGTGGAATGTCTGTGGAGCCAGTTAATTTTCCAGCCACTTGCCCTGCTGGCATAATTGCTGCAAAACCTAATTTCAACCCCTGCTTCTGGATAATTATTTTAAAGCAACAATTTCTGTTAATTGCAAAACAAAAGCCATATGTTTTGTTTAACAATAATATTTGAGCCACAAACCATCAATATACCATTTTATGTTGATTGCGTGCATGGGCAAGAAACTTATGTTGCGTCAACTTGCTGCAGAAGCAGGTTGTGGAGGTGGGCACTGTTGTGGCCAATGCCCCCACTGCCTTTGGAAGCTTGGCCCACTTTCTCCAATGGGTGGCACGCTGCTGCTGACACTAGATCAGCTGGTGTGCCAACCTTGAAACATTTCAGCTGCACAATCAGGGCTGCCCCATCATACGGCATTAGCCATGCCAATGAGGAAGTACACGTCACTGCAGGGGGTCCCTTGTCTTCCCTGACCTAGTTTGCCGATGGGGATTCCAGTCCCTGTCAGTTTCTGGTGTCTGCTGAGGGCATGCCCAGTCCCACTCTGCATCATGTCTCTTCCCCCTGTTTCTTTGCCGACGGGGGCGCCCAATCCTCATCGGCATGTTCCTCCCCATTTCATGTGTGCCGAGGGGGTGCCCAATCCCCCTCAGCTCATAAGTCCCCCCCTCAGTATGTGCCGACAGGGCTGCCCAATCCCTGTCGGCTCCGGCCTCTCCACCCCAAAACACGCAGGTGGCATGCTGGGAGCCCACCCCAGTGTGCCAAAAGTACTGTGAAATGGAAAAACCGTCCCATGAGTCTATTTTTTTACCCCTGTAAAAGAAAATAGCTTCAGCTGTCTGCGGCGTCCTCCTGCAACCTGCGCCCCACCCTCTGCGCGCCTGCCTCCCACACCACCACCACCACATACTTATTCGCGGAGCCCAGTGCGATGATCTTCGTGGACTGGGAAAACGCCTGCACTCTTCAAAGCTGACCGCGATCTGAAGAAATGCCTGTAAGCTGTATAATCACATAAATAGGGTTTTTCAACTTTGCTGCATATCTCAGGCATTTTTGCAATTTGGCACACATTTTCAACATGGGTTATTGGGACCTCCTTAGAATTCAGGCACTGTCATGGCGTTATTCAGTCCTGAAAGGTAATTTCAGCGTCACTGAGCAGAATCACTTTCGGGACTGATTAATGAAATGACAGTGCCAATGTTCATGAGATGGGCTCTCCAAAAGCCTATGTTGCAAATTCAGTGGAAAAATCAAAAAAGGCCAACTGTTTCACGAGATGTCGTTGTGCAGTTCATGCGCTCTCGTAACTTTGAACTTGCAATATTTTCATGCCAGATTTTCAACATTGCCATTTTTTCACACCTCCTTATGAACAGTACAGCTGTCATTTTACCCATCCTGGCCAAAATGTGTTTTTGCACTTCTGTCGCAGAATAGCGCGGTCGCTGTGGGAAATCAGTGTGCGGGACAGATTAAGAAAATTGCAGTGACACTGTTCATGAGCAGAGGTCCTAAAATGCCTATGTTAAAAGTTTGGTGATGAAAGGCCATAAAATGGCTGTGTGCGTTGAGCTGTTTCCATGCACCCTTGTAACTTCGCAAATTTGGAATATTTTCACACCACATTTTCAACAGTGCCCTTTTTTCACACCTCCTTATGAAGAGTACAGCTGTCATTTTTCCCATCCTGGCCGAAATATGTTTTTGCACTTGTGGTGCAGAATAGCATGGTTGCTGTGGGAAATCAGTGTTTGGGACAGATTAAGGTTGAGCGAGTGAGAGAGGGGAGTGACCAAGCTCAACTGAGCTCTGTCAAGACTGCTGTGGATTTCTTTGAGGGCAGAAAAAGACCCCAATGCAGGTAGGAGCCCAGTACAAAGGGCAACCTGCAGTGCCAGGAGAAACAGAACGAGATGGTGAGTGAGGGAGGGGGAGTGAGTGAGCTCAACGGAGCTCTGTCGGGACTGCTGTGGATTTCTTAGTGGGCAGAAAAAGGTGTCAGTGCAGGCAGGGGCCCAGTACAAAAGGGCAGCCTGCAGTGGTGGGAGAAACAGAATGAGCGAATAAGAGAGGGGGAGTGAGCAAGCTCAACGGGCTCTATCAGGACTGCTGCAGATTTCTTTTGTGGGCAGAAAAAGGTGCCAATGCAGGCAGGAGCCCAGTACAAAGGGTAGCCTGCAGTGAGGAGAAACAGAATGAGAGTGAGAGGGGAGTGATGCACCTCAGTGGAGCTCTGTCGGGACAGCTGTGAACGTCTTTGTAGGTAGAAAAAGGCGCCAACACAGGCAAGAGACCAGTACAAAAGGGCAGCCTGTGGTGCCAGGAGAAACAGAACGAGTGAGTGAGAGAGGGGGAGTGAGCGAGCTCAATGGAGCTGTGTCGGGACTGCTGTGGATTTCTTTGTTGGCAGAGATAGATGCCAACGCAAGCAGGATCCCAGTACAAAAGGGCAGCCTGCAGCGTCGGGAGAAATAGAACAAGCGAGTGAGAGAGGGGGAGGGAGCGAGGTCAATGGAGCTCTGCCGGGACTTTAGAGTTGCCCACCCTCCTGCCCAGAGTCCTCTGTTGTCCTATATTACAGCAGGGACTCTGGAGTGGAGACAAAGCAATGGTTGGATACTTTTAGGGTTGCTGTAATAATACACATTAACTTGTTCTGTTTATTTCTCTATCTGAGCTAAGTACTGACCTATACTGTTATGATTGCTGTAATAATACACATTTATTTGTTGTGTTGATTTCTCTAACTGAGCTGAGTAGTAAATTTGGTAGAAAAAAATCCCCAAAATGACTGTTTTACGAGCGTGCGTTGCGCAGTTGCTACGCACGATCGTAACTTGCGAATTTGCAATGTTTTCACTACAGATTTTCAACATTGGCATTTTTTCACACCTCCTTATGAACAGTACAGCTGTCATTTTTCACATCCTGGCAAATGCGTTTCCAACTTCAGGCGAGAATAGCGTGGTCGCTGTGGGAAATCAGTGTTCAGGACACATTAAGAAAACCACAGTGACACTGTTCATGAGCAGAGGTCCTAAAATGCCTATGGTGAAAATTTGTGATGAAAGTCCATAAAATGACTGTGTTGCAGGCGTGCGTTGTGCAATTCCGACGCACCTTGTAACTTGTATATTTGCAATATTTTCTACAGATTTTCAACACTGGCATTTTCCACCTCCTTATGAAAAGTACAGCTGTCATTTTTCACATCCTGGCTTGAAATGTGTGTTTGCGCTCAGGCGCAGAATAGCACAGTCCGAGTTGGGAAATCAGTGTTTGGGACAGATTAGGATTGAGTGAGTGAGAGGGGTGACAGAGCTCTGCTGAGCTCTGTTGGGACTGCTATGTTTTCTTTGTGGGCAGAAAAAGGCACCAACACAGGCAGGAGCCCAGTGAAAAAGGGCAGCCTGCAGTGCTGGGAGAAACAGAATGAGCAAGTGGGGGGGGGGTTGGAGTGAGCAAGCTCAAAGGAGCTCTATTAGAACTGCTGCAGATTTCTTTGTGGGCAGAAAAAGGTGCCAATGCAAGCAGGAGCCCAGTACAAAAGGGCAGCCTGCAGCGCCAGGAGAAATGGAACGAGCGAGTGAGAGAGGGGCAGTGAGCGAGCTCAACAGAACTCTGTCGGGACTACTGCAGATTTCTTTGTGGGCAGAAAAAGGCGCCAATAGAGGCAGGAGCCCAGTATAAAAGGGCAGCCTGCAGCGCCAGGAGAAACTGAATGAGCAGTGAGAGAGAGGGGAGTGAGTGAGTTCAATGGAGCTGTGTCGGGACTGCTGTGGATTTCTTTGTGAGCAGAAAAAGGTGCAATGCAAGCAGGAGCCCAGTACAAAAGGGCAGCCTGCAGCATCAGGAGAAATAGAATAAGCGAGTGAGAGAGGGGAGTGAGTGAGCTCAGTGGAGCCTGGCCAATTTTAGAGTTGCCCACCTCCTGCCCAGGGTCCTCTGTGGTCCTATATTACAGCAGGGTCTCTGGGTGGAGACAGAGCAATGATTGGATAGTTTAGGATTGCTGTAATAATACACATTTAGTTGTTCTGTTTCTTCTAACTGAGCTAAGTACTGAGCTATACTGTTATGATTGCTGTAATAATACATATTTATTTGTGCTGTTTATTCTCTAACTGAGCTGTGTAATACTTGGAGTGCAATAGGATTTCTAACTGGGCTAAGAAAACTATATGGAGCCGAGAACAAAAGTATGGTAGCTGAGGGGTGAAAAATGGACAAGGAGCTTTAGGATTGCTACACTAATACAGTATGTAACGGATGAGATTTGAGACTGAATTACCCTGGTCGGCCAGCGGTCAGTAGGGGACTAGTGGGGGACAGGAATTTGACTAAATAGGGCCTAACAGTAATAGGTACAGAACCTTGGAGTAAGAACCTGTAACGTAAGATGGGGGCCAAATGGGGCAGATGCCACATGTCAAGTAGAAGTGGTATCTTTGGAAGGTGGAGGGTGTACAGGAGTGTGGGTATGCCACCGATCCTGGACTGGACTTTGAGGATGGGGGGTGTATAGTCTGTAGATGACTGGCTAGTTTGAGGAGGAACTGTGGAGGTTAGGGAGGAGTGTAAGTGGCAGGGCAGATGAGTATAGTAGGCATCCTGGGGGAGGGATAGGGGATGGCAAAGAGGGACGGAGGAAGAATAACTAGGGACTGAAACGGACCCAGTATCAGAGGCACTATGAAAAAGAGGACAAAGGGAGGGTGCCCGAGGCAGGTGCAGGCCTCCCGATGGGGAGGAGAAGAGCGATGAGGATTACCAGGGGAGAACAAGGGAAAGAGCAGATGGCTGCTGTGGGGAGGAACCAGGGGAGGCACGGAGGGGAACACGTAGAAGGGGGAACTGATAGGGGGAAGAAATGTAAGACTGGCATCGACTGTGAATAGATTCGAACCTCTGCTATGGGACAGAGAGGGGGAGCAGGAACATATTGAAGGGGGGAGGACAAGTGGGGCATGAGAGGGATGGCAACAAGTTGGGGAAGAGATAGCGAGGACAAAAGGGTAGAAGGGGCTAGTAAGAAAGGTGGGGGTGGTGACTGAAGGAGAGAGAAGGCTATGGGAAGGGGAAGGATGGGAGGGGCATCCCTATCGGGGTAGAAGGGAATGGGGGCTCTAAATCGACAACAACGGGGATAGGAGAGGGGTTGGAAATCAGCAGGGAAGGAGGGGAGGTCGAATGGGAAGCCCAGTAGAAAGTAGTCAGGCTGGGAAGGGGTTCAAGGGGGATGGGAGGAATAAGGCAGAGAAAAGGGGTGAGGCAGAAGTAGGGGTACAGATACAGAGTCACAGAGGGTGCAGTTGGCGAGGTAGGGACAGGGAAGAATGAATACTGGGGTGGTGGAAGGGCATTAGAAGGAAAGGGGGTAAGGGGGGTACTCATCCTGGGGATTCTATAAATGGGTGAGATGGGACGGAAAGGGGAAGGCACTGCCATATTTGTGTTGGAAGCTGTCCCAGGTTTACTGCAGGAGGGGCAGGGCAGGCACTGCTCAAGCGTGCACTGAGGGGAGGAAGAAACCTCATTTACTGTTGCATGTAGTACAAATGACTTGGTGGGGACACTGTGGAAGTAGTGAGGGAGGTTTGAGTACTTGGGCAGGCAGTGTGAGGAGTGGGGAGAGTGGTGGCATTCTTGGGTACTGCCGGTACCATGTGCAAGCATGGAGAGGAAGAGGTGAAGCTTGAGGGTTCAAGTGGCTGAGGGATTGGTGCCACACACAAACGTTATGAGTTAGTGACTAACTGGGGTAGGGTCGGGGGGAATAGTGACTTGTACATGGGGGAGAGAGTACACTGGAGCAGGAAGGGGAGGGGTGTATTAAAGGCAGCATTGCTGCCGGGCCACTGGCACTGAGGGTTGATGCGCTGGATGCCACACCTCGCACCACGCTGGCAACATGGGTTCAGATGCAAGCCTGCCCTGCCAGGGGTTGGCAAGGGAGGGATAGGATTGAGCATCCGGAGAACTATACTCCTATCCTGGGGCGGGATCCAGGGACCCACCGCTCTGTAGCAGCCCCTGGTGACAACCACGGGTGCTACTACAGTGGTGTAGTAAATGGTGGCAGACTGTGGCGGACATTGGCACGGTGTGCCTAAGCATCACTGTATGGCCGCACTCCGCAAAAGGGAGAAAAGTGGAAAATATGCTATGGTCAGGCAGCATGAGCTTTTGACCCCCCCCCCCCGTCTGCCCTGAATGGCGCCTCCTCAACCGGATCCTGCTCCGGTGAGTTGACCTGGGAAGCTCCTCACCACCCCACCACGGAGGTAATTCATGGAGGTGAGCAAGTCGGCTGGATGTCAGGGGCATGGCTAGGGGGGGTTGGTCGGGATGACCAAGCTGACCGTAGCCCAGTGGAAAAAAACAAAAAGCAGGATTAGAAGGGTGTATCTCTACTAAGATGGATTTAAACAAATGGCGGGGGTGGCCAAAAGACTGAAGTTGGTAGAAAGGTCCTGGCAGAGGAGACTGATGAGCTCACCACCCTAGATATAGGTAAAGGCAGAGTGTAGTAACCCTGGGAAGGGGCGGGCAGAGTGGTCTGAGTGTAATACAGAAGGCACCACCACCCAGTAAGAATTAGGAGGAGAAAGGGTATGGACTACTGGGAGGAGGGACACAGGCTAAGGAGGAGAAGGAGGGGTATGGGTGGAAGGTGGTCTGACTAAATGGATAGAGAACTGGTTACAGGGAGGTGCAGAGGGTGGTGGTGGTGGTGGTGGTGGGGTAGCCTTGGCACCCACAGCAGTGACAAGCGGGTGCCACCAGGCTCAGTGCTTGGCCCAATGCTATTTGGGCTCTTTATCTCCGATATAGCACATAGAGTGGGGAGCAGGGTTAGTCTGTTTGCACATTATACCAAATCAAAAGCAAATAGTTATAGTAGCAGAGCCCCCCACACATATATACACTCCCTGAAAAGCTGCTTAAAAGCCTGCAGTTCATTCAAATCAGTTCCATTTTCTTACTTACTTGGGGTTCAATGCCAACAAGTATAAAATCATGTACCTAGGGCATAGGAACCCTGATGCTGGGTATAGGATAGGGGGAGGTACTGATACTCACTAGACATGAAAAGGTCCTTGAGTTTATTATATCAAAGGACCTCAAGATGGCAGTCCAGTGTGACAAGGCTATGGGCAGGGCAAATTGGATTCTGGGGTGCATAAGGAGTGGCATCTCCAGTAGGAGGAGGAGAAGGAGGAGGGATGTTGTGCTGCCATTATATCACTCCCTGGTATACCCCCAGTTGGAGTACTGTGTCCAATTTTAAGAGTCCACACTTCAGAAAGGACATATGGTGGAGGTTTTCCAGAGGAGGGCAACTAAAATGGTTTAAAATTTTCACAGGAATCCCTACAAGGAAAGGCTGAAGAATCTCAGCATGTACACTCTGGAAGAGAGGAGGGCGAGAGGTGACATGATCAAGACCTACAAAGTACCTCACAGGGGTAAAGAGGGTACAGTTGGGGAGTTTCCTTCAAATGAGGATGAGCACCCAAACCAAGGGACATACAATGAAGCTCGGGGACATTTAGGATAGATGTGAAGAAATATTTCTTTACTGAAAAGGTGGTAGATGCCCTGAACAAATTGCCTGGAGAAGTGGTGGAAGCTAAAATGGTAGGGGGCATGAAGCATGCATGGAATAAACATAGGGGTATATTAGAAAAAGCGGAAGGAGGCGGTCAATGGAGATCAATAGCGCCATGGACGTGGAGTAGGTTCAGGTTCATTGCAGGAAAAATTCATTAAGCAAGCTCATTCACAAGGAGGTCCTGATGAACACAGGCAGAATAAGACATGCAGTAACATATACAGGCAGGAGTTACAAGTAGGTAGAGAACACTTGGTCAGACTGGGTGGCCTGAGCGGTCCTTTTCTGCTGACAAATTATGTTTCTATGGCATCATGTGTTAATTCAGGTGCAGTGTTTATTCAAAGTTGGGCCTACCATACATCCAGATGTAAGGTACAGTAAATTACAGAATTAGATGCAGCCCACTTACAGTACAATAAACAGAACCCCAGTGCTTCGAGAAGCCTTTACTCTTCATAAGGCTGCTTAAAGAGCTGGGGTTTTATTTGCAGTGTCCACACCAGTATGCTGATCTTAAAATTGACGCCGCATCTTAATGACTACTTCATTCTTCCTCACTCCATTTCTACCCCCACTTTGAAAACTGCTTGTCCTGAGTTAGTTTTGGGCTGGCAGCCCGCCTGTGTTGGAAGTTGACCAATAATTGGCACTGAAAGACATCAGACTTCACAGACTGTGAAGCAATTCTACTGGGGGTAGGAGGAAGTAGCTGTTTAACTAGAATTTGCAGCTTGTGCATCAGGTAGGAAATGGGCAGACTAGGTGGGCCAAGTGGTCCTTATCTGCCTTCAAATTCTATGTTTATCACCCACCATCTTGGCAAGAAGAAGGCTGCAGCTGTGGCCACTGATGACTGTTCGGTGTGGGATGGGGATCCAAGGGACAGACATAGGAGATAAAATCATAATAAAATTGTGAGACCTTCACCAGCTTTCCAAAATGCTTACCAGTAAAGAACACTTTATGAAGTTTTCAAATGGCAACACAAGCTGGTGAGCCCTCTGTCTGCCATCTGACACCAGGCATCAGCCAGTGTAGCGGGGTTGTTGTTCAAGAAACAATTAGCAGGCAGACATCCAGAGTTAGTGCATCCATCATAATAGCCTCTTCTGATCCGCCATCTGGTTTCGTGGTGCCTCACCCAGGTCACCGTCTCCACATATCCTCATCTCCACTGGCGCCATGCACTTTTCTGCCTCTCTCCTGAGGTACTATTTCCAGTACCCCTGACTGAAGCTCTCCGTGTATCCTTCAGACACTCAGCCTGGACATCCTGCACTAACACCAATGCAGCGGGTTGTTGTTCAGGAGACAGTTAGCAGGCAAACATCCAGAGTTAGTGCATCCATTGTAATAGCCTCTTCTAGTCCGCCATCTGGTTTTGTGGTGCCTCGCCCAGGTCACCGCCTCCACATATCCTCAACTCCACTGGCACCATGCACTTTTCTGCCTGCTAATTGTCTCCTGAACAACAACCCCGCTACAGCCAGCATAAAATTGCCTAAAGAAGGCAGTGTGGTCATGTGGTTACTGAAATACTGGAGATTACAGATTTATAAAAACAAAAGAATATCACACAGAAGCTGGCACATATGCCTATAGTAGCTGTCTTCTGCTTCACAGTAGTTATATTTATACCCCTGAGGTACTTGAATGTTTCTATCATATCCCCTCTTTCCCTCCTCTCTTCCACTGAGTACATATTGAGGTCCCTTAATTTCTCCTCATATGCCTTGTGCTGCAAGCTCTGTACCATCTCATTTGCCCTTCTCTGGACCATCTCCAGCCTGTTAATATCTTTACGAAGGTGCGACCTCCAGAACTGCACACAGTACTCCATGTGAACCCTGACCATGGTTTTATATAATGGCATCACTACCTCCCTCCTTATGCTGGTGATACCCGTGCCTATGCACCCCAGCATGTCACTGGCCCTTCCAGCTGCCTTACCACTTTGACATTTTCAGGTCATCTGAAATAAGAACCCCAGGTCCCTTTCCTTCTTTGTGACTGTCAGCAACGTCCCTCCCCCCCAATCCTGTACCTTTCCCCAGGGTTTCTGTGTCCCAGGTGCATAATTTTGCTCTTTTTTGAATTAAACTTCAGTTGCCAGTCCTCAGACCATTTCTCAAGCTTCCCCAGGTACCTCCTCATTTTCTCCACCCCCTCTGGGGTATCCACTGCGTTACAGATCTTGGTGTAATCTGCAAACAGGCAGCCCTTTCCCTTCAGCCCTTCTGCAATGTCACTAATGAAGACATTGAACAGGACTGGCCCCAGGACCAATCCATGCGACACACCCACTGGTTGCCACCTCTCCCTAGTCTGCACCCCATTTACCACCACTCTGCCTTCTGTCTCTTACCCAGTTTCTAACCCACTTTACCACCCTTTCCCCAAGCCCAGCCTACTCAGCTAGTTTATCAGCCTCCTATGTGGGACAGTGTCAAAGGCTTTGCTTACATCAAGGTAAGCATTTTCCACTGCCCCACCCTGATTTACTCGCTTGTCACCCAGTCAAAGAGATCAACAAAATTTGTCTGACATGACCTCCCACTGTGAATCCATGCTGTCTATGGTCCTGGCCTCCAATGGCTTCTAGATGCCCCACTATCCTTTCTTTAACTAATGTCTCCATGATCTTCCCCACTACTGAAGTGAGGCTGACCAGCCTATAGTTCCCTGCCTCCTCCCTACTGCTGGATTTCTATAGAGGAACCACATATGCCATCCTCCAATTCTCTGGTACCACCCCTGTGTTGAATGACTCACTGAACATGGCTGCCAGAGGTACTGCTATTTACCTTCATAGTTCTTTTAATATCCTTGGGTGTATGCCATCTGGTCCCCTTGCTTTGTCCACCATTCATTTACTCACCTTCTGCAGGATTCTTCTGCCTGTGAATGGACTATTATCCACCTTTTCACACCTTTGCAACTGCTGTGGCCTTGCCCCTCCCCTCTTCTTGAATACTGAACAGAAAGACAGAGTGGATGTCTTTGGGGGACACATGTGATACTTAGGCATGGTATTTTCACTTCCAAATACATAAACAGCACATATAAGCAATCAACATTCGGCATTGACAAATGCTTGTTCTTTTAATTTTATTTAATTCCAGAAAGGAGTGATGTGGGTGTCAGGGCTTTTTAGGATTCTGCTGTCTTTCTACTCTTATTATTATACAACATAACATATTGATGTGGTGCTATGTTACAAACCACCAGAAACATGTGTTAGAACCATCCCAGTAAATCTACAGTGTGACTGTATATCCTTTGGGGTCAGTTAAAAACCTCAACAGAAGAGATTTAAAAAAACTGTTAGTGTCAGCCATATTAATTGACTTGAATCATGAATTACGGCACTATTCAAAAAAGATGCGATATCTGAGGGAATTAAATATACTCTGAAGATAGAGAAAGTAATCAGAACTGCATTATTACTAAAACATGGCGGCCCAAATGTTTCCTAATTAGCATATACTGTTACTTTTAATAGATAACTAAACTAGAACAGAATGTGTTTCTTCTTAAACAAAACAACCACTAATATCTTCCCAGCATTTCCAATAATAATTTTTATATTTCATAATGCTCGAAATTATATTTTGAAAGATGTAAAGTTTGAAATTTTAGACTTACAAACTTAATCTTTTTTAATGAAAGCTTGGAGTCCAATCAACACAAATAGAGCATACCGATCAGTATGCATGTGTAATAATACATGTCTATGCATGTGTAATAATACATGTCTATGCATGTCAGTATAATATGTTGTTAAAAATAATAGGATTTAAAAAAATGTTTTGATCCATTTCATGTGTTTATATATTGCTGTATGGAAGATGTAGCAATATCAAGTATTGATGTAGCAACTTACATGATTCCAAACCTTTATTTTTTTTTCTATATAGGTGTTTAGGGCTCCTTTGGCAGGCCACAACTACTGTCCACCAGCCTACCAGACTCTGGGGGTCTTTCAGGATCTTATGACGCTTTGTGTGTCCCAGAGAGCCAGCCCAGAAGCATCATCCTGTCGCAACCCCCGACCATTTTTCCAGTTTTCACCCTTGTTACCCCGGGGCCCCCAGACAGAGAAGTGCATGTGCATGGAGGCGCGCATGCGCCCTCTTGCTCCAGTGATGGCCTCATCCTCCCACCCCATTGACCTAGTGCCCCTGGCTCCCTTGGCTGTGCTGCTCCCTAGCCTCCAGCATGAAGCAGCCAAGTGGCGAGGGAGACACAGGTCCCTCCACGGAAAGGAGATCTGCCTACCGGCAGCTCATCCTGCGCCGCACCTCCCCCACCATGCCGGCCTCTGACAACCCACGCTTGCTCCTGAACATGGGTCATTGGTGGCGGCTGGCATGTCCCTGCCTTGGCCCTCTGCGCCACCGGGCCAGCTCTAAACCTTTATTTAAAAGAATAAGATTTTAGCCCTAATGGTTCCAAAGTTATCCCATTTTAAAGAAATTATATTTGGAAAGATCGAACTTTGGAACCATTATGGCTAGAAACATAAATGTACTTAAATGGAAGCTTGGAGCCAGGTTGTTAAGAAATACTGTAGCTCTATCGATAACGTTTTATGTGTCAATACTATTCTATATGTATCAATACTATTTCAGTCTACTTTTTGATATATTATCAGTACATTTTTTTACTTGTGACACAGCCAAAAACAGCAAACACATAGTGCAAATACTATCCTTTTGTATCAATAGACTGTATTGATACAGTTTTTTGTGTTGATAGTTTTAAAAATAATTTATACTTTCTTTACTTTTTCTAAATTTTGATAATACTACACATTTTTAAGCAGGAACTGTATGATTTGCAACCTAATTTTCATTCATCTTGTGCCCTTAATCAAGGCACAAACATTTCAATTCCCTCCCCCACCCACCGACTCACCCACGACACGACAACTCCTCTTCCGTGCTTTCATAGGCTTTGTGATCCAGTGATAAACAGTAAAATATCTGTACAAAAGTTGGGTCACAACTGGTGCAAAGGTTGTACAAAATCAGCAGAGAACAAACTGCAGGCAGAACCAAACACTGCAACAAGAGTGTTGTGCTCAACTGAAAGAAGAGCTAGGCATCATACAGTAATCAATAAATATAGGATAATGTATGGGCTACCATACACAACAAGGCTGTGTTTCCATTGAAGGGTTGAGATGGCAGCATATGGCCCTGAAGAGCGAAGCTCAAGGGGTACATGCTGTCCTCTCTACCTCGAGACGGAGACATGTGCCGAGTTTTGTGTGGCTGCCAATTTTATATATGAATTTAGTGGAAACAACAGAAGAAAAAGATCTGGGTGTTACGATATCCAACAATTTAAAATTCAATTCTCATACTGACATAACTGTCAAAAAATGCCATATGATTCTTGGCAATATTTTGAGACATATTAAAAGTAGGAAGCAATCCATTATTCAACCCTTATATTCCTGTCTTGTATGCTCATACTTGGAATATTGTTCCTCTTTCTGTGCTTCAACTTCTGTAGGCTATTTAGATATGATAGAAAGGGTCCAACGTAGAGCCACTAAAAGAATAGACAGTGTGTCAATATGGAATATGGGTCCAGACTTAGAACATTACAATTATACTCTTTGGAATATAGAATACTGAGAGGAGACCTAATTTATGCTTTTAATGCCTATCAAAATGAATATTTGCTAAACACGATTGGATTAGAAAAGAACCCAAAATTTAATCAAACAAGATCACATAATTTTAAATTTAAAACATCATTATGTAAAACAAATAAACGCTCCATGTTTTTCACTCAGAGAATCCCTTCGATTTGGAAGTCACTTCCTGTAGATATTGTTAATAGAATAATCTTCAGCAGTTCAAGAAAAGGCTTGACACTTATATGGGTGACAGAAAATTTTCCTTCCACCACTGAAAAGTGGAGGCGGGTTCACTCATGGGCATCTGCCCCCTGAACTTGTAAACATCTATGAATCTATGAGTATATGTTTTTACGACTGAGTTCGAATGTGTTCCCTTGTATGTGGCTGCCCATATTAAGTTTTATATAGTATATGGTTTCACACTTGAGTTCTACAAATGTCCCCCCAACTACAATTAAAAAAAACCTTGTTATTTCATTTCTAAGCTGTGACAGCTTGTTTTTTTTTTCAGCTTTCTTTGTGCCTCTTCAGTTCAGGTGGGGATGTACCCTCTTTCTGTGCCTAGACCTACAACCTGGCCCCCCAGGTCTCCCAGTTTGGGAGGCCTGCAGCTTGTCCCCTGCAGGGGGGCCCCCCTGAAGGGAGAGTCCGAGATCCACCTGAGGCTGCAGCTGAGGCTCATGAACATACAAACATATGAAAATTGCCAGGAGCAAAAGGCCATTATGGTCTGTCGAGGCTGCTCATGAATGCAGCTAGCTCCCTATTCAGCAGCTGCCCCACCCCCTTCCCTTACCTCCCCATTGCCCTGTCCCACCCCTTCTTGAAGCATTCCACTGTGGCACATGCCACCACTTCAGTTGGTAGTGCGTTCCACTTTGCCACCACTCTCTCCATAAAGAAATGCCTCTTCACCTCCTCCTGAATCTACCCCCAATCTCATGTCATGGCCCTAGTGTCTCTCCCACCTTCCTCCTGAATAGACCCTCTGTGTCCATTTTGATTATCGCCTTCATGTAGTTGAAGGTGTCAATCATATCCCCCCGTCCCTCCTTTCCTCCATTGTGTACATGTTTAACTCTCTTAGTGTGACCTCATATGGCAATTCCCCCAGGCCCTGAATCATCTTTGTTGCCCTTCGCTGCACCCCCTCCAGCAGCCTAATGTCCTTTTGTAGGTATGGGCACCGGTACTGCACACACAGTATGCCAGCTGAGGTTCTAACCAACGATCTGTATAATGGTAGAATAACCTCCCTTCTTCTCGAGGTAATTCCCCTTGCAATGCACCCCAGCATTTTGTTGGCCATTGCTGCTGCCTTTCTGCATTGCGCAGAATTGTTCATTGCTCCCGTGATGAGCACCCCCAGATCCTTCTCCTCTTCTGTTACCTCCAGCTGCACTCCCCCCAGATGGTTGCTTCTCCTCGGGTCTTTTGTTCTGAAGTGCAGCACCTTGCATTTTGTTGCACTGAACCCCAGCTGCCATCTGTCAAACCATGCCTCCAGTCCTGCCAGATCCTCCTGTAGCCCCACCACCCCCCGGTCTTCCACCACTGCTCCCATCTTGGTGTCATCCGCAAATAGGCTGATTTTGTTGCTGATGTCCTCTGAGATGTCTGCAATAAATATGCCAAACAGCACTTGGCCCAACACCAAACTCTGTGGAACACCACTTGTCACAGGCTTAGGGGATGAGTATTCCTCACCTACCACCACCCTCTGCTGCCTATCTTTTAGCCAGTTCTCCACCCATCCCACCAGTTTTGCTCCTGCCCCATGCCCTGTAGCTTGATTCCAAGTCTCCCATGTGGTACTGAATCAAAGGCTTTACTGAAATCGAGGTACAGGACATCCACCGCATGTCTCCTGTCAATTTACCTAGTCACCCAGTCATAGTATTCCACCAGGTTGGTCTGGCATGACCTGCCCTTGACGAAGTCATGCTGCCTCCCATCCCACACCCCATTCACCTCCAGCAGTGCCACTAGCCTATCCTTTAGGATAGTCTCCATTAGCTTCCCCACTATGAACGTTAGGACTTACTGGCCTATAGCTCCCCGGTTCGTCCTTGGGTCCACTCTTGTGAGGGGAACTATGTGAGCCGCTCCAGTCCTGTGTATGCATCCTGTGTCTAGAAATGAATTAAATAACTCTGCCAAGGGTCCTGCCAGGACCTCTGCCAGGGACGTCATTCAGGTGACAGTCTAGGGCATTGCTGTGCTGCCAGCCCCAAGGGATTTTTGCTTTCTGCTTTCCCCCAGAGGTGCAGCTGTGCAGTGACATCAGCATGGTATGCGCACACTCCCACAGATGTCCTACAAACGTCCGCCATCACCTCCACCCATATGTGTGTGGTCCTGGCTGGTGTGTCTCCACTGGGTGCCACTCGTACACTGGAAGTCCACAACTCTCCTCCCAGAGGAAGAGAGCTGTCCATGGGACACTCATTCTACCTTCCCTCAGCTGACCTCTGACACTCCATGCTCGTTCTCGAACATGGGTTGTCAGCGTTGCAACAGTAACACGTCTGCTGTGACTGCAGGCTGGCCCTGTGACAACTGGTTTAAGGTGCATCCTGGGGATATAGGTTACATGGACCTGTTTATCATTGCTGGGAAAATGTTGGCCATTACAATGGGGAAATTCCCCTACTCTTCAGGTAGGTGGTGCTGCTGTCCATACATGATGGCATCCATTGGTGGCAGTGTGCTATGAGATGAGATGAGTGGTGGGGGAATCTTGGCTTCTCCACAACCTTCGGCGGTACAGACTTCAGAACTGCAGGATACAACTACAGTTTCTCACCTGAGACTTGAGGAGTCCACTCCTGTAGAACTGGTGATGCCTGTACAATGGTCAGTATAGGATACAGAGGACAATCTTTATTTGGAACTGGAAAGAAAGAAACGAGCCCTTTTGGATATCATTCACCAGCAAGAACGCCTTTTGTTGCATACATGGCCTGTTGGCATGGAAGCTTTTTGCACAGTGCAGTCTACACCTCGGGAAGTGGACTGCGGAACCCGGAAGATGGCTCCAGCGGAGATGCCATTGCAGGGAGGAGAGGGGAGCGACAGACAGAAACAAAACACCTCATGTGTGGTGCACTGTTCTGTGGATGGCGCTACCGATGGATTGTTTTCTGAAAACAAGAGAGTGCAGCATGAACGACAGACCACCGGGAAGAAGAAGAAGAAGAAGAAGAAGAAGAATCAGCATTTATATAGTGCTTTTCATACACAGTATCCCAAAGCGCTTTACAAGCAATGCTAGACTGGTAGTGAAGTGACTGAATGTGTGGTGGCGGCCATATCGCACATCATCACGCACACACAGCCTGGATAATTGCATGAACTGGTTTATGGGAAGGGGAATGTTGACCAGGACACCGGGAATGCTCCCTGCTCTTTGCGAAGGGTGCCCTGGCTTCTTTTACTTCCACCTGGACACCCACCAGGACAGCACCAGGATGGGCAGTAGGGACCTCGGTTTAACGTCTCATCCAAAGGACCCCAGCAGTATAGCACCTCCCAATACTGCACTTGGATGCCAGTAATTTTTAGGTGTAAGTCAAATCCTGGTGTGGGACGGAGACCCACAACCCTCTGGTCGAGAGGCGGATGTGCTACCAACTGAGCCACTGGCAGGAAGATGGGTAAGCTTTCTGAACAAGTGAAGCTATGGAGGTTGACTCTGCAGTGATGGCGGGGAGGTGTGGAGTTCCTTGACCTACACCAGTGGGGTACTCTGTCTGTCAAAATTGATGTGGGGGTTTGGTACAGAAGTAAGGAACCTGCTGCTGGTATCGCTTCTACCATTGATCGGCAGTTGGAGACAAGCTCTCTGACTCTGAGGCGATAATTCTGTTACTGTATCTCTAGTAGTAAATCATTTTTATTCAATTAAATGAATCAGGATGACTCCATTGAGCATAGCTCATTTTCAGTGAGTCTATTGCACATGGTTACAAAGTTCAAGCAGTACAAAAATTCCAGTATAAAATAAAACACTTAGATTCATAGATATACAAAAATTACAGTTAATAAATAAATATACAAAACATACACATAAGGTAGATCATAGCACAACCCTCTAAGTAGAGTAAATCATTTCATAATTTATGTGACAGCTTCACCTAACAATTATATGATAACTGGTTATCATCTTTTAGCCAGCTCAGAATCTCTTTTTAATCTGACTGGGAATTAGGGTGTCAGTCTGATGGGTACAGAATTCATAATACTGCCCCTCTGAAAATGACTGTGGATCTACCAATCCCTACGTTGAACCTAGGCACTGTAAATTCGATGCCTTTGGTGGACATCAAATTATTCTTAATAGTTCTCAGTTAGAATAGCTCAAAATGTATTTGGGAAATCCTGTTTCCACACCTTATACATAAATTGTATGAGGTGGGATTTTCTACATTCTAAAGGTTTTGCCAGTTGAGTGAACAATTCAAAACACACCAATGAGTATTTTGAGAGACATCTAATATAAAAGGAGCAAATTTGTTAAACATGAAGTCAACCCTCTCCAGCTGGGTACTAGAAGCCTCTGAACAGACTATGTCACCAAAGTCCATAATGGGGATAATCCATAGAATTTACTACTTGCAGCCTAATATCTGAAGTCATGTTGCTTCTTAATCTATATAGAAGCCCAATCTCCTATCTGAATTGTTCAGCATCTTATTAAAATGCTTATCCCATTTAAAGGTATGATCCAACCACATCCTCAAATATTTATACTTGAGAACCTGCTGGATTTTTACCCGTTCCATGGTGGTCAGGACCAGACCCTGTCAATTCAAATCTGATTTCTCCCCAAAAAGAATTGATTGAGTTTTAGTGCAATTGAGAACCAAAAGACGAGTAGCAAAAAAATGTCTGTACTTGATCAAAAGCCCACTGCAGTCACGCATTAATCATAGCAACAGAGTACCCTTCAACAAAGATGATGGTGTCATCAGCATAAAGATGATACCTAACATCACCATCCTGAAATTTCTAATTATTAATGTATATATTAAATAACAGTGGCCCCAGGATTGAACCCTGGGGCACACCGGAATCTATTTTAACCATATTAGACTTATAAGGCCCAATTTCAACATACTGTTTTCTGTTAGTAAGATAAGAATCAAGCCAACTAAGAGCTGGTCCCGACAGTCCAATATCTAGGAGCCTGGACAGGAGAATTTGGTGGGTCAGGGTGTCAAAAGCCTTGGACAGATCTATGAACAAGGCCCACCATCATTCTCCTGTCCCAGCTCACCTGTATATCACTGACCACCTTAATCAAAGCAGTCTGGGTGCTATGACGAGCTCTGAACCCAAATTGATAGGTACACATTTTATTTCCAGACTCCAGATATTCTTTTAATTGTTTAGCTACTGTTTTCTCAAAAATTTTGGAAACCTGTGACAATAAAGAAATGGGGCGATAACTACCTAATTCATCCCTATTTCCAGATTTAAATATTGGCTTAACCCTAGCATCCTTCCAATTATCCGGATATTCTCCAGTATTAATGGAGAGATTACAAATTAGAGACAGAGGATAAGCTAGGCAAGGGGCCGCATACTTTAACAATCTTGACGGAATTTGGTCTGGTCCTTCAGCCTTGGTAGTATTTAGTTTTAACAGTTCATCCCTTACCTCATCTACAGAGATATGACTAAACTCAGAATTATCAGTATTCAAATTTAGTTGTTCATCTTTATTTTTGTCAGTATTCATACAACTGCTGTGGCCTCTCAAAGTGGATCTTATATTACTAAAGTAATTATTAAAGGTGTTTACCAGATTGTCTCCTATGAGGATGGAGCGTCCATCAAGTTGTATTTTATTCACTAATGAGTAACTATTTCTACCCATCAAATCTGTCACAGTTTTCCAAAACATCCTGGGATTACATCTAGAATTTAGTTTCAAATTAGATCTGAAGTATTTTGCTTAGCCTCCCTTATTGCGAGGTATCGCATTTCGTGAAATGCCTATATGTATATCCCAATCTCTATTAAGCATAGTTTTCTGCCCTATGCCATGCCCTATCATTATCTTGCCTCAATTTAAAAGTTGTGCGAAACCACTTAACACTTTGATATCTGGTATCTATAGAAAGCGGATACAATGCTATCTTATGATAATACCACTGCTGTACTATCTTTTGATAATAATGTCTCTGCTTCAGGTATTACTATTGCTGAAGCCTTGAACAGACTGCTGGTGAACAGACTGGCTGGTGAAGACCTCTGCCCTTGAACCTTAGCAGTCTCAGGCCCAGTGCCAGCTGGCAAGCTTGGGTCCCCAGACAATATGGATCTTTCTGACAATGTTAGTCCTCTCCATATCCCTTCCTCCTTGATTTAACTCAGAATCCAGAGATGAAATTCTCCATCAAGTTGCTTAAGCCAGACAAGATTACTGTGCCTGATATGAAGGGTGCCCCTCTGAATTCTATACCAATAGTACCTACCAGGAAGAGTTTAACTGAGGTGCTGCCTCCCTACTCTCTCCCACGCGAGGTCAGGATATCCTCATTGGGGCCAGAGCCTTCACATCTGAGACTGGACCCCTCCCAGAAGACATATGCAGGCTTATTTGATGCTCCTCCTGAATCTGCGAATTCAGAATGTGGTCAGAATTAAGTACAGAGGAGGTTTGGAGGTATTCCCAGACCAGACTTATGTAGGGACTCAGTTACTTAAATCCAGCTTACAAGTCAAAGGCTTGCAAGATCTATTCACATATTTATACTTCAGGTGACCCGATTTTGACGTCAGCTTTAAAACTGCTAGTGGTCTGGAAACTTTCTGGTAAAGGTATCAACAGGTTCGATACACACCATTATGGCCTCCTTTTGTGGTGTTTATCCTTACCAAGCCGGCCTTCAAAGTTGTTACAGTGCTTTTTAAGAATGAGGTGGTCACAACTGCTAACATTCTGCATTGGTTAAAAACTAAATGTACTGTTCTGAATACTCCTGATCCAGTTTTGGATACTGAGCTAATATGGACAGGAGGGTGGCGGCGGATTCATATCCAGCTGCCACAGCACAACGGGTCTGTACAACATTTACTAAGTTGCTTCTATCTGGGTCAAGATAGAGGCTTTATCTTCTATGCTGGACAGCCCAAATCTTGTTTCAGGTGTGGGGCCTACACACATTTCAGCAATGCCTGTGACCGTTTGAAGTGCTCTTTATGTGGTGGTATAGGGCACCCAACCCCCCGAGTTGCAACATGTGTCTAGGAAGTGGTCATACCTTTAGAAATTGCCTCTGGACTGCCTACAACAGACCGTCTTCTCCTGATGATGCCCAAGAGGAAGTGGTATCCAGGGTACAGGCACGTCAGCATACACATGACAGAGGTGGATTAACTGTGTCTCCATTGGGGTGGAAGACTCCACTTCAATACAGCTTCCTACCTCTCCATCTGGACTTTTGGCATCTGGTAGTATAGCTAATAAACTACAGGATGCTTTGCTTCCCCAAACTTTAAGAGAGGTCTCTATACCTGTGCGGCCAGTAACCAGTGACATGACTGACCTGCCTCAGGTGCAGGAAGCAGAGCCTGTAGTTGGGGCACTTCCTAGTTCTTCAGTGGGAATTACTGCTTTGGGATTGCCCATGCAGGTTAAAATGATGCCCCCCCCCCAAACCTCCAAGTACTGGGGACATGATACTGCTAAGGTGCAGTTTACGACATAAACCTCGAAAAAATCTACCTGCTCATGATGAAATTGTCTTGGAAAATAAATTCTCAGTGTTGGTGAAGAGGAAGCTATGGGGTGGTTCAGATGAGGACTCGGATACATCCTTCATCACCTACGCCATCCATGACTTAACAACAGATACTGATCTGGTATCTACTGATTCAAAATTTACAAAGAAAAAAAACTAAAATGAAAAACTCTGCTAAGTCTGACTGTTAATTATTCCAGATCTGGAGTATTGTGGCCTATACTTTAACTATTGCCTTATTTAATATGAACAGTATTAAGAACACAAAGCGGAAGCGAACCACAGGACTTCATATTTTAATATCATTTTGTTTATAGGACACCCAATTGCACACGCTAAGAGAAGTTGCCATGGCGTCCTCAGATTGGCTTAGTGGTCCCTCCTTCTGGTTGACGGGAGAGGATCCCTGTTCTGGTACTGGGATTTTATTTACTACTCAGAGGATTGTTGTTTGTAGATTAGTAGATCTGGCCCTGGGTAGAGTCTTACTATTAAACATTTATCCTGGTCATCAGGAATTTCGGTTATTTAACATTTATGCCCCACAGACCAAAGTATTACATATTGAGTTATTCAAACTCGTCCAATCATATCTCTTCACTACCAAAACTGTGGTATTTGGTGGAGATTTTAATTGCATATTGTCTCTTCTAGGCAAAATGGGGAAAATGAAGAAATTGTATAGTGACACCAATTTCTTAAATACCCTAATTACAGCTGCTCAACTTACAGACGGGGCCATGTCTGGGCACAACTGCCAGGGTACACTTTTTTAAAGGAAGCTTGCCCTCCCGGATTAATGTATTTTTTCTTTCTCACTGCGTGCCAGTACAGTGGTATAGGATTTTGCCAATTGAAACCACTGATCATGGGTTACTGGCAATCCAAGTTGGAGCAGCAATAAATAAACCCACTACACATCACATGTGGAGACTTAACATCTTGGTCTTAGGCAACCAGGACATCTGGTTTGCTATTCAAGACTTACTGCATGCTAGGATATCTGTGTTTTATTTATACGACAGTTAAATAGACTAGCGGGTGGACACAAAATTTGATCTTAAATGTTTATTTTAAATGTGGACGAAACATTGTCATACTGTGAAATACGTCCATTACTTGGAATTACGTAAACAATTGCAGTTGTTAATTTCTGGACAGTTTGAGTCCGGTCTGAATTACTCTGAGCAGATAGCTAATATTAAAGAAGAAATGTACACCGTACCGTATGATAGGGCAGCTTCTCTCTTTGCTGAGCAGAAATATGGTACTCAAGGTAAAAGTGGTCAGATTAACCCATTTGACTGCTGTAAAGACTGTATAGAGGCTAAATACATGGCTCAACTCCGCCGCCTGGATGGGACATTAGTGTCCCACAATTTAGAGATGGCCCGATTGGTAACATGACCATACGTCTAAATTGTTTGAGTTCCAGGGAAAAGATGGGGATCTGCCCCTGAGTTTCTTTCCAATATTCTGGTGCCTGAAGTTTCTCAGGATGTTAAGCTTGCTCTAATTGCTCCAGTCGCGTCATGGGGAATGTGCTCTGCACTTACATTCATGAAGGGTGGCACTGCATCTGGACTGGATGGTTTGTTGGTAGAGTTATATAAGAAAATTATGCCGTTAATCATAAATCATCTGGTGATATTATTATTATTATTAAATACTTCTCAAGATATTCCGACGGTGCTGTCAGAAAGCTTTCTAATATATTTATTTAAGAAAGGGAATAAGATGGACCTCCATAATTAGAGGCCTATTAATTTACTTAATTCAGATTTGAAACTCCTTTGTAAAATATTAACTCTTAGGCTAGCCGCAACTTCTCAAACTTTGATTGCCTCCACTCAAAACCTGTGCTTTCCTAACAAAATGCACAGGATAATCGAGTTCTTATTAAGAGAAATTTGCACGGGATCTGCTAACAGGGAATATGTTGTTAGTTTGGACCAAGCAAAAGCGTATAATACAGTTATACATGATTTTTTATTTATGGTATTGCACAAGTACAGCATCCTTCTATTTTTATAACATGGATATGGAGATTATACCACACTGCCACAACCAGACCAGTGGTGAATGTATTGCCTGAGGTTCCTGTCAACATCCAGCGTGGAATGAGACAGGGGTGTCCCCTTAGTCCGTTGCTCTATGTATTCAATATAGACCCATTAATTCATAAAACAGAACAGTACCCGCGTGGGGCATATAAGGGGTCACCGGGGGGATTATATTTCCTAATATCATGGTTTATGCAGATGATGTCTGACTGGTAGCTGATGTACAATCTGGGATTACCACATTTGCCGTGATACAAGACTTCTCGGATACATCTGGTGCATCTCTTAATAAAAATAAAAGTATAGGCATGGTCTTAAATGGGTCGGGGAAGGGCTGGAACACTTGGCTGGAATACAGATGGGGGTAGGCCCTGTAAAAATTTTGGGAATTACATTTGGGGGAATCAGCCCTGAACTTAATAACTGGAATGCAGTTTTGCATGTTGTGGAACTTAAAGTGGAAAAATGGAAAAACTGGCCAATGACGAAATAGAAAAGGGTATATCTCTTGAAAATTGACATTGTACCACTCCTCTTATATGCTAGTTATGTGTATCCTGTACCTGACCAACTCAACCCAGAATGTATAATATCTTTTTTATCATGTCACACGTTTCTGCCCCTCCTGGACAGCCCTCCATCTGACCAACCCCCCCAGCCCCGTCACCTGGAATTGCCGGGGCTTACCTTATGCTTCATCCTGCCGCCGTCATGTTCTCCTTCAGTTTTCTCCCAGAGGCCCCATGAGTAGGAACATATGTGCATGGAGGCTCACATGCGCCTTATAGCCCGGTCACGAGCCCTTTCCCCATCCCACCCCATTGGCCTAGTACCTTGGCACCCTCTAAGCCCGTGTTGCTCTAGCCTCCACCAGGAGGCAGCCATCAACCGAGGGATGCCACTATACCTCCCAGACAGGAGCTGCAGCTCCATCCAGCTCTGCCTCTCCCCTCTGCTGACCTCCAGTGGCCCTGGCTCATTCCGAACCGGGTCACCAGTGTGGTGCAAGGTAAGGCATCCAGCCTCAGCCCTCAGTGCCACCGGCTGGCACATAGTATCTTTTTCAGATTACTGTGGGGGAGTAGACTGAACCTGGTGAAAAGGGATATTACTTATCATCCAATAAAATGGAGGGTTGAATATGATTAACCCAATAGTTTTTTCTTTTCTGTTTTTATTTATGCTAATTGTATGCTTATTTTACAAAACCTGGGGAATGTGTGGGTCCCCCTGTTGCAAATTCATGGCCAGTACTTGTTTTCTAAATGGATGTCTGGTGAGTGGGGTGTTTCTTGCCAGCAGCAGATTCATCTGGCTGGGGATTTACTGGCATGTTTTGAGAATTTGAAAAAAATTGATATATGTCCCTCGGACATGCTCCATAAAATGAGAAAGGAATGTTATCATTTCATATTAATCATAAAAATTTGTACAACACCTGGATTCCAGTGTCCAATTATTGTTCCAGAGGCCTTTCTCACTAACCAGTTGACAGAAGGAAGAATCCCACAAAAAATGTGGGACACGGTCTGGTATTGTTGCCATGATAGACTGAATGTTCGTGGGAATGATCACCATAAGAGACTAGATGAGGGACACTGTTTGAGACCAGGTTGTGAAATGCATATTGAAAGTATGAAACACCTATTTTTTACTTGTTCCTTTATAACTCTGCTTCGGACATTGTTAGGATCCAAATGGAAAACCCCACAAATTGGTGCAATGTTGTATAATATTCTTATATATGGTGTTTTCCCAAAAGAGTGGAATTTTCATCCTGGGACTTTTAGGTAATTTTGGCATGCAGTAAATGGGCTGTTTGGAAGTTAGGTGTCAGTTTATCTTACAACGGAAACTGATCCCACTCAAAGGGTTAATGGAATTAATAGATAAAGAAATGTATCAGATTTATTGTAAAGAAAGTGGAGGACTGCCTCGTAAGGTTATGGAAAGTTGGTGGAGACACTTTCCGTGGCGCCTCCCCGAGTGGGGTTTTCTTTGATAGGTTCTTTTGAGTACTGGTGGTGGGTATATCACTCTCCCTAGTAGTGTTATGAGTGTTCCACGTGGGTGTCACAACTGGTGGCAGATTCATTAGTAGGCTAATTACTGAATATAGGTTGATGAACCAGAGTGTCAGACTGCATGTTATTGAGGAGTAGGTTTAGCCAGATAGGCTGTTTTTTCTGTTCCTTTTATTCTGAATTTTTTTGTTTGTTTTCACCTGTGAATTACACAATATGTTCTGTTAATCACTTTTTTTTGTGTTCTAATAAAAATTCCCCTACTCTTCTTCAGTAAGTGCCATGAGATCTATAACTTCCACCTGGACAATGACCAGAGATGGGCAGAAAGGATGTCAGTTTAACACTCATCCAAAATATGCATTTTCATTGATTATAAAAAATAAACATCTCAAATCCAGCTACTTATTACCCACCCTGTGCCTAAAGTTGTACTGTTTAACATGTTGTCTTTGTCAATTGTATTTCTAATATATGACATTTCTGTGGTGAGTGACTGTCTTGTGATATTAAATGTTTCCATTGTAGTAATGCTGATTGAAATGAAAGAGCTGAATATGGCTGGATCATCATGCAGTGTGAACTATTCTACAATCAAAATTTAATTTAATGGAGCGTGGCTTTGCATGAGAGTACCTTTCAAGGAAAAGACAGTTAACTCGGTTTGAACTTTAACTGCATGGTTTTTTATTTGTTAATGGTAGTTCTACAGCAATGTCTGGATTTTTTTTGCATTGCATAGTATCTGGTTCTTTATTGCGGTATCAAAATGCTCATATGTTGGATTGGGGAACATGCAGGGAGGGGACCATATCTATACCATTTCAGTGTGGGGCACGGAATGGTGCCACATGATTAAAATGGCAGCTTCCTGCCTTTAGTCCCTAGCTTGAGCATCCACAAGGGTGTTTTAATCCCTGCTCGCTCTATCCTACAAGTTACAGATGGTTGCTGAAATGTTACTGCCTCCTCCTAGATATTAGTAGGGCTGTGGTTTTACTTAAGTGTTTTCTTAAAATGGTTCACTAAATACTTTTTGCATAAGCACAGTATTCCAGGGTGCCTAGGGCTTGACTTAACTCATAAATTCAGTAAGGTGGAAGAACTCTTCTCGGGGCAGAGATCCATACAAAACACACATAGGAAGGTTGAACTCCTCTGACGGTGCAGTGTCTTTATTTTCATCTTGCCTTTCAGTTATCAGATGTTTTGTGGCAAATGCCACTTCATTAGGTATGGTGGTTTTTGTATTGATAATACTCATATGCTCACAGGAATTGTATTCTAGCTTAAATGTATTATGTTTGCAAGTTTTCACAACCTCACTGGGAACAGCAGTGCTTTAATATTCACAGCCACCTTCTAGTGCTTTGTCCTTGTGTGCTAACATCCTGGGACCACCCAGCTTCCCACAGTTTAGAAGTGGAATACTCTTTGACCACCTTCTTAAACACTTTTAAAAACATGCAGATTACTTAATGGCTGCATACTGTTTAAAGTTTGTCTGCTAATGTTTTGATTATTAATATACATGTTTGTCTTGGCTCTCTTTCTTGGGGAAGAAGCTTGTGAAGTGCAAGTTTTAATCTGTATGAAAGCTATTGGTGGCAGACTGCCCGTATGGTAAAAGGGATATAGGATTTAATCTTGTCTAGACTTATCCCTATACAGCTCTTGTGATGTATGTAGTTTTAAAATTAAGTTTACTTCCTCCAGTTAGTAACAATTGTGAAAAAGGTCTGATGCATCCTTTCTAAATGGAATGTATGTATTTCAGTGTATTTTCTAAATCTGTGAAAATCAGCTTGTAAGTTTTGCTTGCAAGCTGCAAAAAAACCTAAGCTACAGACTTTTTACAAGTTCAGTGGTACAGCTTTGGGCACTTGGTAGTTAAAAAACAGCTGGGTGTGGGGTGAACAAGGAATTTACAATTGTATGACCTTTGAACTGTGCAGAACAATTGTTTGGAATGTGCACAACAACATTTTAGAATGCACACGGCAATTGAAATATTTATAATTTAGCTTTATTGAATAAAAGCCATGGTACATTTCGAACAAATGTAACAGTCATGTCTAATCATAGAACTGGCTGAGCAGTAATGCAGAAACCACTACAAAGGAGACAAAAACAGAAAACCAGCCAACAAGAACATAAAACAGTGAGAGGAGAGGCAGTGAGTCCCTGAATAAAAATACAAACCAAAGTAGCATGTTCAGTCCAAATGTGCCAGTACATGTGCAAATGTGCTAGACTTTCTGTTGCGAGAGGTATTCTCTTACCCTAGCTCCAATATGCTCTGCCCCTCCTCTTTGCTGCAAACTCTGCTACACTCCACAAATGGGACACTGTCTACAACAACATCTGTAGATTCGCTTTAATTGACCCACGTCTTACCCATCATTGTCTCCTTTACGCTGGCTTAAATTGGCTGTCACCTAAGGATATTCGAGCCTACTCCCTGGGCTGCTTTATCGACTCCCTGTCTAGACCTCCCTGCCCTGTCTATCTTGCCAACCTCCTGACTCCTGCCTCACACACCCATTACCCTCAGGTCTTCCTCTGTCCCCATGCTCTCCACTAGACCTTGCATGACAAAATGGGTGAACAGGCATTTGCCCATTGCTCCCAAATTCTGGAACTCACTCCCTTATGGTGAAAACTTCAGCCTCCCATCGAGAATTCAAAAACTCGCTGTTCACCCACCTTCTAGCCTCTGGCCAATGCAAATGCTCTTAATTTGCTTTGTCCCACTGCAGGCTGTCGGGTCTGACCCTGAGTACTACACTAATGTTCTCCCATGCAAGATGTTTGTCTAGGTGGCTATGAACCTTGATGTCTTTACTGTCCTCAGCTGTCTTATGGTTACCCTAATTGCTTTATTTTACATCCTTATGATGATCTATGCCTAAAATGTACCCTTATGTAACTATTACTGTGCTACCCAATGTATATCTTGTTTTGCTCCTGTACACCTATATTATGTCTGTGCATTTCTGCATATTGTAACCAATATCCTATGCTCTCCCGGGTAAATTGCCTGAAAATAAGCAGGTCTATTGCCTAAGCATTACTTACCAGTTACCAAAAGCTAATAAATAAATAAAAGAGGGAAGGAAATGTCCATCGTTGAAGTCCTCTTGTTATTGTTGTGAGAGGCCAGCTTGTATGTGAAAAGCCATGGGTGACAAAAGTACAAAAGTGTTCCAGTTGTAAATATAATTTGGCAGTACTGCACCATTCTGTCTCTTGGACCTCGTTCACCTTGTTTATCCTTGTAGACATCTGTGGTGACATCAGATAGTCAAAGAGCGTAATACATTTCAAGCTACAGTTATCAGAATATAAAATAACTTTCTAAGGCTTCTCAGTTTGAATATTTATTAATTAAAAATTTAATAACTGGGAAAGGCACACTGAGCTAAAGCTCATTTCCAGGTGCGACTCAGGGTTGAGGGTAAGGATACAGTCAAGCAATAACAATGGAAGTGAGCATACAAAACAAATAACATGCAAGCAAAAGTAGTGCAGCATAACAAGAAAGCACAACATATACAGCGGAGTTCTGAAACATTACACATTTTTCTATATAGATTTTTCTCCACCTCCTGGGCAGGATGGGTGGTGCTTCAGTCACCTATTCCCATCCGCCGTGGCCAGCTCCTGTCACCTCTGATGTCCAGGACAGTATCCTCCATGGGTTTCCCCCTGTAGCAGGGCCAGGAGGGGAGGGCCATCCCCACCCCCACCGGAGACACATCTAGACGTGCCCCAGACTCAGAGTGGCAGAGCAGGCTGGCAGCAGGATGGACAGGGTGTTATTAAGCCTGTCCGCTCTGATTTTCCTCCTGTTTTCTCCCTGACCAGCCATGAACGTGCCATGGGCACACTGTGCAAGTTCTGTCACCGTGGAGATGTCCCATGTGCTGTGGATGTTGGGTCACCAACATTGTGCGGCCACGTGCTCCTCCACCTGGATTCCTCCAGGTGGCGGTACAGCAGCAGACCTCACAAATCCCCCTCCCAAGAGGGACAGCTGTCCTCTAGGCGTGCAGTCCTCCCTCTCCTGCCGACCCCCAGCAACCGCATCTGCTCCTTAAACACAGGTTGCCAGCGTGGCAGGAGATAAGACACACAGGGCTTTAGCCCTCCATGCCACTGGGTCAGCCTGGAACATGACACAATAAACACTCATAGATACAATCAACAAATGGATTTAAAACAAACATTACAAACAAAATACAAGAAGTAAAATCGACCCCAGGGAAGGGGAAGAACTGGGGGAGAAGAAGAAAAAGCAGGTCAGGTGGGAGTTGACAAATGCAGGGAGGGGAAGATATGAGTTTAAGCTGGTGCTTAAAGGAAATTGGGGAGGGTGAGAGATGGATGGAAGAGGTGAGGAGGTTCCAGAGTGAGGAAGATGATAGGAGAAGGCAGACTGTCCAGCAGAGGAGTGAGGGTGAGGGAAGGAGATGGAGCAGGGATCCCTGGAATGAAGGGGGTATGAGGTTGATGGAGTCGGGGAGATGAGAGTGGAAAGATATGAGGACATTGCCTCGAACCAGTATCTAGAGATGAAAGTAGCAAAATAGTGCAAGAAATGGGAGGAAAGAGGGAGTATATACAGATGAATAGAGATTGCAATGCTGAGTATTAGGGGGTGAGTTTGTGGCAAAATGATAGAAGGTGTTACATAGAGTCTCCAGTCTGGCAAGCGAAGACGAGGAGGCAGAACCATAAATCACACCCTCATAGTCAAAGACTGGGAGTACCATCTTGGTAACCAACTCCCGGTGGACACACTGGGTCAAGCAATCCTTGTTGTGGTACAGGTCACCATGCTTGGGGAAGAGCTTAGCATGAATGGCATCAGTGTGGGCAGAGAAATCAAACCTACTGTCAAGCCACACACCAAGATAGTTGAAGAAATGAACCACTTCAAGGGAGGAACCATCCAGGGTGGTAAAGGATGGGATGAAGCAAGCCTGGCCAGATTCTGGCTGGAACCAAAGGTCATGGACACTGCTTTTTTTGGTGCTGACCCAGAGTTGGTTGGCCTGACACCAATGCAGGACATTGTGGAAGTCTTGCTGGTGTAAGACTTCCACAGCCTCTGTCGATGGACCTGAGGAATAGACAACTGTGTTGTCTGCATACATATAAATATGTAAGGTGACACAGATGGAGGGAGATTATTGAGGAAGATGGAAAGCGAGATGGGACCCAGGATGGAGCCCTGAGGATGCCAGCCTGGATTGGGAGTGGTGGGGACAGGACACCATTGACCTGAACAGACTGGTGGTGGCTGGAGAGGTAGGAGCTAAACCATGCAATAGTGGAGTGTGAGAGGCCAACAGAACTCAGTTTGTCCAAGAGGAGCGGATGGGCCACCAAATCAAAGGCTTTAGCCAGATCGATGAAAATGGCAGCTGTGATATGCCTCTGATCCACTCAGAGAGAATGAAGTTGGTAACACATAACAGGGATGAGACTGTGGAATGGTGCTTCTGAAAACCAGACTGGAAGGGGGAAAAGAAGTTAGATTAGTACAGGAAGTCAGAGAGCCAGGAATAGACCAGTTTCTTTTGCAACTTTGCAAGAGAGGAGAGAAGGGAAATAGGACAGAAGTTGCCAGAAGAGGAAGGATCACCCCCCTTTGCAGAGGGGGGGAACTTTAGCCAACCTCCAAGCCTGAGGGACAGTGCAGAGTGTGAAGGAAAGATTTAGGAGGTTAGTGAGGGGGCAACCAATATTTAGAACAGAGAGATGGAGGTGTCTTGGATCTAGGCCTTCTGGGCCAGATTTGGACTGATTACAAGAAGAAAGAGCCAACAGGGTTTCCTGTGCAGAGACAGGAGGGAAATGAAACCCCAGAGCAGGGGTGGACGGAGAGGCATGACGTGATATAGGGAGGGGAGAAGTTCTAGAAAAGGGTAGAAAGGGGGGTGTCCCATAATATGGGTGAGTCAAATTGAGTGACTCAATTTGTGTGCCCATGGAAATAGTAACCGGCATTAAATGGTGAGTGGTAGTAAATGGCGAGTGTGCCACATCAGCGAGTCACAAAACAGTGAGTCACACAAAATAGCCAGGAGAGATACCTGCACCCATTCCCAACAGGTGTGCGGCCTCAGAGTTTGTTATAATTGTTTTTGCCCCCCGTGAAGCGTGTAGTATTCACTGTTGCTTCTGATGTGCACTGTTAGTTGTGTGTTGTGCTGGGTGTCTCCGGTGTGTCTGTGAAGTGGAATCCTTGCTGTGTTCTCCGTATCTGCTGCTGGTTCCCACTTTGTTTTTGCTGACAGTCACTATTTTTATGCTCACTGATATTTGCAGGGGTTATATTTGTGCTCGTCATTTTGCTGTTGCTGAAGTGGGTTTCACTGTTTTGTACTCACTGTTATTACATAGAACTGAGAGGGTGGAGCACAAGTGGTGAAAATGTTCTTGAAGAGAGTGGAAACAGAGGATGGGTCAGATACTGGAGGGCCATTAGTCATAAGGACTGTAGAAACAGAATGGGTAGGGGGATCGAACAGGGAGTGGATTACCTTCCAAAACTTGGCAGGGCAGTTGAGATTGTTCTGGAGGTTTGTGTTGAAATAGAAGGACTTAGCACTATGAATGGCCTTTGCGTAGGAGTTTCTGAGCACTCTGTAGGAGTGGAGGTCAGACAAAGACTTGGAAAGTTTGAATTGGACCCAAGCTTGATCACGTGTCTTGCAAAAATAAATAAGATCAGGGATGATCCTAAGGTAGTGGGAAGCCTTAACCCTGGACTTCCTGACAGGGACATGTTTGTCACGGACAGAATTAAGGAGAGTAGAAGAGTGAGAGGACAACATCTATGTCTGGGGCAGTGAGAATATGGGACCAATTCGTTGCATTCAGGTTGCCCAGTAGAGCATCTTTGTTTAGTGACCTCAAGATGAAAACATAGGCTTGTCTGTGTATAGCTGCCCATTCATTATCTTTTATATCCATGCCCATTTCAGACACTCTGCTTCCTTTCAGTAAAGTGCAAAAGAAGAAGGAAACTACTTTGGTTCTCAGAAACAGTAGCAGAAAAGGTCAGAGCCAAAAGGCTGGCCTTCAGGAAATATAAGGGTACGCAGCGGGATGAAGATAGGGAGGCTTCAAAACTAAGGGAAGCAGGAAGGCAGTAAGGCAGGCAAAGGCCCAAACCAAGGAAAACACTAGCACAAACAGTAAAGAAGGTGACAAGACTTTCTATAGATACATTAGTGAAAAGAGAAAGTCCACGAGGGGTATTGCTAAGATCAAAGGAGATAAGGGGGCATGTGAGGAGGAGGACCATGTAAAAGCATCTATTCTAAATAGATACTTCTGCTCAGTATTTACTGAAGAGAAGGTAGGGCAGGGCCCACAGCTCAGCACCATGGTCACAGGGGGGAGGGAGGTGAGCACTAGTCCCTTCACAAAAGAAAGGGTCCTACAAGAGCTTGATAAGCTCAGGGTAGACAAGGCAATGGGACCTGGTGGCATGCATCCCAGGGTACTAAAGGAGCTAAGGGTGTAACTAGCAGAGCCATTATCAGAACTGTTTAGTGAGTCTCTGAGCAAAGGAGAGGTCCCAGAAGACTGGAGAAGGGCTCATATGATCCCACTCCACAAGAGTGGTAGCAGTGAGGAGGCAAGGAACTACAGACCAGTCAGTCTTACCTCAGTAGTGGGTAAGATTATGGAGGCATTCCTTAAGGAAATGATAGAGCAACACCTGGAATCCATAGGAGCACAGGATCCAAGACAGCATGGGTTTACAAAAGGAAGGTCCTGTCAAACTAATCTCTTAGATTTCTTTGACTGGGTAACCAGAGTGGTGAACCAAGGAGAGCAGTTGATGCTGCCTACCTTGACTTCAGTAAAGCTTTCGATACTGTTCCACATAGAAGATTGATTAATAAACTGGGTAGGCTCAGGGTGGGTCAGAAGCTGGTCAACTGGGTAACAAACTGGTTGATGGGCAGAAAACAGAGAGTGGTGGTAAATGGTGTACAGTCAGAAGAGATGCAAGTCACAAGTGGGGTACCTCAGGGATCAGTCCTGTGGCCAGTCCTCTTCAATATCTTCATCAGTGACATTGCAGATGGACTGGAGGGTAAGGTTTGTCTGTTTGCAGATGACACCAAGATCTGCAAACAGAGTAGATGATCCAGATGGGGTGGGCAGAATGAGAAGAGATCTGGATAAACTAGCAAAATGGTCAGAAGAGTGGCAACTGGGGTTTAATGCAAAAGGCAAGATCATGCACATAGGGAAGAGAAACCCTGAAGTCACCTATAGGCTGGGAGGGGAGTTGCTGGCAGTCACAAGGTAAGAAAGAGACTTGGGCATCATCATCACTGATGACCTGAAATCATCCAAGAGAGCACTAAAGCAGTAGATAAGGCTAGGGGGATGTTAGGGTGTATTAGTAGGGGTATCACAAGTCGGAAGAGGGGGGTAATAATCCCTCTTTTCAAGACACTGGTTAAGCCCCATCTGGAGTACTGCATGCAGTACTGGAGGCCACACCTTCACAAGGACATTAACCAAATTGAGGCAGTCCAGAGGAGAGCAACCAAAATGGTGCAGGGACTGCATCAAAAAACATATGAGGATAGATTAATGGAGCTCAATATGTATACCCTAGAGCAAAGGAGGGACAGAGGTTGTATGATCGAAACATTCAAACACCTTAAGGGCATTAACAAAGTGAAAGAGTCTAACATGTTTCAATATAAGAAAAATAGCAGGACAAGAGGACACAGCATGAGATTAGAGGGAGGCTGATTAAGGGGTAATGTGAGGAAGTTCTTTTTCACAGAAAGGGTGGTGGATGCATGGAGCGGCCTACCTCAGGAAGTGGTGGATATGAATACAGTGCAGGGCTTGAAACAGACATGGGATAGGCATAAGGAGCAGATGAGTATGAATAGATGAGCCATTGACAGAGCAAAAGGCAGTCGACATTATAAGGTAGAAAAAGAAATGGGCAAACTGGATGGGCCTTGCGGTTCTTAACTGCCATCAATGTCTATGTTTCTATGAACTGGCAGTTTGGGGGGGGGGCACTTGAAGATTGATGGCAGACTCAAATTACAGATGCAATATGCGGCTGCCAGATGTAGCTGTTTCTGTAACTTCAAGTTAAAAAAAAACAGCTTCTAGTTTGATTGACTGGGGAAAGCAGATGTACAGTGGCATTCTAAGTTGTGCTGCAGTAGTGACATCACAACAGAGGATTGTGTATGGGCAACAATTCATTATGTACCCTTATGAAAAGATAGAAAGTATCCATGGCAACCAGGAACCTCAAGAGTAAGCTTGAGAGGTCTCCAGGTTGCCATGGATACCTAGAGATTGATTCACAGGCTTGTCTCTATATGGTTGCCCATAAAATCTTTCATAGTGTATGGGCAAACATAAATTAAAACTAGTTTGTTTTTCTAGTTATGTTTGAAAGTCCGATTCTGGCAACCACAGTACTCAGTCCACTATCTTATACTTTTTTGAGTTTGTCGCATTTCAGACTATAGCATAACTGGAATATTCTTACTTTCATGGAAGAGACTGGCAATTATGATCCGATCGGTGAGTCTGAGCAGTACCACACAGCCTGTAAAAAAAAAACAACTGAGTACAATTTTCACTTTACCACTTGAAAACCCAGAGCAATCAGAGCGCTTTTTGAAGGAAGTGGCCGTACAGCAGCATTCCAAGTTGTTGTACTGCAGCAGTGATTTCCCTAGTGCAGTATGACAACATCCTGATGTTACTACTGTAGCACAACAATGGTGTTCTAGGCATGGATTTCCATGTAGAACAGCATTCCCCCATACGCTATAAGGATTTTGAGCAAGCTGACTTTTATGCAGGACAATGGCGAACCATGTACTATAAGCATATACTGTACCATGATAATTAAAATTATTACAAGGCAGGGAAATTTAAAGTAATCTGATTGGCTGCCATGGTTCTAACAGGGTTACATTAACCCACGTTAACCTACCATGTACAGCCTGATCACTGCATGCTGTTTTTCATCATTTTTAAAAAACAAGTGCCAGTCAGGTGTTAGAGACTCGGAATTTTCTGTCAGAAAATGTCTGCATGTATGAGGTCTCAGACCTCAGCATACCTTATTGCTAAATAGTCAAGAACAGTAGCCAGAAAAAAAAACGTAGAATAAACAAACAAACAAAAAAAAATATCCATAACAGAGCATGCCTTGTGTACGTGTCACAGTGCATACCCAGTAACTACTGACATCGGACGTGACAGTTCGCAACATCATGTCAGAAATCTCTAGCCCACAATTGCACACACAAATCACACAGCATTATAGGAATTCAATAGACTGTCACCCGACAAGTTAGTGCTATATATTGTAAATGTGGTACCCTCCGCACACATCTATCAGGCCGGCTGTCACAGTGCTAGGTTCCTCTATAGTACACCACGGCTACAAACTTTCAGTTTTAAATTATCAGTTACCTGTCCCATTCCCCGATCCTCTCAGTCTTGACACAGCATATATTTTTTTGGGTGGGGGGCAGGGGATTCCGTTCGAGTCCTGCTGTCCCGTATTTGTCTCCCAACCGTTTCTGTTGGAGTTCCGCTGAAGAGCGGGGAGAATTCCAATCATTCACATACATATGAGGGTCTGAAAGTACATCTTTTAGGATCTAAATTTATTGACTTAGACTTGCAAAAGAACTAGGGGAATTGTATTATTGAACTGTTTTAAAAGTTGAAACGTTGCTTCTGAACATACGCAGTACATACATCATTACTGCGCATGCTCAGAAGCAAAGTTTCTACTTTTTAAACATTGCAATAATACCATTAGGTTTCTTGTTTTACAAAAGTAAATACTTGCAGTGGTAGAGCCGATGATATCCAGATGCAGTTATCAACACTTACGGAGTTGGAGTTCATCTGTAACGCAGTTTACCACCGATTGCCACAGCAGCTGTCGAACAGGATGTCACAGTCTTTCATGCTGTATATTAAATGGATACAGCTTTTAAAAATGATAATGTGAAAGAGTATATAACAAGTAACTAAGGAAATACTGGAATGGGACACTTATTCTTAAATGGAGTTTTATTAACTTTATTAAACTGAATGTTTCTATAAGCGGAGGGACTATTTAATATTAAAATGGGTATGTCTGAATGAACTGTACCACAAAAATAAAAAAAATGTAAAATTCTCAACATTATAATAATAGCAATAATGTATGTACAGGGGTTAGATTAACAGTCAGTCAATCACCCCCTTGGGGCAATATGGCACTTTCGCGCCTCGTGCCACATTCACGCCCAAGGGGTGATGTGAACTGTTAATTCTAACCCTGTACATACATTATTGCTTAAGAATATACCTTGACAATTAAAAGTACATACCACTGCAGGAAAAATACGTGGAACATTAAAAAAACAAATGAAAATTAAACTCTTTATGGCACATACCTATATAATCTACACAACCTAACTCACAGCACTTGTACATCTCTAAAACACCAACAGATAACAGCAAAATCACACATTTTAACAGACAGTTTCAAACCCTGCAGACACCTCACAAAATGCTGATAAAACAAATCAAGTTAAAGTAAACCAAAATACCCTAAGGTGGGATATTCAGAACTGCACCAGGCAGGGGATGCAAGCCAGCGCATGGCGTAACTGAGTATCGCCAGGGCGTGGCCTCAGCGATATTCAGCGGTGCTGCACCATGGCTCCGCACTGTTGAATATGGCACCGTGGCCACCGTATTGTGCATGGTGCAGTGCGCACTGCGCCATGCAAGTAGCCAGAGAGAGAGAATGCCTTATTGCAAGCGCTTGCTGCTTAGGTGCAACAACTCACGTATATTCAGTGGTGGACATTCAAATGGGGCCATAATAGCGCAAGGCTAAATGGGTCCATTTGCATGTCATTATGGCCCCATTTGCATGCAGATGCGCCGATCCCTGCAACTTGCACCTGGTGCCCATCCAGGCTGCTGCTGTCGGGGACCGATGCCCCTGCCCCTCACTGACAACGCGCCCATAGCCCGATCACGGCCTGTAATAAATATGTTACTCCCTGGTGGTTCAGTGGACTGAATTCCGTGTGCCCGATCGCGGGCTGTAATACATATTCTACTCCCTGGTGGTTCAGTGGACTGAACTCTGTGCCCAATCACGGGCTGTAACATATTCTACTTCCTGGTGGTCCAGTGGACCGAACTCCATGCCCGATTGCGGGCTGTAATAAATATTCTACTCCCTGGTGGTCCAGTGGACCGAACTCCGTGCCCGATCGTGGGCTGTAATAAATATTCTACTCCCTGGTGGTCCAGTGGCTCCATTCACATTTCAGGGACTGTGAGTGCAGTATGGTCTGCATGTCCATTGGCCCACTGTGGACCAATGGGCGTACAGCTGTATTATCGCTGTCAGTCAGCGGGCGGTCGGGGTGGTTGCTGCCACCCGCCGCTGACCGGGGGGATTGGGTTGACGGCATGAGTGGGCAGTTTGGGAGGGGTACAGGTACCACTGGACCACCAGGGAGTAACATATATATTATAGCCCACGATCGGGAATGGAGTTCGGTCCACTGGACCACCAGGGAGTAGAATATTGGTGCAGCCCGCGATCAGGCACGGTGTTCAGTCCACTGGACCACCAGGAGTTAACTAATTCATAAAGCCCATGATCGGGCATTCAGGGGGCGCTACGCCACCGGATGGTGCCGCCAGGGCTCGGGTGGCTACCCACAGCTGGCAGCTGCCGTCTTGCGCCCAGCAATACGGCAGCCAGCCTGTGGGTGGCCAGTCCTTGCTCCTGTTTTTTTCGGGCACATCTTTGCGCCCCCTTGTGCAGCGCAAAGGTGGGTGTGTGCCTGCATACCCCGCCGCACATCCGGCTGAATAAGGGATGTGCCGCCTATGCATGGGCATACACCGCACTGCACGCGCCAGATACTTGTGCGCCCGGCACATTGGGATTTGCGTGGAGCAATTTCCCTTTTGAATATTGCACGGGGCACATTGGTGGTTTGCACAAAGCACAACACTGTTGCGCTACGCAACCTCTTTGAATATCCACCCTAAAACTACAGCAGCTTCACTACCAGCACTGCTACCAAAAACCCACTTAGCAAAACATTATTCAAACAACAAACCTTTCCTAAAACTATGGGCTCGATTTTCAAAGTCCTTGGGTGCTGCAGTCTGCAGTAATCTAGAGGCCTGCTGACAAGCTCCAGGTGCATCAGGGACCATGAAGTTTTTGTAAATGGGATCCCTATGCGAAGACCTTGGGTTGCTGCAGCTGCAGGGTTGCACCAAACATTGGCGCACCTGCAGTTTTGACAGAAGAATTTAACCCCCACATGATGCAATCCTTGATGACCTGGGGAGGTTTGGGAAAACTATACGTGGAAGATGGGGACCAGGGGCCAGTGTAGCCCTAGGGGTACCATGGGAGCAGTGGCAGTGAGAGAGGCTGTGCATTGGCACCCGCAGTGGTGCCCTGTGAAGGTTAGCACACAGCAGCTCGGGCCAGGTTAGGGGGACATGGCCAGGCCATCATGACCCAGATCCCAGTGGACAACAGCCTTGGCACCAGCCCCACAGGACCCACAGTCACCAGCATAGTAGTCGGGCATTCACCAGCTGCCACAGAGGGGCTCTGTAAATGGGGAATGTCTAGATGCCTGGGGCACGTCCCAAGCCACCAACTGCAGCCGACAACCTCAACTCATTGCCACTCACCACCATTAAGAGACTGTGGGTCCCATGGGGCAGGTGCCAGGGCTGCTGTCACCTGAGGTCCAGGTCCTGAAGGTCTGGCCTGTGCCCCCCTCAAACTGGCCTGATCCACTGTGTGCCAACTCGCAGGGCACCACCGCCGGGTGCCTCCACACATTCCCATGCCACTGCCGCCATGCCCCCCCAGCACCCCCAGGGCTACATCAGTTCTGGTCCCCACATTGCAGGTCCCCCCCCAATTGCCATCCTGCCAGGCAGAGGTGCAGGGACCTTAGACCACATTCTGGCTAAAGTCAGCCCCTGTTGTGGCCATGGCGGGGCTTCTAGAATTGCAAACTAGGGAATGGTGCAGCTCCAGTCATGGTGCAAACATTCTTGCAACCTGGTGCAGGGGGCTTTGCTGCACCGCATCCCAATTTTGACACAGGTGGTGTTTGAAAATTGGGATCGCCGCAAACTCTGACGCAAAGTGCCACTTGCGTCATAGCCCTTTGGTGCAGGCACCTTGTGTAAACTTTTCTCTTTTAAAAATTGAGCCCTATGTCTCTCACCAAATGTTGTCTTTCTCCTCTCCACGTTGTTCCAAGAATGCATCCCATACAAAACCTCCCAGCTTTGCAGCGGGCTTAGTGCCTTCACAAATAAGTCCTGGCCCCAGGACAGGTAGCGGGTCAGCTCATGAACAGGACAGTTCTCTGGGGCTAAAATATAAGCAGCAGAGGCTGTTAGAAAAGCAGGACGCTGTATATAAACAAATATGGTGGCAGACATGCAGCTCCTCAGCCCTCCAACCAAGCAAAGTCTGCTGGGTAGGGGTCAGTGGCGAACTGTAGATGCTGCCCGCAAGTTTAGGCCAATAGAAAGCCTGATTTGCATGGCTGGGCTGACATTCTGAAGCCTGTCAGTCTGGGAGAAGATTGGCCAATGGGACATCGATTTTCAACAAGTATACAAGGATCTGAAACCAAGACCTGGGCTGTCTGTATGTTTGTGAGATGGGAGGAAGTTGTGAGCCAGAGATCAACTGGCTGCCAGGAGCTGCAGTCCTGGCAGGCCACTGAGATTGTGTACACATGTAATCTGAATTAAAGATAACAGTTTTCATCAGAACCTAGAGGAGAAAGGTAAGGAATGGTGCTGGGTTTTCCTGCCCTGTCAGTGACTTTTCCCAAGAGATCAAACCCTACAGAGACACAACCATCCAGCATTGGCAACTGCCGACTCCAGGGTCCCTGGACACTCTGCAACAACAGCTGAGCACCTGATCTGTGAGAGGCAAAAAAAGACTAGTAAAAGACTAGTATGAAAGGACAGACACCAGAGAAGCCTTCCCTCCAACTGGGAGCGTGTCCAGCATCTCACCTGCCTAGCTATCAGAAAATTAGAGCTATATGAGAGTCAGCACATCAATGAGTAACCACCGGGGTTTTGGCCCAGCAACTGGGATAATTGCATTTCTGCTTTAGTCAGAAAGAAAAGCCCTGGGTGGACTGTATAAATGTAGTTCGGGCCAGGCAGAAGACCTGAGGTGGCCAATCAGCCACCCATTTTCTTTGCCAACAAGTAAAAAATTATTTGTTTCAACACTGTTTAGATTCTTGCAACAGCTTGCCTGCCACAGTTTAAATGCTTCACCGAGCCACCTTCCATGCTAGCAGCAACTCGTTCCGCAGTGAGGTACACACCGCAACTGAAGAGGCTCTTGCCCATGGCCTGTGAAGAAATAAGTCAGGTGCACCTGTTCTGGAATTTATGGGATGCTGGGGAAGGGGGACAAATTGTATGGGGCTGTTGTTAAAGTAGAGAGTATAAAACTGAACTTCTACCCTGCTCCCCACTGTCCCCTTGTCTTCCTTTACCTCCCTTTTTATTCCTTTTTCCTCCGTCAGTCCTTAGTCCTCAGTAGCATCCTCCAGTCCCATTACTGACCCATCCTGTAGACTTACAGGTTAACCACCACTTACAAGAGCCATGTTTCCTTTTCAGCAGGTGGCCTGCCATGTGGGGTCATGCTGCCTGTAGAGGATGCTGAGCAAGCCAGGGCATTTTCCTCCAGGCTTCATCCACAGGGTGTCTGCGGTGATACAAGCATGCATTTCTGTCGTCGACACACTTGTATGTTGCATCAGCAGACTCCCGCCTCATGTCTCCTGGTCCTGCTGGCTCAGTCACCCAACCTCTGCCAGGTGGCAGTTAGGTGGTGGGACTCAGACCCCCCCCCCCCCATTGGGAGGAGAGCTGTCCTTGGGATGCTTAATCCTCCCTTTCCCAGTCAGCCCCGAGTTACTCTGGTCCGTTTCTGAACTGGGATAGCTAGTGTGGCCGGTACAAAGGTGGCCAATGCCTCAGCTCACTGCACCACTGGGCCAGCCCTTACTCTCTCATTTATAATAAATTATTTGTTTGAACTGCATGTTTTGGGTTGTCATTGTTGTACAGTGTTGCGTGTTTTGGGGAAGGGCTGTGTGGGCAAAGGTAATTTTATTATTTTGGGGGAATGATAGTACTGTGTGCATTATCCAACTACCCCCAATTGTCACCCAAAGGGGAGGCTCCACATCATTGCTAGACCATAGTGCCCTGTGTAGCACAACTTCTGCAACCCGGGCCAGCTCCCTTGGAGAATTGGGAGGGGTGAACACCAAGGGCCTTGAGCAATCGCTGCAGTGGGTTCAACTAAATAGTTTTTATGATCTGTGAGAGAGGGTACTGCAATCTCTGGTGCCAGCAAATCAGTTTGGAGGTTTTAGGGACATTTACCATGTGGAGTGGCAGAAGCAAAAACAGAACAAACTTATTTGTAAATGTGAAGGAGTCTGTACAACCTTCACCTGGGACCCCCTGTCCAATAAGATACTAGCAGGAGAACAGGGTGAAGCATACCCAATCCTGCTGCTTTCTGGCCTGGCCCTTTAAAGGCCATGTGCATTGGTTGTATGCAGGCCTGGAAATCCCGGAGGGAAGGGCACAAATGAGCCTCCCTGGTTGCATAAAAGGAAACCAAGAAGGAGAATTTAGGGGCTTGTGAAAGCGAGAGCAGTGCTGTGAACTGGAATGCTGAATCAAGATAAACTGAAAGTCTTTTATTTTGTTTTTGCTTTGCCAAAATAAGCTGATTTTGAACCCTTGTTTTGTGCTGAAGTAAAGCATATTTTTGTTTCATTGAACTTTGTTTGGCTGGAGTCTCTTTTCTGAGGGTTCCCCAAAAAGTCTTGGCTTGCTACAATGCTGTTACAGTAAGGAAATTAAATCAAATTTGTAAGGCTGATGGACATCTCTCACAAACTAGATTTAGTAAAAAATATTTTTGCATTTATTGCTGTTGCATCCTGTATAACTGCTGTTTTCTATCTATCTGATTGTATACCACAGGTGCTGTTCACCTTAAGACTCACTGTAGCTGAAACTGTTGATGGCAATCCAGGTACATTTTGCAATCTTTGGTAATGATGTCATAAAGTGTGTAAACTACTTATGCAGAGCCCATTAAACAAGTCCACCAACTCAGAGGGAATCAAGCCTAAAATATTGAGGACTGATGCTAAGGAACTGGCCTTACCAATTACTAGATTCTGTAACCTGTCCCTTATGACTAACACAGTCCCTGATCACTGGAAAACCTCTCATGTGGTCCCAGTATATAAAAGTTGACTGTCAGAATACAAGCAACTATCAACCAATTCATGATACTGCCGATACTTGATAAATTACTGGAAAAAGTGGTAGCCTCTCACATGACCGAATATCTCTCCAAATATAACCTCCTGTCACCCACCCAGCACACATTCAGGAAAGATCACAGCACCACTACTGCCCTCCTATCACTCACCACTAGCATCTGTACCACACCTGGAAAGGGGTGCACACAGGTGCTGTTTTCATAGACTTCACCAAAATCTTTGATTTGGTGGACCGTACTAACTGTGTGGTACACTTTTTTTTTTTTGGCGGGTATTGTTTCTCCTAGGGCTAACAGTCAGCCAATCTGACCTCAGCATCCCTTTCTCTGGCATGCGTCTGACTCGTACCGGTCTTCTGTGGAGGGCAACCACCCAATTGCCCCACGGCTTACCCCCTGTGCTGCAGAGGTAGGGGGGTGGCCAATTCCCCCACCTAATATGGATCCACACTTGGCGATCCCCCTCCTGGAGCTGGCACAGGTGCTCACAGATGCCCATCGCCGGTGTGACTGGATATTCCCTTTTCCACTTTTCTCCCTCTGTGGGCTGATGGCGTGCAATGGCGCCAGCGACTGGGTGCCCACATGCTCCCGAGCGCACCCCACTCAAGCGTCTGCCACCTCCTACCCCCATGATGAACAGTTACGTGCCACCGATCCCCAGCCTCCACTAGGGGTCAGGTGAGCACGGATGCAGGAAACTCCCCTTCCCGGAGATGCAGAGCAGACCATTGGACACTTAATCCATCTCCTCCCTGCTGACCCACGGCATCCCGTGCTCGTTCCCGAACATGGGTCACCGGCATGGCGTGAGGTGTGGCGTCCAGTGCCTCAACCCTCAGCGCCACCGGGCCTGTGTGGTAAACTTAATGCTTTAGGTGTCTCTTCCACTGCCCTGACATGGTTCCATAACTACCTGGGAAATAGGTGTCGGCAAGTTAGATGGCCACTCTCTGTCTGAGCCTGCTGTTACTGTAGTTGGGGTCCTCCAAGGATCTATTTTGGGGCCCTTCTTATCTCACTTGACATAAACACAATCTAAACTAGTCTCCAGTACTGTACACCTATCCTGTATGCCAATGGCCTGGTCCTTTTCACAAGTTCTTGCAGCATCTTGGACCTGAGTTGTTGACTCTCATCTGACCTGTAGTCAGTTCAGGCATGGCGCCATACTAATAGGCTCCTTATGAATGTTACTAAGACTCAGGTCATGCTGTTTGGCTCAGCACCAAGAGTCAAAATGTGCAACCCCCCAGACAGTCCCTGTGGTGAATGGATCCTACCGTGCTACTGTCTCCTCCTTTAACTATCTGGGGGTCACCGTAGACACAATGCTAGACTTTTCAGCACACATATCCGCGGCCTGTAAGGCAGTGAACACTAGGTTGGGGCTTTCCTTCAAAATCAGATGCTACCTCACCTCAAATGCCAGTATTGCCGTTGCCCATGCCATTTTACTACTCAAACTGACCTATGGGATGACAGTATACTTCTCTGCCTCTAAGATTGTCCGCCAGTGCAGGTTTGCCCTGGCCACCAGCAGGTACACACACCACTGCGCCCTTTACTCCTGACTCGGCTGACCTCTCTCGCCTGCCTTGCATAAACTTATTTTGGGTAATGTGGTTTTTAATGTGGTGCTCAAACAAGTCTCTTCACTCCTTCATTCAATTCTAATACTGGACAGCATTTCCAATCCATTAAGGTTCAATGCCCTGGGTTCTTTAACCATCCCCAAAACCAAATCCAAACATGGTGAATTGTCCTTCTCCTACTCTGCCCCAAAACTGTTTCAATCTGGCTGAGTTCTTCTAGTCTTACCTTCAAGTATGGTTACCACTCCCTCCTTCCCAAGGCCTCCAGCTGTAATTGTCTGTAGCCTGCATTGGAATATCAGTATATCTCAGAGCTGTTGCACGGCTTTGAACTAGTGATCATTATACTCCTTGTTTATTACCTTCTGACTTTATTATGTGTATAGCCTCTGTTGAGATTGTTATTGTGTTGTACTGTTGTTTTTACTGCCCTATACCCTCTACTTTATCTCAGAGTTATTCTATTCTGTATTTTGTTCCTTTGGTTATTTCTATGTTCACAGATATGTAGTTGTGTACGTTCACCCTGTATCCTGTATACTGTTCCTGTTTTGTGGTTCTCCTGGGTTATGCCTGAAAATAGGTGAATGTCTTGTCTAGGGCACCTACCTGGAAAAAAAAAAATAAATAAGATGAACCAATACCAGCACAGTGGCTCAGTGAGCTGAGCCACTGAGTGCCACGCCACCTACCACAATGGTGACCCGGGTTCGCAAATGGACGTGGGTCACTCGGGAGCTGGCCAGGGGAGGGAGGGAGGACTGAGCATCACAAGGGCAGCTGTCCTCCCTCAAGGTTGGGTACATGTGTCATGCTCCGTGGGAGCCATGAAGATGAATCTGGGTGGCAGCGCAGGGGATGCAAGGGAAAGGGATCCCAGCTTCAGGATGCTTGGGGGGGGGGCATCTCCATGGAGGTGGAACACACACAGTGTGTCATTGCACGTGCTGTGAGCCCCGGGGGGTTGGGGAATGGCAGACCCGTGACTGCAGCTGGATGATGACCTGGTCCCCCACAGGCTCCACACTGGCAACTGGGCACATCCAAATGTCTTGTGGTAGAGGACACAATGAAGCACAGAGGTAAGATACTGAGATGCCAGGACATGGAACTGGGGAGGAGCAGTCTGGATGGGGACACATTGGGCAAAACAGTAGATAAAACCACTAACTGGAACAAAATAAGATAAATCATTTATATCTGTGGTAGAAAAGGAAGGAATTTAGTTTTATATAGTGCTATTCATACAAACTGTATCCAAAGACTTTTCTATCCAGGAGGAGAGGGAGGGAGGGAGAGAGGGAGAGGGAGAGAGAGAGAATGCTACTGTCATGAGGTACAGAATGAGTTTCAAAGAGTACAGAGATGAAGTAGATGGAGAGGTAGATGTTTTTTATTTGTTTTTGTTTACAGTTTATTTATAAAGCCTAGCCCAATTGAGATGCAGCATCTTTTTTCCAGTGATATCCTGCTTCTACCCATTTCTGCAGCTGTGTAGACTGGAGCACTGGGAGGTTAAGTGACTTGCCCAAGGTCACATATTATTTTGGTTTTAGTGGGTCTGAACCTGTGTCCTACTGGTTCTCAAGTCAGTGGTCCAGTGGTTCAACCATTAGACCATACATCTTCCTAAGAAGGAGGTTGAGTACAAGGAAGTTAAGTGACTTGGTTAGGGTCTCACAGTAAGCAAGTGGTGCTGGTGGGACTCAAACCTGGGTCTTTAGGTTCACAACTCTGCATGCTAACCACTAGCTAAGTGTCTGATAACCGGTAAAGACTGCAAGTTATCTATCCCTTTGATTTTCATATCTATGGAACAGTGAAAAGGAATATGTTGGTATCAGCATTGTAAATAGATTCAGAGCAGCTGAGGACCCCACAAAGTCTTACACGGTTGCAAGTTTGCTGCTCTGTATTTGCAGCAGAATCCTTTGTAGATGCACATTAAGGTTTTTCCTTCCTAATTATTAAACTCACAGCCACACATTAGGAGTAAACTGCAAAATTCTTCCACAGCATGCTAGGGCTGCCTTGATAGTGGCTTTCGTGATCTTTTGTAGTAACTTTTATAATATTCTGTTTAAAGAAGTAGGAGGTTCATGGTGTCCTGAGGAAGCTGGAAGTAAATCAACAAGCTGCTCTCTTATGGCGATGTGCACATCCAACATTATTGTAATAACTGGGGGCCATTTTTTCTCACAGAAGAAGCTGGTTATAATTCACCATTATAACCTGTGGGTTATAATGCCGGACACGCACCAGCTTCTCCTTGGCCCGGCTTGCACTCGCTCACTGTCCTCCAACAACTGCCATCAGCCAGCAATCAGACCATTCAGAAATGCAGGGAACAACTGCGAAAACTGCTAGAATGACAATAAAAAAATAATAAATTAAAAAATAAATCTGACCATGACTAACCTTCCAATGCAGCACCATGGACTTTGAGAAACAAAAGCCATACTCCTGATACTCACTCTCTCTCTCTCTCTCTCTCTCTCTCTCTCCCTCCCTGCCTCTCTCTCTCTCTCTCTGTCGTATCCCCATGAACCACCCTGAACTCCGACCTGTGCAGCTTATTATAATATTGCTTGACAACAGCAAACTGCAGCAACTAAAAACAGTTCAAACTGAAAACTTGAAACAAAATAAAGTGCACATTTTTAAACATGTTTCTTTTAATTTAGAACCATTCTACCACTCTAAGTGATTTCTTTATTGCTATGCACACAAGCTTCCGCTCTTCAGACAGGGACCATATCTCTTCCTATTCTCTTATTGAAATTTGTCATTCACCAAAGAAATTTGGTTGGAGAAAGAATGCCCCCCAGTAATTACATAAAACAGTACATGGGGGGAGAGTGCTTAACAAGAATTCAATGCACACCCTCGGTGTGGTATGCTTTGATAAACCCCTCAGGCTCCACCCTCAGGGTTTATCTAGCATCCCACACCAAGGATGTGCATTAAGTTCTTGTTAAGCACTCCCCCCATATATTATTCTATATATTGTATTCAGTGCAAGGCTTGTACAAAATACAGACAGGACTGACACTCTTGTAGCACTTAAAGGAAATTTCCGACATAAGGTATTGAGCTTTATAGCCCAATACCTTATGGCAGCGTGGACTTATTGATGCCAAAATGTTAATTTATAAGTGCCTCCATTTAGTATGGGGAGGGATCATAACTGGTGCCTATTAGTCAAGCGATGGCTTTAATTTTCCTCTAGGAGTGCTTAAAATTACCAAAAAATGGCACTTAAAAATGTCCCCATTGACTTGTATGGGGCTCACCCCCACACTCTCCCTGCTCACACGTCACAAAATCTCTGAGCGTGGGGGTGGAGCAGGCTCACCAGGAAGTTGAAAGGGATCGGCTGGCAGTGGGTTTGGCACCAGTTATGATCCCTTATCATACTAAATGGAGGCACTTATAAATTACATTTTTGGCATCAATAAGCTCACGCTGCCATAAGGTACTGGGCTATGAAGCCCAAAACCTTATGCCAGCAGACTGGAACTTAAGGTTTCACCTCCCTCCCAGAGGCTTTGGATAGAAGATTTACCTTCCAGTGCTTGCTTTAACCTTCTTCAGTGTAACTTAACCATCTAGTGCTCGTCTAATGTCTGATGGAACTGCTCATGGGTTGTAAAGTGCTTTGGGATGTAGTATGTAAAACACATGCTATATAAAGCCAAATTTCTTTCTTTCTAAATGCAAAAGATGGAGCTGACAATCCAACATCTACCTGTTGTTGCTGCAGATTGACCATTTGTCACTTGGAGGTGCTGTGGAAGAGCACTTTGCTACCAACCAAAAGATCTAAGTCTGCAAGAGAGCTTGGAAATCCCTTACTGGGATTCACTGGGAACCAAGTGCATCAATGTTGTTGAGGTGCATAACTCCTAGGGGTGGCACTAGCTGCCTGACTATCATGAACCCCCAGCCAACTGATCCTCAATTGGATTGCTGTCAGCAGGAGTGTCAGCTGGTTGCCCACCCTCCTGGCAGGAGGAAGGGTGGGGCCTTGGTTGCTGTTGGAGTGGGGGACTGGGGTTGAATTGGGGGTAAACTAGGGAGAAAATAAATAAGGATCAAATGACTTTGGAAATTACCCTGCAAATCCACATATGTTACAAGGGGTATACCTCATCACAGAATTGGTGTGCCTTGGAGGAATAGCTCGGTCACGTAGCCTTGGGTTTTATCCACTAGTGGTTTTCCTCTCGACACTGCAAACATGTATCAAATCTACTGCCATTGTTTCCCATTAAACAATATAGCCCAGCTTAGGGCTGCTATGCCCAAAAATTTCCTGGGGCGGGCTGACACAATTGAAAACTATTATAAAATGGGTGAGAGAAAGCACAACCTGTGATTAATCAGATGTGATCACATGATTGTGCTTATTCTAGCACAACACCACAGGTCAGAAATACTTAATTTTCTAGACCTCAGTACTCAGGTTTTAATAAAAATCTGAGGAAACATTTTATATTTGCAATAAGGGTACTGTGGGGTGTGTATAATTGTGGGATAATGGTGTTTCTCCAGTGTGTAAGGCACTCAGCTTTGCCTTGCGCCTCACTTCCGACATGTGCCGTTATCTCGCAATAATGCAACCCTGTCATGTCTTACTTATAAAATCTTGCGTGGCAATAGAGTGACTTGTCCTGCAACCTGGGAGTTCAGTTTGCCGCCAAGCCCTGAAATCAACAAGGGAGCAGGACAGGGAGGACAGCTTCAGGAAGGTGAAGGGCTTGGTTCCCATGGAGGGAGGGAGGGAGGGAGCAGGCTGCTTCAGTTAGGTGAGGGTTTTAGCTTCTAAGTGGGGAGGAAACGTGGGAGCAGGCTGCTTCAGGTGGATACATGTCTTGGCTCTGCAGGGGGGAGGGAGTGGGATGCTTCAGGTAGGTGAGGGGGCTAGACTGCCCAGGAGGGAGGGAGGGAGCAGGGTGCTTCAGGAAGATGAGAGGCTTGGCTCCGGATAAGAGAGGGAGTGGACTGATACAGGTAGGTGAGGAGCTTGGCCCTGGAGCAGGGAGGGAAGGAGGCAGTGGGCTGCTTCAAGTAGGGGAAGAGATTGTCTCCTGAAGAGGGAGGGGACAAGTGGCATGGCACTCACGCTTCCCTTTCCAGGCAGTCAGAGTGGCATTAGCTGTGAAGGCTGTGGCTTGGCCCCCTCCCCCCAGGTAGAGGTAAAGTGTAGCTGTGATGACCTCTAATATCAGGGTGAGGGACAGGAGAAACCAGTAGGAAAAATGGGGAAACTCAACTAATAATAAAAAAAAAAAAAAAGGAATTTTGGAGGGAACACTAAATTAGACATTGACAATCCTGCCTTGAATAGAAATTAGAGGAGTGTGGTCTAATGGTTAGTACACTGGCACTGAAACCAGAAGATCATAGGCTCGAACCCACTTTGTGACCTTGAGCAAATTGCTTTTAATTCTTTAATCCACTCAGCTGGAGAAATGACTAGAATCGGGACTCCACTGAAAGATGTGATGTTGCAGTTGGGAAATATTTGGGGCAGGAGGGATGAGGACATGCCCCCAGACTCTATGGGCATGATGGCCTCGCAGTTTCTCATAATGTTAAATATGCATCTGCCTGGATGGCAGGAGGCAAACATGAGGGACCTTTGTTTTTTTTCATCTAGCATTTTCCATGTCATGAATACAGACCGTGAAGGACCGTACAGCCTGACTCCCAGAGGTGCTTCAGCTCGAAGCCATAATTCCTGACAAAACAAAAAAGCTGAGCGCACACCACACTTGGAGAAGTTAATTTTTGTTGCCACAGGGCTCAAAACATGCAAAAACCAACCACTGGGCTAACACCCCTACGTATCGATTCACAAGAGTCTTCTTTGGGTGATATTTTCACTCATCCCACAAACGGGGAAAAAATACAAACTGATTTCATTGATTGCACCAATGATTTTACAGTGTATGCTGCCTGGTGTACTTGTGGTATGCTGTACGTGGGACATATGGTGCGTCCCCTGAAGTGCCGCATCTAGCAGCACATCTGAGCCGTAATATATCAAAAGATGGACAATGCCCTGGGTGCACAGTTCAGGGGATTTCAAAATTCAAAAATCAGATAATTTAAATCTGAAGCTTTGGCAAAGATAAGACTGTTGGATTGTGGGGGAGATCATTTCAAATATTTGTTCAGAGATTAGCTGTATCAGTGAGTTAAAATCATTAATGCCAAATGTTCTAAATGACCAAATTGATCACAGACCATTTTTGTGAGTGATTCCAGAATACCTTCTTGTGTTCTTCTTGAGCACAGCGGTAATAAAATTAAGCAATAATGCCCGACAGGGTGTGTGTCGTGCTGGGATAACGTTGGGCACTAGGCCGTAGGCTGAGTGCGTCCAACAACTGAGACGTGACGTTATCCCAAACGACACACACCCTGGAGGGCATTGTTGGTATTATACAGGGGCTCGTTGTTATATATAAAATAAAAAAATAATTTTAAAGAATGTTTTATTAGTGTGGAGAAATATTTTATTTCTTAAGAGGAGATGCAAAAAAAGAGCTCTAGCTCCAAAAAATCATCTGCAGGTTCACAGTGAGGCTGAGACTAGACCCGTGATGTTGTACTGGGATAACAGCACGGGTCTAGCCCAAGACTGACCAATCAGAGTCCAGGATTTTTTCTTGCCATTGTATAAATTAACTTCTCCAAGTCTGGTGTGTGCCCAGCTTTTTTTGTTTTCTCAGTTTCCTATGTCATAACTGTGAAAAAAGGTATGATAAAATAAACCTTTAAAAATAGCCACTAGCTGATACTTGTTTCACAAAGTGCAGCCTGTGAGCCTGCAGAGCCTTTGTAAGTACTGTTCTGGGTCAGCAAGAGTCATTCACTGGACTTGTAATCTTTATAAACATAAAATTAGTTATAATAAATTTACCACAACACTGAATCACTGTGAAACAAAAATATTAGGGAACACTTCTACTTGGAATGTGGACAGCACGGGGGTGAAATCTGATTCAGTGTATTCATGAGTGAAAATGCAGATTCTGAACTAAAACCATGGACCCTTTTATTGCCTGTCTTTTTACATTCTCGTGTTGATATTGTACAACAGGTCTTGCCGTGCTTGAGGGTGCATTCAGTTATTGGCCTCTTGATGACATCAGAGATAATCAAATACGGGATATAAATGGAAAGAGCAACTTAACATGGACAGGACTTTTACCAGGTAACTAACTTTATTGATCAGTACCCATCAGCAGTTGTTCATCCTTTGTGTTTCTTGAGCCATGTTTTTAAAATCACTTTTTCTGTGCTCCTCTGCTGGCAGGCTGATCTGATCACCTTCAGGCTACTGTCTCCAAATGTCACGCTACTATGACAGAGGGGATTTACCCTTTAGTTTCCCTGTTCCTACCTCAGTGAGGATGTTGGCATGAGGACTGGAGTCCAGGCTACTGCATGCATGAACATGCTCAGCCAGGCGCCTAATGATGTCCTCCCCTCACCACACCACAGCCGCTACACCACTACCCTGGGCACACACGAGTGGTGGTACCGTGTTGAGGTGTTGTTTCCTTCCCTGCCTGGAGGAGTGGAGCATCCACTGTTATACTTGAGCCTCCTCCTCCTCCTAGCTGGCCGTCAGTGCCCCTGGTTCATTGCCAAACCTGGGTCGCCGGTGTCACAAACGGTAGCCCTACTGCTGCGCTGACAGTCTGACTTTTACTGGGCCCATTTAACATTTACAGTAATTGTTCAGGGCTCAATGTAAACATTTTGTACTGAACTGAAACTGCATTAAATAGCACTGCATAACTTGGGACCCAGTCTTGGTTGGTAAGAGTGTGCTAATTGGGAGTTGCAACTACTTAGTACCAATGGTGACACTGTGACCCTGGCACACTATGCTGAACAGGAATGACATCTCTTCCTGAGTCGTCACAAAGCTGTACTGCAACTGTTCAGGAATGGGGAGGGGCCACCATGCAATTCACAAAAGTCATGGCAGCCCTCTCAGCTCTGGTTTCAGCTGTCTGCACCTGCCTTGGACTACCACCAGGGTAAGGTGGAGTGGGGGTTGGGGTGGGGTTTGTGCAGCAGCCTTCTGGGTGGCAGGATTTCAGGAGGGCACTGCCAGATAACGAATCTCATGAACACAATGGCGCTCATTGTTAAGAGATTGGTGCAGCTTGCAGAAAATATGAAGGCAGAGAAGAACAATGTAGTTGCACACTCTTCAGCAAGGAAAACGAGAGTAAAAAAAAAAAAGTAATGTTCATACAATTTATTAGTGTTTATAGAGGACAGCTGGACTAGCAGTACCCCAGTACTTTGACTCTATATATCGAGGCTTTGTTAGGGGGACCCCAACAAATATGCTGTGCAAACATGTACTAATTTATAAAGATTCCATCCCCCCTCCTCCACTATACTATCCACGGTATGCTGGGATTCTCTTGGTGTGCAGAAATTTGTCCAGGCTTACACTACAGGCTTGTACTGTTGTTGTTTCCACTGTTTCCATCGGTAGGCTGTTTAAAGAGCTAGTAATGCATTTAGTGCATTGGTATCTTAAAAAAGGTCACAAAATACTTTGTCAGATTCTTTTTTTCTGCTTTTCAGAAACAGTACCTGGAATAAAAGGAAATGCTATAAAACTGAAAGAAAGCTTACTGCCAATTCAAATGCAAAATCCCGAGGGCAGCCTTTTCATGAACCCAAGTCTAGCATTTCAGAGTGGTGAGAGATTTTTTTATTTAGAATCATAGAAGGATACGAGTCTCTTTAGCCATAGGCCTTTATGACTCATCCAGTCTAAGTACTATCTAGGATAGTTTTGTTACCCATGTATTTGTCCAAAGCTGTTTTAAATGTTGTCAAGGGGTTATTTTGAACTACTTCTGATGGTAGACCATTCCAAGGGCCAACTACCCTCTGACTGAACCAGGTTCTTGGAAAAAATAAAAAATATGATAACAGTACTCATACACTCCTATATAAAAAGCTATAGGAGTCAGGTGCTACACTACAGGGTAATTACAGCAGTGTGAGGACTGCCCTAAAGGCCTCATAAAAACATTGGTTTAAACATATACCAGAGTGCTTGGTGGATCAACTTTTGACTGATTATTTAAAGACAGTTGGTACAGGGTGCACACTAAATTAGTACTTCTTTAGGGCAGTCCTCACACTGCTGAACCAGGTTCTTCTTTTATTTTTTCTAAATAGGTTGCCTCTTAACTGAAGGTTATGTAGCCTGGTTTCTCTGTCATTCAACTTTCTGTCCAACCCAAGGCATTCGAAAAGGTCAGCAGTTTGAAAGGCATTGTATACTAGGCACATATCTCCTCTGAATCTTCTATACTCCAAGGAATATAATCCCCGGTCTCTCAATCTCTCTCTCCATATGTTCTGTTGGTTAGTGAGTAAATACTATAAGTTGTTCTCCTTTGAACACTTTCAAGCAACTTTATGTTATCCTTTGTATGTGGTGCCCAGAATTGCACATACTGTTCTAGATGTGGCCTTACAATGGTATTGTACAACGGGATTAAAATCTCCCTATCCCTACTCCATATGTTGCGCTTAATAAAGCTTCCCTGCACTGTCCATCAGATGATAAACCATTCATCACTATTACTCCCAAATCCTTTTCCATACTTGTTTCATGTACCTGTTTGCCACTTAATGTGTATGTGACCATCCTATTTCTCTTGCCCAAGTGCATCACCCTCCATTTATCTAAGTTGCAGGTTAGTTTGTGCTTATTTGCCCATTGTTCAATGTTCTGGATGTCTCGTTGGAATTGCTCTAATGCCATATTATTATCGACTGTTGCTCCTATTTTTGCATCACCTGTAAATTTGCACATCCAAGCATTATCAGATGTTTGCATTGATGAGATGTAAATATTGAAAAGTGTTGGCCCCAAAACTGAACCCTGCGGAACTCTACTGGTAACTAACCCCCACTCAGAATGATATCCAGTCACATTTACTCTTTGTCTTCTGTTATGTAACCAGAAATTCACCCAGCTAACAATGTTGGAGTCAAACTTTAGTTCTTCTAATTTCTCAATCGAATTAAAGTCTGACACCGTGTCAAATGCCTTTGGGAAATCAAGAAATAGTACGTCCACTGGTAGGTCAGCATCTAAAGACTTGCTGATTGGCTCAAAGAAGTTGATTAAATTGGTTAAGCATGACCTTTTTGGCCTAAAGTCGTGTTGGAAAATATTCATTACTGATGTGAGGCTTACTGGACAGTCGTTGGTAATGTCCTGTCTATGCCACTTTTTGTAAACTGCAATAACATTAGCCTCCTTCCATTCTGCTAGGACTCTCCCTTCTGAAACTGAGGCAGAAAATATATCTGTCAATTGGCCTCCAAGTTTTTTTAAAAGTTTGGGATGAATCCCATCAGGTCCTGGTGACTTGTTATGGTTTAGATTTGATAGTTTGTTTTTAACATCTAGTACATTTATGTTAATATTTATATTTGTAGCCGCCTTGTTAATTGTACTATTGACTTCTGTTTTCTCTTGGAAGATAATCAAAAAGTGATTATTAAAAAGTTGTGCCAAGGCAGGGCCTTCATCTACCAATTTGCCATCTATAGTAATGGGTCAAATTTTTGGTTTCCCTGATTTGGTACTGTTTACATAACTATAAAATGTTTCTTTTTATTATCTTTAGTATTTATGGCTAACTTCAGTTCGAAGGTCCTTTTTTAGGCTTTTTTAATTTTTGATTTACACAGTTTTGCTTTTTCTTTATCTACCGTACCTCCCATTTAGATGTTGATGGTGTACTTTTATAGCTAGCATATGCCCTCTTTTTCTGTTTTATCAATTTTTAATGGAATTATTATACCAGACTGGTATTCTCCCAGTATTACTGTATTTGACCTTTTCAGGAACAAATGTACTAATACAGTACTGTAGTTTTGTGTATACTGTGCTCCATCTGTGCTCCAGTGATTTGCCATTACAATCATTTTGTTAGTCCCAGTTGAAAAAGTATAATTTCATGTCTCGGAAGTTAGCTTTGTTGTAAATCTTAATTTTAGTCTTTCCTTTAAGAGGTTTACAGTCACCCTTCATCCTTAACTGTACCATCTTATGGTCGCTGTTGCCCAAAGGTTAATGTACTGTACACTCATGTAGGTCATCTTCCATGTTACTTAGGACAATGTCTAAAACATTATCCCTTCTTGTGCCTTTATTGATATATTGTTCCAAGTTATGTCTGTCCATGATTTTGATTAAACAGCTATTCATCGATGTTACCCCTTTGTTAGTTCCTCCAATCTGTGGGACATTAAAGTCTCCTGCAATGATTGTCCCGTCCCCTGGGTCTATATTGTCTAATACATTCATGAATTCTTCATTTTCCTCTGCCGAGAGATTTGGTGGTCTGTAACAAATTCCCAGAATTATTTTTTTTTGCTGGTCTTCAAGTTAACCTGGACTCACAACTGCTCTGACTTTCCTAGTTGATCGTTCAATTCATTTAATGGTGCTAACTCTAGTATCTTTTATGTATAAGGCTAACCCTCCTCCTCGTTTTCTACTTGATTTTTAAAGTAGACATTGTATCCCTGGATGTCTCTGCCCCATTCATCATCCCTCCACCACGTTTCAGTTATTGCACATAATGTCAATATTCCTAGTGTTTAGAAAAATCTCAAGTTCATCCCTTTTGGCTACCAAGCTTCTAGCATTCAGCGCTATTACTTTTAATTCTGTCTCATCTCTAGGTGTCCCTCCCCCACCCCAAGTGAGTCAGTTTAAATCTTCTCTTGGCAGCTGATCTGATAGTAATCTTCCCAATATATTAGTCCCAGCTTTGTTGAGATGCAACCATCCCTTAGCGATAAATGCTTCTTTCCATGGAATGCCTCCCATATGTTTAGTCATGCATTAATTCTCTGTATTGTGTTATTCTTTTCTGAGTGTCCATTAAGCACTGGCAGTATGCCAGAAATAACTGTACTGCTTCCCCCAGTCCCAATTTCAATTATCTCCTCCACAATGTCCTTTTCATGGTCTCTTCCCATGTTATTAATTCCAGTGTGTACTGCCACAGTTGGATTAATTCCGCTATTTATTAATAACTTGGGTAGCCTTTAATGATGTCAGTGGTTCTTGCTCCTGGTAAACATGTGACTAATCTCTTTTCTATATCTTTCCCACTTATCTGTGTGTCACACTTTCTCAACACTGAATCACCAAATACAAAAGCTTTTCCTCTTGGTTGTTCTTGCCTATCATTGCACTTCTCAGCTGTCATAACTTACATAGAAACATAGAGGTTGACAGCAGATGAGGACCACAAGGCACATCCAGTCTGCCCATTTTTTCTACCCTATGAATGTGCCATAGGCCTGTGCTTTGTGGATGGCCTATTTATTCATACTTATCTGTATTGCTCCCTTATGGCTATCCCAACCCTGTTTGAAACCCTGCACTGTATTCATAACCACCGCTTCCTGAGGTAGGCAATTCCATGCATCCACCACCTTCTCTGTGAAAAAGAACTTCCTCCCATTACCCCTTAATCAGCCTCCCTCTAATCTCATGCTGTGTCCTCTTGTCTTGCTATTTTGTTCTTATATTGAAACATGTTAGACTCTTTCACCTTGTTAATGCCCTTAAGGTGTTTGAAAGTTTCGATCATGTCGCCTCTCTCCATCCTTTGCTCTAGGGTATACATATTGAGCTCCGTTAATCTGTCCTCATATGTTTTCTGATGCAGTCCCTGCACTATTTTGGTTGCCCTTCTCTGGACTGCCTCAATTTGGTTAATGTCCTTGTGCAGGTGTGGCCTCCAGTACTGCACGCAGTACTCCAGATGGGGCCTAACCAGTGTCTTGTAAATAGGGATTATTACCTCCCTCTTACGACTTGTGATACCCCTACTAATATACCCCAACATCCCGCTAGCCTTACCTACTGCTTTAGTGGTCTGCTTAGATGATTTCAGGTCATCTGTAATGATGATGCCCAAGTCTCTTTCTTCCCTTGTAATTGCCAGCATCTCCCTGCCCAACCTATAGGTGACTTCAGGGTTTCTCTTCTCTATGTGCATGATCTTGCACTTCTTTGCGTTAAACCCCAGTTGCCACTCTTCTGACCATTTTGCCAGTTTATCCAGATCTCTTCTTATTCTGCCCACCCCATCTGGATCATCTACTCTGTTGCAGATCTTGGTGTCATCTGCAAACAGACAAACCTTATCCTCCAGTCCATCTGCAATATCACTGATGAAGATATTGAAGAGGACCGGCCCCAGGATTGATCCCTGAGGTACCCCACTTGTGACTTGCATCTCTTCTGACTGTACACCATTTACCACCACTCTCTGTTTTCTGCACGCCAATCAGTTTGCCACCCAGTTGACCAACTTCTGACCCACCCAGAGCCTACCTAGCTTATTAATCAATCTTCTATGTGGAACAGTATCGAAAGCTTTGCTGAAGTCAAGGTAGGCAACATCAACTGCGCCCCCTTGGTCCACCACTCTGGTTACCCAGTCAAAGAAATCTAAGAGATTAGTTTGACAGGACCTTCCTGTTGTAAACTCATGCTGTCTTGGATCCTGTGCTCCAATAGATTCCAGGTGTTACACTATCCTTTCCTTAAGGAGTGCCTCCATAATCTTGCCCACTACTGAGGTAAGACTGACTGGTCTGTAGTTCCCTGCCTCCTCCCTGCTACTACTCTCGTGGAGCAGGATCACATAAGCCCTTCTCCAGTCTTCTGGGACCTCTCCTGTGCTCAGGGACTCACTAATGTAGGAAGGCAGCTGAAAAGGCCAGAAAATGCTGGGTTGCGTTGTAAGGGGTATATCCTCAAGGAGGGGGGAGGTGATTCTGCCACTGTATAGATCATTAGTTAGACTGCACCTGGAGTACTGCGTGCAGTACTGGTGCCCGTATCTGAAGAGGGACATTAAGTTACTGGAGGGGGTGCAGCGCAGGGCAACAAAGATGATCAAGGGGCTGGGGGACTTACCATACGAGAGGAGGCTGAGGGAGTTGAACATGTACTCACTAGAGGAGAGGAGGACGGGGGACATGATTGAAATCTTTAAGTACATGAAAGGAATAAACAAGACAGGTATGGAGGGGCTGTTCAAAGTAAGGGGGACACCCAGAGCCATGATATGAGACTGGAGGGAGGAAGGTTCAGGAGGGAGATGAGGAGATGCTTTTACAGAGAGCGGTAGCTGGGTGGAATCGTTACTGGCAGAAGTGGTATCCAGTAGAACAGTGGACTGCTTCAAAGGGGCTGGGACAGGGCAAGGGAGGGTCAATGAAGGGGAAGGGTGGGAGGAGGGCAGCTGCAGAATAAAGGGTGTTAGCTGCACATTTGAGCATACTTGATAGACCTCTAGGCCTTTATCTGCTGGCAAATTTCATATGTGTGTATGTTCGTACTAAACAGTTCTGATAATGGCTCTGCTAGTTCCACCCTTAGTACCCTGGGATGTACTCCATCAGGTGCCATTGCCTTGTCTACCCTGAGCTTAGCAAGCTCTTGTAGGACCCTTTCTTTTGTGAAGGGACTAGTGCACACCTCCCTCCCCCCTGTGTCCATGGTGCTGAGCTGTGGGCCCTGCCCTACCTTCTCCTCAGTAAATACTGAGCAGAAGTATCTATTTAGGATAGAATGCTTTTCCTTGGTCCTCCTCTACACATTCCCCCTTATCCCTTTTGATCTTAGCAATATCCCCTCTGGACTTTCTCCTTTCACTAATGTATCTATAGAAAGCCTTGTCCCCTTCTTTTACTGTTCGTGCTAGTGTTTCCTCGGTTTGGGCCTTTGCCTGCCTTACTGCCTTCCCTGCTTCCCTTAGGGAAGTTTGGTATGCCTCCCCTATCTTCGTTCTGCTGTGTTCCCTTATATTTCCTGAAGGCCAGCTTTTTGGCTCTGACCCTTTTTTCTACTGTTTTTGAGAACCAAAGTGGTTTCCTCCTTCTTTTGCTCTTACTTTTCTCTCTAACACAGTGGGATGTTGCTTCAAGTATTGCATACTTAATGCTTGCCCACTTTGCCTATACCCCCTCACCCATATTTCTTCTTGCCAGGGTTAGCATAACTCTGTTGGCCATCTTATCAAAGTCAGTTCCTCTGAAGTCCCATATTTTTGCCTTGTAATGGGATGATTTAGTTCTAGTGGCCAAATTGAACCATACCATGTGATGGTCACTGGCCCCCAGGTGACCTTCTACCTGAAGATCAGTGATCTTTTCCCTATTAGTCAGTACTAGAGCTAGGATAGCCCTGTCTCTTGTGGGTTGTTGTACCAGTTGTTTGAGGCCCTCCCCCTGCAGGGAATCCACTTTGTGTCTAGTTCTGGCGGATGCTCCTGCTGGTATTGACCAATCTGTATCTGGCATGTTGAAGTCTCCCATTATCAGAACCTCCCGTTTAGCTATCATGTTTTGTATATCTTCTAACAGTAATGTGTCTATGTCCTCCCCCTGGTCTGGAGGCCTGTAGACAAGCCCAGTTCGTATGGCTGTCCCATTTCCTGTTTCCAGGGTGACCCATAGTTCTTCTGGCTCCTTATATGTATTCTGAATTTCTGTAGCTTTGATATTTTCATTGACATAAAGGGCCACTCCCCCTCCCCCCCCTTTTTTACCTCGGTCTGTTCTGAACAGTACATAGCCAGGTACTGAAGTCTCCCAAGTGTGGTTACTGGTGAACCATGTCTCGCTAATAGCTACTATATCCAGTTTAGCCTCTGTCATTGTTGCCTGCAGGGGATCTTGTTTCCCAGACTGCGGGCATTTGTGTATATGATTTTCTATTGGCCAGATTTCAGTGTGTTAATTGTTAGGTGAGGTCCGGTGTTTCCTCAGCGCATCGTATGGGGAGCTGGACCTTTTTCCTTACCTGATGATGCAGATACATAGCTACATAGATACATAGACAGTGTCGGCAGATAAGGGCCTATGGCCCACCCAGTCTGCCCATTTGAGCTTGTAAGTTCAGTTTAAGTTTTCCTAGAAGTCTGTTGCCTCTTATCCCTGACCTCCAGAATTCCTTTATGTCTATCCCATGCATTCTTAAATCCCGTGATTGTTTCAGCCCCCACCACTTCCTCTGGCAGGGTGTTCCACTTGTCCACCACCCGTTCTTTGAAGAAATTCTTCCTCATGTTTCCTCTGAATCGTCCTCCCTCCAACTTCATCCCATGCCCTCTAGTCCTGGAACATCTTTTTCACTTAAAAATAGTGTATTCCTGCACCCTGTTCCTCCCTGTGAGATTCTTGTATGTCTCTATCATATCCCCTCTCTCCCTCCTCTCCTCCAGGGAGTACATGTTCAGTTCCTTCAACCTGTCTTCATAGGACTTGTGATGCAATCCATGCACCATCTTTGTTGCCCTCCTCTGAACCTTCTCTACCCTGTCTATGTCCTTACGTAGGTATGGTCTCCAGTGTGTACACTGTACTCAGGTGGGGCCTCACTAGTGTCTTGTATAGTGGAATTATGACCTCCCTTTTCCTGCTGGTGATGCCCCTGCCTATACATCCCAGCATCCTATTTGCTTTACCTGCTGCCTTGTCACACTGTTTCCCTACCTTGAGGTCATCAGAGATGATAACCCCAAGATCCCTTTCCTGCTTGGTGCATGCTATATCCTCACCCACAACTGATATATTGTGCCAGGGTTTTTGTGCCCCATATGCATTATCTTGCACTTCTTTGCATTGAATTTCAACTGCCAAACCCCTGACCATTCTTCCAAGTTTCTGCAGGTCCCTTCTCATTCTGTCTACACCCTCTGGTGTGTCTACTCTGTTACAGAGCTTTGTGTCATCAGCGAACAGTGAAATCCTGCCTTCTAGGTCCTGGGCAATGTCACTGATGAAGATGTTGAATAGGACCGGTCCCAGCACTGATCCCTGTGGTACCCCACTGGTCACTCTTCCCTCTGTGGAGTGACAGCCATTTACCACCACCCTCTGTGTCCTGCCACCCAGCCAGTTACCTACCCACCACACTACTGTCCTGCCCACACCCATATTCCCCAGTTTGTGTAATAGTCTTCTATGTGGTACAGTGTCAAAGGCCTTGCTGAAGTCCAGATAGGTCATGTCCACTGCCCTCCCTGATCCACCTCCTAGTCACCCAGTCAAAAATTCAATGAGGTTGGTCTGACATGACCTCCCCCAGAAACCATGCTGCCTTGGGTCCTGTAGTCCATTGACAACCAGATGTTCCACCAATCTCTCCTTCAGTAGTGCTTCCATGATCTTCCCCACTACTGAGGTGAGGCTGACTGGTCTGTAGTTCTCTGCTTCCTCTTTGTTCCGCTTTTGTATAGGGGACTACATCTATCCTCCAGTCTTTGGGCACCTCCCCTGTTTCCAGTGATCGGCTAAACAGGATAGCCAGAGGTTCAGCCACCACCTTTCTTAGTTCTTTAAGGACCCTGGGGTGCACCCCATCTGGCCCCATTACTTTATCAACTCTTATAACTTCCAGTTCCTTCAGGATCCTTTCTCGTGTAAAGGGACTTGTGTCCATTTCTGCACCATTCTCACCCCTTGTACTCCCTTCAGACCCATTACCCTCCTCTTCCTCAGTAAAGACTGAGCAGAAATACCTGTTCAATATGTCAGCTTTACTGTTGTCATCCTCCACGTGGCCCCCATCCTCCCCCTTCAGTCTCACTATCCCTCCCTTTGTCTTTCTTTTTTCACTTATGTACCTGTAAAAGGTTTTGTTCCCTCTACCCACTGATTTTGCAATGTGTTCTTCTTCTGTCTGAGCTTTGGCTTCCCTTACTGACCTCCCTGCCTCATTTTGCTTCTCCTGGTACTTCTCCTATCCCTTCTGCCTGTGTCTTTTGTATTGCCTGAATGCAATCTTTTGGCTTTCACTTTCTCTGCTACCTCTTTGGAAAACCATAATGGTCTCCTCTTCCTTTTCCTTTTGCTAACCTGCTTAATGCATAATTCTGTTGTTCTTGTAATCCCCATTTTAAATACTGCCCACTGTTCCTCAACCCCTGATTCCTGTCCCATTCCCCTTAATGCCTCTTTCAAGTATCTCCCCATTTTCCCAAAGTCTGCCCCCCTAAAATCCAGGATACGTGTTTTTGTGTGGTTTGGTTCTGCTCTTTCTGTGATTTCAAACCACAATGACTGTTGGTCACTGTTCCCCAGGTGCTCCCAACTGTTACCCCATCACACTGTCCTGTTTGTGAGCACAAGGTCCAGTATTGCCTTCTGCCGTGTTGGTTCCATGACCAGTTGCTTGAGGAAGGCACCCTGAAGGGAGTCCAGGATAAATCTGCTCCTAGTTGATGCTGCTGCTGGGATGCTCCAGTCCACGTCTGGAATATTGAAGTCTCCAACCAGTACTACCTCACCCTTGTCTGCCATCCTTTGGATGGCTAGCATCAGCTCCCTATATGTTTCTTCCTCCTGGGCTGGTGGTCTATAAACCACACCTGTGCGGATGGCTGTCCCATTTTTCTTTCCAGCTTAACCCACAGTATCTCTCCCCCATTTTGTTCCTCCTGGATCTCTGTGGCCCTTATGTCATTTTTCACATACAGTGCCACTCCTCCTCCTCCTCCCTTCCTGCCTGCTCTGTCTGTTCTGAATATGTTGTAGCCAGGTATGGCCATCTCCCAGTCATGGTTATCATTACACCAGGTTTCAGTGATGGCCACAATGTCCAGGTCTGACTGCACCATGACAGCCTCCAGATCTTCCATCTTGTTGCTAAGGCTCCTGGCATTTGCACACATGACTTTCCATGATTTGACCTCCTAGACTGTTTTGCTGTTCTACTCTAGCCCCTTCCTTGGTTGTTCTTTATCACTGGTTCTCCTTGCTGTCTGCCCTTCTGCTGAATTTTGCCCCTTTCTGCCATTCCACCTCTTGGGCACTAATCTCCATCTTTTGCACACTGCTTGCAGAGATAGCCACTCTCTGGTTCACTGGTTCCACTGCTAGCTGTGGGGGTGAGCAAGTAGGTACCTCCTTGCTGGCCTGCCACCCCTTTGCTAGTTTAAATGCTTGTCAATGTAGCATTTAAACTTATCATTGAGTGCTTGATTCCTCCAGGATGGATGCAGGCCAGGCTTGAACAAACCTCCATCCTCCAGGTGGGTCCCCAGTCACCAATGAATCCAAACCCTTCCTCACAGCACCAGTTCTTCAACCATGAGTTAAAGTTCCTGGTGCATGCACTCCTATGCTCTCCCTTGCCTCTCGCAGGTAGTACTTCTGAGAAAGTGACAGAAGTAGCTACTTGCTTGAGACCCCTCCCCAATTTCCTAAACTCTTCCTGAACTTCCTTTGGCTCCCCGTTTGCCAGGTCATTAGTACCTAGGTGGATAATGACATCCAGCTCACCCTCTCGTCTTGCCTTCCCAGTGATCCCCAGGATCTTCCTTCCATCCCTCCATGCCGTGGCACCTGGTAGGCACCTCACCTCCCTGTCCTCCCCTCCTGTGTTCCTAGCTGGATCCCTCTTATGATGGAGTCCCCACCAGGATTTGCTTCCTCCTCCTCTGGGGTCCACTGCTTTCCCGCTGAGGTCACCTCCTTGGCTAACCTCCACATCCTTTCCTTCCACTTCTCTGGGTACCTCTATTTGGTTGTCCCTCATTTGCCAGTGTGGCATATGAGTTCTTGAGTGGAATAGGATCTGGGATGTGCCTCTGCCTGACGCTCTAACCTCCCTGAGCCCACTGTCATCCAAGTGCTCCTCGTTCTTGGCATCCTTTGAGGCAGTTGCATTGGACTGGGTGGTCTCTGGATAGGGGTGATGGTACTCTGACCCAGTTTACTTCGCTCTGAGTCTGGCTACCTCATCCATGAGTCCAGAGAGATGCATGCAGATAGGGCAGCACCTCAGTGTCCAGAAGGTCTGCCTGAATATGGCTGCCCCACAGCCACTGCATTGCACCACTCCCCACATTATACTGCAATTATACTGCTATTCCACTACTTGTCTGCTACTGAAGCTCTCCTAGTTCCTTTTTATTAATTTACTGTCCTAAAAATCCTGCCACTGATCCTCAGATAATTTTCTTTAAAAAAAAAAAAAAAAAGAAACCAATAAATAAATAAATGAGTCAAAACACTTGTCGTGCTGAGGGTGGGCTTGTTCCCCCTTATGCCCATCCTACTTCACCCCTTACTATACCCTGTGTTTAGCTCCTGTCAATCAGATTTAACAGGGCATATAATTAAGAGTTGGGGAAGGGAGGGGCGAAAATTTGCAGCAATTAAAGACAGCACAGAATTACACCACCACTACGTTTTAAATTTTCAACAGCCCAAAAACAATTCTAAGTAAAGACAACAAAGAAAGTACAGTGTCACTAAAAGCCCACAGTCTAAGTTTAAAAGAAAAATAGCAATTACCAGTTACTCTAAAGCACTGAATTGAATATGTTTCCTTCCTTCCCCTTCTGGCTTCTTCAAACTACAAACATGCTGAACTTCTGTTTGATCACTAGCTGAGTGGGGAGGGTGTTCTTCCCATTCAGTGTATCAGGTGCTGCACCGCTGTCCCCATTTGCTAGTTTAAATATTCTGCAAAGACGTCAAACTTCTGCCCCAATGCACTGACTCCCTCCTCCCTCCTTAGTCAGATGCAGTCCATCGAATTTAAAGAACTTTTGCTCCCAAAACTGTTGCCAGTTACCTACAAATGCGTGTCCCTTTTCCTGGCACCAGCCCTTGAGTCACATGTTTAGCTCCCCTGTCTCCCCTTCTCTGACCTTCCATCCATCTACCCCCTCTCCCAGACTGGCAGGATCTCAGAGAAGGAGATGCCGTATTAAATAGATGACAGTTTGTCTCCCGGCCTGGTCAGGTGTTCCTTGGTCTCCACAACTGACCGGCTGGCGAGATCGTTAGTCCCTATGTGTACCAGGACGTCTATGTTTTCTCCTGCTTCTTGCATGATTTTAGCAATGTGGTCAGTGTCTCTCCACACTGATGTACCCCGGAGATATCTGACCATTACCCCTGGCTGGAGGTAGGTATCAACTCCCTGAATCATGGAGTCTCCTATGATCAGAAGTGTTTTGGATTTCCTTTTTGCTTTTTTGTTTTGGTCCCTGTTTTGGATGAGTTTTGTTGTGCTAGCTCCTGTGCTGCAGTGTTCTGCTCTGCAGTGTCCTCTGCCCCTTTGTTTGATTTTGGAGATAGAGGCAGATACCTGTTTGTAGTTTTATATGGTTTGTGGAGGTGATGTGTTGAGAGCATTGAGTGATGGGGCACAATTTGCCCCTCCTAACCACTTGCCAGTCTCCCGGACCAATTACCCTCTGCGGTTGAGGTGCTTCAGTTGGATGTTGGGGAAATGGCGAGCGGTTCTTATATGTCCTCCTGAATATGCAATTTGAGGTGCACAATCTCTGCCCATGCTGGCTGGAGCTGAGCCCTTGGATCTCCAATGGTCCAGGATGTAGGACAGTGTCCTAAATCCTGTATAACTGCCCTTTTGGAAAGTGTCTTGCAGTAGCTACAGTTAATAATATCCATTCCAGACGAGTTGCTGGGTTTATAACCTGGTCCGAGTAATTAGAAGGAGGAAAATGAAAGCAAAAGTTAGATTTTTTGTTTAGTTTGTTTGTTTGTTTTTGTATAACTTGTTATAACAAGTTAAATTACTTGTGCCCTTCTAAGTGAGGTCACTGTGTGGATACCCCTCGGTTAGCGCTTCTGCATCAGGTTCACTGGTTTCTGGATCTAACAGTATATACCTATTTGCCAAACTAATTACCTCTCCACTAATTGTCCATCTTCCCTTTTTGTTATGTGTTTTTTAGTAACAAGATACCAGATTTCACCATCTTTAATATTCCTTTGTATATGGCTTTCTTCCTGCACTCTATATCCTCCTCATCCTCCCTTTGTTTTTTTCTCCTATCAACTGGAGTACTGCAGTATAGATTCTCATTAGTGTTTTTGCTATCTGTCATGCTTAACCTACCCCTTAAATATTTTATTTCTAGCAGCAGTTTAGCTTGCTCCTAACATTTTAAGCAAATGTACAGTATTCCTTAGGCTCATTTTCATTGACATTCAATGCCTACATTAAACAGCTCCTACACCTGTTCACAGAGCCTGCATCATAAATAATGTGTAAGAAGTCCTCAGTATGATTAACAACTTCGATGTTAATGATGTGTTGTTAGTAGCTCTCCTACCATTTTACTTTTACATGCAGTGATCTGTATCGCAACGAGCAATACAGATTATCTGCAATGTTACCCCACTGCCGTGTAAAGGTGATCTGTTCCACAAGGAAAATGAACGGTCGCCAGTTCTGTGAACCCTGCTTTCCTGGTTTTGCAGGGTTTTGTTTCGTTCTTCTGGGCCATGTAAAAATGACCTTCTGCTCATTTCTGTCCTGACAAAATGGAATCCCAAACTCTCCTGGGTGTTGTAAAACAGAACACACGTTCTGGTACATATCCCTATGTGTAAAGGCAATCCGCTCTGCAACAGTCAGAGTGGAACAAAGTGGGTCACAGAACGAGCAGTACTGACAAGTGCTGTGTACAAGTGCCTAAAGTTACACAGGGCAGTCCTTTCTTGGAGCAAGAGTTCAGAGGGTGTTACCTAATCAAACTATTAGCAACTACCTTTATAATTAATGGAACGCTGAATGTAGTGTTGGACCCCCCCCAATGTACCAAATAGGTCTTAGCAATCACAATCCAAGCTGCCTTGGCTCCTGATTGCAATTAAACACAATTTTTGCATATTAGTGTCATCTTGAATACTTCACTAAAGTCCTAAATGGTGCCTTTATTAGCACAAAAAAGCCAGCCCCTGGGAACACAAAAACATATACACTACTAAATACCCAGAGTTTACAGTGGATACTAATGAGTATTTTGCTTCGGTATTAATTTCGTACCATCTCCCCATCTGTCCCTGCTGGACTACTTGAAGCTTGAGAATGTAATTTCTTTTTCAAACGTTATATGTGAAGCTAGAAAACTGAGTTCCTGTATGGCAGTAGCTTATTGCTGCTTGTAACGTGGGATAGAAAACCATAGCAAAATGGAGAGCAGAGAGTGGTTGAAATGCATCATGTGATGCAAAACAAGCGGTGATTAACCCACCAGTAGAGCCCGCTTGTGTAGTACCTAAAGTGTCCAGAGTGTTAGTGCACCATTAGAGCTCACTTGTGTAGTACCGAGAGTGTCCAGACTGTGCAGCGCTAAGAGAGAGACAGCGAGTGTGTCGAACAATGAGAGGAAATCCCAAGCACCAGTGCAGGAGATCGCAGGGCTCCTGACAGCGATGGAAGTGAGGAGCAGCAGAACGCTGGCGACCACGTGGGCGGCAGAAGGTTCACCGGACCTGGAAATCCAATGCAGCTGTTCCACTTCGAGAATGTCACAATCAACGGACCAGTGTCATTCTGTCATGAGGGAGAGGAACAGCAACAGAAGGAAATGGACAATGGCTCTGACGATGTGCATGCCGCTCCACAGCAGTAGACCGATATCGATGCCCATGCAGCACGCACCATATGCAAATAACGTAGCCCGTCAGAGGAAGTGAGCGGATGTCGGCAGTGAGGTGAACTGTTAATGTAATTGCAAACAAATGTACGCTTCGATCTAATGTTTTATGCCAGTAGCACACCAATCATTGAGTGGACTACCATCCTGAAGCAAGTTGTGTTAGCCACAACAAAATAACTGTAAGTGTAATAAACGTAATCTTATGATCGCAACGTCTCTGCGTACATTTTCGAGTATTGTCTACCTTTCTGATCGGGAGACACCTGTAACACAACCTCACCACTCCTGTGTCGAGCCCATGTTACAAGTGCATTAATCACCTCCAGCGTCGGGCTCTACCAGGGATTAATGCCCGCTGGGTTGTTGGAAGCACTCGGCCGACCCCCCCAGCTGGGCGTTAATCCACCGGTAGAGCCCTCCTCTGTCGGTGATTAATGCTTACTTGTTTTGACATTGAGTATACTAAAGAGGATAGAAAACATGTGCTATGTGGTAACTGTGTATCAGGTCCCTGTTCATTATTCACTCCCTCATTATCCTTATTTAACTGTGACTCAGCCAAATTTGATGTAAAAAGCTGTGTGTGGCATTGCTTTTTTTTCATGGACATATTTGATACCATTATCTTCATGGCAGCAGGAATATGGAGTTTTGACCACGTGACTGTGTGAAAACAGAAGTCCGAACATGAGCTGTTGACCTATTAAAGTAATATTTAGAATTCTATATTGATGCAGTGACATAGTGAAAACCCTAGAATCCTGGGACCTGATACACAGTCACAGTTGGTGGGGGTACACAATCTGGGTGCAAGTTACCCCATTACAAAATACTGCCATACACAAAAAGTAAACTTAGTCATGGGGGGGGTCTCCCTGATGACTTTGGGCCCAGTGCACAATAGCACATAAAATACCCACAAACCACGTGTATCTTGGGTGTGCAGCTCTGCTCCACAGATGCCAGCGCACACATGCCGATATTCACAACCCCCAGCCCCCCAGGATCTGCACGTGGTGGGCAATGTGGAAGCCTGGGGATGGGTTAGGGTGAGGCACTGTCCAGATACCAGTCCTCCAAGCAGATGTGCAAGAAAGCACTATACCGGATTCCTGTATCTGATGGAGTAAGGGCTGGCAGGATATGTCAGTCCTCCAAGTACTGCCGTATTCCCATCATAAAAACTGTCGTTTAGGTTATGGTACTAGACTGTGCTGGGATTGTCCCAAGCTGCGTGTGTGTGTGTGTGTGTGTGTGTGTGTGTGTGTGTGTGTGTGTGTGTGTAAGAAGCTGCTGATCAAGCGCTGTGGAATGCCCTGTGGCCAGGCATAGAGGGGCACATAACTGCTAGGGCACCTGCTGAGCCATGAAGCCTCTGGCCCCTCTGCAGATCCTCTGCTTCACAGAGTTCAACTACTGAATCAAGCATTTAAGCCCCCTACCCCTGTGCCCACCCCCAACCTGGCTGCATGCATATGAGTGCTGGTGGCACAGGATCAAGCGCCATAGGGTCGTGCAGCAAAGGACTGTTGATGCACAGAGGTCACCGTATGTGCAGTGTGGGACCTTTGCACTCCACCAGCCTGCACAAGCACCCCTCTGCAGATGTGTATCAATTCATGGATTGGGCCCTAACTGACAATGCAAATGATGGTCATCAGATGTCAGTGGTCACAAACTGAGATTCAAACGACTAACTCCTAAGATATAACCACCACAGACATTCTTGCATGACATAGCACCAGTTACATATCACCATGACATGAATGAACATTTGTGGTGCTGGCGCTACCACCATAGTCTTCGCCAATCTACCCAACTCATACCTTTAGGTCCTGTTCTTTGCCATACTGATTTATTTCTCTTTCTTTTTCATTTTTTTATTCTATTTTTGCACTGCAGCCCCAGAGCATCCTTCCGGAGGACCCTCATGATGCTTGCCTCTACTCCGTTGCCTTAAACCCCCGCTCCGGCCTCTCCCCAAAACCCATGGCATGTCCAGCCTCTCAGATTACTCCCCCTGTGGGAGGGCCTGGCCTGCCCTCCCATGGCAGCCTGTCTGAAATTAGAGGGACTTACCGTGGGGACGGGTCAGGTATGGGAGGTACCGGTGCAGGTGGGTCTGACACCCAGGATGTGGGCAAGTCCCCGGGGTCTCCATCATCTCTGCTGTGGCTGCAGGGTTATTCTTTGTTTTCCCCATGGAGCTCAGACATGCACTGATGTCTTGGGCACGCATGTGCTGATGTCCGTTGCAGCTCTGTCCCCACTTCTGTAGTGCTGTGTGTTCCTGGCCATCCCCTGAACACCGTCAGGGGCCACTCAGGAACGGCACTTTCCCTGGAACCCTCCCCATTAAGGGAGAGCAGTCCTCTGGATGCTCAATCCCTTCCCTCCCCTGCCGACCCCACAGCCTGAGCTCATTCCCGAACCTGGGTCACAGGCGTGGCGCGAGGTGTCGCATCCAGTGCCTCAACCCTCAGTGCCACTGAACAGGCTCGATTTCTTTCTTTCTTGTCCCTCACTGGTATTCACTGATTGTTCAGTGGTGGCCCCAATATTTATTCCAACCCAGTTAGACCTCCTTGCATTCAGTGGGTCCCCCCTTCCTTGCCCCATTCACCATCACCAGCCTTTTGCTTTTCTGGTTCATTGCCAATCGTGGTCCCATGTCAACTCCTCTGAATCTTGCTGCACACCTATGCCACCTCCTCAGAACTGCTTGACAGGGTTCTAAGGGGGATGGTGGCAGTGTGGTGTGTAGCGTGCTCTGCGGGAGCTGGCAGCTGTCTGAGCATAGCTCAGCAGCTAATTTACATGCCAGTTCCTGCTGCTTTCCCAGGGTGCCACACTGACCATTGTGGCAGTGCGGTGAAAGGCTTGCAATCCCTTTGTGACTAGAAAAAAAAGGACACACAATTAGGAACTGTACTGCAAAGTGGCCATATGTACTTCTTCGTGGTACAGAATTGTTACAGTGTGTGGGGCTGTAATTCGATGAAGAGAACTAACTGAATAGAATGTTGCCCATAAAAAGTACACATCACAAAACACAGTTTTCCACATAAGGTTAATTCAGGTATGGTTAGATGGAACATTTGGTAGGTATTAATATAATATCTGAAAACAGGAGCATTACAAACAATCGTAAATGAACATAACAGAAACCTTTAACAAATACTGTACAACACAAGATTACACATTTTAACAATGACAATGTTCCACAAACATTTATCAATAGTATATAATTCATATATCATGTGTATGTATGCTACGTATATGCATGGATGTATCTATATCTATATCTATATCTATATCTATATCTATATCTATATCTATATCTAAATATATATACCTGATCAAGGCATTCGACCTGATTAACCATCCACTTTTGTGTCTCAAACTAAACGATCTTGGGTTCTTGGAGAATGTTGTAATCTGGTCTAGAGATTATCTAATTGGTAGATCGCAAGTGGTTAGCCTAGGGAATGTAGTTTCTTCTGTAAAATCATTAGATTTAGGAGTGCCACAGAGGTCCATATTGGGCCCCCTGTTGTTTTCAGTATTCATTAATGCACTACCCTCAATTTTAAGTCCTGTTCTAGCTTATTATATGCTGATGATCTCATAATTTATTCTCAGGCTAAGTCTCTACCTCAAATTGCCATGTCTTTATCAATAAACCAATCACAAGTACTTTGAAATTCCAATTCTAATCACTTGATCTTAAATGTCAAAAAGACAAAGACGATGTTTGGTACATCCTATTTTTTGAAAAGTGACCCGGTTCTTGTTATACATGATAACAAGGGAGCAGCAATTGAGTTTGTTAAGGAGTTCAAGTATCTTGGTGTCCTTTTGGACCCTGGACTAAACTTTTCTTCTCAGGTTAAATCAGTCTGTAAAAAGGTTAATTTGAAATTGGGCTTACTTTTTAAATTTAAAAAATATTTTACATTGGACATTCATAGTGCAATAGCTTTTGGAACTTTACTATCTCATTTGGATTATGCAGCCAGTTTATACTTTCATTTCTCAATTAAAGAAATTAGCAAATTGTCAGTCACCCTTTAATAATATATGTTGGTTTTGTTTTAGATTGTGCTTATCGAACTCATCGTTGTTCAATGTATTCCAATTTGGGCTGGCTGTCTCCTTATTCAAAGATCACATATTTTTTGGGTTGTCAAGTTTTGAAATCTATTTTTCTATCTAATTATCCACTCAAGGATTTGATTGGCACGAGGCTTCCTACCCGGAACTTACAATATTATAGTGGTGTCTTACTTCAAGACAACATATATTATTCTAAAGCTGGAGCTCATTCTTTCTCAGCTGCTGCTCCTTCATTTTGGAATACATTACCTAATGGTTTGCACACCTCTTCCTCATTGCATCATTTCAAATTGCATTTTAAGAAGTATTTACAATCATTTGAGATTTGTCGTTGTTTTGTTTAATTTATTGTATGTCAGTTTATATATATTATGTGTTTGTATGTGATTGTTATATGTTTTTGTAGAGTCAAACCTGAAAAAGGGCTAGTCCCAGTGCTCCACCATGGTTAACAAAATAAAATGAAATGAAATCAATCTAAATCTATAGCTATAGCTATCTATGAGATATGCCATGACTTGACTGAGAATATTAATTTGATATTCTCCCCAAGTGCAGCTCGACCTTTTGACATCACAAGTGGCAAAGCCACAAGAGGTGTCAAAGGTCAAGATGTGATGAGGAGAATATCAGATATTCTCCTGCTCGGTCAAGGACATTTCACTTATGCAAGGCTCTTAATTTGTAAGGCTCTCTTTTTTTTTTTTTTTTTTGTAATGCTGTTTTGTGTTTTAGCATTTTATCTTAATTCAGGATGACCGAGTGGAAAGTGAGTGGCTGACTTGACCACTCGTTCATGCTGATGCTGATGTGGTAACGTCATGATGTCAGCACATCAACTTGTTCATCAGTGTGTGGCACAAGGGAATGAGTGGCAGGTGATGCAGATTAAATGTAAAGTGGGTGGTTGTGCTGCGTCCAGCTGAGAGGAAGAGCTTGTTGGCGGCCAGTGGAGGCTGTGCGGTACAATGGTTTGTGTGCAGGAAGGACTGCAATATTAGAGATTGAAAGTGGTTTAAAAATGGATTTTGAAAGAAATGTGACATGTTTTATAGTTTTCTGTGGCACACTTTTAGAAAAAAGAGAACCTCTCAGTGTGAATGCCATTTTCATACTGAAAGGTTCAGAGTTGGAGCTGATGAGTGAGTCATCTGGTGCCAGAGAAAGTTAAAGTGAGCTGCTCGAATTGCTGGCTCCAGTTAGTCCACACCTACAGTGTGGATAAATTCTGGCATAGGGGAGCTAGAGAGAGCATAAACACAATGGGCTTGATTCTCAAAGCCCTGAAATAGACGCAAGGTACTTGCACCAAACATAAATGGCGCAGGTGGCACCTTTCGTCAAATACTGCCCCCTGAGCTATTTACAAAGGCAGCCTGCATGAATCTCAGGCTTCCTGCCTCAAACTGGGCTTGCACCAGTCCTGTGCCCCAAAATGGGCTGCAACATGGCATTAGGGGGCTTGCAACAGATGGGAGCTGCCATATCCCTGAAAGTGGGATTCACAAAACACTCCCAGAGGGAGAAGTTCTAAGTATCCTTAGAGCAACCAGGACTGGTCTGTGGGTACTTAGAAATATCCCTCTGGGAGGGCTTGGCACAGTGTGGCATCCCAATTTGCCCGTACTGGAATATGTACTAAAAGCCATCCATGGTGGCCTAGCGGCCCCCTCCCCGATCCCTGATGATGCACACATGCATAATATAAAACGTGTCCCGTATCCCCCTCCCTGAACCTTGCTGGTGCTGGTTTATGTAAAATGTAAAATATTCCCCATCCCCCCTTCCTGAACCCCGCTGGTGTCAGTACTAATATTAAATAATACTGCCCCTGCCCTGGTGGTATAGTGGCCCCCACCCCCCCAGCAGGTAGTACCACCACTCGCCCCCATCCCGATGCAGAACTGATGACCAGCACAGCACACCTCACACCTCTGTGGCTGGCTGCCGACTAACCTGTCAGTGAGCGTACTGTAATGTGTATGCGCTCATTGATCAATGAGCATGTACACCTTACATGAACTGGCACCAGTGGGGTTTGGGGAGGGGGGCATGGGGAATATGTTACATTTTACATGAACTGGCACCAGCGGGAATCGGGAAGGGGGGCCGCTAGTCCACAGGCAAACACTCCCAGTGCACTGTCTATTTGGCGCTGGCCACGGTTGTCACAAACTGCGGGACTTTGCCAACGGGACCCTGCGCAATAGACAATCAGGTGCAGAGTCCCTGGTGCACTGGGCTTCGGCACAAGCTGCTGTTTGCCACAGCTTGTGCCGATCCAAGCCCAGTTTGATAATCGAGCCCAATGTCCTCACTCTAGGTAGGACCACCCTCTAGATACTGAAAATATTTGCCAGCATTTATTCTCACTAGCATTACATATACACAATTTAATTTCATGAGTGAGGGGGCAGGACCATAACTCATGAGTGGCAATGCCTGCCTAGTGGGCCTTACTTAGTTACCAAAGGTTAAAGAAAGAAAGAAGAAGCAGCTGGTATCATGGCCACATCAGGCGCATCACCAGAAGCTTGGTCGAGCATTCTGTCAGTAGCTTCGGCACCTGCCACCAATTTTGTTTTTATTGTTTTATTTAAAGTGTGTGTGGGGGTGTTTGGGAAACTCAAGAAAGACTGTCCCTGCCTTCTCCGACCTCCTGATTCAGGGAGAATCTCTTCCATTATTAGTGAAAGTGCTGGCTGTGGGAGACCCAATTTAGTGGCTTCTGCAGTGGCACATCAAAGATGCCTGATTCCTGGTGTTAGAATCTAATGGCAGTAAAAGCCATTGGGTGCATTGGTGCTATGCAGAGGTGTGAAGGCTGAGTAGCAGCCCTTGATCCTAACTGGTTGCACAGCCAAGTCCTTGATTTGCATAACCAATAAACATCACCTCCTTCCCCAGCCAAGAAGGAAGCCTCTCAGGGTAGCCAAGCCCCCTCCAAGCAGCGGTTCCACCAAGTCGCATTGACAACAAAGTTGTCGACGGACTTTACATCAACAACATTTTGCCGACAGTGATCACATCACCGGCAAATGTGTCAAGGAACCACAACGCGATGGGATACTTAAGATATCTGGACTGTGTAGTACACTACGGAAGCTGCACACCCATTGGCTCACACTGTGGACCACGATGACAGCCCTACTGTATGGTGTCAGTCGGCGGCGGGGTGGCAAGCCGGTGGGGAGTGGGCGGTGGGGCCCAGTGGGCGGGTGGGGAGGGGTACTGCTAGTCCACCAGGGTTGTTTTGGTGTGGCATTATTTTCTACTGATGCCCACAGTCGGGCTGCGAGCGGTCCACTGGACCACCAGGGATATTGGACGAGTATTATGTTCTATATATGCCCACAATCGGGCTGCAAACTGTCCACTGGACCACCAGGGATATTGGACGAGTATTATGTTCTACATATGCCCGCGATCGGGCTGCAAGTGGTCCACTGGACCACCAGGGATATTGGACGAGTATTATGTTCTACATATGCCCGCAATCAGGCTGCAAGCAGTCCACTGGACCACCAGGGATATTTGACTAGTATTTCCTTCTACATATGCCCGCGATCGGGCTGTGAGCGGTCCACTGGACCACCAGGGATATTGGACGAGTATTATGTTCTACATATGCCCACGATTGGGCTGCAAGTGGTCCACTGGACCACCAGGGATATTGGACTATCCTTTTTCTACATATGCCCGCGATCGGGCATGGGGGGCTCCGCCATGAAGGTGCAGCCGGAGCTCGGGTGGCCACCCACAGGTGGCAGCTGCCGTGTTGCGCCCTGCAGTACGGCAGCTCTCCTGTGGGTGGCCAGCTGTTGCTCCTTTTTTTTTTTGGCTCACCTATATGCAGCGCAGGTAGGGTTGCACATGCATGGGCTCAACCGTCCCGGGCTGAATATTGGGATGTCTCGGGTATGCATGGCACCCTCCCACCTGCGCCTGAGCGTATTACTGATGCCCGTCATCGATTTGTGCCAGGCTCAATCCCCATTTAAATATCACGTCGGGGCGCATCAGTGGATAACACATGGTGCAACAGTGTTGCGCCATGCTCAACTCTTCTGAATATCCAGGCCCATGAGTCTTATTTTCTCAATCCTGACCCTTGCCGGGTCTACAATGATATTTCTATTCAAAATGTGGTGCCCATCTTTTTTTCTTGAGAAAAAACTAAATTAAAATATTTTTTTAAACTTTATTTTAAAGCTTTAGTGTAAAACAATATAGCGTAGTAAACATGTAGGTAGGCATTATTACAATTTATAGTACTCATAGCTAGAAAAGAGAGTACATCATTTTTACAGTAAGTGAAATGTCATGACCCAAACACAGGTACATCACGTGGGGGAAACCATTACTATACCAGTAACATAGTACATTAATTAACCAAAAATTGACCTTGTACGGCCATGAGCAGAGGTAATGCACAACTATAAGTTCCATTTTAAATTAGAACAGCAGGGTGTAATCCCCCTTCCCCAACATAGATTGAAGCACAGGACTTTAAGCAACTCCTTAGTAAGCCTGCTGCTAAACAATTAGGCAGTCTACTACAAAAAAAAAAGATCTACTACAGTAATCTATCAAAGAGCTATTCTAATTAAAAAACAATCAGGTACCTGGAATTATGATCATAGAAGCTAGTAGTAGTGCTGATACCGACATTGTAATGAATTAAGAAGTACAATCACCCTGGAATATGCAGTTGAAAGAAAATAAATTATATATTACAGTTATTAGTGGGAAAATTGAAGAAACCTATAAGCTCATCAGGTATAGTATAGCATTGCAAACCTGTAGTTCATAAAACAATATCGGCACCAATCACAGATGGATTATATTGATACTGTGCGCCCGCTGTCTCTGGGAACATCTTAAATAAGATTCATGAGCTCAGCGGTGAGCGGTAAAACATGACTGTTCTAAGTCCTGCCTTGCTGCTGCACCAAGATGAAGAAGTCTTTATGGTGCGAAAACAAGGCCTCAGTGGTTATGAAGAAGAATACAGCCTTCTGTAACGAGCCGATTAACACCACATGGAGCCACCATTTTGCCTGCAATACAAAGGGCTAGGGCTTGGATACCACATAGATGAATAAGAACACATCAAACAGATCTTCGTCTCTTTGCCCCTGCATTATAAACCCTTCATAGCACCGAAGTCCCAGGTCCAATCACAGTTCAATAGAAATGGGCAGCTCATACCTCTGTAATGTGAACAAAGTTTCCAGAGTCTGAATAGTAAAATGAAGTGTCCTCCTCCTCCTCCTCCCCTGCTGCCTCATGGTCGCTCTGCTGGAATTCCTTCTCAGTCTTGGCTAGAAGTTTTGATGCATCTTTGTGGTCTGAGAACTGATGTTTTTTCCCCATATGCAGTCTTGAGACTCACTGGCATTAAGTAAGCATTAATCTACGACAGAGGAAGGCTCTACTAAGGAATTAATGCTTGGTTGGGGTGCCTCAACCAGGCATTAATTCCCTAGTAGAACCTGACTTCAGAGTGTATTAATGTCTTGTAACATGGCAAGTGCAGGAAAACAGTGTTTTGATTTAAATAGGTTTGTGAAGAAAAACAGATATTATTTAAGCAATAGCAGGATAAAAGATGTGTTATACTGCTCACTCGCTGGGGTGGGTTGAAGCACCAGGCACAGAGTGCTTCCACCACCCCAGGAGTGACGCATTACACGATAACACACACCTTGAGTACCTTATTGCAATTATACAATGGCTAGATGTTATACAAAACAAAAATAAAAATGTTTTTAGTAGATTTTTAGTGAGGCAATATATCTTTGTTTCTGAAAAAAAAAAAGGCTCCAAAAAATCAACACAGTGATGTTATTGTGTAATATCATCACTGTCTCAGGCACACACTGACCAATCAGAGTCCAGGAAATGCTCTTGCCATCGTATAATAGGTAACATAGCATTCTGTGCTGTTGGCTTGCATGTAGAACTGTGCGTGTGTACGTTCCAGTGCTCTCTACTCACATTGTGACTGTCCTTTCCAGTATGACCGTACTTTGCACTTCATGGCATTCCCCTTTGTTACAGTTCGCAAATAAAATGTTAAAAATACATCTGTTCGAACAAAGTGTGATGTGTTAAATTGTCGCGTTGCTTTTTCTTATCCATTCACTACTGCATGTAGGGCAAAGTACAAAGATTAACCACAATGGAGTACTGATTCGGGAAACAAAAATGAATGTCCTTTGTAATCAGTGAGGTCAATTTATTTAAGTGTGTTGATGCTCACCGGTGCAAGCCACTCTCTCTCTTTTCTAGCTGATGGCCAACTCACTGTCCAGTTCTACGCCTCTCTTCCTACACTGCTGGGGTCTGCGTGATGGTGTGATGAACTGGGTTGCTCTTGTCCACAGCTCTGCAGGATGGGTCAGTACCACTGCATTTTTTTAAACTGAATGCTGCTGCATAACGGTGTGGGGTTCCACGGGGTGGGTGGTAAGGAACATGCAAGAAACACTGCACTCCACTTTCTATATAGAGATAGCGGGTGAAGGTTTTCTGTGTCTGGTGATAGCATCACCTATAGGGAGGAATCGACTTACAGGTAAAAGATGAAGACTTACATGTCACACAGGGAGTTATTTAGTTTGTCTTTCTGTTTTGTGAGTAAGCGTGCTCTCAATGACAAGTGGGCATTACTAGGGAATTAATGTCCACTTGATCTTTGTGTCATGGGTTGCGTTTACACCTATCTGATTCCTGCTTTCTACTATGCCATTACTTGCCACGTTACAGTAGGATGTGGTGCACCCCCAACTGTCTGTGCCTGGTGTGGATACCATGAAACCCCTTCCTTCTCTGTCTCGATTCGTAGGTGAGGTTGGAGAATAGATGGATTTTTTTTCGGTTGTTTAACCAGAAGTGGCACACTAAGCTGAAAGCTTGTTTACCGGTGCGACCTGGGAGCTCAGAAAAGTTAAGTGACTTGCTCAGGGTCACACAGTATGCAAGTGGAGGCTGTGGGATTCAAAGTCAAGTCTCCAGGTTTGCAACTCAGAGCCTTAAACCACTGTGCTATACTGCCTCCCTAAAGAACATGGACATACATCTCCCGAATTGAATTTTTTACATTTTCAAGCCTTTTTAATGAAAGAAGATTTTGTTTCGTAAGTCCCATGGATACAGAGAGTGCACGATCGACCATCTGGGTAGCTATTTGGATGTCGGCAGTTAATGTCCCCATTTTTTACCCATTGCTTTCATTTGTTGTTGGAACTCTTCTATTCATTTATCGATGGACTGAATGGCCTTCAGCAGGGCAACACTGGTGGGCTGCATGGGATAGCCATCGGAGCCAGGCGGCTATGCGTCCTTGCTACCTCTCAATCACTGCTCTTTAGGCTGGGCTCCTTCACCTCCTGCTTCTGCCAGTGTATTAGATCTCCCTATGGCAGCTCCAGTTTCAGCAAGTGGGCTAAATGTGATGTGGCCAGACTCCACTTGATGTCCTCTTTCTGTTCATAGAAAATTGTTTCCTGTAGAAGCACTTCAGAAGTAATTTTATGTAGTTCTGCCTTTGTTAGATGCAGAGTTTTGATAAGTTGTACTCCTGTACTGTCTGCTCAAATTATATTGAATGTAATCTACTGTAAATTTATATTGTGTACCAATCTTTGGCCCTTGCTCAATTCCCGGAGGTCTGGAAGCAGGCCCTTGTTACACCTGTGCACAAAAGTGGAGACAAATCTCTGATAACCAATTATAGACCTCTCTCTCTATCCAAAGCACTGGAAAAGATTGTGGTAGGTCAACTCATCAACTACCTCAACAAGTACCATCTGTTATGCCCAAACCAGCACAGCTTCAGACAAAATCATAGTACTACCACTGCCCTGCTGGAATACATGGATTATGCACACAAGGCCCTGGACGAAGGCAAACTGGTGGGGTCTGTATTCATTGACCTCACCAAAGCCTTCAACACTGTTAACCACTCTCTACTACTGACTCAGTTGCAAAACCTGGGTGTGGCGACCAATGCCTTATGTTGGTTCCAGGACTACCTGACACAAAGAAGCCAACGTGTCAAAATTGGGCAAACAGTATCCAGCGCCAGAGTAGTATCCTTAGCAGTCCCACAGGGATCAATACTGGGGACCCTACTCTTCAGCCTCTTTTTAAATGATCTTCCCACAGCCTGTGGCACTAAAATCATCCTATATGCCGACGATGCTGTTCTCATGAGCAGCAACACATCTCATGGTACCTTCCAACCTGAGCTTCAGAACTCCTTCACCAAACTTGAGGGCTGGTTCTGCAAGCACAAGCTGCTACTAAACTACAAATAGACCAAGGCCATGCTAATATCCAGCCCCCAGAACAGAAACACATGCAGTGAACTGCTGGAACAAGTGCACTTAAGTATCTGGGGATCACCCTAGATGACACCCTCACTTTTACGCATCATATTGACTCTGTGGTCAGGGCAGCAAACACGAAGATTGGTGTCCTTTATAGGCACAGGAAATACCTCACTCCGGAGGCCCTCCACCTCTCAGTCTCCAGCTCCATCCTCTCAACAATCGACTATGGCCTGGTTATCTAGGGGGCAGCAATGGACACAGCACTCAAGAGGGTTCAGACTGCGCTCAATAAAGCTTGCAGGCTCACCCTGGCTGCAGATCGCTGCACACATACCTGCTGTCTGTACAAATGCACAAATTGGCTGCTGTTAAGGAACAGGATCAAGTTCCAAACATGCCTCCTTGGGAAGAAGGCACTATTGGGTAAAACCCCACCCTGTGTAACTAAAATGTTTGAGTTGACCGCCTCTTTGCATATCACTAGGGTAGGACGAGAGGGACCCTGTCTACTCCCTTCTGTCGAACCACACTTGGGCAACGTGCCTTCACCTATTGGGCCCCCTTGTGGCTGAATGAACTCCCTGCACACCTTAAGGCCTCCAAATGCCTGGCTCAATTCAAAAATGGCCTCAGACAGCACCTAAAATCAATCTCAGTGTGTAACTGCCTCTAATGGCCAGCCCCCTCCTCGTTGACAGTACCCCCTAGTGAGCACTTGGCAGGACTCTAGTACCTCCCCGCCAATCCAATGTGTACCCACAGCGAAAGTCTCTCGTTCTCCTTTGGCACATGCTCACCTCCACCATTCTTACGCTGAGCCCAGTGAGTCCTTGATAGTTCAAGCACCTGATCACGCCTGCCCCTACCTGCCCTTAGTCAAGCACTTCTCCACCGTATTGCCCACCCTCACTGTCTCACCCCTGCGCATTACCCAGCTGCCACTTTCCCTACCGCTTATACTTGACAAGGCCCCTTATTGAGGCTGCTCCCCCCCTTATTCTCTCACCACTGCTCTTTATCTCGCTCTCTGACACAGAACCTAACCCATGAAATCAGTGATAGTCACTAGAACATTAAACACGTGTATTATACTGTGTTATGTGCTGTACTTAGTCAAGCCAAAATACTGTAGTACTACTGTAACCAATTTTTATTTCTCACTGTATACTGTCATTCACCTACTGTTCTTTTTGTTAACTCTGACGTGGAACCTTTGTAAAAGAGCTTGTGCTAAAAGGTCTTTTCCAAATACCAGATAAATAAATAAAATCTCTGTAAACCATCCTCATGTTCCCCTGCCCCCCAAGTCGCACCAGGAGACGAGCAACTTGTTGCTCAGTGTGCCTTCCTGGTGAAACATTTCAATAAATAAATAAAGTTGCTGCTCCGCTGCTGGCCATGCCCCACAATTAAAACATTTATAAAATTGTCATATTTTGGTGGAATTAGAAAATTATACCACCAAATAAAACTGAGAGATGGCTGGAATCTTTAATAGTAAAAAAAATGTAGGGTCAAATTTTTTGCCCAGTTTTATTGCATTACTATTTTCAGTAAAGTTTTACTTACTCTATTAAATTAATCATGTTTGTGGTATTTTTTAGTAGATCTTGGTGTCCCTTTATGGCCTGTTTCTCTGGGTGGTGGCAGTTGTAGCATTTCTAGGTGAACAGTGCCTCCCCCTTATTAAGGCACTTTTTCACTTCCACCAGTGGCTGGCTCCGCACCACATTTGAGCGTCCAGTCATCAGACTGAACAGCCCAACATAGTCACCTCAACAAGTTCAAGCCCGCTACCTGTGGCTGAGGGCGGTGCTGCCAAGAATGCCATCTTGGTGATTCCACTGACATGCAGACAGGGGCCGTGCTGTCTTTTTCTGCAGTTTGTTTGAACATTTTATGGTTTATGTTTCAAGTCAGCAGCTAGCTTCAGGGCTGGACATGCTATTGTGATGTCAAGATCATTGTGAAAGCTGCTCTCTAATTGGCTCTGAAAAAACTCCAGATGCAGAATGCTTGTTTGTGACATATGCAACCTGTAAAATAAATAACTCTGATATATACACTGTTTGTTAATACATCCCCCGAAGCCACTCATTGCTGAAAATGAGTGGTTTCACATGCCGTTAGCTGAGCGAGAACAGCGAAGGGAAGCTGAGCTGTTCTGGCTCAAGCTGAAGGCAAATGAAACCACTCGTTTTCGGCAACGAGTTGCGATGGGGGATGTATTAATACATGATTGATTGAGAGTGATCAGTAATATATATATATATATATATATATATATATATATATATATATATTTAATAAAAATCCCCTGAATCTGCCTGTTTCCAGGGCATCTGTATGAGATGCTCTTCACAGAATAAGAGCGTCTCAAGCACGGAGGAAAGGAGCACTCCGATTGGTTGGGAGTGCTTCCTCTATCTATAAAACCTTTAAAAGAAATGATTGGGACATAGGCAGCAGCTAAAATTAATTATTTTAGCAGTTGCCTATGTCATCAGCAAAAATATCTAATTTAGTTTTGCATTTTTCCCTCCACTAGTGTTATATACATTGGGGATATTCCATAGGACATCCCTGAATATGCCTTGTATTCACTCTGGACATACATGACATCTGGACATAACAATGCCACCTAGCAACGACGGGTGCAGCCCCAAGTGCTAGGCTGGTATTATTGTCATCATTGCAGAATGAATAAAAAGCGTATTCAGGGACATACTACGAGATGTCCTATTTAATTATTGATTTATGTATTTATGAAAAATTGGTAACCAGGAAAGGCACACTGAGCCAAGGTTCGTTTCCAGGTGTGACCCAAAGGGAAGGGAACTAGGGAGACAAAATATGCAACGTATATCCCAAATATACAAAATATACATGGTAAAAAAATGCAGCGTGCAACAAAAATACAGTAATTAAGCAGTAAATACAATACAGTAAACAGTGTACCGTCTAGTACATCAAAAGTAGAAGCACTAGTAGAGGAACACTAAGACTAAGTACAGGAGAGTAGCATGGCAAAATATGAACATACGAATGTGCCAGCAGAAACAGACCACCAGGTCTATCTAAGTCTGCTTGAGTGTGCAGCTAGTACCCCTAGTTTGCAGCTGCCCCACCCCGCCTTTGTCATCCCACTCCTGCCCCCACCTCCCCCACCCTCACTCTCCCTGTTCACTGTCCCATGTCCTTTTAAAGCTGTTCACAGCTTTACATGATACCACCCATTCTGGTAGTACATTCCATTTTGCTACCACCCTCTCCATGAAATAATGTCTCCTCATTTCCCTCCTAAATCTTCCCCTCTCTATTCTTAGCCTGTACCCCCTGGTGTCCCTCCCCCCTCTTAGTTTAAAGACCCCATCTGGCCCATTCTTATTGATTCCCGTCAGATACTTGAATGTCTCTATCATGTCCCCCCGTCCCATCTGTCCTCCTTGGTGTACATATTCAGGTCTCCCAACCTGCTATCTTAGTCTCTCCCCTCCATTCCACATATCATCTTCATTGTCCTCCTCTGCACCCCCTGCAGTAGCCTGATATCATGCTTCATGTATGGCTTCTAAAACTGTACACAGTACTCCAAGTGCAGTCTTACCAGTGACCTGTAGAGGGGCAAGATCACTTCTCTTCGCCTGGACGAAAAAAAACCCCGTTATGCACCCCAGCATTTTGTCCACTTTTGTAGCCGCTGTCCTGCACTGGACAGTGTTGTTCATGGTCCCTGTTACCATTACCCCTAGGTCCTTCTCCTCCTCCTCAGTGATCCCCAGCATAACCCCCCCCCCCAGTCAGTATTCTTTCCTTGGTTTCTTCGTCCTAAAGTGCATAACCTTACCTTCTTTGAATTGAACCCCAGCTGCCACCTCTCTGACCACTCCTCTAGCTTGCTTAGGTCCCCCTGCAGCTGCTTCCATCTCTCCCTCCATCCACCACTGCTCCCATTTTGGTGTCGTCTGTGAACAGACTTACCCTGCTCACCACCCCATGTGCAATGTCTAATATGAAGAGCCCAAATAATACTGGTCTAGCACAGAGCCCTGTGGCACCCCGCTCGTCACCAGCTTTGGAGTTGAGAGCTCCCCTCCTACCACCACCACCCATTGCAGCCTCCCACTCAGCCAGCTTATAATCCAGTTTGTCATTTTTGTCACTACCCCTACCCCTACACCAGTTAGCTTCCCCCCAAGCCGCCCACGAGGCACCAAATCGAAGGCCTTGCTGAAGTCCAAGTAAAGAACATCCACCGCTTTACCCTTATCCAGCTCACCTGTCACCCAGTCATAATATTGTATCAGGCTGGTTTGACAAGACATCCCCGAAATGAACCTATGCTGCCTCACATCCTGGAGCCATTGTCCTCTAGGTACAACACCAGTCTTTCCTTTAGTATCGTTTCCATGAGTTTGCACACTATGGAGGTGAGACTTACTGGACGATAATTACCCAGTTCATCCCTTGGTCTGCTCTTGTGTAACGGCACTACATGTGCCATCCTCCAGTCCAGTGGTACACATTCTGACTCCAGTGAGGTGCTGTACAGATCTTCCAGCAGCTCCGCCAACACCTCTGCCATGTCCTTTAGCACCCTGGAGTGCATACCATCTGGCCCTGGTGCCTTGTCTACTCTCAGTGCCCTCAGTCCCTCTAGGACTCTACCTCCCTCAATTCTTCCATCTGTCACCTCCTCGCCCCCCATCCCCACCATCCCAGCCCATGGTGGTAGTGGTCCCCCCTTTCCTTCCATGAACACTGAGCAAAAATATTCATTCAGTGCTTCTGCCTGTTTCTCCCCCTTTTCCGCCCACTCCCCACCCTTTTTTATCCTCACTATTGTCTCCTTGCACTTCCTTTTCTCCCTGATGTATCTGAAAAAATCTTTCTTCCCCGCGCTAATCTCAGCTTCCTCTGGGCCTTGGCTTCTCCCACTTTTCTGGTCACCTCCCTGGACCATCTTGCATACTCCTCCCTGTCCCCTTCCTTCTCTGTCCTCCTATACCTTTGGTGCACCTCTCATTTTGCCCACACCAACTCCACTACCTCACTGTTCAACCAGCATGGAAATTAACTACAGGCAGGAATGGGAGGGGGAAGCAAGCCTCTATATACCAAGAGGCAGTGGAGTTTTCGCAGCTGCAGCTAGTCAGGTGTAACATTAAACAAAAGACGATTCCTCTATATTTTTTTCAGTATAAATCACTCACTGAGTACCAGGGTTTGAATGTGAATCATCATTGAAATTCTCCTGTCTGCAATGCATGACTGGGAATCTTTGGTAACGCAACCACCAGTGTCAAGATAGCAGCAATATTTAATAGCTGTCTATTTAATTAAAAGGCAATTTCTATGCTGTTTAAGTTTTTTATGTTATTTCATACCGTGTTTTAACCTGAAACTGGTCGGAGTGTGCTATTATGGTTACCACTACGGATTATGGGAACATGCACCTTATTTGATGAACCTGAGCTTTTCAGTACTCCCTCTGCTGTGATTGGTGTGTGGTTTCCAAGGCAACGTTCAACTCATATTGTGTGAGGTCTGTTGCGGTCTTCTCTGATTAGTTGGTCACTGGGAAAATGCTTATTATTGGGTGATAGAGCTTGTTGTAGGAAAGCCGTAATTTCTTGAAAAAGGCAAACAACGAGTTGCTGAAAGCAGTTTGTTTTTATTTTATACAAGTTTGTGTGTTATGTTACTGTTTTTTTTTCTGGATCACAAGTTTTCATTCTGCTTTCATGATGTGTGCTGAAGAGGAGTGAGTGTATTTACCGGAGTGGGGTGGGACAGGCAGGTAGGTTGCCAGTTGTACAGTAGATCAAATGACATCACCAGAATGTGAATAACATATTGTTATCCCTGTGGGTGAATAAGACTAAGGAATATATGCTTTATTTTCTTAGGTTATTCATCCCTCCCATGGTATAGCTATGCAAGCAATATTCCACAATAAGATATGTTTTTCTAGAGAATTAATGCATGTCAGGGTGAACTGGAATGCACAAGGCCGGTGGCAGAATGACTTTCAGTGCACCCAGGAAGTGCATTCATTCTCAAGAAACCCATGCTCTGGAGTGGGTTATTGTGCTTATAAAATGGAAAGGGTTTTTAATTTAATGGAAAATGTTTTTTTCTTTCATTAGGTTGTCACTAGATAGAACAGGTGAGTTTGTCACAAAGGCTGTGTGCCTTTGAATGAACCCAGGAACTGGATTTATTTTGAAGAAACCTATGCCCTGTTGTAGATTTTTGTGTTTAAAAACCAGAAATTGTTTTTTATTTTAATAGGAAAATGTTTTATTTTCATTTAGATAGGTTGCTGTTGGGTAGATCAGACAGGTTTATTACAAACTGTGCAGTTTCTAGGTAAATAAACAACTTTCAAGTGCTGTGTTTGAAATTACGGCAAACAATATTGCTGGGTCACCTTGGGGTGTGTAGGGAACTGGGTGCTATGAGGTGGGGGGGTAGACCTATACACAAGTTATTTAATACAATCTGCTAAAATCACATGGAAAAGAGAGGTCAGTATGTATGTGAAGTTGACTTCTATGCGAGTATTTACGGTAATAGTTCTACTGCTTAGTCTAAGGGCTTAAGCGAAACCCAAATTGATTCAGAACTGTAATGGGCTAATTTGTCCTATTGGTTATAGCTAGATTGCCCTCGACCCACCAGAACAGCTGCATGGCCTGTCAAAATGTTCAGCCAACCTGCTGGAATGCCCACCTGTCATACAAGAATGGCCATCTCAACCTGATAGAATGGTCCCTCACCCACCAAATCCCCACCTCATTGGAATGCTCACCTGACCCACAAGAAAGTCTGCATTGTGGAGTGGCGTGTTAGTGTGGGCATTCTGAGTGTCTGCTGGTCAGTGGCCATTCTGTTGGTTTATGATGGTCATTCTGATGGGTCAGGTAGGCATTCCCATGGGGTGAGCCTTCTGTTGTGTTGTGGGTTAGGTGGGCATTCCAGAAGAGTGGGCATTCTAGCATTTCATGGTGTCAATTCTGACAAGTCGATTGCCATTCAGGGTGGGAATTTTGGGGGATCTTGGAAGTCACTCTGGTAGGTCTGTTGGCATTGCAGTTAGTGTGGGCATTCCAACTAGGTTTGTATTTCAGTGGGTTATAGTAACCATTCAAGTGAGTTTGGGCAGCTGTTCCAGGAGTTTGGGGGCATTCCAGCTGGTGCCACTAGTAAAACTTCAATTGTTCTGGTTCCAGGAGCATTCCAGTTCTAGACTTATTCCAGTTTTCACCCATTTCCCTTAGTCTATGGTGTCCTGGTATGTATTTGGGGAACTTTTCATCCACTGAACAAAGGCATGAAATGCCAATTCACTGGATTTATAATATGCTGTTTTTTTTCCTTCTCTGGAACCCAAGTGAAATCCAGGATTATGCTTTGTTGATACAGATGTTTTACACTTGGTTAAATGCATGGCTAACTCTAATTTCACTGACTGTGTTAGAAGCAACACAAAGGGCATTTCTGCACTTGTATATCAATGTCTTAGTGTAGTACTCATTAGGAAAATGGCTACCGACAGAAATAAAATGAAGATGATTTCCTTTTTTAATTTTGCAGAGATCTCTCAATGCGGAGGAACCATCAGGACATTATCAGGTTGCATTGCAAGCCCTAATTATCCTCGCCCCTACGACAATGACCTTGAGTGTGTTTGGGTGTTTAACTTTTCCACTCCAGTGAATGTGACATTCACCTTTCTGGATTTCGCTACCGAATTTGAGAGCAACTGCACCTTTGACCACCTTACCTTCCATATGAATAATAATCCACCAAAGAAGATTTATGGGCCACTGTGTGGTGCAAGTGCTAAACCATTCACTTATTATGGACCAAAACATACCTTATATCTCCGTTTCAAGACTGATTTTAGTAATGTGCAGAAGGGATTTGTCCTGCAGTATAGTGCTGATGGGAAAACGGACTCTTGTAAGACTTATACTCAGCTGTGGTCTGCTTACCCGTCTCAGCCAGCTCCAACGGTAGGTACCATGCTTATGGGACAGTTGAGTCTTCTCTTGATGACGTAGTAATGACCAAGAAGCCGGGAATTTCCAAGGGATTAATGACAGGTTGGGGGTTTGAGTGGCCCAAGGCGCAGCCAAGTGGCACCTCCCGCCAGTCGGTTGTTATTCCAAGGAAATGACCGGTCTCCGAGGTTGGTTTATGATTCTAAGTCTAATTGCAACAACAGCTTTTGATTTTACAGTTGTTTTTTCAGCTTAAATTTCTGTTTTAATGGTGTGGCAAGAATATATGCCACGCATTGCCCATTGGCAGCTAGATTATTTCTAAGTCATTTAATGACCCATCCAGTATCCATTCAGGAGCCTTGCTAGCCTCATGAATATTTATTTAGACTTATAACCTGCAGTATCATTTGACAGAATGAAACTTTTTGTTTCCTTGCAGAGGCAAACAACTGCAACCCCCCCTTCAGCCTATCCTGCCACATGTCTCACTGCCCAGTTCTGGTGGGCATGGCCCAGGGTAACTCCCTTATCGAGGGCTATTTAATGATGTGGCTCACCGGGAGTCCCTTTGCAAAAACACTGCTAGCATTGATGGTCTTTTTCCATCTACTCCAGCTATAGAAACTATCAAGAAGACACATAAAAGATCACTCTTCACCTCTGAAGGATAGTTCATGTGTGTTCCCTTCACTTACAGGATAGGGGTTCAAAGGTAGTTTGGTTCATGTAGCTCCAAGTTCATTGCTAAGTACATTTTTGGGGGTCTGTACCCCACATCACATTACATTACACATAGTCCCTCTTTCACGTAGGCACTATTGCTACCCTGGCATGTATACTAGGCATTTATGTGAGACTCTCCCTTCCCTTGTCATTACGTAGGAACACTGGTGCACTGCTAATACCAATACGGGAACGACTGTTACCTTATATGGTTATTTGATTAGATATTGTACCTAGTTCTGGGTCTAGTACCTCTTGTAGGTCAGTTTCACCCCCTAAACAGGCCTCAGCACATTCCCAGTTCAATTAGGAAGTCTGGGCAATAAGTCACAGCACTCAGAGCACACCAGATAAATTGAACTTCCACAGTAGATTAGCTTCTTAAAACTTCATTTATTTAGAATAACAGAAAGTAAAAATGACCCTTCCTGACCCAGGATGGTCATTTACTTGCTATTATTCTAAATAAAATATTTTTTTAAGAAGCTAAGTTACTGAGCGGGATTTCAATTTATCTGGTGTGCTTGGTGAGTGCCATGACTTATTGCCTAGACTGTTCTCTATGCCACTGTGCACCCCATTCTGCCCTAGTGTGGCTCTGCTGTTACTGAGTTCAAATACAGAGTGTTCACTTCACCTTAATCTGGAAGCTACCTGTGGAAGAGCTGTAGCTGTTACCTCTTTTGAACCCTGTTGCTGCCACTCCTGCCCCTTATGTTCAAACATCAGCTCTGGTCCCGTTAATTCACATGGCATCTTCAGGGGACTCTCCAGGCCTGAAAGCCAGTGGTGTACAAACACATAGTTATCAAATCCCCCTTGGATTCTCTGTGAGGCCTCCTGATTACCCAGCCCTGAAACTTTACTTCCCCCCCTGCTGTTATGGGCAGGAAGAACCCATGAAGGGGGTACTGTGCCACTCTACTCCTGATGCCCTGCCACTGAGCCTGGACTGGCAGTCCCCCTCTGCCTTCCAGTGGTGCCCTGTGTGCCCCTGCAGTTCCAACCCTGTCACCCTATTACTGAGCCAAGGCTTGTAGGACCTCCTCAGTGCACCCAAACCCTGCACCTCTGATAAGGATGCTGCCTACTCCCTCAAATGCTTCTAAAGCCGCTCCTCCAACTTCTAACCTGACTTAAGAACTGACTGCTTCCCGCCACAACCACCAAGTTATATGTTTATGTTTAACTCTGCCCCCACCCCCATTCTGAAGGGCAAAGCGACTGGTACACTGGCACCAAGTGCTTTGATGGACATACTAGTAACAACCTACCCCTCTTTAGGGAAAGAGTTGTTAGACAATGTTAGTTCTAACTACCTAGATTCAGTTTACATCCACACGTAGGTAGTCTTTCACTGAGCACACATAGTCACCAGAATAGTCCTCGAGCATGACGACTCCTGCCACCTAACCATGTGGGCATCTGGCTCCGCCTCTTTGCACTCGCATATTTTATTCCACTGGAAGGAAAAGGTCTTCCTCCTCACAGCTTCTGCAGGTGACTGAGGACTCAACTAGTTGTCAAGCAATTTTCACAATTGATTTTTTTGAAGCTTCTTCATCGACTCCTGTGGCTCCTGCTCAGTCATTGCAATTTGCCTTGGGAGAAGAAGAGAAAGCTGGGATTTAAAAGTGGTGCACTCTATGTAGGTACCCTATGTCTGAGAGGGCAAGGTCATCACAAAGGTGGAGTGGCAGTTCTTCAGGAGGCTAATCCCCTGGGGTCACCTCCAAGGCCAAAAAGTGATGGATTGAAGGAACTCATCCCCTTGTTTGCAACTCTCGGTCAAGATCCAGCTCTACCTTTCTGCCACAGTGGTCCACTGTCACCTTGGACAAGTGGGTTATGGAAGTGGTGGGATTAGGATTGTCTTTGGAATTTACTCCACTGTTCATAGCGGGCATTGCTGGAGGACCTTATGTCAGACCAAAGCAAAAAACAGCACTGCAAACTGGGTGCAAATGAAAAAACTAGTAGCGCAGACAGGAAAAAAATCTGGGGTACTCACCACCTAAGTCAACATGTGGGCAACTTGGAATTAGTGCTTGAATTTCTTTATTTGAAGTGTCTGATGGTACAAAAGTCAAAAGCCCACTCTGGAAACTGCCTAATGAGTTTCACACAAAGTGCTTTTTCAAACCATCAGACACTTCAAAAAAAGGTATTCAAACACTAATTCCAAGTTGCCTGTGTGTTGACTTAGGTGGTGAGGACCTTGTGTCACTTGAGTCTCTTCCCACACTGCAGAAGGAAGTTATCCAACTCCTTCAGTAGCATACAGTAAAGACCTGTCTCAGAAGACCAAGTTCCATTTCAGGCACTTTGTCTGTCCAAGATGTTCTCCAAGTGCTGGAGTCAACTCACAAGATGTACACATGCAAGTGGAAGAGGTTCTCATATTAGTGCGAGGAGCATGGACTGGCACCCCTGTCTTGCCTGGCATCACACATTCTTAGCTACCTCTGGTTCCTGTCTCAGGTAGGGTTGAGAGACATGTCCTTTAAGATGAATCTAGCTGCCATTTTGTCATACCATGCCAAAGCAGGATTGCTGACAGTGGCACAGGACAATGTGATCAGTCCCTTTTTTTTAAGGGTTGGACCACCTCTCCTCTCTGGTGAGGGAACCCCCTCCACTGTGGCAATTACTGCTGGTGCTGTCATGTCTAATAGATAAATCATTGAGCCTATGAACAAATGAGAGTGCTTGCATTTGCCATGGAAGACTACTCTTTTGATCACTGTCACTTTGACCAGACAGATGAGTGAGCTCCTCTGTGAAGTCTCCATATCTGCCCTTCCACAAGGACAAGGTTATCCTATGCCACCATATGAAGTTCATGCCCAAAGTTTCACCTTAATCAGGCAGTCATTCTATCAACGTTCCTTCTGAAACCTCACTCTTGAGACTGAATAAACGCACCACATGCTAGATGTTTGCAGAGCTCTGCTCTTCTACCGGGAGCATGCAGTGAAATTTTGCAGTGAGGCTCGACAACTGTTTGTCACATACACTGAAGCCACCCTAGGCAGCCAAGCAGACAATTGCCTGATGGATAACAAAGAAATACAGAAACATAGAATCTGTCAGCAGAAAAAGACCCACAGTTCATCCAGTCTGCCCACATACCCTACCTTATCCCTCTTAACGTATTATTATAGAGGGATATTTGCCCTACGATGCATTCATTTCTTCTACTCTATTTTCTCCCACGCTACTACTACTAACCATTTCCATCCTCCTTGTACCTTTTTTTTGGCATTGGCAGCCCCCTGTATCTATCCCACACATTCTTAAAACCACTTACAGGTACATCCTCCACAACTTCAGTGGGTAATCTGTTCTGTAGTTCCACCACCCCCTTTGTGAAGAAGTATTTCCTTACATCCTACTTGAAACTCAGCTTCTACAGAAAATACCGACAGGTGAGGTCAGCCTCTGCTTGATATTCTTAGAACTGGTTCCAGCAGTGCAGTGTTCCCAAAGGAAGATAAAACAAAATTTTCATGGCCAGCTGGACGTTACCGAAAAAAAAAAAGTAAGCATAAATTATTAGTCAGCCTGGAGAGAAAAGAAACGCTAAGTAGAAAAGAGAATATGAGAGCCAATTTTGTTTGCAATACAAACTGCTTAATAGACCTTCTGTAAATAGTCTGTTCATTCATTCAAATGTGGTTAAACGTGTAGAAACAGGTTTGTAAGTCTAACTCACAGGATTGTTTAGTAATAAAAGCTGAGACAGTTGATGACATGCGTGCAGTTAACATGAAGGATGGGTGGCAAGCCCAAACCCGTTTTTCTTTTTAAATCAATTTGAGGGATTTATTTAGCACTTGTGAAAAGTTGGAGTGGGGGATGCTGGAAACTAAAGCCCTTTACGTTTTTTTTATAGCCTGCATGTTCACTGTGGGAGGCATCCGTATGTGCACCTCTGCCATACCTCGCAAGTGTCTCTCATTTTACCTCTTCGAAACCCCCTGTCCCACATGCAGAAGATTTAAAAAAAGCAACTCACATTAATTTGTGGAGATTAATTAAGAGTAAGCTTGGTAAACTCTGAGGCACGAATGTTCACAGTATCTCCAAGATTTCATTATGTTTCCCACATTTTTTGGTCTTCACTCCCCCACCTGCATTTCGGTGACAACTGGTTGAGATGTACTGTCTTACTGTAGCTTCTCAAGGACTGACTAGGAGTGACAATTTCTCAGAGAGGGTAGGGGAGGGAGAGGTATAGTTTTAGTATCCTTGCTTAAAGGGGAGCACTTATGAACAGTGCCTGTCACAGTTTGAAAGTCCATGACAGTATCTTTAAATCAGGTATTGGACTCCTCTGTAGCTGACAGCATTGATGATTAAGGCTGCCCCATATTCACACTACACTGCCATGATTTCTAGAACTGTGTGATGCCACTGATGATCACTCCTGAGATCCTACACCTCGTGGCAACCATGGTACCCCCTCTGAGTCCCCCCAGAGCTCATAAAGTCCTGCCTTTGCACTGCAGAAGGTAGTCCCACAATCTGGCCAAGCTGCAATAGAGGAGATGCCCGAAGTCTTTCCCAGGGGCAAGGAATGCAGGCCCACACTGGTGATGGGGGGCAGGTTGAGCATCATCTGTCCTATCAATGGCCCTTTTTCTCACTGCTGTTCTGTATTTGAGAGTGCAGGTGATTACACCATTGAGTCAGTGCCTTCAAGCCAAACACTCCAGTGTCTGCATGCCCTTCCCTCCACATGTGTGCCACCCAGGTTGAAATAAATCAGTTGGAGGTGCTGTCCACCCTCATTGGAGAAGGAGAATGTCCTGTGGTATGCTTAGTCTACCTCCTCCTGCTGACCCTCCAATGGATCGAGCTCAGGGCACAAACCCGCTTCCCTGGTGTCATAAGCCACAACACTGCCACAGTGTCTAGTGGGATGGGTATTCAAGGCTTCTTTTGAGTCAATGTAGAAGCGTGGGCTGTGCACAGGGAACCAAGATGACATCACAAAACTCAATCTTAGTGAGTTTTGAGCTATAAATTCAACAGAGAGAATCTCATCAGCGAGCAGTTACTATCTTTTCCTCGTAGCCAGTCAGTCTCATGTACAACCTGTCTGACACTTTGTTAGTGGGGAACATTTCAATCAAACATGAGGAGACAATAGGGTTGCCACTGTATCGTTTGCTGGTAAGACCCTACTTGGAGTACTGTGTCCAGTTCTGGAGACTGCACATCAGAAAGGGTATAGACAGGGTGGATGCTGTCAAGAAGAGGGCAACTAAAATGGTGCTGGGTTTGCACAAAAAGGCCAATGAGAAGAGACTGCAGGATCTCCAAATGTGCACCCCGGAAGAGAGGAGAAAGACAGGTAGCATGATAAAAATAAAGAAAAACATTTGTTTGTGTTTTAAATTATTTTATTTTATTTATGTATTACTATGCTACATAAAGTAGTAATAAATTGTGTGTTGACAGGGGGATGCTGATGGAGCTCCTTTTTTTGCTTAGCATGGGAGTCTGTGATAGAGAATGCCTGTTTCAGTCTCCCAGTTGCCTAGCCCATTCTATTATTTCCTTTTTTTTAATAATAAGAAAAAAAGGCACAATCCCCTCTATCACTAGAAACGGTGTGACAGAGTGTGGTGTGGGTACTGCCGGGCTGCATCAGCACGGTTGCCTCCGGGTTGTTTCCGTGATTAGAAAGGGAGCTAGTAATTGGGAAGCCTGAGCTGTTGATCTGCCTTTTTTTATCACAAATGGCAGTGGGACAGAGAGTGGAAAGACAGCATAACAAGTTTTTTTTTTTTAAAGTTAGTATGTTTTTGTAACTGGAAAGACTTGCCAGTGTCGTCAGGTTGCAGGTCTCAAGTGCAGATGTGCGTCCTCCGCTGATGGGGCCCCGACATAGTGCTGCTACATTTGTTCCACGTGCAGCGATCTTGATCAGAAAAAAAAGTGGTTGGATAGTAACGTTTTATAAAATTATGGAAAACCAGTGGGCATCCATGTGGGACGACTCCAACAAAGATAGAGAAAACACCGCGCTTTACTTTATATCAGCGAACATCGGGATGGTAAACGGAAAGAGAGAGTCAGTTTCACAGGAAAAGAAAAACCTTTTGTGCTGTGTAACATGGGTTTTTATACTGTTGGGGTGTGTGAGTATATATCTCACACGTCTGTTTGAATCTCCCGCTTTATTGTCGAGTCACTCTGTTCCCTGTTGAATTTTCATAGCAATTGATTTTATTTAGTGACCATCTCGACGTCCGACCATTGCCATCTTTGCCAGTTCTGACTTTGTCATGATCAGAGTGATTGGGGGGGGGGGGCCCTGATGCGGCTGACTGTGGCTGGCACCTTTTCACATTGTTATATCGTGGGATTTACCATGGGTAAAATGTGCCAGTCAGCCAATCGGAGTAAAGAATCCTCAAGCCCCATTGTATAACTAAAGATAACCCAAGAAAGAATGTTAACTTGATTTGCCTTTAAGGGCTCCAATGCCGGCCAACTCAGCTGCAACTTTATCAGGCATGCAACTTTATTATTTAGCACTGGGTACCCAGGTTAAAGTGTAGAATTGCAGGTTTCTGTATTGGTCTGGGTCGGGAACAGGTACCAGTATGGGCATGCAATATCTGTTCCGCCATCTATGCAGCTAGCTAGAGAGAGAGAGAGAGAATAACATCATGAAAACATTAGAAGGTTGGTGGGTGTCCACTGTGATAAATGTCTGAATTTAAAATGCAAGATGATTACTGTGATTTATCTGATGCCATTCTGAAATGCCAATCATAATGTTGTTTAACTTCTAATTCCATTTTACCCTAACCTAACCCTCGCCCCTTTTAAATAAATGTTGGTTAACCGTTTTTTTTCTTTTTATAAATCTTGTGTAATGAGCATATTATTAGAGTGAGCCTTTAATTCTTGAAATGCTGAAATGTGGGATTTTGGTTTTCAGTCCATGTGTGGGGTGACACTATGGTATTGTGGGTAGGTACAGCATCCCAGGGGGTTGTACCAGGATTTATCTATCCCACTGAAAAGCATACTCTGGGTGGAGGCACTGCACACTGATGTTATGTAATGGGAAAGAGCCAGTTTTTAAATCAGAATAGGAACTCAAGGCCCCTCAACCTGCATTGTAGACAGAAGGCAGGGATAGTAGCCCATTGGGAGGTGGCGCCGGGGTTACATAGAGGTAGAGCCAGCCACATAAGAACATCAAATATTGGTATTAATGTTTTGCATATAATTTATTAGATTATATTTCTGTGTTGCCTGATTGCCCAGCAGTAGTGCATTGGACTCCAGTGCTGGGGACCCGGCATGGGAAGCTACAACAGAAGACACCTATCCCAGTCATGGTGTTGTGCAATGCAGGTGGTGAGAGGGAAAACCCCATCCTTGATCATCTCAATGATGGCTGTGGGTACTATCAGGTCCTTGTGCCACACAGTGGTGTCAGGGCTGGAAGGTTGCTATTATGCCCAAAAAATGGGGGGTGGGGAGATGGACCAACAGGATAAAGAACAGTTCTTAAAAAAAAAAAATATACATATATATATTCATTGCAAAAAACTTTGTTAATGCATAAGTTAGGGTTGATAGCACAGTGACAGAAGTATGGAAATGTGATGTTAGGGTTACCCCCCCCACCACCTCCACCCCTTCCACCCTCCACACACCAACAGAAGTCGCGGTGTGCCATGGGGTCATCAGGCCCAACTTCCACCCATTCCATGTGTAAACAAGCTGACATGCTACAGTATAGCAGAATGGGGTGAGAGTTAGCCTGACAACACCATGGCACACCAAGTCTGTTGGTGTGTGGAAGGTGGGTGAGTGGGGTGGGGTAACCTTAACATCACATTTCTATACTTTAGTCACTGTGCCATCAACCCTAACTGATGCATTAACAAAGTTTTTTGCAATGAAGTCCCCTTCTTTTTGAGAAAGTGTAATGTAACTGGTAACTGGTATGTGTTTGTAGGAGCCCGGGCCCTCTGGGTCCTGCGCTCCCTTCACATTGCCCATTTTTTGCGTAATGGTATGTGTATATGGGAGCGTGGGCCCTCTGGGCCCTGTGCTGTCACTTACACATAAGTACAGAGCCATACAGCAGCCCCATAGTGCTGAAAAGGAACCCTCGTAACACTTATGTAAGCAATAAGACATGACAGGGTGTATATTATGGTGTGATAACCACACTCCTAGGGGCGTAGTTAGGCACGAGGCAAAAGGCTGAGTAGCGGTCATCCTTAGGAGTGTGGTTATCACACCGTAATGCACAACCATGGAGTGTCTTATTGTGCTTATAAAATGGCCCTTTATTTTTAGAAGCAGTTTTTTTTTAATTTTGAAACACATATTTAAATAAGTAAAAATGTAAGTGAATCTGTGTTTTTAACATAAAATAGTCCTTCTGCCTATTGGTGCTAGATTAAAATACTGTTATACAGTGTGTGCCTCCCTGACCCCTTAAGCTTCATAGTCCCCTGCCAGCCACAACAATTCACAAATGCTGTTTTCCTCATTCTAAGTATGACACATAGCCCCCTTACTTTATTTCATTCTTCTCACTCTGTAGACAAAACTAAAAGGAAGCCATAACAGAGGCGTCCCAGTGAGCATGGTTTAAAACTGCCACACTTGCTGACAGCATCATGAACTGCTCGCTCTGTCCTAAAAGCTAAACAGCAGGGTGAGTCATTTACCACCTTTTCTCTTTGGCCCTGGACACACTGGGGAGCTTAAGATGGTTAAGTGCCTTAACATGGTTTAACTCCCCCTAGTACTGTTTGCAGACAGACTACAAGCTCCTTAAAACGTTTTAAGAAAAGTGTTTTTAAACCCTGCTAGATACCTAGTCTTAAAACCATTTTTAAAAATGTTTTGGAGCTAGCATGGTTTTACTCACAAGTCTGTCCAGGAGTAAAAACGTTTTAAGCTGTAATGGTTTAACTAAAACAGTTCTAGCTGCAGTGTGTCCAGGCAAGCACAGTTCTATGACCCTGTATACATTAGAGCTGAAGATTTGCACCATTTTAAAAAAATATTTTAAAAATGTTTTCAAACTCACCACAGCAGCCCGTCCACATTATTTTTCACCGAGTTTAAACTCAGTTGTAACACTGACTCCCGTCCACATCTGCCTCCAGTAACGTTTTTAAAAACGGGTTCTCCACGACTGGTAACACACTTCCTAGTGGAGCAATATGCAGACGCCCATCCACACTACCGGGTAACATGCTTTCCCTCACCAAACTGTGTTTAAAAACGGACTTGAGACTAGCTCCCAGCAGGGTTTAAGCACGGTTTCCTAACAGGCTTTGAAACCATGCTTAAATGCGGATGGGCACCGTGTTTGCGCTAGTTAAAACATTTTAAGCACCTTAAAACATTTTAACTAGCCTGATATGTACAGGGCCTATGTGTTGGACTTAACACAAAATAGTTACAAGGGGGACAGGTGTAACACTAGCAGTGTGGCCACACTAAACCGTTATCAAAAATGGTTACTGAGTAGTGTGGCTGCACTGAAATGGTTTAGCTAAACTGGTTTTAACAATGGTTTTCAAAAGCAGTACTGTAGTGTGTCCAGGGCCTAAGTTTATATAGTATTATTGCTTACTTTCTTCATTCTGTTTTTTTTGTGTTTTTTTGGCTGTGTTTCACCATATTCAAGAAATGGAATGTTTATCATGGAATGTTTACCATGGAATACAGGGATTCAAAATTCTCCTCAGTTCCACTGGCAGAATATTCCTTTCCTAACATACTGTGTATGCACACACACACACAGGCCTTTTCTAAAGCCACATACTCAATTATCTCACTGTCAGGCAAAGCAGAAGAGATTTCCCTGATGAGCATGGTAAAGATAGAAAGGTTTTTTTCACTGTTAGCAAGGAACAGTTGTAAGGAAAACCTACAAACAATACTTAATATTTCTGATTTGTTTATGTGTGTAAGGAGAGTGTGATGATCAAGGAAAAAAACATTTAATTAATGAATTTGTTTTATTTTTTATTCAAGGTAGTTTTATTTTTAGGGCCCAGTTGAAGGTTTTTACAGTGTGAAGGTAGCAGCCATGTTTGTAATGGAAAATCAGCTCTGGTTGTAGGGGGACTGATGGAAGATAGTTCTGGTTGTAGGAGGACTGATTTACTTATTGTGTGATGTGGTTTAGGACTAGGATGACTGTGTGTATATATACAGATTTAATGTACAGGCAGCTGATGTCTCTTGGCCAATGAGATTTCTAGATTTTCTCATGCCAATTTATAATTGGCAATATCTCAGTAACTGTAGCAACTATGAAAAAAATCCATGGCAGTTGTAATCATGACTTAGAAACCTCCACACATACTTAGTCCACCTAAAGCTGTGGAAAATGAAAAATCTGTATCTCGAATCGTTTTCAAGATACAGGCGCCGAAAGTCACAGGGGGTTCCACAGTGTTATCCAATGGGAAATGTCTCAACTTTGGAGTGCTGTAATTTTGTAACCCTTTTAAATTTTTTTACCAAACCATCAAAAGGCACACTTGTGGCACCAGGGCTTGCCACCCTGCAAATTTCAGACAAAAAGACCCAACTGTTTGGGTGCAGAGTTGTGGCAAAGAAATGGTATTTTGTGGTGCAGTAGTGTTACAAATTGCAACAGTACAGATGCGACAGTGTATTGATTTGCGAAAGTATAGCAAATGTACTACCATGATCTGCGACACTACGGGGGACCCGATTTTAAAAAGGTATTTCTAAGGGTGTTCCTCAGGCACCATTTAGATAAACACAACTGTCAGTGTTTACCTAGGGGCACTAGAATTTGAACTACAGATGTTTTTCTTCACCACTAACTAAAACAAGATGGTGGCAGCACAACAGTAAAAAGTGGTTTTGCGGCAGTTTCGAGAGGCACATATATTTTTTCCCCATTGACATTGAAAATTTCAGACCAGATAGACAAATTGTGTGGGCTGTAGCCCCAAGCAAAGAAATGTGCAGAAAAAAAAAGTTTTAGTGCATTTTTTGGCTCGACAGCTTCACAACCACTCATCTGACCGTAATGCAATTTGCCAAATCCAGAGATCTATCGTACTACACTGTGCATGCAAACTTTCAGGCAAATCCATTGTACGGTGGCAAAGTTATTAAAGTGCAAACTTTTGGGTTTAACATAGAAGTGACTGGGCAATCCTAATTATAGCTGCACTACTGTGCAGCTATAATATATACATATATAAACAAAGAACCTCAGCGTGCAAGCACTGAAACAATGGTTACCCCAAAGGGCATTGGCCGGGAAGCCAAGTTTCAAAGAAATACAAAATCACACATACCCCCATAATGCAAAGCATCATGGGCTGCATATGCAAATCACCACAGAATATTATGCTGGTTCAGCTTTAAGCAGAAATGCATGGTGCTGAAAGGCCTCTCACACAGTTTGCAAAGGATGCCAACAAAAGACACAGACACGTGTTTCGTCCTACCAGGACTCATCAGTGTGCCTCATCTGTTTGACACCCCAGTGGAATGAACCAGCTACCCTAAGATGGTCTATCTGGGTTATGTTGTGGGGAACCCAATTAAAACAAAAAAAAAGTTAAAAGACAAAGAACCTCAGCGTGCAAGCACTGAAGCAATGGTTACCCCAAAGGGCATTGGCCGGGAAGCCAAGTTTCAAAGAAATACAAAATCACACATACCCTCATAATGCAAAGCATCGTGGGCTGCATATGCAGATCACCACAGAATATTATGCTGGTTCAACTTTAAAGGGGCACTGTCAGCTTTGCTCCTCTTTTTTTCGTCTGCTTGCTCGAGTCTGACTCTGTGCACCTATATATAACTTATCCCCTAAATAAACTCCCCATGTATGCCACAGTGGTGATCGCTTACCAGATTTTTAAATTTTTGGACATTTCTTCATTCCAGTGGCTGACAGAAAAACCCTCGTCCCCTGGAAGCAGTGGTATGCTGACAGCATGCCTGTGACACGAAGCACCGGCATTAACAAAATGTTTTTACATACCCACACTAAAAAGTTGCTTACAGCATGTTTTTCAGTATACTGAATTAAAGTTGGTGTTTTTAAGTAAAACCGAGTGCTGGTAATGTCAATAAAAACATTTAAACACTGCCGTCGAAATCCCATGCCTGCGTGAATGTGGACCACTCCATGTAGCGAAATCCTGTGCATGCGCAATAGCGGGACAGAACACAGATCCTGTGCATGTGCAGGAACAGCCCACATTCACGCAGGCGTGAGCTTTCGGCAGCAGTGTTTAAATGTTTTTATTGTCATTACTAGCGCTCGGTTTTACTCAAAACACAGCAACTTTAATTCAGTATACTACAAGACATGCTGCAAGTAACTCCCTAGTGTGGCCATGTTAAAAATTAACGTTAGTGCCGGCACTCTGTGTCACAGGCACGCTCTAGGCATACTACTGCTTCCGGGGGACAAGATATTTTCAATCGGGCCGCTGGAATGTAGAAATCATTCAAAATTTAAAAATATGGTGTTTATCACCGCTAGGCATATATCAGAGTTTGTTTGGGAAATAACATATATATGTATAGAGTCACGCTTATGCAAGCAGACAAAAAAACGAGGAGCAAAGGTGACAGTGCCCCTTTAAGCAGAAATGCATGGTGCTGAAAGGCCTCTCACACAGTTTGCCAAGAGTGTGGACAGAAGACACAGACACGTGTTTCGTCCTACCAGCACTCATTAGTGTGCCTCGTCTGTTTGACACCCCAGTGGAATGAACCAGCTACCCTAAGATGATCTATCTGGGTTATGTTGTGGTGAACCCAATTAAAACAAAAAACAAGTTAAAAGACAAAGAACCTCAGCGTACAAGCACTGAAGCAATGGTTTCCCCAAAGGGCACTGGCCGAGAAGCCATTCCACTGGAGTGTCAAACAGACGAGGCACACTGATGAGTCCTGGTAGGACGAAACACATGTCTGTGTCTTCTGTCGGCACCCTTTGCAAACTGTGTGAGAGGCCTTTCGGCACCATGCATTTCTGCTTAAAGTTGAACCAGCATAATATTCTGTGGTGATTAGCACATGCAGCCCATGATGCTTTGCATTATGGGGGTACGTGTGATTTTGTGTGTGTGTGTGTGTGTGTATATATATATATATATATATATATATCAACAGGCTATCCAAGATTACCTTGCTTATAATGAATCCTTGGATTACATACAACACCCCCCAAGCAAAATAGAATTTGTCGACAGAAAAGAGAAAAGCACTGCTTGGCCCACTCAGTCTGCCCAGATGTTCCCTGCCTAATCTGCCTCCGCAAACCGTAACTGGTCTCTGCCAACTCTCCCTCCTCCCTGCCTATTTACTAATATTCCCCTATGTCTATCCTATGCATGCTTGAAGCCCCTCACTGTTTTCTCCTCCACCACTTCTGCTGTCAGTCTGTTCCAGGCATCTACGACCTCTTCAATGAAGAAGTATTTCCTCACATCTCTCTTAAACTGATTAGCTAGTTTGTTTAACAAATTATACAAATATTATACAAACTGTAGCTGTTTTAGCCTCATATCCATCTAAAAAGGGACATGTGTGAACAATGCTACAGCTACTACAGTACTTGGCAAAACTGGGATCCACATAAAACAATTCTAGGCCCACTCGTGGTTTGGGAATGAGTCTGGACCCCTGCTGCTGATGGAGTGGTCCAAAGACTCCAGTACTGTGAAGAGTAGTGCTCTCCGTCTTGGGGAGGAGGGCAGCTTTGAGCTGCTCGTACACCGTTCCCCAGGGCAGGCCAAAGAAGGCTGCGTCACATGCAGCAATATTTCCACTACAGGGGTGTGGTAGTCTGACTTGCTGGTGCAGGGCAAGAAGTGAGGGGTGATGGGAGCCTGTCGCATCCAGACTGCTAGTGACTGAACAGTGTTGATGGCTCCTAAAACAGCTTTGAACAGGGAGAAGGGGGGCTGACTGGATGAAGACCACCTCCCACTCCCACTAAGTGGACCAGCTCCCAAAACTGTATTCAGTCTCTGTCTCTCTCTCTGTCTCTCTCTCTCTCTCTCTCTCTCTTTCTCTTTCTCTTTCTCTTTCTCTCTCTCTCTCTCTCTCTCTCTCAGTAGCTGCATGGGGAACCCTGCCATAAGGTACAAGCCACAGGAGACTTGGGGTGGGGGGGGTTATATCCAGAGATATGTGGTAGTAGGTTTGACCACGGTTTCCTCTCCTGCTCATAAATAACAATTCAAAAACAAAATTAAAAAAATTAATATTTTCAAACTGTTGTAAGAAGTATGTTTTCTTTGCTTTTAGGGAAATTAAGTGGTGTAAGTTGCAAAAGGCTGTTCTCAGTTTTCAGACTTTGCAAGTCAAAGTTACACACTTGAAAGTATACACTCAAATGCCGAAGAACTGTGCTCTTTTTTTATTTTTTTACATTTTTAATTTTGTTTTTTCTAAGCTTTTCATTCTTTGCTGACACTGTAAGAGACAGTTCTTAGGACAGACATCAAAAACGAAATTACATAAACAGAGCTGTTTCTCTTTGCATGCTGGTTGATGTTTCTCTCGTTTAGCACAAAGAGTTCTATTCAGCCTGTGATCTATACTACTGTGGTTTTAATACAAAAATAAACAGGGCACGTCTCGCATTGCAGTTTAGACTGTTTTACTTACATTTTGTGCTCACTGCTGCGGCCCCTATCCCTTACATCATGCCCGGCCCTGTCCCTGGCATTCCTAATACTTACCCCTCTGCCTGTAAGCCCCATGAGCTTACCCCTCATGGCGTGGCCCAGCCGAGACACACACCTTCTGCCTCGGGGTGGGGGGGGACTGAGACAAGTGAACCTTGGGGAGAGGGAGCATGTGGCAGGGGCAAGGCCCAAGATCATCCCCCTTACATCAGGGCATATCATTTCTACTTCATTCCCACTTCCTCAGAACATCGGCATGCAAGGAACCCCAAGCCCATGCATACTAACATGTTGTGCAGAGCCAGCGTCCTCAGACTCCTACGCTTCCATGCTGCATTGCCACTGTGGTCACCCAGGCGGCAGTATATCAGTGGGATTCACATCCGTCCTTCCCTGAACGAGGAGAGCATCCTCTGGGATCCTCAATCTTCCTTTCCCTAGCCGGCTCCTGATAGTATTCGCGCTCGTTCCCAAACTCGGGTCGCCAGCATCGCCAGTGGTCAACTAAGGTAAGGTAAGGTAAATTTTATTTTTCTAAGCGCCCAATCCCGGAGGCTCTGGGTGCCGTACAAAATTCAACAACACTCTATTAATACATATATAAAATCCAATTATAAAATGAAACACATACACCCCACTATTATTATACCCTTTACAGTCACACAAGACAGGGATTACAGTGACAGCAATCTCATACCAAATCCACAAAAGCTTGCTGAAATAAATATGCCTTAAGGCGAATCTTAAAAACTTCCACTGACGGGGCCTCCCTCACCAAAGGCGGAAGAGAATTCCACAGGACAGGGCTGGTGACGCTAAAAGCTCGGTCGCCGGCCATTTTAAGTCTTGTCCTTGGAATCGCCAGGAGGCCCCAGAGGAAGACCGGAGCGAACGAACCGAGGCTGCTGGTGTCAGAAGGTCACTCAGGTAGTGTTAAGGCTGCACTGATAGACAGGCTCAATTCAAATTTATGTATTGATTTAACCAGGATAATATACTCATTGAGAAAAGTTACAAAGTTTATTTGCAAGGGGGTCCTGGCAAGGCAGAGGAAGTGTGTTACTTAAGAATGCAGGACCATAGGATTGTAAGCTGGCAGCAGTTCACAGCAGGCTGACACAAGTTGATGGACAGCTACTGCTGTTCACATCGGAAATCTAGCTCTCAGATGGTCCTTACAGCGGTTCCATGTGATAGCGATCGAAAAACAGCGATCGCTATCATTGCGAATGTATGTCGCCGAAAGGCATTTTGGTGACATACAAGTAGCAGTGACTCGACTTCCGGAAAACACACAACTGTTTATGGGGCCCCCGCACCCCTGCATCCCACTGACTAAAGACTGTCAACTCCAGGGGGTGTATGTCGAGGAGGGAGTGAAACACGGCATAATAAAAAAAAAAAACAGAGCCGCAAGTAGCGGCAAAACAACATCCCCCAGCAGGTCCCAAACCCAGTTCCTGCTGCACTGTAGCCAGCCACCCTTACCACCACACCACAGGACTGGCTTAGCTGCAACAGGATCCCACCACCCATACAAAGCTTCCCTCCTATCCCTCCCCTCCGCCTCCCTATCCCTCCCCTTCCGGTCACTCTGCTCACTATAGGGTCGCCACCCTAGCAGGGTAGCTGTTCATGACAGCGATATACATGAATCACTCATTTATTATCGCTATCATCACAGGCTACCCCCTACAGCTGTCAGTCACTCTCAGTCATGCTGGAGGTCCATCACAAGAACAAAGATTGGCCAAAAACGTGCCACAGTATCAAGTCATCCTGTGCCCTGGTGGCTCTTCTGGCTCCCTTTGCAGGTTTCTGCAGCCTGATTTGTTGTACCAGCCCCTGCCCCTGTTGCCATGGATCCTGGGGGTCAGAGTGGATAAAGATGGCTTTGTTATTTGTAGCCCTAAAGGCACTGACCTCACAGTCTTTATTTTTCAGGGCTCCTGCCCTTCAAACATGTACTGTATTTGTGGCCTCTCTATGTCCTGCATGGTTACGCTTAGTATCCAGTTGGTTGGGACTGACAATCACTGGGATCCCCACTCTATCATGAGGGTCAATTGATTACCCATTTGTGGCATGCGGCTACTTTGATGTGTGACAGGAGCCACCTGACTTCAGTGGTTCAGCATGCCGGAGGCTGCAGCTCCTCCCTCACTTTACCCCCACTCCCTGTCGGCGCTCCAGTAGGACTGGCTAGCAATGGTACTGGTGGCAAGTACTATGCAGCAGGCTCCATAGAGCCATTAAGTTAAGCCCCCAGATGTAACAGGGGTTACAGTTCTTTTTGTTCCCTCTCTTTTCTGGTTGGCCCCCACCTGCCTGTATCTGGCAACTGCCCAATCCTGCCACAAACCCGTACTCCAGTCCAGATGGTCCCTTATTTTCCCTGACAGTTTATCCCCTCAGATGAGACCTTTGAGATTGCTATCCCCCTTTGAATGGAGTTATCCATGCTGGGCAGAAGGGCAATGTGGGGCCCTTGCATGCCAAGTCCCCATACTGCCAGTCAAGAATCTGTTTTCCTGTGGTCTCCCACCATGGGACGCTGGCATGGACAGGCGTTGCAACCATGCAACAGTCATGTGTGGCACCAAGCCAGGCATCTCCCCTCTGCCATTCCCACTTTGCAGTTGCTACCTAAAGGCCATAGGTGGTGCCAGCATGGGGGAGGGGCTCAGACAACCACCTACTCTGAGGAGGCACATGTCTTCTGGCACATCTAAACCTCTTCACTCCACTGTCCCTCCGGCACCCTAGGCTTGATCCTGTCATGAGCGGCTGTGTTCTTCTTTCTTTTCATATTTTCTTTATCCCCCAGCTGAGTCAGCCTACCACTGGCTTTCTAGTATTGTTTCGACTATAAGGCCTCTATCGGTTGCTTCCCCTTAGCAGAATCTCCTTACCACCTTACCAGAATCTCCACTCTACCCTTCAGGCTCCCAATACCCAACCAGCCACCATGTTGGGAGTGTCCTAATGAACCGGGACTTGATCATAAATACTTAGATGGTGAGGGGCTGGAAAGTTGGGGTGAACATAAGGCATGGCAGGGTGACATGAGGGCCTGGGAAAATGTTACGTTTCAAACATCCTGTGCTTTTTGTCCCCTTTACAAGCCTCTCCCACTGTCCAGTGTCTGCTTGCGACTGTGCTGGGGGGAGATGGCGTGTGATCACCCACATTGTCAACAGCTCCACTGCACCACCCCTAGATGTTGCTGCAAGAGCAGCACTCCTAATCAGGTCCCACCCCAGGAGGAGAGCAGTGCAGAAGTTTGCTTAGGGAGGTAGTATAGCGCAGTGGTTTAAGGCTCTGAGCTGCAAACCTGGTGACATCCAACAGACCAGACCTGGGTTTGAATCCCACAGCTTCCACTTGCAGACTGTGTGACCCTGAGCAAATCACTTAACTTCCCTGTGCCCCCAGGTCGCACCTGTAAAAAAAAAAAAAAAAAAAAAAAGCTTTCAGCTTAGTGTGCTAGTCCTGGTTAAACAACCAACAACAACAAACTTTGACCTCCATGCCAGCCTCTGCTCCTGCCATGCCGGGCTTGTGGTGCAAACGTGTGCCACAGTAGTCACTCACCAGTTGGCATCACAGAGTCAGATTCCTTATTATATTACAGATTGAGGGAGCGCTCCCAACCAATCGGAGTGCTGCTTTCCTCCACATGTGAGACACTCATTCTGTGAAGACTCTCATGTGCAGATGCCCTGGAAGCCAAGTCTAGCTTTGCTGTTCTTGCTCCAGGCGATCGCACATGAAACCACTCTTAAACAGCAACGAATGCATGGCTCCAGGGGACATATTTAAATACAGTATAGCGCCCAAAACTGAGAGCAGTACTCTAGGTGTCGATTAACCAATGACTTGTACAATGGCATGACAGTCTTCTTGACTTGCATACAAAATGCTTTCTAATATATCTTTGCATTTGAGTTTTTTCCTTTTTCTGCTGCTTGTTCGCACTGTGTTTTTGGCTTTAAATTGTTAACAATAAAGACCCCCCCACACACTTCCCTTTCCTGATCTGTCACTCTGAGCTTCTTTACATTTGGGTAAGGGTAATATTCAGTTTTCCTGTTTTTCCCCCGATGCATCACTGCACATTTCTTCCTTTTTTTTTTTGTAAGTATGTTTTTATTTAAATGAACAAAGTCTCACATTCTAAACATGACATACATAGAGGTAGACATTATTGCAGAAAAACAGAGCACTATAAGTCCTAGAATAAATTGTTCCCATCCATTCCCCTCAACACAGCTTTGGGGGCCAGGGTACCCAGCGTTGCTTTAATTATGTTTTCTAGGTGCAGTTCACAGCATACAGGAGGGGTACGGGGGGGGCACCTGTTCCCCCACACTCCATCCCATGCCATCACACTCCACCCAGCCCCTTCAACTGCCTCCCCCTTCCACCCATCCAGGTGTAACCCGTGAATTCACGTGAAAACATTTGGGTCATGTTGCATGACATACAGCATCCAAAAATTCCACAGATGTGAAGATTTCAGACCTTTCATTAAACATAGAAACATAGAAGTTGACGGCAGATGAGGACCGCAAGGACCATCCAGTCTGCCCATTTCTTATTCTACCTTATGAATGTTCCATCGGTCTTTGCTCTGTCAATGGCCCATCTATTCATACTCATCTGTATTGCTCCCTTATGCCTATCCCATGTCTGTTTGTAGCCCTGCACTGTATTCATATCCACCACTTCCTGAGGTAGGCCGTTCCATGCATCCACCGCCCTTTCTGTGAAAAAGAACTTCCTCACATTACCCCTTAATCAGCCTCCCTCTAATCTCATGCTGTGTCCTCTTGTCCTGCTATTTTTCTTATATTGAAACATGTTAGACCCTTTCACCTTGTTAATGCCCTTAAGGTGCTTGAATGTTTCGATCATATCACCTCTCTCCCTCCTTTGCTCTAGGGTATACATATTGAGCTCTGTTAATCTGTCCTCGTATGTTTTCTGATACAGTCCCTGCACCATTTTGGTTGCCCTTCTCTGGACTGCCTCAATTTGGTTAACGTCCTTGTGGAAGATTGGCCTCCAGTGTGCAGGCAGTACTCCAGATGGGGCCTAACAGTGTCTTGTAAAGAGGATTGTACCTCCCTCTTCCAACTTGTGATACCCCTACTAATACACCCCAACATCCCCCTAGCCTTACCTACTGCTTTAATGGTCTGCTTGGATGATTTCAGGTCATTGGTGATGATGATGCCCAAGTCTCTTTCTTCCCTTGTGACTGCCAGCAACTCCCCTCCCAGCCTATAGGTGGCTTCAGGCTTTCTCTTCCCTTTGTGCATGATCTTGCACTTCTTTGCTTTAAACCCCAGTTGCCACTCTTCCGACCATTATGCTAGTTTATCCAGCTGTCTTCTCATTCTGCTCACCCCATCTGGATCATCTACTCTGTTGCAGATCTTGGTGTCATCTGCAAATGGACAAACCTTACCCTCCAGTCCATCTGCAATGTCACTGATGAAGGTATTGAAGAGGACTGACCCCAGGACTGATCCCAGAGGTACCCCACTTGTGACTTGCATCTCTTCTGACTGTACACCATTTACCACCACTCTCTGTTTTCTGCCCTTCAACCAGTTTGCCACCCAGCTGACCAACTTCTGACCCACCCTGAGTCTACCCAGCTTATTAATCAATCTTCTATGTGGAACAGTATTGAAAGCTTTGCTGAAGTCAAGGTAGGTGACATCAACTGCTCCCCCTTGGTCCACCACTCTGGTTACCCAGTCAAAGAAATCTATGAGATTAGTTTGACAGGACCTTCCTTTTGTAAACCCATGCTGTCTTGGATCCTGTGCTCCTATGGATTCCAGGTGTTGCACTATCCTTTCCTTAAGGAGTGCCTCCATAATCTTGCCCACTACTGAGGTAAGACTGATTGGTCTATAGCTCCCTGCCTCCTCCCTGCTACCACTCTTGTGGAGCAGGATCACATGAGCCCTTCTCCAGTCTTCTAGGACCTCTCCTGTACTCAGAGACTAACTAAACAGTTCTGCTAATGGCTCTGCTAGTTCCACTCTTAACACCTTTAGTACCCTGGGATGTATGTCATCAGATCCCATTGCCTTGTCAACCCTGAGCTTATCTAGCTCTTGTAGGACCCTTTCTTTTGTGAAGGGACTAGTGCACACCTCCCTCCCCCCCCCCATGTCCATGGTGCTGAGCTGTGGGCCCTGCCCTACCTTCTCTTCAGTAAATACTGAGCAAAATTATCTATTTAGAATAGATGTTTTTACATGGTCCTTCTCCTCACATGCCCCCTTATCCCCTTTGATCTTAGCAATACCCTCTCTGGACTTTCTCCTTTCACTAATGTATCTATAGAAAGTCTTGTCACCTTCTTTTACTGTTTGTGCTAGTGTTTCCTCGGTTTGGGCCTTTGCCTGCTTTACTGCCTTCCCTGCTTCCCCTAGGGAAGTTTGGTATGCCTCTCTATCTTTATCCTGCTGCGTTCCTTTATGTTTCCTGAAGGCCAGCCTTTTGGCTCTGACCTTTTCTGCTACTGTTTTTGAGAACCAAAGTGGTTTCCTTCTTCATTTGCACTTCCTTTTCTCTCTAACACAGTGGGATGTTGCTTCAAGTATTGCATCCTTAATGCTTGCCCACTTTGCCTGTACCCCCTCACCAAATGTAACTCTTTCCATTGTGATATATGGAATTTACTGTATCCCACCATTGGCCCAGATCTAGCCCCTGATTGTTAAGCCCTGTCCGAGTAATATATTTTTTGGTGCCTAAAGCATGATACTGAGAAGGTGTTTCTCCCTTTTGTCTTTCAGAACGCTGGGGTGCTGATGCAAGAAGTATATTTCAGGGGAGAGTGTTCTGTTGTGCAAGATTTCTGCCATGGTGATTTCTAGCTCCCCATGAAGGGTCTTGCAGGCAGGTCACATAATATGTGTGACACCTGCACTCACAGTGCCCCAGCTGGAGGCACTATTCTCACAACCATAAGTAGCCATAATGACCTGGGTTCTGAAACACCTAAGCAAATTCTTCCAAGCATAGTCATGCCATATATGGGATGAGGTGATTCTACTTGCTTCGAAGCAGCCCCTCTCCCACTATGTCTGATCTATAAGGTGCCCACTCTGCTCACCCCATTTCCCTGCTACATATAGGGTGGTGTGAGGTTGTGTGGCTTGTGTTGCCCTACATAGGGTAGAGCTTGTGTACAGAGTATGGGGCTCTGATGTGTGTCACCAGGGCAAGAACTAGTGGGGGTACCTTAGTGGGGTCTCTCTCCACTGGAGGATGGGACTCAGTGTAATGTCAAACCTGGAGATATCAAAAGAAATCTTGTCTGTCCAGCTCATTTTGGTCTTGTAACTCCTGAAATGGATGCACTGTCCTTTCAGAGCAAAATGGAGACAAATAGATAAGATTACACTTACCCCACTCACAGTATGCCGGATCTAAGCGAACAGGTGGGAAGTCCTCCAGTTGTGCAGTTGGGAAAACCCATCTTTCAGCCTTGGTTATGTTAGAGACAGCCACTGTTTCTTGCCATACCTGGTGCACCCAAGCAATCCAATGGTTTTGGTGTGGCTCAGTCTGATCTGGGTCTTCTGAAGTGAAGACATAGCTAGTCATTTCCCATAAGGGGAGTAAAACACTCCCAACATCCAGTGATTATGACCCAGGTCCAGTTTAATGCCATTTGAACAGAATCCAAAGTTGTGAGGTAATATAATAAGTGCTAAGGTCTCTGGGCCTTCAGGAGCATCAGTGTGCATAGTCGCACTCTAGGTCATTTGTTATTCCAGATAAAATGACAGACAGCTCGCTGTCTGCCACCTCCTCCAGTTTTACTCTGGTATAAAAAAGGGGACATTTTGAAAACAGTATAAGAAACGGAGGAGTGTTATCATACGGACTGTATTCCCCCCTCCTAATCAAGGTTAATGGCAAGAGTTGCCATTGTTGTAGGTCTGATAGCATCTGGGCAGATGGAGAATCATAGCTTGCCTGATAGAGCCCATCTCTAGTGAGTTAGATGGAGTGCCTTCCGGCTCTCCGGTATAACTTCCTTTGCTCAGTCTCATGTACACAGCTTTCACCAAGACCTTCAGAGACTGGCGGCCCCCTCTGAGTCATCCACTGATTGATTTTGGCATCCTACCAAATCATTTACCATCTGGACTTGGTCAAGATAAAGTTAATTTGGAGTGGCGACACAGAGGGTTGACAGGGTGGCATCTGTATTATGATCTAGACCACCTGCCACAATTATCTTAGCTGACACCTGGCTGACCAAGACTATTTGATTTCGGTCCACGAAGGTGCTGTGTTCATTAAAGTCTAATGTTCCCTTATGGGCATGATTACGTATTAGTGGACAGTGAGTCTTCCCTAGTTCCTCAAATATTTTTATATGTACCATGAATCCATCTGTGAGTTTATGTCTGGGACAATCATATATTTTACACCAGTGTTCTCTATCAGAATCCATGAAATACCATCCCAAATATTTATGTAATGGTTTTGTACATGTAAAATCTGTACAATTTAGTATGTGGATGTAACCTGGAACTGTTACCTTAAGCGTACCAGCATGATCAAGGAAGCTAAAATCTAAACCTGGTTTACTTTTAAGATTATCCTATTCTAAACTCATTGATCTAAGTTTTATAATATTAAATTGATAAAGAATACCAAAGTCAGGATTCATGATTAAAAATATTTACTTTTGATATGAATGTTCAAATTTACAAAGCAGTTTTGGCATCAAAATGAATAGACAGTTACAATTTTAAACTGCAGTCACAATTTATAATACAGTTACAATTTTTCTGAACAGCAGTGCTAAGCAGAAAATAATTCCTTCGATGCAGACCAAAAAAATCACAATAAAAGAAATATTAACAATTGCCAGGCAAATAGCCAGCCTTAGGTCCTATGCCTAAGGTGGAGGTAACAGACTCACCAACCAGTGCCAAATGTTCCTATGAAGTCCTAAGAGCTGAGATGATTCTTGGTTCTGCCTGTGAGACTCCTACCTTGCCTTGGATTTTTGGGCACTTAAGTAGTCTTGTCAAGGCAGAGATGTAACTGGATGGTTCGTATATCTCAGCAAGTTTGACTACTGATTAGTTGTGACAGGTTGTTGGTACTGCAGGAGGCAGTTACTTTATATAGGGACTTACCTGAGCTGTTACTTTGATCTAACTTCATGTACCTTGTGTTAAACTAGGCTAGTTACTTTGCTACATCTGCAGGAACTTCAGAAAATATAAAAAGCAACGTAGTGCTACACCTGCAAGAACTTCAGAAAATGTAAAAAGCAACATAGTGCTCTCAAATGAGGCACCCGGCCTGACAGTATGAGCACCTAGCCACTCACGTGGTTAGTTGTTTACTTGGCAGGGCAGGGTTGGCCGCTCATGTGTCCAGTCATAGGTTCTTATGGGACAGGGTTGACTGCCTGTTGTGGTTAGTTGTTGTACTAGGCAGAACAGAGTTGACTACTCTGGTGGTCCTTCATAAGTCTTATGAGACAGAGTTTAACTACTCAGGTGGTCCTTCATAAGTCTTATGAGACAGAATTGACTACTCGGCTGACCCCCTGCTAACCCCTTACGGCTAGACTGAGTGGTGGAAATATACTGCCTGTGGCTACCAGTGGAAAGTACCCAACATATATCAGAAATTCAAGAGGGTCACGCTCAATGCTCATGACTTCTACCAAGTCAAAAAGATTAAACAAGTGTAACTTCAATAATTGATTTTGTTTAAAGTTGACAGTAAAAAAAGTAAAGACTTAGGTTTTAAACTTGCAGAATCAATGCAACAGTCCTGAAATTATTAATCAATGAACAGAAAATCAAACACTTCTAAATCCATTTGTAAGTAACAGGTTATACATTGTTAATCAATTAATATAAAACCAAACACATCTAAAACTATTACTGACTATTAATTTAGAAAATAGCAAGCTAATGCCTAAGCATTTTGGCCTGGGTAAAGCCAAGTCCTTAAAATCTGGGGGGTGGAATGTTTGCAATAATCCAATCAGCCACTATGCTCTCTTGTTCTGGAGGCATTTCTTCATTTACCAAGGACAACGGGGCAGGCAGAGCTGGTGGATTAAGTAACATTAGATAATCTCCCTATCATGGGGCATTAAGGTCAGACAAGTTTAGTGGGGCAGGTCCCACTAATGGAGCAGGTGGATCTGGTGGCAGAGGCAGACCTGGTGGGGTCTGCGAAATGGGATTGCATGCAGAGCTCTAGACAGAGTCAGTTTGATACCTAAATATTTAAGGTTGCTGAGATCCCAGCGGAAGGGATACTGGTTCTGCAGGGAGTGTGAGGAGGTCAAGTAGAACAGTAGCACCTCCATCTTGGAGGTACTCAGTTTATAATCAGACACCTCACTAAATCTTTGCAGAATGGAAAAAATGGCCCCTAGAGAAGTTGACAGGTTAACCATATATAACAGAACATCATCAGTGTACAGGACCACCCAGTGTTCTATCCTCTGCACACTGATGCCTGAGAACCCAGTGCTTTCCGTCAGTGCCTGTGCCAAGGGTCCAATATAAAAGACAAACAGAAGGGGGAGAGGGGGCATCGTTGCCAAGTACCCCTCCTCAGCTGAAAGGATGGAAAGACATGACCACTGAGTTTGAGAAAAGCCTGTGGAGCGCTATAAAGCCTCTGAAGGAGGGAGATAAAATCCATGGAAAAACCAAATTTATCCAGAGCGGCAAACAGATAAGCTCTGGAGACCCTATCAAATGCCTTTTTGGCATTGAGACTGGCTAATAAGAATGAGGTCAACTGGGTATGTATGTGGTGGAGTATGTGGAGGATATGGCAGGTGTTGTCACCTGTCTGCCCAGTCTGGACAATGCGGGTCTGGTCCGGGTGAGTAAGGAACAGCAGCAGGGGGTTCTACTGGTGTGCAAGCATGGCCATAAGTAACTTGTAGTCCATATTTAAGATGGAGATCTGCCAGTAGGCTGAGCACCCTGAGGGGTCTTTTCCCAGTTTAGATATCACCAAAACCCTGTGCATTTATTCATAAATCCCATCCCCCATCTCTCAGCCCATCCAGCCAGCCTTTACAAGTTCCATAGTAACTTTTCTGCTCCTTTATGTATGCAAAGTTGAAAGCACTTTTTGGGATGAAAACTAATTGGCAAGTTTTAAGGGACAGCCCTTGAATTTATATTTCTTGTAAATTCTGGTGGTGTTCCTAGGCATTCTGAACAGGTAGTGTTCTGGTACAACATTTGTTCCAAAACTTGCTGAAGTTACCAAGTATCCAGTGTTATGAGTGAATCAAACTGAGTGACTCAATATCAGCAACTCAATTTGACCGCCTGTCAGATGTGCTACTGGTACAGGAGAGTGAGACGCAGTATGAGTTGCAGTAAAAGAAGAAGACTAGCGAGTGAGGAGTACAGCGACCAGTAGAGGGAGCTATAGGGCAGAAGTATATGGGATGTGGTTGGGTTGGCTGTTCCTAGCTGGCCGCTTGGTGCTGTGGCTTGAGTCATTGTCTGCAGTGCGTGAGGACGTGGGTTTGGAGCTCAGTAGGTGTGTGCATATACTTTTACAATTTTGTGTGTTCGACTGTTAATTTTTTTTGTCTGCCGATCCCCGGAACTGCGTGCCTCAAGTAGCCTCATCCCGAGTTACCTCCCTACCCCAGTATCAGGCCACCCCCCTCGGAGTTGATTATTTAAAGTAAGGGTGTGTGGGGGTGAAGCCCCCCCCCCGCATTGGTGGTCCCCCACACAAAACGTTAGACGCAGTGTCCCGTAGAGTGTGTTCCACCACTCGCTGTTGTTGGGATTGCTTTAGTGCACAGGCGCCTTGTTTGTTTTCGGCATTGCGCACTCTCTGCATTGTTCAGCATTGTTGTTTCTTCGCTGTTATGACATGGTACCCAGTTACCAATAAGCCTGTGCAGAGGTTGTGAATATCTGGTCGTGAGTTTTTGCTTTACTTAGTTTTGGTGAGAAGAACTGAGTGACTGTACTTGTAACACGAGGGAGAGCTCTTTCCCCATCTTCCCTTTCAACTTGAGCTCTGTATTGTGCAAACCCTTACAAGTGCAGTTCACAAATACTGTATTTTAGATTGCTGGGTAATTTCAGCTGACTTCATCCCATGGATTGAAATGGACTAAGATGGCTAAACTCAGCTGTATCTCAAGGTATCTACTATAGCTAGCCACGGGTTCAAAATGAATCCGGTGTCTGGTGGTTAAGCTCAGCACCCCATCAAGGTTCCACAATAATGCTGAGTCCTAGTTTTCCCTAGCTAAGCAATTCTGCTTAAAATAATGCTTTTTTAAAAATGAAAACTTAAGGTCTGGTTGCAGTGTGAATAGCACTACAGTTGATTCTAAACTTCTCCTAGGAATTCAGAATTCCATGTGGTCCCAGAGAGTAATTAGCAAAGACTAAATAAAATATTTTATTACAGGTCTAGGTATGCAAGGGTTGTGTAAAGGGTTACAGTCCATTGCTTTTTGCAGGTCAGTAATTAGGGCTACATTTTGAGTTTTAGCAGCTGAGCAGCGAAAATGGAGAGTGTGATGGGATCTTGGCTCCCTCTGTTTATCCAGCTGCGTTTTGTGCTATTCTTAGCACTATTGCATTTGTTTACACTAGTTTCAAAAAAATAGGATTTAGCTAGACGTGAACTGCAACAGTAGGGAGGGAGTGACTGGACCCCCTCTCCCCTTGGCCAGCTCCTGGCCCTGATCTTGCAAACTTTACCACTTACCCAGACCCTCAAAACTGCCAGATGTTTTTTTCTTGTTATTGCTGTTTTCAACTTCAACAGCAAAAGCAACATTACAAAAGCAAGTATAGCACAGTCATTTACAGTTACAGTACCACTCTTTACAGGTCTGAAAGGAAGCACAATGTGTACATGACCAGGGCAGCCTCTATTTGTACATTTATTTCTCCTAAAATGAGATCTCAGTTGGGCCTGAGGTCATTCTCTTATAGGCTAGGTGGAGACTGGAATGACATTTTGCAAATCGTGGTTGGTGGAGGATCGTACCACTCTTTGGCTTGTTTGAAAGACTTCCTTTTGACTTCATGTGATTTTAAGTGTTTTAACTGATGTAATTACATGGCACTTGATAAGACAATACACTTCCGTACTTCTCTGTTTTAGTATTGTGTTTTATTTGACTAGGATTGTCTGTATAAACAGAAACTTGTTGTCCACAGACCTGCCTGTAAAGTAATGTAATGAAATAAAAATGAAATGAAATACCTTCCGAAGGTCACATAATAATTACATATGCTGGTCACCGGGCCACAGCCCTTCACAAAAGAACACTTTTCAAACCTACCCTTGTCTGTAATATCAGATCCAAAGAATTTAAAGGGACAGTGTCAACCCTTTTTGCATCATATTATTTCTAGTTGAAAACCCACAAATTTTATGATTGCTTATCTTCTCTAAAACACATTGATGTTGCTGGTTGTTTTATATTAGGAGTTATACCAGGAATAATTTAGATGCACAGAGGGCTAATTTGCCCATTATGGTACATCTCCCACAAAGTGGGTTATTTTTTCCCTGAGTTTGTAAGCAAATCATTATCTAATTTTACTTTGAAGACGTTGAAAGATTGTACTTCAACCACATCAATTGGGAGTGAATTCCATAAGGGTATTATTCTTTGTGTGTAGAACTGTCTTCTCTTATTACCCCTAGGGAATGTTAACTTTAGCTGGTGACTATGACTTATCAAACAAAATTCCCTATTGTTTTTAATTAAACCCAAATCTCTCATCAGTTGCTCATCACAGGATATGTTGTACATTTATAGCAAGTCTCCAGCTCCAGTGAGTATACATTTAATTCTGATAACCTGGACTCATAGTTCATGCTATGCAGCCCATCCACTAATCTAATAATTCTTCTCTGGACACCATCCAACCTTTTGATGTCCCTTTGGAGGTAAGGGCTCCAGAGTGGTGTGCAATAATCTAGGTGCAGCCTCACATAAGCCCTGTACAGAGGCAAGATGCTTGCCCTATTCCTGGAGGTGGAGGCCCTTTTAATACATCCAATGATCTTGTTTTTTTTTCAGTCACCTCATTGTACTGTTTGCTGAATTTAAGGTCACTAGAGATAATTACACCTAGATCCTTCTCAGAGTCTACTGATTTTAGTGACCTATCATTTAAGGAGTATATATTCTGACTGTTAGATTCACCTAACTGCATTATGATGCATTTGTCCGTGTTGAGCAACATGCCATTGGTCCTTGCCCATTCTTCTAGAACCTTTAAATCATTTCTTAGGGATTCTACTTTTTAGTAGAGCTGAAGTGCATGCAAATGACATAATTATAGCCAAACTTGTTTTGTTTCAAATCTCTGATCTACTCTCATTGCGTATTTCCTGAACATTAGGAACACACCCAAACAATGCAGCCACTCATGATGCAATAGTCTCCTCTCCTCTCCTCTCCTCTACTGCATTATCTGTGGCTAGTCTGTTTTGGGGTGTTCCCAAGTCCAGGAAAGATGCAATGGGAGTTAATCAAGGAATGTGAACAGACATGTTTTTGTGTGGTACACTTGTATGGTATGCAATCTGTTTTTCACTTTTTAAAAGAAAAAAATGAATCAGAATCAAACTACCAGCTCCATCAGCAGTCTCTACAGAATGCAAACAATTATAACGTGTGATTTTTTTTTAAACTAGAGACAGTTTGAGGCCTAAGGGGGTTGACACTATCCCTCCAAGTTCCTGTTTGATACCTGGACTTGCATGTTTTCTAATGTCTGAACAAGCGTAGACAAGGTCATCCAAAAGGAGAATCAGTGGTGGTGTCTTCCATTTAGTTGTCAACACTAATGCTTCCCCCTCCCCCCCAACCCATAGTTTCCAGTCCAAGACACAAGGTAGAGCTCCAAGCCAGTGCCACATACTGATACACTCTTCAAAGGTAGAGAAGTACATCTCGCCACATGTTGCAAACAGAATCTGTTGCAGCTTTCTTCATGCAGGGTCCTGTGTGAAGACAGGAGATCATGTGTGATGTTGTTTGCTCAGGGAAAGGGGTGGGCATTAGGGCCGACAACCCCAAGGAAGACCACACCACTGATTCACCAAGACTCTGAAGACCCAAAACCCTAATGGTCTTTCCTTTTGCTGCTTGGGGGGTGGGGGTGGGGAGTTAGAGTTGAAAACCCTAACACCACATTTCCCTTCTTTTGTGGCATTAAGTTACCCTAACTAGTGAATGAACAAAGTTTTTTTGCAAAGAGTTTCCTTTCTTTTTGAGATAGTGAAATTGTATCCTCATTCACGCAGGTCCCTTTGGGACCTGTGTGAACAGATGAAGATACCTTGCACCAAGGGAAGACTCCATCTGACTACAGAACTGCAATGACATATATAAAGAATTTATGGGGCTGTCTGGTGGGCTTTGGAAGTGCAGGGCCCTGTGGTCCCTACGTTTCAATGTGGCCACAGATACAGATGCAAAGGACGAAGAGTGCATCTGTCAACCAATGCACAGGGCCCTCTGCCACCAATGGCTGAAGAGGTGCAGGTCCCTATACCAAGAGGACACCTCTCTTCACTATATGGTACCTGGGCATATGTGGGCAACCCTGCACCTTTCCTTCCTTGGCAGGGGATGTCGCATAACAGCACCACCCCCCTACCCTCACACCATCCAGCTGGGTCAGAGAGTTCACCACTGAACTCTGCTCACCAGTACAGGATCACAAGCATACCCGCTGGGGTCAAGACTGGCACTACACACAAAGTTTATTAGCAATTACACTTTTTTTAATTGTGACCCCAAATTTTTGAAGATACTCATTTTATGATTTGCCTTATAAACATGTCATGCACCATTTATAATATATTGGATAAAATGTCAAAATGTCATTTCACACCAGAAGTGTGAAAACACGTCTTGTCCAGGATTTAAAAAATGGCATGTATCATGTTTATGAGGAGGTGTGGGAAAATGGCTATGTTGAAAGTTTTGAGTCAAAATATTGAAAAATAGTGAAGTTATGGGTGAACGGTGAAACACTGCAATGTCACTCATAACCTGGGCTTTGTACACCAAATTTTCAGCATTGTCTTCTTATTACCCCACCTCATGAACCGAGTAGATGAAAATTTTAAGATCCCCACAGAGATGTCATTTCACGCCACCAAAACATAATTCTGCTCAACAGGTGCGAAAACACATTTTGGCCAGGATTTGAAAAATAGCAGCTGTCATGTTCATGAGGTGGTATGAAAAAATGGCTATGTTGAAAATTTGGGGTCAAAATATGTAAAATGACCAAAGTTATGAGGGAGCGTAGAACATTTTTCAACATACACGCATAACTTTGCCATTTTGACATATTTTGACCCAACATTTTCAACAAAGCCTTCTTATGACCCCACTGCATGAACAAGGGTAGTGAAAATGTTCAAATCCTGCTCAAAAGATGATTTGGCCAAGTGACCGCAAAATCACCTTTTGGGCCTGACTTACATAATTCCACCACCATTGGTCACAAGGTGGGGTCCCAAAAAGGTCATGTTGGGATTCTGGGTCAAAAGATACAAAAATGACAAAGTTATGCATCAGAGTTCAAAACTCCATTGATATATGTTGAACTGCACTTACCTTAGTTTTTCATATTACATAGAAACATAGACTTTGACAGCAGATAAGGACCTCTTAGCCCATCTAGTCTGCCCATTTCCCTACTTATTGGATAAGCTGCAGACCCTAGTTAACCTGCAGGCTACTTCCTCCTACCCCCAGTATAATTACCTTATGTCATCCCATGCATTCTTGAATTTCCCCACTGTTTTTGTCCCCACGACCTCCTCAGGAAGGTTGTTCCACGCATCCACGGTGAAAAAATATTTCCTCGCACTGCCCCTGAGCCATCCACAGTCAGTGATTCCAGCAGCAAGATGTGTCTTCAGTCAGAGAGTAGTTCTTCACCATGGGACATGTTCAGGTGAGTAAGGGTGTGTGGGGAGTGTGGTGCGGTGGTGGATGATGAGTGGGAGTTCAGAGTGGGGGGTCAGATTGGCGAAGGACTTTTTTTTTTTTTTTTTACAGGATAAAAGAAAGAAACATTGAGGGACAGTTTTCCTTTTTTCAGGGGACTTGTGCAACACTGGGGATTGGGTACCCTATATCAGGCAACTGTTCAGCTGCCCTGGGGTGGGCACTCTAGTGCCACCACCTACAAAATGGGAACGGGGCAGATAATCTGGAGGGGAAGAAGGGCAAGACAAGCAGTACTGGGGGGGCACCCCAGTCCACTTAATAAATGATAAAATAGGTAGTAGCTAGGTAGGTAGATAGACAAATGGATAGATAGACAGCCAGACAGCCAGACAGAGAGACATAGAAAGAGAGATATGGAGACAGGCAGAAAGAACCGGATCAGCGGCTCACTGCTCTCACTGTAACTCACAGCAAAACTTCCAGCTGTGGCTGCATAACTCAAGGAAAGTCCCATTGTTCACATACAAAGAAAGTGGGTGAGTAGCTCCTCCCGCTATACTGGGCACCCTGGATTTTGAGATGCCCAGAAAAGGTATTTCTAGCAAGGGTTTCAAAAAAACAACCACCAGAAGGTTCAGGTGTTTGTTCTTTGAAAATGTATAATTTCTATGAGTTTTCAGGGTTTTTGACTATGAAAGAAGCAACAAGATGGTGAAGGGCACAAGCAGCTTTTTTTCCACACGATCTGTATTTATTTCAGCAAGCATGACAAGTAAATCATGAAAATAGGGACACATGATCATTTTTTAATTTTACCATCAATGTCAGGATGTTAACCCTAAAATTGTTATAACTCTGAAACCATATATTTTTTCACGAAAACATCTAAAGACACACCCCTGGCATGGGCCCCTTCAACCCCAAAAATTTTCATTAAAAAATTCCACACCATCTAGACTGGAGGTGAGAGCAAAAAATACCCAATGTTAGGTACAGGGAAAGCAAACATGTTTTTTTTCCATCTTCTGGCACTCTGTATCTCAAAAACCGAACAAGATGCTGTCACAAAACTTGTCACGTCTTGAGACTCTGACAGTCTGACCGGGCCTGGAAATTCTCGTCTATTTCATTAGACAACACCAAAGTTATTAAGGTGAAAAACTGGAGTTTAACATTAAACAGCCTACTCAACCCTAACTAGAGCTTATAATCTATCTATCTATCTATCTAGGCATTAAGTTACCTTAATTGGTGCATTAATGACGTTTTTTGCATAGAATCCATATGTGTGTGTCTGTATAGTAATCTCATTTACCCGAGTCTCTGGCATGCATGCATGCACCCAGTAATACATGTGGAAAAGAGGAGCAGGGAGCGGGGCCGGTGGACAGGGAAGTGGAAGTGATTAGGTGGCAGTTGGTTCAGCAAAATATATGATCCCTTCCCTTCCAAAATAGACTATGCAAAAAATTCAAGTTTATGCAGGGAATGACTTTCGTGGCCATAAAGTAATGGGCTATGGAGCCCCTAAGCAAATAACATGTTGGAAACTTCCTTTAAAGAGCACCTGTTTTGGTGCTTTAATTAAGCCCCTATATGAAAGCTGAGCTGCTCTGGACAGAAACAGTCCACTTTGAAGTATTTTTAGTTGCCTAAATACCTTAGGGGACGGGATGGTTAACTTCCCTGGGCCTCCCAGTCCCTTCCCCTTTCTGGTGCATATCGTAACCAGCTCTGCCTCCGTGCCACCCCTGCACTCCTACATTTTATGATGCAGGAGTTTGTAGAGTGCAGGGTGTGATGTATTGATTAGAATGGAAGCAGTTAATAACTTATTATTTAATATTTTGGAGGGCCACTGGGATCAAATCAAAGTCACAATTCGACTAACCAGGATCTTGTTAGTTGAGCTGTGGCTTTGATTTGACCCCAGAGGCCCTCTAAAATATTAACACATAAATTGTAAACTCTGCTCCCATTCTAATCAATGGAGCCCACTCCCACACTCTACAAACTCCTACATCATAAAACATAGGAGCTTGGGGTGGCATGGGGTGGAGCTGGCTATGATCTGCACCAGGAAGAGGAAGGGATTGGATGGCCGAGGGGAGTTTGCCTACTGTCCCTTCCCCTAAAGTATTTAGCCAACTAAAAATTCTTCTGAATGGACTGTTTCTGTCCAGAGTTAGTAAGCTTTCATTTGGGAACTGTATTGCTCTTTCAGCCCAATAAAAATGAGGATTGCATATGATCTTCTAAACAGGATAACTATCTACATTAGCTTTCACCTGTGGAGAAGTTGTATAATGTCTAGTCTGGAAGCAGGGGACAAGGATTCGAGTTTCAAAGAATTGTGGCATTTTTGTTCTGCAGCTGTGCTACTTGCAACACGTATTACCCCACATTAAACATGATGCAAATTAATTTCACAAGTGCCGCAAACTGCGCATCGAGAATGATGCATGCATTAAAAAAAAGACACATGCATCATTTTAAGACACATACGTCATTTTTCTGCCTTAAAGTGTCACAAATGTGTCAAAATGTTTGAAAATTGCACGCAAACATTTTGGCATATTTTCAGTGCTGCAACTGGGGCAGAACAGCTGCTGCAGGTCCTGCCTTCAAAGCTTGGAAATCCAAGCCCATGTGTTTATATGGACAGTTCTTATGGCTATAAGAGTGCCCTCTCAAGTTATTTGGGTGAGAGAATGGAAAAGCAAAGCTGAGCATTACTGACACACAATGGACTTGAGAAGGCACTCTTAAAACCAGAGTTGTAAATCTAAACATATTATAAATCTTGTTGAAGATTTCTGAGTTTTTTTTCTGTTTATACTCCTCTCAACCCCAGCACTGTCACCCGACTGACCCACTCGACACCTTGGCCCCAGGAGGACCCACCCATCCTGCCGTGGTTTACCCCCCCAGGTGGGGACAAAGTGGGGAGGGGGCCTCAACACCCATCCCCAAACCATACCTTAAATCCCATCGGGGTCCATCCTTCAGGGCGAGGCACCAGCGAGCAAGGGCTCATATCCACCCTCAAGTCAGTGTCGTGCTGGGGCCAAGCATTTTTTCATGTACACCCCCCCAGGCATGACGTGTGCTTGACGCCAAGGCATTAAGAAGGCGTCGGTCATGCCCCCCCTGCTGACATGGGCAAGCTGTTTCTCCAGCCACCACCAGTGGCCAGGCTTGCACCGAGTCAGTGCACCCCCACCCTCGAAGAGATGAGCAGTCCCCTGAGCGCCAAGTCTCCTCCCCAGCCATCCCTCCAACAACCCAAGCTCATTCCTGAACTCGGGTCATCGATGTCGTGAGCGGTAGCACTACCACTGCGCAGGCAGGCCAGCCCTGAAGATTTCTGTTTTTAACTTGAATTTAAAGTCAGGTTGTTTTACTTTGTAAACTATAGGAGAAACCCCTGTGGGAGAAATGGATTATTCCACCTGAACCTAGAACTTCAGAATTTTACAACTGATTGCAAGGTTTGTATGGTTACGAGTGTTTGGAATGTGTACGCAATAAGACACAATGTGATGTTGGGTGTCAGGAGTTAATGGACGCCCAGCTGTGTAATAAGGCATGAGGCGCTTGCCTTTAGCACCTGGAAATGCATTAACCTCAGACAACCAAGGACCGGGAGTGTCTTATTGTGCTCATAAAATGGGTTAATGAAGGAAACTATTTAAAAATTAAAAAATGCCATTTGAAAATTAAAAAACAGTTTATTTTCTTTTGTTAAAAGTAATAAAAAATAGTACCCCCACCTGTCAATCATTTGTCTTTTCACACATTCAGTAGATGGAATGCTTATTTATTATGGAACACTGGAATTCAAACTGCTGCAGAATTCCTCTAGCAGAATGTTCACCCCCTCACACACAACGGAACCCTTACATAAAGCCATGTGGTCAATTCACAGATATTCTGAGAGTGCTGCAAGCCCTGGGTGTGCCGAACATATGGTGCATTGGGCTTGCCGCATTCCCCAGCCGGCGATCGGGATTCTTGATCCTCTGCACCGATTCCTGCAAGTTAGACCAGCTTTTTCTGGTCTAATGTGTGGCAGTCTCAGGAACCCTTTTTATGGGGCTTGTGTCAATACTTGGTGTAAGCTGCCGTAAATCAATCAATCAATCAATCAAATCTTTATTTATTCAGGCGATCATCATTGAGCAAGGCTCATTTACAAGATGGACCTGATAAGGTCAAGATTCGAGTTGGTGCACAGCAATTACATCACATACTTATGAGACAGTTATACATACAGAAACAAGAAAATGTTATTTATAACACAATAATATACAGAGAATTCACATGTTAAAGCTTGGCAAGAGAAAGTTAAACTAACATCTACAATATGTACAATACATATATATCACAATGAGGGCCATGACAGTCACTCACATAATGCGTACAAGGATGGTGAAGGGAATATTGGGTGCCATATACTGGCGGTGTCTGGCTGGAAGGAATATGCCATATGTGATTGGAATAAGGTTTTGTGGGATGACTATTCTATCTCTGGCGGTAGCAACTGCCTTTCTCTGTGAAGAAGGCTGTACAGTGCTGCTTGAAGGATGTAAATGGAATGATAATGGACAGTTTTAGGGATTTTTGTAGGGTGTTCCATACTATGGCTAGAGAGTAGCTGATTGCTGCCCTCCCTATTTTGGTGTTGACTTTGGGCAATTTGAGCAGGATGATATTGTTGCTTCTTAGGGCATAGGAGCTGGGAGTGTCAGGTTGAAGCAGTCCAGGGTATAGCTTGGGAGTTTTTTTGATAAAGCTCTGTAGATCCATAGAGCTGCATTTCTGCTCCTCCTGACATGAAGGGAAACCCATCCAACTGAATCATAGAGAGAACAATGGTGAGTATTATATGGCAGGTCTGTAATGAACCTTATTGCTCTATGGTATAAGGTATCCAACTTTTGAAGGTAGGGAGTGGAGCAGTGACTGTAGAGGAAGTCTGCGTAGTCAATGACTGATAGAAAGATGGCCTGGACTAATCTCATCTTTGAATCTCTATTAAGGAAGGGTTTTAATCTGTAGAGGAGGCCAAGCCTTAGGCGAAGCTTTTTCAGCAGTTGTTCTAGATGCTGAGTAAAGTCAAATCTGTTGTCAATCCACACACCTAGGTATTTGAAATTTTCAACATACTCAGATTTTCCAAGTATAGTGCATATCTGGGGGAGACTGATTGAAGAGGATGTGTTGGTGGAGTTTTGGGTTGTGAACATCATTGCTTTGGTTTTCTTTGCATTTAGCAGAAGCTTTTTCTCGAGAAGCTGATGTTGTAACAGGGAGAATTCTGCTTGTAGGATTTCATGAGCAACTTTAGGTGAAGGGTTGCTGACATACAGTACAGTGTCATCAGCAAAGAGATGTACTGAGGACTTGGTAAGGGTTGAATCAATTTTATTTATATAAATGGCAAAAAGGATAGAACCCAGAATAGAGCCTTGGGGGACTCCTCTTGACAGTGGTCTTAATGGGGAGAGGTCGCCTTCAGCTTTTACCTGCTGTGATCTACCGAGAGGTAGCATCTGAACCACTTAAGGGAGGATGGATCTAGGCCAGTGGAGTGTAGGGATGAGAGTAGCAGTTCATGGTCCACAGTGTCGAATGCTTTGCTCAGGTCCAGGAATACTGCACAGACATTGTTCTTTTATCCAGTTCGGTTTGCCAATCATTGGTGACCTTGGCTAATGCAGTGATAGTGCTATGTTTGGCCCTGAATCCAGACTGAGCTGGATTTAAGGATTAGCATTGTCCAGATATTCCTTAACTGAATACTCACTAATTTCTCCAGCATCTTGGATAACACAGGTAGGATGGAAATGGGCCTGTAGTTATTAAGATCCATAGGGTCACCTGATTTTAGAAGGGGACCACTTGGGCTGTCTTCCACAGTGTGGAATAGAGCCAGAGTTTAGGGAAAGGTTAAAGAGGTGAGTTAGGGGGACTGCAAGCACATGACACACAATCTTTAGAAAGAATGGGTCCAGAAGATCTGCTCCTGCACTTTTTGGTATCTAGATGCCATAATAGATCCTCAACTTGTTTCAACAGTATAGGTTTGAAGCTAAAGGAGGAGTCAACTCTTTGTTCACCAGTATAGTGGGAGCTTAAATGATCCCTTAATAGGTTAGCTGGGGAGGAGTCAAAGGCAAGGCCAGCTGTTGTGAAGTGGTTGTTGAATGCATCCAGGATTTCCAATGTGCCAGTAATGGGGCCATAGTTACTGTGTAAATGGGTTGGAAGGGGGTTGTTAACATCCTGGCCCATCATACCCTTGATGGTGCCCCAAAAACTAGCAGTATTATGGTAGGAGGAGTCGAGCTGGGCCAGGTAGTAGGCAGCCTTTGCATCCCTAACTTTCCTAGTGCATTTATTCCTGGCTTTCCTAAAGATCATCCAGTCCATGATATTCTTAGTTTTTCTTGCTACTTTCCAAAGTTTATCTCTCTCCAGCAGTGCAGCTTTGAGGTCAGCTGAAAACCAGCGACAGGATTTGTTTTTATTCGGATGCTAGAGATTGGGGCATGGGTGTTAGGGCATTTAATATAATGCTATTTAGCACCTGCTGAGCTTTTCTACAGAATGTGCAAGATAGAACTTTTGCCAGTGTGGAGAGTAGGCTAGATCATGCAGATATCCTTCAATATTGATGTTTTTCTTGGATCTCCTCATGAGGAATTTTGCAGGATCTGTTTTAATGCTGTTGGATCTTACCCCTACGATGGGGCAGTGGTCCCTTATCGATAGGAGCACTCCAGCGTGTGTGAATAGATGGTTTAGTCACTAGTATGATGTCAAGTAGAGTACTGTTACTACTATTCCTTGCATTTAGCCTTGTTGGTTCATTAATTAACTGTGTGAGCCCTGGGTGTCACAGAATGATACCAGAGGTGTAGCTGCCTGGGTGAGCCAGTTGAAATTCAGGTCCCCTATGATAATGACTTCTTCAGTACAGGACTTGACCAGGTTTCCAAGGTGGGATAAGAGCTTGTGTTCAGCAGAGGGGGGTCTGTAGCATCCAATTAAATGGAAAGCTGCTGTACTGGGGAGAAGTCGGGAAATCGGGAAAAGTGTCACAATGCGCCCGATCTTCTTTGAATCAGATGTAGGTTGCAGCAGGTTGTGGCAAAGTGTTCAGCGCGGTTATGTCAATCATCGGGTTTGACACAGGGCTTGGCACACACCCTGCATCACCCTTTGTGAATCAGGCCCATGGTCTCAATTGTACCTAAAACAAAAACCACAAAGGAGCTCGCACTAGGACGGGGTGCCATGGAAAACTAAAAGTCAAAAACACAAATCCAGGCACTCACCACCACAAAAGAACTTGGCCCAGAAGGGAAACATTTTAAAAGGATTTATTGAATTGCCTGACGCGTTTCTGGTCCCACTGGACCCTTTATCAAAGGCTAAATGAGGCAGAAAAAACACACACATATATAACCCTAGAATAGATCACATGACAAATTACATCAATTAAAAAACACAAATAAAATGTGTCTAACAATGAAGCAGTACTACATTCCTCCATGGAATTCTATATATCTAACAGGCAGAACACTAATTACTTCAAACATTCAATGAATAAAAACAGCAGTACTAGTTTAACAATTCTACAACATTAGAAAACTACATTCCTCCATGGAATTCAATATATGTAACAGGCAGAACACTAATTATTTCATTTTGGATTTGTGTTTTTGACTTTTAGTTTTCCATGGCACCCCGTCCTAGTGCAAGCTCCTTTGTGGTTTTTGTATTTGATTTTGGAGCTTTAATCGCACTGGTTACAAGCAAGTAGTTTGTTTAAAACCACTCTGGTCTCTTTACGTTTACCTGCAACATTTTAGCCATGTCGTTGGAAGCAACTTCAAACTTAATTTTTGAAACAAGGACACAGGAGATAAATCAACCTGTTAGCTTTGTGGATGATCTACTGCGAGCAGTGGGTGTTACAAATCCTTTCCTTCTGAATGAAGTGGACTCAGTTTTAATTAATCCTCAAGCTTTGTCTTTGAAGGAAACCTACAGGAAACTTGAGAAATTAACTTTACAACGTCGTAGGATCTACTGGACAAAAACGAACATGGAAGCTTACATACAGGTAAAACGCATTCCAAGAGGCTTACGCTTAGACCTTAAACCTGCATATGGGCCAAGTTCTTTTGTGGTGGTGAGTGCCTGGATTTGTGTTTTTGTCTCAATTGTACCTGTAGCAGAGTTTGCCCTGGCAAATTGGTAAGGAGGGGGATTTCTCATGGTCCACAAAGATACACCAGGAATTAAAACTGTGAAAAGTACAACATTTTTTAAGTTTGTTTATGTATGCGTGAAGGATATCATGGAAGGAAAGAATGTTTAATTATTTATTTTTTTTTAACGTAAAGGAGTTTTACTTTTATGGCCTTGTTGAAGGGTTTCAGTGAGTAAAGGTGGTAGCCATATTTGTAATGGCAGTCACAAATGAGTGAAGTGGCTCATGAATTATGTATGTGACTGGGCCAAATTCCAAATCCCATTGTCTGAACTTGTTTCAACCTTTGCATTTCTGGGTAATTAACATATGGGTCTCGAACTTACCTAGCCAATCGGGAAGCAGGAAACTTCCAACCCATTTTACAATTTAGCAATAATACATGATAGGGCATGTTTTATTGCAAGATATCTGCATTCCTTGGGTACATTGTGAGGTATGAGGTGAAGCCAAGTGCTTTATGCACCTGAGGTCTGCCAACATCCTATGATGAAACACGCCTTGGAGTGTATTATTGCAATTAGGAACTGGATCCTTTTGTGTATTGTTACAAAATGAAGGAAAAACACTTCTTTAAATAATAAGTGTTTTTTTTTTTTTTAAGATTCAGGGATACCGTTTAAAAAAAGTTCTGTAATTTCATGCTGTGGCCAGTAGGCGGTTCTGTTATGGGATCTGGTAAGTAAGCATTAATTACTGAGACAGGAGGTCATTTCCCTGGAATTAATGCATGGTTGGGGGGGTACACGAGGCCACAGGCTGAGTGCTTCCCACCATCTAACCATGCATTAATTCCTGGGAAATGACCTCCTGTCGAGGTGATTAATGCACTTGTAATATGGAAGTGGTATAGAAATTGACTGCCAGCATTGTTATTTAAAATGGAAAGAGAGACAAGCATTTTTGTTTTAGTTACTGTAAACTACTCAGTGCCATATGTTTTCGAATGTCTAAGATCAGTTCATATTGAGGCTGCTACGAGTTCAACATTTAGATTGTTGATGTGTACTATCATTCAGCCCATGTCTCACTGTCTGGTAAGACGCCATTTGCGCTGCTGCTCGAAACCGCTAAGTATCGTCACGGCTCAGTGAGTGACTGGAAACTGTCTCTTTGTGTGCTCAGGTAGTGCTTTTCATGAGGACAGTGTTTGTACTGCAAAATGAAGCGGTCATTTTTAAGGAATTAATGACCTCTTATTTTGTACCACTGGGTGTGTTTCCACCTATCGTTATGCTGGATTCATGGCACACATTATTTGCCATGTTACAAAGGCACTTAATGGGGAGTACTATGAAATTAAGTTAAAAAACCTGTTGGCAGGAGCGTTTTCCTACCTCTGCTTTTATGGTTCAATATCAGCATGGATAGAGAATGCTGTCAAGCAATGAGCTTCCAGGATTTCTCTCATCCAATTCATAATTAGAAATATAAAATCCTGATGGGCTAAAAATGATGTCATGATTTTTAATATGAGATTTGAGTCCTGCAGATGCCGTCAGTATTTGTTTTGCAGAAACTTGGAAAATCATGTTGAGAGCCGAAAATCTCAAAAACAATTTGTTTTCTTTGAGATGAAAGATCAGAGACACTGCATGCCTGCTTCTAAAAACACGCATTAAAGTTTGCAACAAAGTTTTCTATTGTGTAATCAAAGCTCTTCTCTTGCCAATAAAGCAAGAAACAATGCTCTAGTTTACACCCCGGAATGAAGTGATAAATTCATTGCCACAGCCTACATGAAAAGAATGTGAAGGTTCACAGACTCCCACAGATGTTGGGTTATTTGTTTATTTATGATCGATTAGGAATTACAACCCTTTGAGTCATAGACTCGTTTCCAAAGGCTCCACATCAAGAACAGAGTGAAAATGAAAACAAATACAGATATGGCAGGAACAATTAATGGACCGATAGTACAATTGGACATCATATACAAGGAGATACAAGCCTATACAAATTGTAGCTAAGAAATTGTTGACACACTGAGGGTGCTGCCTCAGGAGAAACATTATCAATACAGTCCTATACAAACAGTAGCTAAAAGTTGTTAAAGCACAAGCACAGTAAATTCTGATGAGGTGCAGATATGCTGATCTCCTGCAGGATATCCACATCAGGTCAGCATGAGATGGCAGGGGACCAGGATTTCTTCAAGAGGTAGTAATTTGTCAAAGCGGCAGCACTTTTCCTGGAAAAATGTATAATGTTTAAGAAACCTTAGGTCAAAATAGCTACTGATTGCTGGTCGAAGGGAGTAGCAGGCGCTACAGTACATGGTTACATGGCTGAATCTGCAAGTGATAGGAAAATGCATTATGGGAAAGTGATATGCACTCAGTGCAGAAGACATATTATACGAAGTACACTGTGGTGCAATCTAGAAATCTGAGTATTTTTTACTTCACTGTTTGGCCCTTGATCTGCCACCTTACACCTGAGGTCAGCCATTTCTCGAGCTCCAGCCCCAACTGTTACTCCCCCCACCCCTCTCTGTCACACTGAGAATCCACATAGGGCAGGACCTGGAGCACTGGGGCTGTCATTTAGGTTGATTAGGGCTCATGGTATTTTTAAATATATTTACCCCCTTTCCCTGCAAGCCCTCCCATCACCTTGGTGTTGACCAACCTCAGGCAACCATGGCCACCACAATGCATTCTGGGTAATGTATGCCACCTCTCACAGAGGACTAACTCCCCAGCCCACAGCGAGGGACTACTAAGTCGATGAGCATCAGACACCTCCCTCTTCAGGCTGGCTAATGCTGCTTCTAAAGCACTCCCCCAACCCAGGCTGGCAACGCTCCTATTCTGGCTCCCTCGCTCGCTTCCCAACCATGGTCACTGGGATGAAGGTGCAATGCACTTCTGCTGGGCCATTGGGTGGCCCCTGAACTAGAGTATTGTTTGCAAGGCAGCATGATATAGAGCACAAGCTTGAGAACAAGGAAATCCAGGTTCAAATCACGTAAGAACCATGTACTCACTGTGTGACCCTGATCAACTTACAGTGGCAGTGCTTCAGTTCTCCGAGCTGAGCAAATAAATGAAAGCAGGATCCCACTGAAAACAAGGTACTGCATCCCAACTGAGATGTCCTGGGTAAATAAATTGTAAACAGACAAAAAAAGATTGCAGATGTGATGCTTTCAATCTGTGAAGGGAAGGCCGTAGTTGCAGTTGGCATGTGAGCACTTCCTGCTGGCCTGTAGGTTGAGCAGACCTGCTGTAAGCTGCAGAAGTAGAAACATAGTAAGACAGAAACATAGAAATATAGACTTTGACGGCAGATAAGGACCACTTGGCCCAACTAGTCTGCCCATTTCCCTACCTATTGGATAAGCTGCAGATCCTAGTTAACCAACAGCCTACTTCTTCCTACCTCCCACCAGAATTGCTTTATGTCTGTCCCATGCATTCTTGAATTCTCCCACTGTTTTTGACCCCACGACCTCCTCAGGAAGGCTGTTCCATGTGTCTACCACCCTCTCTGTGAAAAAAATACTTCCTCACATTGCCCCTAAGCTGTCCCCCTCTGTCTTCAAATTGTGTCCCCTTGTTCTTGCACATCTCTTTTTCTGTAGCTGAAAGTAGCTGACTGCTATGCCCTCCTGACGGCAGATGGCTTAAAAGGGCACTGCATCTGGGCCTGGGATAGCATAAGGGTATCATCTACCATAACACCCCAGTTATTTCAATTTATTCTATAGCCACCCATGTCCCAAACCCACCATCCCAGGACAAAGCCTAAGCAGGGAGATTTCTTCTGGCTAGTCAGAAGCAGGCTGTGACTATGTGTCCAGGCCCACCTACTACACTCTGACTGATGCTCATCCGCACAGGACTAGACGTATGACATCACCACATTCTATGTCTGAGTGCTGCATCCCACCAGCAGCAAGAGTTCACCCCCCTGTCTGCAGTCATGTATTCCTGCCTGTACTGCTCCCACCCTTGGGCTACCAGAGGGCAGTCATGTAATGGCTGGAGCCACTATCCCTCCTCAAGGCAGGCAGAGTCCTAAACAGACACTCAGTGCCTCTGCTGCCTCTCTGGACATGATCCCAGGTCATCAACATGCCAAGCTGCAACACTTACCATTAGGCCACTGGACAGCAGAGTTGTATGCTTTTTGCAGGGTTTGCAATATCCTGTGATAGCAACTGGTTATTTAAATGTCCAAACTCTGTCTGAGAAATTATTAGTGTTTACAAATTGTGGTTTCCAGAGACATTACAGCAGTGCAGTAAAACCACGCTTTGATGAAGAAACAAAATGTTGTAAAAGGATTATGTATACAGCAATATTCTGAAATAATAAAAAAAATAGGATGGAAAATGGCTTCATCAAACTTTTTTTTGTTTTTTTTTTTGTTTCTTTTTAGATATTCTAACCAGTCTCACTTCATTTCCTCCAGGACCTAGCAGTCTCTCTGTGGGTGAAGGACCTTCAGGATGTTGACACAGAGAGTTACATTCTGACCACAGCTATCAATCGCACTGAAGGAATCAGTCTGTATGCAAACGCAACTGAGTTGGTGGTGACCATCCAGACTGAGCGAAAGAAATGGGAAATTTCAACAAGTTTACCAGGTCGGAATTAAGCGATTCAAAAAATCATGTTGTGTTGCTGTTTTTTTTCTTTTCCTGTGAAGAGCTTTAGGACCAGATATTTCAAAGGCCAGCAACTCAGATTGGTAACGGGTCACTGCATCTACCTCCCAGCACAAGTGGGACTAGGAATAGCCTGCTCACGTACATGTTCAACACGGGTACAAGACTACCAGTGCTGCTGTGGATGCGGGGGTCTGTGCATATGGAAGAATCATTGCCCCACACACACACACATGGACCACTGGAAATGAAGATAATTACCAGGAAGCCAGGAATTTTACTTATTTATTTCTTGAAATTGTTTTCCAGGTAAATATACAGATACACAGTAATCTTGTTTACAGACACAACCTAGGGCGGTAAAGCAAATAAGGGGACAAAAGCTGTCACTGAGGTTGGATTAGGGATCATGGTATTTTTTAATATATTTACACCCCCTTTCCCTGCAAGCTCTCCCATCTCCTTGGCATTGCCCAACCTCAGGCGACCATGGTCACTGCAGTGCATTCTGGATAATACCACCCCGCACATAGTAGTCAACTCAGTAGTCAACAGCTATGCAGACCAACAATATACAGGGTCATTTCAGAAAAAGATACTGAGTTATCTGTGTTTAGGGTTACTACTTGTCTGTTTTTGTCTGATCAAATCCTAGGATTCATGACTTCACCTTACTTTTTTAAGGGGTGTGGAAGAGGGATTTGAATTCTTCAGTTTGTTTGTTTTTTTTTCCTGTATTTACCTCGTGTATGGCTCCTGTGAGCTAACTCTTTCAGATCCTCCTGTCAGCTTCTTCTGCTCACCAGACCAAGTCCCAAGTGACCACCATCTGCTACCTGGTTCTCTGGGGTGTCCTCAATTCAGGTTTTGGGGCAATCCATTCCCTGGTGGGGGTTCCCCTCTGCTGCCACTGAAGGGGAAGAAAGTGGCATCCCAGATCTAGACTGAGGCTGGGCAAGAGTGCGTGGCACCAGAGAGGATTGGGGGAGTGTGTGGAGGCCATCACCTAGAGTGACCTAGACAAGCCGGATTTCCCCAAGGTGTCCAACTTGCCCACCTCATGCACAGTGTGGTTGCCCTGGCGGGCGCCAGGCAGTGTGTTTTTCCCCATGCCACTAATGGTACCTCCTACTTGCCACCACCAGGAGTCACTCCCAGAGTGGTACTTGGTCCCCTCCTCTCTGAGGGAGGGGTGCATCCCCTTAGATGCTCTAAACCCTCTTTGCTGGCCTCTGTTCTTGATGTCTCAAATTCAGGGCCCGAACCCAGGTCACCAGCATGGAGAGTGATACCATTTTCATGCTGAGCAATGGAGCCAGCCTGCACATTAGTTCTCAACTAAAGGACAAATATCAGACTGCGCTTATAAGGCAAAACCCCCAAATGATTTAACAATAAAAACTCCTTTTAATTTTTTTAATTTTTTGTAATATCAAAAGATACGTATAAAAATTGTGGTTCCATTTTAAATAAAGGGGCAGGCTCTAATGATTTACAACCTACATTATTACAGCAGGAAGCAGCAGCTCGTATAGTATAGCTAGTAACCCATAATTACATAAGTAACCCTTTCACTTACACCTGATAAAACATAGCTGCCATCTGGAAGATGGCTGTAGTTTCCCCAGTCTACAAAACAGGTGATGTAACAGACCCTGAAAACTATAGGCCGATATCGGTCATTTCAATATTCTAAAAAATATTGGCACCATTTGTATTTAAGAAGTCAGCTATTTACATTGATAAATGTAATCTTTTAACAGTATAATTTTCGACAACATTATAGCACCTCAACTGCCTTGGTCTGATTAACTACTAATCTATATGATTCCTTCAGAGGTTTGCAGCTGGGGCAGTCTTTGTTGATCTGACAATAGCCTTTAACTGGACTGATCATACAGTTTTGTTGCACAAGCTATCTGATCATGGTATTGAAGATTATACCTTAAATTGGTTTTGTTGTTATTTATCTGGCAGACTACACTTAATTGAAACGGGGTCTTCTATTTCTTCATGTCCCAAGACTGTACTTACAGGTGTCGTCCAGGGCTCAGTTCTTGGAACCTTTATATTTTCAGTTTTTCAGCAGTGGGATTCTAGCAGTTACACTGGGTTCATTATTTATTTAGTTTTTGTTAAGGGGACACTGTCAGCCCCCTTAGACCTCAACGTTTCTCGGTTAAAAAAACACATGGTATGATGTTCACATTCTGTAGAGACTGCTAACGTAGCTGGTGGTTTGATTCTGATTCTTTGTTTTCTTTTAAAACGTGGAAAAGAGAATGCCCACCGTACTGATACCACCACACAAAAACGTTTGTTTACATTCCTTGATCAACTCCCACTGCATCTTTCCTGGACTTGGGAACATCACCAACCCAGTGCAGCCCCTCGTGATGCAGTGGGAGCAGAGGAGACTATTGCGTCATGAGTGGCCACACTGTTTGGGGGTGTTTCTAATGTTCAGAAAGTATGCAAAAAGAGTAGATCAAGGATTTGAAACAAAACAAGGTTGCATATAGCTATACATTAGCATGCATTTCTGTTCTACTAAGTAAGGAGGCAGACAAAACAACCAGCAACATCAGTGAATTTCTGAAAAGGAAAACAATTATAAAATGTGGGCTTTTAATTAGAAATGATATGATGCAAAAAAAAGGTTGACATTGTCCCTTTAACAAGGTAGGTGCACTAGGCAAGGCACGACCCAGAAGAGTGCAAAACAAACAGTAAGCCAAGAAAATTGTAACATACAGTATGCAGTGACATAATTAAGCAATAAGGCACAACAAGGTGTGTGTTATTGTGTAATAACGTCACTCCTGGGGTGGGTTGGAGCACGAGGCAAAGCCGAGTGCTTCCACCACCCAAAGAGTGATGTTATTAGGCAATGACACACACCTTGGAGTGCCTTATTGCAATTATACAATGGCTCGATGTTATACAAAATAAACAAGAAATTAAAAATGTTTTTAGTAGATTTTTTGTGTTTCTGAAGAGAAAAAAGCGATTAAATGCAATGGTCCAAGAGGTCCATGTGGTCCAATAACTCCATACTGTGATGTTATTGTGTAATAACATCACTGTCTCAGGCACCCACTGACCAATCAGAATACAGGAAATTTTCTTGCCATTGTATAATACAGCATAACATGCACAGCATAGTACAGGCAATAAGCAGCAATACTGTTTAACATAATGTGAAATAAATAGTGGCAAATAATATTGCTAGCAGAACATAGTGTAACAGTATAACAGCAATAGTCACAGTGCAAGGTAGCAACAAAAATACTAAGCAGGAACAAAGGATCAAAGCACGGTGATGCACTGGATATAGATTAACCACTGGCAGGTACAGGCACAAACATATGTGAACAGCAGATAATCCTTGAATTTATGTCTAAATAAACTGGTAATGGACATAGTTTGCAGCTCCAAGGGGAGATTTCCAAAAATGTGTGTTTCCCAAGGTTTGTGGAGAGTTTGGGAACACAAATTAAATTCACGGTCAGTGGCCTTAGTGCCAGCTTATAGGCGCGGCGGTAGTGGTACTGCTTGCAATGCTAGTGACCATGGTTCGGGAAGAAGCCCTAGGCATTGGGGTATGGCTGTGGGAGGAGGAGGAGGACTGAGCATCTTAGGGGACACTGTCTTCCTCCAGGGATAGTGGGCTGCTTCCCCCTCATAATTACACTGCCACAGGTGGTAGTGCAGTGGAGGAACATGACAAAGGAAGGGGCTGCTGCAGATGTTGACGTATGGCACAGTCTAACATGTGCACGTCATGGCATCATCACCTGCACCACCTCAGGACCGGGGGAGGAGTAGAAAAATGGACCCTGGCACTGGGGGTGTCTCAGCCTTGATAAGACAAGCCCCATAACCTTGAGCAGGATGTCTTGGCAAGGGGAGGTTCGAAACTACAAATCCTGTCAGAGGGGGTTTCCTGCCTCCCCCTCCATCCCTTCCTGGGGGGTGATCATGGCTAAAGTGTGGCCTATGAAAGCATCTGGCTGGTAAGTGGCAGTGGGGAGCTCAGGTGAAAGTGTGAAAAGGGGGCATAAAGAGAAAGAAAAAAAAGAACCATAATGGAGTAATTCGGCCAAGGAGAATAGTACCTGAGACTGGAGTATTTTATCCATGAAGCAGTCAGGTATAAAGGGGCACATATTAGGGGGAGATAGACAATCCAAACTAGTATACAGCAAACAATGGAAGGTGAGGCAATTAGCCAGGAGGGTAAAATGACCTACCTTATTGTATGCCACATCCAATTAAGACAGGTTTCTTGTTGAGGTATTAAAATTGGCTGTTAAACCATAGCACAAGCAGGGTAGAAGGATATCATGGGCAATCCCTAGATAAGCCTGGGAAGTAAGAGTATGCCTGACTCTGTAGGCAAGACCCAGCCGAGAGCTGACCCATATGCAGACAGCATGAATATCAAAAGTAAAGTCAAGAGAGGGGGTCCATGGTGAACCCCAGATAAATAAAGAGTGTGACATTTTTAAGTATGGATCCATCAGTGCAGCCAGAGACTGGTAACACCTTTGAGGACATGTGATGTATCTGGCTAAAGCCAAACAGCATAGATCTGGTTTTCTTGTAATTGAGGACCAGTTCATTAAGGGCAAGCTAAGCCTGAACATTATGGAAATCAGAGTTTAGCCAGCTGTTTAGGTCAGAGATGTTTTTCTAACTATAATATACTGTAGTACCAGGTCATCTTCATATGGAAGAGAGGATCAAGAGGCAGAGATAGAGGGTGTGATCCACCTAAGCCCAGCATCCCCTTCTTCACCTGCAAAGAGGCATTATGCTGGTTTGTGGTGCACAGAGGTCCTGCTCTGCACACATGGTAACTTCCACACATTCACAAACAAGGACTGCTGCCCCCCTCCACACTCGATCCATTTGCACATGAGGGAATGGGGTGGATGGGATGGGGGTGAGCCAGCAGGCATGGGTAGGCACGCGCCTGATCCATCATGCATTCTCCATTGTGCACAGTGCCAGTGAAGGCTTCTGCGTCTGCTTAGGGAGTGCATTAGCAGCTACATGCTCCCCCACACAACCTTATTTCCCTCGTCCATGCCTGATTTGTCCTTCCTCCTCCAGCCCCCACCCCTAGGAACCTCCGCAGTGGACTGGGGAAATCCCTGGCACCTGTTGGTGTGTTTTCAAATATCACCATGATTCAAGATGGGATACCGCAGCCCTGGAAGACTGATGCATTCTGATGTTCACTGCACCCTGCACAGGCAGAACTCCACTTGTGGACCAGCCCAGATATTCAATTGGTCTGGATAAGCTCCACCCCCCCTACCCCCACCATCCCTCTATCCCAATGTGTGACTCTGCACCATCAGAACACTGTGGGAGGTGCTGTGGGGGCAGTCCATTGAGGATGGGATTTGGGGGTCGAAGAGCCTTGGATGTGATGTGCTCAATTTGCGTGAATCCTGGCCACCTATGAGGACTGAACCCCAAAGTTATTATGTATGAAAATGACCCAGTCTTGTATAATGTTAATCAAACTTTTCTGGACTTTGACTGCCAAGAAAGTTATAACTTCTACAAAATGTTTTTTTCCAGAAAAAAATTATTCTTAATCAGACAAATTAATGTTCGATATGTCAAAGGAACTAAACAATTTATTTTATATTCTAACAATGACAAATAGAAATGGAGAGTCTCTTGACTCAGTTACTACCTGTAAATACTGTACCTGGGCATACTGCTGGTTCTGCTGTTAACATTCTCTGGGCATATAGGTTAGATAGCAAGGAAAGCAAACCAAAATCTAGGTTTCTTGAACTGAAATGTAAACCATCTTACTAGCAACGTTAAAAGAATTCTGACAATATACGTTCTACAGCTAACATTGTAGTATAGCTGCTATTTGTTCCATAATATTTCCTGTACTTTTTCTGAGAAATATATTACTTTTAATAATGTAAGTCGATTTGATCTTGCCTCCCTTTCATGACTCATAGATGCCTTTTATAAAGAAATCTCTGTCTTTTAACTCCTTTTTTATTAGATTCAATTATAGCTTCTACAACAATGTAATGTAGTAATAATAATATACTGCATTACACATTATTTCTTCACATCAACCCTTAAGTATGTTCAGTAAACTGATGCCGTCTCAGTACTCTCATTCTGTAAGAGACACAAGCTTAAAGACATTTCTGGGTAAATCTTGTAAGACCAAAATAGGTGAGAAAAATCTTCCTCCAATCTGCAGACTAAACTATTGTACTGAATTCTTTATGATAACTTATCAGTTTGAACATAAACAAGGTCTGCATAAAAAAAAGACACAGTCCAATTATTTAATGGACAAATCTAGATGTACCTGTAACAGACTGCAGTGCTTGTATTCTATAATACAATGCTATTGTATTAGTTTGTGTCAGTCATATCAGTTTATCATTTTTACCCTTCTCTCCCAAGCGTAGCTGGAAATGAGTCACATGACCTAAACCATCTTCCTGGTTAAACAAATAAGTAAAATAAATTGATTACATCTAAATTAGGGTCTGGCCTTTCAATGCAATGATAGAGCTACCGCTCACAGTGCTGGCGACCTGGGTTTGGGAACAAGCCAGTGTCATGGGTGGGGGGAATAGGTGCAGCACTGAGCATCCCACAGGACACTCCCTCTTCCACCTCAGCAGAGGAAGGGTGTCGGTCTCTGCTGCAATACTGCCACCTGGGGACCACATGTGGAAGTGCAGCAGAGGTATAGTGGGAGGGGGAACATCTGCCGGGCTTCAGGTAGGTGCACAGATGTGCACGCGCCACCACACTGAGCCCCATGCAGGCAGACTCCCAGGGGTAGAGAGAAAACAGGGTAAAATGACCCCAACAACAGCAGATGGTGGGCCCTAGTATATCTGGATCCTGCACCACCTTACCCCATACTGTCTGACACAACATCAGAGATTTGGGGAGGTTGCCACCCTGTCCCTGCTAGGGGGTAGTGCTGTGCCTCGATGGAGGTCATAAGTTACAATCAGAAGTGAACCAAGATCTGGTACCTTGGGGTAGCCTGAAAGAGAGCTGCACTGGAGATTGGAGGGGGCATACAATGAACATTAAAAAAAAAATCTAAATTAGGGTAGAGCAGCTCATTCAATAGCTGCTCAGTAGCCCAAGAAAGTACTAATTTTCTTGTCCAGTTATTCCAAATGAATGTGTTAATTCTTACTCTTCAACTGCAGTTTGTAGTAGACCATTCAAGCCAATAAAGTAGCTATTCCAAATATACTGACATTTTATAGGATAACTTTATGCATGCCTAATGCTGTTACAGATACCTCCAACTGGGTCCACCTCGCCTTTTCTTGGTCTCCCCTGTCTCCCACTGGACTTGTGTTATTTATTAATGGAACTAGGAAGGCTGCGGACTCTACTGGTACCTACTTGACATCGGCAGCTCCTTCCCATGGTGCTGTGGGCATGTTTAACATTACTGTTGATGAGCTGGCCATATTCACAAATGCCCTGCCAGACTGGAAGGTATCTTACTATTACCTTATCTCTACAGGTAAGTGAAGTGGTTAAAAGTTACAGTTTTCAGTAAGGGGTCATTGAAGAGCTGGTGGTCAGCTCAGTAGCTCAGAGGCAAGGGCAAAGCAAGGCAATTTTTTTTTAATTTAATTAGGGAGTATGTTCAACTTGCATACAGGATAACTGGGTTCCAGAATAGTTTGGGGTCTCACAGAGTCACTGGGCCAGCAGACAGCAGGTGCATAGCAGATGGAGGTGTGCTCATTCTTCAGAAAGGGAGGGTCAGACTACATCATTCTACAGCCCCTTCAGTAGCATTCTACAGGCCAGGATGGAAATACAGGCTGGGAGAAGTACACAAAAGCAGACAACATTCAGGTAGTAGAAGCCTGGTGCACTCAAAATTAATATAGTGGGGAAAGGTACAAACACAGTGCACCCAGCAGTAGCTTTTCATAATCAGAATTACTAAAGAAAGTGTCATATACCTCAGAACAAAAAACAGCAGTGTGGCTAACAGGAGGTCCAGCGCTTCATGTCTTTTACACTTCATCAGCCACCCCTCACCCGCTGCTGAGTTTGTGCTTTTGCCTGGAGATTTGGGACAGCCAGGTTTTGGTCAGTCTGATCAGGGTGAACCGAATGGAACCTTTGCTGGTCCTCATGAATCCAGGCTGGAAATGACACTGCTATCCTTCTGAAGCTGGAAATCTTCTGCGTGCCTGCAGGTACAACCTCTGCTCCCATCATGCACACATGCCAGATCCCTCCTGCACAGACACAGTTAATCAGGACGCTGGGCATCATGCAGAGACATGCAGGTGAGAGCAAGAGACTGAGTATGCAGCAGGGTTGATGGTATGGGCAGTATGGTGGTAGCAGGCAGAGAGGGACAGGTTTGCTGTAGGCTCTGCAAATCAAACAATTGCACTATTAAAGTAGCCCTTTTCAGAGCCTTTAACCTAACTGAGCCTCCTGCCTAACTGTGTTTATGTCTACATTTTGTCCAATTGTAACTTGTCCTGTTGCCTACTCCACTGGTTTATTGCACTTGATTGTAAATGTTTTTTTTTTTTTGCATGTATGTGTTTTCCCTTTCCCTGGGTCACACTTGGAAATGAGCTTCGGCTCAATGTGCCTTTCCCAGTTACCAAATTTTAAATAAATAAATTTAGAGAGAAACAGATAAAAATAACAAGCCCTGCTCACTGCTAATTTAGGGGAGAACCAGACCCAATAATTACATCCCTTTTTAGGGCTCATTTAGGGGACAGCTGCAGTTAACAAGCTCTTATTGGGGCACTCAGTCTGCCAGTTACTATATACAGTACAGTAACAGCCTGTGTGGTGATATATTTATACAGTATGACAGCAACCTGCCGTTTAATATATTTATACAGTACAGCAGCAGCTCACCAGTTAATATAATTATACAGTATAGTAGCAGCCCACCGGTTAATATATTTATAGCAGCACACCAGTTAATATATTTATAGCAGCCCACCAGTTAATATATTTATACAGTACAGCAGCAGCCCACCAGTTAATATATGTATACAGTATAGTAGGAGCCCACCAGTTAATGTGTTTATACAATACAGTAGCAGCCCATCACCTAATATATTTATACAGTATGGTAGCAGCCCACCAGTTCATACATTTATACAGTACAGTAGCAGCCTGCCAGTTAATATATTTATACAGTACAGTAGCAGTCCACCGGTTAATATAGTTATACAGTACAGTAGCAGCCCACCAGTTCATATATGTATATAATACAGCAGCAGCCCACCAGTTAATATATTTATTCATTGCAAAAAAAAATGTGGTAATGCACTAGTTAGGGTTAAAGCAAGAAAAGTAGGGGAAATGTGTTAGTGTTTCCAACCCTAACACCCTACCCCTACCCTGCAGGCAGCAACAGGAAAACCATTATGGTTTGATCTCTCCTGCATCTTTGCAGATCAGGCTTGGGGTGTGCCTTGAAGTTGCTAACTGTAATGTTCATCCAATTATATCAGTAAATAAGCTGAGATGTGTAAAGTATATGAGAATGGGGTGAGCGTTAGTGTTGACAACCCCAAGGCACACCCCACGCCTGATTTGCAAAGATGCAGGACAGGTCACACTGTAAGTTTTTTTCCTGTTGCTGCCTGCAGAGTGGGGGTGGAATGTTAGGGTTGGGAACCCTAACATCAAATTTCCCTGCTTTTGTCACTTTAACCTGAACTAGTGCATTAATGAGGTTTTTTTCCAACTAATTTCCTTACTTTTTGAAATAGTATGATCATATCCTCATTTGCCTGTACATATATGTTGCTGTGTAAGCATAGGGCCCTCTGGGGCCTGAACTTCCATTTCTACGAAAACAGCAATTTCTTTCCTTCATCATATGGCTTGTTAAAGTTCCAATGTTATCCTATGGGAATTTTCATTTTTTAATTGTTTTTTTTAATATGGTCTTTAAACTTTATTTTTTTAAGGGGGTATGTGTCATTCTTGTGGTACTCAGTAAGACCTTTGTTTTGATATATATAGATTGTTCCTTAAGTCCAAATATTGACGGAGTTATGGCTTGTTGAAATTCAAATGTGGGGGGAAAAAACTAAGTCCAAAATCTTTTTTCATATAAAGGGATACTTTTTCATATCAAACGAAACACCCATATGAAAAATGATTCCCTCATATAAAAAAAGAATTGGCAAGAAAACTAAGTCCAAAATCTTTTTTCCTATGAAGGTATCCTTTTTTATATGAACGAAAAACCCATGTGAAAAAGAATCCCTTCATACAAAAAAAGAATCAGGAAAAAAACTAAGTCCAAATTCTTTTTTCATATAAAGGCATTCTTTTTTTCGTATGAATGAAAGAATAATAGGAAAAAGGAATCAGGAAAAAAGCTACGTTTAAAATATTTTTTCATATGTGGGGATCCTTTTTCATATGAACAAAAAAAGCATACAGAAAAGGACCCCTTCATATAAAAAAAGAATTGGGATTTAATTTTTTTTCTGAATCTTTTTCATATGAAGGGATCCTTTTTCGTATGGCCAAATTCCTTTTTCGTATGGCCATATGAAAAAAGGGAAGCGAGTCACGAAAAAGAATTTTAAAATAAAAAAACACATTTCAGGGTAATTTTTCCAAGAATTAAATGCACAATTCACCTAACGGGGTTCCGATGACAAAGGTACATGTGTTGGTGTGTATCCAGGGTGTAATTTTTGTGGGTTTTGAAAAATTAGTTTTTTTGAAAAAATTAGAAATAAGATGGTGGCCATACGAAAAAGGATTACCCCATATGAAAAAGGATCCTTTTTCTTATGGATCAAATTATTTTTTCGTTCCAAGCAGCTATCTAAGAAAACATACTGAGCATGCTCAGAACTGAAATTTAAAAATAAGTTTGGAAAGAATTAATATTTTTTCACCAAACCAGTGAAAGTCGCCACTGTGGCCCAAGCCCTTTCTACCCTTGACATTTCCGACCAAAATTCCAAACCATCTGGGCACTAGATGATGACAAAAACCAGCAAAAAAACTGTTTTTTTCACTTTTTTCATTATCTTCATTTCATTTTTATTTTTTATATTTGTTAGCAAGATGAGCAAATCTGCCTGTTTTCACAAGCAACAAGTACAGATACATTCAGTATAAATAAAAAGACATTTACATACAAGGTTATTAAATACAATAGTATGAAAGACAAATACAAGCACAAACAGTTCAATATCAATAGCAAGTACATTCAGTGGAAGATTCAAGCCATTGCACCAACCTAGATTTAAAGGATCTGACTGTTTTACAGCAGGTAACATCGTCAGGAATAGAATTAAAAAAAGTTGTAGCCCTATAAGATAGAGATCTCTGGCCTATTGCCCTTTTGAAAAAGGGTATCCTGTAAACATATCTGCTTTGAGACCTTGTTCCTTGACAGTTTGATAATCTAGTGAACAATGACTGAAACTTAAGAGGTAAAAAACCAAGTAGACCTTTTAAAAAAAGGAAAATGCCCATTTTTATATTTAGCCTGTTTTCAAGTAATGGACACAGAGCTGCATTAAATAGGTTGCAATGGTGAATTTTCAGTGAAATTGCTATCTGCATCTCGGAATCCGCATATCTGATCTAACGAAACTTGCCACATCAAGAGACCTTACCCCCCTGTGACCATGCCTGCAAAATTTTGTGCAAATCTGTTGAACAGTTGCAAACTATTGAAGTGCAAAGTTTGAGGTTTAACATAGAAACCCCTGCAACAGTCGCAAGCCAGCCAGTTAATATGGTTATATAGTACGGTAGCAGCCTGCCAGTGAATATATTTATACAGTACAGCAGCAGCCTGCCAGTGAATATATTTATACAGTACAGCAGCAGCCTGCCAGTTGCTATATTTATACAGTACAGCAGCATCCGCAATTTAATATATTTATACAGTACAGTAGTGGCCCACCAGTTATATATTTATATAGTACAGTAGTGGCCCACCAGTTCATACATTTATACAGTACAGCAGCAGCCCGCCAGTTAATATATTTATACAGTACAGCAACAGCCCGCCTGTTAATATGTTTAAACAGTACAGTAGCAGACCACTAGTTCATATATTTATGCAGTACAGTAGCAGCCCACCAGTGTCTGTAGTTGCCATTTCTGGTTATAGCCATTGGTGCAGTATTGTTCCCTGCTACTGCTTGATGTCTGAGGGCTAGTCACTGTTACATACTTGTGTATTTTCTTTTCATTATTGTCAGACCTATGAACAATAAATATATATATATATATATATATATATATATATATATATACACAGTACAGTAAAAGCACAGTGGTAGCTTTTTGGTCTGATGGTTAGCTTGCCACTCCAGTTGCCAGCTGCCCATCAGTGGAGTGCTGATATACCCTGCAGGCTAGTTGTCCTAAGAACTAGTTGCTGTCAGAGCAATTGTGTATCATCAAACATGTTTGTCTTTCTGTCTGTCTATCTGTCTATCCATCCATCTATCTATTACATGGCAGGGAAGGGGGACAGAGCACCTCTGGGGTGGGTTTGGCACCACACTGCTCTTGGAGCATGTCCTGGCAGGAGTTTGTGGTGGTGCAACTGACATGGGTGATCATGTGTGCTCCCACCCCAGGATGCCAAGGCAGGCACCCCTGTTGGGAGCAGAAAAACTGAAAATAGGCCCACCCAGCACACCGACTGATGGCTCATTTGCCTCCTACACCACCATGCCCCTTAGTGTCATGGCTGCCCCCCCCCCCAGCTGTCCTCCAACATCAGTACTCCTGCTTCTCGCCTACCAGAGACTGGCTTGGGGGGGGGTCTCCCTGTAGGGAAAAGCAATAACTTTGGATAGCTAACCCTAGTAGCCTAGAGGTGCCTGCTGATAACTGGAGTTGAGTCCAGTGGGTAGAAGGGGATGACCATGGAGCATGAAGTGGTGGAGGGCTAGGGGTTCCTCAGGAGCATAAAAAAAGACATGAAGCCAGCCCAGTAGCATGCCAGTGATCCAGGTTTGGAAACAGACTTGGATCACATCAGGGCCAGCTGGGGGAAAAGGATTGAGAGTCCCATGGACAGTTCTTCTTCTTCCTAAGGGAGAGGGGACAGCTTATGCTGCTGTATGCTCACCACCTAGCAGAGGCTGGGTGGTACAGCAGCAGAGTCCATGTTCCGAGGGTCCTGATGTAGATGCTGATAGCGTGCCATGCATAAGCATTACTGCATGCAACACAGACCTCAGGACTGGGAGAAAAATTGTGGAAAAAAACTTCCAGCCAGCAGGATGGCGATGGTGACCCTGCAGGCTCTGTATTACCAACCTCAGCACCCACCCACCACAAAGTGATCCTGGACAGGTGGTGGGGCAAGTCCCAGAGAAGGTAGATGATGGGGCTGGAGGACGCCATTTGAAGTGGGGGGACCAGCTGGGGTGGACAGGGAGAGAAGAAAAACATTCTTACCGTAGCAATGTTGCTTCTTCTCAGGGATCCCTCACTGTAATTTACAAGAAGCTTCATCATCTGGCTCTAGAGTGATGCACTGAGACAGAACTTTATGCTAATGATGGAACTTAGAATACAAATTCAAACTCTGCAGTGTGGTTGTGCACCCCCTGCTCTCTAACGTCACATTTGTTTCTAAAGCTAGGGAGCTGTGACCACTAAAACTAGCTAAATGGTTACCAAAAATTTCTAGTAACTTGAAATAGAATTTTGAAAAAACACCAAACCAATTTAAGACAGACACTGTGTAGAAAAATTTAACTAACCACATTTTACAATGGATAAGGAACTGCAATAGTAATGCTCAAGCAACCTCAGTGTAAAAAACGATTCTTGTGTGAATCTATTTCAGGTTCTGGATAGGGAAGTAGGGTCAGGGATTATAAATCACAGTGAGGGATCCCTCTTGTAAATCACAGTGAGGGATCCCTGAGAAGAAACAGCTTTACTACAGTGAGTAATTATTTTTTCTTCTAACACCAGGAATCCCTCATTGATGCTTTACAAGAAGCAGACTCTCTAGCAGTATCTTGGGAGGTTGGGTCCAGAACCTACTTAGGAAGATGGTTCTGCAAGACAGCAGTTCCAAAGCTGGCATCCCTCCTGGACTGTATGTCCAGGTAATAGTGCGTTGTGAAAGTGTGCACTGTTTTCTGGGTAGCTACTTTACAAATGTCCAGCAGTGGGATGCCCCTTGTGGATGGCACAGAGGAAGAGGTACCCCTTGTGGAATGTGCCCTTAGGCCTCTGGGATGTATTTTTCCAGCTTTTTGATAACAGAACTGTATGCAGGAGTCTATCCAATAAGAGACAGTCTTCTTGGATGCTGGTTTACCTTTGCCTGCCTCACCATAGGTAAGAAAAAGCTTTTTATCCCAGGACCCTGACATCCTTTGTCCAGGTAGTGTCCAAATGTCCGCTTGACATCCAGACAGTGCAGCTTCTGCTCACCTAGATTGTAATGCTCGGGGTGGAGCACAGAAAGGGCAACTGACTGGTTCAGATGAAATTCCGATACCGCCTTAGGTAGGAACTTCCTGTTAGTCCTAAGGACTACCTTGTCCACATGGAAGATTATGTAGTTTTTTTTTTTTTATGTAGCATTTGTAGTATGAACTACATGAATCCATTCCAAGCCTACCAAACATTACCCAATTTAAAAAAGCTTTGTGTGCAGCCCTCTTCCCCCAACTCCAACTGCACTCGTCACTAATAATCTATAATAATGCATTGAAGGTCCTATAGCATAACTGTTGGCTTAATCATACCATATTCACCCTCTTGCATGTTGTGATTGTAATGACTACATTCCGTTGGAATTACTGTAATTGTTTTTTGTTCTGTTTGTAACTATGTCTTATCATGGAACCTTTGTAAACGAGCATCTGTGATCATAGGTTCTCTCCGAATATATTAAAATAAATAAAATATTTTGGCTCTGTGCAGAGGGCTTGCAGTTCACTTACCCTCCTAGCAGATGTCACGGCAATCAGGAAAATGGTTTTCCACGTGACATATTTTAAATCAGCAGTAGCCATAGGCTCAGAGGGAGCCTCCATAAACTGGGCAAGACAGATATTCAGATCCCAGTGAGGGACTGGGTCCCTCACAGGGGGGTGTAGGTGACTGAAGCCTTTAAAGAACCTTTTAAAAACAGGTTGTGCGGTCAAGGACTTGCCCTTGCCTGCTAATGTATTGGCCGACACTGCTGCTAGATGCACCTTCAAATTGATAGCCTCAGGCCTAAGGATTGTAGGTGTACCAGGTAGTCCAGGACTGTAGGCAACCCTGCCTGAACTGGGATGATCTTCGTAGGGGCACACCAGTATAAGAATCTCTTCCATTTAGAGGAGTGTAATTTCCTGGTTGCTGGTTTCCTGGAAATCTTAAGCACCCTCAGGACATCCTCTGACAGATTCAAACCAAAAAACCTCTAGCTCTTCAAGAACCAAGCCCTCTGATGTAATGTCCTTAGGTCTGGGAATGTTATCCTGCCCTGAGACATGGTCAGTACATTGTAGATCAGGGGCAGGTTGATTGGATTCCTGCTGGACAGGGCCAGGAGCATTGAATACCAGGCCTGCCTGGACAAGTCTGGGACTATTAGGATCATAGTTGCTGACTCTATCCTGAGCTTTATGAGCACTCTCTGTATGAGTGGGAATGGTGGGAAGGTGTACAGGGACCTCCCAGTCCAGTTTAGAGCTAGGGCATCCTCTGGGACTGTGCCCTTTGCTGGTAGCCTGCTGCAAAACGGGTAGCTGATTGTTCTCCCAGGAGGCAAACAGATCTCTTTCTGGAGTGCCCCATCTTCTGAAAACTGTAGCTAGTACCTGCAGGTTCATGGTCCATTCCTGGTTTCCCTAGCAGATTCTGCTTAAGGAGTCTACCAGGACATTGTCCCTGCCTGGAAAGTGTACTGCAGAGATCTTTGTATCTAGGGAGTAAGCCAGATCCCAGGTCCTAATTGCCTCTGCGCACAGTCTTGAGAATCTTGTGCCTCCCTGCTTGTTCATGTGATACATTGCTGTGGTGTTGTCTGTTTGGATTCAAACAGATTGACCTTGCAGCTGGAAGGAGAAAGACTGCATTGCCAGCAATATTGTCCTGAGCTCCAGGAGACTGATGTGCTACTGAATCTCCTGTGGGTTCCAGATGCCTTTCTCTGGGACGTCCTCCAGGTGGGCACCCACCCTAGGAGTGAAACATCTGTGGTGAGGATACTTGTTAGGGATTGCTGGAGGAAGGTACTACCTTCTCTGAGGTTGTTTTCATCCTTCCACCACTCTAGTGCCCATGCCAATGTCTTTGAGACTGTCATTAGCTTAGAGAGAGAGAGAGAGAGAGAGAGAGAGAGAGAGAGAGAGGTCCCATCTTCGAGACCAGTGGTCTTTTAAGTGGTACCAAATATCCCTCATTTGAAACCTGGCCCATGGCACCACTGCTGTTGGATGCAGTCATGTGGCCCAATAGCTGTAGGAAATCCCTTTGCAGGCCTTGGCTGGCCCATTGTGAAGGATTTTGTAGTGGCAATCAAATGTTCTACCCTTCCCTAAGGAAAGAAGGCTTTCGCCTGCAGGGTATCCAGTTCCACACCTTTGAAGTCCGGTACTTGAACAGGCTTTTTTGGGGACTTCTAAAGGTTTACCAGGAACCCTAGGCTTCTCAATGTGCTTTTTACCTTTTGGATAGAGCACTTTGCCTGTTGTTTTGTCTTCCCTGAGGCTAGCCAGCCATCCAGGTAGGCAAAAACTACTACACTTTTCCTTCTCAGATGTGCTGTCACCACAGCCCAGCACTTTGTGAAGACCCTTGGTACTGAGGTGAGGCTAAAGGGGAGGACTACAAACTGACATTGGCAGTTTCCCAGCCTGAACTTGAGGTGTTTTCTGTGAGTTGATCTGACTGGATTGTGAAAATAGGCATCCTTCAGATCCAGTGACCCGAGCCAATCCCCTATTTGTAAGGATGGTATTACTGTGCCCAGAGTGAGGCTTGTTCATATATCTGGGTTACCACTCCCCATTTTTTGTGTGGATCAGGAAATATCTTGAAAAGAGGCCCTTGCCTCACTGTGAGTCAGAGACTTTTTCACTATTTTTGCTAGTAACATTTTGTTTACTTCCAGTTCCATCAGAATACTTTCTTTGGGTGATTAGGATGGAAAATGTATGTGTTTCTGCAGTTTGGGGAATTTTGTGAACTACAGGGGCAATCCCTGGCCCACTACCTCTGGGATCCACTTGTCTGTGGTAATGTTTGCCCATTCCTGGAAGCAGTGGGCCAGCCTTCCCCCCACTTGCAATGGTTGGGTGACCTAGGCAGAATTGCCAGGAGTTTTGTTATGGCTGAGACTTGGGGGCTGGTGCTACCACAGCATGCCTGGATGCCCCCCCCCCCATCTCTGCTCCTGTAGTAACCTTTCTGGGGTTGGTGCTCCTAGGGAGCATATTTTTAATTTTATTTATTTAGTTTTTGTTGACTGGGTAAGTGCACTAGACAAATCCTGCCTATTATCAGGCACGACCCGGGGGAGGAGCATACAGATGAATGCCAACTGACCTTGAGCCAGATTAAGCTGCTGGTGGTATTTTTAGTGAATGAGGGAAATTTGGCCAGGACACTGGGGAAATTCCCCAAATCTTTTCGATAAATGCCATGGGATCTTTAACATCCACCTGAACTACCACCAATCCAGGCAGATGGGACCTTGGTTTAATATCTCATCCGAAAGACAGCACCTCAGAAGTGCAGCACCCCTCTCATGCTGCACTACAGCGTCAGTACTGGAATATTAACTCAAGTGCCAAATGTGGGAACTGAACCCACAGCCCTCTGATCTCCTGGCCTCAGAGGCGAGTGTGCTACCTACTGAGCCACTGACACTAAATGTCAGCATTTGGTCTCGGATTGCCCCTTCCCTTGCATCCCCTACCATAAGGAATGTGGGAAGTGGAGATCTTTTCTTTATCAGCGTTGTTTTTGTAAGTGGTTTTGTACTCATCCACATTCTTCATGGACGCCTCTGTTTGTCATCACAAAGTGAATTTCCTTCAAATTGGAAATCCGTGGCCTTGGTTTGAGTGCCCTGTGAAAGGATAATTGCCTCGAGCCAGGAGAATCTCTTCAATGACACTGCATGGGCTAAGACCCTTGTAACAGAGTTATTAGCATCTACAGCCATGTGGAACTGATATTTAGTGGCATCTAGAGCCGACTTTGCTGTGGCAATCAAATCCTATGCCAACTCACCTTCCACCTTGTCTGTTAGTGCCAGCAATGTGTTCCACAGTTCTTTCTGGTACTGGGCTGTATATGCAGAGTAAGCTGCTTGTCTAATGAGCAGGGAAGTTGTAGACACTTTTTTGGCTATAGTATTCAATTTTCTGGAGTCCTTATCAGGAGGCTGCACAGAGAATGGAACCCTAGCCTTCTCGCAAGCAGCTGCTTGGACTGCACCCTGATGAGTAGGGTAGGTATACAGGTATTACACCCCTATGTGTTCACCTGATACTTTTTCTCAGTCTTTCTATGTATGGCTGCAGATGAAGTAGGTGCAGACATGATTTTCAATGTGGCTTTTTGTAATGATTTATATGTGGGGACCAGCAGCCTTCGTGTACAAACTAGCCCCATCATATCCATAAATTCTGCTTCCTCCTCATCTTCCTCTATTTCCTGAGGGGGGGGAATGCTGTGGGTTCTCACCATCTGCTTGATAAAAGAGGAATATGATGAATTATCCCCTCAGGCGCCTTGGAGGGGGAGCCAAACAGTTGCTCAGGTGAACTATCATGTTCAATAGGTTTACCTTCCTACTCTTCTTCTTAGTACACATCCTCCTTCTTATCCACAGGCAGGTAGGCTGGAGCCTGAGCCTGGGGAGTGGGGGTGGGTATGTTTATAAAATGTCCCATGGCCTGGAAGGCCTGGAAAAATTGCCACACTTTTCTGTGTCCTCTGTTGAGAGCATTTGTCTTGGGTCCAGTGCCTGTTCCTTTCCTTTTTCATGAGGAGTGGCAAGGGTATTCTTTTATTTTTGTTTTTTTCATGGCAGACACTGTTTCCAGTACCTGCTCTGAGGCTCTTTTATTTGTATTTTTGCCATCACTGGACTCAGGGTTCCCTATTTTGAACATCCTGGTATCTTTACCATGCTTATCTGATGGCTGAGCAGCTTTATATTTTTATCTGTCCCCTTCTTTGACAGGGACTGCTCTGTTTATGAAGAGACAAACCCTCTGATGCCTGCTTTTCACCCAAATTAGGAACTTCCTCAGCGCCTTTACTATGTTTTGGTGATATAGAGATAGACTGAGAAGCCATAAATTCTTCTCTTTTTTAGCCCTTTTCTTTTGGGTTTTAGGGCAAAACTTTTACAGAGCTCATAATTTGTAAACTTGTGCTCTGGACGCAGGCACCTTAAACAGAGCTTGTGGCAGTCTGCCTTTGCCAGGAGCTGAAAACAAGTAGTACAATTTTTAAAGCCTGTTGATCTTGTGTTCTTTTTCCTGTCTATCAGTCATGCCAAACACTGAAGACCTATTTAAAAAAAAAAAACACAGTTTTATTTATTTATTTATTTTGTGAGAAATCAGTTTACAACCTTTGAGCCAGGGGCTCGTTTCCAAAGGTACCTCGTCACATTGAGGACATACAAGCATTTTAGATTATACAGTACAGGTTTTTCTCAAGTAGGCATTCATCAGAGGCACCACGTCATACTGTGGTCAAACAGAAATACATTTGAGTTACAGGGTACAGGTATTTGGGATAGTTCTTATACAAGTTGGTTACATATGTTGAGCAGTCTATTACCAGAAGACAGCAGGCATTGGCCTGGTTATACTTAGATATGGTGTGCTGGGAAGGGGTGAAGGGGTGGGCTAGATGGAGAGCCACCCAGCGGGCGTTGTCACGAGTGGAGAGATCGAGGTCAGGGCCTCATTCAGAGACAGGATGTTCCTGTTGGTTCCAGAATGGTGAACAAACTATAAGCCCAGAACCTGAGGAAACAACAACAACAGTTCTGAAGAGTATTTTCACTGGAAATGCAGTTCCCTTTGCCAGGAACCACTAGTAATGTAAGTAAAACCACTAGTGGTTGAGGAAATAAAGTGGTTTGTACAGAAATGATAAACGCCTTTTTTAACTTTGGTATGGTTCCCGCAAGACAGTAATCGTGACTGTCAAAAAGGAGAAACCACATTAAAATGTAAACTGGTAGATTTTTTTAGCCAAATTATAAAAACTTTATAGTCAAAATGTTGGTTCCCAAAAGGTGGGAACCGCGCTGACCTCCGGCCTTCTCCGGTTTGTGGGACATGAACGGGAACTGGAGAAACTGCAGAGAAAATCAGTAAAATAAATAGAATTTATAATAAACCCTATCTATCTGCAGCATTATTAAAAGAACTAGTTAAGCACTTAAATAATAAAGAAAAATTAGTAAAAACCCAGCTGGAGACTGGCGCTGACTTCACGGCGACTGCTCTCTTCAGCGGAGAAACAAATCTGATGTTAGAGAGCTAGGGGGCTCATGACCACACTGCAGAGTTTGAATTTGTATTCTAAGTTCCTTCATTAGCATAAAGTCCCTAGCTTCTCATTACTCTCGAGCCTGGTGATAATACTTCTTGTAAAGCCTCAGCGAGGGATTTCTGGTGTCAGAAAACAGAGGACAGAAACACAATGCATAAAAAATAGATTGTGTTTGGATTTGTGAAATGCTGCACATTACTGAAGTATGCCAATTTTTTTAATAACAATACAACATGTAGGTGCATAGGACAATGCCTGCATTTCTCTCTGCACTAGAGTGCACAGTTGGGTTGTCCTCTTCACTATAGTGCCATGTAGTTGTAATGGTTGCACACTGTTACTTTCTCACTTTACAAACCATGTGCACATGCATATTCAAGCTGCTGTTCCACAGACGTGGTCAAGCCAGGAATGTTTCACCCAAATCCAAGCCATGCTAAGCCAAGGGTCTGGCTTGACTCTTTGAGCCAAAGCACAAGCTGAGCCAGGTCCGATACATGCTGCTTTCCATGATGCCGACAGTATCCCTCATGAGTTGCAGCATGACAGCAGCTGAGTGTTTCCATCACTGTGGTCACTTGTTGGGCCAATGGAAATGCTTGCTTTGATCATAACTACCTCAGCTTGCCCTTGGCTTTCAATTATTCATAGAGGTCTAGCTGAGACAGAAACAGGCACGAAGCTCAAGCCTACCTTGGCTTGCTGTTCCATTTTCCCAGATTATGCCCTAGCAATTAAAGTTAGTTACTTCATCTGTCAACAGTCCAACATGCTATAAAGAGGGAACTGAACTGTTTGAGCTTCTTTGCGTTTCCTACAGATCAGAGATAAATGGAGGGTCTGTTTGCTTCACTGAGATTACAGACCCCTTGGTACCAGAGAATTGTGTTTAATACAAAATATTGTTCCTGAGGCCTCAGCAGCTCTTTAACTGAACAGGATATTCCAGTAAGGGCGATTGTAGTTTGGCCACCTGACAGCATAATTGTACACACTCCAAATTACTATGTAGGGGACCCTGCCTGGGTTAACTATTTAAGCCCAGGATCCTAGTTGGGTATGGTGGGAGGCTAAGCACTGGCCACAGGACAAGTAACGTCTTCAGGAAGGGATCATATCTGCTGCAACATAAATGCCCACTGGTGGCAGGGTAGAACTCCATTCTCTTTCACCCCCTGATGCACAGTGTGATGCTGGCATCATGCACAGTAGTGTAGTAGAGGCTCAAGTTGAAACAGACATCATGTGCTAATGTCTGAGGAAGCTCGACTCTGCTACCTCTGGCCTGGCTGCATGTGGTCTCCTCACAGCTGCCTGCTCCTAGAAGGCCCCTCCGCTAGGTGTATACTGTGGTGGTAATATGGTGGCAGAGGTAGGTGGCATCTGGTTGACATGGCTGTAGGTTTGGGGAGGGGGCTGGCAAACTGCAGTCAGGGTGGTGATGTGGGATTGGAACAGAAACATAAAGTAAATAGATGACCACAGCATGACCTGCAACCAATCCAGTTTTCCTTGTGCACCTTCAGGAATATCTATGAATACTGGTTCCTTACTGAATGAACTGGAATCCATGCCAGTGTTTGGCTCAATTGAGGAAGTCAACACAACACTGAACAAACTCAAATATCTTCTAAATGGGGGGCCACTCTCCCCAGACTCTATGAAGAACACAGTAAATGTCCTCCGGGCTCTAGTGTCCAAACTGCCTGATGTTCAGTTTGAACCCAGACAGGCCAATTCTACATCTAAGGTAATTCCTTTTTCCTATTTTTTTTTTTGTTTTGTTTTTAATTGTTTCTTATTGTGGTTGCCATTCCCCAAGAAAATGTGATGGACTAGCATGACATTGTCCTGACATTTAGTCTGTGTCCATGTATTAAAATACAGTCATCTGTCTGCCTGCCTGTCTATCTATCTATCTATCTATCTATCTATCTATCTATCTATCTATCTATCTATCTATCTATCTATCTATCATGGGAAGGATAAATAACCAAGTTGAATAAAAATTGTTACTAAGCTTTGTTATTTACCTACATGTTATTTGGAGCGTTGCTCAGAATCCACTGAATGAAGCTGGATTCATCAAATTCTCAGCCATTTTTCAGATCTTGAGATTTTGGAAGTGCAGAGCCAAAATCTGAACTCTGAAAAACACAACTGGAATCTGATTCAGAGTTCTGACCCATCTCCATGTGACATAACTAGGAGACTCCCCTTGTGTCTCCTCCCCAAGTTCCAGTCTACCTGCTTTATTTTGTTGCTGTTAAGCCGGTGGGGGTTGAAAGGACCGGCCTTCTTCTGGCAGTCTGGTGAGGTGGTGGTCCACATTCTTCCACTCCATGTGGATGATGCTGGCATTGTTGCCTGAGGACCCCCACAATAGCCTTGGCCCTTACCCATGCATTGCCAGTCTTGGCATTCCCATTCTCAAGGCTGAAGTGCCTCCTGATCCTCATCGGATCTGTGACCCACCTGACCCACATCAATGACCCAGCCCACTGCCAGTGCTACTGAGTGCAGCCTCCCCCTCCCCACTGTCTAGGAGCCTGATGGAAGTTGAGGGGAGGGGGCACCACTTAAAAGTAGAAAGCATCCAAAGAGAAATAAAACTGGCACATACATGGGTATTGTTATCATTATGTCCACAGGGGCTCACTGAGCACGGCCTACAGCAGGGTTCAGAAGAACCCGGAGCTGTAGGGCAAGATGGTTAGCTGGCAGCAATGTCACAGTTCATAAAAATAGCAAGAGGCCCACTCTGGATGTAAAGTGCAACAATAAAAGATTTAATGTAAAGCCGGCAAACAGAACTACACAGCTCCCAGGAGCTGGGGGCACGGCTTGAGAAAGGAGAAAAAAGTCTTCTGTGGCACAGAGCCATGGCAGCAATCTTATGGCCATTCAGGCCATGATCCTGAATCCCCAAACACAGCTGGGTGGCTCACTATAGAACTTTATGGTAGCAACACAAACCAGGCCTTTTACAAACTTTCCAGCCTCTCTCTCTTTACAGCTCGACATACGGTCTACTGCTCTTCCCCTCTCAATCATTTGTGGTGGCAAACCAGGCTGCAGCACTTCCCAAACAGTTTTCTCCTCTGTCCTGCTAACTAGGGCTTAATGCAACTGGGCCCCCCCCCCCCGGCATCCCTACACATACCAGGTGCAGGCGATCTGAGGGAAACACCAGATGCCACAACTCATCTCCACAGGCCATCTTCACCCAGGCGGAGTGCCACACAGGTAAGGGGAGGCAGACTGTCATCAACACACTCCCCACAACACAGGCTGCCACCACTATGCAGCCCCTCCACCTGGGATTCCATAAAAAAAGCCACACTCTCCTGGAACTGGGCCCAAATCCCACCCCAGTGCCGCAGTGCACACAGGTGGGTGCCTACTAACTTCCCAGGCTGAGGTTCCCAATAAACTGGGCACCATCCCAGGCACACTACAGATCCTGAAATCACCCTCGCTTCTCCTGAGTGGACTTCACATGCCGAGCCACTGAGTCCAAACCAGGCTGGTGCCAGTGCCCCGACCCCACTGGATCTCCCGTTCTCTCTGTCATGCTTGCCTCTCCCTAACCGGCCAAAACCACCCCTTTAAATATGACCCCAGGGCACTGGCACCACCCAAACAGTGGGAGGGCCAGTTCCCAAGCCCAAAAATGGAAATCTAGGAGGAAAGAATTACCTTAGTAAGCATCCCCAAAAGGGGGTGCTTACACATAGATAAAATGAATACATTTATTGCCATGTGTAGTCCGTCATTTTAAAGGTGCAGTGGAAAGTTCGTCACAGCGGTTGGGCACTAATTGTGTATTATCTGGATTGTAAAAAACAGTCAAGTGAGCGGTCAGATACATATACTCAAGAGAAAAGAATAAACATAAACTTTAGCCAACCCCATGAATTAATCCTCTCTTGTCGAATATCTGTTCCAGTGCTCACCTGACTTTAGGTGAATGTGTTCAGATTGCATTGCCAATTCTTCAGGTTTCACCCCCTGTCTCCTCTTGTTCCTGCCCTCTGGTAGCCTGAAATTCTTTTTCAGTTTGCATGACCCACTTACCAGCTTCACTGGGGTTAGTGAACTGAAAGTATGCCCTCCGTATAGTATGCGGAGACTTGCCAGCATCAGGAGTGAATGTGTTACTCCCAGGTTCTTGCGCCAGACCCGCACCGCATAGAATTTCTTCCAGTGGGAGTGGGTTGTTAAAAATAGGTCCAGGAAGATATGCAGTGTATGCCCATCCAGTTTCAAGTTTTGTGACTTACAAGCAGCTTGAAGCATGAAGTCCTCAGTAGCCATACCTGTGATCACTACAAGCACTGTTCTAGGTATATCCTGCTGGCTGGCTGCAGACCTGGGAGAGAGCCGGTATGCTTTAATCATTTGCTGCACAGTAGTTGTGGCCTTGAGCTGCAAGGCACCTGGTAGCCAGTTTCTCAAAAAGGATAGTAGGTCTGTCTCTTTGCTCCCTTCTGGGAGTCTCTCTGGGCAAAGGTTGACCATCCGCTGTGCATTGTCCAGCACCTCCAGCCCACACCAGAGCTGATTGTTTTCTTGAACGAGCTAGCTGGATACAGTTAAATGTTTTGTGGCTTGTGCCTCTGCGGTGTTGTGGTATATATTGATGTGTATAGTTACGGATGTATCTTACGAGATAAAAAGGTTATCTCTTGCTGGCTTGGGTGAGAGGACTTTGAAGCGAAGCTGAGCTGAACTGCATCCACTACAAAAAGTAAATGTCACAATTAAATACGTTTTACTCGGTTAATATTTTTTCTGAACTCTTCTGCTGTTTGTGAACATCTGGGTGCTTTCCACTGTGGTGACGTTGGCCAGGGGTGGGGGAGGAGCTGATTGTTATTGCTGGTACCACGTGTACTCAAGCTGCAGGGCCGAGGGATTTCTTCATTCCAAAGGGGCTAAACATTTTTAAACTGCTTCCACTACAAAGCAACCTAAATTTGGCCATTAGAAGCGTTTTACTTAGTTTATACTTTTCTGGTCTCCCCCACTGTTTGTGAACGTCTTGGTGTGTTCTGGTGCGTCTCTCTAAGTAACATATCATCGCTTTACAGGTACAACTGTCTGGTAAAAATAAAAAAGAAATCAACAAAATCACTGTTGTTGGACCACTGAGACCAAAGTATCACAGCATCGTCGGAGCACTTCAGAAAACAGAACTTCTGTTTGGTCTCAGTGGTCTGACTACAGTGGGTTCATTTCTTTTTTTATTTTTACCAGGCAGTTTTACCTGTAAAACGATGATGTGTTACTTTACACTGAGTTATGCCTTCCAATTTGTTCCATGATTCGCTGTGTCAAAATGGCAGTTCTGTTTACTCAAGTACTCTTCTGTCACAGCTGAACTGTCACGGTGACTCTGACAGGAACACAGTGACAAGTGAGAGTCACCGTGGAGGGAATCAGCTGTCCTGAGCAGCACGAGGCAGCAACTGTATGCTCCATAAGAGGTACAGTGATACTGCGATCCCATTGGTGGAGGCAGTTCCACCACTTTACAATCTTGGTCTCGCTGCTTCCTCCATTTGTTTTAATGTTGTCTCTACTTTCAGGTCAGTGGTTTTCATTGATAACTGTAGTACTTGCAGTGGGGGCTCTGGGGTAGTTAGTGACACCTCGAGGCCGACATAGCCTGGTCCCCCACTTGCTCCTGTTTTCTCCCACCTCTCAATCTTATTAGGGCAAACCATTGTTATATCTGGCACCTCTCGAATCCATGTGCTCTGTTCTATTGATTGAGATAGGTCTGAATGGAGTTGGAGAAATAAAATGCATTATTTTCGTAGTTTGAAAACTCTTCTCTGCAGAGCCAAGGTGAAGCATGTCTTCTCAGCAAGTGTGCTCAGCAGCACCCCTAATGGTAGCTATGTTGACAGGTAAAATAACGAGTTTTATTCTGCAGATGTATTTGCTGATGTATGGTATATGCAGACACACACACATACACCCCCTTCCAGTGATGACACTTTGATAAGATAAAAAGTGTAAAAGTGTTTGGAGGCTGATGTCATCCAATCTGTAGCGATAACATATTATCAAGTACAGAATGACTGCATGTCATAAAGACATATTTAACCAGAGAGGAAGTCTCTGAGTGCCCCAAGTGGTAAGTATTCCAGGGTCCATAGTCTTTCCTTCAGTGTTTTCAACATTTTAAAAACAGACTCTGAACACAAGGCTATGGAAGCTTCAGTATATAGTCTATTTACAATGAAACACTTTTATAACGAAGGCCAGTGTGCTAAGGAAAAACTTCACAATAGCTGGAGTTGCAATATAGATGTATTGGGAGAAAACTCCATTAACCTGCTAGTTCATTATTTTATGGCATACGGAGAAAGAACTTCACTGTAACCAGAAATGTATCCTAAGTAAAATGCATGATAATAAAGGTTTGTAAGCAAGAAAAAAATTGTATCAAGGGGGGTCACCGATATAATAATCCCTGATCCCGAAGGTGAAAAAAAAAAAAACAGAAATGACTGGAAATTGAAAGTTCCTTGGAATGTGGTACTGTGTATCTGAGACCTGCTGATGCCAGATATGACTGAGCATTAAGACGCAATCAGGGGTTGTGTTACTGTTAGTTATTGTAACCCTACAGCATCCATTCTTCTCATGCGTTATACCTTTAAGATTAGATTTACAAAGGTAATCCAACCCCTGGAGTGCCTTAATGTAATTATTAAAGAAAATGTTTTTATATTTCAAAATTCATGTTTTTATAATTTAAATTTAAATTATTTTATTATACGTGAGTGTTTTCAGCTGCTAATATAACCCTTTAGAATGTGAGTCATTCAGTTAGAATGTGCCTTTCCCAACTCTTGTTTTTAAAATTTTTTTGTTGGCAGCCGGAGGCTTTTAAGGTACGTTCTCTGTTTTGAAGACTTGGTGGCCTGGAAGTTCCTAAAGGTCATGGCTTGAGGGTGAGGAAGCATGCCTGTGTAATGTATCATGTTTGCTCTTTCAGGAATACTTTACTATTGTTGATGTACTGCTGAAGTCAAGCACAGTGGATCTGTGGGAGGGCGTTGCACAAGTAAGTAATGCATTAAGTGACTGCAAATGCACTTTGTAAAACCTGTTAGGACTCGTGAGTTATACTTCCACAGAGTGACGCAGCCTCACAGAACTACCCTTATTACTGGATCACCTTACAAGCCTGGCACAAGCCAACATCTCTGAATGAGCTGTTAGAACATTAGGGTTTTTCTGCCTCATCTTGCAGTTAAATCATTTGATGCGGGCATTTGTTCAAAACCCATCCTTAAACTTCAAAACCTAATTCCACTAAACAGTTTCAAGAAACTGGTTGATTCCTGTTCTTGTCAGTAAGAGTCAACCCCCTATCCCTTATTTAAGCATTGAATCACCCTCTTCCAATCAGTCTTCCCCACCCACCACTTTCACCCATGCTTTCACCCCTCACCCCACTTCCTGTCCCGCCCACCTTTATTCCATCATCCCACTACCCACCCTCCACCTCCATTGGCCTCACCTCCACCTTTATTCGCCTATCACTTATCTTACTATCCCACTCCTCACCTTCACCTCTAATCCACCAGTTCTAAATCCTCCACCCTCACTCCTCCCCCCACCTCTATCCACCTAACCCCTCCCACTCCCTCTTTCATTCCCTGCCATCCAACCCCCCACCCTCACTCTCCACTTCCACCTCTACCCCCCCCACCATCTCCTCTTATTCCTTGCCTTCCTTCTACAGTCAGCTCGTCCCTCATCTCCGCCCACCCTCTCAGTTTGCACTCTTCTGTATGCTAACTATTCTTGGGCAAACCCTTCCATCCTTGTCTATACCCCAATCCTTTCCTCACCAACCTTAACTTTTACCAAGCCTTAATCTTACTAACAGCCATGTGTAATTAAAATTAAAGTCAAGCACTTGTGTATAGGAGTAGTATAGTTACCCATCCGTCAAGTCAACGTAGTATCTTCCATGTATTTAGCCAACTCTGATATCAGACTGTATTGTTGCCATATTTTTGATGTGACATCTGTAATCTTGTGTACTTTGTTACTTGTAATGTGTGTAATTTTGATTGTATCAGGACCTCCTTGCAAATGAGCCTGCTCAATGGAGATTTTTCCTGCCAATAAACTTGAACTTGAACTTGAAACTTGAACGTTCTTTAACAAAAAGGACAGACTTTCAGATGATTTTGTTTGGAGTAAAAAAAAAACGTATTTTACATGTCCTCAAGAATGCCTGTGCTTAGGCTGCCCTGATGGCGCAGCAGCAGTGCATCGTGCTGCCGACTGTGGTTCAGGAACGAACTTGGTGTGTCTCATCAGGGGTAAGGTCTGGCCGAGTGATGTGCAACATGGGAGGGCAGGTGGTGAATTCCACCACCACAGTGATCCCCACGACTGGGCCAGGGAACTTGCTCCTGCCATAGTGGGGATACTGTGTGTGGCAAGGTCGACATAAGCATTGCCCATGCCAGGGAAGGGGGGATCATGAGTGAAAAACCTGGCTGCCATTTCTATGACAGCCACAATATCTTGGTCTGACCAAGGTATATCCCTGTGAACAGGATATATACCTGCAAAGATGGATGGCCAGCTGGAAATATAATACATATGGAATTCAATGGAGCGCTTTGCTTACTCACTGAGCATGATGTCCATTTACATAGATACATACATAGATAGTGTCGGCAGATAAGGGCCTATGGCCCACCCAGTCTGCCCATTTGAGCTTGTAAGTTCAGTTTATGTTTTCCAAGAAGTCTGTTGCCCCTTACCCCTGACCTCCAGAATTCCTTAATGTCTATCCCATGCATTCTTAAATCCCGTGATTGTATATATATGCATTATATATTATACAAATATGCATTATCAACTCCCATGTTTCCTTTAATGAGTGGAGTCATGATCTTTGCAATACAGTCAAACAAGTAAGGACAAAAAGGGATGGGGTGGGTGGATAAAGGGGCAGAAAAGGTATAAGCATTAAATGAGTACTTCTGCTCAATATTTACGAAAGAGAAAGGGGGAGTAATACCCAAGGGGGTTGAGGGGTGGGCATGGGAGGCGTGGAGGAGACAGGGAAATCCCAGTGCGCAGGGTACTGGAGGGCTTGAGAGCACTGAGGGTGGACAAGGCACTGGGACCGGATGGCATACACCCCAGGGTGCTAAGGAAGCTAGCAGTGTCAGTGGCTTAGCAGATAGCACACTCGCCTCTGAGGCCGGGAGATCAGAAGGCTATGGGTTCTATCCCCACACAAGGCACTTGGGTTAATATCCCAATACTGACACTGCAGTACAGCATGAGGGGGGTGCTGCACTCCTGAGGTGCTGTCTTCCGGGTGAGACATTAAACTGAGGTCCCATCTGCCTGGTCTGGTGGTAGTTCAGGTGGATGTTAAAGATCCCATGGCACTTCTCGAAAAGCGTAGGGGTAAATTTTATTAAACAGAAAATTGGAACATAAACAAACAACAAAGGAAAATCAAAAACAGAGGCATGGAATCAAAAACATAGTCAAGTTGACAAAAGGAAAAGTAATACAAATGGTATCAGGAGTCACCAACAGCAATAACAAAAAAAATGACAGAAAAAAAAGTGTGCAGTTCCAATAAGGAAAAAAATAAATAACCGGCAGCCAGGAACAGGACCCCCGTTCCCAGAAAATGTAAGAAGCAAACAATGTACCCCCCAAAGAAATCATCATGTCACTGCCGGCAGTTCAGTGATCCAAGGCAACTCCTTCCATAACTCAACTATCTCATTACCTGATAAGGCAAAACATTCAGCAGCATAGACAGTCTTAACATCTTTCAGTATCTTGTTACTAAGCTCCAAATGGGAACATTCCTTTTGCTGTAGGGTAAAGGTACACCTAGCTAACCAAATATTCCATTTGATAATAGTAAATAAGAGGTGAAGAGTACTCTTATTCCACTTCTGCCAACTAGGCGGATCAAAACCATACATAAGGTGGTCATCAGGCGTGCAAATAAAGGCATGGCCCACAAATCAGCCAAGTAGACCCAAAAAGGTTTAATAAAGGAACAATGAAAAAATAAACGCTCCACAGTCTCAGGTAAATTGACACAAGGCGGTCTGCTACAAATCCTGTCCTGTACCTGTTTATGCTTATGGTTAGCTTTAACATTAATCTTAACATGACATGAAAACCAATGGAAATCCCATGTGTGGATAGGTATCCTGGAATTATGATAGAAAAGGCACAAAGAGGAATGAAACTGGTCAGGGCAGCCCGAAAAAGCATCAGGAATGCCACAGGGAGATGACAACAGAGATCTATGGAGTACCTTATGGGAAGCAGAAGACAAAAGTTGTTGAGGTGTAATGCTCCATTGCTTCAAACGAAGAAACGTCTCTCTAAGATATTGTAGGAAGACCGGGCCCTTCAGGGCGTTTAACGCATTTTGCTCCCATTGGTGGAACCAGGTCTCGCAATTCCCAAATAACCAGGGTTCCCACACCTTACCCATAGTAACAAAGGTTTCAAATTAGTCATAAAAAAGTACTATTAAAAAATAAAATGGGGTTAACCGTATCCAGGCCTCCCTCCCTAATGGGCAAATATAAGACATTTTGTTTAATAGGGTTGAGACGGCTGCCCCAAATGGTCTGAAAGAAAACACTACAAAGGGGCAGGCTATTCCATGCATCCACCACCCACTCTGAAAAAAAGAACTTCTTGACATTACCCTTTATGCAGCCACCCATCAATCTCATATCTTGCCCTCTTGTTCTGGCACTACATTTAAAATGGAATATGTTGTCCCCGTCTACCTTGTTCATGCCCTTGAGGTATCTGAACATTTTTATCATGTCACCTCTCTCCCTCCTTTGCTCCAGCATGTACAAATTGAGGTCTCTGACTCTTTCCTTGTTAGGTTTGTGATGCAGAGCCTTCACCATTTTGGTTGCCCTCCTCTGCATGTCTCTATTTTGTCAGTGCCCTTACGAAGATGTGGCCTCCAGAACTGGGCACAGTACTCAAGGTGAGGCCTCACCAGGGTCCTGTACAGTGGAACTATCACCTACCTCCTTCAGCTTGTGATTCTTCTTCCAATACACTCCAACATCCCAGTGGCCTTCCTCACCACCTTGCCGTCTGCCTTGTGGCCTTCAGGTTGTCTGTGATTATGACTCCTAAGTCCCTCTCTTCCTTAGTAAGTGCCAACAGCTCTTCCCCCAACCTGTAGCTTGCTCCAGGGTTCCTGCTCCCCATGTACATGATTTTGCATTTCTTTGCATTAAACCTTAGTTGCCATGCATCTGACCAACTCTCCAACCATTCCAGGTCCTTTCTCATCCTTTCCACCCCCTCCGGGGTATCCACTCTGTTGCAGATCTTGGTGTCATCCACAAACCCATCTGCAGTGTCACTGATGAAGACATTGAAGAGGACTGGCCCCTGAACTGACCCTTGAGGTACCCCACTGGTCACCTCCCTTTCCTCTGATTGGGTTCCATTTACCGCTACCCTCTGTTGTCAGTCCTTTAACTAATTTTCAATGCAGTTTACCACCTTGTGTCCCATCCCCAGGCTTCCTAGCTTGTTGACCAGTCTCCTATGTAGGACGGTATCAAAGGCTTTGCTGAAATCTAGGTAGGCAATGTCTACAGCCCCCCATTGGTCTACTGCCTTTGTCATCTAGTCAAAGAAATCAGATTAGTTTGACAGGACCATCCTGCAGTAAACCCATGTTGCCTGGGATCCAACATCTCCCTGACTTCCAGGTGCTTCACTGTTCTTTCCTTGAGGAGTGTCTCCATTATCTTTCCTACTACAGAGGTTAGACTAACTGGTCTGTAGTTCCCTGCATCTTCTTTACTACCAGTCTTATGAAGAGGGACATTTGCCCTTCTCCAGTCCTCTGGGACCACTCCAGTGTCTAGGGAATCACTGAACAGGGCTGCCAGTTCAATTCTCAGTTCCCTTAAGATCCTGGGATGTATGCCAACTGGACCCATGGCTTTGTCCACCTTCAGCTTTGCAAGCTCTTCTAGGACCCTCTCCTCTTTGAATGGACTGGTGTTTATCTCCTGTTCCTCTGTTCCTTTAAATTCTAGCTGTGGGCCCTGCCCAGGCTCTTCCACAGTGAAGACTGAACAGAAATATTTGTTCAGAATCGCTGCTTTCTCCCTGTCTCCCTCCACTATCTTCCCCCTGGCTCCTCGAAGCTTAGCTATTCCTATTGACCCCCACTCTGGAATGGGTGTCTTAGTAAAGAGCCCATACTCCTGCGATAAACTTGCCTCCTAGACTGAATTGGGCCATGGTCTTTTGCAGGAATTGCCAGTTAAGGTGATCGAATGCCTTCCCGGTGTCAATGGCAATGAGTGCATTAAGTTCTTTGCTCTTTCCTGTGACTGAGACAACATTCAATAATTTCCTAATGTTGTCTTGTATCAGGTGTGGGGTATAAAGCCTATTCGGGCTTGATGAATAAGGGACCCTATTACTCTAAACAGTCTATTTGCAAATACTTTTTACGTACAGCTTCACATCTTAATTAAAAAGCAAAATAGACCAGCAGGACTCACAGCTCATGGGGTCCTTTCCTGGTTTTAGTCGTACCGTAATCAGGTTCTCCTGCCAAGTGGGTGGCAGCCCGGACTCTAGCACTGCACTGAATGTCTGTTGCAGAGGGCTTAGTAGGTCCTCTGCAAAGGTCTTGAAAAAGTGACTTGTTTGTGGCAGTTGTTTAATTGTCTTCTCAATCTGTACTCTGTTGAATGGGGAATTTAGCTGTTCTTCTGTACGTCGGGGCAGCTGTACTCTGTTTAAGAATGCTTGTATCCTTTGTGTTGTGTCTCACAAGGAGGCAGTATAGTGCTGTGGTTTAGGGCACCGAGCTGCAAACCTGCAGACCTGGATTTGAAACCCACAGTCCCCACCTGCATACTGTGTGGCCCTGAGCAAATCACTTAACTTCCTTGTGCTCCGAGGTCACATCTGGAAACAAGCTTCGACTTAGTGTGCCTTTCCTGGTTAAACAATTTCCCCTTTCTCACTCCTCCTTGCTGTAGAGCCCTTTGTAAAAATTACCAATGGTGTCCACAGTTTCTTCAGGGTTCTTTGTCTGGTTCTTTTCTGACTTTCTGAACCATTCTGTCAGCCTCCTGTTTTCGTAATCTGAATGCCAGAATGCATCCAGCCCTGACCCCATGTTCATAATAGGTTCTCTTAATATAATGTAGAGGTGCTTCCACTTTGTGAAGCTGTAAACTGTTAATTTCTTCCCTGACCCTTTGAATGTTTTACTAATGCCTCCCTGTTTCCTTTTTGATTATATTTTGCTTATATTGAGACTAGGTCTAGTAATTGCTGGGTAAGTGATATGGCCTCTGATAACTGCTTTGGGGTCATCCCAGATGAATTTAGGAGCGGAGTCTTTAGAGGTATCGAAGGACAGGTCCTCTTTTATTGCTTGAGAGATTTGGGAGCAAAATGTTTCACTGTTCAGGAGGCTACCATTAAATCTCCACCAGGACCCCCTGTTGTTCTCCCCTAATTCTAGCTTTAAAATGATCGATGCATGGTCTGATAGGGTAATTGAGCATATCAAGCAAGTTTTAACTGCCTCAAATCCTGTTCTCTGGGTGCAAAACCTGTCTGTTCAGGAGTAGCTGTTTAGTGTGTGTGTTTGTGGGGGGGAGTGTTGTTTCTGACTCCTGGGTTCATTTCCCTCCAAGGATCTATAAGCCTCAGTTCCATCCTGATATCCTGAGGTTTGTTTGCTGCTGCCCTAGTCAGGCTTTGGGTCCCTGAAGATCTGTCCACCCCAGGTTCCTCCACTGTGTTCCAGTTCCCACCTAGGATCAGTTGCGTGGAAGGGGGTAGGGCTGAGAATTTTTCAAACAGCTGTCTGAAGAAGCCAGGCACGGCTGGAATGGGACTGTAAACATTAATAATGTGTAGTGTTGTCTGACCCTTGGTTAGAGAGACTATAGCCACCCTCCAAATTTTATCTGTGTGGGAGTTTGTCACATGCCAGGGAAGACCCTTAAAGGAGCAGGATGGCCGCTCCCGCTTTTTCCTTTTGGAGTGGAAGGTGGCTATCACTTGCCCCACTCAGCTATGCCACAGCTTCAGTGTTTCTCCTTGAATAGGCAGGTCTCCTGAAGGTTAAAAAAAAAAAGCATTTTTATTATTGCTTACCTTCTTTAAAATTAATTCATGTTGCTGGTTGTATTATTTGCCTCCTTGTTTAGTACAAGTGAAATGCACACTAATATATAATAGTGTACAGTAGAACGCTGTTCTGCATGGAAGTCCATGCCTAGAAAAACACTGTTCTGCTGCAGTAGCTACATTGCCTTCTTTGTTGTGGTGCACACAACGGCTTCTGGGCAGACTAGATGGGCCAGGTGGTCCTTATCTGCCGACAGTTTCTATGTTTCTATGTTTGCACTAGCTACATAGCTACTGCAGCACAACAACTTGGAATGTGTTCACGCATGCACGTTCCGTTGACCTCTGCTCTTCAAGAAATGGCCACAGTGGGGAGAGCTGGCCCGAGAAGCAAGCGGCGATGAAAAAATGTAAAAATAAGGACACCAACATTTATTTATCAGTGCCCATACTCTACAAAAGACAGTTTATGAGCGCTCATACACAACAAGAATATTTTTCACTCTCGAGGTTTCCGTGGTAACGAGACCAGGCTCTCAAGGTCTCCTGTTACCACGGAAACCTCTCAAGTAAAAAATATCCTTGTTGTGCATGAACGCTCATACACTATCCTCTGTGTTATACCCAACCTTATTTTATTTCAAATCCTTGAGCTACTCTCATTGCATACTTCCTGAACATTAGAAACACCTCCAAACAGTGTAGTCACCCATGATGCAGTAGTCTCCTCTACCCCCCCCCCCACTGCATTACAAGTGGCTAGACTGTGTTGGGAGTGTTCCTAAGTCCAGGAAAGATGCAGTGGGAGTTGATCAAGGACTGTAAACAACCATGCTTTTGTGTGGTAACACCAGTATGGTGGGCAGTCTGTTTTTCACTTTTTTAAATCAAAAAGAATACAAAATTAAACTACCAGCCACATCAGCAGTCTCTACAGAATGTGAACAATCATAATATGTGTTTTTTTTAACTAGGAACACTTTGAGGCCTAAGGAGGTTGAGAGTGTCCCTTTATTTGCTACAACCACCCTTCTTGATGAGTGGTCTTCTCTAACCTTGTCAGTATGGCAGATTTACTGCAAGTTGGAATTGCTAACACCTGTCTGTTTTTCAGTGCGGTAAAATGGACAGACAATGTGTTCAGATATGCCTTCCTGCAAGTAGCATGGTTGAACACATAAAACAACACACACAAGCAGAGAAACTTCTTTAGAGCATATGCACAGAGATTACCAGCAGCCACCATGGCAACCTGTGCGCCTCTTGTCTGCCAGCAGCTAAAGCTCCTGTAGCCCTGTAGGGCACTCCCCTCATTCCTGAGGATACCCCCAGGGCCACTCACCTGTCTCAGGATCACTTGGTCTCCCTGTGGGCGAGTCATCCGGAAAAGCCAAGTGTGGTTTCTGGTGTTCCACTTTGGCCCTACCTCCAACTAATTTAGAAAGGGCAATTGGCTCAGCTATGCCCATGTGTTTGTAGTTTACGGTGTGGGTACTTCCACTTTTGTGGGTATCCTGCCACACTGTCACCAGCTGAGCATAGTCCAGTGCACCCACCATCCTCTCCAATGAGAAGTATAGTCACGCCTATACAACCCTGGCCATATAGAACAAGAAATAAACATTTAACTGGTGTGGAGCTTTGTAAACAGTAGCTGCATGTCAAGAACCTGACCCCTCACCCCTTCTCCCAAATAGTGTCTCCAGAGCACAGTTCCACTATTTACAAATGCCCCCTATCCAGCCCTCTGTCCCTTCTGGCAAAGGATATGACAGCGTGGCAGCAGTTCACAAGGCTTTAACTGTTAGTGACTAGTTTTCATTCCTGACTTAGGGAACAGCCTGCCATCTCACTGTGCTAGTCATACCTCTCAACTGTCACTCATTACGAGGGACTTCTTCATTTTACCCCTTACAACTGCTGTGTCCCTCATCTGTCCCTCAGAGAAAAGGTGCTGCCCACAGAGAGAATTTTCTGCAAATCCACACTGTAAAGCAGAAAGTCATAATATTCTAAGATGCTAAATCAAAAAACAAGTAAACGCAATGGGTTTGTCACTGTTCTGAGCTTGTATCTTCATACTTAAGGGTTTGTCCCTCATTATGAAGTGTAATGTCCCTCATTTTGATCATCTGTGTCCCTCATTTCAGTGACAAAAGATTGAGAGGTATGCTGCTAGGCAAAGGCTCTAATAGTCTGTGCTCGCGCTTGTCATGCGTCTCCACTTATCTCCGGGTTTTACCGGGTGTGCACGAGGGCAGCCATGCTTGTGTTCTGCTGCACTTTGAGTCCCTGAGTTCGAGGATGGATGCAATATAAAACAAATGTCTCATAAATCAGGCTGAGCAGTGTCACTGATCTGTGATCCCATCAGTCTTTTGTTACTGCACCATGTATCATGATGGACAGCGATATCTTAAGCGGTCCAGGCTGCGTCAGTGACTGTCCCTGCTTCCCACATTGTTGTCAGGTTGTGTGGCCTAACATACTTCTGGAAGTAGCTCTAGGCACTGGGCTTGTCTTTCCTTGCCACACACTGCCTTACCTCTTGTAGTTTGAGTGCTGGGTAGGGTGTGGGGAGGGAGCCAATCTGGTGTGCATGTTTGTTTTCTTGGGGGCTCACTTAGTCAACCAACCTACAAATGCATCTTACCAGTCTATTCGCTCACAATATGAGGGGGTCCAAATAAGTGTGAGTCTTAACAGCATAAATTCACTAATGTTCTAAATGACTAGTCTGAACAAACAGCAAAGTCAGTAGCTTACCCCTGTTCCTTCACTGCTGCACAAAGACAGTTTTGGCCAGTTCTGATCAGGTGGCTCCCTCTGATTTTAGCAGTCCTTTGTACCACTTGTGAACATCAGCACACAGCTCCTCTGCTGAAGCTGTATGATGTGTCCACGAGGCCCCTTTCCTTTCCCAAGCACAGCTCAGTTCATTTGCTGAAGGTCCCGGTCATACTTTTCTAGTGGCATATCTGGCAGGGTGATCCGCAAATTGCTAAAGTTTTTGCTAACATGCTGTAGCATGTCACTCAAAACTGTGCCCTTCTCCTCGAACACCAGCAGCTTCATGGGATACTTTATCTGGGCTTTGATTTACTTTTCTTTTAGTGCTTCACCACGCTATGAACCTGCTTGCATTTCTTAAGCATGCCCAGAGGACAGTCCTGATCAATATATGCCCACTGCCATTGAAATTAAGATCTTTCTTAAGCCATGCCTTCCTCATTAGCTCCTCTTTAATGGGGTACTTTAGGACTTTGACCACTATGGATCACAGTGGGGCACCGGGTTTCGGCTTAGGTCTTAGGGCACTATGTGCCCTCTGGATCTCTATTTTAAAGTCATCAGGCAGCTGTAATTCTGTCTGGAACCAAGTTTTGATAAATTCATTTAGGTCTGGGTTTTTACATTCCTCCAAGAAGCCAAAAAGACAGTTTTTTTTTCCTGTCATGCACCTCCGCGTCTTTGACCTTCTTGGTCAGCTCTCTTTCCCAGTGGCACAAATAGATCACTGTGCAACCCAGACACCTGGTTTCCTCGTTGAGATCTGCCACAGCTTCTTCTACTGCTGCTGTTCTCTGCTCAAGTTATTAAGTCTTGACTGAGCTCCGAGACATTGCTATCGACTCGAGCCCTGTAAAAGGTGAGTCTGTGGTCCTCTTCTTCTGTGCCAGAGCCCAAGGTGCTGTCAGAGGCCCCTGAAGGTGAATTATTAGGCCTCAGGTGTTTGCTTCTCTGCGGTTGCTACCTTTCGGAACCTGATGGCTGGTTCTTTTTGTTGGAGCCCATCTCTGCAGTCAGTGTAGGTGCTTTATGTGATTGAGACCTGCTCTTTAGCAGTGGATTGTGGCAGAGTTTACTGTACAGAGAGTGAAGCTCAGTTTCAAGCCGCCATCACTCCTGGTAATGTCACTGGAAGTACATCTAATAAGTTTAAGACAGTTTAACTGCCTACCTGAAAGATATGTTGCCACAGTTGAGCTGCAGTATCAATTGATGAACCAACTTTTATTTTATCATGAAATTTCACAACTAAGAAGAAACCCAAGAAATTCTCTATAATGCTGGGACTATTGTTTCCCACTTTGTGTGGAATGCAGGGTTTATTGATATGATGGCAGTCCTAACCCATATTCAGTTGCTGGAGTACAAACAATATGCCCATTGTACTCTGTTTCAAAGCCAGAGATTGTTTTAATAGTAGCTTTACTTGTAAACCACAGAATTAATTTATCATGTGAGGCATTTCTGAACAGCCTATTGGCAGTGCGTTGAAACCTGCTGAGAATTGCTTTGTTTCACAGGGAAGAGCTATTATTACACATTTCAGCCTGAATTCTGAGCGGCTGAAAACACAAGGTACACCAAACAGCTGTATAATCTCAGCTGTCGTATGGATATCTTGATTTATAATGTTTTAAAATCTAACAAAGCAACTGCATTGTAATAAAACCAGTGCAGTCCTGAAGTGAAACAAAGGCATAACGGATTTCTCCTCTGCGTTGTAATCATTTGATTTCTGTACTTCAGTTTTTGTATCCAGTCGGCCTCCCCACTCTGTGCCTTTCTACTTATCCTTGCGGTTTTTCTTGCTAGTATGACTGGGGCTCAGGCTGCTTTCAACTGGCGGCCTCTCCTGGTTGGCTTTTAATCTAGCATCCAGCTTGGATTTGTGACTCCATAATCGTATTGGGTGTAGTCTGTGCCGTGTGGCAGGAGGAGCTGAAAAGAAGCACCCCAACTCCTGTCCATCCTCGCAATACTATGTCACCCTACCTTATCAGCATTCAAACATGGAGCAAATGGCCAGAATGCGCAGCACATTTTTAGTTGAAAGAATAATACATTTAAGACTAGAGAGCACCATATGTTCAATATTCAGGACTGTTTCTGTCAAGCTTGTTTACATTTTAACAGTTTGTATGTCCAGAAATAGCTCTAACATTATGAGAAACACCAGTAAATCTCTGTAGAGCAAGTGAAAATTTGGGTGTAAAATGCACAGTAGGTACTTTCTTGCTAAAGTAGTGCAGAATTGCTCAGTCCTCTGTTTTTCCCTTTTTTTCCCTGCAATTTTATTTTATGCTGACAGCGTGAACCTGCTGCTGTTTCAGGCCTCCTTCAGTCCACATGGCCCAAACCTCATGCCAAGCTCTACCCAATTGGAGGGTGGCACCAGTGAACTATATAAGGCAATATGGCCCAATGATTTTGAATGTCGAGACTTGGGCTTTCTTCCTCCTTCTCATGTACTCCAGTGATTTTTCTGTGTTGTCCATTTTCATTTATTTCAGTTTTTTAAAGTTTATTATAATGAAAATAATAATAACAACAACAGTGATAATAATTACCATCTGTTTCCAGCGGGGTGTCATACTTGAAACTAACAGGTTACATTTGAGACCCCCACCCAGGATTTCCACTTCATTTCTGGCCTATAATTGTAACTGGATAACCGTGGGTGTTGATGGCTACTGCCCCTGCCTTGTAGGCTCAAACCAGGTTGAGGGGCCTGGGTTGAGGAACTCCTAACTGGGGGTTGTATCCCAGATTTAAGTAAATGGTATGGTTTCCCCACCTAGAGAAAGGTTTAAGTAGGCGTGGTGTAAGTATGGTACAACCAGCCCAGGATGCAGTACCTACCCGGCTCCCCACTGGATCAACCAACCACGAACCAGCACAGTGCAGCAATAGTCCCCAAAATGCATGCAACTTGATACTCTAAAGCAATATGCAGTCAGACAGTGATTAGAAACAAAAACAACAGGGACTTGATTAGTGTCAGCATGCAGAACCTAGAAGGAAAAAGGGGGATGGATGTTGAAACCATAGGTCGAGGGGGCCCTACTATTTTTCACTTGTGCCCTATAAGCCTCTCAAGTATTTAATGCCCTTTCAAAATCGAGCCTGCCACCATAAGGCCTAGGGGGTGCGTGAGTCCCCCCCACTATTTTACACTTGTACCTTAGATGCCTCTCAAGCATATAAATTGAGCCTATCACCATAAGGCTATCACACACCCAGGTCATACCGGAAAATAGGCACAAAGGTGTCTAGTATAATTACCTGGTCAATAAAAGCTAATAAACAAAGAAACAAATATGTATATGCATGCATGCATGCATACATACATACATACATACTTGCATACATACATACATAAATACATGCAGCACATACAAGTACATAAATACATACATACGTATGCCATATCATAAATACATGTATATGCATGCATACATACACATGCATGCATGCATACATAATGTATGCATGCATGCATGATACATAAATACATGCATACATGCAGCATACATACATTAATACATGCATGCATACATACATACATAAATACATACATGCATACATACATGCATACATATATACATACATGCATACATATATATATAAATACATACATGCACGCATGTATACATAAATACATGCATACATACATAAATACATACATACATGCGCGCATACATACATAAATACATACATACATGCATACATACATAAATACATACGTGCATGCATACATACATACATAAATACATACATGCATACATACATAAATACATACATGCACGCATACATACATACATAAATACATACATGCATACACACATTAATACATACGTGCATGCATACATACATAAATACATGCATACATGCATACATAAATACATGCATGCATGCATACATACATACATACATACATACATAAATACATACATGCACGCATACATACATAAATACATATGTGCATGCATGCATACATAAATACACACATACATAAATACATGCATACATACATAAATACATGCATGCATACATACATATACATACATGCATACATACATATATAAATACATACATGCACACATACATACATACATACATACATACATACAAACATACATGCATACATACATAAATACATCTGTGCATGCATACATACATAAATGCATACAGTACATGCACGCATACATACATAAATGCATGCATGCATGCATGCATACATAAATACATACATACATGCATACATACATAAATGCATACGTGCATGCGTACATACATACATAAATACATACATGCATGCATACATGCATAAATACATGCATGCATACATACGTACATAAATACATATATAAATGCATGCATGCATACATACATAAATACATGCACACATACATACATACATAAATACATGCATGCATACATATATACATAAATCTATAAATACATGCATGCATACATACATAAATACATATGTGCATGCATGCATACATACATAAATACATACGTGCATGCATACATGCATAAATACATACATGCATACATACGGACATAAATACATGCATACATACATACATGCATACATATATACATAAATCCATACATACATACATGCATGTATACATACATACATACATACATAAGCAAGCTCTAGGTGTCCTTTTAGACTTCATGTCCCCCCCCCACACACACACATTTTGCAGTGTTCTGACTCCCTTGAAAAGGAGGTTATGCAATATGAGGTAGCAAGGTATAGTCCATCCTGGTTCCTTAGTGCTGTCCAGGCTTCAGCCTAAAAGAAACACAAAAGCTGTTCTTTTGTCACCCTGCTGTTGCGTATGAGCATCATAGCCAATCAGAATCATACCACAGTCAATTGGCAGAACATTGGCATTCCACAGCATTTCACAAACTGGCAGCACATCAGCATTCCACATACAGTTTACATATTCACATAAGTTGTGCCACTGTGTTTTATTGGGGTAGTATGAATGTGTTGTGATTTGGCAACTTACTTATAACCATAGTTCTACTGGTGGTATATAGTTCACATCCACACCCACACTCTGGCAGTCTACCCGGAGACAGCTGAGTCATCAAACATTTTCCAGTTATGCTTCTCCCACCACCCGGGTGGTATATCCTCTTGCTCCACTCCATGACATCAGAACTTGCATGCTGGAAGCAGAGATTCATGTGCCACTTCCAGCAGAGGTCAGGTGGGTTGTGTGATTGTGAACTGTATGCCACTAGCAGAACTATGGTTACAGACGAGCAACCCTTATTTCTAACAACACAGATGCAGTTCACATCCACACTCGGGCAGACTCCAAGCAGTCCTCTGGAAGGCTGGGGCAAGGCATGTGCCCCTATTTGGTGAACAGAGACTGTAGAACAAAGGATGCAAAAGCAGCATCCCGATGGCTTATGATGTCGATGCTGTAACTGTAGATGAAGGTGTGTGCTTTATTCCAGGTTGCAGCCCTGCATATCTCTGCAGTGGGATGTTCCTGGAAGGAGCCACTAAGGCAGCAGTATGTGAGTCTGGTGCAATGAGCCTTAAGCCAGTTGGGTGACTCCTTACCAGCCAACCTATAGCAGAGGTCAATGCAGGATGTAATCCATTTGGCAATTGTTTGCTTCACTGCCAGTCGGCAAGGCACGGCTTCAGCGTATGTTACAAACAGCTGGTGAGCCGCACCCCGAATTCCAACCGTACACTCTTTGTAATATGAAGGCACCCTCCGCAGGTCCAGAGTACGTAGTATGCGATCATGCTCCAAAGTTAGTTTGGTAAACTATGCCGAAAGGTTAATTACCACTCCAGGCACCATTGTCCACCCGCCTCACTCGGCAATCAGCGACAACCCACTTCAGGGTATCTTGCTGCAAGACCACCTCGGGGTCAAAGAACCTTTAGGTACCTGGCCCCTAGCTGGCTTAACTCACTACCAAACTCCCTCCTCACAGAACCCAAACTTGGTCAGATCAAGTCCCAGCTAAGAGATCTAATCTCTCATGACTCAGTCTGTGACTGTCCCTGATCTCTAGGCCCCCCCACAACTATGGACTAAACTGTGGTCCAGTCGCCTCAGGGCACGACTATATCTGACTATGGACACTTCAGTCCTGCCTAGGCCTGCAAATAACCACCAGGGCATGGCTGGAGCCTCCATCCTGCAGTGTCTGTTTTTGTTACCTGCTACCGTCTGTACTACGTACCAGTGCTTATCGTTGTATCACCAACTGCTTTACTGTGTTATCTGTAACCATTTTGTAACCTTTCTGTAACTATTGTGTCTAATTGTTGCTATCGTCCTTGATGTCTCTGTTCTCAATGACGTGGAACGTTTGTAAAGAAGTCTTTGACTCAAAGGTATGTTATCCGATATTTTCAATAAATAAATAAATAAATAAATGTTACAATGAAACTCCAGTTGGTACAACCTTCAGGAAAAAATTTCAGATGGGGACGAAAAGATGACTATGCCCTTCTGGAAGACCAGGTAAGGAGATTCCACTGAGAGTGCCTGGATCTCAGCAGTCCTTCTGGCTGATATGATGGCCACCAGCAAGGCTGTCTTCCATGACAAATGTAACATCTCACACTTTGTTCACTGGCTCAAACAGCTTGTCCATGGGCACTGCCAACACTAACAGTAGGTCCCATGGATGCAGAGGTTAATGCACCAGAAGAGACAAGCAATCCAGGCCTTTAAAAAAGCACCTGACTGCCTTCTCTTTGGCCACCATCAGCATACCAGCCCACTCCTGATATGCAGAGATGGCTGGCAGGTGCACCTTAAAGGTTATCGTTCACAGTTGAGACTGAGAGAGGGACAATAGGTAGATGAGGATGGAGCAGGTAAGGGATCAAGCTCCTTATCCTGGCACCAGTCTGACAACCTCTTCTACTTAAATGCATAGCATTTACGAGTTGACTCCTTATGGGACACCTCCACAACACGGAGGACATCTTCCGAAAGACCCAGTGCCTGGAACTCTGACCGCTTAGGAACCAGGCTGAGTTGTGTGGGGATTGAAGGTCTGGGTGCCGGACCTTCCCCTGTCATCTGATCAGCAGATCTAGGTGAACTGGCAACCTCCAAATAAGGTCTGCTGCTTAGGCTGAGAAGATCTGGATACCAGAATTGCTTGGGCCAGTCTGGGGTTTTCAGGATCATCCACACCTTGCCTTTCCCAGGCTTGAACATGACCTTGTGGATGTAGGGAAAGGGAGGGAAGGTGTACAGGAGGCCTGGGGTCCAGGGCCTCATGAAGGCATCCCCAACATTGTCCAAAAATGTGTGTGTGTTGGGGGGGTAGAATACAACCTCAGTTTTCTGTTCTCCCATGAGGCAAACAGGTCCACCAGAGGGGTACCCATGGGGAGAACAGGTAGTCTACCAACTCCTGGCATGGGGACCACAAGCACATCATCTCTCTGACCCAGCTGAGAGTGCCTGCCAACTGAATGTTCTCTCCCGCAACATGGATCATCAGGAGAGCTGTACCCAGGATGGACATAAGTGTCTAGGTTCAGAGCACCTCCCGACACAATGGAAGGGAGTGCATCCCACTCTGCCTGTTCAGGTAGAAAATAGTCATTGTGTGTTTTGTCTGGACTTGCATAACCTGACCCCAGATCAATGGAGAAAACTCCAACAGAGCCAGGCACACTGCACGGAGCTCCAGTAGACTGATGTGGTGACAGGACTCCTGGGGTGACCCAAATCCATGGGCTCTGTGGCCTCCCACGTGTGCCCCTCAGCATACCAGAGGTGTGACTGTTGTGAGCCTCATGGCCCGTTCTGGGCAAACAAGTAAGATTCCCTCCTCCAGATGTTGTGGGTCCAGCCACCACTGGATGGAATCCACATTGGCTGGGTCACTACAAGTGGCTGGTCCAAGTGACCTAGGCACTGGGACCACTGTTAGCCCAACTCCCACTACAGGTGGTGCATCCATGAGTGAGCACAATGGATCACACTGCTGGAGGATGTCATGTATCCCAGTGGGCACATGGAGTCCCTGGTGGGGCATGAGAGTCCAACCTGAAATGGTCGAGCAAAGGAGGTTAGATCCAATGTCCAGTTTACAGGGAGGCAGGCCTTGGTCTGCAGGGAGTTTTGTTTGGCACTGATGAACTTGATCATCTGCAAGGGACAAGCTCAGACTCGGCTGGGTTGACCAGAAGGCCCAAGTCCCGAGAGGTCTGGAGGGACAGAACCTTGGACCTCTCAAGGGCCTCCATGGGCAGCACAGCTATCAGTCAGTTGTCCAAGTAGGGATACACCCTGATGCCCTTGCACTGCCAGATGGCTGCCACCACTGCCAAAGGGTATGACGTGGAACTAGTACAGGATCCCCTCTGCACAGAAATGAAGTAGCAACAATGGGATGGATGGACTGGGATGTGGAGGAATGCATCCTGGAGATCCAGGGAGCAGAATCACATGCCCTGCTGCAGAAATGGAATGATCTGATTCAGACTAACCAACCAGAACTTGTGCCTTCACATGAACTGCTTCAGATCATGCAGATCCAGTAAGGAGCACCATCCCCCTCAGTTTCAGAACTGGAAAGTACCTGAACACATATTCTCAAGTGATCCAGGTATCGGGAACATTGGCTGTCGCTCTGCACTTTGGGAGGCGAGTGATGTTTGCTCATAGCGTGGACATGTCCTTCAACACCCTGGACTCCCGAGGAGCCAGGATTTGGTATGGTGAGAGAGCCTCAAAATCTCAACACAGCCCCAAGCCTTTACCCACCACTTCCAGCACCCACCTCTCTGAAATAATGGCAGACCATTGTGGCAAGAAATGGCACAATAAACCCCCAACCAGGAATTGTGACAGGGACTGGATGGGAGGGGGGATGACAGCACACAACCCATCACTGTGCCATCTTGGAGGGGGCTTCAGTCACAGGGATCATGGAGGCACCACCACCTCTGCCCCTCCCTCTTTTTTTCTCTGGCTGCCGAACCTGGGCTTTGGATGCCAGCACTGAAACTGCCCCTGCTGTGGCTGCTGCTGGGGCTGTTGTGGCTAAAAGGACCAATACTGAAAGGCCTTATTCTTAGGTTTCTGAGCCTTCTGGGACAAAGTCATGGAATCAAGGGTGGTACCGGACTTCTCAATCTGCATGAGAAGTTCTTCCACTCCAGAGCCAAAGAGGTCAGTGCCCAAGAAGGGGGACATTGGCCAGCTTATGCTGAATATCCACAATGAAAGTGGAAAGTCTCAGCCAGACCCTACAACATATGGCAGCAGCTGTTGCCATGACACAGGGTCAAGAGTCACCCATGTCCAAAGCCGTCTGGAGTTGGTGTTCAGCTAGTGACTGACGCTGGCCTCTGACTACCTTCACTAACAACTGTTTGTTGGCAGGAAGATGGAGGAGGAGGTTGACTAACACTTCAAGCAGGGCATGGTCAAAGTCTGCCATCATGACAGCATAACTGACCTGAAGGAGACCCAGTGATGCAGCAGCGTACACCTTTTTAGCTATGCGGTCAATCTTCTGAGATTCTTTCTCTGGAGGTTTGTCCACGTCCTCTTAGCCCCCTGATTTAGTAGTAGTTGAGTAAAGTAGTAAAATATTTTTATTCATACCAGTCATATGAATATGGATGGATAAACTCGATTGAGAATAAACTCATCTACAACAAGGTCCACAAGAATAAACAACAGCAGTTACAATATTCCAGATACATTCATATACATACAGATTGCACTCCTTTCATACACAATACAACAATTAACAAAATATAATAAATGCATCAATTGAAAGCTGCAGCACCCTTCCTGATTTAATGAAATCAGCAATCCTACCCATTTATTCGAATAAAAAAATTCCCTATCATTCAGAACACCACTGTCTTGATTTACCCACTGCTTCTCTTAACCAGGCCCAGTTACTTTCCAAGACAGATTCTTTACTGATTCTCTTAACCTTGGATCTATTGTAGTCCAGCTCTCTGGGCCTCTAAACAGAACAGACTGTCATCCTATTTCCCGGTTACATCTGGGAATATGTAAATCCAAGGTATCTGCAGATCTCAAGGAACCCAACTTGGGCCTGCAGACCAGCCTTTCTGAAACATACCCTGGAAGTTTACCCAGCAAACCCCTTACAAATAAAAATTATTAGGTGCTCTTCATTTCTTTCATTAAAGTTTGGCCAACCCAATGTATCATACAAATGGCACTTATAAGTAAAACGTGGGGCACCCAATATAAATCTAGCCAAACTTCCGTAACAGGTCTCTAATTGAACAACATCTTTTTTCCTTCCACTGGAATAAAGGATATCTCCGTAGTTAAACATGAGGATAATCGTAGATTCCGCTACTGTCTTACGGGTATCCAAGCTCATACAGGACCTTAGCCTGTATAGGGCTCCCAATCTTTTCCCTACATTTTTAATCAAGTTATTAATATGTATATCCCAATGCAAGGAATCATCCAGCCATAGACCTAGATATTTATATGACTGTACTTGTTGGATCGGGGATCCCACTAGGGTAACCATCTCCAGTGCCAAGTCCTCCCGAGCCCTATTAGATCTGCAGAACAATATAGACTGAGTTTTTTTGGCATTCAAGATTAATTTACTGTTCACAAAAAAAGCTTGCAACTCATTAAAAGCTCTTTGAAATTTACCTTGAATTTTGTCTATGTTACTATCCGAAGTATAGATTACGGTATCATCGGCATATAGATGATATAGTACAGATGGATCAATAAAACATAAGCCATTAACATAAACGTCAAACAAAAGAGGGCTCAAGATGGAACCCTGAGGGCCCCCTGACCCAACCGGCAACATGCCTGAAGCCCAATTGCCCATCTTCACCATCTGGGTTCTACTCATCAAGTACAAGGCCAGCCACCTATTCTCAAGTCCCTCTAATCCCAGGGATGCCGCCCTGGACAGGAGGACACCGTGGTCCAAGGAATCAAAAGCCTTGGAAAGGTCCACAAAAATTGCACCCACTGGTGTGGTTGAGGCCACACAGATCTGGGTTGAGTCCAATACTAAGCCTTCAGCAGAGAGGTGGTCAGAGAACCCAGAAAGGGAGCCCATTGTGGGGTATCCCGTGATATGGCGAAGCAAATTGAGTGACTCAAATGTAAGCGACTCAGTTTGCGCACCCGTAAGAGCAGCAATGGTGAGGTTTTAGTGAGGGAGGAGGGACAGAAGAGCGATAGCGAATGACTGGGGTTTGCCTAGTGCTATGGGCTAAATGGGGGAGTGCAACCTGCTGCTGCTGAGCTGGCCATGATGGATATGGGTGCCGCCTGCAGTGCTAATGGTCCTGGGTTCGGGACTGCCTGCAGGTAGTTTTTTTGTAACTTTCTGGTGTTGGTATTTTTTTTTTTGTATTTTCATCCTGTGGTTCTGGTGTCCCAGCCATGGTATCCCCGCCATTTACTGCGGCCCCCCCCTCCCGTGTGGTCTCCTGTCCCCCATGTCCACCTCCCCGGAGATGATTATTTTAATATGGGTGTGTGTGAGGGCATAAAGGTACCATTTTGAAATGTTTTTCCATTGTCCTGTTGGTGGTTGCTGAGGTGGGTTCTGTGCTGCTCTGACATTTGACAAAATGTACTCGCTGTTTTGTGAGTCGATGTAAAATATTCGCCATTATGACATGGAACCCCCGTTGGGACCACATATTTGCAGACTATATGAGGCAGGGTGCCAGACAGGATACAGGATGCTCCAGAGCCAGTCTTAAATGGCCTCAACCAGAGGAAGGCAACTCCAGGGAATCGTCCCTGTCCAGTATGTCAGTAAATGTGTATTTGGCCTGCTCCTGGACTGGCTCCAAGGGCACATTTCATGGTTTCTGAGATAAGCTGGACTAAAACCCCAAAAAACACTGGCTCATGGTTGGTGGTCAACTCCTTGACCTTTTCCTAGTCAGTCGTATGAGTGGTGGTCGAGGCCATGGATGCCTCACCATTGGAGTCTTCAGAGGATACCTTTAAAATGGCCCTGACTGATTTCCACTGTGGACCACTGTGATATCCTCAGATTGGGTGATCTCCACTGAGAGCCAGCCTGGCAAGCCAGCTGCAGAATGGAACTCCTTGGTCATGGCCCCAAATAGGGGCTATGATGAAGGTGGCTCTACCTGAAGGGGAGGGAGGCAGATGTAGGAGGCTGCTGAGAAGAGTGGACTGGCGTGGGAATGACCGGCATAGGTCAAGGGACTGAAAGTTCAGGGGGCAGCCTTTCCCAAATGTGGTCTGTTGTTGCCAGAGGAGCTGCTTGTAGTGTAGTAATGATGCATTTTTCCTCACCTCTCCTTGCCCAAAGATGTTGAGGTGCGTCAAAGGCAAATTCCTCCCAGTCAAGAAGTATTGAGAGCAGGAGTGGCTTCTCAACCTCGACTTGACATCAATGTGTGTACTCGGGGGTCAGTATAAACCTCAGTTAAGCATTAGAGTCTTCAGATGCATGACCACCAGTGGAGGCTGCTCCCCAGGTGACTTAACCGGGGTTGCCGACTTGGTCATTGTCCTCCTAAGTGAGGACCGGAGAACCAAGTTCTGGGAGATCGACTCCTCATTGAACTCCTCCAACAGCCAGTTGACAGGCTTGAGAAATATCTCAACTGCCTGCTCAACCAGAGTCTAGGTCAACGGGGTTACCATGGAGCCCATAACTAAGCCCTCAACTGTAAGGAGCTTAACCAAGGCAGAGCAGTTTGGGGAGTCATAGGAGTGGGGAAAAACATGATCTTTCCTGATCCCACGACTGAAAACAGCATTTCTTGTGTTATTTGCTGGGGTGAGAGGGGCTCTCCCCAAAAGTCTGGAGAGCAGACACATTTCTCTGAACTTATCAGAGAATGACCCTCAGATGCTAGCCTCAGCTTGGAACAGCACTGAGACTGAGGAACTCACTGCAGCCACTGCCACCTCTTCTTCCATGACCGCCAGCTGAGCAGTTGACACAGCCATCACCAAGACCTTTTTGTGGTCTTTTGGCCAACCAAGGGCCAAATGAGCCTTCTTCGATGGACACTGGCAGCATGGCCCAGCACAAATTGCATCTCTCAACGTCATGTTGATCACCCAGGCAGTACAAGCATATCATGACGGTCCATGATTGATATTTTCTGCCTGCACCAACTGCAGAACCTAAACTTCATTTTTTTGCTCTCCATTGTTGATTGTGATCACGAAGTGGAGATAGAAGACTTGGGACGCAGCTTTAATTGAAATGCTGACTTGAAAAGTCAAAAATTTGCCAAAAAAGTGCTTGAACAATGCAAAATCCTTCAATGCTGCAGAGCTGTAAAAGTGGAGACCTGTTCCTTCCAATGGAAAGAAAGATCTGATGTTACAAGGCAGAGACAGAGAGTATACCATCTGGGTGGTAGGAGGAGCTTAACTTGACAATGTCCGATGACTATATGGAAACCACTGCTGCTTCACTGGGTACCCATCCATAGAACTGTAGTAGGCCAGGTGTTGTTGCATGTTGTTGTCTTGCATTGGTGCACTAACAAACTAAACCATGCTTTATTTGGTTGCAAACAAAATCAAAACTAAAACCCCAAGTGAGTAACTGTATTCCTGGCTGGAAGGCCTAGTCTAGTAAATGATTTCCCAGCAACTTATATACAGTGGTGCGGTTGCAGGGCAAGCCCTGATTTACTCACAGTTCTCCCAGACATGGAGATCTCCTTCAAGACATGGGGACTGATGATGTCATAACAGCAAGTCTCTCTCTCTCTCTGGCTGTTTTCGATCTCTCTCTCTCTCTCTCTCACTGAAGGCCTCTGGTATTGGCTGACAACATCGGCTGTTGACTCAGGTCCAGTCAGGTCACTCCTGATCTCTGCATTCAGCAGAAGAGCTTCCTCTTTGCACAGGATAACACATAGAAACATAGACTTTGATGGCAGATAAGGACCACTTGGCCCACCCAGTCTGCCCATTTCTCTACCTGCTGGATAAGCTGCAGATTCTAGTTAACCAACAGCCTACTTCCTGCCACCCCCACTATAATTGCCTTGTGTCTGTGCCATGCATGTTTGAATTCCCCCACTGTTTTAGCCCCAACAACCTCCCCAGGAAGGCAGTTCCATGCATCCACCACTCTCTCCGTGAAAAAAGATTTCCTCACATTACCCCTGAGCCATCCCCCCTCTATCTTTAAATTGTGTCCGCTTGTTCTTACACATCTCTTTTTCTGAAAGATGCTACCCTCCTGGACTTTGTTGATTCCCTTGAGGTACTTGAACATTTCTATCATGTCCCCCTGTCCCTTCTTTCATCAAGGGTACACATATTAAGCTCTCTTAGTCTCTCTTCATATGATTTCTGTTGCAGACCCTGCACCATTTTAGTTGCCCTCCTCTGGACTGCTTCCATCCTGTCTATGTCCTTGCGTAGATGAGGTCTCCAAAACTGCACACAGTACTCCAGATGGGGTCTCACCAGCTGTCTGTACAGAGGGATAACCACTTCCTTTTTCTACTTGTGATGCCGCTTCCTATGCATCCCAGTATCCCCTGGCTCTCTTACTGACTTCTCACATTGTTTACCCACCTTTAGATCATCCGATATGACTACCCCAAGTCCTGCTCCATTTTGTTGTATGTTCTCTCGCGATTGTGTACTCTTCTCCTGGGTTTTTGTTTTCCAGGTGCATTACTTTGCACTTCTTTGCATTGACTCTAAGTTGCCATATGTCTGACCATTCCTCCAACCTTGCCAAGTCCCTTCTCATCCTTTCTACCCCTCTTGTGTATCAATTCTGTTACAGATCTTTGTGTCACCTGCAAAGAGGCATACCTTTCCCTCCAGACCCTCTGCAATGTCACCTATAAAGATGTTAAAGAGGACTGGACCCAGTACTGAGCCCTGAGGTACTCCACTAGTGACCCCCATTCTTCGGAATGTGTGCCACTCACTATTACCTTCTGTGTCCTGTTGTGCAGCCAGTTTGCAACCCAGGCTACCACCCTGGGACCCACTCCCAAGCTGGCTAACTTGATTATTAATCTTTTGTGCGGGACTGTGTCAAATGCCTTGCTAAAGTCTAGGTAGGCCATATCCACAGCCCTCCCTGGCCTATTACTTTGGTCACCCAGTCAAAGAAATCTATTAGATTCGTCTGACATGACCTTTCTGCTGTAAATCCATGCTGTAAAATCAAACCATTTCAGACCAACACATCACATCTTGGAATCTAGTCCCTAGTGTGCTGTGACAACCAACTATGAGCACTCATACTGGCCGGGCAGCTTCTCAGTCTCATAGTTGCGGTCAGTGTTAGGCAGTCTTTTATCTGCAGCATGGCAAAGTCTCTTGGTTCACAGATGCAGTTTTTCAGACCATGGTGGGCTAGCATGTGATTACCTCCCTTTTCTGTAGCAGGAAATATGCCAGATCTCTCTCTCCCTGTTTCCCAGGCAGCTGCGTGGTCTGTCTCCTCCAGCTGTCAGTTACAGTTACTCCAGTGTGCCTCCCACCACAGCAACAAGCAGACTGACTGAGTTCTCAAACAGCCTCTGCTGTTCACTGAGGAATGTCAGCTCTCTATTGGTTCATTGGGCTGTCAATCACTCTGGAGCAAGGCTGGAGGCCTGTCTCTTGATAGATGATTTGCCACAAACTCGCACCAGTAGTCATCAAGTCCTCCGGTGTTCCAGGAACTCTTGTGGCTTCCCTTGCAGGCTCTACAGCTTGACTGGCTGTAGTTTGACCCTTGACTCCACTTACCATACAGATGGTGGTGAGAGTGGACAAAAATGGCAGCTGTCTCAGCAGTTCTCAGGGTCACTGGCCCAAAGTTCTTACTGTGACGGGCTCCTGCCCAAAAGCAATTGTGCTGTGTCCCAGTCTTGTTATGTTTAATCATGCTTAAGTGTCTGATTAGGATGGGTCTGTCTTCAGTAGGTCATGAGTGTGATAATTTGTTCCATCAGTGGTATTGGGCAAGAACCTTCGATGTGTGATTGGAGATGCTTTTGCATGGTGCCTGACATGCCAAACATTTCTCCAGTCCTTTTCTTCCCTTCTTTTTCCATATAGCTTTTTCTCCTTCTGGTGGGTATAGGCACTCTGCCCTGTCCCCACCTCCTCTCGCCCAGCACCTATCTCTTCCCAGGTCTCTAGCCCTAGATCCCCCATGGATTCCCCCCTCCATAGTGGGGTCAGGGAAGGGAGGGTGGTCCTCCCCCCACCCAGAGACCACATCCAGATTCGGGACAGAGACTGGATGACAGCGCAGGGACAGAGGTAGGCAGGCAGGGCTTCACGTAGCCTGCGCCAACCAATTTTTTTTAATTCAGCTGTTTGGTCCCTGTCACCGCCTCCCTCTAACTGGTGCCAGGGACACATAGGTATTTTACGGTTTTTCTCCCCTTGCCCCGGCACATAGCCACGTGAGCGTGTGGAGGCATGCACGCACCCCGCAGTGCCAGCTCAGCCCTTTCCACCTCCCATAACCTTTTGCCCCCCCCTTCCACTGACACTACCCATCGGACCTCCACCCGGTTGGAGCGGAACCACAGGAGGGGTGCCAACCCACCCTCGGGAGAGGACAGCTACTCATCGGCATGCTTGATCCTGCTCCCCCCCCCACGCCGGCACCCTGATGACCTGAGGTCATTCCTGAACCTGGGTCACCGGCGTAGCATGAGTTAAGGCATCCAGTGCCTCAACCCTCAGCACCACCGAGCCAGTCTGCGCCAACCAATTTTAACCAATTTTCTGTTTTCTCTCTGTAATTCCCAGCCACAGTATTACCTAAGTGCATGCATGTGGAGGCATGCACACGCCATGTTGCTGCAGCCCCTCCCATCTTTGCCACTCTAGTTGCCAGTGCTACCTCCAGGCTTCAACTTGGGGACAGCCAGGGGCTATGCTGACAAATCTCCTTTCCCCAGAAGAGGAGAGCTGTCCACCGAATTCTTAGTCCCCCGACCAACCCCAGGCAACCTGAGCTTGTTCCAGACCCTGGATCACTGACGTGGTAAGAGGTAAGGTACTAGGTGCCTTAGCCCTCTGTGCCACTGGACCAGCTCTTTTATTCCCTTCTGGTCTGATCCCCACTGTAGCAGGAATCCATAAAAACATAGAATATGTCGGCAGAAAAGGACCACTTGGACACCAAGATGGCCCCTGGCTAGTCTGTCTCCGTAGACTCTAACTGATCTGCAGTGACCCTCCCTCCCTCCTCCCTGTCTATTTACTAGTATTCCCCTATGTCCATTCCATGCGTGGGTGAAGCCCCCACTGATCTCACCTCCACCACTTCTGTTGGCAGTCTGTTCCAGGTGTCTAGCCCTTTCAGTGAAGTAGTACTTCCACACATCCCTCTTAAATTCCCCCCTCCAGCTTCATCACATGCCCTCTGGTCCTGGTTCTCTTTCACATTTGGAAAAAGACTCTCCTCCTGCACCTTGTTTACCCTGTGAGGAACTTGTAGATCTGTGTCGTGTCCCCTCTCGCTCTCCTGTTTTCCAGGTTGTACATGTTGAGATCCCTCAGTGTTTCCTCATAAGGCTTTTGGTGCAACCCCTGCACCATTTTAGTTACCCTCTTCTGGATTGCCTCCATCCCGTCTATGTCCTTTCTGAGGTACGGCCTCCAGAACTGGACACAATACTCCAGGTGCAGGACCAGCAGGAGCAAGAACATTAATGGTGGCTTGTGGCATGACAGCAGCTCCACAGAGTCATCCAGCAAGACCTGCGTAGAGGTCACATAATGAAACCCTACTAAGCCCCTAGAAAGGTTTCCACTGGATTTGATTATGCAGACTTTAGAGGGCAGCAGGCTTAGTTGCCCTGTAGTTTTCATGGAATAATGCTACTGCAGTGGTCTGTATTAAGATAACAGGTGGGTGTCGGTGGGTCTGAAATGCCCTAGATTGTTTTGTTGACTGGGAAAGGTGGCATGGGTAATTCGCTGACACAAATGGGGTGCATTCCTTGACTACATCAGCTCATTTGTAAATACTGACTCAGTTTGTGCTCTCAGTCTCGATTCAAAGTCAAAGACACAAAGGATAAATTTTAATGTTGGAGGTAATTTTTGGTCTGTTTAAAGCAGCAGTGTCTGCTAGTTGCTAAAAAAAAATCATCATATAATTAATTTTAGCATAATATATATCTACCTCACCTACATTTATCATCAGAGTATTTTGAATTTTGTCAGATATGTTTAAAATAGCTTTTATTAGTAGTTTGGTAATTAGTGACTTCAGTCAGTAAACATTGCCGTGGCTGTCGATTTATAAAAATCTCATGCCTGCTAACTGTACATATTAGATTCCTACTGTGCATGTATTACATACATACATACATAGTTGCCAGCAGATTAGGCCTAATGGTCTCTCTTGTCTGCCCATTGCAGCTCACTGGTAGTGCACAATAGCTGCCCTACCTCCCCCCCCCCATTATTTCATGTCCCACCCACTTCTCCACCCTGTACACCTCTAGTGTTCACCATACCCACCCCCTATACCATGTCTCCATGCCTGTCCCAACCCTTCTTAAATATTAGTAAGGTGCTGGCACGCATTTTTGATAGTAAACAGCACAGGATCACACCAAGACATTTAATTTATTCACTGTGGGCGTGGTAAGCAGGCAGGAACATTTACAAACTTCAAAACCATATATCTCAGTTTGGGAATTAAAATGAAAATAAAATTGAATATACTGTTGATTTGGTTAGACATATATCCGAACTAAAAAAACACTATATCAAGACATTTTCTTCTGCTAATGGATACTGCTCTTGTAATACTACTGTAGATGTTACTAAATGAGTTTCCAAGCTGTTCTTGCAATAAATGGTATGAGCTTGACATTTGAATTCACAAGAGATGCTGCAGTGCTTTGTTTTGTATTCCAGAGGGGAAGGGTGCTCAGCAGTTTGATGAATTCGACAGACCTCTTCTTGTTCTATTTGGTCTCTCACCTTGATGCGGAGGCCCAGAAGAATCTGGTGGTGCTGGGTGACAGCGAAGGTATGTTACATGTTGACTCACTCGAAACTTTGCCAAAGTAATTCTCATGTATCACTGTGTAACTCTATACATATTTTTGTTTTTTCATCTCACTTTCATTTACTATAGACCCCCACCCCAGTCGCACCTAGAAACGGGCCATAGCTCAGCATGGCTTTCCCAATATTCCCAATAACCAATTTCAAAATAAATAAATTCTACAGTGGGCTGCTGCTTCTACCTGATTTATAGCTGGATGGTTTGAATCACGGGCAGTGAGTTCAAGGGACTGGCTGAAGTTCACACAATGAACCAGCCACTTCACCTTGTAGTGTCATCTGGTTCTTTGGGCTTATACATTGAGGGATGAATAAAATGGTACAGACGTCTGCCCATAGACACTGTAGGGAGATCCATATTGCAATAGAGGTCAACAGGATAGATTCTGAAGTGTTCATAATCCATGCTGTGATGCAGAGGATAATATGATCCTTCGGAGTGGAATACAAGGCTGTATTGAATTCAGGAGTTTCGTTGACATCATGAGCGCCCAGATCACTTGCACAGGTGGTTTTCAATGCTGCCGAATCTTAAGAACAGAATATAGCCTTGGTGGTCCAATAATAATTTATTGGTGCTCTCTTGGCACATATCCAGCCCATCACGGGAAAGCCATTTTAGACTTACAGTAGGTCAAGGATACCTTGTACCATAAAACCAGTCATTTACAAAAAGAACTGAACAGACAACCAAGGCAACTTCCTGTTTTGTAAAACACAAAAATATATACTTTCCATAAATGTAAATCACAAGACTAATAAAAAAAAATAATAATGTTTTCTCATATCGGGAATTTGTGTAACAAAATCTGGTAATAGTTTTTGCAGCTGCTTTGCCTGCCCCAGTATGGTTCAAACTAAACAGCATTTTACACTAAGAAATTGAAGAAGGGCTAGGGTACAGGTTCCTCTGGGGTAAAGAATGGCATTTCTGTCTGAAATGTGTGAACACACTGTATATTTTTTTATTTGCAATGTTTGACTTGCAGATACATGCTGAGTTGTATAAAGCTTGTTTCCAGTTGCATCGTGAGGTGGGGGTACAGGAAAATTAACGAAAATCATAAATTAACTGACTAGAAATAAGGCTGTGCAATATACTAAAATAGTCCCAGTAACAGGGATACATGTGATACTAAACAGGATAGCTGATAAGAACTCCTAAGGGGGACTAACAGGGTAAGTACAGTATTTGAGCAACGCGTAACTAGGACCAACATTCAGTGAAGGTCAGTTTGGTGAGAGTGTAATTAGTGTGAACATTTGGTGAAGGTAAGGAAAGGGAAGGCAAAACTACTGCCAACATTTAGTGAATGTAAGGGAGGTGAGAGTATAACTAATGTGAACATTTACTGAAGGTAAGGGAGGTAAGGGCTCAACTAGTGTGAAAATTCAGCGTAGATTAGTGTGAACATTCATTGACGGTAAGGGAGGCGAGGGCACAACTAGTGTAAAAATTCAGTGAATACTACTGTGAACATTCAGTGAAGGTCAGTTTGGTGAGGGTGTAACTAGTGTGAACATTTGGTGAAGGTAAGGAAAGGGAGGGCAAAACTACTGCCAACATTTAATGAATGTAAGGGAGGTGAAAGTATAACTAGTGTGAACATTTACTGAAGGTAAGGGAGGTAAGGGCTCAACTAGTGTGAAAATTCAGCATAGATTAGTGTGAACATTCATTGACGGTAAGGGAGGTGAGGGCACAACTAGTGTGAAAATTCAGTGAATACTGATGTGAACATTCAGTGAAGGTAAGGGAGGTGAGGGCATAACTCATGTAAACATTCATTGAAGGTAAGAGAGGTGATAGAATTACTAGTGTGAACATTCAGTGAAGGTAAGGGAGGTGTGTGTGGGTGTAACTAGTGTAAACATTCGGTGAAGGTAAGGGTACAACTAGTGTGAACATTCAGTGAAGGTAAGGGAGGTGAGGAACTAACTAGTGTAAACATTCAATGAAGGTAAGGGAGGTGAGGGAATAACTAGTATAAACATTTAGTGAAGGTAAGGGAGGTGAGGGAATAACTAGTGTAAACATTAAGTGAAGGTAAGGGAGGTGAGGGAATAACTAGTGTAAACATTAAGTGAAGGTAAGGGAGGTGAGGGAATAACTAGTGTAAACATTCAGTGAAGGTAAGGGAGGTGAGGGAATAACTAGTGTAAACATTCAGTGAAGGTAAGGGAGGTGAGGGAATAACTAGTGTAAACAGTCAGTGAAGGTAAGGGAGGTGAGGGAATAACTAGTGTAAACATTCAATGAAGGTAAGGGCACAACTAGTGTGAACATTCAGTGAAGGTAAGGGAGGTGTGCATATAACTAGTGTAAACATTCAGTGAAGGTGAGGGCACAACTAGTGTGAACATCACGTGAAGGTAAGAGAGGTAAGGGCACAACTAGTGTGAAAATTCAATTAAGACTAGTGTGAACATTCAGTGAAAGTGAAGGCACAACTAATGTAAAAATTCAATGAAGAATAGTGTGAACATTCAGTGAAAGTAAGGGAGGTGAGGGCACAAAGGGGGGAATCAGTTTTCACAAACTGACAGGACACTGCATTTGAAAACGGATTCACCCTTTTTAAATTAATTGAACAAAGAAAAGAAGTCGACCTTTAAGATCAAACAATTCCATCTCTTTAGTAGTCCCAAGAGTTTCAAGTAATATGGGAGAATGTGCAATATCATTATGTGCTGCTAGAAACTGGAACTGTTTGCCTACTTATCTGCATAATAGTGTTAGTCATAACATTTTTAAAGAGCTGGTGACACATTCAGGAGAACTTTAACAAAACCCAATATTTAGACACAGTCCAGCTTGTATTTCCCATTAGCGCTGCATTCCTCCTCCCCATTATTTATTACTGAGGTCATCCATATGAAAACAGGATCTTTGCTCCTGAAAAGTGTGTCTATTCCTGCTGCTTTCTCCCTACCTGAAGTCACAGAGCACTGCTTGTGATATCACAGTTACTCCCATGGCAACAGACTGTGATGTCACAACAGAGGATTATGACAAAGTAGGGAGTAAGCTATAGAGGCAGATGGACTCTAGAGAAACTGTATGGGATAAAGAGCATACATTTGTAACCCAGGGCCGGCATGCCATTTGAATCTGACAGCAATACCAGGTGGGCTGGGTTTGGGGAGGAATAGGTCACTCGGCACAAAGGCTAGGTTTGGCTACTCTGCACAGGGGCACCCAAGTAATTCCGAACACAGGAAGCAATAACTGTAATGTCCAATACCAGAAGTGGGATTCTAAAGTGTGGCTTTTTATTCACATCCAAACAGAATAAACAAAGCATAGACAGACCCCCATGGGGCTACACTCCTGGTAATGCAGATTAAAAGAAACAAGAACACTTCCTCAACACTTTAGCCCTCAGGCTCTGAACCCACCGGGCACACAGCCCAGACTTGCATGCTGCTTTGGGTTACACTGCTCGAACTCGTACACTGTTCTGGGTTTTCCCCTGGCTCGGCTCCCTTGCCAGCCACTTGGACACCTTCCATACTTCATGGAAACATTTTCTGGTAGCTCCCTAAACCACCTAAGAGCACCTTGGCTCCATCAGGGAAACTTCCTTTCAATCCCACGTCTGGGTACTTTCCTCAGGCACTGGCCAAGTACCTGAGAGAAAGTAAAAGGTGTCTCAGAGCAAATCTGAAGAGGTGAATTTGGTTACTACTGATGGGGGGTCTCCCACTTCTCGCTGCCACAATTCATACCCGGCCATTTCTCTGGACAGTAGACACCTCATTCTGTAAAGCTTTGCAATGTAGATTCTTGCTAAATGTATATCATGTTCCATCTACTTCATTTATTTTTATTTAGTTGTTTAACCAGGTATAGCACACTAAGCTGAAAGCTTTTTTACAGGAGCGACCTGGGAGCACAAGGAGGTTAAGTGACTTGCTCAGGGTCACACAGTATGCAAGTGGAAGCTGTGGGATTCAAACCCAGGTCTGGTCTGCTGGATGTCACCAAATTTGCAGCTCAGAGCCTTAGACCACTGCGCTATACTGCCTCGTTGTCTTGCTTCCCCTTTGTGCTGGACTTGAACATACTTTTAAGTGGCATTGTCATTTCTCTAGACCCCCCCCCCACTGAGTTAAGCAGTCCAATCCCCACTTTCCAACTGTTCAGGTGAAAAAACACTCAGCCCTTTTTCAGAGCGAACTCACCCTTTGGTTGCAGGTGCCCCGCAGGCGATTCCTCCACTAGGAATTTCTCTCTCAGAGCTTCTGGTGCCTCAGCACAACTTGAATAGGCAGCTTCTTTCCCTTAGCCAGACACAGGAGGGTTGCCCCTGGAAAACGGGCAAAAACTTTCCCCGCATCCCCTCAGGGATGGAGCTCTTGAACCATTGAAAGCGGTCTCCACCACTTCAATAGCCAGTTCCTGTGTTCCTCTTCAGGTGGAAACACACACCTTCCAAAAGTAGCTCTAAAACAGAGCTTAAAGCTCTGAGAGCCTGCACACACTCAGCTGTACTACTGTCTCTCACTCAGACTGCACACAGACTGAATTCAAAATCCCCAACGTTCTACACTAACCTCCAATTGCAAGATTCCAGTGTGGCTTATGCAGCTGCGAAAGTTCTAAGATGATATCATCCCTCAGTCTCAACTGAGACTGAGAACAGAGTGAGACAGTGTGAAATCCATTTAACTGGAGTTTCACAAGCTGCCTTCCCTGCCTACCACTAGGTCTTACTGGGATTCTAGTAACCCCGGGTAACAGGGGAGTTACACTCGCCCTTGGCCAGGAAAATGACTGTCCACAGTCATTAGTTACCCAACCTAGGCCATCCTACCCTATGTGTTACCTACGGAGAGGGGTGATCAGGCCCCCTCCTACCATGTGCTAGGCACAGGCAGGCAACACTAAGGGCCCAGAGGCCATTGGCTGACACATCAGCCTCTACTCTACCAGCTGACTATGGGTACCCAGTGGCTCTGGAAGAACTGTCCAGAGCATAGCCCTAATAGATCAGCACTGCAGTCCCTATGGCCGCTCAGGACCACAGCCTGTCTATTCCCCCTAGCCCTCTAGGGAAAACCTGACTGCCTCTAACTCAAATCCCAAAACAAAACAAACAGGGGACCTCCCCGATCCTGGACACCATGCAACCACATACCAGGAACTAATACCATACCATATGCATTACTCCCACATTTCCCCACAACCATACCTGTGGAAGAAAAAGGTTACACCCAGTAACAACAACAACAGTGCTTCAGACACTACACACTAAAGTACTAGTGAGGAACTCCGATGAGTCCCTCCTCCTCCTCTTATTGTCTTCTCTTCTATCTTCTTCAGGAACACCTGCAAGAAAAAAGAAAGACAACACTGACTCCTAATCTGCATACACAGTCTATCTAAACCCCTACCATCAAAACACTGGAGAATCCCAAAAGATTTTTTTTTTAGAAAAGGTAGAAAAACAGTATAAACATTAGAAAACAGTAGAAAACAATGACGTTATTTACAATACACCATTTGGGGGCTGGAGTGCTCTAAAAGTCCCATCTAGTGACCACAGTGCCCGAAGCAAAACAAAATGGTTATATTAAATGCACGCTGATAATAGAAAATAGAGTTAAAAATCTACGTTTCGACCTTAGGTCTTCTTCAGGAAATATCTAAAAGAGAAAAATAACCAAGTTAGTGTAGACTGAAGGCTAGTCCATTAGAGTCTGTCCTGGGCCGGAGCCCGGTGAAGCACAGTTCTAGCAGGCCAAAGTCCCGAAGGGGAGAGTCTTTAAGGACAGTTCGCACATCTGGAGTCTGCTAGTGTAGGGTGTGTACTGCAATGTCATAAGAATAGAAAAGTCTGGACTTACCAGTCCCTTGTAGAATGACAACGGCACCAACCTGGTCCTCAGCCGAAGACTCTCCTTGGCAGCATTCTTCCGATACAGCTGGGCGGACATCTTCTGGGAACGACAGAAGGGCACATCTGGAAACTGCTGGGTGATGTCATCTCTGGAGATGGAACCTTGGAACAGGAACAAAAAGGAAAGCTGGTCTGACATCATCCGGATACCAGGCGATGAATCAGGATACAGCTGGGCTGGCTTCCTCACTGGATCTGAAGTCATCTGGTGGGCCAGTCGATGGATTCTGGAAAGTCAGTACACTGTAGAACTGATGAATGTGGGGCACTTGAGTCCTGGACGTCCATACTGGTGAAACAACAAAGGCACTGCAATGGCTGGAGTGGCAGCACTGACTACCACTGCTCTGCTTTTCATTTGGTAGGCATGGGCACATTTGCAGGGAGGTCTTTGCATTGTGGCCAATAGCACAATGAGTCAGGTGCTTGAATTATTACCCCGTCTGGGTGCACATAATTCACACTGTGAAAGGTTTCACGTCCCTCTCCATCTACTATTCGAACAGTGTCCATTAACAGTGTCCTGCCTCTTTTCCACTGGCTGTATTTTTCGTGAAACATTCTGTTCCTGAAATGCTTGTTTGCACTAGGATGCACACATTTCATTGCTTCTGCCCAAATCCAGGACTTCCTGCTGTTCTCAATCTCCTCCCAGACTCTCTGAGGAAAGGTAGGAAAGGACATCCCATAGATTTCATTTGCCTTCCTACGAGCCAGTGTCTCCTCTTTACTAGCTTTGGTCAACTTCAGACCTCTGGTCTGGCTTGGGGGCAGCCAGTCCTGGTTCTGCCAGCTACTCATTCTCAATGAGACAGAAAAATGGATCCCTGGCTTCTTCTTGCACAGCCAGGGCAGTGGAATCACCACTCTCTTCCATGCATTCCTCTGAGGCAAGAGCTTGAAGCTGTGTACCAGTTCCTTTTTCACAAGGCCACATAGGTTCCCCCTCTTCTTCTTCCTCACTGAGAATCTGTGCCCAGGAGTGAGCAGTCATCCTCACTCCTGAGACTATCCACTCCTGGCTGGGCGCGGAGGTCAAAACCTCCCATTCGAAGGCCTCCCTCATCTCGTCTTCTCCTATGAGACTTGGGCTAGGCCCTGCTCTCCATGGGTCTACTGATGCTCTTCCTGAATTGTCTCTCAGCGATTCAGAATCTGAAACATCAGCACATTAATCTGTCTGTAAATCTGCACCCTCTAGCTTTGTGCCACACTCCCCCGAGGGGCCTTCTCCAACAGGCTTCACCTGGTGCTGTGTGCTGCCAGCTGCAGATTCTTGAACTTTTGTCTATATGCGAGCCAAATGAATCGTGGGCACTTTAAATAAACCGTATTTCTCTAGGCACCCAGAACAGTGAGGTACCATGAAGACGTCCCTTCCAGCATTTAAGCATATTAAGCACACTTGCACTGGATATCCAGGAATCGCCACATGAGGAGGCAGTTGTCCTCCGTAGTAACATCTCTCAATGTCCCTTAACTTGTTTACTTCTAGTGCTACCACAGCTCGGGCCTGATCCGGGTAGCAGGCTGGTCCTGAGGCCATGACTGCAGAGAAAAACAAACAAACGCTCACTGTTATTGAAAGTCCCACATCACTGAACACTTTCTTTCACTTTCAAAATGGCTCCTCTGCTGCTGTGTTTACATTACTACCCCACCCTGTAATGGTGGCGGCAGCACTACACATGTAACCCTAGATGGCGCTATCCCAGGGGCTACTACCCCTGCCTGATTTGCCACTAACAGGTTGAGGGCCTGGATCCAATGGCGGTGCCTCCACCCAGAGGTCAGGGTTTGCAATAGTTAAACTAACTTGGTCACAGCCTCTGGGACACTGCAACCCCCTTTCTTCCCACTAGTGGCCCACACAATATATCAGAATTACCTTCACAGTATACACTTACCCCCAGGACTGGTTCCGCACTGGGACCTCCTGTGAAATGAGATACAGTGCAACAATCACAGTACAGTACTTTAACATAGACAAATACCTCAGGCAGTATAACTTTGCTGAAACAAGCAGCCTGATTTATTTAGGGGATATAACAAGGACAGGGGAAATCAGGTTAATTAGCTTATCACTCTAATAATCTACCTATGGCTCTGTGCACAGGCCTATCCCTATCAGTTACTGTCCCTGGGTACCCAAGCCCTAGTGGCTAGTCCAAACCGTGGCAGCTGGTAGGGCCCTTTCACACAGAGAAAAGGAGAATTAAACAGTCAGCAGTACAGTAATTCCATTTGGATTTAATGTGGCAATTCAACAGGGAGCGACCCTGAATTAGTACTCACGACCTCCAAATAAGATAGGGTCCTTCAATGTCAGCAGGGCTCACTTGAGGTACACAAACCTCTTCACACATCCATATAAAAGAAAGCACTATACCAGGCAGGCTGCATCTGTATCCCGATCGTAATTACTGCATAATACCCGGGAGAACACACAGCAGATTCAGTTCCTGACAGACCGAGTGCAATTTTCAGCAATTCTTCCAGTCTTCTACAGGGTGAGCCTGGTTTCTACTCTTCAGAGATCCTTTGATTCTTTTCACAGGACGGATTCAGTCCTAACAAGCTGCAGACCGAACTCTGGGCCTTACACACGCTTTTTGACTAAAACTGCACACTGAAAAGCACAGGGCTCCTTCCTTCTTCACTGCCAAAGCTCAACTGAAACTCCAACCGACAAAACGGGCACTTCCTTTGAGTTCCTCCCAGTTCTTGACTGGATTGGCTGTCACTCACAATAGACTGCTGCTGTTGGTCCAAAAGGCACTGAAGTCTAAACTACATCTCCCAGAGTCACTGCCCATACAATCCTCTTGTGGCTGGCCCAGATTATGAGTCCAAGTTCTGATTCCGCCAAGGCACCATTTTAGAGCTAGCTTACCCCACACTGATTGGTCCAGTTCAGCAGTTCAAAACTAGAATGGGGAACTAGCAGACACAGTTCTGACTGCAAAGAAAGCAGGTTAGACAAACTGTAATTTCATTATTACTCTAAATAATTTCTGGCAAACAGTTACATCTTTCAGATAGGTTCCCTTTGCACTCCTAGTGACTGCAAAAATGAAGTGAATTGGCAGCAGCTTGAGTGGTACTCAATCAAAGAACACACAGTCCCCATACAAACTAATTATGTCTGCAAGCAGACAGCTCTTAAAGAGACAGTACCAGAGGTTCTAAAAACACTCACTGATAAATGGCTTAAATGCCAAACACCATTCAGGCTTGGAGCATTCAAGCAAGCTCCTGAAGTCTTTGGAACCCCCATTTGCAGAGGTTACACCCTTCCTGGCCTGGGAAAGTTTGGCGTCACGTCAAGCAAGTACCCCATAAGTTTCAACTGCAACCATATACATTTGCATTAGGCTCGCACATGTAATCATCAGTCAATATATCATTTTACCAAGAACACATTTCTGAAACATTGCAGTACGTCCTCTTTACACAGTATTACATACACATTGTACCATAACTCAAGTTATTACCTCTTGTACATGAAACCTGAAGAGAGGGGCCCTTCCTATCAGTTACCTTGGGGCTGGATGGGGCAAGGGCACCATACATAGAGAGCAACACAAGTAACTTGGAGTTAGCACTGATGCTCAGTTTGGGCAATGAGCTCGGGACACATACACTCCTTTATGGACAACATTGAGAGGCAAGTCCACAGGCCTCCCAAGTGAATCATAACTGAGGTGCACCACAGGCTTTACAGCTCGACCAGTCTTTCTAGGGGAACTGTTATAGTCTCTGCACTCTGAGCCTCATTTTCAGCATTGTCCTCACTTGTCAGGGAGTCTCCATGGGGTAGAAGGCTAGAACTTGGGGCACTTTCAGCTCCAGGAGTTACAGTTTCTGAGTCCACAACATTTGGCTCGCATGGAGAGCTTTCGGACACTGGCAGTGGACTGTCAGGGCACTCAAAATACTCTTCTTGTTCGGGTGTATCACCAGTCTGCCCCAATCTATCATTTTCCTCCCCTGAAAGCTCAAACAGTTCAACCATGCACAATGATTCCATTTCATCTGATCTGATGCTTTGCACTTCACTTTCTGGGAGCATTGGCTCTAGGGATGAAGCTGGGGGCTTAGACAGTCCAGAAGGCCCAGCTTCATCTCCAGTATTGACTAGGGGATTGCCCCAAACAATTGACTCAGTTCGTAAGAAGGATAGTATTCAAAGTCACCTCACTTTCTTCCGATATGGACTGACAGTCATGCTCAACTGGGACTTGTGGAGGAGCACTTTAACTTTGCTTCTGTAGTGCAGACTTTCTTGATCTTTTAGCAGCAGCTCTAGTCACTGGTTCAGAGGGGCATCTTCTAGGGGCTCAGACTCCAATTAAGATTTGTCCAATGGGCAGTAAATGATTTCTATGCATTGTTTTTACATCTTTTGAATTATTCTCAGGCCTTACTTTGTACACTGGCAGATCATCTAGTTTGCCCACTACAATGTGAGGGAGATGGTGCCATCTGTCAGCAATCTTGTGCTTGCCATGCAGTCCCAGATTTCTTAGCAATACCGATCTCCCTCCTGGAGTTCCTGTGCTTTCACCTTTTATCATACCTTTCTTTGTTGGCCAGATTTCTTTGGCAGCCATGGTTTGAGCCAGTTGGTAGCATGAGTTAGCTGGGCCTTTAACTTTTGCACATACTGTAAATAGTTGTCAGCTTGAACCCCATCAGGAGAGACCCCAAAACACACATCTACTGGTAGTCGAGCTTCTCTTCCAAACATCAGGCGGTAGGGGAGAATCCAGTGGCATCACTTTTGGTGCAGTTATAAGCATGTACCAGGGTGCTAATTTGTTGGCTCCATCTAGGCTTGTCCTTTGGGTGCAGGGTGCCTAGCATATCTAGCAAAGTCGGTTGAACGTTCAGGCTGTGGGTCCCCTGGGGGAGTGTAAGGAGTGGTTCTGGACTTTCGCACTCCCCACAGAGAAAGCATCTCTTTGATCAGACGACTCTCAAAGTCTCTCCCTTGATCAGAATGGATTCTTTGTGGAGCCCCATAGTGAACAAAAAAGTTTTCTACAAGTACTTTGGCCACAGTGGATGCTTTCTGGTCTTTGGTGGGGAAAGCTTGGGCATATCTCATAAATGGTCAGTGACCACAGCACATTACTGATATTTCTTTGATCTGACTCCAAACTCAGAAAATCAATACAGACCAGCTCCATGGGTGCACTGGTGGTGATGTTAACAAGGGGGCAGCCCTCTGGGGCAAAGCTTTCTCTGTAAGCAGCTACTACAAGTTCGAATGTGTGGCTCCATCAGCCCCATCTTAGGCCAATAGGAATCTGGATCTCACCAAGTCAAGTGTTCTGTCTATACCAAGGTGCCCCATGTGGTTGTGCAAGGACCTCAGTACTGAGTCTCGAAAGGCAGTGGGCAGCACTAGTTGTTGTTTGTCTACTTGTCCCCCTCTGTCTACTGTTTCTCTGTATAACAGTTTATTGATCAGTTTCAACCTAGGACCTTCTTTGTATAACAGTGCAGTTCTCAAATCAGTGGAGCGTAATTTGGACACATCTTTTCCTGCATAGAGGGCTTCTAAAGCTGCTTTGATCATGGGATCGCGGGATTGAGCCCGCCGAATACTGTCATTGTCCAGCTGAGGCAGTGCACCAATGTCTATTGCAGAAAAGTGGCAATAAGCAGCAGGTATGCAATCCTCAGAGGCTCCCAAGCAATCACCATGCAGTCCACTGCGTCTGTGGACATTTGTTCCTCCCTGTCAAACTTCGGCAGAGTGCCCGAACGTCGAGGTTCTTGCCAATCCGGACCCAATCATTCTGGGGAACAGGCCTCCGGAGAGAGCATCAGCATCTATGTGGTTCAGACCTGCTCTGATTCGAGAGCATAGTCATATGTAGATAATACGAAAGCCACCTATGGCCAGTGGCATCCAACTTAGCTGAGGTCTGCACATAGGTCAAAGGATTATTGTCAGCTTTTACTAGTATTTTAGCCCCATACAAGTACTCATGGAATTGGTCAACAATAGCCCACTTCAAAGCTAGGAACTCTAACTTATGTACAGGATAGTTCTTTTTCGGATGGGGTCAGGCTTCTACTGGCAAAGGCCACTGGTCTCAGGCCATTCTCGTGCTCTTGGTACAACACAGCCCCAACCCTTGCAAGCTAGCATCAGTGTGCAGGACGTAAGGTTTTCTTGGATCGGCATAGGCCAGCACTGGAGCATGGGTAAGTTGATATATGATCTCATGAAAAGCAGTCTCACAATCAGGAGTCCAGCGGCCCCAAATACTTCACCTCGGATGAAAATACACTCTTTCAGTCTTGAGGACGCTGACTTTTGGTATTTTTGTGGGTTGGGGGATACCCATGGTAAGGTTAAGTAAGGGCGGATCCTCTTGAATAGTCCTTGATGAAGCGCCGATAATAACCACAGAATCCCAGGAATCTTTGCAGTTCTTTTTAGATTTTTGGGCTGTGGCCAGGTGGTCAAGGCCTCAACTTTACTTGGGTCGGTCTCTATTCCTCAGTGGATACTATGTGTCCCACATACTTTACTGATGTTTGAAAGAATTGACACTTATCAATGGACAGTTTAAGGCCAAAGTCCTCCAGTCGGTCCAATACCTTAAATAATCTGCTCTCATGTTCCTCCAGTGAGCTGCCAAACACAATAACATCATCTAGGAATACCAGGCACTCTAGTAGTTCATGTCCCCACTGCACGCTCATCAACAATCGCTGAAAAGTGGCTGGGGCACCTGAAACCCTTGAGGCAATCCTCATGAATTCACAGAAGCCAAGCGGACAGATAAAGGCCGCTCTCACGGTCCTCTGGGCCATCGATCTGGTAGTACCCACTGCGGAGATCCAGCACAGAGAACCACTTGCTCCCTTGCGAGGGCAGTCCAAAGCATCCTGAATGCGGGCATTGTGTACTGATCAGGATAGTCCGACGGTTTAAGGTGCGATAATCCACACACATCCTTACTGTTCCATTCTTTTCCTCACTACCACAATGGGGAAGCATAAGGCTGGATTCTTGTATTACACCAGCAGCTAACATCTCTTGCAGATGCCGCCTCACATCATCTATGTCAGCAGGTGCCAGGCGTCCGAGACCTCTCACGAAATGGTCTTTTCGTCATGCAGCCGGATATTGTGCTCAGCTCCTGCACGCATCCTACATCCCATTCCTTTAAAGAAAACACCTGGGTCTCTCTGGGCAAGCTTCTCACTGATCCTCACTTTCCATTCAACAGCGAAGTGTGAAATCAAATCAAGTCAGGCGTTACTCTGTCATTCTTCCTTGAACTCTTCCTTGCTGGTAGCACTGCAGTGTCTGCACAATGCACACTAGCCAGGATGCAACCTCTGTTTTACCCGAATGTCTCTTTCAGACACATTTATGAACTTGGACCATTACCCTTCTAAGCATAAGCATGGGCTCTAGCGGGCAAAATACTGAAGGCTTGACCAGCAGTCCCTCTGGCAATTTTCATCGCCTGGTGCATCCAACATTAATATTTTATTTCTAACATCCTTTCTGATACGGACCTCTCCCATAAGGTACACTGGGCATTTGGCGCCAGGATCAGAGACTCAGAATCCTTCTTCCATACAATTCCGACCGGTTCCTCTGGTTCTGTTTTTTCAGCATCTCTCTGTGCCTCATAGGCCTTCTTAATTAAAGCCGAACTCTTAAAAGCTCTACTAGTCTTTGACCCCTGTTTTCACTAACACAACTGTGCCAGCCTTCCCAACATATGAGCATTTGTTCCAATTAACAAAGGGACACCATCATACAGTCCAGTGGGGACACACTAAGGCTAGGGTCTCTACTTGTTCGTCACCCAGCCACGGAGGTGGGGAAAGACAGCCAAATTCGGATATACCCGGAATAGGGGTAGGCCTTCACTTAACCCCATACATGCAGTCCTTCTAATGGTTGTAAGGGACGCCTGACAAATGCTTCTGATACCAATCCTGGAACATAATTGTCACTTAGGAGCCACTGTCTAATACAGCTCTTGTAGACACTCCATTCACCTTACAGTGGTCTCCATGGAGGGACCCACTATTCTGGACCAGTCTGAGAGGCGGTAGTGGGGGCCTGGGCAACGGACCTTGCCACAAAGGACGTGAATTAGCATTTTTGGTGCCCTCACTGGGATCATGTCGAGCACTCTTAACCACTGATTTCTTCTCCAAGCTCTCGCTTGCAGCCTATATGCAACTTTGTCAGTGTCTTTGGGACTGGCATTCCCTTTTCATGTGCCCATCTTTCCCGCGAATTATAGCAAACATACTCTGGAGTTTGAGCTGGCTCTGGTGGCACCACACTGGGAGCCAGGCGGAGGTATTACTAACTTTGGAAACCTGGGCGCCATCTCTGTCTGGCGGGCGCGGATAAGCATTTGGAGACATCTCGTCAGTTCTCCACTTCCATGGTAAGGATTTGAGTTTGGAGCTGTTATCAACTAGGAGATACATGGGTGGTACCCCACCCCCATAGCAGATGCAGTCGGATATAGGTCAGGGCCCGACTGAAGGCGTGGCCTTCATAAAGGGACTGTTTTTGAATTCGGATCTCTCTCAACAGTTCGCCCCATTGTGGCATATCTTTTTCCTTGTCAGAGCAATTCCTTTACTGATTGTCAACCTCTGTCTCTCGAACTACTCTCCTTGATGGGTCACCCTCAGTCACTGGTCAGAGGCCACAGCTGTTGGTGCAGGTAATTCTCCCGAGGTCGCCTTTTCTCAACTCCTCGAATTCTCTCATTAACTCATCATAGGAGGTCGGGGGATTCCAGTCGATTTGCCAGGTCGAATCTTGAAGCAACAGCAGTTCTGAGAAGGGGCAGACTTAAGGTTCTGTCCAGTCTGGTTCGGTCCAGTTCAATCGCTGGCAAACTACCCTTTCTGAGGCATTCTTGCAACAATTTTTCCAGCCGAGACATACACAGACAACAACTCCCCTGGTACTGTTGTGCATTTCTTACTCTCCACCATAGGTCCTCATCAGAATCTGGGCTCCCATACACATTCTCCAAGGCCTCAAGATAGGCCTGTGCAGTCGCTCAGGGTTACTGGCCCGTTTAGCACGGATGGTAGCCAGGGCAGGACCTCGATCTTCTCACTACCCTCTTTCGCCTGCTTCCTCGAGCATTGCCATTTTAGCACTTGGGGGCAACATAGTCTATCCAGGTCTCCCAGTCATCCCTCCCTTGGGGGTGGGAGGGTGCCAGAGAAGATCCTCAACCTTGGTAAGAGTCGACTAATGGCAGGTGAAGAAATAGGAGTCTGCATTGGTTCAGCCACCATTACGGGCACTGGAGCAGGAGAGGGTGTTGGGGAACACCCCCAGGTGGCAAGTAGTTTCTTCCAAGTCCTCCACAGTTTTCCTCTCCCAGCAACCATTCAGCAAATTTCTCCTCAAAAGTTTTCAGATAGTGGTGGGGCTGATTCCCCTGGGTCTTTACTGTCCTTAGTTATCACTCTCAAGCAGTGAGGGCTCCTCTGGGGTAATGGTCTGTGGCACTTTGGAGCTATCTATGGGATCCTTAAACTCTACTAGGGCCAGGAAAGTGTGGTGAGCAGATTAGCATGCTCACCCACCACCACAGGGTTTTGTAAACCTTCCACCTTGGAGTACTCCTGCACAGTGTCCGTGATTGTCCAGGGATGTCCAGGATAAGTATTAGCATTTTGGGGGTCGATCTCCTCCCCAGTACACCACTCCACCAGTCGTGTACAGCCACTTTGTCGGGTACCCATTTTTTCTTAACAGTGGTTCAGAATATGGCCACTAGAGGACACACAATCCCAGCGGTGAGCCTCCAAGATGTAACCCCTAGATGGCGCTATCCCAGGGCTACTACTCCTGGCTCTGATTTGCCACTTCTCACAGGTTGAGGGGGCCTGGGATCCAATGCATGGGTGCCTCCACCCAGAGGTCAGGGTTTGCAATAGTTAAACTTTTAACTTTGGTCAGCCAGCCCCTCTGGGACACTGCAACCCCTTTCTTCCCACTAGTGGCCCACACACAATATATCAGAATTTACCTTCACAGTATACACTTACCCCCAGGACTGGTTCCGCACTGGGACCTCCTGTGAAATGAGATACAGTGCAACAATCACAGTACGGTACTTTTAGCATAGACAAATACCTCAGGCAGTATAACTTTGCTGAAACAAGCAGCTCTGATTTATTTAGGGGATATAACAAGGACAGGGGAAATCAGTTAATTAGCTATCACTTAATAATCTACTTATGGCTCTGTGCACAGGCCTATCCCTATCAGTTACTGTCCCTGGGTACCCAAGCCCTAGTGGCTAGTCCAAACCGTGGGCAGCTGGTAGGGGCTCTTTCACACAGAGAAGGAGAATTAAACAGTCCAGCAGTACAGTAATTCCATTTGGATTTAATGTGCTTGCTTCAACAGGAGCTACCCTGAATTAGTACTCACTTACCTCCAACATAATATAGGGTCCTTCAATGTCAGCAGGGCTCACTTGAGGTACACAAACCTCTTCACACATCCATATAAAAGAAAGCACTATACCAGGCAGGCTGCATCTGTATCCCGATCGCAATTACTGCACAATACCCGAGACACAGCAGATTCAGTTCCTGACAGACCGAGTGCAATTTTCAGTGCAATTCTTCCAGTCTTCTACAGGGTGAGCTTGGTTTCTATTCTTCAGAGATCCTTTGATTCTTTTCACATGGGCCCGGATCTGAAGTCCTAACAAGCTGCAGACCGGAACTCTGGGCCTTACACACGCTTTTTTGACTAAAACTGCACACTCGAAAAGCACAGGGCTCCTTCCTTCTTCTTCACTGCCAAAGCTCAACTGAAACTCCAACCGACTAAAACTGGCACTTCCTTTGAGTTCCTCCCAGTTCTTGACTGGATTGGCTGTCATCACAACAGACTGCTGCTGTTGGTCCAAAAGGCACTGAAGTCTAAACTACATCTCCTGTGAGTCACTGCCCATACAATCCTCTTGTGGCTGGCTCAGATTATGAGTCCAAGTTCTGATTCGTTCAAGGCACCATTTTGAGCTAGCTTACCCCACACTGATTGGTCCAGTTCAGCAGTTCAAAACTAGAATGGGGAACTAGTAGACACAGTTCTGACTGCAAAGAAAGCAGGTTAGACAAACTGTAATTTCATTATTACTTCTAAATAATTTCTGGCAAACAGTTACATCTTTCAGATGTGTTCCTTGCACTCCTAGTGACTGCAAAATGAAGTGAATTACAGCAGCTTGAGTGGTACTCAATCAAAGAAACACATGGTCCCCCATACAATTTAATTATGTCTGCAAGCAGACAGCTCTTAAAGACAGTACTAGAGGTTCTAAAACACTCTCACTGATAAATGGCTTAAATGCCAAACACCATTCAGGCTTGGAGCATTCAAGCAAGCTCCTGAAGTCTTTTGGGAACCCCATTTGCAGGGGTTACACCCTTCCTGGCCTTGGGAAGTTTGACGTCCAGCGTCAGGCAAGTATCCTATAAGTTTCAACTGCAACCATATTCATTTGCATTAGGCTCCATAGTGTAATCATCAGTCAATATATCATTTTACCAAGAACACATTTCTGAAACATTGCAGCACGTCCACTTTACACAGTATTACATGCATTGTACCATAACTCAAGCTATTACCTCTTGTACATGAAACCTGAAGAGGGGCCCTTCCTCATCAGTTACCTTTGGGCTGGATGGGGCAAGGCACCATACTTAGAGAGCAACACAAGTAACTTGAGTTAGCACTGATGCTCAGTTTGGGCAATGAGCTCGGGGACACATACACTTTTATGGACAACATTGAGAGGCAGTCCACAGGCCTCCCAAGTGAATCATAACTGAGGTGCACCACAGGCTTTACAGCTCGACCAGTCTTTCTGGGGGAACTGTTATAGTCTCTGCACTCTGAGCCTCATTTTCAGCATTGTCCTCACTTGTCAGGGGAGTCTCCATGGGGTAGAGAGGCTAGGAACTTGGGGCACTCAGCTCCAGGAGTTGGCATGCTTCTGAGTCCACAACATTTGGCTCGCATGGAGAGCTTTCGGACACTGGCAGTGGACTGTCAGGCACTCAAAATACTCTTCTTGTTCGGGTGTATCACCAGTCTGCCCTCATCTATCATTTTCCTCCTAAGCTCAAACAGTTCAACCATGCACAATGATTCATTTCATCTGATCTGATGTTTTGCACTTCACTTTCTGGGGAGAGTTGTTCCCAGGATAAGCTAGGGTTAGACAGTCGAAGGCTGAACCATCTCCAGTATTATTAGGGATTCCCGAGCAATTGACTCAGTTCGTAAGAAGGATAGTATTCAAAAGTCACTCTCACTTTCTTCCGATGGACTGACAGTCATGCTCAACTGGGACTTGTGGGAGCACTTTTCTTTGTTTCTGTAGGCAGACTTTCTTGATCTTTTCTTAGCAGCTCTAGTCACTGGTTCAGAGGGCATCTTCTAGGGCTCAGACTCCATTAAGATTTGTCAATGGGCAGTAAATGATTTCTATGCATTGTTTTACATCTTGAATTATTCAGGCCTTACTTTGTACACTGGCAGATCATCTGGTTGCCCATAATGTGAGGAGATGGTGCCATCTGTCAGCAATCTTGTGCTATGCAGTCCCAATTTCTTAGCAATTGACTCCTCTGGGTTCCTGTGTTTTCACCTTTTATCATACCTTTCTTTGTTGAATTTCTTGGCAGCCATGGTTTGAGCCAGTTGGTGCATGAGTTAGCTGGGTCTTTTTTGCACATACTGTAAATAGTTGTCATTTTGAACCCCATCAGGAGGGACCCCAAACACACATCTACTGGTAGTCGAGCTTCTTCCAAACATCAGGCGGTAGGGGAGAATCCAGTGGCATCACTTTGGTGCAGTTATATCTGTATTTTTCGTAAACATTCTGTTCCTGAAATGCTTGTTGCACTAGATGCACACATTTATTACTTCCGCCCAAATCCAGGACTCCTGCTGTTCAATCTCCTCCAGACTCTGAGAAAGGTAGGAAAGGACATCCCATAGATTTCATTTGCCTTCCTCGAGCCAGTGTCTCCTCTTTACCAGCTTTGGTCAACTCAGACTCTGGTCTGGCTTAGGGCAGCCAGTCCTGGTCTCCAGCTACTCATTCTCAATGAGACAGAAAATGGATCCTAAGCTTCTCTCGCACAGCCAGGGCAGTGAATCACCACTTCCATGATTCCTCAGAAGAGCTTGACTGTGTACAGTTCCTTTTTCACAAGGCCACAGTTCCTCTCTTCTTCCTCACTGAGAATTCCACCCAGGGTGAGCAGTCATCCTCCTCCTGGGACTATCCCTCCTGGCTGGGCGCCGGAGGTCAAACCTCCCATTAGGCCTCCTCATCTGCCTTTCCTATGAGACTTGCCAGGCCCTGCTTCCATGGGTTACTGATGCTCTTCCTGAATGTCTTCGCCATTCAGAATCTGAACATCAGCACATTAATCTGTCTGTAATCTGCCCTCTAGCTTTCTGCCACACTCCCCAGAGGCCTTCTCCAACAGGCTTCCTGGTGCTGTGCTGCCAGCTGCAGATTTCGAACTTTTGTCTATGTACGAGCCAAATGAATCGTAGGCACTTGAAATAAACCGTATTTCTCTAGGCACCCAGACAGTGAGGTACCATGAAGGCGTCCTTCCAGCATTTAAGCATATTAAGCACACTGGAACCGGAATCCACAAATGAGGAGGTTCCTCAGAGTAACATCTCTCAACGTCCCTTAACTTGTTTACTTTAAAAGGCTCACGCCCGGCCTGATCCGGTAGCAGTCCGGAGGCCATGACTGAAAAACAAACAAATCACTGTTATTGAAAGTCACACACATAGACACTTCTTTCACTTTCAAATGGCTCCTCTGCTGCTGTCATTACTACCCCAACCTGTAATGCAGGCGGCAGCACTCCTACATGTAACCCCTAGATGGCGCTATCCCGGGGCTACTACCCTGCCTGATTTGCCACCAACAGGTTGAGGCCTGATCCAATGGCGGGTGCCTCACCAGGGTCAGGGTTTGCAAACAACCCTTCACAGCCTGGGACACCACAACCCCACCTTCCCACAAGTGGCCCACACAATATATCAAATTACCTTCACAGTACACTACCCCAGACTGGTTCCACTGGGACCTCCTGTGAAATGAGATACAGTGCAACAATCACAGTAATACTAACATAGACAAATACATCAGGCAGTATAACTTGCAAACAAGCAGCTCTGATTTATTTAGGGATATAACAAGGACAGGAAACAGGTTAATTAACATCACTCTAATAATCTATGGCTCTGAAACAGGCCATCCCCTATCAGTTACTGTCCCTGGGTACCCAAGCCTAGTGGCTAGTCAAACAAGCAGCTGGTAGGGCCCTTTCACAACAGAAAAAGAGAATCCAAACAGTCACCACCAGAATCTATCGATTTAATGTGGCAATTCAACAGGGAGACCTGAATTAGTACTCACGACTCAAATAAGATAGGGTCCTTCATCAACAGAGAACTCACTTGAGGTACACAAACCCTCTTCACACATCCATATAAAAGAAAGCACTATACCAGGCAGGTATAATCTAACCCGAACAAATCACCGCATAAACACCCGGAGAACACAGCAGTTCAGTTCCCGACAGACCCGTACAATTCAGCAATTCTTCCAGTCTTCTACAGGTGAGCCTGGTTTCTATCAGAGATCCTTTGATTCTTTTCACAGGACAGTTCAGTCCCAACAAGCTGCAGACCGGAACTCTGGGCGCACGTTTTTCGCTAAAACTGCACTGAAAAGCACAGGGCTCCTTCCTTCTTCTGCCAAACAACTGAAACTCCAACCGAAAAACAGGCACTTCCTTTGAGTTCTCCAGTTCTTGACTGGATTGGCTGTCCTCACAATAGACTGCTGCTGTTACCAAAAAGGCACTGGCAACACATCTCCCAGAGTCACTGCCCATACAATCCTCTTGTGGCTGGCTCAGATTATGAGTCCAAGTTCTGATCAGTCTAAGGACCATTTTAGAGCTAGCTACCCACACTGATTGGTCCAGTTCAACAGTTCAAACTAGAATAGAACTAGCAGACACAATTCTGACTGCAAAGAAGAGTTAGACAAACTGTAATTTCATTATTACTCCAAATAATTTCTAGCAAACAGTTACATCTACCAGATAGTCTTTGCCTCCTAGTCACTACAAAATGAAGTGAATGGCAGCAACGAGTGGCACCAATCAAAAACACACAGTCCCCCACAAACTAATTATGTCTGCAAGCAGACAGCTCTTAAAGAGACAGTACCAGAGGTTCTAAAACACTCACTGATAAATGGCTTAAATGCCAAACAACATTCAGGCTTGGGCATTCAAGCCCTGGAAGTCTTTGGAACCCCCATTTGCAGGGGTTACACCTTCCTGGCCTGGGAAAGTTTAGCGTCCGCCAGCAAGTAACCCATAAGTCAACTCCAAACTATACATATCAATAGGCCTTTATGCATCATCAGTCAATATATCATTTGCAAGAACACATTCTGAAACATTGCAGTCGCCACTTTACACAGTATTACATACATTGCCATAACTCAAGCATACCTCTTGTACATGAAACCTGAAGAGGGCCCTTCCTATCAGTTACCCAGGCTGGATGGGCAAGAACATATGAAAACAACACAAGTACGGAGTAGCACGATGCTCAGTTTGGCAATGAGCTAGGGGACACTCCTTTATGGACAACATTGAGAGCAAGTCCACAGGCACCAATGAATCATAACTGAGGTACCACAGGCTTTACAGCTCTGACCAGTCTTTCAGGGGAACTGTTATAGTCTCTGCACTGAGCCTCATTTTCAGCATTGTCCCACTTGTCAGGGAGTCTCCATGGGGTAGAGAGAGGTGGGGCACCTCAGCTCCAGGGTACAGTTTTGAGTCCACAACATTTGGCTCGCATGGAAGCTTGCGGACACTGCAGTGGACTGTCAGGCACACAAAATACTCTTCTTGCTCAAGTGTATCACCAGTGCCCCAATTATCATTTCCTCCTGAAAGCTCAAACAGTTCAACCATGCACATGATTCCATTTCATCTGATCTGATGCTTTGCACTTCACTCTCTGGGAGCATTGGCTCAGGGATGAGCTGAGGCTTAGACAATCCAGAAGGCCCAGCTTCATCTCAGTATTGACTAGATTGCCCAAACAATTGATCAGTTCGTAAGAAGATATATCAAAGTCACTCACACTTTCCGATATGGACTGACGTATGCTCAACTGGGACTTGTGGAGGGCACTTAACTTTGCTTCTGTAAGTGCAGACTTTCTTGATCTTTTCTTAGCAGCAGCTCTATCACTGGTTCAGAGGGGCATCTTCAGGGCTCAGACTCAATTAAACTTGTCCAATGGGCATAAATGATTTCTATGCATTGTTTTTACATCTTTTGAATTTCTCAGGCCCACTTTGTACACTGGAATCATCTAGTTTGCCACTACAATGTGAGGAGATGAAACCATCTGTCAGCAATCTTGTGCTTGCCATACATCCCAATTTCTTAGCAATACCGACTCTCCGGAGTTCCTGTAAGCCACCTTTATCATATCTTTCTTGTTGGCCAGATTTCTTTGGCAGCCATGGTTTGCTTCAGTTGGTACGCATGGTTAGCTGGGCCTTTAACTTTTGCACATACACTAAAATAGTTGTCAGCTTGAACCCCATCAGGAGAGACCCCAAAACACACATCTACTGGTAGTCAAGCCTCTTCCAAACATCAGGCGGTAGGGGAGAATCCAGTGGCATCACTTTTGGTGCAGTTATGAAAGCCATACCAGGTGCTAATTTGTTGGCTCCATCTAGGCTTGTCCTTTAGGTGCAGGGTGCCTAGCATATCTAGCAAAGTACGGTTGAAACGTTCAGGCTGTGGGCCCCTGGGGGTGGTAAGGAGTGGTTCTGGACTCTCGCACTCCCACAGAGAAAAGCATCTCTTTGATCAGACGACTCAAAGTCTCTCCCTGATCAGAATGGATTCTTTAGAGCCCCATAGTGAACAAAAAGTTTTCTAAACTACTTTGGCCACAGTGGATGCTTTCTGGTCTTGGTGGGAAAGCTTGGGCATATCTCATGAAATGGTCAGTGAACACCAGAACATGATATATTCTTTAGATCTGACTCCAAACTCAGAAAAATCACAGACCTCAGCCCATGGGTGCACTGGTGGTGATGTTAACAAGGGGCAGTCTCTGGGCAAAGCTCTCTGTAAGCAGCTATCACAGTTCGAATGTGTTGCTCCACATCAGCCCCATCTTAGGCCAATAGAATCTGGATCTCACCAAGTCAAGTGTTCTGTCTATACAAGGTGCCCCATGTGGTTGTGCAAGGACCTCAGTACTGAGTCTCAAAGGCAGGGCAGCACTAGTTGTTGTTTGTCTACTTGTCCCCTCATCTACTGTTTCTCTGTATAACAGTTTATTGACTGCTCAACCCAGGGTCTCTTTGTATAACAGTGCAGCAGTCTCAAATCAGTGAGCGCAATTTGGACACACATCTTTTCCTGCATAGAGGGCTTCAAAGCTGCTTGATCATGGGATCGCGAGTTGAGCCCGCGCTGATACTGTCATTGTCCAGCTGAGGCAGTGCACCAAGTCTCATTGCAGAAAAGTGGCACAAGCAGCAGGTACACCTCAGAGGCTCCCAAGCAATCCACCATGCAGTCCATCATGCCTGTGGACATTTGTTCCTCCCTCAAACTTCTCAGTAGAGTGCCCGAATGTCAGGTTCCGCTAATCGGACCCAATCATTCTGGGGAACAGGCTCGAGAGAGCATCAGCATCTATGTGGTTCAGACCTGCTCGGTATCCTAGAGCATAGTCATATGTAGATAATGCAGAAAGCCACTATAATCGATGGCATCCAACTTAGCTGAGGTCTGCACATAGGTCAAAGGATTATGTCGCCTTTTACTAGTATTTAGCCCCACACAAGTATCATGGAATTGGTCAACAATAGCCCACTCCAAAGCTAGGAACTCTAACTTATGTACAGGATAGTTCTTTTCGGATGGGGTCAGGCTTCTACTGGCAAAGGCCACTGGTCTCAGGCCATTCTCAGTATCTTCCGTACAACACAGCCCCAACCCTTGCAAGCCAGCATCAGTGTGCAGGACGGGTTTCTTGGATCGGCATAGGCCAGCACTGGAGCATGGGTAAGTTGATATGTGATCTCAAGGAAAGCAGTCTCACAATCAGGAGTCCAGCGGGCCCCAAATACTTACCACTGGATGCAGAAAATACACTCTTTCGTCTTGAGGATCGCTGACTTTGCATTTTTTTGTGGTTGGGGGGATACCTTGAGTAAGGTTAAGTAAAGGCTGATCACTCTTGAATAGTCCTTGATGAGCGCCGATAATAACCACAGTCCAGGAATCTTTTGCAGTTCTTTTTTAGATTTTTGGGCTGTGGCCAGGTCAAGGCCTCAACTTTACTTGGTGGGTCTCTATTCTCGTGGATACTATAAAATCCCATATACTTTACTGATGTTTGAAAGAATTGACACTTATCAATGGACAGTTTAACACAAAAGTCCTTATCGGTCCAATACCTTAAATAATCTGGCTCTCATGTTCCTCCAGTGAGCCGCCAAACACACAATATCATCTAGGTATACCAGTACTCTAGTAAGTTCAGCGTCCCCACTGCACGCTCCATCAATCCTATGAAAGTGGCTGGAGCACCTGAAATCCTTGAGGCATCCTCATGAATTCATAGCTAAGCGGATAGATAAAGGCCGTCTTCTCACGGTCCTTCCGGGGCCATCGTGGGATCTGAGAGACCACTGCGAGATCCAGCACAGAGAACCACTTGCTCCCGCTTAGGCAGTCCAAAGTATCCGAATGCGGGGCATTGTGTACTGACTAGGATAGTCCGCCGGTTTAAGGTAAGATAATCCACACAACCTACTGTTCCATTCTTTTTCCTCACTACCACAATGGGGGAAGCATAAGGCTTTGGATTCTTGTACACACCAGCAGCCAACATCTCTTGCAGATGCCGCCTCACATCATCTATGTCAGCAGGTGCCAGGCTCGAGACCTCTCACCTAAATGGTTCTTCGTCATGCAGCTCGGATATTGTGCTCAGCCTTGCACCATCCCATCCCATTCCTTAAAGAAAACACCTGGTCTCTCTGGGCAAGCTTCTCACTGATCCTCACTTTCCATTCAACAAGCAGCGGGAGTCGCGCAAATCAAACAAGTCAGGCGTTACTCTGTCATTCTTCCTGAACTCTTGTTGCTGAGTAGCACTGCAGTGTCTGCACAATGCACATTAGCCAGGATGCAACCTCTGTTTACTCGAACATCTCTTTCAGACACATTATGAACTTGGACCATTACCTTCTGGCATAAGCATGGGCTCTAGCGGTAAAAATACTAGGGCTTGACCAGCAGTCCCTCTTGGCAGTCTTCATCGCTTCGGTGCATCCAACATTAATATTTTTGCCCTTAACATCCTTTCTGATACGGACCTCTCCCTGTAAGGTACACTCGGGCATTTGAAGTGCCAGGATCAGAGACTCAGAACTTTCTTCCATACAATTCCAATCGGTTCCTCTGGTTCTGTTTCTTTCAGCATCTCTCATAGACCTTCTTAATTAAAGTCGAACTCTTAAAGCTCTACTAGTCTTTGACCCTGTTTTCATAACACAACTGTGCCAGCCTTCCAAACATATGAGCATTTGTTCCAACTAACAAAGGACACCATCATACAGTCCAGTGGGGACAACTAAGGCTAGGGTCTCTACTTGTTCGGTCACTCCAGCCACGGAGGGGAAAGACAGCCAAAATTCGATATACCCGGAATAGGGGTAGGCCTTCCACCTAACCCCATACATGCAGTCCTTCTAATGGTTGTAAGGGCACGCCTGACAAATGCTTCTGATACCAATCCTGGAACATAATTGTCACTTCGGGAGCCACTGATCTAATACAGCTCTTGTAGACACTCCATTCACCTTTACAGTGGTCTCCATGGAGGGACCCACTATTCTGGACCAGTCTGGAGGAGTGGGGGCCTGGGCAACAGACCTGCACAAAAGGACGTGAATTAGCATTTTGGTGCCCCTCACTGGGATCATGTCGTGCACCTCTTAACCACTGATTTCTTCTCCAAGCTCTCCTTGTAGCCTATATATGCAACTTTGTCAGTGTCTTTTGGGGACTGCATTCCCTTTCATGTGCCCATCTTTCCATAAATTATAGCAAAACATACTTTCTGGAGTTTGAGCTGGCCGAGGCGCCACACTGGGAGCCAGGCGGGGTATTACTAACTGGAAACCTGGGTGCCATCTCTGTTCATGCGGCGTGATAAGCATTTGGAGACATATCGTCTTTCCACTTCCATGGTCAAGGGTGATTTGAGTTTGGAGCTGTTATCAGCAGGAGATACATGGGTGGGTACCCCCCACCCCCATAGCAGATGCAGTCGGATATAGGTCTAGGCCTGCAATTGCAGGCGTGGCATTCATAAAGGACTGTTTTTGGAATTCCTCGGATCTCTCTCAACAGTTCGCCCATTGTGGCATATCTTTTTCTTGTCAGAGCACTCATTGACTGTCAACCTCTGCCCTGAACTTCACTTGATGGGTCACCTCAGTCACTGGCTCAGCCACAGCTGTTGGTGGTACCTCCCGAGGTCGCCTTTTCTCAACTCCTCGAATTCTCTCATTAACTCATCATAGGAGGGGGGGATTCCAATCCGACGTTGCCAGGCTAACTGAAGCAACAGCAGTTCTGAGAAGGGGCAGACTAAGGACTTCTGTCCAGTCTGGTTCGGGTCCAGTTCAATCGCTGGCAAACTACCCTTTCTGAGGCATTCTTGCAACAATTTTTTCCAGCAGAGACATACACAGACAACAACTCCCTTGGTACTGTTACAGCATTTCTTACTCTCCACCATAGGTCCTCATCAGAATCTGGGCTCCCATACATTCTCCAAGGCCTCAAGATAGGCCTGTGCAGTCGCTTCAGGGTTACTGGGCCCGCTTAGTAACGGATGGTAGCCAGGGCAGGACCCCTCGGACGCCTCACTAACCCTCTTTCGCCGCCTCCTAGAGCACTGCCATTCTAGCACTTGGGGCAACATAGTCTCATCCAGGTCTCCCAGTCATCCTCCCTTGGGGGGGGGAGGGTGCCAGAGAAGATCCTCAACCTCGGCAAGAGTCGCGGACTAACGGCAGGTGAAGAAATAGAGTCTGCATTGGTTCAGCCACCATTACGGCACTGAGCAGGAGAGGGTGTTGGGGTGAACACAATTTCAGGTGGCAAGAATAGTTTCTTCAAGTCCTCCACAGTTTTCCCCTCTCCCAGCAACCATTCAGCAAATTTCCTCCTCAAAAGTTTCTCAGATAGTGGTGGGGCTGATTCCCCCCCCAGGTCTTTACTGTCCTTGGTTATCACTCTCCAAGCAGTGAGGGCTCCCTCTGAGGTAATGGTCTGTGGCACTTTGGAGCTATCTATGGGATCATAAACTCTAGGGCCAGGAGGGAAAGTGTGGGTGAGCAGATTAGCATGCCGACCCACCACACACAGGGTTTTGTAAACCTTCCACCTTGGAAGTACTCCCTGCACAGTGTCCGTGATTGATACCCAGGGGATGTCCAGGATAAACATAGCATTTTGGGGTCGATCCCTCCCAGTACACCACTCCACCAGCCGTACACAGCCACTTCTGTCGGGGTACCCATTTTTCTTAACAGTGGTTCTCAGAATATGGCCACTAGAGGACACACAATCCCAGCGTGAGCCCAAGATGCAACCCTAGATGGCGCTTATCCCAGGGGCTACTACCCCTGCCTGATTTGCCACTAACAGGTTGAGGGCTCGATCCAATGGCGGTGCCTCCACCCAGAGGTCAGGGTTTGCAATAGTTAAACTAACTCTGGTCACAGCCCTCTGGGACACTGCAACCCCTTTCTTCCCACTAGTGGCCACAAAACATCAGAATTACCTTCACAGTATACACTTACCCCCCAGGACTGTTCGGCACTGGGACCTCCTGTGAAATGAGATACAGTGCAACAATCACAGTACAGTACTTTAACATAGACAAATAATCCAGGCAGTATAACTTGCTGAAACAAGCAGCTCTGATTTATTTAGGGGATATAACAAGGACAGGGGAATCAGGTTAATTAGCTTATCACTCTAATAATTACCTATGGCTCTGTGCACAGGCCTATCCCTATCAGTTACTGTCCCTGGGTACCCAAGCCCTAGTGGCTAGTCCAAACCGTGGTGCTGGTAGCCCTTTCACACAGAGAAAAGGAGAATTAAACAGTCAGCAGGTACAGTAATTCCATTTGGATTTAATGTGGCAATTCAACAGGGAGCTAACCCTGAATTAGTACTCACGACCTCCAAATAAGATAGGGTCCTTCAATGTCAGCAGGGCTCACTTGAGGTACACAAAACCCTTCACACATCCATATAAAAGAAAGCACTATACCAGGCTGCATCTGTATCCCGATCGCAATTACGCACAATACCCGGAGAACACACAGCAGATTCAGTTCCTGACAGACCGAAGTGCAATTTTCAGCAATTCTTCCAGTCTTCTACAGGGTGAGCCTGGTTTCTACTCTTCAGAGATCCTTTGATTCTTTTCACAGGACCTGATTCAGTCCCAACAAGCTGCAGACCGGAGCTCTGGCCTTACACACGCTTTTTGACTAAAACTGCACACTGAAAAAGCACAGGGCTCCTTCCTTCTTCACTGCCAAAGCTCAACTGAAACTCCAACCGACAAAACCGGCACTTCTTTTGAGTTCCTCCCAGTTCTGACTGGATTGGCTGTCACCACAATAGACTGCTGCTGTTGGTCCAAAAAGGCGCCGAAGTCCAAACCACATCTCCCAGAGTCACTGCCCATACAATCCTCTTGTGGCTGGCTCAGATTACGAGTCCAAGTTCTGATTCGTCCAAGGCACCATTTTAGAGCTACCTACTCCCACACTGATTGGTCCAGTTCAGCAGTTCAAAACTAGAATGGGGAACTAGCAGACACAGTTCTGACTGCAAAGAAAGCAGGTTAGACAAACTGTAATTTCATTATTACTCTAAATAATTTCTGGCAAACAGTTACATCTTTTCAGATAGGTTCCTTTGCACCCTAGTGACTGCAAAATGAAGTGAATTGGCAGCAGCTTGAGTGGTACTCAATCAAAGAAACACACAGTCCCCCATACAAACTAATTATGTCTGCAAGCAGACAGCTCTTAAAGAGACAGTACCAGAGGTTCTAAAAACACTCACTGATAAATGGCTTAAATGCCAAACACCATTCAGGCTTGGAGCATTCAAGCAAGCTCCTGGAAGTCTTTTGGGAACCCCCATTTGCAGGGGGGTTACATACACATCAACATTCTGAAATTGGGTCAAGCCACTGCGCATCCGATTTACACACGCTACTGATAATTTTGTTCATACTGCACAGACTTGCACTGTTCTTTTTCCTAGCACATTTATATGATTTACCATGGACTTTTCACTTGCTGAAGACATTGCTCTAGCTCACAGTCCCTTAAAGCCTCAGTATTTCAAGCACAGGATTGCCTGTAACTCTTGCTGCATATCTGATACAACTCACAGTCTCTCTCATGGCTTTGAAACTTACACTGACGCTGAACCCATAACTATGCTCACAGTCAATGGTTTAAAAGGCTTGCTTTTGCTGGTGAACTTAACACAGTCCCTGTTTTCAAAGCGATTACACTGCTACACTCAGATTCACCTGGCTTTTGGCAAAAATCACTTGTTTGAGCAATTATTTCTGTTGGTACTCACTGTTATTAGTAGCTGTTTGCTGTGATGGAAAACGGCCTGCAGCCAGTCTTGGAGGCCTCTGAACAGAAGCGGGTTGGCAGCCCTGCTGATTGCCCCTCTGAACACCACACTCACAGTCCAGTTGATCGAGATGTGGGTTGAGCCTGAATTTAAACAGAACAGACAGTTTTTTGAACTTTTACAGCGCTTTCAGTCACCATGACACTCCTCCTGTAAGCCAGTACACACACTCCACTCACACTCACTCTCGAATGTTGGGCAGTCGCTGTAGAGCTGGCTTGGGGGTGGGACTGATTGCAGTCTCACCAATTACACGACGCCATGCAAATGAGCCTCTTTCCTCTCGAGTGCTCTTCTCCTCACGGCGATCGTCGAGCAGGCAAATTTAAACTGCAAAACCACACTTTTTTTTTTTCTCGACTGACTCCACGGTGGGAGCCCATTTCAATCATTTTTCATGGCCATTAACACAACAAGTCTCTCAGTTCACAAGAAAGCATTTCCAACGTCCAGGGCATACTTTTCCTTTTGCTACCCCTAGTTTTCCACACTTTTCTTTGTCACAACAGTTTTAAAAGCTGGCAAAATGCTGTAATTTTGATGCAGGACAAGGGCACACACTCTCAGGCTTTACTGCTCCTTGGTAAACAGTTGGCATTTTAACAGCAGCACATGGACAACAGCACACAGTGGCACATTAGTTAACCTTGCTTCAGCTTTTTGGACTACCCACTGCCAGATAACCAAAATGCTAGCCCTTTGCCCGAGCACCTTTCTTGCATTCCTCCCTAAGTTCCAAACCCAAATCCTCAGCGGTGCCTCCATTTTTGTAACCCAAGGCCGGCGTGCCATTTGAATCTGACAGCAATACCAGGTGGGCTGGGTTTGGGGAGGAATAGGTCACTCGGCACAAAGGCTAGGTTTGGCTACTCTGCACAGGGGCACCCAAGTAATTCCGAACACAGAAAACAATAACTGTAATGTCCAATACCAGAAGTGGGATTCTAAAGTGTGGCTTTTTATTCACATCCAAACAGAATAAACAAAGCATAAATGGACCCCCATGGGGCTACACTCCTGGTAATGCAGATTAAAAGAAACAAGAACACTTCCTCAACACTTTAGCCCTCAGGCTCTGAACCCACCGAGCACACAGCCTGGACTTGCATGCTGCTTTGGGTTACACTGCCCGAATTTGTACACTGTTCTGGGTTTTCCCTGGCTTGGCTCCCTTGCCAGTCACGTGGACACCTTCCATACTTCATGGAAACATTTTCTGGTGGCTTCCTAAACCACCTAAGAGCACCTTGGCTTCATCAGGGAAACTTCCTTTCAATCCCACGTCTGGGTACTTTCCTCAGGCACTGGCCAAGTACCTGAGAGGAAGTAAAAGGTGTCTCAGAGCAAATCCGTAGAGGTGAATTTGGTTACTACTGATGGGGGGTCTCCCACCTCTTGCTCCCACAATTCATACTGGGCCATTTCTCTGGACAGTAAACACTTCATCTTGTAAAGCTTTGCAATGTAGATTCTTGCTAAATGTATATCACATTCCATCTACTTGTCTTGCTTCCCATTTAACATACTAACATACTATTTGCCAGCAGATTAGGCCTTACGGTCTATCGAGTCTGCTCGAACCTAGATCATTAATTGGGTGCCGAGACCCTCCCATCCCTTGTTCTCTAGAAACCCCTATCATCCATCCCCACCCCCTTGGGACAGGCCATCATCTGATACATCCACTTTCTGTGTCTGTCCCACCTCTCTTGAAGCCCTCCACTGTGGATCTTCGAACCAGCTCACCAGGCAGTGCATTCCAAGGTCCACCACCCCTCTCGGTGAAAAACCTCCTCCTCTTTCCCTCACCCCTTCCACCTTCCAACTTCAAACCATGCCCTCTGGTGATACCTCCTGCTTTAGCCTAAAGATCCCTCCATGTTTACCCTATTTATTCCCTTGAGGTACTTGAAGACCTCAATCATGTCCCCTGTCTCTCCTCTCCTCCAATGAAAACAGGCAGAGCTTTCTCAAGTCTGTCCTCATAAGTCAAATCCCTAGCCCTCGTGATCATCTTTGTTGCCCTCCTCTGTACCCTGTCCAGGAGCTGTATGTCCCTCTTCAAATGTGGTCTCCAGTACTGTACACAGTACTCAAGGTGTGGTCTAACCAGTCCATTGTACAGAGGCAGAATCACTTCCTTGCTCCTAGAGGTGATCCCCCTTACAATGCATCCCAACATCCTGTTTGCCTTGCTAGCTGCTCTCCTGCACTGCTCAGAGTTATTCATACATGTATCCACCATGACCCCAGGTCTTTTCCCTCAGCGAGGCCTCCACGCCCCTCCCAGGGTGTAGCCTGTGTTTAGGGTTTCCCGACCAAGATGCAACACCTTGCACTGGGTGATATTGAAATTTAATTCCATGTGTGAGCCCAGCTTTCCAGGGTGTCCAGGTCCCTTGCAGGGCCACCTCCCTCTTCTCCTCAACTACTGCTCCCATCTTGGAGTCATCCCTGAAGAGACTCATTTCACACCTATACCCTCCCTGATGTCCGATATGTATGCATTAAACAGGATCGACCCAGGACCGAGCCCTGTGGTACCCCACTACCAACCTCTCTAGGGTTTGAGAGCTCCCCACAGACCACTACTCTCTGAGTGCGTCCAGCTAGCCAGTTTTCAATCCATCTGACCATCAAAGGGCCTACTCCTAACCCCATCAGTTTCTCCACCAGACCATTGTGGGGGACAGAGTCAAACGCCTTGCTGAAGTCCAAGAATAATACATCCACAGGCTTACCCCTGTCCAGTTCTGATGTTACCCATTCATAGAACTCCACAAGGTTGGTTTGACATGATCTACCTGGCACAAACCCATGTTGCCGACTATCCAGACCTCCCACCTCCTCCAAGTACACCCCAATTGTTCCTTTAGTATACTCTCCATTAATTTTCCCACCACTGAGGTCAAACTGATGGGTCTATAGTTACCTGGTACTTCCTTGACCCCCCTTTATGGATTGGTACCACATGTGCCTCTCGCCCAATCACTAGGTACCCTCCCTGTCTCAAGTGACCTGCTGAAAGCTCCGCCAGAGGTGCAGCCAGTATGTCCCCAATTCCCATAGTACTCTGGGATGAATGCCATCCGCCCTGGAGATTTGTTTTTCTTTAGGGCCTTGAGGGCTAACCACACCCTCTTTGGTGGAGATAGCATCATCCGTCCCTCCCCTTACTGGTCTTTTATCCTTATCCAGATGTGACACCCCTGGTACCTTTCCTCCCTCTTGCTCCATTTCTGTTGCTCCTGATCCCACTCCCTGCCTTTTATCCCCTTCATGCCTTGCTTTGTAGATGTCCCATCCCCCATTTGTGCTGGACTTGAGCATACTTTTAAGTGGCATTGTCCATTTCTCTAGCCCTCCCCCCCCCACTGAGTTAAGCAGTCCAATCCCCACTTTCCAACTGTTCAGGTGAAAAAACACTCAGCCCTTTTTCAGAGCGAACTCACCCTTTGGTTGCAGGTGCCCCGCAGGCGATTCCTCCACAAGGAATTTCTCTCTCAGAGCTTCTGGTGCCTCAGCACAACTTGAATAGGCAGCTTCTTTCCCTTAGCCGGACACAGGAGGGTTGCCCCTGGAAAAGAGGCAAAAACCTTCCCCCCATCCCCTCAGGGATGGGGCTCTTGAACCATTGAAAGCGGTCTCCACCATTTCAATTACCAGTTCCTGTGTTCCTCTTCAGGTGGAAACACACCTTCCAAAAGTAGCTCTAAAACAGAGCTTAAAGCTCTGAGAGCCTGCACACACTGCGCTGTACTACTGTCTCTCACTCAGACTGCAGACAGACTGAATTCAAAATCCCCAGCGTTCTACACTAACCTCCAACTGCAACATTCCAGTGTGGCTTATGCAGCTGCAGAAGTTCTAAGATGATGTCATCCCTCAGTTTCAACTGAGACTGAGAACAGAGTGAGACAGTGTGAAATCCATTTAACTGGAGTTTCACAAGCTGCCTTCCCTGCCTACCACTAGGTCTTACTGGGATTCTAGTAACCCCGGGTAACAGGGGTGTTACATATTTATGCAAATTTCCTTAGTAATAAATAATGGGGAGGAGAACTATACAAAATATAAATGGAGTCCAGGCAGAATTGTACCTAATTATTATGCTTTTAAAAGCTTTCTTCGAGGCATCGGCAGCTCTTTAAGCAACAGTTTATAACATGTTGTGCACAGCTTATTTGTAAATATTTTGTATAATTTGTATTGTTGTATGTCTTCTATGTATATTTATTGTAAACATATTTTGGCTGTCTGAAAAAGCCCTGGGTCATGTATGAAAATGGGCCTTGGCTTATTACATTTAGCTGGTCAACAAAAGTTTAAATAAAAATAAATGAAAGTGTGAAAATTTAGCGAAGAATAGTGTGAACATTTAGTGAAGGTAAGGGAGGTGAGAGCACAACTAATGTGAAAATTCAGCAAAGAATAGTGTGAACATTTAATGAAGATAAGGGAGGTGAGGGAATAACTAGTGTAAACATTCAGTGAAGGTAAGGGAGGTGAGGGAATAACTAGTGTAAACATTTAGCGAAGGTAAGGGAGGTGAGGAAATAACTAGTGTGCACATTCAGTGAAGGTAAGGGAGGTGAGGGCACAACTAGTGTTAAAATTCAGCGTAGACTAGTGTGAATATTCAGAGATGGTAAGGGAGGTAAGGGTACACTAGTGTTAACATTTAGTGTAGACTAGTGTGACCATTCAGTGATGGTAAGGGAGGTAGGGGCACAACTAGTGTGAAAATTCAGTAAAAAATTAGTGCGAACATTCAGTGAAGGTAAGGGAAGTGAGGGAAAAACTAGTGTAAACATTCAGTGAAGGTAAGGGAGGTAAGGGCGGTGAGGGCATAACTAGTGTAAACATTCAGTGAAGGTAAGGGGCTGAGGGAATAACTAGTGTAAGCATTCAGTGAAGGTAAGGGAGGTGAGGGAATAACTAGTGTAAACATTCAGTGAAGGTAAGGGAGGTGAGGGCATAACTCGTATAAGCATTCAGTGAAGGTAAGGGAGGTGAGGGCATAACCCGTGTAAACATTCAGTGAAGGTAAGGGGCTGAGGGAATAACTAGTGTAAACATTCAATGAAGGTAAGGGAGGTGAGGGCATAACTCGTATAAGCATTCAGTGAAGGTAAGGGAGGTGAGGGCATAACCCGTGTAAACATTCAGTGAAGGTAAGGGAGGTGAGGGAATAACTAGTGTGAATATTCAGTGAAGATAAGGGGGTGAGGGAATAACTAGTGTGAACATTCAGTGAAGGTAAGAGAGGTGAGGGCATAACTCGTGTAAGCATTCAGTGAAGGTAAGGGAGGTGAGGGAATAACTAGTGTAAACATTCAGTGAAGGTAAGGGAGGTGAGGGAATAACTAGTGTGAACATTCAGTAAAGGTAAGGGAGGTGTGTGTGTGTGTGTGTGTGTGTAACTAGTGTGAACTTTCAGTGAAGGTAAGGGGTGAGGGCATAACTAGTGTAAGCATTCAGTAAAGGTAAGGGGTGAGGGCATAACTAGTGTAAGCATTCAGTAAAGGTAAGGGTGAGGGCATGACTAGTGTGAATATTCAGTGAAGATAAGGGGGTGAGGGAATAACTAGTGTGAACATTCAGTAAAGGTAAGGGAGGTGAGGAAATAACTAGTGTGAACATTCAGTGAAGGTAAGGGAGGTGAGGGCATAACTCGTGTAAGCATTCAGTGAAGGTAAAGGAGGTGAGGGAACAACTAGTGTAAACATTCAGTGAAGGTAAGGGAGGTGAGGGCATAACTCGTGTAAGCATTCAGTGAAGGTAAGGGGGTGAGGGAATAACTAGTGTAAACATTCAGTGAAGGTAAGGGAGGTGAGGGCATAACTCGTGTAAGCATTCAGTGAAGGTAAGGGGGTGAGGGAATAACTAGTGTGAACATTCAGAAAAGGTAAGGGAGGTGTGTGTGTGTGTGTGTGTGTGTGTGTGTGTGTGTGTGTGTGTGTGTAACTAGTGTGAACTTTCAGTGAAGGTAAGGGGTGAGGGCATAACTAGTGTAAGCATTCAGTAAAGGTAAAGGGTGAGGGCATAACTAGTGTAAGCATTCAGTGAAGGTAAGGGGGTGAGGGCATAACTAGTGTAAACATTTAGTGAAGGTAAGGGAGGTGAGGGTACAATTAGTGTGAACATTCAGTGAAGGTAAGGGAGGTGAGCGAATAACTAGTGTAAACATTTAGTGAAGGTAAGGGAGGTGAGGGTAAAAAAAGGTAATATTTAGACACAGTTTAGTGAGCCCATTGACCTAGAGGTAGCACTACTGCTTGCGATGCTGGCAACCCAGGTTTTGGACCACACTGGGATCACTGAGGGTTGATCGGGGAAGGGAGGAGCGTGTATTCCAGGCACAGATTTCCTCCATGTGAGGGAACCCTGTGCCCCACTGCCTGACTGCCACCTGGTGGAGGCCAAGGGATAACGAAGGCTAGCACCCTGGGAAGAAAACACAAGAAAAAAGGCCCCTGTCCAAGTTCCCCACCATCTGTAAGCTCACGCACAACCGACATGGCAGGCAACCCACCACCACATGTGTTCCCAGGTAAATGGAGGATTACCAGTAAAACCAAGAGAAGGTCAATGATGGGACAGGGGGTGCCTCAGGAGGGGTCGAAGGCGCAGAAACACAGAGAGAAAAAAATACATATATTTAAACACAGTTTAACTTATTATTTATCTAGTTCTAGTAATTACCTTCCACTTATCCTTCATTACGGAGAACATTTGCATGAAGAGAAGAATCTCTGCATCTTGTTCTTCATCTCCTCTGGCTGCTTGTCTTCAAGTGACATCATAGTCCTGTGCTTATGGCATCACAACTGCTTGCTGTAGAAATGATCCTGCTGTCACAATCAGAATATTATGTCACTGTTAGACAAGTAGTCACAGCAGATAAAGGCCAAGTGACAGAAGAGTCTGTTTTATGAAAATGTCATCAATAATAAAGGATGTCAGGGAGGCAGGTAAATGAAGTATAAGCTGAGTTACATAAATTGTATGCTTTCAGAATTGTCCCTGGAAAGTCAGAGGCTTTTTAATGGAAAAATGGGGGTGGAGGAAGGGTTATTTTTCCATTATTACTGCTCTAGTATGACACAAGGCTTTTTAATGGAAAACGGGGGGAGGGTTATTTTTCTAGTATTACTTCTCCTAATATGACAATATATATTGCAAAAAACTGCATTAATGCTTTAGTTAGGGCAAAAGCCACAAGTGTAGGGAAATGTGGCACTCCCACTCTGCACACACCAACAGGCATCAGGCATGTACCTTGGGGGGTCATCAGCCCTAACACGCACTGTATTCCATAAGAAAATAAGCTGAGATGGGTACAGTATAGGAGAATGGGTTGAGTGTTAGGGCTGATGACCCCAAGGCACACCCCCGATGCCTGTTGGTGTGTGTGCAGGGTGGGGGTGGGGTGTTGGGGTTGGAAACCCTAACGCCACATTTCCCTACTTTTGTGGCTTTGACCCTAACTAGAGCATTAATGCAGTTTTTTTGCAATTTACTTCCTTACTTTTGGAGATAGTATAATAGTATCTTTATTTTACTGTGGGAGCACAGCATTCTTCAGACCCTGTGCTTCTATACCTCCATAGATGCATATAGGTGTGTAGCTGTGGAAGCACAGGGCCCTCTGGGCACTGCGCTTCCATTTACAGGACAACAGTGACCAAATTGTCAGCACAGCCACATTATTACCCCAACTCATGTACCCGGTACAGAACATTTTTGAATCCCAGTCAAAATGTAATTCTGCTCAACTACAATGCCATTCCACACCAGAGGTGGTAAAAAACATTTTGGCCATGATTTGAAAAATTACATCTGTGTGTGGTGCTCTGCTCTGCTTTGGTGATGGTGATGAACACCGAGGTCTGAAAAAGTTGGGATAGGTGAAATTTATCCAACAAGGAGCGGCAGGATTTGCCCAATGAGTTTGATGCCTGCTGGGCTTTATTTAACAACAGGGGTAGGATGACATGGTCACAGGAGGGGTAAACAGAACAATAGGGAACATGAACAGTCACTTCTTATACCACACTACTAAACAACTAAACCAGTACTGGCTCTCTGAAAATGCAAGTTTTAGAATCAAGTATCTAGATTGTATGCTAAAGAAATGTTTTGAGGTGCACCTCGGCCTAGTGCCACTATGCTCTACATGACTTCTTAGAATCGATTACAGTATAGTTGTGCAATACCCTATGTAACCTTTAGTACTGCCTAGGGTATCGGAATACAATGGCTACCCCTTGAAAGATCTCACAATACTGACTCAGGTCAATTACAGCAATGTACATGCAAAGACAATACAGAGTCCAGTCGTCGTTGAAGTCTTCGTGCACTCCGTTGAGTACAGTTGGTAGCTACAGAGATAGGGATAAGGAATTTCCTATGACACTCAGATATTGGTGCCAGCACAGACCTAGCTAAGTCCACTGGGATGGTAAGAGGTTTTTTTAGACAGACTATACATTTCTCGGCATAAAACCCATTCTCTCCGAGGCTGCTGGCAATAAGGAACAAAAGGAACAGGTTCCTGGGATGAACCCACTGGAGGGCTATCAGAATCAAACTAGAAGAAGAAGAATGCTCCCCAGCCAAAATCCACTTTGGGGCCACCAAGGATGGAAGAGAACAAGGAAGATACTTGATCATGAACCCACTGGAGGATTACCAAGGACTGGATGATGCTGTGAAAATTCTGATACAACCAGGAACCAGAAGAATCTGAGGTGAAGATGGATATCCGATGCAGCCAGGAACCAGAAGAATCTGAGGTGAAGATGGATATCTGATGCAACCAGGAACCAGAAGAATCTGAAGTGAAGATGGATGATTCTGAAGTGTCAATGCAGGAAACTGGAACAAAACAAAACTTTGGGATATCTGGATCAGGAACCAAGAGATGATACTGGAACAGCGGCAGCAATGCACTTGTACTTCGGTGTACTCGACTTGAACTGAGGAAAACAAGAAACGGCGGGTGCGACTTGCATGGGTTTCGACGTACTTGACTTCGGCGAACTCGACTTCGGCGGATGACAGGAACGTGGTCGATGATCTTCTGGTCAAATACCTTCTGGAGAAGAGATATGTTGAAAGATGTCTTTCTCCAGGTAGAGACTGATTCCATATGAGTAGGATGGCCGACAACACCATAGAGCAGTATCGTGGCAGAAGACTGAGTCTATACACATATGTTGGCAACATTAGAGCTGCACCAAGAGAACTGTTCATTGCTGGGGTAATTTGCCAGGAACAGGGGCACATTACCAGAATCCAAGGCAATTGTTCTTTGCAGGGGAAGTTTGACAGGAACGGGGCAAATTACCAGAATACAGGGCACTTGTTCGTTGCAGGGGCAATTTGCCAGGAACAGGGGCAAATTACCAGACTCTGGGGCACTTGTTCATTGCAGGAGCAATTTGCCAGGAACAGGGGCAAATTACCAGAATCCAGGGCAATTGTTCTATGCAGGAGCAATTAGACAGGAACAGGGGCAAATTACCAGAATCCGGGGCAGTTGTTCTTTGCAGGGACAAATTACCAAAGTTTCAGGGCAATTGTTCGTTGCAGGGGCAAATGACCAAAGTTCCTGGGCAATTGTTCATTGCAGGGGCAAATGAACAAAGTTCCAGGGCAATTATTCATTGCTGGGGCAAATAACCACAATCCCAGTAACAACACAGTCTTGGTACTTTGCAATCAGCACAACGGTTCAGATACACATTTTTCAGTTGTGTGCTAAGCACCTTTCTTTTTCTTTGCTGACCCTTCCCAGAAGTACTGTACTTGCAGGTCCCTTTTGTACCAGGATCTGGCTACCCCTCTAGAAACTTTTGGGTGAATGCTTTTTTCTCCACTCTGGGCCTTTCTTGTCCTCGTAACTGCTGGTCCCCTCTTAACTACAGTGGACCTACTGGCAGAACCCCCTTTGCAATGCTTGGGCTGAGTGCTGCCCCTTTAACCACTGTGGGCCTAATGTTGCCCCTTTGATGTTGGAGCCTTTGCTACCCCTTTCTAGTACTGTGGCCCTTCTGCTGCCCCCTTTAATGCTGGGGCCTTTGCTACCCCTTTATCACAGGGCCTAGCATTGCCCTTTTTATTGCCTGGGGCCTGACATTGCCCCTTTTATTCTACAGGCCTTCCCCAGGCCTTGCCATCATTCATCGGGGCCATCCCACCCCGATCCACCCCTTTATCAATATTTATGAAGCGCTGTATGGGCCTTTATGGCTGGCCCCTCCCCATGGGTGTCACTGCCCAGAATATTTAAGTTTTGTAGCTGGCCCTACTCTCCCAGTCCCACGATGGAACTTCCTGCGCTAAACAATTTAAACTTTTTTTCTATTTACTTTAGGTGGACAGCACTCTTCACTGTGTTGCAGCCTGACTCTCCACTCCAGCCTAGGGTGAAGGAGCTGCTTCAGGGAGGCAGGAGGTCTTCTTGGCAGGGGGAGGGAGCCAGAGGCAGAAGGAAGCAGGCAATGTGGCGGACAGTAGGGGGCCTTTCGAGGGCTGACGGGTCTGGAGTCTCGGTCGACGATGCAGCTCTTCTGTACCACCGATGAGGGACCAGAACACATGGTGAAACAACAACAAAAAATAAATAGGGCTAAACAGAGCCCACACCACCGCAGGGGCAGGATCTTCCTTTCGGACAACTGCCAGACTTTGATTGCAAAACGGATTGGCGCACCACAGAAGTAGCAGTCTTCTTCGCTGGCAGGAGGAGGACACCATGCAGTGTCAACAGGACCAGCTTCAACACACACCAGGTAAGCCCAGGTCCCCGTTGCACTCCCATGGTCCTCTCCACTCACCAGCGCAGCACAATCTACCAGGGAAAATGGTTCTCCCCACATGAAAAGGTGCTCGGGGTTCTAGTTCCAGAACCCTGAACCCGTGCCACCACCGTCCGCATTTTTGAAATGGGCACCATGCACCAGTCAGGGACAGCGGTTCCAGTATGTGGGTGCTTACTCTCGTGCTGCCTGTTTGGGGGGGGGGAGGAATGGAGCAAGCAGGCAGCAGAGAAACAAGAGAAAAACTATTTTTTTAAACAAATATACCCTGCCTGATGACTCCCTGATAGGGGAAAACAGTATAAGGGCTCCAAAACACAGCCCCATATGCCCCCACAACACCACCTGGACCCCTGGGGTGGTGTGAAAAAATGGCTGTGTTGAAAATTTGGAGTCAAAATAATGAAAATTACCAAAGTTATGTGTGTGTGTAAAAAAATTTCAATGCACGTATATAACTTGCCCATTGTTTGAAATCTTTTCACCAGATTTTCAACATGGCATTTTTGGGACCCCACCTCATGAACACTGGTGGTGAAATTTCATTATTTGGTAGGGGGTGCTATTGAGCACGCTTGCTAAATAGATGTGCTTCACCTCGTCTCTGCAAATTTCCACCTGTAAAGCTCAAAAAATTTAAAATAGTCTAACAGGTCAGAACTTTGAACTGTAGAATCAGACAAAGTAAACTGAGAGGAATTGAACAGTACTAAACACCGCCATAGGTCAGCCAACTAAAGGAGGAGCAAGTGGCACTAAAAATGTGCAATCCACAGAGCTGCAGGCCCCGACAGTCCCCAGAGGATCCTCCAACTCAAGTACACCACCATGGCACTCCTTAGCCTTATTGATGAAGGTTATTGATGGAAAAGTGGAGGAGATCCTTCGTTGGATGGGAGAACAAGATTTGAAAATAGAATCGTCTACAAAAACAGCTGCACAGGTGGAGGTGCAAGCAACTAAGGCCATTAATGTGACCACAAAGCTGGTGCAAGAGAACAACCAGCTTAGTTACTGCATGGAAGCCTTGGAGAATGCTTAAAAAGTGGTGAATTTACATCTAGTTGGGCTGCTGGAAGGTAGTGAAGGCTTGGACCTTGCATCTTTCATCCAAAATTTGCTACCGGATGCACTGGACTTAGAGGCAGGGAACATGCTGGCCCAGCAAATCATCAAGGCCTTTCCCATTTCTCCCCAAGCCGCCCCTTTGCAAGCAGATCTTCCTCGGGCCATCCTGATTATCACTGTGGGGATCGCAGTTCAGGAACAATATCTTCAGGCTGCCTGGGAATCACAGGGATTTAACTTTGCTGGGACTACTCTGTATCTCTTTCCTGATCTCTCCTTTGCAACACGCTCAAGGAGGAAGAAACTTGATGTAGTGAGAGCACGTCTTAGAAGCCTTGGAATTGTGCACTCTTTATTGATGCCTGCCCATCTATGCATTCACCATGGAGGACATACTTACATCTTCACTGATCCATGAAAGGCCGTCAAGAAGGTGGAGGTGTTCAAGCGCAAGTCTGGAGCTACCCGTTCACTGAGAGAAGATGAATCCAATGAGGACTCTTGAAGGGACTACCCAGTAAAAACGTCATTATTATTTTATTGATGGTACTATAACATAGGACTAGAGGCAGTTTTAGGCCTCAAACTGTAATGGGGTGGGAACCTACATACGCAGTGAAATGATATATGTTTTGAATGGTTCTCTATCGCTTAGTTTGGGAGGCAGTTTAAATTGTGTACCTAAAAGATTAGGTATCCCGTGATAAGAGCGCTGGGGAATGGGTGCCTACTGTACAATAACGGTGACCCATTCCCCAGCACACTTCAGGGATGGCTAAGGGAGGGTAGGGCGGCCGGATGGGGGGTGTGTGCGACTATAGCGACAGGATGTCACTATATGTATGCGCGCGGCGGGGGTGGGAGTGGGCACACACAGTGAGGGACGTGAGCAGTTGTGCCACAGTGGGTTGCTGGATTCGGGTCCGGGCACTGGTGTGTTTTTGTTGCACCCGGCCCAAACCTTTTTTTTAAATGTTTTCACCCCCCCCGACATAGACCTCCCTGGAGTTGAGAATCCTTTAGTGGGGGGTGGGTGTGCTGGAGGCACAGCCCCTCCCCTGCAGAAAACATTAAAAAACAAAGTCCCCGGCGCCCTTTTGCTGTGCGTTGGGGTGTCAGAGTGCCGAAATAAATTTTTGGCACTTTTGACATCTGCATAACACTGATCGCCTTTAGGCTTTCGCCATTATGACTTAGAACCAAAGATTACAGGTTGCTTACATCGTTTTATGTTTAACGAAGTTGAACATTTTTCATCTATTGTGGAGAAAACTCTTATTTTAATTATAGTTTCTTTCTAAAAAGCAATTTAAGCTCTCTGATGCCCATAGCTAATGTAGCACTGTTAAAAGGGTTCTTTGAAGTCCTTCAGAGAAGGGATTTTAATATATTGTCTGATAGTATTGCTAGGTTTTTTGTTTTAGAAGTGGAGTATTTTAGCTTAAAAATGGAGTGAAGTGTTATATGCAGAGTGGAGATTTTTTGTGGAGGGGGAGTACTAAACATTTTTATTGCTGGTCACATGTTTGGTATGGGATCACATCAGCCTAGTGGTTGAATATAAAATATGATGGACTGTAGCATTAAGGTATGATCGCCTCACATTGCAAGGTGTAGCTATGTAGAAATTTGTTATGTCTGAAGTCTATAGAAATACCTCCATATTTTTACACCAACCTGTTAAGGCTTTGTATCTGCCTTCCATTGTATGGCTCCTTGAAAAATAGATTGTATGCCTGGTAGGAGGTATAAACTGTATGCAGTTGTTTTATATAAAACAATCAAATATAAGTTTAAAAAACAAATTTCATTTTTTGGTCCTAAAAGGTGATTTTATGCTAAGACTGTGAAATCACCTTCTGGGCCTGATTAACGAAATGACAGTGACATTGTTCATGAGGTGGGGTCCCAAAAAGGTTACGTAGAAAATCTGGTAAAAAGATAAAAAAAAATTGCAAAGTTATGAACATAAGTTCAAAACACCACTGAAATACATCACACGTTACTTACCTTTATTCCTCAGTTCATAATTTAGCTTTGAAGAGTGCAGACGTATCCTGTTCCACAGAAGATGACAGCCTATGATCTTCTGTGGTAAGTACGGGGTAAAGCGGTGTGTGGGGTTCTGGATGCTCACTCAGAGGGTAGGAATGGGGGACGGGAGATGATGATTTTTATTTTTATTTTTATTTCAGGTTTAAAAAAAAGATGTCGGGACAGTTTTATTTATTTGCAGGTAAATAACAAATACATTTATTTTGGGACACAGAGGGTGGGCTCCCCAGTGTTCCACTCTGCTGGGGGGATTCTGAATGCAGACACGGGGATTGCGGCCCCCCTGATGTTGGCAAAAATTATTAAAACAACGGGCTGGGGGGGCAAACTGAGTGTGGGCATCCTGGTGTTGGATTATATAAATTTAATATTAAAAACAACAGGGAGGTAAGGGGGTGCCACTAGACACCAGGGAAATACATTACAGCCTGAGGGACAGCACAGAATTCATGAAAAAGGTTCCTTTTTCATGACTCGTGATACAAAAAAGGATTATTTTTTCGTATCACATGGTCACGAAAAAGGATTCATGACAGTAAATAAAATACATTTCTGGGGCATATATCTAACATTAAAGTGCAGATTGCATCTAAGGGGGTCCCAATCAGCCAGCAGGTGTGGTAGTCTCTCTCCAGGATGACATTTTTGTGGCTTTTGAAAAAAACAATATTTTAAGAAAAAATTGAAACAAGATGGCGTCTCGCGAAAAAAGATTTTTCTCTAACAAAAAAGAATGTAATTCTTATGGAAAAGGAACAGGTCTCACGAGAGTGAATCCTTTTTTACAAGAACAAATCCTTGGTCGATTTTCTCCCTCTATCCTGAAAAGTGATCTCCCCATTGAAAACAATGGGAAATGAAAAACGTAATAACTTTGCAACAGATTAATATTTATTTTACCGAAAACAAAACGTGCCTATTCTGTTACCCAAGCTGTTTCTGCCATAAAAAAATCACACTACAGTTCCACACAGTCTGAATGCAGGGCGATGAGGAAAGAACTGCTAAAAGTGGCAACTTTATGACTTTTTGCACTTTCTGTATCTCAGAATCTGCACATCGAACCAGAACGAAATCTGTTACTTCAAGATATCTACCCCCATGGGACAGCACATACCAAATTTTGAGCAAATCCATTGATCGGTTTCAAAGTTATTACAGTGCAAAATTTGAGGTTTAACATTATGCGTGCTACTCGACCCTAAATATAGGGGTGCTACTGCACCCTATGATATGTACACATGTCCCTCCTAGAGTTCTCCAACTTTCTCCACTCCTCCTTAGACACTGGTTCTCTGGCTGGTGCTGTCTTCATTGACCTCTCGAAAGCTTTCGACACTGTCTCCCACCCCCTCCTTCTTGATGCCCTTAGTCTCTCTGGTTTTGCTGCTGGGCCTATCTCCTGGTGCACCAGTTATCTGTCTGACCGCTCACAGCGTGTAAAAATTAATGGGACCTGCTCAGACATCTGTCCCATCTTTTCTGCAGTCGCCTCCTCTATCCTGTCCCTAGTGGACTATGGACTGCCGGTGTATGGTGCTGCTGATCAGACCGCACTCCATAAAATTCGCACTACTCTGAATAAGGCCTGCAGGTTAATTACTGGAGCACCTAGGATGACACACACCTGTCTACTGTATGCTAAAGTGCTGGTACTTGATCTCGACGAGCGCCTCAAATATCTTACTTGTACCCTTACAAAAAAGACCCTCCTTGGGCTTTCCCACCAGGATTGACCACCACCATACGCCGCTCTGTCCCACTAGTTGATACTGGACCTCTGGGAAAACCTCTTGTTATCCCAGAGCTAGGACCTCTCAGGGCCAAAGAGCCTTCAGCTTTAGGGCCCCTCCTGGTTCAACACTGCCCCCCTCCATCTCCAGCTCCAACTATATGTGCTTCAAAACTTCCTTACGTAACCACCTTATTAACACCCGATGCTGTAACTGCCGCTAGTCAAAGCCAGTACTAATACTTATGACAAAGCTTATTACTAAGCTGCTAAGGACAACATAATTCTGGTATTGTTTGCATCCATCCTACCTGTACCAGCTTGTTTGTATCTATGTCTTAATTTACTGTTATACCTATGTGTTGTACTGCTATACTGTGTATTTTGGTTTGTCTTACTGTGACAAGGTACCTTTGTAAATGAGCCTATGGCTCAAAGGTTTTCCAAACTGCTGTTTAAATAAAATAAAAATAAAAATAAATATGTTATATATATCATCAAAATAATAGTACTAAAAACTATTCAAAAAAATCCTTGTAATTCATACCACAGAACACTCCAATCCCAATAATACCACACTTCACTGCCAATAATAATATCGTTGCAACAAACGATAGTATTATCACCAAAATGCTACAGCGCATGTGCAACTCTGCCTGGCAACAAACCCAGTTTCCATGGAGCCACATCCCTTCCTGCATTCCTGTAGTGACAGCATGCATCCCCATTGGTAGCTTTTCTGTGAGATCGGGCCGAAGAAACTAAAAAACATGGTGGCGGTTTCCTCTCACTTAGCGAGAGAAATTCGTGAACTTCGTTTTTTTTATTTTGAAACAAACAGTTTCAGGGACTATCTGGCTGACCCTACATTCGCAGAATGATGGAAAAAAGTAAAGGTAGGACTGCCTAATAAATAGAATCAAACATGTTTTGGAAACGAGTGAGACAGAATCTTTAGTGCTACCTGCGGCTGAGAAACAGCTTGTCTTTAGTGCGGCGGGTGGCCATCCCGTTTCATGCAATGCACATAAAAAAAAAGTCATGTTTTTTACAATTCCATCCATATATTACAAAAAATAACACATAAATGACTATGTATTACAAGGCAGTCAGACCATCTCGAGGTTTGGGGGACTTTGGGAACCTCCTTTGCTCTTGAGGTTCCAAGTCCCCCAAATCTCTCGATGGTCTAACTGCCTTGTAATACATAGTCATCTATCTATTATTATATATATATATATGTATGTGTGTGTATGTGTGTGTGTGTGTGTTTTTTTTCTTTTTTTGGGGGTGCAGTATTAGCTACTGCTAAGCATTACTTGATTCTTACTACAATTTGTGCACTTAATATGTGCTAACATCCGAAAGGAAAATGTATTGCAACTGTACCTTCTGTATTGTATTGCATTAGTTACACATTTGCCTCCACCCAATCTGGATATTATTTTCAGCTCCCGGTCTGGTGGTCTACTTAGCTGTAATATGACTGCTGTACTGTAATGTATTTTATTTTTTGCTACACTTGCACCTTACTGTGTTATGAACTTTACTTTCTCTTGCACGTTTCATGTTGTTTACTTTCTCACCCTCCACCCCACCGATGCATCTGGAAACAAGCTGTTACCAGCTCAGTAGGTCTTTCCTAGTAAACTTTTGAAATAAATTACAGTGTAACTGTCACTTGATCAGTGATTTTTCTACCACTGCATTATGAATCTGAATTAAAATGTGTTACTTTGGATTACTAGGCTAGTGTGTTCCACTGCTCTGTGTATCCTGGGGTATACATTAAAGTTCAAGAACAGCACCTCTACAGGCTCAGGGGCCGTAGACTTGGTGGGCATCTTTTAAACCTGGGTGCCAGTTGCTAAATGTGACTCCAGCTGCAGCATGCTGGCAACATAGTCAAGAGATTAAAGGGTTACTTGCACACTCTGGAAATCTGCATAGTAGGGCCCTTTTCTAACTCATGGGTTCAGTCGCAGCTGATAATTGTTTAGCTCTGTTATTAATATTATCTGCTCAGCATGCTTTTTTGTCTTTGATCCCTTTTCAGTGTACACTGCTATTAACATCCCTCCCCAGCAGGAGCTGCCACAAGGTTTTACGTTTCCTCAAGGTGGGAGCGACCATATCACTGTCACTGGGGAGTTCACGCAAGCAAGCAGTGGTATGTACTGCATTTATGAATGCAAATGACAGCTGCATGAAAGAATGTGTACTAATTATACTGACTGGACAGGGTTAATACTGAGAAATACTGACTTCTCCAAGACAATTGTGGGCTGCCTTTATATGTACACAGTGCAACACTGTGATCTACAAACATACTTCTCACTTTTCCTCACTAACATGTCTAGCACTGGTCTCTTTCCTTTTTGTTGTAAATCCATACTTTACCTGCGTCCTTACTAGGCTGCACCCCATCTGTCCCATGCAACCATGCAGCACCACTGTCCCTGCCTGCTGCCCTCCTTCCAACCCTGGGGGTTACCATTGCATAGTAGGGCTGGGGGTAGGTTCGCCCCCTAGAGCAGAGGCAAGTAGAGGGTGACAGGAGGTTGCATGTGGTCTGAGTGCATCTAGCTGGCTGAGTGGGGCTGTTCCTCCTCTGATGTATTCTTTCTGATCCATACGGCATCGCTGGCAAAGGCTCTGTGCGTATGCAGGCATGTAACTTCATGTCAGTGCACAGAGCCTGTTGATGCCCTCCCTTCCCAGCTGCTCCAGCCATGCACTTGATGTCTGGCTGTCCTGTGGCAGTGACTAGCATCTACCTTCTACCGAGTAGGAGACAGTCTTCTGGGACATTCGATCCTCCTCCATCTGTCCCCTCCCCGATGACTTGTGTTCATTCCCAAACCCAGGTCACTGGTGCCACAAGCAGCAACACTGCTGTTTTGAAACTGATGGGCTACCCAGCACTTGTCTTTCAAACACAGAACAGATTGCAATAATGCAGCGCATTGAGCTTTTTGTTTTTTTTGTTGACTATTTTATGCACTGCTTCCTGGAACTGTCTCAGGCTGCCCCTGCTCACCGGTACCACTCTACCACCCACCTGATGCCCAGCCTCCTCAGAGGGTAGCCACCCTCCACCAACCTTCTGCCGACAGACTCCCCCAGCTCTGAGCCCCCTGAGGTAGGGCTGCTTCCAGTCTGGTGCTCTATTTAGAATCTAATTTGCCAGCTGAGGTGGTGGAAGGACAGAGGGGGCAGAGACAAGGCCCGGTATTGGGCGTGTGGCAGTACAGTTCTGAGGGAGCCATTGCCTGTGCAGGCGCTAGATTTTTCTTGCTGTTTCCCTCAGGAGCATGAGTGTGCAATGACATCTACACAGCTGAGCCATAGACATCTGCCACGCTCCTCCCCCTATGCTGCTCCATGCTAGTTGTACCCCAGGTCTCCACTAGATGTCTCTACAGTGCTGGAGGCACCCTGGATCCCTCCCCAGGCAGAGGAGAGCAGTCCATCAGATGCTCAATCCTCTCCCTCCTCTGCTGTGCCTTGGCTCCTGAGCTCCTTCCCGAACTTGGGTCACCAGCATGGCACGAGGTGTGATGTCCAGCACCCCAGCCCTCAACACCACGGGGCCAGCCACATTGAGCATTTTTAATTTAAAGAGTAAAAACATGAGAAGTATTGGTACTATATATTCTGTTTAAGAAGCTAATAACATGGCTTTGTGGAACTAAGATAACCTGATATTGTGTTCAATTTGTTCTTTATACTCCCTTCTCACTGGTACTGCCCTCATCCCTTAGTCAGGCCCAGCTCCATTTTCCTATGTCCCCAGCACTCATCCTCCTCCTTGCCCTCCAGCTTATCTCTTCCCCCTACCCCGACAGAGTCGGGGCATGACCACAGTCCAGAAGTATTGCCTGCTTCCTCTGGAGTTCAGGGGTAGGAGAAGCCCTGGTGAAAGAGAAGCCCTGGTGGAGGAGAGGATGATACCAGGAAATAGGGCTCAAGCTCCATGGGTCATCCTGTGCACACCACAGTTTTTTCTGCTTTTTGGGTCCCTTCCCTTGTGGAGCCTGGCATGTATGGGGCTCCCAAGCACACACATGCCACTACGTGCTTGTGTGGAGCCTAAAGACATCCCTGCAGTACCTCTGCTGCTTTACTACTTGTGTTTACCCAGGTTTCATTGTTATAGCAGAGGCAGCGACCTTCCCTCCATGGGGGAGGAGAGCGTCCTGTGGGATTCTCAAGTCACCTTCCCCTCCCACTGGCTCCCAACAGCCCTAACTTATTCCCAAACCTGGGTCACTGGCACTGTGAGCAGTAGCTCTACTGCTGTGCCAACAATGGGCTGGCCAATTAACCTGAGATTTCAAATGTGTGGCACTTGAGTGGTTTCCCCACAGGTATGGTACAATGCTATTGGCTAGCAGTTGTGCCCAGGGGTTCCATGTCAACATAGCGTAAATTACAAGGTGACTTCAATTTGAGCGAATTTTACACAGCGATGACAATTTGGGTGACTGTAACACCCAGCTCCTGTATAATCAGGCTATTCTATTCTGAGCAACCTGCAGATTTCAGCAACAGTAACTGACCTTCAGATGTGCACATGCAGATTATAAGCATACCCCTCTGGCTCCAAATGAATTCTGCTGCCATCTTGAAGCACCTGTCTCCCTGAATAAGCACACCTTTGTAGTGCAGAGCTCCTCCCATGTCACGCAGGGGGGCTCTGCCCCCCTGTACCCCCCTCAGGGGGCTGTGCCCCTAGAGCCCTCCATCTTATGGGTTCTAACACCACACTGCTCCTGGATTGTGGGGGTAAGCTATAATAGGTAAGCCGCTCTTTTTACCCATTCATTCTACAGTTACATTCACTCAAATGTGTACTCGCTTACCATGGTCATTCGCTGTTTCTGAATGTGCTGTATTTAAATCACTCAAATATATTTGCTATAATTGCCACGCTATATTGATGTGCTGTTGTGCCCAGGATACCATATATGTCCATCAATGACTGGGTCCACTGCTGTTCATAGTTAGGGATGTCTGGCCACATCCAGAGTGCATTGGCTAGACTGAATATAAACTTGAAGAGTCACAGCCTATTTAGGAGGCTTCAGTGAGTCTCCAAAGTCTTGGCTTCAGCCTACCACTGCTGTTGTTGTTTTGTCATGTTGTTCCTGCTGTTGTTGTTTTGTCATGTTATTCCTGTTTCCCCTATGGATTCCCCTGTTTTCCTTGCTTGACAATGTGGGTGACCACAGCTTCACCCTTCTAACCAGGCAATACTGCTACTTGACTGGCCAGCAGGAGTCGTGTGAATATTGGGCAACCCTCACCCACCCTTGCTTGGAGGCAAGCACCTTATTTTTCGCGATATCCTTGGGCCCCAGCAAGATTTAGTGTGAGATTACGGCTATCACATACAAACCCTGATCTCTCAGCTAACAGCTAAAAGTGCTGCATCTGTGCCACTGGACCAACCGAGGGTTGTAAGTCAACATAACTTAGGCTGGTGCAGTGCTGCTGTTATTGTATGGATCAGAGGCACATGATAGCTGCCAGTTTCATCGATCTGGCCAAGGTTTTTGACATGGTGTCCCACTCACTACTCTTGGAAAAGCGGGGTTTGCTGGCCTTTCAGCCCCTGCTCTCGACTTGGCAGTGCCGTTTCACCTACACTACATATCCTGGTGGGGGACCCAGAGGGCTCCATCCTGGTGTCCTTTATTTTGTCCATTTTCTTTAATGACCTCCCCTCAGCTTGTGCCAACTCGCATATCCACATGTATGCAGATGACACCATCATCTTCATCTCCAGTTCATCCACCTCAGCATTGGAAGGTTGGCTCCAGCAAGATTTCCACAATGACCTGCGCTGGTTCCAGTCAAACTGACTCTGAGTCAACACAAAAAAAGCAGCCTCCATGACCTTTGGCACCAGCCACAGCTTGGCCAGTCTCCAAACTCTCCCTATCTTCTCCACCTTGGATGTCACTCCTCTTGAAGTGGCTCATTCATTCAAATACCTCAGTGTGTGGCTAGACAGCAAACTTGACTTCTCTGCCCACATTGATGCCATCCGTATAGCGCTTTGCCCTAAACTTGATGCCTTGTACTGCAATAAAGACTGTCTATCTTCACAGATCTGATGTGAACTTGTCACCAAAATGGTGCTTCCAATCTCTGACTATACAGATGTGGTCTGTGGCACTGCTCACTCCATATCCCTAGCCAGACTGGATACCCTCTGCAACTTCTGCCACTTTGCTACCAACTCCGCCTCTCGTACACATCATTGGTCACTTTATCCCTCCATATTCATTCACTCTCTACCCTCATGTTGCCAGAATCACTGTGCCACATTCATTTCAAACTACTGGTTTGGGTCTCTTCCCTCCTACCTCTCATCATTCATCACCCTCATTCCCTCTGCCTCTTGCTCCTGTCTCTTCAGGAATCCTCACACCTTTGCCATTCCTCATCCCCGTGCCTCTGCTGGGCAATCAGCCTTTTCCTATCATCTCCCATCACTTTGAGACCAACTCCCCTCTTCCCTGTGCTTCAGTGCATCCCCTGGCTCCTTCAGGCACCAACTGAAATTCCTTCCATTCCTCCCGCTCCTGTTTTCCCTATACATGGCTACCCCCATACTTCTGCCTCCAACACTGGGTTGATGTGGCTGTACTGACTTGACTTTTGTTGATGGTTCATTTTTGCACTTACTTTTGTTTTAATTTGTATTTTCTGACTACACTTTATTGTACTACAATTCTGTGCCTATGCTATGTACTTTGTAATCCCCCCTGGGTCACTCCTGGAAATTAGCCTTGGCTCAGTGTGCCTTTCCCAGTCATCAATTTTCAATTACATAAATAAAATAAATGCAAAACTTTAATACAAAATGGCCACATCCATAACTTAGGGAGGCACAGTCCTGCTGCTAATGTACGTCAAGAAGTGAAGTCCCAAAAATTGGAAATGCAACACTTTTATACAAAATGGCCCAGCCAGGAGTGCCAACTTTTATAAACCTTTGTGGGTGCTCACTGCCAGAAGATAGTATTTTTCCTATGGCCAGGCTCCCTAGAAATGCTTTTTTGCAGTCCTCCCTCAAAATATTGAGGGTGCTTAAGTCAACTTTGTGGGTGCCTGAGCACCTCAGCACCCCTGGAGTCGGCACCTATGGGCCCAGCCATGACTCAGGTTGCCGCAGTGCTGCCACTATTGTAAGTCAAGATGCAGAATCTGAGTTTGTATGCAAGAACTTTGGTACAGACTGGCCCCAGTGATAACTTTACTGGCACACGGCTGCTGCTTATATGACCCCAGAAGCAGAGTCTGAATTTGCATGCAAAAAACATGTAAATGACATCAGCCATGACTTAGGATGGCGCAGCACTGCTGCTGTTGTAGGTCAAGAAGCAGAGTCCGAACTTGCAAATGCAAAACTTTAGTATAAAAAGGCCCCAGCCATAACTTACGCTGGCGCAGTGGCTCTACAGCTGCTCAGTGCACTGCCGTGCAGGGGACTTGAGTGACCTCACAAAATAATTGGATCCCTTTTATTGCTCTGTTTCTTTCATATGAGTTGGGGTGTGGAGAGAGAGACCATGATTTTACGTGCTTTGCAGTCGTCCTCTTTTCAGAAGTCGTGGCTGCATAAGGAACTTACGCACGTGAGAGTCCTAAAACAAGCAGTGCCAGCTGTATTCACTGTGACAAAACGTTTAACTCTTTTGTGGTAAATTACTTGTACAGTGAAAATATTATTTGATTTAACTAATTATTTTTAGTTTGACCCTGCTCATCCTGATTTTCCTGAGGTTTAATAATGACAAAAATTACCAACAAGACAACATTCTGTACAGCACCTGTTACTGTAGTTGTGATTCTGAGTGACATTCTGTTTTTTTCCCCACAGAGCCCCGCTCAGTTCTGGGAACGGTGTATTCAAATATGGACCGAGCCTTTGGACCAGTTTCCCCCTCCTCCACAAAAATAGCTCAGAACAGCATGCAGTTTTTTCTGATCAGCAATGTCATATCAGCTGCTGTCTCACCTCTGAAGGGAAAAGTCTCTGCTGTGTTGAACGTTACCACATCACCTAAAAATGTAAGTGACAATATCATGGTTCTGAACTGGGAAGTGAGCAGAATAGTCAATGAATAAGGCACGACAGGGCATATGTGATGCTGGGATAATGTCATGGAGCATGAGGCACTCACATTGGGTGCCTTCAGGCACCCGAGAAGTGACATTAGCCCCGCATTGCACATACCCGAGAGTGCTTAATTGCAGTTATAAACTGTATCTGTTTTGTATATATAAAAAGCATTTTAAAACTTTTTAAATACTATTATAAAATGGGTCGGGAGTTTTCTGCCTCCTGATTAGCTGAGAGGTACCTTTGGCCATGTCCTTATCAGTGCATATTGTGCCAACCGGTACCTCTTCAGCCAGTCAGGAGTGACAACAGAAAACACTGTGCCAACCTCTGTGCTGTAGTGGCTGACCTGGACCTCCCTCCATGCTCTGTAACAGTACTGAAGTGCTCCGATCTGGTGAGGTAAAGTAAAACATTTATATTGAAAACTGACCTCTGCTGCTTCCAACTCACAAAGAGCCACCAGTGATCATCCCCTTCACAAGCAGCCACCCACAATCCACTGAGCACCATTAAGTGTTCTGGCAAGAAACAGCTTTCATATCGAAGCCGACATGCACACATCTGCCAGCTCTTTGAAACACTGTTCAAAAAAAAATTGTAAAATGCAACAAGCTGACAGTCACTTGCTCACAAAAGCGCTCAAAGAAAAGCGCTTAATAAGGTGGCTGGTAAGGGACACACTAGCTACCACAGACATCCAAAACATAGGGAAAAGTATACTAAATAAAAAATTAAAATGAAACGCCTTGTGAACTGTGCTTGTATGTGGGGATGGGGGCATAAAAACTACATTCTTGAGGGTCTTTGTCTGTGTTTGGGGGAGTGCGAGGGGAGGCAGACAAACATTAATGTCCTTTACTGCCTTTTTCATTACACAACAAGAACATTTCTACTAAGATTTCTTATAGAGTCAGGAGGGGATCAACTTTAGCAGAGAGTCTATCTGCACCATAATTTTACATTTTACTAAATTTGCTAAGTAACCTTCCATGCGGCACAGAGTCGAAGGCCTTACTGAAATCCAGGTATAGTACATCCTCTGCCTGACCTTTGTCCAATGATCTTGTGACCCAGTCGAAAAATTCTGTCATGTTCATCTGGCAGGATCTCCATGCTGCCTGTCATCCTGGTGAACATTGACCTCTAGAAACTTTACCAACCTTTCTTTTAGAATGGTCTCCATTAATTTGCCTATAATGAATAATAGACTGACCAATCTGTAGTTACCAGGTTCATCTCTGGGATCACTCTTGTGTAGTGGCACCACATGGGCTTTTCTCCAATCCTGAGGCACATACCCCATCTGTAGTGAGGTGCCAACAGATCCACCGGGGCGCCAATACTTCCAACAGTTCTTTCAGGACCCTCGGATGTATGCTGTCCAGGCCAGGTACCTTGTCCACTTGAAGGGCTGAGACTTTCTGAGACTTTATCCACCTTGATTACCCTACCTGTTTCTCCCCCACCCCATTCATACCCCTAAATTTTCCTGTGGCATAGGTCTGTCCTTTTCCCCAGTGAATACAGAGCTCATTCTCGTTGAGTGCCTTGGCTTATTCTTCACTGTTTTCCACCCATCCTCCCTCCTTCTTGCTCCTGACAATCCCCTCCTTGCTGCTTCTTCTCTCCCTTATATATCTGAAGAAATCCCCCATTCCTGTGCTAGCCTTAGCTGCTTTGCAGTGTTAGCTATCTGGACCACTCTCCCTTCCTCACGTAATTTCCCTGAGTAAACCTCCCTGTCCTTCTCACTCATAGTATGCCTATACATCTGAAAGGCTTCCGTCTTCTCCCTGACCTTCTCTGCCTTGTCCTTGTTGAACCGTCTTTGTCTCATGGTCCTGCCCCTTTTCCTACTGGGTCAAAATGTTGTATGCTTAATAGCGTATGACAAAATCCTGAAACTGCAACAGCACAGTATAGAACAGCAAGAGGGTGCAATATTGCAAATGGTTTTGTGCACAGTACTGCACCCTCTCACTGTCAGAAGCAGAGGTTATTACCTCTGTTTGGACAGACTTCTGCCAAGCAGTTGCAGTGGCTCAAAGGGATGAGCACTAGCAGGGACAGAAGCAGACAGAGTGTTTGGGACCAGGTTTGATTCCCAGATGCATGAAAAATTTTCTTTTCGCACTTTGTGCGATATTTACTGTTGCCCGAGTTAGATATTTTAGTTGGGGAGGTTCGGAGAGCTCCCACAAAAATAAAGACTTATGCTGCATGCATTATATCGTGCTGTTTTTGCAGTGCAATATATGCATGCAGCATAATGTCTTGCGACATTATGACCCTGTGCCTGGACTTTTTATTCTTGATCTTCATGCAGTCGTTTGTGGCCTCATTCAGACCCAATTTAACGAGGGACTATTTCTGCTCCACATTGGTGCCGGAACGGTTTGAAAAGTGGTAGGGCCAAGGACGTAAGGGGTACATTTTCCCCTATGAAATATATTACCATGATAGCAAAAAGTGACAAGGCCACTTATGAAAGTGGTAGGGCCATGGCCCTAGTGGCCCCCCCTGTTCCGGCACCTATGCTGCTCCACATCCATCCCCAGCCTGATTTTTGCAAGATGTCCTACAAACATGTCCTCAATTCCTCTAAAGTCCACGCTCCTGAAGTCCACCACCCTTGTCTTGGTCTTAGTTGTTTCTTTACCCATATTGTGATAAAACCACACCATGTGGTGATCATTACCTGCAAGAGGGTCCTCCACTGCTCTATCTTGGACATGCTCTCCATCTGACAGCACCAGGTCAAGTATAGCACCATCCCTGGTCAGTTGTGTGACAATCTGCACCAGGAAACAGTCCTGGAAAGCTTCCAGGAGGACATTTTCTCTGGCACAGGAGGTAGCCGGGGTACTACAGTCTATTCCAGGCAGGTTGAAATCACCTGTTATAACAAGATTTCCTCTAGCTCCAAGCTTCCTGATCTGATTCTCCAACTCTCTGTCCATCTCCCCATCCTGTGAGGGTGGTCTGTACACCACCCCCAATTGAATCCATCTCCCTATATTGTTCTGGAGTGTTACCCATAAGGCTTCTAATCCTCCTCTTCCTCCTCCTTGGTGCATATTATTCCTTCCCTTATGAATAAGGCTACACTAGCCTCCCTCCCCCTCTCCCTGTCCTTCAGGTATAATCTGTACCCAGGGATCACTAGGTCCCAGTCATGGTATTGGGATGCCCATGTCTCTGTGATGGCCACTGTGTCCACCTCTTGCCTTCAGTGCCTGAAGATATGTTATTTTGTTTGCCAGACTTCTTGTATTTAAGGACACCACCATCCATCTTGACCCCGTGCCTCTTTGGTCCTTATAAACCCTTTATTACCCTTCCTCTCCTGAGGACCAACCCCCCTTTCCTATCCCTTTTCCCCTCCCCTCCATCTGAAGATCTGCTGGGCCTGATGGCCCCCCTCCCCTGGTGACTATGAGTGAAGCACACCGTAAGGCCCCCACTTCAGTTTAAATTGAGTTTATCTGTTAAATATTCCTCTAACTTACCTTTCAGTACCTTTGTGCCCAATTTTCTTAAATGCAGCCTGTCTGATGCATACAGGTCCTTATTCTCCCATGTCCTTCCCCACTCACCCACCAGCCCATACCCATTAGATTCACACCACCCCATTAACCATGTGTTGAACTCCTCGATCCTCTGCTTCCTAACAATACTTGCCTAGGAACTGGAAGAACCTCAGTGAATGAAACTGATCTTCCTGCATCCCCACAGATCTTTCCTATCACCTTAAACCTATCCTGCACCTTCTTTACCTCACACCCTACAAGGTCATTGGTACCCAGATGCTCCACAGTGTGAGGTGTCTCCCTATCCTGCTTCACACACTTTGGAATAAGAGGTCATATCCTCCCCTGCCATCATGCCTGGCATACACTCTACCCACCTATGGCTATTCCCTGCACCATCCCCCCCCCATCTCACACCCTTTAGTACTGCATCTCCCAATATAACGACCCTCTTGCCCTTCCTCCCCCTTTCCATATGCATGTCTTGCTGTGCACAGCCCAGAGGCCCATTCCCTCCTTTACACCCAGTTCCCCCTCCCCCCTTCTTAAACTAGGCTTTGCCTTCCCTGGTGTCTCCCATTTCTACCTCCCACTGGTCTCCCTTCTCAGACTAGGTCTCTCATCCTCCCCCCTTATAACTTCTGTCCCTTCCACCACTGCCACTAATTCACGTCCCCACATCCTCTCCTGACCCACTTTTCCCCTTGGCTCTGTTCCTAGCCTCCACCCCTTCCTGTTCCTTTGCCACCTGCTCTTCCACTCTCTGCTCTAAACCTCACAATATAGCAAACCTGTTCAGGGAAGCTTCCCCCCTTGACAGCACTAACTTCAGATTTCCTTCCATTTTCCCTATGCCACCATTCTTGCCCCGAAACCTTTTCTCCCCTGCTTCTGTTCATCACCTCCTGCCAGTTACTCACCCTGTTTCCCTGTTGACCCTTTGGTGAGAATTTCCCTAATCCTTGTGTTATCTTCCTTGGTTCTACTGTGAGAGTACCTATCAGACTGTTAGTAGGTGACAGTCCCTGACCATTCCACATTTGAGATCCCATCCAGCCCCTCCCTCCCCTTTCCACTCCCCAGCTCGGCCTCCATAGCACATGCCTAATTTGCTCTAGCTGCCTACATAGCTGACAACCTCCTGCTCTCCACATTGTACCTAGAACTATAGCAGCTCCACACCATTACAACTGACCACCCTTGTGCTTCCCCCTGCATCATGCTAGTTCCACCCCCGCTTCACCTTTGTGCCTCCCAGCTGATGGTCCAGTTCCTTTTCTTCCACATATTCTGTTGCTAGCCTTACATTATTCCCTTATTATAACCCAGACTCCTAGTTAATTAGCCCACACTTAGACCTCCCCTAGGTATGAACATTAACTATATAATCAACATAAACTGCCCTAGCCATAGATAATATTACTAATAGTTATAAGAGCAGCTAAGTAACTCAGACATACTGTACAGGACAGTATAGATATACTCTACAATAATCAGTCACATTCAGTCAGAACACATCTTACTAGAAATACAATAAAATTATTTGGCACATACATACCCATAGCTGTGCATTCTGGAACATACAGTTGTAAAGAATACCCACAGATACATTGTATGAACACATTATTACAAGATACACTGCATATACCCCATATGACTAACAGATGTACACATTATTAGCCTTACTGAGGGTGTAAAGTCTCCTGCCAACTGCCACCCCACACTGACACAGAAAGTATGATGCTCTTGTGCTCTGGCCCTTAGGCTCTGGACTGCAGCAGAGGGCCGCTGGCAAGAAGGCCCAAAATAGAAGGAAGAAGTCCTGTCCACTAGCAGGATCTCTTCCCGATTGGAGGAGCGAGTGGGCTAGCAGGGGGCAATGGATTAATCACACCTGTGGTCAAACAAGACATCCAGCAGCAAAAGTTCCGAGCTCGACTGGCTCCCTCCAATGCAGCACAAAGAAGCAGGCTATCTATCTACTTCTATCTCTCTCTCTCTCTAGATATATATATATGTAATAGATAAACCACTCTGAGGTGTGCGGTCACGCTCTGATATGTGCACAAGGCCACAGACCGAGTGTATCAACCGCCCAAGGCATGCGTATACCAGAGCACAACCGCACACCTCAGAGTGGTTTATCTATCTTATAAAATGTCAAAATTGTTTTGGAGGGGGGTAAAAGTGCAGGTGTGTGGTCGCGCTCTGATATACGCATGGTCACCTGATGGTCTTTCACCAATTGATTAGCTTCTTTTTTTCAAACCCATTTTAGAAACATATATATATAATATATTTCTATCTGTCTACCTATATACCTATCTGTCTGTCTGTCCATCTGTCTGTCTATCTCTTTATCTATCTGTCTCTATCTATTTATCTATCTGTCTCTGTCTCTGTCTGTCTGTCTGTCTGTCTATCTATCTATCTATCTATCTATCTATCTATCTCTTACTTCCTTTATACCCATAGCCTGTAACATCATACAGTACCAGCTGACTGCATACACATACTGTTAGCCATCATATTTCAGTACACAACACAGCCACACACCACAGCCTGACATAAATCTGCATACTTTGATGCATTATACCACTAATGATTATTGACAGTACATAACTGTAAAGTAAACAGGGAATAAGAAGGAAGAAAAAAAAGGAGGGTAGGCAAGTAAAGGAAAGGATAGGCTAAGGAAAATGATGGGCATCGTGCAATGCAGTGGTTGCGGGGCAGCAGTGTTTAGGAGGACCTTCTGGGCAATGTGGTGCTGCCCTATCTGCAGGCACATCTCTGTGTTGAGGGTGGAGGTTGCAGAACTCCAAGCCGAGTTAGCAAGGATCTGCGTAAACTTATCCCCACACAGGGACCACCATGTCTGCCACCACTCCCTCAGAGGATGCCAGTAAGGAGGGATGGATGGACTACAGTGGGCTCAGAGAGGGTGAGGGAGGTGGGATGGAGGCACATCCCGCACCCAATGCCATTTCAAAACTCATACATCATCTTAACTGAGCAGGATGATTGCACTGCATCTCCAGAAGTGGACACTAAGGGGGATGAGTGGGTTATCCATGATGGAGCCCCGAGGGCAAAGGGAAGGAGAATGCACAGGAGGAGGAAGCAAATTCTGTTTGGAGACTTCATCATTAGAGGTACAGAGCTGGGAGTGGGCAGCAGTGGGGAGAGAAAGGTGCTGTGCCTGCCTGGTGGCACAGTTTAGAGGGAGGGCAGGTGGATCCTAGGGATCACTAGGGCAGTGGCAAGGAGGGGGAGTGGGACGTCATTGTCCACATGGGGACAAATGACCTGGCAGGTGAGGGGACAGACATAAGAAAAATGCAGGATGAATTTAGGGAACTGGGTGGTGTTTTGGGTAAGTAGTGCACTCTGTTACCTTCTCATAGGTTCTACCTGTCCACAGCAAAGGAAAGGGCTGAGAAATCTGCACCATGGAATTCAACACATGGCTGAAGAAATGGTGCTGAGAGGAAGTGTACAGCTTCATTTGGATCTGGGATCTCACCTGGAGGGATGAAGGACTGTATTCACCAGATGGCCTACATCTATCCGGGAGGGGGGCAAAGGTATCCTCACTGAAAAGTTCAACTGCTTCCTCCACAAGCATTTAAACTAGCTAAGGGGGGAGGCAAAAGCAGTCAGGGGGATAAAGGTAGCCCCACATAACATATCTGAAATAAGGGAGAATCCAATTTGTACAAGGGCACTATCAAACCCAATTTATAAATTAGATACAATTGTGGGGAAAACAAAAGATGGAACCCAAAAACATCACAGGGCCGAAAAAAGGGAAAAGGAGGGTGGGTACACAAGCTGGAAAGTAATGTGCACAAATGTCCACAGTCTGATTAACAAAATCCCAGACCTAATGGCATTAATGGAAGATGCAAACCTGGACATAGTAGCTCTTACAGAAACATGGTACACAGGGAACCATGACTTGGCTATAGTCATACCAGGATACACACTTTTTAGGAAGGATAGGGAAGGGAGAAGGGGAGGAGGGTAGCTATGATTGTGAAGGAGGGGATTAAAGCAACAGAGGCTCAAGGGTTACAAGGAGGAGCAGAGGCACTGTGGGTCACCCTAAAGTTGGGGAAAAAGGACAGCCATTTGCACTGGAATGACAAACTGGCCTCCGGCACAGGGGGAGGAAACCGATGAAGCTGTTGTGGAAACCATCCACAAAATGGCAGCCAAAGGGGATCTGCTACTAATGGGTGACTTCAACCTGCCTGAGGTAGATTGGAGCACTCAAACTGCGAGTACAACAAGGGGCAGGGACTTCATGACTTTCCTGAATGGGGCAAACTTAAGACAGCTTGTAGCAGACCAATCCACGAGGAGGCTATACTGGATTTGGTCCTGACCAACGGTGACAGGATCACAGACGTGGATGTGGGCAGTCCCCTTGGATCCAGTGACCACAGTACAGTATAGTTTAAGGTAACCACAGTGGAGGAGGCACGCCATACAATGACAAAGGCCCTAGATTTCAGGAATGCTAACTTTAAGGAGATGGGTAGAAATCTCAAAAGAGCCCTAGCAGCAGAAGGTACAGGGGGAGATGTGGAAAAACAGTGGTCTAGACTCAAGAGAGTCATAACAGAAGTAAGAGGTCACTGTGTCACAATGCATAGCAAGAGTGAAAGAAAGAAAAAGCCATTATGGTTCTTGAAGGTAGTGGCCAAGAAAGTAAGAGAAAAGAAAAGAGCCTTCAGAAGATACAAGGAAACACAAAAGGATGAGGACAGAGAACAGAATCTGGAGAAGCAGAGTGAATCTGGGAAAATAAGTAGATGGGCTAAAGCATAGACACAGGAAGGTATAGCACAGGCTATTAAGAAAGGTGACAAGACCTTCTTCAGATACATTAGCAAGGATCATTAGGCTGAAGAAGGAAGGAGGAGAAAGGGTGGAGGATGAGCTAGAAAAGGCTGAGATACTGAACAAGTACTTTTGCTCAGTATTCACAAGGGAAGGGGAGGGTGAAGGACTGAGGCTCATTTAGAGGGGTATTCAGGGAAGGGTGGCAGCCACCAGACCATTCACAGTGGAAAGAGTCCTAGAAGAACTCAGGAAAATAAAAGTAGATAAGGCAATGGGGCCAGATGGGATCCACACCAGAGTACTAAAGGAACTCGGACAAGTGCTGGTGGAACCACTAGCTGCCCTTTTCAATGCATCACTAGAGACAGGGAGGTACCTGAGGACTGGAGGAGGGCAGATGTGGTCCCTCTCAACAAGAGTGGAAGCAAAGAGGAGGCAGGCAAATACAGGCCTATAAGCCTGACCTCAATAGTGAGGAAACTAATGGAGTTTTTTCCTTAAGGAGAGGATTGTGAAATTTCTGGAGGATAGCGGGGCACTGAATCCAAGGTAGCATGGATTCTCAGTGGGAAGGTCATGTCAGACGAATCTTATAGATTTCTTTGACTGGGTAACCAGGGTGTGGATCAGGGAGGGGCAGCGGAAGTGGCCTACCTGGATTTCAGCAAGGCCTTCGACACCTTCCTGCACAGGAGATTGCTAAATAAATTGGGGAGCCTGGGAGTGGGTCCTATGGTGGTAAAGTGGGTTGGGAACTGGCTAAGGGCACTGTGACAGGGAGCTCCTGCCACTCTTGAGGACTGTCCTTTTTTTAAATCTGTTGCAATAGTTCTTCTATTTCTTAGCCTAATCTGTTCTTTACAATTTCTTGTCCATAAGGTTGGCCACCCCCTTCCCTTTCTAGACTATGCTATAATGTTCTCTTTAATATTCCTTTTCCCTCTCAGCTCCTCGTGCAGGGAGGTTATTGTGGTGGCCTCCGAGCTTATATAAAACAACAGGCTGTGTTTATCATTGTTGGATTTAGTATGTAATAGCACTCTGTCATAAAATACCTTGTTATATATACCTTATGTTTATGAAACCTGTAAATGTTGAAAATACCATGGCACTAGGTGTTTTTGATAAAGGTAAAATGTGACTAGGGGACTGTATGATAAAAATTAAGTTAGTTGTGCTATTTAAAATGCACGTAAATTGCTGTAAACTGAACAAGGATGAAATGTCATGGTGATTTGCATATATCCCATGATGCTCTGCATTATGGAAGTATGTATGATATTGTGTGTCTTTGAAACTTGGCTTATTGTCAATGCCCTTCAGGGTAACCCTTGTTTCAGTGCTTCTGCACTGAGGTTCTTTGTCTTTAGCTTGTTTTTTTTTTTTTTTTATTTGTGCCCCCACCCACCCAAGCAAACAAGGCCCACATAGGGGAGGCTGAATCTCAACTGATAAGTTAGATCAGAGATCATTGAGTCAGTAGGTGCTGGCTAAGTGTAGAGGAAAGACTTGCATAGTCTGTTACTACAAACTGATGTACTGAAGAAGGAATACGCCACTGCTGAAGGTTGTCTCATGCATTTTGAGTAAACATAACACAGAGATTGTGTGTTGAACCTGAAGTTCGATGTCTAGTCCATCAGTTATCCCACAACCCCTCCACAGACAGCACTCAGAGGGTGGTGGTAAATGGCATGAAATCTGAGGAGAGGGAGGTGACCAGTGGGGTACCACATGGGTTGGTGCTGGGGTCAGTCCTATTTAATGTCTTCATTAGCAACATTGCAGAGCGTATGGCGGGAAAGGTATGCCTCTTCTTAGAAGACACCAAGATCTGCAAAAGAATGGACACACCGGAGGGGGTGGAAAAATGAGAAAGGACCTAAACCTATTACAGAAGTGGCCGGATGTCTGGCAGTTGAATTTGAATGCTAAAAAGTGCAAGATCATGCACCTAGGTCACAGGAATCCATGGGAGGAGTACAGAATGGGTGGGGAAATTCTGGCCACCACAAGTCAGGAGACAGACCTGAGGGTTATCATATCTGATGACCTGAAGGTGACCAAACAATGTGAAAAGGCGGTGGGGAGAGCAAACAGAATGTTGGAGTGCATAGGGAGGGGCATAGCAAGCAGGAGGAAAGAGGTGGTGATGCCACTGTACGGATCACTGGTGAGGCCTCAGCTAGAGTACTGTGTCCGGTTCTGGAGACCACATCTCCAGAAGGACATGACAAAATAGAGGCAGTCCAGAGAAAGGCAACGAAGATGGTACATGGACTGCACCAGAAGCCCTATGAGGAAAGACTTAAGCACCTTAATATCTATTCACTGGAGGAAAGAAGGGAGAGGGGAGATATGACAGAGACTTTCAAGTACCTTAAGGGAATAAACAGGGTACAAGTAGAAAGCATATGTCAGAGAAAACTCTGCACAAGAACAAGGGGACATAATGTGAGGCTGAAGGGTGGAAGGCTCAGGGGTAATGTTAGGAAGTACTTTTTCACTGAAAGGGAGGTGGAGCCATGGAACAGCCTTCCAGCAGAAGTGGTGGGTGTGAAAATAATACAGGGATTCAAGAGTGCATGGGATAGACATAAGGGTAACCTGGAGATGGGATCTTTATAGCAGACATCTCAATAAGCACCAAGAGCAAGATCAGTCAGTTTGCAGATGACAGCAAGATGGGAGCAGTAGTGGATGACTTAGGAGGGTGGCAGGGGTTGCATGATGATCTGGCAAAATTGGAGGCCTGGTCAAACATTTGGCAGCTGGGGTTCAATGCCAAGAAATGTAAGGTGCTACATTTCAGTGCAAAAAACCCAAGGAGGAGCTACCAGTTAGGGGGGATTCAACTAGCCAAGATGGAGAAGGAGGAGGACCTAGGGGCGATCATAATGGGAAAAATGAACAGCTCAACATAATGTAGAAAGGCAGCTGCAAAGACCAACAGGATGCTGGGTTGTATTGCCAGAGGCTTATCCTCCAGGAGGGGGGAGGTTATCCTGCCACTATATAGGTCACTTTTTAGACCACACCTGGAGTACTGCATGCAGTTCTGGTGACCATACCTGAAGAAAGACATTAGGTTACTGGAGGCAGTGCAGCACAGGACAACAAAACTGATCCAGGGTCTATGGGACTTACCCTACGAGAGCAGGCTGAGGAACTTGAACATGTACTCCCTGGAGGAAAAGAGGGATGGGGGGACATGATGGAAACCTTCAAGTACATGAAGGGAACAAATAAGACAGTCACGGAAGGGCTTTTCAAACTAAGAAGGGAAGGGGCACTCGAGGGCATGATCTGAGATTGGAAAGGGGAACGTTCAGGAGGGAAATGAGGAGACACTTTTTTACGGAGAGGGTGGTGTCTGGGTGGAACACACTGCCAAAGGAAATGGTATCCTTTAGAACAGTGGGTTGTTTCAAAAGGGGATGGGAGAGGGTAAGGGGAGGGTCACTGGAGGGGAGGGAGGGATAGCTGCAGTATAAGGGCTGCCAACTGCACAGTCAAGCAGATTTAATAGACCATAAGGCCTTTATCTGCTGGCAATTTTGTATGATCATACAGATGTGCAGAACAGGAGAGCTGTAGATCAAATAGGATCTGGGGCTGCAGCAGTGAGTAAGGAAATGGGCAGACTTGGTGGGCCATATGGTCCTTATCTGCCGACAGATTCTTTCTTTCTTTCTTTCTTTCTTTCTTTCTTTCTTTCTTTCTTTCTTTCTTTCTTTCTTTCTTTCTTTCTTTCTTTCTTTCTTTCCATCCATATCTGTCTACCTATGTATGTCTGTCTATCTATCTGTTTGTCTGTCTATCTATCTATCTATCTCTACATACATACATATATAATTTGTGAGTGTTTGGATGTACATTTACTGGTGAAATGGACATTTCATGCCTGATAAAACATAGAATATACAGTCTGTTGTATTTTCATTTGCAAATATTAATTTTGTTTGTTGTGTGAGATCAGGTTTCAGATGGGAACATATCACTGCACTGCGCTTTCCTGGATTTCAGGTAATATGCGTTCATCATAATGCCTGGTTAGCTCATACAGTCAATCAATGTGCAGACACAACTCTGCTGTGTAATTTCAGGGACCTGGATGCTGTGTGGTCATCCGAAGGTTGCACTCTGCTTCAGGCTGACGAACGCAATGTGGTGTGTGAGTGTGACCACCTGACCAACTTTGGAATCCTAATGCAGGTTGTACCATTTGAGGTATGTTAATTTGTGAGCTGTGTTCATTAGAACTCTACACTACACAACTTGACTTAAAATCAGGTCAAGGCTCACAGTAATCTTCCTTCCCTTGTAGAACAAACTGAGAAAAAAAATATATCAAGGAGTAGTTTAAGGTGCTCTAATGTGCATTGTGTATAGTCTTTTTGACATTTTTAGGCACACATTTTCTCATTAAAGAGACTGCTAAACCAAAAGCAATATAACATTTGCCTGGTATGTTCTCTGACTATCAAGTACATTTCCTAAATAAGCATTAATTATTTGTGTATGTATTTTTTTTCCATATTTATGTTCCTTGGCTGGTTCCCCTCTTCTGGGTCCTGCCAACTTACCTGAACAGCCCCAAGATCCTCCAGGCTTGGCCAGTCCCCTATGAAATGACTGGCAGAGAGGCTTCCCACCTTGCTGGATTAAGATCTGGCATGGGGGCTGGCATGCATCACAAGGCTTGAGTGTGCCAGCATCGTCATACTGGGGGACACCATTTTTCTGCCCTCCCATTTCTCCCCGTGACCCTGCCACCACTTGCTGTGGTGCATAAGTCTACGTATTCACCATGTACATGCAACATTCCTTCACCAGAACAGGAAGCTCTCTGGCCCACCACTGGATGTCGCTGTGGTGGTGGAATGCATGGATAACCCTCCACAGGCTCCTAGCCTACCACTGCCCGATGCCAGTGCCCATGTTTATGTCTGAAACTGGATCACTGGCATGGCAGTGTGTCGCCACTGGATGGCTCTGTGTATGTTTAAAGGCGTTTGGTGCATCCATATGTAAAATGATATGATCCAATTGGTTGTCTGGATTCACTGGCGTGCATGGTAGAGTTTCAAACAGTCTAGGATCAACCTTAGCTCTTTCTAATATCACTCCACAAATAATAGGACACTGATTATCTGTCTTAGATCATTTGCACTGCTGAATACAACAGCACAGAATAGTACAGAAAAAAATAAGGGTGTCACCAAGTAGAATAGAATAGAACAGAACATAATGGAACAGTATCAGTATTTTATTGATAACGATGTATACAGCCAAAGATGGAGACACAAATAAAAATTACATAACATTGCAGATATCATGAAAATAAAAACATATACGAATTGTACCTCAGTTCTATAACAATACATACAAAATAACATTATACCATTCTGTAAATACATATAAAATTGTTATTGTAGCTTTTTCATTATTAATTTTTTTGGAGCTATGGCAAAGATAACCAGAGAATACAGGACAGGAATCTCCAAACTGTTAAAAAGCATCAAACATGGTCTGGCTCATGGTATGGAGGGATGAGGTGTTGAACACCTTATTTTCTGCCATACCAGCAACCTGTGTTTGGGAATAAGCACAAGTTGCTGGGGGTCAGTGTGGTGGGAGAGGATTGAGCATCCCAAGTACTGCTCTCCTCTCCTGGGGAGGGGTGGCCAGCCATCTCGGCCTCTAACTGCCACCAAGTGGAGGCCCAGTGGTAGTGCAGGTAGCAAGTGGTTGGATGGGCGGGGCCACGGCTCTACAGGAAATGTGCGCTTCCACATATACATACTGATGTGTTGCTGTGGCAGAGGTCAAAACAGAGAACAAGGAAAAGTGGGGAGAATGGGCTTATTGAAAGCTTGCCTGTTCCCCCATGGCCTGTGCCACTGCCTGAGTTGGGGGGGGTGGATATGTTGACCATGGGGAGGATCATCCCCACCATGGGGCACTAATCCATGAGAGACTTTTCTACCAGGTTGAGAGAGGCGAGTGACAGTCATGGGGGGGTGGGCGCCAGGGCTGAGACAGCCTGCCCACCTCCCTTGGAGAAAAAAAGCTTATAGCCCCCCCAAAAAAAGCATCAAATACTGCTCATTCTTATTTAAATGCCATATTATACTTAGATTTTGCTTAAGCCACTTGTCCCTCAAAGACTGACAATACTCACAGAAGGTAACTAAATAGGGAATCGATAACGAGACTGTACATCCCAAAGGACAAAATATAGGAAAACTACTGGGAGACGTAAAGCTCCGACAGCTGCACAGATCAGGGTGTCACCTCTCCAATCCCCCTCTAGGCATCATAAACAATTAATACTTTTATTCCCTGAACACTCGTAAAAATATCCTCAACCCCTGATGTTCCCGGCATTTTAATTATGGCACTCCTCCACCCCTGGGATCTCGCTAGTAATACCGTGAGAAAATTATGCTGCACTGCCCATCGTATAATACTGCCCTTATGTACAGAAAGTTTCCAATATCTATATCTCTGATGCCCAGCGCTGTTTTTATAGAATTTGCCTGGATCCCATGGGTATGCTGCCATACCCATGGGATTTAGGCAGATTCTGTAAAAACAGCTCTGGGCATCAGAGATATAGACATTGGAAACTTTCCGTACATAAATGCAAGTATTATAGGGCGGGCAGTGCAGCGCCATTTTCTTGCAGTATTACCAGCAAGATCCTGGGGGTGGAGGAGTACCATAATTAAAATGCCAGGCACATCGGGGGTTGAAGAGATTTTTACGTGTGCTCAGGTAATAAAAATATTAATTGTTTATGTTGCCTAGAGGGGTGGGGATTGGAGAGGTGAAGTCCCAATCTGTGCAGCGGTCGGAGTTTCACACCTCCAAGTAGCACTCCATTAAATTTATTTAAAACTTTCCCAGGAAACTGACCAAGTGTTTGTATTCAATTTATGAAAAATAGCCAGATGCAGGCAAGCTAAAGTTTTTCTGTGCAAATTATTTTCACGAGAGTTCAAATAGCCTTCCTTCTCATGCACCAGTGTACGTTTATTAAACATCAAGAAATTAATGGTCCTATGTACTCTAGATGTATTGTCTTGTTTTGAAACATCCATATTTCTTGGAACAGTTTTATTTAAAATATATATCTAACTCCATCATAGATCTCTGAGCAAATATAGAAGGAAGACCAAACTTTCTTAGTATCTTATCCATTCTAGGAAACCATGAATTTGTCAGAACTTTGTCTAAGAAAAGTTTATATACTTTGCCCCAATCATAATTTTGAAACTTGACCAGCTTGTGCCAGTATTTCACAGCACTGATAAGCTTTTTCGTCTCAATGACCACATACCCTGCTTCTAGGTCACAAGAGACCCTGGCACAAACTGAGGCAACCCCAAAGGGAGACTCAGGACTAAATTCTGAACTGGTGCAAACTCGATTATGACACTGTGTAGCTCCCCAAAAGAGTTAATCATGCAAAATATATGAATTGGTTTTTGCTATATATACTTTAGAAATTGCCTCAAATGAGTGGCAAGCATAAGAATTTACAAAGTATTTCCAGAACAGACTGCCTTTCAACTTTAATTGTTATGTAACCCCCCTGCAAATGGGGGTTCCCAAAAGACTTCCAGGAGCTTGCTTGAATGCTCCAAGCCTGAATGGTGTTTGGCATTTAAGCCATTTATCAGTGAGTGTTTTTAGAACCTCTGGTACTGTCTCTTTAAGAGCTGTCTGCTTGCAGACATAATTAGTTTGTATGGGGGACTGTGTGTTTCTTTGATTGAGTACCACTCAAGCTGCTGCCAATTCACTTCATTTTGCAGTCACTAGGAGTGCAAAGGGAACCTATCTGAAAGATGTAACTGTTTGCCAGAAATTATTTAGAGTAATAATGAAATTACAGTTTGTCTAACCTGCTTTCTTTGCAGTCAGAACTGTGTCTGCTAGTTCCCCATTCTAGTTTTGAACTGCTGAACTGGACCAATCAGTGTGGGGTAAGCTAGCTCTAAAATGGTGCCTTGGGACGAATCAGAACTTGGACTCATAATCTGAGCCAGCCACAAGAGGATTGTATGGGCAGTGACTCTGGGAGATGTAGTTTAGACTTCAGTGCCTTTTTGGACCAACAGCAGCAGTCTATTGAGTGACAGCCAATCCAGTCAAGAACTGGGAGGAACTCAAAGGAAGTGCCGGTTTGTCGGTTGGAGTTTCAGTTGAGCTTTGGCAGTGAAGAAGGAAGGAGCCCTGTGCTTTTCAGTGTGCAGTTTCAGTCAAAAACGTGTGTAAGGCCCAGAGTTCCGGTCTGCAGCTTGTTAGGACTGAATCCGTCCTGTGAAAGAATCAAAGGATCTCTGAAGAGTAGAAAACAGGCTCACCCTGTAGAAGACTGGAAGAATTGCTGAAAATTGCACTCGGTCTGTCAGGAACTGAATCTGCTGTGTGTTCTCCCGGGTATTGTGCAGTAATTGCGATCGGGATACAGATGCAGCCTGCCTGGTATAGTGCTTTCTTTTATATGGATGTGTGAAGAGGTTTGTGTACCTCAAGTGAGCCCTGCTGACATTGAAGGACCCTATCTTATTTGGAGGTCGTGAGTACTAATTCAGGGTCGCTCCCTGTTGAATTGCCACATTAAATCCAAATGGAATTACTGTACTGCTGACTGTTTAATTCTCCTTTTCTCGTGTGAAAGGGCCCCTACCAGCTGCCACGGTTTGGACTAGCCACTAGGGCTTGGGTACCCAGGGACAGTAACTGATAGGGATAGGCCTGTGCACAGAGCCATAGGTAGATTATTAGAATGATAAGCTAATTAACCTGATTTCCCTGTCCTTGTTATATCCCCTAAATAAATCAGAGCTGCTTGTTTCAGCAAAGTTATACTGCCTGAGGTATTTGTCTATGTTAAAGTACTGTACTGTGATTGTTGCACTGTATCTCATTTCACAGGAGGTCCCAGTGCGGAACCAGACCTGGGGGTAAGTGTATACTGTGAAGGTAATTCTGATATATTGTGTGGGCCACTAGTGGGAAGAAAGGGGGGTTGCAGTGTCCCAGAGGGCTGTGACCAAGTTAGTTTAACTATTGCAAACCCTGACCTCTGGGTGGAGGCACCCGCCATTGGATCCAGGCCCCTCAACCTGTTAGTGGCAAATCAGGCAGGGGTAGTAGCCCCTGGGATAGCGCCATCTAGGGGTTACATCTTGGAGGCTCACCGCTGGGATTGTGTGTCCTCTAGTGGCAATATTCTGAACCACTGTTAAGAAAAAATGGGTACCCGACAGAAGTGGCTGTGCACGGCTGGTGGAGTGGTGTACTGGGAGGAGATCGACCCCAAAATGCTATGCTTATCCTGGACATCCCCTGGGTATCAATACGGACACTGTGCAGGGAGTACTTTCCAAGGTGGAAGGTTTACAAAACCCTGTGGTGGTGGGTCGGCATGCTAATCTGCTCACCCACACTTTCCTGGCCCTAGTAGAGTTTAAGGATCCCATAGATAGCTCCAAAGTGCCACAGACCATTACCCCAGAGGGAGCCCTCACTGCTTGGAGAGTGATAACTAAGGACAGTAAAGACCCGGGGGGGAATCAGCCCCCACCACTATCTGAAACTTTTGAGGAGAAATTTGCTGAATGGTTGCTGGGAGAGGGGAAAACTGTGGAGGACTTGAAGAAACTATTCTTGCCACCTGGGGGTGTTCCTCCCCCAACACCCTCTCCTGCTCCAGTGCCCGTAATGGTGGCTGAACCAATGCAGACTCCTATTTCTGCACCTGCCATTAGTCACGACTCTTACCGAAGGTTGAGGATCTTCTCTGGCACCCTCCCCACCCCCCAAGGGGAGGATGACTGGGAGACCTGGATAGACTATGTTGCCCCCCAAGTGCTAGAATGGCAATGCTCGGAAGGCGAAAAGCGAAAGAGGGTTAGTGAGAGCCTCCGAGGTCCTGCCCTGGCTACCATCCGTGCTAAACGGGCCAGTAACCCTGAAGCGACTGCACAGGCCTATCTTGAGGCCTTGGAGAATGTGTATGGGAGCCCAGATTCTGATGAGGACCTATGGTGGAGAGTAAGAGATGCACAACAGTACCAAGGGAGTTGTTGTCTGTGTATGTATCTCGCTGGAAAAATTGTTGCAAGAATGCCTCAGAAAAGGTAGTTTGCCAGCTATTGAACTGGACGAACCAGGCTGGACAGGATCCTTAAGTCTGCCCCCTTCTCAAGAACTGCTGTTGCTTCAGTTACGCCTGGCAGATCGACTGGAATCCCACCCTCCTATGATGAGTTAATGAGAGAAATTCGAGGAGTTGAGAAAAGACGACCTCGGGAGGGACCTGCACCAATAGCTGCGGCTACGACCCGAGTGACTGAGGGTGACCCATCAAGTGAAGTTCAGGGGCAGAGGTTGGCAGTCAATGAGTGCTCTGACAAGGAAAAAGATATGTCACAATGGGGCAAACTGTTGAGAGAGATCCAGGAATTCAAAACAGTCCCTTTATGAAGGCCACGCCTGCAAGTCTGAGCCCCTGACCTATATCCGACTGCATCTGCTATAGAGGTGGGGTACCCACCCATGTATCTCCTGCTGATAACAGCTCCGAACTCGATTCCTTGACCATGGAAGTGGAGAAACTGACGAGATGTCTCCAAATGCTTATCACGCCGAGACAGAGATGGCACAAGGTTTCCAGTTAGTAATCCCCGCCTCTGGCTCCCAGTGTGGCCGGCCAGCTCAAACCCCAGAAAGTATGTTTTGCTATAATTGTGGGAAAGATGGGCACATGAAAGGGAATGCCAGTCCCCAAAGACACTGACAAAGTTGCATATAGGCTACAAGGAGAGCTTGGAGAAGAAATCAGTGGTTAAGAGGTGCCGACATGATCCCAGTGAGGGCACCAAAAATGCTATTCACGTCCTTTTGTGGCAAGGTCAGTTGCCCAGGCCCCCTACCGCCTCTCCAGACTGGTCCAGAATAGTGGGTCCCTCCCATGGAGACCACTGTAAAGGTGAATGGAGTGTCTACAAGAGCTGTATTAGACAGTGGCTCCCAAGTGACAATTATGTTCCAGGATTGGTATCAGAAGCATTTGTCAGACGTACCTTTACAACCATTAGAAGGACTGCATGTATGGGGTTAAGTGAGAAGGCCTACCTTATTCCGGTATAACCGAACTTGGCTGTCTTTCCTCACCTCCGTGGCTGGAGTGGCCGAACAAGTAGAGACCCTAGCCTTAGTGTGTCCCCCACTGGACTGTATGATGGTGTCCCTTTGTTGATTGGAACAAATGCTCATATGTTAGGAAGGCTGGCACAGTTGTGTTATGAAAAACAGGGGTCAAAGACTAGTAGAGCTTTAAGAGTTCGGCTTTAATTAAGAAGGCCTATGAGGCACAGAGAGATGCTGAAAAACAGAACCAGAGGAACCGGTCGGAATTGTAAGGAAGAAGGATCCTGAGTCTCTGATCCTGGCGCAAATGCCCAGTGTACCTTACAGGGAGAGGTCCTCAGTATCAGAAAGGATGTTAAGAATAAAATATTAATGTTGGATGCACCAGGCGATGGAAAATTGCCAGAGGGACTGCTGGTCAAGCCTAGTATTTTGCCTGCTAGAGCCCATGCTTATGCCAGAAGGGTAATGGTCCAAGTTCATAATGTGTCTGAAAGAGACATTCGAGTAAACAGAGGTTGCATCCTGGCTAATGTGCATTGTGCAGACACTGCAGTGCTACCCAGCAGCAAGAGTTCAAGGAAGAATGACAGAGTAACGCCTGACTTGTTTGATTTCGCGACTCCCGCTGCCAGCTGAATGGAAAGTGAGGATCAGTGAGAAGCTTGCCCAGAGACCAGGTGTTTTCTTTAAAGGAATGGGATGTAGGATGCGTGCAAGGAGCTGAGCACAATATCCGGCTGCATGACGAAAGACCATTTCGTGAGAGGTCTCGACGCCTGGCACCTGCTGACATAGATGATGTGAGACGGCATCTGCAAGAGATGTAGCTGCTGGTGTAATACAAGAATCCAGAAGCCCTTATGCTTCCCCATTGTGGTAGTGAGGAAAAGAATGGAACAGTAAGGATGTGTGGATTATCGCACCTTAAACCGGCGGACTATCCCTGATCAGTACACAATGCCCCGCATTCAGGATGCTTTGGACTGCCTAAACGGGGAGCAAGTGGTTCTCTGTGCTGGATCTCCGCGGTGGGTACTACCAGATCCCGATGGCCCCAGAGGACCGTGAGAAGACGGCCTTTATCTGTCCGCTTGGCTTCTATGAATTCATGAGGATGCCTCAAGGGATTTCAGGTGCCCAGCCACTTTTCAACGATTGATGGAGCATGCAGTGGGGACATGAACTTACTAGAGTGCCTGGTATACCTAGATGATGTCATTGTGTTTGGCAGCTCACTGGAGGAACATGAGAGCAGATTATTTAAGGTATTGGACCGACTGGAGGACTTTGGCCTTAAACTGTCCATTGATAAGTGTCAATTCTTTCAAACATCAGTAAAGTATTGGGACACATAGTATCCACCGAGGAATAGAGACCGACCCAAGTAAAGTTGAGGCCTTGACCACCTGGCCACAGCCAAAAATCTAAAAGAACTGCAAAGATTCCTGGGATTCTGTGGTTATTATGCATTCATCAAGGACTATTCAGAGTGATCCGCCCTTTTTTTATATACCTCAAGGGTATCCCCAACCCACAAAAATACCAAAAGTCAAGCGTCCCTCAAGACTGAAAGAGTGTATTTTCATCCGAGTGAAGTATTTGGGGCCGCTGGACTCCTGATTGTGAGACTGCTTTTCATGAGATCATATATCAACTTACCCATGCTCCAGTGCTGGCCTATGCCGATCCAAGAAAACCTTCGTCCTGCACACTGATGCTAGCTTGCAAGGGTTGGGGCTGTGTTGTACCAAGAGCACGAGAATGGCCTGAGACCAGTGGCCTTTGCCAGTAGAAGCCTGACCCCATCCGAAAAGAACTATCCTGTACATAAGTTAGAGTTCTAGCTTTGAAGTGGGCTATTGTTGACCAATTCCATGAGTACTTGTATGGGGCTAAAATACTAGTAAAACTGACAATAATCCTTTGACCTATGTGCAGACCTCAGCTAAGTTGGATGCCACTGGCCATAGGTGGCTTTCTGCATTATCTACATATGACTATGCTCTCGAATACCGAGCAGGTCTGAACCACATAGATGCTGATGCTCTCTCCCGAGGCCTGTTCCCCAGAATGATTGGGTCCGATTGGCAGAACCTGACATTCGGGCACTCTCCGGAAGTTTGACAGGAGGAACAAATGTCCGGACGCAGTGGACTGCATAGTGGATTGCTTAGGAGCCTCTGAGAATTGCATACCTGCTGCTTATTGCCACTTTTCTGCAATAGACATTGGTGCACTGCCTCAGCTGGACAATCACAGTATTCAGTGAGGGCTCAATCCCGCGATCCCATGATCAAAGCAGCTTTAAAGCCCTCTATGCAGGAAAAGATGTGTCCAAATTACGCTCCACTGATTTGAGAACTGCACTGTTATACAAAGAAGGTCCTAAGTTGAAACTGATCAATAAACTGTTATACAGAGAAACAGTAGACAGAGGGACAAGTAGACAAACAACAACTAGTGCTGCCCACTGCCTTCGAGACTCAGTACTGAGGTCCTTGCACAACCACATGGGGCACCTTGGTATAGACAGAACACTTGACTTGGTGAGATCCAGATTCTATTGGCCTAAGATGGGGGCTGATGTGGAGCAACACATTCGAACTTGTAGTCGCTGCTTACAGAGGAAAGCTTTGCCCCAGAGGGCTGCCCCCCTTGTTAACATCACCACCAGTGCACCCATGGAGCTGGTCTGTATTGATTTTCTGAGTTTGGAGTCAGATCAAAGAAATATCAGTAATGTGCTGGTGGTCACTGACCATTTCACGAGATATGCCCAAGCTTTCCCCACCAAAGACCAGAAAGCATCCACTGTGGCCAAAGTACTTGTAGAAAACTTTTTGTTCACTATGGGGCTCCACAAAGAATCCATTCTGATCAAGGGAGACTTTGAGAGTCGTCTGATCAAAGAGATGCTTTCTCTGTGGGGAGTCAGCGAAAGTCCAGAACCACTCCTTACCACCCCCAGGGGACCCACAGCCTGAACGTTTCAAGCACCTTTGCTAGATATGCTAGGCACCTGCACCCAAAGGACAAGCCTAGATGGAGCCAACAAATTAGCACCCTGGTACATGCTTATAACTGCACCAAAGTGATGCCACTGGATTCTCCCCTACCGCCTGATGTTTGGAAGAGAAGCTCGACTACCAGTAGATGTGTGTTTTGGGGTCTCTCCTGATGGGGTTCAAGCTGACAACTATTTACAGTATGTGCAAAAGTTAAAGGCCCAGCTAACTCATGCGTACTAACTGGCTCAAACCATGGCTGCCAAAAGAAATCTGGCCAACAAAGAAAGGTATGATAAAAAGGTGAAGCACAGGAACTCCAGGAGGAGATCGGTATTACTAAGAAATCTGGGACTGCATGGCAAGCACAAGATTGCTGACAGATGGCACCATCTCCCTCACATTGTAGTGGGCAAACTAGATGATCTGCCAGTGTACAAAGTAAGGCCTGAGAATAATTCAAAAGATGTAAAAACAATGCATAGAAATCATTTACTGCCCATTGGACAAATCTTAATTGAGTCTGAGCCCCTAGAAGATGCCCTCTGGACCAGTGACTAGAGCTGCTGCTGAAAAGATCAAGAAAGTCTGCACCTACAGAAGCAAAAGTTAAAGTGTTCCCCTCCACAAGTCCCAGTTGAGCATGACTGTCAGTCCATATCGGAAGAAAGTGAGAGTGACTTTGAATACTATCCTTCTTACGAACTGAGTCAATTGTTTGAGGGCAATCCCTAGTCAATAGTGGAGACAAAGCTGGGCCTTCTGGACTCTAAGCCCCAGCTTCATCCCTGGAGCCAATGCTCCCAGAAAGTGAAGTGCAAAGCATCAGATCAGATGAAATGGAATCATTATGCATGGTTGAACTGTTTGAGCTTTCAGGGAGGAAAATGATAGATTAGGGCAGACTGGTGATATATCCGAACAAGAAGAGTATTTTGAGTGCCCTGACAGTCCACTGCCAGTGTCCAAAGCTCTCCATGCGAGGCCAAATGTTGTGGACTCAGAAACTGTAACTCCTGGAGCTGAAAGTGCCCCAAGTTCTAGCCTCTCTACCCCATGGAGACTCCCTTGACAAGTGAGGACAATGCTGAAAATGAGGCTCAGAGTGCAGAGACTATAACAGTTCCCCTAGAAAGACTGGTCGAGCTGTAAAGCCTGTGGTGCACCTCAGTTATGATTCACTTGGGAGGCCTGTGGACTTGCCTCTCAATGTTGTCCATAAAGGAGTGTATGTGTCCCCGAGCTCATTGCCCAAACTGAGTGTCAGTGCTAACTCCAAGTTACTTGTGTTGCCCTCTAAGTATGGTGCCCTTGCCCCATCCAGCCCCAAGGTAACTGATAGGAAGGGCCCCCTCTCTTCAGGTTTCATGTACAGAGGTAATGCTTGAGTTATGGTACAATGTGTATGTAATACTGTGTAAAAAGTGACGTACTGCAATGTTTTTCAGAAATGTGTTCTTGGTAAAATGATATATTGACTGATGATTACATGATGCGAGCCTAATGCAAATGTATATGGTTGCAGTTGAAACTTATGGGTACTTGCTTGTGGCGACGTCAAGCTTTCCCAAGCCAGGAAGGTGTAACCCCCTGCAAATGGGGGTTCCCAAAAGACTTCCAGGAGCTTGCTTGAATGCTCCAAGCCTGAATAGTGTTTGGCATTTAAGCCATTTATCAGTAGTGATTTTAGAACCTCTGGTACTGTCTCTTTAAGAGCTGTCTGCTTGCAGACATAATTAGTTGTATGGGGGACTGTGTGTTTCTTTGATTGAGTACCACTCAAGCTGCTGCCAATTCACTTCATTTTGCAGTCACTAGGGTGCAAGGGAACCTATCTGAAAGATGTAACTGTTTGCCAGAAATTATTTAGAGTAATAATGAAATTACAGTTTGTCTAACCTGCTTTCTTTGCAGTCAGAACTGTGTCTGCTAGTTCCCATTCTAGTTTTGAACTGCTGAACTGGACCAATCAGTGTGGGGTAAGCTAGCTCTAAAATGGTGCCTTGGACGAATCAGAACTTGGACTCATAATCTGAGCCAGCCACAAGAGGATTGTATGGGCAGTGACTCTGGGAGATGTAGTTTAGACTTCAGTGCCTTTTTGGACCAGCAGCAGTCTATTGTGGTGACAGCCAATCCAGTCAAGAACTGGGAGGAACTCAAAGGAAGTGCCAGTTTTGTCGGTTGGAGTTTCAGTTGAGCTTTGGCAGTGAAGAAGGAAGGAGCCCTGTGCTTTTTCAGTGTGCAGTTTTAGTCAAAAAACGTGTGTAAGGCCCAGAGTTCAGTCTGCAGCTTGTTAGGACTGAATCCGTCCTGTGAAAAGAATCAAAGGATCTCTGAGAGTAGAAACCAGGCTCACCCTGTAGAAGACTGGAAGAATTGCTGAAAATTGCACTTCGGTCTGTCAGGAACTGAATCTGCTGTGTGTTCTCCGGGTATTGACTGCAGTATTAGTGCGATCGGGATACAGATGCAGCCTGCCTGGTATAGTACTTTCTTTTATATGGATGTGTGAAAGGGTTTTGTGTACCTCAAGTGAGCCCTGCTGACATTGAAGGACCCTATCTTATTTGGAGGTCGTGAGTACTAATTCAGGGACGCTCCTGTTGAATTGCCACATTAAATCCAAATGGAATTACTGTACTGCTGACTGTTTAATTCTCCTTTTCTCTGTGTGAAAGGGCCCCTACCAGCTGCCACAGTTTGGACTAGCCACTAGGGCTTGGGTACCCAGGGACGGTAACTGATAGGGATAGGCCTGTGCACAGAGCCATAAGTAGATTATTAGAGTGATAAGCTAATTAACCTGATTTCCCCTGTCCTTGTTATATCCCCTAAATAAATCAGAGCTGCTTGTTTCAGCAAAGTTATACTGCCTGAGGTATTTGTCTATGTTAAAGTACTGTACTGTGATTGTTGCACTGTATCTCATTTCACAGGAGGTCCCAGTGCGGAACCACACCTGGGGGTAAGTGTATACTGTGAAGGTAATTCTGATATATTGTGTGGGCCACTAGTGGGAAGAAAGGGGGGTTGCAGTGTCCCAGAGGGCTGTGACCAAGTTAGTTTAACTATTGCAAACCCTGACCTCTGGGTGGAGGCACCCGCCATTGGATCCAGGCCCCTCAACCTGTTAGTGGCAAATCAGGCAGGGGTAGTAGCCCCTGGGATAGCGCCATCTAGGGGTTACAGTTATATGAATATGGGGTGCCCAGAGTCCCTTAGCTGACACCTGAACTCCTAAATAAACATAATTTTCTACTTCTTCTGCATTTGACCCAGCTGCAACCACCTAAATCTAAGATACTTTGGTAGAATGGAATAGAAATAGGTTTGGGAAAAAAGAAAAACCTGCAACCTGGGTGCTTATAAAATTTGGAACCAAAATGCCCACCCCAAAATCTGTAAAAAAAAAATGGTTTCAGTGGTTTGAAATTCAAAATAGTAATAAACATACAATCACTATTAAACTGTGGATTTCTAGGTTCAGAAGAAAAAAACATTTAGAACCTTTCTGGATTCAATTTAGAACCACTCTGAACAAGAACTGGAACAAGTTTGCCCTTTTCTAAACAAACTAGAACAAAATGAGTTTCTATGTAGCACCGTTCATACACAAGTAACTCAAAAGCAATTTAAAGACCAGAGGATAGGGGGCCAGCCCACTGGTGTGCTCCAATGGTGTGGAGGGCTGAGGGGCTCAGCGCCCCACCACCTGCAGTGCTGGTGGCCTGGGTTCAGAAACAGATGTGGTTCGTTCAGGGGCTGGCCAGGGGAGGGAGAACTGAGCATCTGTAGGACTGCTCCCTTCCTTTGGAGAGGGGGCTACTGTGGCTCGCTGTTTGTCTGCCACCTGGAGGTGTCTGGGTGGCAATGCATGTGACCACACACACACACACAGGGAAGGTACCCTATGTTCATGGCACTGAGGATGTCTCCACAGAGGCGGAGCTCGTACATTGTGCCCATTGCATGTCCACTGGCCCAGGGGCAAAAATCGGCAGAAAAAACTCCGATGGCAGGATGGTGACCGATATCTCACAGGCTCCACAAAGTTGACCGGGCACCCCTCACAGGTCCTATGGCAGAGGACAATGAGGGAAGGTAAGTCCCAGAGAAGCCAGGTGATAAGGCTGGGGAGGTTGGTCAGCATCTGTATAGCATCTGTATAGCACCTGAACAAAATACCAGGGAATAACCTCTCATAAAGCCTCTAACAGAGTCAGAGATGGCAAAAAAAGAGGAGGTAACTTATGGGAACACATCTTAGTCATACATACCAAGGTACCAAATAAAATGGGGGTTAACCTATCCTAAAGCATCTAAGAGAGTCAAGGGTACAGAATAAAAAGGGGATAACCTCTCATGAAACATCCAACCAAGTCAGGGGTACGGAACAAAATGGGAGGTATTTTCTCCTAAAGCATCTAACAGAGCCAAGGGAACTGAACAAAATTGGGGATAACCTCTCGTAAACCATCAGTCAGGGGTATTGAATACAAGGGGGATAACCTCATGTACACAACATCAGAGTCAGGGCTATTGAATAAAAAGTGAAATAGATCTTCATAGAACATTGTATCAGGGCCAGAGTTACAGAAACAGAAGATTGGGGAAAAATGTTTTCAACAATTATTGCAGTTAAATCTATGTGCTCAAAATATTCTCTCCTCCAGTTACACAGAAAAAACAGTACAAGTCATATTTTCACCTGTTGCTTGCACACCTATACTTTATTTTTTTTAATGGTTCTATTTCCCCCATCCTGCTTATTAGGGTCTTTGTGGCAAAACACTCCTCCAGCTAACAGGCTAGAGGAGTATCTGCCTTTGCAATGCTACACTGAGGCCTACCAGCAGGAGGTGCTCATGTGAAATGCTTGGCACCTACTGTCCCATGACTGACATGGAGCCAAGTTTACCAGGTGTCAACAAAGAGCGCTGCTGCTATTCCGGTGTGACAGGCTGGGATTTTTTATTTTGGTGTCTCTGTTACAGTTGAGAGTTACGAGGCCAGGAGCCTTGAAACTGGGTGTCAGATCTCAAAATGATGATATGTATTGATAAGCACCTCTGTAGTTTAAAAAAAGAGAGGCAAGGAAATGTTAGACTGCAGGAAGACTCTGCCTCATTTAATACATAGTACCAGATTTTGCAGTGCATCCATTTCCAAAAAAACTGGAAGCTTCTGTCTTGAATTCCTCATGCTCAATCCAGCTACACTCAGCAGCACAGGTCATAAGGCTTAAGCCCTGTCATCTCAACTCAAGGTGCCTTGACAGGAACTTTTGGAAACTGAAGGTCCAAACATGTTGTGTGGGGGAGTGTGGGGTTACTGGCCTACTGAGTTACAGCAGAGTTGGTCAAACTAAAAAAATCCAGATGAAGGATCAGTCTACAGCCTGATGAATCCTCTGCTTGTGAAGCTCACAGCAGGAACAGAGAACAGAACACAATTAGCAAGTATATTTTGTAGACTCTCATCACATTTAAGGACGCAAATGATTCTCTTGCACAGCCTTTTTGCTTAAAGGGATTTTCCGATCTGAAGAGCTACTCACGTAGTGTGGTAGCTGCCCTTGGCAATAGGAATTCCAACTAGGATCGAACAAGTTTCCTGAAGTCCTATTTTTGTAAAATCACTCGTAATTTAGTTTTTACAGTGAGCTGGCCATTTCTTCTCACAGCCCCAGTCCTGCAGACACTCCCACCCCCCCGCGCTCAAGGATGTAATGACATGTGGCCAGGGAGGCGTGAGGCACACTGATAAAATGAATGGGGCTCAGTTTTGCTTCATTTTGAGCTAAAAATGATCGCTGGGGATCAGTGAAGACGCGTTAAACTAGAGGGCACTGTTGTGCGGCGTGTCCTTCATTAATCTAGTGACCATTTCTTTAGCTAAAAATGGAAGAAAATTGAGCCCCATTCATTTAATAGAACACCTCTGTGCCCTCCCTGACCACACGTCATTACGTCCTTGAGCGCAGGGGTGTGTCCATGGGACTGGGGCTATGAGAAGGAATGGCCAGCCCATTATAAAAACTAAATTGTGAGTGATTTTACAAAAATTGGACGTCAGGAAGCTTGTTCAATCCTAGCTGGAATGCCTATCGCCGAGGGCAGCTACCACACTATGTGCATGGTAGCTGACATCTGGTAAGTCGGAAATTTACTCTGAATTACAACTCAGCTTGAATTCATCCATGTGCTAATTACCTATATTTCTATTCTTTCCAGATCTCTGTGGAGAACACACGAGACCTTTCTGCTATAGCATTCATTGGCTGTACAATCTCAATCACTGCACTGATCCTCAATTTGACATTAATTACGGCATTTGGGTAAGTTGAGAGTTTCTCTAATTTCCTCTCTGCAATATGTGTGAAATGGATGCATATTGAAATTAAAATGAGTACAGGTTGCATGGTGATTGTTGCCTGTGCTGCCACCTTGGAGGTGTGTGTGGGTGTGTGTGTGTGTGTGTGCGAACGTATGTGTGTTTGTCTGTGTGTGCGTGTGTGTGTGTCCCATCCTGGTAGGAATCTGGGCATATTGCAGAGGTGAATTGCACAGTTCCTGTTGAGAGAGGGTGTGAGCCTACCTTGGAGAGGCATTTAGCAATAGCTTTGAAGTCATTTGTTTATCAGGCCTCTTGGCCAAAAGACATGTCCACAAAGACCTCAATGTCTGGGAAGGGGGAAGCAGAAAAAAAAATGGGTAAAAGGGTTTGGATAAAAATGACAGGTAGTCCAGCCCAGTCATGTTGCGGGTAGTGTGCCTCACAACTGTGCGGGAGACCCTGGTTCACACCACAAGCCCGACTCCCATGCTGCAGAAACAGTGTGCTCAGAATCCAGAGGCAAGGAATCACTTGAATTGTTGGAGCAGCACTGATGCCGTGGTTGACCACACAATGTCTACCCCCTCAAAGGCCACACACACAGTGGCTGCAGTCTCACAGAAAGGACCTGAAAGGGGCCAGCACAGGTAGAAATATGGTGGGGGGAAACATAGTAGCATGACAGATCTTCAGCTACCTGTAGTGTACCAAAGTCTAGATCCCTCTATAAACAGTGCAGGAACCTGAGGCAGTTAGTGTAGGGACCCTGAGGTGGGGCAGGGCACTGCAGTGTGAGCGGGGATCCCAGAGTAACAGTGACCACTTTCAGAAGCAGTCCCTGCTGGGCCTCATGGCTAGTTGCTTACGTTGTGTTTTTTCCTATCTTTCTGCCTGCCAGCACTTTCGCAACTCCCCTAGGACAGCAACAGGAGCAGCCTTGTGCTGTGTGCTGGAAATGCCTGAAGCCTGTCCCTCCAGCACCTGTGCAGCTTCAGTTTTTTTTTTAATTATTTTCCTGCTTCTTTCCTGGCATTCCTGGTCCCAGCAGCATCCCTTCAGCCCCATCATCAACCTGCCATGTGGACATATGCATTAACCACCACTGACTCAGAGCCATGCTAGGTGACTGGCCTGCCACGTAGGGTCGTGGGGGACCTGCAGGGGATGCTGAGCAAGCTGGGCTGGTTTCCTCCATTGTACACCCACCAGGAACTGTGTATACAACCATGCATGTGCATCTGAACGCACATGTGGACAGCATCATCACACCTCCCACCCATGTCTGCTGGTATCACTGTGCTGCTGCCCAACCTCTGCTGGGTAGCAAGCAAGTAACAGGACTCAGTGTTCCCCCTCCCCAAGGGAGGAGAGCTGTCCTTGGGATGTTCAACCCTCCATCCCCAGGCTGGCATCTGAGTGACCCTGGTCTGTTCCTGAACCCGTGTCACCAGCGTGGTCGCAGGTAAGTCATCTAGTGCCTCAGCCCTCCATGCCACTTGACCGGCTTTCAGTTTTTTTTTCAGACAAAATAGTTGGTGGCATGCAGGATTGCTGGACATTCCAGCTTGTACACTGGAGCCCTGTGTGTTCCTCCAGGTTAGGGATTAGCTCTCTGGCGCATCAAATTGTGCCATGCTATATATTGTCTATGACCTATGGAATATGTGTTCAGGGATGAAAAGTATTTGTAAATGACATCTATGCAAGCCTACTGCTACAGTGGAGACTCAAACCAAGACATTAAGGGTTAAGATCCAAGCACTATTAATAATGACTTACTGGCCCGCTGGTGCAGCAGTAGTGCTACTAACTGCAGCGCTGATGACCCGTTTGCGGAAGCGAACATGGTGCATCAGAGAGTTGGCCGGGGGAGGTTGGATCAGCATCCCATGAGCAGCTGTCCTTCTCCAGAGGTGAGAGTTGTGGTTTCCCAGCATGCCAGCGACACCCAGTGGAGACTGGGTACGCAACAGCCGGATCACCACAACAGTGATCGAGGCATTGGTGGATGTCTGTGGGCTGGGTGCGGGAGCATGCCCAGCCCGTGCTGACATCATAGTATGTCTGCACCTCCCAGGGAACCCAAGGAGAAATTTCCTGGACACAGAGCACCATGACGCCCCTGGCCACCTCCTGAATGATGCCCCAGGTGAAAGCCTCAGCTGGGGCCTCTGGTAGATTTCGGTCTTTCCCTTCAGAAGCCCTGCCATGGGGGTAAGATATGGGCCACCCAGATGGCCGTCCAGGTGGCCTGGGGGGAATGCCGGGAGGTCAGGTCCAGGCATCAATGAGGGGGGCACCTCCCCCTACCCATGGCCACGTGATAAAGAAAGTAAATGTCTTATAAGAGATGTTTATGTATGTTTATGTAAACCTGGACTAGACCTTAATGAATCATCCCAGATTTCTCAGATTTCACTAGCTAGAACTAAGGTCAGAGATGAAGTGGCCTAAGAATATGTAACAAAGTGAATTCTCCTGGGTACTTCTAATTAAAAAGGACTTGTTTTAGCACTGTTTTGTTACGAGTCTTACATCAGGCCTTTTGGTCCCATGCCTTTCTGTTCTGGGGGGTGGGACTGGGCCCTATTGGAGCAACACTGTCTGACTACTGTGAGGCAGGGTCAAGAAAATACAGTAAAGAACTGCTAAGCCAGCATCAGGGAGAAAGGAGTCCTGAGAGACTTTGATGGCTTGTTTACATGGCCAGATGGCATACTGGTGAACAACAAAAGCTGGTAAACTTACAAGCCATCTCCAGAGACCAATGCAACCCCTAGATGGCGCTATCCCAGGGGCTACTACCCCTGCCTGATTTGCCACTAACAGGTTGAGGGGCCTGGATCCAATGGCAGGTGCCTCCACCTAGAGGTCAGGGTTTGCAATAGTTAAACTAACTTGGTCACAGCCCTCTGGGACACTGCAACCCCACTATCTTCCCACTAATGGCCCACACAGTATATCAGAATTACCTTCACAGTATGCATTTACCCCCAGGACTGGTTCAGGCACTGGGACCCCCTGTAAAATAAGAAGATACAGTGCAACAATCACAGTACAATACATTAACATAGACAAATACCTCAGGCAGTATAACTTTGCTGAAACAAGCAGCTCTGATTTATTTAGGGGGATATAACAAGGACAGGGAGAAATCAGGTTAATTAGCTTATCACTTTACTCATCTACCTATGGCTCTGTGCACAGACCTATCCCTACCAGTTACTGTCCCTGGGTACCCAAGCCCTAGTGGCTAGTCCAAACCGTGGCAGCTGGTAGGGGCCCTTTCACACAGGGAAAAGAAAAATTAAACAGTTAGCAGTACAGTCATTCCATTTGGATTCAATGTGGCAATTCAACAGGGAGCGACCATGAATTAGTACTCACGACCTCCAAACAAGATAGGGTTCTTCAACGTCAGCAGGGCTACTCTTGAGCTCCACGAAACTCCTCACACATTTATATGACCAACTGCAACGGGCAAAAGTCCTTTAATGGCAGCAGGATTACTCTTGAGCGCCACGAGACTCCTCACACATTTATATGACCAACTGCAACAGGCAAAAGTCCTTTAATGGCAGCAGGATTCACTTGAGCTACACAAGCCTCCTCACACATTTATATGGTAAACAGTAACAGACCAAAGTCCTTTAATGGCAGCAAGATTCACTTGAGCTACACAAGCCTCCTCACACATTTATATGGTAAACAGTAACAGACAAAAGTCCTTTAATGGCAGCAGGATTCACTTGAGCTACACAAGCCTCCTCACATATTTATATGGTAAAAAGAAAGTACTATACCAGGCAGGCTGCTTCTCTATCCCGATCGCAATTACTGCACAACACCCGGGAGAACACACAGCAGATTCAGTTCCTGACAGACCGAGCGCAATTCAGCAATTTCTCCAGTCTTCTACAGGGTGAGCCTGGTTTCTACTCTTCAGATATCCTTTCATTCTCTTCACAGGACGGATTCAGTCCTAACAAGCAGTTACACAAGCTGAAGACCAGAACTCGGGGCCTTACACGCGTTTCCCGACTAAAACTGCACACCGAAAAAGCACAGGGCTCCTTCCCTCTTCACTGCCAGAGCTCAACTGAAACTCCAGCAGACAAAACTGGGCACTTCCTTTGAGTTTCTCCCAGTTCTTGGCTGGATTGGCTGTCACTCACAATAGACTGCCCTGTTGGTCCAAAAAGGCGCCGAAGTCCAAACTACATCTCCCAGAGTCACTGCCCATACAATCCTCTTGTGGCTGGCTCAGATTACGAGTCCAAGTTCTGATTCATCCAAGGCACCATTTTAGAGCTACCTTAACCCACACTGATTGGTCCAGGTCAGCAGTTCAAAACTAGAATGGGGAACTAGGCAAACACAGTTCTGACTGCAAAGAAAGCAGGTTAGACAAACTGTACTTTCATTATTACTCTAAATGATTTCTGGCAAACAGTTACATCTTTCAGATAGGTTCCCTTTGCACTCCTAGTGACTGCAAAAATGGAGTGAATTGGCAGCAGCTCGAGTGGTACTCAAACAGAGAAACACACAGTCCTCCCATACAAACTAATTATGTCTGCAAGCAGACAGCTCTTAAAGAGACAGTACCAGAGGCTCTAAAAACACTCACAGATAAATGGCTTAAACGCCAAACACCATTCAGGCTTGGAGCATTCAAGCAAGCTCCTGGAAGTCTTTTGAGAACCCCCATTTGCAGGGGTTACACCCTTCCTGGCCTAGGAAAGCTTGACATCCGCGTCAAGCAAGTACCCCATAAGTTCCAACTGCAACCATATACGTTTGCATTAGGCTCCACATGTCATCATCAGTCAATATATCATTTTACCAAGAACACATTTCTGAAACATTGCAGTACGTCACTCTTTACACAGTATTACACACACATTGTACCATAACTCAAGTTATTATCTCTTGTACATGAAACCTGAAGAGAGGGGGCCCTTCCCTATCAGTTACCTTGGGGCTGGACGGGGCAAGGGCACTATACTTAGAGGCAACACAATTAACTTGGAGTTAGCATTGACGCTCAGTTTGGGCAATGAGCTCGGGGACACATACACTCCTTTATGGACAACATTGAGAGGCAAGTCCACAGGTCTCCCAAGGGAATCATAACTGAGGTGCACCACAGGCTTTACAGCTCGACCAGTCTTTCTAGGGGGAACTGTTACAGTCTCTGCACTCTGAGCCTCATTTTCAGCATTGTCCTCACTTGTCAGGGGAGTCTCCTTGGGGGTAGAGAGGCTAGAACTTGGGGCACTTTCAGCTCCAGGAGTTACAGTTTCTGAGTCCACAACATTTGGCTCGCATGGAGCTTTCGGACACTGGCAGTGGACTGTCAGGGCACTCAAAATACTCTTCTTGTTCTGGTGTATCACCAGTCTGCCCCAATCCATCATTTTCCTCCCCTGAAAGCTCAAACAGTTCAACCATGCACAATGATTCCATTTCATCTGATCTGATGCTTTGCACTTCACTTTCTGGGAGCATTGGCTCCAGGGACGAAGCTGGGGGCTTAGACAGTCCAGAAGGCCCAGCTTCGTCTCCAGTATTGACTAGGGGATTGTCCCGAAACAATTGACTCAGTTCGTAAGAAGGATAGTATTCAAAGTCACTCTCACTTTCTTCTGATATGGACTGACAGTCATGCTCAACTGGGACTTGTGGAGGGAACACTTTAACTCTGCTTCTGTAGGTGCAGACTTTCTTGATCTTTTCTTAGCAGCAGCTCTAGTCACTGGTCCAGAGGGGGCATCTTCTGGGGGCTCAGGCTCAATCAAGATTTGTCCAATGGGCAGTAAATGATTTCTATGCATTGTTTTTACATCTTTTGAATTATTCTCAGGCCTTACTATGTACACTGGCAGATCATCTAGTTTGCCCACTACAATGTGAGGGAGATGGTGCCATCTGTCAGCAATCTTGTGTTTGCCATGCAGTCCCAGATTTCTTAGCAATACCCGATCTCCCTCCTGGAGTTCCTGTGCTTTCACCTTTTTATCATACCTTTCTTTGTTGGCCAGATTTCTTTCGGCAACCATGGTTTGAGCCAGTTGGTACACATGAGTTAGCTGGGCTTTTAACTTTTGCACATACTGTAAATAGTTGTCAGCTTGAACCCCATCAGGAGAGACCCCAAAACACACATCTACCGGTAGTCGAGCTTCTCTTCCAAACATCAGGTGGTAGGGGGAGAACCCAGTGGCATCACTTTTGGTGCAGTTATAAGCATGTACCAGGGTGCTAATTTGTTGGCTCCATCTAGGCTTGTCCTTTGGGTGCAGGGTGCCTAGCATATCTAGCAAAGTGCGGTTGAAAGGTTCAGGCTGTGGGTCCCCCTGGGGGTGGTAAGGAGTGGTTCTGGACTTCGCCTCCCCCACAGAGAAAGCATCTCTTTGATCAGACGACTCTCAAAGTCTCTCCTTGATCAGAATGGATTCTTTGTGGAGCCCATAGTGAACAAAAAGTTTTCTACAAGTACTTTGGCCACAGTGGATGCTTTCTGGTCTTTGGTGGGAAAGCTTGGGCATATCTCGTGAAATGGTCAGTGACCACCAGCACATTACTGATATTTCTTTGATCTGACTCCAAACTCAGAAAATCAATACAGACCAGCTCCATGGGTGCACTGGTGGTGATGTTAACAGGGGGGCAGCCCTCTGGGGCAAAGCTTTCCTCTGTAGCAGTGACTACAAGTTCAATGTGTTGCTCCACATCAGTCCCCATCTTAGGCCAATAGAATCTGGATCTCACCAAGTCAAATGTTCTGTCTATACCAAGGTGCCCCATGTGGTTGTGCAAGGACCTCAATACTGAGTCTCAAAGGCAGTGGACAACACTAGTTGTTGTTTGTCTACTTGTCCCCCTCTGTCTACTGTTTCTCTGTATAACAGTTTATTGATCAGTTTCAACTTAGGACCTTCTTTGTATAACAGTGCAGTTCTCAAATCAGTGGAGCGTAATTTGGACACATCTTTTCCTGCACAGAGGGCTTCTAAAGCTGATTTGATCATGAGATTGCGGGACTGAGCCCGCCAAATACTGTCATTGTCCAGCTGAGGCAGTGCACCAATGTCTATTGCAGAAAAGTGGCAATAAGCAGCAGGTATGCAATTCTCAGAGGGTCACAAGCAATCCACCATGCAGTCCACTGCGTCCGTGGACATTTGTTCCTCCCTGTCAAACTTCCGGCAGAGTGCCCGAATGTCAGGTTCTGCCAATCTGACCCAATCATTCTGGGGAACAGGCCTCCGGGAGAGAGCATCAGCATCTATGTGGTTCAGACCTGCTCTGTATTCGAGAGCATAGTCGTATGTAGATAATTCAGAAAGCCACCTATGGCCAGTGGCATCCAACTTAGCTGAGGTCTGCACATAGGTCAAAGGATTATTGTCAGTTTTTACTAGTATTTTAGCCCCATACAAGTACTCATGGAATTGGTCAACAATAGCCCACTTCAAAGCTAGGAACTCTAACTTATGTACAGGATAGTTCTTTTCGGATGGGTCAGGCTTCTACTGGCAAAAGGCCACTGGTCTCAGGCCATTCTCGTGCTCTTGGTACAACACAGCCCCCAACCCTTGCAAGCTAGCATCAGTGTGCAGGACGTAAGGTTTTCTTGGATCGGCATAGGCCAGCACTGGAGCATGGGTAAGTTGATATATGATCTCATGAAAAGCAGTCTCACAATCAGGAGTTCAGCGGGCCCCAGATACTTCACTCGGACAAAAATACACTCTTTCAGTCTTGGGGGATGCTGACTTTTGGTATTCTTTGTGGGTTGGGGGATACCCTTGAGTAAGGTTAAGTAAAGGGCGGATCACTCTTGAATAGTCCTTGATGAAACGTCGATAATAACCACAAAATCCCAGGAATCTTTGCAGTTCTTTTAGATTTTTGGGCTGTGGCCAGGTGGTCGAGGCCTCAACTTTACTTGGGTCAGTCTCTATTCCCTCGGTGGATACTAGTGTCCCATATACTTTACTGATGTTTGAAAGAATTGACACTTATCAATGGACAGTTTAAGGCCAAAGTCCTCCAGTCGGTCCAGTACCTTAAATAATCTGCTCTCATGTTCCTCCAGTGAGCTGCCAAACACAATAACATCATCTAGGTATACAGGCACTCTAGTAAGTTCATGTCCCCACTGCACGCCCATTAATCGCTGAAAAGTGGCTGGGGCACCTGAAATCCCTTGAGGCATCCTCATGAATTCATAGAAGCCAAGCGGACAGATAAAGGCTGTCTTCTCACGGTCCTCTGGGGCCATCGGGATCTGGTAGTACCCACTGCGGAGATCCAACACAGAGAACCACTTGCTCCCGTTTAGGCAGGCCAAAGCATCCTGAATGCGGGGCATTGTGTATTGATCAGGGATAGTCCGCCGGTTTAAGGTGCGATAATCCATGCACATCCTTACTGTCCCATTCTTTTTCCTCACTACCACAATGGGTGAAGCATAAGGGCTTCTGGATTCTTGTATTACACCAGCAGCTAACATCTCTTGCAGATGCCGTCTCACATCATCTATGTCAGCAGGTGCCAGGCGTCGAGACCTCTCACGAAATGGTCTTTCGTCATGCAGCTGGATATTGTGCTCAGCTCCTTGCATGCATCCTACGTCCCATTCCTTTAAAGAAAACACCTGGTCTCTCTGGGCAAGCTTCTCACTGATCCTCACTTTCCATTCAGCTGGCAACGGGGAGTCACCGAAATCAAACAAGTCGGGCGTTACTCTGTTATTCTTCCTCGAACTCTTGCTGCTGGGTAGCACTGCAGTGTCTCACAATGCACATTAGCCAGGATGCAACCTCTATTTACTGAATGTCTCTTTCAGACACATTATGAACTTGGACCATTACCCTTCTGGCATAAGCATGGGCTCTAGCAGGCAAAATACTAGGCTTGACCAGCAGTCCCTCTGGCAATTTTCCATCGCCTGGTGCATCCAACATTAATATTTTATTCTTAACATCCTTTCTGATACGGACCTCTCCTGCAAGGTACACTGGGCATTTGGCGCCAGGATCAGAGACTCAGGATCCTTCTTCCATACAATTCCGACCGGTTCCTCTGGTTCTATTTTTTCAGCATCTCTGTGCCTCATAGGCCTTCTTAATTAAAGCCGAACTCTTAAAACTCTACTAGTCTTTGACCCCTGTTTTTCATAACACAACTGTGCCAGCCTTCCAACATATGAGCATTTGTTCCAATCAACAAAGGGGACACCATCATACAGTCCAGTGGGGAGACACACTAAGGCTAGGGTCTCTACTTGTTCGGCCACTCCAGCCACGGAGGTGGGAAAGACAGCCAAATCGGATATACCCGGAATAGGGGTAGGCCTTCTCACTTAACCCCCATACATGCAGTCCTTCTAATGGTTGTAAGGGTACGTCTGACAAATGCTTCTGATACCAATCCTGGAACATAATTGTCACTTGGGAGCCACTGTCTAATACAGCTCTTGTAGACACTCCATTCACCTTTACAGTGGTCTCCATGGAGGGACCCACTATTCTGGACCAGTCTGGAGAGGCGGTAGTAGGGGCCTGGGCAACTGACCTTGCCACAAAGGATGTGAATTAGCATTTTTGGTGCCCTCACTGGGACCATTTCTGCACCTCTTAACCATTGGTTCGCCTCCTTGTAGCCTATATGCAACTTTGTCGTGTCTTTTGGGACCGGCATTCCTTTTCATGTGCCCATCCTTCCCACAATTATAGCAAAACATACTTTCTGGAGTTTGAGCTGGCCGAGGCGCCACACTGGGAGCCAGGGCGGGGGTATTACTAACTGGAAACCTTGGTGCCATCTCTGTCTGCGGTGTGATAAGCATTTGGAGACATCTCGTCAGTTTCTCCACTTCCATGGTCAAGGAATCGAGTTTGGAGCCGTTATCAGCAGGAGATACATGGGTGGGTACCCCAACCCCCATAGCAGATGCAGTCGGATATAGGTCAGGGCCCGTACTTGCAGGCGTGGCCTTCATAAAGGGACTGTTTTTGAATTCCCGGATCTCTCTCAACAGTTCGCCCCATTATGGCATATCTTTTTCCTTGTCAGAGCACTCATTGACTGCCAACCTCTGCCCCTGAACTTCACTTGATGGGTCACCCTCAGTCACTCGGGTCGTAGCTGCAGCTATTAGTGCAGGTCCCTCCCGAGGTCGCCTTTTCTCAACTCCTCGAATTTCTCTCATTAACTCATCATAGGAGGGTGGGGATTCCAGTCGATTTGCCAGGCGTAACTGAAGCAACAGCAGTTCTGAGAAGGGGGCAGACTTAAGGATCCTGTCCAGCCTGGTTCGGTCCAGTTCAATCGCTGGCAAACTACCGCTTCGAGGCATTCTTGCAACAATTTTTCCAGCGAGATACATACACAGACAACAACTCCCCTTGGTACTGTTGTGCATTTCTTACTCTCCACCATAGGTGCTCATCAGAATCTGGGCTCCCATACACATTCTCCAAAGCCTCAAGATAGGCCTGTGCAGTCGCTTCAGGGTTACTGGCCCGTTTAGCACGGATGGTAGCCAGGGCAGGATCTCGGAGGCTCTCACTAACCCTCTTCGCTTTCCGAGCTTGCCATTGCCATTCTAGCACTTGGGGGCAACATAGTTCATCCAGGTCTCCCAGTCATCCTCCCTTGGGGGTGGGAGGGTGCCAGAGAAGATCCTCAACCTTTGGTAAGAGTCGTGACTAATGGCAGGTGCAGAAATAGGAGTCTGCATTGGTTCAGCCACCATTACAGGTACTGGAGCGGAGAGGGTGTTGGGGAGGAACACCCCAGGTGGCAAGAATAGTTTCTTCAAGTCCTCACAGTTTTCCTTCCCAGCAAACCATTTAGCAAATTTCTCCTCAAAAGTTTCAGATAGTGGTGGGGCTCATTCCTCCCTGGGTCTTTACTGTCCTTAGTTATCACTCTCAAGCAGTGAGGGCTCCTCTGGGGTAATGGTCTGTGGCACTTTGGAGCTATGTATGGGATCCTTAAACTCTACTAGGGCCAGGAAAGTGTGGGTGAGCAGATTAGCATGCGACCCACCACCACAGGGTTTTGTAAACCTTCCACCTTGGAAAGTACTCCTGTACAGTGTCCGTATTGATACCCAGGGGATGTCCAGGATAAGCATAGCATTTTGGAGTCGATCTCCTCCCCAGTACACCACTCCACCAGCCGGTGCACAGCTACTTCTGTCGGGTACCCATTTATTTTTTCTTAACAGTGGTTTGTAACATGGCCACTAGAGGACACACAATCCCGGGGTGAGCCTCCAAGATGTAACCCCTAGATGGCGCTATCCCAGGGGCTACTACCCCTGCCTGATTTGCCACTAACAGGTTGAGGGGCCTGGATCCGATGGCGGGTGCCTCCACCCAGAGGTCAGGGTTTGCAATAGTTAAAGTAACTTGGTCACAGCCCTCTGGGACACTGCAACCCCCCTTTCTTCCCACTAGTGGCCCACACAGTATATCAGAATTACCTTCACAGTATACACTTACCCCCAGGACTGGTTCAGGCACTGGGACTCCCTGTAAAATAAGAAGATACAGTGCAACAATCACAGTACAATACTTTAACATAGACAAATACCTCAGGCAGTATAACTTTGCTGAAACAAGCAGCTCTGATTTATTTAGGGGATATAACAAGGACAGGGGAAATCAGGTTAATTAGCTTATCACTTTACTCATCTACTCTATGGCTCTGTGCATTAGGCTTATCCCTACCAGTTACTGTCCCTGGGTACCCAAGCCCTAGTGGCTAGTCCAAACCGTGGCAGCTGGTAGGGGCCCTTTCACACAGAGAAAAGAAAAATTAGTTAAACAGTCAGCAGTACAGTAATTCCATTTGGATTCAATGTGGCAATTCAACAGAGAGCGACTCTGAATTAGTACTCACGACCTCCAAACAAGATAGGGTCCTTCAACATCAGCAGGGCTACTCTTGAGCTCCACGAGACTCCTCACACATTTATATGACCAACTGCAATGGGCAAAAGTCCTTTAATGGCAGCAGGATTCACTTGAGCTACACAAGCCTCCTCACACATTTATATGGTAAACAGTAACAGGCAAAAGTCCTTTAATGGCAGCAGGATTTACTTGAGCTACACAAGCCTCCTCACACATTTATATGGTAAAAAGAAAGTACTATACCAGGCAGGCTGCTTCTCTATCCCGATCGCAATGCCAGGGCCAACACCGGGAGAACACAGCAGATTCAGTTCCTGACAGACCGAAAGCCAAGACCAGTACCCTCCAGTCTTCACAGGGTGAGCCTGGTTTCTACTCTTCAGATATCCTTTGATTCTCTTCACAGGACGGATTCAGTCCTAACAAGCAGTTACACAAGCTGCAGACCGACTCGGGGCCTTACGCGCTTTCCGACTAAAACTGTACACCGAAAAAGCACAGGGCTCCTTCCTCTTCACTGCCAGAGCTCAACTGAAACTCCAGCAGACAAAACCGGCACTTCCTTTGAGTTCCTCCCAGTTCTTGGCTGGATTGGCTGTCACTCACAATAGACTGCCCTGTTGATCCAAAAAGGCCAAGTCCAAACTACATCTCCCAGAGTCACTGCCCATACAATCCTCTTGTGGCTGGCTCAGATTATGAGTCCAAGTTCTGATTCGTCCAAGGCACCATTTTAGAGCTACCTTAACCCACACTGATTGGTCCAGTTCAGCAGTTCAAAACTAGAATGGGGAACTAGGCAAACACAGTTCTGACTGCAAAGAAAGCAGGTTAGACAAACTGTACTTTCATTATTACTCTAAATGATTTCTGGCAAACAGTTACATCTTTCAGATAGATTCCTTTGCACTCCTAGTGACTGCAAAATGGAGTGAATTGGCAGCAGCTCGAGTGGTACTCAAACAGAGAAGCACACAGTCCTCCCATACAAACTAATTATGTCTGCAAGCAGACAGCTCTTAAAGAGACAGTACCAGAGGCTCTAAAAACACTTACAGATAAATGGCTTAAACGCCAAACACCATTCAGGCTTGGAGCATTCAAGCAAGCTCCTGGAAGTCTTTTGGGAACCCCCATTTGCAGGGGGGTTACACCAATAACCTTGATACCTGAATTGTTCTTGCTGTAGGATTTGAGTGTATAGCAAATCGAGACATGTTGCAGTTGCCAGCTGGTTTATCCTAGAGTGTGCTGCTCAAACCTGTAACCAGAGAGGCCAGAGTAAACCCCGGCCAAGAGCAGAACCACGAAGGGGTGTGTGACCTGTGCAAGTTTTCCTACCAGCCTGCAGCTCCAGAGCCAGGATTGGAAAGTTGCTTTAAAGCTGCAAACTCTGATGTAAACTCTGTTTTGAACCCAGTAGTTAAGTGGTCAATCTACATGTGCCAGAAACCAGAGACTGTTCATGATATCCAGGAGGAGAAACCTTAACTCACCAGACGTCACTCTGACACTGGCTCATGGTTCAAGGTCCAAGGACTCTGTCCCTCACACCTGAACAGATATGGTGCAGGGCAAAGTCGGTATGATCCAGACTATAATGTTTAGTGTGTTCAATGCAATGTGATGCTTTGAACTCGCTGCTTTTATTCTGAATAAATTAGCATTTGATTGAGTTACATGTGTCCATTGCTACGTCTGTATCCATTGGTGTAATGAGCTGCCAATTGTTTGTCACTGAGGTAGTCAACACCGGCAAAACTTGATCCATATAAGAGGACCTGTAGGGGGTCTACCCTGATAATTGCTCTACCAAACTTAGTAAGTTAGTTGTCCTACACCAGATGCCCATTGTGGATGTGTGGGTAGTTCAGTGACACCAGCAAGGAAGCAGGATACCATGAGTGATGAGGACCATGGAAATACTTACCTCTATGGCTTGAAGCAGCCCTTTCAGCTCCAGCAGCAAGCCTCTCCTCCGGTCAGTGTTCTGGTTGGTGTTGCAGTCCAGTGTCAACTCCTCCAGGAGCAAGTTTGGCCTTCGCCCATTCATCCTGAAGCCACAGTGGTTGGTGACTCAGTGATCTTCTACTCTTCTTATAAAGATAGTGAAGTAGCAGCAACAGTGTCTGCTCCTCTATTCCACAGTCTGATGGCAGCAGTGGAAAGTGGTGGCAGTGGTTTTAGATGCGTGTGTAACCCCTAGATGGCGCTATCCCAGGGGCTACTACCCCTGCCTGATTTGCCACTAACAGGTTGAGGGGCCTGGATCCGATGGCGGGTGCCTCCACCCAGAGGTCAGGGTTTGCAATAGTTAAAGCAACTTGGTCACAGCCCTCTGGGACACTGCAACCCCCCTTTCTTCCCACTAGTGGCCCACACAGTATATCAGAATTACCTTCACAGTATACACTTACCCCCAGGACTGGTTCAGGCACTGGGACCCCCTGTAAAATAAGAAGATACAGTGCAACAATCACAGTACAATACTTTAACATAGACAAATACCTCAGGCAGTATAACTCTGCTGAAATAAGCAGCTCTGATTTATTTAGGGGGATATAATAAGGAGGAGGAAATCAGGTTAATTAGCTTATCACTTTACTCATCTACTATGGCTCTGTGCACAGGCCTATCCCTACTAGTTACTGTCCCTGGGTACCCAAGCCCTAGTGGCTAGTCCAAACCGTGGCAGCTGGTAGGGGCCCTTTCACACAGAGAAAAGAAAAATTAGTTAAACAGTCAGCAGTACAGTAATTCCATTTGGATTCAATGTGGCAATTCAACAGGGAGTGACCCTGAATTAGTACTCACGACCTCCAAACAAGATAGGGTCCTTCAACATCAGCAGGGCTACTCTTGAGCTCCACGAGACTCCTCACACATTTATATGACAAACTGCAACAGCCAAAAGTCATTTAATGGCAGCAGGATTCACTTGAGCTACACAAGCCTCCTCATACATTTATATGGTAAAAAGAAAGTACTATACCAGGCAGGCTGCTTCTCTATCCCGATCGCAATTACTGCACAATGCCGGAGAACACACAGCAGATTCAGTTCTCTGACAGACGCGCAATTCAGCAATTTCTCCAGTCTTCTACAGGGTGAGCCTGGTTTCTACTCTTCAGATATCCTTTTGATTCTCTTCACAGGACTGATTCAGTCCTAACAAGCAGTTACACAAGCTGCAGACCGGAACTCGGGGCCTTACACGCGTTTCTCGACTAAAACTGCACACTGAAAAAGCACAGGGCTCCTTCCCTCTTCACTGCCACAGCTCAACTGAAACTCCAGCAGACAAAACCGGGCACTTCCTTTGAGTTCCTCCCAGTTCTTGGCTGGATTGGCTGTCACTCACAATAGACTGCCCCTGTTGGTCCAAAAAGGCGCCGAAGTCCATACTACATCTCCCAGAGTCACTGCCCATACAGTCCTCTTGTGGCTGGCTCAGATTATGAGTCCAAGTTCTGATTCGTCCAAGGCACCATTTTAGAGCTACCTTAACCCACTCTGATTGGTCCAGTTCAGCAGTTCAAAACTAGAATGGAGAACTAGGCAAACACAGTTCTGACTGCAAAGACAGCAGGTTAGACAAACTGTATTTTCATTATTACTCTAAATGATTTTTGGCAAACAGTTACATCTTTCAGATAGGTTCCCTTTGCACTCCTAGTGTCTTCAAAAATGGAGTGAATTGGCAGCAGCTGGTGGTACTCAAGCAGAGAAACACACAGTCCCCCCATACAAACTAATTATGTCTGCAAGCAGACAGCTCTTAAAGAGACAGTACCAGAGGCTCTAAAAACACTTACAGATAAATGGCTTAAACGCCAAACACCATTCAGGCTTGGAGCATTCAAGCAAGCTCCTGGAAGTCTTTTGGGAACCCCCATTTGCAGGGGGGGTTACACGTGGTTCAGTGACTCCTCTCCATAAACTTCAGCAGCAGCCATGATAGCGGTGGCTCCATCAGCCCTGATTGCCTCCACAGTTGCAGATCATGGTAATGAGTGTGATGTTGGCACAACAACCAGTGCTGACCGCCAAGTAAACAAAGTTTGTTTTTTTTCAAATACTACTGAAATTGCACCAGTTGGCACCAACAAAAAGAGGCTGTAGCAACGGGGTTTGGGCAAAGCAGGCCTCATTCCGAAAGCTGGCCACAGGGTGGAGTAAGGACCAATTTACTCTCCAGGAGCCAGTGGGGACAGTGCAGGCCCCAGACAAAGAACCACCCAAAAGGCAAATCTTTCAGCACTCCCTACAGGAGCACAGCTATGGGGCAGGCAGTCCTCAGCAAAGGGACTGTCCACTGAGACGGAGTTTCAAGCACTCTCTTCAGGAGCATTACAAGTAGGAGGGTTAAGGCCCATAATTATTAACATGTATACAACTCCTCATGTACTCCTCCAGAGCTAAGAAATTTAAAGAGACAGTACCAGATATATTAAGACTGCCTTATTAAAGACTGCCTATTTGCTTCGTGCTCCTTTTGTAGACTGCGTATTACCAAATGCCTAATTGAAGATTGTCTATTTGCTTGATGCCCCATTATAGACTGCCTACTGCCAAACTCATAATTAAAGACTGCCTATTTGATTGGTGCCCCAGTTATAGACTGCCTATTGCCTGTGACTAATGAAGGACTGCTTATTTGTTTGGTGCCTGTGTCCTAGACTGCCTGTTGCCTACTGCCTAACTAAAGACTGCCTAGAGGTTTAGTATACATGTTTAAGTTTACCAATTGGACTAGTGCTTATTCAGAGACTTCCAATTGCCCTGTACTCGCTCAGAGACTACCTAGTGCCCTGTGCTTACACTGCTGATTTGTCTCACACTGATTTAAAGACTACCCACCTGCCTAGCAGTTCTGGAGACCCCATCTCCGCAAGGACATAGACAGGATGGAGGCAGTCCAGAGGAGGGCAACTAAAATGATGCAGGGTCTGCACCAGAAATCATATGAAGAGAGACTAAAGGAGCTTAATATGTATACCCTCAAGGGAAAGGAGGGAGGAGGGAGGAGGGGGACATGATAGAAACTTTCAAGTACCTTAAAGGGAATCAACAAAATCCAAGTGGGTAGCATCTTTCAGAAAAAGAGATGTGCAGGAACAAGGGGGCATAGTTTGAAGATAGAGGAAGGATGGCTCGGGAGCAATCTGAGGAAGTATTTTTTCATGGAGAGGGTGGTGGACACATGGAACCGCCTTCCTGAGGAGGACGTGGGGTCAAAAACAGTGGGGGAATTCAAGAATGCATGGGACAGACATAACGCAATTATAGCGGGATGTAGGAGAAAGTAGACTGTTGGTTAAATAGGATCTTGGATTAGCCTCACAGAGTGAGGAACAAAGGAGCACCAGGAAATAACGTGGTGCTTCTGGAGACAAATTAAACCATAGAATAATGAAAAAATCCAGCACCCGCATAGCAACCACACAGAAATGTGAAAACACTACACATTTATTGAAGACCACCACAAGGCACATAAAAAAAATGACGTTTCACTTGGCCGACTGCCAAGCTTCTTCAGAGTAAAAGACATATTGCAAATACATGTGTTTAAATATCTTTTTCACCCAAACATGTGGTTTCTCATGCACCAATGAATGTAGAATACACTTCATTATTCAATTAGACAACAAAGATCCTTAAAGCTATATACACTTAAAAAAAACTTATTTTACTTCCATTATTTAATATTTATTAATACAAAACTCTCTAATTCATAAAAATGGATCTTTTCTAGTCTTAATTATTTATATTTTTTCAGGAGCGCTGCCAACTCAATATTATCATTCAAGCCTTTATTTTCACAGGCTCCCAATGTGTAGATCAGTAGCTCTCCCTTTGACCTATTCTTTTAATCAGATCACCTCCTCTAGGCCCTAATTTTACCTGTTCCAATCCTAAAATTTAAATGCATGATTCTTTAGCCAGATTTCTGTATATGTTTCACTATTGCATAAGAGTCATCATTTTGTTAATAGCTCTAATATGTTCTTGATCCTGCTCCACGAGTAGTAGCAGGGAGGAGGCAGGGAACTACAGACCAGTCAGTCTTACCTCAGTAGTGGGCAAGATTATGGAGGCACTCCTTAAGGAAAGGATAGTGTAACACCTGGAATCTATTGGAGCACAGGATCCAAGACAGCATGAGTTTACAACAGGAAGGTCCTGTCAAACTAATCTCTTAGATTTCTTTGACTGGGTAACCAGAGTGGTGGACCAAGGGGGCGCAGTTGATGTTGCCTACCTTGACTTCAGCAAAGCTTTCGATACTGTTCCACATAGAAGATTGATTAATAAGCTAGGTAGGCTCTGGGTGGGTCAGAAGTTGGTCAACTGGGTGGCAAACTGATTGGCGTGCAGAAAACAGAGAGTGGTGGTAAATGGTGTACAGTCAGAAGAGATGCAAGTCACAAGTGGGGTACCTCAGGGATCAATCCTGGGGCCGGTCCTCTTCAATATCTTCATCAGTGATATTGCAGATGGACTGGAGGATAAGGTTTGTCTGTTTGCAGATGACACCAAGATCTGCAACAGAGTAGATGATCCAGATGGGGTGGGCAGAATAAGAAGAGATCTGGATAAACTGGCAAAATGGTCAGAAGAGTGGCAACTGGGGTTTAACGCAAAGAAGTGCAAGATCATGCACATAGAGAAGAGAAACCCTGAAGTCACCTATAGGTTGGGCAGGGAGATGCTGGCAATTACAAGGGAAGAAAGAGACTTGGGCATCATCATTACAGATGACCTGAAATCATCTAAGCAGACCACTAAAGCAGTAGGTAAGGCTAGCGGGATGTTGGGGTATATTAGTAGGGGTATCACAAGTCGTAAGAGGGAGGTAATAATCCCTATTTACAAGACACTGGTTAGGCCCCATCTGGAGTACTGCGTGCAGTACTGGAGGCCACACCTGCACAAGGACATTAACCAAATTGAGGCAGTCCAGAGAAGGGCAACCAAAATAGTGCAGGGACTGCATCAGAAAACATATGAGGACAGATTAACGGAGCTCAATATGTATACCCTAGAGCAAAGGATGGAGAGAGGCGACATGATCGAAACTTTCAAACACCTTAAGGGCATTAACAAGGTGAAAGAGTCTAACATGTTTCAATATAAGAACAAAATAGCAAGACAAGAGGACACAGCATGAGATTAGAGGGAGGCTGATTAAGGGGTAATGGGAGGAAGTTCTTTTTCACAGAGAAGGTGGTGGATGCATGGAATTGCCTACCTCAGGAAGCGGTGGTTATGAATACAGTGCAGGGTTTCAAACAGGGTTGGGATAGCCATAAGGGAGCAATACAGATAAGTATGAATAAATAGGCCATCCACAAAGCACAGGCCTATGGCACATTCATAGGGTAGAAAAAATGGGCAGACTGGATGTGCCTTGTGGTCCTCATCTGCTGTCAACCTCTATGTTTCTATGTAAGTTATGACAGCTGAGAAGTGCAATGATAGGCAAGAACAACCAAGAGGAAAAGCTTTTGTATTTGGTGATTCAGTGTTGAGAAAGTGTGACACACAGATAAGTGGGAAAGATATAGAAAAGAGATTAGTCACATGTTTACCAGGAGCAAGAACCACTGACATCATTAAAGGCTACCCAAGTTATTAATAAATAGCGGAATTAATCCAACTGTGGCAGTACACACTGGAATTAATAACATGGGAAGAGACCATGAAAAGGACATTGTGGAGGAGATAATTGAAATTGGGACTGGGGGAAGCAGTACAGTTATTTCTGGCATACTGCCAGTGCTTAATGGACACTCAGAAAAGAATAACACAATACAGAGAATTAATGCATGACTAAACATATGGGAGGCATTCCATGGAAAGAAGCATTTATACGCAAGGGATGGGTTGCATCTCAACAAAGCTGGGACTAATATATTGGGAAGATTACTATCAGATCAGCTGCCAAGAGAAGATTTAAACTGACTCACTTGGGGTGGGGGAGGGACACCTAGAGATGAGACAGAATTAAAAGTAATAGCTGAATGCTAGAAGCTTGGTAGCCAAAAGGGATGAACTTGAGATTTTTCTAAACACTAGGAATATTGACATTATGTGCAATAACTGAAACGTGGTGGAGGGATGATGAATGGGGCAGAGACATCCAGGGATACAATGTCTACTTTAAAAAATCAAGTAGAAAACGAGGAGGAGGGTTAGCCTTATACATAAAAGATACTAGAGTTAGCACCATTAAATGAATTGAACGATCAACTAGGAAAGTCAGAGCAGTTGTGAGTCCAGGTTAACTTGAAGACCAGCAAAAAAAAATAATTCTGGGAATTTGTTACAGACCACCAAATCTCTCGGCAGAGGAAAATGAAGAATTCATGAATGTATTAGACAATATAGACCCAGGGGACGGGACAATCATTGCAGGAGACTTTAATGTCCCACAGATTGGAGGAACTAACAAAGGGGGTAACATCGATGAATAGCTGTTTAATCAAAATCATGGACAGACATAACTTGGAACAATATATCAATAAAGGCACAAGAAGGGATAATGTTTTAGACATTGTCCTAAGTAACATGGAAGATGACCTACATGAGTGTACAGTACATTAACCTTTGGGCAACAGCGACCATAAGATGGTACAGTTAAGGATGAAGGGTGACTGTAAACCTCTTAAAGGAAAGACTAAAATTAAGATTTACAACAAAGCTAACTTCCGAGACATGAAATTATACTTTTTCAACTGGGACTAACAAAATGATTGTAATGGCAAATCACTGGAGCACAGATGGAGCACAGTATACACAAAACTACAGTACTGTATTAGTACATTTGTTCCTGAAAAGGTCAAATACAGTAATACTGGGAGAATACCAGTCTGGTATAATAATTCCATTAAAAATTGATAAAACAGAAAAAGAGGGCATATGCTAGCTATAAAAGTACACCATCAACATCTAAATGGGAGGTACGGTAGATAAAGAAAAAGCAAAACTGTGTAAATCAAAAATTAAAAAAGCCTAAAAAAGGACCTTCGAACTGAAGTTAGCCATAAATACTAAAGATAATAAAAAGAAACATTTTATAGTTATGTAAACAGTACCAAATCAGGGAAACCAAAAATTTGACCCATTACTATAGATGGCAAATTGGTAGATGAAGGCCCTGCCTTGGCACAACTTTTTAATAATCACTTTTTGATTATCTTCCAAGAGAAAACAGAAGTCAATAGTACAATTAACAAGGCGGCTACAAATATAAATATTAACATAAATGTACTAGATGTTAAAAACAAACTATCAAATCTAAACCATAACAAGTCACCAGGACCTGATGGGATTCATCCCAAACTTTTAAAAAAACTTGGAGGCCAATTGACAGATATATTTTCTGCCTCAGTTTCAGAAGGGAGAGTCCTAGCAGAATGGAAGGAGGCTAATGTTATTGCAGTTTACAAAAAGTGGCATAGACAGGACATTACCAACGACTGTCCAGTAAGCCTCACATCAGTAATGAATATTTTCCAACACGACTTTAGGCCAAAAAGGTCATGCTTAACCAATTTAATCAACTTCTTTGAGCCAATCAGCAAGTCTTTAGATGCTGACCTACCAGTGGACGTACTATTTCTTGATTTCCCAAAGGCATTTGACACGGTGTCAGACTTTAATTCGATTGAGAAATTAGAAGAACTAAAGTTTGACTCCAACATTGTTAGCTGGGTGAATTTCTGGTTACATAACAGAAGACAAAGAGTAAATGTGACTGGATATCATTCTGAGTGGGGGTTAGTTACCAGTAGAGTTCCGCAGGGTTCAGTTTTGGGGCCAACACTTTTCAATATTTACATCTCATCAATGCAAACATCTGATAATGCTTGGATGTGCAAATTTACAGGTGATGCAAAAATAGGAGCAACAGTCGATAATAATATGGCATTAGAGCAATTCCAACGAGACATCCAGAACATTGAACAATGGGCAAATAAGCACAAACTAACCTGCAACTTAGATAAATGGAGGGTGATGCACTTGGGCAAGAGAAATAGGATGGTCACATACACATTAAGTGGCAAACAGGTACATGAAACAAGTATGGAAAAGGATTTGGGAGTAATAGTGATGAATGGTTTATCATCTGATGGACAGTGCAGGGAAGCTTTATTAAGCGCAACATATGGAGTAGGGATAGGGAGATTTTAATCCCGTTGTACAATACCATTGTAAGGCCACATCTAGAACAGTATGTGCAATTCTGGGCACCACATACAAAGGATAACATAAAGTTGCTTGAAAGTGTTCAAAGGAGAACAACTTATAGTATTTACTCACTAACCAACAGAACATATGGAGAGAGAGATTGAGAGACCGGGGATTATATTCCTTGGAGTATAGAAGATTCAGAGGAGATATGTGCCTAGTATACAATGCCTTTCAAACTGCTGACCTTTTCGAATGCCTTGGGTTGGACAGAAAGTTGAATGACAGAGAAACCAGGCTACATAACCTTCAGTTAAGAGGCAACCTATTTAGAAAAAATAAAAGAAGAACCTGGTTCAGCAGTGTGAGGACTGCCCTAAAGAAGTACTAATTTAGTGTGCACCCTGTACCAACTGTCTTTAAATAATCAGTCAAAAGTTGATCCACCAAGCACTCTGGTATATGTTTAAACCAATGTTTTTATGAGGCCTTTAGGGCAGTCCTCACACTGCTGTAATTACCCTGTAGTGTAGCACCTGACTCCTATAGCTTTTTATATAGGAGTGTATGAGTACTGTTATCATATTTTTTATTTTTTCCAAGAACCTGGTTCAGTCAGAGGGTAGTTGGCCCTTGGAATGGTCTACCATCAGAAGTAGTTCAAAATAACCCCTTGACAACATTTAAAACAGCTTTGGACAAATACATGGGTAACAAAACTATCCTAGATAGTACTTAGACTGGATGAGTCATAAAGGCCTATGGCTAAAGAGACTCGTATCCTTCTATGATTCTAAATAAAAAAATCTCTCACCACTCTGAAATGCTAGACTTGGGTTCATGAAAAGGCTGCCCTCGGGATTTTGCATTTGAATTGGCAGTAAGCTTTCTTTCAGTTTTATAGCATTTCCTTTTATTCCAGGTACTGTTTCTGAAAAGCAGAAAAAAAGAATCTGACAAAGTATTTTGTGACCTTTTTTAAGATACCAATGCACTAAATGCATTACTAGCTCTTTAAACAGCCTACCGATGGAAACAGTGGAAACAACAACAGTACAAGCCTGTAGTGTAAGCCTGGACAAATTTCTGCACACCAAGAGAATCCCAGCATACCGTGGATAGTATAGTGGAGGAGGGGGGATGGAATCTTTATAAATTAGTACATGTTTGCACAGCATATTTGTTGGGGTCCCCCTAACAAAGCCTCGATATATAGAGTCAAAGTACTGGGGTACTGCTAGTCCAGCTGTCCTCTATAAACACTAATAAATTGTATGAACATTACTTTTTTTTTTTTACTCTCGTTTTCCTTGCTGAAGAGTGTGCAACTACATTGTTCTTCTCTGCCTTCATATTTTCTGCAAGCTGCACCAATCTCTTAACAATGAGCGCCATTGTGTTCATGAGATTCGTTATCTGGCAGTGCCCTCCTGAAATCCTGCCACCCAGAAGGCTGCTGCACAAACCCCACCCCCCCCCACTCCACCTTACCCTGGTGGTAGTCCAAGGCAGGTGCAGACAGCTGAAACCAGAGCTGAGAGGGCTGCCATGACTTTGTGAATTGCATGGTGGCCCCTTCCCCCATTCCTGAACAGTTGCAGTACAGCTTTGTGACGACTCAGGAAGAGATGTCATTCCTGTTCAGCATAGTGTGCCAGGGTCACAGTGTCACCATTGGTACTAAGTAGTTGCAACTCCCAATTAGCACACTCTTACCAACCAAGACTGGGTCCCAAGTTATGCAGTGCTATTTAATGCAGTTTCAGTTCAGTACAAAATGTTTACATTGAGCCCTGAACAATTACTGTAAATGTTAAATGGGCCCAGTAAAAGTCAGACTGTCAGCGCAGCAGTAGGGCTACCGTTTGTGACACCGGCGACCCAGGTTTGGCAATGAACCAGGGGCACTGACGGCCAGCTAGGAGGAGGAGGAGGCTCAAGTATAACAGTGGATGCTCCACTCCTCCAGGCAGGGAAGGAAACAACACCTCAACACGGTACCACCACTCGTGTGTGCCCAGGGTAGTGGTGTAGCGGCTGTGGTGTGGTGAGGGGAGGACATCATTAGGCGCCTGGCTGAGCATGTTCATGCATGCAGTAGCCTGGACTCCAGTCCTCATGCCAACATCCTCACTGAGGTAGGAACAGGGAAACTAAAGGGTAAATCCCCTCTGTCATAGTAGCGTGACATTTGGAGACAGTAGCCTGAAGGTGATCAGATCAGCCTGCCAGCAGAGGAGCACAGAAAAAAGTGATTTTAAAAACATGGCTCAAGAAACACAAAGGATGAACAACTGCTGATGGGTACTGATCAATAAAGTTAGTTACCTGGTAAAAGTCCTGTCCATGTTAAGTTGCTCTTTCCATTTATATCCCGTATTTGATTATCTCTGATGTCATCAAGAGGCCAATAACTGAATGCACCCTCAAGCACGGCAAGACCTGTTGTACAATATCAACACGAGAATGTAAAAAGACAGGCAATAAAAGGGTCCATGGTTTTAGTTCAGAATCTGCATTTTCACTCATGAATACACTGAATCAGATTTCACCCCCGTGCTGTCCACATTCCAAGTAGAAGTGTTCCCTAATATTTTTGTTTCACAGTGATTCAGTGTTGTGGTAAATTTATTATAACTAATTTTATGTTTATAAAGATTACAAGTCCAGTGAATGACTCTTGCTGACCCAGAACAGTACTTACAAAGGCTCTGCAGGCTCACAGGCTGCACTTTGTGAAACAAGTATCAGCTAGTGGCTATTTTTAAAGGTTTATTTTATCATACCTTTTTTCACAGTTATGACATAGGAAACTGAGAAAACAAAAAAAGCTGGGCACACACCAGACTTGGAGAAGTTAATTTATACAATGGCAAGAAAAAATCCTGGACTCTGATTGGTCAGTCTTGGGCTAGACCCGTGCTGTTATCCCAGTACAACATCACGGGTCTAGTCTCAGCCTCACTGTGAACCTGCAGATGATTTTTTGGAGCTAGAGCTCTTTTGCATCTCCTCTTAAGAAATAAAATATTTCTCCACACTAATAAAACATTCTTTAAAATTATTTTTTTATTTTATATATAACAACGAGCCCCTGTATAATACCAACAATGCCCTCCAGGGTGTGTGTCGTTTGGGATAACGTCACGTCTCAGTTGTTGGACGCACTCAGCCTACGGCCTAGTGCCCAACGTTATCCCAGCACGACACACACCCTGTCGGGCATTATTGCTTAATTTTATTACCGCTGTGCTCAAGAAGAACACAAGAAGGTATTCTGGAATCACTCACAAAAATGGTCTGTGATCAATTTGGTCATTTAGAACATTTGGCATTAATGATTTTAACTCACTGATACAGCTAATCTCTGAACAAATATTTGAAATGATCTCCCCCACAATCCAACAGTCTTATCTTTGCCAAAGCTTCAGATTTAAATTATCTGATTTTTGAATTTTGAAATCCCCTGAACTGTGCACCCAGGGCATTGTCCATCTTTTGATATATTACGGCTCAGATGTGCTGCTAGATGCGGCACTTCAGGGGACGCACCATATGTCCCACGTACAGCATACCACAAGTACACCAGGCAGCATACACTGTAAAATCATTGGTGCAATCAATGAAATCAGTTTGTATTTTTTCCCCGTTTGTGGGATGAGTGAAAATATCACCCAAAGAAGACTCTTGTGAATCGATACGTAGGGGTGTTAGCCCAGTGGTTGGTTTTTGCATGTTTTGAGCCCTGTGGCAACAAAAATTAACTTCTCCAAGTGTGGTGTGCGCTCAGCTTTTTTGTTTTGTCAGGAATTATGGCTTCGAGCTGAAGCACCTCTGGGAGTCAGGCTGTACGGTCCTTCACGGTCTGTATTCATGACATGGAAAATGCTAGATGAAAAAAAACAAAGGTCCCTCATGTTTGCCTCCTGCCATCCAGGCAGATGCATATTTAACATTATGAGAAACTGCGAGGCCATCATGCCCATAGAGTCTGGGGGCATGTCCTCATCCCTCCTGCCCCAAATATTTCCCAACTGCAACATCACATCTTTCAGTGGAGTCCCGATTCTAGTCATTTCTCCAGCTGAGTGGATTAAAGAATTAAAAGCAATTTGCTCAAGGTCACAAAGTGGGTTCGAGCCTATGATCTTCTGGTTTCAGTGCCAGTGTACTAACCATTAGACCACACTCCTCTAATTTCTATTCAAGGCAGGATTGTCAATGTCTAATTTAGTGTTCCCTCCAAAATTCCTTTTTTTTTTTTTTTATTATTAGTTGAGTTTCCCCATTTTTCCTACTGGTTTCTCCTGTCCCTCACCCTGATATTAGAGGTCATCACAGCTACACTTTACCTCTACCTGGGGGGAGGGGGCCAAGCCACAGCCTTCACAGCTAATGCCACTCTGACTGCCTGGAAAGGGAAGCGTGAGTGCCATGCCACTTGTCCCCTCCCTCTTCAGGAGACAATCTCTTCCCCTACTTGAAGCAGCCCACTGCCTCCTTCCCTCCCTGCTCCAGGGCCAAGCTCCTCACCTACCTGTATCAGTCCACTCCCTCTCTTATCCGGAGCCAAGCCTCTCATCTTCCTGAAGCACCCTGCTCCCTCCCTCCCTCCTGGGCAGTCTAGCCCCCTCACCTACCTGAAGCATCCCACTCCCTCCCCCCTGCAGAGCCAAGACATGTATCCACCTGAAGCAGCCTGCTCCCACGTTTCCTCCCCACTTAGAAGCTAAAACCTCACCTAACTGAAGCAGCCTGCTCCCTCCCTCCCTCCCTCCATGGGAACCAAGCCCTTCACCTTCCTGAAGCTGTCCTCCCTGTCCTGCTCCCTTGTTGGATTTCAGGGCTTGGCGGCAAACTGAACTCCCAGGTTGCAGGACAAGTCACTCTATTGCCACGCAAGATTTTATAAGTAAGACATGACAGGGTTGCATTATTGCGAGATAACGGCACATGTCGGAAGTGAGGCGCAAGGCAAAGCTGAGTGCCTTACACACTGGAGAAACACCATTATCCCACAATTATACACACCCCACAGTACCCTTATTGCAAATATAAAATGTTTCCTCAGATTTTTATTAAAACCTGAGTACTGAGGTCTAGAAAATTAAGTATTTCTGACCTGTGGTGTTGTGCTAGAATAAGCACAATCATGTGATCACATCTGATTAATCACAGGTTGTGCTTTCTCTCACCCATTTTATAATAGTTTTCAATTGTGTCAGCCCGCCCCAGGAAATTTTTGGGCATAGCAGCCCTAAGCTGGGCTATATTGTTTAATGGGAAACAATGGCAGTAGATTTGATACATGTTTGCAGTGTCGAGAGGAAAACCACTAGTGGATAAAACCCAAGGCTACGTGACCGAGCTATTCCTCCAAGGCACACCAATTCTGTGATGAGGTATACCCCTTGTAACATATGTGGATTTGCAGGGTAATTTCCAAAGTCATTTGATCCTTATTTATTTTCTCCCTAGTTTACCCCCAATTCAACCCCAGTCCCCCACTCCAACAGCAACCAAGGCCCCACCCTTCCTCCTGCCAGGAGGGTGGGCAACCAGCTGACACTCCTGCTGACAGCAATCCAATTGAGGATCAGTTGGCTGGGGGTTCATGATAGTCAGGCAGCTAGTGCCACCCCTAGGAGTTATGCACCTCAACAACATTGATGCACTTGGTTCCCAGTGAATCCCAGTAAGGGATTTCCAAGCTCTCTTGCAGACTTAGATCTTTTGGTTGGTAGCAAAGTGCTCTTCCACAGCACCTCCAAGTGACAAATGGTCAATCTGCAGCAACAACAGGTAGATGTTGGATTGTCAGCTCCATCTTTTGCATTTAGAAAGAAAGAAATTTGGCTTTATATAGCATGTGTTTTACATACTACATCCCAAAGCACTTTACAACCCATGAGCAGTTCCATCAGACATTAGACGAGCACTAGATGGTTAAGTTACACTGAAGAAGGTTAAAGCAAGCACTGGAAGGTAAATCTTCTATCCAAAGCCTCTGGGAGGGAGGTGAAACCTTAAGTTCCAGTCTGCTGGCATAAGGTTTTGGGCTTCATAGCCCAGTACCTTATGGCAGCGTGAGCTTATTGATGCCAAAAATGTAATTTATAAGTGCCTCCATTTAGTATGATAAGGGATCATAACTGGTGCCAAACCCACTGCCAGCCGATCCCTTTCAACTTCCTGGTGAGCCTGCTCCACCCCCACGCTCAGAGATTTTGTGACGTGTGAGCAGGGAGAGTGTGGGGGTGAGCCCCATACAAGTCAATGGGGACATTTTTAAGTGCCATTTTTTGGTAATTTTAAGCACTCCTAGAGGAAAATTAAAGCCATCGCTTGACTAATAGGCACCAGTTATGATCCCTCCCCATACTAAATGGAGGCACTTATAAATTAACATTTTGGCATCAATAAGTCCACGCTGCCATAAGGTATTGGGCTATAAAGCTCAATACCTTATGTCGGAAATTTCCTTTAAGTGCTACAAGAGTGTCAGTCCTGTCTGTATTTTGTACAAGCCTTGCACTGAATACAATATATAGAATAATATATGGGGGGAGTGCTTAACAAGAACTTAATGCACATCCTTGGTGTGGGATGCTAGATAAACCCTGAGGGTGGAGCCTGAGGGGTTTATCAAAGCATACCACACCGAGGGTGTGCATTGAATTCTTGTTAAGCACTCTCCCCCCATGTACTGTTTTATGTAATTACTGGGGGGCATTCTTTCTCCAACCAAATTTCTTTGGTGAATGACAAATTTCAATAAGAGAATAGGAAGAGATATGGTCCCTGTCTGAAGAGCGGAAGCTTGTGTGCATAGCAATAAAGAAATCACTTAGAGTGGTAGAATGGTTCTAAATTAAAAGAAACATGTTTAAAAATGTGCACTTTATTTTGTTTCAAGTTTTCAGTTTGAACTGTTTTTAGTTGCTGCAGTTTGCTGTTGTCAAGCAATATTATAATAAGCTGCACAGGTCGGAGTTCAGGGTGGTTCATGGGGATACGACAGAGAGAGAGAGAGAGAGGCAGGGAGGGAGAGAGAGAGAGAGAGAGAGAGAGAGAGAGTGAGTATCAGGAGTATGGCTTTTGTTTCTCAAAGTCCATGGTGCTGCATTGGAAGGTTAGTCATGGTCAGATTTATTTTTTAATTTATTATTTTTTTATTGTCATTCTAGCAGTTTTCGCAGTTGTTCCCTGCATTTCTGAATGGTCTGATTGCTGGCTGATGGCAGTTGTTGGAGGACAGTGAGCGAGTGCAAGCCCGGGCCAAGGAGAAGCTGGTGCGTGTCCGGCATTATAACCCACAGGTTATAATGGTGAATTATAACCAGCTTCTTCTGTGAGAAAAAATGGCCCCCAGTTATTACAATAATGTTGGATGTGCACATCGCCATAAGAGAGCAGCTTGTTGATTTACTTCCAGCTTCCTCAGGACACCATGAACCTCCTACTTCTTTAAACAGAATATTATAAAAGTTACTACAAAAGATCACGAAAGCCACTATCAAGGCAGCCCTAGCATGCTGTGGAAGAATTTTGCAGTTTACTCCTAATGTGTGGCTGTGAGTTTAATAATTAGGAAGGAAAAACCTTAATGTGCATCTACAAAGGATTCTGCTGCAAATACAGAGCAGCAAACTTGCAACCGTGTAAGACTTTGTGGGGTCCGCCGCAGCTGCTCTGAATCTATTTACAATACTGATACCAACATATTCCTTCCTTCACTGTTCCATAGATATGAAAATCAAAGGGATAGATAACTTGCAGTCTTTACCGGTTATCAAACACTTAGCTAGTGGTTAGCATGCAGAGTTGTGAACCTAAAGACCCAGGTTTGAGTCCCACCAGCACCACTTGCTTACTGTGAGACCCTAACCAAGTCACTTAACTTCCTTGTACTCAACCTCCTTCTTAGGAAGATGTATGGTCTAATGGTTGAACCACTGGACCACTGACTTGAGAACCAGTAGGACACAGGTTCAGACCCACTAACCAAAATAATATGTGACCTTGGGCAAGTCACTTAACCTCCCAGTGCTCCAGTCTACACAGCTGCAGAAATGGGTAGAAGCAGGATATCACTGGAAAAAAGATGCTGCATCTCAATTGGGCTAGGCTTTATAAATAAACTGTAAACAAAAACAAATAAAAAACATCTACCTCTCCATCTACTTCATCTCTGTACTCTTTGAAACTCATTCTGTACCTCATGACAGTAGCATTCTCTCTCTCTCTCCCTCTCCCTCTCTCTCCCTCCCTCCCTCCCTCCTGGATAGAAAATGCTTTTGGATACAGTTTGTATGAATAGCACTATATAAAACTAAATTCCTTCCTTTTCTACCACAGATATAAATGATTTATCTTATTTTGTTCCAGTTAGTGGTTTTATCTACTGTTTTGCCCAATGTGTCCCCATCCAGACTGCTCCTCCCAGTTCCATGTCCTGGCATCTCAGTATCTTACCTCTGTGCTTCATTGTGTCCTCTACCACAAGACATTTGGATGTGCCCAGTTGCCAGTGTGGAGCCTGTGGGGGACCAGGTCATCATCCAGCTGCAGTCACTGGTCTGCCATTCCCAACCCCCGGGCTCACAGCACGTGCAATGACACACTGTGTGTGTTCCACCTCCATGGAGATGCCCCCCCCCCAAGCATCCTGAAGCTGGGATCCTTTCCTTGCATCCCCTGCGCTGCCACCCAGATTCATCTTCATGGCTCCCACGGAGCATGACACATGTACCCAACCTTGAGGGAGGACAGCTGCCCTTGTGATGCTCAGTCCTCCCTCCCTCCCCTGGCCAGCTCCCGAGTGACCCACGTCCATTTGCGAACCCCGGTCACCATTGTAGATGGTGGCGTGGCACTCCAGTGGCTCAGGCTCACTGAGCCACTGTGCTGGTATTGGTTCATCTTATTTATTTTTTTTCCAGGTAGGTGCCCTAGACAAGACATTCACCTATTTTCAGGCATAACCCAGGAGAACCACAAAACAGGAACAGTATACAGGATACAGGGTGAACGTACACAACTACATATCTGTGAACATAGAAATAACCAAAGGAACAAAATACAGAATAGAATAACTCTGAGATAAAGTAGAGGGTATAGGGCAGTAAAACAACAGTACAACAACAATAACAATCTCAACAGAGGCTATACACATAATAAAGTCAGAAGGTAATAAACAAGGAGTATAATGATCACTAGTTCAAAGCCGTGGCAACAGCTCTGAGATATACTGATATTCCAAATGCAGGCTACAGACAATTACAGCTGAGGCCTTGGGAAGGAGGGAGTGGTAACCATACTTGAAGGTAAGACTAGAAGAACTCAGCCAGATTGAAACAGTTTTGGGGCAGAGTAGGAGAAGGACAATTCACCATGTTTGGATTTGGTTTTGGGGATGGTTAAAGAACCCAGGGCATTGAACCTTAATGGATTGGAAATGCTGTCCAGTATTAGAATTGAATGAAGGAGTGAAGAGACTTGTTTGAGCACCACATTAAAAACCACATTACCCAAAATAAGTTTATGCAAGGCAGGCGAGAGAGGTCAGCCGAGTCAGGAGTAAAGGGCGCAGTGGTGTGTGTACCTGCTGGTGGCCAGGGCAAACCTGCACTGGCGGACAATCTTAGAGGCAGAGAAGTATACTGTCATCCCATAGGTCAGTTTGAGTAGTAAAATGGCATGGGCAGCAGCAATACTGGCATTTGAGGTGAGGTAGCATCTGATTTTGAAGGAAAGCCCCAACCTAGTGTTCCACTGCCTTACAGGCAGCGGATATGTGTGCTGAAAAGTCTAGCATTGTGTCTACGGTGACCCCAGATAGTTAAAGGAGGAGACAGTAGACGGGTAGGATCCATTCACCACAGGGACTGTCTGGGGGTTGCACATTTTGACTCTTGGTGCTGAGCCAAACAGCATGACCTGAGTCTTAGTAACATTCATAAGGAGCCTATTAGTATGGCGCCATGCCTGAACTGACTACAGGTCAGATGAGAGTCAACAACTCAGGTCCAAGATGCTGCAAGAACTTGTGAAAAGGACCAGGCCATTGGCATACAGGATAGGTGTACAGTACTGGAGACTAGTTTAGATTGTGTTTATGTCAAGTGAGATAAGAAGGGCCCCAAAATAGATCCTTGGAGGACCCCAACTACAGTAACAGCAGGCTCAGACAGAGAGTGGCCATCTAACTTGCCGACACCTATTTCCCAGGTAGTTATGGAACCATGTCAGGGCAGTGGAAGAGACACCTAAAGCATTAAGTTTACCACAGGCCCGGTGGCCTTGAGGGTTGAGGCACTGGACGCCAACTCACGCCATGCCGGGTGACCCATGTTCGGGAACGAGCACGGGATGCCGGGTCAGCAGGGAGGAGATGGATTAAGTGTCCAATGGTCTGCTCTGCATCTCCGGGGAGGGGAGTTTCCTGCATCCGTGCTCACCTGACCCCTAGTGGAGGCTGGGGATCGGTGGCACGTAACTGTTCATCATGGGGGTAGGAGGTGGCAGACGCTTGAGTGGGGTGCGCTCGGGAGCATGTGGGCACCCAGTCGCTGGCGTCATTGCACGCCATCAGCCCGCAGGGGAGAAAAGTGGAAAAAGGGAATATCCAGTCACACCGGCTTGATGGGCATCTGTGAGCACCTGTGCCAGCTCCAGGAGGGGAATCGCCAAGTGTGGATCCATATTAGGTGGGGGAATTGGCCACCCCCCTACCTCTGCAGCACAGGGGGTAAGCCGTGGGGCAATTGGGTGGTTGCCCTCCACAGAAGACCGGTACGAGTCAGACGGCGGCCAGAGAAAGGGATGCGAGGTCAGATTGGCTGACTGTTAGCCCTAGGAGAAACAATACCCGCCAAAAAAAAAAAAAAGTGTACCACACAGTTGGGTACGGTCCACCAAATCAAAGATTTTGGTGAAGTCTATGAAAACAGCACCTGTGTGCACACCCCTTTCCAGGGTGGTACAGATGCTAGTGGTGAGTGATAGGAGGGCAGTAGTGGTGCTGTGATCTTTCCTGAATGTGTGCTGGGTGGGTGACAGGAGGTTATATTTGGAGAGATATTCGGTCATGTGAGAGGCTACCACTTTTTCCAGTAATTTATCAAGTATCGGCAGTATCGCAATTGGTTGATAGTTGCTTGTATTCTGACAGTCAACTTTTTTATATACTGGGACCACATGAGAGGTTTTCCAGTGATCAGGGACTGTGTTAGTCATAAGGGACAGGTTACAGAATCTAGTAATTGGTAAGGCCAGTTCCTTAGCATCAGTCCTCAATATTTTAGGCTTGATTCCCTCTGAGTTGGTGGACTTGTTTAATGGGCTCTGCATAAGTAGTTTACACACTTTATGACATCATTACCAAAGATTGCAAAATGTACCTGGATTGCCATCAACAGTTTCAGCTACAGTGAGTCTTAAGGTGAACAGCACCTGTGGTATACAATCAGATAGATAGAAAACAGCAGTTATACAGGATGCAACAGCAATAAATGCAAAAATATTTTTTACTAAATCTAGTTTGTGAGAGATGTCCATCAGCCTTACAAATTTGATTTAATTTCCTTACTGTAACAGCATTGTAGCAAGCCAAGACTTTTTGGGGAACCCTCAGAAAAGAGACTCCAGCCAAACAAAGTTCAATGAAACAAAAATATGCTTTACTTCAGCACAAAACAAGGGTTCAAAATCAGCTTATTTTGGCAAAGCAAAAACAAAATAAAAGACTTTCAGTTTATCTTGATTCAGCATTCCAGTTCACAGCAGCACTGCTCTCGCTTTCACAAGCCCCTAAATTCTCCTTCTTGGTTTCCTTTTTATGCAACCCAGGGGAGGCTCATTTGTGCCCTTCCCCCTCCGGGATTTCCAGGCCTGCATACAACCAATGCACATGGCCTTTAAAGGGCCAGGCCAGAAAGCAGCAGGATTGGGTATGCTTCACCCTGTTCTCCTGCTAGTATCTTATTGGACAGGGGGTCCCAGGTGAAGGTTGTACAGACTCCTTCACATTTACAAATAAGTTTGTTCTGTTTTTGCTTCTGCCACTCCACATGGTAAATGTCCCTAAAACCTCCAAACTGATTTGCTGGCACCAGAGATTGCAGTACCCTCTCTCACAGATCATAAAACTATTTAGTTGAACCCACTGCAGCGATTGCTCAAGGCCCTTGGTGTTCACCCCTCCCAATTCTCCAAGGGAGCTGGCCCGGGTTGCAGAAGTTGTGCTACACAGGGCACTATGGTCTAGCAATGATGTGGAGCCTCCCCTTTGGGTGACAATTGGGGGTAGTTGGATAATGCACACAGTACTATCATTCCCCCAAAATAATAAAATTACCTTTGCCCACACAGCCCTTCCCCAAAACACCTAACACTGTACAACAATGACAACCCAAAACATGCAGTTCAAACAAATAATTTATTATAAATGAGAGAGTAGAGGGCTGGCCCAGTGGTGCAGTGAGCTGAGGCATTGGCCACCTTTGTACCGGGCTACACTAGCTATCCCAGTTCAGAAACGGACCAGAGTAACTCGGGCTGACTGGGAAAGGAGGATTAAGCATCCCAAGGACAGCTCTCCTCCCAATGGGGGTCTGAGTCCCACCACCTAACTGCCACCTGGCAGAGGTTGGGTGACTGAGCCAGCAGGACCAGGAGACATGAGGCGGAGTCTGCTGATGCAACATACAAGTGTGTCGACGACAGAAATGCATGCTTGTATCACCGCAGACACCCTGTGGATGAAGCCTGGAGGAAAATGCCCTGGCTTGCTCAGCATCCTCTACAGGCAGCGCATGACCCCACATGGCAGGCCACCTGCTGAAAAGGAAACATGGCTCTTTGTAAGTGGTGGTTAACCTGTAAGTCTACAGGATGGGTCAGTAATGGGACTGGAGGATGCTACTGAGGACTAAGGACTGACGGAGGAAAAAAGGAATAAAAAAGGGAGGTAAAGGAAGACAAGGGGACAGTGGGGAGCAGTGGGGTAGAAGTTCAGTTTTATACTCTCTACTTTAACAACAGCCCCATACAATTTGTCCCCCTTCCCCAGCATCCCCATAAATTCCAGAACAGGTGCACCTGACTTATTTACTTCACAGGCCATGGGCAAGAGCTCTCTTCAGTTGCGGTGTGTACCTCACTGCGGACGCAGTTGCTGCTAGCATGGAAGGTGGCTCGGTGAAGCATTTAAACTGTGGCAGGCAAGCTGTTGCAAGAATCTAAACAGTGTTGAAACAAATAATTTTTTACTTGTTGGCAAAGAAAATGGGTGGCTGATTGGCCACCTCAGGTCTTCTGCCTGGCCCGAACTACATTTATACAGTCCACCAGGGCTTTTCTTTCTGACTAAAGCAGAAATGCAATTATCCCAGTTGCTGGGCCAACCCCGTGGTTACTCATTGATGTGCTGACTCTCATATAGCTCTAATTTTCTGATAGCTAGGCAGGTGAGATGCTGGACACGCTCCCAGTTGGAGGGAAGGCTTCTGGTGTCTGTCCTTTCATACTAGTCTTTTACTAGTCTTTTTTTGCCTCTCACAGATCAGGTGCTCAGCTGTTGTTGCAGAGTGTCCAGGGACCCTGGAGTCGGCAGTTGCCAATGCTGGATGGTTGTGTCTCTGTAGGGTTTGATCTCTTGGGAAAAGTCACTGACAGGGCAGGAAAACCCAGCACCATTCCTTACCTTTCTCCTCTAGGTTCTGATGAAAACTGTTATCTTTAATTCAGATTACATGTGTACACAATCTTCAGTGGCCTGCCAGGACTGCAGCTCCTGGCAGCCAGTTGATCTCTGGCTCACAACTTCCTCCCATCTCACAAACATACAGACAGCCCAGGTCTTTGGTTTCAGATCCTTGTATACTTGCTGAAAATCGATGTCCCATTGGCCAATCTTCTCCCAGACTGACAGGGCTTCAGAATGTCAGCCCAGCCATGCAAATCAGGCTTTCTATTGGCCTAAACTTGCGGGCAGCATTCACAGTTCGCCACTGACCCCTACCCAGCAGACTTTGCTTGGTTGGAGGGCTGAGGAGCTGCATGTCTGCCACCATATTTGTTTATATACAGCGTCCTGCTTTCTAACAGCCTCTGCTGCTTATATTTTAGCCCCAGAGAACTGTCCTGTTCATGAGCTGACCCCGCTACCTGTCCTGGGGCCAGGACTTATTTGTGAAGGCACTAAGCCCGCTGCAAAGCTGGGAGGTTTTTGTATGGGATGCATTCTTGGAACAACGTGGAGAGGAGAAAGACAACATTTGGTGAGAGACATAGGGCTCAATTTTTAAAAGAGAAAAGTTTACACAAGGTGCCTGCACCAAAGGGCTATGACGCAAGTGGCACTTTGCGTCAGAGTTTGCGGCGATCCCAATTTTCAAACACCACCTGTGTCAAAATTGGGATGCGGTGCAGCAAAGCCCCCTGCACCAGGTTGCAAGAATGTTTGCACCATGACTGGAGCTGCACCATTCCCTAGTTTGCAATTCTAGAAGCCCCCGCATGGCCACAACAGGGGCTGACTTTAGCCAGAATGTGGTCTAAGGTCCCTGCACCTCTGCCTGGCAGGATGGCAATTGGGGGGGGACCTGCAATGTGGGGACCAGAACTGATGTAGCCCTGGGGGTGCTGGGGGGGCATGGCGGCAGTGGCATGGGAATGTGTGGAGGCACCCGGCGGTGGTGCCCTGCGAGTTGGCACACAGTGGATCAGGCCAGTTTGAGGGGGGCACAGGCCAGACCTTCAGGACCTGGACCTCAGGTGACAGCAGCCCTGGCACCTGCCCCATGGGACCCACAGTCTCTTAATGGTGGTGAGTGGCAATGAGTTGAGGTTGTCGGCTGCAGTTGGTGGCTTGGGACGTGCCCCAGGCATCTAGACATTCCCCATTTACAGAGCCCCTCTGTGGCAGCTGGTGAATGCCCGACTACTATGCTGGTGACTGTGGGTCCTGTGGGGCTGGTGCCAAGGCTGTTGTCCACTGGGATCTGGGTCATGATGGCCTGGCCATGTCCCCCTAACCTGGCCCGAGCTGCTGTGTGCCAACTCACAGGGCACCACTGCGGGGTGCCACTGCACAGCCCCCCCCCACTGCCACTGCTCCCCATGGTACCCCCAGGGCTACACTGGCCCCTGGTCCCCATCTTCCACGTATAGTTTTCCCAAAACCTCCCCAGGTCATCAAGGATTGCATCATGTGGGGGGGGGGTTAAATTCTTCTGTCAAAATCCGCAGGTGCGCCCAATGTTTGGTGCAACCCTGCAGCTGCAGCAACTCCAAGGTCTTCGGCATAGGGATCCCAATTTTTACAAAAAAAACTTCATGGTCCCTGATGCACCTGGAGCTTGCCGCAGCCCTAGATTACTGCAGACTGCAGCAATCTAAGGACTCTTTGAAAATCGAGCCCATAGTTTTTAGGAAAGGTTTGTTGTTTGGTAATAATGTTTTGCTAAGTGGGTTTTTTGGTAGCAGTGCTGGTAGTGAAGCTGCTGTAGTTTTAGGGTGGGATATTCAAAGAGGTTGCGTAAGGCGCAACAGTGTTGTGCTTTGTGCAAACCACCAATGTGCCCGGTGCAATATTCAAAGAAATTGCTCACGCAAATCCCAATGTGCCGGGCGCACTAGTAATGTATGCGCTGCCAGTGCGGGTGTATGCCTACGTACAAGGCGGCACATCCGATATTCAGCCGGATGTGCGGCGATATGCAGGCACACACCCACCTTTGCGCTGCACAAGGGGCGCAAAGATGTGCCCGAAAAAAACAGGAGCAAGGACTGGCCACCCACAGGCTGGCTGCCGTATTGCTGGGCGCAAGACGGCAGCTGCCAGCTGTGGGTAGCCACCCGAGCCCTGGCGGCACCATCCGGTGGCGTAGCGCCCCCCACAATGCCCGATCATGGGCTTTAATAATTAGTTAACTCCCTGGTGGTCCAGTGGACTGAACACCGTGCCTGATCGCGGGCTGTAATAAATATTCTACTCCCTGGTGGTCCAGTGGACCGAACTCCATTCCCGATCGTGGGCTATAATATATATGTTACTCCCTGGTGGTCCAGTGGTACCTGTACCCCCCTCCCAAACTGCCCACTCATACCCGTCAACCCAATCCCCCCCCCCGGTCAGCGGCGGGTGGCAGCAACCCACCCGCAAACCGCCCGCTGACTGACAGCGTACAATACAGCTGTACGCCCATTGGTCCACAGTGTGGGCCAATGGACATGCAGACCATACTGCACTACACAGTCCCGAAATGTGAATGGAGCCACTGGACCACCAGGGAGTAGAATATTTATTACAGCCCACGATCGGGCACGGAGTTCGGTCCACTGGACCACCAGGGAGTAGAATATTTATTACAGCCCGCAATCGGGCATGGAGTTCGGTCCACTGGACCACCAGGAAGTAGAATATGTATTACAGCCCGTGATTGGGCACAGAGTTCAGTCCACTGAACCACCAGGGAGTAGAATATGTATTACAGCCCGCGATCGGGCACGGAATTCAGTCCACTGAACCACCAGGGAGTAACATATTTATTACAGGCCGTGATCGGGCTATGGGGCGCGTTGTCAGTGAGGGGCAGGGGGCATCGGTCCCCGACAGCAGCAGCCTGGATGGGCACCAGGTGCAAGTTGCAGGGGATCGGCGCATCTGCATGCAAATGGGGCCATAATGACATGCAAATGGACCCATTTGCGCCTTGCATACATTATGGCCCCATTTGAATGTCCACCACTGAATATCGTAGTTGTTGCACCTAACGCAACAGCGCTTGCACTAGCGCATTCCCCTGCTCCTCTCTGGCCACTTGCACTGGCGCAGTGCGACTGCACCATGCACAATACGGGTGGCCACGGTGCCATATTCAACAGTGCGGAGCCATGGTGCAGCACCGTTGAATATCGCTGAGGCCACGCCCTGGCGCATACCAGTTACGCTGCGCCTGGCTTGCATCCCTGCCTGGTGCAGTTCTGAATATCCCACCCTTAGGGTATTTTGGTTTACTTTTAACTTGATTTGTTTTATCAGCATTTTGTGAGGTGTCTGCAGGGTTTGAAACTGTCTGTTAAAATGTGTGATTTTGCTGTTATCTGTTGGTGTTTTAGAGATGTACAAGTGCTGTGAGTTAGGTTGTGTAGATTATATAGGTATGTGCCATAAAGAGTTTAATTTTCATTTGTTTTTTTAATGTTCCACGTATTTTTCCTGCAGTGGTATGTACTTTAATGTCAAGGTATATATAGAATAATGTATGTAATGGGTTAGAATTACAGTCCAGCGATCACCCTTGGCGGCCGTGAATGCAGGCCGAGCCGAAGTGCCATATTGCCTCAAGGTGATTGACTGACTGTTAATCTAACCCCGTACATACATTATTGCTATTATTATAATGTTGAGAATTTTACATTTTTTTTTATTTGTGGTACAGTTCATTCAGACATACCCATTTTAATATTAAATAGTCCCTCCGCTTATAGAAACATTCAGTTTAATAAAGTTAATAAAACTCCATTTAAGAATAAGTGTCCCAATCCAGTATTTCCTTAGTTACTTGTTATATACTCTTTCACATTATCATTTTTAAAAGCTGTATCCATTTAATATACAGCATGAAAGACTGTGACATCCTGTTCGACAGCTGCTGTGGCAATCGGTGGTAAACTGCGTTACAGATGAACTCCAACTCCGTAAGTGTTGATAACTGCATCTGGAGATGTATCATCGGCTCTACCACTGCAAGTATTTACTTTTGTAAAACAAGAAACCTAATGGTATTATTGCAATGTTTAAAAAGTAGAAACTTTGCTTCTGAGCATGCGCAGTAATGATGCATGTACTGCGTATGTTCAGAAGCAACGTTTCAACTTTTAAAACAGTTCAATAATACAATTCCCCTAGTTCTTTTGCAAGTCTAAGTCAATAAATTTAGATCCTAAAAGATGTACTTTCAGACCCTCATATGTATGTGAATGATCGGAATTCGTCTCCCCGCTCTTCAGCGGAACTCCAACAGAAACGGTTGGGAGACAAATCACGGACAGCAGGACTTCGAACGGAATCCCCTGCCCCCACCCAAAAATATATGCTGTGTCAAGACTGAGAGGATCGGGAATGGGACAGGTAACTGATAATTTAAAACTGAAAGTTTGTAGCAGTAGTGTACTATAGAGGAACCTAGCACTGTGACAGCCGGCCTGATAGATGTGTGCGGAGGGTACCACATTTACAATATATAGCACAACTTGTCGGGTGACAGTCTATTGAATTCCTATAATGCTGTGTGATTTGTGTGTGCAATTGTGGGCTAGAGATTTCTGACATGATGTTGCGAACTGTCACGTCCGATGTCAGTAGTTACTGGGTATGCACTGTGACACGTACACAAGGCATGCTCTGTTATGGATATTTTTTTTTGTTTGTTTGTTTATTCTACCGTTTTTTTTTTGGCTACTGTTCTTGACTATTTAGCAATAAGGTATGCTGAGGTCTGAGACCTCATACATGCAGACATTTTCTGACAGAAAATTCAGTCTCTAACACCTGACTGGCACTTGTTTTAAAATGATGAAAAACAGCATGCAGTGATCAGGCTGTACATGGTAGGTTAACGTGGGTTAATGTAACCCTGTTAGAACCATGGCAGCCAATCAGATTACTTTAAATTTCCTGCCTTGTAATAATTTTAATTATCATGGTACAGTATATGCTTATAGTACATGGTTCGCCATTGTCCTGCATAAAGTCAGCTTGCTCAAAATCCTTATAGCGTATGGGGGAATGCTGTTCTACATGGAAATCCATGCCTAGAACACCATTGTTGTGCTACAGTAGTAACATCAGGATGTTGTCATACTGCACTAGGGAAGTCACTGCTGCAGTACAACAACTTGGAATGCTGCTGTGCGGCCACTTCCTTCAAAAAGCGGCTCTGATTGCTCTGGGTTTTCAAGTGGTAAAGTGAAAAATTGTACTCAGTTGTTTTTTTTTTTTACAGGCTGTGTGGTACTGCTCAGACTCACCGATCGGATCATAATTGCCAGTCTCTTCCATGAAAGTAAGAATATTCCAGTTATGCTATAGTCTGAAATGCGACAAACTCAAAAAAGTATAAGATAGTGGGACTGAGTACTGTGGTTGCCAGAATCGGGACTTTCAAACATAACTAGGAAAAAACAAACTAGTTTTAATTTATGTTTGCCCATACACTATGAAAGATTTTGTATGGGCAACCATATAGAGACAAGCCTGTGAATCAATCTCTAGGTATCCATGGCAACCTGGAGACCTCTCAAGCTTCGCTCTTGAGGTTCCTGGTTGCCATGGATACTTCTCGATTCAGACACAGGCATATAATGAATTGTTGCCCATACACAATCCTCTATGTTGTGATGTCACTACTGCAGCACAACTTAGAATGCCACTGTACATCTGCTTTCCCCAGTCAATCAAACTAGAAGCTGTTTTTTTTTAACTTGAAGTTACAGAAACAGCTACATCTGGCAGCCGCATATTGCATCTGTAATTTGAGTCTGCCATCAATCTTCAAGTGCCCCCCCAAACTGCCAGTTCATAGAAACATAGACATTGATGGCAGTTAAGAACCATGAAGGCCCATCCAGTTTGCCATCTTTTTCTACCTTATAAATGTGCCATCGGCCTTTGCTCTGTCAATGGCCTATCTATTCATACTCATCTGTATTGCTCCCTTATGCCTATCCCATGTCTGTTTCAAGCCCTGCACTGTATTCATATCCACCACTTCCTGAGGTAGGCCGTTCCATGCATCCACCACCCTTTCTGTGAAAAAGAACTTCCTCACATTACCCCTTAATCAGCCTCCCTCTAATCTCATGCTGTGTCCTCTTGTCCTGCTATTTTTCTTATATTGAAACATGTTAGACTCTTTCACTTTGTTAATGCCCTTAAGGTGTTTGAATGTTTCGATCATACAACCTCTGTCCCTCCTTTGCTCTAGGGTATACATATTGAGCTCCATTAATCTATCCTCATATGTTTTTTGATGCAGTCCCTGCACCATTTTGGTTGCTCTCCTCTGGACTGCCTCAATTTGGTTAATGTCCTTGTGAAGGTGTGGCCTCCAGTACTGCATGCAGTACTCCAGATGGGGCTTAACCAGTGTCTTGAAAAGAGGGATTATTACCCCCCTCTTCCGACTTGTGATACCCCTACTAATACACCCTAACATCCCCCTAGCCTTATCTACTGCTTTAGTGCTCTCTTGGATGATTTCAGGTCATCAGTGATGATGATGCCCAAGTCTCTTTCTTACCTTGTGACTGCCAGCAACTCCCCTCCCAGCCTATAGGTGACTTCAGGGTTTCTCTTCCCTATGTGCATGATCTTGCACTTCTTTGCATTAAACCCCAGTTGCCACTCTTCTGACCATTTTGCTAGTTTATCCAGATCTCTTCTCATTCTGCCCACCCCATCTGGATCATCTACTCTGTTGCAGATCTTGGTGTCATCTGCAAACAGACAAACCTTACCCTCCAGTCCATCTGCAATGTCACTGATGAAGATATTGAAGAGGACTGGCCACAGGACTGATCCTGAGGTACCCCACTTGTGACTTGCATCTCTTCTGACTGTACACATTTACCACCACTCTCTGTTTTCTGCCCATCAACCAGTTTGTTACCCAGTTGACCAGCTTCTGACCCACCCTGAGCCTACCCAGTTTATTAATCAATCTTCTATGTGGAACAGTATCAAAGCTTTACTGAAGTCAAGGTAGGCAGCATCAACTGCTCTCCTTGGTTCACCACTCTGGTTACCCAGTCAAAGAAATCTAAGAGATTAGTTTGACAGGACCTTCCTTTTGTAAACCCATGCTGTCTTGGATCCTGTGCTCCTATGGATTCCAGGTGTTGCTCTATCATTTCCTTAAGGAATGCCTCCATAATCTTACCCACTACTGAGGTAAGACTGACTGGTCTGTAGTTCCTTGCCTCCTCACTGCTACCACTCTTGTGGAGTGGGATCATATGAGCCCTTCTCCAGTCTTCTGGGACCTCTCCTTTGCTCAGAGACTCACTAAACAGTTCTGATAATGGCTCTGCTAGTTCCACCCTTAGCTCCTTTAGTACCCTGGGATGCATGCCACCAGGTCCCATTGCCTTGTCTACCCTGAGCTTATCAAGCTCTTGTAGGACCCTTTCTTTTGTGAAGGGACTAGTGCTCACCTCCCTCCCCCCTGTGACCATGGTGCTGAGCTGTGGGCCCTGCCCTACCTTCTCTTCAGTAAATACTGGCAGAAGTATCTATTTAGAATAGATCTTTTACATGGTCCTCCTCTCACATGCCTTATCTCCTTTGATCTTAGCAATACCCCTCGGACTTTCTCTACTAATGTATCTATAGAAAGTCTTGTCACCTTCTTTACTGTTTGTGCTAGTGTTTTCCTTGGTTTGGGCCTTTGCCTGCCTTACTGCCTTCCCTGCTTCCCTTAGGGAAGTTTGGTAGGCCTCCCTATCTTCATCCCGCTGCGTACCCTTATATTTCCTGAAGGCCAGCCTTTTGGCTCTGACCTTTTCTGCTACTGTTTCTGAGAACCAAAGTAGTTTCCTTCTTCTTTTGCACTTTACTGAAAGGAAGCAGAGTGTCTGAAATGGGCATGGATATAAAAGATAATGAATGGGCAGCTATACACAGACAAGCCTATGTTTTCATCTTGAGGTCACTAAACAAAGATATGCTCTACTGGGCAACCTGAATGCAACGAATTGGTCCCATATTCTCACTGCCCCAGACATAGATGTTGTCCTCTCACTCTTCTACTCTCCTAATTCTGTCCGTGACAAACATGTCCCTGTCAGGAAGTCCAGGGTTAAGGCTTCCACTACCTTAGGATCATCCCTGATCTTATTTATTTTGCAAGACACGTGATCAAGCTTGGGTCCAATTCAAACTTTCAAGTCTTTGTCTGACCTCCACTCTACAGAGTGCTCCAAACTCTACAAAAGGCCATTCATAGTGCTAAGTCCTTCTATTTCAACACAAACCTCCAGAACAATCTCAACTGCCCTGCCAAGTTTTGGAAGGTAATCCACTCCCTGTTCGATCCCCCTACCCATTCTGTTTCTACAGTCCTTATGACTAATGGCCCTCCAGTATCTGACCCATCCTCTGTTTCCACTCTCTTCAAGAACATTTTCACCACTTGTGCTCCACCCTCTCAGTTCTATGTAATAACAGTGAGTACAAAACAGTGAAACCCACTTCAGCAACAGCAAAATGACGAGCACAAATATAACCCCTGCAAATATCAGTGAGCATAAAAATAGTGACTGTCAGCAAAAACAAAGTGGGAACCAGCAGCAGATACGGAGAACACAGCAAGGATTCCACTTCACAGACACACCGGAGACACCCAGCACAACACACAACTAACAGTGCACATCAGAAGCAACAGTGAATACTACACGCTTCACGGGGGGCAAAAACAATTATAACAAACTCTGAGGCCGCACACCTGTTGGGAATGGGTGCAGGTATCTCTCCTGGCTATTTTGTGTGACTCACTGTTTTGTGACTAGCTGATGTGGCACACAACCATTTACTACCACTCACCATTTAATGCCGGTTACTATTTCATGGGCACACAAATTGAGTCACTCAATTTGACTCCACCCATATTATGGGACACCCCTTTCTACCCTTTTCTAGAACTTCTCCCTCCCTATATCACGTCATGCCTCCGTCCACCCTGCTCTGGGGTTTCATTTCCTCCTGTCTCTGCACAGGAAACCCTGTTGCTCTTTCTTCTTGTAATCAGTCCAAATCTGGCCCAGAAGGCCTAGATCCAAGACACCTCCATCTCTCTGTTCTAAATATTGGTTGCCCCCTCACTAACCTCCTAAATCTTTCCTTCACACTCTGCACTGTCCCTCAGGCTTGGAGGTTGGCTAAAGTTCCCCCCCTCTGCAAAGGGGGGTGATCCTTCCTCTTCTGGCAACTTCTGTCCTATTTCCCTTCTCTCCTCTCTTGCAAAGTTGCAAAAGAAACTGGTCTATTCCTGGCTCTCTGACTTCCTGTACTAATCTAACTTCTTTTCCCCTTCCAGTCTGGTTTTCAGAACACCATTCCACATCTCATCCCTGTTGTAGTTACCAACTCATTCTCTCTGAGTGGATCAGAGGCATATCACAGCTGCCATTTTCATCGATCTGGCTAAAGCCTTTGATTTGGTGGCCCATCGCTCCTCTTGGACAAACTGAGTTCTGTTGGCCTCTCACACTCCACTATTGCATGGTTTAGCTCCTACCTCTCCAGCCACCACCAGTCTGTTCAGGTCAATGGTGTCCTGTCCCCACCACTCCCAATCCAGGCTGGCATCCCTCAGGGCTCCATCCTGGGTCCCATCTGCGTTTCCATCTTCCTCAATAATCTCCCCTCCATCTGTGTCACCTTACATATTTATATGTATGCAGACAACACAGTTGTCTATTCCTCAGGTCCATCGACAGAGGCTGTGGAAGTCTTACACCAGCAAGACTTCCACAATGTCCTGCATTGGTGTCAGGCCAACCAACTCTGGGTCAGCACCAAAAAAAGCAGTGTCCATGACCTTTGGTTCCAGCCAGAATCTGGCCAGGCTTGCTTCATCCCATCCTTTACCACCCTGGATGGTTCCTCCCTTGAAGTGGTTCATTTCTTCAACTATCTTGGTGTGTGGCTTGACAGTAGGTTTGATTTCTCTGCCCACACTGATGCCATTCATGCTAAGCTCTTCCCCAAGCATGGTGACCTGTACCACAACAGGATTGCTTGACCAGTGTGTCCACGGGAGTTGGTTACAAGATGGTACTCCCAGTCTTTGACTATGAGGTGTGATTTATGGTTCTGCCTCCTCGTCTTACCGCTTCCAGACTGGAGACTCTGTAACACCTTCTATCATTTTAAACTCACCCCCTAATACTCAGCATTGCAATCTCTATTCATCTGTATATACTCCCTCTTTCCTCCCATTTCTTGCACTATTTTGCTACTTTCATCTCTAGATACTGGTTCGAGGCAATGTCCTCATATCTTTCCCTCTCATCTCCCGACTCCATCAACCTCATACCCCTTCATTCCAGGGATCCCTGCTCCATCTCCTTCCCTCACCCTCACTCCTCTGCTGGACAGTCTGCCTTCTCCTATCATCTTCCCTCACTGGAACCTCCTCACCTCTTCCATCCATCTCTCACCCTCCCCAATTTCCTTAGCACCAGCTTAAACTCATATCTTCCCTCCTGCATTTGTCAACTCCCACCTGACCTGCTTTTCTTCTTCTCCCCCAGTTCTTCCCCCTCCCTGGGGTCGATTTTACTTCTTGTATTTTGTTTGTAATGTTTGTTTTAAATCCATTTGTTGATTGTATCTATGAGTGTTTATTGTGTCATGTTCCAGGCTGACCCAGTGGCATGGAGGGCTAAAGCCCTGTGTGTCTTATCTCCTGCCACGCTGGCAACCTGTGTTTAGGAACGGATGCGGGTTGCTGGGGGTCGGCAGGAGAGGGAGGACTGCACGTCTAGAGGACAGCTGTCCTCTCTTGGGAAGGGGGGATTTGTGAGGTCTGCTGCTGTACCGCCACCTGGAGGAATCCAGGTGGAGGAGCACGAGGCCGCACAATGTTGGTGACCCAACATCCACAGCACATGGGACATCTCCACGGTGACAGAACTTGCACAGTGTGCCCATGGCACGCTCATGGCTGGTCAGGAGAAAACAGGAGGAAAATCAGAGCCGGACAGGCTTAATAACACCCCTGTCCATCCTGCTGCCAGCCTGCTCTGCCACTCTGAGTCTGGGGCACGTCTAGATGTGTGTCTCCGGTGGGGGTGGGATGGCCCTCCCTCCTGGCCCTGCTACAGGGAAACCCATGGGATACTGTCCTGGACATCAGAGGTGACAGGAGCTGGCCACGGCGGATGGGAATAGGTGACTGAAGCACCACCCATCCTGCCCAGGAGGTGGAGAAAAATCTATATAGAAAATGTGTAATGTTTCAGAACTCCGCTGTATATGTTGTGCTTTCTTGTTATGCTGCACTACTTTTGCTTGCATGTTATTTGTTTTGTATGCTCACTTCCATTGTTATTGCTTGACTGTATCCTTACCCTCAACCCTGAGTCGCACCTGGAAATGAGCTTTAGCTCAGTGTGCCTTTCCCAGTTATTAAATTTTTAATTAATAAATATTCAAACTGAGAAGCCTTAGAAAGTTATTTTATATTCTGATAACTGTAGCTTGGAAATGTATTACGCTTCTTTGACTATCTGATGTCACCTCACAGATGTCTACAAGGATAAACAAGGTGAACGAGGTCCAAGAGACAGAATGGTGCAGTACTGCCAAATTATATTTACAACTGGAACACTTTTTGTACTTTTGTCACCCATGGGCTTTTCACATACAAGCGGGCCTCTCACAACAATAACAAGAGGACTTCAACGATGGACATTTCCTTCCCTCTTTTTATTTATTTATTAGCTTTTGGTAACCGGGTAAGTACGCTAGGCAACAGACCTGCCTATTTTCAGGCACGACCCGGGAGAGCACAGGACATTGGTTACAATATGCAGAAATGCACAGACATAATATAGGTGTACAGGAGCAAAACAAGATATACATTGGGTAGCACAGTAATAGTTACATAAGGGTACATTTTAGGCATAGATCATCATAAGGATGTAAAATAAAGCAATTAGGGTAACCATAAGACAGCTGAGGACAGTAAAGACATCAAGGTTCATAGCCACCTAGACAAACATCTTGCATGGGAGAACATTAGTGTAGTACTCAGGGTCAGACCCGACAGCCTGCAGTGGGACAAAGCAAATTAAGAGCATTTGCATTGGCCAGAGGCTAGAAAGTGGGTGAACAGCGAGTTTGAATTCTCGATGGGAGGCTGAAGTTTTCACCATAAGGGGAGTGAGTTCCAGAATTTGGGAGCAATGGGCAAATGCCTGTTCACCCATTTTTGTCATGCAAGGTCTAGTGGAGAGCATGGGGACAGAGGAAGACCTGAGGGCAGGTGTGTGAGGCAGGAGTCAGGAGGTTGGCAAGAAGACAGACAGGGAGGTCTAGACAGGGAGTCGATAAGCAGCCCAGGAGTAGGCTGAATATCCTTAGGTGACAGCCAATTTAAGCCAGCGTAAAGGAGACAATGATGGGTAAGACGTGGGTCAATTAAAGCGAATCTACAGATGTTGTTGTAGACAGTGTCCCATTTGTGGAGTGTAGCAGAGTTTGCAGCAAAGAGGAGGGGCAGAGCATATTGGAGCTAGGGTAAGAGAATACCTCTCGCAACAGAAAGTCTAGCACATTTGCACATGTACTGGCACATTTGGACTGAACATGCTACTTTGGTTTGTATTTTTATTCAGGGACTCACTGCCTCTCCTCTCACTGTTTTATGTTCTTGTTGGCTGGTTTTCTGTTTTTTTGTCTCCTTTGTAGTGGTTTCTGCATTACTGCTCAGCCAGTTCTATGATTAGACATGACTGTTACATTTGTTCGAAATGTACCATGGCTTTTATTCAATAAAGCTAAATTATAAATATTTCAATTGCCGTGTGCATTCTAAAATGTTGTTGTGCACATTCCAAACAATTGTTCTGCACAGTTCAAAGGTCATACAATTGTAAATTCCTTGTTCACCCCACACCCAGCTGTTTTTTAACTACCAAGTGCCCAAAGCTGTACCACTGAACTTGTAAAAAAAGTCTGTAAGCGTAGGGTTTTTTTTTGCAGCTTTGCAAGCAAAACTTACAAGCTGATTTTCACAGATTTAGAAAATACACTGAAATACATACATTCCATTTAGAAAGGATGCATCAGACCTTTTTCACAATTGTTACTAACTGGAGGAAGTAAACTTAATTTTAAAACTACATACATCACAAGAGCTGTATAGGGATAAGTCTAGACAAGATTAAATCCTATATCCCTTTTACCATACGGGCAGTCTGCCACCAATAGCTTTCATACAGATTAAAACTTGCACTTCACAAGCTTCTTCCCCCAAGAAAGAGAGCCAAGACAAACATGTATATTAATAATCAAAACATTAGCAGACAAACTTTAAACAGTATGCAGCCATTAAGTAATCTGCATGTTTTTTAAAAGTGTTTAAGAAGGTGGTCAAAGAGTATTCCACTTCTAAACTGTGGGAAGCTGGGTGGTCCCAGGATGTTAGCACACAAGGACAAAGCACTAGAAGGTGGCTGTGAATATTAAAGCACTGCTGTTCCCAGTGAGGTTGTGAAAACTTGCAAACATAATACATTTAAGCTAGAATACAATTCCTGTGAGCATATGAGTATTATCAATACAAAAACCACCATACCTAATGAAGTGGCATTTGCCACAAAACATCTGATAACTGAAAGGCAAGATGAAAATAAAGACACTGCACCGTCAGAGGAGTTCAACCTTCCTATGTGTGTTTTGTATGGATCTCCTGCCCCGAGAAGAGTTCTTCCACCTTACTGAATTTATGAGTTAAGTCAAGCCCTAGGCACCCTGGAATACTGTGCTTATGCAAAAAGTATTTAGTGAACCATTTTAAGAAAACACTTAAGTAAAACCACAGCCCTACTAATATCTAGGAGGAGGCAGTAACATTTCAGCAACCATCTGTAACTTGTAGGATAGAACGAGCAGGGATAAAACACCCTTGTGGATGCTCAAGCTAGGGGACTAAAGGCGAGGAAGCTGCCATTTTAAACTGCGTGCACCATTCCAGCCCCACACTGAAATGGTATAGATATGGTCCCTTCCCTGCATGTTCCCCAATCCAACATATGAGCATTTTGATACCTCAATAAAGAACCAGATACTATGCAATGCAAAAAAAATCCAGACATTGCTGTAGAACTACCATTAACAAATAAAAAACCATGCAGTTAAAGTTCAAACCGAGTTAACTGTCTTTTCCTTGAAAGGTACTCTCATGCAAAGCCACGCTCCATTAAATTAAATTTTGATTGTAGAATAGTTCACACTGCATGATGATCCAGCCATATTCAGCTCTTTCATTTCAATCAGCATTACTACAATGGAAACATTTAATATCACAAGACAGTCACTCACCACAGAAATGTCATATATTAGAAATACAATTGACAAAGACAACATGTTAAACAGTACAACTTTAGAGCAGGGTGGGTAATAAGTAGCTGGATTTGAGATGTTTATTTTTTATAATCAATGAAAATGCATATTTTGGATGAGTGTTAAACTGACATCCTTTCTGCCCATCTCTGGTCATTGTCCAGGTGGAAGTTATAGATCTCATGGCACTTACTGAAGAAGAGTAGGGGAATTTTTATTAGAACACAAAAAAAAGTGATTAACAGAACATATTGTGTAATTCACAGGTGAAAACAAACAAAAAAATTCAGAATAAAAGGAACAGAAAAAACAGCCTATCTGGCTAAACCTACTCCTCAATAACATGCAGTCTGACACTCTGGTTCATCAACCTATATTCAGTAATTAGCCTACTAATGAATCTGCCACCAGTTGTGACACCCGTGGAACACTCATAACACTACTAGGGAGGAGTGATATACCCACCACCAGTACTCAAAGAACCTATCAAAGAAAACCCCACTCGGGGAGGCGCCACGGAAAGTGTCTCCACCAACTTTCCATAACCTTACGAGGCAGTCCTCCACTTTCTTTACAATAAATCTGATACATTTCTTTATCTATTAATTCCATTAACCCTTTGAGTGGGATCAGTTTCCGTTGTAAGATAAACTGACACCTAACTTGCCAAACAGCCCATTTACTGCATGCCAAAATTACCTGCAAAGTCCCAGGATGAAAATTCCACTCTTTTGGGAAAACACCATATATAAGAATATTATACAACATTGCACCAATTTGTGGGGTTTTCCATTTGGATCCTAACAATGTCCGAAGCAGAGTTATAAAGGAACAAGTAAAAAATAGGTGTTTCATACTTTCAATATGCATTTCACAACCTGGTCTCAAACAGTGTCCCTCATCTAGTCTCTTATGGTGATCATTCCCACGAACATTCAGTCTATCATGGCAACAATACCAGACCGTGTCCACATTTTTGTGGGATTCTTCCTTCTGTCAACTGGTTAGTAGAAAGGCCTCTGGAACAATAATTGGACACTGGAATCCAGGTGTTGTACAAATTTTTATGATTAATATGAAATGATAACATTCCTTTCTCATTTTATGGAGCATGTCCGAGGGACATATATCAATTTTCAAATTCTCAAAACATGCCAGTAAATCCCCAGCCAGATGAATCTGCTGCTGGCAAAAACCCCACTACCAGACATCCATTTAGAAAACAAGTACTGGCCATGAATTTGCAACAGGGGGACCCACACATTCCCCAGGTTTTGTAAAATAAGCATACAATTAGCATAAATAAAAACAGAAAAGAAAAAACTATTGGGTTAATCATATTCAACCCTCCATTTTATTGGATGATAAGTAATATCCCTTTTCACCAGGTTCAGTCTACTCCCCCACAGTAATCTGAAAAAGATACTATGTGCCAGCCCGGTGGCACTGAGGGCTGAGGCGCTGGATGCCTTACCTTGCAGCACACTGGTGACCCGGGTTCGGGAATGAGCCAGGGCCACTGGAGGTCAGCAGAGGGGGAGAGGGCAGAGCTGGATGGAGCTGCAGCTCTCCTGTCTGGGGAGGTATAGTGGCATCCCTCGGCTGATGGCTGCCTCCTGGTGGAGGCTAGGAGCAACACGGGCTTAGAGGGTGCCAAGGTACTAGGCCAATGGGGTGGGATGGGGGAAAGGGCTCGTGACCGGGCTATAAGGCGCATGTGAGCCTCCATGCACATATGTTCCTACTCATGGGGCCTCTGGGAGAAAACTGAAGGAGAACATGACGGCGGCAGGATGAAGCATAAGGTAAGCCCCGGCAATTCCAGGTGCCGGGGCTGGGGGGGTTGGTCAGATGGAGGGCTGTCCAGGAGGGGCAGAAACGTGACATGATAAAAAGATATTATACATTCTGGGTTGAGTTGGTCAGTACAGGATACACATAACTAGCATATAAGAGGAGTGGTACAATGTCAATTTTCAAGAGATATACCCTTTTCTATTTCGTCATTGGCCAGTTTTTCCATTTTTCCACTTTAAGTTCCACAACATGCAAAACTGCATTCCAGTTATTAAGTTCAGGGCTGATTCCCCCAAATGTAATTCCCAAAATTTTTACAGGGCCTACCCCCATCTGTATTCCAGCCAAGTGTTCCAGCCCTTCCCCCGACCCCCATTTAAGACCATGCCTATACTTTTATTTTTATTAAGAGATGCACCAGATGTATCCGAGAAGTCTTGTATCACGGCAAATGTGGTAATCCCAGATTGTACATCAGCTACCAGTCAGACATCATCTGCATAAACCATGATATTAGGAAATATAATCCCCGGTGACCCCTTATATAGCCTTACTGCGGTACTGTTCTGTTTTATGAATTAATGGGTCTATATTGAATACATAGAGCAACGGACTAAGGGGACACCCTGTCTCATTCCACGCTGGATGTTGACAGGAACCTCAGGCAATACATTCACCACTGGTCTGGTTGTGGCAGTGTGGTATAATCTCCATATCCATGTTATAAAAATAGAAGGGATGCTGTACTTGTGCAATACCATAAATAAAAAAATCATGTATAACTGTATTATACGCTTTTGCTTGGTCCAAACTAACAACATATTCCCTGTTAGCAGATCCCGTGCAAATTTCTCTTAATAAGAACCGATTATCCTGTGCATTTTGGTTAGGAACAGCACAGGTTTTGAGTGGAGGCAATCAAAGTTTGAGAAGTTGCGGCTAGCCTAAGAGTTAATATTTTACAAAGGAGTTTCAAATCTGAATTAAGTAAATTAATAGGCCTCTAATTATGGAGGTCCATCTTATTCCCTTTCTAAATAAATATATTAGAAAGCTTTCTGACAGCCTTCCGAATATCTTGAGAAGTATTTAATAATAATAATAATATCACCAGATGATTTATGATTAACGGCATAATTTTCTTATATAACTCTACCAACAAACCATCCAGTCCAGATGCAGTGCCACCCTTCATGAATGTAAGTGCAGAGCACATTCCCCATGTGTGACTGGAGCAATTAGAGCAAGCTTAACATCCTGAGAAACTTCAGGCACCAGAATATTGGAAAGAAACTCAGGGCAGATCCCCATCTTTTCCCTGGAACTCAAACAATTTAGGCGTATGGTCATGTTACCAATCGGGCCATCTCTAAATTGTAGGACATAATGTCCCATCCAGGCGGGAGTTGAGCCATGTATTTAGCCTCTATACAGTCTTTACAGCAGTCAAATGGGTTAATCTGACCACTTTTACCTTGAGTACCATATTTCTGCTCAGCAAAGAGAGAAGCTGCCCTATCATACGATGCGAGTGTACATTTCTTCTTTAATATTAGCTATCTGCTCAGAGTAATTCAGACGATCAAAACTGTCCAGAAATTAACAACTGCAATTGTTTACGAATTCCAAGTAATGGACGATTTCACAGTATGACAATGTTTCAGTCCACATTTAAAATAAACATTTAAGATCAAACTTAGTGTCCACCCACCAGTCTATTTAACTGTCATATAAATAAAACACAGATATCCTAGCATGCAGTAAGTCTTGAATAGCAAACCAGATGTCCTGGTTGCCAAGACCAAGATGTTAAGTCTCCACATGTGATGTGTAGTGGGTTTATTTATTGCTGCTCCAACTTGGATTGCCAGTAACCCATGATCAGTGGTTTCAATTGGCAATCCTATACCACTGTATCGGCACGCAGTGAGAAAGGAAAAAACATTAATCCAGGAGGGCAAGCTTCCTTTAAAAAAGTGTACCCTGGCAGTTGTGCCCAGACATGGCCCCGTCTGTAAGTTGAGCAGCTGTAATTAGGGTATTTAAGAAATTGGTGTCACTATACAATTTCTTCATTTTCCCAATTTTGCCTAGAAGAGACAATATGCAATTAAAATCTCCACCAAATACCACAGTTTTGGTAGTGAAGAGATATGATTGGACGAGTTTGAATAACTCAATATGTAATACTTTGGTCTGTGGGGCATAAATGTTAAATAACCGAATTCCTGATGACCAGGATAAATGTTTAATAGTAAGACTCTACCCAGGGCCAGATCTACTAATCTACAAACAACAATCCTCTGAGTAGTAAATAAAATCCCAGTACCAGAACAGGGATCCTCTCCCGTGAACCAGAAGGAGGGACCACTAAGCCAATCTGAGGACGCCATGGCAACTTCTCTTAGCGTGTGCAATTGGGTGTCCTATAAACAAAATGATATGAACATGGAAGTCCTGTGGTTCGCCTCCGTTTTGTGTTCTTAATACTGTTCATATTAAATAAGGCAATAGTTAAAGTATAGGCCACAATACTCCAGATCTGGGAATAATTAACAGTCAGACTTAGCAGAGTTTTTCATTTTAGTTTTCTTTTTCTTTGTAAATTTTGAATCAGTAGATACCAGATCAGTATCTGTTGTTAAGTCATGGATGGCGTAGGTGATGAAGGATGTATCCGAGTCCTCATCTGAACCACCCCATAGCTTCCTCTTCACCAACACTGAGAATTTATTTTCCAAGACAATTTCATCATGAGCAGGTAGATTTTTTCGAGGTTTATGTCGTAAACTGCACCTTAGCAGTATCATGTCCCCAGTACTTGGAGGTTTGGGGGGGGCATCATTTTAACCTGCATGGGCAATCCCAAAGCAGTAATTCCCACTGAAGAACTAGGAAGTGCCCCAACTAGGCTCTGCTTCCTGCACCTGAGGCAGGTCAGTCATGTCACTGGTTACTGGCCGCACAGGTATGAGACCTCTTAAAGTTTGGGAAGCAAAGCATCCTGTAGTTTATAGCTATACTACCAGATGCCAAAAGTCCAGATGGAGAGGTAGGAAGCTGTATTGAAGTGGAGTCTTCCACCCCAATGGAGACACAGTTAATCCACCTCTGTCATGTGTGTGCTGTCAGTGCCTGTACCCTGGATACCACTTCCTCTTGGGCATCATCAGGAGAAGACGGTCTGTTGTAGGCAGTCCAGAGGCAATTTCTAAAGGTATGACCACTTCCTAGACACATGTTGCAACTCGGGGGGTTGGGTGCCCTATACCACCACATAAAGAGCACTTCAAACGGTCACAGGCATTGCTGAAATGTGTGTAGGCCCCACACCTGAAACAAGATTTGGGCTGTCCAGCATAGAAGATAAAGCCTCTATCTTGACCCAGATAGAAGCAACTTAGTAAATGTTGTACAGACCGTTGTGCTGTGGCAGCTGGATATGAATCCGCCACCCTCCTGTCCATATTAGCTCAGTATCCAAAACTGGATCAGGAGTATTCAGAACAGTACATTTAGTTTTTAACCAATGCAGAATGTTAGCAGTTGTGACCACCTCATTCTTAAAAAGCACTGTAACAACTTTGAAGGCCGGCTTGGTAAGGATAAACACCACAAAAGGAGGCCATAATGGTGTGTATCGAACCTGTTGATACCTTTACCAGAAAGTTTCCAGACCACTAGCAGTTTTAAAGCTGACGTCAAAAATCGGGTCACCTGAAGTATAAATCAAGGAATAGATCTTGCAAGCCTTGACTTGTAAGCTGGATTTAAGTAACTGAGTCCCCACATAAGTCTGGTCTGGGAATACCTCCAAACCTCCTCTGTACTTAATTCTGACCACATTCTGAATTTCGCAGATTCAGGAGGAGCATCAAATAAGCCTGCATATGTCTTCTGGGGAGGGGGTCCAGTCTCAGATGTGAAGGCTCTGGCCCCAATGAGGATATCCTGACTCGACGGGGGGGGGGGGAGTAGAGTAGGGGAGGCAGCACCCTCAGTTAAACTCTTCCTGGTAGGTACTATTGGTATAGAATTCAGAGGGGGCACCCCTTTCATATCAGGCACAGTAATCTTGTCTGGCTTAAGCAACTTGATGGAGAATTTCATCTCTGGATTCTGAGTTAAATCAAGGGAGGAAGGGATATGGAGAGGACTAACATTGTCAGAAAGATCCATATTGTCTGGGGACCCAAGCTTGCTAGCTGGCACTGGGCCTGGAGACTGCTAAGGTTCGCGGGCAGAGGTCTTCACCCAGCCAGCCTGTTCAAGTGCTTCAGCAATAGTAATACCTGAAGCAGAGACATTATTATCAAAAGATAGTACAGCAGTGGTATTATCATAAGATAGCATTGTATCCGTTTCTATAGATACCAGATATCAAAGTGTTAAGTGGTTTTCTGCACAACTTTTTAAATTGAGGCAAGATAATGATAGGGCATGGCATAGGGCAGAAAAACTATGCTTAATAGAGATTGGGATATACATATAGGCATTTACGAAATGCGTATACCTCGGCAATAAGGGAGGCTAAGCAAAAATACTTCAGATCTAATTTGAAACTAAATTCCAGATGTAATCCCAGGATGTTTTGGAAAACTGTGACAGATTTGATGGGTAGAAATAGTTACTCATTAGTGAATAAAATACAACTTGATGGACGTTCCATCTCACTAGGAGACAATCTGGTAAACACCTTTAATAATTACTTTAGTAATATAAGATCCACTTTGAGAGGCCACAGCAGTTGTATGAATACTGACAAAAATAAAGATGAACAACTAAATTTGAATACTGATAATTCTGAGTTTAGTCATATCTCTGTAGATGAGGTAAGGGATGAACTGTTAAAACTAAATACTACCAAGGCTGAAGGACCAGACCAAATTCCGTCAAGATTGTTAAAGTATGCGGCCCCTTGCCTAGCTTATCCTCTGTCTCTAATTTGTAATCTCTCCATTAATACTGGAGAATATCCGGATAATTGGAAGGATGCTAGGGTTAAGCCAATATTTAAATCTGGAAATAGGGATGAATTAGGTAGTTATCGCCCCATTTCTTTATTGTCACAGGTTTCCAAAATTTTTGAGAAAACAGTAGCTAAACAATTAAAAGAATATCTGGAGTCTGGAAATAAAATGTGTACCTATCAATTTGGGTTCAGAGCTCGTCATAGCACCCAGACTGCTTTGATTAAGGTGGTCAGTGATATACAGGTGAGCTGGGACAGGAGAATGATGGTGGAAGCCTTGTTCATAGATCTGTCCAAGGCTTTTGACACCCTGACCCACCAAATTCTCCTGTCCAGGCTCCGAGATATTGGACTGTCGGGACCAGCTCTTAGTTGGCTTGATTCTTATCTTACTAACAGAAAACAGTATGTTGAAATTGGGCCTTATAAGTCTAATATGGTTAAAATAGATTCCGGTGTGCCCCAGGGTTCAATCCTGGGGCCACTGTTATTTAATATATACATTAATAATTAGAAATTTCAGGATGGTGATGTTAGGTATCATCTTTATGCTGATGACACCATCATCTTTGTTGAAGGGTACTCTGTTGCTATGATTAATGCGTGACTGCAGTGGGCTTTTGATCAAGTACAGACATTTTTTGCTACTCTCTTTGGTTCTCAATTGCACTAAAACTCAATCAATTCTTTTTGGGAGAAATCAGATTTGAATTGACAGGGTCTGGTCCTGACCACCATGGAACGGGTAAAAATCCAGCAGGTTCTCAAGTATAAATATTTGAGGATGTGGTTGGATCATACCTTTAAATGGGATAAGCATTTTAATAAGATGCTGAACAATTCAGATAGGAGATTGGGCCTTCTATATAGATTAAGAAGCAACATGACTTCAGATATTAGGCTGCAAGTAGTAAATTCTATGATTATCCCCATTATGGACTTTGGTGACATAGTCTGTTCAGAGGCTTCTAGTACCCAGCTGGAGAGGGTTGACTTCATGTTTAACAAATTTGCTCCTTTTATATTAGATGTCTCTCAAAATACTCATTGGTGTGTTTTGAATTGTTCACTCAACTGGCAAAAACCTTTAGAATGCAGAAAATCCCCACCTCATACAATTTATGTATAAGGTGTGGAAACAGGATTTCCCCAAATACATTTTGGAGCTATTCTAACTGAGAACTATTAAGAATAATTTGATGTCCACCAAAGGCATCGAATTTACAGTGCCTAGGTTCAACGTAGGGATTGGTAGATCCACAGTCATTTTCAGAGGGGCAGTATTATGGAATTCTGTACCCATCAGACTCGGACACCCTAATTCCCCAGTCAGATTAAAAGAGATTCTGAGCTGGCTAAAAGATGATAACCAGTTATCATATAATTGTTGCGGTGAAGCTGTCACATAAATTATGAAATGATTTACTCTACTTAGAGGGGTTGTGTGGGCTATGATGTCTACCTTTGTGTATGTTTGTATATTTATTTATTAACTGTAATTTTTGTATATCTATGAATCTAAGTGTTTTAATTTTTATACTGGAATTTTTTGTACTGCTTGAACTTTGTAACCATGTGCAATAGGACCTCACTGAAAATGAGCTATGCTCAATGGAGTCATCCTGATTCATTTAATTGAATAAAAATGATTTACTACTAGAGATACAGTAACAGAATTATCGCCCTCAGAGTCAGAGAGCTTGTCTCCCAACTGCCGATCAATGGTAGAAGCGATACCAGCAGCAGGTTCCTTACTTCTGTACCAAACCCCCACATCAATTTTGACAGACAGAGTACCCCACTGGTGTAGGTCAAGGAACTCCACACCTTCCCCCGCCATCACTGCAGAGTCAACCTCCATAGCTTCACTTGTTCAGAAAGCTTACCCATCTTCCGTCAGCGTGGCTCAGTTGGTAGCACATCCGCCTCTGGACCAGAGGGTTGTGGGTTCTCGTCCCACACCAGGATTTGACTTACACCTAAAAATTACTGGCATCCAAGTGCAGTATTGGGAGGTGCTATACTGCTGGGGTCCTTTGGATGAGACGTTAAACCGAGGTCCCTACTGCCCATCCTGGTGCTGTCCTGGTGGGTGTCCAGGTGGAAGTAAAAGAAGCCAGGGCACCTTCGCAAAGAGCAGGAGCATTCCCGTGTCCTGGTCAACATTCCCCTTCCCATAAACCAGTTCATGCAATTATCCAGGCTGTGTGTGCGTGATGATGTGCGATATGGCCGCCACCACACATTCAGTCACTTCACTACCAGTCTAGCATTGCTTGTAAAGCGCTTTGGGATACTGTGTATGAAAAGCACTATATAAATGCTGATTCTTCTTCTTCTTCTTCTTCTTCTTCTTCCCGGTGGTCTGTCGTTCATGCTGCACTCTCTTGTTTTCAGAAAACAATCCATCGGTAGCGCCATCCACAGAACAGTGCACCACACATGAGGTGTTTTGTTTCTGTCTGTCGCTCCCCTCTCCTCCCTGCAATGGCAGCATCTCCGCTGGAGCCATCTTCCAGGTTCATGATCCACCCCAGGTGTAGACTGCACTGTGCAAAAGCTTCCATGCCAACAGGCCATGTATGCAACAAAAGGCGTTCTTGCTGGTGAATGATATCCAAAAGGGCTCGTTTCTTTCTTTCCAGTTCCAAATAAAGATTGTCCTCTGTATCCTATACTGACCATTGTACAGGCATCACCAGTTCTACAGGAGTGGACTCCTCAAGTCTCAGGTGAGAAACTGTAGTTGTATCCTGCAGTTCTGAAGTCTGTACCGCCGAAGGTTGTGGAGAAGCCAAGATTCCCCACCACTCATCTCATCTCTAGCACACTGCCACCAATGGATGCCATCATGTATGGACAGCAGCACCACCTACCTGAAGAGTAGGGAATTTCCCCATTGTAATGGCCAACATTTTCCCAGCAATGATAAACAGGTCCATGTAACCTATATCCCCAGGATGCACCTTAAACCAGTTGTCACAGGGCCAGCCTGCAGTCACAGCAGACGTGTTACTGTTGCAACGCTGACAACCCATGTTCGAGAACGAGCATGGAGTGTCAGAGGTCAGCTGAGGGAAGGTAGAATGAGTGTCCCATGGACAGCTCTCTTCCTCTGGGAGGAGAGTTGTGGACTTCCAGTGTCTGAGTGGCACCCAGTGGAGACACACCAGCCAGGACCACACACATATGGGTGGAGGTGATGGCGGACGTTTGTAGGACATCTGTGGGAGTGTGCGCATACCATGCTGATGTCACTGCACAGCTGCACCTCTGGGGGAAAGCAGAAAGCAAAAATCCCTTGGGGCTGGCAGCACAGCAATGCCCTAGACTGTCACCTGAATGACGTCCCTGGCAGAGGTCCTGGCAGGACCCTTGGCAGAGTTATTTAATTCATTTCTAGACACAGGATGCATACCACAGGACTGGAGACTGGCTCACATGGTTCCCCTCCACAAGAGTGGACCCAAGGACGAACCGGGGAGCTATAGGCCAGTAAGTCTAACGTTCATAGTGGGGAAGCTAATGGAGACTATCCTAAAGGATAGGCTAGTGGCACTGCTGGAGGTGAATGGGGTGTGGGATGGGAGGCAGCATGACTGCGTCAAGGGCAGGTCATGCCAGACCAACCTGGTGGAATACTATGACTGGGTGACTAGGTAAATTGACAGGAGACATGCGGTGGATGTCCTGTACCTCGATTTCAGTAAAGCCTTTGATTCAGTACCACATGGGAGACTTGGAATCAAGCTACAGGGCATGGGGCAGGAGCAAAACTGGTGGGATGGGTGGAGAACTGGCTAAAAGATAGGCAGCAGAGGGTGGTGGTAGGTGAGGAATACTCATCCCCTAAGCCTGTGACAAGTGGTGTTCCACAGAGTTTGGTGTTGGGCCAAGTGCTGTTTGGCATATTTATTGCAGACATCTCAGAGGACATCAGCAACAAAATCAGCCTATTTGCGGATGACACCAAGATGGGAGCAGTGGTGGAAGACCGGGGGGTGGTGGGGCTACAGGAGGATCTGGCAGGACTGGAGGCATGGTTTGACAGATGGCAGCTGGGGTTCAGTGCAACAAAATGCAAGGTGCTGCACTTCAGAACAAAAGACCCGAGGAGAAGCAACCATCTGGGGAGTGCAGCTGGAGGTAACAGAAGAGGAGAAGGATCTGGGGTGCTCATCACGGAGCAATGAACAATTCTAATGTGAGAGAAAGGCAGCAATAGCCAACAAAATGCTGGGGTGCATTGCAGGGAATTACCTCGAGAAGAAGGGAGGTTATTCTACCATTATACAGATCGTTGGTTAGAACCTCAGCTGGCATACTGTGTGTCAGTACCGGTGCCCATACCTACAAAAGGACATTAGGCTGCTGGAGGGGTGCAGCGTAGGGCAACAAAGATGATTCAGGGCCTGGGGGAATTGCCATATGAGGTCACACTAAGAGAGTTAAACATGTACACAATGGAGGAAAGGAGGGACGGGGGGATATGATTGACACCTTCAACTACATGAAGGCGATAATCAAAATGGACACAGAGGGTCTATTCAGGAGGAAGGTGGGGAGAGACACTAGGGGCCATGACATGAGATTGGGGGGGTAGATTCAGGAGGGAGGTGAAGAGGCATTTCTTTATGGAGAGAGTGGTGGCAAAGTGGAACGCACTACCAACTGAAGTGGTGGCATGTGCCACAGTGGAATGCTTCAAGAAGGGGTGGGACAGGGCAATGGGAGGTAAGGGAGGGGTGGGGCAGCTGCTGAATAGGGAGCTAGCTGCATTCATGAGCAGCCTCGACAGACCATAATGGCCTTTTGCTCCTGGCAATTTTCATATGTTTGTATGTTCATGAGCCTCAGCTGCAGCCTCAGGTGGATCTCGGACTCTCCCTTCAGGGGGGCCCCCCTGCAGGGGACAAGCTGCAGGCCTCCCAAACTGGGAGACCTGGGGGGGCCAGGTTGTAGGTCTAGGCACAGAAAGAGGGGGTACATCCCCACCTGAACTGAAGAGGCACAAAGAAAGCTGAAAAAAAAAAACAAGCTGTCACAGCTTAGAAATGAAATAACAAGGTTTTTTTTAATTGTAGTTGGGGGGGGGACATTTGTAGAACTCAAGTGTGAAAACCATATACTATATAAAACTTAATATGGGCAGCCACATACAAGGGGAACACATTTCGAACTCAGTCGTAAAAAACATATACTCATAGATTCATAGATGTTTACAAGTTCAGGGGGCAGATGCCCATGAGTGAACCCGCCTCCACTTTTCAGTGGTGGAAGGAAAATTTTCTGTCACCCATATAAGTGTCAAGCCTTTTCTTGAACTGCTGAAGATTATTGCTATTAACAATATCTACAGGAAGTGACTTCCAAATCGGAGGGATTCTCTGTGTGAAAAACATGGAGCGTTTATTTGTTTTACATAATGATGTTTTAAATTTAAAATTATGTGATCTTGTTTGATTAAATTTTGGGTTCTTTTCTAATCCAATCGTGTTTAGCAAATATTCATTTGATAGGCATTAAAAGCATAAATTAGGTCTCCTCTCAGTATTCTATATTCCAAAGAGTATAATTGTAATGTTCTAAGTCTGGACCCATATTCCATATTGACACACTGTCTATTCTTTTAGTGGCTCTACGTTGGACCCTTTCTATCATATCTAAATAGCCTACAGAAGTTGAAGCACAGAAAGAGGAACAATATTCCAAGTATGAGCATACAAGACAGGAATATAAGGGTTGAATAATGGATTGCTTCCTACTTTTAATATGTCTCAAAATATTGCCAAGAATCATATGGCATTTTTTGACAGTTATGTCAGTATGAAATTGAATTTTAAATTGTTGGATATCGTAACACCCAGATCTTTTTCTTCTATGTTTCCACTAAATTCATATATAAAATTGCAGCATACAAAACTCGTCTGCACATGTCTCCGTCTCGAGGTAGAGAGGACAGCATGTACCCCTTGAGCTTCGCTCTTCAGGGCCATATGCTGCCATCTCAACCCTTCAATGGAAACACAGCCTTGTTGTGTATGGTAGCCCATACATTATCCTATATTTATTGATTACTGTATGATGCCTAGCTCTTCTTTCAGTTGAGCACAACACTCTTGTTGCAGTGTTTGGTTCTGCCTGCAGTTTGTTCTCTGCTGATTTTGTACAACCTTTGCACCAGTTGTGACCCAACTTTTGTACAGATATTTTACTGTTTATCACTGGATCACAAAGCCTATGAAAGCACGGAAGAGGAGTTGTCGTGTCGTGGGTGAGTCGGTGGGTGGGGGAGGGAATTGAAATGTTTGTGCCTTGATTAAGGGCACAAGATGAATGAAAATTAGGTTGCAAATCATACAGTTCCTGCTTAAAAATGTGTAGTATTATCAAAATTTAGAAAAAGTAAAGAAAGTATAAATTATTTTTAAAACTATCAACACAAAAAACTGTATCAATACAGTCTATTGATACAAAAGGATAATATTTGCACTATGTGTTTGCTGTTTTGGCTGTGTCACAAGTAAAAAATGTACTGATAATATATCAAAAGTAGACTGAAATAGTATTGATACATATAGAATAGTATTGACACATAAAACGTTATCGATAGAGCTACAGTATTTCTTAACAACCTGGCTCCAAGCTTCCATTTAAGTACATTTATGTTTCTAGCCATAATGGTTCCAAAGTTCGATCTTTCCAAATATAATTTCTTTAAAATGGGATAACTTTGGAACCATTAGGGCTAGAAATGTAATTTCTTTAAATAAAGGTTTAGAGCTGGCCCGGTGGCGCAGAGGGCCAAGGCGCAGGACGCCTTACCGCTCGCCACACCAATGACCCATGTTCAGGAGCAAGCGTGGGTTGTCAGAGGCCGGCATGGTGGGGGAGGTGCGGCGCAGGATGAGCTGCCGGTAGGCAGATCTCCTTTCCGTGGAGGGACCTGTGTCTCCCTCGCCACTTGGCTGCTTCATGCTGGAGGCTAGGGAGCAGCACAGCCAAGGGAGCCAGGGCACTAGGTCAATGGGGTGGGAGGATGAGGCCATCACTGGAGCAAGAGGCGCATGCGCGCCTCCATGCCACATGCACTTCTCTGTCTGGGGGCCCGGGTAACAAGGGTGAAAACTGGAAAAATGGTCGGGGGTTGCGACAGGATGATGCTTCTGGGCTGGCTCTCTGGGACACACAAAGCGTCATAAGATCCTGAAAGACCCCCAGAGTCTGGTAGGCTGGTGGACAGTAGTTGTGGCCTGCCAAAGGAGCCCTAAACACCTATATAGAAAAAAAAATAAAGGTTTGGAATCATGTAAGTTGCTACATCAATACTTGATATTGCTACATCTTCCATACAGCAATATATAAACACATGAAATGGATCAAAACATTTTTTTAAATCCTATTATTTTTAACAACATATTATACTGACATGCATAGACATGTATTATTACACATGCATAGACATGTATTATTACACATGCATACTGATCGGTATGCTCTATTTGTGTTGATTGGACTCCAAGCTTTCATTAAAAAAGATTAAGTTTGTAAGTCTAAAATTTCAAACTTACATCTTTCAAAATATAATTTCGAGCATATAAAAATAAAAATTATTATTGGAAATGCTGGGAAGATATTAGTGGTTGTTTTGTTTAAGAAGAAACATTCTGTTCTAGTTTAATTATCTATTAAAAGTAACAGTATATGCTAATTAGGAAACATTTGCGCCGCCATGTTTTAGTAATAATGCAGTTCTGATTACTTTCTCTATCTTCAGAGTATATTTAATTCCCTCAGATATAGCATCTTTTTTGAATAGTGCCGTAATTCATGATTCAAGTCAATTAATATGGCTGACACTAACAGTTTTTTTAAATCTCTTCTGTTGAGGTTTTTAACTGACCCCAAAGGATATACAGTCACACTGTAGATTTACTGGGATGGTTCTAACACATGTTTCTGGTGGTTTGTAACATAGCACCACATCAATATGTTATGTTGTATAATAATAAGAGTAGAAAGACAGCAGAATCCTAAAAAAAGCCCTGACACCCACATCACTCCTTTCTGGAATTAAATAAAATTAAAAGAACAAGCATTTGTCAATGCCGAATGTTGATTGCTTATATGTGCTGTTTATGTATTTGGAAGTGAAAATACCATGCCTAAGTACCGTCATGTGTCCCCCCCAAAGACATCCACTCTGTCTTTCTGTTCAGTATTCGCAGAAGAGGGGAAGGGGCAAGGGCCACAGCAGTTGCAAAGGTGTGAAAAGGTGGATAATAGTCCATTCACAGGCAGAAGAATCCTGCAGAAGGTGAGTAAATGAATGGTGGACAAAGCAAGGGGACCAGATGGCATACACCCAAGGATATTAAAAGAACTATGAAGGTAAATAGCAGTACCTCTGGCAGCCATGTTCAGTGAGTCATTCAACACAGGGGTGGTACCAGAGAATTGGAGGATGGCATATGTGGTTCCTCTATAGAAATCCAGCAGTAGGGAGGAGGCAGGGAACTATAGGCTGGTCAGCCTCACTTCAGTAGTGGGGAAGATCATGGAGACATTAGTTAAAGAAAGGATAGTGGGGCATCTAGAAGCCATTGGAGGCCAGGACCATAGACAGCATGGATTCACAGTGGGGAGGTCATGTCAGACAAATTTTGTTGATCTCTTTGACTGGGTGACAAACGAAGTAAATCAGGGTGGGGCAGTGGAAAATGCTTACCTTGATGTAAGCAAAGCCTTTGACACTGTCCCACATAGGAGGCTGATAAACTAGCTGAGTAGGCTGGGCTTGGGGAAAGGGTGGTAAAGTGGGTTAGAAACTGGGTAAGAGACAGAAGGCAGAGAGTGGTGGTAAATGGGGTGCAGACTAGGGAGAGGTGGTGACCAGTGGGGTGTCTCATGGATTGGTCCTGGGGCCAGTCCTGTTCAATGTCTTCATTAGTGACATTGCAGAAGGGCTGAAGGGAAAGGGCTGCCTGTTTGCAGATTACACCAAGATCTGTAACGCAGTGGATACCCCAGAGGGGGTGGAGAAAATGAGGAGGTACCTGGGGAAGCTTGAGAAATGGTCTGAGGACTGGCAACTGAAGTTTAATTCAAAAAAGAGCAAAATTATGCACCTGGGACACAGAAACCCTGGGGAAAGGTACAGGATTGGGGGGGAGGGACGTTGCTGACAGTCACAAAGAAGGAAAGGGACCTGGGGGTTCTTATTTCAGATGACCTGAAAATGTCAAAGTGGTAAGGCAGCTGGAAGGGCCAGTGACATGCTGGGGTGCATAGGCACGGGTATCACCAGCATAAGGAGGGAGGTAGTGATGCCATTATATAAAACCATGGTCAGGGTTCACATGGAGTACTGTGTGCAGTTCTGGAGGTCGCACCTTCGTAAAGATATTAACAGGCTGGAGATGGTCCAGAGAAGGGCAAATGAGATGGTACAGAGCTTGCAGCACAAGGCATATGAGGAGAAATTAAGGGACCTCAATATGTACTCAGTGGAAGAGAGGAGGGAAAGAGGGGATATGATAGAAACATTCAAGTACCTCAGGGGTATAAATATAACTACTGTGAAGCAGAAGACAGCTGCTATAGGCATATGTGCCAGCTTCTGTGTGATATTCTTTTGTTTTTATAAATCTGTAATCTCCAGTATTTCAGTAACCACATGACCACACTGCCTTCTTTAGGCAATTTTATGCTGGCTGTAGCGGGGTTGTTGTTCAGGAGACAATTAGCAGGCAGAAAAGTGCATGGTGCCAGTGGAGTTGAGGATATGTGGAGACGGTGACCTGGGCGAGGCACCACAAAACCAGATGGCGGACTAGAAGAGGCTATTACAATGGATGCACTAACTCTGGATGTTTGCCTGCTAACTGTCTCCTGAACAACAACCCCGCTACAGTTGGTGTTAGCAGTGGGATGTCCAGGCTGAGTGTCTGAAGGATACACGGGAGAGCTCAGTCAGGGGTACTGGAAATAGTACCTCAGGAGAGAGGCAGAAAAGTGCATGGCGCCAGTGGAGATGAGGATATGTGGAGACGGTGACCTGGGTGAGGCACCACGAAACCAGATGGCGGATCAGAAGAGGCTATTATGATGGATGCACTAACTCTGGATGTCTGCCTGCTAATTGTTTCTTGAACAACAACCCCGCTACACTGGCTGATGCCTGGTGTCAGATGGCAGACAGAGGGCTCACCAGCTTGTGTTGCCATTTGAAAAACTTCATAAAGTGTTCTTTTACTGGTAAGCATTTTGGAAAGCTGGTGAAGGTCTCACAATTTTTATTATGATTTTATCTCCTTATGTCTGTCCCCTTTGGATCCCCCATCCCCACACCCGAACAGTCATCAGTGGCCACAGCTGCAGCCTTCTTCTTGCCAAGATGGTGGGTGATAAACATAGAATTTGAAGGCAGATAAGGACCACTTGGCCCACCTAGTCTGCCCATTTCCCTACCTGATGCACAAGCTGCAAATTCTAGTTAAACAGCTTACTTCCTCCTACCCCCCAGTAGAATTGCCTTCACAGTCTGTGAAGTCTGATGTCTTTCAGTGCCAATTATTGGTCAACTTCCAACACAGGCGAGGCGCTGCCAGCCCAAAACTAACTCAGGACAAGCAGTTTTCAAAGTGGGGGTAGAAATGGAGTGAGGAAGAATGAAGTAGTCATTAAGATGCGGCGTCAATTTTAAGATCAGCATACTGGTGTGGACACTGCAAATAAAACCCCAGCTCTTTAAGCAGCCTTATGAAGAGTAAAGGCTTCTCGAAGCACTGGGGTTCTGTTTATTGTACTGTAAGTGGGCTGCATCTAATTCTGTAATTTACTGTACCTTACATCTGGATGTATGGTAGGCCCAACTTTGAATAAACACTGCACCTGAATTAACACATGATGCCATAGAAACATAATTTGTCAGCAGAAAAGGACCGCTCAGGCCACCCAGTCTGACCAAGTGTTCTCTACCTACTTGTAACTCCTGCCTGTATATGTTACTATGTCTTATTCTGCCTGTGTTCATCAGGACCTCCTTGTGAATGAGCTTGTTAATGAATTTTTCCTGCAATGAACCTGAACCTACTCCACGTCCATGCGCTATTGATCTCCATTGACCGCCTCCTTCCGCTTTTCTAATATACCCTATGTTTATTCCATGCATGCTTCATGCCCCTACCATTTTAGCTTCCACCACTTCTCCAGGCAATTTGTTCAGGGCATCTACCACCTTTTCAGTAAATAAATATTTCTTCACATCTATCCTAAATGTCCCCGCCTCAGCTTCATTGTATGTCCCTTGGTTTGGGTGCTCATCCTTATTTGAAGGAAACTCCCCAACTGTACCCTCTTTACCCCTGTGAGGTACTTTGTAGGTCTTGATCATGTCACCTCGCCCTCCTCTCTTCCAGAGTGTACATGCTGAGATTCTTCAGCCTTTCCTTGTAGGGATTCCTGTGAAAATTTTAAACCATTTTAGTTGCCCTCCTCTGGAAAACCTCCACCATATGTCCTTTCTGAAGTGTGGACTCTTAAAATTGGACACAGTACTCCAACTGGGGGTATACCAGGGAGTGATATAATGGCAGCACAACATCCCTCCTCCTTCTCCTCCTCCTACTGGAGATGCCACTCCTTATGCACCCCAGAATCCAATTTGCCCTGCCCATAGCCTTGTCACACTGGACTGCCATCTTGAGGTCCTTTGATATAATAAACTCAAGGACCTTTTCATGTCTAGTGAGTATCAGTACCTCCCCCTATCCTATACCCAGCATCAGGGTTCCTATGCCCTAGGTACATGATTTTATACTTGTTGGCATTGAACCCCAAGTAAGTAAGAAAATGGAACTGATTTGAATGAACTGCAGGCTTTTAAGCAGCTTTTCAGGGAGTGTATATATGTGTGGGGGCTCTGCTACTATAACTATTTGCTTTTGATTTGGTATAATGTGCAAACAGACTAACCCTGCTCCCCACTCTATGTGCTATATCGGAGATAAAGAGCCCAAATAGCATTGGGCCAAGCACTGAGCCTGGTGGCACCCCGCTTGTCACTGCTGTGGGTGCCAAGAGCTACCCCACCACCACCACCACCACCACCCTCTGCACCTTCCCCTGTAACCAGTTCTCTATCCATTTAGTCAGACCACCTTCCACCCATACCCCTCCTTCTCCTCCTTAGCCTGTGTCCCTCCTCCCAGTAGTCCATACCCTTTCTCCTCCTAATTCTTACTGGGTGGTGGTGCCTTCTGTATTACACTCAGACCACTCTGCCCGCCCCTTCCCAGGGTTACTACACTCTGCCTTTACCTATATCTAGGTGGTGAGCTCATCAGTCTCCTCTGCAGGACCTTTCTACCAACTTCAGTCTTTTGGCCACCCCCCATTTGTTTAAATCCATCTTAGTAGAGATACACCCTTCTAATCCTGCTTTTTGTTTTTCCACTGGGCTCAGGTCAGCTTGGTCATCCGACCAACCCCCTAGCCATGCCCCTGACATCCAGCCGACTTGCTCACCTCCATGAATTACCTCCGTGGTGGGGTGGTGAGGAGCTTCCCAGGTCAACTCACCGGAGCAGGATCCGGTTGAGGAGGCGCCATTCAGGGCAGACGGGGGGGGGGGGTCAAAAGCTCATGCTGCCTGACCATAGCATATTTTCCACTTTTCTCCCTTTTGCGGAGTGCGGCCATACAGTGATGCTTAGGCACACCGTGCAATGTCCGCCACAGTCTGCCACCATTTACTACACCACTGTAGTAGCACCCGTGGTTGTCACAGGGCTGCTACAGGCGGTGGTCCCTGGATCCCGCCCCAGGATAGGAGTATAGTTCTCCGGATGCTCAATCCTATCCTCCCTTGCCAACCCCTGGCAGGGCAGGCTTGCATCTGAACCCATGTTGCCAGCGTGGTGCGGTGTGGCATCCAGCGCATCAACCCTCAGTGCCAGTGGCCCGGCAGCAATGCTGCCTTTAATCACCCCTCCTTCCTGCTCCAGTGTACTCTCTCCCCATGTACAAGTCACTATTCCCCCCGACCCTACCCCAGTTAGTCACTAACTCATAACGTTTTGTGTGGCACCAACCCTCAGCCACTTGAACCTCGCTTCACCTCTTCCTCTCCATGCTTGCACATGGTACCGGCAGTACCCAAGAATGCCACCACTCTCCCCACTCCTCACACTGCCTGCCCAAGTACTCAAACCTCCCCCTCACTACTTCCACAGTGTCCCCAGCCAAGTCATTTGTACTCACATGCAACAGTAAATGAGGTTTCTTCTTCCCCCTCAGTGCACGCTTGAGCAGTGCCTGCCCTGCCCCTCCTGCAGTAAACCTGGGGACAGCTTCAACACAAATATGGCAGTGCCTTCCCCCTTTCCGTCCCATCTCACCCATTTATAGAATCCCCCAGGATGAGTACCCCCCCTTACCCCCTTTCCCTTCTAATGCCCTTCCACCACCCCAGTATTCATTCTTCCCTGTCCCTTACCCCTGCCAACTGCACCCTCTGTGACTTCTGTATCTGTACCCCCTACTTCTGCCTCACCCCTTTTCTCTGCCTTATTCCTCCCATCCCCCTTGAACCCCATCCCAGCCTGACTACTTTCTACTGGGCTTCCCATTCGACCTCCCCTCCTTCCCTGCTGATTTCCAACCCCTCTCCTATCCCCGTTGTTGTCGATTTAGAGCCCCATTCCCTTCTACCCCGATAGGGATGCCCCTCCCATCCTTCCCCTTCCCATAGCCTTCTCTCCTTCAGTCACCACCCCCACCTTTCTTACTAGCCCTTCTACCTTTTGTCCTCGCTATCTCTTCCCCAACTTGTTGCCATCCTCTCATGCCCCACTTGTCCTCCCCCCTTCAATATGTTCCTGCTCCCCCTCTCTGTCCCATAGCAGAGGTTCGAATCTATTCACAGTCGATGCCAGTCTTACATTTCTTCCCCCTATCAGTTCCCCCTTCTACGTGTTCCCCTCCGTGCCTCCCCTGGTTCCTCCCTACCAGCAGCCATCTGCTCTTTCCCCTTGTTCTCCCCTGGTAATCCTCATCGTCTCTTCCTCCCCCATCGGGAGGCCCGCACCCTCGCCTCGGGCACCCCCTCCCTTGTCCTCTCTTTTCAGCTAGTACCTCTGATACTGGGGTCAGTTTCAGTCCCTAGTTATTCTTCCTCCGTCCCCCTTTGCCATCCCCTATCCCTCCCCCCAGGATGCCTACCATACTCATCTGCCCTGCCACTTACACTCCTCCCTAACCTCCACAGTTCCTCCCTCAAACTAGCCAGTCATCTACAGACTATACACCCCCCCATCCTCAAAGTCCAGTCCAGGATCATGGCACACCCACACCCTGTACACCCCTCCACCCTTCCAAAGATACCCACCCTACTTGACATGTGGCATCTGCCCCATTTTGGCCCCCATCTTACGTTACAGGCTCTTACTCCAAGGTTCTGTACCCTATTACAACTGTTAGGCCCCTATTTAGTCAAATTCCTGTCCCCCCACACTAGTCCCCCTACTGACCGCTGGCCGACCAGGGTAATTCAGTCTCAAATCTCATCCGTTACATACTGTATTAGTGTAGCAATCCTAAAGCCTCCTTGTCCATTTTTCACCCCTCAGCTACCATACTTTTGTTCTCGGCTCTCATATAGTTTCACTTAGCCCAGTTAGAAATCCTATTGCACTCCAAGTATTACACAGCTCAGTTAGAGAAATAAACAGCACAAATAAATATGTATTATTACAGCAATCATAACAGTATAGCTCAGTACTTAGCTCAGTTAGAGAAAGAAACAGAACAACTAAATGTGTATTATTACAGCAATCCTAAACTATCCAATCATTGCTCTGTCTCCACTCCAGAGACCCTGCTGTAATATAGGACCACAGAGGACCCTGGGCAGGAGGGTGGGCAACTCTAAAGTCCCGGCAGAGCTCCACTGAGCTCACTCACTCCCCCTCTCTCACTCGCTTATTCTATTTCTCCTGATGCTGCAGGCTGCCCTTTTGTACTGGGCTCCTGCTTGCATTGGCACCTTTTTCTGCTCACAAAGAAATCCACAGCAGTCCCGACACAGCTCCATTGAACTCACTCACTCCCCTCTCTCACTCGCTCATTCAGTTTCTCCTGGCGCTGCAGGCTGCCCTTTTATACTGGGCTCCTGCCTCTATTGGCGCCTTTTTCTGCCCACAAAGAAATCTGCAGTAGTCCCGACAGAGTTCTGTTGAGCTCGCTCACTGCCCCTCTCTCACTCGCTCGTTCCATTTCTCCTGGCGCTGCAGGCTGCCCTTTTGTACTGGGCTCCTGCTTGCATTGGCACCTTTTCTGCCCACAAAGAAATCTGCAGCAGTTCTAATAGAGCTCCTTTGATTGCCTACCCTACCCCCACTTGCTCATTCTGTTTCTCCCAGCACTGCAGGCTGCCCTTTTCACTGGGCTCCTGCCTGTGTTGGTGCCTTTCTGCCCACAAAGAAATACACAGCAGTCCCAACAGAGCTCAGCAGAGCTCTGTCACTCCCCCTCTCTCACTCACTCAATCCTAATCTGTCCCAAACACTGATTTCCCAACGCGACTGTGCTATTCTGCGCCTGAAGCGCAAACACACATTTCAGCCAGGATGTGAAAAATGACAGCTGTACTTTTCATAAGGAGGTGTGGAAAAATGCCAGTGTTGAAAATCTGTAGTGAAAATATTGCAAATTCACAAAGTTACAAGGGTGCGTCGAAATTGCACAACGCACGCTCGCAACACAGTCATTTTATGGACTTTCATCACAAATTTTTCACCATAGGCATTTTAGGACCTCTGCTCATGAACAGTGTCACTGTGGTTTTCTTAATGTGTCCTGAACACTGATTTCCCACAGCGACCACGCTATTCTGCGCCTGAAGTTGGAAGACGCATTTCGGCCAGGATGTGAAAAATGACAGCTGTACTGTTCATAAGGAGGTGTGAAAAAATGCCAATGTTGAAAATCTGTAGTGAAAACATTGCAAATTCGCAAGTTACGATCGTTCGTAGCAACTGCGCAACGCACGCTCGTAAAACAGTCATTTTGGGGATTTTTTTCTACCAAATTTACTACTCAGCTCAGTTAGAGAAATCAACACAACAAATAAATGTGTATTATTACAGCAATCATAACAGTATAGGTCAGTACTTAGCTCAGATAGAGAAATAAACAGAACAAGTTAATGTGTATTATTACAGCAACCCTAAAAGTATCCAACCATTGCTTTGTCTCACTCCAGAGTCCCTGCTGTAATATAGGACAACAGAGGACTCTGGGCAGGAGGGTGGGCAACTCTAAAGTCCCGGCAGAGCTCCATTGACCTCGCTCCTCCCCTCTCACTCGCTTGTTCTATTTCTCCCGCGCTGCAGGCTGCCCTTTGTACTGGGATCCTGCTTGCGTTGGCATCTATCTCTGCCAACAAAGAAATCCACAGCAGTCCCGACACAGCTCCATTGAGCTCGCTCACTCCCCCTCTCTCACTCACTCGTTCTGTTTCTCCTGGCACCACAGGCTGCCCTTTTGTACTGGTCTCTTGCCTGTGTTGGCGCCTTTTTCTACCTACAAAGACGTTCACAGCTGTCCCGACAGAGCTCCACTGAGGTCGCACACTCCCCCTCTCTCACTCTCATTCTGTTTCTCCTGCCACTGCAGGCTACCCTTTTGTACTGGGCTCCTGCCTGCATTGGCACCTTTTTCTGCCCACAAAGAAATCTGCAGCAGTCCTGATAGAGCTCCGTTGAGCTTGCTCACTCCCCCTCTCTTATTCGCTCATTCTGTTTCTCCCACCACTGCAGGCTGCCCTTTTGTACTGGGCCCCTGCCTGCACTGACACCTTTTTCTGCCCACTAAGAAATCCACAGCAGTCCCGACAGAGCTCCGTTGAGCTCACTCACTCCCCCTCCCTCACTCACCATCTCGTTCTGTTTCTCCTGGCACTGCAGGTTGCCCTTTGTACTGGGCTCCTACCTGCATTGGGGTCTTTTTCTGCCCTCAAAGAAATCCACAGCAGTCTTGACAGAGCTCAGTTGAGCTTGGTCACTCCCCTCTCTCACTCGCTCAACCTTAATCTGTCCCAAACACTGATTTCCCACAGCAACCATGCTATTCTGCACCACAAGTGCAAAAACATATTCGGCCAGGATGGGAAAATGACAGCTGTACTCTTCATAAGGAGGTGTGAAAAAAGGCACTGTTGAAAATGTGCGTGAAAATATTCAAATTTGCGAAGTTACAAGGGTGCATGGAAACAGCTCACGCACACAAGCCATTTATGGCCTTTCATCACAAACTTTTAACATAGGCATTTTAGGACCTCTGCTCATGAACAGTGTCACTGCAATTTTCTTAATCTGTCCACTACTGATTTCCCACAAGCGACGCTATTCTGCGACAGAAGTGCAAAACACATTTTGGCCAGGATGGGTAAAATGACAGCTGTACTGTTCATAAGGAGGTGTGAAAAATGGCAATGTTGAAATCTGGCATGAAAATATTGCAAGTTCAAAGTTACGAGAGCGCATGAACTGCACAACGACATTCTCGTGAAACAGTTGGCCTTTTTTGATTTTTTCCACCAAATTTGCAACATAGGCTTTTTGAGAGCCCATCTCATGAACACTGGCACTGTCATTTCATTAATCAGTCCGGAAAAGTGATTCTGCTCAGTGACCGCGAAATTACCTTTCAGGACTGAATAACGCCATGACAGTGCCTGAATTCATAAGGAGGGGTCCCAATAACCCCATGTTGAAAATGTGGTGCCAAAATTGCAAAAAATGCCTGAGATATGCAGCAAAGTTGAAAAAACCCTATTTATGTGATTATACAGCTTACAGGCATTTCTTCAGATCGCGGTCAGCTTTGAAGAGTGCAGACGTTTTCCCAGTCCACGAAGATCATCGCACTGGGCTCCATGAATAAGTATGTGGTGGTGGTGGTGTGGGAGGCAGGGCAGCGCAGAGGGTGGGCGCAGGTTGCAGGAGGACGCCGCAGACAGCTGAAGCTATTTTCTTTTACAGGGGTAAAAAAATAGACTCATGGGACGGGTTTCCATTTCACAGTACTTTTGGCACACTGGGGTGGGCTCCCAGCATGCCACCTCGTGTTTTGGGGTGGAAGGCCGCAGGCCGACAGGGATGGGCAGCCCTGTCGGCACATACTGAGGGGGGGACTTATGAGCTGAGAGTTGGGCACCTCGGCACCACATGAAATGGGGAGGAACATGCCGATGAGGATTGGGCGCCCCCGTCGGCAAAGAAACAGGGGGAAGAGACATGATGCAGAGTGGGACTGGGCATGCCCTCAGCAGACACCAGAAACTGACAGGGACTGGAATCCCCATCGGCAAACTAGGTCAGGGGAAGACAAGGGACCCCCCTGCAGTGACGTGTCACTCCCTCATTGCAGCATGGCTAATGCTGCAATGATGGGGCAGCCCTGATTGTAGCAGCTGAAATGTTTCAAGGTTGTGGCACACCAGCTGATCTAGTGTCAGCAGCAGCGTGCCACCCCATTGGAGAAAGTGGGCCAAGCTTCCAAAGGCAGTGGGGGCATTGGCCACAACAGTGCCCCACCTCCACAACCTGCTTCTGCAGCAAGCTGACGCAACATGTTTCTTGCCCATGCACGCAATCAACATAAAAAATGGTATATTGATGGTTTGTGGCTCAAATACATTATTGTTAAACAAAACATATGGCTTTTGTTTTGCAATTAACAGAAATTGTTGCTTTAAAATAATTATCCAGAAGCAGGGGTTGAAATTAGGTTTTGCAGCAATTAGCCAGCAGGGCAAGTGGCTGGAAAATTAACTGGCTCCACAGACATTCCACTAGCCCAACTGGTGTACTTATTAAAATGTTAGCTCCTCCAGCACTAGCTAGCAGGGCTAGTTAAAGGAAAATTAAAAAAAAATGCAACCTCTACTAGCATTTGGGCCAGTGCCAATTTCAACCACTGCAGAAGGATAACCCCATGAAATGCAATACTATATCAAATGGCATAGAACAGAGAGCAAGATAAACCAGACAAGTGTGTGTGTGTGGGGGAATGGCAGACTGGATGGGGAATTGGATCATTTTCTGCTGGCAAATTTCTATGTTTCTATACATTACATTTTCAAAGGAGTCCCTGGATGCAGCCGTTTCCAGACAAGACATTCTAGTACGTGCACTCTTGCAGGGATTTCATAGAGGTCATGCACGGGTAGCAGATCCATTTCATTAAGATGAATAAGAGACATTGACATCATACCTCTGCCACAGCAAGGATCCAAATAACTGAAGATGACCAGAAGGATCTCAGCATCTGCTTCATTTCCAGTTCATTCCCAGAAGATCAGCGTTCTCTGTATGCTGGGGGCATTTCACTGAAAACACAGAGAAACACCATTTCATTTGCAGGGACAGGAAGAGGGGGTCAATGATCAAATGGAATGGGGCCCTTAGAGACAAGTGAATTTAGTAAGCAAACAGCCAGCAAATCCCCATATGTTACTGGTTTACTTGTCACCAGTGCAACAAATAGTACATTCATAGACACAATGTTATGAAACAGACTCAACTGGCAGTACTGGAACTTTGTGTAAATGTAAGAAAGGAGGTTTGAACCTTCAGAAAGCATTTCAACATGAAACATTGGTTCTGCAGTTGAGGTTATTTGGAATTTCAAGTGATATTATGATGGATGGAAAGCTGGTTAGGCAACAGGGTTCAGCAGGTATTGGTGTATGAGACAGTATCCAGCTGGAAGGAAGTCACCAATGGAGTTTGCTTGGGGTCAGTACTGGGAACCCTTACTATTCAATATTTTTGTTTATGACCTGGAGTCAGGGCTAACAAACATAATTACATTTGCAGACAACACAAAGTTAATGATTGTGATGGAGTCCAGGAAAGAAGACAGTCTGGCGTGAACTCACCATACTGGAAGAGTGGGTCAAAAGGTGACAAATGAAATTTGATGTGGAAAAATGCAAGACTGTTTACTTGGGCCCTGAGAATTTAGGTTAGGGCTTCTATATCAACATACTCATTCCCAAAAAGGTGTGATAAAACGATGGTAAGGAATGTCTATAGGATGTTATATCAGAGCTGAGCGAGTCTGGAACTATTAAATGGAAATGTATGTCTGAATAGTGGTAGAACTGGAACAAAACATGGGTCGCCATGACCTATGTATTTAGAACCTGCTGAGTAACCTAAAAGTGCTAGTGGAGTCAAATCAGACAGACAGGAACAGAATACAAATTTAAAGACGCACTCAGTTGTAACTTTTATTTCTGAAGTATGTTTCTTTTCCTTTTGCTCATTAGAAAGACTTCTATGTGACAATAATGTGCTGGGTGTGTGGAATAGCTGTCAGACTGGCAGCTGGCTTACTGTATCTCTCTCTCTAACCCCTGACTATATCATCGGCATTGTGATCTCACTAGCAGTGACATCACAGGTGACTAACCTGGCAGCTACTGAGTGACTGTTCCTAAGCAGCAGTGATGTCACAGTCAGTGAGCTCAGAATGCTGATTGTGTAGTGGGGGAATAGAGACAGACATGCCAGCTGCCAGGCAGAGGCTGCCCCATACATCACACCCAATAACATCAGGTAAATTATCTTCTAATTAACCAATGTGAAAATAAAAAGTACCTCAGATATAAAAGGTAATGATTAACTGGTTATTAAAACTAATATTAGTTTTAGGCAGTACACTAGCTCTTTAAAGCATAGACACAGCCAAAAGTGTATCAACCAATCACAAGCAAGATCTCAGATACAGTTTTACTTCTTTAGGAAAAATGCAAAATCACACAAAAATAACACAATAATGAAAAGCATCATGGGAAGTATAGGCAAATCACCATGAAATAATTTAGACTGGCTCTGTTTTCATCAGGGATGCATGGTGCCATTTTGTCTCTTACATACACTGCAAAGTCTGAAAACAGAAGGCACGGACACATGGTTACTTCTTTACAGTATACAAACCTAAGCCATGGTAACCCAATTACTGTATATAATGAAGTTCTGGACTTGTAAATGGCTGGACTGACATTGTGACAAATGTTGTTCACCTGAATTTAATTAAAATTGCACATGTAACTTTAAAGCATTTTTTCCATATCCAGGGACATTTTAAAAATATAATATTGAGACTCAATTCAGCATATATATCAAGTTTCTGTGTTTATAATGTCCCTCATAATTCTTTTTTATGGAGAACATGTACATAAAAGCAGGATCTTCATGTCTTGACATCATCTCATCCTCCTGTTTTCCCTCCGCTGAAGTTGTCATTCTCTCTTTGTGAAATCACAATCATTTCTATTGCAGTGGAGGATGTTGTTACAAATGGAGAATAATGACATCAGGTGGGGGAGAACCAGGAGAATGGGATCATGCCAGGGAGGGGGCCAGTGATCCTGTTTTCATGCAAATGTCTTGAATCATAAGAAAGAGGGGGCATAAACACAGTAAATCAATCAATAAATTAATAAAATAAGTTGGCTTGTGTATAAATAAAGTTCTCTAGATACTGAAATAAACACTTTCAATCTGCATGTTCAATTATTCTAATTATAAAATGGCAAGAAAAAATCCTGAAATCTCATTAGCTGAGAGACATCTCCTGACCATGCATTAAAAAGCAGGCAGTGCGGGGTCAGGTGCAGATCTCATTACCAAGACAAAAAAAAAGTCTCATTAACTATGACATCAGGGACTATTTGCAGGGAATGTACCCTTATGATTTGCCGAGACTCACTATCCTGACACGGACCTGCCTGGGCAGTATTGCCCGACAGATTCGGTATCCAGATAGTGAGCATCCTGGCAGTAAGGAAACCCGACAGACATTACAGGGGTAAGGTAACGGTTGCAATGGCTTGCTACCTTACCCCTGTAGATGGATTTCAAGTAGTGGAGGAATCAGGAGGTTGGCCGAGCTGCCCCAGTGGTTTTGAGGGCTAAACCACTGGCAGCTCAGCTAGCATGCTCTAGGAGGCAAGGGTTCTATACTGCATTGCACCCTGCAACTTTTAACAAAGTTGTACCCCCGTAACTATTTTTTTTTTAACTCCAAGGTCCACTCCTCTTGGGAGTTATTTTAGTTGCGGGGGTGTGGGGGTGAGCCCCATGAGAGTTTCAGGGGCAAAGTCCCCAGTGCATTCTGTATTTTTCAATCAGATGCCCAAAATTGTATTTTGGGCATCCTGATTGATCGAGATATACTTTTCGGGCCAGTGAGATTCGGTATCCGAGACTCAGGATACTGAGTTTGGGATACCATAGTATATCCATTTATAATGCAAGGCACCTTAGGTTACAAAATTCCAGAACTGGAAGTCACCATGGCATAGGCTGATTTAGATTTCATAGCTTTAGGTGAGTTGTGGTGTACTGAGCCCCACAACTGGAAATGAACATATGAGCTACCGCTGCTCAGGAGAGACAGAGCAGAGGGAAAGGAGGAGGTTATATTATAGGTAAGGAGGTACCAAGACCACGGAGAGTACAGGGATAAAGAGGAAAATGAAGAGCTAAAATGACTATGGGTCAACCACAAAGGCAGACTCTAGGTACTCTGTCCATACTAGTAGCGTCACGGACCCCAACACAGGATGAGGAGATGGATAAGGCACTTGGGAATCCATAATCAGAATGGCAAGTAAGGAAGAGTGCAGCTAGTTGGTGACTTTAATCTGCCGGATGTGGAGTGATGCCTTCCAAATGCATAAGTCAGCAAGGAGAAGGCCATCCTTGACTCCTGCAAGGGGCTCTTCTTAGGCAGTTAGTCATGGAACCACAGAGAGATGGGGCAGTGCTAGACCTGATACTTACAAACAGGGACAGCTTTGAAGATGTCACGGTGGGCAGTCCCACTGGTACCAGTGATCACCATACAGCGTGGTTCAACATAAAGAGCGGAAGCACAGGCAATCCACACAGGGCGAGGGTTGTGGACTTTAAGAGGTCAGATTCTAAAGAAATGGTGACTGCCTCAGGACCCGCCCTAAGAGGATGGAGGTGTGCCAGGAGGTAGAGGCTCAGTGGTGGAGAATAAGGAGGAATAACTAAAACAACAACCCATGCATGGAGGAAGTAAGCAAATCTCCAAGGAAGTGGCAATAGCGGTAAAAGAAAAGAGAGTTGCCTTCAAGAGGTAGAAGGAAATGCAAAGAGAGGAGGACAGGGAGGTATGCCTAGAAAAATAGAAGAAAGCAGGCAAGCCACTGAGGAAAGTAAAGGCGCAGACAGAGGAAAGGATTGCCAACGTCATCGCTACAAGGGCTTTCTTCAGGTACATAAGTGAGACTAGGAAAACAAGGGTGGGGATAGTAAGAATTAGAAGGGTGGAAGGTGATACAGCAGGGGTAAACAGTATTAACAAAGTGATAACAAGAGGTCAAGTACATGACCACGAACAATAAAATCAAGTACAAACAATGACGTAGTCAGAGCTTCTCTAGGTTACACCTTACATTACAGTTTCAGTTACTGTGTAAGTTTCAGTTGCTGTGTGACTGCAGGTAACTTCTATGTAATTACCTGGAATGGAGGGTACATGTTTTACAACATAATTACCGTGTAGTTACAGAAACTTGCCCTGCAGGTGGATGAAAGATGTCCCAGTTTTAATGTCTGTTTTAGATAGCTGTGTGCATTTGTTTATTGTTTGGGCTGGCAGTATAGCCTAGAGCAATGGTTCTCAGACTTTGTCACAGTGAGCCTCCCCAAATCCATGGAAAAGATGTCGAGCCTCCCCCAAAAACTGAAATAATCTTGGGCCTCCCCAAAGAAAAATAACGTACTGCACTTTGTGCAGTACACCATGATAAACTGAAACCCCTTTGAGTACTTAGCTCACATTCGGTCTTATACTGACTTGGAACTTTTGAAAAAAAGAGCTCCTGTGCTCAAAAGTGTTATCTGAATAACAAATAAATTAAATAAACAAATATTATTATTCAGCTTATTGTAACACCCCACACACACACACAGGCCAACCTACTTGCTCTGCTATTTTCATTTTGAACCACCATTATCCCTTGTTGCAGTACCTTCATAGGTCAGACTACTTGCTCTGTTCCCTCTCTATATGAAATAACCTTCCTACCTTCTTTGCCTCTCACCTTCCCTGCTCTAAACAACTTCTCAAAGATTACTCTGCTCCTTCCTGCTATTTGCTCTTAGCACTTCTATACCCAACCCTTGTATTTGGGCTGTTCTGCCATCAATTCACAAATTGATCCAATTATCACCACTCGTTATTAATTTATTATTCATATTTATTTGCAGTATTACTTGTATTGTATATTTCTTGATTGTTTTCAATTACCTTTTGAAATATATTCCTCCCTACCCTTTCCTTGGTACACCTGAAATAAACCATGGCTCATTCACCTTCCTGTCACCTATTAGTAAATAAATGCATAAAATTGAAATACTGTTATTATCCTCTTCAGTTTGCTTCATCTCTTCACAAAAACATATAAAACCCAAAATTTAAATACAGTACTTTTCAGACTTGTTGAGCCTCCCTAGAACAGGTTGGGGCCTCCCCAGGAGACTAGCCTCACTCATTGAGAACCCCTGGCCTAGAGGTTAGAAAACAAGGTGTGAACAAGCTTGGTACATCCAGCAGACCAGACCTGAGTTTGATTCTCACAACCTACACTTGCATACTGTGTGACTCTGAGCAAGTCACCTAAGCCCAGTGTTCCCAGGTTACCCTGAAAACAGGCACTTGTGCCTAGTGGGCCTACCCAGTTACCAAAAAGACTAAAAAAATTAAAAAAAAGAAGGATTTCGTTATTTCACAATTTGTTTACCCAGGATAGCTCATCTGAGATGTGACCTCAAGTTTACAATGGGGTCCTGCTTCTACGTATTTCAACACCTAGGTGAACTGAAAGCCCAGAGAGGTTGAATGACTTGCCAAAATTCACACTGTATTTTGCTCTGTTGGTGCATGAACTGAGATCTCCTGGGCCCCAATTCAGTAATCTAGCCCGTGGACACACTACTTAGGGCTGGCACAGGGGCATGGCATCAGTGCCTCCCCCCACACTACTTGGGAGACCAAGGTTCATTTGCGGACTCAAGTGTCCTTGTATAATCAAGTTGGAGGTAGCACAGAGAAGGGCAACCAAGAAGACACAAGGTCAGCATGGAAATACATATGAGCAGAGACTGGGGAGCCTAAACATTTACTTGCTAGAGGCAAGGAGTTTTATTTACTTATTTATTGAAATATTTCACCAGGAAGACACGCTGAGCAACAGGTTGCTTGTCTCCAGGTGTGACCTGGAGGGTAAGGGAACATGAGATACATTTACAGAGATTTGGTACACAAATAAATTTACAGTACATTACATTAAAATAATTTGAGCAGACTGTGCAGAAGTAATGAAACAGTAGAATGCTAACAGTTTTGAACTAGATAGATACTATGTCAGCACGTTTGGACTAGATAGATACAACAACAAAAAATAACATTTAGGCATACACTAAATGACACGTAACTGTGTAGCTGGAAAATGGCTGAATAGAACTGTTGTAGTTTGATCTAGGGAAGTTAGTGAGGAGTAAACACAGGCAGAACAGCTTGGCTAAGGTATAAGAGAAGTGCAAGTTAACTACAAGTGCAGTAGAAATTGGAGTTAAAGGAGGACATGATGAAGACATTCAGATACATGAGGGCACAAACACGGAGGACCCTGGTGAACAGTTCAGCACCACTGGGATTAACAACACGAGGGGAAACAACAGTAAATTGTGTGTGTTGGGGGAAGGGGGGGTAAATTCTGCAGGGATGCCAGGAAGTATTGTTTTACCAAAAGGGCGATGGAAGTATGGAATAAGCTCTGTGAGGCACTGTTTAATAGAAAAACCATGGAAAGCTTGAAGAGGCAAGGCATTGTAGCAGGCAATATTATTTTTATGGCGCCCAACACGAGAGGCGCTGGGCGTATTACAAACATAAAAACAGAATGAAAACATAAAAACATAGATCATTACAAAATTAATATCAACCCCCAAACCTATAACAGATGGTAAATAATTAGGTGAGCTATGTATAGGGGATGGGAAGGGGATGTGGATGGACATTTACCTGAAAGGGACATGCACCTCGATAACAGGCAGACTTTATAGACCGTAAGGTCTTCTTGTGCTGGCACATGTCTATGTTTCTATGTCCTGCTCTGAGACCACCAGGGCCCACAGATGTCATGGAGGTGAGACGTGCTGCTCCTGGGGACAGGAGGCTGACAGGCTACCTGCCTGGCATTTGCACAGCCACTGCAAACCAACTACAGAGCAGCACTGACATCAGCAGCAAAGGCAACTTCTTGTCCAGCCTCCCATTCTGAAGTTTATACATCACTTATATGAGGTCAGTCAATCAGCATACAGACCACTGTACATTCTGCATACAGTAGTCTTTTGTTTGTCTATTTATTTATTTGAACATTGGTGACAGGAAAAGGCACACTGAGTCAAGACTCGTTTCCAGGTGCATCCAAGGGGAAGGGAACAGAGGAGGCAAATACATAGCATGGACACAGTACACAATTCAATGCAATTACATAGAACTGACACAGTTCACAGTTACAGTAAAGTGGAACAGAGTTAAGTGATTTAAAACAGGAGTAAGTGCAGTAAGAGCAAGCACCAAAATCGCTCTCTTTCCATTGTTACACCACGTATGTGAGAAAATTAAAAATGTTTAATAGTTCATCACTGACACACTATAATGTTTGTCTCAGCCAATATGAACACAGGGATTAGCATACAGTCCCATTAATTGAGTCTATTGTCTGGTTGTTCTGGTTATTGCGGATTATACAATGGTGTAAGAAAATCCTGTAACCTCATTGGTCAAAACACATCACATGACTGCGATAAATCCTCCAGTATACCCACTGTAAAGTTTATATCACTATAAAAACAAAAACAAGTTGAACATTGTATAATAGCAATATACCATGACAGAGAGTGGGTATATGGGTGGATTTACCACTTCTGTGTGGTTAAGTCCTCGAGCTGCGCCTCGTGACGAACCACACCGGGTAATAAATCACAATATACCTCTGCCATAGTATATTAAATAATGAGATAGTAGCTCTGTGTTCTGATTGGCTGAAAGGGATCTTTTTCAGTATAATTAGGCAATAATAGTATAGTGTGCAGGGTTTACACCAGACAGTTCAAAAAGGTGTAGTGCTGGCACCCAGGCCAGCCAGTGCTCTTCACAAAGGGACAGCTACTCCTATAACAACATAAACCAAAAAAGTGAAGGCACACAAGCTGCAAATTTTCAGGTACTTTTTATTGATGTGATATAAACACCACTAGCATTACAATATAAACGATGGTAGATATAAACTTTCCTACCACTAGTTACAAACTTTGAATAAAGTAAATGATGCAGCTCAATGACAACAGTTCAGAGAGAAGTAAAGACCCAGCGCTTCGACCCTTAACCAGAGTCTTCCTAGGAAGACAGCTCACTATGCTACTATGGTGTTTTATACTGCAGAAAACAACACAGGATAAAACACACACTACCAATGCATTACTTTCAATATACACAAACAGACATAGCTAAAGAACGTTTTACTACATGAATTTTATTTATTGAATGCAGTTTCTACAAATGACCATGAGTAAATAATCATATCGTGTGTCAGTCACCAACTATCTACTTAGTGCATTAAAAGCTCATTGACATCAGGTTTCTTCTCCATTTTTCTTCAGTGAAGGTGTGTGATGGAATGCTGACAGTTAACAGTTTTACAACTGGCACTGGTACCAATTAGAATGTTGGAATTAACATGAGTCCCATTTCTCAGTCCACTGTCCTGTTATGGCTGAATATTGGGACAGTAGTTCTGTACACTGATTGACTATATGGTATCTTCTGCAGTATAATATAGTGATAACAGTGAAGTGGTTGGGGGTGTAAGGAGTAATAAGTGGAGCAGGAGGGTAATGATACACGAAACCAAAGGCCAATGGAGATTGAGTCTGTGGTTCCACACAGCAATGGTTGCTACGTCTGAACAAATAAAATGGTTTTGTAAGCTACTTACTTTTTTTCTCATCTTTGTGTCAGACTCCTCTTCAAGTGCTGGTAATAAATACCCAGGCCAAAGTCGAGATGTTATTAACTCCTCGGTCTGGTTATTACCAATCAACCTGTCCCTCCTCCATGACCACTATAGCGGTCATCACTATTATACTAAAAAAATAGATTTAAAATGAAATAAATTACTTTTGCAGTGTCAGAAGCTCAGCAGGTAGCACACTTGCCTCTGAGGCCAGGAGATCAGAAGGCTGTGGGTTCTTGGGTTAATATCTTAATACTGACACTGTAGTGCAGCATGAGGGGGGTGCTGCACTCCTGAGGTGCCATCTTTTGGATGAGATGTTAAACCGAGGTCCCATCTGCCTGTTCTGGTGGTAGTTCAGGTGGATGTTAAACATCCCATGGCACTTCTCAAAAAGAGTAGGGGAATTTTATTAAAAGAAAGAAACATTACAACTCAAGAAAAAAACATGTGTAACAATAAACAAAAATCACACACTAAGTATACACAATAAGTAGTCCTTCTTTCAAAAAATATGATATCATAATAGTACCATTCTGTTTCCTTAAAGAGCATCCTCATATTTTCCATAACCCATTATACTTTTCCGCTGTAAACTTTACCCTTTTATTATATTGTATCTGTCCCAGAACAGTTCCTATCTGAGTAACTACTACATCAGGTGGTGTAGAAATATATTGCAAAAACAAACTGACATCTACTTTGCCATAAATAAAATTGAATTAGAGAAAAACTATCGTTAGAGTACTAATGTAAATTGTTTCCACCATCCGAAAAGTCTCCCAAAATCAATGTACCATAGGTAATATGCAGAAAGGCTGGCCATTACCATTTTGTTCCTAGATAAGACCAAAAGGTTTTAGTGTCAGGGCATTCAAAGAAAAAATGCAACATTGCTTCTTCAAGATGGATACAGGTTTGTCTTGGACAATATCTGTCTTGAATTGGTTTATGTTTTAAATTCCCTCTCACCCCCAATCGTCCATGATAGCAGAGCCAATTAATATCCCATGTATTCCTAGGTACCTGTTTATCTGTTACTATCCCTAGTGCATAGGACATTCTGGATGGCACACATTCTGGGAATAAGATAGGTCCTTGTTGCCCAGTTAAAATTAACCGATAGAGCTGTTTTCTCTGTAATGTACAAACAGTTCTTTTATGTAGTTGCCACTGCCTAGCCTTTTGAAGGAACCTATAACATAGTCAGGAAGTTGGAAAGATGTAATTAATTTAGGGGGTAAAATGTGCCATTTAAGGAAATATGGTTGTAAGGCTTGTAGTGTTCATGTCTGCCAGGGGGCTGTTACGGAGAATAGTACATTTAAATAAATTGTACAGAAACCTAGTATGAAAAAAAAATGATAGGATTCACCATATTTAGGCCTCCTTTAATCATTGGTTAATATGTCATATCCCTCTTAATAGGATTGAGCCTACTGCCCATATCATTTGAAGAATACACTAAAAGTTTAGTCTCTAACTGTAGAGGTGGGGCAAACACATGGCTAAGATACTGTATGTAAAGATAGGTAACAAAACTTTTTAACAATCAGAACTCTTTTTAGTTTCCCTAACTTCCATGCTTTCCATATCCAAACCTTATGATCCACTATTTCAAGACTTTTCTCCCAATTATACTGGGCTACATTCCATACATTAAACCATATCCCGAGTAACTTATGTGGGTTATTATCTATTATAATACCTTCTAAATCAGAGTCCATTTCTATAGTATCTGATAGAGGGATGACCACACTTTTATTGAGGTTCAAATGAGCCCCAGATATTTCAGAAAACTTATGGAAAATCCGAATTGCTGCCCTCCCTGCTTCCTTGTCCCGTACTAATAAGCAGACATCATCTGCATAAGCAATAAGTTTTTCAGGGCGAACACCCAGACCCGGTGATAACCCAATCACTTGATTATCCCATTTAATCTGTCTAATAATGGGATCTAAAGCAAAGGCATATAACAGGGGGCTTAGCGGACAACCTTGCCTAACCCCTTTCTTCAACTGGATCACTTCCCCTAGAAAACCATTTAAGAAGGGGCGAGACTCTGCTCCATCATATAAAAATTTTACCCACTTTATTAAGGTCTGAGGTATACCATAGTCATGTAAAATTTGCAATAAATATGCATGTTCTACTTCATCAAATGCCTTAGCCTGATCTAAGGATATGACATATCCATCTATAGTTCCCTTATTCTTCCTTTCAAAAATATCCTGTAGAAGATATAGGTTACCTTGTATATTTCTGTCCGGAACAGCACAAGTTTGTGCTATATCAAGTAACTGAGATGCTCCATGTTGTAATCTCTTACAGATGACTTTTGCCAAAATCTTATAATCACTATTTAAGAGGCTTATCGGTCTCCAATTCCCCAGTGAAAATATATCCCCTTTCTTAAAAATATAGCTAATGATGGCAATGCTAAAATCCTTACAATGAGCCTCTGTATTTAAAATGGAACTATATACTAGCTCCAAAATTTCACTGAGTTCTGGTGCAAATTCCTTAAAAAATCATTAGATAAACCATCTAATCCAGGAGCTGTACCTTTTTGCAATGTATTAATGATATCAAAATTTCTGTTTCAGTAATTGGGCAATCTAAAAATCCTGTTCCTGTTTAGTAAGGGAAGGTTTAGGGCTGTTAGATAATCATGTAAGGAAAAGTTTCTGAGAAGCAGCACTAAAATGTTGCAGTAAATGATCCTACAATATTTCTAGATCTGTTTTATCAACCAACCCATTGGATGCATAGAACCCTGTCATAAGCGTTGCCTCAACCTCTGTTTACAAGCAAAAAGGGTCAAAAGTAGGGTTTTAACAGTCCCATACCTCATTTCTGCTTCCAATGTTTTAGCCCTATCATATTGATGTGCAACCATTAGCTTTTTAATTTCCTTAATTTGTATAACATATTTGTTCTTGTCCCTCCCTGGAAAGGACATCAGTTTATACAATTGGTTCCTATAACCAAATATGTTAAATATTCTGCATTAGATTTTTCTTACCATAAGAAATAAAATACTGTTTAAGATCATTTTGGTGTCTAACCACACTCCCAAATATTATCAGAGAGACATTGGACCGAGATTGGGCCCTAAGCAATTCTTAACTTCAATTTTATCTCCACAGCATCTAAAACCGTGAATTTAACCTCCATCTCTGAGGTTGAGAAAAAAATTCGGGGGCTGAGGCCATACTAAAAGTGCCAAGCAATATACAGTGATCAGAAAACTCTGTTGGCTGAATTTAATTTTACATGGAGAACAATATTGAGAAAAAAAAAATCTATTCAGGTTGCATAATGACATCTATGATAAGTTGCTCCAAGATCAGAGTGTAGATTTCTATATGCATCAATTAATGTTGCATCACATACTAAACTCTTCAGGGCCTGTGAATCACAGTACGTTTTTTGATTGATTTCACCTGCAGTTCTAGAGTCTAAACTACAGTCGAAATCCCCTCCCCAAATCGAATGTCTCCTGGCACATGAAAAAGGTTTAATCAAATGGAACAGTTCTATCCTAGATGATTTTGTTTGAGGTGCATAAATATTAATTAGCCAAAAACATAGTCTCTGTAAAGCAAAATCTAAGATTAATGCCCTACCTGGCAAAATGTCAATGACCCTAGAGACTGACAAATGGGAATTCTTAAAAAGTACCTACCCCATCCGCTACATCTTCCCCAAAGGTCCAAGATGAAGGACCCCAAACCCAGCTCCTCTTAACCTGTTCTACTTCAAAAATGGTTTTAAACTGAGTTCCTTGCAAAAAAATTATGTCCACCTGTAAAGAGCTCAAAAAATGCAACACCGTAAGTTGCTTTTTGTACTTTTTTAAACTACATACATTATAAAAAGCTACAGTAAAAGTGGTCATAAGTTCTAAAATGTGCCAGTCCCTTACTCCAGCTGTCCAGGGGGGTCCATATGTTTCCTCTTTTTACTCCCTGTTTTCCCCTTCTGTAGTTTTTTTTTTAACTGTACTAGGTGGTCAAGAATCCTCTTCATCTTCCTCAATTTCAGAGATCAACTCTGATTGTGCTGAATCTGAATCTAGATCTATAGTTTCCTGCAAAGGTGCAAAGTTATTCCCTAAGAGTAAAACAAATTCCAAAGGTTTTTTTTGCTGCTGCTCTAGTAATCCTCAGACCTGAGAGGCTTCAGCCTCTGCCATGGGGGGCATAGTTGGGACTTGCACATCCAAGTGGAAATGTCAGGGTGTTCTGAGGGAGCAGGGGAGGCTGACAAGGATCTATCCTCTGTATTTCTGGTATCATCTGAGCCTGAGGCTTTTCAGGTCCACCCTCTGCAGTAGTAGGTGAAGCCCTGAGCCTTGTATCTGCGCCTCCGTTTCTCCTGAGCTGAGTGCACCAAATCATCTTGATCCCGTCCATCTTCCCTATTCCTCTTTGCCCATGGACACTGCCGCTAAGCATGGCCCTTCGTCACAAGATTACGCTGGAAGACGTTTTCACAGGTAGAACTAGGATGTCCATAACCTCCACAAAGAGAACATTTTAATAGATCACAGGTGCTGCTCAAATGTGTTCAAGCTCCACATTTATAACAAGCACGTGGCTGACCCCCATAGGAACATACCCCTCTATCCTTGCCAAGAAAAAAACAGTTTGGTAAGTGTATTATTTCTGAGTTAACCTGAAACAATCTAACTTTGAATTGCCATCCACCTGTCCGGATTTCCTCAGTGTCAATTATTGCTTTAGGGGGAGCTATAATGTCGCATCTATTCTGAAGCCAGTGATAAATATCACTTACACTAACCCTCTTTTCAAAACATTATTGTGACCATCTGAACAGCAGGTTTCATTAGCGGTATTGCATAAAAAGGGGACCAAAGAGGTGTTTGTTTTAGGTTATTATATTTAAACCAGAACCTCTCAAGGCCAGCATTAGTCTTAAAACTGATATCAAAAGTGTCTTCTCCTGACACATGTATTAGGGCTTAAACATCCGCAGGTTTAAAATTCATGGACCCTTTAAGCAATTTTCATGCCACATAACATCTATCAGGATGCTCTAGTAAACCCCCTTTATACCGAAGTCTGACTGCATTACATCTAGGGGCCTGCTCTAATTTGTTTTTAAACAAGTCTGACAAAGTGGGACCTTTAGGCATGTCATTATCCCCACTATCTCACTGTTGGCCTGAAGTTCCCTCACCTGCATCATCATTAATAGGAGTAGGTTGTCTTTGCTGCGTATCACCCCCAGAAGTTGTACCCCCTTTAGGTATTAGCCGTATAGGCTTCCCACTGTTGTCTGAATCAGGACCTACCTGTTGAGAGCCCAGAGGCCCTATACCCTTAGTAATACCCCCAAGAGGTAAAGGTCCTGTATGTACATCTAGTTTCTGATTCAACACAGTAGTATCCTGCATAACCAGTTCACGAGAAGAAATACATGAATCTCCATGTTGTAATCCTTGTAAAGACGGAAAATGTTCAAGAGGTACCTCATTATTAAGAACAGTCTCTGAGAATGTTGCAGGCCTGTTAGGAGATCTAGGAAGAACATTGTGTAAGTCTTCATCCCAATTTAGATTAAGGGACCCATTTCCCTGTGCGTTTACCTGGCCGGAGCACTGTAGAAAAATTCGACCCGATCCACCACACTCTGAGCAGCGGCAAACCAAATTGTTGACGGATCATCTGTGAAGCTGATGTTTGGCAAAGGTTCCTGAAGTCCAGTACTCGCCGACTGACTGCAACGTGCAATGGAAGTGCTATCAGTCCCCGCACAGCACACATATGAGACGAATCAACAGCTGATTTCCAGATGCCAGTATGGGGGAGCCACAACAAGTTCTAGTTGGGTGAACTACAGAATCCATAGAAAGCATAGTAGGTATCTGGGAAGTACTCACAACATTATCCAAAGAATCAGTACAAAACGTAAACTGCTCATCCTGCTCCAAAGCTACAGCTGCCGACTGACATGCAGGTTCGATTCCAGTATCCACAGCAAGATTTTTCTCCATTGTCCCTCATAAATGCAGGTGAAAAAACTTCCATTTCCACCTCGGCCTCCAAGTTAGCTAAGGCAGGAGATGAGACCAAAACTCCAACCTGCTCACCATCCAGCAACACCTCCACACCAGCATCCGCCATCTTGGCCAGTAGCCCAGATAGCACAGAGTCCCCCTACTGCAGAGTAGGGGAATTTCTCCGATGCCCTGGCCAAATTTCCTCACATTCACAAAAATACCACCAACAGCTTAATCTGGTTCAAGGTTAATTGGCATTCATCTGTATCCCCCTCCGCGAGCTGTGCCTGAAAATAGGCAGAATTTGTCTAGTGCACTTACCCGATCAACAAAAACTAAATAAATACTTACTAAAATCACTCTCTCACTACAGTGCATCTGTGAAAAACCGAAACTGTTCTGCAGTTTCTCGCAGACATACTGTAGTACTAACCTTAGCAAATCAGAACACACAGATTAGCATACAGTTCCACTATTAAGTTTAATTTCAGGTCATCATAGAATAATGGACAGCAGAGATTTCCTGGTGGCTCGGATTTGGGCAGGCCAGGGCTGCAGGAAAGGGGCGTATTGGTGGATAGAGGCAGCAGGACCAGGGTGAGCGGGAGTTCCCGGTGGCTGCAGTCGGCGGACTGGGGGAATTAAGGAGAGGCAGCCAATCGGGAGAGAGGGTGCAAAGTTTTTGAATCAGGGCTGGGCTTAAAAGGCAGGCCCAGCCGCTAACACAGCAGACGCCGCAAAGGAGCTGTATTTTTCTTCCCACACCAGCCACCCCGGCCCTGACCTCTATTAAATAGGCAGTGGGGGTGGAGCCTAGAGGAAGGAGTGGCCTGACTTTAGTGGATTTTAAAGAACATTGAGAGAGGTTTTTTGTATGTGACTTTGGGTTGTACCTGATTTTGGGTTATTGGACCTGACTTTAGTGGATTTTAAAGGACATTGATAGAGGTTTTGCACTCAAGAGCAGTAAGAGTAAAAAAAAAGGAGCACAAAAGGACAGTTTAATTGGGAACTTGATAATGTGTGGTTGTTTGTAAAGGCTAGGAGAAAGGGAACTACCTATTGTAGGAGCGGAAGTGCTTGTATAGTATTATTAAAAGGGGAGAGTGACCAATGATGCAAACCAGAATAGGAATGCTGCCGCAAGTTGCTAGAGCTGGCATCTTTGGGAGGGTGGTGGGATGCAAGGGGTGTGGGGCAGCCATAGTACTAGACTGGGCTTGGAAGTTTGGAGGTTGCCCAGTATGCCACCAGCTGGCAAAGCTTGGGGAGGAAGTGGAAGAACTTCAGAGACAGCTGGTAGAGTGGAAAGGAAGGAACATGGGGTGGCCTGCAAACATACACAGGGGTGAAACCTCAAGCACAAGGGAGGAACTGGATGTTGGCTGGGAAACAGGGGCAGTCTGGCAGGAGGAGCCCAGAAGGCGGGAGTGCCTGTAACACCAGGCGAGGGGGGGTCACGGGAGACCAGAGAGAGAGGGGGGTAGTACAGGAAGAGGTCAGAGGGTAGCAGGGGGAGTGGGGACCCAGGATCAGCAGAAAGGGGACCAGGGAGAGAGGTGCATGAACAGATAAGAAAAGGAAAGGAGGAAGTTTGGTGGAAAAAAAACAGGCAGGAAGCGGGGACATTGGGAAAAGGGGCTTCGGCAGGAAGGGAAGTGGAGCAGGGCCTGGCAATAAAGGCCAGGGTAGAAGGAAAAGCATGGGGGGGAGATCAAAGGGAGCAAAGCACAAGGAAGGATAGCACAATGGAAGTGCCAGAAAACCAGGATTTGGGTGAGGAAGAAGAGCAGGTTGGAGAAAGTGAGAATTGAAAAGCTTCAGAGGAGGGAAAGGGTGGCACGGAGAACCAGAGAACCAGGAAGGGGCACAGGGAAGGGTACAGATGGAGGATGAGGGAGGAAGGCTCAGGTAGTTTCAGGGGAGGGAGAAAGCAAGGGATGGAGAAGAAATTGGAAACAAGGGAGGAGAATGGCAGCAGTGAGGGGTGTCCAGGAGGAAAAGGATAGAGTCTTAATAGTGAGGACTTTATTATAAAGGGTTACATGGGGAGAAGGAAGGAAGAGGGGAAAAATATGGGTGGCGTGCTTGCCAGGTCATGATGGCTGCCAAAGTTGTCCATTGGGTCCCCTCTAGGAGGAGGAGGGTAATGGATAAGAAGCACTCTGATCTTCCACCTAGGCACAAATGACCTTGCAAGAGCAGCGTGATGGAGGTGCAGGCCAGGTCTGTGGTGCTGCAAGGTTCTGCAGCAGTTCAGAATTCAAATCTCTGTCCTTCTCGGAGGTGCTACCTGTACCAAGGGCCAGCATTAGGCAAGGCAAAATATTGAGGAATTCAATGATTGACTTGTAGGTTTGAGTGCCCAGAAGGGGTCTGGTGTGATAGGAGATTGGGGGTCAACATGGAGTGACATGAGCCTATGTGCTCCGGATAGGCTGCACCTAAACAGGGAGGGGAAGGCACTGCTCAAATGTAAACTGGATGATTATGTGGACAGACGCTACCATTTAAACTAAACAAGGGGGGGCAGGGAAAAGCCCGGCTGTTGAGGCTGGTGGCAGGGGGGGAGCAGAATGCCCTACACACACAGCAAGAGGATAAAGGGGACAAACATATAGGAAAGGAGGAGAGAGGGGCATGGAGGGTTATGTGTGCGAATGCCAGAAGTCTGGTAGAAAGATCCCTGATCTAACAGCAAAATTGGCAGAGGAGGGCCTTGACTTAGTGGGGGTAACAGAAACGGTGACCACCAGGAGCAGGGATGGAACATGGAGATACCAGGTACAAACTGTTCAGGAAGGAAGGGAGGGAAGGGGAGGTTGCACTCTATGTAAAGGAGGGTATCAGGGCATCAGTATTGCAGGAGTAAGTGGGGAGAGGCAGAAGGACTCTGGGTCTCATTGGTGGTGGAGAAGGGGAGTCAGTGCATATGGGGGTGAGTGTATAGACCCCCAGCGCAGCCTGAATCTGCAGATAGAAGTATGGCCGACAGTTTCTGAAAATGGTGGCGAGGGAGGTGGTGCTAATGGAGGATCTAAACCGACTAGACATAGACTGAACACCCTTTCAGCTGCTCCAACCAGCAGTGGGGAAATATTGGACTCCTGCAGTTGGCCTCCTAAATCAACTGGTCAAGGAGCCAACCAGGGCAGGAGCTACTCTTGATCTAATCCTGACAAATGGGGAAAGGATGGAAGAGCTATCAGTGAGGAACATCTCGGTACAAGTGACCACAACACGGTCAGGTTTAAAATGAGAAACACTGCAGAGGTTCACCAGTCTAGGTTAAAGGTCCTGGATTTCAGGTGGATGGACTTCAGGAGAATGGGAAATAGTGGTGAGGGCATTGCAGGGGTTGGGGGAGTTGATGGAGGTGGAGGCAAAGTGGGGGAGGATAAAGGAAGCTATTGAAGGGGCCACTGACATCTGTGCCAAAGAGAGTAAAAATAAGAGGAGGAGAAAACCTCTGTGGTATATGAGGGAAGTAGCAGAAAAGGTAAGGACAAAAAGGAAAGCATTTAGGAGGTTCAAGACAACTCAGACGGAAGCGAACTGGGTAAAATACCAGGCGAGCCAGAGAGAAGCCGGGGTAGAGGTAAGGAGGGCAAAGGCACAGACAGAGGAGCAAATAGCGAGAGGGGCAAAAAAGGGGCTAAGACTTTCTTTCGATATGTAAATGAAAAGAGGAAGACTAGGCAGGGGATTCTCCAGTTAAGAACAAAAGAGGGGGAGGCGCTACAAGGAGACAGAGAAAAGGCAGACCTACTAAACACCTATTTTTGCTCTGTGTTCAAGAGAGAGGAAGAAGGAGAAGAAGACAGCAGAGCAGGAAATGAAATGGCTGGGGAGGAGGGGTGGAGATGAGGCCATTTCTCGTGGAGGAAATATTGGAAGAACTGGGCTGCGTGAAGGTGGACAGGGCAATGGGGCCAGATGGGGTGCACACAAGAGTGTTAAGGGAGCTAAAGGAGGTATTGGCGGTACCCTTGACTGCACTCTTCAATTAGTCCCTGGAAATGGGGGTGGTGCCTGAGGACCGGAGGCAGGCAAATGTGGTCCCTCTGCGTAAGGGGGGAGGGAGGGAGGGAGGAAGTGGGAAGTTACAGGCCCGTGAGCTTGACATCAGTGGTAGGCAAGCTCATGGAGAAGCTAGTAAAAGGCAGGATCACCAGCCACCTGGAGACAAACGGCCTGATGAATCCAAGACAACATGGGTTTACTAGGGGCAGATCCTGTCAAACAAATCTGATAGAGTTTTTTGGTGGGGTCACCAAGGAAATAGATCAAGGTAGAGCGGCAGATGTAGTTTATTTGGATGTCAGAAAGGCGTTTGACTCAGTGCCCTATGGGATGCTGCTGTGTAAAATTGCAGGACTGGGGATGGGGCAGAGGGTGGTCAAATGGGTGGGAAGCTGGCTGGGGAAAAGGAGGCAGAGGTCATAATAAATGGGTGGCATCCGGAGAGAGCAAGGTCATGAGCGGGGTACCTCAGGGATCAGTGTTGGGGACCCTACTGTTCAATATATTCATAGGAGACATCATGGAGGGCCTTGAGGGGGGTGTGAGTATGTTTGCGGACAATATCAAAATCTACAGTAGGGTGGACACGGAGGAAGGGGTGGAACAAATGCAGAGAGACTTGAGGAGACTTGAGGCATGGTCAAAAAGGTGGCAGCTTGAATTCAATACAGAAAAATGTAAAATCATGCATCTGGGCTACAGAAATCAGAAGGCAGGGTACCGTATTGGGGCAGAAATCTGGAAGAGACAGAACAAGAAAGGGACCTAGGCATCATTATATCCGGGAACCTGAAGGTGGAAGGGCAGGGCAGGAGGGCAGTGGCCAGGGGAAGTGGAATGCTGGGATGCATCAGAAGGGGGATCACCAGTAGGAATAGGGAGGTCATAGTACCCTTGTATACCCATTTAGTTAGACCACACTTGAGTCTGAGTCCAGTTCTGGAGGCCATACCTCAGGAAGGATGTGGGAGAATAGAGGGTTCAGAGGAAGCGACAAAAATGGTAAAGGGTTAGGCCACCTATCCTATGAAGAAAGGCTGGGAGATCTGAACATGTACTCCCTGGAGCAGAGGAGGAGAGGTGGGACATGATCGAGACTTTCAAGTACCTTAGGGTATAAACAGGGCGCCAGAGGAGCATCTTCAAGATGAAAGGAAAACCAAGGGCGAGGGGCATGGCCTGCAGGTGGACGAAGGGCAGTTCAGAGATAACATTAGAAAATACTATTACACAGAGAGAGTGGTAGAAAAGTGGAACAGACTCCCAGAAGCAGTCGTTGGAGAGGGAAACAGTGGAGGGATTCAAAAGAGCATGGGACAACCACATGGGAGTGTTAAGGGTGGAGGCACAGGTCCAAGCAGATAGCTGGGCAAATGGTCAGACTTGGTGGGCCTAGTTTGGTCCTTTTCTGCCATCACACTTCCATGTATCTATGAATCTATGAATCTGTTTTCTGATTGGCTGAGGAACTTTCAGTATAACAAGGAATTACTAAGTTTACAAGAAAACCATGTGATGCTATAATAAGGTACTAATTGAAAACATTCTTAATTTTAATACACTGCACTTTTAAATCTTGAAGAAGTTTTATATTTGTTCCCTTACTTTTTGAGTCACATGCAGGTCATAGAGGTGTTTCATTACACCACATCTAATCACATCTATGAATACTTCTAAACTGTCTGTCTGGTATTTGGGTGGACACTATTCGAGAAAAAACAAACGGTCTTATCTCTGGGGGACATTTTCTTAATAATGCATTGCCATTTGCCTAAAAGTAGTCACCATAGTTCCTTGAAAGACAAATTTTAGTTAGGAAAATATTATCAGAAAATAAACACAACCTGACTTGTAATTTGAACCCTAAAAGTCTGTGCAAGAGTTTGCATGCTACACAGACTTTTCTGCAGATTCTCTTGTCAAAAAGTAAATATGAGAACCAGGACGAAACCTTTGTACATTCCAGGCACAGTACAAACTCCGCAGATGTGCATAGTTAAAACTCGTAAAGCATTTAATTAATTACAATAACCCAGTGCCACATCTTCAGAAAATCTGCTATTCTGTCATTATTGGTTAGGATTTATTAACATACACACTGACCAAATCTTGACTGCACAATAACAAATTAAAACTGATTTTACATTGAACGCTGGTTTGCAGTAGGAGCATTAATCGGCCTGTTTGCAAATTTTCAGTGCAGAACTGTTCAGTGAGCGAATTAACGTGTAGCTATCACTGAGAATGAGCTAATGAAAATTTTATGCAATTTATTTATCTGTGCAATGTCTATTTTATATTATACTTAGAATGATAATCTATACATGTTATAACATGTAGTGCGTACTCTTAGGTCTCCATTGTAAATGAGCGTTTCGCTCAATGGATTGCTCCCTGCATAAATTGAAACCTGAACTGCATGCCAAATCTGTATTCAGCGAATGCGCCATAGTTGGGCACTTTTGACTTCGATCTGCCCCAATCAAAGGTTTGGGCCACTCTACATCACTTCAACCGCTGGCCAGTTCATTTTTAAAAATAACAGTCTAGCCGTCTCCAGGTAGCCAGGTCTAGTCATATGACCACACCTGTCAATCCCCCCCACCCCCAAGTCATTTTGTTCAAAAAAAAGTCCCATTCCTGGCACCACGCCAGGTGCTGACTGAATTAATTATAAAACAAAAACAGGCTGGAGGAATGGGGGCGGGTGGAAAAGGTATGGACTGACTGAAGTGGGTGGAGGAATCCCTCTTACCCTGCGTTTAGCATGTCAGATCCCCCACACCAAGGACCTGAAGTGTCTTTGGCTGCAGTATCATAGGCGATCTGATGACAGGCTGCATTTCCCATAGTTTCTGCTTCGTGAATTGTTGGACTTTTGGAAAAACAATTAAATAATATAAAATAATCAAAGTAAAAAGGGCAAAAGCAAAACGCCAACGTGGGAAACTTTGCAAAAATCCTACTTCGCAACTTTTCTTTTCCATGAAGTGCCCACTTTGTGAAAACTATGCTAAGGGTCCACTTCGCTACCTTAACTCGAATACTGTACCATGCGATGCGACATTCCATAGTTTTCATGCTACTGATTTCTGCAGAAAAACTGCAACTAGGTTTTGTAAAAAAGCTTTGAAAATAACTTAATTTCTCACTTTTATGTGTTCATATTGATACAGGTAGAAGCAGAATCACATTTAATGTGTATTTAAAGTACACTTCACTGTTTTTTTTAATGTTAATTCCAGTTATGCATGTCCATACCTCACAAGCGATTTTGCTTCGAAATTACCTCCTAACTCCGCATTTCGCACTTCTGACACAGAACAGTAAGGATTTGAATATAATAAAATAATGTCAGCCATTAATGTTACAGCCTAGTTATCATTAAGAAAACGTTATTTACACTGACCAGTATATTGTACACAGCTTCTTGAGCTGATAGTACTATTTTTTTCACTTTTGTCCCTGCTATTGGTAATTTGTCCTTGGTTATTTTAAGCCTTGTCCCCGATTTAGGAGCAGGTGGTTGAGAGGTACTGTAAGTGCATGTCAACAACTAGGAAATTGCTGAAAGCAATGGTTTGTATGTTGTCTTGATATTAACTGACGTGATAATTGCTTTGTTTTATTTTTGTTTTCTATAAAAAAAAAGTGTAGAAATGTACAAACAAGTGATTCCCCTATGAAAACCTATATCAGATAGTCCTATATCAGCTAGTTTTTAAAGGCTTACAAACGGTACTTCTTATGACCACTATGGGTTATAGGTCAGCTCTAGTGTAGCCTGGTTTTTAACTTTGTGTAGTATCACCTACTGTACTCACAATCTCCCTCAGAGACAGATCCCAGGCAGCTCACCTACTACCACTCGCTTTCTCGCATCCTCCTAACATCGCTCATGCTCCGCATCGCCAACTGCAGGCGAACTGACACAAAGAGTGGCGGGGAAACGGGTCATAAAAACCAAAACTTTCCAGTTCGCTTTCGACCGACATGCTCCTCACTCACGTTTCCGACACTCAAAACATTGGATTTGTGCTCCTTTCTTTGTATACACTTCCACCTGACAACTAGTGAGGCTGCTCGGTGAGTGCTGCTGTCAGATTTGCTCCCGCATCCCCGGGGCTCCTGCGATCGTGTCAACACACACTGTGCCACTAGCCCACTCCTCCAGTACTGCCAGCCCAGTTCAGAGTTCGAACCGCTGCGCTTACCTCCCTGCTGCTGCTGCTCCTTTTAATTATTAGTATACCGCATGAAAGCGAAGTGCAACCTCCCAGGGCTCCAAGTCCAAACAGCGCAGAACAACTTCAGCAGAGTTCCTGGCCCCTCGGCATTTCCATCAGATGATCACAAACTTCAAGTTCAGAAACCACCCTTCTGAAGAGCTTATTGCCACCCGCTGGGAAACTGGAAGACTAGATAAACTGGTTTCTTTTTTTTTTCCTACCAAGACATCATTCGCTAACACTTCCGGGTGATTATCTCTGCGAGTATAAACTTGTGATAGTAATTCTGACGGAATATGTTATACTTGTCCTCACTTGATGAAGCTGAATAATACCGTCTAACAGTAAAACTTCTCTTTTTGAACATGTGTTTTCCTGCTGCAGTCTACAAGGTAAGGTATCAGTATTAAAAGCCCAGGAGAGGTGCCCATTACCCTAACAGATGTATGTTCAAGTTGGGCTGTCCCCAAAACCCCTTACATCCTGAAATACCGTGGTCCATCCCAGCTCTCCAATTTAATGTATCTCCCTATCCACTTTGCTGATCCCTCCCGTGGCACCCCCTATTAACACAGTAGAACTCAATCTGTTCTGTCCTTAAACAATTGCCACCCATCAACACTTGGCAATGTTTCCCACACATCATGCCTCCATGTCCACAGTGAGGTCTGGAAAATCCCTCCAAAAAGTCTACAGGAGCACCCTCAGGGGTGGAAAGTCAAAACTGGACACATCACTTTACTTCGAAAGGCAATGACAATCCTAATTTCCTCTGATATACTATCAACTCCCTCCTCCACCCACCTAGTACTAGTTTCCCTATTCAATTCAAGTTTATTGATTTTTTATACAGGAAAGGGATTGCAAGGTATAGCCCATTTTCAGGATTTGTCCCGTCCCTACTGCCACCAGATGTAAAACTTCATATATTTTTTTCAGTCTAAAACTACACTGATCAAGGACATACCCACCACCTTGGTTCCATGTAAGAATGACGACTTTAAAATCGAAGATTGCATTATAGCGCTTGAATAATAGCGAGGGCCAGTAGCGCCACCAAACATTTTAGCGCTGCACAATTTCGCTGCCTCTTAAAAATAGCGATTGGCGGTTTAGAAAAATGGTAGACACATGGGTAAGATAACAGGCATTTGTCAATGTCGAGATGTTGGCTTGCTGGCATTAACATTGGTAGTGCAGGAGTTAGAAATGCAAAATAGGAATGGCAGTGATGTATTGAGTAATGTCAACTCCCCACCCAGACTGAAGGCGTTGGGGTGTGGCTTTGGGTGAGCCATAACATAATGCTATTCCACCTCACCCACCCGGCAGAGAGCAACATGTGTCCAGGGTGTGCATTGGGGTCTTCGGCCCTTATGCTCACCCCATTCCATAAGGAAATAAGCTGAGATGGGTGCAATATAGGAGAATGGGGTGAATGTTAGGGTGACGGAACCCAAGGCACACCTCAATGCCTGTCAGTGGCTGTAGGGTGGGGGAGTGGGGGTAGAATTCTGCAAACATTATGGCTGACGAACCCAAGTTACATCCCTGACGCCTGTCAGTCTCTACAGGGTGGGTGTATGGTTGGAAACCTTAATGCCCATGTGTTTGTTGGTATTTTCACTCCAAATTTTCAACATTGGCTTTTTGGGACCCCACCTCATGAACAGTGGCACTATAATTTTGTTACTCGATCCTGAAAGGTGATTTAGCACAGCAACTGCACCATTGTGCGCCAAATGAGCATAAACACATTTAGGGCAGGATGTGAAAAGTGACAGCTGTACTGTTCATAAGGAGGTGTGAAAAATGGCAATGCTGCAAATCTGGAGTGAAAATATTAAAAATTATCAAAGTTACAAGCGTGCATGAAAACTGCGCAACACACGCTCATGATACAGTCATTTTTGGAATTTTTTCACCAAATTTTCAACATGGGCATTTTGAGACCTCCGCTCATGAACAGTGTCAGTGTGATTTTCTTAATCTGTCACAAACATTGATTTACTACAGTGACCGCGTCACTGTGCGCCAGATGTGCGAAAACACATTTTGGGCAGGATGTGAAAAATGACAGCTGTACTGTTCATAAGGAGGTGTGAAAAAATGGCAATGTTAAAAATCTGGAGTGAAAATATTAACAATTCTCGAAGTTACAAGCGTGCATGGAAACTGCGCAACACATGCTCGTAACAGTCATTTTCTGGAATTTTTTCACCAAATTTGCAACATAGGCTTTTGGGAGCCCACCTCATGAACAGTGGCACTGTTGTTTCATTAATAAGTCCCAAAAGGTGATTCCATGCAGTGCCACAAAATCACCTTTTGGGACTGAATAGAAAATGACTGATTTCATGATGTGGGGTCCCAAGAACCATGTTGAAAATTTGGAGTCAAAAGTCAAAAATGGCCGAGATATCCACCTAAGTTGAAACCTCCCCATTGATGCCATTATACAGCTTACTGGCATTTCTTCAGTTCGTGATCGGCTTTGAAGAGTGCACACATCTTCCAGCTCCAGCGAAGATCACAGCACCGACCTCTGGAGGTAAGTATGGGAGTGAGGGTGTGGGGAGGTGGTCGTGCAGAGACTGGGTGTGGGTTGGGGAAGGGGTGCCACAGACAACAAGGGACCGTTTCTTGTTTACAGGTAAAAGAAAAAACTTTCTTGGGGAAGGTTGTTTCTTTTTACAGGTTACTATTACATTTGGGCACATTGGTGTAAGCTCCAGTGTGCCTCCTGTTTTTTGGGGGAGACCTGGAGCTGGGGGCTTGGGCAACCCATTGGCAAAGAAAGCATATCTGTGTTGGGGGCATGATGCTGAGGGGACTGGGCACCCCCATCGGCAGACAAATTAAACTGGGGACATTATGCTGACAGGGATTGGCCCCCATCAGCAAACAAATTGAGAACTAGGGAGGGGCATGCCGACAGAGTTGGGCACCCCAAAGTTGGCTTTCTAGGGATTGTGAGGCGGACGGCAAGAGCCGTTGCCATGTTTATTGAAATGTTTCACCAGGAATGGCATGTAATGGAGGTGTGTCAGATCTGCCACTGCAATGACGAGCCTGTCTCTCATTGCAGCGGTGAATTAGTTTCAAGTTGGTGGCAGTCTCTGAAACTGCTGTCATCAGCAGCGTGCTCACTGGTTGGCGGCTAAGGGCACACCGACAAAGCATCCCTGGATTCACCACATAACTAACAAACACCTTTGAAAGTGCTTCTACAGCAAGATGTTGCTTGCACATGCATGTACAAGCCAACATAAAAATGGGAAGGCAGCACTGTACACAGGCTTTTTAGTAAAAGTTTTTACAAGTAGACATGTACCCTCCCACCCCCATTTGGGGCTTAACTTTGAGCCCACAGGCACTAGAACTTCTTGATCCCACTAAAATGCAATCACAATTTTCATGGGTTACCATTGGGGTTATCCCTCTCACTTCCCTTCCCTAGCTCCCCTCAAAACTATCACTCTCATCTCCTGTAAAAAAAAACTCCCTTAACCCTAAGATCTTAACCTCCCTATTTATTGATTGATTAATTAAGTGACTGATTGACTGATTTATATTTGTAGACTGGGTAAGTACATTGGACCTTTCCAAATAACAAGGAATAACCCAATCTTACAGGAACAGATAATGTCACAGAAAGTTAAGACACATCAACATTGGACAGAATACAAAGAGTCAGATAATCTTAGCTAATATAAATTATATTATAATAAAGTGCTTGAAAAGGTATTTTTTCTAACCTCTCCAACCACCTCTTTCATCTTTTTCTCCATTCTAGCCACATGACAAGGATAGTTGTCACCCATAAATTTGCTGAAACAGTTTCAGCAAGCATCTAAATCTGAATTTAGAAATGTATGTCACTGTATTTAAAACTGTAAATGGCATGAAGTATTTTTATATTGTGAACAGTTATGCTTTTGTACTGTGACATCTGTAACTTTGTATGCTTGCAAACATCAGGAGGGTTACTTAAAAACTGGCCAAGCCCTAACAGTCTTATCCAGTTAAGTTATCTACCTACCTACCCTACCTATGTAGTCAAAAACTTCATCTTCTCCACTAAGTTATGATCACCTCCACCTCCTTCTTGACTGCAGTACAGCCTTTAACACTGTTAACTACTGCACCCCCATAGACTACAGAATGTTCTAGATGTAGTGTGAGGTTATTGAAAATTCGGTATTCCTTGCTATATATTTGTGCATGCAGAATTAAATATTTCTTATGATTATCTAGTTGCTCTTATCTGTATTAAGGCTTTGTAGTGTTTCATGATACAAATTCACTATTTTGTGAATGTTTTTGTTGTTATATTATAAAACTCAATAAAATTTGAATTAAAAAAAACAACTACCGCACCCTATTGGACTGCGTCCAACACCATAGAAACAGAAAATGACAACAGATCCAGATCCAGCAGCCCATCAGGTCTGCTCAAGCCTGTCTAGTTTTGCAAATTTTAGATTGTTTCAAGTGTAAAGCTGGTGTTTCAAAATTGTTGTAGCTGGCACCTCCTTCTGTTTTAATCTCTGCAGTGCCGTTGCTTCAATATAGTGGCCCTTTTCATGTGTTGTGTCTTCTGCCTCTCCATTGTCCTGTCTCTGGACATTTTAGTTTATAACTTTTAGTTTCTGAGTTTAAGGCTCCTGGTGAATTATAGAATGGTGTGTAGTAGGGTGAGGTAGGATGGTGAGGAAGCTCAAAGGTACTGTATGAAATGCCGTTTAAGACATTAAGTAAGCAATAAGACACAATGGGGTGTGCATTAGACAGTTCTAATGCGGCTGAGGGACGTAGTGCGGCATGAGGCCATAGGCCGAGTGCATCCAGTCCCCTAGCCATGCATTAGAACTGTCTAATGCACATCCCCGGAGTGGTTTATTGCACTTATAAAATGGGCTTGTGTATTCTAAATGGGGGTTCTAGTTTTAGCTGTGCATTAGACACATCTAATGCACGGCTAACAACCAATCAGATTGCTTGAAATTCTTTGCCTATTTTATAAGGAAATGATATGATATGACATCATGATATTTTCACTGTAAAACTATTTTTGCAGAAAGGGTTTCACCTATGAATATAGTGAAAATAGTTTTACAGTGAAAATTTCTAGTTCTGTTATATATGTATATATATAGACAGAATACCTGATAGGTAAGTGGCAGATATGAGGAAATATCACTATCAAGGGGTTGAACAAGCCATAAAGCCTTTATGAGTTTGTTCAACTGCAAAAGGGTGATATTTCATGACTATGTGGGACTTACCTATCAGGTATTTTATATATTACATTAGGCTGGTCTGTTTTGCTAACTGTGCTGTTTTTGTGTGTGACTTGTTCAGTGTATTTGCTTAAGTTAATCTGTTTCCATAATGCCGCGATGTTCCTGCTACAGTGTGCCTCTAGTGGTTTTCCATAGTGTAGTGGCATTTTTGGGACTACCTATTTTTGGCCCTTTGAAGTTTCCATAGTGCAGTGGCCTCCTATAAAGGAGTTGTGATTCTGGTATGTCTTCCTTAATTCTTTTCAGGATGGCAGAGTAGGAGCAGCATGGAAGGAAGCAGCATGGAGAGGCAGCAAAAGTGGTTAAGTGATTTGGGGGCTGACTTTGTGCAGTGTAGCTCAGGGAAACTTTCTTTACACAGGTTAACAAGTGTGCGGCTGTTCGTATGGCAAGTGATATGGAGGCAGCAGCAAAAGTGGCTGGTAAGTGGTTCAGGGGGCTAACTATGTGGAGTACAGCTCAGGGACACTTTCCTTACACAGGTTACATTGGTTTTACTGGTGTGTGGCTGTTTGTACGGCAAGTGATGGGGGCTAATATTGTGAAGTTTAGGTTAGGGACACTTTCTCTTTGCAGGTGTGTTGTTTTCTTTTTTCAGGGGCTGTAGCTGGAGAGGAAGTTAGGGCTGTAATGTGGGTGGTTTGTAGGTTTTTTTACATGTGTTATACAGGTGACTGTTACTCATGTTAATAGTGTTGTGATAATGTGTATTTATTATTTATTTGTTTGTTTGTTTCAAGAATTTTACCAGGAGAGACGTACTGAGCTGGTAACAACTTGTTTCCAGATGCATCCTGGGGGGGACGGAGCAGAGGAACAAACAGTACAGGATCTGCAAGTGAAAAAAATAACAAACTGTAAGGTGCAGTAGAAATAAAAATAAAATCCAAGCCAACAAAAATACATTATAAAAGTAAAAGAATACATTATAGTTGTGCAAACACAATATACAGACAATCAGGGCACCAAAAACTAAACAGTACAAGTGAAATATACTACTGGGAACAATACCAGACAAGAAGTTACTGCCACCCAGACTGCGAGAGGTGTGAGAGTTATCAATGCCAAGGTAGGTACAAGTGTAAAAACATTTTCAAAAATGATAATTGCAGTGGAACAGCTTAATCTAAGGAGGAAGGGAAATAACAAGTGGAGCGTGTGCATGGGGACATCAATAAGACTATACTTCTAATCGTTAGTGAATCAGTTGTTTATTATATTGTAATAATTAACACATCTTTTTTTCCATAGGAAGAGTATGTCATAATTCACCATTATAACTACTGCACCTAGGCACACACTCACAAAGGAAAAACACTTCTGACAGAAATCCTGTCACAGCTCAGTCATGGCAGACAAACGAACAGCACCCTAAAAACCTTCGTCAGTTTTATTTAGCTGACTCAATGCGACTTCTCATTGATAAGCCTGGTAAAAAAAAGGCGCCAAAATGTCATGGAGATTTGATGTAGAAAAACCTAGAAGAAAGGGAAAGTTTTGTTAGCTAGCAAGAAAACAGGAACACATATTTAAAAGCATTTAAGCGACTACGCTCTATTCACAACCTTTCTTCAAGAAACAGGTACAACAGTAACTTTACAGACTTGCCACTTCAAGAACTGAACAATAAAATTGCAAACTTTATTTATTGTCTAAAATGTCAAGATGGAAGTGATTATGAGCCAGGGACAGTGAGAGGCACAGTTGCTAGTACTGACAGACATCTGGTTCATTAAAATACCCTCACTCCATATTCAAGGGCATTCAAACTGATTTCATTAACACTAAAAGAACACTAGTTGTAAAACAACTTAAAAAAATGGAAAGGTAACAGACCCAGAAAGGCAGAAGCTCTGAGTGAACAAGAAATTGAGATACTGTACAGCACAGGCACATTAACTATGGACAACCCCACATCCCTTCTAAACCTCCTATTCTTCAACTTGAGGTGCACTTTACACCACAAACTAAGAACACTACGATTTGCATTGGTCAGACATAGATGAAGGGACAGACTCTGAAGGTAACCATTTAATTCAATAGAACAAGTGCCAAACCAAGACTAGATCTGGTGGCAATCTACAGATATCAGACCAATAAAACCTAGGTTTATGAGAATAAGCATAACCCATTGTATAATATATATATTTCTATATAACAAACCAATCATGCACACAAACACACACACACAAAAAAAAAAAGTAGATAAACATATTTGGGAGTAGTGCAATGTAATGGCTATGGGGCAGCAGTCTTCCGGGAGTCCTTCTGGAGGCTGAGATGCTGCCCTATTTGCAGACAACTCTCTGCCCTGAGGGAGGACATTGCCCGTCTTCAGGCCACACTGGACAGTAGTAAGGGAACCTTCCCCCAGGCCACACTGGATGGTAGGAAGGGAACCTCCCCCATCCAGGGAGCACCAGAGCCACCACCACTACCTCAGAAGTTGCGAAGAAACACAGCAGTTGGACCACAGTGGCTCTCAGGAAAGTGAGAATGGTGAAACAGAGCACACCCAGTCAGTTGTTCCACTCACAATCCACCCACACCATTCTGAGGAAACATAGCTCCCCTATGGAATACACCACCAGAAAGTACAAACTGAAGAACACTATACAAAAAACCCAGAAAAACGAAAAGAACACACAAGAAAAAACAACTCTAGTAGAACTCAGTAATAAAAACAAAACACAAAGGAAACAAGAAAAACTAAATAAAGTACCTACCTAGTACCACTTACTTAGAAAACCAAAAGAAAACACATCCCTCAAGAATCCCAGAAACAACTATTATAATCTAAACTTTAAACATCATGTCCCACCTAAAGAAACAACACCACTCTTTAAAACAATGCAGAACTTTGCCAAAAGGTGAGAAGGCTAAAACAATAACACACACAATATCCTTCTCAGAAATGCTGCCTACCAATAGCATAGTAAAGGTAATACTTTACCCATACAATTTAACAAATAGGTGAAAAATAGTATAGAAACAGAAATTTTAAATTTTATTAAAACACAAGAAGTTTCCACACCTGAAAGAACACCAACCTATATAACAGGAATAATACATTTGTCCAGAAAAGAAACAAGTCTTTTTTAAACAACCAATTTAAATACTTCATTGCTTTTAAACTAATCCAAAAAAGGAAAACACTGATAACATGAGAAAAATCCCAACCCTCTCCCTACAAAACAAAGTACTAAGCAAAGAAAAAAACCAAATAAAAAGACATAGTCCTGGCCTACCTGGGGGTCTAGCTAAACAGTCGCTAGATTTCTTAATCATGTCAACCATATGCACCCAAGCTCCACCCTAAACTCAGTGCCCTCTATAGAAACAAAGATGCCTTCTCCCTCCCTGTTTGCCGGACACTCCTTACAAAGACCATCCTACCAGTTTTTGACTATGCCAACATCGTGTTCAGGTCTGCCTCTGCATCCACCCTCTCTAAACTGGACATTCTCTTCAACGCCAATTGTCGTTTCACTCTGAACGCCCCCCCAAATCCATCACTGCACATGTTACTCCTCACCATCACTCCCCTCTCTTACTGCCTGCCAAAACCGCCATACCTCTTTTCTCACCACTAAATACTGGTTCAGCTTTGCTCTCCCATACCTAGCTTCCCTTCTGTGCCCTGCAGACCACACCTCCTATAGTCTCCATTCCCATGACCCACGCTCCTTTGCCCTACCCCACTGTCACTCAAACTCTGGGAAGGGTGCCTTCTCTTTCCACTTCCCCTGTGAGTGGAACTCCTGCCTGCCTCACTGCATTCATTGCCTTTCTTAAGTCTCTTTAAACAAACCCTCTAGCTCTCCCCTCCTACTCTTTGCTCATGCTCACAACCTGACTAACCTCTAGGTAGTACCTTGCCTATTCCATCCCTGGTTACCTGTATCCCAGCATATCAGGCCCTCTGCTTTTTCTGACATTAGCATCTGCCCTTGTATCCCATGTGCCCTATTGCCTACCCAGGCTTCAGCAATATTGTTGCATAATGTGTTGTTCATATGCATATATTATGTACTATTTTATATCTGCTTGTAACCTATATTTCATATGTGTTGTTGTACACACAGTGTCATGTACAATTGTATACCTGCCTTTACCCCTGTATAACCTGTTACCTTCCTGTCTTTATGTACTTATGAATCGTTACTCTGTATTATTGCACTGTACTTGTACCTCCCCGGTCACACCTCAAAACAAGACTTGGCTCAGTGTGCCTCTCTTGGTTATCAGTCTTTAAATAAACAAATGCAGGCACTCTATGTGGCTGACAGTCTGTTAAAGGCACAGTGCACCAAATCACACTGTCCAACTCTTTTCTCCTCCCTCCCTCCCTAATGTCTCCAAGCCCCCGGTGCCCACTGGTGTCCCTGGGGTTGGAGCACACCGAGTGGGGTGCTGTGGCTGGCCGCAGATATAGCTTTCAGATCCATGGTGGATGGGTGCTTTCAACACCAGAAACATTCGAGTTGCAGAGTCAGCTCACAGGAGGCTGCTCGAATGTGCACACATTACTTGTGTGATCGTGCAGTGGTCCACAGGTGGGCAAAGAAAATTGAAAGAATTTCGAGGGTGGAATAGCAGCATCCAGATTAGCCTCTCTCCTAAGGAGGGGAGCTACACTCTGGTAGGTTATTGGGGGATCAACAATTGTCATGGGGTATGATTGAACCAATGACATTGCTGGATTTCAGCACTGTCACTGGAACCATTTTACAATGACATTTATCACCATTGATGTGTGCAAGAAAGATATAGCCTTCCTTATGCAGTCATAGACACATTTTTCTCTGAAAAGACTATGGACTTGAGTGTGCAACAGTAACTCTTTGACATTTGCTATAACTCTGCACACAACAGCAAGCCTCACATCATTTGCTATGGAGCAATAACATTTACTTACTTGTTTAATAAGGCTCAAAGAACCCTTTCTGGGGTCAAAGACTTGTTTGCAAGTCCTACCAAGGCAGTGTCAGATAGCATAAAAGAATCATGCAATCAACCATACAAAGCAAACAATAGTACAGTACATCATTTAAATAAGCAAAAATAACATTTGAAAGGAGAACTGCCTTGAACCTGCAAACCTTTATTTTCTGTAGAAGTTGTTTTAGATACTGGTTCATATTCTGGTATATATCTATTCTTGCTAGTTAGCCGATTAAGTGAATTGGTCACTGCTTCTCATAGATACAAGGACCATTTTAAAACTGTATGGTGCAGTTTATGTCCTTAAGAACTTATAATGTTGTCTCAATGCATTTGTGTTCTGCTACAGAACTATATGGTTTAATTGGGACATGTATGACATAGATTATGTCTTTGTTACGAACTTACAATGTTGTTTCAATGCATTTCTGTTCTAATAAAGAACTCTGTGGTTCATGGGGACCTCTATGATGCAGTTTATATCCTTCTTAAGAACATACAGTGTTGTCTGTATACATCCGTGTTCTACTAGAATGTACACCCTGGAACAGAGTTGGGAGGATGTGATAGAGACCTTTAAATAACTTACAGGGTGTAAATAAGGTTCAGAGGGAAGCATTTTTGGAAGAAAGGGTGCTCAAGAACAAGGGGACATGCTATGAAGCTGGAGGGGGTAGATTCAAGAGATGTGAGGAAGTACTTCTTCACAGAAATTGTGTTGGATTCCTGAAGCAGCCTTCCAGTGGAGGTGTTGGGGATTAAAACAGTCATCAGGTTCAAGAATGAATGGAAAAAGCATAAGGGAATCCGTGGAAAGGAAGGGGGAGAGGGAAAAAGAGCTCTAGATTGGGCATGGTCTGCAGTGATAGTGTACGCAGGATGAAATGGGCAGCCTGTATGGGCCAAGTTGTCGTAATCTGCCTGTCAAATTCTATGTTTTTCTGTGGTTCGAAGGGACATGCATGATGTAGTTTATGTCCTTGTTAAGAACTTACAATGTTGTCTCAATGCATCCGTGTTCTACTATAAAAGTCTGTGGTTCCAAACTGCAACATGCAGTTCTAAAATTATACTTAATACCAGAGTGTAAATGAGAAACATACACCAAGTTTACTAAAATGCCAGTAAAGACTGAGCAGTTATAGAATAGGATCCAATATGTGCAAAACAGGTTCTACAAAAAAAAGGGGCTTTCAGGTTCTACACAGTATTCCTTTAATGAAATTTTTGCCAAATAATATTGGCTGCAAAGAACATTTGTTTTGTAAAAATTTGTTACCAGTTTCATGAAAGGAGGCAGCAAAGTAGTAAATGTACAAATATGTGAGGCACATGATCCAGGTTTAGGTTAAATTATGCTGCATATATTAATATTGTTGGAATCAGGATGCCCATTTCCCTTAAAAGGAGTAGATACTGATTAAGTTGGAAGAGTCTGCCTCAGTGACACAAGTGACACAGCGAGCTAGAAGAGTGGAGGAGACTCAGACTCCTAATAAGATTATGTATTATTCTGTATTTTTTGTGTTTTATGCTATGTTGATATTCCTATTCCTTGCTACATGTACTATTATAGTTCCCTTACTGCATTATATGGTATTGTGCAATGTGTCTCAATACATCCGTGTTCTTCTATAGAACTCTGTGGTTCAAGATGACCTGCATGATGCAGTATATGTCCTCTTATAAACGTATGATGTTGTCTCTATGCATTCATGTTCTACTATAGAAATATACACCCTGGAACAGAGGAGGGAGGTATTGTACTACTTCTCTTGTAACCTTCTGTATTGTATTGTATTGTATTTCTTGCCTTATAACCTCCTGGACTGTACCAGAAATATGCGAAATCTGTGTCTGGTGTACTTAATTGGTCAATAAAAGCCAATAATAATAATAATGATACCTGCCGGGAGGGCACCTTTAACTCATTTGGTGCCCAATAACAGGTAAGAAGAATTATGTGGCCTGCACTCCCTAAGTGTCCACTGTGCCCAAACAGTGGCCCTGGGAAACCTTAAAAGAGTAACCTCAATTTGAGGGTGGAGAACATATAAGGAATCTTGTTTGACAAAAATGAGCCTTGAGAAAGTTCTTTTTATTTATTTTTTTAAATTTATTTATTTATTTACCAGGTGAGTGCACTGGTCCCAGGGACCATTTTCAGGCAAGACCTGGGCCATCAAAGTGGCACATAATGGGTAACAGTAAACAGTACATGCAGGTCAAGCGGTCATTAGAATGATTCAGTTCAACTGAGTGGCCCAGGTAATGAATACAAAAGTTACAGTACAAGTTACAAGTCATGTGCATTGGTTGTGAGGGTGAAATCCAAGCAATAGCTAAAGATAACATACATAATTTACAGAATATACAAAAAGCATCAGAGCCAGGAAACGTTGGCTTTATTAGGTGGTACAGTTTTGAATAAATGTATTTTTTGCATATATCAGCATTAGGAGTCTGAGTCTCTCTCACTCATCTAGCTAGTACTGTATTATTAAATCATGGCATTATGGGCCAAGTCTCTGTCACAAAGGTTGGCAGTACAAAATAGGGACCAGTCACTCATCTTGTTGCTCACCATCCCCTGAGCGATACACAACTAGAAAAGGGTGGGATTCTCCTTGGCAGAATTCCAGTAGTATTCTCTGATACTGTACATGACCCCTGCTATTTAAGAAATTTCCACTTTTCCCATTTTGGCAGTCATGAGAACATTGAAGTGGCATAGCTACAGGATCAGTTTTATAAGGATAAGCCTTACTGGTTCAGCAAACATACATCAGGATATATGCATACATTTGTAATCTTAACTTTATGAATAAAGCTGTGCTAATGTGTAACAGTATGCATCAAAGTGTACAGATGCATCAAGATTGTACCAACAGGACAAAACTACATTATATGACTAAACTTTTGTTTAAAAAATTAAGTTCCTAGCCCTAATGATTCTAAAGTTATCCTTTTTTACAGAACTTATCTTTAGAAATGGTTTAGTTGAGAACCATTAGGACTAGGAGCAAATTTTTATGGCTGTGTGGGTGGAGCTTCACAGCCGTATTGCTATCATTGTATCTCTTCTAGCACTGTTGAAGCATGTAACCAGACAGTGCTCTGGCATGCTTCCACAGTGCACGGGTACAGTTTCACTTCTAAGTGTATCTATGGCCCTTCTCCTCTGCTGGATGTAGAACCCCCCGGTCATGGAGCACTACTTTTTGTCTTGTAATTGCGGAACTGATGGTGCCATACCCAAGATGGCCACTAAAACCAACTGTGCATGCATGATCATCACGCAAGTGCAGTTCTGTTACAGCAGCCATCTTGGTCATAGTATCGAACTGCACATGTGCGCTTCTGTTCTCCCAGCCATCTTCCATACGTCTGACTTCGGTGTTGTGAGAGCTCTGATTACTCTTTCAGAAAGCTCTTGCTGCTCTAAGCAACCATACCAGCTCTGATTAGAACTTGTTTTATATGAAAACTTGGAGTCAGGTGTACATGGATAAGCTCTGTTGTTACAGTTTTCATGTATTGATATATTAAAATATTTTTGATATGCTTTAAAACTACTGATGAGTTTAAATGAATAGCAGCACAATGTTTTGAAAGGGCTACCTTCGGAATGGTTAGAGCTAAGAACATGATTTTTTGTAAAAGATTTGGGCCAGGTCTATATAGAGTAGATATGCTCTGATGTTACACATTTCACGTATTGGTACTGTATGTTTTAAATATTATTGACACTTTTTTAAAGTTATCGATAACCTTTGAAAGACTATTGAGTAAATATTTTTGCATGGCTATTTTTAGCATGTAGCCACTAATGCTGCCCCAAGGCAGCTGTAGCAGCTGCCCTGTGGGCTGGTCCTCCCCACTGTGGAGACTGAGTTGTGGATCAGGTGCACACCCACCCATGTCCTGTGGCCTGTCTGTGTCTTGTGCACTGATGCAGCCACACGCTAATAGGGACTGGATGTGGAGGAGGCCAAAGCCCAAGTGGGACCTCCATGCACCACAAATCTACATAATGGCTGCTCGGTAGGCAGAAGAGGATGCTGGGCCATTGATGATTGGGCCCTTAGTTGCAACATAGATGAGACTACTAGATATAAGAGGTGCATACCCTGAATTGCACTCAGTAGCATGCTGAGGAGGGGCTCATACAGAGCTGCAGCAAGGTATAGCATCAGTTGCATTGTGGTATGCCATGCTCCAACATTGTGGAGACCAGCAGTGCAACCAGAAGTTAACCTTCCCCCACCCTCTCCATTCTTAGTGTAAGGCCCTCTTCTAGGCCATGGTTGTAGCAAATTAGGGCATAGTCCAGTGTGCGTCCCTTGTGGTTCAGTGGTCCCCCACCCACTCCTCATTGCCAGGTTACTCCCTGGTGCCCAGTGGACCCCTGTCCATAGCCCCATTCCTCTGTACTTTGTTGATCCAGCTGGCATCCCATGATGATCCCGAGCTATTTCACTTTTCTGTCACAGCTTTGTAGTACCCCCACTGCTTGCCTACAGCAGTTCTACAGGTTGGTTGGTGTAGGTGTTTGACTGAGTTTGTAAGCATCACCATGCTTGGTTAGTGGCAGGCTATTTGTATGGTGACCCCCTTCCTTCCTGTCATTGTCACACTGTATTTACCAACTATATAGGGTTATATTTTGAACTGACCTTTAGCTTGCCATACTGTCTGGTTTTCCATCAAAATGTTGCAGCTGCAGTGTGCTTTTGCTCCGGTTGAGGTACTTGTACTGAAGATGTCTACCATCTGCACCTCTTTTGGCTGCTTATTGAGAATATTTGCCTGCAGGTGACTGCGAGGCAGGGCAAACTGTAGCCAGTTATGGTAGTTTAGGAAAATAACCTTCCAGTTTGTTGGTGTAATGAGGCTGCACTTGGCACTGTATGAATGCACGACGCTCCTTTTTAATATCCAGCACATTATGTTATTCTAATTTATACCAGGAACTGACCATTACCTGAAGATAACTGATGAAGGGACTTGGCAAGGTTGGAGGAATAGTCAGAAATATGGCAGCTTGGATTCAATGCAAAGAAGTGCAAAGTAATGCACCTGGGAAACAAAAACCCAGGGGAAGATTAGACAATGGGGCGGAGGTAGTAACAACAACAAAAATAGAAAGGGACCTGGGGATAATCATATCAGATGACCTTAAGGTTGGCAAGCAATGTGAGAAGGCAGTAGGGAGGGCTGGGGGATACTGGGATGTATAGGGAGAGGTATCACCAGCAGAAAATAGGAAGTTGTTATCCCTCTGTACAGACAGTTGGTGAGACCCCATCTGGAGTACTCGTCCAGTTCTGGAGACCCCATCTCCACAAGGACATAGACAGGATGGAGGCAGTTCAGAGGAGGGCAACTAAAATGGTGTAGGGTCTGCAAGAGAAGCCATACAAGAAGAGCCTAAAGAGCTTAATATGTATACTCTTGAGGAAAGAAGGAGGGAGGAGCATGATAGAAATGTTTAAGTACCTCAGTGGAATCAACAAAGTCCAAGAGGGTAGCATCTTTCAGAAAAAGAGATGTGCAAGAACAAGGGGACACAATTTGAAGATAGAGGGGGGACGGCTCAGGGGCAATGTGAGGAAGTATTTTTTCACAGAGAGGGTGGTGGACGAATGGAACAGCCTTCCTGAGGAGGTTGTGGGGTCTAAAACTGTGGGAGAATTCAAGAATGCATGGGACAGACATAAGGCAATTTTTGTGGGGGGTAGGAAGAAATAGGCTGTTGGTTAAATAGGATCTGCAGCTTATCCTCTAGGTAGGGAAATGGGCAGACTAGGTGGGCCAGGCAGTCCTTCTCTGCTGTCAGAGTCTATGTTTCTATGATGGGATCTGCTTGGGCATGAAAGCTTGTGTCTTGTAACTTGTATACTAGCCCAATAAAAGTATCACACCACCTACTTTGTCCACCTGTAAGTTCATCAAGAATTACTATCACCCCCTTTGAGTTTTGATCTTCCTTGGCTGCACATGTTTTAAAATCCAATAAATGATGTGATAGGGAAGGTTAGAAATTATCTTTGCATGTCCATTCAGAAATAACTGAGGAATGCAGGGATGACCACAGGCTGGAAGTCTGTTTCACGAATGTTAAAAATGAGCCAGGGTTAACTGACTTCGATGTGGAGGGTCTGGATTCATTCCATCTGTTCATTACTCTTTAGAAAGTATAACAGCTTTTCATTATCAAGACCCACTCCCTAATTACCTGGCAGTCTGCTGAACCAAGCAGTGATATAATTCTGTTCACCGGGATGCCTTGGTAACCTCTGGTGAATACGCTGTGTCAGTGCTGATGCGTAGGAAATGCTTCATAAATGGATCAGTGAAAGTGAAATGGAATAGTAAAATGTTTTATCCAGTCTGCTCCTGCCTGTCAACTATTTATCCACCCAAGGGGGTGGAAAGGCAGCACTTAAAGGGAGCCTACATTATTTCTTAATGGATTACTGTAATGAACTGAATACTGTATTCTTAAGTTAGATTTCATGAATATCTTTAGTAAGAAACAGAAAATGGTGGCACAGATGTCCTGCGGAGGTATATATTTTATTTACGGAAAGGAAGCTATGATGATATCACAGTCTTATCAGCCTTAGAGCAGAAGTGCAATGATGGCGGCCAGTAGTGACTACATTTCAGTCTGGCCCCTCTGCTGCCATCTATTGATTCACACAATTTTTATTAGTTTTGCAACACAGTTTACTATATTAAATTATAGCTCCACAGAAAAGATAATATTGTGTGACATTTGAACCCAGAATATCTGAACTGTGTGGTTATTCTCCTGATAGAAAGCTGCAAGTTGCATACATAAGCAGGCCAGACACTGCTGTATCAAAAGAGATTAAGTGCTATAGTTTGTTTATTTTGTGTAAAAAAATCTAATCTCTAATCTAAATTCAATATATTGAACAGTATAATAAAACCTTAAAAACAGTGCCGCTCAGTAGGTGGCATGAGAAAGAGCTGGATCGCTACTAGCAAGCCCCTTCACTGCACTGCAGCATGGCCACTTTATTTCTATACAGTGAAAGTGGCGTGAACAAATTGCTAGTAATGTCAGGGGTCCTGTTGAGTAATAAAAAACACGGCTGACCTTTGAAACTCAGCCAGAAAGAAAATCTATGGTCTTCCTAGTTCAACAGGAATTTTGTCAGCTTGGGCAGTTTCTTTTCATCAGCCTCATTGCACACAGTTAGGGTGGTAGGGTCTGTGACAGTGCAGCACTTAATGGAGGCCTCAGTGTAACTTTTAAAAAGGTATGTTTCCATATTTAACTAACTCTTACCTAGGAATGAATTTACTGGTTTGGTAGAGCAACATTTTAAATGTACTGCTTATATTCCTCACCCTGCTATTTCAGTTCTGCCCTCCTTCCTTGTGGCATACTCCACAGTACCTTCAGCCTTTTCTTGCTTTCCTGCATTCATGCCTTTTGGTTGGGACTGCCCTGCTGTTGTTCATGCCCTTCGCCCATGGCTTTCCCTCCATGCAGGGCCTCCCACACAGGCCCAGGAAGACATCATGAGATCAGAATCTTTCCATGACAGAAGACATTGAAGTCTCAAACACTGGAATTATTGGGATAGTTGTTGTCAGTCAAAGGTTTTTCAGACACCTAGAGAAAAGTAAGTACCAGCTTATGGAAATATTCCACAGACCAACGTCGAGATAACAGCCAAATATCTGGCTTTTAGTTTAAATTTAATTGCCAAAACTTAGGTTAAAAACTTTGTATTTTAGCAGATACTGCCTCTCTTTAAGTCCCCACATATATAATGTGAGGTGTGCCAGTTCTCTATTGGCACAGTGAACTTTGAGTACAGGCACATATGCTCCCCCTTGAGGAACCAAAAAGGGGCATGAGACCATTAATCCTTAACCAGTTAGACCTGGTGTCATGTTACTGTATGTCGCTTACACACTGTACTCTCTCTCTCTGGTCCACAAAATGAATATTACCAAGCATCATATCTGCAACAGTACTGTGTACTGGTCAAAGAAACTTCTTCACAAACGGCTCTTTTTGGTTATGTAAAAACATCAACACAAAAGAGCGTTTTACTTACAGCAACATTATTTCAACATCATTGGTTGGGGATGCGCCTCCCCTCTCTGCTAGTGTTAGTCTTCACTGCAGTTTTCAAAGATGCATTTATAAAGAAGAAAAGAAAAAGAGCATGTGTCCATCGAATCTGCCCTTATGCCTTACATTAAATTACTCTTCCTCTTCACAGTCCTGTAAAACAAAACAAAAGAAAACAAAAAAAAGAGTGCACGCACCACAGCTCCAGAGCATATAAAACTATTTAATAAAGTAACCGAGAAACCCAAAACTGTACCCGAAACCAGACTAACAGTCCTTACATTTTGCCTAATGAAAGGCTACATCCCCTGATGAAGATTTCAGTAGGTGATAAGTAGGGGATGTTTGCCTTCCCCTATGCTATATTGCAGTTTAAAGATGTTTTCAAACTATTGTTGATTATCACACTCAGGTCCCATTCTTCCACTGAGTGCTCCAACTTGATTCCATAGACACAATATTTCATGTGCAGACTTTTTGTTACCGATATGGATCACTTTTACACTTACAATTTAAAATTTCAGTTGCCAAATTCCCTCTGTATAGTAATGTTCCCACACAGACCCAGGACACCATCATGACATCACTGTCTGCCCATGACAACAGACTATGAAATCAGAAACACAGAAGTTAGATAGATAGAAAAGTAGACCTTGGTGTACTGGTTGCTAACGACCTTACGTTTAGACTGCAAACTACCAAAGTGGTTAACAATTCAAATAGAATGTTACACTGTATTAAAATATATGGTAGAACATTGTTATCTCCGAAATCTATCTTTTACCAGGGTTGTTATATCATCCGTGTGACGTAACTTTGTTGTTAACCCATCAATGGTACGTCACATCGATGGTATAACAACCAGGATTGATCAGAAAGTAGCAATCGCCACGTAAAGCAAGCGTGGCACATATCATAGAAAGCAACAAATGAAAAATGGTGTGCTCAATGTAATTTTTTATTGTTTGTTTCTCTCTGTTTTACCTTTGAGGGCTTAAATTCCACTCAGGCAGTGCTATCCATCTCACAACAAGGCCAACTCATACTTGCGATGTTCCTGTAGTGAAGTTTCCCAAGATTCAACTCTCCCTGCTACCACATGATCCCTGCAACCTATCAGATTGTTGGACACTTGGTTCAAAACGCTTTTGTGTGTGTGTGTGTGTGTTCAACATAGTTATATATTTGTGTTTTTATTTTAACTTTCCGTAATGCCATTTTGAACTGAAATTCAGACTGCAACTGTCATGGGGTTTCGGACCAAATGGCTGTGACAGTGAGAGCAGCGCAAAGAAAAAAAAGAAAAGTAAGCGCAAATTTGTTATAACTGGTGCCCATACACTATAAAAGACAATGGATGGGAACCACTTAATAACAATGCTGTGTTCCCATCTCGAGGTCGTCAAGACAAACGTAAACCTCTCGAGCTCCGCTCTCGAGGTTTACTATGTTGTCATGATGACCTCTCGATGGGAACACAGCATTGTTATTAACTGGTTCCCATCCATTATCCTCTATCTACACAATATTAGACGTAGAGATAAAACTGTAATACTGCCATTGTATGGTGCACTGGTGAGACCTTTAATGGAGTACAGTGTGAAGTTTTGGAACCCTTATCATAGAACAGATATTAAGAACCTGGAGGCAGTTCAGAGGAGAGCAACAAAGAGGATGGGCTGCAGCCCTTCCATATGAGGGCAGGCTTATGAAGCTGAAATTGTACTCACTGGAGTATCGTAGGCTATGGGGAGATCTATGTTTACTACACTTGGCCTTTTGAAATATAGATTTGTGGGAATGTGTTGGATTAGAAAGAAAATTACTGTTAAACCTATGAGAACCCATGATTATCAATTAAAAGAGGAACTGTATAAATCTAATAAAAGGGGTCCTGGTTTAACCAGAGAGTGGCGTCCTGCTGGAACAGACTTCCACATAATATAGTTAACAAGCAACTCAATCACCAATTTCAAAAATAAGTTAGATATCTTCTATGGTGTCATTCAGACACTGTATTTATTTATTTATTTTTTATTTATTGAAATCTAGGATTACAAATACCTTTGAGCAGGAACTGCTTTCGTTTACAAAGTTTTCATGTTGAAGGAATGGGGTATACATACATAAAAAGTCAACATAATAATACATAGTTACACAATAAAAAGAAGTAAGAGACTGAGGCTTAGGAAATTCCAGTAATTTAAAATGTGCCAAATGTTAGGTAGCATGACATGCCAGCCAAGGGCAATCTTGGAAATAAGTGCTGCAGGTGAGAGGGAAGGGGGTATGCAGGCAGGAAGGCATTTGTCAGAGGGTAGAGGGTGAGGGTGAGAGCTCTAAAGGAGAGGGAAGGGAGGGATAAAAGTCAGGAAATGCCCAGGGGGGAGGAAAGGGAGAGGGGGCAAGGGGGTAGGCAGGTAGAAGATGGCAAGGCAGGGAGAGGTAGATGTCAAGACTGAAGTGGATGGCAGTGAGCGGTATAGCTCAGGGTTATCCAAAAGATACCAGCCAATGAGACTTCTTGGCATAAGCTATTGTCTCACACCTGACTTATGAGATTTATAAAATTATGGTGTCAGCATCTGGCAGTCAAACGTCTTTCAAACAACTGTACTATAGAAGAGTATGTACCAGTTTATACAAAATATTCAACTGATCAATGTCAACACAAAGGCAAACTAAAACCTTAACCAGCAAGGCCTGATGTCATGTTAGTTTCTGTCACTTACGCTGCTCTCTGTGGTCCATATAATTAAGGTTAGCAAGCAGCATATTTATAACAGTACTCTTTACTGGTTATGTGAACATTCAAATTATAGGAGCAATATTTCAAGATCCTTCCAGAACTGCTGTTTTTGTTTCTGAAGAAGCAGAAACACAAATGAATATTCTATGTACAGTGACATTATTTCAAGGTTATTTCATTAAAATCATTCAAGCAGACCGCTCACGTTCCTTTCCACTGAGGTGCAAGTGGTCCTTTAAAACTTTTGGCATAATACTGTCCTTCAGACAATTCCAGATATAACAACAAGGGCACATTTTGCAAAAAAAAAATGGATTCCACCATATATCCGGATGATAAACCTCTTTGCTACATAGTGTTTGTAGTTTAAAGTGGCATGGTGGGGAACAATGTATTGCATAGTCTGAAAGTAGTGAAATGAAACTAGGAAAAAAAAAATGACCTTATCTTTTTTCACTATAAAGGATTGAAGGCATCTTCCAGTTATATTTGGTAGCACAATTTTCTAAGTCCACTAATATAAGAGTATTTTATAAATGTTTCATTTGTTGTTTTATTTGAAGAAATAAAGATGGCACCCATATATCTGGCTTAGAAATAACATCATAGACCTGGCAAGGGTTTGGATCAAGAAAATAAAAAAAAAAAGAACTTGTGGCACAAAGTAGGATGTACCTAGAAAAGTAGATTTGACAGGAATGCTAATATTTTTATTAAGTGTAGCTGAAACTAGCTTTCTTGGGAAAAAATCATTTTCGTTGCACTGCTGCCTTAAGTTAGGTATTTGTGTTATCTTTAGTTAGCAGGAATCCAGAGGTATCCTTGACTAAGCCTGCCTTGTATTAATTTAAGGCTGCCATATTTTTTTCAATTATGTATTTTATGTGTTTTTCCCATTTTCTCCTGCCCCCATTCGGACGTGCACATGTGCATGTAGAGGCACATACACACTGAATTCTGAGACACTCTCTCAATTTTCCACCCTCCTACCTGCACTGCCACCAGACCTCGACCCAGTGGCAGTGGAACTACGGGGGGGCCATAACCACCCCAGGAGAGGAGAACTGCCGTTAGGGCTAGATCCTGCTCCACACTCCCCCCCCCCATACCAGCACCCCATGACCCGAGGTCGCCTCGAACTCAAATCACCAGCGTGGTATGAGGTGTGGCATCCAGCACCTCAACCTTCAGTGCCACTGGGCCGGTGGCTGCCATGGTTTTATGGAACCTTAGGATGTGATGTATAGGTAAGTTATCCTTAACCACAGTAGAGTTAGGCATAGTTTCCACATGCATCACATCAGAAGTTTAAAAACGGGTGACAGTACAGTATCACTATAAGGCAGTCTTAGTCTTGGCTATCCCTGGACTGCTGCCAGCTACAGGGAAACACAGTGCTTCACTTAAGGGATCTTGTCAAAATCTTTCAAACTATAAGGGCTACTGTTCACATCCTTCCCCTTTGAGAAGGATGTGCAATGCCTCTGTGTGTCATGTTCCAACATACATTTTTTCAATATTAGATCATTCAAGATACAAGCACATTACTGTTAGGAGAAAGAAAGCATTCCTATAATAGTCCATTATGTTACCACAAAAAAAAAAAAATACACGTTACTGTTAGAAGAATTTTCCCATCAGCAACCTTTAAAAACACAGACATATTTTAGAAACAGTGAACATAAGCAGCTTGTATGCATAACAGTGGAAATGATGCATTACCATCCAATCCTTGATTGGCTACTCAAGCCAGAAATCTACAACCACAGTCACTAAAGTATCAATAATTGCAAAACCTGCTTTAGTTGTTGGGACTGCCTCACCCATTTTGCACTAGAGCTGTGCAGAATTTCCAAATTCTACTTCCACCAGAATGCTACGGAATTTTTTCGTCAGGAGCAGAATCCTAAAATGCTGAAAGCAGAATGTTAACTTCAGAATCATATTCTGCATTTTAGGCAAACCGTGAATTCATTTTCCACAAAATAATATTCCATAGTTTACACAGAAAGGCTTTTGGGAATTCTGTGAAATTAGAAAAGAAATTCCAAAAAGCATTTCGGAAGCAGAATTGCCATTCTTCATGAATTCTGCCAGCAGAATTTCACATGCCACACAGCTCAAGTTCACACCCATTCTCTCTATCTTGATGTATGCTTTGCTATCATCATGACACCATAACTACACATTATCTCTCTTTATGCTGTTAATGTATTTCTAACTACCAGTTACACACATGCATAGATTCACAGGCTGACAGACATGTTGATAATGCATGGTTAGGCCTTTTTTCCTGCAGAAAAAGGGCAACTCTACCAGTCCGTATACCACACTAATTAGGTAACTATACCAAATTAATCAATTATGACATAATCAAACCACTACTCAATCAATTAGGACATCATCAAGACACTATATTCTTAAAATTCATACCTCAGCCCCAAAGACAGATCATCATAAAAAAAAAAGCTTTCACAACATTTTTTGTTAGACACTCCCCAGAGTGGCCCAAAGTCAACAGATGACATTAACAAAAAGATTTCAGTAATCTCACTGCCCCCCCATACATAAACATAAAACCTACTGAGATTCTGCTTTCAAAACACGGTTATCTAAATATAGGCAAATACACAAAAGCCCCCCTTTTTTAGTTAATAATTTTTCTTCCTCCCTGGATGGCTTCTCGCTCACCTCTGACCCTCTCAGCCCCATCTCTCAACGTCTCCTGGGCTTACTTAGCTCTGGCTTCCCCCACAGCTTGTCCCTCCCCATGGCAGGGTGGTGGAGAGCCATTGCTCGACCAGTTTAACAGGATCTGGTGGGAGCCATGCCAGGTCAACAGTGTGGGGCCTTTGAAGGGTTGGAGGCTCATCCTTATGAACATATGAACATACGAAATTTGCCAGCAGATAAAGGCCTAGAGGTCTATCAAGTCTGCTCGAATGTGCAGCTAACACCCAACCTTGTCAGCCAGTGTGATTTTTCCTTGTTCTCCTGTCCTTGTGATGCAGAGACAGTGGCGTGCAATGATGCCAATGGCCAAACTGCGCATTCTTCTGCACAAATCACATTGAGTGTCTGCACCACCTCTGCCCCCTACATGTAGTTTCAGTGTTCTGACCCCCCTGCTACTGCTAGGGCCCTGGTTAATACTGGGTGCCAGTCTCACTGCTCTCTAGAGATGGAGAACAATCCCTCTGATGCTCAATCTTCCTCCCCCCGGTTGGCCCTCTGACTCATGTGTTCGCTTCCGAACTCAGGTTGTCAGTGTCATGAAAGTGGTAGCACTACTGCTGTGCTAGTGGGCCAGCAACAAACATTGTTTTAAACAGTAAACTAAACAAGTTACCAAAGAGGCAGGACACAAACAGCTACAGTACATTACCTCACCTCTTCACAGAGGCCAAAATATCACTTGATCTGAAAATCATGTGATCAAATTCAAAATGCAGACTATGCTGAAACAAAATGCAGACTGCGCTGTCACATAACACACTTGCCGTCACTTACTTGATGGCCTTGAACTGGTTGCAATAACTGGAGCAGTTAACTCCTGCACTGCTGGAAATGTTACAAAATCCATAATAAAAGTAAAAATAAAGTAGTTTTTGTCCAGCCAAATGTATTTTATAACAAATGATAGGCATGTGTTTTGAATGTTACTATTAAGTAGAGTAAACATTTTAATTTAAAAATTCATTGCTGATATACAGCTTTTGTCTAAAAATGAAAATGGAAACTAGAATGGTTAAATAGTTTTTAAGAGTCAGGCTTGTTTAATGAGGATAATACCACATTAAGTGCTGCAAAAACATCTGGATAACAATGTGTAGAAGAAACCTTCTCCTGTGGACCACAGCTCACTTTTTTACATAATAGTCTAGTGCTTTAGGACTGAGTGATTTATTTACTTATAAAATGTTTTTCACCACTTTTTGTTTCTGCCTTGTGAATGATACTGATCATTATTTAATAATTGAAAAAGTATGAAATAATTTAACTCAATGACTAGATAAAAAAAAAAACTTATTAAACAGATCAGGGGACTTGAATCCTCATGTCATGTGAACTTAATTTCTATGTTTAATTTTAACATAACTTAAAAGCAATTAAGCTGAAAAGTTCTAGCTTAAAATCTGTATGCATCTGCATTCACCAGAGGGAGGAAGGGAGAGCTGAGGTGAGTGAGAGAGGATGGAAAAATAGAAAAATAATGTAAAAAAAAAAGATTTACAAACCCACTTCAGGTTGTAAGGAAAATTAAAAATGTCAAGTTCTGCTTTTACATTTTTTCTGATTCATCTTGTAAGAGGCCACTGCTTTGCTAATCTCTAGGCATTTCAGAGATTCTTCAAGAATGCTTTACATTTCTGAGTGCTACATTACCATGTTAACTTTATCCCTCCAGAAACCATAAGCCTGTTTTTAATGGCTCATCTATGCATGTATAATTAGACAAAATGTCCCAAAGCTAAGACAACTCTGTCTATAAAATCAATGGAGTAGGAAGCCCCAACATTAAGTAAAGCTGTGAGTTTTTGAGAGCTTCATGGACTGTTAATCCTTTATTAGGTTTTCCTAATGCTGAGTTAAAAGGCATTTTATCTTTTTAAAGTTTGCATTAACATGTAACTTGACTTTTATAGATACATGGATCTTCATTTGGTTCGTAGAGGGTGGGTAATAGAAATGTGTGCTATGTACTGATTATTTGTGACAGAGAGCTTCAGAATAGCTCAAATATACACGTTTTTATTGGCGGATCATAAAGTAAGGTCACGCTGGGCCAAGCACTGCACGGCATGCTTAGAGACCCCTTTATTAAACACACATTCCCAGTAACTGCTATCTCAGGATCCATGTTATATGTTTTAAAATTTTTAAACACCTTGGAGACTATTCTTAAATGACTTTCACAGTTGGTGATGATGCCTGAAAACAGTCCCAGTTCAATAAAACATTCTGAATTGACATACATTTGTTACTTTGGTACCTACAACAGCAAGATGAGTAACCCTCACAGAGTCCAGGTCCTTTTAAATGAATATGAATTTGAAAGCTGTCTGCAGACAAAGAGTATTTGTAGTCAGACCAGTGGAAGGTGACTGCTCTGTGTGTGTGTGTGTGTGTGTGTGTGTCGGGGGGATCTGAATGAGATTTGAGCTGATTTATGTTATTGAGTTTACAGCATTTTACATTATATTTCTTTGTAATGTAATATGGTTTATTCTTCCTACTGTTGTACCCCGTTTTCCCCAGGCATGACTGAAAATGGGTCTTTGATCCAGTTGGCCCAACTGATAAAATGAAATAAATAAAATTACAGGGGTACAAGCCTGTGACTTGTGGCTGGCAGGAAGTGGATGTATTTGTTCCAGTCCACCCAACTGGTAAAATGAAATAAGCCTGTGGAGGCTGGCAGGAAAGGGGAGTATAGTTCAATAGCTTAGCAGCTGATTTATTGGCAGAGGGAAGGGTTTGGAGCTCAGGGGTTCTTTCAGAAACTGGATGGGTGCTGGCTGAGGTTGTTTTACAGTGTTGTGAAAGTGAGCTATACTGGCCTTACCAGAATATACTTGGGGCTGTAACCAAACCTGGGTCACTGAACCCTGGCTAGAAAAGTCCAGTACTGCTTATCCCTACAGTTAGGCGGGGTGGGGGGAATTAAGCTTCATGGAATTTCAGTGGTAGAAAAGCAAAATGTAGTTGAAATCCAAGGTGAAATCCCCCAACCCCAACATTGGGCTTTGGCTGATCCTGGCTTCTGCCTGTTGGGGTATAGCGTTAAGTTTCATTGTGACATAAGGATGTAAACCCCTTGCTGCACCCTACATCCTTTCTCCATGCTCTCAACATTGATCCTTGGCTGGTACATGCTGTAGGTGGAGTGTGCCAAGGTGAGGCATGTATTTTTTGTAACACCCTGGCTGACAGCAACTGGAACCAGACAAGTGTCACAGTAAGTTGTTCAGTAGGTACAGTAGAATGTTCACCCTCGAGGGGGCTGGGGCTGGAAGACTGGTTGGTTATAGGCTGTAGCACTACATCAGGTACTTGAAGTAATACCCATAAGTGACATTCTAATACTAGAGGAGTGCTGCATTGTTGAGGTGCCTTACTTTGGATGAGACAATAAACTGAGGTTCCTTTTCCCATCTCTGTTCACTGTCCAGGTGGAAGGTTAAGATTCAGTGGCACTTCTAGTAATAGTAGTAGTCATGTTTCCCCAGTATCATGGCAAACTGTCCCCAGTCAATAAACAGGTTCATGTAATCCACCCCCAGGATGTACCTGGAAATGAACTGTCTCAGCTTAGTGTGCCTTTTCTAGTTGAAAATTACAAACAAACAAATAAATGAACAATGTTGCCATGGTGGATATGTATGAGACATATGGTAGTAACTTTTTTGTAGACTCTTCTTCCCTCTGGTCATGGTTCATGGAGCCTTTCTCAGGCATCCTGCCTACCCCTGCCCTGTCTGAAGTCCTCTTACCTGTGTCTCCTCTCTCCCCTCCTCTAGCACAATCGGTACCCCAGCTTAACTCCTCCAGGGTGTGGCTGCCCTCCTCTTTGGGCAGTCTCAACAGTCAGCTCCACATGGCAGAGGACCCGGTGGAGGAACCTGAAGGCCAGACAGGAAGGACCCGGCTGTGTGCATGGGGGCAGGTGTTGTCGCCACCCACAGACCAGGGTTTTTCCTGTTCTGGTGAGCTCTTCTTCCCTCCCTCCCATGTGGGTGTGCACATCCTGACGCACAGCACAAGACAACCCCTGCCTGCATCGAGCATGACAGCTATGTGCTGCTTCAGTGAGCTACAGCACTCCTGGTCTCCATCAAGAGGCCACTGAGCGCTGAGCGATCCGATCTCCTCCCCCAAGGAAGGAGAGCAGCCCTGTGAGCACTCAGTCCTTTCCCACCTCTGCCATCTCCCAGCACTCCGAGCTTGCTCCTGAACTCGGGTCGCTGGCATGGCTCAAGATGTGGCGTCCAGCACCTTAACCCTCAGCACCACTGAGCTGGCATATGGTAGTAACTTGTTATGTTTGTAAAACCTCCTAGCTGCCAAGAGCTAGGACTAGCTAGAGAACACATTTTGGTGTGGGTGTGTGTGTGTGTGTTGGGTGGGGTGCACAAGTTGCAATACTATGCAACATCTTTTGCCTAACACTAGGAGGGATGTCAGACAGGTAGTGCCGAATTACTGGTGGGGGGGCCGGGCCAACTCTAGTGATCCTAGGGCCCTGTGCAAAACTCCTTGACAAGGCCTTATATCTGCAGTGATGGATCCCAAAGAAACATTCTGATCCCTGTGGGGACCTTCCCACATCTTTCTGTTTAGCTAGTTTGCTGTTGTTTTTTTGCACTCTTTGAACTGGAAAATAATCTACAAGAGATAAGATGCATATATCAACAATAAATTCTGGAAAAATGTGGACAGAGAAACATAGGACCAGGAAGAAATGTAGCCAACTGGACAGCTGAACCTTTTTTAAGGCCCCCTCTGCTTCCGAGGGCCTGTGCGGATGCTCAGTTGGAATTATGCAAAGGCCAGTTCGGGGGAAGGAGACAGCCTACTGCCAGCTGATTGGCATTTGCTGCTAAAACTTGTAGTCTTTGTCTTTTGTAAGTCACAATAGGGCTAGAAGGCAAAAGACTACAATTCCTTGGTGTAATTGTCCCATTCACTGTTACTCTCTCACTAGGTGCCCTGTATATTGTTTTTATCTGTGACTGACTGCTGCACAGTGTGACATCTTATGGTTGGACTGCTGTGCTGATCAGTCAGTCACAATCACTGACCTGTCTCCCCAACCTAGTTCTAATACCTCTGCATTCAAGCTTTACTTGAGCAAACCTAAAAACATAAGAGGGGTGAGTGATGGTACTGAACAGCATAACATACTTTATTACCATCCTCAACACAGATCCTTTTTGTGGAAAGGATCACAGATAGCTCTTTCAGTTTAAATTATATAACAAATCTACATTACGTTTACAAAAATTGTTAGAAGAGAGAGGCCAGAAGCCAGCCAGTGGCATGAAGGGCAGAGACGCTGTAAGCACCTTACTTACTGCCATACCAGTGACCCATGTTTGGGAACAGACATGGGTTGCTGGGGGAGGGAGGATCGAGTGTCCAGAGGACAGCTCTCATCCCTTGGGGAGGGGGGTTTTGTAGTCTGCTACTTGACTGGCACCTGGAGGTGTGAGTAGATCACCTCAAGAGGGAAGGCACCATGTCCAGAGCACCATGGGTGTCTTCACAGAGGTGGAGCTTGCACAACATGCTGATCGCACGTCCTGGCTAGCTGGGGAGAAAATGAAGGAAAAAGTGTAGGACAGGCTTCATAAAGCCCTGTCCACTACCTGCTATGCTGCTCCGGGTCTGGGGCACATCTGGATCCGTTGCTGGGGGTTGGGATGGCCCTCTTCTCCTGGCCATGCCATGGGGGAAGTAATCTGTGGGGGATTCAGCTCCAACTTCGGAGACAGCTGTGGACATCTGGGACAATAAACACATAAAAAAAAGATTCAAGGTTTTCATTCATTTTCATAATTCAGAGGTCCTTACATTAACAAAATTCTGAGTTTTGGAACACTGTGTGTTGGTTGACATGATTTGCTGCACTTGGTCCAAAAATCAGTGCATTGGGCTGCTGGCTGTTCAGTGAATACAGCATTGTCAGGAGCCTCATGTCCAGAGAAGTTGCCAGTGAGTAAAAGTCATTGTTACATGTCTTCACAAGAGGACCAAAGGGACTTTCCTGTGTTTGCTTAAGAAGGCTGTATCTCCATGCAGTGCTCCTATCTCCATCATGTGTGTTGATTTCGTTGTGGAGACGTGAAGGTGTAAATACCTGACTGCAACTTTTTTTTGAGTTAGTGGAGTGATTTCTAGGGGAGACATCCCTGACATTGCTGTGGGTTTCAGCAACACAGCTGATTTCTTTTTTTATCAGAATTCAAGCCTAGAGACTTTAGTGGAGAGCAGAGAAACATACTCTTGGAAGGCTTTTTTGTATTACAGTAGTCCTGCATACCAAGAATTTATTAAAATAATTGTCCAGTTTGCCATAGGTAGAGTTGTTCAATGTAAAACTGAAGCTCTAACCTCCTACATGTTTATATTAGTTTATCAGTAACATCCCAATACTTGATACATGACAGAAGGAGCTACAGCTAGCTGAAAGAAATTAAGAAGGGAAGAAGGATTTCTTTTGCTATATAAGTGAGAAAAGGGACAAGAAGGAAGGGACTGTTAGGCTTAAGAAAGGGGTGGAGCAGGTGGAGGATAATGGGGAAAAGCAGAGATACTAAATGAATACTTCTGTTCCATCTTCACCAGGAGAAGGATGGGCTAGTGCCTTCAGGAGGGAAAAGAAGAGCGGGGGGGGGACACAGATGTAGTGATAGAGGAGGATAAAGTGAGGGAGGGGCTACTGGCATTGAAGGTGGACAAATCACCAGGCCTGGATGGAGTACATCCAAGGGTACTAAAGGAATTAGCTGAGAAGCTGGCAGGACCACTGGCAGACCTATTTAATAGTTCACTACAGACAGGCATAGTACTGCAGAACTGGAGAACAGCACATGTAGTGCTGCTCCACAAAAGCGGTCCCAAGGATGACCCAGGGAATTACAGACCAGTCAGTCTGACCTCCATTGTGGGCAAGCTCATGGAAACCATACTAAAGGAAAGGCTGGTGGAATATCTAGAGGAGCATGGTCTCCAGGATGAGAGGCAGCATGGGTTCATGGGGGGGGGGAGAGCATGTCAAACAAGTCTGACTGACTTCCTTGACTATGCCACTAAGACAGTAGATAGGGGCCAAGTGGTAGACATCCTCTATCTTGATTTCAGCAAAGCCGTTGACTCTGTGCCCCACAAAAGGTTGATCAGGAAGTTGGTGGATCTCAGGGTTGGGGAAAAGATAGCCAGATGGGTGGAAAACTGGCTGAAGGACAGCACCCAGAGGGTGGTTGTTGGGGGAGAGTTATCTGGCACATGACAGGTAACTAGTGGGGTCCCGTAGGGCTTGTTGCTGGGGCTGGTGTTGTTCAATGTCTTCATCAATGACATTGGAGATGGCATTAAGGGCAAAATTTGCCTATTCATGGATGACACTAAGTTCTGTGGGAGAGTGGACACAGCTGAACGGATACAGGACCTACCGGAAGATCTGGAAAAGCTAAGGAGGTGGTCCAGGATCTGGCAGCTTGGTTTCAATGCCAAGAAATGCAAAGTTATGCGTATTGGAGCCAAGAATCCTAGGACAGAGTACTACCTGGATGGAGTCCGAGTATCTGCATCAGAGGAGGAGGAGAAGGACCTGGAAGTGATGCTCACTAGTGACCTGAAGCACTCCATGCAGTGCAAGAAAGCAGCAGCAAAGGCAAACAAGATGCTGGGATGCATATCTAGGGGGATCAGCAGTAGGAGAGAGGAGGTTATGTTGCTCTTGTACAGGTCACTGGCAAGGCCGCAACTTGAGTATGGAGTTCAGTACTGGTGCCCATACCTCAAAAATGACATTAACCTGCTGGAGAAGGTCCAGAGGAGGGCTACAAAGATGATAGCTGGTCAGCAGGGTAAGGCATATGAGGAGAGGTTGAGGAAACTGAACATGTACTCCCTGGAAGACAGGAGAGAGAGCGCGAGAGAGAGAGAGGACATGACTGGGACCTTCAAGTACTTGAAAGGGATAAATAAGGTTGATAAGGAGAGTCTCTTTAAGCTGAGTGGCAACCATAACATGAGGGGACACAGTCTTAAGTTGGAGGGTGTGAGGTTTAGGGAGGAGGCCAGGAAGCACCTCTTCACAGAGAGGGTGTGTGGACCTTGGAATGCGCCACAGAAGAGGTACCTCACTGAAGACAGTGGGCAGCTATAAGAGAGCCAGAACATGTATAGGGGAGGGTAAGGGTCATGGGTAGGAGAATGGGAGGGAATGGGGAGAGGAGGAGGCAGTAGCTCAAGCTGTGGACCCTGCAACATGAGCGGACTTGATAGACCAAATGGCCTTCTTCTGCTGGCTTCTTCATATGTTCATATGATATCCCCTTTCTTTTTAAAGGCCTACCTTCGATACTTAGTAAAATTTCTGCATTTGTTACTTTCAGCTCTCCAGAAAGCAATTACTATTTTTCTATCGTGTACAGTATAATAGGAAATATTGCTTTGCCCAGTACATCTTGGGCAGTGATTCTATTGGGCCTAAATCATAGATTTCATTAGGTTTTCACAATAAATTTGTTAATGTCACATATTCAGTAAATATTTTGTGCTATATGTGTGGTTTCAGCATGATAGGATGATGTAGCCCAACATGTACTGAAAAATTAGTCTCCAGGTAGATGCCAACATGCCCAGTGTGAAGACAACTTTGTCTTTAAAAAATAAAAATGCAAGCAAAATAAAAGAAACATAAAACCAGGCTAGATACCTAGTGTTTCTGATGTGCAACTGTATTTACCCCAAATAGCCGAGCTGGGTGCAACATCTTGTGTTTAGTGGCAGTCTTGTTTCTGCTCAGCTTTATAGCCTATTCATGCAGTAAAGTAATGATGGAATATGAACTATATGAACTTTTAAGAAACAAAAACAACATCAGAAAGAAACAAGATATGTTAAAATGCAGATTGTCAAATAAATAGTACATGAGCCCAAGTATTCATGTGGAGCATACAACAGTACTGTAGCTTTGCATTGCGTGCAGGCCCTTAAATCAGAGGTTGTTTAGGTTGTGGATAGTGCAATGTCCCATTTCAAAAGAAAGAATTTAATTTGTCTGTTTTTTTCTGAGTTTGGCATAAGTTTGGCCATCGTGAATACACCTGTTATTGGAAATATTGTTTTATTATTTATTTGAGATTTGTCCCCATGAGATGCCTCATTTCGTTTTCATGGTTGTCCTAGGGAGGACAGCAGCAGTCAACAGGTTAACATAGTCCAGCAGGAATAGTTACACATAGGCTAAAACATACTGTACAATGCAAGAACCAACGGCCAAGGTAAGTATACAAAGTGTGGTTCCAAGAATTAAAGAGCATGAGCATTGCTATACAAAATGATTATGGTCGGGGGGTGCAGATACTGAACAAATACAGGGGGTTCTAAGGTGGCTTGGAAGACTGAACTTGAACACTTGCAGGCTAGAAGAATTCCTCAGCTGGAGAGGGAGTTTACTTGCCAAGAACATAAACATTATGTATTGTATTAATAAAGGTAGAATATCACCCTTGAATCTCAGTATTTGTAGGTAAGCACAAGAGTAAACCACCACTGAAATCCAAATCCCAGAAGCCGCTGAACTAGAAGTGTTTGATGGGTAAACCCTTCATAGATTCAGGAAGTACATGTGGAACACGCAGACAGACCCAGAAATCATCAATGATTATAGTATGTATTATTAGTTGTTATGCAATGATTTTGATTGTTTAAAGTGCTCCCAGGTCACCCCTTAAAACAAGCACTTGTGCCTAGTGGGCCTTACCCGGTTACCAAAAAGACTAAAAAAAAAAAAGACTAAAATTGCTAAGATATTTTTAGTCTTTAATATACAGCAGCAAAAATTAAAAGTTGGTTGATACCAGTATAGTGGTGAATGCTATTGCAATAGTGTATATTTATTATGCAGGAAACTCTTTGGCTGAATTCACTGAATGAAAATGACTGAATTTAAAGCATATGGAGGTAAGTGATGTTACTCTCAGGAAACTGAGCCAGAGTTTCCAACACAACAAAAGCACACTGCAGCTGTAAGATGCAAGAGCACATCAGCCTGCCAATTCTTATTTTCCAATCGTTTCTCTCTTGCTCCTACTGTGATGCTGCTGCACTCCACAGCACTTTCCCTTCTGCTGCTTTTGGGTACCAAAACATGCCTTTAAAGTAAACTTTGATCAGTGTTATTTACATAGACCATTTCTGCAGCCAGCTGTTGTCCCTTTTAAACAAGCAAATCATATTATTTATTCATGCAGTGTTGAACCAAGCAGTATTATACCATTCTTTACCTTGTTTTGTAATGAGACCAGTTTTTTTTTTTTATCAGTCCAGCTTGTCTCAATGTTTCACACTGGATTGATTTTGGAAAGTTGCCGGCATGCTCAGGAAAATTTAAATAAGCTAGATGAAGTCCTTTAAATCCAGATATATTTTTTTCCAGATATTTTTCTCCTATAGGCGAGGGTGTCTGTTTAGCCCTATCCCCAACTCATCCAACCGGTGATTAACTCCCCGTGGCTCACATTTACTAGATACTTTATTAGGTGTTAGAAATAGCAGAAGGCAATTGCCCATAGTAAAAGCCATCTCCCACTTCTCAGTGATGATATCCTGTGTTGTATAGTCAGTTATGTATTTGTGGACGTTCTTTTTGGAATTCTTGGTTGTGTTTACCTCAACCAGTCACATTGGCAATGAGTTCCACATTGTTGTTGCCCTCTGTGTGAAACATTTCCTCTAGATGTTTTCTGAAGTTAGTTGTTGCAATGTGCATAGCACGACCCTTAAGGCCTTGGGTACCAGCCTTGAATCTCATGCCCATGAATAACATAAGTGCTTCATCCTTGACTATCTTGAATCATGTCTCCTCAGCCATTCTTCTCTCAACTACATGCCCAATTTCTTTTTTGTCAATTATATCTTTATGCTCCTGGAGCCCTGGCAGGCAGCTGTGGCCCTCCATCACAGGGACTCACTCTCCAGTCTGCACGTCCCTGCTCTTGCCGATCCCCATATATTCCCCTGTGACTTACCCCTCTCACAGCGGGGCCAGGAGGGTGCTGGCCCCCCCGAGCATAATCCAAAAGCTGAGGGCAGCCCTCGAGGACACAGTGGGCCATCATGGAGCCTGCCAGCTCCTTTTCCATCTTTTTCTCCTGCCCACCTCCCCTACCAATGTGAGGACGTCGGTACATGCCTCTCTACCCGTACTGCCCTCCGGCATTCACCAGAGGGCAGTCAATGAGTGGGATGACAGCCCTCCCTCCCCCAAGAAAGGAGAACAGCCCTCCAGATGCACAATCCTCTTTCGACCCCTGCCAACCCCTGGCAGTCTGGGCTCGTTCCCAAACCCGGGTCGCTGGTGTAGCACGAGGTGCAATGACCAGCGCCTCAACCTCCAGCACCAGCGGGCTGGCCTACATATCCAGTTTCTGCAGTCTGTCCCTGTACCCTAAGGTTTCTAGACCTCTGAACATCTTTGTTGTTTTATTTTGTACCTTTTCAGTAATCTTTGCATCTCCTTTGTTATACGTGTCCCAAAATGATGAACAAACGTGGCCCAACGTACAGTCTGTATACTGGCAGGATAACACTGCTAGATCTACTAACAAAACTCCTTCTAACTTTGTTTATTATTCTATTTGCCCTTCCTGATATTATTTTCCGTCATCATATGATCTGAGTTTATTATTGAATATTATCCCTAAGTCTTCTCATTTAACCACTACCTTTGGTTTTTAGCCATTCAGTATGTACTCTTGTTTTCCATTATCATTGCCTATGTGCATTTGAACACACTTGTCTGTGTTTAAGATGAAATAACTTTTTAAGGACCAAATTTCAATTGTTTTTAAATCATTTGGATCTGTCGTTTGTCTGCCGGAGTGAGGAAAACTTCAGTTGTGTGGTATTACTCCACGTTTGACTGAGCATTCAACCAGATCTGACAGGGGTGCTTCCAGTTCACTAGACAGTTCTTTAATTACTGTAGTCTAGGATGCAATTGTTCTGGGCCTGGTGATTCGTCTGTCTTTAATTTCTTTAACTTAACTCTTATACTCTGTAATGTAAATTTAGTACTCAAATTTTCATTGGTTAGATCGTGGTTGGATAGTGCCTCACCTATGATTCACCTATTATTGAAACTGAGCCAAAGAAAGTCTTAAATAATGGTCTGCTGAGTTCTCCCACTACTTTCCCCTGTGGGTGGATAGAGGTGGGGAGTGCTGTCCTTCCCTCAGTCATCTATCTGGTGTGGACTGGTGTCCCAGGTGGCAGTAGCGATTAGGGACAGGTTGGCAGAGCTTCATTAAGCCCTTGCCATTGTTTTTCCATTTTCTTCCATCCGTGCCACTGTGGGCATATGTGTGCATCTGGAGGCACACACACACACACACACACACACACACACACAATCATGTACTTGCGACCCCTTCCCTTGATGTCCCCTAAGGCTGCAGTGCCATCAGGCCTCCACCTGGTGGAAGTTTAAGGCTGAGCTGACAGGGCTCCCTACCACAGGAGAAGAAAGCAGTCCCATCGGATGCTCAATCCTGTCCCACCCCAGATGACCCCTGGCAACCCAAGCTCATTCCCAAATGTGGGTCGCCAGCATGGCAGGAGGTAAGGCGCCCAGTGCCTCAGCTCTCCACACCATCGAGCCAGCAGAAATAGATGTATTTTAAAATTGTCCTTTACAAAGATTCCCTTCTGTATATTTACTTAGGGGTACAGTAAGCTAGATTTCTAATGAGCAGAGGAAAGGACATAGAAAGGAATAATGAAAAAAAAGAAAACTACGTAGCATATCAACCCTGTGATGCCAACTGATAGTAAAGGGCCTTACCCTTCATTTGACATTGGCACTGGCTTTCATACCTATAATGAGGGACAAGCAGTGCTCTGGCAATATAAATGCATTTGTCCTTTCTGACAGCATTCTCTGTATGCAGATCATTAAAACATGTGATGCCTTCACCAATTGAAAACTTTCAGGCTATGAAGCTGTACAATGCAATCAGCATTGATAGCAGAACAATGCCACAGTGCTTTGTATGTCTAAGAACCCAGCATTATTTATTATAGAAATGGCTCAGGTGTTAAAAGGTGGAGCAAAATATGTGAGCCATATTTGGGAGGGAGAATTAATATCTTAGCCACTCAGCACTCAAATGTGGGACAGTGACTCTACAATCTGTATAGAAGTGACACACGATGCAGGGTATTTGATTAATTCACAAGAAAGCAAGTATAAAAATATGGAGGTATATGCTTTAGTTATATAGCTTGCTATTTATGAATGCAAAATTATCAAATTAATGTTTTCTTTTATTATTTTATATAACGTGACATAGTAATCTAATAGCAATATCACTACAATTTGTGATTTAAATTGCTTAGCAGTGGCTAATACCACACCAAGAAACATCTAATTGTCATTCTGATTATTCCCAGTTGCCTAATATGCAATACCAGAGAAAAAAGTGTGTCCAGGAACCCCTGGTCCAACCACGTGAGCCTGTAACTCAGTGGTTAGAGAACTGGGATGGTATTCCGGTGGCCTGGTTTCAATTCCCAGTAGGTCACATTATTTCTTTTTCACTACAGTTTGTGATTTAAATTGCTTAACAGTGGCTAATACATCAACAGATATTGGATTATCATCTTAATTATTCCTAGTTGCAGGATATGCAATACCAGAGAAAGAAAGTAGTTCCAGGGACCCCAGGTTCACCCGTGTGAGCCTGTAGCTCATTGGATAGAGCATCAAGATGGTATTCTGGGCCAAGGCCTGGGTTCAGTTCTCAGTAGGTCATATTATTTCTTTCTTACTAGAATTTTTAACCTAATAACAGTAATGTAAGGTCTGAAGGGACACTACTGTAGGTCCAATTATGTCCACCCTGTGTGTCACAAGCTGTAAATAAGTACATTGTAGATTTTTGCCACATTCATGCATTTAACAATTGTGATTCCTCTAGTTTTCATAACAATTTTCAGTAACCCTTAATAAATTAGGGAGGCATTTTAGTTGCTAAGACAGAAGTAGGCTATTGCCCGTCTAGTCTGTCTTCCACATGGTGGACCCATTCAGTTCCTTTTTGTGTAAAATGTGATTATCTGATTTGCTCTTAACATTTTTGAAATTTTTGACCTCCACAGTCATGTCTCTAATTTAAAACTCCCTCCTACATTCTTGTTATATTATTCTAAGTAAATCTGTTTATTTTGTATCCCTATGTTTTATTTTCTATCTAGGATTTCTACCCTAGCTCTGTTATTCACTCTTCATCAGCCATGATTTTAAATAACTGCAACATAACCCTCTTCTCTGTCTTTCATCTAAACTAAAAAGTCCCATCTCATTTAATATTTCCTCATATGGCCTATCATGCAACCTACAAATTAATTTTGTTGCCTTATGTTGTATTTGTTCAATGACTGCTATATATTTCCTGAGGAAGGAGATCCATATGGTAAACTCCAAATGTAATTTAGATAGCAAACCTGCTATAGTTATCAAATGGAAACAATTTAGACAATGGAAAAATGCAAAGTTTTAAGGACATTTTCGTGTTCTTTGTTTGGTGTAAAGACCCATTAACAACAATCTGACAACATCAAAAGACTGATATTTAGATGTACTTGCAGTATTGTCCACACTTAGCCATGGAAGCAGATGTGCATGTTGGTGCAGTTGTGATGTTCTGCCACCCACATAGGGACTTGCCCATTGGTAAGAAGGTAAGTTAAATGTATTTGCTGAGTGCTCATTCACTGGGGTGCAGGACGCTGTACAAAGATCAGTACAAAAGAAAATTCAAAATAAAGTAATGATTCATAACAAATAGCACTAAAACATGGATTTAAATTAAAATAAATAAAGAAATATTGGTAAAATATTATTATACAATGGCGAGAAAGAATGCTGGCTCTGATTGGTCAGTCTGGCTGGACCTGTGATGTTATACTTGTATAACATCACGGATCAAATCCCAACACATACATGACCAAATGACACCACTAAAAATCACTGTGCATGCCACAAAAGTGAACAAAGTGAGCACCATCGCTCCCTGCTGTTCTGTCACAGCAAGCAGCTTCATCTCTTGATTCCTACCCCATACTGCATGAGCATCACCACCCCCCCCACACTCAAGCCTCAGATATTTAAATCCCCATCCCTGCAAGTCCCTCAGTCCACCACCTGCCAGTAACTGTTTTTAACTACTGAAGCCATCAACAGCTTAATCTGGTTCAAGGTCAGATGGTATTCAACTGTTTCCCTCCCGTGGGTCATGCCTGAAAATAGGCAGGATTTGTCTAGTGCACTTACCGGTCAACAAAACTAAATAAATAAATAAAAATAAATAAAGTTGCTTCAAGTCACACTCTGAAACCCTCTCTGTTCTCCATAAATATAGCAAGTTCACAGAGTCACCATGAGTGCAGTGCTTTTAAAACACATTGCACTCCACTTACTTGTTACTGACTAGGCTTTCTTTTTAGAGACTGAGTCCACAAAGTTGTCATGCAGACTGAAATTTAGCTAAAATTAAGAAAATCAAAGCTGTCATTTTCCAAAGTGGCTTTTGGTCCCCTCAGACAGCAGCGTGACAGTTATAGTGCATGTGCATTACACCACTGCAGCGCTTGCTGTATGATCGTGATTCTCCTATGTGTCCAAAAATCTCTGAACACAGCAGGTTTCCCAGTCCCAGGCCAGGCATCAGGACCAAGAGAGCTTACCAAGAACTGGCCACAGATACTGGTTTCAGTGGTGGTGATGGGGGGGTGACAATAGACAACTCAATAAACAACACTCTCTCAGGACATGAACAACTACACAACACCTCTGCCTAGTGGACGGATGGGAAAGGAACTTTTTCCTTTAACAAGTATGCTTGCACAGTACAAAAGCTTGCACAAAAATGTTTTAAAAATGTTTTTTTCTAATTTTTTCATTGTTTTAACACAAATGAGCCATTGTATAATAGGCATAATGCACTTCAGTGTGTGTCTGTCTTGCTGGGATAACATCACTTGTTGAGTGCTGGATGCACTTGACCTGTGGCTTCATACCCAACCACCCAAGGCATGACATTATCCAGCATGACACACACCCTGTTGTGCATTATTCCTTTAATAAAATACATTCTAAGCCAACCAGTGTAGAAGGTGCTTTACCTATACTCCAAAGGCCTCCCTAAATAGGCATGACTTTAGGACCCTCTTAAAGGCCTCCAACAAGTGGGTCTCCCTGAATGATCTTGGAAGCAGGTTCCACAGGACCAGGCCAGCTACCTCAAAGGCTGTATCACCAGATGATTTAAGCCATGTCCTGGGAACACGCTGGAGTCCCACCTCGGAGGTGGAGAGAGAGAGGTATTATAAGGAATCAGGAGGTTACTCAGATAGCCAGGGCCCAGTCTGTATAGGTCTTTACAAGTCAGTAAAGCAACCTGAAGGAAATTCACCATCTCACCAGCAGGCAGTGCAGATCACGCAGAACCAGGGTTACCTGAGAAGACCTCAGAAGGCCTGTCAGCAACCTGGCCACTGCATTCTGCACCAGCTGTAGGGGACACATAGGACCCCCCTCTATTTATTCTGAGGTACAGAGTGTTACAGTAGTTGAGTCTGGAAGTCACAAAAGCATGGACTAGTGAGGACAAGTCATCAGACAGGATCAAGGCTTTAATCTGGTTGATGTTTCTGAGATGATAAAAGCCGTTCTTGACAACAGATGACACTGTAGCCTCCAGTGTCAGCACATCATCCAGCATGACCCCAAGATTCTTCACCTTGGCAGAAGCAGTAAGAGGAGAGGAGCCAAGTATCAGGCCAGTCACCTCTCCTGCCACCTCAACACCCACTGCCAACAAGCAGGCTGAATTACCAGAACCTCTGTCTTATCCAGGTTATGTCTCAGTCAGCTGGAGGACATCCAGTCCTGGATCTTGGCCAGGCATGAATTCAGTACTTCAACTGCATCCCGTGTCTCAGGTGCAAATGACAAATACAGCTGGGTATAATCTGCATAGCTGTGAAACCTACACCCCACTCTGTAACATCTAATGATCTCCCCTAGGGACCGCATGTATACCATGAACAGCATGGGTGAGAGGATTGAGCCCTGAGGAACTCCACAAGACAGGGGCTTTGGGAGAGAGAAAAAAATTCCCCATGACAACGCTTCACATCCAGTCTGTGAGAAAGGATTCAGACCAGCTAATAACAGTGCTGGCAAGTCCATAGAGCTCTCTAAGGTAATCCAACAACACACCATGGTCCACAGTGTCAAATGCAGAGGAGAGATCAAGTAGAATGAGAACTGACCATTCCCCTCTGTCTCTAGCCCTGAGGAGATAATTTTGCACCTGACTAACCTGGTCTCTATACTGTGCCTGGATCTAAATCCCGACTGGAGAGGCTTATAGATGTCAAAGGTAGTGAGATGTGCTTTGAGCTGCAGTGCACTATCTTCTCAATAACCTTTCCCAAAAAGATAAAGTTGAGACCGGTCAATAATTTGCTAAGCAGTCCAGGTCCAAAAAGTTTCTTCAGAAAGGGCTTCAAAAGCATCTCCTTCAAAGCAATAGGGAAAAACTCTTTTGAAAGCAAGCATGGGAAATCTCAGTGAACACCAGACCTACAGACTCCGCACTATCCACTAAGAGCTGTATCTCGGGCCCAGGTCCAGTTCACAACAAGTGGGCCACAACTTTGAGATGGAACTAGGTCAGAACAGTGACTTTATGGACAGCGCTGTCAACAACAGCACTGTCAAACAGTGCTGATCACAAAGTAGCAGGAAGAAATGCCTCAAACAAACACAGCGCCACTGGTATCGATCATAAGTCCTGGTTTACAATCTCTACAAGCAAAACTGTATTTATGTGGGAGGGCTGCTCCTGCAGCCCCCAAGTAGCTCCCACACCCATGCCCTGCATTTCAAAGTCAGAGTTGGATTTTGGGGAAAATAAATTACAGAGACCAGGATTAGAACCCTGGTCTCCACCACCATTCTGGCCAAGCTGCTCATGGTTTAATGCTCCATGCCATGGGAGTAGCTTGGCCAGTCTCCTGATTTCCCATCCCCTTGTGCCATTCTCTAGCACCATGAACAGCAACCTGGGGAGCGTTGTTTTCCCCCCGTCACTGTCCATGGAAGCTCTGTGTAGACTGTGCTCTTCTGAACAGCACTATAATTGTAGCGCTGTTCTGACAGGGTAGGTTTGGGGATTATCTCACTAAGTTCTTCCACCTCCAGTAGCCTAAACTCACTCCAGACAGGAGAAGTGCTCCTAGTGATGACCACCTTTCCACTGCAGCGCCATGACAGCCCCATTGGGTCATTCTGGACCTTATAGAGGACACTCTGTCAGAGAAGAACTGAGCAAACTCTTCTCACCTAATTGGTAAAACTGCTCTTATTGGCTGAAGGCAGGCAGGATGGAATATCTTTGCCAAAGACCAGTGTGCTCACTGTCTTCCTACTAACATGCAGCTGATAATACTGCAATACCAGAAGCCACAAAAGAACCAGTGTAAACTGTGGAGCTTAGAAATATAAAGAAAATGCATTTGAAACTCACAGATGAGATGACAACACTCCTAGCACCTCAGGCACACTGTCTCTTCAGAGAGGAGGTACTAATGATCACCTGAAAATAGCTAATTAAATACCCACTACCTAGGCACATAAGTGATGTCATAAACATATCTAATTTTCAAAGTTAATTAATATTTGCATTTTAAACATCACTTTGAACGTACCATTTATTGCAGCATTTATTTTACTTAAACCATTGAGAATTAAAAAAGTAAGTGTAAAAAGTAGTGGGCGTACATTAGATAAAAAGGAAAGCTGAATATTAGAAAAGTAAAAAACTTTAGAAAAAGTGATGCAACATTGAATTTGAGTGGCATGTGAGTGGCATATTCCAACTCCTCAGTTACTAAAACACTTGTGTTCAGTTATGTTAGCGAACAACAACAAATATCCATGAATATTAATATGCATATTAGATGTACACCCTGTTTCTCCCACAGGGGTAGCCTTGACCTCTGTGATCCCATCATCCCTTATGTCTGTATAGATAATGGAAGTCTCACAACCTGACATGCCTCAATGACCACCTATGGAGAATGATACAGAGACTGTATCCTCAGGGAAAAAGAAGTATGCATGGTAAAGCACAGGGTAAAACTGTAAAGCCACCATCAGTCCCTGTTTTGAAAAGGTACACACTATTTGCATCACAGAAAAATTGGGGAGACATTGAGGAAAAAGAGGTGGACTCAGAGATGTCCTCTATAGCCCCCTCAATCAGGGACTAGTCCTCTGAATATGATGACTCAATCACAAAAACATCAATTGCAAAGAAGAGTTGCATGAAAACATCGTCCCAAGTACAATCCATTGAAAGAGGGCCCGCCTCATAATTTAAATAATGTGTCAGCACTACAATATCCCTAGTGACCTTGAACATAAAACCGTATTAAGACCCACAAGAAGCATGCAACCTCTATAGACCTGTTAGGAACCCTTCCTGGTAATATATTGTTTAGATACTCACATTAAATCTTTATTAGAAGTTATAACTGTCAAAAGATTGTAGACAAGGGCCTTTCTTTTGGTCACAAGGAGTCAATAAATGTGATGGGGTAGGTATTTTGTTTCTTAATGTCACCATTACGGTGCCAAAATTAGTAGAAATTGAACTGGGAGAGCCCTATTATTGGACATACTTATGGAAGGAAAATGCCTTTGACTCATAAGTATTTATACTCCACTGAGCACTTCTGCTAGAGTTTTTTTTCCCCAATTGTTTAACCAGGAGAGACACACTAAGCTGACAGCTTGTTTACAGGTGTGACCTAGGAGCACAGGGAAGTTAAGTGACTTGCTCAGGGTCACACAGTATGCAAGTTGGAACTGTGGGATTCAAGCCCAGGTCTCCAGATTTGCAGCTCAGAGCATTAAACCACTGCGCTACTGCCTCCCTGTTTAAAGAGATGAGACCATACCTACACACAAATAAATTGCTTGTATTGGGTGGTGACTTTAATTGTGGCCTCTTATTAAAAGATAAAGGAAAGGAAGCTGAGAAACTGTATAATAACTATCTTTACTTAAAGGAAATGATTATCACTGCTGGATTACAGGATAGCTTTCCCCCCAACTCTTTTTCTTGCCTCTGGTCGCCACTGACTGGACTTTCTTGGTCATCTACCAACCTGCTCCTGTCCTGCCTGAAATCCTCCCTACCTGTGATCCCAGCCCTCCGATCCACACGTGACACATCTGTGGGCAACCCTCAAGCTTGCAACCCCAGGGTGGAGCTGCCTTCAGCTCCATGGTACTTTCTTACATGAATTCAATGGCCTACAGCTGGAGGCAAAGGTCAAAGGGTAGCAGGGCCCAAGAGGGCAGGATCTGGTGATGAATGTTAGGGATGCAGAGTGACACTGCCCCTCCAGTGAGGTGCTTGTGTTCTGTTCTGCGGGGTGCCCCCCCAATTGGAGCAGATGTGCAAACATGCAATGACATCTAGGGGAAGCAAGCACAATCTGGTGCATACCTCACCAATGTCCACTGTCTCCCATCAACTCCCATCATCCCTGTTTACTTAATGGCTTGTCATCTCAGTACCTCCTGGCTGCTACCAGCAGGTATCAGGTATCATATTGTCAGAACCCTGCACCCATCCACCCCAGAGGAGGTGAGCATTCCATCGGACTCTTGGACCTCCTCTCCCTGGCTAACCATCTGATGCTCTAGACTCACTCCTGAACCTGGGTCATCGGCATCACAAGCAGTAGTTCTACTGCTGCACTGCAGAGTCTACAGGATAGCTTTTTTAATAATGAACACCCATCCCAAATTTTTTTTTAAACCAGGAGAGACACACTAAGCTGAAGCTTGTTTACAGGTGTGACCTGGGAGCACAAGGAAGTTAAGTGACTTGCTCAGGTCACAAAGTATGCAGTGGAGGCTGTGGGATTCAAACCCAGGTCTCCAGTTTTGCAGTTCAGAGCCTTAAACCACTGCACTACACTGTCTCCTAAAATTACTTTTATGAAAGGGTCTTCATCCATCAGAATTGATTTTTGTTTGTATCACCAGCCTTTAAAATAAGTGCAACCAAAACAATTGCAGTGGAGACATCTGGCCCTTGGCTGTAGCATGCTAGTGTTATTTGGCTCAGGCATCTACCAAAACTTGTAAGCTTTGGAGACTGAATATTTCACTACTGGAGTCCACTAACATACAAAGTAAATGGCTATGACTGTTAAAAGCAAACTGCTCTATTGTATCTGCCTATGATAATGTATTAGAATGGTGGGAAGATGCAAAAAAGATTTTTAGAAGTTATTCTTGTTGGAAGGTCATAATAGAAATAACGAAAAATACATTATTTAGGATTAAGATCTAAATTTCATACACTTATCTCTAAACTGTACACAGAAAATACAGACCTATCTGATAAAATGTATACTAGAAAGGAAGAAATGAAGACATAGCAATATGAAAGAGCAACATTCTTAAAACAAGAACTAAAATTCAGCACTCAAGGCAAATCACAACATTTAGATATGTTTGCGAGTTGCCAGAACAGATTACAACACAGACATTTTTATGGTTTAGATAAAGAACAGGATGGTGAAGTTTATATTTCAAATAAAGATATCATGTCAATTGTTGGAGCACATGTATTAGATAATTTTGGTATCCATACTAGGTTTCATACTAGTTTTTTTGTGAGGAGCGAGAGAACCAATAAGGTGCATAGTTGCTCCTACTTACTATTAATAATTAATCAGAGAACCAGAAAGAATACATTTATCAAGTCGAGATTTAAAACTAGATTTAGAGCTACTGACAAGCACTTCAATCGTAACACATTCCATGGTTTAATGCATGCTGTGTAAAAGAATTTATGGGACATAATTAAACTTTTTGTTTGTAACGGTAATGGATGACCTCTTAAATTATAGGTAGTTTCCTTGTAGTTAAAACCCAGGTGTGTTATTAAATATGGATCCTTCATCACATCATACATGAGGAACAGATCTCCCTTCAATCACCGGGTGGATAGAGGCATCAAGTTTAGTGTGGTTAATCTGGTATCATACGAGAAATCTCTTAAGCCCTTGATCATTTTAGTGTATCTCCTCTGCACCTTTTCTAAACTTGCAATGTCTGATTTCCTAAAGGGACACCATAACTGAGATGAAAAGTCCAAATGAGGGATCACATAGGCTCTGTAGAGGGGCATTAAAATTCTACTATCTTTAGATTTGATGTTTCTTTTAATAGCCAAGATAACTTGATTCACTTTGAGGATAATCTCATTTATCTGTAAATTAGGAAGGAAGTCATCAGATATCAATACACCAAGATATTTTTCAGCATCTGAGGTGACTGTCTTCCTATTATCCAATATATAATCATGCATGGAGTTTCTAGCCCCAAAGTGCAGAATTTTGCATTTAGTGTGGTTTATCTTCATCCCCAAATTGAAATCCACTGTGTTATTGAATCCAGATCTTTTTGAATTAGGGCCATTTGTTCAGAGTTAACACATGGTCCACCAACTTTAATATCATCGGCATACTTGACTACATTGGAGTAACAAGATTTTGTAATGTCTGAAAAAAAAGCTGAAAAAGACAGGGCCACAGGACAGAACCCTGTGGCACCCCACTCAAAACAGAACCCTCAATGGAAAGTTGACCATTTATCAATACACCTTGTGTACGATTATTTAACCAGTTAGCTATCCATGTAATCAAGGTTGAAATAATGTTAAAATGATGAAGTTTGTGTAATAAAGCCTAGTGTGGAGGAAGATCGAATGCTTTAGTAAAATCGATGTAGATCACGTCGCATGGAATTTTGCTATCTAACTGCTTACTTAGATCATCATAAAAACAAAGCAGATTGGTTAGAAACTTCTCCCCTTTTAAAGCCATGCTGTTCCATATTGATATTATCAAGTGATGAGGAAGTCAAGTCCTTAATTATACCTTCCAACAGTTTTACCATAGAAGATGTGAGGCTTATAGGTCTGTAATTTTATCATTGGTTTCTAAGACCTTTTTGTAAATAGGATAACATATGCTCTTTTCCATAAATTGGGTACGTAATTATAATTCAGACAGTGCTCAAATAACAATTTTAAGGACATTGACAAACTATGTGCCAATAGATAAAGTAGGTGTCCAGAGATGTCGTCAGGAGACACACTAGTTTTTCCTTTAAGATTTAATAGTTTGGCATGAATATCCATAACAGAAAGGGATATATTACAGCCAGGGAAAAAAATTTGTGTATGTGTTATTCTGATTTTTTTTGAAACACATTACAAAAATTTATATTGAAAAGATTTGCCATGTCCTCTGAATCATAAATAAGCGTATTGTTTACCAGTAGTGGACCAACTTGACAGGTGGTCTTTTTAAGGGAATTTATACATGTGAAAAAGGTTTTATTATTGTCTTTATGTGCATTTGTGGACAATCTCAACTCCCACTTTCTCTTTGCCTTTCTGATATCATATTTGCATTTTTTTGGGATATGTAAAAAAACAATTCCAATTTGGGAGTGCGTGACTTTAAGTACATTTTATAACACTTCTCCTTCCTTTTAATAAACCTAATCAAATCGTTTGTCATCCATTTAGGGTTAGATTTATGGGATGTGGGTTTTAATTTAGATGGAATATATCTGTTCTTAAGATCTAAAATGATATTGACAAGTGAATCATAATAATCCACAGTATCCATAGAGTTAAACTTAGATGACCAATCAATTTTGTCTAATTCTTGTCTTATTTCTGGTATATTAGCTTTATTGTATAGATAAATTCTAGATGTACTGGATACCAGAGGAAAAAGTATGTGTTAATACAAAACAAATTGAATTATGGTCACTATTTCCAATTGATGACCGCACATCAATAGCCTTAACTAACAGAGATCTGCTATACAAAACCAGGTCCAGAAGGTTAGTGCCTCTTGTTGGTACAGTTACCCCTTGTATAAGGTTGCACTGTTTGCATGCATTAATTAATTTATTACCAGAGATAGATAAAGCGACTTTCCTGTCCCAGTTGATGTCAGGTAAATTAAAATTGCCAGTAAGCACAACATCACCTAAGGAGCAGGCTGCTTTGATTTCTTGCAAGATATTGTCAAAATGTTCAGTGGAAGTACTTGGGGGGTGGTAACAAACCCCAAATACAATATATTGATATTTACTTACCATTAATTTTATCCACATCGTTTCAGTGGTGCTATTTGTTTTTTTCATTTTATTTGACATATCACTTGTATGGAAAATACTTATAATAAAAATAGCTACACCACCACCTTTTTTTATCCTTTGTTGTACAATTAAAAGGGTATAACCTGGAATAAGGAGGTCCCAACTAGATTTATCATCACCCCATGTTTCAGTTATAAAGGCAATATCTATAACCTCATTTGCTAACATGATTTTCAACTCATCCAATTTATTTGGGAGGCTTCTGGCATTAAAATATAAACATTTTAAGTTGTTTGAACCACTGTTACTTATAGGTGTTTTTTTTAGGAGGAGGGACTACTCTCTCCCCCATGTCAAGCAGTTTAAATGTTTGTTTATATAATCTGGGATATGTTGACTCTATATCTGGTTTCCTTTATAGCTAAAATGTAGGCCATCTCTACAATACAAATCTGGTCTCCCAATGAATTCTTCCCAATGAGTAATGCAAGTTTGATTTTGCCTAAGGCATCTAACTTGGAGCCAATTATTGAACATACAAATTGTTTTATTATAATCTGTGGATGCCCTTAGCACAGGGAGAACCTTGGAAAATGTAGCCTCACAGCCAAGTTCAACCAGGATATTTGAAAGTGCAACTAAATCCATTTTAATATCAAGGATACTGGAATGCAAAAAATCATTAGTACCAATGTGGAGTATCACAAGGGGGTTATTATCACCAATTGCCAAGATGTTATGAATCATACTTGTAATATCTGCAATTTTAGCACCCCTAAAACTTGAACACGTGCGGTTTACTTTATTGGAATCACAAATAGCCCTATCTAGAAGTTTCACCATTGAATTTCCTATAACGATACCTGCCTATGAGATACTTTTAATGAGTTAGAAATCTCCATCATTAAGGAAGATTGTATGGGGCTGGGGTTTGTGCTAAATGAAGACAGATCCATAGGCTTTGCAGGGACAACCAAAGGGCATTAAAGGGCATTTACCAGAAGGGTACAAGGGGTTTCAATGGTGTTTTGGGCTGGTGAAGTATCAACCAGAATATTATGGTTAACTGATGAAAGTATATTATTTACTGTTACTTTATGATCTATATCAATTAAACTGTGTTCTTCTAGTCCACTTAAAGCGCTAAACCTACTGTATTACTTGTGTCCAAAGAAAATTGTGCAGCTTTGTGTCCATTTTTATATACATGTCTACTCTGTACCTCATACCATTGCTCATCTGAATTGTCTACACAGTCAGCATCAAGTGGTCATTTTCTCTTACTTCCCAGATGTAATGCAGTAACTGAAAAGGTATGATTTTAATCTAGATGTTCAGGATCAGATATAGGCATAGAATGGGGAGCTAACTCATTTGAAGTGGGATCTAGTGATATTTGATCTAAAGCCTTAAATCTGGTCTGCATTTGCGTCTGACTCGTTTCAAGCTCAGATAGCCTAATATTAAACAAGGCTATTGCTTGTTTCAATGAGTGATTTTCAACACTTTTGGGACAAGTAAAACCAGTAATAGTTGCATCTTTAGTGATACCATTAGTGTACATTAAGCAACAAATGCATTGTACCCTTCAGACATGGGGTTTAGATATTTAGAATCGCCATGTTTGTATGTATAACTGTCAAGTATGGGCAGCAGCTATGTGAACACACACCCACAAGTTAGTAATATTCTTAGGAGATAACACCAAATATAAAGATACAAAACTTAACAGACTACCTCTGTTGTCCCACTGATCCCACTGAACACACGCAGATGCACGTGTCTCAGCGTGCGTCTCCGCACGTGGTGCCACATGCACCCTGCCTGACTCACTCTGCTCACCATGCACCTCACTTACATGGGAGTGCTTGACCCAGAAGTGAGTGAAACAAGGGTCGCACTGCGCTAGTCCAAATTTAAACTTAAAGTAGCACAGTGCCTCCCCAGCAAACATAAAGTGCAAGCAAATATTTTTATCTGCTCCCTCAGCATTAAACTGATGCAGTTTAGTGCAGACTGAAGTCCATGGGATGGAACGTCATGGAGCTGCAGATTCTCAACCTAATTCCCTACAACAATTAGGGGAATAAGGGCTCCAACACAGTATAAAAACGTACAGAAGCACATACAATAATCATACAATAAAACAGGAGTCTTTGCTCCACAAGTTAAGTTTCATTTAAAATATAATACTGGCAGGTAAATGTAGTTTTAGCCCCAGAGTTGGCACACAGCCAAACATCTGAGGTTTAGAGTATTCCAGCAGATAACACATGGGATCCATCTCGGGTATTAAAGTTTGATAGACCAGATATCCCTACAGACGTACTAGAATAATTGAAAACCCCAGTTCAAATATCAGAAATTGAATGGGCAGTGAAAAGTTTTAAAAATAATACTGTTCCAGGTTTGGATGGATCCATAGCAAAATTTTATTAAAAAAATTCTAAGCAATTTGAGCCCTGTCCTAAAAAAGAAGAAGAATGAACTCTTAGATGTTGGCTGTCTACCCTCTTCCATGCAATCAGCAATTTTATTTTCTATTAAAAAAGAATAAAAACTAAACTTAAAAATGGTGTCCCTTATGGTTATCGAACATCGATCTAAACAGTTACAAAAGACTGAGGCAGTTAGCTGCAATTGTTTTGGTTAAAACTCAAACATGTGCAATTCCACAAAGGAATATTATGGGTAATTTAGTCCTCCTTTAGATAATTTTGGGAAAGAGGTCAAAAAGGAATGTTAGATGGCTATTTATTATTTATTGATTGGGCTAAAGCATTTGACCAGGTTGCACATGAATATTTATTTGTAATACTGAAATAACATAATATCCCAGATATAATTTTTAAACTGGCTTTATATTCTATATAATGGGTCTATTATGCATCCTTACAGAATATAAATTAAGTATTAGGGCCTAAGATCTTGATTAAGAAAGGAGTAGAGCAAGAATGCCCTTTAAACCCCTTACTATATTTTTTGCCCTGGATCCTTTGTTCGATTAATACAGCAGCACCCAAAACTCAATGGTGTGCAATTATATAAATGGGTTATATATAAATGAAGGCCAGGGGTTGGATTATAAGGAAAAGAAGGGGATTATGTGGAGGTTGACCAAGAAAAATCATCAATGGTGAATGAATACTTCTGTATTCACTGAAGAAGAGGAAGGAGAGGGGCCAAAACTAGCCACCAGAATCAAAGGGGGGAGGGAGGGAGGTAAATACCAGTCCTTTTACAGAAGGCAGAGCCCTAGAGGAACTCACAAAACTGAAAGTGGACAAAGCAATGGGGCCAGACAGCATACACCCTAGGATATTAAAGGAACTAAGGATGGTGCTAGCAGCATTGCTGGCAGACCTATGTAATGAATCCCTTATTATAGGAGTGGTTGCAGAGGACTGGAGGAAGGCACATGTATTCCCTCTTCATAAAAGTGGAAGCAGAGAGGAGGCTGTAACTATAGGCTGGCCAGCCTCACCTCAGTGATGGGGAAGATTATGGAGGCACTTCTTAAGGAAAGAATTGTGGATGGAACACTTGGAATACAGCAGAGCACAGAATCTGAGGCAGCATGGATTCACAGTGGTGAATCATATCAGACAAATCTGATAGGTTTCTTTGACTGGGTGACAAAGGAGGTGGATCAGAGGGGAGCCATGGATGTTGCATACCTCCATTTCAGCAAGGTCTTTGACACTGTTCTGCATAAGAGGCTGTTAAATAAGCTGGGGAGCTTAGGTGTGGACTAAAAGGTGATGAATTGGGTCAGTAATTGGTTGAGGAACAAAAAGCAGATGATGGTGGTAAATGGGGTCCAACTGAGGAACTGGGGTGGCCAGTGGGTACCACAGGGATCAGTCCTGGGCCAATCCTTTTAATGTCTTCATTAGCAACATTGCTGAAGGACTGGAAGGAAGGTTTACCTATTTGGGGATGACACCAAGACCTGCAATAGAGTAGACACTCCAGAAGGGTGGAGAAAATGAGGAGGGAGGTAAGGAAGCTGGAAAATGGTCTGAGATATGGCAACTGAGATTCAACATGAAAAGGGCAAAATCATACACCTGGGATGCAAAAGCCCTGAGAGGAGAGTTACAGGGGCAGTTACCGATGGTCACAAGGGAAGAAAGGGATTTGGGAGTAATCATCTTAGATTACCTAAAGGTGGCCAAGCAGTGTACAAAGGCAGTGAGGAGGGCCAGTGGTATGCTAGGGTGCAAGGGCAGAGGTATCACTAGCAGAAGACAGGAGGTGGTGATGCCACTGTACAGAATACTGGTGAGACCTCATTCGGAATACTGTGTTCAGTTCTGGAGGCCACATCTGAGGAAGGACAAAGACAGGGTGGAGGCTGTTCAGAAAAATGCAACTAAGATGTTGCAGGGCTTGCAACAGAAGGCATATGAGGTTGGATTAAAAGACCTCAATATGCATACTTTGGAGGAGAGGCAAGAATGGGGGATATGACATAAACCTTCAGGTACTCAAGAGCATTGACAAAGTACAAGTGGGAGACATCTTTCAGTTTATTAGATGTATAAGAATGAGGGGGCATGATATGAGATTGAGAGGCCAGGATAAGGGAATGGGAGGACGTTTTTCACAGAAAGGGGTGGTGGATGCATGGAACAGCCTACCACGTGTGGTGGTGGAGATTCAAAAATGCATGGGATAGGCACAAGGGAGCCCTAGAGGTGGGAAAGAGGTAAAAACGCTAAGGGCTCACATACGGGAGGGGGATTGTTTAATCAGGAAAGGCACACTAAGCCAGAGCTTGTTTCCAGGTGTGACCTGGGAGCACAAGGAAGTTAAGTGACTTGCTCAGGGTCACACAGTATGCAAGTGGAAGCTGTGGGATTCAAACCCAGGTCTAGTCTGCTGGATGTCACCAGATTTGTAGCTCAGAGCCTTAGACCACTGTGCTATACTGCCTCCTCAGCTGGGGTGCTACTTGTTAAAATCAAAACATTGAAGCAAACCAAACCAGGCACTCACCATCACAGATAAACATACACTGCAGTATATAAAAAAGGTTAATTAATGTGCCTGATGTGTTTCTGGTCACAATGATCATTTCTCAAAGGCTAAAAGCATGAAAGGACAACTTATTTATACATAAAAATGCATGACGTCACAAAGACGTAATTTAAAACAAACCAATAAATATACAGAATGACAGAAACACACCCACAAAATAATGACAGGTAAAACAGTCAATTGATATAAAAATTCCTAAAGGCACAGAGAAAAGCACAAATACCAAATAAAGTGTTGAAATTGGGATGTTTACTAGGATTGAATGGGGGGAGAAGGATTGAAAAACCAAAAGTTAAAACATATGTAAATGTACATGCCTAATTTAGCATTTACCTTCTAATTTGAAGGTAAGGTTTAATATAACTAATTATTTATTGTAAATAACTGACATATGTTTCAAATTCTTGCTCTGTTTTTGACCTATGCAACCTGTATCCACAGTTTTGTTTTTGTTCTTTTCTCTGTTCACCTTTTCATGTTTCTTTTCTGTCGTATTGTTATCTGTGCCATTTCTGAATATGGCCCAGGTCATGCCTGAAACGGTCCCTGGGATCAGTGCACCTACCTGGTTATCAAAGTCATAAATAAAATATCAAAACCCCAATTCAACCCTGGGCTTATATTTGCCTTAAGCTTGATAATACAGAAGGTTTCCCTTCTCTGGATAAAATTCCTAAAATCTCCCCACCTTGGATTAGGGGCAAACTTTTCAATCGTTATATAACTAAAACAAAGTTCAAAATCATCCTGTTGATGTGTCACACATGAGCTGCTGTGGCATAAGTTAAATCTTTGTGCTGAATGGGCTTTTGATGTTCTCCCACCTTCACTTTGAAATTTTTCTGTTTTCACCACATAAAAGGTCTGTATTAACATGTCACCAAATAAATCATGCCACTAGTGTTATAATTAGTCATCTGACTAATTGAAAAAACCTTATTATTATTGTATGATGTGAAAGTTTACTAGTCAACACCACGTTCCAATAAATACAATTTTGACACTTAAAACATCCTACTGGTCTTGCAAGCCAGGTTTGGTTATCTTTCCTGTCTATGTAATGACTATGTACCAAATAGGCTTTAAGACCCTCGCTTTTTGTAGGAGAACCAAGGGAGTTGTGTGAAACTGCTTGTAGATTTTTTCTTCTGCTGCTAACACACCCCGGCTGTCTGGAAATAATTCTAGGAAAAGATGTAGCGTGTGCAGAGTATGTAGTTACCATATTAATCCTGTTATCACTTCTGGTTCCCCTCTGATTCACCTGCAATAATGTATTTCTAACTACTGTGTCAACATTAGTTCTAGCTTGACTGATTTTACTATGACTATAACCCCCTTTGACAAGTCTCTTCTCCAAAATATCAGCACCCTTTTGAAAACTCTCATTTGTACTACAGTTTCTTTTGGTACGCAAAAATTCACCTTTAGAAATACTGGCTAATGTATGTGATGGGTGGCAACTAGATGCTACAAGGACAGTATTGCCATCCACACATTTCCTGTAGATGTCTGAGCTAAAACTACCATTTGACACCTGTTTAATCAAAATATCCAGGTAGGCACTCTGTTCTTTACTGGTGGCATGAGAGAATTTAAGATTCTCATTAGTTGAATGAAGGAAATCAACAAAATCATGTAATTCTTGCTCAGTTCTTGTCCAAAGTAATATCACATCATCAATGTATCTTTTCCATTGATGCATACACCACCAGGTCCTGAACCCTGCCCTAGGGGAGAAGCCAGGGAGACAATGTCGGTTCACCGACACCGTCTCCTGTCATAGAGGGGTCCGCTTGGTGCCGCAGTCCCACCCTGGGGGGTAAGCCGGAGATATGTGCAGAGGCACAGCGATCAGAGAGCTAGGCAAGTGCTTGGGGCTGGTGCTAATGGATGGGTGGCCAGCAGCCCAAAAGTACAGTACATAAAAAAAAGTCACACACGTTTATCAATGTACCCATCCACAAACATATTATTGACCCTCTCATCAATTATACTTTAATACTCCCATGTAGGACTGTAGCTCAATTTCTGATAAAAAAACATCTGTAGTTGGCGTAAAGCCTCATCTACATAGTCACATTTGTTCAAAATCACCACAGCTCCCCCTTTATCAGCTTGTTTAATTACGATATTTAAATCCTGTTTCAGAGTCTCTATAACATTTCTTTCTGCATAACTCAAATTGTCAAAAGTGGGTTTAGGCAAGTGTTCAAATTGGTCGCCCAAGTCTCTTTCAATCAATTGTTGGAAAATTTTAACAGCATCACAGCTTGGAGGGCAGAATGTTGAGTTGGGTCTGATAGCAGGTGTAACAGTCTCTCTATTAACTTCATTGTTATCAGATTTAGAAAACATAGCAGTCAAATTCAGTTTCCTGCAAAGGAGACTAACTTCTATCAAAGTTTGTACTTTATCACTTGAAACAGTGGGAACAAAGTTTAAACCTTTGCAGTGTAGCATTGTCTCAGCAGAGTTAAAGCATGGTTAGATAAATTAATAATCTGTATGTCAGATTCGACAGAAAGTTCAGTAGCACTCACCTCCTCCTCCCTCCTCTGTATGGTCTCCTGTTCTGTTGCCTCGGGCGAAATTCTCAATAGTAATTTGCTTCTCCCCAGTCTTCCCCTCCATATCCTCTTCCTCTTCCTTTTGGTGTTGCCCCATAATCATTCCTCCCTTGGAAATTTAGTCTGGGACTTCTGCATGGCTATAACTGTTGCTGGATGGGGCAAATTCTTTATTGCTGAAGGAGGAGGTGCTCCATATTGCACTGTGTGGGTATTTAGATCTCTTTGTTCTAAAAAGGATTACAATTCTGTGAAAATCATCCTCACTTTCAGCCCCACTTGCATCTTTCCTAAAGTCAAAAGAAACACTTTTTCACAGGATGCTTTTTTGTCCATTCTGTTTCCATATATACACCCTTCCAAGTTCACAGTCTCCATTGTCTCTAGTAAATTTCACCTGTTTAACTCTTTTGATTTCTGTGTCCAACCAGTGTATCGGCGTCACTTAGTTTTTTTATTAAATCTCTCAAATTATTGTAAATCACTGGTTTGTAAATTTTAAAACCCGGGCATCCAAAACTTTCAGATCTTCTTTAATAACAGTCTCTTGTTCCTGAAGAAATGTAATTATAAGACCAATCAATTTGAGGCTCGCTTCAGTTAAAATCTGTTCCCATTCATGCATAAAACTCACATTGTCAAGTCAATAAGCAGGTTTCAAATCAATACATAAGGCCCTTGATATTCTTTGCACCTGTATGTAGGCTTCCATATTTGTCTTAGTCCTATACATTCTGCACAATTTTAATGTTAATTTCTCCACATTTTTATATGCATCTTTGAAGGACTGGGCTTCAGGACCTGGAATATTACTACCAGTTTCATCAAGTAAAAATTAATTTGATGTACTGGTTGCTTGTAAACATTCATTGATTAAGCCCAACAGTTGTGTAGGGATTGGTGTTTGTGTGTTGTTGAAAACCAAATTCGGTGTACTTTCTAAAGACATAATGCAACTGAATTAGATATACTAATAGCAGCAAAAATAGTCAGTAGTGGTTTTACTTGGGTAACTGACCCAAAACCTGTGCGTATAAGCCCAAAACTTCAAACATGTAAAAATACAAAGGGCTTGCACACAGCTGGGGTGCTACTGGTTAAAATCAAAACATTGTAGCAAACCAAACCAGGCACTCACCACCACAGATATACTGATGCTGCAGTACATAAAAACGGTTAATTTATTATACAAATAACATAACTGATGCGTTCTGGTCACATTGACCCTTCTCTAAGGCTAAAAGCATGTAAGGACAACACCTTATTTATACATAAAATGCATGATGTCACAAAGACGTAATTTAAAACAAACCAATAAATATACAGAATGACAGAAACACACCCACAGAAGAATGACACTTAGGTAAAACAATCAATTGATATAAAAATTCCTAAAGGCACAGAGAAAAACACAAATACCAAATAAAGCGGGGAAATGGGGATATTTACAAGGATTGAATGGGGGGGAGGAAGAAGGATTGGAAAACAAAAAGTTAAAACATATTTGTTTTAAATTACATCATTGTGACATCATGCATTTTTATGTATAAATAAGTTGTCCTTACATGCTTTTAGCCTTTGAGAAAGGGTAATTACGACCAGAAGTGCATCAGGCATGTTATTTGTATAATAAATTAACCTTTTATGTACTGCAGTCAGTGTATATGTGGTGGTGAGTGCCTGGTTTGGTTGGATTTAAAAGTGGGAAAGAGGCTAAAGCCAAGGACCAGGTAGGGTTAGCAGCCACTGATACAGGTAGGAAAAGGGCAGACTGGATGGGTCTAGAGTTCCTTATCTGCCATCAAATTCTGTGTTTCTATGTTTCTATCTTAAGATACTCCAGAACTTACCACTCCTGCATATGCAGACGATTTACATATAGTACTGCAATCTGTTGCCTTGGGGACAGCGATAAGGATACCGTTGATTTCTTTTCCAAAATTGCAGGAGCTACTGTTAATTCCTCAAAGAGTTCAAGCATCCCAACTGGGGCTCCAACTGACTATAGATGGGGTATGTCTATTGGTATTGAAATAATAACCACCCCTTTTTTTATAACTTGCGTATATAATTTGCTGCATCCTGATTGGATGAGGAGGTTCTGAACCTGTGTCCTTGCGGGGTGGCAACCAATGGTATGAGACTTCCCAAAACCAGGAAGCAGCACACTAAGATATCAGTGCCTCCTAAAAGCATTTAAAAAAAAAATTCTGGCTGTTCTTAAAAAAATAAAATTTTGTACTTAACCATTCTTATAACCCATCACCCACAGCCCATAGACACATCTGTTATCTTAAATAAAATGTAAATGTCTCCTGTCACATTTTTGTTTCTTCTTTCTACTCACCTTTGTAACAGGCCTCATAAGCACTGGTGCCTATTTCCTCCTCTAACTCTTGCTTCTCCCAAACCCTCACTGCACCTTTCGCTCTTAGATTTACTGTTGCACCCCATGAACAACACAAAACAAGGCAAGCTGTTCCTCCAGTTTGTACATCCTTCAAGTACAGCTTACACACACCGCTCCCACTCGCCTTCTAGTTTAAAGAATTACTGCCAATCCAGCAGCTTGTTTAAACCTCCAATGTGCATGGAGAGGAGACCAATACTGCCAAGTCAGTGATTTTTAAGCAAACCCACATCAAAGGACATGCACATGAAACCATTAAATCACTTTTTTTTAATGCACTTTTCCAGGCATGGATATCAATACTGCAGAGTTGGTAGTTTTAATTAAACAAACCCAATCCAGCACACTATAGAGAGCAAAACCACCAAGATGCCAACAGTTTTTTTCCAAGCAGCTTGCTACAACAAATATGGAATATATATTTTTGTTTATTAACAGACCCACTCAACTATTGAGCCACAAAGTCTCCCGAGCAACGTTTTTTAACAAATAGCTTCTACAGGAAAACACAGTGCATAAGGTCATTACAGTACAAGTTACACAAGACCATCTTGGTGCCCCTCATGAAAGTCCACATGAAGAGGGAGAACTTTCCAGTTAGTAATTCCTAAGCAGGTTTTTTAATAAAAACAATACTTTCAGTTTTTGGGGAAAATAGTTATTTTTAAAATTCACACACACACGGCCCTTTATAAGTACAATGAGATACTACAGAGTGTTGTTTGTGTATGTAATAAATGCATTTCTAGGTGCTGAAGTCACTCTGAATATAGCCCTCTTCACTACACATCTGACCATATATTTGTCACATAATAACTAACACCCACTGTGTCTTATTGCTTGCAAATATACTCATGTTTATAAATTTTAAACTGGTGGTCCAGTGGTTGTGCATGCCTATAGTCATTTTGTACTTACTACTGTTTGATTGTGCAACACTCCCCCCAACGAACAAAACATGAGTAGAGCTTGACCTAGTCACACATTCAGATGAGGTTCCTTCTTGTTCTTGTAGATGTATGCCTGTTGTGTACGCGCAAACATGTTTGTGCACTAGATCTCCTTTGAAATGTGCAGAAACCCATGCAGTCCTGGGAGCATATGCAGATCCATAGTGTAACTATGCAGTATGCTGCATATTTCAGGTTAGAAAAGAAAGGCTTGATCATGCTTTGTAGACTGAAAATACTTTTGTAGGTTAGTAGCAGATTTCTGATGGCTATTTTGCCTCGCGGAAAACTTACCAATTCCCTGAATTGAATGAGGATTCTGCATAATACCCTGAATAGCCCCAAACTTGTTTTTGTTTCTGTAAGAACTGTAAAAATGTTATGATGTGATCTTTTACTCATGAAAGGTTATTACCAAAAAAAAGTGCTGATCCGTAGGAATTACCGCTTCTTAAATAACAACAAAATATGCTGTTTCTTTGTGTTGTAGAGTAAGTATGGGATTTCATAAAATGGGTAAAGCTAGGCACCACAGATAATGCCCTTCCATTGTTGAACCAGGTCATGTTCCATGGTTATATGTACTCACATACATATGGTGCTGCATTTTCTAAGCCTACATGTTTAATACCAGGCCTGCGGTGGCGTGCCTCAGCACACAGCGGAGAAGTGTCTATCTTTCAATGAACGCACAGCTTGTCATGTGTCATTGTCTTCATCACTTCATGGGAGGTCAACGAGGAGCTGTTCTTGGTGGGTATCTCTGTAGAGCCATAACACATTGGACTATAAATTGTTGGTGTCAGGACCTCACAGGAAGCTTTTGCAAGACAGGACCATCAACGTTGCCATGCCTATGTGCATGTTGTAAGGGCACAGCATCACCTATGTAATGTGGAATGGCCCAACCACTTCATTTTTTTTATCCCACCATCATAAGAGTGAATGTTGAACCAATGGAAGATTTTTCCATAGTCATTGTTTCAATGATAAAACTTCTTATTTTCTATCTAGAACTTTTCATTTGCTGGTGCATGTTGTCGCTGGTCCAGTGTTATTTTGCCACTGGTGGTGTGGACAGCAAATGCATAGTGAGGTCACTCACAAAAATTATGTATGTGCTGCTTGGGTCTAGCCCACAACATAAAAAGTCTCCAAAACAAACACACACACTGTGGCATTTGCTGGGTTTCACTCAGGTGGACATGCGAGTGAATAGCTTTGGAGCACCACTTTTGTAAAGCCCACCAAGTCACCAGTTCTATCACTGACTCAGCATAAAGCATCAGATATGGCAGGGGGATTACATTGAAGTCACCACATAAGTCAGCCACTCAGTTGGATTCTTCTGTATAGTCGATGGAGTGCTGCTGGTTGGGCCATTCATCATTGGTAGGTGACACAGCTCCCACCCATCAACAATCCAGATGCTAAGTAAACAGATTCATCTGGTACACTGGTGAGACAGGTGGGTTCACCTCTACATGGCTAGAACTCTATCCTGCAAATGGCTTGGATCCAATATCAAAGGTACCACAGCTTCTACTTGTACTTATGGAGCCACTTCAACAAGTGCTGTCTCTTTGACATTGTTGATGCTGCTGACAACAGTGGCCTCATTGCTGTCATATCAGCTTCAGTTGTCATTGCTGTTCCAAGTGAAGGTTTGGTAGAATTCTCTGATTTGATAGATTGCTTTCTTCTCTGCCTCATGTTCTTCCTTAGCCACCTCCACATGTACCATTGGCTGGATCTGCTGTGCCCCTTCAGGCCTCTCTTTCCAAGGCCTTTGGTTCCCCAGTCCCCCTTACCTTAGGGGAAAGGAAGATGAGTAGTACCATTCTGACCTCCTTGAAGAAGAGGAGGATTGAGGGGATGAGGATCATGCCTTGTCCACACTCTGGTGCTGGAAGATGCAGCTGACTTTTAGGCATTGTCGATGCAGATCTGGTACTGGGTCAAAACAGCACATCAGGAAGAGCACTGCAAGAACTGAGCTGTGTAAACTGTAAAAGGATTTAGAGTGACAGAGGTATGATAGTGGTAGGGAATTACCGCTACCCCTGTTGCTCTGTGCTTTACCTGTAGAGGGATCAAGTTGCCATATGCTGGAGTGCCTGGTTGAGCCACTCCCATGGTGGAGTGGCTAAGGCACCAGCATATGATGGGGTAGGAGACCTGGGACCACATTTCAGTTCCCCCCAGTTCTCCTCGTGCTGCAACTTTTTAAATTTTATTTTCCCCTTCCCAATTTTCTCCCCATCCCCGAAGTCGACCCCCCCCCGAAGTTGATTATTTTAAGTTTGGGGGTGTGGGGGCAAAGCCCCCCATATTGAGGGATGTGGGGAGTTGAGCCCCCCACAAAAATAAAGAAGACCTATTATTTTCAATGGGCTTGCACTGTTGTTGTCAGGTCGGTGTTTTACCCACGTTGTTTCAGAGGGTGATGTTTTGCTTGTGGCATGCATTGCCGTGCGTTTTTTGTCTCCGGCGAAATGACCCCATGCCTGCAGATCCAGGAGAATTGCATTTCTCTTTGGAGGCATGAGATTCTTCCAAAAGGAATTTGTGTGATTTTCTGGAGGTGGGCTGTGCCTCCTCTTTGGTTGTCCCTTCCGTTCATACTGCAGGTCCAGCACTAGGAAAAGCAGACAAGCAGTATCTGGCCCCTAGAGATATGACATATTATTTACCCATCTGAAACTGATTTGGTGGCCATCATGGTTGCACATGATGGGCCTCATCCTCCTCCCTGGGAATGAGCACCAGACCTCCTGACAAGGAATCCAGTCTCACTGGGCAACATGAGCAAAGCGACTTTGCCTCTGCCTCCTTGGTTTGTGCATTGTTACTTATAAAGCATTTCTGACCAAGTATCAGAACTGCCTGTGGTGAAAAATGGGGTCACATTGTTAGCTGTATGCTGGCCAGGCCTCTGAGGGCAGATGTCCTCACTTATATCTATCAGGGCTCTGCTACCAGTAAACATCTTCTAAGAGCCATCTATGAAGCCTCAGATGCTGTGGCCAGGGCAGCCACCTCTGTCATTTGCTTAAGACAAATGACCTTGAGACACCCAAATAAAAATCTGGAAGGACTATTCAGTCCTTGATGCCAAAGGACCACTCTATGGCAGTAGCAGGGCACCTTTTATAGTAGTTGTCGCAACAACCCTCCCCATGTTCAGGGATGACATTATGTATCCCAGCAGTTGCAATGGCAGCAGCAATCCATGGTGGCCCCCTTAAAAGATCCCATGGTCTATGGGTAGGAGGGCCATCATCCACCTCCTTCCTCTCCTTCTGGCTGCTTTCCTCTTCCATCAGATCCCCATCGGGACCTGGGTGGTGGGCAGGATCTCTGTTCCTGCCCCACTGGCATACCTGTCTTCAAGTGACAGTCAAGAGATACCTCAGGCAATTCCTCATGTTTCCCCTAGAAGGACAACATTATCAATTCTGGGTCTTCCTATTTGGATTGTCATTGTCACTGTGTGTCTTTGCCATCTGCCTTGTGGTGGTGGTCACATCACTGCACTGGGAGATGCTCTTATCTTCCCATGACTGGATAACTGACTCCTGATAAGAACATCAGCAACCAGGATGGAGTACACTTTGCACCACACCATGCAACTGCTGGCCAGTCTAGGGATGCTGGTGAACATGAAATAATCTGTTCTGGTTCCTTGTCAGAGGCTCCAGTACATGGGGATGTCTAGATAAAGTCCAGGCAAAGGCCTTGCTCACTGAGAAGGCCTCAATCTTAGTGGTCCACATGGCCTTTGAAGGTTTCAGCTTGCATTTCGCTCTGCCTCCAGTCTTGTGGCAGCCTGCATTTTGTGGCTCCTCTGGCTTGCCTGCATATGAGGATTCCTCATTGGTTACTGCATGCTTAGTGGTCTCATGCTTCACTGCTGCTAGACCATTTACTGTTTGCTGCCTCCTGAGGGATTGCCCTACTGTGGTGGCAGGACAGGGATCACCTACTTGTGGCCCTCTATCCTGAGATAGGATGCCCACTTATATCCTTTCCATTTCCAGGGGGTCCTGGTCTCGGTTGGAGTGAGGCCTTCACATTACTGTACTGAGAGCAGTTCTGTATGGGCTCCAGGTGCTGGCCACACTGATTTAGAGGATGTCTCTCCTGATTCAGTCAGGCAATCAGAGCATGGTGTGTTACCTGGATTGACGGGGTGGGGGCACACACTCCCACCCTTTCTTCCTAGAGGCAGTAAGGGTGCAGGAATAGGTGGTAGCCCAGCTGGTCTTGATTTTTGTTGTGCATGTCTTAGGCTCACTAAATGTCCTGGGAGCTCAGTCAGCCCATGTCAGACCAACTGTATGATGTGTGGGGAAGACAAGAGCTGAGCCTCTTTTTTGCATCCTCACATAATATTACACTGCTACTTTTCTGGCTCCCTTAGTGTGAAAATTTCTGGCACAGTCCTTAATCCCTCTACAGTAAATGGAGATTCCTTTATGCCTTTCCTCTTCTGCCACTGAGTCAGGGTTTTTTTCCCATTCCTGCAATACCAAGCTAGAATGATCCTGGTGACACCTTTTTGGACCAGACAGTTCTGTTCTCCTCTACTGGGGAATTGGCAGCCAAATCTGTGTTCCACTGCCCCTTCAGCTGGGTGTTCTCTACACTGGTTCCTTTCTGCATCTAGACAGCCAGTATATGTAACTCCATACCTGACTCCTGGAGCAGTAGCAGCCTCTCAGCTGAGGTCTTGGCTGTTCTTCTTCCTAAAATCCTTTGACTAGACAGTGTCAGGCAGCCACCTTGGACACCTCTGCTTGCCCTGTTAAAAAGGTGGTAATTACCTCTTGACTCTGTCACAATCTGGAGTACAGTATTCTTCAGTGGAGGTTCATCATCCAACCATTTCATCTTTCCATGCCCCTATCAGGGACAGGACTGTGGACCAGCTTGCTGTGGTCCACATATTCCTTAAAGAGTCTCTTACATATGACCTCTCCAAATCGTAAGCCTACTCCAGTTCAGGAGCTGTACCTTGTGCTCGAATCTCTGACTGAAGCCCCATTCAAGCCTGCATCTTCCTGTGACATGAAGTATCTATTCTGGAAGGCTTTATTCCTTGCTGCTATTACCTTGGCCAGGGATGTGTCTAGCCTACAAGCCTTGGTTCATGATCCCATTTCTGGTGTTTCACACAGACAGGGTGGCACTGCATACTTGCTCAAGGTGGTGTTGGGTTTCACGTGGACTCAGGTCGTTGAGTTCCCCTCTGTTCTTTCTTTCCCATTAGATGCCAGGTAAAGTGCTGTTGCTTTCTTTGGATATCCACAGGATCCCTCAGCACTACTAGACCATACCATGGACAGTGCCCAGTCCTCTCAGCTTGCTTTGTTTCCTTTGGCCCTGGCACCAGGGTTATACTTGTCTCTGAAGAGTACCCCTCCAAATGGATCTCCTCCTGCCTCTTGTTCTGCTACAGGTAGGCAGGGTAGGTCTTGCTGGGTGCCATCACAGGCCACATCACACGGGTATGGTGGCCTTGGTGGCCTGCTTTTTCTGTCTGTTTCACTTGCTGACATTTACACAGCTGCTACCTGGCACACAATCCATACTTTTATTTTTATGAATGATTATAGTCTGGATCTGCTCTTCCATAGAAGGGCTTGATTTGGCCTTGCTGTTTTACCAGGTCTGCTCTTCTAAGGGGACAGGCTGCTGTTTTTACAGTACCAGCCACCTGACTGGGGCTGATACTGCTTGGTAATCATCCAATGTATTTTTGGCTGTATGGAGATACCCTCAAAGAAGAAAGGTTCATTACTTACCAGTAACAGTAGATCTTCGAGAGTATAGCTATAGAGCCATACCTCTTTCCACCCAGCCACTGTTTTTTTTTTCTTTTGTAACTGGGTAAGGCTCACTACGCACAATGCCTATTTTCAGAGGCAACCTGGGATGACTGGGAAAGTTAAGTAATTTGCTTAGGCACACAGTATGCAAGTGGATGTTGTGTGGGAATCAAACCCAACTCTGTTGGATGTAGCAAGCTCATTCACAGCTCATTATTCTAATGTGTAAGCTATACTGCTTCTAGGCTGTACTGTCCCCCTGGAATGGTGGACCTTTTTTCTTTCAGCATCTTGGCTTAACACTGCATGCTTAATGTGCAATTTGGAGCAGTGCCTCCGCTGTCTGTGTGGTGGGTATTCTTTGCTTTGGGCCTTCTGCCTCTCTATGCATCATTGGTGGGGGTGGCTCCAATCCTGCTATTGGTGAATATTTAAAACTTCATTCACAGATAATTGGAAACTAAAGTGGTTGGGGCACAATGACATGATATAAGGGACCCCATTTGCAGACAAACAGCATGTAGGCACTTCGATGTGGGAGGCCCATCCTGAAAATTCTCCCCTTCAAGGTCCTGATGCTGACAGCTTACAGTTCAGTGTATTATGGTTGTATGGATATCCTCTCAAAGATCTGCTGTTACTGGTAAATAATGAACCTCTTTTGACCCTCATATTACCTCATGACAAAACATATTGGGTTTTTTTTTGTTATTATAATTACCAAAGTAAGGCATGTGGAGGGAGGCTATAAAACATTTCTTTACCACTCCAGGAAAATGCTCAGAGCAGTTGTAGTATTAACAAATTTATTTTTTCTGCCCTTATAAATTTTTATTTATAATCCTCATGGTGCTTAGTTCAGTTAATAGCAGAGGCTGTTCACATTAGTATGAGCCCCAGTTGGCATCCTTGTTTGTGTCTTTACATGAAAGGTTAACGAATTAATGGGCATTTTGTCTGGTCTACCCTTTCACCTACCAGAGGTGGTTTCCTGGAGGGCATGGTTAAGGAATGTTGGTGGGACAGCATAAGGAAATGGCTTGTGTTCTTAATACATGTGCTGTACTTGTTGTGTGTGTGTATATACAGAGGGCTTTTGTCTTCTGTGCTGTCAATATGGCAGTTTTCATGACTACTAAGGTACGCCGCAAGAAACAGATACATACAATCACAGCGTACTGTCTGGAGCAGCATATGTTTAATGGGTGAGAACCAAGGGAGAAATTGTTTCTGGATGGCAAACAAAAGTAACGCATGACCTCATATAGGATAGCTAAGAGGTATGGCAGGTACTGTAGCTCTCTGCAAAAAAAGTACTATGGATTTCTCAGAATATTCCTGCCATATGCACAGATTTGTACATTGCACCATGGATCACAACTCAAGTGCAAAACTGCTTAGAAAAAAAAAAGAAATTAAGAAAAAATGATAAAGTCATTGTTAACAAAACTACTAAATTATCTGGTAAGTACTGAGATTCAGACCCCAGTCTCTGGTTTGCTTGTTTCTTCACAGGTCACAGACAGATCCCCTACACCACAGAACAGTATAATTTGTGTGTAGTAGTGGTAATGGCATTTCTTGTGAAGCACATGGATGCATATACATGTAACACACAAGATGTTCTTGACAGGAGAAGTTTGTGGTATCTTTATGCTTATTGCATAGCATACTGGAGGGTCCATTATATGGTGTGTACGGGCAGGGTATGTTACATGGGGCCGGGCATGGGACATACTGCAAGGTCCATTACCACAAGTACCTTCTCTAGTTAAATGCTGTGAACCACTGTGATGTGCTGTGTTGTAAATCTTTGCTGCTTAGATCAATATAAGTAGCAGGAAAGCACTAGGTAGAGTCACTTTAATAAAAGAGCACTGTCAGTTTCCTTATCTGTATGACAGATAGACACATGCTGACATAAATCCTCGTCTTCTGATTGCTATAGTCTCTGGGTGCAGGATGGCATTGATGTTTTGACACTGAATACAATAATCCAGTGTGTTTTACAGCTCTAAACAGGAAATATGTCACTAGTTGTGTCTCCTGCACAAAGATACCCATGTTAAAGGTAGGATTAGTCTCATTATAGTAGTCTAGTTTGAAAGAAATTGCTCTTTCAGTGTATTATTACACAGGTGGGTCAGTATTTTAGTGACTGGACTGCGTACTGTATAAAGTTTCTTAGTTTATTGCTTTCACCAGAAAATAGCCCTTTAGTCTGAGCTTTCAACCTCTCCCATCTACTACCACTAAACATGGGACACCATGTTTCCCATCCCAGCACTGCCACAATCTGTTAGCTCTTACATTCTTTTTTCAGTAATATAACCCTTGTGTGTAGAGATGAGTCAACTTTTTAATTGATTAGAGAACATTTTGATTTTGCTGATCCGATACAGTATATTAATTAAAAAAGCTGTTTTAATTTAAAAATGGATTGCATGTAAGGGGCTTTCTGATCAGCTGATGAGCAATTTAGTTAATCTCTGCTCCATATTCTAATCTGACCTGAATGGGTAGAACACTGAATCAAATTACCTAACTTTCTTGGGTTAACACTTGTATATTGGCAGTTAAACAACTCCAGTAGGTGAAGTTATTATAAAGTAATCACATTCTTTTTGATTCCAAATGCTTCTTTGGTTGTGAATATCAACATAGTCCTACCACATGCCTAAGCTTTTAGATAATCAGCAGCTGCAGCTTTGCATTGCACAGCACTGTGCTAAACCTCCAAGCCATTCTAACCCTTGCACTCTAGGATTGATCAATATAGTTCAAACACTGGAGCCTGGCATGTGGCTATGTTGGGTATCTTTTAAGCAATTAAAGTGAGAAAAGTCATGTACAGGGTGCTCTGTAGTGGCAGAGGCCATACTAGGTGGGAATGCAGTTCAGATAGTTTACAATCTAGTTAATGTGGATCTCTAGCTGGCAGGTGCAGTTTTTGCCTTTGGTACTCTAGACACTCAGTTTTAATACTAACATGGCTCTTTCTCTGTTGCATTCTGAAACACAGTTAACTCACTTGGGTGGTAGAGATGGACAAACTTTTTGCAAGAGGAGAGGGAAACTGGATTATTGCCCAAATCTAATCCATTGACTAACAAGTGCGACCATCGTATGAGTACGAGACAGGCACACTGTATTAGAAGCCATCTGGGCTGATAAAGCAACCAGGACACCTTTTGTTTTTACAATTTACCAACAACAGCCCAGCTGACAGACAACATTTCACATCTAGTGGGGTCCTGCTGCTACCCATTTCCACAGCTGAGTTGACTGGAGCACTGAGTGGTTATGTGACTTGCTCAAGGTCACACAGTGAGTATTTGGTTTTAGTAGGGTTTGAATCTGTGATCTCCTCATTCTCAGTCCCATACTGTAACCACTAGAACACACTGTCCCTAGCTACTTACCTTGATTTAGATTCCACCATTGGAACACACTTGTCTGAGTGTGCCCCATCATTAGGACACCAGGATTTAAATTCATCTTCTGCTTTCAATGCGGGGGGGGGGCTCACCAACTACACCCTCCGGTGTGGGGAGCTGTGCCATCCATGCCCCCCAACTAATGATTCTAACTCCAGGAGTGGGGGGGGGGCAGACCTTGGGGGAAGGGTCGTGAATTTTGAAATTTGCCACCCTATTGACAGGCGTACTCGGAACTACACACAGATGCCCAGAAAGATGATTTAATATCTCCAAACACTTATAGAATACTGCAGTATGAAAGTGGCACTACGCAGAGAGTGCAAAAAGAAGAGGGATTTTGGTTAAAAGTGTGTCTCTAGATGATTGTTTCCAGCTTCAGAGAGGAACCGTTAATCTTTTTTATTTTTATTTATTTTATTTTTTGCTGGGCTCTGCATTTGCCAGCCAATGGTCCCCATGCTCCACCCACGCCTTTCACCATGGGATTGCTTACTCCCGAACATACCTCTCAACTGTCCCTGATTTTCAGGATGTCCCTGATTCTGCCTCAAAATTTCACTCTGTCCCTCCTAAAAATTGTTTTTCCGTGACCAAACAGTGGGGGTTGAAGGCACAAAATAATGTTAAACATTAAAGTTACAGACTTGTTCTTACTTAGAAAATGCATTTTACATCAAGCCTCTTATTCTACCAACTTCTTGAGCAGATATCTTCAATTTTGAAGATGTGTCCCTGATTTTGGTACTTTGTCCCTGATTATTTTAAGCCTTGTCCCTGATTTATGAGGCAGGAGGTTGAGAGGTATGCTCCCGAACAGCCCTGGCTTCCCTCCCAGGAGCAGGGCCACTGGGGGCCTCCCTTTCCCCATCTTTTTTATGAAATGGAGTTGAGAATAAACTTTTAAATAGGAGCATGCTTATTGTTTTTCTGTTTTACTGAATTTTCTTCAAGGTTTTCTGGGAAGACAAAAAGAGGTAGGCAGCACACTCACCCATAACTCTATTCAAACTATTTTCTAAAACAATCCCCACAGAGTTGAAATGCTAACAATAAAGATGGAGAGAGCAGTGTGTGAGGGCAGTGAAGTGCAAAGATCCTTCACATGCCTTCTTTTCTCCTTGTCCAGTCTTTTTCTGCCTTAATTGTGATGTTCTCTTTCTCTGTAAGTGCTAGCATTTGTTGTTTCCTTTCCAGTATTCTGGTAGACAAATGTGCTTTCTCCAAAGCTAGCTTTCACAAAGCAGGCAAATACTCAGACCCCTCCATTCTTTTGCCCCAAAATCTCCATGAATTCCAGGGCAGGGAAAGAAGTCTACTCCCTGCTCTAGCAGCACTTCTACCTCCTTCCATGCCAGAATCTGACATCTTGTAAGCAGAACAGACAGCACCTCCCCCTAAAGGAGGAGAAAGGGAGTTTTATTGAAAATCAAGAGACTGAACAAACAAAATTTGACAAGATTCATGGTAATGAACCAAAGAGAAATGAGGAAGAGAAGGGGGGTTTCCCTAGTGTCCTGGCCTATAGTCACGTCCCACAAAACTGGTTCAAGCAACTGTCCAAGGCTGTATGTGGGTGCTGATATGAGAAATTGTTACCACTACATGTTTGCAGTCATTGCTCTGCCAGCCTGTGATTTGTAAAGCACTTTGGGATACAATATGTATGAAAAGCACTATATAAATGCAAACATTTCTTCTTACATAAAGACTGCTTTGCTTCCCTCTTGTTCCCAACTAGCCCCAGCAGTCCCGAATTTTTTTGTCACTCACTCTCCTAAAGGTTTCAACATAGAAAACTACAGACAAAACCAGGAAAGCATCTGATTGTGCAGAGCATAGTCTCATACAGAATTTCTCCTTTATCGCTTTGAACTTTTGGGAGTTGGAATCTGCAGATCTTTTGTGTCTTTTGGTACAGTTGTGTCTAAACTGTCACTGGCATGAATAATAAAGCACAGATTCCTCTGCCCCTTACTCTCTAAATTTGTGTAACCTGCCTGCAGTTTTGATGTGTTGAGCTAATCCTTAGCTCCTATGAGTATTAGATTACAGTTGCACATCACTGCCATTCCTGCATAATTAATTACTGCAATACTGACAACACTTGCCCAGGGTGCTAATCTAGTGATACCTATTCATTCAGTCACAGAAGATATAAGAGAACAAATTGCTAGCTCAAGATAAACTTGAGTTTATTCAGTTAAACTTAATTAGAATCTTTATGCAGTCTCAAGTGTTTTCTTTATATCCTACATACAGCGTACTAGCTAAGGAAATTAATTTTCATACTGACATAAAAGCAAATATAATATGATCTGGGTACAGAGCGGGGATTAGTTTAACAGGATTTGCCACCAGACTTCCAAGCAGTAGGGTTTTATTAGTTCTTGTGGGTGGTCTAGGCCTCTACAGATGTCAATCAGTATGGCAGATTGGCTATGACACACAGTGTATTCCGATTTATGCAAAACAAAATATATACATAAATCTCTAACTATGCTTGCTGTCTTCTTTATAGATCATTACGAAGAAGTCCTCATGGTCAAAACGTTGATTTTACCTTTTTCTCCTATTTTCAGCATGCATTTCAAGTAATCCTTTCCATGTATATCTTCATATTTATGCATGGCTTGTAGGTATATCATGATACAAATATCAACGATATATTATCTTGCCCTGTGATCAACAGTGAGATTATAATTATATACTCACTGCTGATTACTGAACAATCTGTTCTCACTGTAGGTATTTCTGAATAGAAGTTTGGCATCATTTCATTCTGGACCAGGACTTGAATCACTTAGAAAGTTCTGTTTATTAACTTTAACTGTAACTTCATTGAGACAGCAGCATTTCCAACTGTTCTACCATGCAAACTCATGCCATAACATAAATCAAATATGTTATGGACCTAATATGAAATACACCCGATATTTTTCTTATGATCTGTAACCACGGTGACTGTATATGTATATTTATACAGTATAAGTGTGTGTGTGTGTGTGTGTGTATGTATATGTGTGTGTATCTATATGTATGTATATATATATATATATATATATATATGTGTGTGTGTAAAGGATATCCCATGGCCTCTTGGTATATCAATGCTATGTTTCCTGAGTGCAGTTTGACCTTATGACATCCTGAGTGGTGAAGCCACAAGTGATGCCAAAGTTCAAAGTGCCGAAGGAAAAATAACATTGATATTGCTAGTGGGGCCATAGCATATTTCATTTATGCTATGCTCTTTTTTGTTGTTTTTTAGTACATTTACACCTTATTTTGATGTTTTCATGATTTTTCAGATGGCAGGCTTTGTTTCTGGATGATCAAATGATTTAGCACGTGATATGATGCATGGCACTGTGTCATGGGTTAATGCATCATTGTTTAAGCCATGGCCCTGGTGAAGTTCCATGCTGAGTGGTGGATGGTATGACTGTCTGGGAGAGTGGAGAGCGACTGTGGCTAGGAGGTAGTACAGGTGCTGCTTGGGTTTGGGCTATAACATGTGACAGTCAGATTTGGGAGCCAGCTAGGAAGCAGGAGTGTTTGGGATAAAAGCAGTGACAAGAGCCTCTGGATTTTGAAAAAAAAAGTCCAGGGAGTTTTTCAATGCTGGGCATCACTTTAAAATGAAAAAGAAAGTTCTTTTTTGTGTGGTCTGGGTAATCCTGGGGGAAACATTTGTAAAATGAGTTGTGAGCAAGTGAATGTGATTCGCAGGAGTCATCAGCTCGTACTGCTGGCTCCAGTTAATCTCTATATACTCTGTGAATAAATTTGGTCACAGAGACCAAGAGTGAGAATAAACATGATATTCCCACTCTAGATCTGAGTAAGAACCCTCTGAATATCAAAAATATGTGACCAAATTTATCCTCACAAGCTTTGCATCTCTCTCTTTATGGAAATGTGTATATATATATATATATATATGTGTGTGTGTGTGTGTGTGTGTATACATCTATAGATATATACAGTATTCTTTACAAAAAACGTTGTCACTGCACTAGGGTAACTTAATGCCACAAATGTAGAGCAATGTGGCATTAGGGTTTCCAACCTTAACTCTTCACCCCCAACCCCCAAGCAGCAAAAAGAAAAAAAATTAGGGTTTTGGACTCTGGAATCTTGATGAATCAGTGGTGGGGTTTTGCTTGGGTTTGCCAGTCCTATTGCCTACCCCATTTCCTGAGCAAACAACATCAAACATGATTTCCTTTGGTCCTAAGTGAAGAAATGTGCAGCAAATTGTGTTGGCAACATGTGGCACAATACAGTATACTTCTCTACCATTGAAGAGTGTATCATTATGAGGCACTGGCTTGGAGTTATACCATGTGCTTCAGACTGGAGGCTATGGGCTGGGGCCAAGTGGTGAGCATTAGGGTTGACAACCCCAAGGAAAGCCACACCACTGATTTTCCAAGACTCCAGAGTCCAGAATCCCAGAATCCTAATGTTTTTTTTCTTTTGCTGCTTTTAGGGGAGCGAGTAGGGTTGGAAACTCTAATGTCACATTTCCCACTTTTGAGGCATTAAGTTACTCTAACTAGTGCATTAACAGAGTTTATTGCAAATAATTTCCTTTCTTTTGGGATAATGGAATTATATACTCATTGCGGGCCCTGCATCAAGGGAAGACTGTCTGCCTACAGATGTGCAGGGCCCTTGTGGGTCCTCCACTTCCATATAGTGATGGATATCAAGAATTCATTAGGATGTCTGGTGGTCTGTGGAAGTATAGGGCCCTCTGCACCCTGCACATCCATGTGGCTGCAGATAGAGATGCACAGGGCAAACAGTCCATCTGTCAGCTAGTGCACAGGGCCCTCTTCACCTACAGGTGCAGAGGTGTGGAGCCCTATGCCAAGAGGACAGTCTTCACAATATGGTACCTGGGCCAATGTGGACAACCCTGCAGCTTTCATTCTCTCGCTGGGGGGTTGTCACATGGCAGCCCCATCCCCCCACCATCACCCCCTCTAGCTGGGTCACTGAGCTCTCCACCAAACTCAGCTCACCGGCACAGGATCACAAGACTGGCACTACATCCAAGGTTTCTTAACAAATGCACATATGCAATGCTCTGCACAAGGGCATTTTGACCTTGGGTAACCTCATGAATGGTGTAAGCGATGAGTGATGTGAATGAGGTCAAACTGCCCCAGTGCAGATAAATGATACATCACATAAGCTCCCCATTGCATGTTTCATTTATGCAACAGGGTCAGAGCTTGTGTGTATTTTTAAATTGTATTGTGCAGTTTTTGAAAATAAATGTTTTTTTTTTTTTTGTTGGTCTGTTTTATGCCCTGTGTGTTCATGTGTGTTCTGTTGCTATGGCCCAATGTCAGGCTCTCACGTCATCTGGAGAGTGTTTCCTCTGCTTGATGGAGCTGTGTGAGCTCTTGAAAAATTCAGGAGAAAATGGTGGAGCCGCATAGTAAAAGGAAGGGAAGAAACAAGCTGCTGAGTCACATAGTGAGAGGAAAGGAAGGAGGGACCCGCTGTCTGCTGAAGAGAAAGTCATTTGCTTTTTATTTTGGGTCTGTGAGTTGGGGAGACATGGAGTGTCCGCGAGTGAGTCAGGGAGTGGCTTCAGTGGAGATGAGCAGTATTGGGATGACTTGAGTGGGAGAGCAGGCAGCGGCTACAGGAGGTGAAAAAATTTAATGAATATGCAGTTTGGAAATAATTTGTGAAGTCTGAAGACAAGCAAAATCAAGATACAGTGCTTCAGTGTTGACAGACTTAGTTTTGGTTTCTGTTTGAGAGTGAGAAGGGAGAGCCAATAGATTGTTGCAATGCTGCTAGGCGACAATATCGGAAAGTTAGCTATAAAGTGGGAGTAAGTAGTACCGGCTGGCTGATGTGGGGGGTGGCTGGGTTGATGATGTACTTAGTATGTGTATAAATCTTGATGATATAGTTACTATATGTATACATTTTATTTATACATATAGTTGTTCTGATAACAAGATTTATCACAGTAAATGTATCACCACTCCTATTGCATAAATATATATATATATATATATATTTTAATTTTGACCCCAAATTTTCAAAATAGTAATTTTATGATTCCCCTTCTAAACATGACATGTAGCATTATAGTGGCCGAAATGTTATTTTGCACCAGAAGTGTGAAAGCAAGTCTCAGTCAAGGTTTAAAAAATGGTACCTGTCATGTTTATGAGGTGGTGTGAAAAAATGGTTATGTTGAAAGTTTGGAGTCAAAATATTGAAAATCGTGAGTGAACATCACAATACTGCAACATTCACTTATAACCTGGGAAATTTGCTGCATTTGTACATCAGGGGCTGGATATTCAAAAGGGTTGCGCCTGCGCAAGTCTGAAATTGCGCCATTCTGCCATATTCAGCAGGAAGCAGTTGCGCCCCCCAAGTCATGCTGATCAACAGCACAATGCTAATGAAGGCATGCTCAACTGAAGTGGGAGGAACCATGCATAAACTGCACAGCCCGATATTCAGCCGGGCTGTGCAGAGTTGTGCAGGCACAACCCCCAACCTGCGCCTGCACAACTTTGAGCAAAACAAAAAAAGAGTAAGTCGAGGGCCACCCACAGGTGAGCTGCCACATTGCAGGGTGCATCACAGCAGCTGCCACCTGTGGGTGGCCCTCCACTTCTTCCCTGTGCCCCCCTGCAGCCCAGTCGTGGCATAATAGTAACTCCTGACTGGCCCGATCGCGGGCAAATCTGTAGTAATCCCCTTCCCCAACTGGCCGGATCACGGCACACCCATAGTAATCCCCCCACTAGCCCGATTGCAGGCAACACAGTAGTAATTCCACCCCCGCTAGCCCGGGATTGTGAGGCAACACAGTAGTATTCCCACATTCCCACCTCCACTAGCCCGATCACGGGCAACACAGTAGTAATTCCCACCCCCACTAGCCCGATCGCTGGCAACACAGTAGTAATTCCTCACCCCCACTAGCCCAATCGCTGGCAGAATAGAGTTCCAATCCCCCCCAAGAACACATCCCTAGTGGTCCAGTGGACCGCGAAGCCCATCGTGAGCATTAGAGTCAACCTCCCCAGGTCCAAGTACCCTGGTGATCTAGTGGCCCCTCACCCACCCACAGAGCCCCACCACTCCTGCCTCCCATCAGCCAGCCGGGTGGCAGCACCCCACCCACCTGCCGCCCGACACCCGCGCCGACTGACTGGCAGAGCTGCACGCCCATTGTTCAGAGCAAGAGCCAATGGGCATGTAGCCTATAATGTATAAGGCAGTCTAGATATATGAATGAATTCATTCATTCACATATCTGGACTGCTCAGGGTAGTGGGTTGCACACCCATTGGCTTGCTCTGAACCAATGGGCGTGCAGCCCTACTGAACAGTCAGTCGGCGGACGGGCGGGCGGCAGGCAGGCAGGGTGCTGCCGCCCGCCGCTGATGGGGAGCGGGTGGTGGAGCTCCAGGGAGGGTGGGTGGGGGCTACCAGATCACCAGGGTACTTGGATTGGGGGAGGTTGACTCTAATGCCCGCTGATCGGGCTTCATGTCCACTGGACCACCAGGGATATCGCTCTGGGGGTTGAACTCGTTCTGCCCACAATTGGGCTAGTGGGGTGGGAATTACTACTGTGTTACCCGCCATCAGGCTAGTGGGGTGGAATTACTACTGTTTTGCCCACGATCGGGCTAGCGGGGGGGTGGGAATTACTACTGTTTTGCCTGCGATTGGGCCAGTCGGGGGGGTACTGCAGTTTTGCCCATGATCGGGCCAGTCGGGTGGAGGGGATTTACTTCATGCCCACGATCGGGCTGCAGGGGGCGTCAGTCCCCGATGGCTGCTGCCTGGCAGGGTGCCAGGCGCAAGTCATCGGGATCAATGCACCTGCATGCTAATGGCATGCAAATGGGGCCGTATGGATGAAAATGGCCCCCCTGCACCTTGCATGAATTATGGCCCCATTTGCATGTCACCTTTTGAATATCGGAAATTTGCGCATGGCGCAATGGAACTTGCGCCACCGCATCTTGAATGCTCCACTCTGACCACTTGTGGTTGAGCAAGTTGCACTGCACTATGCACAGTGGCTGTGGCCGGGGGGGGTGATATTCAAAGGAGCTGCTCAATAGCGCAACTTCATTGAATATCGCCCCGGCCACACCCCAGCACAACGTTTTTGAGCGGCGCAAGGGCTTGCGCCACAGAATGGCGCAGTTTGAATATCCAGCCCCAGATTTTCAGCAAAGCCTTCTTATTACCCCACCTCGTGAATCCAGTAGGTAAAAATGTTCAAATCCTCACTGAAATTTCATTCTATACCACCAAAATGTCATTCGCAGATTCACAGGTTTGAAAACACAATTTGGACAGGATTTGAAAAATGATAGCTGTCAGGTTCATGAAGTGGTGTGAAAATGGCTGTTCTGAAAATTTGGGATCAGAATATTTAAAATTACTAACATTATGAGCAAGCATAGAAAAATTTAAATGTACACTCATAACTTTGCCATTTTTACACATTTGGACTCAATTTGCCAACATAACCTTCTTATGATCCCACATCATGAAAAGGGTGGTGAAAATTTTCAAATCCCACCTAAAAGGCAAATTTGCAAAGTGACCACAAAATCGCCTTTTGAGCCAGATTTGCATAATTCCATTGCCACTGGTCGTAAGGTAGGGTCCTAAAGAGCCCATGTTGAAAATTTGGGGTCAAACTATGCAAAAATGGCAAGGTTACCAATCAAAGTTCAAAACCCAATTGAAATACACGGAACTGCACTATCCTGGTTGTCTCATACTGCAGTTGCTATTTCCAGCAGCAAGATGTTTCTTTGATCAGAGAGTGGATCTATGCTCTGGGACATGTTCAGGTGAGTGAGGATGTGTGGAGAGGTGTGAGGTGGGGGTGTTAAATGGGAGGTCAGGGTGGGGTGGTCAGAGGGTGTGTTGGGGCTCAGATTGGCGAGGGACCATTTTCTGTTTTACAAGTTTAAAAAAATCACAGAGAGACAGTTTTCTTTATTTCAGGTCACATTCCAACATTAGGGATTGGGCACCCCAGTGTCAGACTATGTTTTGAGGAATGGGAGCAGGCGATCTGAAAGGGAAGGGGGGGGTCAAGGGAAATGATACCAGGGATGGGCAACCCAGTCCACTTATATAATGATCAAGTCCACTGTTTTTCATTTTTTAACGGAAAATCTGGTAAAATTCCGGAATTAGGGTTGCCTGAACACCGGTAAAAACAAAGATTTCATGGAATCTGCCATTTTATACTAGATCAGTAATTCTACAAAACTTGCATTTTTTTTAATAATTGCTTCCTGAATTATTTTCAATTTGCTTTATTTAATGCTCTGTATATTAAGCCGTCTTTTATTCTGATTATTTATACACATACTAAAAGAATGACAGCAGAATCCCGGTAAAATCTAGAAGTTAGAATAACAATCACCGGTGCAATTCCAGAATCTGAAGTATTGAAAATGGAATTTCAGTGTTTTAATCACCGAAAATCAGTGGCCTTGATAATGCTATGAGCATAGGCTCATGTTCAGAATCATGGCTTGGTTTATTTTGGTGATGTCTGTAACTTATAGTGCTCATATTTCATTAAAAAGATGTTGCACAGTTCAGAATTCCTTATTCTGTTAAAATGTATCCTTAGCTGAATGGGGATAGTGTGTGTGTTCAATGGTGTGGTTTCCTGGTGGCTAAGCAGGAGTTTCGCTCTGATGTTGTGGGTGGGTCAGACTGATTTGAAATGGGGCTTTCTAGATGTGGCTGGCTGGCACTTTTTCCTTAGGGTAATGCCACGATTTACAACAATGTAAATCATGCCAGCCAGTCAATCAGAAGCCAGGATTTATTTATTTATATATCTTTAGAAACAACCTTTGAGCAAGAGCTCTTTACAAAGGTTCCACGTCATGAAACACAATACAAAATTACATACATATAATCACACCTAGTACAGAGTTACATAGATAAGTACATAAGTACATCCCAGGTCAATAGGACAAATTACAGATTTGAAGGGCTAGAAAACACAGGTACATCAGTACAATTATTAGGGGTTGTTTCAAGCACTAGAATAAACACAGGTAAATCAGAGCAATTGTTAGGAATTGTTTCAAGCAATTCAACTAGACAGGAAGGGGTGCGAGGAGTTACTATGGTGCAGCCTTGTTGGAGGGCCTTGTCAATTACAAAGCAACATGAAGGGTGGTGTGGACATGAGTCAGAAACAATAGGCAACTAGTAGGTGGGGCAACAGCAATCACAGGCGTGAGACCCAGAGATGTGCAGCCAGAGGGTGGGATTAAGGAGATCAGGGGCATTATGGGATAGAGAGAGAGAGAGATCTACCAAGAGGGGAAGACAAGAAAGATATGATGTAATAAGATGGGAGAGGTAGGGAGAAGAAAGAGTGCTTAGGTGGGCTGACATGGGATGGGGAAGGACATGGATTCCGGGAGGTAGTCCAAGTAGGGAGGACTAGGAGGGAAGAACAGAAAGGGGGGGGAGTATGGGACCCCAGAGGGAATTTCCCTTGCCATTGTATAATTTCAATTTTACAACCAGTCTCACTTCTACAACCACTCAAAAGACCACAGTCATTGTTCATCCTAGTGATACCTAAAACTCCCAAATCATGACTTTTTTCTTGTTGCCTATCATTCCCTTTCTTCCAGCATTTCTCGTCTCCCAAACTCACCGATGCACTTGATTCTAACTTTTTTTTTACTAACAATTATTTGTGTTGTTTACTGGTTTTCCCCAAATTTTAACCTCGTTGACATTTACACTTTTATGTAGGCTTTCCTACATACACTAACACTTTTCTTCTATCCCCTCATCTCTGCATCCTCCTCTTCTATACTCCCCATATCGCTCCATGGTGAAACCACAGTTTATGACCTTACAACAAAGTAAAGCTGAATGAGTTCCATTTTGTCTCCCTCACTGTTTTCTTTCTCTCTCTCATGCCACAACTACTCACTCCTCTATAAGCCACACCACTCACAAGAAAAGTAACAGAGCTGCCACTGCAAAGTAAAGAAAAAAAATGCTTCCCATTCCATGTTTTTATTTAATTTCTTTCCAGTAGCTGTCCCCAAAAACAAATGGTGTTCCTTGGATGCTACACTGCTCGATCCTGACTCCAGAACCACGCTTACCACTGCTACTTCAGGCACTCGATGCCCAGCACCAACCCAACACTCACTCAGTAGTCCTCCCACAGCAAAAATGCAGGATCAGCCAGATATGAAAATCTTTACTATATTTTTAAGTAAAAAATTAAATACTACAATTTAAAACAACAACTGCAACCACCAATCTGTCCCTCTCGCTAAGCAAGAAACAGAGCTGCCATCTTTTTCAAACTGTTCATCCAGCCCACTGAAAAACTGACAACCAATCAGAGTGTACACTCTAAATATACAGAGGTGGTGTATCTAGCAACCATGAGATACACAGTGTGACGCTTGTCCAGCTGGTTATGATTGTTCTATGATATCTGTAATATAGAATGCGGTATGTGAGTGTCTCACATGAGACATCCTGTGCTCCTGGGTGACCCCTCCCCCACCAGGTTTTAGTGAAAATAACAGAATATATGTAACTGACCAGGAGTTTTCTGTAATGTAATTAACTTCCTTGATTGAAGACTGTCATAATTTGGGAAATTAGTTTTTGCTGAAGTCACATTATTTAATATATCTCCTGACAGGAGATCATTGTTTGTATATTTTTTATATTCTAAAAGGAGGAGCTAGATGACATCATAGAAGGCATGTGAAAACACAGAGTTTTAAACTGTATACTGTGTTTGTACTTTGGACATATCTTTTTGGGCTCTTAAGAAACAAAATCTAACTATAAGCACTGTACAGAGGTAACACATTAGATAGAAAAGGTCTATATTCATGTGATAGGAGATTGTCTGTAGTTTTCTTTGTTTTCTTTTAAGTGATTGTATGATTTTTGATATAGTGTTCTGTGTTTACATTTTACATATTTTTATCCATTTTTAAGTAAACCTTTCATTTGAAAGATACTGCCTGGGTCTTCCAAGTTCTTTCTTTTGCATGCAACATATAGAGGGTTAAGACTGACAAAACTGTTCAAGAGTTTGATGGTGTTACTAAACTGGGAAAAGGTAAGAATATACCTAAGGTCTTTTATAGAGTTTTAAGGGTTCATTTTGGAAGCCTGGCTTGTTGCCAATTGGCTAAGATTACCATAATCCTGAAGAGGGTATGAATCTGCGCCTGTACATTTTGGTATGCTAGCATAAGGTTCACAGTTTGAATCCCCAGAACTTGAGACTAAAGGTGATTCGGACCCACAAGCAGGCAGGAGGGTTACCCTGTCTCACACCTGTTCACACTGTTGCGCTCTGAGGTTGGCACTGTGGGAGCAGAGGGCCTGTCCTGATGAGTGCATTTGTGACACACAGCACAGCACAAAAAAACTCTCACTTTTTTATTAAAAAAAAGCCAAATTAAATGAAAAAAGCAAAACAAATATAAACTACAAAAACAAAAATTAGAGCCCTATTGCATAAATAGAGTATGCAATGGAAAACTTGTGGAATAAATGACACAACCAACAAAAAAACATGGTGTGTATTTTGTACCACAAATAAAGTTACACATGAACAAGATATTAAGAAAGCGATGTCTTATCTCTTGCTTTGTGCATAGCCTACAGGGCCCTATGCAAAAAAAGTTAGGACTCATGCACAGGGCTAGAAGGGCAATGATGAAACAAGCTGGAAGTCACCTCTTACTTCATGCATAGCCTTAAGAGATCTGCACAAAACAGGTAAGGAATCACTCCTGCTTTGCTACATGAGGCAACTTTGAACCCTATGTGAAGTAAGTTTTAACTCTACTTTGTCAAAAAGAAAGGAACTTCATTGCACATAACTATTTTAATGCTTACATTTAGGGTTGCAAAGCCACAAAAGGAAAGAAATATGGCATTAGGGCCTTTTTTTCCCAACCCTGATGCCTATCCCGTCCCAAACCTCAAACCTCATGAATCAAAGCCAAGTGCTCGTCTGGGGCTGTGCCCCATGGGTCTGCTACTTCAAGTTATAGGTCTGGAGCCCTGTGTGGAGAAAGTTATGACTCCTTTCCTGCTTTGGGCAGAGCTCTGTGGGCCCTGTGTGAAGAAAGGTATTATTGCGCTCCTGCTTTGCATGGAGAAAATTATAACTGATTGCCCTGTTTCATACAGAGCTCTATGACTGATCTGGCAGGCCCTCAGCTTAACTGTGAGTCACAAGGCTAGAGGCATGGGGAGAGTGGTGGGTGTTAGGTTTAAGATAAATAGAATTTCTCATTTCCCTCCTTTTGTGGCTTTGTAACTTTAGCATATGCATTAACATAGTGTTTTGCAACTCTATTTATCTAGCCATCTATCTAAGTAACTTCTTTATTTCTAAAAGCAAAACAAAATGGTTAAATGAAATGCACACTGAAAATAGAAAATAGAGTTACAAATCTACGTTTCGACCTTGGGTCTTCTTCAGAAATCCAGCACTACAAGAACAAGTGGGCTTAACAGCACAAGAAAAACGCAGTAGCAGTCAGCTCCAAATAGCAGCATATTTAATATTGAAAAGTAAAGCACCCCCCCATGCACCAGCATCAACGTTTCATGCCACCCTGGCGCTTTTTCAAGATACCTAAAAGAGAGAATTCAGAAGAGATTTTGGATTAGGCATGGTGGGTCACAGCAAATGTAGCATGAAAAAACCAAAACAAGGCACTGCGTCAGCATGTGGTCTAAAAGCAAAACAAAATGGTTACATTAAATGCACGCTGAAAATAGAAAATAGAGTTAATATTTGGATCCATTGTATAAATTCAGAAGGGATTCCATATTTCTATTCTGGGAGTGGTGCTGCATAGCTGTACACCAAGGAAAGAGTCCATCTGTCTGGGGTGCGGCCATGCATGCAGGGCCTCAAGACAAAAATCTGTGGGGCTGTCCATCAGGTTGTTTGTGAAGCTGTGGACTATAGATGCAGGCTTGCTCTGGGTCTGCACCAAGGGAAGAGTCCATCTGGCTATAGAAGTGCAGTGTCTCAGCTATGTTATGGATGTAGACATACTCACAAAAGTGATTCTTATGAAAACATTTATTAGTGAAAATGATCAAAAGTGAAAAATTCGGTAGTGAAAAATATGAAAGTGAAAATAATGCTACTTAAAAGTACATTAGTGGAAAAAAAGCAAGTAACCATATAGAGAAGAGGATTCAATTACACCTATTATTTGGCACCCCACCAGATTTATTCCTGCTTATGCTATGTTCTGGTCCATAAGCAACTAGGTGTCAACTGGTAGACGGCTGGATTGGGGACCTGTGCCTTTCTGACTGACCATGCTCCTGTTTTCTTGAAGATTAATTTGGGTATGGTTAAATGCTCCACTTTCTGGATGCTTAATATCTCTCTCTCCTTCAGGAGGAAGAGATTCAGAAAGCTATATCTGAATTCATAACTCAAGCTATCAGAAAATGATTCCCAGATACCACCCTGGGAATGCTTAGGGATGGCTATGCTATGAGCTAAATTATTGAAATTTCCTCTTGCAAACAGAAAATCAGGGAAGCTTGCAAGGAGGACTTATCTCAGCAAATTAGAGAAGCAAAAGTGCTGGAGTCACGTGATACCTTCTGAGGAGTAAGCAGCACACCAGAGGAACTCCATCGTAAAGTGGAAATAAACTTCTGAATTTGTAAACTACACCAATTTTTAAGAGCCTTTTACCTCTCAGCACTAACATATACAGCTTTGGGGGAGAATGGCAGCAGATAATCAAAAGAATTCCTCTGAAATGGACCTTACTTTGGAAGACTCAGGAAGCGATCAGGAGGCCACAGGGAACTGGAAGCTAAGTGGCCTTGCAGGAGTACTTCACTCACCGAGATCACTCTGGATTTATCCCAAAACAGTACCCTGAACAAATGCATGCGGACATTCATACAATCAAAATGGCTCTGTTTACACTCATCGCAGAGTTTAGAGAATGGAAACCTACTGTAACTGAGCTGGTGATAAGGGCTGCTGATACAGAAGTGCACATTTCTTTGATGGAGGATCGCTTGGACAAGTTAAAGCCAGAAGTAATAACTCTTCACTACTCCACCAAGAAATTGAAGGAAAAAGTCGAGGACTTAGATGGATGCTCCAGGAGAAATAATCTGTCTCCTGGGGCTTCCTGAGGGAGAAGAGGGTACATCACAGATAGTCTTCTTAAGAAATTTTGTACCTGCATAGCTGGACCCTCCCGAATGGCCAGACATATATATCATCGAGAAGGTCCATCAATCTATTCATCCCAAATCTGCTTCAGGAGAACCTCCTCACCCAATAATATTTAAAGTATTGACTTACTTGGACAGAGAGCACCTTTGAAAGCCACTCATGCCACTGAGAAGCTGGAATGGAAAAGGAAAAGACTGTGCCTGGTCCTCGATCTCACCTTCAAGGTCCAGCAGGATTGTGCTGCATTCAGGCCCATTCAATCCAAGATGCACCCCACTAAAATCAGGCACAGAATGCTCTACCCCTTGCAGTTAGAAATAACAACCACCTTGGGGACATATAGGTTTGATACAGCTACCCAAGCAGCTGCAGAATGGGACAAGATTTTACCTAACATTTTTGGGAATGTAGGGTGAGGAGCAGGGTATGTGTCATAGGCAGAGTTTGACCAGAGGAATGGATCCTTTACTAACAAGGTCAGTCTTTTAATTTGCCTGTTCAAGTTGACTTTACAGGCTTGGTAATGTGCAGAGGTTACTGGAAGACTGTCAGGTTAATTCACAGTTCTAAATCGGCATGAAATGGACCTACAATAATTTTGTTTACTGTGAACAACTGCATTATTTTTGGTTACTAGCAAGTTGCTGTATTTCGGCTCGATGAGCTTCACATCACCTCTTGCTTCTGCCAGAGAACAAGCAGAGCACCAGGAGGAAGGACCTGCTGGTATAACTAAACTTCTCTACTTGGACTAAGAACTAGAACTCTTGTACTGGGACCTTCAATTTAGGGTAACAAAAAAAAAGTTTGTCTGTTTGTCAGAGTTAGTTGAAGTGAATTGTTATCTGTGTTATCTGTGTAGTTATCTAGGTGCTTTTCACAGGTGGCTGAAGGGAATTATCTGTGAAATTAACTAAGTGTAGAAAGATTTGCAAAGTAGGGGAGTGGCTTAGCTAGAAGCAGCCAGGTTAAAACCAGATTTAAGCACTGCCCTAGATAGCTTCTGCCAAAGAACAAGCAGAGCACCAGGAGGAAGGACCTGCTGGTATAACTAAACTTCTCTACTTGGACTATATTTCCTTCTTCCCTTCCCTCCACCCCCCACCCAGAGGCAGTTCTACTTTTATAGGTACAGGATTTAACTGACAACAGGAACTTCCTGTTTGGGAGCAGGAAGTGAGTGATCACAGAGCCACCAAAGACTCACCATCCTAAAAGGGCAAGAGTAGCTTTCCATCCCCCCACAGCTACTGGAGGTCTGACTCTGAGCAAGTAAGGAGACTATTGAGAAATATAGGAACTTCTTGTCTCAGAACGGGAAGATCAGGAGCTAAAAGGGCACAGAGGTGTAAGTAGGGACATAAAAGAAAAAAAAGAAATAAACAAACAGAGGAAGGAGTAAGTATTCCAAACAACAATTAGTGGGACAGAAATAAGACATGATGGGAGTGGTGCAGTTCAGTGGCTGTAGTGCAGCAGTCTTCCGGGAGACGTTCTGGAGGATGCGGTGTTGTCCCATCTGCAGACACCTCTCTGGGCGGAGGGTGGAGGTTGCTCATCTCCAGGTTGAGTTGGCCAGGATTTGTGGGACCTCTTCTCCCACCCAGGGCCCACCAGGGTCACTGCCGTTGCCTCAGAGGTTGCCAAGAAAGAGGAGCGGTTGAACCATGGTGGGCTCAGGGAGGGTGAGGGTGGTGGAACAGAGGTACATCCCTCCAGTTGTACCTCTCCACAATTTCTATGCCATTCTGGAAAAGTGTGGTTCCTCTAAGGAGGCACCCACAGTGGAGACCAAGGAGGATGCTGGGAACCTCCACAAAGGAGACCCACAGGAGGGTGGCATGGGACCCCACAGGGGAAAGAAACAACTCCTAGTGGGGGACTCCATTGTTAGAATGGTAGAACTGGTGGAGGAAGGGGAGAGGGAGGTAAGGTGCCTGCCTGGTGCCATGGCTTGGAGGGACAGGGAGCGAATCCTCAAGATCGTGGAAGCAGCTGGATGTCATTGTCCACCTAGGGACAAATGGCCTGGCTAAGAAAGGGATCATAGCAGTGCAAGAAGTGTTTGTGGAGATGGAGAGGGGCCTTAGACAAATAGCATGCATGGTAACCTTCTCGGAGGTGCTGTCTGTCTATGGCACAGGTGAGGCTAGGGTGCTCCACACCATGGGATTCAATCAGTGGTTGAAAAACTGGTGCAGAGCTCAGGGATTTGGCTTCATTGGGGACTGGGGGTCCACCTGGAGGGATGCAGGCCTATACCAGCTTGACGGTCTGCATCTGTCCAGGAGGGGAACCAGGATCCTAGGTGATAGGTTTAAATGCTTCATTGGTAAGCATTTAAACTAACCAAGGGGGGAGGCACTGGAGAGGAGCAGAGAAATCCTAGCCCCCCCAAAAAATCAGGGTACTAAGTGAAGTAGACACCAACTTAGAGATGTTGATAGGGAGAAGTGCAGGGGTAAATGGAGAAAGTGACAAATGCAATAAGGATAGGGATTGGGCAAAAAGGGGTAAGGCCATCAAGAAATGGAGGGTAATGAGTACCAACACCGCAGTCTTGGCAACAAGCTCCCTGAGCTGGTGGCCTTGATGGAAGAGGGATGCCTGGATATCATAGCAGTCACAGAAACATGGTACACAGAGAACCATGACTGGGATGTTAACATACCAGAGTACACAACCTACTGGAGAGACAGGGAGGGGAGAAGAGGGGGTGGAGTAGCTGTCTATGTAAGGGAAGGGATAAAAGCAACTGAACAGAAGAGTAAACAGGGAGGAGAGGAGGCACTGTGGGTCATCTTAGAGACTGGAAATGGCACCACAATCCGCAGAGGGGTTGTATACAGACCCCCATGTCAGGGAGAGGGAATGGACAAGGATATGATAGAAGGCATATTTAGGATGGCAGAGAAAGGGGAGCTACTGTTGATGGGGGACCTTAATATGCCAGATGTCAGCTGGAGCACCTTTGCTGCAGCCACATCCAAAAGCAGGGCCATTCTCAATGCCCTTCAGGTGGCATGCCTCAAGACAGCTAGTTTTGGAACCTACTCATGAGGGAGCAATCTTAGACCTCGTACTCTCAAATGGGGACAGTGAGAGGATCTCAGATCTAGAAGTGGGTAGCCATTTGGGAACAAGTGACCACCAAACAGTGTGGTTCATGAGAAACTCAGCTACAGAGTCAAGCCATACAAAAGTGAGGGTTCTGGACTTCAGGAGGGCTGACTTTGGCAAGATGGGAGAGTGCCTTAGAAAAGCACTAGCAAACAGGCTAGAAGGAGGGTGGAGCAACAATGGGGAAATATCAAAACTGCCATCACAGAGGCAACAAGCCTTTGTGTGAAGCAAATAAACAAATCAAAATGAAAGAAAAAGCCACCATGGTTCTCAAAAGAGGTGGCGGTGAAGGTTAGGGAGAAAAAGATAGCATTTAAGAAGTATAAGGAAACACAGAAGGAGCAGGACAGAGAACTGTACCAGTTAAGGCAGAAGGAAGCAGGGAGGGTAGTCAGAATAGCAAAGGCCCAAATGAGGAAAAGATAGCCAACTCAGTTAAGAAGGGGGATAACACCTTTTATAGGTATATCAGGGAGCGTAGAAAAACAAAGGGAGGGATAGTGGGGCTGAATAAAATAGATGGTGGGTGGGCAGAGAGGAACAGTGAAAAAGCAGGGATACTGAATGAATACTTCTGTTCAGTATGCACAAAAGAGGAGGTGGGGAGGTGCCTAATCCAATTAACAGGAGAACTCTGGATAGGGGGTCGATCCCAGTCCTTTCTAGAAGAAAGAGTTCTGAAAGAACTCCTAAAACTGAAGGTGGACAAAGCAATGGGGCCAGATGGAATTCACCCCAGAATTGTAAAATAATTAAGCAGAGAACTAGAGATACTACTGACTACCCTTTTAACAAATCATGGCAGGATGGTGTGGTACCTGAGGATTGGAGGAAGGCAGATGGATTCCCTTCACAAAAGTGGGACCAAGACAGAGGCAGGAAACTACAGATCTGTGAGTTTGACCTCTGTGGTAGGGAAAGTGATGGAATCACTTCTGAAGGAAAGAATTGCTGAGTACCTAGAGGCCAGTGGGGCACAGGACCCAAGGCAGCATGGGTTCACAGCGGAAGGTCATGTCAGATAAATCTAATTGATTTCTTTGACTGAGTGACCAAAGTAGTAGACCAGGGAGGGGCTGTGGACATGGCCTACCTAGACTTTAGCAAGGCATTTGACACAGTCCCATACAAAAGATTAATAGTCAAATTAACCAGCCTGGGAGTGGGTCCCAGGGTGGTAGCCTGGGTAAAACACTGGCTGGAAAACAGGACACAGAAAGTAATTGTAAATGGAGTCCACTCTGAAGAAAGAGGGATTACTAGTGGGTACCACAGGGTTCAGTACTGGGTCCAGTCCTTTTTAATGTCTTTATAAGTGACATTGCAGAGGGACTGGAAGGAAAAGTATGCCTCTTTGCAGATGACACAAAGATCTGCAACAGGGTTGATACACAAGGAGGCGTGGAAACGATGAGAAGGGACTTGGCAAGGTTGGAGGAATGGTCAGAAGTATGGCAGCTTGGATTCATTGCAAAGAAGTGCAAAATAATGCACCTGGGAAACAAAACCCAGGGAAGATTACACAATGGGGAGGAGGTAGTAACAACAACAAAAATGGAAAGGGACCTGGGGGTAATCATATCAGATGACCTTAAGGTTGTCAAGCAATGTGAGAAGGCAGTAGGGGAGGGCTGGGGGACACTGGGATGTAGGAGAGGCATACCAGCAGAAATAGGAGTTGTTATGCCTCTGTACAGACAGTTGGTGAAACCCCATCTGGAGTACTGCATCCAGTTCTGGAGGCCCCATCTCCACAAGGACATAGACAGGATGGAGGCAGTTCAGAGGAGGGCAACTAAAATGGTGCAGGATCTGCAAGAGAAGCCATACAAGGAGAGACTAAAGTTTAATATGTATACCTTTGAGAAAAGGGGGGACATAATAGAAATGTTTAAGTACCTCAGTGGAATCAACAAAGTCCAAGAGGGTAGCATCTTTCAGAAAAAGAAATGTGCAAGAACAAGGTGACACAATTTGAAGATAGAGGGGGGACGGCTCAGGGGTAATGTGAGGAAGTATTTTTTCACAGAGAGGGTGGAGGATGCATGGAACAGCCTTTCTGAGGAGGTTGTGGGGTCTAAAACTGTAGGAGAATTCAAGAATGCATGGGACAGACATAAGGCAATTTTTGTGGGGGGGTAGGAAGAAATAGGCTGTTGGTTAATAGGATCTGCAGCTTATCCTCTAGGTAGGGAAATGGGCAGACTAGGTGGGCCAAGCGTCCTTATCTGCCATCAAAATCTATGTTTCTATGGAACATCACTGAGAACAGTAATAAATGAAGTAGTCCTGTTCCTTGGATCTTACTGAATTAAGGACTGAAAAACAAAGCTTTCTTTTTTTTTTTTTTTGTAGCCAATCCCTTCCTTCCCCAGACAATAAACAGGCTTAGAGAAGGACTTTCAGTCTAACAGTTTCTTTTGCCGCCAGCTATTAGTGAGCAGTGACACTAAGCAACTATAATTTTTAGTTAAAGACTGAGGAGGACTACCTATTTGGAAAAGTCAATTTAAGTTGTAAAAGACCACGTTACTTACTTTTGTTTTTGTGGGGAAATGGCTAATTATATTTTGGTTGCCACTTTGTTAGCTTTGAGCACCTAAAGAGAGTACAGTATGATAAGGAGGAAGATTTTCTAACCTAATTTTCAAGCCTGGGTATTTATTTTACAATATATAAAAATAGGTTTTATTATTTTAATTTGGAATGATGACAGATGGGATTGGAGAGAGTATTTATTTGTTTTCAAGGAGCACAAAAGTTAGTTTATTTTGGGGTCTTCAGCCCTGTGAGGTGGGGGGGGGGGTAGTTTGGTTGGTGTTTTTGGTAGTGTTGCAATTAGTTTTTATTTATCCCTTTCCTCCTCCAGTTAGGGAGCTTAGGCAGTGGGACAAGGGGTATATATATATATATCGGATATAGTGATCCAAAGGTTTTGGGGGACGTGCAGATTTCAGGTTCGGTTTCCATTTGAGAGCAAAGAGAGGACTACTAATTAAACATTTTATGAAGTGGCCTTCCGAACCCAGATTTGGATTCCTTAACTGTAGGCTTTTGACAGACAGCGTTGAGAGAGGGAAGGCCTTAATTGAGATAACCAGAACGGTACATAGATGTCACAAACAAGATGAGCTCTGGGTTTCTGCTCCTCCTCAGGCACCCTAGTCCAAAAATGTGGAGTGGGCAGGTTGGGGAAGGAGGATTTATCTGTGGGTAACATACGGGATCAGGGGGGTTGGGAATTTTGGGTCGGGGATTTGGTTAGAGTTTGGGTTGTTCAGGAAAGGTATATTCATTTCACACAGACTGAGGTATTGCCACAATAGGTAATTTAAATATTCTTTTATGGACTATTAATGGGGAAAGGATAATGCCAAAAGGTAGTGCTAGTTGAGACATTTAAATCTTTATCACCCTCATGTAGTAATGTTACAAGAAACTCATATTCCACAAGATCAGATAATTAGCCAAAAAACTTTGTGTGGGCCAGGTGTCTGGGGCGGGATCAAGTGCCAGATGTGGAGGAGTGGCAGTTTTGATACATAAACTAATCCCCTTTATATTTCTTAGAGAGTGGTGTGGTACCGAAAGACGGTACATTATTGTGCATGGTACAATTACTAATGTGGAAACTGTACTTGGTTTAATCTGTGGCCCAAATGTAGATTCCCCTTCTTTTTTTCCACCTTTGTCTTTTATATTTACTGTTTTATGAGATGTTCCCTGCCTTCTGTGGGGAGATTGGAATCTTGTTTTTTTCAAATGATTTGGATAGGTCCTTTCATAACAGAGTGGGACTTTTCCCCTTCCAAAGGAGATTGTGAGAATTTATGTCAGATTTAGGCTTGGATTACCCTGGAGAGTATTTCATACAAATGAGAGGGATTATACATATATCCCCCAATCAGGTTTATTTCCACATTGACTACTTTCTTCTTAGTGTCTTTAGTATGAAAGAAGTTGACAGGGTAGATATCCACCCTAGGGTGATTTTGGATCATTCCCCTATCTGGCTCAATTTGACACCATTGCCACATTCTCCCAGAAATGGCATTTGGTCCTATAACACTTCGTTGTTGACAGAAAAACACATTACTGATCACATGAAATATTTTATTTGGACTTCTTGGCAAGAGAATGTTCATTCTATACCATATTTAGATGTGATTTGGGGCTCATTAAAAGCTTTATGACATGGGGAAGTTATTTGTATAGCCTCGGTACAAAAGAAAAATGCAACTATAGAGGTTGGGAATGGTTATCCAGAATTGGGGAACTGGAGCATAGCCTGTCTAATCTGACTCCTTTGGGCAGAACTGCAATCCTTGCTGGCCAAGTATTTGGCATCCTTTTCAACAAGGTTGCCTGCTCTGCAACTAGGCTGAAGGGGACCTTCATAGGACAAGGAAAAAAAGCGGGAAGCTTCTTGCTACCAAACTGACACAACAGAGGGCATCCCACTGGATTACGGCATTGCTGGACCCCGATTCTGGAACACCAACTTCTGACCCTTCTAAAATTGTGGGAATTTTCAAACATTTTTGCTAGTTGCTATATACTGCCCCTCGGATGACAGATACCTATTCAGAATCTTTGAATGCCTTTTTACAGGGAGTGGACCTACCATACCTAGACAGTGCTCAACAACAATCTCTGAAAGGCCCGATAACGCAGAGAGAGAGAGAGATCATAGAGTCTATTGACCATCTTCCCGCTGACAAGACCCCAGGCCCTGATGGGTTCCCACCTGCTTTCTATAAATCTTTTATATCGGAATTAGCTCCAATTCTGTGTGAGCTATCTAATTACCTATACCAACATGGTATTAGGAAACAGCTCTCCTTGAGGCCCACATTGTGGTATTACCAAAACCAGGTAAAGATTTAATTAGACCAGGTAATTATAGACCTATATCTTTATTAAATACTGATATTAAACTACTAGCAAGTATTTTGGCATTCTGACTTAAACAAGTTTGGGAAAACTAATTGGACCAGACCAGGTGGGGTTTGTGGCGGAAGGCACTCTAGTGACCATTTTTGCAAGATATTCCACTTTCTCTCTGCGTCTGGGAAGGGGAGCGCAGATAGTGTGTTCATGTCCCTAGATGCAGAGAAAGCCTTTGACAGGGTGGTCTGGAATTTCTTGTTTGATATCCTGCCATGGTACGGAATCCCTTCTAAATTTATACGATGGATCCAAATATATCTCTGCTCCTCTGCCAAAATCTTGAGTAATGGGGTGCTATCTCTGCTCTTCTTTTTGACCCGGGGAGCTCGCCAAGGATGTCCCATTTTACCAATGTTATTTAATTTATAAATTGAACCTTTAGCTAGAAACAAATAATAACTCATCTCAGATAAAGGGTATTAAGGTGGAATCCTATGAATGCAAACTATCAATGTTTGCAGATGATATACTTCTGCATTTATCAGATTGGCATTCTTCCCTCTCTGGGGCCTTGGATATAATTACCGAATATGGTAAGCTGGCATGTTACAAACTAAACCACCATAACACAATGGTACTAGCTCTAAGTCATTCGTGTTCTAGACTGGCAGTAGAGGAAATGGGACTTAATTGGGCATCTCAATTGCTTACCTTCCTGGGAATAAATCTCACTTCACATTTACAATCTTTTTAAAAACCATAAATCTAGATAAAGTGGTGAGACAAGTGGAGCAAGACCTTAGCCAGTAGAAACATCTTCCCCTAAACCTTTGGGGCAGGATCAACATCTTAAAGATGGCGGTATTTCCAAGGTTTATGTATCCACTCTCTATTTTGAACCTTCCTCTCCTGAGAAAGTGGTTTCAAAACATTAATGCAATATGGTCATCCTTGTTGTGGTTAGGGAAACGTTCAAGAAGAGCACTTGAAAAATGATGTAAACCCAGAGGGATTGGGGGCTTGCAAGTCCCACAGCTACTTTTATATTACTTCACTTTCCAGGGCTGCAAGTACTTCAAGTGGCTGAATGAACCGAAAGAAGGATCTTCTGCCCTGACGTGGTGGAACATTGAAAGCTACAGGCTAAATCCCATCACATCACATATCCTTACCATCACTCCTTTATACCCCCATAAGTAAACTCCCTGCCCACCTGAAACTCAATTCTGATTGGTTGATCAGTACGTGCCCACCAGCAACTGTGCCATTTCTTCAAATTCAGTGCCCCAGAGATTCTGGACAGCCACTGTTTAATAACCTGAATGGTAAGAATGGGAATAAAGTGATTCATCCAGGAACCTGGAATGGTTTAAAGGTGCTACATCTAGTAAAGTTTCTTAGAGGCAGTGAGTTTCTATCCTTATTACAACTTAGAGACACTTTCACCTCCTGCTTTCTCTGCCTTTGGATATGTTCAGTTAAAGCATTGCATTCACTGTCTCTTGGGACCACCTCATGGCTGGAGGGAGCCTCAAGAATACTTTCAACACTGGCATCCTTAGTGAATCATGACAAACCAATTTTGAAATTATATAAAGAAATGGGAACCCAATCTGGGAACTGTTGCTCTCCAGTGGCATATTACTGGCAGTTAGAAGCTAATCTATCTTGTGATATAACTAGGTGGAAAGCAATTTGGTCCAACTTATATAAACATATAAAGCAAGATAGAGTACATCTCACTCAATATAATATACTACATAATTTATACTACACTCATTTTAGACTGTATCGTATGGGCAGCCGGGCCAATGTAACCTGTCATAAATGTCACCAGGGGACGGGTTCCCTGATACACATGATATGGTCATGTCCGGGTGTGGCACTTTTTTGGGACATGATTAGTAATCGTTTTGCTTCTTTTTTTGGTCATACCAACTATTTTTCATTGGAAATATGTATCACTGGTAACAACGCAGTTATCAAACCATTACATCGAGAGTATACATGGCTCTCAACTCTGAGGTGGCCAAACTCCTTATACTTAGACGTTGGATTAAGGATTCCTTTCTGATGAGACGGGAATGGCTTCAAGACATAGTCTTGGCAATCAATGCAGAGAGGGAGCCGTTGCTATCCAATACGGTACTCTTAATAAATTTCAAGCCCTATGGGAGCCTATTTTGCAATTTCTTGCAGGGCGGTGAAAGGTTAGGGTTGGATTAAGATGATCTCTTTCCTCATCGTAAGTCAGAAATTACTACTTCTTGGCTAGATGTTCTGACATGGCAATGTTGCACTACCTTTTGTTCTCCTTTTTTTATTTGCCTTTCCTGACCACATGTATTGTACTGAACAATTTCATGGGGGGGAGGGTGTGGTGGTGTGGGAGGGGTTGTTATGGTGACTTGGGAGGGGAGCAAGGGGGATAAAGGTGATGTATTCGAATTATGATTTAGTTCTTTCATGCTCACTGCTAATAGTCTTTTCTGGGGGAAGGGAGGTTAAGAGGGGCGGGTCTTTGTATGGACTGAACAAGCTGTGACTGTGATTGTGATATTTGGATAATAACTCAATAAAGTTTATTTAATTGCAAAAAAAAAAAAAAGAGAAGCCAAAGTGCTCCAAAAAATTAAATTAAATTAAATAGGCAAAATGGCCAATTGTTGGTTACATTCAAAAAAGGAACTGGGAGAAATTCTAGGCTATAAGGTTGAACATTAATTAATGTTTTAACAACAGAGCTATTACGAGAGGGGCCCCAGATAATTGCGCTTATTGGCAGAAAGACTTTGAGTTCAGGGCCAGAAAGGGTCTCTTGTTCAGTTACAGGGCAAGGACCAGGCACCATTGCAGATATAGCAGACACTTTCAGAAATTACTATGCTGTCCTCTATAAAGTAGGGGAGCATCCAGATGGAGCAGCTATAGCCTCCTTTTTGCAAAAATTGTAGCTTCCCCAGGTCTTAGATGAGAAAAATGAATCCCTCATAGTCCCAGTTACTATTCAAGAGGTAGAGAGAGAGAGAGAAAGAGAGAGATTGCATGCCTTAAAATGGGTAAATGCCAAGGAACAGACAGATTTGGGGGGACTTTTATAAGCAATTTAAAGCTACTCTCATCTCTGTCTTGCAGAGAACTTACTCAGCAGCTCTAGGAGAACAAGGACAAATGGTCCCTCCTAGTCCCAGGCCATAGTTTTGGTTATTCCAAAACCCAAGAAGGATCCTACAAATTCTTCTTCTTATAGAATGATCTCGATATTAAATATTGACTATAATATTCCTACCTCCATACTGACAAGGAGATTGGAACATATTATTCCAAGCCTTATCCATCAGGACCAGTTTTGTTTTGTGCCAGGTGGGCAGGCCCAAGACAACTTCAGGACAGTCCCCATAATTTGCCATCTTAATAGTACTAAACAACTGGCTTTTCATGAGTTTAGATGCTGAGAAAGCCTTCCTTTGATAAGGTCTCCTGGTCTTCTTGAAGGAGGATCCTTGCCAGTTTTGGGTTCACTAACTAGTTCATCCAGTAATAACAACTATTTGTTTCTCCCTCTAGACATACGTTCATGCCAACGGACACATATCAGGGTGCTTTTCACTAGGTAACGGTACCTGCCAAGGCTGCCCCTTGTCCCCTATATTGTTTGTCCTGCATATTGAACCTCTTGTAGAATATATCAGTTGTAACACTAATATAAAGGGAATTAATGGGGGGGGCAGAACATAAGCTAGCCCTTTATGCATATGATGCTCTGTTATACGTGGGAGATCCAGAGACCTCTTTCTCTGAGGTGATGAAATTCATAAAGTAATTTACTGTATTGTCTGAGTACTCCTTAATACTATTAAGACAGAAGTTCTGATCTTTCTTTCCAAGTTTCCACCCATCTGAAACAAAAATTCCTAATGAAATGGTACATAGGGACTTTAAAATATCTAGCTATCCACTTGGGCCTCCATTCTGACACACTGTTCACTCATAATTATACCCCTTCAGTATGCACCTTAACAGCGTGACTACAAATGATGGTCATTCATTCCATTACCACTGTATTCGAGGGTACAGTCAGTTAAGAAGAATGTACTTTCTCAGTTTTCGTACCACTTTCAATGTGTTCCCTGCTAAATATCACCCACAGAATTTCAGAAGTAGCAAAAGCAGATTCACTCCTTTCTCTGATAAGGCTTGAGATCCAGGGACACAATCTCTTGACTTACCTGAGAAGGGTAGGGGTCAGGGCTCTTTCTTTATTAATTGGCTGCTGTATAGTGGCCCAAATGAGGGCTGCCCTGCTCTGGGACAATAATAATTACACAACTCATTGGAAGACAGTAGATCTGTTGGAGGAATTTCATATGCATCTGCTGGACCTATTATTTTCACCAAAGAATATTCACAGGCTAAATAAAGACACCCTAGGTGGCATTTGTACAGTCTTGGAGAGATGGAAGGGGGTTCAAATCAAGGTCCCACAAACCAAATCTTCTGGTAGTACTTGTGGGCTTGGGATGATACATTTCACCCAGCCTCTATTGGTCCCTGGTTTTAGAAGTAGGCAATGGGGTGCCTACATTTCCCATGGCAAGTTTTGAGGGACAGCACAGTGAAATAATTTGAGGACTGTGTCCACTCCTTTGGATAGAAACAAAATGACAGATTTCAGTATTTTCAGCTCTGCAATCTCCTCACAAAGCTAGTCAGAAAGTTTCCTATGGACCCCTTCACAAAAGATACTGTCCCACTGTTTGTTGAGATTTGGGGATCCTCTCATGGTAAGGGAGCCATTATGCTCTTGTATGCTAACTATATTAGGGATATGGGCTGTAATACAGAAGATCTCAAACTTAGATGGAAAAAGGATCTTAATATAATCCTACAGATGCCCAGTGGGAGAAACTATGGGAGATGGTGTGGCGAACCTCCCGTCCCCCCAAAATTTAGAGAGTTTGTTTGGAAGCTACAAATGAGATACTTTTTGATACCCCAGTTATAGACTAAAGTGGACCCCAACATAACCCCACACTGCTGGTGTCAATGTAGCCCTGAGGTTGCCTTCTGGGCCCACGCTTTCTGGCATGCGCAAACTTATGGGTTCTTGGGCTGAGGTAAAGAGATGTAGAGCATTTAAAGTTAATATTACTGAACCATTAGAAAGTTAACACCTTTGTTAGGCATTAAAACTTAAAACTCTGAAGGACAGAGAAGCCATTTATTTATGGTTGATTCTTACAGTAGTAGCTGATAAAACCATAACTAGGTGATGGCTGCAAGTAGAACCCCTGGAGATGCAGGAGTGGCTTGAAATAGTAACACAAATGCAGGTAATGGAAAGATTAATGTTTATTGTACAGCACAGACTTTCAGCATTCACAAACAGATAGATACAATGGGACATGTTTCAATTGGAGGACTCTCTGGGCTCTGAAGATGGATAATTGTTTGGGGCCAGCTGCGTTCACATTGGATTTATTCTCACTGCCTTCTAACTAGTTTGTAGCAGAGACAATCTCCAGAATGGTCGTCAACCCTACCCCTCACTAGGGAATGTAAGGACATAAAAGGATATTAATTATGTATATTCTTGCTCAATACAGTACCTTTGCTGAGAACCTTGTATTGTATTACTACCACCTAGTGATAGTTCTGATTATTTATTGTGCATTGCAGCTGCTGGCTGCTATTTTGTTTTTCAGTTTTTGGAATGTTGTTGAGTTCTGATTCTACAATGTCTGGAACTGCTTTGTATACTGGCAACTTCTATAACTTCTGATATTTCAGTAAACAAATGTAAAAAAAAATAGTGATGAGGATTCTTCTCTTGGCACAAGGCCCAGAGCACCCAGCATGTCTATATCTATAGCTACATAGAAGCACAGGACCTAGATAGACTTCTCCCTTGCACAGAGCCCAGATGGTTCTGCTTGTCTGCATCTGTAACCCCAGAGATCCTCAGCATCCACAGCCCCACCGACAGCCCACATATTCTTGTCTTGAGGCACCATGCATCTGCATTCATAGCAGCTGGGCAGACTCTTTTCTGTCACAGGCCCTGAGGGCCCTGCTTATTTGCATCTGTAGTCTAACAGAAGTACATGCAGGGCCCACAGATGGCCCAGTTACCTACTTCCACAATTTGAAGTTTCAGAATTACAGTAGATAGTTTTCTACTACCATTATTTTCACTTATGTATTTTTCACTACCAAATATTTCACTTTTGTATGTTTCACTACCGCATCATCAAAGCATTCTCATGTAATCCCCTTGGGGACTTACATTGTGTCACCTCATTTACTTCCCTGTTTGCCCTGGTCTCCCCATTTCTCCCAGTGCTTGCACTGCCACCTTCCCAGGTCCATATTTGCCCTGTGAGTTTCCCCAGCCCCTGCCTGTTGGCAGTTCAGTTGGGGCCAGAGGAGTAGTGTGTAAGCTGCTGCTTTTCCTTCCCACGTGGTGGCCAGCCTGCATGCCACAGAGGCACATCTGATTTCTTGCCTCTGTAGCAGTAAGCAGAGGCCTTTGTGGTTTTAGGGGTCCTGGTCCCAATTATGTCAGTACAGGGACCAATGACCTACAGCAGCTGCAAGAGGAGCCACTGACTTTTTAAATAAGTAGCATGAATTGCATAGTTTTGGGGTTCAGTCATATTAATAGGGACCATTAATATTAATGAGAGAGCCTGCCTGCTGCCTGGGGACACTGTATTTCAGCAGCAGTGACAGCCAAGGACTTCACTGTGATGTTTAAATGCTGCAGCATTCAACAGGGCACATGTGCTGCTTCAGAACTATGGGGCTACTATTAAATAAACATGTTTGTGCTGGCTGCACCAGAACTTTAAAGTGGGAATGTTGTTACACTGCTTTGGGACTGTATGTAATAGCAGCCATGTTTGCAGCCTTTGCCCTTTCTGCAGCCAATTGGAATGCCAGGATTGTTACCAGAGATGTGTGGGACAGTGGAAAGGCTTTGTGGGAGAAAAATCAGGGACAATAATTGGCACCTATTTACAGAACCTATCAGGCATTGAGGAAGCCTGATGAATATTAATTTTTCAAGCAGACAGTGGATTCAGCCAGTCAGAAACTGCCAAAAGCTCCCCGAACCCCAGAGACTTTTCAGGCTTAATTCAGTTAGGTGTGAGCCCCTTGGGCTCTGGCCCCTTGATAAAAGAGTGTAACTGCAAGGACTTGGAGTGGCTGGCCTGGGGGTTGCCAGATACATGTCCCTCAGGGCTAGCATTTGCCTTTCCACATTTGGGAAGACTTTCTGCTCAATGCCTGAGTTAACTTCAGCTGTGAGAGAGCTGCAAGAAATCCTGCCTGCAGTTGTGAGAGAACTGCAGGAATGTTTCCATCTCAGCAGTGAGAGTGCTGTTTAGATTCTGTAAGTTCAGCTGTGAGAAGGCTACAGGAACAGATCCTGAATGAGTAAAATTCTACTTAAATGTATAAGTAAATCAGAGACCTGCCTGGGGTAAAGAAGCCACGAATTCCAAGAGGTGCACAATGCCTGTCTGCACTCTGATTTTGATCAGTGCCAAGATAGGGTGGACATCTGTTTAAATACAATGACTGTGGATGGTCCTGTGTCTGTGAAATGCCTGATGTGATGTCATGTTCCAGTATGCCTATAGGGATGGAAGGGAAGTGTCCAAAGTCATGGAGCTTTGCAAGAAGTTGCCTATGAGGGGTCTGATGTTCTGACTGGGGCTGCAAATGTCAGCTGGCCAAAATGAACTATGTGCTTACTGTTTCAGCTTGTGAGAAGCTTGTGATTTGGATTGTGAGAAGCTATTCTGAGCTGGCAGTATAGCCTAGAGGTTAGAATAATGAGCCATGAATGAGCTTGATACATCCAACAGACCAGGCCTTGGTTTGATTCTCACAACCTCCACTTGCATACTGTGTGACTCTGAGCAAGTCACTTAACCACCCAGTGCTCCCAGGTTGCCCCTGAAGACAGGCACTTGTGCCTAGTGGGCCTTACCCGGTTGCCAAAGACTAAAATACAATAAATAAAAATTCTAAAGGGAATCTGCTGTAAAGAGAGTGTCTGTTTGGTTGGGAGCCATGCCTCAAGCTATGAAGTCTAATTTGGTGGGGAGCCATGCCTGAAGCTCCAGTATCTGCATGAATTTGCTTACTATGATGAACCTGAACAAGAGTCTGGGTCTTCCTTAAAAGTTGCTGGGAATGCACCCACATTCCTAAGAATGCATTCTGTGTTGTGAAAGGACCATGACTGCTACACTGACAGAGAGGTTGAAATGCCTGTGATGGTACACTGCAACTGAATGCCTAGCATTGGTCAAGAGACTGTTTTCAGATCTGCATGGTAGTCAGCCTGGTAGTGTGCCAGCTAGGCACTACCATATGCATCTTCTCCTGAGGGGCATAGCCTAGACATGGGGGTCTGAGTCATGCTGGCCCTGGTCCAGTGCTGGTCCGTTTCCAGAATATGACTTCAAGCTCAAGATGAGTGGCATCTCTAAGAAGCTGAGGAAGTTCCATCCTGCAAGCTGCAAGAGCCTAATGAGGAGAAGGGTCAATGCAGGCTCCTGCCTGCACCTCAGCTTGAATCAAGCCACACAACTTATGTCAACTCCATATTTGCCTGTAAGAATCCTTTCTGTACCTGAAAATGTCTAGCTACAAAACCATGAGTAAGCAGAGCCAGCTCTGCATCAAGAGGGAACTGTAAATAGTTAATATTGTGGTTTGCCAAGTTCAGTATCTAATACCAAGTTCAGTACCTAAAGCCCAAGCTACCAGTGTGGGAATTACCTCTTCTTCTACAGATTTGAAGTTTAAAAATGCATCTGAGGGATTGATAAAGGTTAGTCTGATTTCTTTAGGGTCCCCAACACCAGCCAACCAGCTACAACTGCATCAGGCCTTCAACTAGTAGATAGTACTGGGTACCCAGAGGTATAGGATTGCGGGGTCCTTATCTGGACTAGGGAATGGTACCAGTTAGGGTGTTAATGTTTTAAGATCTAAAAAGCAGTTAGTTAGCTAGACAGATTATCCTGAATCCATCAGAAGGTTTGTGGGTGGCACGACTCAAAAGATGCTTAATTTTAAAGTGCAGCCTAATTGTTTGATGCAATGCAAGGATGAAATACATCAATTTTTTTCCATTCCTATCCCTCACCCTTGTAAATAAATTGTGGGTTAACCATTTTTATAAATCTGGTGTTATGAACATATTATTAGAGTCAGACAATAATTCTGAAATGTGAAAGTTGGGGTTTTGCTAAAAATGTTAATCCATGCGTGGGGTGACTAAATGGTAATTTGGGTGGGTACAGCATCCCAGGGGGTTGCACCAGTTATTATGAGAACCACTTAAAAGAGTGTCCAGTGAACACGGCGATCATGATTGAGCGACTGCAAAAAAGGATGACTCAGTCATGGCACCTGGGTGTTCTGGGCTACAATGGGTGGAAGGGAGGAGGGTATGTGGGGTGCAGTGCAGCAGTTGGCTGCCGAGCTGGCTGTATGGTGTGGTGAGTAGGGTGGCAGGCTGGAGTTGGGAGGGTGCTGGGTTCGGTTCTGGTGTTGGCTTCTTTTTGCATCGGGCTGTTTTATTATTTTTTGGGTTTTACCCTGCGACGTACCCCCGAGCTGAAATCCTGAAAGTATTGGGAGGTGGGGAGCACAGCCCCCCATATCCTAGAAGCCCCATCGCTGGTTTTGTGGTCACCTGCAAGTGTATATCGCCAAATTGTTTTTCAGCAATACATACTCACCACAATAGCGATCGCCATAACACGTTCACTATTATGACATAGAACCATTTAAAAGTTACTCTGGGTGGAGGCACAGTGCAATAATGTTATCTTAGGAAAGAAACTCTGAGAATCCGAAATAGAAACCCAGGCCCCTCACCTTGGTTAGTGGCCACCCAGGCAGGGGTAGTAGCCCATTGGGACACAGCGTCTGGGTCACACTCACAGAAGTGAGTGTCATGTTAGTGACAATGTTCTAAACTGATTTTTGAGTAATGAAAGCCAGTTTTGTTCTTTGGTTTTCAGTAATGCAAAAATCCAACTTTCCTTAGAATGCCTATTTTTTGAGCTGAGCATGCTCTGAAAATGGGCCAGTTTTAACCAATATTTTAAAAATTAGGTATGTCTCACTGTCTGTTAGGTTGCGCCTGATCAAGCACCACCATTGCCATTTTACTCACCTTTACCACCACTAACCCCTGCAGGAGTTATATTGAAGTAGAGAGCCACATAGAGGCAAAGCAATAGAGGAAATGCCATACTTACTGTGTTGATTATGGAGAGGAAACACAGTGGAGAAAATATTCTATGTTACATCAAATCACCACTAGACATCTGGGTATATCGTCACAATCTGAAGGTGGGGATCTTCATGATGGAAAGTAGAGTAATATGCTGAAGGACATCAATGATGGTGATTTTGTCCATGTGTCTTGTTTTGCTCATGCATTAAATTTGGCGATGAGTCATGGGCCTGACAAACATGAACAGGTAAAAGAAACCCTTGGCACTGTACTGGACATCATCATTAGATATTTCCATTTGTTCCCCCAAATGCACTGAGCTCCACAACAAGTGTCATCAGAAGCACAGTGTTCCTCAGCATTGCTTAATTAAAGACATTTCCACTAAGTGAAACTCCATCTTTGATATGGTGGAGATACTGGAAAAGCAGAAACATGTGTTTTAGGCTATGGAATTCAATGATCTGGTCTGTGGGGGATATCTGTCCAGGGTGCAATGGTGTGTTTTGCAAAAGCTTGTTCTCCTTCTGTGACCATATGAACAGGCTACCAATGATGTCCATGTTGAATCAGCAGCTCTTAGCGTGGTCCTTCCCTTGGTGAGTCTGCTTGAACACCACCACATTATTATTTCTGATCTTCTATAGCAACCCAACAAAGCAAGGCTGGTGGTGGTGGCAGCTAAAGTGGTGGCACTGGTGGCAATGGTAATAATTCAATGACAGCAATGATGGGGGTGGAGGAGGTGGTGACACTCTAGTTAATCCCATCGGCACCAGCAGCAGGATTCAGTACTCATTAGAAAAGTGGCAGAGATGTTTCTGACAGAGTTGACAGCATAGATCACACATGCTATGTGGCATGGCAGCCCTACTAGATCTCAGATATGGAGGTATGTTTGTAACCCCAGGCTGGTATGCCGCTCTATCTGACAGCTCTACCAGGTGGGCTGGGTTTGGGGAGGAATAGGTCACTCAGCACAAAGGCTAGGTTTGGCTACTCTGCACAGGGCACCAAGTAATTCCAACACAGGAAGCAATACCTGTAATGTCCAATACCAGAAGTGGGATTCTAAAGTGTGGCTTTTATTCACATCCAAACAGAATAAACAAAGCATAGATGGACCCCCACTGGGCTATACTCCTGGTAATGCAGATTAAAAGAGACCAGAACACATCCTCATCACTTTAGCCCTCAGGCTCTACCACACACTGGGACACAGCCCGGACTTGTACACTGCTGGGTTACACAGCCCAAACTTGTACACTGTTCTGGTTTTCCTGGCTCGCTCCCTTGCCAGCCACTTGTGACACCTTCCATACTTCATGGAAACATTTTCAAGTGGCTCCCTAAACCACCTAAGAGCACCTCGGCTCCATCTGGGAATCTTCCTTTCCATCCCACATCTGAGTACTTTCCTCAGGCACTGACCAAGTACCTGAGAGAAAGCAAAAGGTGTCTCAGAGCAAATCTGTAGAGGTGAATTTGGTTACTACTGATGGGGGTGGTCTCCCACCTCTCGCTCCCACAATTCATACCCGGTCATTTCTCTGGACTGTAAACACCTCATCCTTTAACACTTTGCTGTGTAGATTCTTGCTAAATGTATTTCACATTCCATCTACTTGTCTTGCTTCCCATTTGTGCTGGACTTGAACATACTTATACATGGCGTTGTTCATTACTCTAGACCCCCCACAAAGTTAAACAGTCCAATCTCCACTTTCTTTCTTTCTTTCCCTTTGTGCTGGACTTGAACATACTTATAAGTGGCATTGTCCATTACTCTAGACCCCCCACTGAGTTTAGCAGTTCAATCCCCACATCTTCCAACTGTACTTGGTTGTCTTTTCTTACCCCACAGTAACAGTCCCTTTAGTTTTCTTCTGTTCAGGTGAAAACACTTGGCCCTTTTTCAGAGTGAACTCACCCTTTGGTTGCAGGTGCCTCACAGGTGTTTCCTCCACAAGGAATCTTCCTCTCAGAGCTTCTGGTGCCTCAGCTGAAGTCAGACAGGCAGCTTCTTTCCCTTAGCCGGACCCAGGAGGGTTGCCCCTGGAAAATAGGCAAACTCCTTCCCCCATCCCCTTAGGGATGGGGCTACTGAAGCATTGAAAGTGGTCTTCACCACTTCAATTACCAGTTCCTGTGTTCCTCTTCAGGTGGAAACACACACCTTGCCAAAAGTAGCTCTTAAACAGAGCTTAAAGCTCTGAGAGCCTGCACACACTCTGCTGCACTACAGTCTCTCTCTAAGACTGCACACAGACTGGCTTCAAATTCCCCAACTTTGTACTCTAACCTCCAGCTGCAACATTCCAATGTGGCTTATGCAGCTGCAACAGTTCTAAAATGATGTCATCCCTCAGTCTCAGCTGAGACTGAGAACAGAGTGAGACAGTGTGAAATCCATTTAACTAGAGTTTCACATGCTGCCTTCCCTGCCTACCACTAGGTCTTACTGGGATTCTAGTAACCCCAGGTAACTGGGGTTACATGTTCATTTCCTCTGGACACATGAAGTATATCAAACAGAAAGTGTTGTAAATACTTATGACTGATTAGCAAAGACAGTTTGAAGAAATTAGCAAGAATGTGAATACAAAACCTCTTGGTAACACTGCACCTCCTCTTCTGCTGACTTCATGTGATGCTAGTGCCAGACATCAGGGTGACATAAAGAAGACTTGGATAGTAATGATCTGGAGAAAACCGGGAACATTTGGGAGCTTTCCAGTAGTGAATGCTGGTGCCACTTAGACATTTTTGAGGACGCCATGGACATCTCACCAGAGTACATGATGCAGGGTTATCAAGCAGAGACACTGTCTCTCAAAAATAGTAAATCAACCAAATTCTGACAAGACAGAAAAGTACTTTGGCCTGCACTGGCTATAGTGGCTTTTTATATTCTAAGATGCCCATCAACACTGCTCATTTTAGAAACATATTTTAGCACAGCTGGGGATAATGCCTCACCACATCGCAAATTCTGACAATAGTGAATTCTTAGCCTTTATCAGACTCAACTTACCACAAGCTCAACTTTAGCTATCCATTCAGTCATTCATATGTCCAACAAGTGACATGTACTGTACTACTATTACCACTCCTATACTTCCTGCTGGCAAATCTTCCCAGTCTCCCACTGGCACTGGCACAACATCAGCTCACAAATTCCAGCAGAAGCAATGACAGCACAAAGATTACTCTGACGCTCCCCACTGGCAGAAGTCCTTCTCCTGAAGACACAATGTTTACAATGTCATCATGGACAAGCTCTGATTGATCAGGTGTGCTATTCACACAGAGCTGTTAGCAAGTAAATCAGACCCGTCGCCCTGACTCACCCACTGTCAAAAGGATGCTGACAGTCACAGAATGAGCTGCTACCTTCACACAGACTTCCACAATTGTCCAGTCTGACCTCATCAGTTGACTACAGCAAGGTGGACTGCTACTGAGCTGCAGTTGTGTTCAAAGAGTTTAGTCAATATGAAAATATAAAGAAAAATTAAACATACGAAAGAAAAGAAAACTGCTATCCCAGGAAGGCAAAACATTGTGAATGGAAGTATAAGGGGGAATTGTTTATCCAGGAAAGGCACACTAAGCTAAAAGCTTGTTTCCAGATGCAACCTGGGAGCACAAGGAAGTTAAGTGACTTGCTCAGGGTCACACAGTGTGCAAATGGGGGCTGATAGGATTCAAACCCAGCTCTATGGGTTTGCAGCTCAGTGCCCTTAACCACTATGCTACACTGCCTAAGGTAATCCCTTAATTTATTGTCTTTTCATTTGTCTTTGAATTTTTTGATGGATTTTTTTAGGGGTACAATATTTGAAAACAGACAAAAGGATATAGTAATTGGAATGGAGGTAAAACAGAGACCATGCAAACAAACAGAAAGAACTACATTCATGGAGGTAAATAAGGCTGCTGCACAAAATCAATTGAGCATACAATATTCCTTTTATCAGGAAATGAAGATGGCAGACCCAACAGACAATCAGCCTAGAGAATCTAACCTGGAGCAGGGCTAAATGCTCAGTGCACTCCCCTTTCCAAATGTGAACTAACTGATGGCCAGTTTCTACCTTTAGCTGTGATTAAGACTTTCTACTCTATATCCACATGGAGTATGTGGTAGTATCTCATGGAGACATGTTAACTGTATAGTGTACTTATGGCCATAACTACTTTTAGACTATAAACAACGCAACATAAAAAATATTTAAAGCAGCAGTACTTGCTAGTCAGAAAAAAAATCTTCATATAGTTCATTTTTAAGAAACGTGCTTCTAACATCCTTATAGTCATCCTCTGTGATGTTGGTTCGACAACTAAGTCGTCGACCACCATCACAGTGATGGGTTTACATCGACCACAACCTGTGGTTGACATAAATCTGACTAGAGACCCCAGCTGTTTTTTCATCAGGGGTCTTTTCCTCCCAAACACCCCATACGGGGAAGGGCACATCCTCCACACCCCCGGACTTTAGGATTCCAACTCCGAGTCAGAGTTGGATCGGGGAGGGGGTGTAGGACCAGGAGAGAGGGTGTGAGGGTCTCGGGTGGTCTATTACAGTGAAAACATCGATGTTGTCAAAATCGATGTTTTCGATGTATTAGTGTCGGCGTCCTGGGGGGCATACCCTTCTGGTGTGTATTTTTAATTTTCTCAGATATTGTAAAAACAGTTGTATAATTAACTTTGTAATAACTGACACAAATCATCAAAGGTAACTGCAACTCACAATTTTTAAAAATCCCTTCTGTTGTGGGTACCTGTTGAATGTGCATATTAGAATCTCAACTTATATGATCCCTTTTGAGTCGCCTTTGTCAAACAATGAAATCTTAAAGGTTTCCACTACAAAGGTGATCTGTATGATGGAGAGATTAAATATTTCCAGCAGTTATAAACACGATTTATATCTAAAAAAACATTTTTCAAATACCTTCAACTGAGTGAAGTGTTGAAAAAATGAATTCTCTGAAGCTTAAGTTTTGAAAAGTGTTATCACTTACAGTATATGGTCTGATTGTCTCACTTACTACAGAGAGAAACTGCTGTCAAGAATATATAAGTATAACTTAACCAAGGAACCTGTTGCTTTAACTAATCAGAAGCAGTGTGGGAGAAGGAACTTAAAACGTTAATTTCAGAAAACCAGTAGGAAGTAATATTAAATTCATAGAGGTTTTCTCCTAGAAACAGGATAAATCAAATCCAATTTTTTATTACACATAGACCTTATTTCACACCCTACCTTTAAACCACATAGGTCATATTATTTATTTCTCACTACAATTTGGTATTTAAATTGCTTAGCAGTGGTTTTATTTATTTATTTAGTTTTTGTTGACTGGGAAAGGAGGACTAGACAATTCTGCTTATTTTCAGCCTCGCCCCAGGGGAAGGGAATACAGATGGTAACCAGCTGAAACTGAACCAGATTAAGCTGTTGGTGGTATTTTTAGTGACTGGGCTAATTTGTCCAGGACACTGGAGACAGTCCCTACCAGAGGTAGGGGGCGCTGCTGTTCATTCTGCAATGGCCAGTCCGCCAAGGAGCTGAAGGAGCAGGATGCTGTGGAGGCTAGAGGTGTTGTCTTAGCCCTAGTCTGTCCTGGAATTGAGACAGAAATTTTTCTGATGCACCAGATCTCACAGAATCACTGAAACCCATCTGGGCTACTGAAGATATGGATATACAATCCCAGATAGACTACGACCCTCTCATGGAGAAAACCACTGCAGCTCTATTGAGGATAATTTATGCTGAAGAAGTTTTATTCTAAGAGAGAAGGCTGCAGTTGCAGCATGCACTAGCACATATGGGGACGATCGTAAAATTTAAAGTCAGAATAGGAGAACATATTAGAGCCATTAACAAAATGATGACTCTATGCAATAGTGAAACATATACAGAAATCTGTCCGAAAGAATCAAGCATTTAAATTTTTAGGATTGGAACAGGTAAAATTAGGGCCTAGAGGAGGTGATCTGATTAAAAGAATAGGTCAAAGGGAGAGCTACTGGATCTACACATTGGGAGCCTGTGAAAATAAAGGCTTGAATGATAATATTGAGTTGGCAGCGTTCCTGAAAAAATATAAATAATTAAGACTAGAAAAAGATCCATTTTTTATGAATTAGAGAGTTTTTGTATTAATAAATATTAAATAATGGAAGTAAAATAAGTTTTTTAAGTGTATATAGCTTTAAGGATCTTTGTTGTCTAATTGAATAATGAAGTGTATTCTACATTCATTGGTGCATGAGAAACCACATGTTTGGGTGAAAAAGATATTTAAACACATGTATTTGCAATATGTCTTTTACTCTGAAGAAGCTTGGCAGTCGGCCAAGTGAAACGTCATTTTTTTATGTGCCTTGTGGTGGTCTTCAATAAATGTGTAGTGTTTTCACATTTCTGTGTGGTTGCTATGCGGGTGCTGGATTTTTTCATTATTCTATGGTTAAATAGGATCTGCAGCTTATCCAGTAGGTAGGGAAATGGGCAGACCAGGTGGGCCAAGCGGTCATTATCTGCCATCAAAGTCTATGTTTCTTTGTTTCTATGAAAGATCCTGTCTAAAAAAGAATAATCCAATGAGAGACAGCCTTTTACTGAAATCAGGCATTCAAAGTAATTGTGCTACATTTATTCAGGTGTGTAATTTAAAGAACAGAGATATCTGCATGCGTTCTGAAACTGCTTGAATTTTGACACTTCCTTTGGCAACACTGCAGTATTCTTAGTTACTGGTCAGTGTCTAGAGTCTTAGACATCCTGCTTCGGATTACAGCTGGGGCCATCTGGCATAGCTAGCACAGACAGTAAGGTAGAGCAGGTTGCTACTAACTGAGCAATACGACATGATGGGGAGATGGTTGTTATGTGATAAACACCTGACCAGGTACGTAGGCCTTCAGCACCGGGGAGGGTGTTTATTCCATGACAAACACAGATCCAGAATGTCTAATTGCACTTGTAAAATGCCCCCCCTGCAAAAATGGTGAAAAAAAATGATTTCAAGGAATTAGTGTTTAAGGTTCAAACAAGAAATAACTATTTTATCCCATCGTATAGAGCTTTTGTAGTAGTGTACTGCTGCAGTTTGTGCCACTGCATAGCATTGTTACACTATTGTGCTATTATAGCCTTTCTGTAATGTTTGTCCTCTTTTTGTTGTTTTATATTCCTGTAGTTTTAATTTGCCCAGCAGTAATTCTGTGCAGTTTTCCCACTTTTTGTTTGCTAGCCTGTTGGTTTTATTTTGGCTGAGAACAAGGTAGAGAATAGATCAATTCACGGATGAGAAAGCAACTGAAACAGCGCAGCTCTTTCAATGACTCAAGTACCGCTGTTCAAAGAGAGACCAGTACAGGTGTGGGAACAAGCAGGTTGGTCATTCCGTAGTGAGTGAGCGAGGAGGTAGAGACAGCCCACTGAGTGAGAGGTCGGGTAAGGCCAGCACAGACTAGAGTGGTCACCCAACAGATTCACCCATGCATTTTAAACCCAGACTGAGGGCCATGCTGCATTATTATTTTAATTAATTTCTGTGGCTTGAGTGTGCAATATTAGACTGTAGCTCTGGCAGTTTCTGTTGTGTTTTTCCTGTTCTGCACTCAGTGAGGAGGATCAGTGAGTGGCAGGAACAGAACAACCTCGGTGCTTCACAAGCCAAAAATGGAAGTAGCTGTAAAGCAGAAAATAATATGGTTAAATTATGACTTCCAGTGAGTTAAAATAAAAAAGCTGTGCTAATGCACCTCAAGGTATAGAAAGCTACACTGACTTGTCTGGTTCAAAGCACTTTATTAAAACACATACTCATAGCACTCCTGCATGCCGCCAAACGTTTTCGAGTGCCACCTGTGCTCTTTCTCAAGGTCTTGTATGAGTAGGTGTTTTAATGAAGCACTCAGAACCAGACAAGTCAATGTGGCTTTCTATACCTTGCAGTGCCTTAGCACGGCGTTTTTGTTTTGACTGACTACTGAGCATGCTTGGAACTTGGCTAATCAGTTTAGCTGCCGCCTTTGTATTTTTTGGATTATGATTTTCCAGTGGTTGCAAAAAAGAAAAATGCATGTGGGATGGTGGTAGGAGGGTTAGGAGGATAGAACATGTGAAGATGTGTTGTGTCTAAAAGTGAAGGCAAAGGAGGGGTCACTATACCAATATGGCTGCCTGAATGGTTTAAAAAAAAACTTTGTGGCAGGCATTGATACGTTGGTGTGCTGCATTCTGGTTGCCAAAAGTGTTCCCAGACAGGTTGTTGCTGCTCCATAAGAACCTGAGTTCCAAATCCTCTTGGTCAATCAGGATGCAGCATTTTCCCTACTCATTTTATAATGCAGGATATGCAAGCCAGATCCCAGTTCTGAACCTGCTACAACCCAGAAAATGAGTCAGTTCAGGAGCTGCCCTGTCTCATTAGTGAGGGATTTACAATGTACAGTGGAGCTGGGGTTTCCTTTCAGAACCATCTTCCAGGACCAGATTCATAAGGAACAGTATCTTCTGGGTCCAGCTTTACAAGGACCAGCATTTTCCAGCACCAGTTCCTATGGCCAGCATTCCCGTGGATTAGCAAGTTTATTTTTTCAGTCTGCGGAGTTTGCTGCATCATGTCCTGGTGGTCCACACGTGGTCTTCTAGGTAATAAGTTCTTGCTTCAGTCTGCAGAGTTTCCCATTCCATGCCCTGAAAGGGGTCTTGTATACCTTGCATCTAGGGTCTGCCGAATACTCAAAGTTGTCCTTAGCTCCTGGAACTGTAATGTAAAGTGTTTTGTTTATTAACAAATCCTGACGTGAAATACATAGTCATAAATCAAATAGAGTGCTGGTATTGGTTGACCAGACTAGAGTATAAGGTGGGAAATATAACAGTATAGAGCCTTGAGATTCATGAAGTACTAAGCAGCTATAGCACTAGAGTTATTATATAGAGCTTTAAGATTCATAAAGTACCATGAGTCTAGACTAATAAAGTTATACAGCACTTAGATTTATAAAATACTAAGAATTTAGAGTGTTTGAGCTATGGAATGTTACGATTTGTAAAGTACTGAGGAACAAGTCACTAAGAGTCACAGAATACTATGACTGCCTCTGCCATTCTCTAACAACCGGCTTTATAGTGATCATAGTTGGGTATTGGTTCATCAGCTGTTTGCGAGTATACTACACTTCTTAGTTATTCAAACCCATGCGTGTGACTCCCCCATGACCATTGTTCTCTTTAGATACATTTGTGGCATTTTGACTCCAAGTATGACTTCTGCCTGTCCTTGAAGGGTAAGAAGATTACGCCCACCCTTGAAACATTCTGTGCACCTCCCCATAACACCTGCTTAAGGCAGCATGTTGGGGTGATGACATACCCATGCCCCAATAGCCCACTGTCCACTCTGTGAGTCCCTGCCTCACATTAGATCCTGGTGGGAGGTTGCAGGCCCCACTGGAGGGAGAGGGATTTTTGGGACATTATGAGTGAGTGCAGCTGCTGAAGGATGACTGGAGTGGGTCAGGTGGCGTTGGGGTGGAAGTCTGTCTGGAAGCAGAGGTAGACAGCTCCCCCAACCTTGAAAAATGAGGACATAAAGGGGGTGTCACCTTCAATGCATCACCTTTTGCAAACTCTCAACAACAGTTTCATCAAGGGGGAAAAAGAGGTGCAGGTTCTCATCTGGCTTCTGTCAGATCTACAGTTGTGTAACTCTTCTTTATGTCATGAGATTAGAGGGAGGCCGATTAAGGGGTGATGTGAAAAAGTTCTGTTTACAGAAAGGGTAGTGGATGTGTGGAATGGCCTACCTCAGGAAGTGGTGGATATGAATACAGTGCAGGGCTTCAAACAGACATGGGATAGGCATAAGGGAGCAAAACAGATGAGTATGAATAGATAGGTCATTGACAGAGCAAAGGCCGATGGCACATTCATAAGGCAGAAAAATGGGCAGACTGGATGGGTTTGCAGATGCAGTCCTTATCTGCCATCAAGTTCTATGTTTCTATGTAACAATAACAATAACAATTAAATGGCAATCATTTAATGTACACCAGAATGTTTCTAGAAACTAAACATGGTTTCCCTTTTTTGTACAGCTCTTTTAAGGATTCCAAGTCCCATCTCAATGGAAATATGTCAGCTGCTGTCTTGGGTGCCCAGATAGACCTGTTAGTGGGAGATGTGCTTGTTCCCAATGAGGTAAACACCTTAGCCATGCTAAAGAGCATGTTCTTTTAATGCACACTTTCTATATTTCACCTTAAAGCCCAGTTAATGTTTACAGTGGCAGGTGCAACACCATCTACTGTGAGACTGAGTTAACTGCAGATAGAGGGGGTGACAGCAAGATTTTAAAAATATGAAGGCGTGAGCACTATGTGTGGGAGGGTGGGTTCGTAGATTAATGAGTTAAGACAGAGTTGTCAAATGCTTTAAAGCAAAACTGCATTGAACCTCCAAGAGATTTTTCCTGTAGAAGCTGTTTTCAAAAAAAAATGGTTCCTGTTCTGTTATTGTTTCGTCTTCACTGGCCTTTCAGTATAGTCGAGTGTTTTTGAGTTACACACTGTTGGTAACATAATTCTATGATGTAGTTATATCCTTGTTAAGCTTTTCCACAGTTGTCACAATCTATCTGTGTTCTACTATAACACTTTGAGGTTGAAACAGACATAAACAACAAGGTACCATTCAAAAAATCATACTTGCCACCAATGTATAGGTCAAAAACACCCACTGAGGTTAATTAAAGGTCAGTAAATAGGGAATAAATAGAACTCGAAGCAGTATTCGAAAACAGCTTCTACAGGTCAATATAGTTCTCCTTTAAATCTAAGTTAGGGCCAGCCCAGTGTCATGGTGGATGGAGGAACTAGTCACCTCACCATCTCCTGCACCTGTGACCCCTGTTAGGAAATGGCATTGAGTCGCCGTGGGGATGGCCAGAGGAGGGAGGATTTAGCACTCCAAGGATAGCTCTCCTCCTTTGTGGAGGGGTGAATGCATGTTCTGCAGGTCAACTGACACTGGGAGAAATGCAGGTGGTCATGCCACAGGCCTGTAAGAAGTGAAGGGAGGACCCCACGCCCAGATGCCGGGGGCATCTCCGCAGAGGATGTACATTATGTCACTACATGTGCATGGATCCTAAGAGCAAAGATTGAGGAGAAAAAACTCTGACTGCTGCACAGTGCTGTCACGGTCCTCAACAGCCCCGAGGTGAAAACTGGGCTCCTTCAGTAAGTCCTGAAGCAGAGGACACCACAGAGAAGGTAAACCCCTGTTCAGGAATGGGGCCAGGACTTTGCTGTGGGGAGAGAGGACTTCCTTACAAAAGGCATGTTGCATGCAGTAGCGGGCCAGTGATTGCCATGGGAGCAGTATTGACAAACTAGGAGTGGGGGCTTTTCTCTGTACAGGGATGGGGTTCAGGTGGGAGCAGGGACTACTGGACTCCAGGGAAAGTTAATTTTAATATTGGGTGGACATTGGGTTGTAGGAGGGACCACTGGACACCAAGGAAAATGGTTATGTGTATGAGGCTGGGGATTGGGACTTAGGAAGAACCACTGGATTGGGATCGGAGAGGGAGCACTGGACATTGTGTGTACATCGGGCATAGGTGCAGGTGTGAGGAAAGGACCACTGGACACCAGGGACACTGTTTTGGTAGCTCGGGAGTGGCACAGGCGGTCTGCCGCATTTTCTCAGCCAACCACTAGGGTTGTGTGGGAGTAAATCGTGGTTTAGGTCGGCAGTATCTGCGCCGTGCAAGGGGACTGTGCAAAACAACCTCGCATGGCGCAAATATTCATAATATTGGACTACACCAATATTCAGGTCCCTGCTTCTCCATTTGTATTGCACCCCTCCACAGTTTGCCAGGGTGCAAGCCAAGCTTTTGAACATAAGATATCCGTGCAACACCTGGTTTGAGTGGGCAAACTTGGATTTGTGCCTGGGCAAAGTTTTGAATATCTGGCCCCAGAAGATTGACAACCAGTACTCTGTAGTATCCTGTAATATTATACTATGCAGCTACTTACAGTCAGGAATTAATACCTAGGGGATCCATGTTTGTAGTTTGTATTTACACATTTCAGCAGTTCATTGTCCTTTGTGCTCTCGCTTCCTCACTATAATAGTAGGACCGTTCATGTCCCTTGCTCAGCGCTCTATCCCCCAGCTATCCCCATCCCCTCCTTCCTCTGCACCTGCTACCCCTCTCCCCCTCTCCCAGCACCCCTTGTCCACCCGTACTGCCAGTACCCCACTCACGCTACCTCTATCTACACAGGTCTGACAAGGCCTTTTGGCTGCCTTCTCCATTTCTGGGTTCTCTTGATTACCTCCCTCTCTCTGCTACACTTTGTTCACCTTCCAATCTATAGTTTTACATTTAGATACAAAATATGCTATTATTGCTTCACTGTTTTTGTTAGAAACTGTATATTTTTGCCTCGTTTGTATGTTAGTCACCCTTCCCCACTCACATGGAACCTTTGTAAAAGAGCTGCTATGTGCTAAGAGGTATTGTAATCCAAGACTGAATAAATAAAATAAATAAAAATTATGTATGCATGCTACGTATAATATCCTGTGATGTAATACAATACTGGGAATGTATTGAAATGTATCTGATAGATACAGCAGTAAAAGATGGCCTCAGCCAAGTCACATGGTCTCAGTGTCTCTCTCTCTCTATTCAAATCTCTGCACTGAAGGGCGCTGACACCAATCATATGCAACAGGCCTGTTTATCACAGTGTCAAGGAGGTGATTTATTATGACCCCCAGATACGTACACTAGTTCAGTGATTATCAAGTAGACTTTTTTTGTTTGTCTGTTGTTTTTGCAAGTTAGCCCTCCTTGTGAAGGCAGGACCCGGGTTGTTTCCTACAGTACTAGTGCCAAGGGCTCCCACAGGCATACCAACTTTGGAAAATTTAGAGCTTGCTTCCATCTGGGATAGGGAATATCAAGCACTTTGCAAGCCTTTTACAAAATCTGTATTGCATCGCTACTTGTGCAGTAAGTTTGTGTCTCACTGGACATTTAAAGTTTGGCTGACCACAGTGGAGTCCAGTCTGTGACCATTCATGTGAGCAGAACTTTTACCTTTGACATCCCTGAGGTGTTTTGCTGATGTTAAGTGTGAAATGAATTTCTAGAATGCATCAACAGTAACTTTTGGTATAAAGTGAGGTGTTTTGCTGGAGGGATGGCCGAGTATGAACTTGGAAGCAAAAGGTGGGAGACGCCCCATTTGGAGAGACCAGTTTAGCACTCTGGGTTCTGAAGGGCACCTGAGTTTTCTGTCAGTGCATGGGGCCAATGCCTAAAGAAACTTCTACCCCAGTGAGTGGATTTTTCTCCAAGCTGAGCCTTTAGTACTCTGACGTGGTGAGTGTGCCACAATTAATCCTATGTTATATGGGAAGTGTTCAAATGCTGTCTGTGTGTATGCCAAGTCCAGAAGAATGTGTGTGTGTTCACCTGTGGCTAGTCCACATTTTCTACAGTAATCCTATGCCATATGGGACTTCCAAGTACTGGCCGTGTGTGTGTGTCTAGTTGAGGGAATTTTCTTGGTGTGTTTTACTGGTGGCTAGTTCCACAATTTCTACAGTCATCCTATGCTATATGGGAAATTTAGAGTTCTATACCTCAGATATCTGCATTTACCGTGTGTGTAAACCCTTGGGGGTCCATCTTTGCTTTGTGTGTTCCTACTTTGTTACGGAATAAAGCCACACTCTAGAATCCCAACCTGGTATGGACTTTTCTGTTATTGCTTCCGAGTGGAGTTAATTGGGTACCCCTGTCCAGAAGTACAAACTTAGCATAGCCCTGAGCAAACGTTTTCTCCCCAGGACCTGGGTTTTGGCCATGTATTGGTCCCACCAGGTGTGTGCCTAGTAGCCACACTTGTTTGTTTTTTTTCCTATAATGTCTTCTACATCTGCATATCAACCTTAAGTGGTGATTTGTACCCCCACCCCTCTGTTTTCCCCTAGACTTTGGGAGGTGTGCCTGCTGATTAAATAATGGGCCGGTGGGATGATACACAAACGTGGGATTATGAACATTTATTGAATGATGCTTTATGAGACCAAGTCATTTGGGGTCTGAAAGGTGAACACTATCGGAAATGGTTGTTGTCTTTACCTTCAGACAGCCTGTGATATTGCACTCACTATGGAGGTCACCTAGAAAGGTACCAGAGCGCTAACAGGGCACAATCAACTGCCCAAGGATGGGGTTCACAGAAAGATACAGGTGTCATGCAGCACAAGATATTCCGCACCATGGGGTGGTCCATCCAGTTCTCATCACACACTTTCCCAAAAGGCTGCACTGCAGACCACTCTGCTCAAGACAAAGCAACCTTGGTATTGTTTTGTAGAGAACCATTACCACAACAGCTGTCATTTCTGGGCCAAGATATGCTGGGCTTGTGGAAAGCTCAGTCATATTGCACAAGTCTGCAGAGGTACGCTATGAGTTGCTCCAACACAGTATGCCACAAATGCCATGACAGAAATGGAACAATATAAAGCCTACCCACTGGGACTCATTCTGGAAGATGACTCATTGGAACATTTGGCAGTCTGTGCCATGCAGAACAGTGGAGAGTCTATTTACCTCCAACTTGGTTTAGTGGGAAACCCGGTAATGATACAGATTGACACTGAGGTGCCAGTATCTCTTATGAAAGATCACACTTGTACTGAGTGTCTTAGCAAGTGCCTGCTACTACCTTACTGCATCCAGCTCACTTTGTACACTGGAGCTACAACTCCTGTGCTGGGAAAGAGCTCTGGTACCTTAACTATATGTTTTTATATGGTCACACACACCAGGTGCCTCCTCACAAATTTTACTAAGATGCATTGTAAATGCAGGGGTTGAGCTTGCTAGACATTTTATAAAGATCCAAGTACCAGCAACCTATGAGGGAGGAACATGGACCTTGGCTCTATTAGTGGTGCTAGGTGAAAAACCTGGAGAGATGGGAAGAAATTGGCTAGAGACAATCAAGTTAAACTGGAAGCAGATTTTTGCATTGGCAGCAGTAACAACCACACAGTAGAATGTTGTAAATGGTAACAAAGTGGATGAACAAGGTCTTATTTTCCCGGATGGCAACTGTATGAAAGCCAAAAAGATTGCATTCAGGCAATACAAAAAGACACAGGCACAAGGGGATAGGGAGAAGTACCAGGAGAAGCAAAGGGAGGCAGGGAGGTCAGTAAGGGAAGCCAAAGCTCAGACAGAAGAGCACATTGCAAAATCAGTGGGTAGAGGGGACAAAACCTTTTACAGGTACATAAGTGAAAAAGAAAGACAAAGGGAGGATAGTGAGACTGAAGGGGAGGATGGGGCCGTGTGAGGATGACAACAGTAAAGCTGACATATTGAACAGGTATTTCTGCTCAGTCTTTACTGAGGAAAGAAGGAGGTAATGGGTCTGAAGGGAGTACAAGGGGTGAGAATGGTGCAGAAATGGACACAAGTCCCTTTACACAAGAAAGGGTCCTGAAGGAACTGGAAGTAATAAGAGTTGATAAAGCAATGGGGCCAGATGGGGTGCACCCCAGGGTCCTTAAAGAACTAAGAGAGGTGGTGGCTGAACCTCTGGCTATCCTGTTTAGCCGATCACTGGAAACAGGGAAGTACCCAAAGACTGGAGGACAGCAGATGTAGTCCCCTTATACAAAAGTGGGAACAAAGAGGAAGCAGGGAACTACAGACCAGTCAGCCTCACCTCGGTAGTGGGGAAGATCATGGAAGCACTACTGAAGGAGAGAATGGTGGAACATCTGGTTGTCAATGGACTTCAGGACCCAAGGCAGCATGGTTTCACCAGGGGGAGGTCATGTCAGACCAACCTCGTTGAATTTTTCGACTGGGTGACTAGGGAGGTGGATCAGGGGAGGGCAGTGGACATGGCCTATCTGGACTTCAGCAAGGCCTTTGACACTGTGCCACATAGAAGACTATTACACAAACTGGGAATATGGGTGTGGGCAGGACAGTAGTGTGGTGGGTAGGTAACTGGCTGGGTGGCAGGACACAGAGGGTGGTGGTAAATGGCTGTCACTCCACAGAGGAAGAGTGACCAGTGGGGTACCACAGGGATCAGTGCTGGGACCAGTCCTATTCAACATCTTCATCAGTGACATTGCGTAGGACCTAGAAGGCAGAATTTCACTGTTCGCTGATGACACAAAGCTCTGTAACAGAGTAGACACACCAGAGGTGTAGACAGAATGAGACGCACCTGCAGAAACTTGAAGAATGGTCAGGTTTGCAGTTGAAATTCAATGCAAAGAAGTGCAAGATAATGCATATGGGTAACAAAACCCTGGCACAATATATCAGTTGGGGGGTGAGGATATAGCATGCACCAAGCAGGAAAGGGATCTTGGGGTTATCATCTCTGATGACCTCAAGGTAGGGAAACAGTGTAACAAGGCAGCAGGTAAAGCAAATAGGATGCTGGGATGTATAGGCAGGGGCATCACCAGCAGGAAAAGGGAGGTCATAATTCCGCTATACAAGACACTAGTGAGGCCCCACCTGGAGTACAGTGTACAGTTCTGGAGACCATACCTATGTAAGGACATAGACAGGGTAGAGAAGGTTCAGAGGAGGGCAACAAAGATGGTGCATGGATTGCATCACAAGTCCTATGAAGACAGGTTGAAGGAACTGAACATGTACTCCCTGGAGGAGAGGAGGGAGAGAGGGGATATGATAGAGACATATACAAGTATCTTACAGGGAGGAACAGGGTGCAGGAAAACACTATTTTTAAGCGAAAAAGATGTTCCAGGACTAGAGGGCATGGGATGAAGTTGGAGGGAGGACGATTCAGAGGAAACATGAGAAAGACTTTCTTCACAGAACGGGTGGTGGACAAGTGGAACACCCTGCCAGAGGAAGTGGTGGGGGCTGAAACGATCACGGGATTTAAGAATGCATGGGATAGACATAAAGGAATTCTGGAGGTCAGGGGTAAGGGGCAACAGACTTCTAGGAAAACAAACTGAACTTACAAGCTCAAATGGGCAGACTGGGTGGGCCATAGGCCCTTATCTGCCGACACTGTCTATGTATCTATGTATCTATGTATCATACAAGGGTGACATATTTCCACTGATATGTGGCAAGTCACTTAAGGGCTAACGCCTATTGACTTGAAATTTACTATGAAACTATGAAGGTAGCAATCCTGGTGCAGCCTACTGCTAACCCCATTTTTCCACAATCCTTGATGTGAAGAGGGGGAGTCACAAGTCTGCTGCTGTTGTCATGGTACCCAAGCAGGACTATGAGTAGCTGGGCTTTTGGACTGAAGCCCAACAGCTACAACTGATGGAGCATAACATGACATCCATTGTCAATGCATCTGCGCTGACCAACACAACAGAGATGCGACTTTTCTGGTTTTGTTGAACTATTATGGACATTCTCTACCAAATCTGTCCATGTTACTTCATTTTTTTTACACAATCTGCTTTAGAAGTATGCAAAATTGAATTGTTCACCGTAGTGCGATGCAATATTTCAAGTGTGTAAACAATGACTTCTCTGCTGCAAATGACTGGCTCATTATGACCCAGGGAAACTTCTGGGACTGGCATATAACACTGAGCAACAATGTTCCCCACATCATGCAAATGCAGACACACTTTCCCAACTACCATCTACAAACCTCATAACAGCAGCAGATGACAGGGCACCATTACCAGTTTTGCACCTTGATGAACTACAGGTACCTTACAAGGATGCTGGCAAGGAATATAGATGAGTAATCCATCCAGGAGAGAGAGGGTGATGGTTTGTGATTTTCAAAATCCAAAACGTCCTTGGGTTCATAGTACTGTGCAAGAGTGTCAAGGACATCCTATTTATGGGGTACATGTGGGTCACCGGTTAAACCATTTCCCTATTGATCACTTGTTATCCTCAAAGTTTCCAACTCCTGTTTCAGCTGTTGATATTCTATTAGAAGAAGAAATCAGTACCAAAGACTTTCTTCCTGCTGCCAAAATCCACCTACTTGCCAGGTAATGGACTAAATCCTTTTCCAGGTGTTCCATCTGCTGCAAAAATTCTTCCACTGGAAGAGACCCTGTGCAGCAGAAGCAAACACCACTTTTTTTTTACTTTCTGTTTATATTGTCCCTTGCTCCCTGGGCCCTGCACCATCAGGAGTCACCTATGATGTCTGTCCCTATTCTCCACCTACATGGAACCCGGAGGCGATCCCCCATGGAGCCTTGGTTGTACCCCCTATGCGGAGACGAGGTGGGACCCGTACACCCCGAACTTTCTGGTTTTGTCGGGTCGCTCACAGGACAGGAAGGAGAGTCATGGGGTCTGCATCTAGGTGCTCCATTTACCCAGTGCCCAGGGAGCTTATTTTTCCGTTGTTCTCTGTGAAGTGTGCCATGCGCCCAGACATCACGGTGCAATTGCCAATGTACAACACGCTCCGACCCCTTCTGAAGGCTCTAGAGCTTGTTGTGCCTCCGGCCTCTGCCAGAGGCCAGGCAGGTGCCGAGCCAAATCCCCCCTCCCTCCCGGAGAAGGCGAGCAGTCCATTGGATGCTCAAGCCTGCCCCCCCCCCCAGCTGGACCTCTGTCTCTCCGAGCTTGTTCCAAAGCTGGGTTGGCGGCATCTCAAGTGGTAGCGTTACCGCTGTGCCAGCAGGCCAGCCTGCTACAGCATTCTAATCTTTAACTGAATACCTGTAGTGTATCCAGTTTTGATATTTAGATATACCAGCCTAGTTAGCGAGTTCTTTCCAAGGGCCAAAATAATCCCCAGAACAGGAGGCAGATATGCTAGCTCTGCCCCTCTTATGACCAGTCAGAAGAACAGGAAGCCCTACATAATATGTAGCATATCGGGGCCCATTAAAATGGTCAATCCAGCATCTGGTTTGGCAACTAATGGGAAAAGAGAGTGCATTGTGGAGGGAGAGTGTCCTCACCATAGTGGTATATTTTTCACATTAATTGCCAAACAGTAAGCTACTGTATGTAGTCTGGTTCTTATATACTACATAGTATTTGTCGCACTTTCCATTTTCCCCTGACACATCATTGGGGGCAAGCTCAAAATCACTTCTTTCATTTGTGTTTCAAAGTACATAGGGGAGGCCTAGGGGAGAGTATGCATTTTAACTGTTCAATTAAAAATATTAGTGCTTGCCAGCCCATCACTACTGTAGTAGCATTACCGCTCGTTACATTAGTGACTTGAATTCAGGAGTGAGCCTGGGTTGTGGTGGGTCAGCTGAAGGGGTGGAGAAGGATTAGGCATCCCACAGGCTGCTGTTTTCCTCCAGGGAGGGAGGGTAGGGTGCTCCACTATGCTACCATCACCTGGGTAACCACAGGCAATGGTGAAAGTAGGAAATGCAATGCATGGGTAGATGTCTCCTGAAGGTGATGCTAGCATTGATTTCATTTGATTTATTTTTGTATTCTTTTGTATTCTATTCTACATCAGCCATTTTTAAGAGTGGATTTTATCATCTGAAGAACATTGTCCGGATTCAGAATCTGTTACCCCACCGAGGACCTAGCCTCACTAGAACATGTTTTTGTAACATCCAGACTGGATTACTGCAATGCCCTGTACCTAGGGCTATCTGGAGGTAACCTCCGCTGACTGTAGCTGGTGCAGAATGCGGCAGCAAGATTATTGATGGGCGTGCGTAAGTATGATCATATCATACCAGCCCTCTGCAAACTGCACTGGCTGCCTGTTAGGTGGAGGATTGCCTTCTAGGTTGGGTTACTGACCTATAAGGCCCTACATGAAGGGGGACCAGTCTACCTGCAAGAGCTCCCTGTGCCTCACTGCCCAACTTGAGCTCTGTGTTCCACCGAGGGTTGTCTCCTGGATATTCCTAGGGTGAGGTTGCGCCACTCGGGTGATTGAGCGTTCTTGGTTGCTGCACCTACCCTATGGAATCTACTACCTAAACAGTTACAAGAGACACCCTCTGTGGATACCTTCAAAAAGGTTTAAAAACGTATTTATTTAATCTGGCTTTTAATTTTCAGATAATTGAGTTTACTGGGATTGATTAGATAGATAGTTCTATTTTATTTATTGTGTCTGATTGGATATTAGTGCTGATTTTAATTGTATTTTTGTATACTTATAAAATATTGTATTGATTGTGAAGTGCTCTGAGTCCTTGGAAAGGAGCGCTATACAAATAAAGTATGTATGTATCTATCGATCTATCTATCTATCTATTTTTTCCACCTTTCCTTGCCCTCCCAGGCTGCCACTCCTTCATCACACACAGTGTTGGAACCCCCACCTGCTGGGCCATCCCCTGTTGCCATCTACTTCACCCCCTCTGGTTCTGTGTCTTGGTAGACCTAGTGTAACCCTGCTGAGGGGGCCACCCTCCCTAGGGGGGAGGCAGAGGAGGGGAGATAGTTTTGCATCCTTGATTGGGAATGCAGGGAGGCTAGGGGGATCAAAGGGGGTGCTGCGAGAGGCTACATGGCATGGGGAGAATGAAGCAGCCATCATCCAGCAGCCAGGCAGGTGATTTTTCCACTTTTCTGGGGCCCCTCCACCTCCCACAGTCATGCAGCCACAGCAGCATCCTGAGGGTGGGGACATTCAGCAACGTGTGGTGGTCCATGCTGCCTAGAAAGCCTCCACTAGCCACCTCCAGGAGTCATCTGTAAAGTGGTCCAGCATGCCCCCCCCAAGGGAGGCATCCAGAGGATGTTCTTAATCCCTCCCTGCTGGTCTCCGCTCCTAAAATCTGGGCTTGGGGCACCAACCCTGGGTCTTCAGCTGATTTGATTTTTACTTAAAATTCCCAGTTGCAACTGGTCACAAAGCTGACATACATTACAACAATATTTCACAATCCATTATAAGACAGAATTAAGCAAGTTATATAAAAACTATACACTTCTACAAATACAAATATATTAGTACTCAGGTTGCCTGTCAGCACAGCAGCAGCTTTGCCACTCACCACACAGGTGACCAGTATTCAGACCATGTGCCCAGTGTGTAGAAAGGTCAGCAGGAGGAGGATCTAACATCCCAGAGGATGTACCCCTCAAGGTTGGGGTGGGGTTGTTTGACTACTCTGGGCTACTGCCACCTTGTTAACCACAGGTGGTGGTGCAATCACCTATTTCTAAGCAAACAACATTGAATTTAAGCAGATATACAAACATACAAACATACGAACATACGAAGAAGCTAGTAGAAGAAGGCCATTTGGTCTATCAAGTCTGCTCGTATTGCAGGGTCCACACTTGAGCTAATGTCCCTGGCCCTCCTTCTCCACTCCTCCCATCCTCCCTCCCCATGATCCTTACCTTCCCCCTATGCCTATCCCAGCCTCTCTTAAAGCTGCCCACTGTCTTCAACAAGATGACCTCTTCCAGCAGCGCATCCCAAGTGTCCACCACCATCTCTGTGAAGAAGTGCTTCCTGACCTCCCTCCTAAACCTCCTACCCTCCAGCTTAAGACTGTGACCCCTCGTGTTATGGTTGCCACTCAGCTTAAAGAGATTCTCCTTATCAACCTTATTTATCCCTTTCAGGTATTAGAAGGTTCCAATCATGTCCCCTCTCTCTCTCTCTCCCTCCCTCCCTCCTGTCTTTCAGGGAGTACATGTTCAGTGCCCCTAATCTTTCCTCATATGCCTTACCCTGCTGACCAACTATCATCTTTGTAGCCCTCCTTTGGACCTTCTCCAGCAGGTTAATGTCCTTTTTGAGGTGTGGGCACCAGTACTGAACTCCATACTCTAGATGTGACCTTACCAGTGACCTGTACAAGGGCAGTATAACCTCCCACATATGATATGAGAATCTATAATATAATGTAATGTAATATATACTATAGTATGATATAATATAATATAATATAATATAATATAATATAATATAATATAATATAGGAGAATGAGAAGTATAAGCTATGAGAATTCCCAGCTGACTGCCCATTCCCCCATGATGACTCAGAGTGAGTTAAAGCACTGGGACTGTCAGGAAGTTATGTCTTGTGCTACCATGGGGTATTTTTGGTGAGATTTGTCCACCTTAGTTTGTCTATGCAGCAGCCTGTTCTGTCAATTTCCATAAACGAACTGGAGTATGGACTCCATGTTTATAACTGTTCAATTTTTCACCATATGCTGAGTGCACAACTATTTTGTTTTTATTCTGGTGGTGCAATTAAGTGCCTATATCAGGGGGAGGAAGCTGTCTGACTTGGCATTGGTATACAGTGACATGTACATGCATTGGAGTCTCTGATAATGTTTTCCATGGGGAAGGGAGAAACATGCTGGAAAAACCTCTTCAGGTGGACAGGAGGAAGGACCAAGAGATCCAGCAGCCCTTCTTGCTTATGACTGTTATACTGAGTCTGGGGAGGTAGCCCAACCCTTCCAGCCTTCCCATAGGGGGCAAGTTGTAGGGTACATGGTGATGGAGATGGAGTGATAGGTGTTGGAAGCTAGCTCATAACATCTGGATAGAGGCTTCCTGGGACAAAAGAGAGGAGGAAAAAAAAGATATATTAAAAAAATGTTAGCGTTCAATTTCGAAGTGCAGTGTGTCCATTGCCTTAGTTAGGTTGCTAGGTATACAATGCATATTTATCAGCCAAACATAATAAATCAGTATACTAGTTCTTTAAATGTACACTAACCATACACGGCATATCCCTCTGGTGGTCTGTTCCAAACCCCTATCAATAAGTGAGAGAACATTTATAAACTTATTTAAAAGTAATTTTACTGGTAGCTGCAGCGTCTGCTGACAAAATGTAAAACAAGCAAAAATGTGTACATTTTTGGGTAAAATTTTATTTAAGAGATCTCAAATAAACATGAGTTGCAAATTAGTTCCCTTCTGAACAAAGTTATTCACATGGAGAGGGCTACAGTTCTCTTATGTTACATGGCACTGTACTCGTATTGTGTGTAGCATGTCACAATGGTTGGAGTTCATGTACATGAACAGTGGTAGACAGGAGGGTTTGCACTAACACCCTTCCACTAAGGTGAACTATTCAAAACTCCAGAGTCACATTATTTAACAAAAGAGTATGCTATCCTATATAACATGCAGGTGGCGTGTAAGTACTGTGGGCATTTGAACAACAATACCCTGCATCAAAAGCCCCTGCACTGCAGGATCTCCAGGGCAAAAAGCTAACACAAGGGTACACATACCTAGGGATTCATCACAGGAGGCCACAACTATCAGCTGGTGGGGGGGGGAGTATAGAAGGGATGTGAGGAAATACTTCTTCACAGAGAGAGAGGTGGAAAAGTTGAACCGTTTGCCAGTGGAGTTGGTTAAGAGGGGGCGGGATAGACACATGTGGCTGGTGAAGATGATGGTGGAGGGGTTTGAACAAACTGGGGGGATGAGTTCAAGCAGAAATATGGGTTGATTGATTTACTAAAGGCCTAGCCAGTGCTAACCTGATAAGTGTCTAGGTAGGAACTGGGCAGACTAAATGGACCCTGAGTCTTTTTTCTGTCTGTAAAAACCTATGTACATTATCTGTATAGCTAAGGGTTACCCTGAAAAGGCACTGGTAATAAAGCCAAGTTTCAAAGAAATAAAAAAATAAACATACCCCCTACTGCAAAGCATCTTGGGTAGCACATGTAAATCACCATGAAAGAAATTTAGCGAGGCAGCCAAATTTCCTTCTTGGTGATTTGCGTATACTGCCCATGATGCTTTGCATTAGGGGTAAGTGTATTTTTGTACTTCTCTCTAATGCAGTAGGTTCTGATGCCTACATCCTATGTACTCTGTACCCCTTCCCCTCAAGTTCTCACCTAAAAAAGGAACTTTTGCTTAGTGTGCCACTCACACATTATAGATAAATAAAAGAGAAGTGATCATGCAGATGTAACAGACATTCAGATCACTCACACTTTGCTGGTTGGTCCCCCAGAATGTTGCCATTCTATGGACACTAGTGGTTCTTTTTGCCTTATGACCTGTTGTTTACATTCTGTGATTACCCTGTAATGAACAGGTACCAAAGGAGGTTCTTACTTAGACATCACCCTTACAAAAATGGAATATATTGCAATATATTGAAAAATATGTGTTAATGTAAGTCAATACAATGAGAAATACATTGTCCCAATGTAATATATTGTATAATATATTATTAAATGTATTTTTAAATAAGCTGACACAATGTATTTCTAGCCCACAGAAATACATTGACTCAATGAAATATAAGTACACAGCGTATTTCAGAATATAATGAAACCACGTATTTCAGAATATAATGAAACCACATATTCTGCCTCATGCATTGCTTGAAAGCATGTCAATCTATTTAGTACTACATTGTCTGAAATATATTAGTATATTTCAAAATATATATTGTATTCTTTGTATGTTACATATGTTTTTATACATGTTACATATATTTTTATATATGTTACATATATTTTATGCATGCTACACATATTTTTTATATATGTTACATGTATTTTTGTAAATGCTTAGTTTTGTCCCACATGTACATTTGCATTACTAATTTGCATATTTCAAAAACAGTTTATACGCCAAAATCGTGATCATTTCTAGTTTTACAATACTTTTGAATTTACAACAGTAGCTTACAGACTAAAAGAAAGGTGCAAGTTATAAAGCAAGTACATGTAGGATCTCACCCTGACCTAACAGTAAAACAACATGGGGTGATATAAATAACAATCTGAGCCTTTAACCAGTATGAGCTTGTGAGATAAGTCATATGTGTAAGTATAAATGTATAAAATGTATGTTTGAGTTAAAGCTGCACTGTAAAATGATAATTCAATGTAAATACCTCCATGATTGATAACAAGATGAACTTCAGTTGTGCAGATAGAGGTATGTGTAAATAATAAATAATTTCTTTTGTTTTTGTCTGGGTAAGTTGATAGTTATATTAATATCAATATACATGTATATTATATATATTTGTAAAGATAGGAAACAATGTTTGAAATGTAAAACAAAATACATTTATACGTACATTGGCAATATATTAATAACATATATTTACCATCCTTATTTCAATATATTTAGAATTTTATCAATATATTTTGCAATATACAGAATATACTAAAGCAGCCATAATGTATATATTTACAGTACACTGCAATATATTTGCACATTTTAAAATTTATTGAAATATATTGATTTTCAAATACATTACAATATATTATAAAACAAGTAGATTAGAATGCATTTCACTATCTGTAAACATATTGTTAATAATTTAATTTACAATATATTTAGTTTTTGTAAGGGCAGTTTAAGAATCATTTTACTGTAGGTAAGCAATTTTAATGCCCTTCAACATCTTTTTTTCTGTAATTCCTGTCCTACACGTGCAAGTTTTTTTTAGCTACATATGCCTGAATAAGAGGTTTCATTATTTATTTATTTATGTATTTTTTAATTAGAAAACTGCAAAATAGTATACAATATTCATTCTGGTAGGTTTGGTACAATATTATATAATAAGATTTACCAGTACATAACATCAGGTAACTCATAAAAAGAAAAGAAAAGTATAGAGCTCAGGAGCATCAACTGCTGTATTCTAATAAACATTCAATTAATGCTGTTCTATGAGTTATTATGAAAATTTGTCCCTTACTTAAGGATAAAAAGTTTTAAAACGGTTTCCATACATTATCGAACTTTAAATATATTTTTTGTAAGCAATAATGAATCTTTTCAATCTTGTATACATCTACCATAATGTTCAGCCACATTTCATACTCTGGTGGGTTCGGGCCCTTTCACTTCATCAGCAAAACATTTATGAGCATTTATGATTGCCAGCATTATTAAACTTTAGTACCCAGGATTCATTTGATTAGGAAGAAAGCCTATGGTCAAGAATAAACCTTCACTATTCTTACTAATTTTCAACTCAGTCATATTGTAAATAGCTAATAGCACTTTTTGCCAAAAAATATTAATTCCTTGACAAAATATCAACATATGTTCTAGAGTGGCATTTTGAGTTTTACATCTAGGGCACTGATTTGAATATTGAGGGTTCATTACATTTAACCAATGGGGAGAGTAATATATCCTATGTATGATATTAAAATAAATTTGGGATTAATCTAGTTGAAAGTAATTCTATATTTTTGAAATTTATAATTTGAGCCCATTTAACATCTGATAATTGTAATTTATGTTTGTCTTTCCACTTTAGCTTTAATAAATTTAATGAATTATCTGATTTATTTAGTAATATTGTGTATATTTTTTATATTAATTTAGTATTGTTTTTCATCATAAGTTGAATTTCAACATAATTTAAGATAAGTTTATTATAAAGAAATCCCCTTTTCTCTAGATAATTTGTTAATTGTAAGTATCTAAAAAAATATGATTTGGGATATTATGGGATATTTTAAGTTGATTAAAAGGACAATAGTCCTTCTGTATTGTACACAGAGTTGATCTCTGTTATGCCTTTATCATACCATATTTTAAAATGTTGATCTTCTTCTAAAGGTATGAAATCGCCATTTAATATTATAGGGGTGTTCGGTGAAAGCTTATCATTTTGAAAAATGTACCTATAGTTATATCCCATAATTTGCAGGTTGCTAGAGTAGTTAATAATAATTGATTAATCTTTAAATGTGCAGTACCTGAATATAATACATGTTTTATAAATTTGTAGGGTAAGGGGGTTAGTTACAGTTGATAATTTGTCTGATAATTTTCTTGCTGAAATCATTCATAAGTAAAAGCTAAGTTTGCTGCTAGATAATACAATTAAAAATTAGGTAATGACAGGCCCCCTTCTGTTAAGAGACAGAGGTTTTTCCATCGTTAGCCTCGGCCTTTTGCCTTTCCATAAAAACTTTGTTATTATCTTTTCTATTTTCTTAAAAAAATGAATTATTAATAATAATGGGTAAGGACAGACCTAGGAAAAGACATTTTGGAAGTGCATTCATTTCAATAACATTAACCCTTCCAATCAAGGTCAGAGGGAGTGCTTCCCAATTATTAAGATATTGTATTTTGTCCAATAGGGGTTAAAAGTTGTTTTAAAAAATGTGCTCAATTTTGTTATCTAACACCACACCTAGATACTTAAATTTCTCAACGTTTTTAATATTTGGGTTCATTACATTATTCAATGGATTAGAATGATATTTGGATTCAGTTAACTCAGTTTTTTCCCAATTGATTTTGTATCCAGAATAGTTACCAAATAAATCTAGTGTGCAGCTCAATTCAACATATGATTGATTTAGGTTTTCCATATAAATTAGGGCGTCGTCTGCATATAGGCTTATTTTATGAACCGCATGTCTGACTTTTAATCCTATAATCTTTTGATTATTTCTAATTAGAATTGCTAAAGGTTCTATAACTAAAGCAAAGATTAAGGGGGATGGGGGCAACCTTGTCTTACCCCCGTCTGCAATGAAAAAGTATCTGACAGTTCATTATTCATTTTAACTCTGGCAATAATGTTATTGTACAGTATATCTATCCATATTTGAAACTTTGGCCCAAATTTCATTATTTTAATAAGTGTCTTAATAGATCCCCATTCTACCATTATATTACTATAATACTATTATACTACTATTATATTATTATATATTATTATTATATATTATTATATTATTATTATATTAGTATAACATACTATTGTACCAGAGTACATAACCTACAGGAGAGACAGGCAGGGGAGAAGAGGGGGAGGAGTAGCTATCTATGTAAAGGAAGGGATAAAAGCAACTGAACAAAAGAGTAAACAGGGAGGAGAGGAGGCACTGTGGGTCACCTTGGAGACTGGAAAGGGCACCACAATCCACACAGGGGTTGTGTACAGACCCCCATGTCAGGGGGAAGGAATGGACAAGGATATGATGAAGGCATTCTTAGAATGGCAGAGAAAGGGGAGATACTGTTGATGGGAGACCTGAATATGCCAGATGTTAACTGGAGCACATTTGCTGCAGCCACATCCAAGACAGGGCCATTCTTGGCGCCTACAGGTGGCAGGCATTAGACAGCTAGTTTGGAACCCACTCGTGAGGGAGCAATCTTAGACCTCATACTCTCAAGCGGGGGGCAGTGAGAGGATCTCAGATCTAGAAGTGGGTTGCCATCTGGGGACAAGTGACCATCAAACAGTGTGGTTCGTTAAACTCAGCTACAGAGTCAAGCCATACAAAAGTAAGGGTACTGGACTTTAGGAGGGCTGACTTTGGCAGATGGAGAGTGCCTCAGAAATGCACTAGCAAACAGGCTAGAAGGAGGTGTGAGCAACAATGGGAATTATCAAAACTGCCATCACAGAGGCAACAAGCCTTTGTGTGAAGCAAATAAACAAATCAAAATGAAAGAAAAAGCCACTATGGCTCTCAAGAGAGGTGGCTGTGAAAGTCAGGAAGAAAAGATAGCATTCGGAGTATAAGGAAACACAGAAGGAGCAGGACAGAGAGCTGTACCAGTTAAGGCAGAAGAAGCAGAGAGGAAGTCAGAATAGCAAAGGCCCAAACTGAGGAAAAGATAGCCAACTCAGTTAAGAAGGGGGATAAAACCTTTTATAGGCACATCAGTGAGCGTAGAAAGACAAAGGGAGGGATAGTGAGGTTGAATAGAATGAACAGTGGGTGGGCAGAGGGGGACAGTGAAAAAGCAGGAATACTGAACGAATATTTCTGCTCAGTATTCACAAAAGAGGAGGGGGAAGTGCCTAATCCAATTAACAGAAGCACTCTTGATAGGGGGGTCGATCCCAGTCCTTTCACAGAAGAAAGGGTTCTGCAAGAACTCCTAAAACTGAAGGTGGACAAAGCAATGGGTCCTGATGGAATTCACCCCAGAATTCTAAAAGAATTAAGGAAAGAACTAGTGAAACCACTGGCTACTCTTTTTAATAAATCATGGGAGGATGGTGTGGTACCCGAGGACTGGAGGAAGGCGGATGTGATTCCCCTTCACAAAAGTGGGACCAAGACAGAGGCAGGAAACTACAGACCTGTCAGTCTGACCTCTGTGGTAGGGACGTGATGGAGTCACTTCTGAAAGAAAGAATAGTTGAGTACCTAGAGGTCAGTGGAGCACAGGATCCAAGGCAGCATGGGTTCACTGCGGGAAGGTCATGTCAGATGAATCTAATAGATTTCTTTGACTGGGTGACCAAAGTAGTAGACCAGGGAGGGGCTGCGGACATGGCCTACCTAGACTTTAGCAAGGCATTTGACACAGTCCCACACAAAAGATTATTAGTCAAATTAACCAGTGTGGGAGTGGGTCCCAGGGTGGTAGCCTGGGTAAAACATTGGCTGGACAACAGGACACAGAAGGTAATTGTAAATGGAGTCCACTCTGAAGAAAGGGCGGTTACTAGTGGAGTACCGCAGGTTCAGTATTTGGTCCAGTCCTTTTAATGTCTTCATCAGTGACATTGCAGAGGGACTGGAAGGAAAAGTATGCCTTTTGCAGATGACACACAGATCTGCAACAGGGTTGATACACAAGGAGGCGTGGAAAGGATGAAAAGGGACTTGACAAGGTTGGAGGAATGGTCAGACGTATGGCAGCTAGGATTCAATGCAAAAGTGCAAATAATGCACCTGGGAAACAAGAACCAGGGAAGAATAAACAATGGGTGGGGAGGTAGTAACAACAACAAAACAGGAAAGGGACCTGGGGGTAATCATATCAGATGACCTTAAGGTTAGCAAGCAATGTGAGAAGGCAGTAGGGAGGGCCGGGGTATACTGGGATGTATAGGGAGGCATCAGCAGCAGAAAACAGGAAGTTGTTATCCCTCTGTACAGACAGTTGGTGAGACCCCATCTGGAATACTGTGTCCAGTTCTGGAGACCCCATCTCCGCAAGGACATAGACAGGATAGAGGCAGTCCAGAGGAGGGCAACCATACTGGTGCAGGGTCTGCAAGAGAAGCCATATGAGGAGAGACTAAAGGAGCTTAATATGTATACCCTTGAGGAAAGAAGGGAGAGGGGGGACATGATAGAAACTTTCAAGTACCTCAAGGGAATCAACAAAGTCCAAGAGGGTAGCATCTTTCAGAAAAAGAGACTTGCAAGAACAAGGGGACACAATTTAAAGATAGAAGGAGGGTGGTTCAGGGGCAATGTGGAAGTATTATTTCACAGAGGGTAGTGGATGCATGGAACAGCCTTTCTGAGGAAGTTGTGGGGTCTAAAACTGTGGGAGAATTCAAGAATGCATGGGACAGACATAAGGCAATTCTTGTGGGGGCAGGAAGATATAGGCTGTTGGTTAACTAGGATCTGCAGCCTATCCTGTAGGTAGGGAATGGGCAGACTAGATGGGCCTAGCGGTCCTTATCTGCCGTCAAAGTCTATGTTTCTATGTTTACCTGATCAAATGCTTTTTCAGTGTCTAGGAACAGAATTGAATAATCCCTTTCTTCAAATGAATCAATTAAATTTAGGGTCCTTCTAATGTGTGTATTAAGCTGATGATTCTGTATAAATCCATTTTGAACTGAATGTATAATATGTATAAGAAATGTATTAAGTCTATTGGCCATGATTTTAATTAGTATCTTACAATCTGTATTGATTAAAGAAATTGGTCATTACAAAGCAGGAAGAGTGGGATCTTTATCTTTTTTTTAAATAAAAGTATTGTGGCCTCTCTTGCAGATGGGTTTATAATTTGATTATGAATCATGTAATCATATAGGATTTTTATATGGGGACTTAATTTATTAAAGGTTTTGTAAAAGTCTATTGGAATCCCATCAGGACCTGGGGATTTACCTGGGGCTAAAATATTAATAGCTGTCTGAATTTCCAATAAAGTTATTTCTTGGTCCATGAAATTTCTCTGAATGTCATTAATTATGGGGATATCTATCTTCTGTAGAAAATCTTCAGTATCTATACTTTCTGTATCTAATTCTGAAGTATACAGCTTTTTATAGAAAGATTTAAATATTCTATTGATCTCCTCTGGATCTGCTTTCACTATCCCTTTTTTGTCTTGAATAGTTATTATCACATTCTCTTCATTTTCTTTCTTTAGTTGCTAGCTTAATACTTTATCTGGTTTATCTCCCAGGGCATAATATTTAGACCTGGTGTTTAATAGTTGCCTTTCTGTTTCAGAGGTTGTGATTTTATTATATCAGTTTCTAAGTTCTAAAAATTTGAGTAAGATAGAGGCATCTTTATTACTGTTATATAAATTTTCTTTCTGGAAGTTCTTATTTTCAAAAAATAATAATGTTTGCTTTTTTCCTTTAAATTTTTAGCTTTATATGAAATTGTTAAGCCTCTAATTTATGCCTTAATTAGTTCCAGATCAATATAGCAGCTACATCTTCATATTTATTTACCAAAAAGAATGCCTCTATTTATTGTGTGAATTTTGTAGTAAAAAGTGCATAATTAAGTAAAAGATTATCAAATCTAAAACAATTATTATATTTTGGTTTTATGATTTGAAGTGTCAATATGACCAGAGCATGATCGGATATATGAATAGTTCTAATTTCAGTTTGTGTGATTAAATATATTAATCTTTCTGAAACTAAGAAAAAATCAATTCTAGAATAGGTTTGGTGTAATGGTGAAAAAAAGGAATATTGTCTAGATATGGGAAAAATATGACACCACGGATCGATCAAGTTAAAATTCTTCATAAACTGTTGAATTTTTTTTTTGCTGCAGTTTGAGTTTGTGATGGAATTATATTGGATATATCGATTTTTGGATTAAAAACCAGATTAAAATCTCCTCCTATAATTAGAGGAGATTTATAGGTAGCTGCAGTTAAGAAGATCTGAGTAAATAAATCTGGGTCATTCTCATTGGTCCATATATATTTACTAATGTCAGAGTCATACCCTTTACCACAAATTCACAGAAAATGAATCGACCACTAGGATCGATGTTTTGCTTTAAGATTGAAACGCCTGTATTCCTTTTAAAGAAAATTGCTACCCCCTGGTATTAGAATGATTTGGTGCATTAATGCCATGCCCCCATTTATTAGCATAGAATACACAATCTGGGGATAAAAGGTGTGACTCCTGTACCATTAGTACATTGGCTGATTATTTATATAACTGAATATTTTCTTTCCTTTCACTCTATCTCACATTCCTTTTACATTCTATTATACTACTTTTAAATAGTTAGCCATACTGAGCAAGCAAAAGAAATCCCACACTTTACTACCTGAATCCTATTCTTTACCAACAGATTTACACTTTTGAATAACATTTCTTCCATTCGTACCATTCGTACCAGACTCAAAGTGTTTTGATATTTTTATATATTTTTTCTCACTATCCACCCTAGTGTAAAACTACCCACATCCCCCTCTCTTTAATAAATCTCCCCATCCCCTTCACCAATGGTCCAAAACATAACTTACAAAATAGTATGTTTATTTTATAAATAGAATAATATGACCTTGCCCCCCCGTACAGCTATCTTAACAGTCATGAGTGAGGAAAACTATGTATGTGCTAGAAGCGAGAAAACCTCCCCCTCCAATTTCACACATGCATAACATCCCACCTTCCTTTAAACAAAAATAATGGAAAAAAATAGAGGCTTAACTACTTTCAAACAACTCCAATCTTACTTTTTTACTCAGAGCATTTTCACACAAAGATAAGAGAGGAAATTCTATTTAATTGAGTTTATGTTGCCATATCTCTCTATTAAGCCCTCTAAAAAAATAAAAAAAACGGGTGGGGGATATAGATTTATTTAGTCACTATTAATTTCTTCATCTGGAGCATCAGGAATATGAGACTGCATCAAATATAACATTAGAGGCATAGAGTTAAGTTGTGTTTGCAAAAAGATTTCAACTTTTTTATGGTCATTGAAGAAATGCATTTTCCCAATCAAAAAAAATCTCATCTTTGCTGGTGGTAAGATTGAAAAATGAATCCCCTTGTCTTTCAGCACTGTTTTTACTTTGCCAAAACTTCTCATAGACTGAACCGTTTCTGGGATGAAATCTGGAAATACAAAACATTTTAAACCATCTGCACAGAGTCCCTTTTCAATTCTTGCCTTCTGCAGCAATTTTTCTAGGTCTTGAAAATTATGCATTTGGACATACACTGGTCTAACAAATTGACATTGCAGTGACACATTTTGAAGCTTTTGAGGTATTGCCTGCTCTATGAGCCCGATCTAGTGAGATTTTTTGTTCTGGAAATTTTAACCCCATAGCTTTCGTTAACAGTTCTTCAAAAAATTGGATAGGGTCTCCCTTGCCTTCGACACCCCCCGTGATGTTAATTAGCCACAGATTATTGCATCTAGACCTGTCCTCTTGGTTAAACATTTTTTATTGTAAAAGTTCCAACTGTGCTTTACATGCTGTAAACTGTTGTTGTAAGAGAGAAACTGTGTCTTCTAACAGAGCAATCCTGCACTCTGTCTCTGTAGTCCATTTGGTTAACGTATTAATTTTGGTGCTAAGATCATTAATGGATAATGTGGGACCTGATAAAGCTTTAGTAATTTGATCAAAGCCCATTTGAATGTCCTCTTTGATTTCATCTTTCATTTTGCTTAGTGTTTCCACATCCAAAGCATTAGGCAGAAGACGAACAATAGCACCTATCTAGCCACCCCTTCCATCGCCACGCCAGAGTCACCTTGCTGAACAAGTGTACCCCTGTCTCTTACACTGTCGCCCCATCTTGGGCCATTCATGAATCCAACAAGTTATTACAGCCAAGCCCAGGTATCTGTTTGTCACCCATATTTGTCAGTAGAGAATTAGTATGGCTTACCTCTGTGGGTTTAGCATGGGACGCCATGATGTTCCTTTCAGCCATGAAAGTGCCATTATCCTGTGTCGTAACTATTGTATTTTGGGCAAGTCTGTCTTTTGCATCATAAAAGGGTATAGTATCTTGTTGTGCATCCATTAAATTCACCTTTTCATTTGGCCTGTTCTCATCTTGTTGAGTCAGAGACTTGTTGCGTGGTGACAATAAATCTGTGATTGTTAAAAGACCATGTTCTGAAATGGATAAGAACTGCAGCATTTTCTGTTGCAACCGTGTACGTACCGAAGGCTGCATAGCAGAACTAGATGAACCAGATGTAACTTCAGAGTCCACTGAAATGCTGCTCCTCGAGCAATGTTGATTATTCTTGGATGCAGACTTGGCTTTTTTCTTTTCTGGAACATCAAATTGTAGCTTACGCTTTCTTACTGATTTCGACATTGCAGCATCTCTTTTGCTAATTTTACCTATTAGAGTACATGAAAGAGTATTGACGCTATGTGCTGCTCACGTAGGAAGGTTTAATATAGATAGTTTCAGGAGGTATGGAACTCACTCCTGCTCACCCTCATCCTCAGGCAGCCATCTTGATCCTGTCAATAAGAGGTTTTATATAGCACCTCTCACACAAACAGTCCAAAGTGTTTTGCAATCTAGGGGAAGGAGGGGAGAGAATTTTGCTGTATTTTGCAATCCAGGGAAGGGAAGGGAGAGAATTTTGCTGTAATTTAAAGAGCACAGGGAGAGTCAATGAGCACAGTGATAGATTAGAGGCAAATGAAAGACAGGTTAAACACAGGGAGGTTAATTGCCTGCTCATGATCACACAGTGAAAAAGTGGTGATTGTGGGATTCCTCCACAAGGGTGGATGCACGGACATCTCCTTCCCCCAATCACTGGGCTGCATGGCCATAGGGACTCAGACTTGCACCTGAAGCCAGGACACCAGCATGGATGCACAGTATGTCACCGACTGGCTACTGGGGTGATCCAAGCAGAAATTAAAACAAAAAACAAACAAAAATATATCTAGGAGGTAGTATAGCACAGTGGGTTAAGGCTCTGAGCTGCAGATCTGGAGACCTGGATTTGAATCCCACAGCCACCTAGGCGCATACTGTGTGATCCTGAACAAGTCACTTAACTGCCTTGTGCTCCCAGGTCGCATCTGGAAACAAACTTCGGCTTAGTGTGCTACTCCTGGTTAAACTATGTTCCCTTTCCCCCTTCCTCTCCCTATAGAGTAAAGCAGGAAGTGGAGTGGAGAAGGCAGCAGTGGAGGGGGCAGTAGATACTAATTCGCCAAGGTCAGACTGGAAAGCCATGACTAGACTATGGATGGGTACAGAGTGCGTAAAAGTAGCAAGAGGAAGGAGGATGGTGACTGGGGTTAGGGAATAAGAGAGAGAGGTAAGGCAAGGGGAAGGTGTGGGTGGGGTTCGGAAAGGAGGGGGAGTAGAGTACTGGGAGAGCAGGCCTTCAAAAAGGGCATTTTAAGGATTATCTTTTTCAAAGAATGCCGTAAAAGGCAGACTGAGGTTAATTATCTTCATACACACGCGTCTGAAGTTACCGCTCACAGCTTAGCTTGTTTTTGTCACCTAGTGGATAACAGCAGAGCCAAGTCTAACAAGAGATGAAATCTGGATCTAGGTGAGCTAAAGGAGCAACTCCTCCTGGTTCAGCTAGTTAGGACACTGGTACACCTAATCTACTCCATCACTGTCTGCATTTGAAGTGGCGGTGGGATTTGCAGGCTCCATGCTGTTGATCGATATGGTGCCATTTGTAGGATGCACCCCTTCCCACCTCCCACCTCTCACTCTTTCTGCTTGATTTCAGATCCCATGTCGAGTGGCTGCCATCATCTTGCACTACCTCTACTTGTCTGCCTTTTTTTGGATATTGTGCAAAGGGCTTTACCTGAACCGCGCTCTGAAGAAACTCTTTCACAATGACTATAAGCAAGTTGGTTACTACTACTTTATAGGTTGGGGTATGTTGTTATAGGTTTTTACATTCTATTTTTTTCATTATCCTACCCAGTTATTACAATCAGGAATGCCAAGGCTGCACCCTGGCCTTCAACCTTGAGTGCCCTTTACCAGTACCCCTCCATGATGGAAGCCATGGATGTATAAATGCTGTGATATGCTCGGTTTTCATCTGGCCCCAATGTGGGACATTGTCCTTTTTTACATGATGTTATGGCCTAGCCTGTTTGCGCAGCAGCAGCACTGCGGATCACCATATCAGCATTCCAGTTTGTTCCCCAAACCCAGAACCAGCAGTGAGAGGACAGAATTCCCAGAGGATCCTCTCCTCCAGGGAGGGAAGGGATAATCCTCCACGACACTACCACTTCCTGGGTGATCACAAATGCAGTTCAATAGAGGTACTTTCTGTGGAAGAGACATTTTGCAAAATGTATTCAGCAGTTTATTGAGAATAAAATGTGGATGAGGGCATGACTTGACATTGATCACTGTACATGAAATGTGGGCTGCTGCAATTTAATAGACTACTGTTATTTGTATCCTTACAGGAATTCCACTGATATTCTGTGCTGCTACTGTGTCAGCAGCTTATCAGGGTTATGGCACAGAAAACAAGTAAGTATAAATATACTGTGTGTGCGTACATATGTGTGTGCGCGTGTGTGTAACTGCAACTTGTGACCCCATGAACAGTTAGTTGCAAGTGACTGCTGCTAAGTGGTTACAACAACCACTTAGCGAGAGTCTCTAACTTGGGACCCCATCATGCCATGTACAGTTGCGATGACAGCTAATTGACATTGCGACCATGCAGGGAAGGAGGCAGGAGTTGCCAGGCAAATGGCTTGCTGGGCCATGCATAAAATATGGCACCCCTCGTACACCCAGCTGCAGAGAGCTATGACACCCTGTGCTTGTAGAACTATTGAAGGCAGGTGGTGGGGTGTTTCCAAGCTGCAACAGGGTGTGGAAGAGCTGTTGAGGGATGGTGAACATCATCAGACCCTTTATTCAGAGAGCTAGCACAGGGAACAGTGCAGGATGGGCCACTGGACGCCAAGGTAAATGCCTTCCAGGAAAAAGGAAGCAAGCCACTTATATATTCCAGGAGGTTACCAGAAATTAAAAATGGCACAGCTCAGATGCTGGCCTAAACATACTGGGTGGGCAAGTAGGAGACAAACTGCAGTGGCAGCTCCAGTCCCTATGACTTTGCAGCATTCCATAGTGCTGTGAAAATGGCAATATGCCATACCACAATGCAGTGAATGGTTGCAAACTGGCATGTTTGTGGATGTCAGTGCCTTTTGCATTGTGAATTAGTTGCAGGGGGAAACTTTACTCATCTGTGACTCAGAACTACTTCTGTGTATAACCCCAAAGTGTAAAAGTGTGGCAGTGCTGCTGTTTACACCACCATTTTGCTCCTCCACACTTCGTAACTATGTATTGGATCCTTAATGTTTAGACACAATTCAATTTGTGTTTTATACGAACATACAAAGAAGCCAGCAGAAGAAGGTCATTTGGTCTATCAAGTCTGCTCGTATTGCAGGATCCACAGCTTGAGCTAATGTCCCTGCCCTCCCTCCCCATTCCTCCCATCCTCCCTACCCATGATTCTTACCTTACTCATATGCCTATCCCAGCCTCTCTTAAAGCTGCCCACTGTCTTCAATGAGATAACCTCTTCCAGCAGTGCATTCCAAGTGTCCACCACCCTCTATGTGAAGAAGTGCTTCCTGAACTCCATCCTAAACCTCCCACCCTTCAGCTTAAGACTGTGCCCCCTCATGTTATGGTTGCCACTCAGCTTAAAGAGACTCTCCTTATCAACCTTATTTATCCCTTTCAGGTATTAGTAGGTCCCAGTCATGTCCCCTCTCTCTCTTCTGTCTTCCAGGGAGTACATGTTCAGTGCTCTCAACCTTTCCTCATATGCCTTACCGTGCTGACCAGCTATCATCTTTGTAGCCCTGCTCTGGACCTTCTCCAGCAGGTTAATGTCCTTTTTGAGGTGTGGGCACCAGTACTGAACTCCATACTCTAGGTGCGGCCTTACCAGTGACCTGTACAAGGGCAGTATAACCTCCTCTCTCCTACTACTGATCCTCCTAGATATACATCCCAGCATCTTGTTTGCCTTTGCTGCTGCTTTCTTGCACTGTGTGAAGTGCTTCAGGTCACTAGTGATCATCACTTCCAGGCTTTTCTCCTCCTCTGATGCAGTTACTTGGACTCCACCTAGGTAGTACTCTGTCCTGGGATTCATGGCTCCATTATGCATAACTTTGCATTTCATGGCATTGAAGCTATGCTTCCAGATCCTGGACCTACTCCCCAGCTTTTCCAGATCTTCCTGTATGTAGGTCCTGTATCCCTTCAGCTGTGTCCACTCTCCCGCTTGGTGTCATCTGCGAATAGACACATTTTGCCCTTATTGCCAGCCCCAATGTCATTGATGAAGACATTGAACAACACCAGCCCCAGCACCGAGCCCTGCAGGACCCCACGGGTTGCCTCTTTGGTGCCAGATAACTCTCCCCCACAACCACCCTCTGGGTTCTGTCCCTCAGCCTGTTTTCCACCCATCTGGTCATCTTTCCCCAACCCCGAGATCCACCAACTTCCTGATCAACCATTTGTGGGGCACAGAGTCAAAGGCCTTGTTGAAATCAAGATAGAGGATGTCTACCACTTGACCCGTCTACTGTTTATATAGTAGCTGCTTTTCTCTTCCATGTTTGCTCCTGAGATGGGTTGAAGTAATAAAAGGAAGAGAAAGAACAGCCAAGTAGAAGTACAGGCATCTATAGTACTAGGTTACCTGATGGAACTGCTTCTTATGCTTAATGGTAGAGTCCTGAGTTAGGTGCCAGAGAGTTGCAAGTCATCTCCCCAGCCCCGTCACCCAGCATCTCCTGGGCTTACCCACACTAGTCTTCCATGGCTGGGTCGGGGTCACCAGTGTAGGGCCTGCAGGAGTCTGAATGTTTATCCTGCCTGGTCAGGTGTTTTTCCTGTTTAGTCCCAGCCCTCAGAATGCTGCAGATGAGAGAACATAGGCACAAGCACACATGGGAGTATGTGTAGCAGCAGCCAGCATCCTCTCACCCTTCATGCAGCTCTAACTGAACTGCCACCTGTGGTCACCCAGGTGGCAGTGTTGCAGCAGAACCAGTTGCCTTTCTCCCTGGAGGAGGAAACCATTCTTTAGAATGGTTGACCCACCCACCCCACTGGCTAACCCATGAAGATCCAGCCTCATTCCCAAATCCAGATTTCAGGTTATTGGGCCAACAGGTTGGATGGTCTGTATAACAGACTCCAATATTTGTTCTTAACAGCAACCCAAGGACCTACCACTGCCTGTCACACAACAAACTTGGTTTGGTGAGCCCCACCCCCCAAAGGGACTTCAACTGATTTACCCTTCTCCATGAGTGCATACACACCCCAGTTCCCCACCTACCTCAAATCCTTCTTCTCTTAGCCTCATACCTTTTACTCACTATGATCTACTGAGGCACCATGCGGAGTAATAGCTACATTCAAGAAGGACTCTAGCAGACAGACCTTCTCCGGCTCTACTGAATGGAACAATCCAGCTGTCTCCCTCCGACTAACACCTAACCTTTGTGCTTTGAAAAGCTTCTGCATGGGCAACTCTTTACCCCCCACTGCTCCTCCTCTAAGGAATTTACCATTTTATATCTTATGGACCAGGGCCACTAAGCCCCAGAGTACTCACAAGATACATCAGTCCCGCACCACCCCCTCCTGTAACTGTGACTAAGGGACGCTATGTACCAGCTATTAAGATAGTCAGGAATCTTCATTGTAGCCTCTGTATGAGTAAGGGTTCTTCTAGCCATGTGCCTCCCTGATCCGCACTGTCACTTAACCTTTGGATGCAGTATGGTGCTGTGGTTTATGGCAGTGAGCTGCAAATCTGGAGACCTGGGTTTGAATCCCACAGCCCTCACTTGGATATTGTGTGACCCTGAGCAAGTCACTTAACTTCCTTGTGCTCTCAGGTCATACCTGGACACAAGCTTCAGCTTATTGTGCCTTTCTTGGTTAAGCAATTTTCCATTTCTCTTAACCACATTATACCCTCATCACACCAAAGGACCCATACGAAAATGAGATATTGCATCTCATGGGACTGGCCCACCCATCCTTTGCTGTGAATTTCAAATAAACGGATAAAGGCATGCCTTTCACTAGCAACAAAACTAAGTTATTGGACCAATGTAACATTACAGTTGTATTTCAATGATGTAAACTCGTCAGACAAAAAATGTTTTGAAAGTTTATTAATTTGTTTTTCTCTTGCTAGCTGTTGGCTGTCAATCACACTGGGCACAATCTGGACCTTTGTGGCTCCTGCACTTGCTGTTATCTTTGTAAGTATCTGGGCAGGGAGTGGGTGCTGGTGGTGGCTATTATCAGGACTTAACAGACCCTGCCGGTTGCTCCTGTCTTTTATTCATTAGCCACCTATTTAAAACCTAATTTGTAACAACTATATGAGCACATTGCACAGTGAACTGTCATAACCTCAACAGAGTTAAAAATATTGTATTTGACAGTTATGAGACCCATGTATGCTACTGGAATGTTCATTACAAAGTAAAAAAGAAATGTTCAGAAGGACACCAATTTCAGTGAAGTCAAAAAGTCCCCCCCACACACACACACACATGCACATGATCTGCCTTACTTCTATGTGAAGTAAGAAGTGTCTTTTCCCAAATTTTTAAAACTCTCCTTGCAGGGAGGGAAGGGATCATAATTTGGTTCTATAGAGCCAGCTTCTCAACCCCTTCTCTTCCTGGTTTGAGTATTTGCCCCCACGTTCTGACATTTTATGATGCTTTTATGTATTGGTTTTTATTTCAGTGTGTGCACGTTATCTTAGCACAGTTTTCTTTTCCCTAAAATAGTTGGTGGTGGGGAAGGTGATAAGGTGCTAATAAAATAAAGAGTGGTAAACTGCCTGATAAACAGTGGGCTACTAGATGACAGGCAACATGGCTTCATGAGTGGGAGGTCGTGCCAGACAAACCTGACTGATTTTTTTCGATTGGGTAATGAAAGTGATTAATCGGTGGGGTGGGGGGCAGGATGTGGCCTATCTGGACTTCAGTAAGGCCTTCGACTTTGTCCCTCACCACAAACTGGTAAATAAGTCAGAGAGCTTAGGGGTAGGGAAGAAGATAACTAGATGGGTGGAAAACTGGTTGAAGGACAGAAACCAGAGTGTGGTGGTAAATGGGGTGAATGCCAGGGAAAAGGGGGTGCCCCAGGGATCAGTTCTAAAACTGATCCTTTTTAACATCTATATCAGCAATATAGCGGAGGGACTCGAGGGGAAGGTGTACCTTTCTGCAGATGATATGAAGATCTGCAGTAGGTTGGATATCCCAGGGTGGAGAGACCATAAGGAGGGACCTACAGATTCTGGAAGGGTGGTTGGACACATGACAGCTGAAATTCAATGTCAAAAAATGTACAGTAACACACATGGGGCATAAAAATACGCAAGCCGAATACACGTGGGAGGGGGGAATTAAGCAATCGAAGCAGGAGAGGGATCTGGGGATCATAATTTCAGACAATCTGAAGGTGGAGATCAGTGCAGCAAGGCGGTGGGCAAGGCAAATAGAATGCTGGCATGCATAGGGAGGGGCATAACAAGCAGAAGGAGGGAGTTGCTGATGCCTTTGTATAAAACCATGGTCAGACCTCACCTGGAATATGGGGTCCATTTCTAGAGGCCTCATCTGTGGAAGGGCACAGATATCATAGAAGGGGTTCAAAAGAGGGCAACAGAGATGGTACAGGGTATGCAAAAGAAGCCCTATGAGACGAGGTGGAGAGAAATGGATGTGTACCCACTAGAGACTAGACAGGAGACAGGGGACATGATAGAAACTTTTAAATACATGAAAGGGTCAAATAAGGTGAAGGAAGGGAGCTTATTCAAGAGGAAAGCGGGGGCAAAAACTAGAGGGCATAGTCTAAGATTGGAGGGAGGTAGATACAAGACCAATGTTAGGGGGTGTTACTTCACAGAGAGGGTGGTAGAGCCCTGGAACAAACTACCTGTGGAGGTGGTGGAGGATGAAACAGTGGAGGGATTCAAGAGGGCATGGGACAGGCATAAAGGACTGAGCAAATGGAGGAAGGGGATATCACCTGACGAAAAGGATAAGTAACGGGTGGGGTTAAGGGGCAGACTAGATGGGTCAGAGTTGGTCCTTTTCTGCCATCAGATTTCTATGAATCTATGATAGTTTGGGTATAGTAATTTATGCCCTTTGGTTGGAATAACGCCCTTCCCCTGGTCTTCCACTGAAATAAATTGTGGAGCTTTACATTCTTGAATGGGCCGGTTAAGTATGTTGGGGCTCTGGCTGTTTAAGTGGTGCTTTGACAACAGGACTCCACCCTCTGAAGAAGACGTGTATAATTTCAGACATATATAGGGGAGTTCTCCTGTTTTGTCAGCGAGCAGTTACACGTCCATACTGGTTTGTACTTTTGCACAGCACTAATTGCACTTTTATAGATGTGTATTAAGTAAATCTTGTTGCACTTTTGCTGTGGTGTTTTTTTTTTTTGTCTACAGTGTCTGTTCTGATACCAGCTATCCCTTTGGGACAGCTGTGCTGGGCCCTTTCCCTGTTTCCACCGCCTCCTGGTTTGAACATCTTCGCCAGCAATTCAGCATTTTATGATGTCAAAGTCTGGAGTAGATCTCCATAGAAAAGAATGGAGTGTTTTTTAAAAGGCTATTTTTAACATTTTTCTAATTCATCTGAGTTTAATTAAAGCCACCATTCGACAAATAAGGTCCTTGCTAGCTGTACGAGAATACAGTAGGTTATACATGCAGCGCCAGGATGGTGGAAGGGAACAGTTTTCAAGGGTCATCTGGAGGACAAGTTGCAGCTGCCTAGTTGTCACTCTCTCCAACTTAGTGTGTCCCTTTCTGCCCCTCACACCAAATCACTCTTCAGGGGAACGGTACCATCAATGGTTCTACGTCTTTGGAGGGGGGGACTGATGGAGCATGGTAAGAGGGTTGCTGGGGTTGGAATGTTGATGACAGAAGACCAATGGGGAATGGGGCCTCTAGCTACAAGGATAAATGCATATGTATAACAAGAAATGGTATAATTTTTAAACAAACTTAGGTTAGCTGCACATCAGTTTGTATGTCTTGAACACTCAAAAGGTCAGAATGAACCAGGAACTGCACTTTCTAATCCTTCGGTGACATATTGATCCCACCCAAGCATTTTGGAGCACCCTGGGATGGGGCTCTAACTTTCTAGATGCATGGAGACCTTGAATCTAGGTGCCAAGCTGGAGGCTGTAATTTCTAGCTCCAGGGGCATGGTAGGCACCTGTGTGGTACCATACCACTTACCAAGGAGCTACTGTTAAGACTTACTGTCCCTTCCAGTTCCCCTCTTCCCTTATCAGTCCCTTCTACTTCTTTCATATCCTGTACCTTAATAAGATACATGGAGGGGGGGGGTCCTCAGGACCTCCAGGGTCATGCCCTAGCCCTAGCAAGAGGTCCATATTGTACTTTACAAGTTTGGGGGGGGGGACTTCGGATGGCATAGACACCCTGCACTGCTGTGTAGCTGCCAACACTGGCAGTGTATTCAAATGTTACAGTGTGTGTTGCTTCAGATGACCTCCCAGAGTCCAAAGCTGCACTGCTGCTGTGTGCCCTGGTAAGTTATATTTTATTAGGGTACCCTCCACTGGCCCCAGTTATACTCCAGCATGTTGCTACCTGCCCTGGCAGATTTTAATTCCTGCCCAATGGCAATGCCCCCATCCCAGTCCTCTACTGTAACACCATATCTGGGGGCCTTCAGATAACACCCCCCCCCATGTCCAGTGATGTCCTACCTCTCTGTGTGCTAACAGGCCATCCAGATTGTGTTTTTCATTGGGGGGTTATGCCCCTAGTAAAGTCCCAACTTGTTGCTGCCTGTATTGGCAGGTTTCAGTTTACCCAGGCCCTGTATGATGAACACCTCTACCACCCTCCCACACACACACACACACACACATTTAAAACACAGCTGGCCAAATGCTTTGGGAGGAGGTGGGAGATCACAGTAGCCGCATGCAAGCTAAAAGCCAGTAGGTGGTGGTAGTGAACTTAGAATATCAAAATGTAATGTGACATCATGTGTGGCTGTTATTAACTCCTTGCATTTGGCCGCCATAATGGAATGGGGGCTGTGTGTGGCACCTGGACAACTTTAACCTTGCAAGAACAGGCAGTGACAGGTCAGGGCATTGCTGATGGGTCATTGTAAAGGGCCCCCCAAGCAAAACACAAGATGTGGTACTCTGCCAATAGAAGCAACAGCAGTGCAACACTGGACTGGAGGGTATTGGAAGTTCCCTCCAATGTAATGATTAAAGGAATGGGAGTGACCAGAGGACTGTCAGTTCCCCAGCAGGCAGGACTGGTCTTAAACCTAATGGCATCCCAATTAGAAATACTTGTGGTGCCTTCTTCACCGCTCCAACCACCCCCTCTCCCCCTTCTGCTCCATCCCACATCCAGAAGGTGTTTACAATTCTATGAATGCATGGGTGGCAGCAACAATTTTGTTTTTAAAAACTAACACTTTTTGCAGTTCAAGGTGACCTGTGCTTATACTGCATACTTTAGTGTGCCTATCCTGTGCTGGCGTGCCACACAGGCGCACAGTTCGTTTGTGCCTTACTCTGCCAGCTGGCTTATGGCTCCATGGATGTGCTTACCATGCCTCCTGGAGGAGTAGAAATTGAAGCCTCTGGCCAATTGGCCCTAGAGTTAGGTCTTAGTAGACCTTTTTGATTTAAAAAAGGGCGCAAATTGGGTTTGAAAATCAAAAAATCCAGTTCTGGTCCAGCTCTTCGGGTATTTTCAAACCTGGCTGCCCTGATTCCCTCTACACACCCTTGCTGATCACTTACTCGGATTTTTTTTTTCTTTTGTTCTAGGCCCTCTTAATCTCCGAGTCTCCATTTTTTGTTTGACTGGCGACCATCAGTGCTGAGTCTCCATTTTTTGTTTGACTGGCGACCATCAATGCTGAGTGTCCATTTTTTGTTTAACTGGCGACCATCCGTGCTGAGTCTCCATTTTTTGTCCGACTGGCGACCATCAGTGCTGAGTCTCCATTTTTTGTTTGACTGGCGACCATCAGTGCTGAGTCTCCATTTTTTGTTTGACTGGCGACCATCAGTGCTGAGTCTCCATTTTTTGTCTGACTGGCGACCATCAGTGCTGAGTCTCCATTTTTTGTTTGACTGGCGACCATCAGTGCTGAGTCTCCATTTTTTGTCTGACTGGCGACCATCAGTGCTGAGTCTCCATTTTTTGTCTGACTGGCGACCATCAGTGCTGAGTCTCCATTTTTTGTCTGACTGGCGACCATCAGTGCTCCTCTTAATCTCCGAGTCTCCATTTTTTGTCTGACTGGCGACCATCAGTGCTGAGTCTCCATTTTCTGTTCAAGGTGGTGATTAGCACAATGCTGACGGCACACAGTAATGGAAATGGGTGCGTGCATTCCAGCACATCGAAATGCAAATGTTATGAAACAAGTTGCAAGCAAATGCCTTTTCTAGGACAAACTCGGGTGTTTGACTCCTTTAATTCACATCTGGGGTGGTGGGGTACAGTTTAAATTGATGAGCTGTGCTTAGTCCTTGCTCATCCCTGGAAGAGAAGGCTGAGAAGCCCTGGATTCTTGTCCTCACAAACCTTCCATATGTTCAGAAAGATACATAATCAGTCAAAGAAAAACGTTTCAACAGATATTTCAAAGAGGTAAAGCCCGTAGCAGCTTTTAGTGACCTTTTTTATTTCCTAAAATACCACTTCTCCCAGAACTGGACCAAATCACAAATTTCCCAAATGGAAGCGCTAGTGACTTCACCTGCCAGCATCTTTTAGTACAGTCGTAGGTAGCAGCAAGAAAGCTTAACTGAAGTATGCCACATACAGAGGTGATCATAAAAGTTGCCTTTTGATGCTGCATATGCCTCCCACTGGAAAGCATGGAGTTAGTTGCTGCAGCACACATATGCCACCAGCTGCTGTCTCTTCAAGAGAGATGTGAGGAAGTACTTCTTCACTGAAAGAGTGGTGGATTTCTGGAACAATCTTCCAGCAGTTGTACTGAGGGTGAAAACGGTGGTCTTCAAGCATGGGTGGGATAGGCACAAGAGAATCTTAGTGGGAAGCGGGGGAGGCAGGGAGCCAGAGATCAAGTACGGTCCGTGGAGACAGTATAGGCAGGGTAAAAAATGGGCTGACTAGGTGACCCAAGCAGTTCTTATTTGCAGTCAAATTCTATGTTTCTATGTAGCAAGCACTCCACAGCAATGGGAACATTTTTTGTGATCACCACTGTAGGATCACTGACTACCCTTTTTAACAAATCATGGGAGGATGGGGTGGTACCCGAGGACTGGAGGAGGGCAGATGTGATTCCCCTTCACAAAAGTGGGAGCAAGGCAGAAGCAGGAAACTATAGACCTGTTAGTTTAACCTCAGTGATAGGGAAAATGATGGAATCACTTCTAAAGGAAAGAATTGTCGAGTATCTAGAGGCCAGAGGGGCACAGGACCCTAGGCAGCATGGAGTCACAGCGGGAAGGTCATGCCAGACGAATCTGATAGATTTCTTTGACTGGGTGACCAAAGTAGTAGATCAGGGAGGGGCTGTGGACATGGCCTGCCTAGACTTTATAGCAAGGCATTGACACAGTCCCACACAAAGATTAATATACAAGTTAGCCAGCCTGGGGTGGGTCCCAAGATGACAGCCTGGTAAAATTGGCTGGAGAATAGGACACAGAGAGTAATAGTAAATGGAGTCCACTCCAGAAGAAAGGAGGGTTACTAGTGGGGTACCTAGGGTTCAGTATTAGGACCGGTCCTCTTCAATGTCTTTATGGCGACATTGCAGAAGGACTGGAAGGAAAAGTATGTCTCTTTGCAGATGACACTAAGATCTGCAACAGAGTTGATGCACAGGGTGGGGTGGAAAGGATGAGAAGGGACTTGGCAAGGTTAGAGGAATGGTTAAATGTATGGCAGCTTAGATTCAGTGCTAAGAAGTGCAAGGTAATGCACCTGGGAAACAAAACCCAGGGAAGAGTACACAATGGGGGTGAGATACTAACAACAACAAAAATGGAAAGGGACCTGGGGTAGTCATATCAGATGACCTAAAGACGGGCAAGCAATGTGAGAGGGCAGCAAGGAGGGTTGGGGATACTGGGATGCATAGGGAGGCATCACCAGTAGAAAACAGGAAGTTATTATCCTCTGTACAGACAGCTGGTAAGACCCCATCTGGAGTACTGTGTGCAGTTCTGGAGACCCAGTCTCCAAAGACATAGACAAGATGGAAGCTGTCCAGAGGAGGGCAACTAAAATGGTGCAGGGTCTGCACCGGAAGACATATGAAGAGAGACTTAAGGAGCTTAATATGTATAGCCTCGAGGAAAGAAGGAGAGGGGGACATGATAGAAACTTTCAAGTACCTCAAGGAATCAACAAAGTCCAAGAGGGTAGCATCTTTCAAAAAGAGGTGTGCAAGAACAAGAGGGCACAATTTGAAGATAGAGGGGCAGCTCAGAGGTAATTTAAAAGTATTTTTTCACAGAGAGGGTTGTGGATGCATGGAGCGGCCTTCCGGAGGAGGTTGTGGAGTCAAAATCAGTGGTGGAATTCAAGCATGCATGGGATAGTCATAAGGCAGTTCTGGGGGTTGGGGGTAGGAAGAAGTAGGCTGCTGGTTAACTAGGATCTGCAGCTTATCCAGTAGGTAGGGAAATGGGCAGACTGGGTGGGCCAAGCGGTCCTTATCTGCCGTCAAATTCTATGTTTCTATGTTTCTATGATCTGTAAACAAGATACAAGGAGAGAACAAATATCAAAACTTGTTGAGTGTTTGCACTGTCAAGCACACCTATGCACACTTTAAAGAGAGAAGCCCAGTGTGAAACATCATGGGTATCAGGATGCAGCATGCACATGCTTCCGTAGGGAAGGCTGACAAACTTTCAACAGAACAAAAATCTACCTGAAAGTGTGCCGCCTGCAAGCAACAGCATGCCATCCTTTATTCTTGCTGTCGTAAACAGCTAGAGATGGGTTTCAGTCCACAAAACATAGTCAACAGTGACATCCAGTGCTTAAATTGATGCATCACACCCTGCAGACATTTATTTATTTATTTATTTAGCTTTTGTTAACCAGGTAAGCACACTAGACAAAACCAGATGCCTATTTTCAGGTGCGACCCGGGAGGTTACAAGGAGATAATGACACAAGTAACAGTCAAGTAATACAATGCACAGGTAAACTACCACAAACAGCAGTGAGAAACATATAATGTGACCACTGGGAATTGAATTCAGGCCCCCTGAACACCATCTGGGTGCTCTACCAGTGAGCTACAGGCCCACATGGTTGGACCTGGGGTTCCTGGACATGCTTCCTTTCTCTGGTCTATCAAAGCTTGTAAAGTATTGAGCCTCTTTAATTCTTTCATTTTTTTTTCAGATTAATTTATTTATTATAGTAAAAGTGTCCAGAGAGATATTCAAGAAGAGCATCGTCAGTGTGAGAACTGACCATAGCTGGTACAGTGTTAAGTGAGTACTGTACTGTACTTTGTGACTGCCTTCATGACTATATTGTCACAGCATACTGTATACTATGCACAGGGAAGGTAAAGACTTGTTACTGTTACTAGCACTAGTGGCAGCCAAATGCTGCAGAAATGTTATGTTTCTCCTAGCGGTTAAACTGGAAATGTTGAGGTGGGGGAACTGTCATCTCTAGGTGGTGGAACTCTCCTACAGTATTCAGCGGAGAAAGCTCACCGTCTCCTGTGGTGCCAACTAGCACTACTCCCTTTTATGTTAACCCTGCTATCCCCACATCCACCCATCCCCCTTCCCTTCCCTCCCCCACTCCACATCTCTGGAGATCCCCCTTCCTCATCCTGGAGCGACTGCTCACCTATCTATTGGTCCATGTTTCCATTTAGGAATATTGCTTGTTATCTCTGCCATTTACTGTAAATCTGAATTTATTGTATTTGTAAATCTGAACCTATTGTATTTTGCAACCTTGTATCTTATATAACATTGTATTTTTGTTTTGTCCTATTGTTTATTGTCTACTGCTCATTGTACTGTTCTTATAGATTACTTCTGTGCCATTGTATGTGGCCTGGGTCGTGTCTGAACACGGTCCCTGGGATCAGTGCACTTACCCGCTTACCAAAGTCATAAATAAATAAATTGATGCAAGAACTCTCGTACAGTTTTACAATATGTGGGGCAATAAAGTTCCTGTGGGTTCCTGCCCAATTTAACCCTGGTTATTCTTTTGCTATTTCCTTTATGAGATGGACAGAAGGCTGTTCCATGATGAGTAGTTTTCTTGGCCTGGTACATGAGGTCAGTTCCAGGAAAATGACTCCCTCTGACTGGCACACAACTTGGGATGACAGCTGAGCCATGCTATTCATCTTTGTAGTGTTCACCCAGATCTTGGTAGTCCTTATACTTTTCTTTTTGTCTCATACTTTCCATTTTCCAGGATTCCAGGCCTCTTCCAGTTTTATTTTGTGGAAGCATTTTCTAGTTTTACCAAAATGTGAATATTTTATAAAAAAAAAAAAGATTGCCCCCACTGTCCATAGAACAACAGGTGTCAGGGGTGTGCCTTGGGGTTGTCAGCCCTGACATTCACCCCATTCTCCTGTACTGTACCCATCTCAGCTTCCTTACACATAGAATGGGGTGAGCATTAGGGCTGACAAACCCAAAGCACGCCCCGACACCTGTTGTTCCATGGACAGTGGGGGTGGGGTGTTAAGGTTGGAAACCCTAACTGATGCATTAAAAAAGTCTTTTTGCAAAGAATTAATAAATACAAGAAAAGCAACCGTATGATGCATGTCTTGATATCTACAATTCCTGGACAGGGTAAAGCCCCTGCCTTGGAAATACAACTCTAAACGGTTATTAATAGTGCTATCACCAAGCTTTACAATTAACCTCATAAGTTTATTGTGATCAATAACAATAGCCTAGAACTCTGTTCTACTGACTACTACAATATTGGATGACCTGAAAGAATTAGTCTTTAATGCAATAATAACACGTGTGTGTGTGTGTGTGTGTGTGTGTGTGTGTGTGTGTGTGTGTGTGTGTTCAAGCATTTGGGTGGCAGGCACGTGGGTATCATTAAAAGGAAGAATCAGCCAGAAAGGGTGGGGGAAGCCGGGGGGGGGGGGCTACATAGGGCCCTTTTCCACCACATAGGGCAGGTAGGGTTAGGCAAATTAGCTGGGCCGTGTGATCGTTTTCTAGTGACAAGATCTATGTAGCTATGTTTCTAAGAGGTCCTCATGCACAAGTTGTAAAAACGTAGATTGCTTCACTTTTTGAAGGGGGAATGCTTTTTAATTTTACAAAAAAACTTTTTGTTTTATGACTATTTTGAATGGGATGATTTACAAAATATTTAATGTGGTTGCTGAGGCATCTCTGTAGTTGTCAAGAGTGTCGCCTTGTGCATCCTTACGGCATCAGGACTGTCCTTTTTTACCCATATGTAACCCCTAGATGGCGCTATCCCAGGGGCTACTACCCCTGCCTGATTTGCCACTAACAGGTTGAGGGGCCTGGATCCAATGGCGGATGCCTCCACCCAGAGGTCAGGGTTTGCAATAGTTAAACTAACTTGGTCACAGCCCTCTGGGACACTGCAACCCCCCTTTCTTCCCACTAGTGGCCCACACAATATATCAGAATTATCTTCACAGTATACACTTACCCCCAGGTCTGGTTCCGGCACTGGGACCTCCTGTGAAATGAGATACAGTGCAACAATCACAGTACAGTACTTTAACATAGACAAATACCTCAGGCAGTATAACTTTGCTGAAACAAGCAGCTCTGATTTATTTAGGGGATATAACAAGGACGGGGAAATCAGGTTAATTAGCTTATCACTCTAATAATCTACCATGGCTCTGTGCACAGGCCTATCCCTATCAGTTACTGTCCCTGGGTACCCAAGCCCTAGTGGCTAGTCAAACCGTGGCAGCTGGTAGGGCCCTTTCACACAGAGAAAAGGAGAATTAAACAGTCAGCAGTACAGTAATTCCATTTGGATTTAATGTGGCAATTCAACAGGGGCGACCCTGAATTAGTACTCACGACCTCCAAATAAGATAGGGTCCTTCAATGTCAGCAGGGCTCACTTGAGGTACACAAACCTCTTCACACATCCATATAAAGAAGCACTATACCAGGCAGGCTGCATCTGTATCCCGATCGCAATTACTGCACAATACCCGGAGAACACACAGCAGATTCAGTTCCTGACAGACCGAATGCAATTTTCAGCAATTCCTCCAGTCTTCTACAGGGTGAGCCTGGTTTCTACTCTTCAGAGATCCTTTGATTCTTTTCACAGGGAGTTCAGTCCTAACAAGCTGTTACACAAGCTGCAGACCGAACTCTGGGCCTTACACGTTTTTGACTAAAACTGCACACTGAAAAAGCACAGGGCTCCTTCCTTCTTCACTGCCAAAGCTCAACTGAAACTCCAACCGACAAAACCGGCACTTCCTTTGAGTTCCTCCCAGTTCTTGACTGGATTGGCTGTCACTCACAATAGACTGCTGCTGTTGGTCCAAAAAGGCACTGAAGTCTAAACTACATCTCCCAGAGTCACTGCCCATACAATCCTCTTGTGGCTGGCTCAGATTATGAGTCCAAGTTCTGATTCGTCAAGGCACCATTTTAGAGCTAGCTTACCCCACACTGATTGGTCCAGTTCAGCAGTTCAAAACTTGAATGGGAACTAGCAGACACAGTTCTGACTGCAAAGAAAGCAGGTTAGACAAACTGTAATTTCATTATTACTCTAAATAATTTCTGGCAAACAGTTACATCTTTCAAATAGGTTCCCTTTGCACTCCTAGTGACTGCAAAATGAAGTGAATTGGCAGCAGCTCGAGTGGTACTCAGAGAAGCACACAGTCCCCCCATACAAAGTAATTATGTCTGCAAGCAGACAGCTCTTAAAGAGACAGTACCAGAGGCTCTAAAAACACTCACTGATAAATGGCTCAAATGCCAAACACCATTCAGGCTTGGAGCATTCAAGCAAGCTCCTGGAAGTCTTTTGGGAACCCCCATTTGCAGGGGGGTTACACCTAGAATGCACGAGGGGACATTCTTTACAAATGCACACACACCGTGGCACCCATATCTATACAGTATATGCAAAAAATGACACCAGTTACTAGTAGTGTGTCTGTCTAACAATCTCTTCTTGCATTCTAGGACCAGCTTTAGGGTTGTTGCTGTGCTGACACCAGTGCTGGGTATCACCTGGATATTTGGGATTTTTGCTGTAAATGAAAGTGTTATAGTATTCCAGTACCTCTTCAGTATTTCTAATTCATTGCAGGTAATTGAATGACTTTACTCCATTTATTAACACTCTCATCTCTCACTGATGGGAGAGAAACAATGGGGCCCTGCTCCAGAATATCTGAAGGTAATTGTTTTTAGCAAAAGTTTCAGAAGTTTAGAACTGTGTGCAACTCCAACTCTTGATATGCAGTATTTGTTTACTTGATTTTTGTTTGCCGTGTAAATTACACTAGGCAACTAAATGCCTATTTCCAGGTTCGACCTGGAAGGGTACATAAAGGCATGTAACAACAGAAATATGAAGGATCAGGCCAACAGTATGAATACAGTTATAGTACATCATTTGGTAAAATGAATGCTACTAAAAAGCAGTACAGAAACAAGCTTTGGAAAGTCATAAAATATACAGTAATGATCCCTTCCATAGGGAGGGGCAAATAACTCATAACTACGGAAACAGTGTGAAAATCCTGACCAAATAGGGGACTGTTCAACCCCAATGGGGTGTGATCAGTGGGCAAACAAGGTGCACAGGTGTAAGGGCATATAATTAAGTATAGCTAGGTGCAAATGCAAGTGTCTGAACCCATCAGATATTTCCTCAATGCTCCCTTAAGATGCACAAGAGGGTGAGCTACACACAGTGAGGGGAGGAGAGTTCCAGAACCTCAGGGCAAAAGTGGGGACAGCCTGTTCACCCATGTTTGCAGAACATTTGGAAACATGAATGGGAGTTGATATAGAAGATCTGAGTAAGTAGAGTTGATGGGGAGCCTAAGGGGGAGATAAAGGGGGGACATAGGAGGAGGATCTGAGAGGCTTATCAAGGAAACAGCCAAGAGAGTAGGAACGGACAGCAGGAGGGGAGAGAGCCAGCCCAGAGCAGAGTAGAATGCAGTGGTGGGTAGGCAAGGGGAAGACATAGAAAAGTAGCAGATAGCCGGCCTAGTGGCACTAGAGGTTGAGGTGCTGGTTGCTACACCTCACACCATGCCAGCGACCTGGGTTCGGGAATGAGCCCAGACTGCCGGGGGTTGGCAAGGGTGAGAGAGGATTGAGCATCTGGAGGACTGCTGTCTTCTCTCAGGAGAGGGAGGGTTATCATCCTGCTCATTGACTGCCCACCGGGTGATGGCCAGAGGGCAGTACCGATGTCCTCATTTTGGTAGGGGAGGCGGGCAGGAGAAAATGGTGGAAAAGGAGCTGGCAGGCTCCTTGATGGCCCGTCGCATCCCCAAGGGCTGCCCCTGGTTTCTGGATTATGCTCTGGGGAGGAGGGAGATAGCCGGCACCCTCCTCCCTGGCCCCACCGCGGGGGAACATATGGGGGTCGGCAAGAGCAGGGACGTGCAGACTGGAGAGTGAGTCCCTCTGAAGAAGGGCCACAGCCACCCACCAGGGCTCCAGGAGTATACAAATATAATAGGAAAAAAAAAAAAAGAAAAGTGGCAGATATTGTTGAAGGCCACCTCCCACTTGTGAATTACAGATTTGGAGATTTGAGGGAAGAACAGTTGTCTATACCAGAGTGGACACCTTCAGCAATAGCTAGTCTTGCTTTGGGAGGGAGAAAGTGGAATATCCAGTATGCAAGACTGAGTCTGGAATTGGCAACTTTACTAGCCAAGGAGTTGTGAGTAGAAAAGTTCAGAGCTGGGTCCTGAGTGATGCCATGATGATTGAATTCTTTGATATGAATGAGATTGGAGCCATCCAATCACTGAATGGACAGGGAGTCAATGCAGGATTTCAGTTCGGCTTGGGATACAAAATGCATGGCCTGGGTTTTGGATATATTGAGGACAATGTTGTTTTAAACAAGCTATGATTGGACCAGAGATAAATCTTGTTTTAGATTGAAGTGGAAGCACCCATGTAGAGCACGTATTATTGAGGGCTACAGTTTGAGTGACTCAATAATACCGCTCTCACTGACAGCGAGTGCTGAATTACATCGCTATGTCCTATAAAGCAAGGATAGCAAGGAGCTAGCCTCGCTAGTACAGGATATAGGATTCTGTGTGCCAGGTTCCTACCAAGCTGGCTGCATAGTGTAGTGGAATACACTATTGCTTTTGATGCTAGTGGACCCGGGTTCAGGTCTGGCAATGGACAGAATAATTACAAAAAAACAATAACTTGCGCCTTAGTCTGCACCCCCCCTTGGAGTTGATTATTTTAGTTTTGGGAGTGCAAGGGCATGGGGGGCACAGCCCCCCACATAAATTTTTTTTTTCCTGTGTGTGGATTCAAAGTATTGTAGAGACCATTGCTATTTGCGATGGTTGCTACACTATCGGGCACCCTTTTGACCACGGGCTCTTTTGTGGTCACTTTATGTGATAGGTGGTCTTTCAGACTTGCCTTTATCACATAAAACTGATTGAAGTTGATGTGGTTAGGGGAAGAACAGCTGAGGTAAAGCAGCATATCTTCCATATACATGATGGCAGAGCAGGAGGGAGGAAGGAACAGAAGGAAGGTCATTGATGAAGATGGAGAGGAGTAGGGTACCAAGTATAAAGCCTTGGGGAACACTAAGTTTGAAAGAAGCCAAACAAGAGGTGGCATTATTAAATTTGACAGATTGCTGGCTGTCTGTCAGGTACTGTAGCTCATGAACCAGGAAGCTGCATGAATGGAGAAGCCAAATGAGATCAGCTGGAGTGGAAGAGAGCATGGTCAACTAAATTGAAAGCTTTAGAAAGGTCAAAAAAGACAGTACCAGTGAGTGAGCCTCTGTCCATGGAGGATTTAATATAATTTGTCAACTGAACCAGGGCAGTGGTGGTACTGTGTTCTTTGTGAAAACCATGTTGATTAGAAGCAAGGATATTGCATTTCTGAAGGAAGACAGTCAGTTGGGAGGCAAACACCTTTTGAATGGCAAAATGTGAATTTCTCTAAATTTAAAATTTATTTAAAAAAAAAAAAATTTAAAGAGCTACTGTACTGCCTGGAAACATTAGTAACTTTCAGAAGTAGTCCGCTATCACTTCTCATATCCAAAGTATTTTTTTTTCCTTTTCTGTTTTGCTAGTTAGAAAGTTTTCTACCTGCCTGTACTAGAGGTGATATGTGGAACAGCACTCTACCTGGAGGCTGACACAGTCAGTTCTATTCCTCCCAATACATCATCAGTATTGTGACCTCACTGACTATGACCAGGGCTAGGCAAAAATCAGCAAATTCTGATTTTGCTGCAATTTCACAAAATTCTGTGAATTTCACAAACGTTTGTGCAATTTTCTGAAATTCTCTGATTAGTCATAACTTAATCAGTCTTATATCTATAAATCTGAAATGTGGCATGCCTACAATTTGAAAGAGGCCCTAAAAGGGTGCCCATTTTCATTTTGTATGACGGGTGAGGAAGTTATTGTTGCTCAATATTTGGCAATGTACTATTCATATGAACCTTTCTCAAAATATTTCTATGCTTACGACATAGCCACCTTTGGATCTAGATGATTGAAAATGTATGTGCATATGTTCTTGGAAGAGTCTTAGAAACTGCTAAATAGAGGGGTGGATGACACATAACTTGCAAAGTTATAGGAGTTCAAAATTTCACAATTTAATTATTTGATAATTTGTGTGAACATTTTCAAAATATTTGAATGTTTATAGCTCCACTGCTATTGCAGGACAGGTATACACTCAAGATCTGGCATGCATACAAAAGTAAATATGTCCTGAAATCTAATTAAGTGGGATAATGTGGTTTAGTTGGTTCAATTTTATTGTGGATACTTCAGAAATGACTAATTGGCCAAATTTGCTCAACAATTAATGGATGCATAATAGGTATTACCACCAGAATTCTACTTACGGAGCATAATTTTTAATTGTTTTTTTTCTTCCCCCTCCCGGTCAGCCCTGCTTCCGATTAGTGCCCCAGCCCCATCACTCTGATATCAACTGGGACTTATTACCAGCCATCTTCCCTCAAGGGCTTGCCCCCCAGTGGGTCAATGGGGCTCCACAAGCCCTGCCGTAGAATGGATCCAATTCAGGTCAGCGTGCCCAGCAGGTTGGGTGCAGGGCCTGTGGGCGCTCGTCATCCTGCTGCTGGACTCTTTTTCCTCCAGTTTTCATCCCTGGTGAGATGTGGTGCGTAGTGACATCGTGGTGCATTCCATGAACTCCCATGCTGCTGTGTGCTGATGTCTGCCACACTTCCCAACCTTCTCGACCTGGGCTGCTTTTCCCCCAGCTTCTGCCGGGACCAGGCAAACATTGGGCTCTGCTGCCCCAGAGGAGAGCGGTCCCACAGTCACTCAATCCTCCTCCTCCTCCTCCTCCTCCTAGCTGGCCTTCCAGTAGCCCAGATTCGGTTCCGAACCTGGGACATCGGCATCACAGGACAAAAAAGTGCTACCACTGCGCTGGCAGGCCGGACATGAACTACAACTTTTACAAAGCATTTATCACCAGTGAATCACCTTACCTGCACTAGCATTATGCCCCTACAATGCCTCCCCAATGCCCCTGTGACAGTGATGACCGGCATCATGCTCCATTATGACTAAAGATACCCACATACTTCTGTCACAATGGCCCAAGTCCCAACTAGTTTTGAGGCTTGGCATCACTTTATGCCACTGTTTCCAAACAGTAGAAATATACATTATCTACAGCGTTTTTAAAGGGTCAGCAGGTGGCATTGTACAGAAACAATGCTGCACATGCATATTCTTCCACAAGTCATTAATTAAGTCTATGAGCTCTAGTGGTTAGCTGGTACATTGCAAGAAGACAGGCTATTGCACGGGGATGTCCATGACTATTCTTCTGGTTCATCACTCAAGGTTATGACCTGACACTTGGCACCACTATACTTTTACTATGGAGCTTCCTATGAATGCTACCTTGTTGTCTCTTTATCCAGACTTTACATTCCTCTACAGTAGCAACTCAAGTGTAAGACTAGGCAAAATGTATGGACATGGCTTTCACAAAAGCATTATAGCATTCCATAATTTCACAAAAGCTCATGAAATTCTACTTTAATTACTCATGTTATTTTGGAATCACTGGCTGCTTGCAACTTGGCCAGCCTTTGAGGAAGAGATCAGAGAGCTGACACACAGCCTCTTTTTTTTCCCATAATGGTTCTTCTCCCGGCAGCAGCCTGCCTTTGACAGACAGACCCTGTTCACATGGACATACCCTGATCAGACTAAACTCAGCCATCATTCAGTTGGCTACTGGGTTTTCTAACACATAACTGAAATAATTTTGGTGAAACGTCAAATTTCTCCGGCGGTTTCATGCAATGTCTCAGAAAAGGAATTGGAATTTTGCCAGAATTTCACTGGCAGAAGATAAATTTTGCCCAGCCCTAACTGTGACATCATTAGTAACCAAGAAGATCCAGCCTCCTGTTGCTTGAATGGTAACTTGTGACATATATTACCAATCAGGCAGGAGGGTCAGTGAGTGAGGTCACATACTGATAATGTAGTGGGACGAACAGAACTAGACATGTTTGCTTCTAGGTGAAGCACTGCAGGGAGCTCAGTGAAGCTGACACAGAATGGAGCTGGGGGAGCCTCCGTAGAGCATAACTCAGTGCCCGAGGACTGCATGGACAGTAGGTGGTGGAGAAAGTAATATGAAACCACTCAGTCTTTGGGAGGATGAAGGATGAAGGAGGGGTGGAGTGTACACAGTTGTTGGATTTGCAATCGTGGTGACCAAGGGATGGTTAAGGGTCAAAATAGCGTAGACACAATTGTGCGGTATAAAACTGTGCAGGCAACACAGCACAGTGCAATATAGCACCAGGGAAGAACAGCGAGCCCTACACACAACCCTACTACCAACGGGCTGCTGAGCATGGAGCACTGTGGAGGGCTTCACCTCTGCACCCCCCAAAGATATATATAAACATCCTCCAAAATGTACTAAACACCACAAAAGAAAAAAATTAAAGTGGGAAGGTAGAGTTAAACCCAGGTCTGCTGGCTGTCCCAGGCATCATAGCCTGTCACTCACACTAACTGGTAAACCACAGGGCCAGCTTGGTCAGCCACTGCACAGTGGATATCTTAGCTTACTTAGCCTGAATGAAAACACCTACAGGTATAACGTTCCCTGGAGCTGTTTTCACTTATGCTATTTTGTCTGTGCGGATTTTAACCATGCTATTATCTCTGCACAATCTTGACTGGATACCCCATGGGATTAACCCTTGTTACCTGGGGAGGGAACAGTGGGTTTTTAATTTATATTTTTTTAGTATGGCAGAATATTCTCCCCACCCCCCCATATCTCTGACTATGGAAAAATACTCAGTACTCTGATCCGCATATCCTAGTATTCATGGTATTTGGGAATTGATATTTGGTATTTGCATACCCTTATACAGAACCAACATTTTACACGTTGGAAGTAAGCTCAGTACAGTTGAACAGGGGCAGTGTTTTGATGTAATCACATTAATATGGCGCCCATTATTTTTAACAGTTCTTAAAAAATATAAAATTCTGGTGAAGTCTGAAATGCCCTTAAAATAACTATATGGAGACATCCATTTTGTGGAAAGAAAATATGTTGCAATAATGTCACAGACACATGCACCCTTATTATAATGCACATTATGCTCAGGAAGAACAAGTTACTCAAACTGATCAGCATCCAGTTGAACTACAGTACATTTCTTTATAATTTGATGGGGTTCCTCTCATCACAAGGTGTTTTATCTCATCTGCTTCACTACATACAATTAGACCAAAGCAGAGAGTGGTACATACAGATGAGAACAGACATCTTACAACAGAATGTTTAACAATGCCACATTTATTGAGTAAAAATACTTAGTGCAGGTTAAAAACATATGTACCCTACACCATCAAAGATGCCCTGCTACTTCGCTTGTTAGAGCTTTGTCGGGGGGCAGGCAAAACAAGCTCAGCTCTCTCTTTTTGTAGTCGCCTACTGATGACGTCAAACGGTATAATTATTGACGTTTACAGTCCCACTCAGTCATGCTACACCTGTACTTGTATTATCACTTTTTTAAATAGAATAATTACAGTGCATATTACATAAAGTTTACATAACCAGAATAGTAAAGGTATGTATGAAAATAAAAATAGCACACATACAAACATTCTGTTCCAATGATGTTTTGCATATTTGATTGTTTAAAAATGCACACTATAGGCTCTATGCATTATGCCTACGCGCTGCAGATCTGCAGTGCGTAGGCCATCCTACGAGCCATTTCTGAGCACTGGGGTGTGATGGATCCCTGCATGCATGCACAAAAGGGACACACATCCTTTCTACACCTGATCCCCCCCCAGCCACTCATATGGCTACACATGCAGATGATGTGGGGGGGGGAGTGTTGGGGCTATACCTGCACTCCACACCATTCACAAAGACACAGAATGCTGGGCGAGAGGGGTGCAAGATATGCCAGCAGGGACCCTGACATTTTTGTTGCAACCTCCCCATTGAGGACCCCTGTCGGCTGTGGGAAAAGCAGGACCCCCTCCCCCACCATGCTGACCCAGCCCTCTGGTCAGCCAGGGAGTGCTGGAGGCAGCTGCTGAGGCATTCGCCCAACAGTTTAAAACCGTGGGACCCACACAGTCCCTCAATCCCATGCTCCATATGAAGCAGGGGATCTACTGTAGGACCAAGTGGGGAATCACATTAGATTCCTGCCTTGGTCCTCTGCACCAATCCACCCCGCAATCCTGCATGCTGGGGGGGGGGGCCATGGACAGGCACACAATGATCATGATTGCCGGCCACCACATGTCCGTCCACGGGTGTGGAGCTGAATGGGCCAGGTATGCGCCTCTCATGCACACCCAGTCCCAAGCCCAATATTTGTACAGATAACTTGTGGGGAGAAGACAAAGACAGAAATAGACACTGCTGGAAGTCCATGGCGGTATTTTAAGTGATGCAATCACAGTAAATATCTCACTCGATTTGCCATTGGGGATCTGCTTACACAAGTCAACACCACCACTGTTATCTGGAAAAAAAACAGAGAGAAAAATATATTTAGAATATAACATCTGTTACATCATAATAACTGTTAATGTAACAAATAAACAAAAAACTACATACAAAGACCACTTGTCTACCATTAGTGATCTGCTTACACAAGTCAACACCACCACTGTTTTCTGGAAAAAAAACAAAGCAGGAAAAATATATTTAGAATATAACATTTGTTACATCATAACAACTGTTAATGTAACAAATAAAAAACTACATACAAAAACCACTTGTCTGCAATTCATACAGATTACCGAATCATAACTTAGAACTTCAATACATTCATAATGCCTAATACAGTTTTAACATGGTTACGTATTCATTTTTCGTAAACCACTCTCAGTGATTACTAATCCATTAGCCCAGGGACTATTAATGGCAACAGTACTGGTTAAAGGTTACAAAAAGGTTTTTAAATGCCCGCCATCATTTAATCCCAAAGTTCTGAGACTGTTCAGTTTAAAAATCCAACAACTCTCATGCTGAAGAAGTCAGCTCAGCCTATTACCTCCCCATTTATTTTTTCAATATACTCTAGCCCCACAAAATGTAGAGCTCTGGGTTCACTATTGTGTTCTACTGGAAAGTGTGATCCCACGGGAGTCTCTGAATTTCTGTTTCGTATAGAGCAGAAGTGTTTTAAAATCCAGTCCTTTAGTGGTCGAATAGTGCAACCCACATGTTTCTGGCAGTCACACCATGATCCATTGACTGCAATATTTGTAAGACATTTGTAAGAAAGTTTGTTCCTCTCTATAAGAAATTGTTTTTAAGTTTCTCTGATTGGGCTACAAAGTCCTCAACCTGAGAGCAATTTCTCCTATACCTCAAGAAATGCCCGTATGGAATAGATTGTATAAGTTTCTTACCTTGGGGTGGCCACTCTCTGCCTGTAAAAGGCTGTTTGCGGTTGTGGGCTTACGGTAACCTTTACTTTGCATTTTACTGTTTTGTACAGTAAGTGTTATATCCAAGAAGTTTAGGCTTAGGCTGCTACATGTACTGGTAAAATGCAAGTTTCTGTCATTCGAATTAAGCCATTCGACAAAGTAATTTGCTTCTTCTTCTGTGCCGTCCCACACAAAGACCACATCATCAATAAATCTGTACCAGCATTGTAAGTGGTCATTGTGGGCTGGAATCAGAGGAACTTAAAAACATCCTTACAGAGGGGAACAGTGAGCACTGTGCTGAAGACGCTTATCAAAAAGCACTGATCACTGACAGAAATTCATTACTCCAACTCAGAATCAGGCAGAAAGAAGATCAGGGACCGATAGCAGAGTACAAACCTATGACAAGCAAAGTGGGAAATATTATCTGCAAATAGTGGCCCATTTTAAAGGGTGATAACAATCCTAGTGTGGCAGTAGGGGAGACACCTAGAATTTTGTTAACTGGGTGAAAAATCCAAGGGACAATTTGGTGAATAGCCAATTCAAACAGACAGTTTTTGTAAAATGTGTGTTCTCCGTTTTGATAGTTACCTTTACTGTTCTAGTTATGTAAATGTTATGTAATGTGTACTGTAACTTTATTCTATATAAAAAGTAAAAATACAGGCACAGGTGTAGCATCACTGAAGGGGATTGTAAATGTCAATAATTACACTTTTTGAGTCGTTTAGTCAGTGATTACAAAAAGAGTGAGTTGAGCCTGTTTTGCCTGCCCCCTGATGACACTCTAATGACTGAAGCGTCAGGGCAACTTTGGTGATGTAGGGTATGTATATTTTGAATCTGCACTGAATATTTTACTCAGTAAATGTGGCATAATTAAACATTCTGTTGTAAGCTGTTTGTTCTCATCTGCGTGTGCCACTCTCTGCTTTGGTCGTATTGTGTATGGGAGCAGACACCCCCAGTGGCAGCACTAGTTCATCAGCACCGTGCTAGCCATTCTCTGTACTTGTTCACTGCACACAGTTAGGCCTGGGGTGGCCATGTCCATGAAATATATGTGTCCACATTGCTACTTAAGGGTAGTAACTAATAAAACACTGATGATGAAATCTGATCAGAATTTTCTAAAAAAAAAAAAAAGAAAAAAAGTAAAATCTCTTCTTTTTCTTTTTTAAAGGGATTATTTATTTTTATTTTGCACTGTGTTCTAAATAAAGATATGCGGATGAAAATTCTTGAATGCAGAATAAGGCGACAAGGCCAGTCCTCCAGCATGGAACACAGAGGGAATGATTGCTCTCGGAGGAGGAATCTAGTGACTGTTGTGCCCTATTGCCCTAACAGGGTAAGTATATGAAAAACTAACAATGGTGTAGTGTCACACATGCAGGATTTTTTTTTCTCCTCCCCCGGTCGACTCTCCTTTGGAGGAGCACCCCAGCCCCATCACCCTAACGTCTGCCAGGACTTAGCTGCCGGCGTCTTCCACTAGGTCTTGGCCACCCGGCAAGGTTGGCGGGGTCCCCATGCACCCGCCGCAGAACAGATCCAGTTCTGGTGGTGTGCCCAGCTGGTCACGTGTGGTGCCTGTAGGTGCGCCTCATCAGCCTGCCGCTGGCATTTTTCTTCTGGTTTTCACCCCCATAGACGTGACATGCAGTGCCGTCATGATGCACACTGCGTGTTCTCACGCAATGTGAACCAATGTTTGCCATGTGCCCGATCTGTCTTGGCACTGCGCTGCTTTCCCCCAGCTTCTGCAGGGGCCAGGCAAGCTGTGGGCTCTTCCCATCCTCCTCCCTGGAGGAGGAAAGTGATCCTGTAGATGCTTGATCCACCTCCCCCTGGCCAACACTCTGACAGCCCGGATTTGCTCCTGAACCTGGGTTGTTGGCATCGCAAGCAGTAGCACTACCACTGCGCCGGTGCACCGGCAGGATTTTTTTTGGGGGGGGGGGTGGAGCTGAGACAAGAATGCAATTAAAAAAAAAAAAAACACACATTTATACCTAGCCAAGGCCTCAAAATCCATCTGTGCAATAAGTCTTGCCCAGGAAAAACTCACAATGGAGCTTCTTTTTTTAAACATGAAAGTTTTTACTGAAAATTCTAAACCAAACAAGGAAGCATACATTATATTAATAAGACAGAGAATGCAGTGTTCAAACATTAAAACATGCATCAGTAGATTACACGAAGACTATAAATAGCGTTGAAGAATATATAAACTAACAAATAAATATGTATACTTGGCAAAATATCTAATAAATAATATAACTTATCAAGTTCACAAATACCTGATAGTAGAAAGTGTATATATGTACAGAAGCATCAGCCAGGACGCAATACAATAATGCTACAGTATATTACAAAATTCTGCAGTATGCTGCAAGGAACAGCGTAATTCAATCGCAATTAAGTCCTTTGTTACTGCAACATTTTGGGAATGGTCATTCACTGCAAGTTACTACATTGCATCGTGCTAACTCCACTGTATGTAAAGAATTAAAGTTCATACAAGTGTAACCATAGCTTCCTTTTTCATTGCAAAGAAAGCAAAACACCAGTTAGAAAAGATTATATAATTTCTGGCTTGGGTTGACTACAACCCAAAACCAATTCCTGAAAGTCTTTGTTACAAAAACCATGTTACACACAAGTGTGTGTAATGGAGAACTGCCTCACTCTCGCACACAGCACTGAGTGTGAGATACAACAACTGCAGGCAAAATGTATTTTCCTTTTTCAGCCCCCTCTTCTCCTACCTGCTGGCTGCTGTTCAGTTAACCAGCAATTATATAAAATAAAATAAAATATGGGCAACAGGGAAAACCCATTTGTTTTACACAGCCTTGATGTGTGATACCTAAATAATTCACTCAACCTTTGATCTTGTGGTTTATGTGGTATCGCGCAACTCAGGTGTGTAAACAAAACTTGTTGCACACTGTTGCCAATACATTATCCTCTATATGACATAAATGTTCATTGAAGAGAGAGAGAGAGAGACAGACCTAGCTGTGTCCTCCAACTAAAGCAAAAGAATGTCTTTTTTATACTGTGCCTTCCCTACACACTGTATGATTAGGTGGGCCAGTGTTACTATATATACAGATTCCTTATGTGCTGCGATATTGATCCACCTAATCATGTCTCATGAAACCTACTAATAATAGAGTGGACTGATCCAGACAATTCTTGTACTGAATTCTCTATTTAAAGAGCTGTTGACACCTTGGATCAGGCAACTCATGGCAAGAAGTTACCTGCCTGAGGACCTAAACTGCACATATTTAGAATTTTTTTCCTTTAGGCATTAAAGGGAAACTTCCACATAAGAATGGGTCCCACCTCAGTATGAGGCAGGACCCGATTAGTTCTTACCTAAAAGTAGCATATTTTCTACGTCTGGCGATGTTTTTAATTTTATAACTTATCTGGTTGATCCTGTCTGCTCGCCAGCATTTCAAATAACACCGCGCCAAGCAGTGCTCCTACAATGACTGCGGTTGTCCAAGAATGACGCTCATGCGGGAGCAGCCGGTTAGTGCATTACTTGATGTATAGTCAGAGCTTTTAATGCTCCGTCTCGAACATGCACGTCTTGGTGTTATACCAAGACCAGGTATAGACTGGCAGTGGATTGCCAGTCTATACCAGGTCTCAGTATAACACTGGGACGTGTATGTTTGAAACTGGAGCTCTTAAAAGCTCTGACTATTCATCAAAGTAATGGACAGACCTGCGGCTGCTCCCCGCGTGAAACATCATTCTCCGGGCAGCCACGGGTGGTTATGGGAGCGCCACTCAGCACAGTGTTATCTGAAATGCTGGCAGACAGGCAGGCAGGATCAACCAGATAAATTAGAAACTTAAAAACATCCCCAGACATAGAAAATATGTTACTTTTAGGTAAGAACTAATCAGGTCCTGCCTCACACTGAGGTGGGACCCATTCTTATGTGGACGTTTCCCTCTAAGTGGATATTTAAACTACATTACCCATGATCTTTCTTCCATATCAGTGAAAACCGCAGAGTGCCTGCTGAAGCCCCACCCCTAAAACAGCATTTTTATGATGCTAAGTAGGGAAGAGGCTGCAGGACTATTAATGGTGTTAGATTGTAATTGGGAAGCAGCAATGCCTTGTAAATACATCTAGTTTACTTTGTTGGCACTTGCACATGTTAAGGCAGGTAGTATTACATTTATATAACCCCTTAATGAGTAAGTACCTACAAAGTAAACTATATGCATTTAAAATGCATCGCTGCTCTCGATTATTGTCTACAGCCATTAGTAGCCCTGTAGCCCTATTCCCTACTTCGCATCACCAAAGCTCTGTTTTAAGGGGCAAGGCAGCAGGGATGTTCGGTGGCTTTCCTTGATGCAGAAGTAAGACTGCAGGTAATGTAGTTTAACTATTGATGCTTGAAGGAAACTCCTTGAGTGACTTTCCTGACCTGAGAGCATAAAGGTGTCAGCTGCTCTTTAAAGCAGGGGGGAAATTAAAGTGTCTATACATCTTAAGAAAGGTTTCTAACCAAAAGATTGTTATCTGCTGGTGGGGTGCTTTTCTTTGGAGTGAATTGCTTGTGACTATTCCTGTTTGAGAATACAGTGCTTCAGTAAGTTGACTTTGATGTGAGCTTGTTGAGAAGGCTGAGCGCAAAGCTTTTTGTGTCTCTGAGTTTGTTGAAAACATAGGAAAAAGTAACTGATGAGCATTTTTAAAAAGCATTGTGTAACCCAGCCCTGTGGGACCAGCTGGTAGTGTATGGCACTGCCATTCAATCCTGACTCCCCTTCCCTGGGCTACTGTGGTCTAGAATGAAATGTGGAGGGAACTAGACTGCCCATTGCAGTAGCACCTTCGTCAGGATGAGAGATGGTGACATTGCTGTCTTGGGCAACCACACATCAGCTTTCCCTCATGCACCTATAGGGCGGTACTTTAGACAGTCCTAAATACTGACTGGGTAGTTGAAGAAATTAAGAGATAAAATTCACCCCCTTGATGATGATGACACCCCACCAACCTCAGAGCCGCTAAACAGGTTGCTGTCCCTCCTGTGCACCTGCCTGACAGAGGCCATTCTTGGGGTTGGCAGTGTGCTTCTAGTTGGACAGGACCCTGCCACATGGGGGAAACCCCAGAGCACCATAGAGGGCAAGGGAGGGTCTGGCCCTGGTGAGGAATGAGCCAAGGAAGCATGCAAGAGTGGCAGCCAGTGAAAACAAGGTGCCCAAGGAGAAGTAGGAGGCATGTAGAACTGGGAGCAGAAACAATAAATTATCTGGAAAAAAAACATAATGGTTGGAACCTTGGATGGGCTAGCAACTCCTGATCCATTTATTGCCTGAAGGTTTTTGGGGTTGACAGCAGACATTTCACACACCGCTGGTTTCCGATACAATGTTAAAGCTCACTACACAATGACAAATGACACAGGAATGGTTTTCACTAGAATTGCTCTCCTTCAGTCACATTGATCATTTTTAGAACAAAACACAGAAACAAAGTGCTGCGTCAGTGTGTGGTCCAAAAAACAAAAACAAAATGGTAATATTAAATACTAGCTGAAAATAGAGTTAAAATCGATGTTTTGACCATGAGACTTCTTCAGGAATTATCTAAAAGAGAAAAAAGCAAAGTTAAAAGTAAGGGAAAATAAGGGATATATATGTGGGGGAAGAAAAAAGGGCGAGGCTCCAGGATAAAAAGTGATGATGGAAAACAAAAAGGCGATGATGGGTATAACAAGGCATGGGAGTGAATGAGCTGAGGAGTCTTCAAGTAGAGAATAATTAACAGGGTCTAGTAAGAAGGCTGAAAAGTGACAAATGTGGGGGAAGGAGACTGAGATAGCGACATCTGTGGGAAATGAAAACAGATGTGCATACATAGCTTGGTCATTTTTAGTTGACTTGTCACTTTTCTTCAGTGCGTTCGAAATGTGTACAGTGTTTCAGCAGGTGGTATAGCCCCCCCCCCAATCCCCACTGTATTCTGAGAAAGTGAACCTATGTCTGCAGCGTGCCGCAGACACTATTACCTTCAGCTTCATCTGCAGTGCTACGCCTAGCCTTCGCATTACACATATCACCAGTGAAGAGGGTATATAGTTATTAAACACAAATTCTTTTAGATGCAGAGACTTGAGGTTTTCCTAAAATGACTGAACTGTATCTCTTATTTATTTTGTGTGGCAATTAATGAACCAACTGCAAGAACTTACGGATTACATTAACAGATCCGCTGCTTGCCATTTATCACTGTGCAATATTCCCATTTTGTAGGATTGTGGTAGATTTATGTATTATTTCATTTTTATTGGCCAGGCAGGTGCAATAGGCAAAAAAAAGGCCTATTTTCAGGCACAACCTGGGAGGTTAGAATGGGGAGGTGGGAAAACAATTACATCCTAGACCCTGGCCAGAACATAATTGTGTGTAGGTTTAATGAAGGGCACCTGACAGCTGACACTGTAATGCAGTTGTGGGGTGTGCTTACTTGTTGAAGGTGTTGTCTTTTAGGTGAGGCAAAGTGATTTTCCAGTTCCTAAAAAAAATCGCATAACATTTAGAAAATATTTGAATTTCAGGGTCTCCCATTCTTTCTTACTCAAGATAAATGCTCAGTTTTACACCTCGGTAAACATAATTTAAACCAAGTCTATTATTTAAACAACAATCGTATAAAAGAGGTTGACACTGAAAAAGATCTGAGTGTTGTACTTGACAGGGAGCTCATATTCAGTTCTCGCTGTGTAAACTTGGTACATAGAGCAAATCACTTGGTAGGCTGTGTTAAAAAAGCATTTGTGACCAGAAATAGACAGTGTATGATACCTATCTATCAAGCATTTATCAGGCCGCACCTGGATTATTGCACTCAGTTATGGACACCATTCATGAGGAAAGATGTGGATAGGGTCGAGAGAGTGCAGAGTATACCACTAAGTTAGTGTCCGGTTTGCAACACATGTCATATGAGGACAGACTGGAAACCTTAGGGATGTACAGATTAGAGCAAAGATGTGTTAGAGGGGATCTCTTGATGTATAAGATACTGAATGATAATGAGTTAGTAAGAGAAATTGGGCTAGAAATACATGTTAAACCAGATGGACTAAGGTCCCACAAAATGCAAATTATGTTAGAATGTACCAAAAGGAATTGAAAGGCTCTGCCTGTAGTTATATGGGGGATGAGCGCCTCCCCATATCCTATTTAAGCAGCAGAGCCCTGCTGCTCCGCTTAGAGCGAGACGCACTCGCTAGTGTGTGGATGCTGGTGCTCAGCTGCTCTCTTCCTCCCTTCTTCTTACCTCTCCGCCCCACCTTCCTCTGTTTCTCTGCTCGTCTGTTGTGTTGTTCCCCCGCTCCCTTACTTCCCACCGTTGTTTCTGTGGTTTCTGTCATAGGTGTACTTTGACATTTTGGGGGTGGGGACAGAATTTCTGAGTAATTAATTTAAAATTACTGAAAAAAGTGTCAGCCAGGGCAAATTTGGGGGGGCAATGTCCTCCTGTCCTCCCCAAACTACACCTATGGTTTCTGTACCTTGTTCCTTGCACTGCTGTGCCCAGTTTAGCAGCCACTTGCTGTCCTCCACTATTTGCTCATTTGCTGCATTGCTTCCTGCTCACTCTTCCTCCTCTGCCTCTATCCCCTTTTCCCGAGCAGCCGCCGCTCCATGCTACCACTGAGTCCCTGCATGTTTGCTCTGCCTAGCTCTGTTTCTCATCTCCAGCACTCTGGATCCCTCCTACACAGCTGCACCGCTGCTCCTCGGCTCCTCTGCTGTGATCTGACACTGCCACCTCCATGCTGGGCTTCTGTTTTGTTTGCTACTGCTTCATGATCTCCTTGACTGTTTCCTCTGCTGCACCATACTTGTTTTTGGAGCCTAGCCTTCCCCCTCCTTGGATGCCTTTCCTCGATCATCTCTCTGTCTCTCTCTCTCAGGATGGATTTGCCTCCATGCTGCCTATCTGATTCAGCCTTCTCCCACCCGGATGTTTCCCAGCAGGACTGCTCTGCTGTGCTGCTGCCTCTCATTGTGCACTCGATTCGGACCTGATTTCAATCGCTGGCTTTCCAGCCATGTTTTCGAAGTGGCTGGGATCCGTCTGGCAAATGCTGCCTGCTCAGTGGCTGGCCTGTGCCTATTTTATTTTTGGGATGATACAGATCTACGCATATGACATTTTGTTTTACATGCCGTTCTCCACTCCTTCTTTCAGCTGACCTATGTGTGGTCCAGCTATTTATCATACCCACACTCTAGCCCAGCTGCTATCAGCCTTTGGCCTCTGGACTCCTGCTATGTACTTCAGCTTCAAATACACTTCTGTGGAGGACCGAGTCTGCATAACGTGGGACATTATTTGTGATTACTTACTTACTTCCAGTGTTGGGTCACTAAGTGACACCATTTAAGAGGGTCAGACTACTCCCCTGTTATTCACATTCCTTATCAGACTCCACTATGTACCTTATGCAATTACAGTACTACTCCTTGCTACTTTATATGCACTTCATGAAAATCTACTGGATGCCACTACTATTACTACCGACCCACGTGCTGGTCCCTTGCTTACATCTTGTTACCTATTGCTCGCACTATTCATCGCATTCCTGCCTACTGCTCTTCCCTGGCTGCCTGGAGTCTGCCAACTATATACTAGAAATTGTAAGGGCCTCACACTCAAACGTTCTTTCAGATCAGCTCTCAATGCTTATTCAGTTGCTTTCAAAGTTGCTCTCTTACTCCACCTGCCTGCCTCGCCCAACATCGGGCCTGGAGGTTCATAATTTCTGTCAGCCTGCCACTTCCAGTCTGAGCCTGGAGGTTTGTATACCTATACCTCATACCTACTTCACCTTCAGAGCCTGGAGGTTCGACTATTCATACATTATGCCTGCCTTGCCCAGCATCGGGCCTGGAGGTTCATAACTTCTGTCAGCCTGCCACGCCCAGTCTGGGCCTGGAGGTTCGTATACTTCTACCTCGTACCTGCTTCACCTTCAGGGCCTGAAGGTTCGACTGTTCGTATAATATGCCTGCCTGCCCTGCATCTAAGCCTGGAGGTTCATACTTCTCTCAGCCTGCCATGCCCAGTCTGGGCCTGGAGATTCGTATACTTCTACCTCATACCTGACTTTTCTACCCTAACTTGGCATTGACACCAAGACCATATTCTCCTACCAGATTTCAGTCATTTGTTCAAGCTCCTCTCCTCCTCAGAAGTAATTCCTCATCTGCTAGAATTACTCAACAAGTACAATTCGACCTAAGTGGATCGCATATGCTCACCTGTGGATCCGACCGTTTCTCATAGTAGTCACCCTGGATATACTCTATACCCTCACAGTTCATTCATGCTAATTCCAGCTGACTTATGTGGGCTCCACTGTGCATGCTAGCCCTTCTGGGCTTGATTGCCATTTTCAACAACCTATTATTACTCATCAGCTGACCTACATGGGGACCAACTGCACACACTAGCCTATGAGGACTAGCTGCCACTCTACACACTTACCAGCAGACCTACAAAGGTCTGGCTGCGCTTACATGTTACCCGGGAGCTAGCCGCCACTCTACTTACCTCACCAGCTGACCTACGAGGGTCCAGTTGCACATCTCAGCCGTGGGACTAGCTGCCATGTTCTACAACTTATCGACTGACCAACCTGGTCCATATTACATGCTACTTACTACCTCATCTCCTAAACTATGAGGTCCAGCCACACATCCTTACTTATTAAGGCTCGCCCTGTTATACTCCCTTGGATGCTTCCTAACCTTACACTGTATTGCTTCAGTTTTACTTCCATCAAATCCTGCTGGGATTTCAGCTCAGCTCTACTACTGTATGCCTTCTGAGTCATGACCTAAGCATAAATTCAACGCTCTTGTGCTATTAACTTAACTGGGTTCATCAATCATCAGCTTCGTTCAAGCCTTCTACCATTCTACAGATTCATAAGCCTTTTATTAGCAGAAGTCTGGAGTTTGAACTACTTCTACTTCTATTTCATCCCTCCTCACCAGCGTCAAAGCCTGGATGTATAATCCCTCCATATTCACCCATCTATCATTTGCTAGCCTTAGGAGCACCTCACTTCTAGTCCTATCCTGAACCTATTGGACATGTTCTAACAATGCTCACCTCAATGCCCATCTACCTGGAAGCTTCACGTGTTCATACAGCTACCTGCTTCGCTCACACAAGACTTGGAAGCCTGTTCCTGAGCTTTCATCTCTGGCTATGAACTGTTCCATTGGATATGTAATCTGCAACTTGGACTAGCCAATAATTAATTAATGTAGGATTATGCTCCTTTAGTATGCCTAGAAGGATGGGCAGGTCGGTAGCCATGGGTCCTCAAAGGTTTCCCCTTAAGGGGGGGTTTTCCTCTGCTGCGTGCTGCCGGCCATACTCTCCAGGGTTGGAGGAGATAATCGTGGATATCATATTTTTGGGGGTTGTTGCATCCTAATCAACTATGCATTCTTCCTATGGTGGGATACAGAGTAAAGCCAAACCATCAACTCATCATAACGACTAACTCATCTGTTCCAGTATCAGCACTATCTTACTATCAGCTCATCATGTGCTACAATCACTGACCTACTCGTTACCATGCCTAAAGTACCTGAGCACTATTGATCCATACAACTATACCTTGAAAGCATCATTTACTTACTGGTCTGGTCTCTGTATCCAAATTCAAACCTACATCATGTGGATGCAGTATGTAACACAAGCACCAAGCTCTGAGCCACATATAACTGGAGACTATATTCTTTTTGTTCTGAGAGCTGGTAGACTGTTGAACTCACTGCCTGAGGATATAGCACTAAGCAGTAGCAAAGAGACTGGATGATTATCTTTTAAGCAAAGGGGCAAGTTGGACCCACTGATGTGGTTGAACAGACTAGATGTGCATGCTCGCCTTTTTCTGTCCAATAACCAAGTGTAACACAGTATTTGTGAGAAAACTCATTGCCCCTCTGCTGCTTCCTCTACCTGAAATTTTAGTCCACTGCTTGTGCCACGAGAATAATTTCCATGACAACAATTTTGAGTTTGTAAACAGAGCATGACTTCATAGCAAGTACACTCAGCATGAGCAGATGAAGTTAAAGGGGAAAGAAGGTTCTTTTTTAAGAGGTGATTAAACATTGCTGGGGTCACTAAACTGTGAAAGCCCATGAAACGATCTTTCAAGCGTGGTACTGGGCTTACCTGTAGGTGTCAGGAGTCCTGAGATATGAATATCTAAATCTTCTGTAAATTAAAACAAGGCAGCAGCCATTTGAAACAGAAAGTGATATCATGGAGGGGTAAGCTGTACATTGTTTATTATAGCTTGCCCCTTAGCTACATCATAAGAATAGGCATTCTGTTGTCTAGTGCACCTACCTGGTCAGCAATAAATAAAATAAATAATTTTGTGTTTTAATATTGCACGGAATGCCTGCTGCCTTGATTTAATTAATAGATGGTTTAAATATTCCTGTTTCAGGACACCTGACATCTGCTGGTACTCATAATGCCTTGTTTGAAAGATCTTTTTATGGCTTTAGTAATGAGAAAGAAAATGGAAAGTCTACAGATTTACATATTAAGTTTGTGTACCTGAGTTCTGCTGATTCTGACTGTAAATCTGTTGGGCTAGAAGCTGGAAAATCTCATTAAACCCAGGTGCCTTCTGTTCATCTCTGGTACTTGGCGGAAATAAAAGGTCCGGTGATACACTTCGTAAGACTAGGGACTTGGTGGTGAAGTTTGATGCTGAACTGAGAGTGTGTGTGTGTGTGAGAGAAGCTCTGACACCGGACAGCCACAAACCCTTACAAATACATTTTATTTGCATCAGATCAAAATCTAAACTACTTACTTGAGCTGAGCAGCAAAATTCCTATTGAATAAATACCTCTGTGTCTGCAAACTGGACCAAAATATGATAGGAGGCCCAACTGATGATGGAGCCTGCCAGAAGATACCACAGCCATCAGGGAGTGGGGAACAGCAACCCCCGACTCCTGCTACAGATCCAACCCAGCCAACAAATGCACCCCTCATCAAAGCGATTCAGAGCATGGACACAAAGTTAGAATCACTGGTGGGTAAAGTGACAGTACTAGATGCAAAAGTCTCAGGTGTCCAGGAGGAGGCGAAGACAACCTCTGATATGGCCTGCAAAGCAATCAACACCACCACAGCCAGGCTTACTGTGGGAAATGTAGTGCTGCAGGTGGAGGACCTAGAAAAACAAGTGAGACCACAGAACCTGAGATTAATTGGCATGCCTGAGGGTGCAGAGAAAGGGGAACTTAAAGATCAAATGCACATATATTTCATAAAAAGCTTGAATCCACATCCCTGTGTCATGACTAGTGTTGCCTGAAAATACCATGCTGTTTGGTTTTGTGGTTTTCTTTAAGTCAGCATCTGTTAATGTACTCTGCAGTAATTGAAAACAGTGAAGAAGCAGTGAAGATTTGTCTGTCTCTATCAATGAGCAATGACATCATACCTGTCCAGCCTGCTGCTTCAGCAATTAAGTCCTTGTTTGACTGAATAAGCTGCTGCAGTTCCTAGTTAGAGCAGTCTGTAGAGCTAATTGTTTTCACTCAGAGTTTGTTACTAACCCATCTGGCTTGAGTTTAGAGAGATATACTTAAAATCTATCTTTCTGTTCTCATAAAAAGTTGATCATTTGAGGTTCAGTGTTGAATTGAAGTGGTATGAATGAATGTCTGTGAGAAATTACCTTGTCTGTATCACAGCTATCAGTTCTCTGTCACCAAAACCCTGCATTCTATTCTGGCTATATAACACAGGGTTGTTTAATGAATATAAAATAAATCAACATTCCATTAATTCATAGAAGCAACGTATCTTTGATGTAGCCTCAATAATTAGGTTCATGTGCAAACAATTTTGTTTTTATGTCAGATTGACAACCGTGTCTGCCACATTCTGCTATATCAGGAACATGAACTGTATGAACTCATAAAATTCAGTTCTTTTTGAGGATTTCTGTGTGAAAATACATCATGTATGTGTATAACTAGAAATACTATTTGGCATCCTGATGCCCCTGTCTCCTGCCTCTCAGTTGATGCTGCTGCACCCTGCTTCCCTCTGCCCCCCCCAGCCAAGGCCAATGTACTCTGTTGCCCCCTCTTCCTGTCCCCACAGACATGGCTGCTGTGCTCTGCTAAGCCCTAGAGTCCCAAGGGCCTCTGCCTATGCAGTTTGGGCTGCTGCACCATGCTGCTCCAGGCCACCAAAAGTGGGAATTTTGCTATACCCTGTTACCCACTTCCATTGTCCCAAATGGGCAGGGCCACAGCACCACGTGCACCCCATCACATAGTCAGGGCTGCTGTACCCTAATGCCCCACTGTGTCTTGCACCACATTCAAGGCTTCTGCACCATGCTGTCCTCTGTCCCCTGACTGTGCCCTACTACACCATAGAGCCTCTTGCCTCCACAGTTAGGGTTGTTGCACCATGCTTCTCCCTGCCACTAGAGTCAGATCCTTTGGTACACTGCCCAAGCTACTCAAAGGAAAAAACAAAAAATACCTTCATCTTGTGTTATAGGGTGGGGTACAGAGGGTAGCAGGGTGCAGCAGCCTCAACTGTTCATACAGGAGGCAGCAGGGTGCAGTTGCTCTGACTGTGTGGAGAAGACAGTGGGCAGCAAGTTGCAGCAGCCTCAAATGGGGGCAGGAGACAGGGGGCTTTTGGGGCGGGGGAAGCAGAGAGCTACTGTCTCAACTGTTGGGCAGGAGACAGGGGCATCAGGATGACATATAGCATTTCTAGTTATGCACATACATTACGTATTTTCACACAGAAACCCTCAAAGAGCTGAATTTTATGAGTTCATACAGTACATGTTCCTGAAACAGCAGAGTGTGGCAGGCACATGTTTGTCAATCTGACATGAAAACAAAATTCTTATCACATGAACATATTTATTGAGGCTACATTAAATACATGTTGCTTCCATGAATTAATGGAATGTAGATTTATTTTATATCCATTAAACAACCCTGTGTTATATAGCCAGAATAGAATGCAGAGTTTTGATGACAGTGAACAGACATCTGTGATACAGACATGTTAATTTCTCACAGACATTCATTCATACCACTTCAGTGCAGCACTGAATCCCAAATGATCAACTTTTTAGGAGAACGGAAAGCTAGCTTTTAAGCATATCTCTCTAAACAGAAGCCAGATGGGTTAGTAATAAACTTTGAGTGAAAACAATTAGCTCTACAGACTACTCTGACTAATAACTGCAACAGCTTATTCAGTCAATCAGGGTCTTAACTGCTGAAGCAGCAGGCTGGACAAGTATGGTGTCATTGCTCACTGACAGGGACAGAAAAATCTTCACTTTTTCTTCACTGTTTTCAGTTACTACGGAGCACATTAACAGATGCTGATTTAAAGAAAACCACAAAACCAAACACCATGATATTACAAAGAAACACTAACCATGACACAGGGATGTGAATTCAAGGGAATTCAAGCTTTTTATGAAATATGTGCATTTGATCTTTAAAACTTGCGTGCTTCAATGGTTAAGTGAAAAGTTGCAACTGGACTGTCACTGTTAAAAAAGCATACAGAATAACTCCCTATCAGACTTCCAGTAATGTCTCTCCCTGATATGGAGTGAGTTTTTTCAGCTTTGTAATTCCCTAACCAAAACACTGATTCAACTTTTTCAAGGTCCATTTTAACAATACGGTTAACTGTGTGAACAGTGGCAGAAAGTCATAGGAGGAACCAAAAACACAGACAGCAGCAAAAAGAAGCAAAACCCTTACTTGTTCAGGAGTGCTGAGACACTGACTCTGGCACTGCCATGTATCCAGCAGCATGGCATCATTGCCAGCTCAGCCCACCCGCTCCCCCACAAGAGTAACCAATGCACAGATACCGGAGGAACTGAAAGCTTTTAGAAGTGCAGTGGTGGGTTTCCCCCAAACTCCCAGGCATGATGTTGAATCTTTAAAGGCAGAATTGGGGGAGATGCAGGGGGCTCTAGCTGTGCCATCAGAGCAAATGAACAATCAGTAACCTGATCATGCATATACTCACAAACAGGTCCAGCTAGGGCCGGCCAGGTGGTGCTGGAGGTTGAGGTGCTGGTCGCTACACCTCACGCCACACCAGAGACCTGGGTTTGGGAACCAGCTCGGGCTGCCAGGGGTCAGCAGAGGCGCGAAAGGATTGAGCATCCAGAGGACTGCTCTTCTGACTTGGGGGATGGAGATTCTGTCATCCTACTCATTGACTGCCCTCTGGTGGTGGCTGGTGGGCAGTACAGGTTGGGAGGCACACAACCGGCATCCTTGCATTGGTGAGGAGGGAGGAAAAATGCAAAAAGGGAGCTGGCAGGCTCCATGATGGCCTGTCACATCTCCATGGCTGCCCCTGGCTTCTGGATTATGCTCTGGGGGGGGGGGGAGAAAGCTGGTGCTCCCTTCCCTGGCCCCGCCATGGGGGAATTATCCAGGACGGTCGGAGCGGGAATGTGCAGGTACGGAGGATGAGTCTCTCTGAGGGAGGGCCATAGGCACCTGTCAAGCGCCAAAGGATAAAAATCTCTATGTAAAAAAAACAAAAAAAAAAAAAAAAAAAAAACAGGTCCAGCTAGTGCAGAAGTGCTGCAACCTTGAAGGCAAGATCAGGTGGAAAAATCTCCAAATTTTTGGACTGCCTAAGGAGGAGACTTTGTGGACAAACATATCCATGAATTGCTCCCTGCCTCAGAGTCCCCTCACCCAGAGAGACAGAGACAGAGACAGAGAGAGAGAATATGGCCTTAGGCCCTAAACTGGGGCCCACAGAACACCTCCATTCCCTCAGTCTTAGATTTCTCAGTTATGTCACTAAGGAACAGATTCTCTCAGCTCCCCGGAAAAAGAAGGAAACATATTATGGGCAACACCAAATTAATTTCGACCAGGACTGCCACCCAGCTATGCAGGCACAGGGCATGGTCTACTCTCCCTGCCCCAAGGTGGGCCTCCATTTTCAGAACCCCCTTCCTGCGAAGCTGTGGGACTATTTCCCTGAGGACCCTGTAATTAACCATACTGTGAAGGACATTACTGAGGATTTGAAGCGGAGGGGCTCAGATGTTCTCTTACCTCCACAATCTCGACAAGGCAGGAGATCACCCACACTGTGACATGACTGCTCAATGAAAATTTGGGAGACACCCTTCAGTGGCAGATGTAGTGAAACAACAGACACCAACCACATTTCAAATATGAAAGAACTGTTACAGCATGTCCAGAGAGTTCCACGTTGACTGGTAGATAACCTTCTCCTTTGACTCTCACTAACCATACTTGAACTTATGTTACCAAATACTTTCTAATGTACCAGTTTGTTGCTACAAATTACCACTCGGGGCATGCCGTGAGGTAAGGTGGGTCTGGGGTTGGGGGCATCATTCTTCTCTTTAATTGGTGGTGGGTCAACCAGTAGGGTTAGAGCATTGAGCCCTCAAGCAGGACATACAGTGGTTGTTCCTTCTCTGATGGCCAGTCCTTGTAGGCATAGTGCCTTAGGCTTGTGACTGCATGAATCTGGGTGGTGGGCTCATGCTGAGGGTGCTGGGGTGGAGGATGGGTTGTCTGGCTCAGCCCCCTTAGTTCCCATCATGGAAGCTGCCATATAGCGTCATTACTGTTTGAAGTATGGCACCTTTACTTCTAGCTATGGTGGATGTCCTCTAGCCGAATGACAGGGGCTGCCTCGGTGCTCTCCCTGCCGATCGGGAAGGGGGCTCGGGGGTGCCAAGGCCTGATGCAACTTACCTATGATTAAACTGAGGGACATAACTGAGAGATGGTGTAGTTAGGGGCATGTTAGTCACACAGCACGGGGGGGGGGAATTTCAACTATTTGGCTTGGCTTGGCTTGGCTTGGTGGGGAACTTCATTGACAGTGCACCAGGGGGCCTTTTTAGAAGTCCGGAGCTGGACCTCCCAGGTGGCGGCTGCCTGTTGGGGGAGGCTCACCTTTGCCTCTGCTGGGGCCTCCTGGGGTTTACAAAAGTGGTACATGGGGGGGGGGGGTTGCCCCTAGGCTTGCTCAACTGATTTGTTTAATTGTAGTTGTCTAAAAGTTGCTACTATATACAGTATGTGGTACTGATCTTAAATTATTAGCGATTTTCGTACTATTGAAATGGTGTTCTGGGTCCAGTACTAGAATCTGTTGCCTCCAATATTGTGGTGTGACCCAGGAAGGGTATTTTGTAAAGACCTCCCAACTACAAACATAATATTTGATTCCGAGTGTTCAGGAGCACCTATAATGTAGTTACCTTTTTCACAGGGTTGATGTCATTACTATGGATTTTGGTTGCTGAGGTTTGTACCCAGAGCTTCAACAAATGAATCTGCCGTAACAGGTTTACTGTTATGGGGGTCCACAGCCTGTGCTGTGCTTCCCCCATAGAGGCCAAAATCAATTCCTAGAAAGGAGAAGTACTAATCTTCTCCCTGCCTTAGGAGCACTATTAAGGTGGCACCCGGCTGGCACACCGTTCCTTAGTATCTACTACATACTTCCCTGTTGGGAGTAAGTTTAGTTTTGTTTCTTTGTTACTGCTTTTGTTTTTACTTCATTTTGCCAGGCTCTTTCTGGCAATCTGAGTTCTGCTAAGCAGCTCTATCCAGGGTATTTCTGTTCAGGCCACAGGATTTACAAATTGTATGAAATGCCAAATTCAAAAGTGTTTTTTCCTCCCTAGGTGCATAAGCTTGTTTTTACAAAATGAAATTAAGGGGTGTCCTACATTAATCTCTCATGTACTTGGAAAGGGGTTGGGATCCCCTGGATGACTAGGTTTATTGGATATGTTCCCCTGAATATACCAGGATGACAAGTTCTTCAGCTGTCATTTCATAATAAGATTAATGCAGTGCACAACCCAGTCAAAATATATAGAGTGTTGCAGCAGCTGAAGAGATAGCGTGTGGATGTTATCCTTCTCCAGGAGACTCACCTCTCCGAGGCAGAGACTAAAAATGTAAAAACGTTGGATTTTCTACGGTGGTGGCATCCTCCCATTGGTGAAGGAGGTGATGGGCGGTGATGATTCTGATCCCTCATGGAGTTCCTTTCCACCTCCAGGATCTGGTGTCAGATTCTGAGGGATGGATGCGATAGCAGTGGGCACCTTATATAATGCACTTCCCCTCTGAGGCCAGACAAGGTTGTGGCCCTGAGCCTTTTTAACACACTTCTTCCTATGCTAGAAGGCCAGCTCATACTTGGGGGTGCTCTTAACAGTATTTTTAACCCATCTCATGATGCTTCCTCCCCATCCAGAACAGGACTACCTCTCTCCAAGCTACTCTGGCCCACCTTGGTTTTATTACTGTAAGGCGCCACACCTTTCTGTCTGTCTAGGTGTGCCTACATGAATTTTTCTCCCCCACCCCAGCAAATACTTCTGCTCATCTTGATTATATTCTAACCACAGCTGAACATCTAGAATCCCTACAGGATATCACATGGTGGGATCCTCCTCTTGGATCATGCCTGTTTTGGCTAAGTTTTGCTTGGGGCAGTCAGTTTGCTGCACCCACTGGCATTTGAACCTTGTTCTGCTGAGAGGTCAGGAATTGCACATCTTCCTGAAGGAAAGAATCCCCAGGGTTCTGCAGTAGAATGTAGATCCCTCTGTTTCCCCCATAATCCTTTAGGACATGTTCAGGGCAGTGATCTGCAGAGAGTTAATAGCATACCCACAAAAAAAAAACCCCAAAAAACAGATGCAGCGAGAAACTAAGCTCCTTGAACTGCAGCAAACCTTACAAACCCTATAATCTTTTCTACTGGAGAGTGACATATCTGTGACCCCCCTCCAGATTGCTAAAGCTAATCAGGACATTTAACAAATTATGGATTTCAAGGAGAACCAAACTTTGCATCACCTTCAACACTCATATTATGATTGAGGGGCATGCAAAGCTCATAACCTGGCCTGCAGACTTCAACCTGTGAAACACAGACCTGTATCCTGCAGTTCTATGGCCCCATCTCCAAAACATTCACCCATCAATCCAACACCATTCAGGAGATCCTTTCTCAGTTTTAGTAAGCTCTCTATTCATCCAAAGATGAGATATCCTAAGTAGACATACAAGCATTTTTATAATCCCTGCTTCTCCCAAAGCTTGATGAGGAAGCCCAGCAGCTGCTTTCCCTAAACTTGACTGAAGAAATTCAGGCAGTACCCCAGATTCCATTACTAGAAACGTAGAAAATGATGGCAGAAGGGGACCTGTGGTCAATCAAGTCTGCCCAAACATGGTTTCCCGGGACCTACTGTCAGATGGATTTTATAAACAATTTCAGAACCAACTTCTTCCTCCCTTGTTTTCAGCATTTCGATCAGTTCTATCAGATAAAACCCTTACCCCCTTCATGGCATTATGCCACAATTTTGGGGTGCCCAAAACCTGAGAAATACCTCCTATTTTCAGCCTCATATGGGCCTAGCTCCATTTTAAATTGTGACTATAAAATCTTTATGGCCATATGGGCCAAAAGACTGGAGATCCTTCTTCTCACACTTTTGGATAAGGATTAGGTGGGCTTTGTCAGGACTAGACAGGCCCATGACATCATACAACACACCCTCCATCTGTCAGATTACACTGCCACCCCTAAGATCCTAGTGGCCTTGATAAGCTAAGATGCTGAGACGGCATTCAACAGGGTGGCCTGGCCATTTCTTTGGGCCATGCTGTCATAATTCAGCTTTCAAGAGAAGATGGTGGAGATGCTTCAACGTATCTATGTGTTCCCGGGGTATATCTTTGTCCACTAATGTTCACTGATGTTTTCCTGGAGCTGAAAAGGCTAATAGCCCATAAGTAGCTGCCTGCTGCTACAGATATTTAAACTCCCCACCATTAATTATATAGTTGTCCAAATTTGCTTTAAACTGTATTTTCGCGGGTGTACAGTTATGTGGGTAATGCAATTAGGGCACCACAACCAGTTTGCCTGTCACGCTGGCGAACTGGATTTTGTGGTGCCCAGCAGAGACGGGGCTATCTGTGTGTTACACCCTTTGCTCCATACATCTCTGACCTGGAGGTGATTATATTCCAGTACAAGGGATGTGGGGGCCAGTTCCCCCACAGTGGGGGTGCAGGGAGCAGCCAGAATGTGCCCTGGGGCATTGGGCATGATGGGGGTCGAGCAGCACAATTGCTGGGCATGATGTTCTTTTATTGGCATTGTGCTGGCACCCTAATAACGGTCGCGGTTTTTCTTGTTTGCCGTGACCTGGTGGAACCATTTTTGAGCTACTTATGATTGTTTCTGATGGCAAAACTGTATTTTTGAGCTGCTTATTATTTCTGATGACAGACTAGTCCAGAGGTTGATTACTTGCTCAGTGTAGAAAAACTTTATTTTATTTGCTCAAAATCTTCTTGAGTTGACTTGTAGGGCACGGTCTTGTTTTGGAGTCAATGTTTTTAAACATCATATTTATTTCATTAAATATGGATAATTAATTGTATCTTGGAATAACAAGATGTCTCCCCTTTTTTCTACACAGTTCTAGTGGGTATAGTTTTTTTTCCCCATATTCAGTTTTTCCCACCTGGAAGCCCTGGCAGGTGGCTGTGGTCCCATCCTAACAGAGGGATACTCACTCTCTGATATTTCCTGTGTCCCCTTATTGCCTGAGCCTGGAGAATCTCCCATGGATTGCCCCCCCCCCATGGTGGGGCCAGGGAGAAGGGCGCCAGCCTTCTTCCTCTCCCGAGACCCATTCTAGATGCCGTGCCCAACCCCCTGAACACAAAAACCATCACGGAACCTTCCAGACTCCAATTTCTATTTTTCTCTTGTCCCCCTGCACCTATGAACATGGTGACGTTGGTACGTGTCTCCCAACCCATGCTGCCCTCCAGCCACCGCCAAAGGGCAGTCAACAAGTGGGATGACAGGTCTTCCTCCCCTCGAGAAAGGAGGGCAGTCCTCCAGATGCTCGATCCTCTCTCGCCCCTGTTGACCCCCGGTGGCCCAAGCAAATTTCCGAACCCGGGTTGCCAGCATGGTGCAAGGTGTGGCAGCCAGCACCTCAACCCTCAGCACTACTGGGCCGGCTAGTGGGTATAGGCTTAAAGTCTTCAATCTCTTTGATGCCTGTAACTATTTTTGTTGTCCTTCGTTATACCTTTTCCACTTTATCAATTACTCCTTTCACCATAACTGGCTTCCATAGTCCAGTAAAGGTCTTAAATAGGATAAATACAGTGGCATAATAACCTCTGATGTACAACTTTTTATATTTTGTTTTATGGTACCTAGAACCTGATTCGTTTTTGAAATAGCTATAGTACTATGATCTTTAAAATCCATGGTATTGTTAATCAAAATCCCCAACTCTTTTTTCTTAGTAGCTTACTTTCAGAACTGAGTTACATAAAGTTTAGTGATGTAGGAAGGGTTTTTAAGTGTATTACACAACATTTCTCCATGTTATAAGTCATACCCAAGTAACAGGCCCATTTTGTTAATTCATCTAATCAGATCGTATATATTCTGTATTATTACAAGGTCTCCCAAGCTTTGTGTCATCCACATTCAGTATTTTATTACCCAGTTCAATATATTTTTTGTCTGTATCTGATAAAAAAAAAATAAGAAAATTTGAAAGATGATGGGACCCAGTACCGATCCCTGCGGCACCCCACTAGTCCCCCTACGCTCTGTGGACAAGAAGCCATTAACTGATATTGTTTATTTATAGACTGTCAGCTAACTTTCAATCCATCTTGTCAGTTTGCTATGTATGTTTAGTGTAACCAGTTTCTGTGCTACAGCCCAGTGGGAAACTGTGTCAAGGCCTTTACAAAAATCTGATAACATGACATCAACAGAACCCCCTCTATCCAATATTTGATTAACTTTCTTGTAAAAACAAATGATATTTGTTATTCATGAGCATCCCATGGTGAATCCATGCTGCTCCCAGTCATAACTACTGGAAGATTCTGGTTGTTTTAATAACATATCCTAAATTATGGAGTCTATGATTTCCCCGGGGAATCCATGTTAAGTTTGTTGGTTGATAATCTGCAACTCGTCGTTTGTCTCCTTTCTTGTGAATCGGAGTTATCTTGGCCTTCCTCCAGTTCCTTGGCACAATTCCATCCTTTAAGGATTTGTCATGCAATAGTTTAGTGGTAATGTTATATTGTTTTTCATTATTTTTTAGCATTTTCGGTGTTATGTCAGCCAGACCTGGTGTACTGTGCTGCTTAAGTACATTTATTATTTTTGTGTTATGTCTATTTCCTTTATTTTAATATTGTTATTCTGGGTGATATTATTAGAACTGGGGCCCGATATTCAGATAGGCACAGAGTGTAGTGCAAATGTTTTTGCTGCACTTTGCAATTGCCAAGGGGGTCCCCGGATGCTATATTCAGTCAGGTGCTACCTGACTGAATATTGGACCATGTCAGTGCAGCGCTAAGTCAGGGAGTGCCGCCACAACACGGCTCCTGAAGTTGGCCCAAAAAGTTGATAGCGCCAGAACTCTATTAACAATTTTCAGAGGTATCCATGCAAATGAGCCCATTGGGCATACAAGGCACTAAGAGGCCATTTGCATGCTCATTATGGGCTCATTTGCATGGGTAGCGGAGGCGGGTAGCAGAGGCGGGTAGCAGAGGCAGGTAGCGTGGCACTGCCTCCCCCGCTGTCCATGACAGTTGTAGCTATCTCTGGTGCCAGTGGTCTCCCTGTCCCTCCCTGTGATCTTAGACCTGCAATAATAAATAAAATCCCTGGTGCTAGTGGTACCCTCCCTCCCTCCGATCAATCCCAGCCTTATAGTAATAAATAAAATCCCTGGTGCTAGTGGTCCCCTCCCTCCCTCCCATCGATCCCAGCCTTATAGTAATAAATAAAATCCTAGTGCTAGTGGTACCCTCCCTCCCTCCGATCAATCCCAGCCTTATAGTAATAAATAAAATCCCTGGTGCTAGTGGTGCCCTCCCTCCCTCCCATCGATCCCAGCCTTTAGTAGTATAATAAAATCCCTGGTGCTAGTGGTCCTCTCCTCCTCCCTCCTCTGATCCTAGCCCTAGCACCAGGAATTTTATTTATTATCACGGGCTGGGATCAGAAGGAGGAGGGACTACCATCACCAGAGTTTTTATTTATTGTTACATGACTGAGTTTAGAGGGAGGGAGGGAGGAGATGAAGGGACCACTACCACCATGGATTTTATGTATTACCACGGGGCTGGGATTAGAGAGAGAGAGAGAGAGAGAGGGGACCACTTGCACCAGGAAATGTTATTTTAATGTCAGGGCTGGGGATTGGAGGGGGTTGTGTTTTTCATAAAGTTTATTTCTCTTTTGGGTAAGTTTTATTAACTTCTTAGTCATCCGTTTTGGTTTTATATCTTTATCACTATATTTTTACATGTTTAACATATTTATTACTGGTAGCCACGATAATACTTTTAAAACAATCCCAACTTTGTTCTACCATTTTGTTTTTGAGAAGTATTCACCAGTCCACATTATTAATGGTGTGTTTATAGCCTGCTCATCAGCAGAGTATGATAAATATCTCTGTGCATCATTTTAACCTTTTATATTTACCTTGAATACCGAAAATTATACATTAATGATCGCTGTTACCAAGTGGCTGGGTTACTGTACAATTAGTTATCTTTATATTTTCAGTAGTTAGAACTAAATTTAATGTATTTTCTCCTCAAGTTGTTTTCTGCACATGTTGCACAATGTTCATTTTGAGACATTAGTTATTAGAAACACAGTACTTTGAACTTTTCTGGATTTTTTTTTGACCAGTCTATATCATTAAAATTAAGATCTCCTGCAAACACTATCTCTCCATTTCATTTGCAGTCTCCAGTTCCTTTATTATTATTTTTTATATATATATTTGTAATTTTTGGTGTTTTCCTTTTTTCTACCCTTCCTTCCCGGGGCCATAGCATACACATGCATGTATGTTTGTGGAGTTGCATGCACACGTTAGGATTCGGTGGCCCCTTCCACCCCTCCCCAGACTTGCGTCACCACTCCAACCACCTACGCTGCCTACTGGACCTCCACCAGGGAGCGGGACTATGGCGGAGCTGGCAGCCACCCATTTGGAGGAGAGAGCTATAGCTCGATCCCGCTCCAACTGTCCCCCCCCCCCGAGCCAGCACCCCGGTGACCTGAGGTTGTTCCCAAACCTGGGTTGCTGGCATAGCACGTCATAAGGTGCCAGCATCTAAAGCCCTCCGTTCCATCAGGCTGGCAATTAATTATTATCTTTTTTTTTTTTTAACAGTTATATTTGGTGTTTGGCAGACTGTAACATAGACCTAGAATTTTATGTTCAATATTGGGGGGCTTTCTACAGTCAACCAAATTGTTTCCACTTCGCTATCTTGTTCTTTGATTTTTTTTTCAGAAATATTTAAATAGATGTAATGTCATCAAATATAAATATCACTATTCAACTCTTTTTTCTTTCCTGACCAGCCTAAGTAGTAGCTAACAGCTGATATTCTTTCCCCAATCATCCTCTGGTGCACATCATGTTTCAGTTATTAGTATTATGTCGATATTTTCTGTGGTTGCTAATGGTTGAAGTTCCCCCATCTTGTTAGTCAGACTCAAGGAGTTATATAATAAACATGTTATGGCATTTCACCCCATTGTATACTGTACCCTGCTTGTGTGTACATTCTTTCTTGTTATGGATGTTTTCTTGTACAAATCACCCCATCCCCCATCCTTATAAGTTTAAATGCACCCTATCAATTTTTCTTTCAGTAAGTTCACCAATTTCTCTGCCACTGTTTGTTAAGGTGCAAGTCATCTTTGTTATATAGATGTTTCTTATTTTTAGTTTCTTTCCATGAGTCTATAAATACCATGCCCTCTTTGCTATACCAACTATTTAACCTTGTGTTAATTCTTACTGTGGTCTTTTCCTTTTTAACTGAGGCTTGTGGGATTGGTAATCTTCCAGCAATGAGTACCATTCCACCCCTTTCTCGATGTCCTTTCCCATTTCAATAATCTCATAGGAAATATCATTTTCATGGTCAACTCTGAGGTTATTTGTTCCTATGTGTATGGTGACAATGGGGTTTCCCCCCCACTTTTATCCAGGATATGTAGCCTGGGGTCCCTTCCTTTAAGTCCTGTATTATAGCCCCTGGGAAACAGAAGAGTATTCTATTTTGTGTGTCTTGATTACAAATGATTGAATCGCAATGCCTCATAATTGAGTCTTCTATGACTACTATTTGCTTGTTGACATTTAAGTTGGCACTGCCTTGTGTTACCATATTCTGGTTAGCATTTTCATGTGCTGGTATCCCATATCTATTTTTAAGTGTAATGCCTCGTTTTATTTGTGTAGAAATAAGTGTTTTTTAAATGAGACTGGTGCCCTGGCTATCTATTTGAGGTTAGTGTGTGCTCTGCTTTATGTGTTTCTGTTTTGGTCTACTTCAGCATTGCAGCAATACAATCCTTGTGCCCACTCTACTTGGTTTGTTTGTAATATGGTTTTCTGCACTCATTTCTGCCTTTTCCCCTTCTCTGGGAAGTTTTTTTTTGTGTGTGTGCTTAGCTATACACCACTCTAAATCATCTTGGTCTTCTGTTCCCTACCTACCTCTTTTTTTTCACCCTTTCTTACCCATGTCTGTTGGGCTATCATCATCCTCAACTTTCCTAGCTATTTTTTCCTGTTTGGTTAGTTGTTCATCATTAATACAGATAGCTTCACTTTCTAGTGATTTTACAACATTTTCAATTTTATTAATTTCCAGTGCATTTTTTTAGTTCATTCCATGACTGTATTTTTCTTACATTTGCTCAAATGCTAAATATTTAAGGTAATAATAACCCTCCTTGTTTATGTTTGCCACCTTCTCTGCATACATCCTACATGATGCACTGGATTATCTATCTCTCTTTACACAACAGATTTAATACATCCCCAGTAGGGTCCAGTGTCTTTCGTTTCCTTAATTACAATAGTTAAATTTAGTGTTGCCTCTATTATGATGCATAGGGTTTATGGCCTCCTTCCCAGTCATATCTCAGGGTTAATGGCCCAACTACATCTCCTTTCCCTTTGCAATGCAGAACGAGGTAGGGGTATCCCCTTTACCCATTCCTATTCGCCTTGTGTCTGGAGCCCTTCGCTGCAGCAATTCATAATCCTCCCCACTTAGCTGGTATTCCACTAGTAGGCAGGGACTTAAAAATGTTCATTTTTGCTGATGATGTTCTTCTCACCTTGACAACTCTAGAGGAGTCTCTTCCTGCTATATAGGAAGTGCTTACTACCTTTGGCAGGATGGTGGGGTATAACCTAAATATGCAAAAGACAGAGGTCTTGCTATATAATTACATGCCACCTGACAACTTGAAACAGAATTTTCCTTTTAAATAGAATGGCATTTAAATACCCGACAATAAAACTGACAAAACATTTATCCAATCTGGAATTCCTAAATGTCGAGCCCCTCACACAGCAGCTTACAGAGGACTTGACTCACTGGAACCAGTTGTTCCTCTGCTTTTTTAACCGAATAGAGGTCATCAGGCAAAACATTTTGCTGTGTATACTTTTATTTTCTTCAAACCTGCCTATCATGCCTGATAATATGTATTTTGAATTATGGAACAAATGAATCTCCAGGTTCATTTGGCAGGGGACACAGCCATGTATCAAGTTCTTCGGACTCCACCTTCCTAAGGAACAGGGTAGAGTTTAGCTGTATACTGTATGTCTGTGGCTGTCCCCAAATTTTAATGTATATTAGAAATGCATTGAATTCATCCTCAATTATTTTTTAAACCTGGACTTCTACCTATTTGGCAACCCCCCAGGTTGTGTTCAGGTTTCCAAATTTTTCAAGTTTACAGCTATCACATTAAAGCAATAACTGTTAATGTGGAACACATTTCTTGCAGATGCCTCTTTGAGACAACTGCAGGCTTTGCCCTGTGAAACAGCGTTTCCTCCCAAATAAGACTGACACTGCAGTCTGTTTTTCAATTGTTAGATTTCCATGAAGCAGTTCCCTTTACCACCTTACAGACTAGTTTCCAATTGCCCCAACTGACCACTTTGCAGGTGCATTTTTACTTAATGGGCCAAGGCCCTGCAGTGGCCTCTCTCCTGGGAAAAGCTCCACCACTTTTACAGTACCTTATGAGCCATATTAAAAGGGAAATGTGCTTGCATGTTATTGGCCAGCTGTACAGAGCCCTGTTGGATACCATACCTGATACTACAGAGTCAATTTTGTAAAAGTGGAACTCTGAATTGGGGACTGACCATTCGCTGGCTAACTGGCAAAAATTTTATGGCCCCACCTTATCAACTCATGGCGACCACCTGCTTGTGTGAGTTTTCATGGACGTGGTGTTCCAGATTTTTCCATTCCCCAATATAGTGGCTATATATGCAGGCTTGGATAAAGGGCACTGCTGGAGGGACTGTGAACAGTGACTGGCTAATCAGACACATGTATTTTGACAGTGTCCAACTCTTTAGACCTTCTGGCAGGCTGTTATTGTGGAATTGGAGGGCATTTTTAATTGCCCAGGAGAGGTGACTTCTTCTCTGATTTTGCTGACAGTCCTCCAACAACAGTTCCCTACATGGACAAACGCTCAAGCTAATGTTAATATTCATTTTTACTGTGAGAAAGACAATCACACGCCATAGAAAAAAAAAACACTCTTCTCCACTGGCAAAACACACTCCTACATATTTATGGGTTGGAAAAGCCAACATATACTCTAAACAATAAGATTTCCTTGTTCAAGGATAGGTGACGGTGGTGGGTTGTATTTCAGGTAGACCATTTCCCTGGTTTTGTTCCATGATGCAGGGCCCCCCTGCTTCCCCATCATGTCCTCCCCATTCTTCCTCCCTTCTCCTACTACTTGCTGTCCCAAGGAAAGGAAGCTGGTGGAAGTGTGCTGAGGTGCTGAAGAGAAGCTGTTTGGCATATATTTTTATGCCATTCTAGTTTTTGCAAAAGGTATGCTACTGTTGCTTTATCTGCTAATTATTGCCGAGTTCGATTTTTAAATATACTAGTGTGATAGTACCTTGAGTTGGGTATTCTTTTAACCCACAGCAGAATATTGAAGTTGGCTGTCTCTTCTGCTTGTTTGACCATACCCCACTGAAAAGATCGGACATTCTGGAGCAGGTGACCTGGAGAAGAATGGGAGAAAGACGGGGGTCGAGTTGGTCAGAAGTGGATGCACTACGAGCAAGTGTGGAGTTGTCGGTGGACGATGATAGTGTATCTGAATAACAACAAGAAACCATATGGTATGCTAGCTTTGTCAGTGAGGCATAGTGCCTGTGTTTTTTGCCTTGAGCTTGTTGTTGATGCTGTACTTAGAGTGGGTGCTTTTTTCTTTCTCTTTTAGTGGCTGTAGGATATTGCAAAATACTTTTGGAAGCCCAGAAACCATGGAGACTGAAGATCTGTGCTACATTGTAGAACAAAAGGAATGGAGGGAATTGGTGTCAGTGTAAACTCTAGAAAGAGAACTAAAAACTAAGAGCTGATAACCAGCTCTTTTGTGCCCCTGAAATAATAGATTTGTTTCTTCACTATGTGAGGCTGGGAAAGCAGTAAAAAAAGTGGAAAAGGCTACTTAAACGAAGATCTGCAGAAGGTTGCAGTTTCAAGAGCATACGTTTTTAATACCGTCACTCGAATATTATATATTGAAGGTTTATGACTTGATATGATTTACTGCTGTGGTATGAGTTAACCGTTTAAGCACAGAGTGGCATATTTAACAAAATTGGCTTTTGGGGGGAGATTATTCCTCTCGGTTTTAATGAGCACATATCTTTTTTTTTTCCTCAATTGGCACATATAGTTAATCAAAGTCTGTTTAAGCGTTTACATTTTTGTGCCACTTACATCACATGGTCTAATGATGTATTTGTGATGCAGCAGGCTGGCTGACCTTATAGTCTGAGATGTAACACTGCCCACTTGCACTTCCATTGGCCTAAAGTAAGACTTTCCAGCAGCTTGCAGCTCTAAAGTTTCATCTTTTTATGGAAAGTACAGTTATATAATAGCCTACTGTAACAGTAGATCTTCAAGAGAAGCTCTTGCAGCCTGCCACACCATTAGAATTAAACCACCAGATGCCAGGATCACACAGAAAACTTCTAGCTAGCAGTGGGACTGCTCACTGCTGACGTCAGTCAACTGACATCAGCCTAGCCTATACAGGTGGGCAGTCCCCCACACCCATCTCAGTTCTCCTGCCGGTGACCCCATACGGGCAGCTAAAAGAAAGCCAAGGAGATTTTCTGAGAGCCAAAAGAAAGGTAGAAGCAGTGCAATCAAAAAAGAGTAGCGGGGAAAGCAGGGCCTGCTGCAAGAGGTTCTCTCGAAGATTTACTGTTATGGTAAGTTCTTACGTAACTGTACTGTCTTACTTTGAGGAAGGCTCTTGCAGCAGGCCACACTGATAGAACTGAGACCCAGGCAGTACTGTACTAAGTATCAGCAGGGTGACACTACCGGGAGGAGGACAAATCATCAGCCAAGAGCTCACGACAGAAGGCCCTGAAAAACTGCCAGGCTGAAATTGGCCTTGCGCCTAGAAGCAATGTCCAGACTATAATGCTTGGTGAAGGTGTGGACAGAGCTCCAGATGGCAGCTGCACAGATGTCCACAGCAGACACATTTCTGAAGCAAGCTGTGGAAGCAGCCATACCCCTGGTGGAATGGCCCTTGACCACCCCCAGAAGGGGATTGTTGTACATGCAGTAGCAATAAACAATGCAATTCACTAACCACTTAAACAAACACTGTTTGGAAACAGGAGCGCCCTCTCTCTTGGGAGCAAATGAAACAAACAACTGGTCAGTTTCCCTTAAAGACTTGGTGCAGTTTGTGTAATACCGCAACAGTCTATGAACATCCAACGTATGGAGCAATGCCTCCCCCTGATTAGAATACTCAGGAAAATAAACTGTCAGGTGGATGGATTGATTTAAAGTAAACTATGACACCACCTTAGGTAAAAACTTTAGATTAGTATGAAAAGACACCCCGTCTTTGTGAAAAAACAAATAAGGCTCCTTATATGTAAGAGCCTGTAGCTCAGAAATCCTTTAAGCAGAAATAACAGCATCTAAAAAGAGCACTTTCCATGACAGAAAGTGCAGCTTGCAACTTGTGGCTGGTTCAAAGAGAGGTAAAGTGAATTTCTCCAACATAAAGTTATGGAGGGACCAGGTCCCGAATGGGAGGTTTCAGATGCAGAATACCCTGCAGAAATGTGCAGGATACCTTGAGCTGGGCAACAGCTTTGACCTCGACAGGTGCATGATATGCAGAGATGGTGGAAAGGTGCACCTTGAGTGCGGAGTACCCCAAGCCTGAATCTGAAAGGGAAAGAATGTACTCCAACACCTGATTCACCGGACAGGTGAAAGCATTCAAATGGCGAGGAGAAGCCCAAATGGAAAAGTGCTTCCATTTCATAGCATAAGTTGCCCTGGTGGAAGGCTTCCTTGCAGCCACCAGGATGTCTGTGACCCTAGAAGACAACCTGAAGTGAGCAATAGCTAGGTCCGCAGAAGCCATGCATGGAGATGCAGAGACTTTAGGTCCAGATGGACCAGGGTGCCCCGGTCCTGGGAGAGCAAGCTGGTGCACAGGGGCAGGGGCACCGGAGGTTCCACTGTCAGCTGCTGCAGAAAAGGGAACAAAATCTAATGGGGCCAGAAGGGGACTATGAGACTCATCTCTGCCTCCTCCAACTGGAGCTTGGGCAGAACCCTCTGCAGGTTCGGGAAGGGAGGAAAAGCATACAGAAACCACCCCTTCCAAGAGAAGGACAATGCTTCTTGCCAGAGAACTCCAGGCCTGGGATTGAGCGAGCAAAAAAGTGGCAGTTTTGCATTGAGTGGGGATGCAAAGAACTCCAACTCTGGATGGCCCCACCAGTCAAAGAGATCTTCGACTACCAGGGTTAGAAGCTCCCACTCATGAGTCTGTGATGAGTGGGTGAGACTGTCTGCCAGGACATTTTGGACACCTGGAATATGTACGGTCGAGAGCTCCAGACCGTGCTTGATGGTCCAATACCACACTCTCATTGCCTCCTAACACAAGGGGTAAGAATGGGTCCCCCCTGCTTGTTGATGTAATACACCACACACATATCTGAATGCACCAGCAGCGGACCAGGGAGAAGATGAGTCTGAAAGACCTGCGGAGCATAAAGCACTGCTCGCATCTCAAGGATGTTGATATGGAGACCCTGTTCCACATCCATCCAGGTAGCCCGGGTCTGGTGGTTGGCCAGATGAGCACCCCATCCCTGGCTGGAGGCATCTGTCATGAGAATCTGATGGGGAGGGTTGAGAGCTGAAAGGAGACTCCCTGAAGGAGGTTGGCTGGATCCAGCCACCATGACAGCACCCTTCAGACCGGGTCAGAGACTAGGACCAACTGGTCCAGGTCATCCATGCGATAGTCTAACCTGGTCGACGTCTTCAACTGGGTTACAAGGATAGTAGATCAAGGAGTAGATGTTGTCTATCTGGACTTTAACAAAGCCTTCAACTCTGTTCCACACAGAGGGCTGGTAAGGAAGTTGGACCACATGGGGTGGGCAGGGAGGTGGTTGAGTGGGTGAGTAGCTGACTGAGAGGAGGAAAAAAGAGGGTTCAGGTAAATGGGCATTTTCAGCTGAGAGGGAGGTGACCAGTGGGGTACCACAGGGTTTAGTACTGGGTCCCCAGCTCTTCAATGTGTTCATAGCAGATATTGCAAATGGACTGAAAGGTAAAATGTGTCTATATGCTGATGATACCAAGATTTGCAACAGAGTGGATTCCCTGAGGTTGTGAGGAGTATGACTTCAGACTTGAAGAAACTGGAGGAGTGGTCAGAAACATGGCAGCTGAAATTCAATGCCAAAAAGTGCAAAGTCATGCACTTACACAGAAACTATCCCAAAGAGGATAACTACCTGGAAGGAGAGAAGCTGGTCTTCACCAGCCAGGAGAGGAACCTGGGGTCATTATATCAGAAGACTTGTAAGTGGGTAAACAGTGCGAAAAGGTGGCACTAAAGGCAAGTGGCTTGCTGGGCTGCATTGGAAAAGGGAATCACAAGTCACAGGAGGGGGGTGCAAGCAATGGGGACTCCACGGAGCTGTTCTGAGCCAAAGGGCAGAACAACTGAGCTACTAACCAGATTACTTCTCACCTTACAGGAGTAGAAGCTAGACCTCACTTGTTCAACAGCTACCTGATTGTTTTTGTTTTTGCGGCATACAGAGATCAGTCAGCGGCTGTTCGTTTTTCACAAGCTCGAGCTGAGGAGCTAAAGAAAATGTCACAGTGTGATGTAGCCTGTGCCTCAGTGGCCCAGCAAATTGGGTGCTAAAGGGCAAAAGAGTGCAAACTCCAACAACAGCGAGGGCACTTAAAAGGATCCCCCAGACCCACAAAGTGGCAGACACCACCTGAGGGAAATGCAAGTAGGAGATTTAAATTCTCCCACACTCTTGCTTGCAGATCTTCTGACTGAAGTGCAACAAGCAGAACCGCAGCAGCATAGCCGCATCCAGGCTCCAGCTCATCAGCGGCTTTACTCTCGTTGGCGGCTTCTGCTGCGTCAGTTCCCTGGGCACTCCAGCATTTGAGAAAGATGGGCATTGTCCTGCAGCCTGTGGATCGCTCCACTCTCCCTCACAGAAGCAGGGAGCTGGGATGCACGGACCACAGGCAGGGGTTTTTCTGCAAGCAGCGGGGACTCCACAAAGCTGTTCTGAGCCAAAGGGAAGAACAACTGAGCTACTAACCAGATTCCATCTTACCTTGCAGGAGTACAGGCTAGACCTTGTCTGTTCAACAGTTACATGATTGTTTTCTGCAGCATACAGGGAACAGTAGGATACACTCACCAACCCTCCCCCCTAATCCCACCCTCCCCCAGGTGCTCTTGCTTTATAGGTGTGTAGCACTGCCCACAACACCTGATAGGAGACAGTAAGGTACAAAAAAAACACTCACTGTTCTGCTTTCTTTTTCATCCACACTTCCTGTCAAGAAACAGGAATCAGGGCTACCTCTTGACTAAAACAAAAATAAAAATAAAAAATGGACCTTGTCAGTTGCGAAAACTGCAGTGCACTGTACAATAGGATCTACAAATGGCAAACAGGACCCTGTCATGCATGCTGCACCATAGCAGATCTTGCAGCCCAACTACAAGATGTTTGGACTATAATATATGACTTCCAGTACAGGGAACTTTATAGCACACCTCCTCAACCCCCCCACCACCAGTACCAGCATATCAGCCAGGGGTCAGGACTCGAGGCCGGGACCAGAGACTGGCAGATGGTAAGGAAAAAGAGGCATCATAGGAAACCCAGGAAGGAAGCCACAAACCAGGAGCACTTCCCGGCCATCCAAACTGAAAACAGGTTCTCTCCACTGCTACCAACCAAAGACAAAGTAATACAAGGTAAAGAAATCAAACCACCAAAAAAGCCTAACACACCAATTAAACCCAATACAAACTATGATAAAAACACTAATACTCAAAATATAACCAACAATACCAAAACCAAATGCAATAACAACAAAAATACTAAAACTCAAAATAAAAACGACACAAATATAAACAAAAGCAAAATTCTCATAATCGGGGATTCCATGATCTGAGGAGTGGAACACCACCTAACACAAAATGTTAAAAGTGACATTGTGGTAAAGTGTCTACCAGGAGCATCTGCAAATAGGGACACTAACCGCATAAAGACAGTTGTGCAGGAATCGGGATGTTACACATATAACAATACACCTTGGTACCAATGACTTGGCAAATCACACAGTTCAGGAGGCCGAGAAACACTTTTAAGGGCCTGGCCAACAAACTTTCTTCCCTTCCATCCAAATTAGCCTTCTCAGAAGTGCTGCCAGTGTGGGAAAAATCACCAAGCAAGTCAGAGAGATTGAAGTAGGCGAATTCAACTCATGGCTGCATGATTGGTGCCAAGACAAGGGATACCACTATATAGGGAACTGGCACAATGTTTGGGAAAGAATCTTTTTTTAAACACAATGGATTGCACCTAAACTGAAAAGGTGTGTGAGCACTCAAACAAAAATTCGATGTCTATACAGGTAGTTTAAACTAAATAATAGGGAGTATGATGCAGCTCACACCCCTGCCGTCAGTGGGCTAGTCATCACACCCCAAAACACCAAATGCGTGCATACATCCCCAGGAGACAAATCAGAGCTAACATCTGCCCAAACCAGCAAACCTCCATAATCTCTTGGCTAGAAAGAGCAAGCTGGAGCAGTTTAGGAAGAGGGTACAACCTCATGCCAAAGAGGAGCTACATGCTTGGAAGGCAATGGTTGCAAATACTAGGAGCCTAACCAACCAACTTCCTGAACTCACTGCCATCTTGGAAACAGAAAGATTGGACTGGGTGACTGTAACAGAAATGTGGGTCATGGAAAACTACAGATGGGATACGGCCATTCCCGGTTACAATCTGTTCAGGAAAGATAGGCAGGGCAAAAAAAGAGGGGTGGGAGGCATAGCCATTTATATTCGGGAGGAAATAAAAGCCACAGAAGTTAAAGGGCAACCTGGGGACTTCAAGTCACTGTGGCCAACAGTAGACACGAGCAAGGGTAAAACCCTTCAGAACTGGCGTTGTGTACAAGCCCCCAAATCAAGGAGACAAAGACCTAATAGAGGAAATCCACAAAATGTCTGATAAAGGCAAAGTAATACTGGTGGGGGACTTCAACCTACCAGATATTAACTGGAGCACACCAATGGCAGCAACAACAACAAGCTAGAACGTCTTATTGTCACTACAAGGTGAGGGACCATGCCAACTTGTTAAAACCCCAACAAGGGGAGATGCCATTCTTGATCTTGTCCTGACAAACTCAGAAAGGATCAAGGACATCAAAGTGGGATGCCATATGGGCAACAGTGATCATCGCATGGTAAGCTTTAAGGTAAACATAACACAGGAAACCAGCCACTCAAAGATAAAGGTGCTAGATTTCAGAAAGGCTGATTTCCAAAAAAGAAGGCACAACAGAAGTAGCCAGTTGATGTAAATAGAGGTTGAGGAGGTGGCGGTCATGTGGGGGAAACATAAAAACATAGACTTTGACGGCAGATGAGGACTGCTTGGCCCACCCAGTCTGCCCATTTCCCTACCTATTGGATAAGCTGCAGATCCTAGTTGACCAACAGCCTACTTCTTCCTACCCCCCAGGAGAACTGCCTTATGTCTGTCCCATGCATTCTTGAATTCCCCCACTCACTCAAGAGAGCAATAAAAACTGCCACAGATCAATGTGCCAGATGGGTCAGCAAAGCAAAAAGAAAAATAAGTCCTCTATGGTTTTCCAAGGAAGTGGCTACCACCACAGTCAAAAAAAGGAGTACAGCATATACCAGGAAACCAAAACTGAGAAAGACTGGGAATCATACAAGTCAAAAATGAGAGAGTATAACGAACAAATTAGAAAGGCAAAAGCCCAGACAGAGGAAAAGATAGCAGAAGGTGCAAAGAGAAGAGACTAATCATTTTTTAGATACACTAGGGAATGTAGGAAGGCAAAAGGGAGGATAGTAAAGATTACTACTGAAGAAGGGAAATGCACTAAACATGACCCAGAGAAAGCCAAAATCCTCAACAAATACTTCTGCTTGGTGTCTACCAAAGAGGACCAAAGGGATGGCCCAGCCCTGAAAAGAACAACACCCCAGGACCAGGGGTAGACACTAGTCCCTTTACAAAAGCCGAAGTACAGGAGGTGCTAAATAAACTAAAAGCAGACAAAGCCATGGAACCAGACGTGATGCACCCCAGAATCCTTAAGGAACCTGGGGGCAGAATTAGCAGCCCCTCTGGCACTTCTATTCACAAAATCCTTGAAGAGCGGTGTGGTACCCGAAGACTGGAAAAAGAAAATAGTGGTTCCACGTCACAAATCAGGCAGTTGCGAAGAGACTAGTAATTACAGACCAGTGAGCCTCACATCTATGGTAGGGGAAACTAATGGAGACACTTTGCATACAGAGGATCAAAGCATTCCTCAAAACTAGCAGCCAACAAGACCCTAAACAGCATGGTTTCACAGCAGGTACGGCATGCCAGACAAATCTGCTTGAGTTTTTTGACTACGCTACAAAAATAGTGGATGACGGTGGGGTAGTAGATATGGTCTACCTAGACTTTAGTAAGGTCTTCGACTTGGTTCCACACAGAAGGCTGATAAAGAAGCTTGACCACACAGTGGTTGGTCCAGAAGTAGTCAGACTGGTACAAAACGTGTTACAAGGCAGAACACAGAGGGTACAGGTTAATGGAACGCAATCAATGGAAGGCAGGGTGACCAATGGGGTGCCCCAGGGCTCAGTATTGGGGCCTCTGCTCTTCAATGCTTTTATAGCAGACATCGCTGATGGACTGGAAGGGAAGGTATGCCTGTTCACAGATGACACCAAGATATGTAACAGGGTGGACACCACAGAAGGAGTGAGCAAGATGGAAGCTGATCTCAAGAAAGTAGAAGAATGGTCTGGAGTGTGGCAGCTGAGATTTAACACCAAAAAGTGCAAGGTCATGCACATAGGAAAGAAAAATCCAAGAAAGGAGTATTACTTAGGAGGTGAAAGACTGGCATCTTCAAACCAGGAATGAGATCTGGGAATCATAATCTCAGATGACTTGAAGGTTAGTAAGCAGTTTGAGAAGGCAACACTGAAAGCCAACAGAATGCTGGACTGCACTGGGAGGGGAATCATAAGCAGGAGGAGAGAGGTGGTGCCACCACTGTATAGATTGCTGGTCAGGCCTCACCTGGAATACAGAGTCCAGTTCTGGAGGCCTCACCTCAGGAACGACATTGACCGGGTGAAAACAGTACAGAGTAAGGTGACAAAAATGATTCAGAGTCTGCAGTACATGTCCTACAAGGAAAGACTTAGGGAACTGAATATGTACTCCCTGGAGCAGAGAAGAGAGAGAGAGAGAGAGGACATGACTGAAACATTCAAGTACATAAAAAGCATTAACAAGGTATAGGCACAGGAACTTTTTCACTTCAAGAAGGGCTCCAGGACCAGGGGACATGACCTCAGGCTGCAAGGAGGGAGGTTCTCTACCTACACCAGGAAGTTTTTCTTCACAGAAACAGTGGTGGATGCCTGGAACAGCCCCCTTGTCCTGCCCCAAGAGGTTGTGCAGGTCAACACTGTGGAAAGATTCATATGAACATACGAAATTTGCCAGCAGATAAAGGCCTAGAGGTCTATCAAGTCTGCTCGAATGTGCAGCTAGCACCCCTTATTCTGCAGCTGCCCCCCTTCCACCCTTCCCCCTCATTAACCCTCCCCCTTGTCCTGTCCCATCCTCGTTTGAAGCAGTCCACTGTTCTACTGCATACCACTTCAGCACGTAACGCATTCCACTCAGCCACCACCCTCTCTTTAAAAAAGTGTCTCCTCATCTCCTTCCTGAACCTTCCACGCTCCTCTCTCATATCATGGCCCCTGGTGGCCCTCCCTTCCCTTACTTTGAACAGCCCCTCTATACCCGTCTTGTTGATTCCTTTCATGTATTTAAAGGTTTCAATCATGTCACCCCTGTCTCTCCTCTCCTCCAGTGAGTACATGTTCAACTCCTTCAACCTCCTCTTCAAGAATGCATGGGATAGACTACAAGGGAGCCCTGACTACAAAGGGAAACCAGAGTGTCAAAATAGGTCTAAAACAAATGGGCAGACTAGATGAACCTAGCAGTCTCCTTCTGCCATCAACTTCTATGTTTCTATGTTTCTACAGGGCACTGGTGCTCCCCCACTTGGAGTACTGCATACAGTACTTGAGACCGCACCTCAAAAGGGACATAGACAGAACTGAGACAGTGTAGAGGAGGGCCACAAAAATGATTCAGGGACTGCACCATATGGCATACCAGGACAGGCTGAGGGAACTCAACATGTACTTCCAGGAACAGAGGATGTAGAGGGGCAACATGATTGAGACTTTTAAATATATGAGGGGTATAAATAAGGTTAACATTCAGGAGCTTTTCCAATTGAAAGAAAGCAGGAGAACGAGAGGGCATAACATGAGGTTGAAGGGAGGGAGGTTCAGGAGTAATATAAGGAAGTTCTTCTTTACAGATAGGGTGGTGGACCCATGGAATAGCCTACCCAAGGAGGTAGTGGGGGCCAAAATGGTAAGCGAGTTCAAGAATGCATGGGATAGACATAAAGGTAGCATATGGAAAGGCAAAAGAGGGAAGGGGCAACAGCACCAGGCAGGTTCTCGGGCAGACTAGAGGGACCTTGTGATCCCCTTCTGATGTCACGTTCTGTGTTTCTATGTTTCTATAACCCTCAAGGTCCATCGAGGAACCTGCATATGCAGACGGACCAGGGGAACTGTGGCAATGTCCACTGCCATGTGGCCCAGGAGATGTAGGAAAACCCTGGCAAGACCTGTCGGCTGGAGGAAACCAGATGGGCCTGCTGCATCAGGTGACTCCGCTCTGTTCTCGGGCAAAAAGGCCTTGCATTGACTGGTGTCCAGGACTGCTCCTGTATTATTGGAGGTGCTGGCAAGGAGAGAGGCAGGACTTCAGTAGGTTTATAGTGATCCCCAAGGCCTGGAAGAGATGGATAGTGTATTCCAGGGTCTAAAATAAGTGATCCCTGGAGGGAGCTGCTAGCAGCCAGTCATCCAGGTAGGGGAATATATAGAAGCCCTGCCTTCTCAATGTGACTGCCACCACTGCCAGGCATTTGGTAAATAGCTGAGGGGGGGGGCTGAGAAAAGGCCAAAAAGGACGGCCCGGAATTGAAAATGGGCTCCCCGAAAGTAGAAGCGGAGGAAGTGATGATGGGCAGGTAAGCATCCTGCATACCCAGTGAGCAGAGCCAGTCTCCCCTGGTGCAAGAGGTAACAGCCCCTGAAGGGTGACCATTCTGAAGTGCTTGTACTCTATGTACAGGTTCAGATGGCTTGGGTCTAGAATGGGCCAGAGATCCCCGGTCTTTCAGGGGATGAGAAAGATATGGGAATAAAAAAACCTTCCCCATTGAGCTTGAGGGATGGGCTCTGTGGCTCTTTTTTGAAGAAGATCCTGAATTTCCTTCCAAACCAGAGACAGGGGTGCAAGGCGGGGGGCTATATTGAGTGAACAGGAGGGTTTTCTGGCACCACTGTAGGAATTCCAGACTGTGACAATGGGCTATGATCTGGAGTACCCAGTTGTCTGTGGTCACCCCATTCCACCCTTCCAGGTGGCGGGAGAACCAACCCCCAACCACCTCCCAGAGATCCTCGGCTGGGGGGGGGGAGGGTCGGCTAAGGAGTCAGGAGGTGGGGGTGCACACAGGCAGAGGGGCCATGTGGGCCTTAGGGGTTCTGGCGGAGGCTGCGACAAGGGCTGCTGGAGCCTTACACTTGTGCTGACCCTTAGCAGACTGGTTCTGAGACTGCTTATGGGAAGACCTGCAAAAGGACTGACACTGACCTTCTCTAGACTGAGTGTGATGGAGCGAGTAGACTGACCTGAGGGACCACCCTGACTCCTGCAGGGTAGATATGATGTCCTGGACATCTCCCCCAAAAAGGACTGACCCCTGGAAGGGGGCATCCAGGATGCTGGCTTGCACATCTGAGGCAAAGACAGATACTCAGAGCCCAGAATGGCACTAGAGACTGATCCCAGCAGCTGCCCCATGCCCAGAGGTGGCCACCGCATTATAAGCTGCCCAGAGGACATGGCTGCCAACATCCAAGCCTGACTTCAGGAGTTGGGCGAGCCACATCTTGGAGGGGTCCTCAGGTAGGATTTGGACCAGATCTCTGGCTTGGTCCCAAATAACATTTTGAAATTGGACCATATGGGGCAGATAACTTATGGCCTGAATAGTCAGGGTGGTAGAGGCAAAAACAAATTTGCCAGTGTGATCCAGCTGCTTAGACTCTCAGTCCAGGAGCAGAGTACTAAGATATTTAGGCTTCTTAGTGCGGTCATGCGCCACATGATTGACCACATAATCCACCTTTGGGTGTGATCCCAGGAAGGGCTTATCCGCCGGGGCATAGTAAAGGCAGTCTGCCTTTTGGGGCAGAAGAGGGGTTGTGGAAGGATGATTCCAGGCTATCCTAGTGACAGGGTTTTAAATAATTGATTAGCATTTTTTTTCCTGGGACAATACTAACTGTACAGAAAGTATTTATATAGGTTTTCTAGCAGTGTTATGTTTGTTAAATACAATGGGGCAAGTGCTATGCATTTTTACAATGTTTTAGTACTTTTATGAGCAAAACGCTAATCAATTTTTAGAGTTAAATAAAACCCTGTCTAGTGATGTCTTCACAGGACTATATCAAGGGAGGCACCACCACGGGAAGGGTATCATGCTGCCGGAGATATTATGCCAGCCAGTGCCTCTCTGGGTCCTACTCCTCCGTCTCCCAGCCCACAATGGACTGGGTGTGGTGCATGATGTCCATAAAGGATGGATTATCGGAGGGGGGCTTGGTGACCTTTTTAGGTTGGTCATCCCCCTCAGATGAGTCACCAGGAAAAGAGGAAGACCCTGAAGAATGAAAGTCATCCTCAGTAATGTCAGAATCATGGACCGATGCTGGATGTCAGTGGTCATCCCATTTAGAACCCAGACCAGAATCTGGCTGAGCCCCTGAAGGCCCCGACATGCAGGGTTCACTCGGACCAACCCTGTCTGGGTTCTGGGGCTGAGGGTCCTGTGGAGGGTGGAGGGGAGATATCTGCGGTGGCCCTTGAGGGGCAGGGGTCTGCTTCTACATGAAGGACCACCATACTGAAAAAAGGGCATTATAGTCTACCTGTAGTGCGATATTGTACACTGGCAGAAAAGGTAAACTGGTATGAAGGCTGAGAGGCTGGTGAAGGGTACCCCGGTGAAGGGCTGCCCAGCACTGTTTGAGGATTTGGTGTCGACCTAACAGGCATTGGCAGTGGTGGTGGTTGTGGCAGGGGTGACGAAGAGGTCAGGCCTGTGTGCTGGGGCTGCGGCTGTACTGGTGACAGCCTGGCAGACGACAGCCTGGAGTGTCTGAGGGAAGGGTCCCTTGACACTGGCCCAGCTGGAGAAGCTGGTGCCTGAGGGGATGGAGACACCCATGTCACAGGCAGAGGTGATGCGGGTGTGGAAAAGATGGCAAGCACATGCTTCAGGCATTGCAGAGAAGGGCTAATGTTGGTCCTAGAAGTGGGACTCAATGAAGGCAGCACCATGGCCAGGGAGGTGACAGTGGTAGAGCCGACACCCAAGGAACCAACACCAATCAAGCCACCTGGCAGAGAGACCACTGAAGATATGGGTCGGTGTGTCCAGGGTGGGTGAGCTGGAGACAAAGATCCACTGCCCAAGATAGAAATAAGGACAGGCAGCAGAGTCGCCGAGAGCCCGGGGAAAGAGAGGGCTGGCAGGGCTGAAGAGGATCACCCCCCCCCCATGGGAGGATGACCCGGACACAGCTGAAGACCTAAGAGGTGACTGCAAATGGGAAGCTGACCGATCCCAGTCCCAGTGTTTGTCCCAGTACTTGTGCTTCCCTGATTTCTCCTTGTGCTTAGAAGAAGAAGAAGAGGCCTCGGAGGACTGTGTCGGCGAGGCCAAGGAGCTTCTAGCCTGCAGCTCTTTTTCCATTGCGACCAACTTCTGCTTTAAAAGGTGGCTCTCCAGCACTTTTAAATGACATCTTTGAGTGGCCTGGTTGAACGTCTAGCAATGCTGGCAGGCTTTGGTGTTGTGGCTGGGGCCTAGACAGAAGAGACACACAGAGTGGCCATCCTTTTCTGTGATCTGTTTACCACAGGCACACTTCATGGAGTGGATGGAAGATGAGGATGGTGGAGGAGACATAAACCCATTAAGGAAAACACCAACATTCTGACACTCTGTCAAAGAAGAGCTGGAAACAATAAAAAATTAAAAAAGCATGGCAAGCATGGGTAATGATGGTCGACTGTAACTGAGGCATCTGCTGTGGTCTGACATGCGCAGGTCGACAGCAGGAAAGAATAGGAGTACGTATGGGGACTGCCTACTTATATAGGCTAAGTTGACATCAGTGGTGGGCAGTCCCCCATGGCAGACTGCTAGCTAGATGTTTTCTGTGTGGTCCTGGCACCTGGTGGCTTAGTCCCATCAGTATGACCTGCTGCAAGAGCCTTCCTCGAAGTAAGATCTTGAGTGTCAATTGCTGGTAAAATCGAGCTAAGGCTGTGGGTAAAACAGAGCTAAAGCTGAAAACCAGCATACGGTCAAGTAGCCCTATTTATAAAAACACAGCTCCAGAGATTCTGTGTTGACTATCAGCAGTAATATAGTGGTGGTGGAGGTTTCTATTTTTCAAGTTTGTAAAACAGAGATTGTTTTAAAATGGAATACCTGCACTGAAGGGAACACCCCTTACTGTGGTCATTAGGCCATTTCTAATTCTTTTTGATTTTTGGGGGGCCACAATATTTAAGTTATCTTTCTTATCTAAGTATGCAGTGACAAGAAAAAAAGTTAACTTATTTTTGTTTGTTATTTTTTTTTACACATATACTGTTTATACTATGGTGTCGGTTTTTATTCACCTAGGGGCTGTGTGAACCTATATGCAAACTGGAGGAAGGTTAATCAGAGGCAAAGACTGCATAGTGAACTTTTCTGGTGGATTTTTCTGATGTGTAAAACATGTGACTTTCTGCAAATAAATATATACATAAGGAACTCTGTCCTGAAAGAAGATGGCATAAGACAGCATTTTAGTCTGGAACTTTTCTGAACAGCCAGCAAGCCCTTTTGATTACACCCTGGTTGAGATACTCAATGGCCTTGGCGATCATATCTATTTGTTTATTGGTTTTAAAGAAGGATTCACTGGGACATTTAAAATCTGAGGAATCTTGTGCTTTTTTCTTGCTATCTTTCTTTCTAAATTTCTGCTAATATCTGAATGCACTATACTATTTACTCTTTATTATTGTTGCCTGTTATACTGCAGCATAGCTCAAAGTTTTTTAAAAGTACCATGGGGCAATTAAAGAGAAATTTAGAAACAAAACAAAAAATGAATAAAACAAAAAAATGAGTGATTAAATGAAATGCTTCTGTAGTTACAGGGGAAACCTAATATCAGAAAATTAAGTTTTTTGTCATTCCCCTGGAGAAACAATGGGAGTTATGAGGCAATAAAAGATTAGTAAAGGCCTCAGTTAACCCTAAAAGGACATTATCCCCAATAAGGGATGTTATCAACCCAGAATTTACTAACAAAGGAAATTATGGCTTTGGAGGAGCCTATAAATCAGCAATTGATAGAAATTGGCATGCCTGAAAGTATTTTAGAAACTGGTCCTGAATTACAGTATTTGTTTTTTTTTGGGGGGTGGCAGAGAAATCAGGCATACAGTTCCCAAAGCAACACTAGAAGCATATACTGTAAATGCAACAGAGGGTGATAGAAAGTAGGAAAAAGGCAGAGTTGTCACCTAAATCATTTCTGAGAAATTTTGAAAAGTTTATCTCACCCTTGAAAAATCCTCCAAACATCCCACATCTGTGGTTGGATGAGGGTACTAAAAATCCAGGAGAAAATGTACCATTGGTACAAGCAAAGAAGTCAGTAAATTAGCATCTGACAAGCTAGATAGACTTAAGGCATATGTGGCAGAAGGATTATTAGGCATTAGAAAAGAAATACAAATTGGAAATAACCATCTAAAATAAATGGTCAGTTTACTCACAAAAACTAGCGAAAGTAAGAATGACAGCTGTAAAATAGTTGCCCTAGATAATATGTTGAGCAATACTAAAGAAAACAAAGTAAGCAGGGAGTAATAGTCAAAATGATCTTAGTATTGCGACTATAACAAATAAGATTGCTGAGAAAGAAGTGAAAGAAATAGATGCACTGGTGAAAGACTTGAATGCAAGGAAGGGGCAATTAATAGATAATGTCTACTTGGAGCAACATCAGGATAAAAAAATACAAATAAAATAAGAGTATATAGACCAGTAAGACTGGAAATAAAAAGAAGGTGGCACTGGTTGGATACTTCAATATTCCAGGCGTGGACTGGAGCCTCCCAGCAGCAGCATCAACCAGGAGCAGATTTATCCTGAACTCCCTTCAAGGTGCCTTCCTTAAGCAACTGGTCATGGAACAAACTCGGCAGAAGGCAAAACAGGTCCACGTGCTCACAAACGGGGACAGTGTGATAGGGGCAACAGTGGGAGAGCACCTGGGGAACAGCGACCACCAGTCACTGTGGTTTGAAATCACAGAAGGAGCAGAACCACACTGCACCAAAACACATATCCTGGATTTTAGGAGGGCAGACTTTGGGAAAATGGGGAGATGCTTAAAAGAGGCACTAATAGGAATGGGAAGGGAATCAGGGGTGGAGGAACAGTGGACAATATTTAAAACAGGGATTACAAGAGCAACAGAATTATGCATTAAGCAAGTTAGCAAGGGGAAAAGGAAGAGGAGGCCATTATGGTTTTCCAAGGAGGTAGGAGAGAAAGTGAAAGCCCAAAAAAGTGCATTCAGGCAATACAAAAAGATGTAAGCAGAAGGGGATAGGGAGAAGTACCAGGATAAGTAAAGGGAGGCAGGGAGGTCAGTAAGGGAAGCCAAAGCTCAGACATTAGAGTGCATCACAAAATCAGTGGGTAGAGAAGACAAAACCTTTTACAGGTACATAAGTGAAAAAAGAAGGGCAAATGGAGGGATAGTGAGACTGAAGGGGAAGGACGGGGGCTGCGTAGAGGATGACAACAGAAAACCTGACATACTGAACAGATATTTCTGCTCAGTCTTTACTGAGGAGGGTAATTGGCCTGAAGGGAGTACAAAGGGTGGGAACAGCGCAGAAATGGACACAAATCCCTTTACACAGGAAAGGGTCCTAAAGGAACTGGAAGGAAACAGACTCAATAAAGCAATGGGGCCAGATGGGGTGCACCCCAGGGTCCTAAAGGAACTAAGAGAGGTGGTGGCTGAACCTCTGGCAATCCTGTTTAGCTGATCACTTGAAACAGGGGAGGTACCCAAAGACTGGAGGACAGCAGATGTAGTCCCCTTATACAAAAGCGGGAACAAAGAGGAAGCAAGGAACTACAGACCAGTCAACCTGACCTCGGTAGTGGGGAAGATCATGGAAGCACTACTGAAAGAAATATTAATGGAACACCTGGTTGCCAGTGGACAACAGGACCCAAGGCAGCATGGTTTCACTGGGGGGAGGTCATGCCAGACCAGCCTCATTTAATTTTTTGACTGGGTGACAGGGGAGGTGGATCAAGGAAGGGCAGTGGATGTGGCCTGTCTGGACTTCAGCTAGGCCTTTGACACTGTGCTGCATAGAAGGCTATTAAATAAACTGGGGAATATGGGAGTGGGCTGGACAGTAGTGCAGTGGGTAAGTAACTGCCTGGGTGGCAGGACACAGAGGGTGGTGGTAAATGGCTGTCACTCCACAGAGGGAACAGTGACCAGTGGAGCCCCACAGAGATCAGTGCTGGGACCGGTCCTATTCAATGTCTTCATCAGTAACATTCAGCAGGACCTAGAAGGCAGAATTTCCATGTTTGCTGATGACACTAAGCTCTGTAACACAGTGGACACACCAGAGGGTGTAGACAGAATGAGGAGGGACCTGCAGAAGCTTGAAGAATGGTCAAGGGTTTGGCAGCTGAAATTCAATGCAAAGAAGTGCAAGATAAGGGGGTGAGGATATAGCATGCACCAAGCAGGAAAGGGACCTTGGGGTTATTATCTCGGATGACCTCAAGGTAGGGAAACAGTGCAACAAGGCAGCAGGTAAAGCAAATAGGATGCTGGGATGCATAGGCAGGAGCAGCACCAGCAGGAAAAGGGAAGTCATAATTCCACTATACAAGACACTAGCGAGGCCTCACCTGGAGTACAGTGTACAGTTCCTGAGACCTTACCTATGTAAGGACATAGACAGGGTGGAGAAGGTTCAGAGGAAGGTAACAAAGATGGTACAGGGACTGCATCACAAGTCCTATGGGGACAGGCTAAAGCACTTGAATATGTACTCCCTGGAGGACAGGAAGGAGAGATGGGATATGATAGAGACATACAAGTACCTTACAGGGAAGAACAGGGTGCAGGAATACACTATTTTCCAGTGAAAAAGATGTTCCAGGACTAGAGGGCATGGGATGAAGTTGGAGGGAGGGTGATTCAGAAGAAACATGAGGAAGAATTTCTTCACAGAAAGGGTGGTGGACAAGTGGAACACCGTGTCAGAGGAAGTGATGGGGGGCTGAAACAATCACAGGATTTAAGAATGCATGGGATAGACATAAGGGAATCCTGGAGATCAGGGGTAAGGGGCAACAGACTTCTAGAGAAATATAAATGGAACTTACAAGCTCAAATGGGCAGACTGGGTGAGCCACAGGCCCTTATCTTTCAACAGTGTCTATGTATTTATGTAATCATGCACATACAAGAATGACAATGCCACAACAGAAATACATAGCAAAAAAAAAGTAATAGAAAAGAAAAAAATGTACGTTTTGATAGAACAGAAACATCAGCATTATTGAACAATAACAATTATAAATCTGGAGCTAAGAATAGAGAAATGATAAAAATACGAAAATTATTGCCAACATTGTATATTAAAGGCATTCCCAAAGCAAAGACAGAATAGATTTATGTTGAAACTGGCCACATAAAATAGAGCTAAAGGAGTGTTAGGAAACAAAGTATCATGGGCTGACTTAAAAGGACAAATAAACAAGGAATTTAGAGGGGTGAATGAAACTGGAAATGCTCCTGTGTACGTGTAGAATAAGGGCTACTGATTTCATGATGCCAGTATTTACCAGTAAATCAACAATTTTTCATGGTTTCGTCTGTAATGAAAAGTTCCCCCGAATGTAAACAAAACCGGTGATTGTCTCCAATTCTGAGCCGCAGCTCGGCTCACAAAATGGCGTGGACGTGCATACACAATGATATCATCGCAGCGACTCCACTCTGCTTCTACTATTGAAAGCTATGGGCACTGTTTTTAAATGTTTTAGATTGGCTCTGGTCATATGTATCAATACTTATCTTGTGCGTCAGTGTCTCAACAATCTTAGATATTAAAAAAACAGATATTCCAGTGCAGTTATATCTGTATCTGGAGACTTGAATGCTAGAATGGGGCAGTCCATGGAAGAGACTTCAACAGACTGGGTAGTGGAAGATATAATTGGGATTCCTATTAGGAGTGCTATTGACAAAAACAAAAATAATAATAATAGAAAGGGAAGGATTTAATTAACTGCATTGCCAATATGGAGCTAAGCATTTTAAATGGCAGCTTGAAAGAGGATTTTAGAGGGTAAAATACTTTCCCAGCAAACAGAGAACGTTTATTAGCTTTATGAATGGTCGATGTATATGCTTTTAAATCAGAAGAATACCTAAAAGCACTGCAGATATGGTAAAGCAACCAATTCCCCCTTACACTGTAAAATAAAAAGCTAACTAGGGGTTCCAAGTGAAATACTACTAGACTACAAGATGCAGATAACAGCATGTGCATTTTATGCAGTAAAAGACTCAGATGGAATGAGGTTATTGTTTACATGCTGGAAGAAGTTATTAGTTCTGATACTGTAGTACAGTTTAAATTAGATATGGAGCAAATATTGATGAAGGATGTCCTGTATATAAGGAACCCGTAACTGTCTGAGTTACAGTAGCAAGTTTAATTCCATAGGATAGGAAGAAAAGGGAAGACAAATTTGCTAAATCATGCCAATGGTATGATAAAACATGTAAGAAATTATTACTAGGGTTGGAAGTGCATCTGTTAAAATAATCTATCATGGCTTACTATTTCAAACAGTAAATAAAACTCTGTAGAGCACTCATTTTAAGACAGCACTTATTTTGTGGTGCTCAAGGTACTGCCCCCTCTTAGAAATTCTCTTTCTCTCATTCAATGTGGGTAAAAAAGCAAACTTGCTACATGCATGAGTCTATAGGCACTTAACAGTGCAATGTTACCAGTGCACGTGCAAGGAAAGTAGACCATGGGAGTTTCAGTCAGGATGGTAAATATGCAACATATGGACAACAACTGTACAACAGCTCTTCTAATGTCAGTCAGGAGCTGTGTTTTTAATTATTAGTAATAAGTGTATCTGCAGGGATAGTTTTGCAGTGGTGCAATGAAAATTGGGTAAAAGCTGACAATGTCCCTTTAAGCTTTCAGGGCACAATTGTAAATAGAGATATAAGAAGTACTGAGAATTACAATTCTTCAGTCTACAGAAATGTTATATGCAACCTTGATGTAAATACTGTGAAAGCTGGTAACTCACTGACTATGCATGTTGTAAACATAGCCTATGTAGCACTCGGGGCCCAGTGGGCCTACCCGGTTATCAAAATTCAATAAATAAATGAATATCAACGTTAAACTTGTGCCTTGAGCACTACGCCGGGACCTCATTGAAAATGAGCTCTGTTCAACTGAGTATCCCATTCATTCATACTTTGATGATTAATAAAATATTGTTTGATTGATTTTAACATACCTATCTAAATGGTTCTATGCATATAATCTCATAATTAGATTTTAACCACCAAAGAGTCATCTACTCAGATGGCATTCAGAATAGGGGTAATGTGTTTGTGTCTTTACTAATGACACTGTTTTAAGTAGTACAAGAGCGTGGACCAGATTTCTTCAAATATTTTGGTCTTCCTTAAGACAGACCATACAATACTTTCATTATTAGCTACAGAGCTTAAATTATTACACCATTCCTTAAGAGAATTTGAGAGATTTTCAGTGTACTAATAATATCCTTTTCAAAGTAACAGAGAACTGTAGCTCAGAGTGTATTCCTAAAGCAAAAAGTTTATGTGGAAATGGTATTTTACTTCTTGTTATTTTTTTCACAGGCTTTCGTGTATCTTAGACCATATATCCGCAATAACAAGGCATTTCCGTAACATATGGGTGAGATTAGCATGTTTTTCTGGCACCTCCAGCATATACCTTCTGGTACATAGTTCACTTCTTCTAGCCTTTTAGGAGAATAGTAGTAGTAGTAATGGATAGTTTTGAACTGCACTGCCCTGCTTTGGGTTTCCTGGCAGCATTTGTGTACATTCTTCCAGGTACCTGGCCATTCTTCCATGCAGATGCTCTCCTTCAGCTCTTTTTCCCAGTTTACTTTCAATACTTGTGAAGGAGAGAAAACATTGTTACCATCTAATAGCAGTTTGTACATCATACTGGCTGCCTTTCTCATTGAAGATATTTTGCATGCCTACTGCAACGTTTTGTGCTCAGGAAGAATGAATGCATTGTCTAGATATAGTTTTGTTGTGTAATTCTGATTTGTAGGTATAATGCAAATTGGATTCTTTGTAGATTGTCTGTAGATGCTGCACTTGACACATGGCCCAGAGTAATCTCTGCCCTTTTCTCTCCCCGACATTCTAAAATTCTCCTCCTCCGCCTTAACCCTGCCCTTCCCCCTACTCCACCCTTTTGCCTCTTCCTTCCTAGCTCCCCCCCCCGCTTTTCTCCACCCTCTCCTGCTCCATCCTTTGTTACCCCAAAGCCCCACCCCCATCGCTGTCTCCCTGACATAGCCTACCCTGGCTGCATCGCTCTGGTACCGTCTCCCCTGACTTAGCCCACTCCGGCTGCACCCACCCCCTCTCTTCTCTCGACTCTGACCCCGCTACCCCTGACTGTTTTTCTCTTTTCTTCATCTCCTCCTTTAGCCTCCATTCGCACCCATCTAACGCTTCTGTTTTTTTCCTGGTATTCCCCCCCCCAATACCTGTCCCTCTGCTGAACCCTAGACAAAGCCTCCCATGGCAGCGAATATTTGTACTAATGTTAACCAGAAATTTGCTCGCCTCTAGTTGTGTATAATGAACCTGCTTAAACACTGTGCCACACTTCTGAGTGCTGATGTTATCTTCACCATAGCACTCATAAGACCGTAATCCTCTGTGTATCCTTGTTTGTATTAATTGTATAGTATCCTTGTATCCATCTGTAGGCTGCGTGTAACCTGATTTGTATTTACTGCCTTATATTTAACTACTGTAACCAATGTATTGTCTTGTGCATTTTGACTTGGAACCTTTGTAAATGAGTCTATCTGGCTCAAAGGTATTAATCTGAAACTGAAATAAATAAAAATAGATTGAATCAAGATCTAAGTTCTTCAAAAAAGAATAGTCTCTTGACCCCTGGGTCTATTAAATTGTTAATATTAGTAATCCCAGCAGAACGTCATCCTGAATCCTTTATGGTCCTGTTGCTGTATAATAGGTCATTATTACACATTGTCAAGTGGGTGGGCAAATTGTGAATTCCAAGGGCAGACTGAACTTTCTTAATGACATTAAGAGAAGTGGTGATACACAAATTATCTTATAGATGCACTTGGATAGGTATAAGTAAGTAATCGGAAGGTTTGTAGGGGGCTATTGATTCTTTTCTGCAGATAACCAAAGGGGAATGTTTTTTCCTGTGGACTAATAATGTACCATACTGCCTGTTTAAACAGAAAAGCCAAGTGATACTTTTCCCAGTGGGGTGGACCAAATGCACCCTGTACACTTGAGATCTGCAGTATCCCCTTCCATTCCACATCATGAGCCTTATTCACAGAAAAGGGAAGGGGTACGCACAAATGGCATGCATCACCCCGGGCAGCTCCGCACCCGTGGGAGATCTGCACAGGGACTGTATTCACTAACACCGGTCCCCACCTGGCTCACTTATGTGCTCCCCCATGCGCAGGTTCATGGGGTGGTGTGGGCTGCGGACCTGATCACCTGGACCAGGTCCTGGAGTGGATCCCTTGTGCCCACAGGGCACCATGGTGGTCTTGGTGCAGAGTGCCACGCATGATGCAGGGAGTGATGTTGCTGGCCGACTGCCCCCAGACCACCTGGTGAGCCCTGATGGCAGGGGTGTCCCTACTGGGGGGGGCCAATGCCCCCCACCATGTCTGCTACGGCCGATGGGTCCATCCATGGGAGGCGCGTAACCAGCCACCCAGGTTTATGACTGCTCTCGGATCGTGTAGCCAACAGCTGCTGCGCACAGCACTCAGTGGTTCTGTGAATCACACAGAGTGCTACCATGGCCTCCACCCCGCCCCCTGCCTGCCCCGGTGTGGAGCTGTGCACTCAGACGGGGATTGGGCATGTAGGTGGGGGCAGACCTGCATGGTGAATACCACAGATGGGGCACACTGTGCATGGCAAAGTGCGGGTGGGCTATGCGTCGGGGCTACGTGGTGCATATCCCATCCGCACCATTTGTGAATAGGGCCCCATATGTCTTAAACTCCTAGATGGCAATACAGGCTTATGGCAGTATGCCTTTTTCCAATCGGGCAGTGACACAGAAAGACTGAGACACAGGAGCTTGCTTATTCCATCCCTTTATTTCCTGTTAATATAACAATTGTATAAGAAAGCTAACGACAGATTGGTATTATACTGGAACCCTATGTACAACTCTATGTCACCCTGGAAATACGCATTTGCTTTCCCTTCTGTATAACTCTCATGAAAAATTCAACAAAAATTATATTATAAACAATGAATAACTCTCCACTGCACCACAGATGAAGACCCATGCCAAGAAGAGTGATGGCGGTAATGGTCAACTCTACAGAGCAAAATGAAGTACTTCAGGTGGTAAGGAAAGCAGCTAAGACAGATTAGAATGACACCCTGATAAGCATCTTCCCAGGACCTCAGCTACACCACTTGCATGAAATGTAAGGCCTTTGATGGGGCACGCTTACAGCTAAGAAGCTTAGGGGTGCAACATATGCTGATGCTGCCTGCTAGGATCATATGCAGGCAAGACCTTTAGCCATACTGATCCCAAAGAAGCCTGAAAACTTGTGGTGTAAATCAGAGAATTTGCCTCCCAACAAGAAGGAAGCGCCAGTGACTCTCAGGAGAGTTAAGGGAAGGTATGCTTTATATCTCTGCTTGATTAGAGGGTAGGAGCAGCTTAATTATGGAACAAACTGGGAACTGTAAGGGCACAAACTTATGAACTATATAAACTGATAACTTCACACCCAGATTGGAAAGTGCTCTTTTTCATGACTGGCTCAAAATGGCAACTTACCACATGCTAGCTGGCACCCAAGAAGAACCCTCTAGTTCAAGTATGGAACAAGTACTTGCAGTGTTTTCCTGACTTAAGGACATCTGTTAGGAGGGCAAGTTCAAATGCCCTTGTGTTAATGGTGTCTAGCATGCAGTTGGTTTTACCATAGGCTTTGTGCTTTTTGTTCTATATACCCCTGAATAGAACTGATTACGAAGTATAAGGAGTTAGAAGCTCAGTTATTCAACACACTGCATGTTAAACAATGTTCTCAGATGCTTCAGTTTAAAGATATGCTTTTGAATGCTCTTATTATACATATTTAAGTGTAAAACTTGGACTTTTCTCTCTGTTTGGCAGGAAGGTAGGTGGCTATCTCAGTGTCTATTGTATCGATGTTACAAATATGTAGTTCAGAGACCTTTAAATCCATGCTTGATGAATATAAACTTCTCTCCTGAATGTTCTCCAGAACTGTGTTTGTGCCTTGTTCATGACAGTGTTTGCTCTTTGGACTTGAATATCAATATTTAGTAACTTGTTTCACCATCACCTTGAAGTAACAACGTTTTGGGGTGTATCAGCGAGGTAAACACCAAGGTGCAGAGATCAATAGGGAGCAGGACAGGGGTTAATGGAGAAAAAGGCAAAGACAGAAGGGCAGAGATGGAGCAAAAAAGGGTAAAGCCATCATAAAATGGAGAGCAATGAGTACCAATGCCCGTAGTCTGGGTAACAAGTTTCCTGAGCTAGTGGTCTTGATGGAAGAGGGACGACTGGATATCGTGGCAGTCACAGAAACATTGTACATGGAGAACCATGACTGGGATGTCAACATACCAGGGTACACAATCTACAGGAGGGACAGGGAGGGTAAAAGAGGAGGAGTAGCTCTCTACATAAGGGAAGGGATCAAAGCAATGGAACTAAAGGGTAAACGGGGAGGAGAGGAGGCACTGTGGGCTACCTTGGAGACAGGTAGTGGCACCACAATCCGCACAGGGGTTGTATACAGACCCTCATCTCAGGGGGAGGAAATGGACAAGACAATAATAGAAGGCATCTTCAGAATGGCAGAAAAAGGGGAGATATTGTTGATGGGAGACCTGAATATGCCAGATGTTAACTGGAGCACATTTACTGCAGCCAAATCCAAGAATAGGGTAATTCTCGATGCCCTACAGGAGGCATGCCTCAGACAGCTAGTGTTGGAACCCACTCGGGAGGGAGCAATCTTAGACCTGGTACTCTCAAACAGGGACAGAAAGAGGATCACAGATTTAGAAGTGGGTAGCCATTTGGGAACAAGTGACCACCACACAGCATGGTTCACAATAAACACAACCATGGAGTCAAGCCATACAAAAGTGAGGGTACTGGACTTTAGAAGGGCTGACTTTGGCAAAATAGGGGAGTGCCTAAGGAATGCACTGGCAAATGGGCAGGAAGGAGGGGGTGAAAGAACAATGGGGGGAAAATCAAAACTGCCATCATACAGGCAACAAACCTTTGTGTGAAGTGAATAAAGAAAACAAAAAAAGTAAAAAACCACTATGGTTGTCAAAAGTGGTGGCAAGGAAGGTTAGGGAGAAAAAGATAGCATTCAGGAGGTATAAGGAATCACAGAAGGAGCAGGACAGAGAACTGTATCAGTTAAAGCAGAGGAAGCGGGGAAGGCAGTCAGGATAGCAAAGGCCCAAACTGAGGTAAAGATAGCCAGCTCAGTTAGGAAGGGGGATAAAATGTTTTGTAGACACAGTAGGGAGTGCAGAAAGACCAAGGGAGGGATAGTGAGGCTTGATAAAGGGAAGGGGAGGTGGGCAGAGAGCGACAGTGAAAAGGCAGAGATACTGAATGAATACTTTTGCTCAGTATTCACAAAAGAAAAAGAGAGGGAGGTACCTAAACCAAACAATAGAAGCACTCTGGGCAAGGGGGTCGATATCAGTCCATTCACAGAAGAAAGGGTCCTTAAAGAACTCTTAAAACTCAAGGTGGACAAAGCAATGGGACCTGATGGGATTCACCCCAGAATTCTAAAAGAACTAAGGGGAGACCTAGTGACACCACTGGCTACCCTTTTTAACAAATCATGGGAGGATGGTGTGGTACCTGAGGACTGGAGGAAGGTGGATGTGATCCCCCTTCACCAGAGTGGCAGCAAGGCAGAGGCAGGAAACTACAGACCTGTTAGTTTGACCTCAGTGGTAGGGAAAATGATGAAATCACTTCTGAAAGAAAGAATTGTCAAGTACCTAGAGGCCAGCAGGGCACAGGACCCAAGGCAGCATGGATTCACAGCGGGAAGGTCATGTCAGATGAATCTAATAGATTTCTTTGACTGGGTAACCAAAGAAGTAGACCAGGGAGGGGCTATAGATATGACCTACTTAGACTTTAGCAAGGCATTTGACACAGTACCACACAAAAGATTAATAAACACGTTAGGCAGCCTGGGAGTGGGTCCCAGGGTGGTAGCCTGGGTAACAAATTGGCTGGACAATAGGATGCAGAGGGTAATAGTAAATGGAGCACACTCTGGAGAAAGGGGAGTTACTAGTGGGGTAACACAGGATTCACTGCTGGGACTGGTACTCTTTAATGTCTTTATAGGTGACATTGCAGAGGGGGGAAGCACCAAGTTATCTCGTCAGTGAGAATGCCGACCTCCCTCACAGTGACGGCACAATACTGATGCAGGTATTGTGCCTCCTCTGAAACGGGTGTTTTCTATGGGGGGCTGTGCCCATACACCTCCCATGCAGGGGACTCTGCCCCCGCACCCCCAGATTCTTAGGATTCCAACTCCAGTTCAGAGTTGGTCCGGGAGGGCGTGAACATTAGTATGTCGAAACATGGAAAAAGGACCATTACCACGAATGTCGCTGTAATGGTCTTTTTTCCAGTTTCGCCATTGGGGTGTCGACGAAAGGGGGTGCAGAGGGGCTGGAAGGAAAAGTATGCCTCTTTGCAGGCGACACAAAGATCTGCAACAGGGTTGATACACAAAGAGGGGTGGAAAGGATGAAAATGGACATGGCAACGTTGGAGAAGAGTATGGCAGCTTAGTTTCAATGCAAAGAAGTGCAAAGTAATGCACCCGGGAAACAAAAATCCAGGGGAAGAGTACACAATGGGGGGGGGAGTTACTAACAACAATAAAAATGGAAAGGCACATGGGGGTACTCATATCAGATGACTTTAAGGTTGGCAAGCAATGTGAGAAGGCAGTAAGGAGGGCTGGGGAGATTCTGGGATGCATAGGGAGAGACAGCACCAGTAGAAAGCAGGAAGTTGCTATGTCTCTGTACAGACAGTTGGTGAGACCCCATCTGGAGTACTGCATGCAGTTCTGGAGACCCCATCTTTGCAAGGACACAGACAGGATGGAGGCAGTCCAGAGGAGGGCAACCAAAATGGTGCAGGGTCTGCACCAGAAGCCATACAAAGAGAGATTAAAAGAGCTTAATGTGTACACCCTTGAGGAAAAGAGGGAGAGGCGGGACATGACAGAAACCTTCAAGTACCTCAAGGGAATCAACAAAGTCCAAGAGGATAGCATATTTCAGAAAAAGAGATGTGCAAGAACAAGGGGGCACAATCTGAACATGGGGTGCAGCTCAGGGGCAACGTGAGGAAGTATTTTTTTCATGGAGAGGGTGGTGGATGCATAGAACAGCCTTCCTGAGGAGGTTGTGGGGTCAAAAGCAGTGGGGGAGTTCAAGAATGCATGGGACCGATATAAGGCGATTATAGTGGGGGGTAGGAAGGGGGTAAGGAGGAAGCAGGCTGCTGGTTAACTAGGATCTGCAGCTTATCCAACAGGTAGGGAAATGGGCACATTAGGTGGGCCAAGCGGTCCTCATCTGCCATTAAAGTCTATGTTTCTATGTATCAGACCCGTTCGTGACATGATGAAGCTGTTAGCCCATGTTATACATCTCAAAAAGTATATGCTTGTATTGTATTGTATATTATTCATAAAATATCTACTCGCAATCTCTCTTCCTTCCCTCATTTTTCTGCCAGTTGCACTTCACTTATCTGTTGCTATTAATATGCTATGTTTTGCACTACTTGAACACTGTGCTGCCTCTTAATAGTCTACCGTTTACTTTTTAGTATTGTTATTATAACTGGAACTTTACTGATGTAACTTATTACAGCGCTCTCCTCTTCCCCTTCCTCCAGGACACATCTGGAAATAAGCTATTTAACTATGCTTTTCTGGTGAAACTCTTGAAATTAATAAATAATAAATGTAAGTTTAAAAAAAAAAGAGTAGGGGCTTGCCCCCATGATCCTTGCTAAAATTCCATCAACAAACAAGTGGTTATGCATCTGACCGTATCAGCATTAGAGTGGTAGTATAACCTATAGGTTAGAGCAATGAGATGTGAAGGAGTTTGGTACATCCAGTAGACATAGGTTCTAGGTGGCCTAAGTGGTCTTCATCTGTTTACAAATTCTATGTTCCTGTGTTTCTATTTTTGATTCCCATAACCTCCACTTGCATACTGTGTGACCCTGAGCAAGTCACTTAACCTCCCTGTGCTCCTGAGAGGCTGTTGGAAATGATCTTCAGCTCTGTGTGCCTTTCCCAGCCCCAAATTTACAAAAACAAAACTGTGTTGGGGGGGACTAAGGGATCAAATTTCCCTGCCCTATTATGGTCCCTCCCACTTCATACAAGAGAGTAACCCCCAAAACATCTGTGTGTGGTTGTCAGGTGCTTAATGGCTGCAAATGTCTGCTTCACCAGTATCTGATCTATCAATTTGTAAAGCAGTTGGAGAACAACACTGTATACAAGGCACTTTATAAAACCAAAAATTCATTCACTTTTTACATTTACCAATAATTGTAGCTAAAAAGCCATTGCTTTCTTATTTGCAAACCAAACTCTAAAGGTATAAAAGATGAATGAACATTTCTTTCTTTTTTGCTTGCACCCTTCTGGGAATGTTCCCCAAGCACCACCCCCTCCCCCACTCCATCAAGCCCCACATGTCCACCACAGTCCATCTGGCTCTCCTCCTGCTGCCACCTGAAAACTCCTGGCACCTTGTGTCCCCCGATGATTTCCTTTGTGGTACTGCCCCCCACCACCTTGCACTAAAGAGTGCCCATGTTAATATTTTCGGGGGGGGAGGGAGGGCAGGGGTGCCAATCAGCATGTGGTCACCCATGCCGGTCAAGGCATCTCCACCACACTTTAACTAGGAGTTACTGTCTGAGCAACGCATCAGTCTTCCCTCTCTGGAAGGAGAATGTCTTTGCAGATGCTTTGTCATCCTCCGTCAGCCTCCTCTTCTGTAGTTCTAGGATCAGGGTGCAAGCCTGAGTCTCCAGCATGCTGAGCCCATGCCCCATCTCTCAGTGCCATGGAGCCAACTCAGTTTTTAAAAAGTTATTTTATTTTATTTATACTCCACTTTTAAAGCAGCGGTGCATTGAAATTGGAAAAAAAATCTTATCCTAGCTTTTTAACGGAAAGATTCCAGGCATCTTTTACTTTCATTTTGTGGGAAAATTTGTTACATTAAAATTTGAGTATAGAGGAGTGGCCTGACTGCTGGCGAGAGCAGATGTAGGAGTAGAGAGTTCCGCTACAGAACTAAAAACCTAACTTAAAATATGTGCTTAACTTTATTTTTATTTGAAAACATGATTGTTAGATCCAACTAACCTTGCTGCAGTACTACAGCAAGTTTCATCATGATCTGACAAGGCGAAGCCAAAAAATCAGCCTCTATAGTAGGGATTCCACCTGCGATGCCAACACCCTGGGTTCGGGAATGGACCTGAGGAGTCCGAGGGCTAGCCGGGGGGGTGGGGAAGTGACTGGCACTTGATCGATCTCTGGCAGAAGCTGGGGGCAGTAGCAGCTGAGCAGAAGGTGAGGCGTCCCAGACATCTGTGCTATAGCACTTTGCATCACTGCATGCCACACCTCCCAGTGGGATAAAGCATGTAAAATGCCGACCCCATGAATGATGCCCCACTTCCTGGTCCCCACTATGCCCGCTGTGACACTCGGTTGGTGACCAAGTTCAGTCCTCTGTCGAGCACAGCCCAACCCCACAGCCCTCCCTTGGGAAGTAAGCCAGGGAGGAACACCAGCAGTTAGGGGTCTCCCAAGAACCTTGATGTCTGTCTCCAGGGACACGCCTGCTTGGTGACCCCACCTTGGGGGGCAAGCCAAGGAGGATAGCTACCAGTGATAGGTCCTGGGGGTTGAGTGGGGATCAGGAGAGTGGGGGCTGAGCTACCGGGGCTCAGGCACCAAAAAAATCAGCCTCCAGTGGAGCGAACTAAATCAAAGGCACAGAGTACGTGGGCCACAGTGGGAGCCATCATGTTGACTACCTACAATGGGAGAAGTCTCCCTTGTGTCTCTGCTCACAGCCATCCAGTGTCTGAACAAGAAGATGGAGGAGTTTAATTGTAGAACTGCCCTGATGGGGGGAAAAAGACGAGTCGGCCCAAGCTGACCATGGCTGGTGAAGTACCAGAAAAAGCTGTCCTTACCTGCACTGGACTGGTTGAAGAAAATTCATCCCACTGTGTTCAGCTGGAACAGACTGAGAACTTTACCAGGACATCAAATGAGCGCATTCTCAGCTTGCCTACAACAACGGAGTGGGTTTATCTAAAAACCTTTCTCATGGATTAGATCTCTGAAACCTTATCTCTGAACTCTGTGCTATCAAAAGGGCATACTGCATTTCTACATGAAGGCCTACACGAGATGAGATTCTTGCATGCACCATTTTAATGATCACTGGGAGGCTGGTGGAGAGATATGACTTGCTTCTATCAGCAAAACATTTCAGAGGCATAAAAATGGAGTGTGCTGCTGTAAAACTTTTCCTGGACTTACGCTTCAGCACCTTACCCAGAAGGAAAGGCTTTGATAGAATCTAAAGTACACTAGGAGAATTAATAGTGAACCACTACCTACTTTTGCTTGTTGCCTCAAAATACATCATGGGGCAAAACTTATCGGTATTCAAATCCTACCAATGCAACCTAGCTTGCAGAAAAGATTCAAAAGGAGTTCTCTCTTGGGTGGAAGAAGCTGATTCAAAAGAAGAATCTTACGTTTAAATATTCTGGGCCAGATATTCAAACTGCGCTATTTTGTGGCGCAAGCCCTTGCGCTGCACAAAATAGCTGCTCAGGGGTGTGGCCAGAGCGATATTCAAAGGAGTTACGCCCTTGAGCAACTCCTTTGAATATCACCACAGCCACTGTGCATGGCACAGTGCGGAACTTGCGCCCACCGCAAATGGACAGAGTGGTAGGGTATTCAACTTGCGGTGGCGTTAGAGTACCATTGCGCCATGCGCAAATTTCCGATATTCAAAAGGTGACATGCAAATGGGGCCATAATTCATGCAAGGCGCGGGGGGCCATTTGCATCTGATTATGGCCCCATTTGCATGCCATTAGCATGCAGGTGCGCCGGTCCCCGAGGACTTGCGCCCTGCCAGGCAGCAGCCGTCGGGGACCGATGCCCCCTGCAGCCCGATCGTGGGCTGTATTAGTTTAAAACAACCCCCCCCCCGAATACATCCCTGATGGTCCAGTGGACCGAAAAGCCGATCACGGGCTATATTAGTTAAGACAAACCCCGAATACATCCCTGGTGGTCCAGTGGACTGAAAAGCCGATCGCGGGCTGTATTAGTTATGACAACCCCCTCCTCCCGAATACATCCATGGTGGTCCAGTGGCTAATCCCGATCGCGGGATGTAAAACTTGAACAAAGCCCCGAACATAGCCCTGGTGACTAGTGTCCCCCACCCACCCACCCATGAGCTCCACCACCCGCTCCCCGGCGCGGCGGGCGACAGCATCCACCCGCCTCCTGCCCGCGCCCGCCGACTGACTGCCGGTAGACTACACGCCCGTGGTGCAGAGCAAGAGCCAATGGCGTGCAGCATACCGTACAAAGACAGTCCAGTTTGTGAATGATTCACAAAAACTGGACTTCACATGCAGTATGGACTGCGCCCGATGGCTGCTCCGCACCAACGCAAACAACTACCGAACCTCGACTTGGCTTGGCGAGGAGTGGCACAGAAAGCGGGTGGGATACCCTACCGGCTGCCGGGAAAGGCTGGCGATAATGAGCTTCGTGGAAATGAGTGAAACTAACCAGGGCTATGTTCGGATTCGCTCCGTCGAGATGCCACTAACCCCCCGCAGATATTCGGAAGGGAATTGTCATAAACTAATACAACCAGCGATCCGGCTTTCGGGTCCACTGGACCACCAATGGATGTATTCAAGAGGAGTAAAGGAGTTTAACTACTACAGCCCGTGATCGGGCTTTTTGGTCCACTGGACCACCAGGGCTGTGTTGGGGGGGAGACACATTGCTGCCCGCGATCGGGCCAGTGGGGGGTGGTGGTGGGGATTTACAGTCGTCTGCCAGCGATCGGTCTGCAGGAGGGGCACAGGGAGTGGGTTGGGGGCAAGCCACAGGTGGCAGCTGCTGTGTTGCACCCTGCAATGCAGCAGCTCACATGTGGGTGGACCTCAACTTGAGCCTTTTTTGGCTCAAAGTTGTGCAGGCGCAGGTTGGGGGTTGCGCCTGCACAACTCTGCACAGCCCGGCTGAATATCGGGCTGTGCAGTTTATGCATGGTTCCTCCCCCTCCAGTTCAGCATGCATTCATTTGCATTGCGCTGTTGCTCAGCATGTTTTCTGTGGCGCAACTGCCTCCTGCTGAATATCGCAGAATGGAGCAAGTTCGGACTTGCACAGGCGCAACCCTATTGAGCATGGCGCAACCCTTTTGAATATCTGGCCCTCTGTATATTACCTGAATGTATACCTTGTGTACCCTAATATGTTACCAGAATGTTTACCTTCTATGTCTCATTATGTGTGAAAAGATGTATAAAAATTAATAAAAACTTTCAGGGCAAATAAAAAAGTATTCTGTATATGGTCATGTTGTTCAAAAATTTAAATCAGAATTATGGTGTTCTTGCCAGTATTTTAGTGCAAATGTACTAAAGTTGAATGTTTGAGCTGTGAAGTGACATGGGGATTAAGGAGTTGGGGGTTCTTGGTTTAAGCTAGTGTGACTGACCATGTGATTAAGATGACATGTGCTTTTCAATCCCTGCCTTCATACCCCCTGTGTTTTTTCTCCCGCCACATAGTCACTGCACATACATTACGCTGTAGCACTGTGATCAGAATGGCACCATGTACTCAGGTTAGTCTCGTAACATGTTGAAATTTATAAACATGTCAATTTAGCAATTGAAAAGCTTATTTTAATACCAACGTTTCCTGATTTCCTACTGAATACATGGCAGAGTATGCTACTGTGTTCAAATTAAGGTATTTCTTACATGCTATAGTCCACCGTTTGAGGACTTTCTATAATAAATTCTCAGGCCTTCTCGTCTTGAATGTTGTAACCACTCTATGGCATTCCTGCAGTATTATAACAATGCTCTTATGGACTTTAGGGACTACACTCACTTTATTTTGGTGATAATTTTCATTCTCAAGCAACTTTTGGATGTTTTGTGACCCATGCCTTGTGAGATTACATGGTTTCTTGGATAATATATGGACAATAATTTTCAATGTTTGCTCCTCCGGTGTTGTAACGGAGTGTGATGGTGCTATGGTATTTCTCGGTTCTGTAACCATGATTTCCATATGTACCATAACTGATTTCACCTCTACATAGTATTGTATTGCTGTAATACTACTAAAATGCAATTGAAATAAACAGGAGTGCCAACTTTTATAAACCTTTGCAGGTGCTTCCTGCCAGTAGGTAGTATTTTTCATATGGCCAGGTTTTTTACAAACTACTACTGAGTACATTTTTCTTTTCTCCACATAAATGGGTGCTACTGTTTGTGTGTTTTTTGCCTTCAAAAAACTGAGGGTGCTTAAGTATACTTTGTGGATGTTTAAGCACCCCTGCACCCATGGAGTTGGAACATATGAAAAGAAAGTAAAAAAAAAAATAGGAGTGTTTATAAATGGTTGAGTTTTTCTCAAGAAAAAACAATGGCCACTACACTTGGCTTAGGAATACCACTGTAGACCAGGTAAGTGTTCAGATCCAGAAAGTTAATAAAAACACCTCATGGTACGCAGCATAGGTGGTACCTAGAAAAGTAGATTTTACATGTATGCTAATATTTTTATTAACTGTAGCTGAAACTAACATTTCTGGAAAAAACATTGTCACACTGCTGCTTTCATCTCCACTCTCTTTCTCTCCTATAGTAGAATGGCTGACACCCTCCCTCCCTGGTTAGTACAGCCATTCTCTTCCTTTCTGTTAATTTTGCCGTATGTACACATCAGTTGACTGAATAGCCAGTCTTAGTTTAATGCACTGCTGCTCTTTTGCCCACCTGCTAGTATTAGAAACAAAAAGAACCACCACCAGGAGAAGGCCTATCCAGTCCGTCTGTGAGGGGGTACATGCCCGCTAGGGGTCCATGCCCACCCCCTCCCACCCTGACCTCTCTGGCATCCTTAACCAGCCTTTTAAGACTGTCCCACCTTCTTTTAATGCAATCTGTAATTTATGCAGTGACCAGATAGTTAGACCGTTTACTGCAATTGTCCACCACCTGCTCCAAGAAAAAGTGATGTCCTTTTTAAACCTACCCCCTTCACACACACACACACTAGTCTTCTCTTATTCACCCTGGTGTTAATGTTGCCACTCTCTGTGAATAGCTTGCTTGTGCTCACTTTGGGCCCTATGCATTATGCCTATGTGCTGCGAAACGGGGCACATAGGCATAGATACGCGGGAATGCCATGCAGCGGGGTTCCATGGACCCGGTGTGGCATTCACGAATGGCATGGATGCCAGTTATGTGCCCAACCCCCCCGACCGCACAGAGAGCAACATGCCAGGATGGGCAGGGGCATGCCTGCACTCTGCACCATTCACAAAGGCATACAGTGCCGGTCACAAGGGAGCGGAGGTGTGTGCAGGTTATGGTAGGGGGGACCTTGCCATAACCGTTATATGCGCCACCGCACATGAACCCCCACCCAGTCCTGGATGGCAGTGGCAGCCCTCTGCCCCAACAGCAACTTCATGTATGCCAGCCCCCCCAACATACACAGTGGTACCCCATCCCTGTCTGAAATGCAGAGGCATACCCCCACTCCTCACCACACACTGGCACCCCATCTCCTAGGCACAGGTCACATTGCCCAGCTGTAATGGTGGTTCAAATGCAGGCACACGAGTATAGGGTACGGAAAGGGGAGTAGGCAATGGGAATAAACAGTGTGATAGGGTACTGACAGCCACATAATATATGCACCGAGGGGTGCCATGGTATATGGCTGGTACAGACATCCCTGTCAGTGACCTATCAGGGTTGACCATTGCACACATTGCATTATGTACCCCGTCCTGCATCCTGTGCAATAGTTATCCAACAGGGATATGTATATCCACAATACACAGGCCACTGATTAATGCCCCGTCCCCATCACAGTGCAGCCCCCCCGTCACACAGCATCACTCTGTCTCTGTAGGCATGTAACCCCACTTTGCGTTAGTTCCCACTGCTGTTACGTTTGTAGGTGCTGCAGAGGGCCAGACAGCTGCGCCATCCCCACACACCACTTAAGCCACCAGACGCCCAGCTGATTCTGGGAGTGTGCCGCCTATTTATAGCAGCATGCTCCCAGCATTTGTTGGATGGCCAGTGGCGAAGAGATGTGCGGAGGAGATGTGCCACTTCTCTAACCTAGTGGCAGCTATGAGGTTAGGGTGGGGTTGTTGGTGCTCTTGGGGGCGAGAGAGCTCCACTGGCCACCAGGTGTACTGCTGGGGTACTGGGTTGGGGCTCTGTACACCAGGGCATTGCCGTGTGTGCGGGGGTGCCTATCATGGGTCGCCCTACAAGTAGGTACCCATGCCTTGTAACGGGGTTGGGGCTCTAATGTGTTGGGCAGCTGCTTCAGCTACAGTGGGGATGGGTCATGGCCATGTGGGTCTGGGTACCTGCATTGACTATTCACGTACCTGGACCTGTGCCTACCCACATAGGGGATCCACTTTGGGACCCAGGACAGGCATCTGATTGGATGCCTGCCTGGGTCTACAACTCCACCCCTAGCCACCCTGTGGAGTCCTGCGTGCCAGGTGGGGGGCGTGGACAGGTGGCAGCCATTATAGAATACCGGCCAGTGTGCACCTGTCCGCTGGTGCAGAGCTACGCATGTGGGGTATGCACTACATGCCACTGGCGCGTACTTCCCACCTGTTCATGAATAGGCGCCAATGTTAGTACCCTGAAAGTACTCAAAGGTTTCCATCAACTTCCCTTCTCTCTTCTGGTCCCTGCTGAGTACCTGTTAAGACTCTCCAGTCTCTGCGGGTATGTTCTCCCTTGCTGACCATGTATCATCTTGGTCCCCCTTCTCTGCAATGTCTCCAGCTTGTGTATGCCCTTCCTTATGGTAAGTTAGGTATTGCCAGTTGTTCTTGAATTACCAGTTATTATTTTCTTTGTACAATCTTTCTGTTTATAATAGCTGTTTTTCTCCTTTGTACCTGCACCCCCATAACACACCTAGACACAAGTTATTCACAGCTCAGCATGTTCTGTTCTAGTCAGAAATTTAGAATAAATAGAATAATAGATGGGGAAAGACTAATTACAAGTCCATAATCCCACTGAGGGGTTCTGGTGATATTTCATAATCTCATGAGAACCCCAGGATATTTTCTCATTTGTAGTTTTTTGTAATACAAGATATGGATCCAAGTACTTTTAAATAAAATGACTCACTTGTGTTTCACCGTGAGTTGAATTTTACTCTAAATGTCCTTCACAGCATGGGTGGCTCTGGACCAGAACCAGATGGAGCACAAGCCCTGATAACTCTGCTGTACCCAAGCTGCACCCCAGCAATTGCTGCTACATAGTCCAGACTTAAATCCACTTATGTGCCCAGAAACAAGCCCTCTGTACGCTGCCTTTGCCCTGGTCATCCATAATTCCTGGAGCCACCACTGCTTCACAGTAAAAGCCAAATTTTGCATGTGGCAAGTGATCAACATTCGATCTTGAAATACCATCGATCTGACGTCAGAACAGTGTTATCAGCAGGGGCGTAACTATGAGGGGGATGGGGGACAGGTCCCCCCCAACATTTCATCATTGCAGTCTTGAATAAAGTAATGTAAAATCCTCTTATGGTTGTGTCCCCACCCCCCCAACCCAACTATTACACCAAAGTTACTCCACTGGTTATCAGTTGCTGAAGTCAGAACAATGGTATTACAGGGTAGGTAAATAGACAGACATATAAATATTGAAGAAAAAAAAGAAACAGCCAGAAGATGACATTACATGGCTCCAAATAATTCCCTTCAGGGATAGCATGCACAACATCATGACATGAGTGTTGGAGAGCACACACCCTAAGTCGCTCCTAGAACTGTAGTTAGAAGCGGACCCAGTCAGGAAGCTACTCAAGAAAGGGCAGCATCTCTGGTTAATTGCTCTTATTAATGCCTGAAAGTCTATAACCCAAACTTGGCCTGCCTCTGACCCTCCTACAATCCAGCTGTGAGTAGACAATATACAGCTATGTCTTACATTGGAGAGAATGCAACTCTCAGCAAATAGTTATATGACCAGGTTTCAGAATATATAGGGTCCCACTCTCCAGGGCAATTGAGAACAACCGCTAGATTTCAGATTCATCTGAAGCTATTGCTTTGGTATGAACTGAAAAAAAAAAAAAACTTCAAAAAGAACGTTATCAAAAATTTAAATCAGATATTAATTGCACAATGTGAAAGCTCTGTCAAGATTTAATCAACTGTGTACTGTACCTTACTCTGTTTTATTTGTTGCTGAATGTTCAATAAAAAAAAAATAAAAAAAAATACATTATTGCACGTATTAGGGTTGAAGCACAAAGTATACAAAGCAGAGAAATGAAAAATTGGGGTAAAAAGTCGCCGGAACCTTCTCCAATCAGCGATGTATTCCTCAGGGGTCGAATGATTATGCGAGGCAGTGTTAGCATTACTCTGCTATAGGCATCCTCTATGTAAGCACTGCTGTGTCAGTATATTACTTTGTCTGACAAGACATTGCTGGTATTGGGGTAACGTCAGCACTGCACTGCATGATCATTCAAAACCTGTGGAGCACCACACCACTGATTCACCAAGGTTCCAGGGACTTTTTATCCTAATTTTTAATCTTCCTACTTTGTATGCTTTGTGCTTCCACCCTAATAAATGCATTAATGTAGTGTTTTGCAACATATACATTTCACCTTTTATACATAGTATGACAAAGTGCCAAATAAACAATGAACAACTGCATCAGTCTTTAGGTGACCTAAGGGAGATTAAGTGAGATTGTGGGCCCAGGTTAAGGAAGGCTTAAGCAGGCTGAGCGCAGAGGTGTTGTGACTTGCTCAAGGTCACACAGTATGTGGGGCTGGTGGGCTTCATACCTGGCTCTCCAGGTTTTCATCTCTGCCATCTAACCACCATACTTCACTACTCATTATGCAGAAGTTCATATTGCATGTTATGTAAATTATATACTATAGAGAAGGGCTGGGCAAAACTGTCTCACAAATGTTTGCCAAACTTTTGTCAAAAAAATACTGAAATTGCATGTTTTGCTGAAAAAATATAAATCCTGGAAAACCAGTGATTTTTTGTACAATTGCCATGCAGTTTCGTAAGTACCCAAAAAATAGTGAAATCCTTAAATATGACAAAATGAGAAAAGGTTGCTCAGGACCACACATATGGAGCCGCTATTAAATCCAGTAGACACTGAAACAAACCACAGTAGATGGCGGCCCATTCAAAACCACAACAAATTTCACTCCAGTGCTAGGAGACGATAAAAAGCATTTTATTAAACAGATAATTATTTGTTTAATAAAATCCTTAAATATACAGGATAATAAAAATCACATGAAACTGTATCATTCAATTTATGATGGCAACAATAAAATTCATTCAGCCCTACTCGACACTGAGCACTTCAAAGTTGCAGGGTGCTACGAGGAAGGTGTGCTATTGCTTAGAAACACAAATAAAATGGGCACATGAATGGTACATCAGGTCATAATAGATTCTATTATTAGGTGGTTTCATTTACCAGAAAGAAAAAGGTGCATACTTGCAGCTGAGTTAACCACATAAGCCATATGCCAGGCAGCTATCCTGGAAGCATGAACAAAACACGGCCCAAACACTTTGCAGACCACCTGCTTCGTCAGGGAGTGCCATTACCCATGCTTACAAAGGCTCAATATGAGTCTCAGTTTTGTGTGTGTGTGGGGGGGGTGCACAGCTTGTTGTCATCTACGCTTATTTCTTCATTTTTTTTGTGTGTGTTTTCAGTCTTGCAACCAAGAAAATTTAACAGATAGTGGCAACAGCTCACCTTCCAGATCTGTAGCTTGGAGTGAGGACTCCTTTCAACGTGATCAACAGAGGAATCCATCAGTAAAATGTGAACAGCAGAGAAAGAAATCCGGTTTTGAAAACTATGCTTCAGATGTGCAGTTTGTGGCCACTGACTTGTGATCTGATGGAGGCTGCACCTCACAAAAGCATGTCAGCTCTGATGTCACAAAACTTGCTAAAATAAAATGCCTTTGTAGTAAAATTGGAGTTTTGCATGTATTTATTTTACAATATGGTCAGTGTAATAGAAACAGAAGTGCAGTGTCTCATTTTCATCAGGGCCTTAAGAGACAGTAGCCAACAATCATCCGTTGCAGTAAGTGTGCACACATGGCAGTACAGACCCTGTTCACACTACAGCATGGTAAGGAGAAACGTTTTTTAAAACAAATTAAGCATTACCATGCTGCTGCGCTCACACTGTCTAATCCATTTTTAAAAGCGTTTCTTCCCAAGCGTGCTTCTCTGTTCATACTGGTGCCAGTATTCATGCTATCTGTAGGACGGTGCAGTAGCATGTTTCTGGTATTAGGGTCAAAACAGGGGTCAACACAGAGGACAGTGGGAACATGGATCAACACAACACACATACAGGGAAGAAGTTAGCACCAGCAAGTAAAGCCCGACTATTGGTGGCGTTTTCACAAAACGTGCTATAGCCTAGGTCTGATCAGGATTTTAGCACGGTTCGTGAAAATGTATGCCAAAGCGGAATATGTGCGAATGCAAAGGGTACTGGCGTGGATCTGAAATGGTTTAACCCCCGAGAACTGTTTCAGATCATGCTGTGTGAGCAAGGCCATAGACACAGCAACATTAAAAACTGGAGCAGACATAATGCAGACAAATGTTTTTTTACAGCTTAATTCCAGCTGTACTATTTAAAAACAAAGGCCAGGTTCTGATTAAAGAAATTTGTTTGGAAACTGTTCAATGCTGCTGACTGTCTGAGTCAGGCAGTTTATTCAATTAGTCAGGGTTTAAGCATCTTCATTGTTACCTTATAGTTGAAGGGTTTCAGGAGCTAAAGGGCTTACTTTATTACATTCTTCAGATATGAACAGATTTCCAGGTAAGCTTTTAGACAGTAGAGTTTACTGTCCTATATATTACTAGATTCAACCAGTCATATAAATACAGTATTACTTAGAGGCATGGAAGAAAATAATGTTTCCATAATCATTCAAAAGTAGATGACATTGCAAATGCAGCTGGTTTTCTGGCAAAAGCCCCAAGATAGTCTTTTAATCTGTTTAGGGCACCACGTAATTTTCAACTACAATATCATTACAGAAAAAAACTCAGACATTATGAAGGCAGTGCCACAGTCCACTGCTTCTTTTCTTTCATACAGCTTTTTGTCCTACCTGGCCATTCGACCCAGCCCTCTGTTACAGCTAACCCCTCAGGAGCGGTGCACGGTGCTGTAGATGGTGCTCATCATACAGAGTGGCCAAGTCCACACTTTAGAATATGGTAGCACCCTCTCAGACCCTGCCCACAATATAAAACTGGTTTTGAAAACCATGTTTTAAAACCAGTTTAGTTAAACTGTTTCAGTGCATTCACACTATGCAGTAACTATTCTTTATAACGGTTTAGTGTACCCACACTGCTGGTGTTAAACCTGCTTTTTATGTAACCAATATATATTAATTGCAATACACAGAACTGTGCTTATTTGTCCACACTAAAGCAAGAACTGTTCTTGTTGAACCGTTATAGCTTAAACCATTTTTACACTTATCCAGACATCTACGTAAAACCATGCCAGTTTCATAACATTTTTTAACGTTAAACATTTTATGAAGATTTCCAAACAGTACAAACCATAAAAAAACAGTAGCAACAGTACACTACATGTAAGATCATTCTAGAGAGTTACAAAATAAAGAAACAGGGATGAGATTATTGGCATTCAGTGCTAAGCTTAATACAGAAGTTAATATCAAGTACCTTCGATATTCAGTGGTGATGTGCCAGGCCATACACAACAAGGATGAGCATATCACATAGGCATATGGAATGCAAACATCCATGACTGAGTACTTCTCTCACTCCCCATCCAGGGCACAGTTGATTAGAGGGGGGTGATTACTTTGGACCTAGCCCGGTTGTTACAGCAGGAAACTAAGGAATGTGGACCATATCTTATTAAAAAATATCCACTTTCCCAAAGGTGAGGTGGGAGAGGCGTTCCGTGGGTGCTAGATGGCCCATGGCTAGTAGCCACTTTAAAATGGTTTTAAAGAGAGTCTTTTCTGCTTTTTTACCAACTGCCCCCCCAGAAATGTATAATGTCTCATATACCTGCTCCTGAACTGATTATGCCAGAAATTGAAATTTTACTCTTCCTCAGTTTTGGAAGGGAAGGGATCGTATTGTGGCTCCGTGGTGCTGAGCCACTGATTTCTTCCACTTCCCAGTCCTGAGCGCTGCCCCCACGCTATCTCACTTTGTGATGCAATAATAGAGGGATCATGAGGGTGTGCTCAATACAACATAATAGGGACTTTTTTAAGTTCAGATTTCAATAGATTACATGGTCAATTCAAACTATTCAAGGCCACCTTTCGACTAGCAAGACCCTTGCTAGTTGAACGGTGTCCTTGAATAGTTTGTATTGGCTATGCAAAGTACTGAAATCATAGGAACATAGGAATGTGACAGCAGAAAAGGACCTCCAGGCCAACCTAGTCTGCCCATTTTGCCTGTTCTCTAGGCCTTTACTTCAGTCCTCCCCTCCTGTCTCAACACCCTGTGTTTATCCCATGCCCTCTTAAACCCTTCCACTGTCTTCTCTCCCACCACTTCGCATGGCAGCCCATTCCAGTTGTCCACCACCCTCTCTGTGAAGAAGTATTTCCTAAGAGTACCTCTAAATTTACCCCCTTTGATTTGGAATCCATGTCCTCTCACCGTAGGATGCTCCTTTTGTTGGAAGAGGCTCTCCACAGACACCTTGTTGATACCCTTTAAATATTTAAACGTCTCAATCATGTCTCCCCTTCCCTCCTCTACACCAGCATGTACATGCCCAGGTCATTTAGCCTCCCCTCATAAGGTAAGAGTTCGAGCCCCCTCACCACCTTTGTCGCCCTTCTTTGAACTCTCTCTCCACCCTCTCCATGTCCTTTCTCAGGTACGGTCTCCAAAACTGGACCCCATACTCCAGATGTGGCCTAACCAGCTGGGTATACAAAGGAACTATGACCTCCCTCCTCCTGCTAGAGATCCCCCTCCCTATGCAACCCAACATCTGCTGGCTCTTGCCATTGCCCTTTCACACTGCTTTGCCACCTCCAGGTCCTGTGAAATGATAATACCGAGGTCCCGTTCTTTTTTGTTACTTGCAGGGATCTACACTCCCCATCCAGTACTCCGCTTTACCATTTTTCTTGCCTAAGTGCATGATCTTACACTGTGCTGTACTGAATGACAATTGCCACTCTTTAGAACATTCCTCCGATATCCCCAGATCTCTACACATCATTTCCACTCCTCCTGCGTGTCCACTCTATTGCAGACCTTCGTGTCATCTGCAAATAGATTTACCCTCCCTTCCAGACCCTCTTCTATATCCCCTGTAAAGACATTAAACAGTAGTGGGCCCAACATCAACCCTTGAGGTACCCCACTGATGACCTCGGACTCCTCTGAGTATGTCCCGTTGACCAATACCCTCTGTGTTCTCCCCTCCGGCCAGCTCTGCACTGATCTTATTTTCACCTCTCCTACCCCCAGGCAGCCCAATTTGTGCAATAGTCTCCTGTGTGGCAGAGAGTCAAATGTTTTTCTGAAATCAAGGTAGGCTATGTCCACTGAGCCCCTCTGATCTACCACCCCTGTAACCCAGTTAAAGAATTCTATCAAATTCGTTTGACAGGATCTACCCTTGGTGAACCCATGTTGCCTTGGGTCCCGAAGGCCTTTTGCATCCAAGTATTTGTCAATTCAGATTCTGAGCAGTTTTTCAATGAGTTTGCCAACCACTGATGTCAAGCTCACCGACCTGTAGTTGCCCACCTCATCCTTCCCCCTTGTGAAGTGGTATTACATCCGCACATCTCCAGTCTTTTGGTACCACCCCAATGTGAAGGAGGTGTTGAACAGGGTGGTCAAAGGGGCAGCCAGTACATCCCTTAGTTCCCACAAAACCCTTGGATGTACCCCATCCGGCCCCATAGCTTTGTCGACCTTCAATTCATTTAGTTCCCTCAGGATCTCCTCTTTGCTAAATGGACTCATGTCTACCCCCTCCCCTGCCTCCTCAGCTATCCTAGATTTACCCCTCCCTCCCTCCATTCCTTTTCCTTCATGAATGCTGAACAGAAATAACTATTTAGCAGTTCAGCCTTTTCCTTGTCCCCCACCACCCTTTCCCCTGCCCCATTGTTTAGACTGGGTATCCCCTCTACTGTTTTTCTCCTTTCACCTATATACGTAAAAAAGGTTTTGCCGCCCTTCTTGACTTCCTTGGCAATCCTCTCCTCCATTCTCACCTTTGCTCACTTGATCTCCTTCCCCACCTGTCTCTGTCTTACCCAATATTCTTCCCAAGCCTCCTTCCCCTGTGTCATTTTAAACCTCCTGAAGGCTCTCCTCTTTGCTCTTATACTTTCCCCATCTTCCCTGTTAAACCACAGTGGCTTCCGTTTTCTCCTATGTTTGCTCACCCTCTTCACACAGAATTCTTTGGCTCCTACCATGGCTCCTTTTACTGACTCCCACATTTCCTCCACCCCCCCAAGTTCCTCCACTCCTTCTTTTGCCTGTTGAACACATTCCCCCATTCTACCAAAATCTGCACCTCTAAAGTCCAGAACTTTCACCTTGGTCCAGCTTATGACAGCTGACATGCATACCGTGAACCACATGGTACCATGATCACTTGTACCAAGGTTGTCCCTCACAGACACCTACCCTACCCTGTCCCCATTAGTTGGCACCAAATCTAACACCGCCCCTTCCCGAGTTGGTTCCCTGACCATCTGCCTAAGTAAGGCATCTTGAAGGGAGTCCAAAATTGCCCTGCTTTTTGGTGATGTCACTGTCAGCATGTCCCAACCCACATCCAGCAGATTTAGGTCCCCCATCAGCAGTAGCTCTCCTTTATTTGCCATTCTTATAATCTCATCCAACATCTGGTTGTCCACCCCTTCTTGCTGCCTGGGTGGCCTATAGACCACTCTAGTGCGTACCATTTCACCCCTCCCCATTGTCAGTGAGACCCATAATGCCTCTGTCTCCCTCCACCTGCTCTGAGTTTCTGTTGCCAGAATCCCCTCTCTGACATAAAGGGCCACTCCGCCCCCCTTTTTTCTGGCCCTATCCTTCTTAAACATCGTATACCCTGGCATGCTCATGTCCCAATTCTGCCCTTCATAGCACCAAGACTCAGTGATTCCCACCAGGTCCAAGTCTGCTTCGGCCATGAGTGCTGCCAGATCTGGGACCTTATTTCCCAGGCTTCTGGTGTTTGTGCACATTGTCTTCCAGACTCCAGCCACCCTGGTTTCCTCCCTTGCCCTAATCCTGCTTACCGTTTTGACCCTCCCACTCTCAGCTCCAACTGGGCTTATTTTGTTGGGGGGGGTGAGGGTCCCCATCAGCTGCACTATACCATGTGTTTGCTTCCAACCCCCCCATCAGTTTAAATCGTAGTATTTTTTAATGAACTGCTCCAGTTTCCATTTCAGCACTTCCTTATCCTCCTTGTTCAAGTGTAGCCTATCTGGGGCATAAAGGGCTTTGTCCTGCCAAGTGGTTCCCCAATCCCCCACCAGCCCAAACCCTTTCCTAACACACCATCTATAAAGCCAGCTACTAAACTCTGTTATCCTGTGTTTCCTCTCTGACCTAGCTCTCGGAACAGGCAGCACCTCAAAGAATGCCACTGATCTAAATCTCAGGTTGCTGCAGAATCTTGCTAACGCTTCAACCTTGCCTGCACCTCCATCAAACTGTACCCCACAAGGTAATTTGTTCCTTAATGGAACACCAGGTGGGTCTTTTCATCTTGCAGTTTCCCCAGGAGGGGATATGGTGAATCACCTCAGATGCTATCATGCCAGGCAAGCAACTAACCCAGACTGTACCCCCCTTCCCCGCCCATCTGATGCCTCTGACAGTGGAGTCCCCTACAGTCAGGACTCTGTCCCCACCCTTCTTGAACTGGATATGCATCCATCCTTTTCTCCTTCCACTGTCATCCCCTTATCATCCCTATGTGTCCCTCCCATGCCTCCTTCCCCATGTGTAGTCCCCTCCTCCCTGCTCCTGCAGTCTGTCCCTTCCTGTGGCTCCCCCTGGACTAATCCCTGTAGCTCCACTTTCCCTGGGCCCTATGTTCCCCTCTCCCCTCACAACCCCACCATCTGTGGCTAGCTCCCTTATTTGTCCCCCCCTCTCCTGCCGTGATGCAAACTCCCTTACCTGTCTCTGGCTTGCTCTCACTAGTCTTGTGGTTTGATTCCTCAACTCCTTCTCCCCTGCCTCCATTTTTTCTGTGGTCTGTTTAGTGCCAGTGAGATCCTTCAGTGGGGCCTGGGCATGTTTCCCTCCTGTGCTGGCCCCTCCTCTTCATCCTTAACCATTTTACCCTCCACACATTTGGAGCCATTCCGATCCCCATTGCTCCGCTTGGATTTAGACACCCCTGATGCTTGGGTATTGTGCTCCCTGCCCTCCTGGGTGTGTTCCTCTGAGTTCTCTCTGTCACCTAAAGCCCCTTCCTGGCCAGTACTTTCCTGAGTTGACTTACTCTTTGTGTGCTTCTGACCTTGAGACCTAGTACCCGATGATCTCCTTGGAGTGCAGCTGTCCTGAAATGTCATCCCCTTATTCTCTCCTACCCTTGCTCACCATCTCCCCACTCCCCTTTTGCCCTCTCTAGGACCTCCATCTTCCCCTCTCTCTGGGCCAGTACCCAACCCCCCCATTGTGCTCCTCCCTGAATCCCCTTCTCACCAGCTTCCACATTCCCATCCTCCTTCAGTAACTGTAATTTATTAAACCTATTGCTGATCTCAATGCCCCATAACTGTCCTTCCCCTACTGGGGCTCCCCCCACATTTTGCTGTATGACAGTACCCCAAATCCCCTTGCCCCTCACTAGCTTCCATCCCTCCTTCTCATTCATCTTTTAGTTAGTTTGACCTCAGTGGTAGGGAAAATGATGGAATCACTTCTGAAGGAAAGAATTGCTGAGTACCTAGAGGCCAGTGGGGCAGAGGACCCAAGGCAGCATGGATTCACGATGGGAAGGTCGTGTCAGACAGATCTAATAGATTTCTTTGACTGGTTACCAAAGTAGTAGACCAGAGAGGGCTGTGGACATGGCCTACCTAGATTTTAGCAAGGCATTTGATACAGTCCCACACAAAAGATTAAATACAAGATAGCCAGCCTTGGAGTGGGTCCCAAGGTGGTAGTCTGGATAAAAAATTGGCTAGACAACAGGGACTCAAAGGGTAGTAGTAAAATGGAGTACACAGTGACGAAAGGGAGGGTTACTAGCAGGGCACCGTAGGGTTCAGTACTGACCGGTCCTTTTAATGGCTTTATAAGTGACATTGCAGAGGAACTGGAAGGAAAAGTATGTCTCTTTGCAGATGACACAAAGATCTGCAACAGGGTTGATACACAAGATGGAGTGGAAAGGATGAGAAGGGACTTGGCAAGGTTGGAGGAATGGTCAAATGTATGGCAGCTCAGATTCAATGCAAAGAAGTGCAAGGTAATGCACATGGGGAACAAAAACCCTGGGGAAGCATACACAATGGGGGGTGAGATACTGACAACAGTAAAAATAGAAAGGGATCTGGGGGTAATTATATCAGATGGCCTAAAGGTGGGCAAGCAATGTGAGAAGGCAGTAAGGAAGGCTGGGGGGATACTGGGATGTATAGGAAGAGGCATCAATAGTAGAAAACAGGAAGTTGTTATCCCTCTGTACAGACAGTTGGTGAGACCCCATCTGGAGTACTGTGTGCAGTTCTGGAGACCCCATCTCCGCAAAGACATAGACAGAGTGGAGGCTGTGCAGAGGAGGGCAACCAAAATGGTGCAGGGTCTGCACCAGAAGACATATGAAGAAAGACTAAAGGAGCTTAATATGTATACCCTTGAGGAAAGAAGGGAGAGAGGGGACATGATAGAAACTTTCAAGTACCTCAAGGGAATTAACAAAGTCCAAGAGGGTAGCATCTTCCAGAAAAAGAGATGTGCAAGAACAAGGGGGCACAATTTGAAGATAGAAGGGGGATGGCTCAGAGGTAATGTGAGGAAGTATTTTTTCACTGAGAGGGTTGTGGATGCATGGAACAGCCTCCCTGAAGAGGTTGTGGGGTCAAGAACAGTGGGGGACTTCAAGAATGCATGGGACAGGCATAGGGCAGTCCTAGTGGGGGGTAGGAGGAATTAAGCTGTTGGTTAACTAGGATCTGCAGCTTATCTGTTAGGTAGGAAAATGGGCAGACTAGGTGGGCCAAGCGGTCCTTATCTGCCGTCAAATTCTATGTTTCTATGTTTCTATCTTCTTTGGTTTTTCCATATGCTCGTCCCCCTCTGGGCCCCCCTTCCCCCAAGCAGCCCACCTTTCTCTACCACCATTTCTTACTGTCCCCAGCCAACCTTTCCCTCTACATGTGGTGCCCTCCCAATCCCTGCCCCCGATGCATCAAATTTACTTCTACCAATCTCAATTCTATCTTGAACCCCCATAGCATTCCCTCCAGTCTCTTCTATTACTCCCATTCACCCCTTGTGCTTCAAGCATCCAGTGCAAGCTCCTTACTTACTTCCTCATGTGTGACAACTGTTTGCATACCATACAACCCCCCCACCTCCAAATCTGAACTTAAAAAGTCTCTATTAATTTGTATTGAGTGCACCCCCACACTGTCCATATTATTGCATCACAACATGAGCTAAAGTGGGGGCAGTGCTAAATATGGGAAGTGGAAGGGATCGGCAGCTCAGTTTCATGCTCCCAAAATACAATCCCTTCCCTTCTGAATTTGAGGCAGAGTAAAATTCCAATTTTGGCATAAATCAGTTCAAGGGTAGGTAAGGGCAATTATATGATTGTGGGGCGAGCACCAGAAAAGCTGCTCTTTCAGACTAGGTACTTAGCAGAGTTTAAAAACCTTTTTGTTAAAATGTTTTAAGGGGTTTAAGGCACTTAAACCACTTAAGATCCACATTGTGTACAGAGCCTTATACAGAGATAGAAACACAGAAGCAGATATACCTTAATGTAATTTACACACAGAGATAAAAACACAGAAGTATACAGTGTATACCTTGATACAATTAATTTAAATCTTGCTAAAGGAAAGACTGGCAGAGTATCTTGACTCCAAGGGACTAGAAACCTAAGGCAGCATCATGGGGGGCAGGTATGTTACGCCAGATGAATCTGATGGATTTCTTTGACTGGGTGACCAGGGAAACAGATCACAGGAGGGCAGTGGATGTGGCCTATCTGGATTTTAGCATTGCCTTCGACACTCTGCCACAGAGGAGATTGAAGAAGAAACTGAGCAACCTAGGGGTGGGATCCAAAGTAGTGAATTAGATTATAAACTTTTTTTTTTTCCATTAGTAAATTGTGCTCCTAAACTCCTGGCCAGACCCTCTCTGAATGGACTCCCCCAATGCAACACTGCCCGTTCCGGGACTTACCTTTTCGTCTTCATGGCAGAGGGTTCTTGGTCATTGGCACGGGGCCAGGAGTCCTGCTGTTATCCTACAGCTAGAGTGTTTTTCCCTCTGTTTTTTTCTCCCCATTTCCCCTGCAGCAGTCCACGTGCAGTGGTGTAACAGGTAAGCTCTGCCTCCGTGGTGACGTCCTCAAATGCCTGTGTTAGCTGGCTATGTGTGCCTAAAGCTGCACTACCACCTGGACATCTACAGGTGGCAGGCAAGCAGTGAGTCATATAATCCCCCCTCCCCGAGGAAGGAGAGCTGTCCGATGGGATGCTCAATCATCCCCAGTCAGCCCCGAACAACCTGACTCCGTTCCCGAACTTGGGTCACCGGTGTAGCAGGAGCTAAGGTGCTAGCTCCTCAGCCCTCCACACCACTGGGCTGGCTCAGATTATAAACTTCTTAATGGGGAATTCTTGTGATGTCACCATCCATGTAGCTGCGAGTCGAAGGAGCTCCAAAATCCTCATCAAAATTACTCTCCGTCCACTCGGACACAGCAAAAAGGGAGAAATTCAACTTATTTCACCAGCCTACATGCTGGGAAAACAAAAGTGGTCTGAGTTGCTGAAAGATGACCAGCCTAACCAGAGAATTTTGCACTCGCATTCGAGCAGCATAGCATCCGCGGCCACAGGTGGCTCTTCAGACTGGGCCTCTGAGCTGGATGCAGAGGAAGAATCACTTACAATCACTTCTAAGTCCGTGGTCATGGAATTTAGAAATATAAGCAACAAACTTACTAACCTTGATGAGATTATCTTTACATCACAGTGAGATATCCAGACCCTTTAGAAAAAAAAAACAGTTGAAATTGAACATGGCCTCTCTGAGATAGCTTCACAAGTTGATCACCATAACACTGTATTACTGTACCTTCATTGGCGGGCTCAAACTATGGTGGATAAATTGGAGGATTTGGAACCCCATTCATGCCGGAATAACTTATGCATATTTGGGTTGCCTGAAAATATTGAACAGGGCAATATGGTGGACTTTATTACTTCCTTCCTGAAAGAACTTCTCCATTCTCCCTCAAACTTCGATATGAGGATCGAATGCGCCCACAGGGCACTAGCACCAAAGCCTAAAGACAACTCTGTTAGGTTGAGATCAATTGATTTGCACTGTATAAATTATAAAACAAAAATGCTGCTACTTTGAAAGGTGTGGGGAAAACTGGACATACCTTTTGGGGACACTAAATTGTATTTGGACCATGATTTCATGCAAGAAGTCATGGAGAAAGGTAGAAAGATCCTGCAAGTTTTGCAGGATTTTAGGGAATATAGACATTAAAGCTCAACTTTTAGCACCAGCATAGCTCAGAATTACCACAGAGACTGGCCATAAGTTTTACAGACGCTTGGAGGAAGTGAGGAAGTTGCTGACACAACTGTAAGTCCCTGTGCCTTCCTCCACACATCCTAAAATTCTGGAGGCTATGGACCAGCTACATCAGCAGGAAACAACTCCAATCATGGTGGGAATAAGAGGAAAAAGAAAATCCAAGGGCACTCTCATCAAGGCTTGGAGCTGAATTTTTCAAGCATGCAGATCTGAATCTGCCACTAGCTCCGCTTCAAAGATGGTCACTGGCTGACAGCAAGAAGTTTGAGGACACACACTTTGAATAGCTAGCCTGGTTTATTTTATAGGCCACAAAAGAGAACACTCTCTCTTAGAAAAACCTGGACTTAAACTGCAAGTCTTCTGACCCATAGGGACCACTTGCATATTTTAGACTAATGTTAATATGTCAGTTGATTATCTGAGTGGGAAGGGGTTGCTAGGGCTATGGCATAAGCGGTATGGATGGGGGAGTGCTGCCGAGAGGCAGTGAACTCTCAGTTCTGGCATTGCCTCCCTAGTTTCATTGTTTAATTTTTTTGTCACAGAGAGAATGTGGGGTGTGTTGGGATAGATGGTGAGTGCATATAACAAAACAATTTCCTTCCTTTTTCCTGATTAGGCCTACGGGGATGGTTCCATGTCAAAACAGCAACTGCGGAATGGTGACCCATGACAAGGGCGCCGAACCAGCAACGCGACCAGTTTGGGAAATTGCTTTGCCCCCCAGACCCCCCCTTCTTTTAGATTGGTTGGGGGCACTCAGGGATGGGGGGAACCATCTGTTGTGCAAAGGTGTTGGTGCTGTGATTCCCTCATGGTCACCACGGGTCGCCGTTCAGCAGTTGCAGTACTGACAGGCTACCATGGGGATTCCTGGGGGATTGGGAATTCTTGACAGAGTTAGGGGCCTTGATCATGGGACCAGGAGTTGGACCAATCATTCTGAGGGCTGAACATTTTGATGAGGGCAGCGAGGACATCATGCCTACCTCAAGATGGTGGAGGCCATTATGTCGAAGAATTGTCAGTGGGAGATCCAGCTGCAAATTGACAAAGCATTAGTTAAGTTCTATGGCCAATAAAATAGCGATCTTATCTGGTGGCAATGACATAGTAGTGGCATTGATAGGGCTACATGGAGCAGGGGCAGGACTGAGAACCATAGTGCTTTGGGGGCTGGACCCCCCCCCACCTCATTGGTAGTCCTCATGCTGGTGCCAGGTGGGCTAGTAGCCCAGACTATGAGGCCACAGGTTCCTGTTAGCATGGATAGTGTTTGTAGCTGGAGGCACCCATCCCCTGGCACCATGGGACATAGTTTAATGATGAGCCATGCAGCGCTTCACCTTGCCAGTATCACCTCCAAACAAGCTAATAACAAGTTATTAGGGAGCAGGACAGAGGTAAGTGTAAAAAAAGGCAAAGGCAGTAAGGACAGGAATGGGGCTAAAAGTAGTAAGGCTATCAAAAAGTGGAGGGTGATGAGTACCAACGCCCATAGTCTGTGTAACAAGCTCCCTGAACTAGTGGCCTTGATGGAAGAGGGTTGCCTGGATATTGTGGCAGTCACAGAAACATGGTACACAGAGAACCATGACTGGGATGTCAACATACCAGGATACACAAAATAGAGGAGGGACAGGGAGGGTAAAAGAGGAGGAGGAGTAGCTCTCTATGTAAAGGAAGGGATCAAAGCAACAGCACTAAAGAGTAAACAGGGAGCAGATGAGGCACTCTGGGTCACCCTGGAGGCAGGAAATGGCACCACAATCCGCACTGAGGTTGTATACAGACCCCCATCTCAGGGGGAGGGGAGGGAATGGACAAGGAAATGATAGAAGGCTTCCTTAGAATGGCAGAAAAGGGGGAGATATTGTTGACGAGGGACCTGATTATGCCAGATGTTAACTGGAACACCTTTGCTGCAGGCACATCCAAGAGCAGGGTCATTCTTGATGCCCTACAGGGGGCATTCCTCAGACAGCTAGTATTGGAACCCACTGGAGGGAGCAATCTTAGACCTGGTACTTCAAATGGGGACGGAGAAAGAATTCAGATTTAGAGGTGGGTAGCCATCTGGAAACAAGCTACCACCAAACAGTGTGGTTCACGATAAACACAGCCATACAATCAAGCCATACAAAAGCAAGAGTATTGGACTTTAGGAGGGCTGACTTTGGGAAAATGAGAGAGTGCCTTAGAAACGCACTAGCAAACAGGAAAGAAGGAGGGGTGGAGGAACAATGGGGAGTAATCAAAACAGCCATCACAGAGGCAACAAGCCTTTGTGTAAAGCAAATCAATAAAACACAACAAAGGAAAAAAACGCTATGGTTCTCAAAAGAGGTGGCAGGGAAGGTTAAGGAGAAAAGGATAGCATTCAGGAAATATAAGGAAACACAGAAGGAGCAGGACAGAGAACTTTATCAGTTAAAGCAGAAAGAGGCTGGGAAGGAAGGCAGTCAGAATAGCAACGGCCCAAACCGAGGAAAGGATAGCCAATTCTGTTAAGAAGGGGGATAAAACCTTTTATAGGTACATTAGGGAGCGAAGAAAGACCAAAGGAGGGACACTGAGGCTTAATAAAGGGGAGGGAATGTGGGCAGAGGGGACAGTGAAAAGCAGGGATACTGAATGAATATTTCTGCTCAGTATTCACAAAGGAAGGGAAGGGGGAGGTACCTAAACCAAACAAGAGAAACACTCTGAAGACGGGGGTCAATACCAGTCCATTTACAGAAGAAAGGATTCTGAAAGAACTAATAAAATTGAAGGTGGACAAAGCAATGGGGCCTGATGGGATTCACCCAAGAATTCTAAAAGAACTAAGGGTAGTACTAGTGACACCGCTGACTACTCTCTTTAACAAATCATGGGAGGATGGGGTGGTACCTGAGGGCTGGAGGAGGGCAGATGTGATTCCTCTTCACAAAAGTGGGAGCAGGACAGAGGCAGGAAACTACAGACCAGTTAGTTTGACCTCAGTGGTAGGGAAAATGATGGAATCACTTCTGAAGGAAAGAATTGTTGAGTACCTAGAGGCCAGTGGGGCAGAGGACCCAAGGCAGCATGGATTCACGATGGGAAGGTCATGTCAGACGAATCTAATAGATTTCTTTGACTGGGCGACCAAAGTAGTAGACCAGGAGGGGCTGTGGACATGGCCTACCTAGATTTTAGCAAGGCATTTGATACAGTCCCACACAAAAGATTAATACATAGTTAGGCAGCCTTGAGTGGGTCCCAAGGTGGTAGTCTGGATAAAAATTGGTTAGACAACAGGACGCAAAGGGTAGTAGTAAATGGAGTACACAGTGAAGAAAGGAGGGTTACTAGCGGGGTACCACAGGGTTCAGTACTGGGACCGGTCCTTTTTAATGTCTTTATAAGTGACATTGCAGAGGAAGTGGAAGGAAAAGTATGTCTCTTTGCAGACGACACAAAGACCTGCAACAGGGTTGATACACAAGATGGAGTGGAAAAGATGAGAAGGGACTTGGAAAGGTTGGAGGAATGGTCAAATGTATGGCAGCTCAGATTCAATGCAAAGAAGTGCAAGGTAATGCACATGGGAAACAAAAACCCAGGGGAGGAGTACACAATGGGGGGTGAGATACTGACAACAGTAAAAATGGAAAGGGACCTGGGGGTAATTATATCAGATGACCTAAAGGTGGGCAAGCAATGTGAGAAGGCAGTAAGGAAGGCTGGGGGGATACTGGGATGCATAGGAAGAGGCATCAATAGTAGAAAACAGGAAGTTGTTATCCTTCTGTACAGACAGTTGGTGAGACCCCATCTGGAGTACTGTGTGCAGTTCTGGAGACCCCATCTCCGCAAAGACATAGACAGAGTGGAGGCTGTCCAGAGGAGGGCAACCAAAATGGTGCAGGGTCTGCACCAGAAGACATGCGAAGAAAGACTAAAGGAGCTTAATATGTATACCCTTGAGGAAAGAAGGGAGAGAGGGGCCTTGATAGAAACTTTCAAGTACCTCAAGGCAATCAACAAAGTCCAAGAGGGTAGCATCTTTCAGAAAACGAGATGTGCAAGAACAAGGGGGCACAATTTGAAGATAGAGGGGGGGACGGCTCAGAGGTAATGTGAGGAAGTATTTTTTCATGGAGAGGGTTGTGGATGCATGGAACAGCCTCCCTGAGGAGGTGGTAGAGTCAAGAACAGTGGGGGAATTCAACAATGCATGGGACAGACATAAGGCAGTCCTAGTGGGGGGGTAGGAGGAAGTAAGCTGTTGGTTAACTGGATCTGCAGCTTATCTGTTAGGTAGGAAAATGGGCAGACTAGGTGGGCCAAGCGGTCCTCATCTGCCATCAAATTCTATGTTTCTCTGTTTCTAAGCTAATAACTGTTTGGATTTTACCATTCCCCCTTTGGCTCTTGTGTGTTTTGGTGGGGGGGAGCGGATTCTGCTTGGTCACTGTAGAAGACTGAGTAATTGTGTTGGGTCCTGGGGTTTATGGCCCCTATTTGGGACAACTTTTTACTATGTTTTTTTAGTGATTTGGGGGGAGCTGGCCTGCAGACCTGACTGAGTGCCAGGCCAGAGGTTCATTCTTTTCAGAAGAGCTGATTTTAGCAACGGGGGGGGGCTGGCTGTAACCTCAAAAATGTAAAATTTGAATGCCTACTACGATGGGTGACGTAGCTCAGAACCAGCTACAGGTACACAGGAGAGTGAGCCAAGTTCCACTGGTACCAAAGCAAGGTTTTCAGGCTGCAGTGGGACACAGATTCTGCACAGCACGGACCGCAGCACCCTGAAGCCAAGTTCTCTGTTGTTACACAGTTTATTTTTTGGGTGCAGTTATGTTTCGGTATCTGTCATCATGGTGGGGTGGTACAGAGAAGAGAGAGCAGGAGTGATACAAAGGGGGGAGGGTACCTCTTTTTCTTTCTTACACAGATATGTCGAGCCATGTAGGTCTCAAAATTACCTCATATCATAATAAAGGGCTAGTCAATCCAGTAAAAAGAAGCTGAGTTTTACAGGAATTACAGAGGACAACGGTTTTGGTGACCCTCTTGCAGGAAACACACTTCATGCAGGAGGAGCACAGAAAGTTGAAGAGGGCCTTCGGGGGAGTGCTTCTCTTTCCCATATGTACAACACCCTCACAGATGTGGTGTGGTGGTGCTGATTCCTAAGGGGCTGCCTTTCTAAGCTGATAGGGTGCTTAAGGATAGCCTGGGACAATATATTTAGAGGGCCTGTTTAGGTCTGCACCATTTACCATGCTAACTGTTTATGCCTCCGCTCAACTTAGGAAAGGGTGGCTTTTCACCAAAACATCTTGCTGAAGTCCCCCCAAGTGCTAGACAGTTATACATCCTGGGGGTGACTTCAACTTGGTATTGAACAGTCAAACAGACCAGAGGGCCCATGGTAGAGGACCCACAACCATGGACAATTTAGAAAACTGAGGAACTCAGGTTAGAGGATTCTTGGAGGTGCCAACACCCTCAGGACATAGACTATACTTTTATTCGGCACCCCCCAGAAGTTGTACTCAAGGACAGATATGCTTTTCCTATCCAGAAAATGGCTACGTACAGTCCAAAATGCCACCATAGGTCACTTTACATTATCTGATCATGTCCCTGTCTTGGCTGACCTGGCAATGCAGCCTATATGAAAAAAAAAAACAGCCTTTCTATGTTTGTACTGACTGGAGATCAAATTGTATTTACTCTCAGTGGCTAAAAGTGGCTACAAACTCTAACAAGCATTTGTAAATGCCGAATGTTGATTGCGTTGGTCTGTTGAGCTCACTCAGTGGCCCTGTGTCACTCGCTCCTTCTGTTTCTCCCAGTGCTGCAGGCTGCACCTTTGTACGGGGCTCCTGGCTGCATTGGCACATTTTTTTCTGCCCACAAAGAAATCTGCAGCTGTCCTGACAGAGCTGTGTTGAGGTGGGTCACTCGCCCTCTCTCAGTTGCTCTTTGTTTCTGCTGGTACTGCAGGCTGCCCTTTTGTACTGGGCTCCCGCCTCTGTTGGCGGCTTTTTCTGCCCACAAAGAAATGTGCAGCAGTCCTGACACAGGTCCATTGAGCTACCTCACTCCCCCTCTCTCGCTCGTTCCATTTCTGCTGGCGCTGCAGGCTGGCCTTTTGTACAGGGCTCCTGCCTGTGTTGCCGCCTTTTTCTGCACACAAAGCAATCTGCAGCAGTCATGATAGAGGTCTGTTGAGCTCGCTCACTCACTCACTCCCCCCCTCTCTCACTCGCTCATTGTGTTTGTCCCTGCACTGTTGGCTGCCCTTTTGTACTGGACTTCTGCCTGCATTGGCACCTTTTTCTGGCCACAAAGAAATCTGCAGCTGTCCCGACACAGCTCCGTTGAGGTCGCTCTCTCCGCCTGTCTCACTCTCTCATTCTGTTTCTCTTGGTGTTGCAGGCTGCTCTTTTGTACTCGGCTTCAGCCTGCATTGGCAGGTTTTGCTGCCCAGAAAGAAATCTGCAGCTGTCCCAACACAGCTCCGTTGAGGTGGGTCACTACCCCTCTGTCACTCACTCATTCTGTTCCTGCTGGGACTGCAGGCTGCCCTTTTTGTACTGGGCTCCTGCCTCTATTGGCAGCTTTTTCTGCCCAGAAAGCAATCTGCAGCAGTCCTGACACAGGTCCATTGAGGTAGCTCACTCCCCCTCTCTCACTCGCTCATTCCGTTTCTGCCGGCGCTGCAGGCTGGCCTTTGTACTGGGCTCCTGCCTCCGCTGCCGCCTTTTTCTGCCCACAAAGAAATCCACAGCAGTCACAATAGAGCTCCGTTGACTTTGTTCACTGCCCCTCTCTCATTTGCTCATTGTGTTTTTCCCGGCGCTGCAGGCTGCCGATTTTGTACTGGGCTTCTGCCTGCGTTGGCACCTTTTTCTGCCCACAAAGAAATCTGCAGCTGTCCCGATAGAGCTCTGTTGAGGTTGCTCACTCCACCTGTCTCACTCGCTCATTCTGTTTCTCCTGGTGCTGTAGGCTGCCATTTTGTAGTGATCTCCTGCCTCTGTTGGTGCCTTTTTCTGCCCACAAACAAATCTGCAGCAGTCCCGACAGAGCTCCATTGAGCTCGCTTAGTCTCCCTCTCTCACTCGCTCGTGCCGTTTCTGTCAGTGCTGCAGGCTGCCCTTTTCTACTGGGCTCCTGCCTGCATTGCCGCCTTCTTCTGGGCACAAAGAAATCTGCAGCAGTCATGATAGAGCTCCATTGAGCTCGCTCACTCACCCCCTCTCACTTGTTCATTCTGTTTCTCCCACCACTGCAGGCTGCGTTTTTGTACTGGGCCCCTGAGTGCATTGCTGCCTTTTCTGCCCACAAGCAGTCCCAACAGAGCTCTGTTGAGCTCCACTCTCCCCTCTCCTGACTCTGCCTCGTTCTGTGTCTCCCGCTCTGCAGACTACCCTTGTACTGGGTTCCTGCCTGCATTGCTAGTTTTGTCTGCCCACAAAGAGATGTGCAGCAGTCCCTGACACAGCTCCATTGAGGTCGCTCACTCGCCCTCTGTCACTCACTCGTTCCACTTCTGTGGGGGCTGCAGGCTGGCCTTTTGTACTGGGCTCCTGCCTGCATTGCCACCTTTTCCTGACCACAAAGAAATCCGCAGCAGTGACGACAGACCTCCGTTGAGCTCGCTCACTCCCCCTCAGTCACTCGCTCATTCTGTTTCTCCCGGCGCTGCAGGCTGCCCTTTTGTACTGGCCTCCTGGCTGCATTGGCACCTTTTCCTGCCCACAAAGAAATCCGCAGCTGCCTGTGGTGCAAGCTGCCCTTTTGTACTGGGCTCCTGCCTGGGTTGCTGCCCTTTTCTGCCCACAAAGAAATCTGCAGCAGTCATGATAGAGCTCCGTTAAGATCGCTCACTCACTCCCCCCTCTCACTTGTTTGTTCTGTTTCTCCCGCTGATGCAGGTTGCCCTTTTGTACTGGCCCCTGCATGCATTGCTGCCTTTTTCTGCCCACAAAGAAATCTGCAGCAGTCCCAACTGAGCTCCGTTGAACTCACGCGCTCATTCTGTGTCTCCCACTGCTGCAGGCGGCCCTTTTGTACTGGGTTCCTGCCTGCATTGGCAGCTTTTTCTGCCCACAAACACATCTGCAGCAGTCCTGAGAGAGCTCCGTTGAGATCGCTCACTCCCCCTCTCTCAGTCGCTCGTTCCATTTCTGCTGGCGCTGCAGGCTGGCCTTTTGTACTGGGCTCCTGCCTGCATTGCTGCCTTTTCCAGGCCACAAAGAAATCCACAGCAGTCATGATACACCTCTGTTGAGCTCGCTCACTCCCCCTCTCTCACTTGCTCATTCTGTTTCTCCCGGTGCTGCAGGCTGCTCTTTTGTACTGGGCTCCTGCCTGCATTGCCACCTTTTCCTGCCCACAAAGAAATCCGCAGCTGTCCTGACAGAAATCCATTGAGGTTGCTCGCTCACTCCCCCTGTCTCATTCACTCATTCTGTTTCTCCTGGTGCTGCAGGCTGCCCTTATGTACTGGGCTCCTGCCTCTGTCAGCATTTTTGTCTGCCCACAAAGAAATCTGCAGCAGTCCCAACACAGCTCCGTTGGCCACACTCATTCCCCCGTCTCACTTGCTCATTCCGTTTCTGCCAGTGCTGCAGGCTGCCCTTCTGTACTGTGCTCCTGCCAACATAGCCACCCTTACCTGCCCACAAAGAAATCCGCAGCAGTGATGACAGAGCTCTGTTGAGCTCACTCAGTCCCCCTCTCTCGCTTGCTCATTCTGTTTGTCCCACCACTGCAGGCAGCCCTTTTGTACCCAGGCCCTGCATGCACTGCTGCCTTTTCCTGCCCACAAACAAATCTACAGCAGTCCCAACAGAGCTCCGTTGAGCTCACTCACTCCCCCTCCCTCCCTCACTCACTCGTTCTGTGTCTCCTGGTGCTTCAGGCTGCCCTTTTGTACTGGGCTCCTGCCTGCATTGTTGCCTTTTCCTGCCCACAAAGACATTCGCAGCAGTCCTGACAGAGCTCAGTTTCGCTCGGTCACTCCCCCTCCCCAGTCACTCGATCCTAATCTGTCCCAAACACTGATTTTCAGCAGCGACTGCGATATTCTGCAATGGAAGCACAGAAACACATTTCGGCCAGGATGTGAAAAATGACAGCTGTACTGTTCATAAGGAGGTGTGAACAAATGCCAGTGTTGAAAATCTGGCATGAAAATATTACTAATTTGCAAACTTACAAGGGTGCGTGGCACCTGCACAACACACGCTCGTAACACAGTCATTTTATGGAGTTTCACCGCACACTTTTTAACATAGGCATTTTAGGACCTCTACTCATAACAGTGTCAGTGTGATTTTCTTAATATGTTCTGAACACCGATTTCCCACAGCAACCATGCTATTGTGCACCGGAAGAGCGAAAACACATTTCGGCCAGGATGTAAAAAATGACAGCTGTACTGTTCATAAGGAGGTGTGGCAAAATGGCAATGCTGAAAATTTAGAGTGAAAATATTGCAAAGTTGTGAAGGTATGACCGTGCGTGGAAACTGCGCAATGCACATTTGTAACACACTCATTTTATGGGCTTTCATCACCAAATTTTCAACATAGGCATTTTGGGACCTCTGCTAATGAACAGTGTCACTGTCATTTTCATAATGTGTCTCAAACACAGATTTCCCACAGTAACCACGCTATTCTGCGCCGGTACTGCGAAAACACATTTTGGCCAGGATGTGAAAAATGACAGCTGTACTGTTCATAAGGAGGTGCAGCAGAATGGCTATGTTGAAAATCTGGAGTGAAAATATTATAAATTCGTGAACTTGCGAGCGTGCATGCAAACTGAGCAATGCACACTCGTAACACAGTCATTTTATGGGGTATTGTCACCAAATTTTCAACATAGGCATTTTAGGACCTCTGCTCATGAACAGTGTCACTGTCAGTTTCTTAATCTGTGCAGAACACTGATTTACCACACCGACCGCGCTATTTTGCACCGGAAGTGCGAAAACACATATCGGCCAGGGTGTGAAAAATGACAGCTATACTGTTCACAAGGAGGTCTGAAAAATGCCAATGCTGAAAATCTGGGGTGAAAATATTGCAAATTCGCAAAGTTACGAGCGTGTGTAGCAACTGCGCAATGCACACTCATAAAACAGTCATTTTTTTGATTTTTCCCATGAAATTTGCAACATAGGCTTTTTGAGAACACTCATGAACACTGGCACTGTTGTTTCATTAATCGGTCCCGAAAGGTGATTCCGCAGGACCGTGGAAATCACCTTTCAAATGATTAACACCATGACAGTGATAGAATTCATGAGGAGGGGTCCCAAAAATCCCATGTTGAAAATTTGGTGCCGAAATTCCAAAAAATGCCTGAGATATGCATCAAAGTTGAAAAAAACCCTATTTATTCCATTATACATTTTACCAGCATTTCCTCAGTTCGCAGTCAGCTTTGAAGAGTGCAGATGTGTTCCCGGTCCACCGAAGATTGTCGCGCTGGACTCTGGAGGTAAGTATGGGGTGTGGGGGGTGTGGGGAGGCAGGGTGCGCGTGGTGGGTGGGCGGGTTGTGGGGGGCAGGGGAGACCACAGAGGGACTGTTTCCTTTTTACAGGTTACAAAAAAAAAAGACATTGTGGGACCGTTTTTTATTTTGCAGGGGCATGTGGCATGCTGGGGTGGTGTCCCAGCATGCCAACGGAGTCTTTCTTTTGGGGGGGCAGCTGTAGCCGACGGGGGATTGAGCACCCCTGTCGGTACACAACAAAAGGGAGGGGTTTTACATTATGCCGATGGGGATTAGGCACCCCAGTCAGCACACACAACAAAAAGCGGGGGAGGGCTCCCAATTCGGCAACATAAATATTGGGGCATTGCAGCCGACGGGGATTGGAGCCCCATCGGCAAATAAACACAGTTGGAAGATACTGCCGAGGGGATTGGGCACCCCCTCGGCAGGGGAGGTTAATATTGTTTGTGAACACGGCAGCAAGCCGCCGCCATGTTCACAAACAATATCAGGGTTTCAAGATCCCACCCTGCAATGATGGGTCACTCCCTCATTGCAGCAAATGACTGATGCTGCAATGACGAGGTGGCCCCTAATTGTAACGGCTAATTTTTTACAAGTTGGTGACACGCTGGCTGAACTAGTGTCAGCAGCAATGTGCCACATCATTGGGGGAAGCAGGACAAGCCTTTACAGGCTGTGGGTGCATTGGCCACAACAGTGCCGTGCCTCCACAACCTGCTTGTGAAGAAACCTGCCGCAACATGTTTCTTGAGCATGAGCGCAATCAACATAAAAATGGTGCCCAAATACATTTAAAGATACAAACATACCAATGTCGAAAAGGAAGACTCACAGAAATAACCCAGGTGCTTCAGTCCTCACTGGACCTTCCTCAGGGATTGTATGGTCTGCTGCAACACTGCCATCTGGGTGACCACAGGTGGCAGAGCAGTGGAAAATCACAGGCATGTTTGGGAGTGGGAAGTCCATGGACAGGAAAATGCTCGACTTGCTGTCCCATTTGTATGTTGAGTCATATGATCCCAGGGAATGGGACTGAAAACTAAGAAAAGGGCCACTGCTAGGTCAGATGGTGTCCGGCCTGCACCCTCCCCGACCACTGCAGACCTCGCTTGTGCCTCTTCCTATCCTCTGGGCTCTCTGTGGCTCTAACTGCTACCCAGACAGTTCCTCTCATCTGTCACGTGCAGGAATGGGTGCAGTCCCCCATCCCAAGGGGTAATCACTGGGATCCCACCCTAAGGCGTAAGCTGGTGTGGGCATCATGGTTTGAGTCTTGGTCACAGAGAGAGTATGGTCTGTGTGACAGGGTTGGATAAGACTCTGTTCCACTTGTTATGCAGAGAGAGTTAAATGCAAGAATATATTCTGTCCTCTCCTATTCTGTCACTTGTCTGTCTCTTCCCTGTCTGACTGTTCAATCAAATTTCCCTTGTGGCCCCTAGGAATTGGCCACTCCGAACAACTAGAACACCAGGGATTTCAGTGTGTTTTGGGGCTACTGGGGGTCTGGGACCGTGCTGGGGAGGGGAGGGCACCCCCGCATTACCGCCAGCTGTTTGTTGGCACTATTTGGTGCCGTGCTACAGGTCATGCTAATGCCTGTAGCGCAGTGCTGCATGTTTGAATATGCCACACTGCTGGCATTCCTGGGCGCGCCCCTAATCCTGCCCCTGCATACTATTATCTTTTAGCGTCGGTGCCACCACACAGCGCCAGCACTAACAGGGCTTCTGAATATTGCAGCCTGGTGCAAATCCAGCACTATTCCAGTGCTACAGCTTTGTGCCAGGTGTAACACTTTGAATATCTGGCCCACATAGTGCTAAAGAGGGAAAATGAAAACAGTTTAAGTATACATTTCATTCCAGTTGTTGTCACAAATACTCTGCAGTTGTGGAGCTCTAATACAATAAAGTATAGATGAACCAGTGCAAAATTATGCATTTTTAGATTCTGCAGAGTGTACCACACTTATGTACCTTTACCATAGATGTATGGCAGAAATAGGTCCTAAACACATAAGGGCCCAGACAGTCAAAGCTTTGCGCTGTGCGCAACCCGTTTGCGCAGGTTTAGCACGGGATTAGCACAGGTCTGCAATATTCAATAGGCTGAATAGCGCACAAACAGCATTAGCGCCGGACAAAACTATAATATATGCAAGGGGCAAACCGAACGTGAATACAGGCGCAATGCCATATTCAGCGACTAGCGCCATGCAAAGTTGTTTTGCGTGACTTAGCGCGACCCTTTGCATGGTACAAATTACCGCCTAGGAAAAGCTGGTCTTAACCCTGGGCAATCCTGCTTTGCGTGACATTGTGGCTTTGCGCAACCCTAACATATGGATATGACACATAGAAAAACCCAGACATGGAGGACACATGGTTCTCACTGATGGCACCACACAGATGCCAACAGCTGCCACCATTCCCAGTCATGCCAGGTAGTAAGGGGTGACCTGGCCCCCAGGGGACACCATGGTATTGTGGCCATACAGCACACACCTGCAGACTGTACGTCTGTGGTGACCAACAGATGCCAGCATACACATGCAGCACTGTGGGCATGGTGGCTGTTGAGGGGAGGGTGTACGGGTGGCCAGGCCTCACCACAGACCACGTGTGGCCACACAGCTGGGACACATCATGCAGTGCACATGGGTCAGTATTGGGAGTACCCCAACACCAGCATGTCTGTGGGATCATACGTGCCCCCAACCGCATACCACACAACTGTACAAATGCCACAGCACACACAGTTGGCCATGTATATGTCACTGTGAGCATCCCATGCCAGAGGTGCAGCATCTGTGGATCACACAACAGCGTAAGAGTACTGTCCACTGTCAATAATCACCTTCACATTGGGCCTGTCACTGTGTACAGTGCCGTGGTCATCACTGCCCTACATACCATAGGCATTGCAGTGTCCCTCATACTACTGGCCCCCTTGCTACTATAGTGTCTGCTGTGCACTGTAACCTGACCTACAGTGTGACAGTTGCATGCAGCACCACCACCACCTATACCTATGCTGTGTTGTTCCCTGGGATGCAATATGCTATGCTATGCTATATACATGTAGCCTGCAGCTATCATCATGCACTGCCAGACTGACCTACAGATGGCGCTACGGGCGGATCTGGCCAGCCCCTGTACTGCCAGACTGACCTACAGGTGGCGCTGTAGGACCCTGGGCAAACTGCATACAAATCAGGGCATAATGAGATGCTAATGTGGTTGTTTGCTGAGAGACTACCTAAGTAGGGTCATTTGCATGTGGGTAATTCTCTGATAAACCTGAGCCACTAGTGTGACATTGAGGTAAAAAAAAATATTAAACAAATCTCAATTTCCAAATACAGATCTGTAGTACTCAACCCAGAAGACTGGAGAAGGGCTCATGTGATCCCGCTCCACAAGAGTGGTAGCAGGGAGGAGGCAGGGAACTACAGACCAGTCAGTCTTACCTCAGTAGTGGGCAAGATTATGGAGGCATTCCTTAAGGAAAGGATAGTGCAACACCTGGAATCCATAGGGGCACAGGATCCAAGACAGCATGGGTTTACAAAAGGAAGGTCCTGTCAAACTAATCTCACAGATTTATTTGACTGGGTAACCAGAGTGGTGGACCAAGGGGGAGCAGCTGATGTCGCCTACCTTGACTTCAGCAAAGCTTTCGACACTGTTCCACATAGAAGATTGATAAATAAGCTGGGTAGCCTCAGGGTGGGTCAGAAGTTGGTCAACTGGGTGGCAAACTGGTTGACAGGCAGAAAACAGAGAGTGATGGTAAATGGTATACAGTCAGAAGAGATGCAAGTCACAAGTGGGGTACCTCAGGGATCAGCCCTAGGGCTAGTCCCCTTCAATATCTTCATCAGTGACATTGCAGATGGACTAGAGGGTAAGGCTTGTCTGTTTGCAGATGACACCAAAATCTGCAACAGAGTAGATGATCCAGATGGGGTGGGCAGAATGAGAAGAGATCTGGACAAACTAGCAAAATGGTCAGAAGAGTGGCAACTGGGATTTAATGCAAAGAAGTGCAAGATCATGCACATAGGGAAGAGAAACCCTGAAGCCACCTATAGGCTGGGAGGGGAGTTGCTGGCAGTCACAAAGGAAGAAAGAGACTTGGGCATCATCATCACCGATAACCTGAAATCATCCAAGCAGACCTCTAAAGCAGTAGGTAAGGCTAGGGGGATGTTAGGGTGTATTAGTAGGGGTATCACAAGTCATAAGAGGGAGGTAATTAATCCCTCTTTACAAGACACTGGTTAGGCCCGATCTGGAGTACTGCATGCAGTACTGGCAGCCACACCTTCATAAGGACATTAACCAAATTGAGGCAGTCCAGAGACGGGCAACCAAAATGGTGCAGGGACTGCATCAGAAAACATATGAGGACAGATTAACGGAGCTCAATATGTATACCCTTGAGCAAAGGAGGGAGAGAAGTGATATGATCGAAACATTCCAACACCTTAAGGGCATTAACAAGGTGAAAGAGTCTAACATGCTTAAATACAAGAAAAATAGCAGGACAAGAGGACACAGCATGAGATTAGAGGGAGGCCAATTAAGGGGGAATGTGAGGAAATTCTTTTTCACAGAAAGGGAGGTGGATGCATGGAACGATCTACCTCAGGAAGTAGTGGCTATGAATACAGTGCAGGGCTTCAGACAGGCATGGGACAGGCATAAGGGAGCAATACAGATGAGTATGAATAGATAGGCCACTGACAGAGCAAAGGCCGATGGCACATTTATAAGGTAGAAAAAGAAATGGGCAGACTGGATGGGCCTTGCGGTCTTTATCTGCCGTCAACTTCTATGTTTCTATGTAACTTAAATGCTGATTATGGGTTTGAATAAAGATAATGCCATTTTCTGATTTTTGTATATCGGAAGCTGAAGTCCACCTGCCACTTCTGTGTTACGCGTGTGACATGCCCATGAACAGTCTCCTTCTCTGCTGTTATGATCATTCCTGTGATTCTGCATTATTCACCTAAAAGCTGTTGCCTAGCATGTTATTTATCAGTATCTTATTCGATTATTATTGTTTGTAGATATTTTCTTTTAATGTAACATGTCCACACTGAATCCACATTTTTTTGCTGTTAAACGTTACTGTACTGTTACATAGATCAAATATAAAAAAAATAAAAAGTATTCACTGGGTTATTTCTGTGTTGTACTTTATTAAAGCACACATTGTTTAAAAAAGTGATGTCATACACAGGCATACATGTCAAAATTATTCATGCGTGTGACATCAGATGTCACACGTGTGACAGGGACATTGTTAAACAATCAAAAGATACTATACTGTTACATAGATCAAATATAAAGAAATAAAGTATTCACTGGGCTTATTTCTGTGTTCTACTCTATTAAAGCACAAAATGTTTTTAAAAATTGATGTCATACACAGGCTACATGTAAAAATTATTCACGCATGTGAGAGTTGTAATACGTATGACAGGGACATTGTTAAACTGTAAAACATCATTTCATCTTCACTTTGAAAAAAGAAAATAGTTTTAAATATCACCACACCACCACACTGAATTTCTGTTTCTAAAACAGTTAAGCGGTGTTTTTTATTTTCCTGTAAGATTGCTTAAACTTACTGTAAGTAAAAATGGCATTGAAAAAGGATCCCCATAGATGTGTGTGGGCCATGCCCCCATGCTGTCCCTTAGACTTCAAAAAACGTCTGAGCATGGGGCAGGTCCAGCAGACCGAGAAGTGGAAGAGATTGGCTGGCCGTGGGTTTGGCTACAGTTACGATCCCTTCCCTTGCTGAAAGGATACAGTTAAAAATTATAATTTTGGCAGCAACTGGCTAACACTGCCATATGGAACTGGGCTATGAAGCCCCAACAGAATTCACAGTAGGTTGGAAAGTCACTTTAAGGTATACTGTGAATTTTAGGTTTATCGTAGTCGCATGTTTAGCTTAAACACATTATACCATGTTCCTTTTTTAAAAAAGGGGAAGTGGAAGGTTAAGCCATTTCTCAGTACTACCATAAAAAATGAAAAGGACAATGTCAGGAATTATGACAATGCTTAGGAATAATTAAGTTTCCACCTGTTATTCATTTATGGCTGGAGAAGTGCATCAATTTATATGACTCTAAGCAGACACTTAACACAGCTTTAAATAAACTCTTAATACATAGAAATATAATTTTAACAAAAACACAAACATAGAAATCCATTGTGGTGGTGTGGTATTTAAAAATGTATTTTTTTTTTATAAAATGAACATAAAATGATGTTTTTTGATTTTAGAGTTTAACAATGTCCCTGTCATATGCGTGACATCTGATGTCACACGCATGAATACATTTTACATGTATGCCTGTGTATGACATCACTTTTTTAAACAATGTGTGCTTTAATAAAGTACAACATAGAAATAAGCCCAGTGAATACTTTTTATTTCTTTATATGTGATCTATATAATAGTACAGTAACTTCTGATTGTTTAATAATGTCTCTGTCACATGCAATACACTGGATGTCACACGCTTGAATAATGTTTACATGTACACCTGTGTATGACAGCACTTTTTTAAACAATGTGTGCTTTGATAAAGTACAGCACAGAAATTAGCCCAGTGAATACTTTTTATTTCTTTATATTTGATCCATGTGACAGTACAGTAACTTTTGACTGTTTAACTATGTCCCTTTCACATGTGTGATATCTGATGTCACATGCATGAATAATTTTTACATGTACAGTACATGGCATTATCTCTATTCTAACCCAAAACTTGACAATTAAAGTGAGTACTACAAATCTATATCTGGAAATTGTGATTTGCTTCCCTTCTTTTTATACAGCTGCCAAATTCTGCTGCGTGTTACTGTCATGGGATGTTTGGACAACACCTCAAAATGCCTTATCTCACACTCCCACAGTCATTCCTACAATCACTGTTTATAGTGCACCAATTATGGTAACATGCCCGTAATCTGCATACATGATACACTCGGATGGAACATTCAGGATGAAAAACAACAACCAATATTAATGAACAGTATATTTTGATAGCAAGGTAAACAGACTTTTATTTTTTATTAATAAATAATAAATGAGGCAATAATGAATAGGGAGACCAGTGTGGTTGTTTATATTGTACATATTCCTTGGTCAGCACACACAAATGTTCACAAGCAAGTGCTTTTAAATAGAATAAAATTGTTTTTATATTGTGGTGACATGATTGACAACTGGTGTAACATGCAATATGTTGTGTTACATTTTTAAATATAGGGAAAACAATTTAAAATAGAAACATAGAATTTGATGGCAGATAAGGACCGCTTGGCCCACCCAGTCTGCCCATTTCCCTACCTAATGGATAAGCTGCTGATCCTAGTTAACCAGCAGCCTACTTCTTTCTACCCCAACCCCCTAGAATTGCCTTATGGCTGTCCCATGCATGCTTGAATTCAACCACTGTTTTTGACTCCACAACCTCCTCTGGAAGGGCGTTCCATGCATCCACAACCCTCTCTGTGAAAAAATACTTCCTTACCTCTGAGCCACCCCCCCATCTTCAAATTGTGCCCTCTTGTTCTTGCACACCTCTTTTTTTGAAAGATGCTACCCTCTTGGACTTTGTTGATTCCCTTGAGGTACTTGAACATTTCTATCATGTCCCCCCTCCCTCCTTTCCTCGAGGCTATACATATTAAGCTCCTTTAGTCTCTCTTCATATGTCTTCCAGTGCAGACCCTGCACCATTTTAGTTGCCCTCCTCTGGACAGCTTCCATCTTGTCTATGTCCTTGCGGAGACTGGGTCTCCAGAACTGCACATAGTACTCCAGATGGGGTCTCACCAGCTGTCTGTACAGAGGGATAACAACTTCCTGTTTTCTACTGGTGATGTCTCTCCCTATGCATCCCAGTATCCCCCCCAGCCCTCCTTACTGCCCTCTCACATTGCTTGCCTACCTTTAAGTCACCTGATATGACCAGCCCCAGGTCCCTTTCCATTTTTGTTGTTGTTAGTATCTCACCCCCCATTGTGTGCTCTTCCCCTGGGTTTTTTGTTTCCCAGGTGCATTACCTTGCACGTCTTAGCATTAAATCTAAGCTGCCATACATTTGACCATTCCTCTAACCTTGCCAAGTCCCTTCTCATCCTTTCCACCCCACCTTGTGCATCAACTCTGTTGCAGATCTTTGTGTCATCTGCAAAGAGACATACTTCTCCTTCCAGTCCCTCTGCAATGTCACTTACAAAGACACTGAAGAGGACCGGTCCTAATACTGAACCCTGCGGCACCCTACTAGTAAACCCCCTTTTTTCAGAGCGGACTTCATTTACTAGTACCCTCTGTGTCCTATTCTCTAGCCAATTCCTTACCCAGACTATCATCTTGGGACCCACTCCCAGGCTGGCTAACTTGTATATTAATCTTTTGTGTGGGACTGAGTCAAATGCCTTGCTAAAGTCTAGGTAGGCCATGTCCACAGCCCCTCTCTGATCTACTACTTTGGTCACCCAGTCAAAGAAATCTATTAGATTAGTCTGGCATGACCTTCCTGCTGTGAATCCATGCTGCCTAGGGTACTGTGCCCCTCTGGCCTCTAGGTACTTGACAATTCTTTCCTTCAGAAGAATGAACTCCAAAATTTAGAGATTAATTTCAACATCCATGTGCACTTTCGTGCTGCATATTTGTATGTCCTATCATTGTCATGATTTTCAAGTTATGTTTTAAAAAGCAGGGTGTGTGCCAGAATGTCACAAAAAAACAATAAAGAAAGACACCATTTTCTGAAATGTTTTCATCAATTAAGGAAACAAACCCCCCAAAACATTATGATATTGTGACATTTATTTATTCCTATAATACTTTATTTAAATAACCATCCTCATTACAAAACAATTTGATTATGACCTTTTTTTTACATACAAATGTATGGACATCTAGTGGCCTAGCTTTATCAGAGAAAGAACCATGTCACTTTTGAATATGGCAAAGTTTAGCGAGGCAAACGGCTTAGCTCCACGCTTAACCTATGCAAATGCGTTAGCGCCACGCAAACGGTTCGGGGGATACTATACAGTTTTGCATGCTGTGCTTTCACATGTGCTGCTCTCTGCAGCTGTACTGGGTCCATGCATTTGCTGGCACACACATTGGCCACATAGGTCACCTCTACCTTCCGTCACATCGCTGTGCACTGTGTTGCTGTTGTGGTCTGCACTTCCTGGTTGCTATATTCAGAGCTGTCTTATTACAGGGCTACGTTTGCCCTGCACTCCCAGCCCAGTTTGCCCGGCCTCATTCCCATGCTATATTCAGAAGCTGTTTGCCCCGGGCTATTCCTTTGGAATATAGCTTGCTTTTTGCTCTGGGTTAAGTTTGCCCACTGACCAGTGCTAATTTAGCCCTGGGGCAAAGTTTTGAATATCTGGGCCAAGGTGCTAAGCTTAGTCTGCAGAGGATATGTTTGAAACCATAATGGAAAATGCACAGCATTGCTTCTCTGGCCTGTAGAAACCCTGAGCATCATGTTACTACAGGAAGAGCATATAGTATCTAAAACTACACAAAATACCGGTTTTAAACATGGGTAACATAGCCCACTACCCAAATGTTTGCTACCCATTCTTCTTCTTTATATTTGTTGCAGCTAAGACAAATAATTGTAATTTGCATAATTTTCACATTCTATTAAAGTAAATGCAATTGTAACATAAGCGGCAGGTACAGAAAGGTGCCATTTTCTGATTCTGCCGACTGCACTAGTTACAATAGTACCACATATATGTACCTTTACCACAGAGGTCAGGGAGAAACAAGCCCTAAACACATAGGCTGCCAAGTTTATTTTAAAGGGGAAAATGTGGCCCCATAATGGTGAATGTATAGCATTGTTTCTCTGGCATGTAGACATTCAGAACACTATGGTACCATATGGAAAGTATATATTTTCTAAAACGGCAGAAAATACTAGCATTTAAAATAGTTTTCCTACCTAAAGGCTGCGGGACATAGAGGTCCTGATTAAGCAAATCTGTTCAAAAAATCATTTTTTAGTACCTTACATTTTAGATCTTTAATACTTTATCCGGTTGATCCTGCATTCTGCCACCCATCATGCTGCCAAACTAAATGTGCTAGTATCCCTGACCAGTGGCCAGCCCTTTAATGACAAGAAAGGTGGGCTAAGCCATGGGGGACAGCTGTGCCGGCATTTACTTATGAAGTTAAGCAATCTGAAACAGCCCATTAGCACTCTGTCTACTGGTACTGATCTTGCAGACTAAGTGCGATCAGCAACGATAGACTAAGCAGGACGATGGGTTGTTTCATAGTGGCAGATATCCCATGTGGCTTAGCCTGGCATACTCATCATCAAAGGGCTGGTCACAGAGGATACTGGGACATTTAGTTCAGCAGCATGTCGGACGGAGGACACAGGATCAACCAGATAAAATGTAACAAATCTAAAATGTAATGTGTTAACATCTGATTTGTTTGAACACATTTAATTAATCAGGACCTGTAGGTCCCATAGGATTTAGGCAGGGGAATAAGAGAAGAGTTGTTTGCGCTCACGCTTTTGGGAGCACAAGCTTGATTGACAGATAGTGGTTACAACCATCCGGTTGTAACACAAAATATCAACCAGGCAGTCATAATGCAATTTTAAGGTCTGATTATCAAGACATTAAAAATGAGGACCCGTATACCACATTTATGTATCTTTACCACAAAGGTTTGGTTGATATAGGATCAAAACATATAGGGAGTTAAGTGTATTTTAAAGGGGACAATTTGGGCCTATAATGGAAAATGCACAACACTGATTCTCTGGTCTATAGCCATTTGGGGACCTAACACCATGGCACCATTAGAAAAGTAGGTATTTTCTGAAAAGGCACAAAATACTGTTTTTTTTAAATGGGTAACATTGCCTACTATACAAATGTTTACTGCACATAACTGTCCTTTACATTTGGTAGAACTACGAAAAATGATTGACATTTCCATAATTTTCCCACTTTAGCAAACCAAATGTCTATGTAACATAGACTGTAGGTACACAATTACCATTTGTAGATTCCGCAGAGAGCACAACACAGCATGTATGTACCCTTACCACATACGTTTGGTTGAAATAGGTTGCTGAGTGTATCTGAAAGGGGAAAATTGTGTGTCTACAATGGAAAATGCACATCATTGATTCTCTGGCATGTAGCCATTCAGGACACCACGGTAGCACAGGAAAAGTGTATATTTTCTGAAACTGCACAAAATGCTGGCTTTAGAAATGTATAACATTGCCCACCATCCAAATGTTTGCTACCCATAATCCTCCTTTAGAGTTGGTAGAACTATGAAAAATGATGGTAATTTGCATTATTTTCCCACTTCAGCAAACCAAATGTCTAAGTAACATACGTTGGGGGTATATAATTACTACATTTGTGGATTCTAATGAGACAACTAGTTGCAGCGATACCACATTTATGTACCTTTACCACAAAGGTTTGGTTGAAATAGGCTCAAAACAAATAGGGTGCTAAGTGTATTTTAAGGGGAAAATTTGGGCCCATAATGGAAAATGCACAGCATTGATTCACTGGCCTGTAGACATTTAAGACACTATGGCACCATAGGAAAAGTATATATTTTCTGAAACTGCAGAAAATACTTGTTTTAATCTTGCGTAACATTGCTCGCTATCCAACAATGTGCCACCCATAATCCTCCTCCTCCTTTACATTTGGTAGGACTATGTTGAACAACAATTAAAATTTGCATAATTCTCACATTTTAGCAACCAAATATGTAAAATAGGATGTAGGTACACGAGCATCCCTTTGTTGAATTCTGGAGAAAGAACTGATTACACTGGTACTGGTAATATGCATGAAACACATAGGTTGCTAAGTGTATTTTAAATCTCTTGTACATGTAATGATAATAGGTTTGGAGCACTGTGTGCCAAGGGTCCTTTGGTGGAGGTGCAAGTCTGTGGTACCTACACAGTTAGTACACCCTAAAGATGCCGAACATGGGAGGATTCTGTACTTGAAAAATGAGACAGTCAGGCAATTAGATAGAAAAGGGCCAAAATATTGCATTTCTTCACTATTTTTAGCTGTGGAGCCTAATTCAATGGAGGATTATGGATAGCAAACATTTGGGGGTGAAACTTTCTCACCCATCACTGAAATCTTCATTTTGTACACTTTTTTATGCTTCAATTTTATTAAGATATTTCACATTACACAGAGACAATCCAGAAATGAACACTCCATGTGACACAGAAAGAGCATTATCCAAATGTACTTAAAATTAGAGTACATACAGTACCTGACAATAACAATAAAGGAACAGCCTGAAAACTATATGACAGTAGTCGGTCTCGTTTGTTATTTCCATCTTGTATACCTTAAAGCAATATATATTATCCCCTGGATAGTGCAATGCACTGACGTTTTCTGGGGGTGAGAAATGCAGGCAGTAAGTTCTATCTCTTAGAGCTCCTGACACCGGTGACCTCTGCTCGCTCCCTCCGCGCCTCTTTGAGGGGCCTTCTGGATGTTCCCAGAGTTCGGCTCAAGACTTCGAGAGATTGTGCTTTCAGCATTTCTGGGCCGTCCCTGTGGAACTCTCTTCCATCTGCAGTCCAGGAGGCCCCCTCGGTAGAGGTGTTTAAGCAGAGGTTGAAGGCCCACCTCTTTGACCTGGCTTTTAATGATTACTGAATTTCAACATGTTGCTCAGTCCCTGAATATGGTATTTTAAAAGTTTTAAACTGAGTTATATTTTAATTACTTTAAATGTCTATTAATGTAATGTTTGTTGTTGTATTGTACATTTTATTGTATATTTCTGTAAGGCGCCCAGAGCCTCCGGGATTGGGTGCCACATAAATAAAATTTGCCTTGCCTAAGGCGCCGCTTGACAACATTTTCTACATCGACATATTGTAATAGGAGGTGTGGACAGAATGGTAAAATTGCAGGTATTTGGCACCTGCATTACTAGAATATTATTGACAGAATTAGAAAGAGGATGATTTTGCCCATGCCATGTAAAATGACCAGACATGTAAGTTGAAAGGAGTGAAAACTGCATATTTTTCTGTGTTTTCTAATGTGCATAATTTGTAGAACAATTGTGGAAGCAAATCTTTGAATGGGGTGTTATTTTTTTTGAAGATTCAGAAAATAAATACTTTTCATATAATAACAAATTATCTTTGGTTTCTACAGGCCAGGGAACTACTGCTGAGCACTTAACATTATGGACCTATTTAGTAACTTTAAACTAATATTAAAAAGAACTCTGCATGGTATTAATTTAAATTTTTACTATGAAAAAATCAAACAGAACTGTGTTTCTTGATGAATAACTTAAATTTGTTTGTTGGAAAATGACATAAAATATAAGTATAAAAGAAACTGTACATGACTCCTGCAATTATAAGCAATAGCCTGAGATCCCTTGCAGGTAGTACAGCCTAGAGGTTACAGTAACAAGCTGTGAATGAGTTTGCTACATCCAGCAGATCTGGGTTTTATTCTCTTAGCCTCCCCGAGGAATTACCTCCCCAGTTCTCCCAGGTTGCTCCCGAAAATAGGCATTGTGCCTAGCGGGCATTACCTGATTACTAAAAGAATATTAATAATGACAAAGGTTTTTGGGTGCTGAGATAAGAAAATAACCACTTCTCCCAAAATATTTTTAACTTACTGACTGCTTTGACCTTCTCCTATACAGCATGAGCTTTTGTACCTATCAGTCATTCCAGTAAAGGAGCCTGGCATGATATTTCTCAAAGCAATCCTCCAGACACAGCACGCCTGACTCTGTGGGACACTGTGGACAGTAATATCGCATGTCTCTCCTGATGTCTTTTTTGTAGCAGACTCTATGGGGTGGATTTTCAAAGGGCCCTTGGATCCACGCAAGCTGTGTCAAACAACCAACTTGAGTCAGATATAGGTGTGCCAAATACTATGTGCCATATTTTGCAAGAAAAGCATTTTTTTTGTGACAAAGTCCCCCAAACTGATGCAAGAGGTTCACTGCGTCAACAAAATGGCGTAAGGGATCAGAATGATGCAAGCTGCACCAAAATAAATGGTGCAAGTTGAGTCAAAAAAAATGACTCAAGGAATGAAAATGATGCAAAATGAGTACAAAATTGGTGCAAACTGAGTAAAAATGGTGCAAGCTAACAAAAACGATGCACGCTAAGTAACAAAAATGGTGCAAGCTAAGTAACAAAAATGGTGCAAGTCAAATTAAAAAAAATGGCTGCCATAACCAGTAGCTAGCAACAGGTCAGCTGTTCAGAGTCAGGCATTGGCAAGGGATCAGATTCATTTGAGAAAGTGGCATTACAGATGGGTAAGGACTCATACACTAGCAAGTTGTCAGGCTCGAACAGTGCATCATGCTCAGGCGGAGTGTCTCCCTCTGGTAAGACGACATACTTGGGCAGAGTGTCAGTCTCAAGCAGAGTGTCAGACCTGAGATTGTCAGGCTCAGTCAGGGCATCAGGCTCAGGCAGAGGATTGCACTCAGGTAGGGAGTAATACACAGGCAGAGAATCAGGCTCGGCCAGGGAGTCATGCTTAAGTAAGGTATCTTGTTTGTGCAGAGTTTCAGGCTCACGTAGTGTGTCAGGCTCAGGCAACTGCCTGCGCTTTAGTTTGCGCTTTTTTTGGCTAAGGCTCTTGCATAGGCTGTGACACTCATTTATTTGTGCTGTTTGTACCTACTCTCGTCTTGTATTGCAAGGCACCGTATCATGAGAAAATGCAGGCTTCCAGGAAGCCTGTTGATTAGCAGTATTTGAAGCTCAAGCAATATCTCAGGCTGGAGCCAATGCCTGTGTCTTAGTTTTTTTATGAGTGCCCTGAGATGAAGGCTCAAAATGAGCTTCTTGTTTATTTATTGAAATGTTTCACCAGAAAGGCACACTGAGCAACAGGTTGTTCATCTTTTGGCGCAATCTGGAGGGTAGGGAACAATGGGATAGAATACAGAGAAATGTTACAATGTTGGAATACAATTTGCTTACTTGCATACAATGAGAGCAGGAGGGATTACAGGTGGATAACATTGGCTAACAATGCAGTAGTTAAGTCTAGTAGATATGAAGAAACGTATAGCAAATTGGCAACAGTTGGTGACAGTTGGTAACACTGGGATACATATAATAACTTGGAAACAGTATGTAGCACTAGATGGTAAGGTGACCCAATAGTAATTGGTAGCCATTAGTGCAACATACATATTCAAGATTTACAGTGATTGGAGTAAAGAGAGGAAGAATGGAAAGAGGGAACAAAAAATTGAGGAGGGTAGAATGCAAGAAGGGAAAGGAAATTTACAGAGATGCAGACAGAACACGATTTTCAAGGCAAACAGAGATGACAGGGTGGACTAAAGTGCATATAAGAGGGGTATAGGGTAGGTTATAAGTGCTTAATTGAGTGCAGGGGTAGGCCAGTGTTAGGCTATGTTAACCGGAAGGGGGGTAGGAGAAGAGCAGAGGTAGGGTGTGGCAGGGTGATGAGAGAGAGGTATTGTAGGTGGGGGGTATCCAAGGGGGAGAAAGGGGGGGCTGAAATTCAAGTGTCCTGTTATCCCTATCTGGGCAGGGCGGTGGATAGCCCTACTGGTAGGACACCGGTTATAGGCAATGAGAGTTTCCTGACCTCCCTTCTAAACCTCCCACCCTCCAGCTTAAGACTGTGCCCCCTAGTGTTATGATTGCCACTCAGCTTAAAGAGACTCTTCTTATCAACCTTACTTATTCCTTTCAACTACTTGAAGGTACCAGTCATGTTCCCTCTCTCTCCTGTCTTCCAGGGAGTAGATGTTCAGTGCCCTCAACCTCTCCTCATATGCCTTACACTGCTGACCCACCATCATCTTTGTAGCCCTCCTCTGTACCTAGATATTAACTTATTTTAGAACATGTACCGCAGTGAATGTAGCCAAACAGTTACATGCACCAGAGTCAGGTTATCTGCGTTGGTTAAAAAAATAATAAAATAAAACTGAAATTAAACTACAGAGACAGAAAAATACCACAAATGGTAGCGCTCTGCTTCACACACTTGATTTTCCCTATCTAATTAATCACTAACAACATTCATAATAGATAGCCACTCCAGACAGATTACCCATCCTCCTTCACATACTTTTCTTCTACATGAGAGCTGTATATGAACTGCACCAGCAATCTGTGCTCTCACATATCTCTTACTAAGATAACACCCCCATCCCAATTATGGGCACTGATTACTGCTGAAAAGCATCCATCACCTAGTGTTACCCAGTCGATAGATGCTCTTCACAGGGGAAAAAAATCTACTGTTTTGATTAGTCACCCAAGATTGACTTCTCAGCAATCATATGATCTCTTACTGCAAGCCATGCAAGTTTACTTATTTTCAGTGACAGTGATGGTACTCTCATGACTGGTTGCTAGACAGCCTCCCTCTCCTTACAGGCACACACTGCCCAGCAGTGCCAGTCGCACTGATAACCCAGAGACATTGACTCTGTCCATCAGTGTGAGCTAAGTGACTGACAAGAGGCATTCATAGCCCGCATCCTCCCTGTCCCTTTGCCATGACTGGATCTGGCACACTGCAATTCCTCCTCTCGCTCTGTCTGCTCTCTCCCGATAGTCACATTGAGTGACTCACACAAACAGCACAAGCAGTCTTAACAAAAAAAAAATTAATGCTCAGACTCGCTCCTGGCTTGACTATACCACCACCTCCCCAGGTACCAACTGCAACTTACAGTGTGTCAGCATTTCGCAAGTCTGTGTGATAATAACAAAAAAAAAATTATGCTTTCTCCCACTCAGTCCCACATTCTTCCAGGCAATGCAGTGACGGTCCGCAGTTGGAAACAAGTCTCAGACCCCAGGCTCAGTGTTACATGCACTGTGGTGCAGACAAGGAACAAAATTACCTGCACTAGCCTGTTCCCACATGCACAAGGAACAGGTTTTGTACCTTAATTTCAACCCCTGGGTAGGGTCACAAAATCAGGCAGGTGCTTTTGCGTAAACTTATGCTTTTTGTGACACCCTTAAGCCTGCATTGGTTGATCACGCGCTGGCACTAGGAAGACATGGCAGGCTGAGAGAAAGCTCTCCCATGTATTCAAAATCCGTCAAAAATTGAATGATTTAAAAATAGTGTTTTAGCAAAACATTGATCAAGTACTTAGAGATTCATTGCTTTTTTCAAATTTTTTCAAAATATAAAGTTAATTGGCCACTTTTACCAGTAATTATTGTTTCCAGTATCAGAGGCGCTCACCTAGACTACAGTATGCTGTTAAAGGAGAGACGTGGGACGGCTGAAGCAGCAGATCAGCCCGGGAGTTCCCCTCCTGGTTCTTTTATGGCACAAGGGAGCCATGCAGGCTCAAAAATTCTTCCGACTAAACAAAATTACAAAATGACCACTAAAAGTGTTAATGACATGGAGTTCATTAAAGAAAAACTCCAATCAATGCATTTGGATATAATCCCACTAAAACAACAGGTGGGGGATGAAAAAAGTAAATCCATTGTCACTGAGGAAAGGTTAAACACATTAGAAGAAAGGTTGGCTCTGCTTGAGGAATCACTTTGTGTGGTTGAAGATCTAACAGAAAAAAAGCTGTCAAAAATAGAATATCTGGGGTCTAAGGTTGGTGACCTAGAAAATAGATCCAGGAAACAATCTGCGGATAGTGGGGGTGGCAGAAATGTCAGAAGGAACAGATATGATAAGATTTTTGCAAGACTTTCTTCCGTCTATATTAAATTTCAATTGGAACTGGCCCTTGGAAATAGAGAGAGCTCACAGATCTCTTAGAGCCCTCCTTAAAAAAGGTCAAAATCCAAGACCTATCATAGTGAGATTTTTAAGATTCACCAACAAAGAAGAAATGTTGGGTATTGTGAGGCAAAGGAAAGCGTTGTATTGGGGCAATGATAAAGTATATATATGTATATATATTCCAGGACTACACCACTGAAATTATAGAGAAATGTAAGGCTTATGGGGACATTAGGCATGTGCTTCAGGTTTTAAATGTCCTGTATTATATCCAGTACCCTGCTGTATTGGTTTTAACAAAAGGAGGAGGGTCCCATAGTTTTAAGACACCTGAGGAAGCTTGGAGATTTATAAGTAGGCACTGGAAAGACGCAGAGCATATTTTAAATGAAAGGCCTAAAAGAAATTCAGCTTTTTCTAAGGCCCCAACTGTCAAAGAAAACTCTAAAAAGTCAAACATCCAAACTCCAGAACACCAAGCTTGTGCTGTAACACATCAGGCCAGACCTTGAGCTGTAACGCCTCCTCAAGCCCCGAATGTTTCTACTCCTGTAAAAACCCACATTCCAGTGTTAAAACATAATGTGAGACATCCTAATACCAATGCTTCTTTATTGAAATCAGGACCATGGCCATACAAAATAGCGAGGAAATCGTAACCATTTTATAAAAATAAATCTGCAATCCTGACATCTATCTCAGCTAAGCACAACCTGAAGCATATTTCTAACAAAGGGTGGCCCAATACACAAGCGGAAGAACATTTACTCAAAGCACCCTGTACAGTTTCTTATGGAATACCTGATATGTTGAAAAGTCCAGGGAGTCCTGTCGCTGATATGTTCGAGGAGCCATCATCACCGGGTTATTCTGCATCAGACATAGAAGCTTTGGGCACTTGTAGGATCTTGTTGTCCTTTGGTTATTACGTACACCCTCATAAGGGTGTCTGAATTTAGATGTCATACTGTGGGATTGGGTATGGCCTGTGAGCCAAACTGTTCAAATCCTGTGAAAACATGCTCTGTCCTGGCTTCAATCCCAGAAGAGGGATGGACAGAGAGAGACTTAGAAACATAGAAACATAGAATTTGATGGCAGATAAGGACCGCTTGGCCCACCTAGTCTGCCCGTTTTCCTACCTAACAGATAAGCTGCAGATCCTAGTTAACCAACAGCTTACTTCCTCTTACCCACCCCTAGGACTGCCTTATGCCTGTCCCATGCATTCTTGAAGTCCCCCACTGTTCTTGACTCCACGACCTCCTCAGGGAGGCTGTTCCATGCATCCACAACCCTCTCTGAAAAATACTTCCTCACATTACCCCTGACGGCCCACCCTCTATCTTCAAATTGTGCCCCTTGTTCTTGCACATCTCTTTTCTGGAAGATGCTACCCTCTTGGACTTTGTTAATTCCGTGAGGTACTTGAAAGTTTCTATCATGTCCCCTCTCTCCCTTCTTTCCTCAAGAGTATACATATTAAGCTCCTTTAGTCTTTCTTTGTATGTCTTTTGGTGCAGACCCTGCACCATTTTGGTTGCCCTCCTCTGGAAAGCCTCCACTCTGTCTATGTCTTTGCAGAGATGAGGTCTCCAGAACTGCACACAGTACTCCAGATGGGATCTCACCAACTGTCTGTACAGAGGGATAACAACTTCCTGTTTTCTACTATTGATGCCTCTTCCTATGCATCCCAGTATCCCCCCAGCCTTCCTTACTGCCTTCTCACATTGCTTGCCCACCTTTAGGTCATCTGCTATAATTACCCCTAGGTCTCTTTCTATTTTTACTGTTGTCAGTATCTCACCCCCCATTGTGTACGCTTCCCCTGGGTTTTTGTTTCCCATGTGCATTACCTTGCACTTCTTTGCATTGAATCTGAGCTGCCATACATTTGACCATTCCTCCAACCTTGCCAAGTCCCTTCTCATCCTTTCCACTCCATCTTGTATAGCAACCCTGTTGCAGATCTTTGTGTCATCTGCAAAGAGACATACTTTTCCTTCCAGTTCCTCTGCAATGTCACTTATAAAGACATTAAAAAGGATGGGCCCAGTACTGAACCCTGCGGTACCTCACTAGTAACCCTCCTTTCTTCACTGTGTACTCCATTTACTACTACCCTTTGCGTCCTGTTGTCTAGCCAATTTTTTATCCAGGCTAACACCTTGGGATCCATTCCAAGGCTGGCTATCTTGTGTATTAATCTTTTGTGCTTGATCCCTAATTTAGGGACCTTCTTAGACATTTGTGTACAGTGCAATGGACTGTGTACCCTTTGTATAGTACCTTCTGCAGCTGCAGCCCCCAGTTTGCAAAAAGTTGTTGACTGTCCACCTTGTGTACAGAATAAACCTACTACAGTACTTGACCCCAGCTTAAGGAGAGGACATTTGTTTGTGCCTGTTGTTTTACTGGTGGCCCACCATGATCAAGCAGGTCACCAGTGTCATGGCCTACCCCAGTTCCTGGGTTAAATAGAAATGTTTTCATGTAACTACCCCTTGACAGCCAAACACTGAGTCAGAATAACCCTCAGCCAAGGGGAGTGGGCAGACTTCTATTAATACCCTAGAAGTACAAGAGGTTGCAAAAGTAAGTGTCAAATAAAAAAATAATGGGTCATATATTGTTCAACTGAGCCCAGATTCGTAAAACATAAACAGCAGTCTAAAACTGTTAAATCAAAGAACAGGTTACCCCCAAGAGAGAATAAATGGGGGTAAAAACCAAAAACTGTGTGGCAACTGTCCCAGTCCCCCACTTTGAAATGAACACTGGTGTTCTCTACTAAAAGAACCCAGCCGGCCCCCTCAGAGACAAAGGGAGTGGAAGTGGACCCGAGCAGTGGAGGTGGACCACGAGGTCCACGGTGGCCTACAGGACAGCTGCAGCGACAAGTTCAGTTCATCCCAGCTACTGCAACCAAGGTAGATCAGGCTGGGCCACATTATACTTACCACATATATATATATATATACACACACACAGAAGCCAGCAGAAGAAGGCCATTTGGTCTCTCTAATCTGCCCGTACTGCAGGGTCCACAGCTTGAGCTACTGTCCCTGCCCCCCCCACATTCTCCCTACCCATGATCATGATCCTTACCTTTATGCCTAGCCCGGCCTCTCCTGCCCACTGTCTTCAATGAGACCACCTCTTTTGGCAGTGCATTCCAAGTGTCCACCACCCTCTCTGTGAAGAAGTGCTTCCTGTCCTCCCTCCTAAACCTCCCCCCCAGCTTAAGACTGGGCCCCCATGTGTTATGGTTGCCACTCAGCTTAAATAGATCCTCCTTATTTATCCCTTTCAAGTACCTGAAGGTTCCAATCATGTCCCCTCTCTCCTTTCCTCCAGGGAGTACATGTACAGTGCCCTCAACCTCTCCTCCTATGCCTTACCCTGCTGACCCACTATTATTTTTGTATCCCTCCTCTGGACCTTCTCCAGGAGGTTAATGTTCTTTCTGAGGTGTGGGCACCAGTGCTGAACTCCATACTCTAGATGCTGCCTTACCAGTGACCTGTACAAGGGTAGTATAACCTCCTCTCTCCTACTACTGATCCCACTTGCTATGCATCTCAGCATCTTGTTTGCCCTTGCTGCTGCTTTCTTGCAATGCACGGAGTGCTTCAGGTCACTAGTGATCATCACTCCCAGGTCCTTCACTTCCTCTGATGCAGGTACCTGGACTCCACCTAGACAGTACTCCATCCTGGGATTCTTGGCTCCAACGTGAGTAACTTTGTATTTCTTGGCATTAAAGCAAAGCTGCCAGATCCTGGTCCACCTCCCCAGCTTTTCCAGATCATCCCGTAGGTCCTGTATCCCTTCAGCTGTGTCCACTCTCCCACAAAACTTGGTGTCATCTGCGAATAGGCACATTGTGCCCTTAATGTCCTCTCCAATGTCATTGATGAAGACATTGAACAACACTGGCCCCATACACTATAAAGCTACTAACTTTCTGAGGTCTAAAACTGGGACAGTTCATCTTGACCATGACCCCCACCCCCCGTGTCACTCCCACAAGCACCGCGGCAGACAACCCTGCGCACAATCAGTTAAATTTTGCTGCCTGCTCTGGCCATGCCACCCCGTAACAACAATAGCAAACTTTCAGATTAAGACAATACATCATTTTGCAGCAGCAAGTTCCAAACCATGATGTACAGAAAGTTCATTAGAAGCAAACCTGTGTTAAATTGTGATCAGACATTCAAGCTGCATCTGTGACTCCTCCTGACAGTACCATCCAACCTGCTTACACTCACCTCATTTGCTGAGCAAACTTCACTTCAGCGACTCCCACCACCACACCAGATTGTTTTCACACACTTCCCTACAACTGATCGGGTTCGGGTACCTTAGTTCACTGCTGCCTGTCTCTTTTCTGTCTGGAGTCCTTCTCAGCTGCTGGCAGGTAGACATGCACATGCACTTGTTTGCACTACTACCCATTCTAATCTAACAGGAAGGAACATGTTTTACTGTGCTCCTACTGACATGCTTGTAGTGCAACACAGGCACAGGGGTTGAAGTTGCAAACTCAGTGCTCCCAGATCTACAGGGATTCCTGCATTTTAAGGGATTTTTACTACAAAAACAGGATACGGAAAGGAAATCTTTTATTTTTAAAATATCAGGGGAAATGGACAAACACTACGGGAAAATGTCCATTATGAATCTCATGGCTGCCAAGATCCAGACAGAGCCCTCCAATTGGTGCTCAGTTTGCTGACTTTGCTACACTAAGCAATTCTGTTGGTCCATTTGCAGCCTGTGTTTCTCTGGGGTAGTAAGGTAATATGCTGGCAGTGCATCTTTTTTAGGATGAATTCAGATCTTGTGATGAGGAATCAGTGAGCTGCTGCATGATCCAAACACCTGCCATGTGGTCCCACTTAAAACAGCAACACCGTTGAGTCAGCTGAGCTGCATCTCAAATGCCACTGTTTTGGACTAGCAGAGAGCCTAAGCCACTGAAAGTAAACAAGCCTTCTTATGGGCAGCCTTAGGTTAGACTATTTTAAATTCATTTTAAGTGCAAAATGAGTCAGACAAAAGACTGACCACTTGATGGTGTTATGCTTTTGGGGGGGGGGGTGCAAGAAAGAGTGCTTAAGTGCTGCTTGAGGGAAGCAGCGCTCCAAGCCACCAAGGCAAACAGACCTTCTGTTTTGCAAATTTGTCTATTTTAAACACATGAAGTGCAAAAAGCAAGCCAGACAAAAAAAGACTTGATGATGGTGGGCTTTAAAGGGTGACGGGGACACAAAGAGTGTTTAAGTGCTACTTGGCTTGTTTGGTGCTCAGAGCAGAGTTGTGTTTTTAAAAAGATCACTAAGGCAGCACTTCTTCTATCCAGCCTAGAGGTTGAGATTATTTGAAAAAAAATTAGACAATGTTTCTATTTCATTGTGAGCCTACGAAAGGTATGGGAGTGTCTTCATCAAGATAAGCAGGAGTTATGAATTATATGTGTGAGATCAGAAGGGACCCATAGACCCTAGTCTGGCCTGAGGTTAGTAAAATAAATGAAAAGAAAGGGAATATTTGTTTTTACCTCAGAGTTTGGTGCACAAAGCTTTGTGTGTGTGTGTGTGTGTATCTCTAGGGGGATGCCTAAGCGTGCTAATGAAAAACACAACAATACACTGAAATAATGTTTATTAATGGAGCACTACAGGTACACAGAGCTGTAGGCCCAATGCACAACTGGTGTGGAGTGGCTGTGCACGCGTATCTGGGGCGAGTAGCTACTCCACACTCCCTGTGCCCCCTGCAAGGCATGCATGAAGGGGGCATATGCAGACCCACTGCGCCCGATCCCCCATGTCTGCAGACAGCTCCGCGATGGGGACGTTCTGGGGGCGTGCCAGCACTATGTGTATTCACTAACCCGCATAGTGCTGGCCGCATGGGTGCAGAAGGTGGTGCAGGGTACACTAGGGAGACCCTGCCATAACCCACAGCATGCCCCCCCATAAACACCGGCATTCGGTCACTGGGGGAGCAGGACAGGACACACTGTGCTGCTCCCGACTGCTGGGCAGCAGGAGGTGGCAGGGGCAGCTGGATACGCGAGCACCCAGAAAGTTTATGTGAGGCAGCACTGGAACTGGAGGGTGCCACACTGGTCTGGGTACGTGCTATCAGCATGCACAGCCCCAGACCCATGCCACCCTACGTGTTGGATCCACTATGGGTCCCGGGGGCATCCCATTGGATGTCTGCCTGGGACGACTCCTTCCCCGGCCACCCTGCAGAGACTTGTGTGTTGAGTGAGGAGCCGTGGATAGGTGATTGGCATTGGTGAATGCCGGTATGGGCGCACCTGTCCGTGGGCTGCAGGGGCAAGGGTGGGGTATGTGCATTTTGTGCATCCCTATGCCCCTTTCATGCATTGTGAGCAGAACACAAAATGTATCAGTCTGTGATTAAGGGGTAAATTTGAAGTTAAGGCATTTCATACTATAAATAGAATACCGTATAAGGGGCTGTATTATTACAAATAGAATAATAGATAGCTTAGTGTGGATTACAAGGCAGTAATCCCATCGAGAGGTTCCCATGTTCCCAGAACCTCAAGATGGGGATTACTGCCTTGTGATCCACACCAAGATATTTATTTTTTTTAATATATGGATCTGAGGTGGATTGTCTCACCTCCATTTCGTGGATCCAGTCAGGGGTCCATGTGCTGACAAGGTTGCTAGGAGCATCAGAATGTGGCAGCATGGCCCCGTCCCCCTTTTCTTTGCTGTCTGCAGTGATCTCCGTGATTCACTGCCACTGCAGAGAATGCATGGGTGACTGAGAGATACATAGTGGAAAATGGGACAGAGTAGTAGGTACATAAAAAATACAGCTTCTACGATGACCGTTTCTTTCGCTAAGCGAGAGCGGCAGCCGCCATGTTTTGTGAGTCGTTCTGCCCACCCACACACGTAAAGTGTCCAATTGGAAGGCACGCTTGCAAGACGTTAGAAGACAGACTTGCACCTGCGCAGTTCAGCTTTGGTGATAATACTATTGTTTAGGTCCCAAACGACAGTATTACGGCACCTAAAAGATACTATTATCACTCTGGAAAGGTGGTATTATCACTCCAGGAGTGATAGTATTATCTGAATTTTTTTGAATGCTTTTCAATAGTATTATTTTAAGAATCCATACATTAAAAAGTTATAATACCTTCAGGAGGTTCTGGAGACATGTGAACCTTGAGAAATGAGCTTTATAGGTTCCAGCATTTCCCCAGAACCTCAAGATGGTATTATATTGTTACATATAAAGTTCTTATATTTGTAGTTATGTGATACCTTGTAGTTGCTTTTTTATATTTAAAATAAATAAGAACACATAAAACAGCCGGAACATTTGTCCTAGTGATTTTATTGACTGGCACAATGACACCAATTGCGTACTTACATTGATTTGTGCATACAGTAAAATCTACGGAAATTTCATCCCAGTTTTACAGTGAAAATTGGGGTGCACTACAGGAAAATGCTTTGCCTGATCTGGGAGCACTGCAAACTGCTGTCCAGCCCGAGCAGTGCCACAGCTGTGCCAAAATAACTGTCACTCACGAATTAGCAGTCGGCAAAAAAAAAAAAGGGACAACACTTGGACAAGTAAGCAAAAACTGGGACAAAAGTGACATTTTGCAAAACTTGCAGGGACACTGGGACATGCTGCCTTAAATAGGGACTGTCCTGGGAAAACAGGGACTATATGATTTTGTACGTTGCTATCTGCAGTGTAACAACTTGTTTCTCAGATAAGGTTACCACCTACTCGGTTTTTGACCGAATGATTCAGTTTTCTAGGTCCAGATTCGGTCCTCCTGTTTTCACCATTGCAAATTCGGTTTTTATGGTGGGTCAAGCAGCACCTCTGAGATTCCCTACTAACTGTTTAATTTTCTTCTCATCTGACTGTAAGCAAGTGTCTGACATTTCAGTGTGCTTGCTTGCTTGCAGTACATGCTAATCAGGAAGCGCCTTCAAGTGCAGGGCACTTAAAGAGCCAAATGTGTCCCTGTCTGCTCAGTTGTCACCTCTAACTTCACACCAGCAAATTGGAAGATTATTCATGGGAAGGGTAAACAATACCACCTTAATTAACACCTTCATTTTTCTGAAACCCTTAGACATTCAGACAGGCACCACATTAGGGTAGCCTCTTGTCCAGTGTGGACTGTACAATGTGTTTCAGAAACTTTACCTGCTAATCCAGTTTTATTCGGAGGTAGTACTTTTTCAGTCATTTTGAATGCTCATATAATTGTAAAACAGATTCTGTTAAATCCTTCACCATTTTACTTGCACGTTCATATTACAAACTAATTCTGATGTCATGTAACCTTTGTTTATACATTAAATCTGAGAGGTGTAAAGTAGGGCTATTAACACCATTAGCAGCAAATCAACCTAATCCTTTCTAGGCTACATTGTGAGTATGGTCTTTGACTGCTGTGATAAGGAATACTTTTATACCTTTAAATGCTCACCATTTTTTCTTTTAGGGTCTGTCCTATATTTTAATATTTGTTACCCCATTTGTTGTTAAATTAATAATCTTTTATTTCATTTATAACAGTACTACACCTCTTTCTCCTCAGTAGTTATTGCTGTCAATTTTCATACTGCCTGGATATTCCAGGAAGACCATTCCAGGAATCTCAGATGAACAGCACAGAATAGTGTGGCTAATGTCATGCTAAGCCACAGAAATGAGAAAAGGAAGAGAGAGAGCATTAGCTGGTGAGGAGAAAGGAACACAATCTAGATTTGATGGCACTGCAAATTTAGGTAATTTATCAAACATTATTTATTTATTTTTTTACCAGAAGAGACACACTAAGCTGAAGCTTGATTACAGGTGCAACCTGGGAGCACAAGGGAGTGAAATGATTTGTGCAGGGTCACATAGTATGCAAGTCTGGGCTGTGGGATTCAAACCCCGGTCTCCAGAATTGTAGCTCAGAGCCTTAAACCACTGCGCTATACTGCCGCTACGCTACATATCACCTATTATGCTATCTGGTATGTATGACTGATATGGAAATAAAATAGGGTATTTAACAGCATAAAATAGTTCCTACCACTTTTAAAAACTTCTGTAACATTGCAAATAGCTTTAGAGTAGGAGCAATGGGAAGGGCAGTAGCACATCTTAAAATGGCAGATGATATTTGTAATTACAGCTCGTCAACCATTACTGGTGTAGTTTATTTATTAAAAGAGTTTTACCAGAAAAGGCCACCTTTTCCAAAATAGCCGGTTGTCAGAGGTGTCCTTGTAGTCACTGGATGTGTCAGCTAAGCTGTGTACACAGGATGGAAAGTCACCTGAACCCCATCTCTAACCCCACCTAGTGTTAACACACACTGAAATTTAAAATATTCAAATCTAAATCAAACAAACCAAAAATAATAATCATGATGTAATTTAACGAAGTTGTAAATAATGCAATATCAGCAGCAATTCTGAATAAATCAAGTGAGTCAGAGTCCAAGCGATGCCCTCATAAGTCATAAAAGGGGCGGGGTTAGGGTTGGAGTCTGGGGTGTGGAGCGGTTAACAATGAGCGCAGACAGGATGTTGGCTTACCCACACGGCGTGGTTTGTCACCAGGCCGCAGGCCGAGTGACTAAACCTCGCCTATGGGTAAACCAGCATCACCAACACCCTGAAGTGGTTTATTGCTATTATACAATGGGCAGTAAGTCAAAGTTTAAGAAGCAAAATAGTAAACAGTTTTGATTTTTAAAATAGTGGGGTTTTTGTGGTTTTTAGCTTGATATCCTTCCTCCTTAGAAAATAGTTCCTGTTGTAAGGTAGAACATGGTGAAAGGTATCTTCACTTGAAGTACTAAAACACACATGCACACACACACGTTCTTTTTAGTATAATGTGTTTTTCCTGGGTGCATCAAACCTCACTGACAGCCTTCTGATAGCAAAGACTGGGTCGTTGCCTGACAGCCTGAGCAGTCCACCAGGTTTATGTGCTGTTTTTTGTTTTTTTAAGTGTGCGGAAGTTTGAGCGCTCTAACTAGATGGGAGGCTGCTTACGAATATTGAAATCAGCTCGGCGTCCCGATGAGCAGTAACGAGGAGGCTGGAACAGTTGGCGTGAGGAGGTTCCAGTGGCAGGCAGTTTTTTTTTTTATTTCAATTAATTGTATTTTAACTGCAAGGCATGGGAGCATTTACTTTTATTAGGGAGGTGACAGTTTAAATGAAAAAGCTGTAAAGGGCTGCCTGTTGCTGTGAGTGGCCACTGTGTGATTCCGGTTATTAAGTTCTTTGAGGAGTTTAAGTTTGACGGAGGAGTCATTGTCAAAAATAGGGACGTCTACTAGCCCAAGCTGGAAGGAGCAAGGGTCAGGTTTGGGTTTGGTGACTGTGAAGTGATTTTAACAGACCAAGTATTTATGTTGCCGTACTTTAGCGGGATGGAAAAATGGCGTCTTTTTGTTTGCGTTTTTGGGGTCGGATTGATTTGGGCACATGTAGCTGACTGGCACCTTTTTGCGTTGGTAATGCTAGATTTTACAACGCTTGAAAGGTGCCAGTTATCAATCAGAGTGGTGGCCTATAAGACCTCATTGTATAGTATTCGGTTTTCATCTCATCCAAAGGTGGCAACCCTATTCTCAGAGGAAGACACTGCTACCTGACCTTGGCGGAGGTACGGGAAGCAGACAGCGTGTAAAACGGCCGCTCCGCGAGCTCAGGTAGCAACAGCTCCCCTTCCCGCGAGCTGGGAGACCGGGAAGTGCTCATTGTAGAAAGGCGCCGAGCCGCACGTTTCCGGGTGCACCAGTCTGCCCTGCGAGTGAGGGGAGGTACCGCGTTTTGTGTTCCTGTCCTGCAGCTAACATACACTAGCCATGGAGACCACTGGGAAAATGCGGCTGCTCGTCTTGGCCGCGATCTTTTTCGCCGGCTTTGCTTGTGCAGAGGCGGCCCGGAACCGCAAGGACTACGCTGGGCAGCAGAATTCCTTCAGGCGGGCGGCGCAGAGCTGCTACCAGACGCTGAGCAGTTTTGTCGGAGAGGACAACCTGCGGGCTGTGCAGAAGGTAGGGCGGTGGGGCAGTCAGTTCTAGTCGGTGCATGATACCCAGCGGGGGAATGAATCCCAATGGGGAGGTGCGACCTCTTCGTTTTTTTATGAGGCTTCTGGTCCAGTAAAAAGCGCAGCCTAATTCTTTTACGTGTAGATAATGTATGCACGGAAATTGAACAACTAACCCTATTTATATCGTAATAGCATTTTTATCTGCTTTCACTTATTAATTTCGCAATTCATACATTAGAATTGCCGAGTAAAAAAAATCAAGTACGGTATAGGGCATGCTGTTAAAATTAAAAAGGGGGGCGGGATCTAATTTTGTTAGGGCTAGGGATACTGTTTTTTTTTTTTTTTCTTTAGCTAGTGAAAACGGTTCCTGTGAAAGAGGGGCCATACATATAGATCTTTATCAACACCTTGCACTGGTTAGTAAAGAGGAAGCAGGAAACCATCGATTTGCGACTAGCTGATTGGATGAATTAATGCAAATGTGGTGAGGAAGCTAGTGCACGGTGAACAAATGAGCATCTGTAGGAAATCTGGCACTCTTCCGTGGAAGTGATGCCGTTTTTTTCTTCTCCTGAAGGTTAACAAGTTCATTGATATATATTTTTTTTTTTTTTTTGCTGTGTGCTTATTTTTCATGTTTTATATTTTTGCTCAACCTTTCATTTAAGGGGTTTAGCACATCTGAAAAGCCAGATAGCCTTTTCTGCATGTCATGGTGCTACAGCTGGGAGTACTGGAGCACACTGGTACTGGACTGCTTGTCCAAGGACGTTTCATAAAGTTAGTGGTTAAACTAGAATTTGAACCAAAAATACCAAAGATCGTTTCAGGAGTCTGTGATCATACATTCCTAGAGGATCAGTTGTTAACTTCAGCCTCTTCTCTGAGTAACTTCGGTAGAGTCTTACTGTACACCCATTTAAAACCAAATGTCTGCTCAGGACAAGCAGCAGTTTCCTTCCTGTCTGTAGTTGTTCACCATCAAAGCCCCTCCAATATCTTAACGTCCAGTTTGAATGGGCATGTAGCTGTAACCCCCTTGTTCCCAGGGGTTACTAGAATCCCACTTAGAACCAGTGGCAGGCAGGGAAAGGCAGCTTGTGAGATGCCAGTTAAATGTGTTTTACACTGTCTCACTCTGTCTAGTTTCAGCTGAGCTGGAGTGATGATGTCACCATAGAATTCTCGCAGCAGCATAGGCCACATTGTAACATGGCAAAATGAAGAGGACACAAAAGCAGGAAAATAAGTGGTGAAAGGCATCATGTGGTACGGGAGCAACACGGCATTATGGCACACTAATGCCATGTTGCTTGTGAAGTACACGAAGCAGCCAGAGGGGGAAAAGTAGCACTGCGGAAGAAAAAAATGTAAAAGGAAGGTAGAAATCAAGTTTAGTAACAGCAAGTAGGTAGGCTAAACGAACAGTAGGACAAGTAGAACAGAAGGTGTAGTAGTGAAGGAGAAGGAGGTAGTGTAGAAATGCAGAAACGGGTACTAACATTCAGCTTGGTACAGGGCGACAGGCAGTAGGAGGGAGAAGTGCTCGAGAACGAGATGAGGACAGCAGAAACGGACCGTAGAAACAGAAGAGAAGGACATACGTGGCACACAATGCATGAGATAGAGGAGAATAGTGTTGAAGAGCAGGAGCCAGAAACATGAACAAGTAGGCAAAGAGCAGAAGCCAGGATGCGACCGAGAGTAACACAGAGGAAGAGAGCGAGCAACCGGAAGTACATTTAATTTCAAGACGTTCACCATATATAGCACAATGAACTTCAGTTATAGAGGAGAATCGATGCAGAGTGAAAACATAGACGAGACCTGGCAAATGTAGCAGGTGGAATGCAGCAACTAGTGCAAAAGAGAACTGCGACAGGTTAAAAAAATGCAGCATACGGGCAGAAAGCGTAAAAAGCTGTATGCAAATGAGACGGAAAAGTTCACAGCGAAGGAGTAAAACGAGACCGTCACGGTCCTCCTAACGAGCATAACAAACAAATAGCCATTAGAAATGTTAAAAAAATGTATACCAATCGTTAACCAATAGAGGAATATAGTAGAGTGCAAAAGTATCCAAAAGACACATGTATGTAGGAGTATAGCATAAAGTGTTAGAAGTAAACTGAACTGTATAACTTCAACAGTGTCATGGTCTATTTGATTGCAATAGTAGAAACAGATGTGTCGCATCCAAACCGATAGGAAGACCATGTTACAAGCGCATTAATCCACGCTGAAGGTGGCATCTAATGGGGAGTTAATGCATGGTTGGTCCGTTGTACGCTTTTCGGCCTCTGCCTTGCCCCAACTGCCCCAACCATGTATTAACTCCTCATTAGATGCCACCTTCATCGTGGATTAATGCCTACATGGAATGTTAGCTGCAGGGGTTAGCTGTAGAACGTTGGGAGTTTCAAGTCAGTCTGCGTGGAGACTCAAGAGCGAGGACTGCTGCTGTGTGCAGCTCCTCAGAGCCAAGCTCTGATATAGAGCTACCTGAGAAAAAGGGGTTGTGTGTCCTCACCCTAGAGAAGGACACAGGAGACCAGCAGAAGGAAGTGGTAGAAACCTTTTCTAGAGTTGTTCCCGTGCCCCATCCCTGGAGGGATTTGGGGGGGGGGGATTCAGGGGCATTCCCCTGGTCCAGCCTGGAGAGGGAGAAGCTGCCTGAGAATCGAGTTTGTTTTGTGAGTACCATAGTCTGAGTTGTGGGAAAGAAGCCCTGGGGCACCTGCATATAGTGGTGAGTTCTTCTCTGATAAAGAGACTGTTCACCAAGACTGTGTTTTAAGTAAAAGTATAATCCTACTGTGGAGTCAAAGGAAGGCTTGCCAAGTACAGAACTTTTAATTTGTGTATGACTTAGAAGCATCTGCAACAGTGGGGGTCTAGGATAAAGTCATAGCCACTTACAGAACTTTTAAAGTCAAGACACCTCCAGAGTGAAGTGTAGAATGTTATTTATTTTTTATTTATTTATTTTTTGTTGACCAGGTAAGTGCACTAGACAAATCCTGCCTATTTTCAGGCACGACCACGGGGGGGGATACAGATGAATGCCAACTGACCTTGAACCAGATTAAGCTGTTGGTGATATTTTTAGTGAATGATGGAAATTTGGCCAGGACACGGAAATTCCCTACTCTTTCGGTAAGAGCTACGGGATTTTTAACATCCACCTGAACTACCACCAATCCAGGCAGATGGGACCTCGGTTTAACGTCTCATCCGAAGGACGGCACCTCAGAAGTGCAGCACCCCTCTCATGCTGCACTACAGTGTCAGTACTGGGATATTAACCCAAGTGCCAGATGTGGGAACTGAACCCACAGCCCTTTGATCTCCCGGCCTCAGAGGTGAGTGTGCTGCGTACTGAGCCACTGACACTGTGACAAATGTTAAATGTGCTAAACATTTCGAGGAAGCATCTACAAACAGTGTTTCGAAGAAAGGTGTTGTAACCAAATGAATGGCGCGTATAGATTTGGGAGCAAGAGGTGGGAGAACCCTCCCCCAATCTAGAGTAGCCTGGTTTACTTCTCCGGGTTTAGTTTGGGCACCTATGTTTTCTCTCTTAGCATTTGGCCAGTACCTGAGGAAAGCACCCCAGACGTGGGATTTTGGATTTTCCTGAGAGCCGGAAAGTGCTCGTGGGTGGTTTAGGGAGCCACCATGAACCTCTTTGCAATATGGAAAAGTGTCCTAGTGCTGGCCGGGGTGCCATGTCAAGGAAAAGAAGAGAAGCGTACCAGTTTAGGCCGTGTGTGCCCAGATCCATTCAGAACCTGAGGGCTCATAGTGAGGAAGTGTGCTCTGTACCTCAGTAATCTGCATTACCAGTGAGAATAGCCCTGTGGGGGTCCATCGTTGCTTTGTTATTCTCTGTGTTATGTGAATAAAAGCCACACTCTAGAATCCCAACCTGGTTTGGACATTACAGTTATTGCTTCCAGTGTTTGGATTTACTTGGGTGCCCCTGACCAGAAGTACAAACCTAGCATAATACTGAGCAAACATTTTCTCCCAGGGACCCAGGTTGATGGCCATGCTAAATGGTCCCCCCCCCAGGTGTGAGCCAGGTAGTTGCCACACTTGGTTTGCCTGTCTGAGGATGGCAGGCTCAGAAGTAGAAGTAATGTGTCACACAGAGTTTGTAAGATAATTTGTAGTAACTACCCCACCCCTCTCGGTGGCGCCTAGATGTGAGAGGAGCAGCACTATGGTCGAAACAAAGGGGGCCAGTGGGGCGAGGTTACATAGCCCACCCATTAAAGGTGAACCTCTTGCAGTCAGTTTTATCTCTTGTTTACAGAACATTGTGTGGCAGCAGTGCCCTGCAAATGGGAGCGAGAAACAAAAATTGGAATATTCTGCACGGGGCTGTAAACACCTTTGGAGTATGCAAAGTGAAGTGAACATAGCAGACTTCGCGAAGCTTAATGATACTTAATCGTATAAGGCTGGTACTTTGCAAAGGCCCAGAGTGGCAAAGGCATACTTCCTCTTGCCTATTACATCCCGTTTCTTGGACTCCTTATTAGGAGAGAGGGTGCTCGTAGCTCTAGGAGCGCTACAATGGGCATGGGCAGCCAGGACGACCACAGAATCGGTCTGAGGCTGGGAAGCATAATCGTGTTTGACAGAGCAGGGTGCTGTTCGTCAGCCTTTCTAGGGACTGCAGAGAGGGCTACACCTGTGCCAAGTAACAAATGTGGCATCCTCCAAGGCAGGGTACATTTTTTGGGGGCACCACAAGAATCTATTGGATTTCTCTTATTGGAATCCTCCTTCACCCTCCAATCCCATCAAATTCTGTATTTGCTTGAACAGATCTTGGAAGGAGGGATCTCCTGGAGGAGACAGTGGGTTGTACACTGTAGAGTCTTCACTGCAGGAAGTCATGGTTGAGCTGGAAGGAGATAGTGGCAGTGGATTGGTGCAATAGGCATGCTTTTCAGTTCAGTGTACAATGAAGATGCATGGACGAAACGGACACAGATGCTTGCAGTGATGCAAAGAGGTGTGTGAATGTCTCTGAAAGTGAAAGTGCCAGCATAAATTGGGAGTCAGCAACACCCGGTTAAACAGGACAGGAAATTATTTCTAATCGGTAGCTGTTTATAATGTTCCAGTTTACAGACATGATATCCATAAGCCTAAATGATTCATATTTAACTGTATCTGATTAAAAAGTGATGTGAAAAACTATTTTGCATTGTTTTGTTTTTATGGGCAGCATTAACATACTAACATACTATTTGCCAGCAGATTAGGCCTTATGGTCTATCGAGTCTGCTTGAACCTAGATCCTTAGTTGGGTGCCGAGACCCTCCCATCTCTTGTGCTCCAGAAACCCCTATCATCCATCCCCACCCCCCCGGGACAGGCCATCATCTGATACCTCCACTTTCTGTGTCTGTCCCACCCTCTCTTAAAGCCCTCCACTGTGGATCTCTGAACCAGCTCACCAGGCAGAGCATTCCAAGGGTCCACCACCCTCTGTGAAAAACCTCCTCCTCTTTTCCCCCCTCACCCTTCCACCTTCAAACCATGCCCTCTGGTGATGCCTCCCTGCTTTAGTCTAAAGATCCCTCCATGTTTACCCTATTTATTCCCTTGAGGTACTTGAAGACCTCAATCCTTGTCCCCCTGTCTCTCCTCTCCTCCAATGAAAACAGGCAGAGCTCCTCAAGTCTGTCCTCGTAAGTCAAATCCCTAGCCCTCATATCATCTTTGTTGCCCTCCTCTGTACCCTCTCCAGGAGCTGTATGTCCCTCTTCAAGTGTGGTCTCCAGTACTGTACACAGTACTCAAGGTGTGGTCTAACCAGTCCATTGTACAGCGGCAGAATCACTTCCTTGCTGCTAGAGGTGATCCCCTGCGATGCATCCCAACATCCTGTTTGCCTTGCTAGCTGCTCTCCTGCACTGCTCAGTTATTCATACATGTATCCACCACTGACCCCTAGGTCTTTTCCCCTGTTGAGGCTTCCAGCACCTCCCTCCCAGGGTGTACCTGTGTTTAGGGTTTCCCGACCAAGATGCAACACCTTGCACTGGTGATATGAAATTTAATTTCCATGTGTGAGCCAGCTTTCCAGGGTGTCCAGGTCCCTTGCAGGGCCAACCTCCCTCTTCTCCCTCAACTACTGCTCCCATCTTGGAGTCATCCGCGAAGAGACTCATTTCACACTATACCATCCCTGATGTCCGATATGTATGCATTAAACAGGATTGGACCCAGGACCGAACCCTGTGGTACCCACTACCAACCTCTGCAGGGTTCGAGGCTCCCACACCACACTACTCTCTGGAGTCGCCCAGCTATCCAGTTTTCAATCCATCTGACCATCAGAGGGCCTACTCCTAACCCATCAGTTTCTCCACCAGACCCTTGTGGGGACAGAGTCAAGCATGCTGAAGTCCAAGAATAATACATCCACAGGCTTACCCCTGTCCAGTTCTGATGTTACCCATTCATAGAACTCCACAAGGTTGGTTTGATATGATCTACCTGGCACAAACCCATGCTGCCGACTATCCAGACCTCCCACCTCCTCCAAGTAAACCCCCAATCGTTCCTTTAGTATACTCTCCATTAATTTTCCCACCACCGAGGTTAAACTGATGGGTCTATTGTTTCCTGGTACTTCCTTGACCCCCTTGTGGATTGGTACCACATGTTATCTAGCCAATCCTTGGTACCCTCCTGTCTCCAAGTGACCTGCTGAAAAGCTCCGCCGAGGTGCAGCCAGTATGTCCGCCAATTCCATAGTACTCTTGGATGAATGCCATCCGGCCCAGGAGGATTTGTCTTTCTTTAGGGCCTTGAGGGCAATGCACACCTTTTGGTGGGGATGGCATCATCCGCTCCCTCCACCTTACTGGTCTTTTTGCTCCTTTCCATATGCTGACACCCTGGGGTACCTTTCCTCCCTTTTGCTCCATTTCTGTTGCTCCCTGATCCCACTCCCTGACGCTTCTATCCCCTTTGTGCCTTGCTTTGTAGATATCCCATCCCCCTCCCTAGTGAACACCGAGGCACAGTACTCGTTAAATACCTCTGCCTGGTCCCTCGCCTCTTCCACCCACCCTCCTTCTGATCTCAATCTGCTGAGATGGCCCTTAGTTTTTCTCCGCTCCCCAATGTACCGGAAGAACCCCTTTTCCCCTCCATGTATCCCCTGTGCCAGCCGTTGCTCTTTACTGGGTTTGCTCCCTCACCATCTGGTGACTTTTCTAGTTACAAGCTGGTACATTTCCTTATCCCTATCCCCTCTTGTTGTTTTATATTTTTTGTAAGCTGCCTTCTTTTCTCTGACTGCTACCTGGACCTCACTGGACCACCAGCATGGTTTATGTGACCTTGCTCCCTTCGTTTCAACTTAGCGCAGATCCTGACTGCCTCATGAAGTCCCGTTTATGACCTCCCATCTCCTTTCCACACTTGTCGTTGAGGTAATCCCTTCAAGTGATCCTTGAGAATATTTCCATGCCCATAAGTCTGCCCCTGAGTCCACTGCCAGTGTCCTAGATCTCACCCCCACTCCCCAATGCTTATTTGAAACCAGACAGTATTGTGGTCACTCCCAGTCAGGGGTCCTGTACAACCATGTCCCTTACCAGATCCCCATCTGCCAGAACCACATCCAGGACATGCCCCTCCCTCATGGGCTCCATCACATGCTGTGTTAAGAACACATCCTGGAAGCCATCCAGCAGCCTCTGCTCCTTGGCCACCTTAGAGGACATGGTTCCCCAGTTTGTACCTGGCAATAGGTCCCCATCAACACCACTCCTTCCCCTTTGGACCACACTGGGCAATGATGTTGTCCAGCAAACCATCCTCTAGAACATCACTCATCCCGGGGCCTATGCTACTCCCAGCTTGACCTTATCTCCTGCTGGGGATCGTAGGTGACCCATAAGGCCTCCACGTTTCCCTCTGCCTCTTCTACCATAGCAATTTCTATGTCATCTCTAATGAACATAGCCACTCCACCCCTCTGCCCTCCTTTCTATCCTTCCTAAGCATAGTGTACCCCGTACATTTAGGTCCCAGTCATGGTTTTGTTGTACGTTTCCGTGACTGCCGCCACATCCACCCCCTCGAACAGCATGGCCTGGAACTCTGGCAACTTGTTTCCCAAGCTCCTGGCATTTACTAACACTAACCCCACCCTTATCCCTGATCCTTTTGTGAACCCCATCCAGATTCCTTATACTTCCATCCTCCCCTGCTCCTCCTGAAACCTCCACCTCCAGTCTGTTTCCCCCTCCCCTTGGGCTGAGGTTCTCCCCTCATCTGGAGGGAGGGCTTCTAGTCAGCCCCTCCTTATCCCTTCCCCCCTTACAAGTTTCTCCATTCTGTAACCATTTTCTTCATGGAACCTATCTGGAGTTTTAACCATCATGGTCTGAGCAAAGAACTCTTAAGCTCTGTTCTGATAGGACACTAGCTTATATTTAGCATTCTGTACACAAACCATGACATAGTAAACGCTCCAAATTATTGTTTCCATGAAGAGAACTGTGCAGAATGTTGTCCATGAAAAGAAAGCTATTGAAAACTCTGTTTTATTAAGGTTCAGTTAAATATGGCTGATTTGGAGGCCAGACTTTCATTTCTTTTACTAGCAACATTACTAACTGCTGCCAATTAGCACATATTTCCTGTCCCATTTAAGGGTTCGAGACTACTGTTGTCGTCAGGACAGAACCCAGTGATGAAGGCTGCATACCATCCATAGTAGGTATGGCAGCGCCAGAGCCAGGCCTCAGTTTTTGTGTCTTTGACGGTTTATGTGGGGGTGGGGCGGGGCAATAGTCGATGCTGCCAGGGCAGATGACAAAGACTTCCCTTCCTTCAGTGGCAACCTCAGTCTCACTGGAGAAGCATGTTTTTTCTCTCTGCTTGTTATGATGGCTGGAAGGAGAGGAGGCCTTCAACGATGACTTTCTTTAGTTTGGATTTATTAGTCGCCCTTGCTGACCTCAGCGATGTTGTCGGCTGATGGGGTTTATCCTTAACTAGGGTGGCGACTGACTGAGAGGAAGAAGCCGGTTTGGATCCAGTGGCTTTTGCCTGTGCTTCCATGGCCCTTAATGGTGAAGTCTCCAAAACCTTCATCCGGTATCTTCCTTGTGGCCTAGTTGTGCTGAAGTGGAGCACTACCTCCCGGCGCTTCCAGGAGGCGGGTATTCACACACCTCTGTGTCCTTTCCAAAGGGTAGGCTTTTGAACACGTTAAAGAGACTCGCCAAGCTAAATATATTTAGCTGAGCACAACGCAGTTTGGTGCCTTGCCTCCCAGACATGCTTTCTACGTATAGTTGACCCAAAAATATGTGCTTGTAGTTTATTTATATGACTCAAAATCTTCTTTACTGGGGCACAGGTACTTCCCTGTTCTAAGATGCTGCCCCGCACTCGGGGAAATTTCTGACGTGATCATGGGGAGAGCGTGGGGATGCACTACATTATAATCTATGGGGGACACTTTTACAGTCATTTTTTTAAAAGGGTCTTGTTAGTCAACCAGTGCCCAACCAGACAGCCCATCTGCGGGCTTCCCAAGCTGCTCCTGTGGCCCTGGCTCTCTCCGAGCAGGCTGCAGCTAACAGACCGCCAGACTGACCCCCAGACAGATTCAGGTACGCACCAGACCTCCGAAACATGTGGTTTTGAATGCCGCTGTTTTGACTGGACGCCCAGTGGAGGAGCCAGGCACTGATTGGCAGTTTCTGCTCCTTGACTGATTTTTCTAACTCCAGGTGCTTCTTGATCTCGGGGAAATCTCTTTCTGTGCTGTGTTCTGGACTGAATTTTTGTTAATGTAATTACTTATGTTATGCATCAGTTGGTCTTGCTTTACTTGCCAATTTAGCTAGTCTATTACAAGCCACTAGTCTAATGTCTTGGTGATACTTGCTGCTGTACAACTAGTGCTGGACAAACTATATTGCACAGTAGCTGATGTTTGACTGCTTAGACCTAGCTACTGAGCAAGCTTGCTGTAGTTTTCAATTTCTGCCCTACTGACAAACCCTGTCCCCTTCCCCACACTGGTCACTGTGCTAATTATTAATTTCTCCACCCCACTTGTAATACTGTCTCTCTAAACAGCTTAATTTCTTCTCTGCCTTACCTACAAACCCTTGCCTTACACCCCCACTGCTGCTGTCTCTCTGCGGACATCCCGGTGCCAAAGCACAGCAGCTGCCCGTTAACTCTTCTATCTCTAAATAATTGCCCTGCATTTGCCACCTTTTTACCGCATGCTTTGTCCTTCCCCATTGCCTGCCCCCACTGAGCTTGCTATTGTACTCTAGCTGTATTTAATCCTCTGTGTTTTCCTCCTTGTTCCCAGACAGCCCATCTGCAGGCTTCCCAAGCTGCTCCTGTGGCCCTGGCTCTCTCCGAGCAGGCCGCAGCTAACAGACCACCCGACTGATCCCCGGACAGATTCAGGTATGCACCAGACCTCCGAAACCCGCTGTTTTGACAGGATGCCCAGTGGAGGAGCCAGGCACTGATCGGCGGTTTCTGCTGCTTGGCTGATTTTTTTTTTTTCCCCAGCGCCTGATGCTTCCTGATCTCAGGGAAATCTTTCTGTGCTGTGCTGTGTTCTGGACTGAATTTTTTTTTTCATCTACCCACCTCCTCACAGTATTAAATAGACCCTTGTTCCGCCCCTTTCCTCAGCTTAGCAGCTGATTTGGTCATGCCACTGCTGCACATTCTTATGTTATTGGCCTCCCTGTCTTCAGTACCTGACTTGACCCACTTTCTTACCGCCCCTTTTTAAAGCAGTGTCACCCACAGGGTCACACATTTGTTTTCAACTTTTTCTCCAGCCACTCCAGTTAACTCCTCTCAATTACTGCTCTAACCTGCCCTATTGTTGGGGAGCTCACCCTAATTCGACTATATATCCTTTCAATTCTTACATTTCCACTGCCTATGGTGACCTACCCAGTCACAGCTAAACCATCCCAGTAGCTGGCGCCTTTGCTTGTTAGTTAAGCAGTGGCCATGATTTATTCTGACTGGCCATCTAAACTACCCAAATTTATCTTTTTAAAACAGCCCCATTCAAGTCAATGGACGCTCACCCCCATACTACTCAGTGATGTCACAAAACATAGTAGTGTGGTGGAGGATCAGTCGAGGCACGGGTACCAGAAAGTGAAAGGGATCAGCGCAGCGACGCTCCATGGAGCAAAAATACGATCCCTTCCAAAATGGGGACGTTTTTGAAAATACATTTTTGCAGGATTTAATTTGGGGCCAAGTAAGGGATATTTGTGTTTCTTGGGGGGGCGATTTAGAATTGAGCACAGCAGTTGCTCTTTAACTGAGCTTGTATATATGGGGCATCTGGGGGTTGGGGGGACATGTGTATATCGATTATATTGTATTGTATCCTTGCTTAAATGTGCATCTGTAAGTATATCCACAATGTATGTTAAAAATCAGTAAAGTACATTTGTTTTATATTAAAAAAAAAAAAAAAAAACGAAAATCTCACAAAGTTATACCTGACTTGTTTTGCAATGGACAGCCAAACAAGTTGCCCAACATTTGCATTGGTCCACAGAAACTTATACTAGTTCACAGTTCTCAGAGTGATTTATTTTGTTTTTGTCCCCAATTTTCTCCTTTCCAGCTTCCAGGATCTCCTTCCACCTACACAAGCCCTTGTGCCCACTGCAGGAGTCCTTCGATGGTCTGCCCAAAACCAGCCTCCACTCTACAACCTCTCTAACACCCAGACTGTAACCCATGGCTTGTCCCCCATGGGTGGGACCTCTAAGCCAGGAGGAGATACTTTCGGGGCATGTGAGGAGGGGCCGGCAGGTGTGGGAGGTCGAGTAACCTTGCTGTGGTGTTTGGGGGGCAGGGTGGCTTCATCTGTCTGGTGCTGCTGGAGGTATTTTTGTCCCCTGCTAGGCTCTCCCCTTATCCCACCATAGGGCGTGACCACAGGAGGCATACCTCTCAACCTTTTGTCCCTCAAATGTGGAACATTGCCTCTCAAAATGTGGAACAAATGAGCAAAATGTGGAACACTTAATCAAATCTTTACCTAAGAAGCTCAGAACACTGTTAAAGTGTTTGCATTTATGTTCAGAAAGTCTATTATTAATTAAATAATATATTTTTTGCATCATTTACTATAGATTTTTGCTTTAAATTGTTAACACTGAATGTGGGACAAGTCCTCACAATGTGGAACAGGGAGCTTTTATGAAGTAAAATGAGGAACGTTCCTCGTAATGTGGTACAGTTGAGAGGTATGACAGGAGGCAGTGCAGTCGAGGGTGCCATATGAAAAAGCCAGCAGAAGAAGGCCATTTGGGCTAGCTAGTCTGCTCGTATTGCAGGGTTCACAGCTTGAGCTGCTGTCCCAGCACCCCATTCCTCCCATCCCATGATCCTTACCTTCCCCCATGCCTATCCCAGCCTCTTTTGAAGATGCCCACTATCTTCGTGACCACCTCTTCCAGCAGTCCATTCCAAGTGTTGACCACCCTGTCCATGAAGAAGTGCTTCCTGACTTCCCTCCTTAACCTTCCCATCCCTCCAGCTTTAGACTGTGCCCCTTCTTGTTATGGTTGCCACTCAGTTTAAAGACACCATCCTTATCCACCCCTTTCAAGTACTTGAAGGTCCCAGTCATGTCCCCGGACATGTAAGGGACAGACACAGGTCATGGATTTGTTGCAGCAGTGCACCTGACATGCATACGTGCCTTGAACCACCCTAGTGCACCTATGTCTGTGGGGATGGGGAGAAATCTGGAAAAGACCCCACTGCCTGATGGACCCCAGTGTACTGAAGGGTACCAGACTTGAACCCCTCAGTGGAGCTGCCTGACAAAGGCCTGTGTTGTCTGAGGAGTACACACCCCCCTCTACCCCGCCGGGGTGGGGTAGCTGCAGCAGCATGGAGGTAGGCAGCTGTTGGAGGACTTGGCATGGCAGGGTCGGGTACCTTGTGACTGCCAGAGGGAGTTCAAGGTGGTGGAGTATAATATGGGTATACATGATGGCAAGGAGCTTGATGTGTGATATATATCTGAATGAGTGGCAGGTGAGTTCTGAGAATATCACGAGTGGCAGAGCGTAGCGGGGCCACAAGTGATGGTTCCCCGAGCTCACTTGCACTTGAAGAATGGTCAAGGGTTTGGCAGTTGAAATTCAACGCAAAGAAATGCAAGATAATGCATATGGGGCACAAAAAACCTTGGAACAACATATCAGTTGGGGGATATAGCATGCACTAAGCAGGAAAGGGACCTTGGGGTTATCCTCTCTGATTACCTCAAGGTAGGGAAACAGTGTGACAAGGCAGCAGGTAAAGCAAATAGGATGCTAGGATGCATAGGCAGGGGCATCACCAGCAGGAAAAGGGAGGTCATAATTCCACTATACAAGACACTAGTGAGGCCCCACCTGGAGTACAGTGTACAGTTCTGGAGACCTTACCTACATAAGGACATAGAAAGGGTAGAGAAGGTTCAGAGGAGGGCAGCAAAGATGGTACATGGATTGCATCACAGGTCTTGTGAGGACAGGTTGAAGGACTTGAATATGTACTCCCTGGAGGAGAGGAGGGAGAGAGGGAGTATGGTAGACATACAGGTACCTTACAGGGAGGAACAGGGTGCAGAATTCACTATTTTCTAGCGAAAAAGATGTTCCAGGACTAGAGGGCATGGGATGAAGTTGGAGGGAGGGCGATTGAGAGTAAACGTGAGGGAGAATTTCTGCACAGAAAGGGGGGGTGGACAAGTGGAACACCCTGCCAGAGGAAGTGGTGGGTGCTGAAACAATCACGGGATTTAAGAATGCATGGGACAGACGTAAGGGAATTCTGGAAGTCTGGTAAGGGGCAGCAGACTTATAGAAAAACGTAAAGGGAACTTGAATGTTCAAATGGGCAGACTGGGTGGGCCATAGGCCCTTATCTGCCGACAGTGGCTATGTATCTGTGTAACCCCTATTGTATGAGGGGGTGTAAACGGAGGGGGAAAAGCATTCTTGTATTGCAGTAATGTTTCCTCCTTTTTGGGGTAAATTTTCCTGCAGCAGTGGTAAAAAGTACTAAATTGTGGTAACTTTTTCACAGTTTGGCACATTCCTTCACAGTTTTCACTCTTGCAGCTATATGTTACGAAAATAATTTTACAGAATTGCCCCTCAGACCTGACTAGTTGCTAATCAAAATATTTTTGATTTGCGATGTCCGATAAATTTCCAAAACTAATGCGTGCCTTGCTTTTAAAAGCGCAGTGTTAGCCAGCCTGTCAGCGCAGCCATTGGATTTCTGCTCGTGATGCCAGCAACTGGGTTCGGGAATGGACTCCATTGCTGGAGGGCCGGCCGGGGGAGAAGGCTTGAGTGTCCGACTACTTGCCTTCTCCCGGGGGGACGGAGGATCTGCGACCCGGCGCTTGCTGACTCCTGGTGGAGGCTGGGGGAACAGCAATGCATCGGGCCCCTGCCACACAGGGAGCGTGACAGACATCTGCCTGTGCCTTGACGTCAGTGGCACGCCACGCTCCCAGGGGAGAAATTGGGAAATGGCACTCCCTGGCTGGCCAGATGACAATTGCCAGCCCTCGCCGCCATGAGGCCCTGGACAGCCCAGACCTCCTCAAGCAGCACCCGGGTGGAAGGTAAAAACAGTGCACTGGCTTCTCACCACTGGTATCTTCCCCTTCGGATGGGGGGACCCACCCGGTGAAGGGTTACGCCGTGTTACCCAGGAGAGGGGGCTGCAGTGTGGGGTGGTAGTTGGCGGGGACAGAGTGCAGGCGGGGTCCTTGGTGACCCGAAGGAGTGGCTGGTCGGGGAGCATGGGAGGAGCAAAAAAAAAAAAAAAAGTGCAGTATACGAAATTGGCACCAACCTGCCAAATGTGGGTAGATTTTGGGTCAGGTGGGTAACAGCATAGTAAAGCCGCCCCAGTGGCACTGAGGGTTGAGGCGATGGATGCCACACCTCGCGCCACGCTGGCGACCGGGTTCAGGCGAGCCGGGTCGTCCAGGAATTTACGCAGGAGGGATAGGATTGAGCATCCCTAGGACTGCTCTCCTTCCCGGGAGAGGCTCCACCTGCCGCTGCACTGGTGACCTCTAGCGGAGGCTGGAGGCACTACAGTGCAGCCGCAATAAGCTGGGGATTGGAGCTGCGGCGGACGTCATTCGGGGGTGCGCGGGAGCATGCACCAGCCGAGCTGGGCGTCATTGCACGTCCGAGCTCCAGGGGCTCGAAAGAACAGGGGAAAACAATGGCGCCATGGATAGGTGACAGCACCAGTCCCCCATGCCAATCGCTGGGCCAACCCTGACTGACCTTCAGGTCCTCCACGGCCGATCCTACCCTGCAGCCGGAGCCTGTCTGTAAGTGTATCCAAGAGGAGTAGGGAAACCCACCCTGGGAGGGTTAGACCGGGGGCTACCAGCTGCAGGGAGGAGGGGGAGAGAGGAGGTACAGCTCGGGGCGGGCCTCTGGCGGGCAGGATACAGACTTGGATGCCGAGAGAGTTCCATGGGGCGCGACCGGAGGAAACAAAGTTGGACCCCAAAAAAAAAAAACATTAGCATAGTAAGCCTGTCAGTAGGCTGGACCATATAATTTTTTTAAAGTTCTGCAGCAAATTTGGGCATTGGCTGCAATGTGCTGCTGAAGGAAATTGCAGAGGGAGCTCAGGAATGTTTCAGAGTGCTCCCAAACACCCCCAGATGATGGCAAACAGGGAGGAAGTACACTGAGCAGCGAGTGTGGGTTTGCGTTACGACTTGTTCGTTGCAAGGAAGGAACACCACATGTCTAGACACCGCTGTTGAAGGAGACCATTCAGTCGAGCTGCGCAAGCCATTCTGCAGTGACATATCATCCATTTAAGTGAGCCTGCCTGCCAGTAACGGTGCTCTGCACTAACCTTACCCAGTTTCCCAGAATAGGCGGTGGGTGACAGATGTGTAACTGTACAGCTGAATATTTGTTGTAAGAAGGCCTCTTCACCATGACCTAATGTAAAATACTGAGCTGGACTTTAAGCCTGTATTGTTAGGCAATTTTGTTTGTGGCCACGCCAGCAGACATGTAGTCTGACTGTATTATGTGCTTAGGAGCTTGTGTGCGTGTGTGTGTCTTAGGAGCTGGAGGAGTGTGTGTATCTGTGTGTGCCTGCCAGAGATGAATGGGAGAGGTTTGAGACTGAGTGTGCCATTTCGACCACTTTGTCAGCATAGCCTTCCTGTTACCCCCACCTCATGTACCTGGTGCAGTCCCTGCCAAAGCGTGATTCTGCACAACTGAAATGCCATTCTGCGCTGCAGGTGCAAAAACACATTTTGGCTAGGATTTGAAAAATGACCGCTGTGACGTGCATGAGGTGGGGTAATAAGATGGCTATGTTGAAATTCTGGGGTCAAAATAATTAAAAATTCCAAAGTTACGAGGGTGCGTAGCGAAATTACAACAAATGGTCATAACCCTGCCTTTTTGTCATACTTTGGCCCCACATTTTTAACATAGCCTTCTTATGACTCCACTTCGTGAACAATATGACTGACATTACACAAATCCGACCCAAAAGGTGAATTCACCACATGACTGCAAAATCACCTTTTGGGCAGGAGTTGCATAGTGACAGTTATATTGATCATGAGGTGGGGTCCCCAAAAGACCATGTTGAAAAATTGAGGTCAGTATGTCAACAAATGTCCGAGTTATGCAGCAAAGTTGAAACTCCCATTAAAAAAAACATAGGACCGCATTTAACTTGGTTCTCATACTGCAGTCTCTGGTTCCAGCAGCAAGATGGGTCTTCGATCGGGAGCACAGATCTCAAACCTGGGACCTCCGTAGGTGAGTGACTGTCTGTGGGGGTGTTCAGGAGGGTGTGGGGAAGTGGGTGCACAGTGGGTGGTCGGGTGGGGGTACGGGAGTGCTCGGCGATGGCCTTTTTTTTTTTTTTTTCTTTTCTTTTCAGGTTTAATACAAAACATCATGGGACACAACGAATGGGGACAGTGATTAGATGGGGTGGCGGTTCCACTAGACACCAAGGAGAGAAGCATTACGGGGATGGTGATCAGTGGAGGGAGGAAGGGGATACCAGGGAAATAAAGGGCTGGCAATCGGAGGGTGGGGGCGCCACTAGACAACAAGGAAGATTAAAAAAAAAAAAAAAATTTATGCAGGACAGCCAGCTTCTATGATTAGCAATCATTGCTAATCAAGCTGGTAATTGACTTGCGTTTCCCAATTCTTGGGTCGCAAATTGCAGTGTAAACCCACTTATTGTATGCCTTGCAGCAGTGTAGGCTAGTGAAAAGCCTGTGTGGCAGATGGACTTTTTTCAAGTCACTATCCCTGCAGACTAGTGGCTGAAAGTTATTTTCAGCCCCTGAAGTGAGAAGCGAGCAATTCTGATAGCTTAAGAATGTTGGTGAGATCAGAGAGACTACTCCATCACTTGTAAGTGTGCCAGCAGGGATGTTGAAGTACATTATTTATTGAGGGTGATCAACATTAAAGGTCTGTGAATGCTAGTTTCCAGGGCAGCTGCATGACACTTTAGAAGATATCATGTACGGAGAGATCCAATTTGGTCATCTGCTTTCCCTCAGTCCACAGTTTATGTCCCTAGTGGACTGTCTCGCCTACTTCCATTGATCCATTTTGAAAACTTCTCTTGTCATGGTGCTGGTCACAAACTTAAGTTGTTTGCTACCCCTCCCCCCCCCGGCAACATGTAGGGATACAGTCCTATCCCCGTGGGCAGCTAAAATGTTACCTGGTACATCGTAGCAACAACCTGCACAATGTCCATTGACGTGGGCACCTCTTCGAACATCATGTGCCAGTCAGGAATTTTCATTCCCTCCCCATGTGAATGTGAAATTTGCCAGTGTATAAGATGCTGAAACTTATTTTCCTTTCCAAAAAACTTACTTGGAGCCATAAGTGTAATAAACCCCTCCAGAGTGTGCAACATAGGATTTTGTTGCACTTTCCAGGGGCATAAAGGCACTCTGCCTTGTGCCTTACTAAACCCTTATGGAGTGCGCTAAAATCCTATGCTGCACACCCTGTTGTGGTTTACTGCCTATGTGAAGCAGTGTTCAGTATGCCTGTACTTCAGGTTGCTGTGGATGAGAATATTGCAAATGCCTGCCTAGTGGGACTACTATTGGTGTAGCGAGCAGTTGGGAATGGGATGCAGCACAGAGCCAGATTAAGGTATAGGCCTAATAGGCCCAGGCCTAGGGCCCCTTCTCGCTGTGCTGGGGGGAGAGGCAGCCTCGAGTAGATCGTTTTGGCTACAGAAAGCAGGCTTGGCCAGTCTATGATACACTTAAGCCTAATCGCTGTAACAGTGCATTACTGGTCCCCATTTAGCAATTTACATCTCTGAGTTATCTGTCCCCAGCCATCTGTCCCACTTCAAGTAAATTTGATCTTCCTGCAGTTACTGTGGTGCCAGGTTCAGCATAATAATAAAATTTTTTAAAGCAGCAGTGCAGTGAGATGACCCTAACTTTATTTCCAGTGTAGTAATAAAAAATTCGGGCATCTTCCAGTTTTATTTGGTGATAACATTTTCTAGTTCCACCAATATTTGAGTATTTTTTTTATAAATGTTTTCTCAAGAAAAAAAGATGGGCATGACATTTGGCTTGGAAATGGCATTGTCAGACTGATGAGGATTGGGGTGGGGGACCTCAAGGTGTGCACCATAGGAGGTACCTAGAAAAGCAGAAATGACAGGTATTTTTATTACTTGTAGCTTAAACCTAGCTTTTTTTTTTTTTTTTACATTTTTCGTTGCACTGCTGCTTTTACACTCTTTAAAACCTGAGCCCCATATCCTAGCTACAGTAGCTAGTCTGAGGGAGATATTCGCACTGCTGGTGTACTGCTTTATTAATTTCTTTCTGCTTGCTGTTGCCAACCCAGAACTGGCATTAGGCACCCTTGATCCCAGCAGTTGCTTGGGGCCCCCCACTCATAGGGCTCCCAGTCTGACTCGGTGCGAGGTATCAGTCTTCAAGACTTGGTTCTTTTTTTTTTTTTTTAATTATGTCTTACTGTGCCCTGTTGAAACGGCACACAAGGAGAATTGGTGAGCTGGGCAGAAGCTTTTAGAATAGCATTACAATAACATGAAGATGCCTGCCACAGTAGAAGGTTAGAGGTTCGGACCTCATGACTGACCTTGCTGGGGAGCCCCTCCCCACCCCCAAAAAAAAAAGACCACACGGTCGCCTTTTGTACCAGCCTTCACTTGAATTCAGGAAGTTGCAAGTTGTTAACATTTTAGATTTATGTGGGGAATATACTTGGCTCACCTGTGGAAGAACATGGCTGTCTAAGCCTGATCTAGCTCTAATCACGGATTTAAGGCACTGAGAAAATCTGGTGGCTAAGCAGGTGTCTGCTGCTGTTTTTGTTTGGGTTAAAAAAAAAAAAAGTGAACATGAATACTGTCATGCTTTTCTTTTACTGCACTGTATGGCTTTGAACTTGAGTTTTCCCTTGGGGCCTACTAGCTCCCATTGCTCAAAAAAATCCCTTGTAAAAATGCAGACAACTCAAGGTCTGCCTGAATTTGAAAGCCCCTTATTACCTTGTCCTACCACTATAGCCCCAGAGCACTGTATGCTTGGCCTCTATCTGGAGGGGGTGGAAGGCAGGGAAGCACATTACCTCTGGGCCATTCTAACAGTGGCTGCCATGAAAGCAATAACAAAACATTGGCTGCAACCAAACCACCCAGTACCACGAGACTGGCTAACAATAGTGACCCAAATTCAACACATGGAAGAAATAACTCACTCCATAAATCATCAAAATGAAAAGTTTATTAACAGATGGAATAGATGGATTAGATATCAAAGTGAAGCCTTCCATGATACTTGTGGCCTTAGTATGGACGAAAATTTATATGCTAAAACAATGGGGTCTTGAAATTAATGGGGACGACAACAACCTGGCTGGCTCCTTGTGTTTGGGGCCTCCTTGCCCGCTGCTTGCTTCCACTCTGCCTCCCTCCCCCCTCTGGTATGTCTTAAAATTAATTATGAAACATATTTGGCAGAAAATAAGTTGGCCTTTTTTAAGTGACTTTTTTTGACAGTGGCAGTTAGCTGTTAAGCTGTCTCTCTCCCTCCCAGTTTTTTGTCTACAATGTTTATCTTAGTAGCTGGTAACAATGAACTTATGTTTCTAAACATTCTTGAGAGACATAGCAAACTATGTAATGATTTGATGAACAGACTTAACCATATCCCACAATAGATCGGGTTATAAAATAAGTTAATTTTACCTAAAGTCTAAGATAGGAATTTTGTCCAGGTTTAAACTACAAGGCTTTTGTACTTGGAACATATGTCTGTGAAATACACTGTATAATCAATAAACAAGTATAAAAAAGAAAAGTATATTAAAAAAAAAAAAGAAAGTCCCTTATTACCTTGTCCCATGATGGAGACCAAACAACCATGCTGTGTAAGGAATTGCTTGGAATTCAAATGGACTGACTGAGATGGAGAGATGGACTACCACAAGGTGAGCTAGATTCAAGAGAAAGACTTGGGGATGCTTAACTCATTGATCTGTTTTTCGTTTAAAATTACTGTTGGTTCTAAAACCAGGGTCTGGGCAGGACTCTGGGATTGGCGGCAAGAACTAGGTCATGTAGATTGGGAACTGGACAGGAGCTGATGGATACAAAGGTCAGAAACTCGGTGGGACAGGGCCAGCCTGCTGATGCTGTAGCCTGTGATGCCAGCAGCCCGGATATGGCTACTGTGACTATTCTTTGCAGTCACCCAGTACACACACCATTAAAAGTGATACCACAAACCCTGTAACTTTCGACTCCCTGCAGCAGAGATCAGATTTAATACTGTGCGTTTTGGTAACTGGTGTGACACCGCTTCTACTGAGCAGGTCCACATGTGACTACCAAATCAGAAACTGCACCTTAGAATTCTTGTATTGATCCCATGGCTTCAGCTCCATACGGTCTCCCTCCCTTACCCACCATAGCACTTGTATGTGGCTGAAAGCAGACGATTGATATGAGAATTTTAAAAATTCTGCTTGAACTGTTTGTTTTTGGTGAGTATCTTTCCTAAGCTGTTAATTGTGGTTTATTTCTGTCATGCATTTAAGATTACATTTTCTTTACAGTAATTTTGTATATTTTTCACATGGCTACAGCATTCTACAGTCTCTCGTATAGCAACCATTGCACAGGCATGTAGCCAAAACAAAGGGATACAAATGCGCAGGGCTTCAGATAAGGTGTGTACCGGCCTATTTTACTCACCTCATTAGAGGAAATACTCTTCAGAAATTTTTTTTTTTTAGTGAGTACCAGTACTCGCCCAACATTTGTAAATACTCCACACGCCAAAGAATAGTGCTTCATAACATAACCGGTGATGCAAAAGGAACAGTTTTTTGTCAGATTTGCAGCACTTGTATGCATCCCACTTTTGTTTCACTCACTACGTTTTAAAACTGGTGAGCAAATTCTTACCTGTCAACATTATTTGGAGAATTGTTGGCACCTGAAATTCTTATCTAGTAAAAAAGTGTTTAATAAATGTACTCCTCAGTCCACTCTAGCAAGACATTTGTACACATCTGAATTTTGTTTTACTTGCCTCACTTTCAAAATGAGGAGTACAGGTACTCATCCTCAAAAATCTTATCTAGAGCCCTGCAAATGAGAATTGGATAAAAATTGCAACCTTGAAATGTTTTGTTTGGGTGACTGCATTTCCTATGTTGCCGATTGTGGTTCATTGGTGTGATGCCTTTATATTCTTCGGTGGTACGATTTGCTGCAGATGGTGAGTGAGATTTATTTGTGTACTGCCCCTCAAGGGTTCTTAAAGTTTAAGTAGACAAGATACTGCGGTAGTAGAACTGCGAAGGATGGATGCACACCCCAAGACTGGGAAGAACTTGTTCTTCCCAGGCTCTGTGTATGTGTCCATCCTTCGTTTTTTTTTTTTTTTTTTGTAATTTTTGGACAGCACCTTGTTAGGAGATTTTTTTTTTTCAGTGCACTTTTTGTGTTGTGGATACATGAAGCCCACAGCAGTACACCAGTGTCTCTGTGGATCCCAAAAACCTGCATACTAGGAATCAACATGTGACAATAAAATTGTGATGGTTCTGATGCTTTCATTTATGTACAAGTTTCACCAGGAAAGGCATACTGAGTTAAAAACTCGTTTCCAGATGCGTCTTGGAGGAAAGGGGAGGTGAATAGTACAATTCAGGAAAATTACAATATACATAGCAACAGAAATTGAAGGAATTTTGTGAGCAGTACAATTTCAGGAAAGTTAAAGACAAGTACAGGAGTACATAGCAAAACAAAAATCATAGGAATTTGTGAGCAGTCATATCCAGAACACATTTTGGAATTACACTACAGTATTTTGTGCTTGGACGAAGTTGGTGTAAGTAGGTGCTAAGTGCGTAATGTACTGATGGGTGCGTGAGGGTTTGTGAAGCAATAAGGAAGGGGGTGCAGGTCGGAGGGAGGGTAGAGTGTAGGAAGGGTGGAAGATAATGAGTAACAGTTACAGGAGGAGGGGTTGAGGCTATGGAGGAGATAAGAGTGCTTGTGTCAATGGGTCATTTTGTATAGTATGAGGGAAAGAATTCCAGAGCCTAGGGAAACGATGGCTAAAGGCTGCTTGGCCGACTTGTTGTGGCAATGGGGGGGACCGCCAGGGAGCTGGCGTTGGAGCTCCTAAGAGTGTGAGGTAGGCGGTGGCAGGAAGAGTAAGGTGGAGAGGTAGGAGGGGAGGGAACTGAACCATAATATGCAGACAGTGTTAGTACAGCTGATGCTGACTTATTTCTTCACAGTCACAAACATGTGCTGACCCATTTAAAAACTGAATTCACTGGCGATATGAAATGGACATGACTGGTGCTACACATCAGTTCTGAGCCACAAAGCCAACTAGGATACATTGAATTTGAGAGTATCTTGCCTGCAGTGCCCGCTCCCCCAATGCCTGTCTGCACCAGATGGCATCCACAGCCTCTACCCCTAGTATGCAGCTGCACATGGGGGCAGGGAACAGCGGGGTTGTGGGTGGCCTGGAGATGTGCTGGACTCTGGGCATGCAGTCAGATGCCCAGGCAAGCTCTCCAGTGAACTCCTGACTCTGCATTGTGCAGGGGATAGCGGGATATTGCATTCCTACAGGGGCTGGCGTATCCCTGCCAGAACTGTACAACATTTACTTCAGGTACCAGCCGGTGCCTGTGTGACCCACAGCCCACTGTAAAGGCTGTTTTGGGGCTGATAGACTGGGCGCACATATGGTTATGTGGAAGCCATAGAGTGCCTTGCTGGCGCGTAGCATAGGGCGGGCTGCGGATTTTTCCAAGACCTCTGCATGAGCTTCAGGGATGGAAGAGTTTTAAGGGTTGGGCCCTATGGGGGTTGCTGTGTGTTGAGGAGGGGTGCAAGACTGTTGGGGTCTAAGTCCCTTGACAGTATTAATCTGGCCCTGACATGGCAGAGAACAGGAGGCAGTGTGGGAGAGATGCCTTCATTAGCAGTTTGGAGATTCTGTTTCTCAATCCCTGGACTGATTTCAGCACTTTGCAATGTCTGGGAAGAACCCTGCCTTATAGACCTGTTGTCACATTGCCCCAGCCCCAACCCCCCCACCATGGAGGAGGCTCACCCAACCAAAACCTTCACGACAGACTGAGTATGACGAGACATCATTGCTATTTATACAGGTAGCTGCAGCTGGTCACAAATATGTGCGTGTCCGGAGCAATCTGATTTTTGTAGGAATGGTACCTGTATTTTAAAATAAGCCTTTTTAAGGGCGGTAAACAAGTGGGCAATCTAATTATTTTCTTTCTGATCTTTCTCAGTTCTTCTCCCGGATTACAGAGAGATTTGTGCACAGCGTGGATGCTTTAGTAGAGACACTTTGGAGAATCTGGGCAGACCTGCTGGAAGTTCTTGGAGTTGATGGTATGAGAGGATTTTTTATTCCTCAACAGTTAAGATTTATTAAACGGGGGATAACACAAGTCATTGAGCCAGTACCCATTTTCAGTAGTGTCCCATGTAAGAAAATACTTGTTAAATTACGGCTTCAATATAGTACAACAAATACAGTATACATACAACACAGTTACAGACAATAAATAGTTATGTACATACTGTTTGCTATAACGCAGTACAGTGACACACCTCCCTTGGACAATCATTTTAAAAAAAAAATTTTTAACCAGGAGATACACTTGCTTGTTTACAGGTGCGACTTGGGAGCACAAGGAAGTTCAGTGTCTTGCTCAGGGTCACGCAGTATGCAAGTGGGGGCTGTGGGATTCAAACCCAGGTGTCCAGGTTTGCAGCTCAGAGCCTTTAAACCACTGCGCTATACTGCCACCTTTTTTTTTTTTTAAACTTTATTGAGTGAAAAAGTCAGAAAGGGGGGACTTGCCCTTTAAAGAGAACAGAAAATGATTTCTAATTGCAAGCCATTTATAATGCTCCCATTTACAGAAATAATATCCATAACCCAAGATGAACCATATATAGCCGTACCTGAACAAAAAATTAATGTAAACTGTATTTTGCATTGTTTTGGTTTTATGGACAGCATTCTGTTACAATTCTCGTCATGGAACCAGTGATCTGGTGTTTTTAACTATCCTATGGTTTGTGAGCAGAACTCGGAGCATGGTTCTGGTAGGACAACAGCTCATGCTTAACATTCTGTACACACACTGTCACTTAGTAAAAACTGCAGATTACCAGTAGAGAACTGTGGAGAATGTTGTCCATAAAAACAATTGAAAATGCGTGCTTTCACATTGGTGTTTATTCAAGTACAGTTAAATATGGCTGATTTGGAGGAAAATCTTTCATTTCTGTTACCAGGAACATTATTGACTGCAGCCAACTAGCGCAGATTTCCTGTCCACTTTATGTGCGCTATTTGTCGTGGTTCTCCTTCATTAGACCCTTTTTCTCAGAAGGCAAAGACGAAATCATTCTGAGAGTGCGCTGTTTTTATGGAAAAATTCAGTCCAGCACCACACAAAATATTGCTGGGTGAAGAACTCTGAAAGGTGTCGGCCACTTTTAGAAACCAGAAGCCCAGCGTTGCTAATCGCATTCTGTTTTTGGTGCTCATTACTATCCAAAGCCACAGGGCCAGGACTCCGTAGTTTTAGATAATATAGGCTAAAAAGCCACATGACGTGGATACGTGAGATTTGTAGGACCAGTTCTGGGAAGTGCACAGTTCTAGTCCAGTGGGGATTTAAAGCTATTAGAGGAGCTGAAGCTTTCACTCCATTTCCCTGACAGGTACTTGAGTATTTCAGTGGGGTGGGTGTGTGTGTGTCTCTTGTGCTGAGTATTACAGACAAAACACAAATACTGACCACACTTCGCTGAAACCTTGTGCCGTCTGTGTACATATTGTAGAACCACAAAATAACTGAGGATGCACTCAAAACAAATCCGTATGCAATAAAGTTTTTTATTCCATGAATAAAGAGCACAGCGTAGCACAAATGAGTAGCGTTTCACCCGTAACTTGCACTCCCTGGGGAGGTGAAGGACTGGGGATTTTTTTTTTTTTTGCTTTGTAAATTACCCCCAAAAAAAAAAAAAAAAAAAAAGCGGAACAGGGCGACATACAACCACACAGTCAGCAACACCCCCGCAATATTGTGTCAATCCCCAAGGCCATTATCTTGTATGTCAATACTTAAAGCTAACCAATTAGATATTAAACCCCGCGATAGCATGCAAAAGACTACATATATGAAGTTCTTATCATACAAACTGCTTATAGCTGATTTAGGCCAGTAGTAAAACGGGGACATGTCTCCCATCTCCTCCTATCTAATTTCAGTTGGTTAGCCATACTAGCAGTCATTTTTTATTTATTTTTTGGCTCGAAGCGCAAATAAGATTTCTTAGTGCCATTCAGTGTATGTAGGGACCTCTGTCCATCAAATGTCTGAAGAATATCTTTTTGGCACAGGCCACCACAAATGCCATATAGCGCTTCTGTTCCCCAAGTAGTTTGCTTTTTTAAAATCCCCTGTTAGACTGTTTTCTGGTTGAAATACCTGTTCTACCCCGAAGAAATAATCTAATCCTAATTTGGTTTTTAATAGTTTCCCAAAAAGGTTGGGCTGTCTCACAGTCCCATAGGATGTGTTTTAGTGTCCCAGGGGATTGGGATTGCTCTCATCTTGAGCATGTGTCAGTAAGCAGTCTGCCCATTTTACAGTTTCATCGGCGTATAGTACATATTATGCAAGATTTGAAGTTGCAGCCATCAAATGCTTATTGAACTTAAGATACTTAAATATATCGGACCAAATTCTCTGTCATACATATGTGCCCTCTGACTTGGGGATAGTCTATTCCCAGTAGGGGGCAGTGCCACCCACTTAACAGCAAGATCATAGATTTGAGTATGCATGAGAGAGATGGAGTAAGATTGATTAGTCCACCTTACTACCGGCACTTTTGCACCATGTTCATACAGCCATACTTGCAACCCAAAATGTTTAACCAGCAGGTGGGTGATTTGTAAAACTTTCAAACGGTCCCTGTTATATGTATTAAACCACCGCTGAAATGTTTTCATAAGAAATGAGTTTGCCACTCATCATAAGCTGATCCACCTGTTGTATGTCTTTAGTCACCCGAAATTAAGAACTAATGAGACGGCCCACAATTCTTAAGTTGAGGTTACTGAACAGAACTGAGATGTATCCCTAATATGATCAAGTTTCTATACAGCTGCATTTGGGTTTTCATAGCAGCTTCAGTTGAGGTACCTTTCAGAGGTCCCGAGATTTGAGGGACTGAAAGTTGCACCAGAGCTCCAGCGAACTAACTAGCTACCTGTCCACAAAATGATTTTTGAGTCCTTAAAAATGATGGGATGCTAAACATTGATTTGTGCTACCAGATTTTGAAAGCTGGTGGCCAGACTGAACATCAGCTCTTATACTGATTTGTACCACCCTGCTTTTTGGTGGGGGTTGCTGGCTGACAACTCTGTCACTGCCCCTTGCTGTCCTCAGGAAAGAATCAAAAATGCAATGCTATGGTGGGGGGCGCTTGCCAGGGATGCCACTGCATGCATTGGGGGGTTGGGGGTCCTGGAGAGGTGCACCTCCTGAAGGTCATGCCACAGGGGTGTGCAGTGAAGGCCACCAGTGAGTGGTGAGAAGTCCCCGTCCTCCGTTAAAGTCATTTAGAAGACCAATTTAATGCTGGTCTTTGGCTTGAGCCTGCTTAACTTCTCCTGGATTCTTCACTTGCAAGATTCAGTCTCTTTTTTTTTTTCCTGAAAAATAGTTGAAAGGATGGGGGCATTTTCTGGCAGCATAGGTGTGATGCATACTGATCCCTTCTATTCTTTTGATGTTTTGTTTTCTACGACAGTACAATATATACTATAGTAATTTAAGGTTGGAAGGAACTCTGGGTTTATTAGGCTCCGTCTGGAGGTCTCTGCACTTTGCAGTGGCTGGCTGTTAGACTGAGAATTGACTCTGCAGGGCATGGGGTCGTAATGTCGCAAGACATTGTGCCACAGCAAGATACAGCGCTGCCAGTACAGCGCGATATATTGCAAGTGGCATATGTCTTTATTTTGTGGGGGCTTGCCCCCACACACCCCTGTTACGGGGGGGGGGCAACATAGAAACATAGAAAGTGACAGCAGAAGGGGACCGTACGGTCCATCTAGTCTGCCCATTCGCCCCCCACTAAAATAACCAACTCTGGGGGGGTTGACACGAAAAATGAAAAAATTCCTTGCGTCTGGAGCCAGGAATCGAAACCCGGTCCCAAACGCACCACCTCCCTCCCTTGCTGCCTGTGGCTCATCCTGTCGAGCCATGGCAGCTGCTCGCCGGCTCCACCTCCCAGCACAGGTCTCATCCCCCACCTGGGAAGAGTGAGAGGGTGCACTACCGCATATACACCCTTTCATGGTTTTACACCCTCTCTGTCTACCTGACCGTGCTATTCTGTTGCGCGGTTTTAACGTATGCTATTAAGTGTATGAGATACTGACCCAGTAGGACTCTGTGGTCCTTGTATGTACCTTTTTTTTAAAGCTCTAAAGAAATGGATTGGGACCGCACTGTCTCTGCAAGCTCCTGTTCCTTGTTTCCCCAGGCAGAACCACTTGGTCCTGGGAACAGGGGCCGCTTTGGTTTCCCCATCCCTCCTTAAATCGGGGGGTGGGGTGGGGTGGGGTGGGACTGTGTAGCAGCCCTCTCTGTATGGAATACATTGCTAGCTCATATTCATCTGGCTCCTCCTTGACAACTTAAGAGAAAAGCTGTATCTTGTATATGAAATTGCGCATTCCCTTGTGTTTTTTTTTTTTTTTTTTAATAGTTTACTGAATTTATTTATTCTGATTTTAAAAATGGTGTCTTATGCATTTTTTCATTGTGTTACTACTACAGGGTGTGCATTATAGGATAATTACTGGTTAGCGTTTTTCCCCCTAAGAGAAACCCAGTTATTTGCCATTATAACAGCAAACACGCCAGGTTTCCCACGTTCCGCACATACGCAAACCTCCGGTCTTGCCTTCCTCAGCCACCAGCCACCGTAATTTACCTTTGGACACTTCACCGCAACTCACACTTGGCAGTAAGTTAAATTAAAAATAAAGTAACTTGCTGTTTCATGGACTGCTTCCACTAAATAACTGCGTTTTAAAAAATTTAAAAAAAGGGGGAGGGGGAGTTTCCGACCGCAGGTCGTGCTTCATCCTGCCCTTGACAACAGCTGTTTTTTTTTTTTTTTTTTTTGCAATTCACTTTACTTTTTTCCCCCTTGAGCCGCCTGCCGCCTTCTCATCCGTTCGTTCATGGCTCACCGGCTTCTGTCCCCAAATCGGCCACCCCGATACACGTAGCTTCCCCGACACAGGGGTAATGTCCCAGACACGTAGTTTTAGGTCGAGAAGTCGGCCGAGATATATCAGGCTCTGTGGCGGGCTTCGTGCAGCGGCAGGTGCTCGGCTGTTTTCCGGTTTTCTGTGGAGGCGGGCCACGCTCTGACGCCTCACGCCACCACCCGCCCGCCTCCCAGGGAACACGTAAGCATCGGATGCTTGGGCACACCCCGGCCTCCGCCAGGGGTCCTCAGTGCACCGATCACTGCCCACACCGTCCCCGAGTAGGAGAGCTGCCCTGGGCGCTCGATCCCTCTCCCCTGGCCGGCCCTCCTCGACCGGGTCCATTCCCAACCGCGGTCGCCGCGCTCGCAAGCGGAAATCCGACCGCTGCGCCAGCGGGCCAAGCAACAGTTGTATTTTATTTTATACAATTGCCATGGTGAAAAATGGTTCCCAACAATTGTATAAAGTGAACGCTAGTAGGTGTAAAACTCAAATCTACACACACTTGGTGTGGATGCCTTATAAACCCCTCAAGCTTTGCTCTTGGGGTTTATGTGGCATCCCACACCTTGGGTGTGTGGAAAATTCTCGTCGCAACCCCTTACCTAGCCATTATTCTATATTTAATGCATGCCCCAGTGGTGTGCATAAATCCAATGAAGCACACCTTGGAGGAGCTTATTACACTTGTAAAATGGCTCTCAGTAGTTTTTTGGGGAGGATAATGAGATTTGGCACCTGAGTGTGTGGTTAGAGATTTAATGCACGGTCAGATGACGTCTCTTGACCAGTGAAATTTCTAGATTTTTTTTTTCTTTACATTTTAGAACTGTATTTAAACTCCAGTGGAAATATAAATGTCAAGTTTACAAGGGATGCATTTTCTGATGGCGCTAACAAGAAGCTATCAAGATATTTATTGTTAGTGTTGTAACTGACATCTTGAAGGTTAGAATCATCATATTTGAATACTGAACCAATCTGACAGCAGCTTTGAAGATGCATGTATCGCAGTAGCCCAATGCAGCACTGAAGCCATCAGTTGACACCTAAGCGAAATAATATAATCTTCACACAGCAGATGTAAACTTTCTGTAAAAGAAAGCAGCCCCCTTCCCCCCAACTGATGGCCCAACATGCTGCCGTGCCGATGACCCGGGTTCGGAAGAGAGTCTGGGAAGTTGTGTCTGGAGGCAGGCCAAGCCTGGGATACCTGCTGCTTGGTAAGTGCGCCTTGGCCGGAGAGGGTTGGGAGCAGGTTACAAAACCGCAACGATCCCTGCGACTGCCCCAGGGAGCTTGCTCCAGTCTCCGAGCGAGCTGTGGCTGTACAAGGCCGATAGTGTCACTGCCTCGCCTGGGGAAGAAAAACAATAACTGTCTACATGATGACCCTGTTTGGCCTGAACAGGGTATATCCCTGAGATGCACTACAGGCTGGGGCAGAAAAAGGTATGTTTGGGGGGGGGGGCATTTTTTATAAATAGTGAACTAATGATGCATAACTCAAAAAAGGAAATAAAATGGAGAAAAGGGGGGGAGCAGAAAGAACATAGTATAAGAATTCAGTGCTGCATGCATATAAATAAATCAATTAAAAATATACAGGCGACAACATGTATAGATACAGCAAACTAATGAACAGCAGATATATAGGGGAGATGCAATGGCCCAACTCAAAATTTGCAATTTATCTTTACGCGTGAGGTGGCAGAACAATAACTCTTGAGTGGCAGAGCCACGAATGAGCAGTGACATCTAAGCGATTTTATTGTTTTACTTAGAAGTCCTGTCCCCTCACAAGTGTTGGTAAACTGTGTACTGGCCAGTTTGGTAGCACTGAGGGTTGAGGTGTTGGACGCCACACCTCACGCTCTGCGGGTGACCCAGGTTCGGGAACGAGCCTGGGTTGTAGGGGGTAGGGTGAGGAATGAGATTGAGCCGCCATAGGGCAGCTCTCTTCCCCTGGGACGGACTGGAGGCTCCCTGGTCGCCACCCGGTGGAGGACGGATGGTGTCGCCGACCTGAGGGAGCTCCAGCTAAAGCGACGGGGAGGGGCGGAAGGGGCTGAGTTGGCATCGCGGAGTGTGTATGTGTGCCTCCATGAATGCATGAAGTCCATGTGCTGGGGCCCTGGGAAATGGGGAAGAACCACAGAAAATATAAATTAAAAAAAAAACTGTTATGTGCTTTACACTTGCTGCAATTGGCCCAATTTTCAGAGATTTGAATGGCCCAGCATAAGTCTGCCGTACGGGCTAAAATTCCTGCAATTACAAACTGCTGTTTTCACCATATTTTACACATAGGTGACATTTTCCCAGTTTTTTTTTTTTTTTTTTTTTTTTATTCCTCTTTATGCCCCCTTCCTCGCTGCACTGGATTCCTTTCTTGAGGGATCTCCTAGGCTGTAGTTTCCCCAGAACTCCGCCCCCAGATACCTCCTCCGGTGCTTGGCTAGCCTTCCCCATCCTACCATGGTTTACCCCTCGGGCGGGGAGGAGAAGGGACCCCCCCAGTTAGTCCCCCTCTCGCACCTAGAGACTGTCGGAAGGCCTCGCGAGCCCTGTCTGTGGAGCCTGGTTAAGGGTTTTCTCGGGACAGCCGGTTCCCGTCTACAGGAGCCCAGCGCAGGGTTCTTTCCGCTTTTCTCTGGTCCCGACCCCCCAGACGTCTGCATGCAAGGGGGGCCAAGGAGTGACACACGCCTCGACGTGCTATTGCTCCGGCTGCCAGCAGGCGTCCGCCCTCCCCTGTATGCTGTCTTGCTGCACCTCCACCTGTGGTCACCCAGGTGGCGGTATCGTCAGCGGGACTCTCATCCCACCTCACCCGGGAGGAGGAGAGCAGCCCTTGCCGCCAATCCCTCCCCCCGGCCGGCCCTCCAGCACCCGAGTCCGTTCCTGAACCCGGGTCGCTGGCACCGCAAGCGGTAACTCTACCTCTGCGCCGACGGGCCAGCTCGACATTTTCCCAGTTTTGTGCAGATGCTGTGCCTGATGATACCAGGCATCGAATCTGCACAAACAAATGTGCAAACGCTGCTGTGAAGTGGAGTGAAAAGTCACTGCTGAAACTGCATTTGCGCAACTTGGTACCACTCATTTTGCAACATTTTGTGGCACGCATGCAGTTATTTTGGGATTTTGTTTTTTAATCTGGCCGCCAGCTTTACTTAAAATGGGGAGGCGGCATCGGGTGCTGCAGAGGCATGAGGGGGCTTAATTGGCAGAGAAAACAATGGGTGTCCAATTGTAAGTGGAGGACTAAGGACCCTTTAGTTATGAAGTGTAACGCTGTGCAACCTATACGGCAGTACTGTGGGGCAGGTGTACGCGCTGTGCTAAACTACAGTACCAGTAGTGATGTAGCATTGCTACCCTGTAGGCATGGTCCTTGGTCCTCCACTTACACAGACATCCACATACATATATGTTTTAGGCTGAAGCATTGAAGAAATTCCTGGAGCATAATCTACAAAATCAATCCTGGAGTCTGGTTCCATAAAGCAAGACTCGATCCTGCAACTCGGGAGCCTGATCCTTAAACCTGAGCCTAAAAAAGCAATCCTACTACGAGGTCCCTATGAGTTGATCACAGTGATGGTCCATATCCTGCATTTCGGGATTACAAAAAAAAAAAAAAAAGAAAGAAAAAGCTCCGCACAGCTGTAATAGAGAGAGAATCTGTTCCCAACTATCTTCTTCTTTCTCTGTTCCATGTGGCTGGGTTATTCATAACTGCTGGGTGTCATTCTACAAAGGACACAGACATCCTTGATCAGTAGTATATATGTTCTTTGCCAAAAAAAAAAAAACTGCATTAATGCAACATTTAGAGTTGAGTAAAGTGACAAAAGTAAGGAAATATGGTTTAGGGTTTCCAGCTCTTTCCCCACACACACTACACACCTGAAGCAAATCGGGGTGGAGTCTTCCTTGGGGTTGTCAGCCCCAACACTCACCACTGCGATAGCACCGTCACATCTGAGCTTTCTTCATATCGCAGTGGGGTGAGCGTTGGGGTTGACAACCCATGGAAGACTCCAACACCTGGACTTGCTTCCAGGTATGTGTGTTTCAGGGTGGGGGGTTAGGGTTGGAAACCCTAAAACCACATTTCCCTACTTTTGTCACTATAGTCTTAACCCTAAATGGTGCATTCATGCTTAAAACCCAAACTTTTAAAAACTCTCAGCTCTGGAATGGATTAACATGTTTTCACCAAACCAGTGAAAGGCACATCAGTGGGCCAAACCCTTTCTACCCTGAAAATTTCAGACCTATCCTGTTTTTTTTGTTTCACCCACCAGGCTTGTGATTCTGGCCTCAAGCTAAGTCTAGTTTTACTGCACGTTTGCATACTTTTTTTGTTAACTTGGTGCTCAAAACAGAATATCAGGAGCCATAAATTGGTATTTCACCTCCAAAATGTCCAGAGGAGGACAGCTCAAGTGATCAGTGTCAGCAAGGTAGGATGTACGAAGAGAGACTAGGATACCTCAACATTGCGGCTGTGGAGAGAAAATCTACAAAGACATCTCATACGAAGTGTGTGTCTGCTGTCTAGGCGCCTCTTAGTGTGAAATCTGCTGGGGATTCAACTCCACTACCAGGCAATGTAGAAAGGGGGCACTGGAGAAACTCCTTAACAAAAAGACCTTGGCCACAATGGAACAGCAGTTATAGGCAAGTCCACGTAGCCTACCCTATCCACCTAATCGCGGCTGTCAAAGTCCCAAGCTAAATCCTTGAGGGGACCACAAACACCGAGATAAGGAAAAGGCTTCCCTGGCGAGGTTCAGGGCCCAACTGTGGACTGCGGATGCGTCCCAAACTACAGACCCATCTGCTCCAGCGTTTGTTCCCACCTACCCCTGACTGGGGCTTGATCAGGGCATTACCGGGCCTATTACAGCCAGTATGTTGCCATCGTTGACGTGGAGTCAACCTCCACTGTCTACTAGTGCTGTCATGATCCCTGCCCCAAATGGTGTCGACACACAAGCACTGCTCCTGTCATTTTCAGATATGATACATTGCCTGCTGCCAGGCCTGCCTCCTCTTACAGTGGGCCCATTGACCATGACTATCACTACAACTATACCGTCAACGCCGCAATCCAAGATACTGTGGGGTAGCTCTTCTTAGCCGGCATGGTCCTCCATTCCTGCTGATCGAGATGCAATGAATGTGAATGCAGTTTGACCGCATAATGGAGGAGGATGAGGAGGAAGACTGCTGAGGACAAGCCAGTATGTGCATGGCACCAGTTCCACAGTCTCCTCCAGCACTGAAGACTCCAGTGAATACACCAAGGTCATCTCCAGAGGATCCCTTCTTTTTTGCCATGATGCAGCAAGTGCAAGCTGTCACGGGGTTTACTTTGGAGGAGTAGGATTCCACTAAAAAGAACCCCAGGAAATGCCGGAATCTCCTCCTCCTGTGGTTTCTCCCCTGTATCCAGCTCTGGAGGATGCTACTTATGCAGCCTGGTATAAGCCAAAAACCTTCCCAGAAAAGCTGATTAAAATGTAGTCTGCTCCTTCTGACAAGCCTTATTACGCCTATCAACCTGAGACTGATTCAGTGGTGACCACAGCTGCCCATGATGGGTCCAGGGCACCTAGTCACCCGAGTTCCCACCCACCTGATAAGGAATCCAGGAGGTTGAATGTACTGGCAAATATGCCTATGCCTCTGTGGGTCTGCAAATTGCTTGTTACCAGGCCCATGTGACAAAATAATAATACCCAATAGAGGAAAGCTAAGGCTACTGCATAGGCCTTGCCTAAGGGTACTGCCAAACGAGCATTAATCAAAACTCTTGCTGCTGGTGCTGATGTGGGTAAACACTTGATCTGCACAGCATAAGATGTTTCTGATTCCTCTGATGGCTGCAGCCTCTGGCATCCAAGGTGCTACTCCTGGTTTAAAGTTGCAGGTTTTGCCACTGATGTGCAGCAGACAGCTCTTCATGCCCGATTTAGGGGACAGACTTTTTGATGATGATGATGATGATGATGATGATGATGATGATGATGATGATGATGATGATGATGATGATGATTGATGAAGCTTTGAAAAACCTTCAGTAATCTGGCAAGACTCTGAGGTCAGTAAACTCCCTGTATCATACCCATGGTAGCAGTAAGGGCAGTAGTCATTTTCACCAGTTTTGCTGTCTGAGGCAGTTGTAAGGCCTCTAGACAGCTGGGTAGTGGTATGGAGATCTTGCCAGATGCCCTCCCATCCCCAGTGGCTATGACCCCTCGTACAGTCTCCAGCCACTGTTTACTTGCAGGGTTTGTCTGAGTGGGTCGCCTCTCCCTCCATCTGGATACTGGGGATCATAGAGCAGGATCATGCTCTGGAGTTTCTGGATAACCCACTAGTTGTAACAACATATCCACCAGGGGACAGCTGCTTGTTGCAAAAGGAAGTCCAGACCCTGCTTTAAAAACAGGCCATAAAACCTGTACTTCCCAGACAGAGGCACAAAGGGTTTTATTCCAGATACTTCCTAGTCCCCAAGTGGACAGGAGATCTGAGACTTGTTCTAGATCTCTGGGACCTCAGTTTCTTAATAGAATACAAGATGTTTCAGATGGTCTTTCTGCAAGGTCTCCTTCTCCTGCTACAAATGGTGGATTGGATATGCTTCATTGGATATGAAGGATGCCTATCCCCATAACAAAATCTGGGAAAACTCACAGGAAATATCTGTGCTTCCTGTTCAAGGGGAAGCATTACCAATTCAGAGTGTTGCTATTTGGCTTGTCTTCTGTGCCATGGTTTTTGACAGAGTGCTTGGCAGTAGTGGCGGCAGTGCTTCATATGGAAGGCCTGTATGTCTTCCCTTATATGGACAACTGGCTATTAAAAGTCCATTCCAGTGACCAACTGATGCACACATTGGCTTGCACCAGACAGCTGTTCAGTGCCCTGGGGAGGACAGTCCGCATACCAAAGTCTGTACTGACTCCTGCCAACGCCTGCAATACATAGGGTCAGTCTTGGATATGGCCCAGGGTTCTGCATGTCTACCTCTGGACAGCGCAGAACGACTGATTGCACAATCACAGCTGGTATGCAACAGTCATTATGTCCCAGCAAGGATGTTTTTACGCCTTCTGGACCATATGGCAGCAGCCATTGTCACAGTGCCACTGGCCAGATTGCACATGAGGATACCACAGGTGGACTCTTGAGTCTATTGGGACTAGTTAATAGATGACTTAAACCAAATGGTCCTAGTCACGTCTCCTTTGCCCAGAGTGCTGATGTGGTGGATGGAACACAGCAGCCTGCTGAAGGGTGGCTCATTCCTTATTCCTGCCCCACTTCAGATCCTCGCTACAGATGCCTCAGGATCCGGGTAGGGAGTCCCAGATACAAGGCACGTGGAACCAGCTGGAATGTGCTCTGCATATCCAGTTACTGGAACTGAGAGCAGTTCTGTTTGGGCTTCAGGCATTTCAGGAACACTTCTCACCATATCCTTTAATACAGATGGATATCATCAGTGTGATGCATCAACAAGCAAGGGGGTACTCCTTCCAACCCGCTGTGCAGGGAAGCAACAAGAATTTGGTATTTGGCTCTGAAACACAATCAGAAACTGTCAGTAGTCCATGTTCCATGCGTTCCAAACATCTTGGCTGACAAGCTAAGCAGGTTACAGTCCAAGGCGTATGAGGGGGATCTACTGACCTCTGCGGCGGTCGACCTGTTCGCAAGATGGGGTCATCCAGCATTAGATCTTTTTGCATCCCTACACAATTCAAACCTGACATGTTTTTGCTCGTTCTCTTCAGTCCCTGGAGTTTTCTTGCAAGACTCATTGTCCCCCTCCTAGAAAGGGAGGTTTCTGTATGCCTTCGCACCCTTTCTGCTGATTCAGAGAGTACTGCTCAAGCTGAAGATGGAAGCGGCAACTCTAATGCTCAGTGCTCCCCTATGGCCTCAACCGATATGGTATCCCCTGCTGCAACAGCTGACAATGGGAACCCCCAGTACCTCTGCCCTTTTGCAGAGGTCTGCTGTCTCAGGAATAGGGAGCCCTAGTCCTTCCAGACCGGGAGTCCCTACATCTGCATACATGGCTCCTGAAGACATAGTCATAGCTTGCTATGGGATATCACAAAAAGTTTCTGATCTGGTGGCTGCCAGAAAACTGTCCACCAGACATACCTATTTTGTGAAATGGAAGCACTTTGCTTTGTGGGCTGCTTCACATAACATGGATCCATTTACAGTCGGTCAGGTTTTAGAATACTTACTGTCCTCATCAGATTCCGGCCTGCAGTATTCCTCAAAGTGCACTTGGCTGCTATATCAGCCTTCCATATGCCTGTGGATGGCCATATGGCTATTCAGTTGGAGGTAGTCCATATGTTTTGGGAGGCATTTTACATATAAAGCCTCCTATTCGAATTCCAGTCCTGACTTGGGATCTGAATTTTTATTTTGGAAAAGCTGACTGGTTCCTTTTGAGCTAACCATGAGTTGTAGTTTATACTTTCTTTCTTGGAAAGTGTTATTTTAGTTGGTCATTTCTGCTTGAAGGATTTCAGAGCTGCAGGCTCTAATGTTAGTCTAACCCTGGTCCCCACCCCTCTAACTCCATACTCGGCAACCTTATTAACCCTCACTGGACCAAAGCCAGGGCACTCAAAGTGGTGCATATGAACATAAGTAGCTTAAGGCATAAAATCAATGATCTTGAAGCCTGGACTGCGCTCTACAAACCCGATTATACTCGCGGTGACTAGGACCTGGCTCAAACCCCACATCCTTCTTCATGAAGTTGACCTAGTCGGCTGTAATGCATTGAGGAAGGACTTAGTAGGGAAGAAAGGTGAAGGGGTTCTCATCTATACCCAGAGTAGTCTTAATGTTATGTAGATTGACCACTCTTCCCCTCTGCGACTCTGTGAATGAGATAATCTTCTCAAAAGTGCCCCTCGGAGACACTAAACCCTTGTACATAGGGTGTGTCTACCTCCCGCTCCAAATGGCTACATCTTCCCTTGAATCTCTTAACGCATGCCTTGGCAGAACACTCCAGATGATTCTCCTTGGGGATATTAACTTGAATTGACTCACACTGGCGGCCTTCATCAGTAAGAACCAAGTACTCGATACCACTCTGACCTAAGTTATCGCCCTGCCCACAAGGCACAATGCTAGGTCTGGAAACCACTCATTACTTGACTGGCCCCTAGTATCAAGCCTGGACTGCATACAGTCGGCTGGGGTCATGGCAGACTCTTTGAGTGATCACTCACCAATTTTCTGTATCTGGTCCAATAAGCTTGCAAACTGTCTGCCAGGGTAATTGAAGCCAGAAACTAAAGCAGATTCTCTCTGGAAGCTTTTTGCTGTGACCTGCATGCTGTGAACTGGGATCCCCTAATCTCCCTCCCTCCCTACCCTGGGTGAAGTGCTTGACTTTTTTACCAACACTTTTACGTCTGTGGCCAGTGTACATGCCCCTTCCCCCCTGTCCCATTGGATACTAAGAGTACAGGGTAAATGGCTTAACCCTAGCCTCAAGCATAGCATGCTGCTCCGTGACCGGGCCTGGGGACATTTCAAATCCTCTGGCCTCAAAATCGACTGGGAGAAGTATAGAGAGCTGAGGAATCTGTGCAAGAAAGCTTCCAAATGGGCTAAATCTAAATACCTGCATGATCTCCAGTCTAGACCCCTGCGAGGTCCAAAGAGATACTAGAGCCAAATAAATCTGCTGTTAAAGGGTGCCTCTAGTGCCCAAGAGGGAGCGCTCCTGGTTAGTGATACCCTAACCAATGATCCCTCTTTAGTGGCTGAGGTGTTTAGTGCCATTTTCTCCAATCCTAGTGAACTCAAAGCCCCCTTGAATCTGGTGTCCCCAGCAACAGAGGCACTGCCTGGAATCACTCTAGACCTCAGTTTCACTTGAAACTGGTCAAACCCCCTGAGGTTCTTCCCCCTTCTGTTACGAATCAACCCTGACTCCTCTCCGGGACATGCCCTGCTTGAACCAAGACTTCTGTGGGCCGCTGCCCCAGCTATCTCCCGCCCTGTCACCATGCTCATCAACGGGTCCCTCCTTGACGGAATGGTCCCAAGCAAATGGAAGGTTGCAGCCATTGTCCCCATTCACAAAAAAGGGCCCCAGGACCATGTGGGGAACTACAGGCCCATCTCTGTTCTCTACCCTCTCGTGAAGGTGCAGGAGAGATTGGTCTACAGTCAAATACAGGACTGTCTCGAAAGGCATCTACTCCTAGCAGTCATTGAACGGTGCTTTAGGAAAGGCCACAGCACCAACACAGCCCTAATCCGGCTCACATCGGACATCCTCGATGCTATGGACCAGGGCTCCCCAACGGGGGCTCTATTCATTGACGTATCCAAGGCATTTGACTTAAGTCAGCCATGAACTTCACCTCTCCAAACTTCACCTACTAGGACTAGACGGGCTCTTTTCCATAGTTTGAGAACTACATGCTCAACCGAACCCAAAAAGTCCTATGGAGGGGAACCCAGTCTAGTGCTAAACCTGTAATCTCTGGGGTACCCCAGGGTTCAATCCTGGGTCCCCTGTTATTTACTCTCTTTGTCAGTGAGATAGAGGTGGTTTGTGGGCCGAACAACCTCATCCTCTACTGCAGTGATCCGCTTCCTAACGTAATCAATGCCAGCCTCCAGACCAGTCTAGTTGCACTTGAAGCCTGGTTCTCCTCCAACTCACTTGTGCTGAATGAAGAGACAAGGAAGGCAGTCATGTTTGAGTGTAGAGGCCTTGGAATGGATAGGCACGGCATGCGTCTGCTTCACACGGCCCAAGGGAGGAGAGTGGAGGTAACGGACAAGACCAAGCACCTCGGGATCCTGCTTGATCAGGAGATGTCCTCCCAGCCTCACATTGACTCTGTGGTAAAGTCCACCAACCAGAAGTTAGGACTTCTCTACAAGATGGGTAACTCTTTCTATCGAGGCTCGGTATGCCATAGCCAACTGCACCCTACTTCCTTCCCTTCTCTGTGGAGCTCCCCTGCTGCAGTTTCTCGGGGAGGGCAAACTAAGAAAACTGTCAAATCAAATTTTATTTGTAATGCACGTTTCCAAAAACCAAAGCGCATACACAATACAATGTCAAACATACACAGTTTAATATAAAATCATATATACGATCTAAAAGATATGATACAAAGGCAGCAACAGTAAAACTAAATATTGTTGCTCTATCGTACAGTTGCTCGTTTCGCTACCAACACCCCTCCCAGGAGGCACCACTGTGAGGTCCTTGTTGATCTCCACTGGCCTACTATACGACACAAACTGACCTACTCCTCTCTGTGTTTGACCTTTAAATTTACCATTGCTGGCCGCCCTCCTCACCTGCCTGCTCTTCTCAACCCCAAAGTCTGGGGCAGAGAACTGCAATCCTCCACAGGCTGTCCCCTTGACATCCCTGGAGTCCGAACAAACTACGACAAGTGCTCCTTTCGTTACGCTGCCCTGCACTTATGGAACCCTCTCCCTGCAGACCTTGCAAACCGTGTCACTCTTCATGGATTTAAGTCCGGCTTGAAAGTATACTTGCTGGAGCTTAATCTCTGTGGCTATAATCATTGGCTCCCACTTTATGAACCTGTGGTAAGATTATATTATCCTGCTTATTGCTGTTACTACCCCACCCTCTAATGCATTTTTGTGTTAAGTTGTTACATGTATGATGTAACCCTACAGGAAATTTGTGCTTGTAACTGTCACTGTAATGTACTCTATGCCTTATCCAATGTATGCTTAATCTGCTGTATACTTCTGCCAGTGTATGTAATCTATTTGTAACTAATCCGGGTCGCTCCTGAAAAAGGGACCTCCGGTCTCGGTGATCGTAAAATTACCCGGTTTTCAAGCTATAAATAAATAATTGTGAGCCTCCTTATTTGATTTTCTACAAAGACAGGGTGACTAAGCCTACGTTTTTAACAAAGGTGGATTTTACTTTAAATCGAACCATCCACTCACCAGTGTATTATCTAGAGCATGCCAATCCAGGGGAAGCATTGCTCCACACTGTAGATGTGCATAGAATTATCATACTATACACACCGTACAAAGGACTGCAGAAAGTCCTCGCAGCTTTTTGTTTTGTTAGCCCCTGGGAAAGAGGGCACTGCAGTTCCTAAAAAGTGCTTGTCCAAATGGCTAGCAACTTGTATTGCATTTTGATACAGGGAAGTACAGTAAGAAACTTTCTAGTTTGGTTCGTGGTCATTCCATAACAGGCATGGCCACTTTTGTAGCTCATTTTCTGATGTTTCTGCTGAAGAAATTTGTGCAGCTGCCACATGGAATAATGTCCACACCTTCACTAAGCATTACAGTCTGGACATTCTCTCTCGCAGATGAGCAGGGTTTGGCCTAGCAGTTTTAGAAAGCCTACTCATAAGTCTATAGGCTCCATCCGCCCAGAATGTTAGCTTTTGGTCCTGCTTGGGACTCATCTTTTTCAAGACTATCTCATCAGGCCACATCTTTGAAAGAACAGTTACAGTATGTAAGAATTTATCATAACAGTAGATCTTCAAAGGACTTTATTCATCAGACCATGCCTCTCTTCCCCCTCCCCCCCCCCCCAAAGGACTGGGGCTGTGGATTATTGTGTTGCTGCTTCCATTGCTGTCTTTTCCAGCACTCAGTCTCGCCTGGTATGCTGAGTTCTGGGATCTCTCCTGGTTCCCTATGGTGAGGTCCTCCGAGCATTATCTCTGGCAGGGAACTGAGAATAGGTGGGGCCATCCACGTTTATGTAGATGCTGGCATATGACATCGTGGGCAGCCCCTGGCTTTTAAAGTTTCTGTGTGGTCCTAGCACTAATGCGGGCATAATTCCAAAAGTGTGGCCTGATGAGAGATTCTCTCGAAGATCTACTGTTATGGTAAGTCCTTGCGTATCTGTTCTTTTCAGGCAGTACACTAACGCATTAAAAAGCTAATATCTTTGGGAAAACTTTGGAAAATGTAACATTAAGACACAGTTTAGATTGTATTTAAATCTACTATATAACTCGCCTAACAATTTATTATTCAGAAAATTACATGGAAACAAGATCGTTATACTTCAGTTTGCTCTGTAATGGAAAATTTTAATGTCTTGTATTGCTTGCATTATTGTCATGTATTCCCTTCCCCCCCACTCGCCAGTTGCAGCTGGCAACGAGCCCTTAGTTCTGTGTACTTACCTGATAAAATGTGTTAAACACCTCTCTTTCCTCACTTTGTCATGTCACAGTCTGTGATGACCGTGACGTAACAAGCGGAGTATCATGACATCAGGTTGGGATTAAGTCCTAGGCGTTGATGAACTTGCAAAGAACAAAGATCGTGTTTTCATGTACATGGCCTCTGTAGTAGATAATGGGGGTGAGGAATGCAGAACTTGTGTGAAATATATGCTTGAGTCCAAATATGTTTTTCGAAGTCCTGCAGGCGTCCGTTGCTAAAAGCTTTGCAAGTGTGCAGCTGAGGAGACTGAAGATGATTTAGGCCCTGTACACACTAGTGAGTTTAAAACGGTTTAACTGCCTTAAACAGTTTTAAGTTCCTGGAACACTGTTTCCATCTACACTGTAACACGGTTAAAGCCACGTTACAACCGTGTTCTAAAACCGTGCTAAAAACCTGCTAGAGAGGTAGTCTTCAGCACGGTTTTAGATTAACACTGTTGCCTTAATCCATGTTAACAGCAGTGTGTGCGCAAACTGTGCTGTAACATGGGTTAAGGCAACCCGTCGATGAGGAAAAGTAATTTATTGAGCAGCAAGATTTATAAAAATAAAAAAAAACAAAAACAGGGTGTACCAGTATTGCCTAGTAGCCCTAGAAACACTGGTTCTGTGGATGTACCTTTTCCCCGACCGCTTTCTGTTCCCGTTCACAGGTATCGTGTCATACAATGCGGCACCTATAGTGCTTTGAGTTGGTGCTGCGATCATGCCTGGGAACCCGCTTCACCTAACACGGTTCACTGAATGCAATGTGGATGCTCCAGCAACCGAGCTAGAGACAGATTTTTATAAAACTATTTTAGTAACATTTTATAATTGGTCGCTAGTGTGTACAGGACCTTTTAAAATCAACTTATTTGCTCAGTCACTGGAGTAGTTGTGAGGAGGGACTCTGATCCATAATCCCCTGGTTCCCAGTTGAGTATCTTGCTATTATATCCCACTCTCTTCCAGTTCTGGCAAAGCTTCAGTCATGTAATCTTAAACTGTAGAGAGCAACTTTTAATTAAAATTTTTGTTTCTTTTCTAGCTTCAAACGTGACTCACTATTTTAGCCCATCTGCAGTTGCTAACAACCCGTCGCGAGCAGTCCTTTTGGTGGGAACAATTCTGCTGTCTTACTGGTTCTTTTCTCTATTCATTGGCGTTTTCTTCTACCTCCTCCACATTGTGTTTGGTCGTTTCTTCTGGATTGTGAGGGTCATCCTCTTTGCCCTCTCCTGCCTCTACATCCTTCAGAAGTATGAGGGAGATCCGGAGCGTGCAGTCCTGCCTTTGTGTGTTGTGGTGGCGGTCTACTTCATGACTGGCCCAGTTGGGTTTTACTGGAGGAGGAGCAGCAACAACAACCTTGAGGAAAAGCTGGACCATCTTGACGGTCAGATCCGTCTTCTGAACATCCGTCTTAACCGAGTTATAGAAAATCTTGAGCGAGTCAATGAACAGTGATGAGAAGATAAATGAAAAGGTCATCCCTCCTTCACCAGCACTGTATGGAAAACTGCAAAGGATTGCCTGCAGGGCAGCAAATCATGTTGTAGAAAAATTTTCCTAAACATTTTTTTTTTTAGTTTGTAGCTAGTTACATGATGACGGTGAAATAGCCAATTAGGTCAAATACTTAAGTATGTAAAATTGAAGCCTCTCTAAATTTATTGCACTGTTAATTGTATTACTGAATGGAGAGCAGCATTTCTCTCCAGTTAATAAATTTGAGTTGTACATTGCTGACTGTTACCAGTTTATGTGGTTCTGCTGCATACTGTGCGGGGAACCAGTGGTGAAGTGTGGCAGGTACCCGTTGTAATCTTTTGAGCAGCCTGCTGTCACTTTACACCACATAATTTGGTAATAGTTTGGGCCATACAACAGAAATCCTATCTTCCCTAAATAATTGAAAAAATGCTAATCACTCTGCACTGTTTTAGAGAAACCTACGCAAAGTTGAATAATGTCTGAATAAATATTTTATCACTCAGAATTTTGCACAAATACAGTTCAGAGAAGTTTTTAATCTACGTTTACTGTGTAGATAGGATGTGATAATCAGAAACTGCCATTTCTAGTTCCATAGAGCAGTCTTCTTTCCATGGGACCACTGGTTAATTTTAATCAGTTCTGTATGGAACTTTCTTTGATTGCATTTTTTAGCTTCTTTCCAAAATGCTGTGCTCTGAGCGTTTTCTGTCTTTTTTTTTTTTTTTTTAGTAGGTTTTTTAACCGTAGTGATCCCAGCTGTACAGATGAAGACTGGTCTGTATGTGACCCATGTCAATGCAAAACAAGATTTAAACTCGTTTTTAGACCAAAAGCACATGCGGCTTCCTGCAAGTCCTGTTTAGACACGTGCCAGTTTTCTGTTTCTTTATTTTCACACAGTGCAGCAAAATATGCAGACAATACATATTTTTTCTCTGTTTCAAAATAATACATTATACTTTACCAAAAATAAGCGCTTTAGGGCACTGAAAGTAAAAAAAAAAAAACAGGCAGGGCTATTCGCTGCAGCAAGGAAGGAGCAGAGAAATGCAACCTGACTAGATCAGGGAGCCTTCATGCTGCATAGAACCACTCTTGGCCCGTTTCACATTCAGCTGTCTGACATTGCAACAACAAAACTCTGAAAAAATGTCTAATCAACTGTGATTATAGAAAAATAGTGCAGCAAAACTTCATGATGTATTGCGTAGAATTTTAGAGTATTGCACAAATTTATTTTTTAAATGGCACGGACAACTGGCTTGTGTGTTTAGACAGATGGGACGAAGGGGCCTCCGTCTGGATAGTCCTCATGGTGCTCTGAAAAAGTCTACATCCATTTGACACCACCACCTTTAAACTAAAAGGAATTGGTGTCCGTGGTCTAGTTTTATTAATGATTAAGTCTGGAACCAGCATGCTTGCAAAAGAGTGACTCTGTTTAGCAAGACCTGCAGTGTTAAGAAAGGCTTATGTTCTTTGTACATTCATCTGATTTACAGAATAACATTAAGGATTTTGTAAGCTGATGGTTATGGACAGACATGAAAGGATTGCTGACACCGTCTATTTTTGGGGCAGGCAACTCATGCCCAGTAGCTGCCTGCCCCAGGACCTAGAATCGCTCTATTTTTCACTTTTTTGCCAAGTGGTTAACTAGTATGTTTAACTTAAGTAGCCGCGATCCTACTTACTGGTAGCTCCAAAGCCACTGACTGCTGCCCCCCCCAATGTGTTTTGATGACACAAAGTAGGAAGGGGGCTGCAGGGCTATAGAGTGCATTGTATTGCTGTCAGGAGCAGCGGCTGCCTTTATATGCTGCTGTAATTTATAACAGGTACTTGTTAAGGGGATTAGGATTACATGTGCTATCTCCCTTAACATCTGCTAGTGCCTGCTATAAGCCACAGTAGCATACAAATGCCCCACTGCCTCTGACAGCATTATAATGCTATCTATAGCCTTGCAGGCCCTTCCCTAATTGGCGTCATCAAAATGCTGTTTTCTGTACGGGGCTGTGGTGGGCTGTTGGCGTCAGTTACCAGAAAGTAGGATCACGGCTTTTGTAAGTTAAAATACTAATTAACCTCATGGCAAAAAATACAAAATAGGGCTATTTTAGGTCCTGGGGCAGGCAGCTACTGCGCGTGAGCTGCTTGCCCCAGAGGTGTTGGCTGCTTTTTAACCATCTGCCCATTAGGAGTTTTCCCAAGTTTTAAACGTTTTCAAGAAGAAAAAAAAAAAGGCTATGTGGTGCCAAATGTGAAGGGGTTTGCTTGGCACGCTGGCGACCCGGGTTCACGCCCCTAGCCTGGGTACCAGGAGTGGAGACCAGCAGGGAGGGGGTTTCACAAGTGTCCATTAGATGCTTCCCTCCTGGGGGTGGGGTTTGCCTAGGCACCTCTGGGTGGATTGGGTGCATGCTTGGGGGATGTGATGCCTCGACACACCCCCTCCCAAGGATGCCAACCCACACAAGGTTGAGAACTTGATGGGTGGGGCGCAGAAAACGGAAAAATGGCACCTTAGCCAATCGGATGACAGCTGTCGGATCCTCGCCATCATGGAGCCCCCCAGACAGCCAGGACTGACCCCAGCAACACCCAGGGCCAAGCAGGAAGCCAGTAAGGCATACTCTCTCCAGAAGGAGAAGACCTGCCCGATGAAGGGATACGTCGGGTTACCTTGGGGCAGCAGTTGGCGATGGGGGGTTGCCTGGGACAAGCAGATCCTAGACTGCCCAAAGGAGAGGCTGGCCAAGGTGCAAAAAAAAAAAAAAAAGATCCTGCTGTTAATGATTCAGTTAGCGCATATCTAAGCTCCTTTACTGAATCATGCAATTCTAAGCTCAAAATAACAATAAAATAGTTATCTTGGTTTTCTTTGGATTGGTTAAAAGTAGCAGAGGTGGTGGGTGCAAGAACTATTAATGGTTTCAAACACTGCTGGGACAGAGTAAAAGGCTTAATAGTTACACAGAAGGCAAGCAGTAAGTTAGTGGGGTGAGGTGGAGAAGATGAGCTCAGTAATCTCAACTAGACATTAGATCCTGGGGTACTGTAGGGTAAAATAGGGTAGATTGGCTGGACCAGTGGTCTTTCTGCTGACATTTTCTATGTTAAACAATGAAAGAGTGAGCTGGCTCGCCCCACCGACTGTAGACGATGGTAGGTGCCCCTTTCAGATGTCTGCAGCAGATGGTGAGGATTCAGCTGGGGCAGGCCAGAAAAATAAAAATGAACGGTTTTGCCTTGGTTATTTTGAGCTTACAGTTGCATAGTTCTGTAATGGAGCCTGCTCCATTGCTGAGTCATAAACAGCGGGTTCTGTCTTTTGTTTTATGGTTTACATGGACTGCTGCCTTTTTCTTTTTTTTTTTTTTTTGGAAAGCCCAGATGACCTTCTTCCCCTGTTGTACCTGCTTGTCATAAAATGAAGGCAGAGTGACAAGCCCCACCCCATTTAAAAAAAAAAAAAAAAAGTTTCCGGAGGAAGCAAGGGAATAAGCTTGTGTGGGGGCTTTGCTATTCAGGGTTCCACATACCTCTCCGCCTCCCTCATCTCACATCAGGGACAAGGCTTAAAATGATCAGGGACAAATGACCCCCCCAAAATCAGGGACACATCTGAATATATTAGTTTCAGAAGCTGTGTGCAACATGCTTCTTAGTGTGAATAGCATTTTCTTAATGAGAACTAGACTGTAACACCAATGGCTGGCATTATTTTGTGATTCCAATCCCTACTCTTCAGTGACAGAAATGCCAAATTTAGGAGGGACAGAAGAAATTTCTGAGGCAAAATCAGGGACAGTTGAGATGTACGGGGCTCCATACCCATCATTCACTTGAACTGGCAAAAAAAAAAAAGAATGTGCACTGTGGAAGGTTCAGTGCACGTTCTGTGGTGTAACATCTGTTTATTTTGTCAAGTAAATAGTGGTCATGGAACACTGTTGAAGCACACCCATCATCCCCTTCCCCGGGAAATGTCATCATTGGGGCTGGGCTTGTAATTTCATCTCCATTCTGTGGCAAGTTGGCATATAAAGGGGAGGTGGGCTGGAGGGACACAAGTAAGTGATGGGACTGTTTTAAACAATGTTAAAGGAAAATGCCAATCTTTGTTCTTTTGAAAAGGAGCAAAGGAACACCCGGATTAGGCTTGTAAGCCTTTTTAATTTTCATCACCTGAGGGGCTATAATATGTAGCCTGCTTTGTGATCCGAATGTAAACACTGCCTCCTAAGGAGCGCTGCACCATTTTGCATTCACAGTGCAGCTCCGCACTGCTCCACTCTATGAAGTGGTGCGGAGCAGTGCCACAAATGTGAACTGGCTCCACGCTGCTCTGACAGTGCTTGCATTCGGGCTGTGGATTACATATTACAGAACTCAGGTGATTAAAAAAATATATATTTATTTTAATGGCTTAAAAGCCTAATTGGGAGGAGTTCCTTTGGGGGATATTTTTTTTTTTTTTTTTTTTTTTTTTTTTTTAACCTAGATTGATGTTTTCCTTTTAAAAGCTTGGCAAGTCTCTTAGTGGGGCTGAAGGTTGATGAGTGGCTGTCACCATGAGCCAGTGGAGCTAATAGTAGCTCTCTGAGGGATTAAGTCCAGCTTCATAATTGGATAGGCTTTTGGCTTGAAGTATTTGCTTTTGCAGAATGCTTTCAGTAAGCTGAAACTGCAGTAAACCTCAAGGGTGATGATTAATAAAACAGACCATGAGGGGAATATCTCTGCTATATACTGGCAGATCATTCCAAGTAACTCTTAAACAGTATCCTATAGAAAAGCCTTCAGTGTTATGAGAAATGTGTGATGCTGCCTCCCAGCATGGCACTGTTTCCCTAGCAACAATCTTGCCAAAGTGGATTAGGGAAGACTGAAATTCTGGGTTATTGGGTGATAGTAACATTCAATCTTCCTGCATGTTATGTGAAAGTAGTCCGCGAGACAGTCGTTTCCACCACATGTACCACACCACAACCACTTAAAATTGTACATTTCAGCCCCAGAAGAAAACCAATATATAACGATTTCTTTTAGTAAGTCTTTTTTTTTTTTTTTTCCATGGGCCAGTATTACTGTATATAACTAGCATACCATGTTTTTATTCCTCTCAATGCGGTGCAAAATTGTTAGACCTGACACAGAATTCCTCCATAGTAGTTGTACAATTTACTCTTTAGTCCCCTAAGGAAGAGAAGGGATCATCTTTTGCTTCCGAGGGGGCTAGCCGCTCAATCCCTTCCACTTCCTGATCTCAGACGCTGTCCCTACGCTTACTTGTTTTGTGATGTCATTATGACTCGCACAGGACGTGCTCCATGCAAGCCTATGGAGTGTTATTTTCATTATCTTTAACCTGAGTTTTAGTACAAGCCAGAGTCCGTATTCAAGTAACAAGAGCCTTGCTACTTGAATACTGACTCTGATTTGCACTAAAACGGTTAAAACAGTAAAACAGTAAAAATAACTTTTAAAATAATGTTCCATAGGCTTGCATGTCATATGACACCACAAAACGAGAAATCATGGGGACGGCATCAAAGATCAGGAAGTGGAAGGGATCGAGCGGCTAGCCCCCTCGGGGGCAAAATAAGATCCCTTTCCTTCCTTGGGGGACTAAAGACAAAATTGTACAACTACTATGGAGGATCTCCCAGTCAGGTAAGGGAGCCTCCTGATGATTTTGCAGGCAAGGAGAACAATCCGGGAAAGGTGCTCTTTAAAAATCTGTTCACATACAAGAACTAATTAAATATCTGGCACTGATCTTACTTTTTAATGCTACACTTTTGTATTAGTTTGTAAAATAACTTGTAGTGCTTGCTTGGGTGATAGTCATGTAATTGCAGGTATCAATTTACAATATATTTAGATTGTAAATACAGGTGAGAATTGCTAGGATTCTAACCCTGAATTTATGCTAAAGTATCACTCTTTATTTATGCTCCTAAAGGTGTCACTAGGTTGTTCAGCTTCCCTGGGCATGTCATGTTGTGCTTCTGCCCTACTGGTACATCAGCGAGGCATGTGTGTAGGGAGTAAATCAAACAGGGCTGTGTTTCTGTCATCTTGGTGACAGGGTAGGTAGCGCTGCCCACCCGACCTTTAATTTAAAAACAAATGTACATAGCATATAGCAGCCTCTACCGGATCATGACGAACGGGTAGCAGTAATCTTTTCTTCTTTGCCCCAATGCCATGATTCGCTCAAGGTTTGCTCTTGCAAATTATGGACGTCTGGCAAAGAACGTGGGAGATTGCTACCTCGTTTACTGTGATTGGATAGTGGTTATCATCTATACATTTGCGTAGTGTTTAACATTTTTCTTATTATGGTGTATGTATTGTGTCTTGATCTGGCAGCTACAGTACTTCATCTAAACAACTTCTTAAGTCCTGCTGTTAAACTAGATTCATAGAACTTGAACAATGATGGCAGAAAACGACTAAAGGTCTGTCTAGTTTGTCCAGAGTTAACTGCAGAATTAGTCGCTTCATTTAAGTCTGTTTGAAAAAGGACTTGTGTGTAACTCTGTGCAGGGTTGTCTGCCTTATTTTTGTGTAGAGCATGACTTGGAATTCTGTGTGTACTGATGCCAATGTATCGAAGACTACTGCTGTATATGGTTACCTCTTGCACCACTGAGCAGTAACATTACTGCAGCTCTACTATTGTTTGCTTTCCTGAGCAAAATGTGCATCTTATTAAGCACAGGGGACAACAATGCAAAGGAGTGTTTTTTTTGTTTTGTTTTGTTTTGTTTTTTGTTTGTTTGTTTTCTTCTCTCCTAGAGAACATGATTCTTCGTATTACTGCCGATGTGTTCTTGACAAGACTGATGTATTCCACATAATTAAGTCCAATGTACGGTGAGATCTAATGTACCGAAAGTAATTGGTTGGCCGTTGTGAATTGTTCTGATTGTACTTATCAACATTTAATTTAGAACATTAAGAACTGAACTACTGTATGTGTACAGTAAAACTGCTACTGTGTTAAACTGTTTCTTCACAAATAAGAGTTTAAACATTCTGTTGAATTGTGATTTGTGGATCTTGATTTCAACCCACTTTCAACAAGTAATCTTAGAAACTTAATGTTTTAATGTTCGCATGCAATTGTATTTGTGAGTCGCTTATTTTCAGGGTGGGATTGCTTTTTAAAATAGTAACAGATCCACACACTACTTTGGTTTGGAAAATTTATTTATAAAAGTGTGGGTATTCTGATATGGGAAGCTAAGAGATACTGTGACTTGTAAAAATTCTAATACCACTCCCATTATTTGTAAAGGCTGCTTTGTAAGTAATAGTAATTACATGTTATCCAGGCTGACAGCAAAGCACCTCAGAATGCAGCCTAATGAATATTACACTATTCTACACAAGAAGTCGTGTGGCACTGTTAACTTGGCCGGTCTATTTTACATTTACTTAGGATAGGCCATCTGAAATGTAACATTTCACTTTCAGTGGGGTTCTGCTTCTGTCCATTTCCACAGCGGGGTGATCTGGAGCACTGGGAGTTCAAGTGACTTGCCTAAGATTGTACTGTGAGTATTTGGCTGTAGCAGGGTTTGAACCTGCAGTGCTCTGATTCCTGAGCTAATGCTCTAACCATCTTTGTTAGATGCTTGGTATTAAATAAGCTAAAAAAAAAAATCAATTGGCAATTTTACACGGGAAACTGCTGGTCGGGTGTAAAAATGCATAGCACTTGGCACAGAAATGGCGAATAAAAAAAAAAAAAAAAAGTTTCACTGAAGGAAATGTGTAACATTTCAGTTTCAGCTTTTGTGGCAAACAGTCTGTTGTTGTATGCTGAGGATAGTACCTTGAGTCCTAAATGCAAATTTTTCTTTTAGTCCATTTTGGGACGGAAGGTATCGTAACTTGGCCGGAGCAAATGGCCAGCTGATCCCTTCCACTTCTAGGTCAACCGGCCCCGGAGCACAGAGGGCTGTGCCCTGTATAAATCTGTGAGACTGTTTTCAAGTGCAGATTTCTATATGGCATTGCAGCCACATTTATCTTAACACCACCACTCAACTAACAAGGCCCTTGTTAGTCAAACTGCGGTGTTCAGGTACATATGGTTGCAGTACCATATAGGAATTTGCATTTTAAAAATAGTCCCATAGACTGATGCAGGGTGCGCCCTGCACTCCTAGTTAGATGTCACAAAACATCTTGGGCGCAGGGGCAGAGCTTTCGGACCAAGAAGTGGAAGGGATCAGCTGGCCACTTGCTCAAGTCGAGTTACGATCCCTTCCCTCCTGAAATGGACTAAAAGAAAAACTGGCATTAGGACTCAAGGATCTGTCACTGACAAACTGTTACAGGCTGTTGTGCTTGAAAAAAGCACAAATCAAAATCTTTATTTCCACCAGTATCTACTGTGCCATGAACCCACACAGAAAATGATTTAGCAGTATTATGCCACATATTTTCTGCAGATGGTTAGCATTTGTTTTGCATAGTGTTTTGTAATGCTATTCCAGCTGTTTAATACCTTGAGTAGTACCTGTGTTGCTGACCCATTTTCTGTGGCTTTGTTGAGAGTACTGTATGTCCCCATCTTTGGCTGATGATGGCAGATATTCCTCCTATCTAGTCTACAAACATGCCACACTCGAGCAGATTTCACTGGAGGATGTTTTGAACCCAGAAACCTCATCTTACTGTAACTGAATATTTTGCTGTTTTTGATAGCATTTCACACACTGTTATATTAATTGAAGCCGCCCTGTTTATAAAGCATTGGACTAAAATGTGGATGTTTCTATGCTTTTACCTTAGTCCTAGCTTTAAATATTTACAGGTGATATTTATTAGCTGTGAGTAGTGAATGTATTCGTGTTTAAAAAATACATTAACTTGTAACTGTTTTTTAATGCATTTTTCTCCCCCATTTAAATTTTAATTGCTCAGGCAGTTGTTTCGTAATCACCGGTCACTAGAAATCAGTGGACACAAGTTTATTTAAAAAAAAAAAAAAATTCTGAGGGAAGACTTGCATGGGTAGTAACATGGATTGGCCACATAACATTTAACGTTGAAAATGTACTTTTTTTTTTTTATTATTCTGTTTTTAATTGCCCCCTTTTCTTCTTGTCTTGTACGATACAATTTCTTACCAATTTTGAGTCTGGTTTAGCTGACTTTTTTTCAATTAAAAATAATAAAAGGAGTGCTTTTAATATGGCTCAGCCCGGGATTTTTGTCAGTATTCTCTGTTTTTGAACACCCACAATATAACATCACTTTGTTTGTGACTGTAACGAACTAGCATGCAGCAAACACTGCTCCCTGAGCTTCAGTGACAATAGGCATACAAAAACGGCTGAAAACACTAACACCTGGTCTGAGCCATACTAAAAGGAGCACTCCTTTTATTATTTCAAATGTATAAAAATGTGCCAAAGCAGACTGAAAATGGGGAAAGAAGGATATCATACAAGACCAGATGTAAGGGGGGCAATCTAAAATGGAATAAAAAATAGGTCGAAATTGTCACAGGCACTGCTGCTTTGTATTTCAGAGCCTCTGGCATCACAGGGGAAAACTCTGAAAGCCCTATTTAGACAGAATTGAACTCATAATTTAGGTTTTTGCTGTAGTTACCCTACTTTTCCTTTTTCTTTTTTTTTTAACCAGGGACATTTGCATGCAATCAGAATTTTCCGTAAACTTGGTCCTCATGTGCTCATCCTCATTCTCTACTTGAGATGTCATTATTTCTGCAGTTATCAGTTTTGATGTCACGGGAGAATGAAGATGTCACTTGTAGACAAGTAGCCAGAGCAGATAAAGACCAAGTACTGGAGAATCCTGTTTGTATGAGCATTTGCAAGTAATATAGGAAGCAAGCAAAGTATAGAAAGATAGAAAATTGTTGGCAGAAAAGGATTGCTAGGCCCACTCATTCTGTCCAAGGGTTCCCTGCCTATTGTACCACTGTAGACCCTAACTGCTCTCCAGGGACCCTCCCTAGTTCTGTAATATGCCACTGTATCTGTCTCATGCATGCTTGAAGCTGCCCACCATTCTAACCTCCACAACTCTGGGCAGTCAGTTCCACGCTTCTACCACCCTTTCTGTGAAGTACTTCTGTCCGTCCAGAAATTTCCCCCTGAAACGTACAGTACTGTAAGTTGTGTTTAGATCACTTGTCTTAACATGTCCCTGTGATGTCTGAGGCTTCTTTGTAATATGGTAGTGTCAAGGCTGGCCCGGTGGCGGAGAGGGCTGAGGCGCCTCACCTGCAACCATGCTGGCAACCCAGATTCGGGAACAAGCCTGGGCCGCTCGGGGGTCGGCCGGGGGGAGGAGGACTGAGCATCCCAATGAATGCTCTCCTCCTCCAGGGAGTGAGAGTAGCCTACTGTGTCACAACACCGCCACTGCGATGACCATAGGTGGTGGCATCGGGTGGTGGATGCTCCTAGTAGAAGACATCAGCACATCCATTGATGCACGTGCGTCAAGCTGCAATTTCAATGGCGTGTCTGAGGGTTTTGGGGGGGGGGACCCAGCCTATAGGATGAAGCTTCCTCTCCTTGCAGGCCCCGCACCTGCCCACTGGGCATACCGACCCACAGCTGAGCTAAACTCCTCCCTGGCTTGGGGAACCGAGAGGGTTCCGCCACAGGAGGTAAACTGTGGGGCACTGCAAAGGTCGGTAGGGTGGGGTGACTGGGCTGGGGGAGAGGAGGCAGATTGGAGCAGGCTGGGTGACCCAGGGGATAAAGCATACTAAAAACATTTTTAAATATATAATATAAATATTAGTGTCAAACAAGACTGAGGAAAGAATCGCACCAAATATACTGTGCTTTATTAAGTACATTCCTTCTCTGTACTTCCAGGAGAAGAGTTTTATTGACATTTACTATACTAGAAGAGAGATACTTTCATAATTGGCACAGGCTTTTTACAAAGGTGATAGTTTATCACCTCCCATTCCAATTCACAAATACTGTTTCCTCACTAGATCAGTTTTTTTTTTTTTTTTTTTGACGTTGTAAAGAGTGTTTCACTAAGGCGAAGTATGGCAGCAAGTAAACACCTGAACTAGAGCCACTACTTTTTGACATCATACTTGACCAAAATCGGAGACGAGCCATCTAACACCTGAAGGAAGTGATCCTATGCCACAAGATAGTTTTGCTGCAGAATTCGTGTAGTTACTTCTGAACTAAAAACCAATTCCAACAAGTGAACTGCAGTGCAGCAAAAGCAGCCTTGACCAGTTATGAACTCCATAGTGGAATCCGGCAGTTAATAAAAAGGCAAAAGCTATTTTTTACTGTGCAGTATAGTTAGTTCCCTATTCAGGAAGCAGTAAGAAGTCGATGCAAATATATGTTTGAGCAGTCTCCAATAAAATAATGTAATACTGCTGCAGAGATGACTTTTGAGTAATCTCTTACATTCTTAGGGCATCAGAACTGCCCAACGTTTGGTTCGATGTTCTCATACCAGAAGAATGCATGTGAGACCGCTCTTACAACCGTAAAAATGGTCGGCAGTATTAGAAGGAAACCGGTTAACCCACAAAGTACAGCAGCTTCTGCAGAAACATTGGATTAGGTCTTTTTGTGATAAAAATAATTAGCAAAAAAAAATTAATACCCACTAGATGCGTTATGTTATTAGAAAAGTACTGCGATAAGGGTAAATGGTAAACGGATTGTAATGACCGAGAACTAAGGAGATGTATGAATCGTGTTCTGAAGTATACCTTGGCTGCAACTATGCTAGAGATCAGTAGTGCAGGGAACTGTTTATTTTTGAGATGGATGAACTATAGCTTTGACAGCCATGGTGTTCTAGTCATGAAACAGTAGTGCACATAAAAAAGCTGCTGCCTACATCTGTAGCTTATTTTAGTGTGTACGTATGTCCCTTTGACCCATTTGTGGTTTAATGAGTGCTCATAAAAATAGCTGTAGGTTAAATTTGAGCCCTTCACACTCATTGCTTTTAACAGAAGAGCCCTAAGGCTGTCAACACTTGGGACCTTCAGATAACATGACTTCAAAAAAAGCTACAATATACTTGAATGCTTTTAAATATGTAACCATTGACATCGTCGATCTGCACTAACTTATCAAAAGGTGTTTTCTTAAGACTTAGCCTGTGACCTGTGTAGTATTGCTATTCTAATGATTTGAAGAAATGGATTGTGTTGCCTATTCAGTATATATAGTCTGTAAATTATTAAAAATATGCGAGTGCTGCAGTTTTATATTTTAAGTAATGTTGGACTATGTATGTTTCGAAGCCATTAAATACAAGCTACATCTTCTAACTCTGGTGATGGTAATGACTTGCTCCATTGTGTTCATTACAGCCTATGTGCCGAATGTTAAAAAGACAGTGGGCTGGATTTTTAAAGGATCAGCCCAGCCCAACCCCTCCCCTTTTTTGCAGCTGCACCAAACACCTTTGCTGGAACTATGCTTGATTTTACTAGGTGGGGCACAGTTGCAACAGTTTACCTGATTTACAGCACCTTGTGCCAAATCTTTGGTGCAAGCCCTGTGAAAAGGGTACCCACGATTGCTGGAAGCTAAACCAGCAAAAAGCTGGTCTAACTTGGCGGCAGTCGGCGCATGGGATAGAAAAGCCAGCTGGGAGAATGCCACATGCACTGTGTGCTGTATGTTCAGCACACTCTGGATTTGCAGCATTCGGCAACTTTTGAAAATCTGGCCCATTGTGATCTGTGGATTGGCAGTGCTCAGCTGCATTGATTTGTCACTCGAAGCTGTAAAATGCTTTGGATTTTTTTTTTTTTTTGGTGTGTGTGTTTACTCCAGATGCTAAAGGGTTGAGTTACGAATGGCCAAAAGTAGCCCTCTTGCTAATTATTGGCACGGCAAAAGTGTGTGACACATCTCAAGACCAGCAGGAGGTGGGTTCATCTTGGCGATGAGGCATTCCAGTACTGGGAAGGAGGGTGTGGGCTGCATGGCATTCACATCACCTACTCCAGCTGACCCTAGACAAGCATCTGCAGTTGGGGGGGGGGGGGTTATTGGCCATCTTAGTCTTCATAGTATAAAATGTTTTGTAGCAGACAACTGAAAATGAACAAGTGCACTGAAATGTAATGTGGGAAGCTGTTTTTAATGTAGTGGCAATGATGGTGACAATATTCTGTGACAGTTGTATTGTAATTCTCATTTGTTTTTTGTATGCTGATGAAGTGTAGACTGAACCTTCAGGTTTTTGTGCTGTGTATAAATAAATACAGTGAAAAGTTTTAACAAAGTGATGTACTGTAAGATATTACAATAAATCAAATTTAACCCCATATGTATAAAAAATGGAAGGCTGTGATATTTTATATGCATGCTTAAAAAATAAAATTTTACATTTGTATTTGTGGTACATTTTTGTCGCTGGGTTTACTTTGCTGTAAGGAGGCCTGAATTTTAACTTCTACCACTTTTAGACCTTCGTGACTGATTTACCTTCTTGAATGGAGTAGTTCAACCTGGCCTATTGGTGCTACAGTGCCATTAGGGACCCAAGTTTAGGAATGAGCCCAGGATATTTTTTTTTTGGGGGGGGGGACTTCTGCTACGGGAGGATTGTGTATCCCGCAGTATCTGGAGAGGGAGGGTGCCATGACTCCCAGCAACACTGCCACCTTGATGACCAGAGATGGTGGTGCAGCAGCAGGGGAAGCCAGTGGACTGAGTAGACATGTAGCATGTGCCAGTGCCCGATGTCTGCCTCCCAGCTGAGGCGGGGGCAGCTGAAACTGGTGAAAAGCGGCAAAATTCTGGTCTCTCTTTGGCCCCACCACAACGTTTTGGCCTCCTCTAAATGAGCCCCTCAAGTGTATGGGCAACATCCTGAAGAGCTTCTGCCCCCTACCCTGAAGCCTCCTACCAGAGGGGGCAAGCCATGGAAGCAGGGTAAATGCCAGGTAAGCTTGTAGATGAGGTTGGGATTAGATAGAAGGAAGGGTGCACCACCGGTGACCAAAGGGCATAAAGTGCAGTATTTCTTTTTTTAATGGTATAGTCCAGCAAGTTATAACTGTGTATATAGCAAGGGTCTAGTTTTAATAATAATTTACTAGCGTCATAGTGCAGCCTGCCCTAGGCTAGTGCATTTACCTCACCACCACCACCACAGTCTGCCTGTGCGCACGCACACACACACACACACACCTGTTCTGCTGGCTAGTGTGGAGAAGTGTCAGAGATGTTACTCTTCTCTTCCATTAGGGATTGGTGTGGCACATGGTTCATGGGGAAGGGAGGCTGAAGGTAGCCAGACACTCATGCTCCCCATGCCAGCCAGTCAGAGGAGTGACACTGGCTGTGGAGGCAGCAATGTGTCCTCAGTTTTTGATGTTGGGGATGTGGTAACACAAGGATACTATAAAAAGGCACACACAAGAATAAGCTCAGCATGGCATATCTGGTGTCTTGGCCAGTGACTGGACTACATTGTCAGAGACTCCTCCGCCTCAAGAACTTGTTGCACTCGAACATCCTCACTTTACAACACTAAATTCTGATTTATGTACATATTTACGGCATTTGTACAATTTGTCAACTTTATTACATATTCTCACCCTTGTGCACATCGTCTGATTGTCCAAGTTTTCCTTGCCCCCTCACATCAGCAATTATCCCTGGCTGCATGCTCAATGTAAATTAGGTCATGCCTCCTGTTACTCGGGCCTGATGTAAATCTGGTCCTTCCACTTCCTCTTGCCCAGCTCAGGGGCTTTCATAATGTAAATTAAGTCATGCCCCCCCCCCCATCTTTTGACTAAGGTATGCCCAATGTAACCTGGGCTGTGCTGCCTCAGCAAGCTGTACCCTGCATCTGGGTTACCACACCATGTTCTTCCCCAGCAGGCTACCCCTGGGTCACCGCTTTTTCTTTAGGTCCCTCTCACCCCAGATCCCCTGTCTGTTTTTGCCACCAGGCCACCTTCTGTTTTGTTATGGAAGGTGTTCTTCCTCCTGAATGTTATCCCAACCCCGGACACCTTAGCCCATTGCTGTTTTGACAGCCACTCCTATCTGTACACTGAAGATGTCTATGCTGAAATCTGACAATGCACACCATCTGGTCTGTAAAATCTTGGGCAGTCCGCTGTGATTTCCAGGTGTGACACCACCATAATATTCCCTGGACTGGATTTTCAGCCCGTGTAGAAACTGAGTCCCATGCCCCAGCTGCAGGATGAAATTTCCTCACCTTTGGAGCGTTGCATTTTCAGCCAGTGCAGTGGATAATTGCACCTGGTCCCACTGGGCGTAACATTTTCTTGCAGCTGCACTGGGGGGAAGCTGCTATAAAGTGTGGAGCTGCTCATAAACTGGCTTCACTGTAGAAAATATTGCAGCAGTGGGAGAAAACTGGCTCCATAAGTGGCAACCCACTTCCTCCTGTTCTCTTTCTCCCCCCCCCCCCCCAGCTCCGGGACTGATAGGGGCTCTGAAACCCTTGCTCTCCGTTAGAGCCCAGGCCCTTGCATGCCTGTTTATAGCCTTGCTTTCAAGTTACCCCCACTGCTCCAAACACCCCTGGGGATCATAGCCAACCAGATCACTTTTATCCCATTCCACATCTTTTGAATACTGCCAATATGTCTCACTATCTGCCTTAGGAGTTCTATCCAAGGCATCTGTGCAAAGTTGTTTCCTCACAAATGTATCACCAGAATGTCTGGCCCTGCCCTGTTTTATCCCCCAGATGCCAAAGCTGTGGTAGCAACTGTGCCCATTGCATACCTCTCAACCCAAACCAGGGCACTCTCCCTCTGTTGACATCCAGGCCCAGGTGCCATCCTCCCTATCTGGCCACCGCTTTTCTCTTCACCCAGTACATGAACAGGTGTCCACACACCGACACGTCCCTTGTATCACCCCTCCCTGCAAGAAAAAAATTCAGCTGTTATGCAGTGTACATAAGTATGCCCTGTATCTGCCAGAAGCCCACCTACCGGTGCCTTGGAAGTCTCTGTAGCACTGCCACCACCTGGTACCTAGTCACCGACGTACCATTCCCATGCATTAAAAATACCCTTGGGGTGCTAGAGGGCCATCTTCCAGGCTAGTTGCACTTCTCTGTACCTCCTCACCTTGTGGTCTTAACTAAAGTCAAAATATAGTTAAACCTGAAATTATCAGAAAATG